>CM060918.1:576060927-581060927 GCA_030737875.1 Allium sativum
GATTTTGTATTAATTTTGGCATGCCGAAGTTTTCAAATTGAAATAAATAGTAACTTTTCAAAATGAAATTTAGTTAGCCTATGTAGCATACGTTTTAAAAGGAATTCCATTTCGAAATCTTCTGTTTATTTTTATAATGACTGTCAAGAAAATTTGAACTGAAAATAATGAGATTTGAAAATAATATTATTTTATTCATTAAAATAATATTAAAATGGATTAAACAGTGAAATGTGCTATTTTAAAGATGAACGACTGAAACGAGTTTTCAAAAATGATTATATATTATATATAATTTATAAAAATTGTTTAGAAGCGTTTCGATTTATAATTAAAATTTATAAATCGAATTCGGGCTTGAATAGAACCCGTCGCACAACGATAGTTCGCGAACGTCAACCAGTAACTTCGAACTGACGTACTGGGAGATCCGACCGTCTGATTCTCTTGAAATTAAACCGTTGGAACTTAATGAAATGAGCTTTCCAATAAAATGAGAACTTTCAAAATCCAACTGTTAGATTTTTAAATAGGTCTAAATTAGTTTTGGAAAAGGTCGCTACGGATGCAGTTCGGTGACCGATATTGGAAAAAGACTGTATGAACCTTAATGAAATTAATAAAAATATAAGCAAATTATGTAAAATCATAATAAATGATTTGTAAAGATTTTGGATGAAAAATTCCTAGTTTTGAAAAGATAAAAGATATTTTTTTCTAAATGAACTAGTTAACAATTAGAGTAATAATCCAATGATTTCAAATTAGTAAATTAGATTTATAAATGGGTTTTATATAACCAGAACTTGCTAATATATATATATATATACACACACACATATACATATACATATATATATACATATATATGAATGGATTTGAATGGGAATTTTCGTCGGATATTTCGGTACTAGATTCCATAATTATACAGAAATTGATATAGGAATTTGGAAGATATTGATATTGTTATTCCAAAACGATATCTGTTAATTTCAGAGTTTTGTATTGAATGTAAGTGACATGATTTCCACTTAAGATCTTATATTTAATATCAAATTTGATTTTGGGTTCGTTGTGAATGATATCTTAAATAACACTGTTCTTGAACCCACTTGTGAAAGAATAAATCTTTTAAATAAGATTTAAAGAAGTTTTCAGGTTTATTTAATTAAATTGGATTTGAATGGAATTTGATTAATAATAATCGAAATGAGATTCTTTGAAAGAAGGCGTTTACTATTTATGGAATTTAAAAAGGCCTTTCCGTTATTCCACTTATAGTGTAACAATCCACATATTTAACGATACTATATTTAGATATTTTATTTAAATATATTGTCGTTAATCTTTAATCGAGTGTGGGTCCAAAAATTCACATTTTGCATACAAAAGAATTTGGACTCGAAACCACTTCCATTGAGTTCAAAATGTCGTTTGTGACGTTTAAAACTATAAACATCGTTACCTTTTGAGTTGGACAAATTTGGCCTTTTTTAATGGGTTGTACAACCAAAAATAACATTTTGCACATGAACGAATTTGAATTCGAAACCACTCCCATTGAGTTCAAAATGTCGTTTACGACATCAAAAAGTATAAGCATCGATATATTCCAAGATTCGAGAATTGGCACTTTGGTTGGGTCTTGGTTTAGCCAACCTAGCCCATTCACTTAAGAGTTCCATCAGCCCCTTTCTCCCTCATTCACTTCAACTCTTCAAAGAATAGAAAATGGGGAAAGGAAGAGAAAATCCAAATTCCTAAGATAGGGCTCTTGATTCCAAGCTTAAATCAAGTACTAATTTGGAGAGACAACTTGTATAGAAGAATTGAAGAGATATTGGATTCCTTGCAAGTGTAGAGGCTTGTTCTTCCTTGTTGGAGCTTGTTCTTGTTATTCAAGAGCCAAAGGTGAGTTCATTATGAACTCACATCTATGCAACAAGCTATTGGCTTGTAAAAGTGTAATCTAGTGTTCATTTGAGTTTTCATATGCTAGTGAATTGGTTAGGTTTGCGTAACTTAGCCGGTTTCGTGTGTTTATGTTTCATTGAATTGAAATTATGGTTTGGATTGCTCGTACAATCTAATTCATGTGCTACAAGTTGATTTGGTGATATTGTGAAGCTTCATTGCCGCCCCGGCAAAGTTCTATGTCTTCACAAGTCGCTTGAATCGTATTTGATTGCTTTGCTTAGAAAATTTGTCTGTTTTGGAATTCGTAATAAAAAATCATTACAATCTCATGTATATATGTTTGTGCATGTGTGTTTGGTGTTGTGAGTTGCTACGGCGAGCCATGGAAGCCTCATTTTTATGTATACAACATTATAGGTCCTTGTATATGCTTTAATTTCTCAATAAGAATAGAGACTGGTGGGCCATGGTAGGAGGAAAAATTGTTACGGACACTGAAACTCCCCTGTCTCTTAAACACCTTTTGACATGGCTTATCCAGAAGCAGTGGCCTGGCCTGAAACTCGCTAAAAAGAAAATGGCTTGCTAATAGGATCTGTAACTGGTTTCAAAAGATTACAAACTTGAAAGCTGCGGCAATTTGCTTCCATGGCTTGCTTTGCTAGCTTCTATTGGGCGATTGTCGATACTAGTTTAAGCATGTTTTCTAGGCCAAATTGTGCTCATGCCCAGATTCAGACATCTAAATATTATAGGTCAGAGGTCTGATCTGCTATGAATAATTATAAAAACAGACAGAAAGCCAGAACTCTGAATTTTCCAGTTCAGACGTCTGAATCTCAGACAGAGAGATATGTCTCTGGAAACCCAGTTCAGACGTCTGAATTTATAGTTTGGACGTCTGAATTAGTAATTCAGACGTCTAAATCCTGTTTTTCTGATGTTGATCGGTGGATGTTGGAGAATGGAGTTTTGATGACAACAATCTTATTTCAATATTAATTGATTATAAAATATATTCTAACACTTCTGTCTAGGATATATATACATATGCATGATTTATATACATGAATTATTACTAAAGACTGTACAGTTTAAAGATATTAGAGATTCAGAATTCAGATATGATTCAAGACTCATGAGTATTCAAGATTTCAAGATAAATATACTAATAGAGTCTAGATTATGTAAGACTCTGAATAGCACTCCAGGTTCAAATTCAAATTTAAATTCAAATTCTGATTTTTGATTTCTGATTTCTGATTTCAAATTCTATTTTTCTCTCTATCTTCTCTATTCTAAATATGTTTACGAGCGTAACGGCACGCGCTTCGCGCGTGGTTATGCCTCAAATATTGTGTATCTTATAAATATTATGTAAAACTACAAAAAAAAGAGTTAACAACATAAACAAATTCGAAAGTATCTTTACATAAAATGTTGAAGATGGAGTTACACATATGCGTTTGTGTATGTATTTGTACACTTTTTTTTTCAAGAAAAACTGGTATATTTATGGCAGGTGGTTATATTCTGCATGTTAATTGGGAGGAACAATGGCTCCATTTGTGAGGAGTCTTACACGAAAATTTCTAGCAAGCAGAATAAGCAACCTGACCCCTCCATCAAATTGTTCTGCTTCTTACTCCTATTTACAAACCCTAGGCGCCATAGAAACCTGCAAATTGCAAACCACTGAGAAAATTGAAACTAATGAGCCTAAAGCTTTGAAATATTCCCAAAGTTTAGCAACTACACTATAAGAACTAAAAATAAATGAGTAACCTGGAGCTTTGAGCGATCTGCCACAAATACGACAAATACGATGTTGAAAAGCATCGTGCAAATCCCAATGTCTCAGGTGATGACGGCTCTGCCAAACTCTTCAGTTCCATCGAGACCATCTGGAGGTAACTTTCACATCAATTTTCTTTAAAAAAATATATGAATTGGTTATATAACGATCGTTCCCATTTAATTTCTACATAAAAATACGAAGGGAAGGGTGAATGAAGAGAGAACAATGATGTTGAACAAAGAGCAGTGAAAATGAGGAGAGAAATGCAAATATAATGGAGATTTTGAACGATATTTAAAGGGGTGTATGGTTTGTTCTAGAAATGTCGCATTTGTAGGTAAGACGGATGCTATTTTTGGGCTCAGCAAAATTTCAGAACCAGTCAAATGCAGAAGATGCTATTTTTTTAGCTATGAATAAAACATGGTAAGACGAATGCTATTTTTGGGCTCAGCGAAATTTTAGGGATTTATTCCAATTATTAGTACCATCTATATTTGAAATTGAATTGGATGAAAATTTCAAGCTACACAATATAGGAAAAATAACTATCATCAATATAGTGCCAAATTTGCTTTCTAACCATATAAGACATTGCCATATATCCACATCAATAGGAATTTCTATATATGAAAAAGTAAATTGAATTGGTATATCTATATGCAAAATATAAGCGACCTTAGTTCTAATTTTAAACACAAATATGTTTATACATATATAATAGTATCATGTATACATATAATAAAGGTTTAAAACAAAGAGTTTTGGAATGTAAAATTTTAATTGCATAATGAAAACCTAAATGGATGCAGTAAATTACGCATGGAAATTCGTAGCATTAGAACCAATGAAAATGCATAAACTAAAATAAATAGCAATTAAATGACAGAAATTGTTCTAAATTTAGCACCTAAATATTGTAAAAAAAAAATTTGTTATTAATATAGTGCCAAATTAATTGCCATATATCCATGTCAATATTAATTTCTATATATGGAAAATAAATTGAATTAATAGATCTGTATGCCAAATATAAATGATCTTATTTCTAATTTTAAACACAAATATGTTTATACATATAATAGTATCGTGCATACATATATACATATAATAAAGGTTTTAAGCAAACTGTTGTCGAATGTAAAATTTTAATTGCATAATAAAAACCTGAATGGATGCAGTAAATTACGCATGGAAATTCGTATCATTAGAACCAATGAAATGCATAAACTAAACTAAATAGCAACTAAAATGAGAAGCGATTAAAATTTGAAATGAAAGCCTATTTAGAGATCCTCTTTTTGAGTGAAATTAAAGAGCCAATTTGTATTTGTTGAAAAGGTTTATTAGATCCTAATTTAAGTGACATTAAATGTCTAATTTATTGGGGATATTAGGTTAAATAATAATTTCGTATATTTAAAAGTTCATACGTAAAGGCATTTTGGGAAGTTCACGGTCGAATCAATGCTCCAAAGAGAATTATTAATAAAATAATATATATATATATATGTATATAAATAAAAAGATAAAGATATACATTTTAGAAATTGGATTATTTAAAATTAATAGATTGATATAGGGTATATAAGGTAATCATACAATTGATATATTGAAAATGTAGCTATATGTTACCATAATCATACAAATGAATTGTTTTTCAATATAAGGAATGCATCATCCTACCATAATTCTATTATTATATATATATATATTAATTAATAATCAAAAATGTATGACTTGGGATTCTTGTGGATTTTGACAATAAAGGGCATTTTCGTCAGTTCAGGTGTACACCGAAAAAGTGTGACACCAAACCTATTCCGATTATTAGTAACGAGCGTAACGGCACGCGCTTCGCGCGTGGTTATGCCTCAAATATTGTGTATCTTATAAATATTATGTAAAACTACAAAAAAAAAGTGTTAACAACATAAACAAATTCGAAAGTATCTTTACATAAAATGTTGAAGATGGAGTTACACATATGCGTTTGTGTATGTATTTGTACACTTTTTTTTTTCAAGAAAAACTGGTATATTTATGGCAGGTGGTTATATTCTGCATGTTAATTGGGAGGAACAATGGCTCCATTTGTGAGGAGTCTTACACGAAAATTTCTAGCAAGCAGAATAAGCAACCTGACCCCTCCGTCAAATTGTTCTGCTTCTTACTCCTATTTACAAACCCTAGGCGCCATAGAAACCTGCAAATTGCAAACCACTAAGAAAATTGAAACTAATGAGCCTAAAGCTTTGAAATATTCCCAAAGTTTAGCAACTACACTATAAGAACTAAAAATAAATGAGTAACCTGGAGCTTTGAGCGATCTGCCACAAATACGACAAATACGATGTTGAAAAGCATCGTGCAAATCCCAATGTCTCAGGTGATGACGGCTCTGCCAAACTCTTCAGTTCCATCGAGACCATCTGGAGGTAACTTTCACATCAATTTTCTTTAAAAAAAAATATGAATTAGTTATATAACGATCGTTCCCATTTAATTTCTACATAAAAATACGAAGGGAAGGGTGAATGAAGAGAGAACAATGATGTAGAACAAAGAGCAGTGAAAATGAGGAGAGAAATGCGAATATAATGGAGATTTTGAACGATATTTAAAGGGGTGTATGGTTTGTTCTAGAAATGTCGCATTTGTAGGTAAGACGGATGCTATTTTTGGGCTCAGCGAAATTTCAGAACCAGTCAAATGCAGAAGATGCTATTTTTTAGCTATGAATAAAACATGGTAAGACGAATGCTATTTTTGGGCTCAGCGAAATTTTAGGGATTTATTCCAATTATTAGTACCATCTATATTTGAAATTGAATTGGATGAAAATTTCAAGCTACACAATATAGGAAAAATAACTATCATCAATATAGTGCCAAATTTGCTTTCTAACCATATAAGACATTGCCATATATCCACATCAATAGGAATTTCTATATATGAAAAAGTAAATTGAATTGGTATATCTATATGCAAAATATAAGCGACCTTAGTTCTAATTTTAAACACAAATATGTTTATACATATATAATAGTATCATGTATACATATAATAAAGGTTTAAAACAAAGAGTTTTGGAATGTAAAATTTTAATTGCATAATGAAAACCTAAATGGATGCAGTAAATTACGCATGGAAATTCGTAGCATTAGAACCAATGAAAATGCATAAACTAAAATAAATAGCAATTAAATGACAGAAATTGTTCTAAATTTAGCACCTAAATATTGTAAAAAAAAAATTTGTTATTAATATAGTGCCAAATTAATTGCCATATATCCATGTCAATATTAATTTCTATATATGGAAAATAAATTGAATTAATAGATCTGTATGCCAAATATAAATGATCTTATTTCTAATTTTAAACACAAATATGTTTATACATATGATAGTATCGTGCATACATATATACATATAATAAAGGTTTTAAGCAAACTGTTGTCGAATGTAAAATTTTAATTGCATAATAAAAACCTGAATGGATGCAGTAAATTACGCATGGAAATTCGTACCATTAAAACCAATGAAATGCATAAACTAAACTAAATAGCAACTAAAATGAGAAGCGATTAAAATTTGAAATGAAAGCCTATTTAGAGATCCTCTTTTTGAGTGAAATTAAAGAGCCAATTTGTATTTGTTGAAAAGGTTTATTAGATCCTAATTTAAGTGACATTAAATGTCTAATTTATTGGGGATATTAGGTTAAATAATAATTTCGTATATTTAAAAGTTCATACGTAAAGGCATTTTGGGAAGTTCACGGTCGAATCAATGCTCCAAAGAGAATTATTAATAAAATAATATATATATATATATGTATATAAATAAAAAGATAAAGATATACATTTTAGAAATTGGATTATTTAAAATTAATAGATTGATATAGGGTATATAAGGTAATCATACAAATTGATATACTGAAAATGTAGCTATATGTTACCATAATCATACAAATGAATTGTTTTTCAATATAAGGAATGCATCATCCTACCATAATTCTATTATATATATATATATATTAATTAATAATCAAAAATGTATGACTTGGGATTCTTGTGGATTTTGACAATAAAGGGCATTTTCGTCAGTTCAGGTGTACACCGAAAAAGTGTGACACCAAACCTATTCCGACTATTAGTAAAGATATATATATTAATTAATAACCAAAAATGTATAACCTGGGATTCATGTGGATTCTGACAGTAATGGGCATTTTCGTCAGTTCAGGTGTACACCGAAAAAGTATGACACCAAACCCATTCCGATTATTAGTAAAGATTAGTAAAGATATATATATATATATATATATATATATATATATATAACAAAGATAAAGATATAGATATTGGATTATTTAAAATTAATAGAATGATATAGGGTATATAAGGTAATCATACAAATTAATATATTGGAAATGTAGCTATATGTTACCATAATCATAGAAATGCATTGTTTTTCAATATAAGGAATACATCATCCTACCATAATTCTATTATTATTTTGTACATATTAATTAATAACCAAAAATGTATGACCTGGGATTCATGTGGATTCTGGCAGTAAAGGGCATTTTCGTCAGTTCAGGTGTACACCAAAAAAGTGTGACACCAAACCTATTCCGATTATTAGCAAAGAAGATATATATATATTAATTAATAACCAAAAATGTATGACCTGGGATTCATGTGGATTCTGACAGTAATGGGCATTTTCGTCAGTTCAGGTGTACACCGAAAAAGTATGACACCAAACCTATTCCGATTATTAGTAAAGATTAGTAAATATATATATATATATATATATATATATATATATATATATAAAACAAAGATAAAGATATAGATATTGGATTATTTAAAATTAATAGAATGATATAGGGTATATAAGGTAATCATACAAATTAATATATTGGAAATGTAGCTATATGTTACCATAATCATAGAAATGCATTGTTTTTCAATATAAGGAATACATCATCCTACCATAATTCTATTATTATTTTGTACATATTAATTAATAACCAAAAATGTATGACCTGGGATTCATGTGGATTCTGGCAGTAAAGGGCATTTTCGTCAGTTCAGGTGTACACCAAAAAAGTGTGACACCAAACCTATTCCGATTATTAGCAAAGATATAATTTATATTTATGTTTTCATATGATTTTCTACTTTATAATATTCATTTATAACACTATGTTTTAATTCAAGAATTTCCAAAATTATATATATATATAATATAATATAATATAATTATATATATATCAAAACACTTGAAAAATATTCAAATTTCAATTTTATAATTGATATGTCGACATATAACTGTCATTTTTTTTTTCAAAATTGAAAGAAAGTGTCTTTTCATTATTTGTGACGGTTCAGAAATGTTGCAATCTTTCAAATGCTATAATAGGTGCTGATTTCGAATTTTATTATCATTCTTCTTCTCCATTTTCATTCCTTTTCATTACATCATTATTCTTTCTTATTTTTATGATTTCTACACCTATACTCTGTCGAATTCAATTCTGTTTTCATTAAACTTCTGTTCTTCTTACTCTCTATTCAATACTCTCTGAATCAAGTATTATTGAAGAGTTGTAGGGTTGTTTGTAATTGTTTGGGCTGTGTAAGTAATCGGTGGTATCTCTTATAGTCGTGAAATCAAGGACAAGTAATCAGTGGTATCCCTTATAGCCGTGAAATCAAGGATGGGTAATCAGTGGTATCCTTTGTAGCTGTGAAATCATGGAGGGTTGTAATTGACTATTGATATAGTAATAAAACTCTGCGCAATCCAACGTCGCGTGAGACTGGACGTAGGAGCAAACCGAACCGGTATAAAATATGGTGTGTTCTTTCCTTTTCTGCACTTTACTTTCGTTTATATTTGTGTTTGTGTTTGATTCTTTGTCTGTGATTGTCTCTGTGGTATTTGATTCATATAATAGTTCACATAAGTTTTAGATTTTGTTTAAATTGTCAAAAACACTATTCACCCCTCCTCTGGTGTTTGTTTTGCCTTAATGATCCATTATGCAATCCCTAACAATTGGTATCAGAGCAAGGTCTTTCAAAAAGTTCATAATCTATTTTTTTAAAAATATAGTGATAATGGCAACCAAAATTGGTAGTAATAATAGTTCTTTTGTAGAGGGTCAGTCCACTGTTAGACCACCACTGTTTAATGGTAGTAATTATTCATATTGGGCATGTAGAATGGAAATATATTTACAATCAGTAGGATTAGACACATGGAGTAATACACAAAGTGAATTTGTTGAACCCACAACTTCTTTTGCACAATGGACAAATGAACAAAAGACTGCTGCGCAATTCTAAAGCCATGAATATGTTATTCTGTTCATTAAACATGAATGAGTTTAATAGAGTGTCAGTATGTAAAACTACTTATGAAATTTGGAGAACTTTACAAGTTACTCATGAAGGAACTAGTAAAGTTAAACAAACTAAGATAGCAATGTTAGTTAATCAGTTTGAGTTATTCAAAATGAATGAGGATGAGTCTAATGCGGATTTCAAGAGATAGTGCATTCATTAACAACACTTGGAAAAACTTATCCTGAAGTAGATCAAGTGAGAAAAATATTGAGTTCATTAACTCCAGAATGGGATCAGGAAACTTTGGTAATTGAAGAAGCCATTGATGTCAATGAAATGAAAATTCAGGATTTAATCGGAAATTTAATGTTATATGAAGTCCAATTACAGAAAAGAAAAGAAAACAGGTCAACTGAGAAGAAATCTATTGCATTAAAAGCAACATCAATTGATTATGACTCAAGTAGTGAAGATGATGAAGAAACAACACTCATGAAAAATCATTTTAGAAAATTTATAAGATATAGAAGGAGAAATTATAACCAAGGAAGCTCAAGAAGTAATGATGGTTGATGTTATAACTGCAACAAACCAAGCCATATAAAGTTGATGTGTCCATATCCAGATAAATCGACTCAACAAACAGACTTCGTCAAGAAAGGGAAAGAAAGCATGCGCAACAACATTAGATGATTCAGATTCAACATCAATTGATGAAGAATCAGAAACCGAAAATTCGAATATGTGCTTTACGACAATTCAGAATTCAGAATCTTTCGAAGAAAAGGATCTAAAAACTTGTTACGGCTTAATTAATTTTTAATATTATTTGGTTGAATGATTGCTTTGTTTGTTTGCTTTGATTTGAGTTTAAAAACTTTAAAATTTAAACTTGAAATTTGAAATTCAAATTTGAAATTCAAATTTTGAAATTCAAAATAATAATAAAATAATAAATAACAAATGAAATAATGAAATAAATTGTTTGATTGTTTGTTAGGATTAGAATTATTTCAGGAAATCGTTAAACTTGAAATACAAATCGATTATTTAAATTACATTTCATAAAAATTCAATTTCCTATGAAATAGGCACATATGTCGACATACATATGTCCATATGTCGACATATATTGACCAGGAATTTAAAATTTAAAATTTGAATTTCAAAGGTTTAAAATTTCAAACTTTCCTCCAACTTTTCACTAACTCCCAAGGTCTGAAAAGGTGTCATTTAAGTCTGAAAAATTGTGCCTATTTAATTCATATCCATTCAATTTATATATACACACACCTATCCTTTCTATATTTCATTCATAACTCAAATCAATATTCTTCATATTTATTCTTTTCAAAACTATCAATTCAATGGTTACCTCAAGTTCAACTCAGAAATTGATGTTAACCAAAACCATCAAAGGTTATCTTCATAATGACAAAGAAGCTATCAAGACTTATGTTAACAGTGTAGCACATGCTAAAGTTAACACAGGTGCTTTCGCCATCTTTAGCGAATTTCCCTCTTATGATCTTACCTCTCTATTTCAACACAACGAAGTCTTGAGTCTAATTAACTCTCGTGATAATGAAAAAGTATGTTATCCTAAACTTGTCAAAATGTTCTATGCGAATCTTAATCGGGGATTTTATGAAGGCAACGAAGATCAAATTTAGAGTAGTGTCAAAGGCACTCAAAATTTTCTTGATGTCATACTCTTAGGCACTATTCTAAATTGTAGAAGCACAGGCTTGGATTTTTCAGATTTCGTTATCGATGAAAATGATTTTGAGAGCTATCACGATATATTTGAAGATGATGCTCCAATGGATTTCAAAAATCGCTTTTTCCGCCCAAAAACAAGAGTTGTTAACCAGCTCCTCCAACATACCATCACTCCTCACTCCGGAAATTTTAATAACCTAACTCTCAAAATCCAAAAGGCTCTATTTGCTATTATGGGTAACTACAGCATTAATTGGCCCGACATGATCTTAAAAGAGATCAAACCCATAGAATTATCATCAAGAGAAAACACTCTCTACTATGGTGTTTATCTCACTTGTATCTTCAAATACTTTGGAGTTAATCTTCATGGAGAAGAGTTTGTGTCTAGAAAAGTGTTTGACACTTCAAACATACATCTCATGCAAATTCCTTTCAGTTTCAAACCATATGAGATATTCAAAGCCAAACAAGCTCGAATGCAATAAGAACAAGCGCCAATGAAAGACGAAGAAGAAGAAGAGACTTCTTTAGAAAGTGTTGTGTGTCCAACCAACACTAGATACATTTCCAAAGAAATGATTGTTCAAAATCAAGTCAAAATTGTTAACAATCAAAAGAAGCTTAAGAAAAACTTCTTTAAAATGACCAAGTTCATGGCCAAGATGGGAAGAAAGCTTGGAATCTCACCTCCCTTATCATCATCAGAAAATTAGTCTATCTAGTTTAATCTATCTTTATGTATTCACTTATATTTGCTTTCGAATCTCGTATTAAATGTGTCTTAATTAGTTGGATGTGCTTGCTCCTATGAAGTAATGAATGGAGTTTTATTTGTGTTAGAATTATCTTCAAGTTACTGTAAAAATCTTAGAATTAATTATAATACAAGATCAAAAGATTCAAAATTCAAAAAAATTCAAATTTTTTTATAGCATATGTCGACATACATTTATGTATATGTCGACATATAACTTCCATAATTTCAAATCTTTTCAAGTTTTAAAATTAAATAATTACTCATGTCCATTCAAAATCCAACGAATTCCAGACCCTATTTAAGTCTATTTCTTCCAGAAAATTTCATTATTCCATTTCTACTTCTTCCTTATTCATTTCTACTCAAATCCATGGAAAATCAAATTCATAACATAAGTGAAAATCTTGAAGATTCTTCGAACTCTTTCAAGAAAATTCTCTCCATGGTACTATGCAATCAGTGCAAGGTAGAGTTAATTCAAATGAGAATGGTTGAATGTCAAGAAAAACATTTTGATGTAATTCTTTGGTTAATCTCTTCTCATTTCAGAGATTAAGAACATCATTTAACAATAAAGAAGAATGGAAGGACATCAACAAGAACCCAATCACTGGTCAAGATGAATGGATAGAAGTTCCAAGAAATGTTTAATTAATTGGTATAGTTGATTTAATTGATTTTTTTGAATTGAATTCTATGACTTGAAACTTGTATATATAAGCATACGTTGTGGTGTGATTTGATTTGGTTTGTATATTTAACATCAAACATATGTAATAATAATACTTAGATTGGTTTGTATTTGATAATCATAATGTTAGGGATTTCTATTATAGGATTATATAAATTAAGTGGTAGTACTTTGCTTTGATTTAGGAATTACTTAGTTACTTATACGTTTATTTAGATAGTTATACGATTTAAGGAGAGTTGTTTTAGAATTTCTTTTTGATAATGCCAAAGGGGGAGAAATTATAAAATATAGATATAGTTTATAGGATTCATATAGATATAGGGAGTATTTGAAGGATCATCATCAACAGGTATATACAGGTATGATATTTTATAAACTAATGTTGTCATCATCAAAAAGGGGGAGATTGTTGGAGAATGGAGTTTTGATGACAACAACCTTATTTCAATATTAATTGATTATAAAATATATACTAACACTTCTGTCTAGGATATATATATATATACATATGCATGATTTATAAAAAGGAATTATAACTAAAAACTGCACTGTTTAAAGATATTAGAGATTCAGAATTCAGAGATGATTCAAGACTTATGAGTATTCAAGATTTCAGGAGTTCAAGACAAATATAGTAATAGAGTCTAGATTATTTAAGACTCTGAATAACGCTCCAGGTTCAAATTCAAATTCTATTTTTCAATTTCTGATTTCAAATTTTATTTTCAAATTCTGCCTTTCTCTCTATCTTCTCTATTTTATTTTCTTTTGTTTTCAAACTCAAGTTTTATAAGTTATATATATTTATATATATACACATTACATTTATATAGTTTTAGCTTTATAATTTTCTAAATATGTTTATATAATTCATATTTATGTTTTCGTATGATTTTCTACTTTATAATATTCATTTATAACACTATGTTTTAATTTAAGAATTTCCAAAATTATATATATACCAAAACACTTGAAAAATATTCAAATTTCAATTTTATACATTGATATGTTAACATACATATACATACATGACGACATATAACTGTCGTTTTTTCAAAATTGAAAGGAAATGCCTTTTCATTATTTGTGACGGTTCAGAAATGTTGTAATTTTTCAGATGCTATAAATAGGTGCTAATTTCGAATTTTATTATCATTCTTCTTCTCCATCTTCATTCCCTTTCATTACACCATTATTCTTTCTCATTTTTATGATTTCTATGCTTATACTCTATCGAATTCAATTCGGTTTTCATTAAACTTCTTCTCTTCTTACTCTCTAATCAATACTCTCTGAATCAAGTGCTACTGAAGAGTTATAAGGCTGTTTGTAATTGTTTGGGTTATGTAAGTAATCAGTGGTATCCCTTGTAGCCATGAAATCAAGGACGGGTAATCGGTGGTATCCCTTGTAGCCGTGAAATCAAGGACGGGTAATCGGTGGAATCCCTTGTAGCCGTAAAATCAAGGAGGGTTGTATTTGACTATTGATATAGAAATAAAACTGCGCAATCCAGCGTTGCGTGGGACTGAACGTAGGAGCAATCTGAACCAGAATAAAATCCGGTGTGTTCTTTCCTTTTCTGCACTTTACTTTTGTTTATATTTGTGTTTATGTTTGATTCTGTGTCTGTGATTGTCTCTGTGGTGTTTGATTCATATAGTAGTTCACATAAGTTTTAGATTTTGTTTAAATTCTCAAAAACACTATTCACCCATCCCCCCTCCCCGCCGCTAGTGTTTGTTTTTCCTTAACGATCCATTCCGCAATCCCTAACAGTGGAGACCACGACCAATAATTTAGGTTATTACAGGCTCTTTCCCGGTCGAGTTTCGGGCCGTTCGACCTTTTTCTGTAACTTTTCAGTTTCTCTGGTTCATGGATTTCAGCAACTTGATTTTCAGCCTTTGATGGACTTTCGATTTATTCGTGGTGAATGAATTCATAATCGGTAGTTGTGAGACTTTGTTTACGTTATTATAACGTGAATTCTTAGTTCGGTCGTCATTTCGATCGCAACTATACGAGATTTTCCACTTCAAAATTATATAAAAGGGTTTTAAATTATTAGTAGATACCAAATCTTTTATTAAACAATTTCTAACTCCACTTCATTATATGAAGTTATCTTCCAAATTGGTGTCTAATACGACTTCACTGGATGAAGTTATTTTATAAATTGATTTACTAATTTACTAGTATATATATTATAAACCTTTTTCTCGTTCGTATGAGAAACTAATTAAACGCCTTAGTAAAAATAAGGACTATGACCCCTTGTGTTTGCTTTGACGGTTAATTCTTGGACTTATTCGATTGAACATCGTGGCAATGATCGTTTCGTATATCTAGTGGAATATACAACTTGTTCATAAATATTCGAGTAGAGCAAGTAGTTATGGGACATGTAGCTCAACTCTTATATTTACTGGCTTGGCGTAGTTTACAGTATACTTGATCAATTTTGATCATCGATGATCTTCGGATCATCATGAGGAACTTCGACTCATTTGAGTTTTTATCGGTTTGAGTTATCTATTTCATGTGGATTTGATGGGAGACATCATTTCTCATGAATATTCTTTTGTTGAGATCGTGTTATCTATTTCATGTGGATTTGATGGGAGACATCATTTCTCATGAATATTCTTTTATTGAGATCGTGTTATCTATTTCATGTAGATTTGATGGGTGACATTATTTCTCATGAATATCCATGTGTTGTTATCATATTTTCTATTTCATGTAGACTTGATGGCTAACATTATTTCTCGTGAATAGCTATATATTTAGAGTGTGATAATCTTTTATAGCAACGGTATTTCAATAAGATATGTTATAAAAAAAATTCAAGCCTTCATATTCTTCATGTGAACATCGTTGTTTTTGCATATATGCCAGTTTTTGTTCATAACTCTGATTCTATTTCAGTTTATTATGATAAGTACAGCTAGACTAATACGTTTATTGTCAATTCTTGTAAAAAAATACACGGGTCAGACCGAGTATTGCAGGTGCATATATTGGACTTCTAGCTGGAACCATTCTTGGCTTTTGCTATCTACATTTGTGTTGTAGTTATTGATTTTTGATATGTATATAAGATAGTGATATCTTTGTATATGTATTCTTTTGGCTAGATTATGTACCCATTCTTTTGATGTATAGTGGATTGACTATGGCCGCTATCTTTGTATTTATACTCATGTGTTTTATTCATATATTTCCTCTTTAATGATATGAATATCTATGTCTGACTCTGATTTTATTGTTATGTACTTTATATTGATTCCGAATTAAATATAGCCACTGTGTAGTAGATTCAGACTTGAATTAGATGTGTCGGGTTTCCTTATGAGATTTAAAAAGTTAGACCATATTATCTGACTTATTTAACACTCGTTCAAAGCTAATATACAGTTGGTCGCTCCTCAACTGCCTTATTCTTTGGGTTAGTTGACACTGTTTCTTGTAATGGCCTTGGCTAACGCAAGTATAGAGGTGGGGCATTACACTTAGTATCAGAGCTAAGTTCGGAACAATATAAGGTATTATGGCGAGGGTCATTGTCCTAAGTCTCTCTTAGGAAATCATGTTTTATGATTTAGTTCGAGTCGTAGGGCCCGTCATATCCTACCTTATAGCATGATCCTTATTTGACCAATCAAATTTATTTGAGTTCTTCTTTGTGACATCTTGGCCTTGACAAACCTTGAGTCCCATCCCTTTCTTGTGCAGGAATTCGATTATTTCCAATTTTGGATTGAAATAACTTTTGGGACTTAGTTTTGAAGATTTCTAAATTATTTTATAAAACGGTTTATTAAAATAATTTTGGCCAAATAAAATACTAATCTGTTGGAGATTAACTGTGCGAGGCAAAAATGAGTAAATTATTTCTGCTAAGCACTGTGAAATATTTTCGTTTACTTATTTATGATTTTTAATTTAGTTAACTAAATGGTTGCATCTTTGATTATTTATTTACAAATTTGCATCCCTATTTGAACGTAGTTTGTTTTATTGTGTTGAGTTGCCCATTGAGTATGTTAGGAATTCTAATCGAGAAGTGGGATGCCACGATATCGATAGGAATTTCTAAACATTCTAATGAGATAATTCTAACACAATACTATTATTAAATATTAATGATGTGCATCGCTATTGAACTTTAGCATTAACAACTTTATATAAATAAATGGCGAGGCAAATCATTAGTTTTGATTGTTAATTTGCGACCGTAGGGATTTTAATAAGATAATGATTTGGGAATGGGATATGTGTGACTATCATATATATCCCTTACACCTTTCACAATTTGAATTTTATTTCACTATGAAGTTTGAAATTTCTTATTTTGAACCTATGTTTTGTGAAAAATTCTTGCATCTATATTGAGTTTTCATTACCCATTTATTTTGATATCAAGATGACTTTAGTTTCTTGGGGTAATGATTATGTATTCTCTTTTTTATTTTGAGTGTTACTTGTTTCAAACAAGTAATTTCGTCTTTTCAATTGAGTACGAAATTTAATTAAATGTCTTGGTAAAAACAAGTGGGTCGACAAACTAGCGTGTATGTTACGACGCGAATTCGCTAGCCTCTGATGGGACCGGAAAACATGAATTGTAATGAGAACACGACAAATCAGAACGCAAACAGAAGAACATTTCATTGCTATTACAACAATTACATCAGAGTACAAGAATATGATAGAGTGTAAATAAATAATATATATCAGAAAAATATCAGAGATTAAAATAATTTACATAGCAGCGGAAAAATAATGCATAACACAACTGAAAGAGATACACGGATACAAAGCTTTCTGGATATAGCTCCAACTGTAAATCCAGGATCCTGAAAAAGAAATATCTGCAAAACCAAAGTTTCTAGCTGCGCGTGTGGTAAATATGGGCACCCAGAGTTTAGGTTAAAACAATAAACTCCAGGTCAATCATGGGACTAGTGTGAGAACAAAAACAGTTATCTAAAACTTTATTTTAAAATAGAGTAAATCAAGGGACCACGCCAAATAACACGGAACGGGTTTTCTCCCAAGAATGCTAGTGCATAAACAGTTTATAAATAGCGCAATGTTTTTTGAAAAATGAAGCTATTATAAGACTTAGGTCCCATCACACAATGCAACGCAAGCCGGAGGATAGAGTTTTCCCTTATAATAGCCAAACATGCTTGGTAAGTTTTAAAACAAATCATTTGATATTATTATATATGCAAAGTCTTAAAAACAACTTCAAATATAATTGTATCAATCATAGACGATATGGGTACCATATATCATATTGCCATACTAGTTATACAATTAAAACCGCACGATGTCGTATTGCAAACATGATTTCCATCATGAACCAAGGCAAGGGATCGTCCTTACCGAATTCGAGACAATCTAGCTCATGTCTCTGGATCAGAACGCATCGACCCTTAGGAACGCCAGGGCCGGTCCATCCTTACGTTTGTGGATTGGTAATTCTTGAACAATACGTTTCCCCGCCCTATGGGGCGTAAGTCTAGTCAGTATGTCGACCATATCATCCATCGGCCCCGTAGTGACTGATATATCAGAGGTACCTCGCAATCTATCATCCACATAAGTAAATATGTCTGGGCTCCATACCATGACTCCACTCCTAGCTAGAAGGAAATGCATGTCCTCCTTGGGCCCTCTCCCATTTCTGGTTCATACCGGGGTGTGAGGCTCGTGAATTAACGCTATGCACAAAGCTATGCTATTTAAAGCCGTGCTTTGATCATCAACCACAAGACTCTGCTTTTCAACAGAAGTCTTGATCACTGCATGCCACACTGACAATTCACGCCATGCGACTGGTGTCGATCTATATACAACTTCTAAGCTCATATGTCTCAGAGAAGGGTGTTAAGCAAGAGAATAAATTATCCGCCACCAAACAGATATATATTTAATAGAAATCAATCAACACAGAATAAAATCCAATGTCAGACACACATGCATTTACTAGTTCGTTCTGGGTTTGAACGAAACAGGAGGCACATTATTCCTCGTTCCATATGTCCAATACAGGAGAGAGGTCCTCGCATATCCGGTTGATCTCCAAGTACGTCTGCACGATCACCACTTATTACCTGTGAAAACCCGTAACTTCCCCGTGAAGGAAAGCGCGGATAGTTCAAGAACAAGCCACAACAGAACGCGGACGAAAGAACATTTCATTGTATATTACAATAATGCATCAGATTACAAGAATATACAGAGTATAAATGAATAAATATTACACAGAAATATCAGAGATTTAAATTACATTTAAATACATAGCAGCGGAAAATAATACAATACACAACTAGAAGAGATATACGGATACAAAGCTTTCCGGATATCGTTCCAGCTGTAAACCAGGATCCTGTGAACATAAATCTGCAAAACCCAAAACTACTAGCTGCCCGTGTCAAAATAAGGGCACCCAGAGTTTAGGTTAAAACAATAAACTCCAGGTCAGTCATGGGACTGGTGTGAGAACTAAAACAGTTATTAATCTTTGTTTTTAAAGTTAGGTAAATCAAGGGACCATGCCGTATAACACGGAACGGGTTTCCTCCTAAGAATACCAGTGCATAAAACAAACAGCGCAATGCTAAATAAAGAAAAATGAAGCTATTATAAGACCCAGGTCCTATCACACAATGCAACGCAAGCCGGGGGATAGGGTTTTCCCTTATAACAGCCAAAGAATGCTTGATACGTTTAAAACAAATCATTTGATACTATTATAAGTGCATAGTGTATAAAACAACTTCAAATCATAAGTATCAATCATAGGCGGCATGGGTACCATATATCATGTCGCCATACTAGTTCTACAATTAAAACCGCAAATGTCACGTATTTGGAAATTGGATTTCCTTCTATGAACCGAGGCCAGGGACCGTCCTCTACCGATTCGAGACTCTCTAGCCCGAGCCTCAGGATCAGAGCTCGAGTGACCCTTGGAGCGACAGGGTCGGTCCACCGATGTGGATTAAAATGCCTGAACACTGCGTTTCCCCGCCCTTTGGGGCGTAAATGAGCCAACGAATGGCACCATCGGACCCGGATCGTCCGATCTAACCGAGGCGCCTTGCAACAGCAACAACCACACAGGCGAAAAGTATACAAATGACAGGGCTGGTAGGTCACTGACACCACCCTAGCTAGAAAGAAACGCATGCCCTCCCTGAGGTCCTCTCCCATTTTTGGTTCACAACCGGGGTGTGAGGCTCGCGAATTCACGTTACACAAAGCTATGCCACACAGGCTGTGCTTTGATCATCACCACAAGACTTTGCTTTTCAACAGAAGCCTCGATCAATTGCCACTTAGGCATGCCACACAGGCAATTCACTCCGTGCGATTGATATCCATCAATATATAACCCTTGAGCTCGTACGTCTCAGAGAAGGGCTTTAAGAAAGAGAATAAATTCTCCGCCGCCAAATAGATATACATTTAATAGAGATCAATCACACAGACTAAAATCCAATGTCAGACACACAGTCCATTTATAAGTCCGTTTTGGGTCTGAACGAAACCGGAGGCACCTAGTACCTCGCATATCCATCGATCTCCAAGTACGTCTGGACGATCACCAACTGTTTCCATCTTCTTGGGTGTACAGCCCAATCAAGATCATCAGTAATTACCCAAATGACGTGAAGACCTCCGGTCTTTGACCATCGTCTTCATCTTCGACTTATCGTCGTATCAGTTATACAGAATGGGATAAACCCGGTCTTTCCGAATAACTCGCGTATATTTTAAATAAGTGTTACACAAACGCAACATACGCCTCATTCCAATTCATCAGTCACTAACCGTAAGTTAATCGAGAGAATAATTCCCCAAATATTAAACCCGAAGGCCGAAACCAACATCAAATCAATATCCATAAAACCATTCTGCTTAGCTAACCGACAGTTAGTTTCTAAATTTCACATTCATAGGGAAAGGTTCCCATTAATTTTATCAAAGATCAATTCTTTAATTTATTCTTTGATCTACTTTTGAATATCAATTCAAACTAGTCGGGATTAACGAATTTTACCGAAGTAATCATTTGTTTTAATTTCCCAATCCCAACCTATTCATCCCATGAAGTAAAACTGGTAATACTTCATATCTAACACCACAGTGTTATCGGTAAATTCAATTACCATTTCACGTTCAAATCTAATTAAAGATTTAACTAACGCCTGGAGCAAAACTGGTGATACTCCATTCTTGATCCTTTCAATCTAATTAAAGATTCATTAAAACTCCACTTAGTTTTATTCTGTGACTGGGTTAAAGAATCAGTGTCATTTAAAACACGGTTCACGATAAACCCAAAATCACATCACATTAATTATCGGGTTAAAGAACAAGTGTTATTTGAAACACTGTTCACGATAAACCCAAAAATCAGTATCAATTAAGTTTCAATTAAATATTATTTAATTGGTACACTTCATTAAATCTAAGTAAAAAGATTTAATCTTTTCTCAACTGGGTTCAAGAACAGTGTTAGTCAAGACACCATTCACGACAAACCCAAATCACATTTGATATTAAATACAAGGCTCTGAATAGAAAATATCCCGGCTTATATTCAATATCAAATTCTACGACCAACAAATATCGTATTAGAAATAACGATATATATATCTATATCTTTCAAATTTCCATAACAACATCTGTATAATCACGAAATCCAACATCGAAATATTCCGAAGACAATTTCGATTCAAATCCATTCCAATGCAATCATTGGAAATTCTGGTCATTTTCAAAACCATTTCAAATTCAATTTATTTATCTAAAAATAAATAGAATTATAATTCTAGTTCAAAACTAGTTAATTTCGGTAAAAATCTACTTTTTATCTTTTCAAATATGGAGTTTTTCATCCCAATTCTTTCTAAATCATTTCTTATGATTTTACACAAATTATTACTATTTTTAATAATTTTATCAAGGTCCGTACAGTCGATTTCCATCAATGGCCATCGAACTGCACTTACAGCGACCTTTTCCAAATTCGATTTGGACATAATTCCAAATCCAACCGTTAGATTTCTAATTTCTAATATTCGTTAGAAAACTCTTTTCGATACGAACCCAACGATTCCGGTTTCAGGAGAATCCGACGGTCGGATCTCTCGCAATATCCATTCGAAGTCAATGGTCGAAATTCGCGAACTGCCGCGGCGCGGCGCGTTCTATTCAGGCCATTATATTATATATATAATATATACTTCGTCGATTTCCTTTTTTAAAACGTATTTTATAAATCGATTTCAAAGCGTTTTCAACTTCATTTTCAAATTCAAATCAAAATTGAATTTTCCCTTTCAAATTGGTTTTAAAAATTCATTCCAAATCGATTTCAATTCAATTTCTATTTAATTCAAATTTCTTTTCAATTCGAATATATTTCTATTCAGTTTCAATTTGAATTCACTTCTATTCAAATTAATTCGAATTTCAATTCTTTTCAAAATTTCAGATTTTGAAATCACTTTCGATATTCATTATAAAATGAATAAAATCGATATAAATATCGTTCTCGTCAAAATGGCGTAAATCTAATCAACACGGCTTCATATATTCATATTTTCAAATACTCCATTTCGAATGTTTCTATTTCAAATATTTCTATTCAAATATTTCTACTTTCAAATATTTCTTTTCAAATATTTCTTTTCAAATATTTCTATTCAAATATTTCTATTCAAATATTTCTATTCAAATATTTCTTTTTCAAATATTTCTTTTTCGAAACTGGAATGAGGCCCAATCAATTACCATATAATGTTAATTATATGGATTTTCTACAACACATGTATATATCAACAACGATGAATAATCAACCATCATCCAAAGTGCATTCTACACTGTATAAGCATCAAATATAAATATTCAACGCTTATAACAGTCTGTCAATCAATCGATCGACATACAACTAAACAATCGGGATTAGTGTACGTCAAATATCATCCCAATACCCGTGTGGGGTTTCAAACAATCAAACACAGATTTTATTTGTGCAGTTGGGCGATGTGTAAAATTTATCGTCCCAATCAATATCAGTCAAATGTGTGTATATAAACAAATCGTCCGATTTGTTTATTTTTATTTCATTTCATATATATGTTAAAAATTCTATTTTTAACTATAAAATATTTTAACTATATAAATATTTTATTTCATTTCACATCACATCACACAATCAACTACACAGCAAAATCAAACAAACAAGCATACAAGCCGTCCATGGTCTGTGGACGACGGGTGTCGGGTGTTACTAAACACCGTCTGCATCCTAGTATATATTTATAACTAGAAAAATTTAATTGAAAGGTGAGAAGTTCTCACCAAAGCTATCCCAATTCCATGACACTTCTATTGTAGGAAATCATCGCCATTCTCGCCTTTTATCACTTTCATTGCTCGTAGCCACTACATATATAAAATCACATTTTTACTTCGCTATTCAATATATAAAAATCGAATTTTTACTTTGCTATTCAATGTATAAAAATCGAATTTTTACTTCGCTATTCAATATATAAAAATCGAATTTTTTTCTTTCCTATTCAATGTATAAAAATCGAATTTTTACTTAGCTATTCAATATATAAAAATTCTATTTTTGCACTGCTATTCTCTATATAAAGATTTCACCTTTTCAATATTAAAGATTTCGCCCTTTCAATTTTAAAGATTTCGCCTTTTCAATTTTAAAGATTTCGCCTTTTCAATTTTAAATATTTCGCCTTTTCAATTTTAAAGATTTCGCCTTTTCAATTTTAAAGATTTCGCCTTTTCAATTTTAAAGATTTCGCCTTTTCAATTTTAAAGATTTCGCCTTTTCAATTTTAAAGATTCCGCCTTTTCAATTTTAAAGATTTCGCCTTTTCAATTATAAAAATCTAATCTTTTCTATTTTAAAAATAATCACGTCTTTTACCATATAAAAATCACTTTTAAAAATCATATAAAATAAGATTTTTTTTCCTATACTAAATTTAAATAAAAGAAAACTGAAAAATAAAATTAAATAAGTGAATAAGACTTACTTTTGAATTTCAGAAAAGGGGGCTGCTGGGGGTTCGTTTGCGCGCTCGTCGGAGGGGGAGAGGATCGGAAGGAGAAGAAGGGAGGCGGAGGGAGGAGGTGGCGCAGGCTCGGGGTGGCGTCGGGGGTGCGGTGCGAGGTGGGGCGCGGCATAGGGTTTCAGGGTTGGGGTTTTTTCGCGATGCGCTGGGGAAGAGGAGGTGGGGACCGGAGGAGGAGATGTGGTGGGGGAAGGGGAGAGCGGAGACGGAAAAGGGGGCGCCTGACAGCACGGTGGCGCGCTGCTCGGAGGAGCGGCGACGTTCCTCCCTATTCTTTTTTTTTTAAATTCGATTCTGAAAATCGAAGAAAGGGGGGGCCAGAGGGTATAGGAGAGGGTTTTTTTTATTTGTTTATTTTATTTTTCACCAAAAAGAAACTTTTATTTTCGACCTCAAAACGAGGCCCACCGCCTGTCGTCCATAGCGTTTCACCCCCATTCCGTACACAATGAGATACGTACCATAAGCTGATTCGATCATTTCGATCAGTTTTCGTCAAATTCAACATATAACTCTATATATTGAATTTGAATGCGCATTTCAATTTACCGGGGTCACACACTAACTCTATAGATTGCAGAAAAATATTTTCTAGCTTCGTATTGACGATACGGTCCTAATAAAACTAGTTTCGTCGAATTCTGAGATCGTTTGAAAAATGGCCATTTTCCAGTCGATTAAATTCAACTGAAATGGTCAAACGCGTTTTCCTTTGCCACGCTCACATATTGATTCGAAAAATTATGAAATTTGGAATCTAGCAATAATTTGACATCACGGATCCAACAAAAGTGGTTTCGTCGAAATCCGAGGTCATTTGCAAAATCTCCATTTTTAAGGGCCTGAATTCCATAGCGACTATTCAGAATTTTCAACTGGAAATATCTTTGGATTCCCGCTATGAAATTTTGATTTTTCGGATTTGTTGGAAAGATATTATCAATTAGATTCCATTATTTTTGGTTTCACTAAAATCCGGTTTATTTTGCACCCGGTACATTCATTTGAAGTTTGAAATCGAATTATCGAACTACCGCGCCATTTTCAATTCCATTTATAATTATATATAATTATTTATATTCTAACGACGACGTATATAATATATACGTTCTAAATATATTTAAAATAAATTTCTCGTCGATATTATTTAAAATAATTCATTTTAAATAATCAAAATTCGCTAAAATTGCCAAAATAAAAATTTTAAACTGGCCCAGATTTTCGGGTTGTTACATTACCTTGTCTTGGGTGTACAACCCAATCAAGACATCAGTAATCATCCAAACGATGTGAAGAACTACGGTCTTCAACCACCATCTTCATCGTCGATTTATCGTCATATCAATTATTCAAAATGGGATAAACCCAGACTTTCCATATAACCCGCGTATCTTATAATCAAGTGCTATAAAAACACAACATATACCTCATTCCAATCTAGAATATTCTTTTATTCAAATATTCCTTTCACAGTTTAAACCAAATTAAGGTTTTCCAAACTAGTCGGGATTAGCGAACCTTACTGAGGTAATCTTTTGTTTTATTTCCCAATCCTAACCTATTTATCCCATGGAGAAAAACTGGTAATACTCCATTTCTAACACCACGGTGTTATCGGTAAAATTAATTACCATTTCACGTTCAAATCTAATTAAAGATTTAACTATCGCCTGGAGTAAAACTGGTGGTACTCTGTTCTTGATCATTTCCCAAATTTGATAATTTAAATTATCACATTCACATTTCAATCTAATTAAAGATTCATTAAAACTCCACTTAGTTTTAATCTTCCAACAATCATTATTTAATGATTATTTAACTTTGGAAACCCAGACATGTCACATCGACAATCTACACCGTACCACTGATTTCTGCCGATATATAGCCTCAAAGCTCGTATGTCTCAGAGCAGGGTGTTAAGCAAGAGAATAAATTCTCCATCACCAAACATATATATATATTTAGCAGAGATCAACAATACAGTTTGAAATACAATGTTAGACATGTAATCCTGTCTTTAACTAGGTTAAAGAATCAATGTCATTTAAAATACAGTTCACGATAAACCCAAAATCATATTCCATTAACTATGGAATCTTCAAGGAAAACAAATCAATATATAATCGATATCAATTTCCGTATCCGACTAATAATATAAATGGAATAACGACGAAGCCTTTTAAATTCCATATATATATATATATATATATTAACAGTCGTCCTTCACAGAAGCTCACTTCGATTATTACCAAATCGAATTCCATTCCATTCCAATTTATTTTATTTTATTGGAAAACTTTACTTTGGAAAATTCCCATTAAATCTTAACAAAAGATTTATATATTCCAAACCACATTTCACTATTAATCAGGTTAAAGAACGAATTTCGTTAAAACACAGTTCACAATAAACCCAATTCACATTCCATTTTATTCCAATTACTAAATATAACTGGAAATTCTAATAATCTTAATTAAAAGATTTTTTCTTTTCACACGAGGTTTAAGAACAGTGTTACTAAAGACACCATTCACGACAAACCCAAAATCCAGTTTGATATTAAATATAAGGCTCTAAACAGAAATTATATCGGCTTATATTCAATATCAAATTCTGAAACCAACACGTATCGTATGGGGAATAATGATATCTATCTATCTTCCAAATTCCTCCATAATATCCGTATAGTCACGGAATCCAATATCGAAATATCCCGACGATGATTTCTATTCAAATCCATTCCAATCCGTACATTGGAAATTTATGGTTAGCTTAAAACCATTCACAAATCCAATTTATTTATTTAAAACCATTGGATTATTTTTCTAGTTAATAACTAGTTCATTTTGATAAAAGTATATTTTTATCTTTTCAAATATGGAATTTTTCATCCCAATTCTCTCCAAATCATATATTATGATTTTACACAAATTATTAATATTTTTAATAATTTTATTCAGGTCCTTTCAGTCGATTTCCATAAATGGTCATCATAGTGCATTTACAGCGACCTTTTACAAATTTGATTTGGACATAATTCCAAATCCAACCGTTTGATTTCAAATATCTTATATTCATTGGAAAGCTCTTTTCCATACGAACCCAATGTTTCCAGTTTTAGGAGGATCCGACGGTCTGATCTCCCATAATGTCAATTTGAAGTCAATGGTCGTAATTCACGAAAGGTCGCGGCGCAGCGCATTCTATTCAAGCCATTAATATATATAATATATATTTCATTCAAAACAATATTTATTTATGTGGATTTCATATAACACATGTACACAACAATAATAATACACAGTCAACCATCATCCAGAGTGCATTACACAACTGCATAAGCATTAAATATAAATAATTAACTCTCGCAACAGTCTATCAACCAATCGGTTGACATACAACTAAACAATTGGGATTAGTGTAAGCCAAATATCATACCAATACCCGTGTAGGGTCTCAACCAACAAATACTGAATATTATTTGTGCAGTTGGGCGATGTGTAAAATTTATCGTCCCAATCCATGTCAGTTAAATGGGTGTACATAAACAAATCCTCCGATTTGTAAATGAATATTTTTTTCCTTTCAGGAGAATTTTATGCCGTTCATATATACGTTAAAATTTTTATTTTTAACGATAAAATTTTATTTCAACATTTGAGTATTTTATATAGTTCATTTATTCAATAAAAATGATATTTTTATTGTTCAAACATTTTATTCAACACATGAATATTTTATACAGTTCATATGCACATTAAAAATTATATTTTTAATGAATAAATATTTATTTCAGAAAATTTAGGCATAACCGCAATACACAACCCAACGATTTACAGTTAATTTACAACCACAATTTAATCCAATCAATATACCACATTCAATCCATAACCGCAATACAGTCGATTTACGACCACAATTCAATGCATACAAACAAACAATCATGGTTTGTACATATATAGTGTCAGGGGCTATTAAGCCCCGTCTGCAACCTAGTATATATTTGATTGTAAAATAATTTGACTGAGAAGGAGTTCTCACCTTGGTCGGTTTTGAAATCATTTAAAATGATTATCTTAATTAAATTAAACCCGGTGTTTAATTTAATCAAAATTCGCATATGCTTCTGTTTTTGTTCTGGTCAGTTCCATAATGGAGAGCTCGCCTCCACGGTCCTAACGCACCTGAAATCTTCAAATTTCATTCTTGTATGAAAAAGGTACGATAGTTTTTTACATTAAGTACATAAATAATATAATTAATTATATAATTAAACTAATTACATTTTTTAACTCTCCTTCTACATCGTTAAGCCCTTGTAACGTGAACACCCAATGTCGATTTTGAAAAGCCACCGCCATTCGCTCCTGGCACCACCGGAGCTCGATCGACCCACACCAAGCTGACCGCCGCCAGCCACTCCTTTAACGCCCTCCTTCCTGTTGAACTCCCCGTCCCCCCTGGCCCGCAATTCCAGTTCAAAAATCGCCACTTTGTGCTTCGATTTCTCATGATTTACCAAGCGAAATTTCATCAACCAAGTATGGATGCGCAGATCGTGAAGTCCTCTTTGGTGTTTGTTCAATAAATTTTTGATTTAATTAAATGGATTGATTGGAAATTTTAGAGGAGGAATGGAGTGATTTTGATCGTCTAATTTAAAACGACGGCAACTGAGTTCTAAGCTAGGGTTTTGGCTTGGAGATAATATATATTTATATTTTAATATTATTTTAATTAAAAAATACTTATATGTCATTACAAACTCCAAATCCAACCCAATGATTGTCGTTCCTAGCCAAATACCCCCATTTCAGGCATAATGGGATATGTTTAGTAAGCCAATTTGGTCGTTTTGATCAGTTTACGTCCAAATTAAAATATAAATCTATATATATTGAATTTAAACGTATATTTTAATTTGCTAGGGCTACATACTAACTCCAAAAATTACAGAAAAATAAATCTAATAATGTTTTGATGATATGGTCCTAATAAAACTAATTTCATCGAATTTGGAGATCATTTAAAAAATGGCCTTTTTCTGGTTGATCCAATTCAACTGAAATTGACAAAACACGTTTCTTTTGCCATACCCACATATTAATTCCAAAAATTGTGAAATTTGGAACTTAACAAATTTGACATTCTGGATCCAACAAAAGTGGTTTCATCGAAAGCAGAGGTCGTTTGCAAAATGACTACTTTTAAGGGCTATATATTATATAAAATATATATAAATTCCATAGTGACTATTTTAAATTTTAAACTGGACATAACTTTCAATTCTCGTTATGAAATCTGGATTTTTCATATTCGTTAAAAAGATATAATTAAACAGATCCAAATATTTTTGGTTTCGTCCAATTCCGATTTATATTGAATTCTGTATATTCATCGGAAACTTGAAATCAAAATTTCAAACTACCGTGCCATTTCATGCTCGTTTTATAATTAAAATTAATTTATACGTTCTAACTTTGATTAAAATAAATTTTTAGTCCTAATTATTTAAAATAAATCATTTAAAATATTCAAAATCCATTAAAATAGCTAAAATAAAATTTTTAAATTGGTTCTGAATTTTCGGATTGTTACAGTTTACTTCATTGGTTAATTTCTAGACTTAGTCAGTTAAGATTTGGCTTTATTTTTGGGTTTAAATCTTAGGAATTGTGATGATCATTTTATGGAGTTAGGCCTCCACTTGGTGGAGTCTTTGGGCTCTCACTTAGTGAGATTTTTCTTTCCTTTGATTCCGACCTTCGGGTCATCTTGAGTGGTGTGTAGTCACCACTTCTGGCGGAATACTATGAGTGGTGTGTAGTAACCTCTTCGGATGGAATACTATGGGGGTGTAGTCACCTCATCGGACGGAATACTTAGTCTTCGGACCGAATAATATGAGTGGTGTGTAGTCACCTTGTCGGACGGAATACTATAAGTGGTGTGTAGTTACCTCATCAGAAGGAATACTATGGGCGGTGTGTAGTGTGACGACCCGAAATTACCAATAAAGGAAAGTCCGGATTGTTTTGAGAACACGACGCATCAGAACACAAATTGAAGAACATTTCATTGCTTTTTATAACAATTACATCAGAGTATAAGAATATATCAGAGTACAGATAATAAATATACATTGGAAATACAATATCAGAGATTACATATTTATATTTTACAATAGCAGCAGAAAAAATAATACAAAATACAACTGAAATAAATACTCGAATACAAAGCTTTCTGAATATTGCTTCAGCTGTAAACCAGGATCCTGTGAATATATATCTGCAAAACCGAACTACTAGCTGCTCGTGCGGAAAAATATGGGCACCCAGAGTTTAGGTTAAAACAATAAACTCCAGGTCAGTCATGGGATTGGTATGAGAACTCAAAAACAGTTATAAAATTTTATTTTAAAGTTGGATATTTCAGTGCATAATACAACGCAATGCTTTTTAGAAAAATGAAATCATCATAAGACTCAGGTCCCATCACACAATGCAACACAAACCAGAGGATAGAGTTTTACCTTATGATGATTAAACATGCTTGATACGCGAAAGTTCTCTTTCATACTATATAAGTGCATAGTGTAGAAATAAATTTCGAATATAAATGTATCAATCCTAGACGGCATGGGAACCATAATATCATGTCGCCATACTAGGTTCTACAACTAAAACCGTAAAGTTTCGTATTGGAAGTTGGGTTTCCATCATGAACCAAGGCAAAAGATAGTCCTTACTGAGTTCGAGACTGTCTAGCCCCAGCCTCAGGATACAGTCGCAACTGCACCTTGGATCAGCAGGGCCGGTCATCGGTCGATGATTGGCAATACCGTAAACTATATGTTAGCCTGCCCTTTGGGGCATAAATATTAGCCACTAAGGACTCCATGTCATATCCGAGGCCTCGTCATCCATCATCCACATAAGTAAAATGCCAGACCGTGTAAAAACCTGACACAACTTTTAGCTAGAAACTAACATATGTCCATTTCCCTGGTTTCCTTTCTCCAGTTTTAGGTTCATACCGGGTTGTGAGGTTCGCGAAGTCACGTCATACCACAAGGCCCTGCTTTTCAACAAAAACCCTGATCATCTTCATCTTAGCGTGCCACGTTGACAATTCACGCGATGCAATTGATAGCTATTAATACACAACCTCTAAGGGTGTTGAGCAAGAGAATAAATTCTCCGCCACCAACGGTCGTATATTAATAGAAATCAATTTACATAGAACAAAATTCAACATCAGACACACATCCATTTATAAGCTTATGCTCTGGGTCTAAGCGAAAGGCAAATCCGTACAAATCAACACTACGTCCGGATAACCACCGTCTTAGCCCCATCTTGGGAGCAAATCAATCAAGGGCCACAACACTAGCTACCCATTCGATGTGAAGATCGTCGGTCTTCAATCGCCGTCTTCAATTCTTCCATTTAAAACGTCGTATGATTATTTGAAATAAGTATAACTCGGTCTTTTCAAATAATCTTCACATAATTATCATTTAAATTATTTCATAACGTTATTACTTATCACTATTTTTATTTTGATAAAAGTAGATATAAATCATTCCATGTAGTCATTAACATATAAGGACAACGAATCAACCAAACAAACAGCGCACAATCATGTTCATGTATCATATCAAGGTATTATGTTCAATGAACATTTCAATTCCATTCCCACATTTATTTATTAATGAATAACAACTAAAATGTAACTTTCAGTTTATTTTTTTACTGCATAGAAAATGTCATTAAAACATCTCTTTTTCTAATTTATTTACACTACAAGTAAATAAATGTTTGCCTTTTCTTCTACATGTCCTATTTACATGAGAATGTAAATGAAAGTGTCATTAAAAATAGTTCTATTTTATTTACATGAGAAAATGTAAATTTCTATTTCATATTTTATTTACACTCTTTCTCTCATTTTATTGGAAATGTAGTATTTCCTTCTTATTCTTTACACTATAGAAAAATGTGAATTTTTTTTTCTATTCTTTACACTATATTCTTTTTTATTACATTATAAAGAATGTAATTCTTCTAACTTCTTTTGTTACAAAAAAAAAAGTAATATTTCTTCTTTTGATTACATTAAGAAAAATGTAATTGACATTATACTGTAAAATCCTATCTTTCAATTGCATTGTAAAATGTATATAATTTATTTCATGTCTTATACATTGTAATTGTAATAAATTCAAATTATACTTTAATTACATTAGAAAATGTAAGTTATTCAAATCCTACTTAATTACATTAGAAATGTATCATTTCCTAATTAAATTAAAAATGTAAAATTCCATACTTTAACTTATTTACATTATAAATGTAAAATACATCCATTCATTTCTATTACATAAGAAAATGCAATACTTTCATACATTAAAAGATATCATTTCATTATTACATTAAAGTATTATTTCATTGTATAACTCAATTAAAAGTAAGCATTCATTTCATATTACATAAAAAATGTAAATATTTCAATCCATTCTTTTTACACTTGAAAAATGTAAATTATTTCAATTCCTTCTTAATTACATCGAAAATGTAAATTATTTTCATGTCTTACATAATTACATAAAAAAAATGTAAATTATTAAATCAAATCTTACATTCTTAATTACATTAAAAAGGTAATTTTATCATAATGGCAAAATCTCTTTTTTTTAATTACATTAAAATGTAATTTACATTACGGTATAAAATCTTGTATTACAATTACATTTAAAAATGTAATTTCATAACATGGTAAAATCTTAACTTAATAAGAAATGTAATTTTTATTTCACATAAAAAATCTCATTTTTAATTACACTTAAAAATGTAATTTATATTACCGTACAAAATTATATCTTAATTACATTAAAAATAAATGTAATTTATATGCAGTGTAAATTCATACCTTAATCTTAAATTTGAATATTAAATAAAACTTTGTCTTTCCATATTCCTTTAATATTACATTAATATTATAATAATAATAATGTTTCAAAAAGTCAACTTTTGAAATTCAAACTCTCAGTATTAATTAATCATTTAATACTATGCTTATTCTTACAATATTATATTTTCAAAAATGTAAAATTTTGAATTAACTAATTATTAATTACAGCATTAACCTCTCACATTAGATTTATTGTGCGGTTGCTGGATATGCCGGGCGGGTCTGGGCAGTCTTATACCATAACTCAATCTAACCTCGGGTTAAGCATGTTTATTTTATTTTAATACCATTAAAAATGAATTCGAAATGTTAATTTTCTAATTTCAAACCTTTATCAATTATTGTATAATATATAGAATTCATGGAAATATTTATTCCCGTGTAAATAGCGCAAGACTACTTAATCGGCTTCATGCACATTAAATAATATTTAATAACATTAAATTCACAATTAATTCTCTAACGGAAAATTATTTTGAAATCTTGTGAAAATCCTTCATTGGAATGAGACCCACATCAAAACCATTAATTAATGGATTTCAAAACAACTCATTTGCAAAATGATGACTAACATCTTTTCATTACCTAAATTACCTTCCAATCACAACATCAAATGACATTCATTCATTCATGTAATAGACATTCAAACAAAATACATCAAATTGACATTCAAACAACATACAATAGTTTTTACAACAAAATCCAAATAATAATAGATTAAACGTGCACTTGGGCGATGTGTGAAAATATCTGCCCAATCAACATATGCAAGTCAGTCGACCTGTATATGGCAGTGTAACAATTTGGAATTATCATGCATAATCATAAATTCACATTAATTAACATGTTACAAATTTTCAGACTTCAAACATTGCTTTTCAACCAAACATTAATACACCACAAATCATGCATAACATAGAATTAACTTACAAACAAATCATTCTAGGCATTTAAATATATTTATTTATGAAAATAAATAATTATTGAAAACAAAGATTGAGTGAGAAAAGAGTTCTCACCGAGATTTGACTTTATCGGGTCCAAATGGGCGGTTTCGGGCCCAATTTTGGCCCAAAATTCAACATCCTCATAATTGAGCGAAATTGGTGTCTATGCGTCGCTAAAAATACACTGATCATGACAAACCCTGTTTCGAGTCAATTTGAGTTCGTTACAAAAAGTTATGCTTTACTGAAGTTTGGACAATTTAAATAATTATTCAAAATTCGTGAAAATACCTAAAAATTTTGACAGTCTCCAAATTGGACAAAATTAGTGTCTTTGCAAAGGTCTCGATGCCATGATCACAACGCATCTGAAATCATTAAATTTCGACTTCGTATGAGAGAGTTATACAAGTTTGAAGTTTGAATACATTGATTAAATAATTAAAAATAGGAATAACCAAAATCTGGTCAACCCTCTTCTTGCCAGATTTGACTACCCATAACTTTCTCCTCCGACCTCCGATTGACCTGAAACCACCGCCCATCCCTTCGTCTTCGCAAGACGCACCACTACCAGAAAGTGCCGCCGCCGATGATGCTCCGGCCGCCGGAATCTGGCCAGAAAGCGAAATTCGCTTTGCCGGCCCCACAGGCCGCCTCGATGCTCCAACAATTCTGAAAAAATTCTAGCACCTGTATCTCGCGAAGACGAAGAACTTTCACGTTGACCACTTTTTCCAGTTCTTAAAATCATTTACATCTGCTGCTTTTTTAATTTCGAAAATCAGAAAGTTTGATCCGAAATTCCGGCGAATCCGAGCGCTGTATGACAAAACTGATGGCTTCCATAGCTTCGTATCGTCGAGGCCTTCGTTTTGATATATAATTTGTTAGGGTTTGTAGAGATTTGATTTTCAGCTTGTATTTTGTGAAGAGAGGAGCCGCCATTAGAAAGATGAAGGTGGAGGCTAGCATTAGGTTTAGAAAAATGAATTAGGTCTAGGTTATGGCTGCTATGAGATAATATATAGATGTGTTCAATTTTAATTGGGCCTTTATGTGTTTAAACCCATTTTTAATTATAACCTTCATGCTATTATTAACGTCATTCCACAGTTTTTAAGACCGTACGATCACATACTGATTCCAAATTCGATGAAATTCGGAACACAACTAATTCTAATCAATACGAACCTATTGAAACTGGTTTCGTAATTTTTCGAGTCCGTATGTATTTTTAATGAATTTTTAAAGTCATTTTTCACTGTAAAATCAATAATAGTTACATATTAATTCTAAAAATTACAGAAAAATCATTTTTAGCTTTTTTTTGACGATACGAATCCAACAAAATTAATTTCGTTCAATTTGGAGTCCGTTTGCAAATTTTCATTTTTCAAGGCGTATATATTTAATATTAAAAATAAAATTTTATACCGAAAATTTCCGAAACTCGAAATATATGAGTGTTTACTGTTTTTTCAACGCAGAAACGACATTCCGGACTCAATGGAAGTGGTTTCGAGTCCAAATTCCTTCGTCTGCAAAAAGTAGCGGTTTGGGCCATATTATATATATATATATATAAATTTCATAGCGACCTTTCTAAATTTTGATTTTGCCATAACTTACAAATTATAAACTGAAATCTAAATTTCTAAAATTCATTAGAAAGATATTTTCTATACGGTCCTAACGTTTCTTGTTTCGTTCAATTTCGACTTATAATTAATTTTATATAATTTTTCAAAGTTGGAATATGAAATTTGAAATTACCGCGCCGTTTCAGGCTCGAATATAATTAATATAAATTTATTAATTTAAACTTCATTTTTAAATAAAATTTTCGTCGTTATTATTTAAAATAAATTATTCCAAACCTTAAAATTCATTAAATTATTAAAAATAAAAATTTTAAATTTGCCCAGATTTTGCGGGTTGTTACAGTCTCCCCCACTTAAAACTTTTCGTCCTCGAAAAGGAACGAAGCTAAAAGTTGTTTTAATAATCAATCCAATTTTTATTATTTTAAATTATGGCTTAAGTTTTCAACTTCTCAATTAATAATATTTTTCTAAAAATTTGGTTAACCCTTTAAATTTTCGAAAAATTTCGCCATAACCTCCTTTGTACGGAGAACATCGAAAAACTCAACTGGCCACATGGGCTCTCATCAACCAAAAAAGGAAAAAGAAGAAAGAGGGAAGAAGAAAGAGAAAGCCAAGCGCTAGCCAATCGGCTTATAAAATCAAAACCCAAGAAATATAGTAAATGTGTACCTATTTGTCGGGCATACAATTTTATTCCTCTACTCTAGCCTCCTTGCTTGACCTGTTCATTACTTATATATGCAAGCACAAGTATGCAATTCTAACCGAGTTTTCAATTTAATTTATCCAATATATATATTAGTTAAACTAATAATCAAGCAACACATCCATCAATCAATTTGTTGATTAAATTATAAACGAATAGCTTTTACATATATATACTACAAAAATCATATTTTTGATGCCAAGTCACAACAATTCCTAAGTTTTGGTTCTCACACCAGCAAATATCTATCTAGTTTATGAAACTTCATATACACGTGGATCAGACGTATATTCAAAATTTCATATACTTGATTGCCCAAATCAAAATATAATAATATCTCAATTACATGTTTTAAGATAAGATTTTCAAAACTAACTTTGTTTTTATTTAATTTTAAAGAAAATAATACTCTTCACACTCGTTCTAGGATATTGCTGATCCCATCTCTAACGAGTTATTCTCATTGGATATTACTAATCCAATCTCTGATGAATTCTTATGCTTGGTTCTAATGTGTCTTGTTCTCGAACTTTGTAAACCAAAGCTCTGATACCAAATGTGACGACCCGAAATTCCCAATAAAGGAAAGCCCGGATTGTTTTGAGAACACGACGCATCAGAACACAAACTGAAGAACATTTTATTGCTTTTTATAACAATTACATCAGAGTACAAGAATATATCAGAGTACAGATAATAAATATACATTGGAAATACAATATCAGAGATTACATATTTATATTTTACAATAGCAGCGGAAAAAATAATACAAAATACAACTGAAATAAATACTCGAATACATAGCTTTCCGAATATTGCTTCAGCTGTAAACCAGGATCCTGTGAATATATATCTGCAAAATCGAACTACTAGCTGCCCGTGCGGAAAAATATGGGCACCTAGAGTTTAGGTTAAAACAATAAACTCCAGGTCAGTCATGGGACTGGTATGAGAACTCAAAAACAGTTATAAACTTTTATTTTAAAGTTGGATATTTCAGTGCATAAAACAACGCAATGCTTTTTAGAAAAATAAAATCATCATAAGACTCATGTCCCATCACACAATGCAACACAAACCAGAGGATAGAGTTTTACCTTATGATGATTAAACATGCTTGATACGCAAAAGTTCTCTTTCATACTATATAAGTGCATAGTGTAGAAATAAATTTCGAATATAAATGTATCAATCCTAGACGGCATGGGTACCATAATATCATGTCGCCATACTAGGTTCAACAACTAAAACCGTAAAGTTTCGTATTGGAAGTTGGGTTTCCATCATGAACCAAGGCAAAAGATAGTTCTTACCGAGTTCGAGACTGTCTAGCCCCACCCTCAGGATACAGTCGCAACTGCACCTTGGATCAGCAGGTCCGGTCATCCGTCGATGATTGGCAATACCGTAAACTATATGTTAGCCTGCCCTTTGGGGCATAAATATGAGCCACTAAGGACTCCATGTCATATCCGAGGCCTCGTCATCCATCATCCACATAAGTAAAATGCCAGACCGTGTAAAAACCTGACACAACTTTTAGCTAGAAACTAACATATGTCCATTTCCCTGGTTTCCTTTCTCCAGTTTTAGGTTCATACCGGGTTGTGAGATTCGCGAAGTCACGTCATACCACAAGGCCCTGCTTTTCAACAAAAGCCCTGATCATCTTCATCTTAGCGTGCCACGTTGACAATTTACGCGATGCGATTGATAACTATTAATACACAACCTCTAAGGGTGTTGAGCAAGAGAATAAATTCTCCGCCACCAACGGTCATATATTAATAGAAATCAATTTACATAGAACAAAATTCAATGTTAGATACACATCCATTTATAAGCTTATGCTCTGGGTCTGAGCGAAAGCTAAATCCGTACAAATCAACACTACGTCCGGATAACCACCGTCTTAGCCCCATCTTGGGAGCAAATCAATCAAGGGCCTCAACACTAGCTACCCATTCGATGTGAAGATCGTCGGTCTTCAATCGCCGTCTTCAATTCTTCCATTTAAAACGTCGTATGATTATTTGAAATGAGTATAACTCGGTCTTTTCAAATAATCTTCGCATAATTATCATTTAAATTATTCCATATTGTTATTACTTATCACTATTTTTATTTTGATAAAAGTAGATATAAATCATTCCATGTAGTCATTAACATATAAGGACAACGAATCAACCAAACAAACAGCGCACAATCATGTTCATGTATCATATCAAGGTATCATGTTCAATGAACATTTCAATTCCATTCCAACATTTATTTATTAATGAATAACAACTAAAATGTAACTTTCAATTTATTCTTTTACTGCATAGAAAATGTCATTAAAACATCTCTTTTTCTAATTTATTTACACTACAAGTAAATAAATGTTTTCCTTTTCTTCTACATGTCCTATTTACATGAGAATGTAAATGAAGGTGTCATTAAAAATAGTTCTATTTTATTTACATGAGAAAATGTAAATTTCTATTTCAAATTTTATTTACACTCTTTCTCTCATTTTATTAGAAATGTAGTATTTCCTTCTTATTCTTTACACTATAGAAAAATGTGATTTTTTTTCTTCTATTCTTTACACTATATTCTCTTTTATTACATTATAAAGAATGTAATCCTTCTAACTTCTTTTGTTACAAAAAAAATGTAATATTTCTTCTTTTGATTACATTAAGAAAAATGTAATTGACATTATACTGTAAAATCCTATCTTTCAATTGCATTGTAAAATGTATATAATTTATTTCATATCTTATACATTGTAATTGTAATAAATTCAAATTATACTTTAATTACATTAGAAAATGTAAGTTATTCAAATCCTACTTAATTACATTAGAAATGTATCATTTCCTAATTAAATTAAAAATGTAAAATTCCATACTTTAACTTATTTACATTATAAATGTAAAATACATCCATTCATTTCTATTAAATAAGAAAATGTAATACTTTCATTCTTTTCTATTACATAAGAAAATGCAATACTTTCATACATTAAAAGATATCATTTCATTATTACATTAAAATGTATTATTTCATTGTATAACTCAATTAAAAGTAAGCATTCATTTCATATTACATAAAAAATGTAAATATTTCAATCCATTCTTTTTACACTTGAAAAATGTAAATTATTTCAATTCCTTCTTAATTACATCGAAAATGTAAATTATTTTCATGTCTTACATAATTACATAAAAAAATGTAAATTATTAAATCAAATCTTACATTCTTAATTACATTAAAAAGGTAATTTTATCATAATGGAAAAATCTTTTTTTTTTAAATTACATTAAAATGTAATTTACATTACGGTGTAAAATCTTATATTATAATTAAATTTAAAAATGTAATTTCATAACATGGTAAAATATTAACTTAATAAGAAATGTAATTTTTATTTCACGTACGAAATCTCATTTTTAATTACACTTAAAAATGTAATTTATATCACCGTACAAAATCATATCTTAATTACATTAAAAATAAATGTAATTTATATGCAGTGTAAATTCATACCTTAATCTTAAATTTGAATATTAAATAAAACTTTGTCTTTCCATATTCCTTTAATATTACATTAATATTATAATAATAATAATAATGTTTCAAAAAGTCAACTTTTGAAATTCAAACTCTTAGTATTAATTAATCATTTAATACTACGCTCATTCTTACAATATTATATTTTCAAAAATGTAAAATTTTGAATTAACTAATTATTAATTACAGCATTAACCTCTCACATTAGATTTATTGTTGCGGTTGCTGGATATGCCGGGCGGGTCTGGGCAGTCTTATACCACAACTCAATCTAACCTCGGGTTAAGCATGTTTATTTTGTTTTAATACCATTAAAAATGAATTCGAAATGTTAATTTTCAAATTTCAAACCTTTATCAATTATTGTATAATAAATAGAATTCATGGAAATATTTATTCCCGTGTAAATAGCGCAAGACTACTTAATCGGCTTCATGCACATTAAATAATATTTAATAACATTAAATTCACAATTGATTCTCTAACGGAAAATTATTTTGAAATCTTGTGAAAATCCTTCATTGGAATGAGACCCACATCAAAACCATTAATTAATGGATTTCAAAACAACTCATTTGCAAAATGATGACTAACATCTTTTCATTACCCAAATTACCTTCCAATCACAACATCAAATGACATTCATTCATTCATGTAATAGACATTCAAACAAAATACATCAAATTGACATTCAAACAACATACAATAGTTTTTACAACAAAATCCAAATAACAATAGATTAAATGTGCACTTGGGCGATGTGTGAAAATATCTGCCCAATCAACATACGCAAGTCAGTCAACTTGTATATGGCAGTGTAACAATTTTGAATTATCATGCATAATCATTAATTCACATTAATTAACATGTTACAAATTTTCAGACTTCAAACATTGCATTTCAACCAAACATTAATACACCACAAATCATGCATAACATAGAATTAACTTACAAACAAATCATCCTAGGCATTTAAATATATTTATTTATGAAAATAAATAATTATTGAAAACAAAGATTGAGTGAGAATAGAGTTCTCACCGAGATTTGACTTTATCGGGTCCAAATGGGCGGTTTTGGGCCCAATTTTGACCCAAAATTCAACATCCTCAGAATTGAGCGAAATTGGTGTCTATGCGTCGCTAAAAATACACTGATCATGGCAAACCCTGTTTCGAGTCAATTCGAGTTCGTTACAAAAAGTTATGTTTTACTGAAGTTTGGACAATTTAAATAATTATTTAAAATTCGTGAAAATACCTAAAAATTTTGACAGTCTCCAAATTGGACAAAATTAGTGTCCCTGCAAAGGTCTCGATGCCACGATCACAACGCATCTGAAATCATTAAATTTCGACTTCGTATGAGAGAGTTATACAATTTTGAAGTTTGAATACATTGATTAAATAATTAAAAATAGGAATACCCAAAATCTGGTCAACCCTCTTCTTGCCAACTTTGACTGTCCATGACTTTCTCCTCCGACCTCCGATTGACCTGAAACCACCACCCATCTCTTCGTCTTGGCAAGACACACCACCACCAGAAAACGCCGCCGCCGATGATGCTCCGGCCGCCGGAATCTGGCCAGAAAGCGAAATTCGCTTTGCGGGCCCCACAGGCGGCCTCGATGCTCCAACAATTCTGAAAAAATTCCAGCACCTGTATCTCGCGAAGACGAAAAAATTTCACGTTGACCACTTTTTCCAGTTCTTCCTAGATTAGCGGGAAAAAAATCTTTTGCATCTGCTGCTTTTTTAATTTCGAAAATCAGAAAGTTTGATCCGAAATTTCGGCGAATCCGAGCGCTGTATGACAAAACTGATGGCATCCATAGCTTCGTATCGTCGAGGCCTTCGTTTTGATATATAATTTATTAGGGTTTGGAGAGATTTGATTTTCAGCTTGTATTTTGTAAAGAGAGGAGCCGTCATTAGAGAGATGAAGGTGGAGGCTAGCATTAGGTTTAGAAAAATGAATTAGGTCTAGGTTATGGCTGCTATAAGATAATATATAAATGTGTTCAATTTTAATTGGGCATTTATGTGTTTAAACCCATTTTTAATTATAACCTTCATGCTATTATTAATGTACATTCCACAGTTTTTAAGACCGTACGATCACATACTGATTCCAAATTCGATGAAATTCGGAACACAACTAATTCTAATCAATACGAACCTAAAGAAGCTGGTTTTGTAATTTTTCGAGTCCGTATGTATTTTTAATGAATTTTTAAAGTCATTTTCACCGTAAAATCAATAATAGTTGCATATTAATTCTAAAAATTACAGAAAAAACATTTTTAGCTTCGTTTTGACGATACAAATCCAACAAAATTAATTTCGTTCAATTTGGAGTCCGTTTGCAAAATCTCATTTTTCAAGGCGTATATATTTAATATTAAAAATAAATTTTTATACCGAAACTCGAAATATATGAGTGTTTACTGTTTTTTCAATGCAGAAATGACATTCCGGACTCAATGGAAGTGGTTTCAAGTCCAAATTCCTTCGTCTGCAAAAAGTAGCGGTTTGGGCCATATATATATATATATATATATCATAGCGACCTTTCTAAATTTTGATTTTGCCATAACTTACAAATTATAAACTGAAATCTAAATTTCTAAAATTCATTAGAAAGATATTTTCTATACGGTCCTAACGTTTCTTGTTTCGTTCAATTTTGACTTATAATTAATTTTATATAATTTTTCAAAGTTGGAAATCGAAATTTGAAATTACCGCGCCGTTTCAGGCTCGAATATAATTAATATAAATTTATTAATTTAAACTTCGTTTTTAAATAAATTTTTCGTCGTTATTATTTAAAATAAATTATTCCAAACCTTAAAATTCATTAAATTATTAAAAATAAAAATTTTAAATTTGCCCAGATTTTGCGGGTTGTTACATGTAGTCACCTCGTTGGAAGGAATACTACGAGCAGTCTTAAGCCACCTTGTCTTCTGGCAGAATTGCTTAGTCAACTTTCTTTGCGTTGCGGAGCCACCACGTCGGCGAGACAAAATTGCTTCGTATGGTGTGGGCCCACCTAGTCTTCTGATGGAATTATTTCGTAGGGCATAAAGCCACCTTGTCTTCAGATGAAATGCTTAGTTGGATTCTTTTGCATTGTCGGACCATCGTGTCGAAAGGAAAAAAGGTTCTGTATGATGATTTGCAACTTTGTGGTGAACGAAGTTGCTTATCCATTCACCAAGTTTAGAACTAATCAACTTGGTGACTTTCGATTGGAATTTGTCATTTCTTTCTTTTGGCTACCTCTGTGTTCATGAATGTTTAAAATCTTTTTCTTGAAGAGTAATCATTCTATACATGCCTGTTTGCATGCCTTGTTTGTTTGGAGTTTATGGTGATTTTTGGGAATGAATGGGTATAATTATTTTGAGGTCCATATTTTATTTTCCAAAAGAATCATGCATTTTCGACATCTCTTTTCTATGACACATAGCCGTGTGATCATTCGTGATTAATAGTGGATTTTGCAATCTATTTCGTAAATACTTGAGTTAAGTCAGTGGTTATGAGGCATTTGGCTAAACTCGCTTACTTACCGACTTAATGTAAAATTTCGCTTTTCTTATTGATCGTTGAGAATCACATTATGATTTATGGATTTATACGCTCTCACTTGTTATGGTTTGAGCGCCTTTCCTATTCTTCTAGATCTCTTTGAGTAATTTCTTGAATTTGAGTGATTCGAGTTTTCATTTGAAAGATTATGTTGAATCATCTTTCGAAAAATGATAAGCTATAATTTGCTTATTTATCTCAGTCTCTTGTTTTCGGATTTCGAAATCGTGATCTCCGGGCTCTCGTAAATATGGTTTAATGAATATTCTAGTTAATTTTGTTAACCTTATTGAACCAAGTTTTCTAGATCATAACCCGACTGATTTGACCTCATTCTCCTTGGTAACGTCCTTGTTAATTTGAAAACCAAAAGTTTTCGAGTTCTATGAAATTCTTCCAACTCCTACCACTTATCATGTTTACATGATTTAGAAGTTGTTCGTGAAATATTAGAGGATGTGCTAATATTTGAAGTTTGAGATTTTTGGGGTTTATTGGAAATTTAAAAATTCCAATTTAATTGTTCATGAAATATTAGAGAATGTGTTAATATTTCCTACCTGGGATATATAACCCATATTTTTATTTCATGATCTTTTCCCCAACGAGATCGCTTATCCTTTTCAATTTAAGGTGATTTTTGTTAGCTAGAATACTTTTAAGGAATTTCTAAGTGATAAAATTTTCTTGCTAAAACGTAATAAGGGAATATTCGATGATTTTGGATAGTCGATATTTCCAAGTTGAATTTAAATGTTTAATTAGTTTGTGTTGACAACATAAGAAAATAGGTTTATAATTTGTAAAATTATTGAACGTTAAAAGAAATTAATTAAATTTTATTAAAACGAGCTTGCCATGGGACGGTAGTTTATAATTTTCGATTTGAATTTCAAATGAGTGTATAATATCCAATATGAGTTAGAATTCTTTGAAATCAGAATTATCCGGATCTACTGGATTATAGTTTTCTAATGAAAGAAAAATATTTGAATTTCGTCTTGTAGATTTTGAGATATGTCTAAACCAAATTTTCAGAAAAATCGTATTAAGGTAGTTCGTGATTGAAATTTGAGTAATAAATGAAATTGAGGTTTAGAATATATAGAATTTGAATAAGCAGTTTCTTAAAAACACTTATGGGAAAAATAAGTTAGTTGCTCGTATATGTTCGTGACTTTTATTTGAACATTATACGTATATGAATTTAAGTTATATAGTGATTTATAACTCAAGGTTAAAATTTTATTTGAAAGTGAATTTTGAGTTATTCTATCTTTAAATAGATTTTGTCGATGCGTGGTTGTTATTTATATTGAGTTTTTCCTTAAGTAATTATGAGGACGCAATTTCTTTAAGGGGGAAGTCTGTAACAACCCGCATATATATTTAACGATAATATATTTAGATATTTTATTTAAATATAACTTCGTTAATCTTTAATCGAGTGTGGGTTCAAAAAGTGACATTTTCTATACGGAAGAATTTGGACTCGAAAGCACTTCCATTGAGTTCAAAATTCCGTTTGTTACTTTTAAAACTATAAACATTGATACCTTTTGAGTTGGACAAATTTGGTCTTTTTTTATGGATTGTATGATCAAAATATCACTTTTTGCATATGGAAAAATTTGAACTCGAAACCACTTCCATTGAGTTCAAAATGTCGTTTACGACATCAAAAAGTGTAGGCATCGATATATTCCGAGATTCAGAGAATTGGCACTTTAGTTGGGTCTTGGTTTAGCCAAGCTAGCCCATTCACTTAAGAGTTCCATCAGCCCCTTGATCCCTCATTCACTTCAACTCTTCAAAGAAAATAGAAAATGGAGAAAGGAAGAGGAAATCCAAATTCCTAAGTTAGGATTCTTGATTCCAAGCTCAAATCATGTGCTAATTTGGGGAGACAACTTGTAGAGAAGAATTGAAGAGATATTAGACTCCTTGCAAGTGTAGAGGCTTGTTCTTCCCTGTTGGAGCTGGTTCTTGTTATTTAAGAGCCAAAGGTGAGTTCATTATGAACTTACATCTATGCCACAAGCTATTGGCTTGTAAAAGTGTAATTTAGTGTTCATTTGAGTTTGATATGCTAGTAAATTGGTTAGGTTAGCGTAACTTAGTCAGTTTCGTGTATTTATGTTTCATTGAATTGAAGTTATGGTCTGGATTGCTCATACGATCTAATTCATATGCTATGAGTTGATTTGGTGATATTGTGAAGCTCCATTGCTGCCCCGACAAAATTCTATATCTTCATAAGTCGCTTGAATCATATTTGATTGTTTTGGTTAGAAAATTTGTCCGTTTTGGAATTTATAATCGGAAATCATTGCAGTCTCATGTATTTATGTTTGTGCATGTGAGTTTGGTGTTGTGAGTTGCTTCTGCGAGCCATGAAAGCCTCATTTTTATGTATACAACATTATAGGTCTTCGGGCGATTGTCGATATCATTTTAAGCATATTTTCTAGGTCAAATTGTGCTCAGGCCCAAATTCAGACGTTTGAATATTATAGGTCAGACATCTGACCTGCTATGAATGATTATAAAAACAAACAGAGAGCAATTCAGAAGTCTAAATTTTCCATTCAGATGTCTGAATTGCAATTCAGATGTTTGAATTTTCCAGTTCAAACGTCTGAATCTCAAACAGAGGAAGATGTCTCTAGAAATCCGGTTCAGACGTCAGAATTTATAATTCAGACGTTTGAATCATGTTTTTCTACTGTTGACCAGTGGAGACCACGACCAACAATATAGGTTGTTCCAGGCTCTTTCCCAGTCGAATTTCAACCCGTTCGACCTTTTTCTGTAACTTTTCAGATTCTTTGGTTCACAGAATTTAGCGACTTGATTTTCGGCCTTTGATGGACTTTCGATTTATTCATGGTGAAAGAATTCATAATTGATAGTCATGAGATTTTGCTTACATTATTATAACGTGAATTCTTAGTTCGGTCTACGAGATTTGCCACTTCGAAATTATATAAAAGGGTTTTAAATTATTAGTAGATACCAAATATTTTACTAAACGGTTTCTAACTGCACTTCATTATATGAAGTTATCTTCCAAATTGGTTTCTAATCCGGCTTCACTGGATGAAGTTACTTTATAGATTGATTTACTAATCTACTAGTATATATTTTATAAACTTTTTTCTCGTTCGTATGAGAAATCTAATTAAATGCCTTAGTAAAAACAAGGACTATGATCCATTGTGTTTGCTTTGACGATTAATTCTTGGACTCGATCGATTGAACTCCGTGTCAATGATCGTTTCATATCTCTAGTGGAATATACAACTTGTTCGCAAATATTCAAGTAGAGCAAGTGGTTATGGGACATGTAGCTCAACTCCTATATTTAGTAGCTTGACATAGTTTACACTATACTTGATCAATTTTGATCATCGATGATCTTTGGATCATCATGAGGAACTTTGGTTCATTTGAGTTATCTATTTCATGTGGACTTGATAGGAGACATCATTTCTCATGAATATTCTTTTGTTGAGATTATGTTATCTATTTCATGTGGACTTGATGGGAGACATCATTTCTCATGAATATTCTTTTATTGAGATCGTGTTATTTATTTCATGTAGATTTGATGGGTGACATTACTTCTCATGAATATCCATGTATTGTTATCGTATTTTCTACTTCATGTAGACTTGATAGGTGACATTATTTCTCGTGAATAGCTATATTTTTAGAGTGTGGTTATCTTTTATGGCAACGATATTTTAATAATATGTTATAAACATTTTTCCGAGCCTTCATATTCTTCATGTGTACATCGTTATTTTTGCATATGTGTCATTTTCTGTTCATATCTATGATTCTCTTCCAGTTTATTGTGTTGAGTACAGCTAGGCTAATACATTTATTGTTTATTCTTATAAATAACACTCGAGTCAGACCGAGTATTGCAGATGCATATATTGGACTTCTAGCAGAGACTGTTCTTGGCTTTTGCTATCTACATTCGTGTTGTAGTTATTGATTTTTGATATGTATATGAGATAGTAATATCTTTGTATATGTATTCTTTTGGCTAGATTATATACCCATTCTTTTGATGTATAGTGGATCGACTATAGCCATTATCTTTGTATTTGTACTCATGTGTTTTATTCATATCTTTTCCGCCTTAGTGATATGAATATATGTGTCTGACTCTGATTTTATTGTTATGTGTTTCATATTGATTCCAAATTGAACATAGCCACTGTGTAATAGATTTGGACTTGAATCAGATGTGTCGGGTGTCCTTATGAGATTTAAAAAATTAGACCATATTATCCGACATATTTAACACTCGTTCAAAGCTAATATACAGTTGATTGCTCCTCAATAGCTTTATTCTTCGGGTTAGTTGTCACCGTTGCTTGCAACGGCCTTGGCTAACGCGGGTAGATCAGGTGGGGCGTTACATTATAGTATTAGTCCAATATGGAAATTTATATCAATTACAAATTGTTCAGATTTCTACGAAGATTCCATATTGGTGAAGATGATTTTGGGTTTATTGTAAACGGTGCTTTTAAATGGCACTTGTTCTTTAATCCAATTAAAGACAAGATTAATTTTCTAAGTTGATTAATCATTAAATAATGATTTTTCTAATTAAAAGTAAGTTGAAGTTTTAATGAATCTTTTATTAGATTAAAATGTGAATGTGATACTTTAATTTATTAAGAGAAGTGTTTGAGAATGAAGTACCACCAGTTTTACTCCATGCGATAGCTAAATCTTTAATTATATTTGAGATGTTAAGTGGTAATTAAATTTACCGATAACACTACGGGTGTTAAATATGGAGTACCATTAGCTTTGCTCCATAGGATGAATTGGTTGGGAGTGGGAATAATAAAATAAACGATTACTTCGGTAAAGCTTGATAATCCCGGCTAGATTTGTAAACCTTAATTTGGATTAAGTTGTGAAAAGTTAAAATAAAATCTTTTGAAAATGATATCAAAAGGAAGATTAAACTATAAGTTTAAAGGAATTTAGCCTTTATAAAATTAATGGGAACATTTCCCCAAAGATATGAATATTTGAATAAAAGAATATTCTGGATTGGAATGAGATGTGTGCGATCTTCGTGTATTTATCACATGATTATAAAGATGCACAGTTTATTCAGAAAGACCGGGTTTAACGCATTCTAAATAACTGTTACAACGATTAAAAGTCGAAAATGAAGACAATGGTTGAAGACCAGAGATCTTCACATCGTTTGGGCTATTGCTGATGTCTCACTTGGAAAGTACACCCGAGTAGAGGTTATATGTGGTGGTCGTCCAAACGTACTTGGAAATCGACCGGATATGCAAGGACCTCTCTCCTATATTGGACATATGGGACGAGGAATAAAGTGCCTCCGGTTTTCGTTCAGACCCAGAATAAACTTGTAAATGGATTATATGTCTGACATTGTATTTGGTTCCGTATTGATTGATTTCTATTAAATATGTATTTATTTGGTGGCGGAGAAATAATTCTCTTGCTTAACACCCTTCTCTGAGACGTATGAGCTTAGAGGTTATATATTGATAGATATCAGTTGTATGACATGAATTGTCAATGTGGCCTGCTAAGATGCAAATGATTAAGGCTTTTGTTGAAAAGTAGAGCCTTGTGGATGATGATCAAAGCATCGCTTTGTGTATAGCGTTAATTTGCGAGCCTCACACCCCGATATGAGTCAAAAACGGGATAAGGGACGCAGGGAGTGCATACGTTTCTTTCTAGCTAGAAGTGGTGTCATGGTATAGAGACCAGATATTTTTACTTATGTGGATGATGGATTGCGAGGCGCCTCAGATATAATTGGTCGACAATAGCCAAGTGATTGGTCTGATAAGTTCGGAAAACGTATTGTTCAGGAATAACTAATCCACAAAAGTAAGAGTGCACCGGCCCTGTAGGATCCAAGGGTCACATATGTTGATCTTGGGCATCACGCTAAAGATGGCCCAAAATCAATAAGGAGAACATTCCTTGCCGTGACTCATGATGGAAATCCAATTTCCAATACGCGACCTTTCGATTTTAGTTGTAAACCTATATGGCGACATAGTAGGATGGGTTACTATGTCGTCTATGATTGATACATTTATATTCAAAGTTGTTTCATACACTATGCATTTATAGTAATATCAAAATGATTTGTTTTAAAGCGTATCAAGCATATTTGGTTATTATAAGGTAAATCCCTATCCTTCGGCTTGCGTTGTATTGTGTGATGGGACCCGAGTCTTATAATAGCTTCATTTTTCCAAAAAACATCGCATTGTTTTATGTTTTAAAGCTAGTATTGATGTGGAGTAAACTCGTTTCGTGTCATACGGCGTGGTCCCATGATTTTCCCACTTTTAAAGTAAAGATTTAATAACAGTTTTAAGTTCTCACATCATTCCTATGACTGACTTAGAGTTTATTGTTTTCGCCTAAACTCTGGGTGCCCATATTTGCCACACGTGCAACTAGTAGTTTTGGTTTTGCAGATATTTATTTAACAAGATCCTAGTTTACAGCTAGAGCTATATTCAGAAAGCTTTGTATCTGTGTGTTTCTTTCAGCTGTGTTAGTTGACGTATTTCCGCTACGCATTGTATTTGCACATTTTTATTTTCGCTGCTGTGTATTATATTCTTTGATAATTGTATATTTCCGCTGTGTAATACTTATTTGTACTCTAATATTCTTGTCCTATGATGTAAAATTGTTGTAATAGCAATGACAATTCTATCGTTCTGTGTTCCGATGCATTGTATTCTCATTTAATCTGTGTTCTCAAATGGTCTTGGTCGGTTTACCGATCGATTCAGACCGGGAGAAATTCGGTGTGTGACAATTTGGTATTAGAGCTTTGGTTTACAAAGCTCGAGAATAAGAAACAATAAAACCAAATGAAAGAATTCATCTAAGATTAGTAATATCCTATTAAAGAATAACTCATTAGAGATAGGATCAGTAGCATCCTAGAATGAGAAACTCGTTAGAGATGGGTTTAGTAACGCCCTGAAATGAATTGGAAGAGTATTATATATATAAAAGAATAAAACTGTCTATTTGTAAAAAATTAATTTAATTGCGAAAGAATATATTTTATAATATGATTTTGAGTGTTTATTTGTCATCAAGATTGGACTATCGAGTATAAGAAGATTTTGTATATACGCCTAGCTAGCATATATCCAAAGTCTTGAATATGCCTGATTGATATTGAATCACATTCTAGTCGCTTGAGGATGATTCTGGAGATGATAGATGCATCATTATTGTTTATTTTTAAGTTTCGAGAGTAGGATGACTATATAATTGCAATTGATACATCGAAATATACTTAAAACTAATTTAAGTAAGTATTTAGAAATGATTTGAGTTTTAAATTTAACTAATATTAGTTAAACAAATTGAAAAAAAGTAAATCAAACGAATTAAAATTTAATTTAAGTAAAGTTAAATGAAATTGGAATAAGAAAAGCAATATGAAAATGGAAGATAAATTGAGCCAAATTAAAGTTAATGTTTAATTAATTTGAAATTAGTTGGAAATGGATACATATACATATATATGTTGAGGAGATTATTGATTTGAAGCTGAGTAAAGAAATAAATTGAGTGCCCGACAAACAAGTGCACCTTATTTAGTTGGTTTCGCAATTTTATTATTTTTATTATTATACTGTGAATCATTTGGACGCGCTGTGATGGTTGCTCTGCGTGAAATTAAACATACGCCATATGATAGTAACCAATAAATTATGGACTACACTGCATAACATGTATTGAAGACAACATAACATATCCATATAAGCATTTGGTGCTTATATGACAAGATTTGAATTACCATATGAGCGAGATGCTTGTATGGCGATGACTGAATTACGGGTTGAACCGAGGACTGATTATGGACTTAATAACTATAAAGATAAATGGCAGGATTTAATAATAAACCCCATCACTAGGTCTTGAGATGACAAAAATATACACCTCACTCTTGTTATAAATACGACACATGAATTATGACTAATTCCAATCACTGGGTCAAGGGATGATTTTCACACATTTCCCTTGAGCATAGATAAGTCACAATTGATTCGTATGCGATTTATTGAGTGCTTGATAAGGCCATATAAATTTGTTCAGATCAAACCGTACAAAGGAGGTTATGATGAAATTTTTCAGAAATTTAGGGTGTTAGCCAAATTTCAAAAAAAAAAAGTTCTTAGAAACTGAAAAGTTGAAGAACTGAAGACAGAATTAAAGTTGAGTTGGTTAGTTAAACAACTTTCAGCTCCGTTCCTTTTTCGAGGACGAAAAAGTTTTAAGTGGGGGAGATTGTAGCAACCCATATTTTCGGAGCCAATTTAAAATTTATTGTTATTTATTTTAATAGAAATTAAATATTTTACAAGAATTATTTTGAGAATAAACGACTTATTTTTAAAAAAAAATGAAGAATGAGCGTATATATTTATATTAATTATAAAACGAGCATGAAATGGCGCGGTAGTTTGAAAATTTAGTTTTAAACTTTAAACGAGTATATAGAATTGAATATAAATCAGGATTTGATGAAACAAAAAACATTAGAATCTATTTAATTATATCTTCTAATGAATGTGAAAATTTTAGATTTTGTTTTATAAATTGTATGTTATCTCCAAATTAAAATTTCAAATACTCACTATGGAATTTATATAAATTTTAATATTATATAAACCCTTAAAAATAACCATTTTGCAAACGACCTCCGCTTTCGATGAAATTAATTTTGTTGGATCCGGAATGTTAAATTATTGTCAAGTTAATTGGAATTAATATGTAAGAGTAGTAAATTTAAACGCGTTTTGTAAATTCAGTTGAACTTAATAAGCTAATTAAAGGTCATTTTTCATACGATTTCCAAATTTGACGAAATTAATTTTGTTAAAACCGTAATTGTAAAACATAGTTAGATTTCAAATTTCATAATTTTCTAAATCATTACGTGATCGCAGTAAATGAAAATGTACGTTGAAATTTAATATTGAACGTTATGTTAGTTTATTTATAATTTAATTTTAATAAAAACTGATCAAACAGTCTAATTGGCTTACGAAATATATCCCATTTTATCCGGAATGGGGGTATTTGGTTAAGGGCGGTAGTCGTTCGGATTCATTTGGAGTTCGGAGCATTAAACAAGTAACATTTGAATTAAATATTATTAAAATACATATATGTATATATATATACACACACACACACACATATATATATGTATATATACACATATATATGTATATATATGTGCTTAATTAACCTAACCCTAGTTTTACTCTACAGGCCGTCGCCGCTGTTCTTAATGACCGAGATTATTCGATTTTCTCTCCTCAAATTCTTCAAATCCATCGCGAATTAGAATATAGGTTCAAAACGAAAATTGAAATACATCTTCAACTATTTGAATTGATACGGGTTTGATGTATTCTTATTGTGTGAATTGCTCGAATGTCGAGCTCGATGGGCTCACCATCCGAAGGTTTACCAGGGTTGGAGGGGGCCGCAAGTTCGTCACGATCATCGTAATAGGAGAGGGGTCGAAGCTCTTTGAAGTAGTGGTGGCTGATCAACCTCTGGCGAACTGAGGTGGCAGCACGACTTGATGAGGGAGGTGAGCTTTTTCGTTAGTAGACTTGAAGAAGAAGACGGGGTAAACCCTTAACGACGTGATTAGGCTTTTATTAGGGTAATTAGATAGTTAATTATTTTAATTAATAACTTATTCAATTATCAAATGTTTAAACGCTAGTAACTTTGTCAGACGTGAACAGAATCGCGCAAACTCAAGTCCGTTGGAACTGTGACGACGAACCCTATAATATGGAACTGACTAGAAGGATTTTGGAGCTAGTTAAAAATATTAATTAAATTAAATGCATTGTTTAATTTAATTAAAATAATCATTTATTTAACGATTTCTATCTGATCAAGGTGAGAACTCTCTCACTCAATTATTTTGGATAGTTATTTATTTTTATAACTGTAAATATATAGATTGTCTATGTGGATTATTATCTGTTACATGCGATATCCCTTGAGTTCAACACATGAACTATTCACTAAATTTATTTGTTATTAGAAGCATTGTTTGAATATACAACACTCGTATTTCAAACAATGTGGATGGACACTGTAACAACCCGCATTCTACGCATCGGAGGATCGTAGAATATTTATTTCTTTCCCCTATGAGGTCGTATGGTCATGTAACTTTGGGAAACAACCATTAGAGTCATTTCCCATGTTCGTGATTTTTGTCGATTTTTAAATGACCGTTTTGCCCCTAGCTGATTTGTTTTGGCCATAACTTTTGATTGGAGAGGAATTTTGACCTGAAACCACTTCCATTAGATTCGTTTGGTGGTTTACCTTTCCGTAGAGTGGTCATATGTGAAAAACGGACTTACCGTTTGGGTGATATGGCTGAAATAAGGTTTGGAAGGTGAAAAACTGCTTAACCGGGCCAAATAGGGTGATTAGTGAATGGGCCCATAACCCATTTCGGAATTAGGGTTATGGGGAGGCTGAAAAGAGTTAGAGAATTATTCCATTTCAGTTTTTAACCTCCACTTACATCCAAGAAACCCTAAAAATGGCCTCCAACCTCTAAATCACCTCCAAATCATCTTTTGATCAAGGATTAAGCTTAGCAACATCAAATCAAGGGAGATCAACACCAAATCAACATTGGAGCTGCTGTTTAGCATTTGGATTCACATCAAATCAGAGATTTACTTCAGATCTAGAGTTTATTTGTGGCTAAGGTGAGTGATTTGCATAGTTCCTCACTAATTATGGCTAATTAAGGGTAATTAGTGTTAATTAGCGAATTTATACACTAATAAATTCTGGAAAAATATTTATAAAATTCGAAATGATGTTTTAGACTCCTGATATGAATTTGGGTAAATTTGGTTAAGTTTTGATAATCCTATCATTAGTTTCACCTAAACATGCTTACGGGGAAATATGGGGTTTTGGGTATGTTTGATCCACTTTAACCTATCATATTGATGTTTTGATGGTTGTGGTTGATTATGCATGTTGCTATGACTGTATGGTATGCTTTGTGATTGATTTCAATAGTTAGAATGGTCAAAAACGTCGTCGAATGGCGTAAAATACTTGCTGGAAAGGTTGCAGGAAAAGTGCAGGTTCTGGACCGAATCGGATATGGGGGCTCGGATCGGAATAGTGACTAGGCAAGGACATCCGAACTGGATCGGAACTTGACACTTGAGGGGCTTGGCAAAAAGGAAGGCTGTGTTGGTTAAGCTGGGGATCAGATCGGCTTAAGGATGAAGGGCTCGGACCGGAGTATGGCGAAGGGCTCGGATCGGATTAGAATAGGGAACGGGACCAGACGAGGCAACAGGAGCTGGAGCACGAACTGGATGGGAGATGGCAACCCGACCCGACCCAAACCGATGCAACGTTGAGAACCCGAACCGAATCGTTACCAGAGGAAGACCACGAACCGAACCAATTCAAAGTAGAGGACCCGACCCGAACCGATGGCTAGAAGGGGAACCCAACCCGACCCAGTAATGACCAACAACTCGAAATGCAAAGGTAGTCCAAATGGAAGTTAGAGCTCAGGATCAAATGGGGAACCAATGAGTTCACTTCATGGTTGGGCTTTGCTGCGGGACGTGTGCTAAGGAGTTGTCGACGTTCATAACTTCGATTCACCACTGGAAATGGATGATGGGCTACTTATCAGTGCAGTAGAGTCATTATGACTCGAGGGGCAAGGTGATGGTAGCAAGACTATGTTATCAGTGCAGTGAAGCCATTTATGACTTCATGGGGCAAAGTGATGCGTAGTAAGACTATGAGCCAGTGCAGTGGGGTCATTGCGACTCCATGGGGGCAGAGTGGACATAGTAAAGGATTGGTAAGGCTATGAGCCAGCGCAGATGGGGTGAATAACTCCATGGGGCAAGTGGACATAGCGAAGGATTAGTGGCTACGTTATCAGTGCAGTGAAGCCATTTATGACTTCATGGGGCAAAGTGATCGTAGCAAGGTATGTTGGATGATCGAAGTGGTGAATATCGTATGCTTTACGCACTGAGTGAGAGATGTGAGGATGGATGCTATGTTTGATTGTTTGCCATCACTATGACATGCACACCCCCACCTCCGTATCTTTACACCCTTTTTTATGGCACCTTAGAGTGTTGTACAATATGTAGTGCTAACTCTTTGGTTGCAGGTTCAGGTATGTTTTAGTCTACCTGTTATTGTTCTGTTTAGATGCTTATCGCCCATACCAGGATTTATGTCTGACCCAGAGTTTTATGTCTCCTCTTATTACTCTGGGTGCTCACACGAGCAGACTAGAGACAGGTTAGCTGGTGATGCGCGAGTAGCTGATTCGGAGGCGGGCAGGAGGCTTCCACGTATTATATATATATTCTCCCTGTGTCGTTGGTGGTCGCTACTTGGGCATTAGTAGTGTGCCTCCTTTATCTTGCTTTTGCTTTGAGACAGTTTGAAAAGTTGTAATAATGTTTAACTCTGGATCATAAGCTGTTCTTGGATTTTCCGCTGCTATGTTTGTTGTTTCAGCTTATGCACTATCTCACCTGTTTTATGTCAAGTATGTTATTATTATATTTTACTCTATGCGCTGTGAGACATTCTACAGGTTCTTTGCTAGTTCATTTCCTTCTTCTCTTTTTCCTTCTGACGACCCGTTCCGTGCTAACTAGGCACATGTACATCGCACTTTTGGAGTAAATGTCGGTTGGTGCGGGGTGGACCGTCACACTTGGTATCAGAGCTCTAGGTTGCGTAGTTAACCTAGGGAAAGACACTAGGGAGAGATGGTACATATAGGAGAGAGCGTATTTGTGATTACTTTGGTTTTCAAAAGCTATATATGTATATACTATTGGTAGTATAAGAATGAAGTCGCACTGCACTAGCACCACTATGGGGTCGTTAATCGTTTCCCCTTTTACAGATTGACGATGAGCCGATATGCTAGAGGTGCTGGTAGGGGGAGCCAATAATGGGAATGCTGCTGACATGAGGGCGATGTTTACTGACCTCATGAGAGACATGCTTAGAGAAGTGCAAGGGGCGGTTCCCAATCCCGAAGTTGGTGTTGCCCCAGTAGTGCAGGCGCCTAGGGTCGATTTCGCCATGTTGTGCAAGGATTACACTAACCTTGGTGGGAAGCCGTTCCACGGGACGGAGTCGGCCATAGATGTTCAAGATTGGATGGATAGCTGTGACCGTATCTTCGACGACTTGGGTCTTGAAGATGCGATGAAGAGAAGGCTAGCGTCTCGTCAGCTGCAAGGGCGAGCGATGAATTGGTGGAATGCCGTGAGAACAGCTACTCCAGAAGATCAGGTTACTTGGGATCAGTTCAAGGCTCGCTTTAGCGAGAAGTTCATTCCAACTACCCAGAAGTCAGTGCTGTTTAAGAGATTCTTGGAACTCAAGCAGAGTGGTAGGGCAGTCTCTGACTATATTGCTGAGTTCGACACCTTGTCAAAGTATGGGCTATCTCTTATCGACACTCTTGAGAAGAAGAATGAGAAGTTCATTACTGGTTTGGACGGATACTTGGGGGAAAGGCTTATCAACCACATCGATGAGACTTTTGAATCGATTGTGGGGAAAGCCTTGAGATCAGAGAGCCTTTACCCTAAGTCAAAGACTGAGGCTGCATCTGCAGAAGGGCTGAAACCGCAAGCAGGCGGTGGAGGCAAAAATAACTCTCAGAATAAGAGGAAGCAGGACCAATCTAAGGATGACTAGAAACAGAACAAGAAAGATGTTGAGTGCTTCAGCTGTGGTAAGAAGGGCCATTATGCTAAAGAATGTCGGGCCAAGCCAGCGGAAAGGAAATGCTACAACTGTGGCCAAGTGGGACATCATAAGGATAAGTGTCCGCAACCTCTTAAGGAGAAGCAGATTGTGAAAGCATATGCTATTGATGTTGTTCCTTCTTCGTCGAATGCCCCAACAGCGGCGGAGAAAGGAAAGAATGTCGTTATTCAAGGTATGATTTCTATTTATAATGTACCAGTTCGAGTTTTGTTTGATACAGGGGCTTCCCGTTACTTCATATCTAGTGACCTGGTAGATAGGTTGGGACTGGAACCCGAGATAGTCGATAGACCGTTGGTTGTGACGAACCCGATTGGTAGTTCGACTAGCCTTAGTATGATTTGCAGAAATTTGGTCTTATCGAGTCATGGGTGTATGTTTGTATGTGATTGCTTTGTTTTGGGCTTTACTGGGTATGGCATTATATTGGGGGTCGATTGGCTCCAAAGATACGGGGTGATGGTAGACTGTGAGGGATTTTTGGTGACAGTTAGGGCGGATGATGGGCGGAGGGTAGTGTTTGGTAGTCTACCTAGTGATGGGGTTATGGCTAGTTTTATAAATTCCCTCGACATCCCGCAGGATGAGTTGTCAGATATGCCCGTGGTTGGCCAGTATCCGGACGTCTTCGAGGAGGTGACCGGGCTTCCACCACACCAAGAGATTGAGTTCCGTATTGATTTAGTGAAAGATGCCAGACCTATAGTGATGCCACTTCGTCGTATGGCACCAAGGGAGCAGCGAGAGCTCGGGGGTGCAAGTCAGCAATCTTTTAAAGAAGGGATTTATTAGAAGAAGTGTCTCCGAGTGGGGAGCACCAGTTGTGTTTGCCACTAAGGTGGATGGTTCCCTTCGTTTATGTGTGGACTATCGCGAGTTGAATAAGGTAACGAGGAAGAATAAGTATCCTCTACCACGGATAGATGATTTGTTTGATCAACTGGAAGGAGCAAGAGTGTTCTCCCAGTTTGACCTCGCGACAGGATTTCATCAGCTTCGAGTGGCGGATGAGAGTGTTCCGAAAACGGCATTTAGGACGCCGTCTGGATTTTATGAGTGGTTGGTCATGCCATTTGGGTTGACCAATGCACCAGCCTACTTTGTGGATCTTATGAATCGAGTATTCAGAGATCAGTTGAATAAGTTTTTTCTTGTGTTCGTAGATGATATCCTTGTTTACTCAAGGACAGAGGAGGAACACAAGGGACACTTGAGGATAGTGATGGAGGTGTTGAGGAAACACCAATTGAAAGAGAAATTCTCTAAGTGTCACTTTTGGAGAAGGGAAGTGAGATTCTTGGGTCATGTTGTTTCCGAGAATGGTATTGCCGTGGACCCTGTGAAGGTGGCTACGGTACAGGATTGGCCTACGCCCAAGAATGCAACAGATGTAAAAAGTTTCTTGGGGTTAGCTGGATATTACCGTAAGTTTATCCCAGACTTCTCCAAGATAGCAACACCGTTGACTCAGTTGACTAAAAAGAATCAGTCCTTCGTCTGGGACGGAGTGTGTGAGAATGCATTCAAGAGTCTAAAGGAAAAGTTGACGCGTGCGCCAGTGCTAGTCATTCCTAAAGGGAATGAAGAAATGACGGTATACACTGATGCTTGTGGTACCGGACTAGGTGCGGTATTGATGCAAGGAGGTAGGGTTGTAGCTTATGCTAGTCGGCAGCTAAAGCCGCATGAGAAGAAGTATCCTACCCATGATTTGGAATTAGCAGCGATCGTGTTTGCGCTGAAGATGTGGAGACACTATCTCTTGGGAGAAAGATTTGAGTTGTTTACCGATCATAAATCGTTAAAGTATCTCTTCTCCCAGAAGGATCTAAATCTCCGTCAGCAGAGATGGTTAGAGTTCTTGGCTTCGTATGATTTTGATATCGCATATACACCTGGGAAAGGTAATGCGGTAGCCGATGCCTCGAGTAGGAGACATGCCAGTTTAGGGGCAATGTTTCTTGAATGGAAGCAACTGGAGTATATCACGGGGTTTGATTTCAGACCAAAGTGCGAATTGGATCCAATCATGCTAGCTAGTTTGGCGATCAGACCCACTTTGATAGAGCGGATTGGTTCCAGCCAGAGGGACAATCCTAATCTATTGGAAATCATCTCCAAGTTAGAGATGGACATCGACGGTGAGGAGATGAATGTGTATGGGCTTGATCGAGATGGATGGCTTCGAAAGAATGGAAGACTAGTTGTACCCAACATGAATGGTTTGAGAGATGAAGTGCTTAGAGAATGTCATCCCTCAAAACTGACTATACATCCCGGTGGTAATAAGATGTATCGAGACATGAAGCAGACTTACTACTGGGAAGGGATGAAAAGAGACATTGGGAAGTTTATATCCAAATGCATGAACTGCCAGCTAGTTAAAGCCGAGCAAAAGAAGCCTAGTGGGTTGTTGCAACCATTAGAAATTCCCGAATGGAAATGGGAGCAAGTCTCGATGGATTTCATCGATGGTTTACCAAGGACTAGAGCGGGACATGATAGCATTTGGGTAATTGTGGATCGATTGACTAAGAGTGCAAGATTTATACCAGTCAAATCGAACAGAACGGCAGCTAAGTTAGCAGAATTGTATATGAAGTGGGTAGTGAGATTTCATGGCGTACCCAAAAGCATTGTGAGTGACCGAGACCCGTTTTTTACTAGTGGGTTTTGGAAGAGCTTACAAGAGGCTCTAGGGTCAGAATTACATCTCAATACCGCATATCATCCTCAGACCGACGGTCAGACGGAGAGGGTGAATCGTATATTGGAAGATCTCTTGAGAGCTTGTATATTGGATTTTGGTGGATCATGGGATGACCATTTGCATCTAGTAGAGTTTGCATATAATAATAGCTACCAATCCAGTATCGGTATGGCTCCCTATGAAGCTTTGTACGGAAGACCGTGCAACTCACCATCATGTTGGATAGAGACTGGCGAGAAGTTTATGCTTGGACCAGATGTGGTGAGGGAAAATTCAGATAAGATTAAGATCATTCAACAACGAATGAAGGCTGCCCAGGATAGGCAGAAAAGTTATGCTGATAAAAGAAGAAGAGATTTAAAATTCTTCGTTGGTGACTTGGTGTTTGTCAAGATTTCTCCGTTGAAGAGCGTGATTCGATTTGGCAGGAGAGGCAAGTTGGCACCAAGATTTGTTGGCCCATTCCCTGTTCTTGAACTAGTCGGGAATTTGGCATATAGAGTTGACTTACCAGAGAAGATGGCGGGAGTTCACAACGTATTTCATGTTTCCCAACTAAGGAAGTTCGTTCATGACCCAAATATGACTATTTCACCTGATCAATTAGAGGACTTCGAAGTAGAACCCGAGGCGGTTGGGAACCGCAAGCCGATCCGTATTGTCGAGCATGATATGAAGCAACTTCGAAGGAAGGCGGTGAAGCTAGTCAAGGTTCAGTGGGGCGAGAACGAGAATGATTGTACTTGGGAGACAGAGGAGAGCATTAGAAAGACGTATCTAGAACTCTTTGCCTGGTAAGATTTACTTTGTGATTTAGTTATTCCGCATGCTAGGATAGACTTGTTTTGCATGTTTGATGGTTGTTTTATGGTTGATAGGCATGCGGGACCCTTCGTGTGTTTTTGGTTAGGGAATTTCGGGGGAGAAATTTCTTGAGGGGGGGGGGGAGGGGGGAATGTAACAACCCGCATTCTACGCATCGGAGGATCGTAGAATATTTATTTCTTTCCCCTATGAGGTCGTATGGTCATGTAACTTTGGGAAGCAACCATTAGAGTCATTTCCCATGTTCGGGATTTTTGTCAATTTTTAAATGACCGTTTTGCCCCTAGCTGATCTTGTTTTGGCCATAACTTTTGATTGGAGAGGAATTTTGACCTGAAACCACTTCCATTAGATTCGTTTGGTGGTTTACCTTTTTGTAGAGTGGTCATATGTGAAAAACGGACTTATCGTTTGGGAGATATGGCTGAAATAAGGTTTGGAAGGTGAAAAACTGCTTAACCGAGCCAAATAGGGTGATTAGTGAATGGGCCCATAACCCATTTCGGAATTAGGGTTATGGGGAGGCTGAAAAGAGTTAGAGAATTATTCCATTTCAGTTTTCTAACCTCCACTTACCTCCAAGAAACCCTAAAAATGGCCTCCAACCTCTAAATCACCTCCAAATCATCTTTTGATCAAGGATTAAGCTTAGCAACATCAAATCAAGGGAGATCAACACCAAATCAACATTGGAGCTGCTGTTTAGCATTTGGATTCGCATCAAATCAGAGATTTGCTTCAGATCTAGAGTTTATTTGTGGCTAAGGTGAGTGATTTGCATAGTTCCTCACTAATTATGGCTAATTAAGGGTAATTAGTGTTAATTAGCGAATTTATACACTAATAAATTCTGGAAAAATATTTATAAAATTCGAAATGATGTTTTAGACCCCTGATATGAATTTGGGTAAATTTGGTTAAGTTTTGATAATCCTATCATTAGTTTCACCTAAACATGCTTAAGGGGAAATATGGGGTTTCGGGTATGTTTGATCCACTTTAACCTATCATATTGATGTTTGTGGTTGATTATGCATGTTGCTATGACTGTATGGTATGCTTTGTGATTGATTTCAATAGTTAGAATGGTCGAAAACGTCGTCGAATGGCGTAAAATACTTGCTGGAAAGGTTGAAGGAAAAGTGCAGGTTCTGGACCGGATCGGATATGGGGGCTCGGATCGGAATAGTGACCGGGCAAGGACATCCGAACTGGATCGGAACTTGACACTTGAGAGGCTTGGCAAAAAGGAAGGCCATGTTGGTTAAGCTGGGGATCGGCTTAAGGATGAAGGGCTCGGACCGAAGTATGGCGAAGGGCTCAGATCGGATTAGAATAGGGAACGGGACCAGACGAGGCAACAGGAGCTGGAGCACGAACTGGATGAGAGATGGCAACCCGACCCGACCCGAAGTGGGACACCCGACCCGAACCGATGCAACGTTGAGAACCCGAACCGAACCGTTACCAAAGGAAGACCATGAACCGAACCAATTCAAAGTAGAGGACCCGAACCGAACCGATGGCTAGAAGGGGAACCCGACCCGACCCAGTAATGACCAACAACCCGAAATGCAAAGGTAGTCCAAATGGAAGTTAGAGCTCAGGATCCAATGGGGAACCAATGAGTTCACTTCATGGTTGGGCTTTGCTGCGGGACGTGTGCTAAGGAGTTGTCAACGTTCATTAACTTCGATTCACCACTGGAAATGGATGATGGGCTACTTATCAGTGCAGTAGAGTCATTATGACTCGAGGGGCAAGGTGATGGTAGCAAGACTACGTTATCAGTGCAGTGAAGCCATTTATGATTTCATGGGGCAAAGTGATGCGTAGTAAGACTATGAGCCAGTGCAGTGAGGTCATTGTGACTCCATGGGGCAGAGTGGACATAGTAAAGGATTGGTAAGGCTATGAGCCAGCGCAGATGGGGTGAATAACTCCATGGGGCAAGTGGACATAGCGAAGGATTAGTGGCTACTTATCAGTGCAATGAAGCCATTTATGACTTCATGGGGCAAAGTGACCGTAGCAAGGTATGTTGGGTGATCGAAGTGGTGATTATCGTATGCTTTACGCACTGAGTGAGAGATGTGAGGATGGATGCTATGTTTGATTGTTTGCCATCACTATGACATGCACACCCCCACCTCCGTATCTTTACACTGTTTGATATGGCACCTTAGAGTGTTGTACAGTATGTAGTGTTAACTCTTTGGTTGCAGGTCCAGGTTCAGGTATGTTTTAGTCTACCTGTTATTGTTCTGTTTAGATGCTTATCGCTCATACCAGGCTTTATGTCTGACCCAGAGTTTTATGTCTCCTCTTATTACTCTGGGTGCTCACACAAGCAGACTAGAGACAGGTTAGCTGGTGATGCACGAGTAGCTGATTCGGAGGTGGGCAGGAGGCTTCCACGTATTATATAGATATTCTCCCTGTGTCGTTGGCGGTCGCTACTTGGGCATTAGTAGTGTGCCTCCTTTATCTTGCTTTTGCTTTGAGACAGTTTGAAAAGTTGTAATAATGTTTAACTCTGGATCATAAGCTGTTCTTGGATTTTCCGCTGCTATGTTAGTTGTTTCAGCTTATGCACTGTCTCACCTGTTTTATGTCAAGTATGTTATTATTATATTTTACTTTATGCGTTGTGAGACATTCTACAGGTTCTTTGTTAGTTCATTTCCTTCTTCTCTTTTTCCTTCTGACGACCCGTTCCGTGCTAACTAGGCATATGTACAACGCACTTTTGGAGTAAATGTCGGTTGGTGCGGGGCGGGCCGTCATAGACACTTTGTGGCGCCTTAAATAACAATGGATGATTATTTATGTTATGATTTGAATGTGATTTATAATTAGCCTGTTATAAATGATGTTAAATTATTTGTGGTGGTTGAAATTGGATAAAAAAATCCATTTACAAGTCGATCGATTAGTTTATGTTCACCCATTTAAATAATATCGATTAGATGGAATAAATAATTTATTAATTAATTATTTATTGATTGAAAACCCCACACGAGTGTTGGGATGATATTTAATTCGCACTAATCCCAAGTGTTTAAATTAGATGTTAATCGATTCGTTGACAAACCGATATAAGCATTAAATAATTATTTAATGCTTATGCGGGAGTAAGGGCACTTTAGATGTTAATTGATTGTTCGATGGTTGTTTACAATTATTGTTGAATGTGTGAAATTCATATAAATTTATTTATATGGATATTGATTGAATTTTATTCTAATCCGAAATAAATACGAATATTTTAATAATATAATATTTAATAAAAATTGAAGTTTGAATTAGACGTCCGATTTTGGATGGACACAAAGATATAAAAATATCGATGAATATTTGTAATTATAACGAATGATTTTTAATTAATTTTCAATTAATTTTGGCATGCCGAAGTTTTCAAATTGAAATAAATAATAACTTTTCAAAACGAAGTTCAGTTAGGCTATATAGCATATGTTTTAAAAGGAATTTCTTTTTGAATTTTAACTGAAAATAATGAGATTTGAAAAATAATATTATTTTATTCATTAAAATAATATTAAATTGAATTGAACAGTCAAATGTGTTATATTAAAGACAAACGCCTGGAACGAGTTTTCAAAAATGATTATATATATTATATATAATTTATAAAAATGGTTTTAAAGCGTTTCGATTTATAATTAAATTTTATAAATCGAATTCGGGCTTGAATAGAACGCCCCACACAGCGACAGTTCGCGAACGTTAACCCGTAACTTCGAACTGACGTACTGGGAGATCCGACCAATGATTCTCCTGAAAGTGGAACTGTAATGAAATGAGCTTTCCAAAAAAATGAGAATTTTCGAAATCCAACGGTTAGATTTTTAAATATGTATAAATCAGTTTTGGAAAAGGTCGCTATGGATGCAGTTCGGTGGCTGATATTGAAAACCGACTATAAGGGCCTTAATAAAATCAATAAAAATATAAAAAAATTATGTAAAATCATAATAAATGATTTGGAAAGATTTTTAGACGCCTAGTTTTGAAAAGATAAAAGATATTTTTATCTAAATGAACTTATTAACAACTAGAGTAATAGTCCAATGATTTCAAATTAATAAATGTGATTTATAAATGGTTTTTATATAACCTGAATTTGCCTATATATATATATTAAAATGGATTTAAATGGGAATTATGCCCCGATATTTCAGTATTGGATTCCGTAAATATACAGATATTATTATAGGAATTTGGAAGATATTGATATCGTTGTTCCAAAACGATATTGATATCGTTGTTCCAAAATGATATTGATATCGTTGAGTTAATTTCAGAATTTGGAATTGAATGTAAGTCGACATGATTTCCATTTAAGATCTTATATTTGATATCAAAATCGATTTTGGGTTCGTTGTGAATGATATCTTAAATACTATTGTTCTTGAACCCACTTGTGAAAGATTAGATCTTTCAAATAAGATTTAGAGAAGATTTCCGGTTTATTTAATTAAATTGGAATTGAATGGAATTCGATTAATAATAATCGAAATGAGCTTCTATGAAAGAAGGCGCTTACCATTTATGGAATTTAAAAAGGCCTTGCCGTTATTCCACTTATAGTATTAGTCGATATAGAAATTTATATCGATTATAAATTGTTTAGATTTCTATGAAGATTCCATATTAATGAAAGATGATTTTGGGTTTATTGTGAACGGTGCTTTTAAATGACATTTGTTCTTTAATCCAATTAATGAACAAGATTAATTTAATAAGTTGATTAATCATTAAATAATGATTTTTGAAGATTAAAACTAAATTGGAGTTTTAATGAATCCTTTATTATATTGAAATGTGAATGTGATAATTTAAATTATCACATAAGAGAAGTGTTTGAGAATGGAGCACCACCAGTTTTACTCCATGCGATAGTTAAATTTTTAATTATATTTGAGACTTTAAGTGGTAATTAAATTTACCGATAACACCGCGGGTGTTAAATATGGAGTACCATCAGTTTTGCTCCATGAGATGAATAGTTTGAGATTGGGAATAATAAAATGAAGGATTACTTCGGTAAAGCTCGATAATCCCGACTAGTTTTATAAACCTTAATTTGGTTTAAGTTGTGAAAAGATAAAATAAAATCTTTTGAAAATTATATCAAAAGGAAGATTAAACTATAAGTTTAACGAATTTCTCTTTGATAAAATTAATGGGAACCTTTCCTTAAAGATATGAATATTTGAATAAAAGAATATTCTGGATTGGAATTAGATGTGAGCGATCTTTGTGTATTTATCGCATGATTATAAAGATGCGCCAGTTATTAGGAAAGATCAAGTTTAACCCATTCTGAATAATTGTTACGATGATTAAAAGTCGAAAATGAAGACGGTGATTGAAGACCGGAGATCTTCACATCGTTAGGGCTATTGCTGACGTTGTAACAACCCGAAAATCTGGGCCAGTTTAAAATTTTTATTTTGGCAATTTTAGCGAATTTTGATTATTTAAAATGAATTATTTTAAATAATATCGACGAGAAATTTATTTTGAATATAATTCGAACGTATATATTATACGCGTCGTCGTTAGAATATAAATATTTATATATAATTATAAATAGAATTGAAAATGGCACGGTAGTTCGATAATTCGATTTCAAACTTCAATTGAATGTACCGGGTGCAAAACAATCCGGATTTTAGTGAAACCAAAAATAATAGGATCTAATTGTGAATATCTTTCCAACGAATCCGAATAATTGAAATTTCATAGCGGGGATCAAAAGATATGTCCAGTTGAAAATTCTGAATAGTCGCTATGGAATTCAGGCCCTTAAAAATGGACATTTTGCAAATGACCTCGGATTTCGACGAAACCAGTTTTGTTGGATCCGCAGTGTCAAGTTATTTCTAGGTTTCAAATTTCATAATTTTTCGAATCAATATGTGAGCGTGGCAAAGGAAAACGCGTTTGACCGGTTTTAGTTGATTTTAATCGACTGGAAATTGGCCATTTTTCTAACGGTCTCAGAATTCGACGAAACTAGTTTTGTTAGGACCGTATCGTCAATACGAAGCTAGAAAATATTTTTCTGGAATTTTTCTAGTTAGTATGTGACCCCGGTAATTTGAAATGTACGTTTAAAATTCAAAATAAGGATTTAAATGGAAATTCAACGGAAACTGATTGTAATGATCAAATCAGCTTACGATACATATCCCATTGTGTTCGGAATGGGGGTAAAACGCTATGGACGACAGGCGGTAGGCCTCGTTTCGAGGACGTATGTAAAAGTCAACCTTTTTGAATAAATAAATAATTAAATAAAAAAAAAAATATAACTTCCCTCCTTTTCTTCATTGGCCCCCCCGATTCATTTATCAGAAAAAAAAAAAAAAAAAACCTAATCTAATCGAAGCCGCCGCCTTACCTCGGAGCCGCCGCCGACGAACCCTCGCGACGCCCCACCCCTCCGTCCAGCCTCCTCCCACCGAACAACCCCTCGAAGCCGACGAAGACCCCGAAGCAACCCCCTCATCTCGAAGACCCCGCCTCCACCTCGAACACCACAGCGACGCCCCCCTGAAGCCTGCCGCCGACGAACACCATCGAGCCCCCCTCTTCGCAGCCTGAGGTGAGCGTTTAGGTTATTTTATTTTTTTTTGTTTTTATTTTTGTTTTGCAGTAAGTAATAAAAAAAACTGTTTTTTTTAAGTTGCATAAAAACTGATTTATATAGATTTTAAAAACTGATTTATATAGATTTTAAAAACTGATTTATATAGATTTTAAAAACTGATTTTTAAAGAAAGGTTAAAGCAGAATTTTTAAAGGAAATAAAACTGTTTTATTTTTTTTAGATTTTTTAAAAACTGAATTTTTAAAAGATTTAGAACTGATTTTTTTTAAAAGAAACTAAAAACTGAATTTTTAAAAGATTTAGAACTGATTTTTAAAGAAATAAATAAAACTGATTTTTATTTTAAAGGTTTAAACTTTGAAATAGAAAAAGGTTTAATCTTTTAAAAGAAAAAGATTTGAACTTGCAAAAATAAAAATCATATTTTTAAAAATAGAAAAGACGGATTTTTTTTGGTTGTTAAGTAGAAGAAGTAAGGTATGATTCTTATATATTTTTTAAAGCAATAAAAATATAATTTTTACATCATAAGAATGATAAAAATATAATCTTTATATATTTAATAGCGAAGTCAAAATGCCATCTTTAAATTTGAAAGGGCGAAGTCTATTGTTTTTATAAAGGCGAAAACTTTATATGGAGAATAGCGTGATAAAAATATAATTTTTATCTATATAACATAGTAGCAAAAATTCGATTTTTATATATTGAATAGCGAAGTAAAAATTCGATTTTTATATATTGAATAGCAAAGTAAAAATGTGACTTTTATATAGGTAGTGAATACGGGCAACGAAATAGACGAAAGAAAAGCACAGTGAAGATTTCCTACCCATGAAGAATTGCGTCATTCAGTTTAGCGAAAGGGTGAGAACTCCTCACTCTAACTTTCTTATTCTGGTTATACATACATACATACATATATATATATACTAGGATGCAGACGGTGTTTAGTAGCACCCGACACCCGTCATCCACAGACCATGGATGGCTTGTTTGTTGAATTGTTTGGTTGTGTAGTTGATAAGATGATTTGATTTGAAATTGAATTGTTGAGTGAAATAAATTGATTTGATTGATGTGTGAATGGCGTGGGCCTTCACTAGACCGGGGATAAGGCTAGGCCTTGTCCCGTTTCTAGTATCGTGCCGTTATGCCGCCGAAATTTTCTAAAATATGTTAGAAAAATAAAAATATCATTTTTATTTTGTAAATGAACTGAATAGATATTCGTATGTTAAAATAAAATGTTTTATCGTTAGAAATATAATTTTTAACGTGAGTGTGAATAAAATATTCATTTAAAAACCGGACGGTTTGTCTATGTACACTGATTTGGCTGACATTGATTGGGTCGATAAATTTTACACATCGCCCAACTGCACAAATAAAATCTGTGTTTGATTGTTTGAAACCCCACACGGGTGTTGGGATGAAATATGAAGTTCACTCATCCTGATTGATTAAACATGTCGATCGATTGATTGACAGGCTGTTATAAGCGTTAGATATTTATATTTGATGCTTATACAGTGTAGTGCACTTTGGTTGATGGTTGATTATTTTTCAATGCTATTATATACATGTGATGTATGAAAATCCATATAATTAACATTATATGGTGATTGATTGGGCCTCATTCCAATATAGAAAATAAAGGATATAAAATAAAGGTTCATGTGTTGACTGTACTCATCCGTTGAGATTAGTCATGTGTTGAACGAATTATTTTTATAATAAAAATTTACATCTTTATCAATATAAAATAAAGGTTCATGAGTTGACTGTACTCATCCGTTGAGATTACTCATGTGTTGAACGAATTATTTTTATAATAAAAATTTACATCTTTATCAATATAAAATAAAGGTTCATGAGTTGACTGTACTCATCCGTTGAGATTAGTCATGTGTTGAACGAAATATTTTAACAAAAATAGTCACACATGGACGGTACTCATTCGTTGAGATTAGTCGTGTGTTGACAAAAAGGAAATATTTGAAAAAGAAATATTTTGAAATAGAAATATTTGAAGCCGTGTTGATTAGATTGACGCCATTTTGACGTGAACGATTTCGAAATGAATTGAATATATAACGATTTCGAAATGAATTGAATATAAAACGATTTCGAAATGAATTGAATATAAAACGATTTCGAAATGAGTTGAATATAAAACGATTTCGAAATGAATTGAATATATAACGATTTCGAAATGAATTGAATATAAAACGATTTCGAAATGAATTGAATATATAACGATTTCGAAATGAATTGAATATAAAACGATTTCGAAATGAATTGAATATAAAACGATTTCGAAATGAATTGAATATAAAACGATTTCGAAATGAATTGAATATAAAACGATTTCGAAATGAATTGAATATATAACGATTTCGATTTGAATTGAATATAAAACGATTTCGAATTGAATGGAATAGAAAACCAATTTGATTTCAAATTGAATATATAATGAACTTGATTCAAATAGAAAACGAAACGAATTTAATTTGAATAGAAAATGAATTTGAATCGAATAGAAAACCAATTTGAATTGAATTGAATTGAAAACGAATTCGAATTGAATTTAAATTGAATTGAAATTTGAATTGAATAGAAATGAATTTTAAAACGAATTTATAAAGAAGAATTCAATTTTGACTTGAATTGAAAGGGAAGTTGAATTTGCTTTTGAAACGAATTTAAAACTATTTATATAATTCGTTTTAAATAGGAATCGACGAAATATATATTATATATATATTATATATATATATATAATATAATGGCCTGAATAGAACGCGCCGCGCCGCGGCAGTTCGTGAATTTCGGCCATTTATTTCAAACGGACATTACGGGAGATCCGACCGTCGGATTCTCCTAAAACCGGAACCGTTGGGTTCGTATCGAAAAGAGCTTTCTAAAGAATATTAGAAATTCAAAATCTAACGGTTGGATTTGGAGATACGTCCAAATCAAATTCGAAAAAGGTCGCTATAAGTGCAGTTCGATGGCCATTGTTGGAAATCGACTGTACGGGCCTTGATAAAATTATTAAAAATAGTAATAATTTGTATAAAATCATAAGAAATGATTTGGGAAAATTTGGGATGAAAAACTCCACATTTGAAAAGATAAAAAATGGTTTTTATCGAAATGCACTAGTTTGAACTAAATTTAAAACCCAATTATTTTTAAATAAATGAATTAGATTTAAAAAGGGGTTTTAAATAATCGAATTTCTAATATATTTGAATCAAATTAAACCAGAATTGATTCATGGGTTTATCGTGAACTGTGTTTTAACTAACACTAGTTCTTTAACCCGATAATAAATAAAATGTGATTTGGGTTTGTCGTGAACTGTGTTTTAAATAACACCTAGTTCTTTAACCCAGTAAAAGGAGTTTTAATGAATCTGCAATTAGATTGAAATGAGAAATTGATAATTTAAATTATCAAATTTGGAAAGTGAGCGAGAATGGAGTATCGCCAGTTTTGCTCCAAAGCGATAGTTAAATCTTTAATTAGATTTGAACGTGAAATGGTAATTAATTTTACCGATAATACTGTGGTGTTAGATATGGAGTATTACCAGTTTTGCTTCATGGGATGAATAGGTTGGGATTGGGAAATAAAATAAATAATTACTTCGTTGTGGTTCGCTAATCTCGACTAGTTGGAAAAACCATAATTTGGTTTTAAACGACATCCAAAGGAAGATTACAGGATAAATTTTAAAGAATTTATCTTGGATAAAATTAATGGGAACCTTTCCCTAAGAATGTTGAGTTTAGAAACTAGCTGTAGGTTGGCTAAGAAGAATGGTTTCCTGGGTATTGATCTGATGTTGGTTTCGGCCTTCGGGGTTAATGTCTGGGGGATTGTTCTCTTACTAATTTGCGGTTAGTGACTAATGAATTGGAATGAGGCGTATGTTGTGTTTGTGTAACATTTGTTGTTAATATACGCGGGTTGTTCGGAAAGGCCGGGTTTATACCCATTCTGAATAACCGATTCGACGATATGTCGAAGATAAAGACGGTGGTTAAAGACCGGAAGTCTTCACATCGTTCGGATAATTACTGACGATCTTGATTGGGCTGTACACCCAAGAGGATGGAAATAGTTGGTGGTCGTCCAGACGTACTTGGAGATGGATGGATATGCGAGGAAAGTGCCTCCGGTTTCGTTCAGACCCAGAACGGACTTGTAAATGGATGGTGTGTCTGACATTGTATTCCTTTATATTGTATTTGTTGATCTCTGCTAAATATATATCTGTTTGGCGGCGGAGAATTTATTCTCTTGCTTAACGCCCTTCTCTGAGACATATGAGCTCAGAGGTTATATATTGGCAGAAATCAGTGGTACGATATGGATTGATAGTGTGGCATGCTGAGATGCAGTGATCCAGACTTTTGTTGAAAAGCAAAGTTTGGTGGTTGATGATCAAAGCGCAGCTGATATAGCATGGCTTTGTGTATAGCGTTGATCCGCGAGCCTCACACCCCGGTATGGTGGCAAACTGATGGTTTGATCAGTATGCTTTTTCGTGGATGGGCACCTTAGTGGTGTCGTGGATTCGGTCGACCGAGATGAGCCTAGTGCTCAGGGATATATAGAGTAAGCGGTGTTTTCTCTCGCTGGGACGTAAGCCGCGGTGGTACTCTGGTCCCAAATGTGCGGATGCAGACGGTGTTCTCTTGTTGGGACGTAAGCCGTGGTGAATTGCATTCCGCGATCGATCTTTCGAATCAGGAGCCACCATGATGGAAATTCAATTTCCGATACGTGTATTGCGGTTTTAATTGTAGAACTAGTATGGCGACATGATATATGGTACCCATGCCGTCTATGATTGATATTTATGATTGAAATTGTTTTGACACTATACACATATTATAGTATCAAATGATTTGTTTTTAAACGTATCAAGCATGTTTGGCTGTTATAAGGTAAAACCCTATCCTCCGGCTTGCGTTGCATTGTGTGATGGGACCTGGGTCTTATAATAGCTTCATTTTTCGAAAAAGCATTGCGCTGTTTATTCTATGCACTAGTATTCTTGGGAGAAAACCCGTTCCGTGTTATACGGCGTGGTCCCTTGAATTACTCTCTTTTAAAGTAAAGTTTTAAATAACTGTTTTAGTTCTCACACCAGTCACATGACTGACCTGGAGTTTATTGTTTTAACCTAAACTCTGGGTGCCCCTATTTTCGACACGGGCAGCTAGTAGTTTTGGTTTTGCAGATTTATATCCACAGGATCCTGGTTTACAGCTGGAATGATATCCGGAAAGCTTTGTATCCGTATATCTCTTCTAGTTGTGCATTGTATTATTTTCCGCTGCTATGTATTTAAATGTAATTTAAATCTCTGATATTTCTGTGTAATATTCATTTATACTCTGTATATTCTTGTAACCTGATGCATTGTTGTAATATACAGTGAAATGTTCTTCTGTATGTGTTCTGCTGTGGTTTGTTCTCGAACTATCCGACGCTTTCCTTTACGGGGAAGTTACGGGTTTTTACAGTTGGTATCAGAGCTTTGGTTTACAAAGCTCAGAGAACAAGACACATTAGAACCCTACGAACGAATTCATCAGATATTGGATTAGTAATATCCAATTAGAATGACTCGTTAGAGATGGGATCAGTAGTATCCTAGGACGAGTGTGAAGAGTATATTTTTCAAATGAAAACAAATTTTGTTTTGAAAATCTAAATCAACTATTCGTATTTGATTATTTATTTATATTAAATTTGGACAATCCAATATATAAAGACTTTGCATATACGCCTTGCAAACGTGTATTCGAAGTTTTAATATATTGAATAGATATAGAATCACACTCTAGTCGCCCGGAGATGGTACTGATGGTTGAGATCTCATCATCAGTGTTTATGTTCGAGTTTCGAAAGTGAGGTATTTATATATTTCCAATCGACTGGTGTGAGAACCGAACTAGATAGGTTAATTGTTGTGATTTGGCATCAAAAACATGATTTTTAGTATAAATATGAAAAATTTATGCCTTTGAAAGTTAACCAACACATTGATTGCTAGCTGTGATGATTATTAATTCAACTAAAAGAAATACTGGAATGATATATAAAGCATAAATCAAGATATTTGTTAATGAAAAGTAATGCAAACTCTCTTGATAAAATCCTCAAATATAATGTAGGAGATGGTTCTCTATGGCTTATCTTATGCTGACTTCACTATGACCCCGAAACAAACAAGGAGGGCCCAGCAGAAAGCAGAAAAAGAAAGGGAGTTGAACTTAGGAACATACGTGGGTGTTTATTGTCGTATATGCAGAGAAGAAGGGCATTATGCGGTTCGGTGCCCTGAGAGAAAGAAAATCAAGGAGAAAGAGATAAGAATGGACATAGTTTGTTTTAAGTGCAAAGAAACGGGACATTTTGTGGATAAGTGTCCAAACGTTAAGAGAAAATCCAGAAAATTGGGAAAAGAAAAGAAGTGCTTCCGATGCAAAGATATAGGGCATCTAGCCCGAAATTGCCCGTTAAAGAAGGGTGATAAGAAATCCAAAGGAAAGTAGATATCTACTTTGGAAATTATGCAGGGAGGAGGCACGACTTCCTAGAAAGTGGGTTTTAATGTAATGAACTAGCGTTTTGGATATATGTATGTATGTGTATGATGCTTGTATGAACTTAAATATGCTTTTGTTTTAAAAAAAAATGGTATCGATATTGTATAATATAGCTAGTGTAAGGGGAATGATTGAACTAAGGTGAATTTAGCACCGCATATTAGAATGTTTTGGAATTTGATTGAAATTGCATGCATATACTTGTACTTACATTGAACAGGTCATAGCAAGGAGGCTAGAGCAGAGAATAAAATTTGTTTGCCCGACAAATAGGTACATGTTTACTACATAATTTACTGTTTTGTTTGGGTGATGATGATTTTATGAGCCTATTGGCTAGCCGCTTGGCTTTTTCTTTTTCTTTTTGAGATCTGAAGGACCGGGGAAGCTATTTGAAATTCCCCGATGCTCCCATTGCAGGGGAGGTTATGGCGAAATTTTTCGAAAATTTAGGGTGTTAGCCAAATTTTTGAAATTTTGAAAATTCTCAGAAACTAAAGAGTTGGAGAATAGAAGCCAGATCGAGCGTAGAGCTGGATAATCAAACCACTTTCGACTTTGTTCCTTTTCGGGGACGAAAAGTTTTAAGTGGGGGAGATTGTAACAACCCGAAAATCTGGGCCAGTTTAAAATTTTTATTTTGGCAATTTTAGCGAATTTTGATTATTTAAAATGAATTATTTTAAATAATATCGACGAGAAATTTATTTTGAATATAATTCGAACGTATATATTATACACGTCGTCGTTAGAATATAAATATTTATATATAATTATAAATAGAATTGAAAATGGCACGGTAGTTCGATAATTCGATTTCAAACTTCAATTGAATGTACCGGGTGCAAAACAATCCGGATTTTAGTGAAACCAAAAATAATAGGATCTAATTGTGAATATCTTTCCAACGAATCCGAATAATTGAAATTTCATAGCGGGGATCAAAAGATATGTCCAGTTGAAAATTCTGAATAGTCGCTATGGAATTCAGGCCCTTAAAAATGGACATTTTGCAAATGACCTCGGATTTCGACGAAACCAGTTTTGTTGGATCCGCAGTGTCAAGTTATTGCTAGGTTTCAAATTTCATAATTTTTCGAATCAATATGTGAGCGTGGCAAAGGAAAACGCGTTTGACCGGTTTTAGTTGATTTTAATCGACTGGAAATTGGCCATTTTTCTAACGGTCTCAGAATTCGACGAAACTAGTTTTGTTAGGACCGTATCGTCAATACGAAGCTAGAAAATATTTTTCTGGAATTTTTCTAGTTAGTATGTGACTCCGGTAATTTGAAATGTACGTTTAAAATTCAAAATAAGGATTTAAATGGAAATTCAACGGAAACTGATTGTAATGATCAAATCAGCTTACGATACATATCCCATTGTGTTCGGAATGGGGGTAAAACGCTATGGACGACAGGCGGTAGGCCTCGTTTCGAGGACGTATGTAAAAGTCAACCTTTTTGAATAAATAAATAATTAAATAATAAAAAAAAAATAACTTCCCTCCTTTTCTTCATTGGCCCCCCCCCCCCCCGATTCATTTATCAGAAACAAAAAAAAAAACCTAATCTAATCGAAGCCGCCGCCTTACCTCGGAGCCGCCGCCGACGAACCCTCGCGACGCCCCACCCCTCCGTCCAGCCTCCTCCCACCGAACAACCCCTCGAAGCCGACGAAGACCCCGAAGCAACCCCCTCATCTCGAAGACCCCGCCTCCACCTCGAACACCACAGCTACGCCCCCCTGAAGCCTGCCGCCGACGAACACCATCGAGCCCCCCCTCTTCGCAGCCTGAGGTGAGCGTTTAGGTTATTTTATTTTTTTTGTTTTTATTTTTGTTTTGCAGTAAGTAATAAAAAAAACTGTTTTTTTTAAGTTGCATAAAAACTGATTTATATAGATTTTAAAAACTGATTTATATAGATTCTAAAAACTGATTTATATAGATTTTAAAAACTGATTTTTAAAGAAAGGTTAAAGCAGAATTTTTAAAGGAAATAAAACTGTTTTATTTTTTTTAGATTTTTTAAAAACTGAATTTTTAAAAGATTTAGAACTGATTTTTTTTAAAAGAAACTAAAAACTGAATTTTTAAAAGATTTAGAACTGATTTTTAAAGAAATAAATAAAACTGATTTTTATTTTAAAGGTTTAAACTTTGAAATAGAAAAAGGTTTAATCTTTTAAAAGAAAAAGATTTGAACTTGCAAAAATAAAAATCATATTTTTAAAAATAGAAAAGACGGATTTTTTTTGGTTAAGTAGAAGAAGTAAGGTATGATTCTTATATTTTTTTTAAAGCAATAAAAATATAATTTTTACATCATAAGAATGATAAAAATATAATCTTTATATATTTAATAGCGAAGTCAAAATGCCATCTTTAAATTTGAAAGGGCGAAGTCTATTGTTTTTATAAAGGCGAAAACTTTATATGGAGAATAGCGTGATAAAAATATAATTTTTATCTATATAACATAGTAGTAAAAATTCGATTTTTATATATTGAATAGCGAAGTAAAAATTCGATTTTTATATATTGAATAACAAAGTAAAAATGTGACTTTTATATAGGTAGTGAATACGGGCAACGAAATAGACGAAAGAAAAGCACAGTGAAGATTTCCTACCCATGAAGAATTGCGTCATTCAGTTTAGCGAAAGGGTGAGAACTCCTCACTCTAACTTTCTTATTCTGGTTATACATACATACATATATATATATATATATACTAGGATGCAGACGGTGTTTAGTAGCACCCGACACCCGTCATCCACAGACCATGGATGGCTTGTTTGTTGAATTGTTTGGTTGTGTAGTTGATAAGATGATTTGATTTGAAATTGAATTGTTGAGTGAAATAAATTGATTTGATTGATGTGTGAATGGCGTGGGCCTTCACTAGACCGGGGATAAGGCTAGGCCTTGTCCCGTTTCTAGTATCGTGCCGTTATGCCGCCGAAATTTTCTAAAATATGTTAGAAAAATAAAAATATCATTTTTATTTTGTAAATGAACTGAATAGATATTCGTATGTTAAAATAAAATGTTTTATCGTTAGAAATATAATTTTTAACGTGAGTGTGAATAAAATATTCATTTAAAAACCGGACGGTTTGTCTATGTACACTGATTTGACTGACATTGATTGGGTCGATAAATTTTACACATCGCCCAACTGCACAAATAAAATCTGTGTTTGATTGTTTGAAACCCCACACGGGTGTTGGGATGAAATATGAAGTTCACTCATCCTGATTGATTAAACATGTCGATCGATTGATTGACAGGCTGTTATAAGCGTTAGATATTTATATTTGATGCTTATACAGTGTAGTGCACTTTGGTTGATGGTTGATTATTTTTCAATGCTATTATATACATGTGATGTATGAAAATCCATATAATTAACATTATATGGTGATTGATTGGGCCTCATTCCAATATAGAAAATAAAGGATATAAAATAAAGGTTCATGTGTTGACTGTACTCATCCGTTGAGATTAGTCATGTGTTGAACGAATTATTTTTATAATAAAAATTTACATCTTTATCAATATAAAATAAAGGTTCATGAGTTGACTGTACTCATCCGTTGAGATTAGTCATGTGTTGAACGAATTATTTTTATAATAAAAATTTACATCTTTATCAATATAAAATAAAGGTTCATGAGTTGACTGTACTCATCCGTTGAGATTAGTCATGTGTTGAACGAAATATTTTAACAAAAATAGTCACACATGGACGGTACTCATTCGTTGAGATTAGTCGTGTGTTGACAAAAAGGAAATATTTGAAAAAGAAATATTTTGAAATAGAAATATTTGAAGCCGTGTTGATTAGATTGACGCCATTTTGACGTGAACGATTTCGAAATGAATTGAATATATAACGATTTCGAAATGAATTGAATATAAAACGATTTCGAAATGAATTGAATATAAAACGATTTCGAAATGAATTGAATATAAAACGATTTCGAAATGAATTGAATATATAACGATTTCGAAATGAATTGAATATAAAACGATTTCGAAATGAATTGAATATATAACGATTTCGAAATGAATTGAATATAAAACGATTTCGAAATGAATTGAATATAAAACGATTTCGAAATGAATTGAATATAAAACGATTTCGAAATGAATTGAATATAAAACGATTTCGAAATGAATTGAATATATAACGATTTCGATTTGAATTGAATATAAAACGATTTCGAATTGAATGGAATAGAAAACCAATTTGATTTCAAATTGAATATATAATGAACTTGATTCAAATAGAAAACGAAACGAATTTAATTTGAATAGAAAATGAATTTGAATCGAATAGAAAACCAATTTGAATTGAATTGAATTGAAAACGAATTCGAATTGAATTTAAATTGAATTGAAATTTGAATTGAATAGAAATGAATTTTAAAACGAATTTATAAAGAAGAATTCAATTTTGACTTGAATTGAAAGGGAAGTTGAATTTGCTTTTGAAACGAATTTAAAACTATTTATATAATTCGTTTTAAATAGGAATCGACGAAATATATATTATATATATATTATATATATATATAATATAATGGCCTGAATAGAACGCGCCGCGCCGCGGCAGTTCGTGAATTTCGACCATTTATTTCAAACGGACATTACGGGAGATCCGACCGTCGGATTCTCCTAAAACCGGAACCGTTGGGTTCGTATCGAAAAGAGCTTTCTAAAGAATATTAGAAATTCAAAATCTAACGGTTGGATTTGGAGATACGTCCAAATCAAATTCGAAAAAGGTCGCTATAAGTGCAGTTCGATGGCCATTGTTGGAAATCGACTGTACGGGCCTTGATAAAATTATTAAAAATAGTAATAATTTGTATAAAATCATAAGAAATGATTTGGGAAAATTTGGGATGAAAAACTCCACATTTGAAAAGATAAAAAATGGTTTTTATCGAAATGCACTAGTTTGAACTAAATTTAAAACCCAATTATTTTTAAATAAATGAATTAGATTTAAAAAGGGGTTTTAAATAATCGAATTTCTAATATATTTGAATCAAATTAAACCAGAATTGATTCATGGGTTTATCGTGAACTGTGTTTTAACTAACACTAGTTCTTTAACCCGATAATAAATAAAATGTGATTTGGGTTTGTCGTGAACTGTGTTTTAAATAACACCTAGTTCTTTAACCCAGTAAAAGGAGTTTTAATGAATCTGCAATTAGATTGAAATGAGAAATTGATAATTTAAATTATCAAATTTGGAAAGTGAGCGAGAATGGAGTATCGCCAGTTTTGCTCCAAAGCGATAGTTAAATCTTTAATTAGATTTGAACGTGAAATGGTAATTAATTTTACCGATAATACTGTGGTGTTAGATATGGAGTATTACCAGTTTTGCTTCATGGGATGAATAGGTTGGGATTGGGAAATAAAATAAATAATTACTTCGTTGTGGTTCGCTAATCTCGACTAGTTGGAAAAACCATAATTTGGTTTTAAACGACATCCAAAGGAAGATTACAGGATAAATTTTAAAGAATTTATCTTGGATAAAATTAATGGGAACCTTTCCCTAAGAATGTTGAGTTTAGAAACTAGCTGTAGGTTGGCTAAGAAGAATGGTTTCCTGGGTATTGATCTGATGTTGGTTTCGGCCTTCGGGGTTAATGTCTGGGGGATTGTTCTCTTACTAATTTGCGGTTAGTGACTAATGAATTGGAATGAGGCGTATGTTGTGTTTGTGTAACATTTGTTGTTAATATACGCGGGTTGTTCGGAAAGGCCGGGTTTATACCCATTCTGAATAACCGATTCGACGATATGTCGAAGATAAAGACGGTGGTTAAAGACCGGAAGTCTTCACATCGTTCGGATAATTACTGACGATCTTGATTGGGCTGTACACCCAAGAGGATGGAAATAGTTGGTGGTCGTCCAGACGTACTTGGAGATGGATGGATATGCGAGGAAAGTGCCTCCGGTTTCGTTCAGACCCAAAACGGACTTGTAAATGGATGGTGTGTCTGACATTGTATTCCTTTATATTGTATTTGTTGATCTCTGCTAAATATATATCTGTTTGGCGGCGGAGAATTTATTCTCTTGCTTAACGCCCTTCTCTGAGACATATGAGCTCAGAGGTTATATATTGGCAGAAATCAGTGGTACGATATGGATTGATAGTGTGGCATGCTGAGATGCAGTGATCCAGACTTTTGTTGAAAAGCAAAGTTTGGTGGTTGATGATCAAAGCGCAGCTGATATAGCATGGCTTTGTGTATAGCGTTGATCCGCGAGCCTCACACCCCGGTATGGTGGCAAACTGATGGTTTGATCAGTATGCTTTTTCGTGGATGGGCACCTTAGTGGTGTCGTGGATTCGGTCGACCGAGATGAGCCTAGTGCTCAGGGATATATAGAGTAAGCGGTGTTTTCTCTCGCTGGGACGTAAGCCGCGGTGGTACTCTGGTCCCAAATGTGCGGATGCAGACGGTGTTCTCTTGTTGGGACGTAAGCCGTGGTGAATTGCATTCCGCGATCGATCTTTCGAATCAGGAGCCACCATGATGGAAATTCAATTTCCGATACGTGTATTGCGGTTTTAATTGTAGAACTAGTATGGCGACATGATATATGGTACCCATGCCGTCTATGATTGATATTTATGATTGAAATTGTTTTGACACTATACACATATTATAGTATCAAATGATTTGTTTTTAAACGTATCAAGCATGTTTGGCTGTTATAAGGTAAAACCCTATCCTCCGGCTTGCGTTGCATTGTGTGATGGGACCTGGGTCTTATAATAGCTTCATTTTTCGAAAAAGCATTGCGCTGTTTATTCTATGCACTAGTATTCTTGGGAGAAAACCCGTTCCGTGTTATACGGCGTGGTCCCTTGAATTACTCTCTTTTAAAGTAAAGTTTTAAATAACTGTTTTAGTTCTCACACCAGTCACATGACTGACCTGGAGTTTATTGTTTTAACCTAAACTCTGGGTGCCCCTATTTTCGACACGGGCAGCTAGTAGTTTTGGTTTTGCAGATTTATATCCACAGGATCCTGGTTTACAGCTGGAATGATATCCGGAAAGCTTTGTATCCGTATATCTCTTCTAGTTGTGCATTGTATTATTTTCCGCTGCTATGTATTTAAATGTAATTTAAATCTCTGATATTTCTGTGTAATATTCATTTATACTCTGTATATTCTTGTAACCTGATGCATTGTTGTAATATACAGTGAAATGTTCTTCTGTATGTGTTCTGCTGTGGTTTGTTCTCGAACTATCCGACGCTTTCCTTTACGGGGAAGTTACGGGTTTTTACAGACGTCTCACTTGCAAAGTATACCCGAGTAGAGGTTATATGTGGTGGTCGTCCAGACGTACTTGGAAATCGACCGGACATGCGAGGACCTCTCTCCTATATTGGACATATGGGACGAGGAATAAGTTGTCTCCGGTTTCGTTCAGACCTAGAATGAATTTGTAAATGGATTGTATGTCTGACATTGTATTTCGTTCCGTATTGATTGATATTTATTAAATATGTATCTGTTTGGTGGCGGAGAATTAATTCTCTTGCTTAACACACTTTTCTGAGCCGTATGAGCTTAAAGCTTATATATTGATAAATATCAGTTGTATGGCATGAATTGTCAATGTGGCATGCTAAGATGTAAATGATGAAGGCTTTTGTTGAAAAGTAAGGCCTTGTGGATGATGATCAAAACACCGCTTTGTGTATAGTGTTAATTCGTGAGCCTCACACCCTAGTATTAGTCAAAAATGGGATAAGGGATGCATGAAGTGCATACGTTTCTTTCTAGCTAGAAGTGGTGTCATGATAAGGAGTCCAGATATTTTTACTTATGTGGATGATGGATTGCAAGGCGCCTCAGATATGATTGGTCAACAATGGCCAAGTGATAGGTCAGATTGGACCTGGAAACGTATTGTTCATGAATAACTAATCCACAAAAGTAAGAGTGGACCGACCATGCAGGATCCAAGGGTCATGTGTGTTGATCCTGGGCATCACGCTAGAGATGACCCAAAACCGGTAAGGAGAACATCCCTTGCCTTGACTGATGGAAATTCAATTTCCAATGTGCCACCTTTTGGTTTTAGTTGCAAACCTATATGGCGACATAGTATGATGGGGTACTATGTCGTCTATGATCGATACATTTATATTTGAAGTTATTTTATACACTATGCACTTATAGTAGTATCAAAATAATTTGTTGTAAAGCATATCAACCATGTTTGGCTATTATAAGGTAAAACTCTATCCTCCGGCTTGCGTTGCATTGTGTGATGGGACCTGAGTCTTATAATAGCTTCATTTTTCCGAAAAGCAATGTACTATTTTATGTTTTAAAGCTAGTATTCATGTGGAGTAAACCCGTTTCGTGTCATACGACGTGGTCCCATGATTTTCCCACTTTTAAAGTAAAGATTTAATAACAGTTTTAAGTTCTCACACCAGTTTCATGACTGACCTAGAATTTATTGTTTTCACCTAAACTCTGGGTGCCTATATTTTCCACACGGACAGTTAGTAGTTTTGGTTTTGCAGATATTTGTTTAACAAGATCCTAGTTTATAGCTGAAGCTATATTTGTAAAGCTTTGTATCCGTGTATTTCCACTATGCATTGTATTTGTACATTTTTGTTTCCGCTGCTATGTATTATATTCTCTAATAATTGTATTTTTCCACTATGTAATATTTATTCGTACTCGGATATTGTTGTCCTCTGATGTAAAATTGTTGTAATAGCAACAAAAAAGTTCTGTCGTTCTGTGTTCCGATGCGTCGTGTTCTCATGTAGTCTACGTTCTCGAACGGTCTTAGTCTGTTTAGCAATCGATTCGAACCGGACGAAATTCGGTGCGTGACAGTTATCCCCAGCTTTTAGTTAGGTAAACTGCCTCCTACCCTCTTTATTTAACTTATGTTTAAGTTAGGTTTAATTTGGGGTTTGAGTATGACAGATAACATAATCTGACATTAAACTGAACCATATAGGCTGTAATTTTTTTTTTTTTTTTTTTTTTTTTTTTTTGTAATTAGCTGAACTTTATGCAAATTTTAATAATTGTATCTCTATAGATATCTAATCAATAATCTGCTGATTAATACTTAACAAATCTTCAAGTAGTTTCCACAGATAAATCTTTTACATGGCTTTTTTTTTATCAAACTTATTAATTATTTGATTTTATAATGTATATTGTCACATACATTTATATTTTTTTACTACCGTTTCTTCCACTAAAATGGAACGATACATTTATTTATATTAAACGACGTTTACTTTTTGTAAAATTTTCAATGGCCAAATACATAAATGGTTTTGTGCCAAACTCTTACATATAAAATTTTAGATTTGTGCAAACAAACCCCTATTCACTATAACATTTTTTTTATTTTTTTTTGACTAAACTCCATACAAGTTTCAACCATTGGTCCCTATACATATTCATTCACTGATTGTTATTTACCAAATCTCCAATTAATTTCCATAAATATTTTTTTTTCCATGACTGCTACATTAAACAAATTGATTACTGGATTTTATGATGAGTCATTTGCTGATAGTGTGAACCATTTTTCTATTGATCACTAAAATGGTATGCTACATTTATTTATATTACATTATATTTTTTTTTCGTACTTTTCTATTGACAAATACATAAACAGTTTAATGGCAAACTCCTACATAACAAATTTCAATTTTTTCGCCATAACTCATGTATATTAGATAATTAATAGGCCTTCTAGTAGCCGCAATATCAAAACGTTTGATACCTCATTGCCTTATACGGTATAGTAGTTTTTATTTTTGGAACATTTTGACACTTACCTAATATTTACTGACTTTCCATTTTTGAGTCATTTATTGGCAAAATAAAATTTTGTTTGTCAGATAGTACAGATGGTAATTGAGATATTCACATCCATATTTACCTTTCGTACCTAATGTTTACCACTTTAATTGTGTGGTATGTGGTTAATAAGGAAACGGCGATATGAACGGTTCCATATTGAACTATTTACGGAACTAGAGCCCGCTCTTATCAAGTAAAATTACGGCCCATATCCGGAAATTATCGAAACCGTTATAATCCAATCGAACGGTCTAACCCTTTATCCCTGTTTGTACTCATCGCCGACGCCATTTCTTTAGCATTGGACTGATTTTGGATCCAACAGCAATGGCAGTCGATGAATCAAAGGCTCCTGTTCCAGAAACACTTCTGAAGAAGAGGAAGAGAGCAGAAGAGTGGGAGTCGGCCAAGCAGCAGGCTAAGCTTGAACAAAGGAAGAAGGACAGACAAAACCGTAAGGTTATTTTTCAGCGAGCTATGCAGTACGCTAAAGAATACGAGACTCAGGTATCGATTGAAGCTATCATTTCTCTGCTTCTGTCATTTTATGGTTTAGGTGTACGATTTTAATTGCCTACCTTTAACGGTATTTCCATTTGCAGGAGAAAGAGATGGTTAAATTGAAGAGGGAAGCAAGAATGAAAGGAGGATTCTATGTTCCCCCTGAGGCCAAGCTCGTTTTCATTATCCGGATCAGAGGGTAGGCTTTATGTTGATTTTTTGCTTTGTTGACTATTTTAGTGTATTATTATATGTAGTTTCATCTTCGTTTTAAATACTTGAGTATAGTTTCTGTAAAGATCGTTGTTTAAAGTTAGTTGAGGGTTTATGATTTAGAAACAGCCCGGCTTATAGATGGGAGATTTCTTTGCTTTTATGATGTTAGTGTACTGCATTCTCTTGTCTATCTTGTTCTCATGTTTTTATCAATGCTCTTTTGTTGGGCTGGTAGGATTTTATGCTTAACTCTTGACCGTGTAGCCAGTGCTTGAGTGAATCTGTACTTGCTTTATATTTTAATGAATGGTTCATGGAGTTTCTTATTTTGTACCTTTGCTAGTTCACATCTAAAATTCCTTATGGCATCCATATTTTTGTTTGTATTAACAGCATGAATTGTGGGATACTTTGATATCGTTACCAGCCTAATCACAACATGGAATAGTTGAAGTTCCCAGACTCTTGATTTAATTGTAGATCATATAGGTGTGATTTAATTGTAGATCATATAGGTGTTTCCTCTTAATATAGAAGTTCATTGTTGCTAAACATTTTGTGTGGCAGATCATGTCAAGTTGCATGTCGTTTACGTTGCCATTTTACTATAACATCTTGTGGATTGAAAGATTTAACTCTTCATTAGATGCTACAGTTTATTATGATTTCATCTACAGATATTCCCAATATTATTTTTAACATGCTGGTCTACTTGTGCGTGACTCATGTAGGTACAAAGCGGTTTGATTCCAGATATTAAGATTTTTTTTTTTTGTGGAGAGTCGTTTTATCTCATTTTACTTCGAGTACTGGTGCATATTGGCAAATTCTATTTAAACCCATAATCTTGCTGAGTATACCCATGAAATATGGAGAAAAAAAAGTAAAACCCGGCTTTTTGCTGAGTTTACCCGTGCATAATTTAAAAAAAGACAATTTTGCCCTCCTACGTACGAACTCTACGACGGGCTACGTGGTGTCCTAAAGGCACCTCATAGAGCAACTACGTAGTGCCTTTAGGATACCACGTAGTGCACCTGCGTGGTTCTTTCATGGTACCACGTAGTGATCCTACGTGGTGGCCTAAAGGCAGAACGTAGTTGCCCTACGAGGTGTGCTGACAAAAAAATAAAAAATACTATCAAGCTTCGTGCCCTCATGTAAATTTTGTTTCTGTTCATCATTCTTATTTCTTTTACCTTCAACAAGTCAAGCACATCTTTATCGTCCACAAAACAAAATCACCCAACTCTTGCAAGATTTTTTATTTGAACCATTGATAATTGTAGAAAGTGCAATTTCTTACTTTAATATGTTGCTATTTCAATTTAACTTTGAAACTTTTGAAGCAGAGCATTTATTTGTCTGGTGTATATAATGTAACATTGTAAAAATGATTCTCGGCATATTATTTGTATGTACACACTACAACCATATTTAATCATAGAAACTGATTTTCTGTATTAGTTTTTTTTTTTGTTTTTCTTTTGTTGGATGAGTGAATTTCTGGGCCAGTAATGGTTAAAAGTAGCAGCAGTATCTTATTATCCTGTATTATTAGCTAGTTTAAGCTTGCTGATTAGAATATTGCTAAAGGAAGTTAAGTTGGTGTAAATAGGGTTTTTCTTATTGATATTCCAAACTCCTGTGCGTGGATGGTGCGTCAATGTTTCTGCGGGGATCTGATCTGTTTTAAATTAAACTACTGCATTGTTCAGCATACTTCTGCACAAAGTGTTAGCTAGTTTTTTTTACTTTCAGACTTTCGCAACTCGTTTGACCGCTTGCTTGAATTACGAAGTTACATTTGGTCAGCTTATTATGGTCTATTCTTATTAAGTGGCTTCAGAAAAAAAATCAGCGCGACAATATTCTGTAAACCCTTTTTTCCTCACAATTTCTTACACTTGCTTGAAAACAGTATTAATGCTATGGATCCAAAGTCCCGGAAGATTCTGCAGCTCCTTCGTCTAAGACAGGTTAGCGTTTCAAACCCGAGCTAGCGCATAACTCTATATTTCCCCAGCTATCATCTTCTAATTTATCCAAAACGTGCAGATATTTAATGGAGTATTCATGAAGGTGACCAAGGCTACAATGAACATGCTACAACGTGTTGAACCATATGTTACATATGGGTATAAATGTTTTCCTCTCTTAAATGTTGTAACCTTAAATTGTTGTTTTGAAATATAGCAGGCTAAATGCCTTGTTTTTCTTCTTTTGGTTTGAGCAAGACTGAAACTATGCAGGATTGTAAACTACCATGTTCTTTTCATTCACCTTAACTTTCTTTGGTCCTGAACTATTTAGGTACCCCAATTTGAAGAGCGTTAAAGAGCTGATATACAAGAGAGGTCATGGAAAACTTAACAAGCAGCGAACTGCTTTAACTGATAACTCAGTTATCGAACAGGTTTGTTTATAATATATGTTCTTTATTTTTCCATTAACAGTGATTCTGATTAAGTTGTTTATCCATGGGCTATCTAACATTACCACGAGGATAGGGAAATGTATCGGAACAAACAATGTTTCTATCACTTGTAACTATTACTGTGGTCGATTATATAATGAGAATAAAATAAGATTATTGGGGATTTAGCTAAGGAGAAGCTCATCAAATTCAGTCAACCCCCTTAGCATGTAACTAATCTGTACATGTTATTATCCACTTTGTGATTTGTTGTGCTTCTTTGAAGTTCTTGTATGAATATGTCATTAAGATTCAGTTACACTATGAAGACATCAATTTCCATTGTCTGATTTACCGGCATCTTTGCAAATTGAATTATTTATTATGAAGTGTATGACTTTAGAAAAAACAATTATGTACCAAGTTATCACTTGTTCAGGCTCTTGGTAAGCACGGCATAATCTGTATTGAAGATTTGGTTCACGAAATCATGACCGTAGGGAAGCATTTCAAGGAGGCCAACAACTTTTTGTGGCCATTCAAGCTGAAGGCGCCATTGGGAGGTCTGAAAAAGAAACGAAATCACTATGTTGAAGGTGGAGATGCTGGTAATAGGGAGAACTACATCAATGACCTCATAAGGAGGATGAATTAAGTTCATTTTTTTTTTTTAATCTTCATTGATAGGGATAATATTATCCAATATCAGTTGGAATGCTTAAGTTCGGATGTATGTTGGATTTTTTATTTCTGATATTTTTCCATTTTGGAATATTTTATTTTTTTAAGTTTTTGTTTCTTGGATTTAATTTAAATTGCAGTTGAATGTTTTGTTTTTGAATTGTTAGTATTATATTTGTTGGTCTATGTTCCTATGAAAAGCAATAGCTGCCTGTCTTTACCAGCTTAAATGTTTGAAGAGCAGAGTAGTTATTGTGTTATTCTTCAATTCAACTATTTTGATCATTTTCATTCATTTAATTATGTAATTAATTTCAATATTGTTAGTTGTGTCTTTTTTCTCTATGATAATTATGTGTTTTATATATGGTCTCGATTGATAATGAATTTTTGGTGTAAAACTAGAGTGGCGATGATCAGATCATTTATATATGAGTACAAGCATGATGGACAAAGAGTGGGTTAGCATGACACCACTTACGGTGTTAGTGGTGTGTGGATGAGATTTAATCGGAGAAATTTGGGGGTAATCACAACCCCACACCATAACACCGTTGGTGGTGTTATGGTGACCCACATTAAAATAGAGTCAACAAACTTCTACTGGAGTGGGAAGGGGTGTTGATGTGATGGTGCCGTAGAGAAAAACATTCTTGGACCATGTAGATAGCAATCAGAAACAAAAGGAATTATGTACATCTACCTTTTAATAATCGCTGCTCATTCTGTAAGTTGGTGTGGTTGTAAACATTTATTCATTGTATTTATGTTGTATCATGTTTTATGTGATGAGATTGTGTTAGGATCATCTGGTGTTTATGTTTCTTGCCTCAAAATCTAACAAAACAGAAATCGGATGTTGCAGCGTTCTCGGCGCCGGCCCTGAATGGTGAGAGACCGTACGCGAAATTAGTCGGGAAAAGCTATGGATGACAGTTCGGTCTGGTACAGTTTGGAGTTCAAACCGCTTCTGCACCACATCAAATAATTGATTAAAAATACAAATTATAATACTAACCTTTTAAACGATTCGGTTTGTTCGGTTTTAGTTTTGCTCGGTTTAAACTCGTATTAGATATAAAATTAGACAATTACTTTCATCAACAATCAATTTACGATTGCATGATATTGTGTTACTTAAAGGTTAAAACACCCAATGTTACCTTGAAGTGAAATATTGCATTCTAGCTGTCTAAATACTCCAATTTTACAATTAATGAAAAATGAAATTGATTTAATACATTAACTGGATATCAACGTTAATCAATACATAAGTAAAATAACTCAATTAAAAATATAATTAACAATATCCAAAATATGATATGGAATCTAATATACTGAAGAAAAAAAATTCCTTTGTGATAATGCCTAGTGTTAATAAAACAACACCATATGCTGAAAATAGAATATATATTGTTAAAATAAAAAATTAGATAGGAACTAGTTATATTTTTTTCATAATTTTATCAGTGTTGGTGAGCGGTTTGGTCCGGTTTAATACAGTTGGGTCAACAATTCAAACCGCAACCGAACTATATCATTACGAGTCAGTTTGGTTTGAGATATTTTCTTTAAAAAAAGAATTCAGTTCGATTTTCTGCACCGTTTTTACAATCCAGTCTAGGCGGTTTCCGCATTACTGCGGTTTGTGCCCACCTCCTAGGAAAAGCAACAGGATAGAGAGAGAGAGAGAAGTAGATGGGGAAAGTATCTTTAATAATACTTGTAATAACTTTGGTGTCACGTTTTTTTTGATGTAAACATGAGCTATCGAATATATTAATAAATCCAAATATCCCTTAAAAGTAGGATCTAACCCTTAAATATTTTTACAATTTTAAAAATATCCCTCCATGCTAAAAAATAGGATCTAACATTTAAATTATTTTACAAATTCGAAATATTTCTACATGCTTAAATTTAGGATTTAACAAATAATTATCATTTATGTTAATTAATAATATAAATAAAATTTAAACTAACAAAAGAAATAGTAGTTGCAACTTAAAAATGAAAATTCAAATTAATTACACATGATTATAAAAAAAAGGCGGCTAAATACTTATACAAATTAATTTCTCTTGAATTGTTAATCATAATTTGTATAAGAATATTTTACGTGCGAAGCATACATGTGATGCTCATACACATTGTTGACATTCTAAAATTTGTGCCAACACTCGGGATTTGCACGACAGTGAAAGTAAACGTCCAGTATGGAAAATAAGCTAGTTACGATGTAAGAATGCAGCGGAACACGCGAGATAAACATTCACACAGTATTTATAGTTGTTCGGCTCATCAGAGCCTACAACCACTCTGGAAGTTTAGTATGTTATTAGCCCACTTTTACAAGTTACAATATAGAATTTGTATATCTTCGAATGTACAAGAGCCATGATAATTCCAATTGCTAAAGCGAATGATTCCGCGAGCTATGCTTGGAGGAGGAGATAGTTGACTTTACTTCGTAATCCAAATGTCTGGAAGAGGAAGAATGAGCCTTCACGCGTCCGTGAAACGAAACATAGCCAAGAGGGGATTGAGAGGCTATGATGTTCTCATGAAGCTACCATGACTACGATGGTGGTGGTGGGGGTGGGGGGGGTCCAATGATGGGTTTTACTCCTTCCCGAAATGCGAAGGAAGCCCAAATTGATGCAGGTGTTTAAGAAGGAGATTCTTCTTCTTCCCGGAGTGATGGAAGGTGCTTGAGAGGTTGTAGGAAGGTTATCTTCTTCCCAAAGAGCCAAGAGAACAAGGAGCCAACCCCCTTTACGTTGCAGAATGATGTGTATTTAGAGGAGAGGAAGGGCAGGTGAAGCAGGTTGGAGTAGGTAGGAGGTGGGGTCGCCTCCCACATTTCGTATACCGGGATCGACACCGACCCCAGGATCGGTAAACTTAGTCTTTGCTGAGTGCTCTCCCACTTCGTCTTTGTATTTGGAGGGACACGCAATTTCGTATTCGTATCCCGGGAACACTTCGTCTTTGTATCCCGAGTGTTTCCAAACTTAGTATCCCGGCTGTAACACCCCGTAATTTTAAAAGACATTAAAATGATAAACTAAGGAATACTTAATTAAATATTGGAAATTAAGTAAAACGGACTGCGTCATTGCGTTTATCTTGAAATTTTGGTCAGGATAGACACCAAGTTTGCGTAAAACGGACATCGTATGAGAAAATTATTAAGGTTAGAAGTTTGTATACGTATAAGAGAAATATATGTAAACAAACATTATCCAGAACCAAAGGCGGGAAGGCACGGGAATTCGGCCCGTTGGGGGTTGACCCCGTGCCCTATGGGTGTCGACCCGTGGGTCGACCCCACAACAGGGGTGTCGACCCCTATGTCGACCCCGGGGTCGACCCCCTCGGACGAATCTGGACTTGTTGTGTGTCCTGGTTCCTTGGCTGATGGCTATATAAAAGACCTTAACCCATTGTTTTATTCATCTAAATCAATGGCGTTAACGAGGTGCTGCCCCAACTTAGAGTAAAATAGCTTATTCTTCTTCAACAACAAGTTATACGTATTGAGAGATCTGTGCTACAACATCTACAATTAATTCTCTGTTCCTTAGATCCGATTATAGTGAGTTTATGTTGCCTTTAGATATAAACACCTAAAATGTAATCTTGATATGTTTATAAGTTTGGATCTAAGCCTATGCCTGTTAGTAATCTGAATCACAATAGATCTTGTATACCTAATTCACTGCTTAGATCTCATATGCATATTCATGATATCCCTATTCTGTTAGTTTGCCTAATCATGTCACAGTATGCCTATTCTGTTAGTATAACCAGTTCTATCATCATATGCCAGTTTTATTTACTATGCTTGTTCTTGTTCTCTTCTCTCACTCTTTCCCTTTTTATTGTTATAGCCAGGCTACCTTCGAGCCTAGGCCTATCGCTGAAATATGCGAACGTACGAAATTGGGAACGATTGGGAATGATAAATCACATTATAAAATCATGATTGGAATTTTGGGCATAATTTGTACCTTGAACCAAAACTTAGGATTTGGAGGCATAACCTATATCTTGATCTAAACCTTAATCTCCGGCATAACTTGTATCGTGAATCAGATGGGGATTTAGGGCATAATAAACATGAAAATTGGTTAATAATGAACATGCCTAGATTTACAGCAGTTAGAAACTATAACCGCGCTTAGACATGAGGTTAGATTACATTTGTGGTAGAAGCCTTCCCGGAACCGCCCGACATATCCAGCGTCCACAAGTGGTAAATCTAATGTGAGGGGTCTAAGTGCATAAATGTACACATAACGATGTTAAGACACGAGGTTAAGTCCGACTTGTGGTAGAAATCTGCCCGGACACAACCAACATATCCAGCATCCACAAGTGGCAAACTTAATGTGAGGGGTCTAGCACAATAATAACCATAAATGAATGAATGGTAATACTTAACCCGTTTGAACATGTGAGGGTTACATGAACCTATCAACTTAAGTAGGGGTTAAGTAAATATGCTTGAATCAGTGGGAGGGTTAAGTTAATCTTGTTAAATATGTAAGGACGGGTTATACATATAAACCTGACAAACTTAACCTGTTGGGGTTATGCAATCTTGTTAAACTGGTAGGCATAACCTGTTGAAATCCTAATAGTGGGGATGCAAGCCTAGGGGGAAGCTTGTATCATCTGGTGTGTGGGACCCGTATCAGTCAGCAACCTATATTGGTATCAAACGGAAAATTCCGAACTTGTTTGGGGCTAGGGCATGCTTATTGAGCTGATTATAAGAGGTCACTTGAGTGACAGTATTGACGGCACGTTCCATCGGAGTCATGTGCGTGCATGAGTCCGCTTGCTTGGGAAGATAAGACGTTGTGACATCAATAGATATAGTTGTGCACATCCTAAAGATAACGGGTTGCCGCTTTTGAACTTGATACATCCTACTACGGGGACAACACAAGGTATCTACGAGTTAGGGAGCCGATCCATTGGGGGTAGTAATCAGGGTACATCTAGTCTTTCTTGTTTAGGAGCCCGTTATTATCGTTAGGGGTAACAACCATTAGTTCTGTTGGGCTACCAGTTATTGTATGTGTAACACCCCGTAATTTTATAACATTAAAATTCACAAATTAAAGTATACTTAATTTTTAGAAAAGAATTAAGTGAAATGGGTTGCGCAGAGAAATATATATATTGATATATATATATATATAAATTAAAAATTAAAAATTAAATAAACAAATATCAATATATATATATATATAAATTAAAAATTAAATAAATAAATATGCGAAAAAGTTCAAAACAGCGAATTGGGAGGGGAAATAACCGAACCGGCCCATTTTTGAGGTCGACCCGAGCCCCGCTGGGTCGACTAGGGGTTAATCCAGGGTGTTTGGCTGTCAACCCGTGGGCCGATTCGCTCAAATGCAGATTTTTCATTTGATTGGTTCTCATGGTTCAGGGTTAATCTAATGGTCCTAAATAACTTCCTACACCTATAAATACATTCTAATGCTAACCCTAGACCTGATTAAAATAGAATAGTTACCATCGCCATGGAAATCAATGGAGCCGCCGCCAACTAAGAAAGAAGAAAAGCAAATTCAATTCTAATTCTCTCAACCCTAAAGCAAAGCAAAACTCTCTCTTTTCTTCTCTAAATTGTGAGTATGATGATCTTAACAAGATTATTATCATTTTAATTAGGTTGAGTTATGAATGGATTATGAGTAGATGATGTGAATTATCATATATGTTGTTGTAAACCCCTTTTGCTATCATGTATATTGTAAATCCAATGTTATGTGATGATGATATCTTGTATGGTGTAAATCATGCTATGATGATGTTATGTATGTTGAAAGTTTCTATGCTAAGTTGTGATGAATCATACATGTTAAAAAGCCATGATGTTACCATCTATGCTAGTTAGTTCATATTAATTAAATCATCATGTTTGGGTTATGTTGATCTATATGACAAGTCACATATGCAAGTTAGATTGATTAGAAAAGTTATGAACATATGCCAAGACATCTATTATGACATCTAGAATTATGCTATGATATATGTGATATCCTATGCTAGTTCACACCATCATTATGTTGCCTAAAAACCCCATATGCAAGTTTATGTATAGATTTGGGCTATGATCATATCATGTAAATTGAGACATTTAACAAGCTGACACCTTTTGATCCTTAACATGTGTAGTTTATGCAAGTTTCACCCCTATTATGATTAGATTTATTTTAATTGTCTATATGTTGTGATAATTTATCTTTGTGCTAGGTGTTAGACTATACAAGTCTAGCCTATATTATGCGTTGAATAAGCGAACGTATAAACGTGGGGTAGGGGTAATATTAAGGATTTAATATTAAAAAGTTGGGGTGCAATTGATATGATTTTGCATGCCATAAGTGGATGGCCATAATTGAGTCAATTATGGACATCATTAAAAGTTGACTTAATTAATAATTTGAATAGGGAATTATTAAAACTGGGGTAAAAGATTTTAAGTGTTAATCAATGCTTAGGACACGAGGTTGGACTCGTTTGTGACGTAAACCTGCCCGGACCCGCCCGGCAAATCCAGTGGTCACAAATGTCAGCCCAATGTGAGAGGTCCTAGGCCTAAACTAAAGCATAACGGTTGTAAAGACACGAGGTTAGACTCTTTTATGGTGTAAGACTGCCCGGACCCGCCCGGCAAATCCAGCTGCCATAAATGCCAGTCTAATGTGAGAGGTCTTTATGAGGTTATGGCCTGAATGAATTAAGAAATACTTAACCAGATAAACATGTAAGGTGGGACATGGGGGTTAAGTAGGTGCCTTCGGTGGCACGAGGAATCTAGGGGGTGCCCTTAGTGGCATGTGAAATACGATTAGTAAGACTTAACCAAACACACATGTAAATGAACATGACTAAGAGGGTTAAGTGGGATATACTAGTGACAAGCTTAGGTGAGTAGCTTGTAGGGGCCCATTTCGACCAGTATCCCAAACGTATCTTTGTGGGCTCGACCCAAGTCGAGGACGGGACAGGCATGCTGGGTTTGACTGTAAGAGGCCAAAACGGGGAGTGGTGGCAACGCAAGTCCAACGGGTTTCATATGTTGAGATTTGTGATACGCAAATCACAAAATTGTAGGCAACAAATTTTCTATGTGGATCCATTTTTGGTGGAGATATTTGTTGCTACTTTTGTGGGATATTTGAAAATGAAGGCAAGGATTATTTGGTGCTTATCCAAATAGATATATTTGAGATATATGAGGATATATTTGAGATATATGAGGATAATTTGGGTGACAAGTTACTCTATAAAAAGGCCTACATGATATCTTCATTATGGGATGGAAAAATTTGTCATTGTTCTTCATTATCTTTCTCCTCAAATTGTTTAGCCATTAGATATTCTCTACCTATTTCTCAATAAGGTTATTGATTCAAGTTGTGTTTGTTTAACGATAGTTGAGATCGGTTGTAAACAATATTTTGGTGAATCAATAAAGAGGGTGGTTGGGTGGAGTATCGTGTGTTCATATTTCCGATATTTTTTTGTGTTGTTGTTTGTTATTCAATCACATTCATCTTCAAGTGATTGGGTGAAAAAGATTCATTTTGTTTTTGGGTGTTTTGTCAAAACTTCCGCTGCGCACAAAACCCCAACAGTTGGTATCAGAGCTCAGATCACCGCATAGCTTTGAGTGTTTGTTGGATTGAAAAAAAAATTGGTTTTTTGTTTGAATTTTTTTTTGATTTTTTGATGTCGGAGATGATGACGTTGTCGAAGATGGCTATTTTGAATGGGAGGAATTGGGGTATATGGAAGCCGAAGATGGAGGACGTTCTATATCTCAATGATTTGCATGATCTCATTGATGGAAATGGGGAGAAGCCCTCGAATATGGATGAGGGAAAGTGGAAGAAAATGGACAAAAAGGCGATTGCGTTGATTCGCCAATATTTGGATGATTCTGTGTTCCACCATGTGGCTAGTTGTGAATCCGCAAAGGCGTTATGGGACAAATTAGTATCGCTGTATGAGTCAAAGAGTGCTACAAGCAAGGCTTTTCTGGTTCGAAAGTTGGTGCAACTTCGATTGGATGAGGAGAAGTTTGTTGCAGAGCATTTGAACGAGTTTCAAGATGTCATCAATCAATTGGCAAACATGAAGGTCAATTTTGATGATGAGTTGCAGGCTCTTTTGTTGATGAGTTCTCTTTCGGAAAGCTGGGAGACTTTGGTTGTTTCATTGAGTAATTCCAATGCTAATGGAACTATCTCTTTGGAAACGGTTCGAAGCAGTCTTTTGAATGAGGAGCTAAGGAGAAAAGGGTCGGAGTTGAAATCGGTTCAAACTGAGGCGATGGTAGCAAGGGACTCAGGTAAAGATACAAGGAAGAAGAAAGGTGCTATCTTTTGTCATTATTGTGGTAAGAAAGGCCACAAGCGCAATGATTGCTATTCATATATACGAGATATGAAGAAGAAGAAGGCGCAAGGCGATAATAATAGTGATGAGGCACAGGTAGGCTTTGCTGAAGGTACCGAAGGCAATTCTTCATGTGATGTCCTACTTAGTGTTGTGGAGCCTTGGAAGATGGATTCAGGAGCCAGTTTTCACATATGTCGAGATGTGAAAAGTTTTTCTTCGTATGAGAAGAGTGTTGGCATGATAAAGACGACCAATGGAGTAGAGCTACCAATTTGTGGAGTTGGAGCTGTAAGGTTTCAGATGCATGATGGAGTGGAGAGAGAAGTTGCCGGTGTGAGGCACATACCCACTTGTTCGCATAACCTCATATCTCTCGGTCAGTTAGATCGCCGCGGTTTCACTTATGAGACTCGAGGTGGAGTTTTGAGAGTGAAGAAGGGTGGTCGTGTGATGATGCGAGGAGTTTTGGAGGAGGGGAACCTATATAGTTTGGTCGGTTCAGTGGTCAACAGTGGAAGGCGGGTGACGGTTGAAGAACCTAGTCCACAACAAGGTGGAGAGGTTAATATGGTCACTACTAATGGTCCTAAGGTGGAGGATCATGATATCGACAAGGGTCTAGATGTTGATGATGCTCGAGGGATCCCGGAGATGAAGAGATCATGTCAAGCGGAAGACGGATGTCGAGTTGTGAAATCCACAAAGACAAGATGGAGGTCTTTGTGGTATTACAAATGCTTTTGAAGATCGCTATTGGCGTGGTGCACGATGAGGGAGGTGCACCATTTGTGGGCGATGGTGGAGGTTTGTAATGATGTTAATTGAGAAAAGAAGGTTGAAAGTGAGAGCTAAGTTGGCTAGTGTTGAGTGGAGGAGATGATGTGATTTGGTATCAAGGTGGAGTGTTGAGATTTGTGATACGCAAATCACAAAATTGTAGGCAACAAATTTTCTATGTGGATCCATTTTTGGTGGAGATATTTGTTGCTACTTTTGTGGGATATTTGAAAATGAAGGCAAGGATTATTTGGTGCTTATCCAAATAGATATATTTGAGATATATGAGGATATATTTGAGATATATGAGGATAATTTGGGTGACAAGTTCCTCTATAAAAAGGCTACATGATATCTTCATTATGGGGTGGAAAAATTTGTCATTGTTCTTCATTATCTTTCTCCTCAAATTGTTTAGCCATTAGATATTCTCTACCTATTTCTCAATAAGGTTATTGATTCAAGTTGTGTTCATTTAACGATAGTTGAGATCAGTTGTAAACAATATTTTGGTGAATCAATAAAGAGGGTGGTTGGGTGGAATATCATGTGTTCATATTTCCGATTTTTTTTTTGTGTTGTTGTTTGTTATTCAATCACATTCATCTTCAAGTGATTGGGTGAAAAAGATTCATTTTGTTTTTGGGTGTTTTGTCAAAACTTCCGCTGCGCACAAAACCCCAACATCATATGCGTGTGTGGACCCGGGCTGGTAGGTAATACGTTGTTGCATCGTGTAGGTATAAGCCGTGCATTCTCAAGTTGTATCGGGTTGCCACTTTAGAGGAGTGATACACCCCACTGTGGGGCCAGCACGGGTATCTACGAGTAGGGAGCCGATCGAAAGTGGGTAGTGGGGTACACCTAGTGGAGATAGGGGCAGACGGCACCTATGTAGTCAGCTAGGGGTACGTAAGGCTATTTATAAAGTTTCTGTGTAAAGCAAGTGGGATCAAACAATAGGGTGACTGGTGTGGTGTAGTGTAGTAATGTGCGGTGCAGTGTAGTAATCATTCGTTAGTAATTAGGTGTGCCTTTACCGTTATCTTTAACGTTATCTTAAACGCTATCTTTATCTTCCTAAGAGTTCATAGACATTTACTTGTCTTCCAGCTTATGCCTTAGTCTAGTTATTTTGATAACAGTATTGTTAGAATTATCATACTCGCCAGACTTTATGTCTGACCCCCTTTATTTCTATCCTTTTTCCCCCTCCAGGTCCTCAGGTTGGGCCCAGTTCTAGTGGAGTTTGATTAAATTGCTTCATCTCTCTTGGAAAGCTTGGACCGTTGAAGTAAAGTCCAGCTTGTTATCTTTTTAATGGCTATTTATGTAATGGGATTATGTATTTTGTTTTTATGAAGATGGATATTGCACTTGGTTTTATGATGTAACAAACATGTTTAATTTCCGCTGCAATAAAATAAAATTTTAGATTTCCAAGTACTATTTATTATCTGTCTTGTTGTAATTTTTCTGTTCTATATTCACTTATAACCTCTATGGAAGTTAATGCATTCCCTTTGTGAGTGACATTAATGGACGTGGGGTGTTACACGTGGTATCAGAGCTTAAGGTTACCAGAACAGATAAAAATACTTTAGAAAAATAGTTATTTTTGGAAGAAGTGCTTTCAAAAATATGTTTTAATGAGAAATTTAAAGAGAAAAGTTTTTAAGAAAAAAACATAATCCCCAATAGCCCATATCTTTATCTTTCGAATTCTCCATTCTGAATCTTTCCTTTTTCGTTTCAGCATGGCTAAAGATCTTAATCTACCCGACGGTGTAATGATACCGGGATGGTATAGGAGGTTATTAGAGGCTAGGGCCGCTGCATGTCCAGCCAATGTTCCTCCACCACCAGTTGCACCTGTTCCTCCTCCTCCTCCTCGCGTAGATACTTTTGCAAAGACGTGCAAGGAATTCAAGGCTATGGGTGGAAAACCATTTCAAGGGTCAGAAACGTTTGTGGAAGCTAGAGATTGGCTTAAGGAGTGGAAGAATTGCTCGAAATATTTGAAGTAGAAGAAGGGAGGAGAGTTCGATTAGCAGCTTGGTTGATGAAGGGAGAGGCCTCGTTTTGGTGGGAGGTCACTAATGGGGAGCGTCCTGTTGACTCTTGGGCGGATTTCAGAAGTAGGTTCGAGGCGAAGTTTCTCTCAAGGGCGGAAGAAAATCTATATATGGAAAGGTTCTTGACATTGAAGCAAGGAAGCTCATCAGTGAAAGAATATGTCAATAAATTTAATCAGTTAGCAAGGTTTGGCTTGGACTTAGTGAACACGCCGGAGAAGAAGGCGCTGAGGTTCGTGAATGGCTTGAATGAACCATTGCAAGGGTTGGCTATGACCCACATCCCTATGGGGGCCACCTTTGAGAAGTTAGTAGAAATGGCGCTTATGCATGAGGAGAAAAGCGCTAAAGCTGATAAGGCACCCGAGAAGAAGGGGGATTAGAAGAAACCACAACAGCAAAACAAGAAGGGTGGTAAAGACAATAACGGCAAGGGAAAGAAGAAATGTTTTAACTGTGGGACACCAAGCCATCTCAGCAAGGATTGCCGAAAGAAAAAGAAGACAGGCTGTTTTCATTGTGGCGATGCGGGACATTTAGTGAAGGACTGCCCAAAGAAGGGGCAGAGGGCAGGAGCTACCTCGGGAGGACAGGTGCAGGCTCTTATGGCACCAGGGCAGGCAAGGGGACAAGTTCAGGCTCTCGCGGTCCCACCGCTGCAAGAACGAGGTAGAACCATTTCTGTTGAAAGCTTAGTTTTTCTGTTTGATCATCATGTCCGTACCTTATTCGATTCGGGCGCATCGCATTCATTTATCTCTACATCATTAGTTGAATCACTGCACTTAAACACCAGTTTAGTAGAGGATCCCTTAGTTGTTTCGAATCCAATTGGGGGCTCAGCTTATTTGTCTATGATGTGTTTGGATTTGAAAATTTCCATACTTAGCGTTGAATTTAGATGTGATGCTTATGTGTTGGGCTTCACGGGCTATGGGCTAATTTTAGGAATGGATTGGTTATCCAGAAATGGGGCCGTTCTTGATTGTGAAAGGAGAGTAGTTAGGCTCGTGACTCGCCTTGGCACCACTCTCGAAATCTTTTGTAATCCCATAAATTCGGTTATGCTAAGTTATCTAGAATCGCTTGATGCGTCTGAGGAAAATCTACGATCTGTTAGAGTGGTCCGAGAATATTCGGATGTGTTTGAGGAGGTGAAGGGCTTGCCTCCGAAGCGGGAGATAGATTTTCGAATATATCTTGTGGATAATGCGAAACCAGTATCTTTGCCAGTACGCCATATGGCTCCACGTGAAAGGAGGGAACTCGGTAAGCAAGTGAAGGAGTTGCTTGAGAAGGGGTTCATAAGACGAAGTATATCGGAGTGGGGTGCTCCAGTAGTATTTGCCACGAAGGCGGATGGGTTCCTTAGACTTTGTGTGGACTATAGAGAACTTAATAAGCTTACTAAGAAGAACAGACACCCACTGCCGAGGATTGACGATCTCCTCGATCAGTTAGTTGGCGCCTCAGTGTTTTCGCAGTTGGACTTAGCCACTGGTTTCCATCAGTTGAGAGTGGCTGAGGATAGCATTGACACGACTGCCTTTAGGACTCCAGACGGTTTCTATGAATGGCTAGTGATGCCCTTCGGTTTGACAAACGCCCCCGCATACTTTGTTGATTTGATGAGTAGGGTGTTTAGGGAGTACCTTAACAAATTTGTGGTAGTCTTTGTAGATGACATCTTGATCTTTTCTAAGGATGAAGAAGAGCATGCCCTACATCTTAGGGAAGTGTTGGAGACCCTACGAGCGCATAGCCTTAAGGCTAAATTTTCTAAGTGTCACTTCTGGAGGAAGGAAGTACGGTTCTTGGGGCATGTGGTTTCCAAAGAAGGGATAGCTGTAGATTCCGCGAAGGTGGTGGCCATCCAAGATTGGAAGGTTCCCAAAAATGCTACCGAAGTGAGAAGTTTCTTGGGGTTGGCTGGCTACTATAGGAAGTTTATCAAAGACTTCGCAAAGATATCAGCTCCATTGACACGCTTGACGAAGAAGAACCTAGTTTTCACATGGGACGTAGATTGTGATGATGCGTTCCAACGTTTGAAGAGAGCTTTGATTTCAGCCCCAGTCTTAGTATTGCCAGACGGGAGTAAGCCGTTTACCGTTTATACTGACGCTTGTGGGACAGGACTAGGCGCAGTCTTAATGCAAGAGGGAAGGGTAATAGCCTATGGTGGAAGGCAGTTGAGAGTGCATGAGAAGAATTACCCCACACATGACCTAGAGTTGGCCGCTATTGTTTTCGCGCTTAAGTCTTGGCGTCATTATCTTCTTGGCGAGAAATTCGAACTATTCACTGACCACAAATCTTTAAAATACCTATTCTCTCAAAAGGACTTGAACTTAAGGCAGCAAAGGTGGATGGAGTTCTTAGCGTCCTACGACTTTGAGATAGCATATACCCCTGGCAAGGGTAACGTGGTGGCCGATGCCTTAAGTAGAAAAAGATTATCCTTAAGTCCTTTGTTTGTTGAGCGGCGAAGTTTAGAATTCATTTCGATGTTTGACTTTAGACCTTCCATTTACTTCGTACCCGGTTTGCTAGCATCCTTGGAGGTCAGACCTACGCTTTTGGGACGGATTGGCGAGGCACAACGAGACGACCCGCAGTTAGTTGAGTTAGTAGAAAAGCTCAAAGGAGGGGAGTCATCAAGCCATCTCCGTAGGTATACCCTAGACAATAAGGGCTGGTTACGTAGGGACGGTAGACTTTGTGTACCAAAAGACGATGACCTAAGGAAGACTATTCTTGACGAAGCACATCACTCGAAGTTGACCATTCATCCCGGCGGGGACAAGATGTACAAAGACATGAAGAGAGTTTACTTTTGGGCCGGCATGAAGAAAGACGTGGCCGAGTATGTCGCTAGATGCTTGGTATGCCAACAAGTAAAAGCGGATTAAAAGAAACCCAGTGGGTTGCTTCACCCATTGGAGGTTCCACTATGGAAATGGGAAAGCATCTCGATGGATTTTGTGGATGGATTACCGCGATCGAGGAAGGGTAATACGGGAATTTGGGTTATAGTAGATAGACTTACTAAGAGCGCCCATTTTATTCCTGTGAAGAGTAAGATGACTGCTCCATGGTTAGCTTCTGTATACGTTCAAGAGATAGTTCGTTTGCACGGTGTTCCTTCTAGCATAGTGAGCGACCACGATCCTATTTTCACTAGCGAATTTTGGAGAAGCTTACAGGAGGCGGTAGGGACTCAGTTATGTTTGAGCACCGCATATCATCCTCAGACGGACGGCCAGACCGAGAGGGTGAATCGCATTCTAGAGGATCTGTTGAGGCTATGTATCCTAGACTTTGGGGGTACGTGGGAAGAGCATCTTCCATTGGTGGAGTTCGCATATAATAACAGCTTTCAGTCCAGCATTGGTATGGCACCATTCGAAGCTCTTTATGGACGACCTTGTCGTTCACCTGCATGTTGGTGGGAATCTATGGATAAGATCTTACTTGGGCCCGATATGATTAGGGAGACTTCGGAGAAGATCGACTTTATTCGAAGGAGGATGAAAGCAGCGCAAGATAGGCAGAAATCTTATGCGGATAAGAGGAGAACAGATCTCGAGTTTGAAGTTGGGGACATGGTCTTTGTCAAAGTGTCTCCATTGCGAAACGTTGTTCGCTTTGGGTCCATTGGGAAATTAGCACCAAGGTTTGTAGGGTCGTTTCCTATTAAGGAGAGGATTGGACGGATGGCGTATAGAGTGGAGTTGCCCGAGAGACTTAGTGGTGTACATGACGTATTCCATGTGTCACATTTGAGGAAGTGCTTGCAAGAGACCGCGGAAGTGGTAGAGCCGAGCTTGCTTAGAGAGGTAGAGATAGAGCGTGATGCGACAATTCGACGAGCTCCTACGTGCATTCTTGGGTCGGAGATCAAGAGGTTGAGGAATCGAGAGGTCAGACTAGTCAAAGTGCAATGGGGAGATGATGAGAGCAATGCTACTTGGGAGACGGAAGAGAAGATGTGTTCACGATACCCTTTTCTTTTTGAGGGTATGTCCTTTAATTTCTCCTTTATCGCTTAGCTTGTACTTATCTTATCTTTAGTATATCCTCTCGCTAGAATCTTTGACCTTTAGTTAGGATAATCCTATGGTTGAAACATGTGTTTGAGACATGTTATGTATGGTGGATGCAAAGTGGATGCAAGTGTTTGCTAGTGGTTGCTCGTGGATGCATATACACACACTATTAGGCACCAGATCGGCTCAGTCACTTCATATTGCATATTGCATATATATGGATGTATTTAGTAAAATGGATGCATAATGGTTGTATTATCATATAGTTGCTGCATTCGGGTGGATGGTTGTGCACGCATATTGAATTAATATGTATCGTTAGGAATCTTTTGCATACATATTGGACGCATGGCACTATCATGAATTGCACTAAGGAGGTCGACTGAATCAGTAGACCGCCTAATTTTGCATTAGATATGGACATATACACACACTGTGCGTATAAACATTAAAGCATTAGAAGTCTTTTAAGGACAATGGATGCTGGTGTTTGATGGTCGAGTAAATGGACGATTAGATGGTAGGATATACATTCTTCTTGACTTGGAGATTTCGGGGACGAAATCCTTTAAGGAGGGGAGAATGTAACACCCCGTAATTTTATAACATTAAAATTCACAAATTAAAGTATACTTAATTTTTAGAAAAGAATTAAGTGAAATGGATTGCGCAGAGAAATATATATATTGATATATATATATATATATAAATTAAAAATTAAATAAATAAATATGCGAAAAAGTTAAAAACAGCGAATTGGGAGGGAAATAACCGAACCGGCCCATTTTTGAGGTCGACCCGAGCCCTGCTGGGTCGACTAGGGGTTAATCCAGGGTGTTTGACTGTCAACCCGTGGGCCGATTCGCTCAAATGCAGATTTTTCATTTGATTGGTTCTCATGGTTCAGGTTAATCTAATGGTCCTAAATTACTTCCTACACCTATAAATACATCCTAATGCTAACCCTAAACCTAATTAAAATATAATAGTTACCGTCGCCATGGAAATCAATGGAGCCGCCGCCAACTAAGAAAGAAGAAAAGCAAATTCAATTCTAATTCTCTCAACCCTAAATCAAAGCAAAACTCTCTCTTTTCTTCTCTAAATTGTGAGTATGATGATCTTAACAAGATTATTATCATTTTAATTAGGTTGAGTTATGAATGGATTATGAGTAGATGATGTGAATTATCATATATGTTGTTGTAAACCCCTTTTGCTATCATGTATATTGTAAATCCAATGTTATGTGATGATGATATCTTATATGTTGTAAATCATGCTACGATGATGTTATGTATGTTGAAAGTTTCTATGCTAAGTTGTGATGAATCATACATGTTAAAAAGCCATGATGTTACCATCTATGCTAGTTAGTTCATACTAATTAAATCATCATGTTTGGGTTATGTGGATCTATATGACAAGTCACATATGCAAGTTAGATTGATTAGAAAAGTTATGAACATATGCCAAGACATCTATTATGACATCTAGAATTATGCTATGATATATGTGATATCCTATGCTAGTTCACACCATCATTATGTTGCCTAAAAACCCCATATGCAAGTTTATGTATAGATTTGGGCTATGATCATATCATGTAAATTGAGACATTTAACAAGTTGACACCTTTTGATCCTTAACATGTGTAGTTTATGTAAGTTTCACCCTGTTGGCTAGCTTTTTGACCAAGCCACCAAGGTTCACTCACAAGAAGAAAGTATGAAAGTGCGTTCCTTAAATCCATGAAGGATCGGATCGCACCAGAGGGTCGCCCCTCATGGATCGCCCCCCACCAGATCGCCCCCATTTCATCAGCAATCCGACTACTTCTACACGACTCGATCCGTACATACACTACTACCCAGCACAGACCGATCCGATCCCCTGATGCGCAGCGAAGCCTCTGACCTGTTCAAGCACGAGCTAGTCTTCGGCGATCCGAGATGCACGGATCCAGCGACACGTGTCCCCAACTGTCACTTTGACTAATTCCTCCCCCTTGCTCGATCCGATATTTAAGGGGATCGCGACACCTGTCCACAACAGCTAATTTGACTAATTCTTCATCAAGCTGCGATACGATCCGATATTCTCGGGATTTGTGCCACGTGTGACCGCGATCCGCCTGACAAAATCAGCTATAAATAGCTCAGAGCTTGGCATTTTTCGGGATCCTTTGGCAGTATTGAGCACTGATTCCACCATTACTGTCATACCACTATTTCTTGTCAGTTTTATTATGAGATTACTGAGAGAAATCACAATTGTAAGAGTGAGTTTGAGAGAGATCATTGATTGTACTAGCATTCAAAGTATAATCGATAACATATAAAGTGGACGTAGGCTCGTTAACGCCGAACCACTATAAATTCTGTGTGTTTTCTTCTTTTTCTTCATTCCCCAGTTATAATTCTTTAAGAATCAGAACAATTTGGGTGTTAGGTCCAAATTTTGATCTAACATTTTGGTACTTTCACTGAGAAAACAGTCCCAAAACTTCACTATTCAGTTTTTTGAAGATTCCAGCGACATCTGATATCATGGCTAGAAAGAGGTCTAAGGAAGTACGAGCTTCACGAACAAATGAAATCGCGAATGAAGCAGTTGAAGAAAGTGTGCACGAGCTGGGCAATGAGGGATCTTTGGATCGCGGAGCGCCGGGGGCGAACCGATCCGTTGAAGGTGCCACGCTCCGAGTCGACGAGGACGAGGCGATCCGGACTGTTGAAGGGGTTGTTACTCGATCCCGTGATAACGCCTCGGATCCTCCTCATACCATGACCACGAACCTACCCCAGGGGGGCGTAATGAATCGCCGATCTCGATCCACAGCGATCCGAATTGATGACCAGACTACAACTCGACCTGGAAAGGAGCATATGGCTCGCTCCTACCGTCCTGGCCCCTCCGCTCGACCTGGCTCAGGCTCTTTGCGCATAAGAGAAAATGATGATGATCAATATGACCCTTCTGCTCCCGTTACCGAGGGGGATCTCTCTCGCTTTTCCGAAATGTGGGAAAGGCTGTTTGATGAATTGGCTGCTCAAAGGCAGGAAAGCTCCGTTCTGCGACAGAATTTGACCGCTATGGGTAGAAGGCTTAATGATCTCGCAAGGCAAAGGACGCCACCAGTTCGTCCGCTCACCCCAGAATACTCTTCTTCGTCAGAGGAATCGCCGAGGCCTCCGCGGCGACCGTATGAGAGGCTCGAAAACATAGAGCAGCTTCGATTTGGAACCCTGCCATCACGGGAAGAAGAGGCACTGGGTGCAGGGCCCTCAAACCGAAATGTGAACGATCACGCCGCAACTCCCAGAGCTCGAGGTGTGGACAACCCTGTACAGAAAGACTACCTCAGCCCCGTCGCCGTGCAAATGCTCATGGTAACAGGGGGCAACGAAGCCCAATCCGAGTCCCGGATTTCGTGACCGCTTCCGGAAGAGAGATTAGAGAACCCCACCGAGCAAGAAGCACTGACCCCGAACCTCCGCTGACTAGTGCAAATGTTGCAGCTATGATCTATCAAATTCTGGCAGATAGCCGTGGACAACGGAACGAAGATTGGGGAATTGACTGTAGTCACACCCCTTTCACTGATGATATTTTAGATGCAACGTTCCCGAGGCGCTTCAACATGCCGTAGATGAATCGTTACGCGGGTAGATCTGATCCCGTCCAGCATCTGATGAGATATTCTTGGTCAATGACCGCTGCCGCAGCCTCTGACGCTGTCAAGTGCAAAGCATTTCCCATATTCTTGGAGGATGTAGCATTATTATGGTTTAATCGCTTATCAGCAAGATCAATTTCCAGCTTCAGGTAGTTGAGTGAAAGGTTCGTGGAACAGTTCCGCATCTATGCACAAAAGACGAAGAGTGTGATTGACTTATTCCTTGTTAAGCAACGACCAGGCGAGAGTTTGAGGGTGTATCTAGACCGTTTCAACCTGGCCGCTACTGAAGTCAAAGATCCTCATGAGCCAACTGTTGTGGCAGCCCTAATTGATGGGGTAGATAAAGACACTGAATTTGGGAGATATCTGGCCGGCAAGCCACCCCATACTAGAGAGTTATTCTACGAAAAAGCTAACGTACACTTACGTCGGGAGGAAATATATGCTAACCGAAAGGCAAAAACGGCCGATAAAGAGGAAATCCAGAGCAATGTCGCCATCAAGCAGACAGGAGACAACTCGGGGAAGGTCGAGGTTAATGTCGGAAATCGGAATCAGGGTGGTCGTCAGTCAGGAAACAATGATAATAACAGTAATGGCAACAACCGGAAGAGGAATCGAGGGAACGACTCTCAGAGAAGGACTCGTCCTAGGTCTTTTGAGAGTTATATGCCAATAAACGATACTTTGGAAAATATCTTCATGGATTCGTACAACGTCCTCCAAAATAAAAGGCCTCCTCCCAGAGAGTCGACGGAGAAAGAACGCGAAACGGGGAAGTTTTGTCTCTTTCATCAGATTCATGGCCATTCGACAAATGAATGCCGTCACCTAAGAGATGTAGTCGAGAGGCTTCTCCGAGAAGGAAAATTGGATGAATACAGAGTAACGCCCAGAGACAGGGGCAAGCCGTACAGGCCCCAAATCAGAACCAGAATCAACCTGCTGTCAGGCAAACTGCCCAGCAAAAGGGAAAGGACCTTGTTATCAATACCATAATCGGAGGGCTTTATCTCGCCGGACATGGTTCCAAAGCATTGGACCAGTATATCAATGCAGCCAAGCAACACCTCGAGGTAGGGGAGTGTAGCAACCCCGAGGACAATGTCCCGGTAAAGCAACAAAAGATGATGTCCGACGATGTCGTTTTCCGCGAACGAGAAAGCATTGGAGTCCATGCTCGGACTGAAGATCCATTTGTAATCACAGTACCTATTGGCCCGACTACTGTTCATAAAGTTTTGATGGATAACGGGAGTTCCGTCAATATTCTTTTCAAAAGGACATTCGACCAGATGAACCTCGAGATAAAAGACTTGAAGCCCTGTCAGGGATGGATCCATGGATTTAACGGAGCATCCACCGCTCCAATGGGTTATGTAGAGTTACCAGTTACGCTTGGGGAAGGAGAACGCCAGAGAGTGAGAATCCTTCCCTTCGTGGTTTTGGATATTGAATCACCCTATAATGCCTTTTTGGGCCGACCGGCCCTCGCAAAGTTTAGAGCCTGTATAGCCCCCTGGTGCTTATTATTGAAATTTCCTATGGAAGCTGGTGTTGGTATTGTCAGAGGAGATCAGGTTGCCGTACGAGCATGTTATGTTGCAGAGCTAAAGTTACTCCGCAATGGAGGGGACATTGAAACCAAGGGCGCTTCTCCCCCCGTACGGGCGGAGACCTTATAGCAATTAAAGAGGATAATAGTAGGAGAGTCGCCCAGAGAGTTGCCCGAGGATATGGATCCCAGAGAGAACAAAGAACCTGGGGGCAGAATGGCGACTCCCAACGAGATAACCGTGGATGTACCGATCGATGATAGTGACCCAGAGAAGGTCCTTAAGATTGGATCCCAGTTAAATCCGAATCTAGCTAAAGAACTGACGAATTTCTTAAAAAATAACTTGGATGTATTTGCTTGGACCCACGCAGACATGTGCGGGATATCTCCATCAATCATGAGCCATTCATTAAGCATTAACCCTAAACATCCTCCGGTAAAACAAAAAAGGCGAATGCTGGGCCCAGAGAGGTCCGCTGCCTTGAAAGAAGAAGTTGGAAAGCTAAAAAGTAATGGATTTATCAGAGACTCAATCTACCCAGACTGGATTTCAAATCCAGTCCTGGTAAAGAAGGCCAACGGGAAGTGGCGAACGTGTATCGATTTCTCGGATTTGAATAAAACCTGCCCAAAAGATAGTTTTCCGTTACCCCGGATCGATCAATTGGTGGACTCAACGACGGGCCATGAACTTCTCTCCTTTATGGATGCTTATTCAGGATATAACCAGATTCCAATGCACGTTCCAGATCAAGAACACACTAGCTTTATTACGGATCTGGGATTATATTGCTATGTAGTAATGCCCTTTGGCTTGAAGAACGCAGGCGCTGCATATCAACGGTTAGTGAACAGAATGTTCTATAACCAGATTGGGAAAACAATGGAAGTATACGTTGACGACATGTTGGTTAAGTCCAAGCAATCCTCTAATCACACTACGGACTTGGCAGAAATGTTTGGCATTCTTCGAAAGTACGGGATGAAACTCAACCCAACAAAATGTTCAATCGGGGTCGCCTCCGGAAAATTCTTGGGATTCATCGTCAGTTCTCGTGGGATTGAGATTAATCCCGACCAGATCGCAGCAATCAGAGACATTCAGGAACCTGGGCAAATTAAAGATGTGCAAAGCCTTGCAGGGAAAGTAGCCGCACTAAGCAGATTTATCTCCAGGGCTACGGACAAATGCATCCCATTCTTCGAATTGATAAAGCGAGGAAAGCGCCACTTCAAATGGATGCCCGACTACGTAGAAGCGTTTCAGAACTTGCTGAGACACCTGGAGAAACCTCCGATACTATCTAAGCCGATGGATCACGAGGACTTATTCATGTACTTGGCAGTGTCGTCCCACGCGATTAGCTCAGCATTGGTAAGAGAAGAAGATAAGGTCCAAAGACCTGTGTATTACGTGAGCAAAAAATTGGCGGCAGCAGAGCGTAATTATCCAAGGATAGAAAAGTTGGCGTATAGTTTGCTGATCGCCTCTAGAAAGCTTCGACATTATTTTCAGGCGCATCCCATTACCGTATACACTGATCATCCACTCAAGCAAGTTCTATAGAGACCAGAAGCGTCTGGAAGATTACTCAAATGGAACATTGAGTTAAGCCAATTTGATCTGAACTTTCAGCCCCGGCGGTCAATTCGGGGGCAAGTGATAGCTGACTTCATAGCAGAGTTTACCGTCTCGGAGGAAGATATAGCAAACGAAGAAGTTGACCCTTCAAAATTACTTCTCGACCCCAGTGCCTGGAGATTGTATACTGATGGCGCTAGGAATGACAAGAGAGCCGGCGCTGGAGTAGTGCTTGAAACTCCCGAGAAACGGCTGATATCCTATGCTATCCGGATGGAGTTTCACGCCACTAACAACGACTCTGAATATGAAGCCCTGATAGCCGGACTAAGGATCGCAAAGGAGTTGGAAGTCACAAAGCTGGACATCTTTTGCGACTCCAAGTTAGTTGTGAACCAGGTTACTGGAAAATTCCAAGCCAAAAGTGCAAGATTGATTTTATACTTGAAGAAAGTGAAGGAGTTGCTGAACGGCTTTGATCACTACAGCATATCTCACATTCCGCGGTCAGAGAATCAACATGCGGATAAGTTGGCAAAGATGGCTAGTTCCGACGATCCTGAAGAGACCGGGCTAGCCCCAGTCGAAGTACTTCGGTCTCCTAGTATAGATCAGATGGAAATTGATTCGGTACTAGAGATGGAACCAGAAAGGGAGTCATGGATGAACCCTCTAAAGAATTTCTTGATGAATGGAACGCTTCCGACCAAGAAAAGCGAGAGGCGTAAAGTAATTCGTAAAGTTGCCCGATACGTTCTACAAGGCAGAGTTCTTTACAGACAGGGATTTTTAATGCCTCTTCTCCGGTGTATAGCTCATGACGACATCAAGCGTGTGCTGCAGGAGGTACATGAAGGTGAATGCGGCGATCACACTGGAGGGCAAACATTGGCGAAAAAGGTGTTGCGGCATGGTTATTTCTGGCCTACCATAAACAAGGATGCGGCGAAATACGCACGACGGTGTGATGCGTGCCAGAGATTTTCAAAGATACCTAGAGCACCTCCTAATCAGTTAAAAACAATGACGAGCCCATTGCCTTTCGCTATGTGGGGAATTGATATCATCGGAAGTCTCCCCATAGCTAGGGGCGGAGCGAAGTTCTCTATTGTAGCCGTAGATTATTTCACTAAGTGGGTCGAGGCTGAGCCGCTGACTACAATCACAACCAAACGAGTGATCAATTTTGTCGTTAGAGACATCATCTGTCGATTTGGGATTCCAAAGATTGTTATAACAGATAACAGAACTCAGTTCGATATCACTGAATTCAGAGACTTCTGCCAGAAATACCACATTGAGAAACGGTACACCTCTGTGGCGCACCCGCAATCGAACGGACAAGTCGAAGCGGCGAATAAAGTGATTAAATCCATTCTGAAAAGAAGACTGAAACGGGCCAGAGCCATGTGGGCTGATGAATTACCCTTAGCACTATGGGCCTATAGGACAACGTATAAATCGGCAACAGGACATACCCCCTTCTCCCTTGCTTTTGGAGCAGAAGCAGTCATCCCGGTTGAGATAAAAGTACCTTCTCATCGAGTGACTTATTACGATCCGATGACTAATAACGAATTGCTCCTTGAATCCCTGGATATGATCGAAGAAAAGAGGGACGAAGCAGACCTGCGTGCCTTGAGATGCAAACAACAGGTCGCCCGATACTACAACAAAAAAGTTCGAGCCTGAACCTTGGAACTCGGAGACTTGGTTCTGAAGCGTGTCTTTCCAGCCCCGACTCATATGGGTGCGAAATGGGAAGGACCGTACTCCATTCTGTGCAAGCTTGATAATGGAACCTTCAAGCTATCAACCGTAGATGGAAAGGGAATCCCCAGAGTGTGGAATGCCCAACATTTACGGCCGTACCTAACGTAAAGATGACAGATCTGTTCTTTTGCTTTGTTAAGAACCATGTACAAGGCACGACTTGCCTAGAATAGTCCGATTTCTTAAAGCAAAAATTATAAAGTGGACGTAGGTCATGATTCGACCGAACCACTATAAAAATATTGTGTGTCGTTTACCTTTATTGCACTATTGTTTATCTGCCTTTCTATTTTTATGGAAATTGTTGTGAATCATGCAACGATCCCAGAAGCATATAATTATAGGTGCCTTCCATCAGAATGGAATGCAATCACCAGTCAAAACTCTGAGGGTGCGATAAAGTGGATTATATCATTGATAGCGCTCTAACTCTCCAAAGTCGAGAGAAAGCATAACAGACATGAAGACGATGTCCGTAAGTCATGGCGGTGTACCATGATCGGAACCGCCTTGATGGAACTCTAACCTCGGCGACTTCCAGGAGAGTATAAAAGCGTCTCCAATTGAGCGCTGAGAAAGAGCTCTTGCCCCGCTGAAGGATCGGGGAGCGATTGAACTGCTGAGCTCGAACTCTAACTCTCCAGAGCAGAGAGAGAGAGTATAAAAGCGTCTCCGATTGAGCGCTGAGAAAGAGCTCTTGCCCCGCTGAAGGATCGGGGAGCGATTGAACTGCTGAGCTCGAACTCTAACTCTCCAGAGCAGAGAGAGAGTATAAAAGCGTCTCCGATTGAGCGTTGATAAAGAGCTCTTGCCCCGCTGAAGGATCGGGGAGCGATTGAACTGCTGAGCTCGAACTCTAACTCTCCAGAGCAGAGAGAGTGTATAAAAGCGTCTCCGACTGAGCGCTGAGAAAGAACTCTTGCCCCGCTGAAGGATCGGGGAGCGACTGAACTGCTGAGTTCAAACTCTGACCTCGGCGACCGCCAGGAGAGTATAAGAAAGTCTATGGTTAAGCACTGAGAAAGGTGCCGGAAACTCAGCACCATAAGGACAATTATCTTGCTAAATTTTCTAAGTCCCTCATATTCAGAAATAGGGGGCAACGTGCAGACAATGCTAATCAATCCTTAATAAGCCCTAGTCAGGTGCTACGTTAACGATTGATTGGGGGCATATACATATATACATATACACATGAACACGGAAATTTTTAAATTTTTCTTTCTTTTGCTTGACTGATTTACAGTTATAATCAGATGGTTTATGACTAAGCATGAAAAGTTTGTTAAATGCAGGTACACGGTGATGCAAAAAGAGATAAACTTTCATTTATAAAATGCAAGCCTAGAAAGTGAAAAACAACCTAAAACAAAAGTGAGGGCCAGTCTCACAATTGCATCTCATGGCCAGTAAGAAGCCTAAAAACAAAATATAGACAAGCAACAATATCCTATTTACGCTTGGACTTCTTATCCTGTTTCTGCTTCTCCATCCTCGCCTTGTCAGTATCGGATTGATCACCCTTCTTTATTTTCCTTTTGTCTATAAGAGGAACGTACGACTCTTCAGAAGATTCCTCCTCCACCTCGTTTCTCTTTCTTTTATCAGTAAGGGAAGCTGGGAAATCATCAGGGTTCGCAAAATGAAGTTGGTTTGCTGATGGATTTGGGCTGGAGTTTCAAAACCATCCCAGTTTTGGGATTAAACTCCGAGATAGGGGCTATGTTCAAAGGCTCTTGTCCCACCTTCTTTAAAGCCAGCTCCTTTTCCTGCCTAGCTTTTCTATTAGCCAGAGTTTCATTGTCATCGCCTTCGGCTTCTTTGGTGCTAATGATATCCTCCTCTTCCTCTACATGGCGCCCGTCCATATCTTTCAAGGCCTCGATGGTTTCATCATCCTTGGGAGCATCAGCACTGGGTGCTAGGACGCCCTTCTCTGCTGTTGTACCCTCAGCCTGCTTCAGTATATCAACACCAGTGCTAAGCGAGACGATAATCTTCTTCACCTCTTTCCTCTTCTCGACATCCTTGTCGACGGGCTCGCCACCTGTATTATGAGGAACATATGTTATTAATTCGATTGGTTGCTCTACCAGACGACGACGAATCACAATTGCTTTGACAAATTGCGGGGAAAAAAGGGAGATACCTTCCGCTGATCCTCCATCTAAGCTAGCTGCAGAAGCTCCGACAACCACAGGAGTTAGGCCCAAAGGAATTAATGGATCATCAGGATGGTATTCCTCAACTCCGGAGGTCTTGGGCTCTATAGCTGAGCTCGAACCTTCGTCAACCTTGTTTTTGCCCTTAGCCAGGGCCCTCTCCTTCTCCATTTCTTCTTGAATTAGACGACGGCTTTCTGCCAGATCCTCGGGCTCGTTATCCCTCAGGATGGTCTTCATCATCTCATCTTCGTCAATCTCTTCAACTCCCAATCTCTGCTTCTCACCCTCAACGATGGCATCCCATAAATTGGCTAAAGTAACGTGGTAGTCCGGGATCCACGAGATGTTACGGGTTTTGAGGACATGGCCGAGGAAGTCAAAAATCATCTCTTCAAACCCTTCGATATCCTTTTATCTCTCGAGGAGCTTGTTGTTAGAAGCAGTAGCCATTTCAATGGCACTTTCAACATTCTTTTCGGCGAGAGCCACCCGCCTCTCCGCATCCGCGACTTGATCATTCAAAATCACTTTTTCCGCTTCAGCCAAAGCTAGACATTCTCTCAAACTTGCTTTTTCTTCCTCCCAAGCAGCTCTCTCAACTTCAAAATGGCCTCGTGTCGTCTTCAACTCAATGTTGGCCATTTTAAGATCTTCTACCTCCTTCTTTAAGGCCATTTTCTCTTGACTATTTGAGTCAAGTTCAGAATGAAAGCGTTTCTTAGCATTCTCCAATTCGGTCTTATAATTTTCAGCATCTCTCCGCGCTAAGGCAAGTTGGGATTGAGCGTCTTCCAAGTCCTTCTCCATCTTTGTCCTAGCCCTTTCATTATTATCTATCTTCACCTTGGATCTATGTGCTTCCATCTCAAGCGTTCGGATGACTTCTGAAAGATTAACAACATGTTTCTTCATCATTTCATACTGCCTGGCTACATGGCGAATGTGCCCGACGACTTCAGTATCCCAGTTCCTAGGGACTGGTTCCAAAGCTGGAACAAACATCATCCTTTCGAAGAAAATGTTGGGGAATTGTTCTCGCAACTTTTACAGCCTAGCTTGAGTCTCGGGACCATGGATGTAGTCTCGTGACCCGGGGGCAACCAAATCTTGCTGGCTGGAAGGGACAATGTCACTTCTCTCCTTCTCAGAATCCTTGATTGGATCCTTGCTTTTATCCTTGGGCTCGTAGTGTCTTTTTGATGATTTGCTGTGAGAGGGTGCACTCTTCGGAGGAGTTAACTCTTTAGGAAGTTGTTTTCCCCCTGTAGGTGGTACCGAGTAACTGGGAAGCCTGCCCGAAGTTGATTTTGGTGGAGACCGGGATTGCGAAGAAGTAGGCTTGTGAGAAAGGCCGCGAGAGCGCTCGGGATTCGGATGAAGACTGGGTGTGCCTTCACGAAGAGAGCGATAAGAATAAGACCGCCTGCGAGACATCTTTCCTGCAAAGGAGAAAAGAGCATATTAAAACCTTGGATACTGTTGATATAAAAGTGTGGGGTCAGGCAGTGCGTGTGATTTGTGCATCCCATATAATTCCCCCTAACAGACCCGGGCCTGAAGTCAGGCTCATCTGAGTAGTTTCTTGTCCTCCAATTGGAGCGGTGGTCTCCTCAGAAGCAGGGAAAAATGGCTCCCCTTCAAAGTCCCCCTCTGTGTATACATCATCGGGCAAAGGAATTTTGCCCAGCTCTTTAAATAGCTGTTCTTCTGTCAAATCATCGGGAGCAGTAGGTTCGGTCGGAAGAGAAGTTCTTAAGGGGAAACCCCCCAGAGAAACTGGGATTTCCTTGGACTTGTCACCACGGGCCTCATCTCCTCTATATATGTTCAAGTCCTCGTCGTCCTGGATGACTATCGGGGAAGGACTCTTATGGAATTTAGTTGTTTCTGCTGCCCGTGATGTTCCCTCTCCCTCCGTGGGGGGCACGTATTTGTAAGGTTTGCCGCCTGCACCGAGTCCAAACCTTATATCCAGAAGGCGATGCTTATGAAGATTCTCATCGGTGATGCACTTCTTGATCCTTAGAAAATCGGATCTGCTTTGTAGAAGAATAGACAATCGATTATTGTATACCAAGCCTTCCATCTTGGGAAAGACGTGATCTGCTTAAAACAAAAAAAGGGGGGATGTTAGTGCTTCGATTTCTTAAGCAAGATATTCAGTTAAAGGATTAAAGTTTACTTGATTTAAGCCATCTCCTTGAGCACCCAGCCTGTCTCTTTATATAGAACCAATCAGACTTGGGATCCCCTATGTTGCTGTATCCATCATACAGAATCTTCCTATTCGCTACCGATTCGAAGAAAGAGAAATTTGGGGTTGCCGAGGAGCAGTGCTTGAAAAGATAAAAGAATTTTAAATCTGAAAATGTAAGCTCGGTATGCAGGATTTCCGCGTATGCAATATATAGAGTGTATAAAGCTGCGTAGGCATTGGGATGGAGCTGCATCGGAGCGATACCCAATCGTTTTAAGGTCTCAATGACGATTGGAGGAAACGGAGGAATAGCTCCTACCCAGCACATGAGCCGGCTGACTGTCATATATCCTTCCGAAGCTAAGTGAGGTCTATCTTCGCTGCCGGGTGTCCTCACGTTATCCCAGGGGATCCCGTGTCTCAGGCAAATTCTTTTAAGCTTTATGTCGTCGAGTTTGGAGGCTAAAGAATCAGTAAATTTCTCTATCCCGAGTGCGCCAGGAATTTCGTCGGGAGCTCGCCCGTTTACATCAGACTCTTCACTAAGTGAAGTACTTTCAGATGGATCCGATTCCATTGCCTCATATCCGGATCCAGAATCTTCACCCCCTGGGTTAGTTGGAGGGACCTCGGGGTTGTGGCGCTCAGGCACCTCAGACTCCATTTCTGTGTCGGATCTTGAAGAGGAATGATTATCCGACATTACTGTTTAGGCGAGAAAACATGAGAAATAAGATTAAAACTACCCATCCCCCCTGTGTGTGCAAGTGCCGGTGTGTGTGCTTGTGCGTGCATTAAAGAAAAGTACAAAGCTCAACAAAATCATCTAGACATTGGTCATTGTTCGGTTGATAGATTATGCATTTGTTCAATCCAGAATGTTCGTCTCAAAGGCTCTAACCTAACTGTTCATCGATTTGTTAGAGTTGCATCATATTATTTAGTCAGCGTGTGCATCAGATCATTCGTCAGTCGGATCGCAGAGCAGGTTCGGATCGCGACATGTGGACGGATCGTGGTGAAGGACTCGGTACGCGGAAGGGTATTAGATCATGGAAAGGCTTCGAATCGTGAAGCGCACCAATTCATCCAGACGGATCGCGATGGTATCTTAGCGATCCGCATCGCCCCCCATCCTCCACGACCCGAAGCTTCGGTATCTTCGCGATCTGACACTCGCCTCTAGTTCCCCACGAACCGTAGCCTTGCCGTTTCCGCGACCCGATCCACTAGCCAAGTCAACTTTCCAGTTCCGTTCCCTCTCCCCTCGCCTCACCATCGCTTCGAACTCGGGCCTCGCACACGAACCGACCTGGTCATCCCTTCTTTCTTCTTCCTCAACTCTCCTCTTCACCCTTAAATCCATGGAATCGCACCAGGCACGCTCGCGTTTACTATCATCAAATCCTAAAAAACTCCGCTGTCTCCACTCTCTAAACCAATGCAAACACGCTAGAAACTAAAGAAAAGCTGTTTAATTACCTTCTTAAAGTTTGAAATTGGTTGGAGATTTGGAAATCAAAGTTAGGGTTTTCTCTCAGGAAAACTGGCGGCGGCTGCGAAAGAAGAGAGAAGAAGAGCAGAATGAGGGTGGGGATCGATTTATATAGGCAAAAGGGTGACCGTTAGTCTCCCCCTTTTTTGTCTTATTCGATCCGTGAAAATAGGCGGGCCACGAACCAAAAGCCCACCACGTCTCGAAGAGAAGCCCACCTCGTTCCGTAAAGAGGCCCAAGTGCTCACCAAAGGACGAGGCGAATGACTTGCTAATGGACCGTGACTCGCGCATGCGATCCGAACCGATAAATGACCGACAGGAACAAAAATTCAAAAATGCACCTGATAGATTCGATGATGAAGACTCTGAAAGATCCCAGAAAAGAATTGTCCAATAAACAGGGAAACTATTAAAGATTTATCCGATATTTATAGCAAGCAAATAAACAACTTTCCGTAAATGAAATGGCCTTTCGGATAGACGCTACCACTGATTTGCATCTCTTTATGAAAAGACGTTTCTATAGTTTCGAAGCATGTTCCATCATCGATAAAACATACTTCGAGGGGGCAAAATGTTGGCTAGCTTTTTGACCAAGCCACCAAGGTTCACTCACAAGAAGAAAGTATGAAACTGCGTTCCTTGAATCCATGAAGGATCGGATCGCACCATAGGGTCGCCCCTCATGGATCGCCCCCCACCGGATCGCCCCCATTTCATCAGCGATCCGACTACTTCTACACGACTCGATCCATACATACACTACTACCCAGCACAGACCGATCCGATCCCCTGATGCGCAGCGAAGCCTCCGACCTGTTCAAGCACGAGCTAGTCTTCGGCGATCCGAGATGCACGGATCCAGCGACACGTGTCCCCAACTGTCACTTTGACTAATTCCTCCCCCTTGCTCGATCCGATATTTAAGGGGATCGCGACACCTGTCCACAACGGCTAATTTGACTAATTATTCATCAAGCTGCGATACGATCCAATATTCTCGGGATTTGTGCCACATGTGACCGCGATCCGCCTGACAAAATCAGCTATAAATAGCCCAAAGCTTGGCTTTTTTGGGATCCTTTGGCAGTATTGAGCACTGATTCCACCATTATTGTCATACCACTATTTCTTGTCAGTTTTATTACGAGATTACTGAGAGAAATCACAATTGTAAGAGTGAGTTTGAGAGAGATCATTGATTGTACTAGCATTCAAAGTATAATCGATAACATATAAAGTGGACGTAGGCTCGTTAACGCCGAACCACTATAAATTCTGTGTGTTTTCTGCTTTTTCTTCATTCCCCAATTATAATTCTTTAAGAATCAGAACAATTTGGGTGTTAGGTCCAAATTTTGATCTAACACACCCCTATTATGATTAGATTTATTTTAATTGTCTATATGTTGTGATAATTTATCTTTGTGCTAGGTGTTAGACTACACAAGTCTAGCCTATATTATGCGTTGAATAAGTGAACGTATAAACGTGGGGTAGGGGTAATATTAAGGATTTAATATTAAAAAGTTGGGGTGCAATTGATATGATTTTGCATGCCATAAGTGGATGGCCATAATTGAGTTAATTATGGACATCATTAAAAGTTGACTTAATTAATAATTTGAATAGGGAATTATTAAAACTGGGGTAAAAGATTTTAAGTGTTAATTAATGCTTAGGACACGAGGTTGGACTCGTTTGTGACGTAAACCTGCCCGGACCCGCCCGGCAAATCCGGTGGTCACAAATGTCAGCCCAATGTGAGAGGTCCTAGGCCTAAACTAAAGCATAACGGTTGTAAAGACATGAGGTTAGACTCTTTTATGGTGTAAGATTGCCCGGACCCGCCCGACAAATCCAACTGCCATAAATGTCAGTCTAATGTGAGAGGTCTTTATGAGGTTATGACTTGAATGAATTAAGAAATACTTAACCAGATAAACATGTAAGGTGGGACATGGGGGTTAAGTAGGTGCCTTGGGTGGCACGAGGACTCTAGGGGGTGCCCTTACTGGCATGCGAAATACAATTAGTAAGACTTAACCAAACACACATGTAAATGAACATGACTAAGTGGGTTAAGTGGGATATACTAATGACAAGCTTAGGTGGGTAGCTTGTGGGGGCCCATTTCGACTAGTATCCCAAATGTATCTTTGTGGGCTCGACCCAAGTCGAGGACGGGACACGCATGCTGGGTTTGACTGTAAGAGGCCAAAACGGGGAGCAGTGGCAACACAAGTCCAACGGGTTTCATATGCGTGTGTGGACCCGGGCTGGTAGGTAAGACGTTGTTGCATCGTGTAGGTATAAGCCGTGCATTCTCAAGTTGTATCGGGTTGCCACTTTAGGGGAGTGATACACCCCACTGTGGGTCCAGCATGGGTATCTACGAGTAGGGAGTCGATCGAAAGTGTGTAGTGGGGTACACCTAGTGGAGATAGGGGCAGACGACACCTATGTAGTCAGCTAGGGGTACGTAAGGCTATTTATAAAGTTTCTGTGTGAAGCAAGTGGGATCAAACAATAGGGTGACTGGTGTGGTGCAGTGTAGTAATGTGCGGTGCAGTGTAGTAATCATTCGTTAGTAATTAGGTGTGCCTTTACCGTTATCTTTAACGTTATCTTAAACGCTATCTTTATCTTCCTAAGAGTTCATAGACATTTACTTGTCTTCCAGCTTATGCCTTAGTCTAGTTATTTTGATAATAGTATTGTTAGAATTATCATACTCACCATACTTTATTTCTGACCCCCTTTATTTCTATCCTTTTTCCCCCTCCAGGTCCTCAGGTTGGACCCAGTTCTAGTGGAGTTTGATTAAATTGCTTCATCTCACTTGGAAAGCTTGGACCGTTGAAGTAAAGTCCAGCTTGTTATCTTTTTAATGGCTATTTATGTAATGGGATTATGTATTTTGTTTTTATGAAGATGGATATTGTACTTGGTTTTATGATGTAACAAACTTGTTTAATTTCCGCTGCAATAAAATGAAGTTTTAGATTTCCAAGTACTATTTATTATCTGTCTTGTTGTAATTTTTCTGTTCTATATTCACTTATAACCTCCATGGAAGTTAATGCATTCCCTTTGTGAGTGACATTAATGGACGTGGGGTGTTACAGTATGGGTAAAACCTCTCACTAGAAGTACACCTAAGTCTACCATCTTATACTTGTTGGGATCATCTTGTTCTTGTTATACTAGTATTGTTGTAGAGAAAAGTATTAGAGAAGCGCAATATATTATGTTCAGTTTATCCTATTTACCTTGTTATACCTGCCTTATGACACTGTTATCTCTCTCTCTCTCTCCAGTTTATATGCCTATCATGATGCTTTTACTTATTTATATGCTAAAAGTAACTGGACTCGCCAGACTTTATGTCTGACCCATTTTTTTCCTCTTCTCTCTCTTCTGTTTCCCCCTAGGTTCTCAGGGTGGGAATACTCAAGTTTGATCAGGATTCTTCTTTCATTCTTCTTGGAGCTGCTTATATGTACTGATTGATTTCGTATCTTCTCTACTATGGCTATATTTTGGGGATTATGCTCTTTTTATGTATTATTGTACTTTGATGATAATTTTGGTACAAGACATAAGTTTTATGTTTTCAGCATTTCAGACTTATTATGTAATTGGGTTTGGACCACTAAGCTTTTCTATTTAATAAAGTTTTTAATTCCGTTGTTATTTTATATCTATCTTGTGATGTTTCTGTTTACCTATAACGCTTCACGTAACTTAATGCATTTTGTTAAAGAGTGACATTAACGGACATGGGGTGTCACATTTGGTATCAGAGCTGAAGGTTACCAGATCGGATAAAATATTTTGAAAATTGTTTTCGAAAAGGTTTTAAAAGAAAGCATTTTTAAAAGAAAAGTTTATTTTGAAAAAACATATTCCCCAAATCCATATGAAAGATCTTTCGATTCACTGTTTGAATCCCTTTTTCCTTTTCTTTTCGGCATGTCTGGGGAACAGAATATTCCTGAAGGCGTGCAGGTACTGGCTTGGTTTCGTATGTATCTGGAGGCTACGACACCGGTCGGAGGCCAAGCAGACGCCCCTCCCCCTGCTGCAGCCGCTGTTCCTCCTCCTCTGCGTGTTGATAATTTCTCTAAGATATGCAAAGGTTTCTGTGCTCTGGGTGGATAGCCATTCCGAGGGATGAGACTTTTGTAGAAGCAAGGAAATGGCTCAAAGAGATGGAGGATTTGTTTGGAATTTTCGGAGTTGACGACCGTAGGAAGATTCAGTTGGCCGTTTGGCAGCTGAAAGATGAGGCCTCATTCTGGTGGGAAGTTACGCAAGCAGGGCGTCCAGTGGACACTTAGTATGATTTCCAACAGATATTCGAAATGAAGTTTCTTTCTGAAGCCGAGCAAAGTATGCAAATGGAAAGCTTTTTAGCGCTTAAGCAAGGAGGCATGTCTATTAAGAGTATGTTAATAAGTTTAATCAATTGGTGAGGCTTTGTTTGGAAGTAGTAGATACCCCGCACAAGAAAGCTTTGAGGTTTGCTAGAGGATTGAATGAACCCCTCCATGGGTTGGCTATGTCTCATATTCCGATGGGAGCAACTTTTAAGAAACTCGTTGATATGACATTAATGCATGAGGAAGATAAAGGTGAAAAGAAAGAGGCTAAGGTTGAGGAGACACAAATGAAGAAAGTGTGGCCCAAGAAAGAGCAACAACACAAAAGAAGAGCGGAAAGAACGTCAAAGCTCGAGATAAGAGGAAATGTCATCATTGCGGACGTGAGGATCATGTGATCAAGGATTGCAAGAAAAGAAAGAACGCTTGTTTCCATTGTGGAGAGGTCAGACATCTTGTTAAGGATTGCCCGAAGAAGCAATGACAGGGCCAAAGGGCAGGATCATCAAGAGGGAAGATGCATGCTCTCCTGGCTAGTGCACCAGATAGAGGTAGGAAAGTTTCCGTTGAAGGTTTGATTTCTCTTTCCAATCATTCTATTAGAACTCTTTTTGATTCTGGCGCTTCGCATTTTTTTATGTATGATCCCGTGATTGAGTCTCTGCACCTTAGTACTAGTATGGTTTTGGATCCCGTTGTTGTCTTAAACCCCATTGGTGGTACGGCTCATCTGTCTATGATTTGTCGAGGTTTAAGAATATCAGTGTTGGGCATCGAGTTTGAGTGTGATGCATATGTGCTTAGTTTGACGGGCTATGGTTTGATTCTAGGGATGGATTGGCTAGCCATGTATGGTGCCATTCTGGGTTGTGAGAGGAGAGTCGTTAGACTTTTGACTTGTCATGGGAGGACCCTTGATATTTCTTGTGACCCTAAGGGGTCTGTCATGCTTAGTTTCCTAGAGTCACTTTATGCATCTATTGATGATCTACGATCTATACCTGTAGCCTGTTAGTATCCTGATGTTTTTGAGGAGGTTCGGGGCTTACCTCCGAGGCGTGAGATTGATTTTCGTATATACTTGGTAGACAATGCAAAGCCAGTTGCATTGCCTGTGCGCCACATGGCTCCAAGAGAAAGGAGGAAGATCAACAAGAAAGTAGGGGAGCTACTTGAGAAAGGCCTTATTAGGCGAAGCATATCTGAATGAGGTGCTCCAGTAGTATTCGCAACTATGGAGGATGGTTCGCTTCACTTATGTGTGGATTATAGGGAATTGAATAAACTCACTAAGAAGATTAGGCACCCACTTCTGAGGATAGATGATCTATTTGACCAGCTTGTTGGTGCATCTGTTTTCTCCCAGTTAGACTTAGCCACGGGGTTCCATCAGTTGAGGGTGGCTGAGGACAGTATAGGCAAGACTGCTTTTAGAACTCCAGATGGTTTCTTCGAGTGGCTCGTCATGCCTTTTGGGTTGACGAATGCACCCGCCTATTTTGTTGATATGATGAGTAGGGTGTTTCAGGAGTTTCTAAATAAGGTCGTTGTAGTCTTTGTTGATGACATCTTGATTTTCTCAAAGAACGAGGAAGAGCATGCCCTACATTTGAGAGAGGTTTTGAAAACTCTCCGTGCGCACCAGTTTAAGGAAAAATTCTCCAAATGTCACTTTTGGAGAAAAGAAGTGAGATTTCTAGGGCATGTGGTCTCTAAAGATGGGATATCAGTAGATCCCGCGAAGGTAGTTGCAGTTCAAGATTGGCAAATCCCAAAGATGCAACGGAGGTGAGAAGTTTTCTTGGTTTAGCGGGCTATTATAGGAAGTTCATTGAGGACTTCGCAAAGATATCATCCCCACTCACTAGACTGAGGAAGAAGAATCTAACATTTTTTTGGAGTATAGACCGTGAGGATGCTTTCCAGCAATTGAAGAGGGCTCTGACAAAAGCCCCATTTTTCACCTTGCTTGACGGGAACAAAGTGTTCACAGTATACACTAACGTATGCGGTATAGGGCTTGGTGCGGTTTTGATGCAAGAGGGAAGGGTAATATGTTATGGAGGTAGACAGTTAAGAGTTCATGAGGATAACTACCGTACCATGACTTAGAGTTAGCTGCCATAGTATTCGAGCTCAAGATTTGGTGCCATTATTTACTAGGAGAGAAGTTCGAGTTGTACACCGATCATAAATCTCTCAAGTACTTGTTCTCGCAGTAGGATCTCAATTCGAGGCAACAAAGGTGGATGGAGTTCCTAGCGTCCTATGAATTTGAGATTGCTTACACCCCTGGTAAGGGTAATGTGGTGGCATACGCATTGAGTAGGAAAAGGATGACCTTGTGTCCTCTGTTTGTGGAGAGGAAAAGCTTGCAGTTTATATCGACTTTTGATTTTAGACCCTCCATCGAGTTTACACCTGGTTTATTAGCATCGCTAGAGGTGCGACCTACTCCATTGGACTAGATTGAAACTTCGCAGCGAGATGACCCACAACTAGTAGATATCTTGGATAGGCTCAGTAGAGGGGAGACTTCTAGTCATCTCAGTAGATATTCCATGGACGATAGAGGGTGGTTGCGACAAGATGGATGGCTTTGTGTTCCCCGAGTTGGGAGTTTATTGAAGACAGTCGTTGAGGAAGCCCATCATTCTAGGATGACTATTCATCCTGGTGGTGATTAGATGCATAAGGATATGAAGAGGGTTTTCTTTTGGACTGGGATGAAGAAAGATGTAGCAGAATTTGTTTCTCAATGTTTGATTTGCTAGCAAGTCAAAGCTGAGCAAAGGAAGCCCGATGGTTTACTTCATCCTTTGGAAGTCCCACAGTAGAAGTGGGAGAGCATCTCTATGGATTCATTGATGGTTTGCCTATATCGAGCAAAGGAAACACCAGTATTTGGGTTATAGTTGACAGGATTACTAAGAGCACTCATTTCATTCCTGTTAAAAGTAAGAGGACGACAACATGGTTGTTAGCAATTTATCTTCATGAGATAGGTCGTCTACATGGAGTACCTTCTAGTATCGTGAGTGATCGTGATACCATATTCACCAGTGATTTTTGGAGGAGCTTGCAAGAAGCATTAGGAACACAGTTGTGTTTGAGCACCGCTTATCACCCTCATACCGATGGACAAACGGAGAGGATGAATAGAGTACTTGAGGATCTTTCAAGACTATGTATCCTAGACTTCGGAGGGACTTGGAAAGAGCATCTTCCTTTCGAAGAGTTTGTATACAACAACAGTTATAAGGCTAGTATTTGTATGATACCCTTCGAAGCATTATACGGACGACCTTGTAGATCACCGACTTGTTGGTGGGAATCTACAGAAAGGCTTCTACTTGGATTTTAGATGAATAGGGAGACTTCAGAGAAGATTAATCTTATTCGTAGGCGCATGAAGACAGCTCAGGATAGGCAGAAGTCCTTTGTAGATAGGAGAAGGACTGACATTGAGTTTAAGGTAGGAGACGTGGTTTTTATCAAGGTATCATGTTTGAGGAATGTGGTTCATTTTGGATCTGTAGTGAAATTGGCACCAAGGTTTGTAGGGCCATTTCCCATAACAGAAAGGATTGACCAAATGGCCTATAGAGTAAAGCCACCAGGGAGACTGTCCAACGTTCATGATGTTTTCTACGTTTCTCATTTATGGAAGTGCTTGCATGATATCGCATAAGTAGTTGAGCCGAGTATGCTTGAGGACGTAGAGGTGAAATGGGAGGCGATAATTAGATGAGTTCCTACCCGTATTCTTGGATCAGAACAACCGAGAGGTCAAGTTGATGAAAGTTCAATGGGGAGATGACCAAGAGGATGCAACTTAGGAGATTGAAGACAAGGTTCGCGCTTCATACCCTTTTCTTTTCAAGGGTATGTTCTTAACTTCCTTTCCGAAGTTTTATTCGTGTTTGTTTCTATCGTTTAAGTATACCCTATCGATCGAATCTTCAAGCTTTAGGTAGTAATCCCAAGGATGTAAACATGTGTTTGAGACATGTTATGATTGATCGATGCAAGTGGATGCAAGTGTTTGCTAGTGGATGCATATAAAAAAACAACAGGAACAAGATCGACTCAATCACTCTCATTGGATGCTTGTGCATTTTTCTTCTTTTATGGATGGAAATGGGTGTATCATCATATGGATTTTGCATTTGGATGGATGATTGTGCACGCATATAGCATTTACATGATATATTGGGATTATTTGCATACATGTTGGATTCATGGCACTAACATACATTGCATTAAGGAAGTCAACTGAATCAGTAGACCGCCTGATTTTTCGCATTAGTATAGGGACATATACACACACCTTTGCATATGTTCATATAAGAATTAGAATCTTTTTAAGGACAATGGATGCCTGTGATTGGTGGATGAGTAGATGGATGTGGATGCTAGGATATATATTCTTATTAACTTAGATATTTCGAGGACGAAATCCTTTAAATAGGGGAGAATATAACACCTCGTAATTTTGAAAGATATTAAAATGATAAACTAAGGAATACTTTACTAAATATTGGGAATTAAGTAAAATGGACTGCGCCATTGCGTTCGTCTCAGAATTCTGGTCAGGATAGACACCAAGTTTGCATAAAATGGACATCATATGACAAAATTATTAAGGTTAGAAGTTTGTGTACGTATAAGAGAAATATATGTAAACAAACATTATACAGAATTCAAAATATTTTGAAAACCAGAAGCGGGAAGGCGCGGGAATTCGGCCCGTTGTAGGTCGACCCCGTTCCCTATGGGTGTCAACCCATAGGTAGACCTCACAACAGCGGTGTCGACCCCGGGTTCGACCCCCCCTCCCGGACGAATCTGGACCTACTGTTTTTCCTGCTTCGTTGGCTGATGGCTATATAAAGGACCTTATCCTATTGTTTTATTCATCTAAATCAATGGCGACAACAAGGTGCTGCCCAAACTCAAAGTAAAATAGCCTATTCCTCTTCAACAACAAGTTATACATATTCAGAGATCTGTGCTACAACATCTACAATCAATTCTCTGTTCTTTAGATCAAATCACGGTGAGTTTATGTTGCTTTTAGACATAAACACCTAAAATGTAATCTTGATATGTTTATAAGTTTGGATCTAAGCCTATGCATGTTAGTATTCTGAATCACAATAGATCTGCCATTACTTGTTTACCTAATTTACTGCTTAGATCTTATATGCATATTCCTAATATCCCTATTCTGTTAGTTTTCCTAATTATGTCACAATATTCTTATTCTGTTAGTATAACCAGTTTTATCATCATACGCCAGTTTTATTTACTACGCCTATTTTTGTTCTCTTCTCTCCCTCTCTCCCTCTTTCCCTTTTTATTTTTATAGCCAGGCTGTCTTCGAGCCTAGGCCTATCGCTGAAATATGCGAACGTACGAAATTGGGAATGACTGGGAATGATAAATCACATTATAAAATCATAATTGGGAAATTTAGGCATAATTTGTACCTTGAACCAAAACTTGGGATTTGGGGGCATAACCTATACCTTGATTTAAACCTTAATCTGGGGCATAACTTGTATCGTGAATCAGATGAGGATTTGGGGGCATAATAAACATGAAAATTGGTTAACAATGAACATGCCTAGATTCATAGTAGTTAGAAACTGTAAACGCGCTTAGGCACGAGGTTAGATTACACTTGTGGTAGAAGCCTGCCCGGAACCGCCTGACATATCTATCATGCACAAGTGCTAAATCTAATGTGAGGGGTCTAAGTGCATAAATGTACACATAACAGTGTTAAGGCACGAGGTTAAGTCCAACTTGTGGTAGAAGTAGGCTCGGACCCAACCGACATATCTAGCATCCACAAATGGTAAACTTAATGTGAGTGGTCTAGCGTAATAATAACCATAAATGAATGAATGGTAATACTTAACCCGTTTGAATCTGCGAGGGTTACATGAACCTATCATTTTAAGTAGGGGTTAAGTAGACTTGTTTGAATCAGTGGGAGGGTTAAGTTAATCTGGTTAAATATGAGAGGACGGGTTATATATATAAGCCTGACCAACTTAACCTGTTGGGGTTATGCAATCTTGTTAAACCGGTAGGCATAACCTGTTGAAATCCTCGTAGTGGGGATGCAAGCCTAGGGGGAAGTTTGTATCATCTGGTTTGTGGGACCTGTATCAGTCAGTAACCTATATTGTTATCAAACGGAAAACCCCGAACTAGGTCGGGGCCAAGGCACGCTTACTGAGCTGATTATAAGAGGTCACTTGAGTGAGGGTGTTGTCATCGCATTCCATCGGAGTCATGTGCATGCATGGGTCCGCTTTTCGGGAAGATAAGACGTTGTGACATCATTAGATATAGTTGTGCACATCCTGAAAATAACAGGTTGCCGCTTTAGGAAGTGATAAATCCTACTGCGAGGCCATCACAGGGTATCTACGAGTTAAAGAGCCGATCCATTAGGGGTAGTAATTAGGGTACATCTAGTCTTGCTTGTTTAAGAGCCCATTATTATCGTTAGGGGTAACACCGCTCAATTCCGTTGGGCTACCAGTTATTGTATGGGGTAAAACCTCTCACTAGAAGTACACCTAAGTCTACCATCTTGTACTTGTTGGGATCATCTTGTTCTTGTTATACTAGAATTGGTGTAGAGAAAAGTATTAGAGAAGCGCAATATATTATGTTCAGTTTATCCTGTTTACCTTGTTATACATGTCTTATGACATTGTTATCTCTCTCTCTCCAGTTTATTTGCCTATCATGATGCTTTTACTTATTTATATGCTAAAAGTAACTGGACTCGCCAAACTTTATGTCTGACCCATTTTGTTTCCTCTTCTCTCGCTTCCGTTCCCCCCTCTAGATTCTCAGGGTGGGAATATTCAAGCTTGATCAGGATTCTTCTTTCATTCTTGTTGGAGGTACTTAGATGTACCGCTTGATTTCGTATCTTCTCTACTATGGCTATATTTTGGGGATTATGCTCTTTTTATGTATTATTGTACTCTGATGACAATTTTGGTACAAGACAGAAGTTTTATGTTTTCAACATTTCAGACTTATATTGTAATTGGGTTTGGACCACAAAGCTTTTCTATTTAATAAATTTTTAATTCCGCTGTTATTTTATATATGTCTCGTGATGTTTCTGTTTACCTATAATGCTTCATGAAACTTAATGCATTCTGTTAAAGAGTGACATTAACGGACGTGGCGTGTCACACCGGGGGTTGTACCGATTTTGTGATCGGAATGACCCCTGCGGACTTAGCCAATCTTGCTCCCTGTTCTTTGAAACTTCATATACCCTGAGCTTTTCGTCTTCCCTTTTTTGTACTTGTACTTTTCGTATCCCCCTAGATGAGACTTTGGTGTAGAGGTGGGATACGAAAAGTAGTGTGGAATATGAAAACAGAGGTCGTCGAGGAAACGAAAATGAAGTGGGATGCAGATACGAAATCTGATTTGGAGGAACATGATACAGGTATGAAATGGAGGGAGTGACTATGGGGATACAGGTACAAAGTCCGAGATATGATTTATGGGTGGAGTCGTGGGATGCGAATTGCGTGGAGATGTGTGGGATATGAAAAGTGGGAGTTAGGCCAATCCAAGGAGTCGTATCTTAGGGGATAAAAAATTGGAGTTAATGGAATTTTGAGGAGTTGTGAGATAGGGAGGCGAGTTGATAATGAGGCTCAATGTCCACTCCAAAGTGTTGGTTAATATCTGAGCAGTTTGGTCGAATCGGGACGAATATTCTTATATGACTCTATTTGGGCTCGAGTCCTGAATGTTTCAGCGACGCTTCTGGTCTATTGATCCACACGATGGGCCGAGCCGTATGGGCTTGAACTGCTTTTGGAAATCGGACCAAAGGGACGGTTAACATTGCCCCCCAAAGGATGTTTTATGATGACAAGACGTGCTTTAAGATGAGCCGGGTATCCCCGAAAGCTAGAAAAGTCTCTAAGTTATGTCAAGTGACTGGTCGTGACCTTTCTATTGAGTAGCTGCGACACTTTGTCGTATATTATCAACGTAAGCATGGAATTCCTGCATTGTAGAGATTTCTAGTTACTTGGAGTGCAAGCTTAAGTGAAAGTCCATTTCCCATTGACTCAATAAATTAAACATTAGCCGTCGATGTTTGTTTACACTGCAGTGCTAATGAGTTGTTGTCGGCATAGGGTCACGTATGCACTCACACATTCACACATGGTTTTGAGCGATACGATCGAAGTTCGAAATAAGCGGCATGATATTTGAATGACATGCTGTGGTCATTCAATCATGCAAGTTAGATTTTGAAAAGTTGTCTAATTGGGACATAATTGTTTAACGTGTACTCTAGGATTGTTAAAATTTGCGAGTACGCGATTGGTTAATGATTCGAGTCGGTTTGGACGATCGAGATTTAGAAATCGCATGTGCGTAATCGTTGCTACAGCTCAAGCGTGTGATAAGGTGAGTTGGTCATCGAAACATCGTTGAACTGGATTGTTGGGCGTGTTCTCTAGAATCGTTTGGATTCTCGAGTACACGATTGTTTAATGATTCAAGTCGGTTTCGGCGATTAAAGTTCTGAAAATTCGTACATGCGATCGGTGCCGTTGTTTGAGTTCAGAAGTATTTTCATCGATCCGAAGTTGTCATACTCGATTTTCCTCCTATCCCTTCTTTCCTCTTGTTGTTTATGGCTTTTCGTAATCACTACTGATCCAGTTACATAGGATTTTCTTCTAAGTTTTTTTGCTGGCTCACCCCTGCTCCCACTATATATACAGTGGAAATTAGGTTTAAGGGCTTCTTTTTGTAGGGTAATAAGTTTTAAGGACATCACTTCTGAAAAATTAGTTTTAAGGACAATTCTGCACGAAAAAGATAAAAGCGGTTAACTTTTCAAAATTATAAAGGGAAAAGATAAAAGCGGTTATCTTTTTAAGTTATAACGTATAAAGATAACTGCCTTTATCTTTTTCATGCAGAATTGTCCTTAAAACAAAATTTTCAGAAGTGTCATGCTTAAAACTTATTACCCTGAACAAAAAAGCCCTTTAAGTGAAAATCCCCATATATGTGTGTGTGTGTGTGTGTGGTGTGCATGTGTGTGTGTGTATATATATATGTAGATACGAAATTCTTTCATTTCACCTTGCAAATTTCATATTCGAAGAGGTACAAAACCTGAAGTCACCAAGAACTTTTCGATCCTCATCCTCCTCTACTAGACCCAACTCTGGTGGGATTCCTACGAATATTTCATATGTGACTATAGTATTCATATAGCGGGTTGGACGTGGAGCTGGTCAGAGGAGGAAGTCGAGGAGGTGGCTATGAGCTCAATGCTTGCGGTATCGCAGAGTGCATGGTTTGGAGCCGTTGGTGATTTTTAGAGTTCGAAGGAGAGGAGTGAGGATAGAGAGACGTTGTGGGGGTATGAATTCTCCCATGGGCCGAGGTAATTTACGAAGTCGAGGGGACATAAATTCTTGATTCGTATTCCTATGCCTCGTAAATTTCCCAAGAACTTGGGAGATACGAAATGATGATTTCATATCCCTTGTTTTAGCGAGTTTTCGCACTTTCGAGTGTCAGCTATGATGTAAAGAGGAGACGATTGGATCGGTGATGTGGAAAGTGGGATACAAAGGTGCTCGAGATATATGGAATACGAAATGAACATTTAATGTTTGAAGATTTCACAGAAAGTTGACAATGCGGGATACAAAATTTTGGAAAGGAAGTAGGATATGAAATACTGATTTCTTATTTGGAGACATCATAAAAAAATTGTACTTCAGTGGTCGACAATATTTCTAAGTCGAAGGATTTGGGATGCAAAATTCCTTGAGCGTGTGGCGATGCGAAGCTGAATTCCATTTCCTGAAGACTTAAGAAACTTTGTACTCCGAAACTTCACCACGCGAGTGAGTCATCACGCGACGTTTCGCGGTCAGGTTGAGTTAGAAAATAGACATTGCATTGCATAACGCATTAATGTTTGAGCAACGAACTTATTAGAAATGATAATTCGAGCATGCAGATAGGATTAGAGCATAAAACCGAACTATAGACATATGACTGAACCATCACTTTTAGAATTCTATTATCAACTCAATTATGTCGTAATCGCGATTCGACTTGATCTCAACGACTTTGATTCGTGGCGGTGATAGTTTATGTAGAACTGGAAACCGTTACCGCGTCCCCAATGGGTCTTAGTATAACTGCATGCATGACACTTGCATGTTCCACGTTAGTTTACAATGACATGGGGGGGGGGAGTGGGTACAAGTTTTAGTGCATTAGCTAATGCAGCTATCTTGCAAGTATAGTCTACAATGACAAAGAGAAGCTCCTGACGACTTCAGGGCTTGGGACCCGAAGCCATAGAATGTACCCGGGCTCTAATGAATCTTTGTACAGTTCTAGCTCGCCAGCGTACGATCGTGGGGCCTCTAGAGCTTCCACCCCTTCTCAACAAGTGGGCCCATCCGACATGCTTGAAGGAGAGGGAGAACTCAGTGGGTCGTCATAATAAAGCGAGCATTTGGATGAGTCAGTAGCTGGAGAAGAAGCAAAAGTTGCGGCAGAGGCCCCGTTAGAAGAAGAGTATGCCGATGGTGATCAGGAAGGCATTTTTGTGATGCTGGACATGATGGGAGATAATTTTATTCTCGTAATCCGATAACATAAGTTGCTTAAGCATGATTGACTAGGATAAAAGACATTTGGCATTCACCAATAAGAAGTTGTTTACAGTATATTTAATTCATTAGTTCAATTTTTTCCATTCTGGCATGACTTGTTATTTTTTTCGTAAATGAGTAGGCCGACCAAAGAGATTATTTATTCCCATAAACCCATTTAGGGGAAAGAATTGTGCACGGTAGATATTCACGAATGAAATCAAGCCCCTATTTGAAAGTTGATCTTCTATACCGTGGAAGGTTGTAGTTACTTTGCTGAGTCTGTTTAAGCTTTGGACGCAATCCAAATTGTTTATATTATCAGCTTAAATTACACGTAGTAGCCCCATTGATACTTTCCCACTTTTCAAAAATTCAGCGTTGCATGCTCAAGAGAGTTCACATAAATTGGAACTCTAAAAATATGATGGAATTTTGTGCGTAAGTGGATATGGACTCCTCGTGGATGTTAGTGATTTTTTTTCTCGAACTTGTTATAGATTAGATTTTTCAACTTCAAAGTTCACACGGTAATTTTTTTTGGTAGGTTTAACTTTTGTTTAGGATGCTTTACCTTATGGCCATGTAAATCAGGTTAATTGATTATGTAAAAGCCATATGATTTTGACACAAGTTAGCATTTTATATTTTCTATGGCTAATTAATTCTGTAGGGACCTCTGGTTGCATACAATATTATTATATCACCATATATTGCAGCAGACATATAACATTAAATTGCATGTTATTTTTCATTATGTTAGGCTAGTTTTATTGGTTATTTACTATAAGTTGAAGAATAAATTACAACAAAACATTTAGACATGCAATAGCACATAATTGCATCATTACCAACTTTAATACCACTTCTTTCCTCACAACTTTAATATTGAATTGGCATGTTACTACCGTACTCCCATACACATGACGTGCATGAATAATTATTTAAATGTGATGAAAGTTGGATTTTTAGTATTTGTTATTAAAATCCGATTCCACGCTTGGCAAAGAAGAGATGGTCCAGGTGGGTGGATATAGACGGGTTGGGACATTTGGGCTACACATTTTAGTTTTTATTCATACTAGACAATATTTTAATAGGAAAAACCGACATCATTGTCATTTTTGCGAAGATATTGATTTAAAGAATTTCAGTTATTAATGTTTGAATTCGATGTAGTTTATAGATTGATCTGCAGTCTTTGCAATATCAATAAATGGACATATTTTTTTTACTCGTTGATGTTCACTTATGTAATGCAACTCACTACTTATCTATATATTATAGGCATTGTAAGTCCCCTATGTATGTGATGTGCTCTCTAGGGATTTCTTCTTTTTTTCCATGGGGAACTTATTCAGTTGTTGGTGATAATGTTTTTATGCCTCTAATTTTTTTAGTAGATGGTATATGGATTATTACAAAGAGAAGTCTGGATCTATCAATAATTTTATTGGAACAACTCCTGTAGGTGTGTAAATCATGATTTATATCTTCATAGTTATATATATGAGGCCCTTGTTCAATCAAATTATGATGTGAAAATTTACATGCATAGTTTTGTATTAACTTCAAATATATTATCATCATTACCCTTACGCTGATCTCCATTACTATACGCATACCAAAATTTTAGAAGATGAATCAATTTTACATGTCAGTCATTTTTTATTACCAATTGAAATGCAAATATAATGTACAGAACTACTATTAGTTGCACTATTCATCAAGATGATTGATAGTTGTATATCTAGCAGTTTACTGGTGTGTATTGAATATGTACTTGTTTAAGATGGCTATGTACATCTTACATTATACTAAAGCAGAGGCCATTGAGGCCAACACCACGTTTATTGATTTCCCTCCAAAATAATGTTTTCCCCCCCAAAGTGCAATTTTCCCTCCTCACACTTTTTTCCCCCTCCAAATGTACAGTTTTTTCCTCCTCACACACTCACATGTGTGCATTTTGCCTCCTTACATCACATACACATGCGCTACTTTGGCCACATGTCATCACCTGCCAGAATGCATTCTTCTCTCTTTCATATACAATGTAATGCGCGCCTATTAAAAAAACTCACTTTTTAGGATAAAATAAATAATAATAGCAACTCCAACAGAAGCGTATTCCTATCCTTAATTCGTAATAAGGGGTGAATTTTGTTCCCAACAGACATTACGTAGTGTAATATTAAGGTAAATATCATAGGGAAAATCTTGAATTGGAATATGCCCGAGGCCGAAAAAATCGACTCGCCACATGAGGAGCCCAAAAAATCGGCTCCTCATTACCAATGGCTACAAACTATCCCCATTTTTCAAATGGTCATATTCCACCAGCGGCTATAAAACGGTCATAAATTTTCAAAGGGCTATATTTTCAGTTATAAAATGTTTCCATTCTACCATTTTACATCCCAACCTATTCAGAATTCTCTTCTATCTCTACAATCTAAACAAATTCTAATTCTGTTATAGCGTCACCATTTGGAGAGTTCTCACATCCGACGATGGAAGGAAGCCAGTTTTCCTAAGGCAACATGAGCAGTTTTACAGGAACTTAGAAAAGCAGACAAGGAATCGTGCCATGGACAAACGAGGAGGACATCGATCTATGCAGCATTTATTGTCATTTCTCATAAGATCCGACAATGGGGAACGATCAATTCGCCATTACGTTTTGGAAAAAAAATTAAGACCGCGTTCATTGAGAAGCATCCAGAATGCGGACGGATGTTATCGGCGATTCAAGGCCGTTTTGGCAAAATAAGCCTGTAAACCTAGTTTTATGATTCACAAGTGTACAAAATAAAGATAGCGAATCTAAGTGGCATGGGAGGGGAAGATAATCTGGTATATTTTCTTACTACTTACCTTAGTGTTTGGTAGATTGTTTTTATGATTCTTATTCCCTTTTTTAAACAAAAACAAATGGCAAACGATGAGTTCAAGAAGCTTTTTCCTGGAGAAAATGGAACGAAAATGCCACAATATTATCAGTTTATGCATTGTTATGATTTGCTTACTTGTCAACCAAAATGGAACTCCAGACTTGCTAAGAGCCTCCGCGATGTTCAGTCGCTAGCAAGAGAAAGAAAAAAGCTCCTAAATCTAGGTATTCTTCCAGTCCAAGCGATTCAACTAACAAAATTTCTCAACGTGAAGAGGAAAACCTACTCGATGAGTTTAATGCCATGATGGATGAAGATTTTAGACCCGAGGGAGTCAAATCTGCGAAAAGAAGGGGTAAAACGGTGGTTGGGATTGAAGCAAAAGTGAAAGCATGCTAGTGAAATAAGCAACCAGTGGAGTTTGTGCCCACAATTGGATGATCAAGTCGAAGCTGGAGAAGTGGAGTCTGAGCTCTTCAGTGCCACGCAACCAAACGTTGTCGTCCCACGTATTGGGCTTCTTCAAAAAAACCCACAATGCTCGATTAAGGGAAGTAATTGCTCGGGAGAACCTAGATAGTTCAAACTCTAGCATGAAGGGTCATTCAGTACATTGCTACTGCGGAGTGGAATGTAATGTTGTTGTTTCTAACAGCCAGAGCAACGCAGGTCGTCACTTTTATGGGTGTAAAGCGTACATTACTGCACTAAACCGACAAGGGTTGGAACGTTGTAATTTTTTCTCATGGATCGACCCACCACTAACGGAGAGGGGTGTCACCTACGCTCTAGAGATGCAAGCGGAGGTAAGCCACCTGGAAAGGGTCGTTGTTGCAGCAAAGGCAGAAATGTTGTATGGGTTCAATGGTTCGGCCCGAAACTAGGATCTTAGTTATATGGTACTACGTCTTAATTATATGTATTGTAACCCACGTTAAGTCGTGCTTTATCGTTGTTTTATGGTGGGTTGAACATGCACTGTATCATGTATCTTCTATTTTGTTATATTGAACGAGGTTTGTACCCAGGTTAATAGGTATTATTTATATTTATGAATGCAAATGAGTTAAAAATTAGGGTCGTCCCCGTGTAATTTAAGCATTTCAATACACCTTCTTTGTTAAAAAATAGGGTCATACTCATTCACTTGAGCAATATTGCTGACAAATGCTTTGAAAATCACATCACGTAAAGGAAAATGGAATTAGTGACCTTTCACATCTTGGAAGTACGAAAGCAGATTCCCTACACTTTTACGTCAGACGAAACAGTGTTGGGCAGCACGTAAAGGACAGTCTTAACAGTGACCGGTTACATCTTTTTTTCTTTTGTTTATTTGTACTACGCAGCTATATAATTCTGTCAAATTACTCACAACTTTCCTCACTCAAACAATTTTGTTTCCATTCTTGTACTACCTCCTCCTTTTATCACTCATTCAAAATGCCTTCTTGGTCATCAAATACTGACTCTGATGAACACGCGTACCAACAGATGAGACTTCAGCAGCTCGAAGATGAATTCCAGTTTCTTAATCAAATAAGACCCCAGAATGAACCATCAGATGAACAGGGGAACATAAATCTGCCACATGAAGCTCAAGTACCACATGTTCAAAAATCATATGAATAGGCGGTCTCTCAACCATAACAAGAAGTAGAGTTCTATCGACTACCACCATATGAACAGAGAGTTGTTTCTGATCCAGTACGTTGCTAACGCGGTTATGCGGTTGAAGTTGTTGTTTGAGCAGAGGGTAACAATATAGGTCGACGCATGCAGAAATGTCCATCTTATCAAAACGTATGTAACTACACTGAATGGATAGACGAACCCTTGTGCCCTAGGGGAATATCATATGCAAACGAACTCGAACGAGAGAATATACGTTTCCAAAATGATAATGAACAGTTGCGATTGAACATTATGAGACTCCCTTGAGATTGAATGCATAACAAATAGATGGCATCTACGCTGGCTTTGGTGTTTTAGTCGGCGTCTACTATCATTAGTTGTTGTACATTTAATGATCGGTTGTATCTGCATGTTTTATTGTTAGTATTATCATTATGCAAAATATTAGTTGAATCATTTTGATCATAACAACTTGTATTCATGCGTTCAGACATTATGTATCAACGTTAAAAGTAATATTATTAACAATTTTGTTTGGACAAACATAAGTTGAATATGTCCCATGCCACACGCTCCACAATCGACTTACCATGAATGTCAATTGCTTGTTTAGTCATTATTCTTTGAAACACTTAAAGTCGTTTAATTTGAATTCTACTATGTGATGTTGGATGCAAGATTTTTGAACTTGGATAAGTGGAATTGTGAACTCCCAATATACTATTGTAACGACCCGCATTCTACGTATTGAAGGATCGTAGAATATTTATTTCTTTTTTTATGAGGTAGTATGGTCATGTAACTTTGGGAACGACTATTAGGGTCATTTCCCATGTTCACGATATTTGCCGATTTTTAAATAACCGTTTTGCCCCTAGTGAACCTTGTTTTTCCTATAACTTTTGATTGGTAAGGAGTTTTAACCTGAAACCACTTCCATTGGAATCGGATGATGGTTTATCTTTCCGTAGAGTGGTAACATTAGCTAAACAGACTTGCCGTTTGGGAGATATGGCTGAAATAAGGGTTGGAAGGTGAAAAACACCTTAACCGGGCCTAATTAGGGTGATTAGCAGCTAGGCCCATAACCCATTTCGGAATTAGGGTTATGGGGAGGCTGAAATCAGTTAGAAAGCGATTTATTTTTCATTTTCCAGCCGCCATTTACATCCTTGAAACCCTAGCAATGGCCTCCATCCTCTAAATCACTCCCAAATCACCTTCTAATCACTAATTAAGAGGATCTACACCAAATCAAGGAAGATTAGTGTCAAATCAGAGTTGGAGCTGCTGTGTTGCATTGGAAAACACCCCAAAACAGTAGAGTTTCAGATATAAAGTTTTATTTGTGGCTAAGGTGAGCGATTTGCATTGTTTTTCATTAATTACAACTAACTAGAGGTGATTAGTGTTAATTTACGAAATTATGCATGTTAAAATTCTGGAAAAATGTGTAAAAATTCTTAAATATTATCTTAGGGCTCTGATAAAAATTTGGGTTAATTTGGATATGTTTTTCTAATCCTATCATTAGTTATGGATAAACATGATTAAGGGGAAAACATGAGTTTTGGGTATGTTTGATCCATATGTCATATTGTTGTTTTGGTGTTTATGGTTGATTATACATGTTGTTATTACTGTTAAAGTTGCAGGAAATTGGTCATGCCCCGTTCGTGAGGCACCACCTTGACCCGATCGTGACACTATCATCACGAGTCGCCCCAGTCGTGAGCCCACCTCACGAGCCGACCACCCTCCATGAGTCACGAACCGGATGTCACCCACGAGTCATAATGAAGCATCACGATCTGAGCATTGACCTTGAGCCATTCATCATGTACCAGACTCGAGTAGTGCTCCACGAGCCAGACTAGGGGAGGACCACGAGCCGGAGCAGGGGAGGACCACGAGCCGGAGCAAGGGAGGACCACGAGCCGGACCAGGGGAGGATCACGAGCCGATGACTAGAGGGGGACCCACAAACTGGAACAAGGTGTCACGAGCCGAAGCACGACCCGAAACCGGAGTTTGAAGCGTCACAAACCGAACTGAAGAGTCACGAATCGGGATGATGACCAAAACCCGAGATGCAAAGGTAGTCCAAATGGGAGGTTAGAACTCAAGATCCAGATGGGAACCAATGAGTTAACTTCATGAGTTGAACTTTGCTGCGGGACGTGTGCAAAGGAGTTATCGATGTCTATAACTTTGACTCACCACTGAGAGACGGGTATTGGCTATGGATCAGTGCAGTGGAGTTGTTATGACTCCATAGGGCAAAGTGATCGTAGAAGGGCTATGCGCCAGTACAGTGGAGTTGTCATGACTCCATAGGCAGAGTGGACATAGCAAAGTATTAGTGGTTATGGATCAGTGCAGTGGAGCCGTCATGACTCCATGGGGCAGAGTGATCGTAACAAAGAATTGGGTAATCAAAGTGGTGGATATCATATACTTTACGCATTGAGTGAGAGATGTCAGGATGATTGCTATGTTTGATGTTTGCTATCACCATGACATGCACACCCCCTTCCTATTATTTTCACATCATGTGTTAGTGTCACCTTAGAGTATTGTACATCCTGTTGTGCTAACTCTTTTGTTGCAGGTCCAGGTTCAGGTATGGTTATGTATAACTGTTATTGTTCTGTTTTTGCTGCTTATAGCTCATACCAGACCATTGTCTGACCCAGAGTTTTATGTCTCTTCTTATTACTCTGGGTGCTCCTAAATGAGCCGACTAGAGATAGGTTAGCTGGTTATGCACGAGTAGTTGTACGGAGACGAGCATGCGGCTTACACGTATTGTTCCCATATATCCTCCCTGTGTTATTGTTGGTCACTACTTTGGGCATTAGTAGCGTACCTTCTTATTTTTCTTTAGAGACAATTTTAAAAGTTGTAATAATGATGGTTTAGATCATAAGCTGTATTTTGAATCTTTCCGCTGCTATGATGGTTTAGTTTTTAGCTTATGCACTGTCTCTCCTATTTTATATCAAGTTATGTTATTATTATATTTTGTTCCATGCGCTGTGAGATATACTATAGGTCCTTTGATGATTCATAGTTTCAAATCCTTCCTTTTTCCTTTCATTTGACGACCGTCCCGTGCTGGTTGGACATCGGTACAGCGCATTTCAAGGGAAATGTCGGCTGGCGCGGGGCGGGCCGTCACAACTATTTTGTTTTCTTTTTTCACGAGCCGATTTGATCGGCTCGTGAGTTCGCGAGCCCATTTTATCGGCGTGCCATGATAAAATCATGGCGAGCCGATAAAATCGGCTCGCGACTGTTGGGGGATATCAAAGAAATCTCCCTGAATGTTACAGGTCATAATGTTACGACTCGTAAGCTTGTCGGAGATGCTCTAATTATCTGCTATCTCTTCTCTCTCTAATAAAAGATCTATACCCTAATCTTTATTATAATTATTATATTGTGTTCAATTCTCAAAGCACACGTGATGCACAAATACTGGATTATAATTTTACTGGGTTCAATTCTCAGCACACCGGACCCCACGACAGTTGCCAAATATATTTCCACTTCATCCCTTTGCTTTTCCTGCCCTTTCCCTATTTTCTTCCCCATTAAAACCCTTCTGAACCAACCGCCTCTCTTCTGCTACCTATCGATGTTACTGCTCCGCATCCCTTTCCAAACCATAAAATTAACAAAATTTCAACTTTTTACAACTATTCAGGCCTTCTTCTCTTCCAAAATATAACTTACTTCGTTGCAAAAAAGAAGAGAAAAGAAATTATACTAGGGTTTTGCCGGTTCCCTTTTTCTTTCTCATCCAGATTCCGATCCAAGTTCCATTTTTTTAATGGTTTGCATCTTAACTTTGTCACATAATTTATTTGCACTTGATATTTTGAAATTAATTCTAATTTATGCTTATTCGTCTGCAGCTTTCTCTTTCTCTTTTGAAGAACGCACAAGGCCACTCGATGGTGAATATAGTTGAATTAATTTCTATTTAGATGAAACTTTTTTTTATGTTTGCCTATTAACAGTTGGTGTAGCTGAAGAACGGGGAGACATTCAATGGACACGTGGTGAATTGCGACACGTGGATGAATATTTATCTTTGAGAAGTTATCTATACCTCAAAGGTGATATTTTTATTTGCTTTTTTTCTCCATCTTATGTATTGCTTTGTTATTTTGTCTCTTTTTTGATTTGATACTCTATTGGTTTTTGATCTAGGATGGATATAAATTTTGAAGGATGCCTAAGTGTTATATCCGGGAGAATACAACTAAGTACCTTAAGGGTTCCTAACGAGGTAATGGTAGACAATTAAGTACTTGATTTTCTTTTCATGGGAATTACTATGGGTTATGTCTCCTGATTATTCAGATGGAGAGGTGAAGGAAGAGATATTTTGTATTCGCTTTGGTTCTGTTGAAAGCTTAGTTGGAATTATTATTTGTGTAGGTGAGATAGGGAAAAGGGAGCATGGTTGAAGCGAGGAGTGAGTTACTATGGAAAGCACTTCAAGCTCCAGTGAATCGACTTTTTATTATCTGAAAGGCTTATAGTTATGCAATTTAGACCATGTTGTTATTGTGGAATGTAGTGTGAATTCGGCTGACTGAATATGATGTGAATCCCAGTGAATGAATATACAGGTAGTGAGATGCTATGCGATTGAAGCCAGATGAGTTATTTTTAGTGGTTGCTATGTGGTAGACATATATGTTAGGGTTTCCACCAGATCACTACACAATTAGATTTTGAAAGAGAGAAGAAGATAACAATAACAAAAAAATTCCTCCAAACAAATCTTTATTATTCCACTAATTTATTACAATGAAAGACCTAAAATTAGGAAGATATCTCAATCCCTATAAACAAAACCAAGTTTTCTCCCTCAAAAGTGCAAATTAATCTATCCCTGATGACATGCTTATATAAGCAAATAGAAAGTATATGGAAATTCCAGAAATTTCCTCTAGATCCTAAATATCCTCCAGATCTGAAAATATCCTCCTCAAAACTTGCACAAAATAAATCTCTCTCCTTGAAACTTGCACAAAATATATCTTTCTCTCCTTCAAATTTGCACGACATAAAAAATCCTAAAATATCTTGATCTTCAATATCCATGTGATAAATATCACAAATCATAACACTCCACCTTGATATGAAATCACTCCAACACTCAACAAACCTAAAAACCACCCCCAAATTATGCATTTCCCTAATGAGATACACCACATAAAAGATCTCAAAATTGCTTGTAATACCACAATGGCTTCCATGTAGACTTTGTGGCTTTACGGTGATGACTCCACCTTGATTCAGATGAACTCGCCTCTCCTAATCCAATTTTAGAACTCATAACATTCTCCACCATTTTTCCAAGCAATTTATTTATGTTATTATTTTCCCGTTTTGTGCGCAGAAGTTCCTTGTTACCCCTTCAAACTCTTGTAACTCCACCTCTAGTCGAGAAATTGCAACCTTTTTATCCCAGCTGTCCAATTGAAGCTAGATTCTTCTTAATTTCTGGGATGTATCTAACTCCCGTTAGCTTCACCAACCTTCCATCATTCATCTTCAATTGAACTGAACCTATACCTTTAACATGCAAATCTCGACCGTCGGCAGATTCCACTGTACTAGTTTGTTCTTCATAATCAACAAATGCTTCCTTTTGATGGCATAAGTGAAAACAAGCCCCTGAATCAACTATCCAATCTTTGCTTTCTCTTTTATTAACACATAAAACATTTGCTTCAATCTCCTCGCCAAAATTCACCTTATTACCGTTGTTATTTTGTTCATCAATCTTTTTTTCCAATGCCTTCATCTTCTCCTTATCCCTTTTAAGCTTATGATAAAATCTCAGTTGATGACCGGGTTTGTCACAATAAAAACAAACATATTCCTTTCTCATGTCCGATCTATTCGATTGTCTTTCCATATTTCGTTGATTATCCCTCCTTGCAATAAAATCTTTTTCAATTGGAGTTCCAATTTCCGTTTCCTCCTTATCTTTTCCTTCCTTAAGGCTCATCCTTCGCATCTCTTCATTAAGCAAGTTACTAACCACGGACCCCATTGAAACAACGCCATCCGAATTTGAGTTATTCAACGCAACCACAAGTGTTTCCCAACTTTCTGGCAATGAACTCATCATCATTAAAGCTTTTGTTTCGTCATCCACCTTGAAACTAATGGCAGCCAATTGATTCACAATTTCCTGAAAGTTATTAAGATGCTCTCCAATTGATCCACCTTCCTTAAGCTTCACATTTACCAATCTTCTCATAAGAAGAGACTTGTTTGTTGCGGAGTTCTTCGCATAAACCCCCTTTCAATTTCTTCCATATTGCATAAGCATATGTTTCATTAGCAACAATATGAAATACTGAATTATCCAAAAAACATCGAATAGACGCAACAGCCTTCATATCCAAAGTCTCCTATTTTGCTTCAGATAGATTGCTAGGTTTTTCCCCATTATTCTCCAGTGGCTGATGAAGATAATTAAGATAAAGGAAATCTTCCATCTTTGCCCTCCATAATCCCCAATTTCTTCCATTAAGCTTTTCAATAATTATTTTATCCATATTCAAACCCTCTTCAAAAAATTTGTGTAGAAGGCTCTGATACCAATTGTTAGGGTTTCCACAAGATCACTACACAATTAGATTTTGAAAGAGAGAAGAAGATAACAATAACAAACAAATTCCTCCAAACAAACCTTTATTATTCCACCAAATTCTTACAAAGAAATACCTAAAATTGAGAAGATATCTCAATCCCTAAAAACAAAAACAAGTTTTTCTCCCTCAAAAGTGCAAATAAATCTATCCCTAATGACATGCTTATATAGGAAAATAGAAAGTATATGGAAATTCCCGAAATTTCCTCTAGATCCTAAATATCCTCCAGATCTGAAAATATCATGAAATATCCTCCTCAAAACTTGCACAGAATAAATCTCTTTCCTTGAAACTTGCACAAAATATATCTTTCTCTCCTTAAAATTTGCACAAAATAAAAAATCCTAAAATATCTTGATCTTCAATATCCATATGATAAATATCACAAATCATAACAATATAATGTGCCTGAAACGTGTGGTAGATAGCCATTGTGTTAATTGCAATTGTATATGACAGAATAATTAACCAACTCCTCTAATTACTTTGAGTATTTATTTTACTTGAGTAACAATTTTCAAAAATTTATTTGTTCTTTTCATTTTTTATTATTTGTTTGATGTTGGAATACAACTTTGCATTTGGTAGCTAATTATGAGACTTACTTTTTACGGAGAAACTCAATGAAAAACACCTCAGTTCCTTAGGTCATCCTTCTAATTTTCTCTCTCTTGGCTTTGATATGTTCAAATTGCTAATGGGGCATTGACTACTTATGAAACAATATGTATTCTTGCTTAAGCACTATTAATAATTTGCTTTCTTTTGGTTCTGATATTTTTATATAGATTGCTTAAATTTACTGGTATATATTAAGTTACCTGTTGAGCTCCATAATTGGCTCATTTTTATCTATATTATAGTAAAGCAAATATTCAAATAGCATTTTAGGTAAATATTTGTATTGATATATTCTTGGTTAAAACTATGTATTCGTACAACCAAATTTAGTTGCAATAATAGCTTTGGAAGGATAGAAATCACATAATAGCAGCAAATAATGATTACCATAACCATTGAAAGAACTAACATCTTTTTGTACAATAACTATCAAAGTTATTTTTTTTTGTATATTTGTACGCAGTTTGGACCATTCTGTTATCCGTTAAAATTTCACATACAAAAACTAATTAGCAGCAGAACATAGATGTAGGCAATTTGTTTTTTTCCTTTGTATTTTTGTTAGTGAAGTCAGCTAACCTCTTTCCTTTGTTTTTTTCTTTTCTGTATTTGAGGATTTTAATTTTGTCTGTGATAATTATTTTGTTATTAATTAATGTTGTCAAGTTTTATATAGTATGCGGCAATGTTAAAAACGCATTATTGAATAAACAGCTTAGAAGATTGAGTATGACAAACTGTTAGGATTTTGGTTGATATGTTGATGTTAAGAATTCAAGGAGGGTTTAGTATTTTTTTTCTAGGTAAGTATTTGTTTATACATGTCTCTAGATCTAATATAATATATTAGGAGTATATATATATATTTTTTAAAAACGATGTGCTCCTATTGAAAATTTGATTTGTAGTTGTGCTATCACTTCATTCAAAGCTTGATATATACCTCACATAGGGGAATTTGTTTGCAACTATTTCGTAGGGAAATTGGGCATCCTACATATCACTGTAGAGATTTTGTGAACCCCATGTTACGGTTATTATTTTAACTTTTCTTTAATTTACAACAACCTATCTCTTGAACTGCTAATTCTTTTTAAAAGTTTGTTAGACAACAAGTAAGGATAAAACAAGGATCATGCATAAAATGGCAAAGATTCAATTTTTCTTTCAGTGACTGGTTGCGCCGTTCAGTGACTGCGAGGTTCGAATATTTGTTGAATTCCAGTTCTGGGTGAAGGTAAGTGCATATTGTTGTCATAATATTTTGCTAAATATATTACACACAATTGAAGATGCATTGTACATAAGTAATTTGTCAAACAAACTTCGAGTATCAACGTAGATGGGTACTTCTATGATGTTTAGGTGACATTCCTCTTTTGAACTACTTTTTCTCAAGAAATTGTTTTCTTTCTGTTGTCATTCTTATTGTTTGTGTTGTATACATTCTACAATTTTACGTTCACATATTTGATTGTATTTTTGAAGGTTATTGCTCTATTACTTATTAATCTTACTTATTCTATAAGTAAATGAATATACTGATCTTAGCTTTGTGTGTAATGTCATTTTACATCATGAATTTTACATGGCGGTGATATATTTTTTCCCGCTTTAGTTTACTTCACATAATAATAATTTGCTTCATGATAATTTAACACATTTTCAGGTAGTTAACAAATGATTTTCTATTATTATTGTGTATAGTTTGTCTTCAAGGTTATAATATACATTTTGGACCTTAAAAGGGTTTATATTTTAAATGTTATACATTTTGGACCTTAAAAGTATAACACTTCTAAAAAAATTAGTTTTAAAGGAAATTTTCAAAAAAAATGATAAATTCATTTGTCTTTTTAAGTTATACAGGAAAATGATAGTACAACAAAAAATGATAAGTTCATTTATCTTTTTCATGTGAATTGTCTTTAAAACCAAAATTTTTACATGTTTTGTACTAAAAACTTATTAACATAAATTAAGAAGCCTTTAGGTGAAAATCCCTTTTTCTATTCTTTCAAAATAAAAAATTCCAAATATGTCTTCTTTTTCTTTTTTGCAGCTATTCATATTTTTAAATTCATGGGTTATGTAAATTATGTTCCATACTTTGATATTATGGAGCTACCAATTTCATACTGACATTTTTACATCATGCTACATTTTCTAAGGCCCATAATTTTCATTGGAAAAGTACTAACAAATAAAATATATTGATTATTTTTTCTGTAGGCATGACCTGGAATCATGTATGTTTGAAAAACTTACCCATCCTGTATTTAAATTGGTTCCTCATACCCACCCTGTAATCTTATATTAATTTAGTATCAGGGCTTAAAATATTTATTAGTGTAGTAGATATATTACATGCCGAGTCTGTGAGGTGAATTTACACTTAAAATGTCACCATATTGAACTGCATGCAAATAAGAAGATCGATATTCATAATTCTTATTTACAAGTTGTTATAATTACATGATCAAGTGAGTATTACCTAACAGTGTAATTTTGTTACCACTCTTTTGTAAACTTATGTTCAATATATCCTCAAATTGTGTATGGTGATATTTTCTTTTGATGTCTGTTTCTTCTAAATTATTTAAGATCTGCCAATTCAATCATCACTCTATTAAGCAGGTGCAGGAATGACTACGAACCTGATACATTACAATTTTTTCCAGGATGGTCTTAATATTTTGGACGACTTCTACAAAGATTGGAGAAATGAACGAGTAGCTTTGAATTGAAATATAGCTAGCTGCAAACAAAATGTTTTTTTCTTCTAATAAATATTTTCTATTTATCATCAGCCTATGTTGTTTTGTATCATGACTTCAACAATTTGTAATCCAACATTGTTTAATGAGGAAATGAAATCAAAATAAAACTCACTCATATCATATATTAGCAATTATAAAGTATATCAATTCTGATTATATTGAATCGTATTGAAGTCTTTATATGTAACATAAAAACATTTATTAACAGTTATTTTTTATTTTATTTTTTAGGTCGTTGTTCACGTTATTAATATCACATGAATTTGATTCTAGGACTTAGTTTATGTTATTGTTTATTAGGTTAATAGCAATGTGCCAATTATTTGGTATGATACTGCATGGATGTCTGATTGAAGGCAACCATTCATCTGCACGGGGCTAGCCTAGTTACTTATTATATAGTAAAGAAAAATGAGTGATCCTTAATTTGAGGAGGATATCACTCACCATATGCAAACTTTCTCAAATAAGATATCAAGGGGGTTTGTCATAAGAGTACCATTTATTTATTCACATATCAAAGAATTAACAAACTCTATTGTTCATACAATTTCAAAAAGTATACTTTTATGTAAAATCCTGATGTAGTGTGATACAAATTATGTAGTCTATAACATTATGGTATTTAATGATTTATATGAAAAAAAAGCACACAGAAGTACACCAACAACTTGTTCACATCAAGAATTTACTACGTAAGGATTCTTCGAGAGTCGATAAAGGAGGATTCAAAAGATGTTGGTAAATTTAGGACTGTTAATGTTGTAAAATAATCAATTAGAGAGTACTTAAGTAAATTGAGGGGATAACAAGAAGTCAAAACTGAGGTACTCTCGCCAACCCCCACACCCCAAAAAAAAAAAACCTCTACTTTCTGGGTTTTGGTGAGGTAGGGGTCGTTGTAGGGTGATGTCCATTTTGTTTAGGATAACCATTGAAAGAGTTTCAACCCCAAATATTATATAGTATTTAGTATATTATGCGTAATACTAAATAGCAGGCCGTAAACAATCACACCATGACACCAAAATAATCGGGATTTGCTAAAGTAGAATGATGTCTCAATTCCCATGGGATAAGCTTATAATCTCATTGTCATCCATATATTTTTCTTGAATTCTGCAAACTTGGATAAATCAACGATTCAGGTTTTATATAGATCGATGAATTGTAATTGTAAGATAATACAAATTGTATATAGAAGTCCTCTATTTATAATACAAGAAATAAATGTAAATAGGCTTGAATAATAGGAGTGTGACCGTTGCGTTGTTGTAATAGACATGTGATCGTTACATTGTTATAATAGGTATGTGACCGTTGCATTGTTATAATGGGCATATGGCTGTTGCATTGTTATAATGGGCATATAGCCGTTGCATTGTTATAATGGGCATATGGTCGTTGCTATGTTATAATGGGAATGTGACCGTTGCATTGTTATAATGGGCATGTGATCTTTGCTTTCCCATTATTCCTTCTTTCCTTTATTACCGCCCCTCAAATTATGGTTAGGTTTTGCTGCCCTAATTTGCCGAAAAACATTCCATCTTTTACTTAGTATTTGTTTGAATTCTTCAATTCCAAATGCTTCTCTGAATCTATGAAAGTTTTTAGCTAAGAGTGATTTTATTAGCATGTCAGCCCTCTGATAATAAGCAGGAATGTGATTCACTTGTAGATTCTTCTTTTGGACTTGCTCTCGAATAAAATAAATGCCGACTTCTATGTGTTTTGGTTCGATTATGCTGAAAAGGGTCTGCTGTCACGTAGATTGTGCTTAGATTATCACACCAAATTATAGGGTTCCTGCTGGATGATAGTTTTAGCCCCTTTAATAATGATTGCAACAATAAGATTTCTGCTATAGTGCTAGCAACACTCCTATACTCTGCTTCCATACTAGATCTCGAGATGGTTGTTTGCTTTTTAGAACACCATGAAATAAGACTTTCTCCTACATAAATACAGTAACCAAAAACTGAATTTCTATCGTCTATATCTGTAGCCTAGTCTGCATCTGAGTATGTTGTAATGCTTAAGTCTCTGCTTCCTTTTAGTGATATGCCAAAGTTGATTGTTGCTTTTAAATATCTTAGTATTCGTTTCACTGCTGTCCAATGCTCACTTTTGGGTTCCTGCAAAAATTGAGACACTTTGTTAACACTAAAAGAAATATCAGGTCATGTTATAGTAGCATATTATAATGCCCCTACAACACTCCTATATTATTTAATATTTAAGATAGCTTCCCGCCTGTTCTTTGATAAGTGCTGGTTTGAGATCATAGGAGTTGGTTGACCATTTGCTTCAATCATATTTGTCTTGTTTAGAAGCTTTGCAATGTACTTTCTTTGACAGAGATGAATTTCTTTATCTGATTTCCTTTTGACTTCTATTCCAAGAAAATAAGATAAGTCACCCAAATCTTTTATTTAGAACTGTTTGTTCAAATAATCTGCCAATTTTCTTATTTCAGTTTCACTACTGCCTGTAATAATTAAATCATCCATATATATAAATATATAAGTGGTAGATGATTCACTGATTTTTGTGAACAATGATGTGTCAGATCTGGTAGGTGAATAGCCTAGTGTTGTTAAACTTGCTTTAAGTCTTTCAAACCATACTCTGGGTGCTTGTTTCAGGCAAAAGATTGCTTTATTCAGTTTGCATACCAATGTTGGATCTTGTGTATAGCCTTGTGGTTGTTGCATGAATATCTCTTCATGTAGATTTCCATTTAATAATGCATTGTTGACATCTAGCTGCTTGATTTTCCAATTATTGCCTAATGCTATAGTCAATATAAGTCTAATTGTTGAGGGTTTTACCACTAGTGAGAAAGTTTCATTATAATCAAATCCAAATTCTTGTGTGAACCCCTTTACAACAAGTCTTGTTTTATATCTATTGATAGACCCATCTGGATTCTTTTTCAGTCTATATACCCACTTGAATCCAATTATATTCTTGTTGCTTGGTGGATTTACAAGTTCCCATGTACAGTTGTTCATCAGTGCTTGATATTCTTCATCCATTGCCTTTCTCCATTCTTTATGTTTCACTGCTTGTTGATAACTATTTGGCTCTTCTTCAATAATGACTACAGTATAAGTTTTTGGTTTGAATATGCCCCTTTTTGATCTGGTTATCATTGGATGTCCAGTTTGATGTTGTGGTGATTGAGTTGGTGAGTCATTTTGTCTGCTGCTAGTATTTTGATTGCTCTCATTACTAGTTTCTTCTCTTATTGCTTCTGATTTCCTGCAACTTAATTATGTAGGTGATTGAATGGCGTGGCTAGTTTGCTCTAGCAAATCATCTTTAGTTTCACTATCACTGTGGTGACCTTCAAAGTTACTACTAGCAGCATTGTTACAATTCTCTTGATGTCATATGTCAGCAATACTATGCAGATCAGGTATACTAACCTTTGGATTATATATTTTGATTGTGGTTTGTATATCTGGTCTGCTATAAGGAAAAATGTTTCTTCAAAAATAACATGTATGCTTGTAAAAATTCTACTAGATTTGTTTATACATCTAAACCCTTTTTGATTATTGCAATAGCCTATAAATGTGCAAGGTTTAGATCTATAGTCAAGTTTATGATTATTATAAGGTCTTAGGTAAGGGAAACATAGACGACCAAATGTTTTTAGACTATTGTAATCAGGTTTCACATTAAATAGCTTTCTATAGGTGTTATGTATTTCAGTACTTTAGTGGTCATTCTATTTATTCGACACACAACAGTACTGAAAGCATCAGGCTAAAATTTAAGTTGCAAGGATGCTTGAGCTAGCAAAGTTTAATCTGATTCAACTATATGTCTATGTTTTCTCACAACTATACCATTTTGTTCAAAAGTATAAGGGCATGTTACTCTGTGTATAATGCCCTTATTCTTAAAATAATCAGTTAGAGGTTTGTATTCTAATCCTTCATCTGTCTGTATACATTTAATTTGACAGTTTACTTGGTTTTCAAACATATTGATAAAATTTATGATAGCACCTTTAGTATCAGACTTAGATTTCAAGAAATATATCCAAGTATATCTAGTATAAGCATCCACAAATGATACATAATATTTATACCCATTGTAACAAACTAGAATTTCAGAACCAATTTAAAATTTTTATTTTAGCTATTTTAATGGATTTTGGATATTTAAAATAATTTATTTTAAATAATAATGACTAAAAATTTATTTAAATCGAAGTTAGAACGAATAAATTTATTTTAATTATATAATGAGCCAGAAATGGCGCGGCGGTTTGAAAATACGATTTCAAATTTCAAATGAATGTACGAGATTCAAAATAAATCGGATTTTAGTAAAACCAAAAATATTTGAATCTGCTTAATTATGTCTTTCTAACGAATGTGACAAATTCAGATTTCATAACAGGAATAAAAAGTTATGCCCAGTTTAAAATTTAAAATAGTCGCTATGGAATTTATATATATTTTAAATAATATATAGCCCTTAAAAATAGCCATTTTGTAAACGACCTCCTTCCCCGACGTAACCACTTTGGTTGGATACGGAATATCAAATAATTGCTAGATTCCAATTTTCATAATTTTTGGAATTAATATGTGAGCGTGGTGAACTTAAGCGCGTTTGGTTATTTCAATTTGAATTTAATCGACTAAAAAATGACCGTTTTTCAAACGGGCTCTAAATTTGATGAAATTAGTTTTGTTAGGGTCGTATCGTCAAAACATAGCTAGATTTATTTTTCTGGAATTTTTGGAGTTAGTGTGTGGCTCCGGTATATTAAAATGTATGTTGAAATCAATTTTGAACTTTATATTAAATTATATTTTAATTTTAATGAAAACTAATCGAAACAGTCGAACTGACTTACCAGACATATCCCATTGCATTCAGAATGAAGGCATTTAGCTAAGGGTGACAGTCGTTGTGTTCGATTTGGAGTTCGTATCAACACATGGGTATTTTTGGAAAATAAAATAATTATATAAATATATGAATAGATTTTTAAACCCTAAATCTAAACAATATCCCAGCCCCCCTTTTTCTTTGAAAACCCCGATCCCGCCCCCCTCGTTCAGATCCAAACCCTTGCACTCCCCTCCCCCGCGACGCCACCACCGAGCCCCGCCTCCCCAGTACTGCCCCGCCTCCGCCACGACCTCCCACCTCCAGCGCCTCCTTTCGTTCTTCCTCTCTCCCCCTTTTCTCCCTACAAACCTCTAAACCGCCCAGAAAACCACCGCCACCTCCCTAGACCGCCGTGACCCACCTGCCGCCTGCCCACACACCTGCATCGCTCCCATTGGCCATCTCCTCCTTTGAGCCTCCAGCAACAGTGAGTTTTTTATTTATTTTATTTCATTTTTTATGTAATCAATTTAGTTAATTTTGTAATTAAGCATTGTTTTTAAAAATCTAATTTTTAATAATATAAAGGTATGATTTTTAATTATACAAAAATACAATTTTTATATATGTATTAGCAATATGAAAATAAATTTTTTATATATGTAATAGCAATATAAAAATACAATATATGTAGTAGCAGTATAAAAATATGATTTTTATATATGTAGTAGCGTTATAAAAATACGATTTTATATATATGATAGCGCCATATAAATTTGGTTTTCATATTTATTATTATAGAATAAAAATGGGATTTTTATTGTATATATAATATGATTTTTAGTTATATAAAAATATGATTTTTATAATATAGACGTTGAAATAAAAATTTGATTTTTATTATATAGGGAGCATAATAAAATTTTGATTTTTATTATATAAGGAGCATAATAAAAATTTGATTTTTATTATATAAGGGGCATTATAAAAATATGATTTTTATAATATAATAGCGGTTTAAAAATATGATTTTTATTGTATGAATAGCATAATAAAAATTTGATTTATATATATATATAACAACATTGTAAAAATATGATTTTTAATGTGTACATAACATAGTAAAATTACGATTTTTAATGTACACATAGCATTGTAAAGATGTGACTTTTATATATAATATAACATTATTAAAAATGTGATTTTTAATATAAACCACGTGAAACAGATTGCGATGAAACTGGATGGAAACAAATCCAAATCCAACCCGTTCAATTAAAGAATGACGGAGTGGAAACCAAAGGTGAGAACTCCTTCTCACTTAATTTGTTTTACAATTAAAAATATTCTAGAATGCAGATGGGGCTTAGAAGCCCCCGACACTATTTAGTACAAACCATATTATATGATTTGAATTATATGGATTTCAACACTCGAATTCACACAATCACATAATTGAAAGCGAAGTATGGATATTACTGACACACGGATTACATACCCCTTGAATAGCCACTTATGGCGCCGTAAATGGCATTTGGGGTAGTTGAGTATTTATTTATTTGGATGTTCTGCGTGATTTGATTATGATTGTAAAATTGGTTGTGAATTAATTGCGAATTGGTTGGAATTGGTTTGTGTATGGCGCGAGCCAGTATTAGGCGAGGGATAAGGCTAGACCTTATTCCAGTTCTAGTATCGCGCCGTTATGCTGCCAAAATTTTCTAAAATATGTTAGAAAAATAAAAATATCAGTTTTATTGTATAAATGAACTGTATAAAATATTCATGCATTGAATTAAATATTTTATCGTTGAAAATATAATTTTTAATGTATATATGAATGGCATAAAATAATCCTGAATTGAAAATAAATATTCATTTACAAATCGGACGATTTTTTATGTACACTCATTTGACTGATATTAATTGGGATGATATATTTTACACATCGCCCAACTGCACAAATAAAATCTGTGTGTGTTGATTGAAACCCCACACGGGTATTGGGATGATATTTGACATACACTAATCCCAATTGTTTAGTTGTATATCAATCGGTTGGTTGACATACTGTTGTAAGCATTAACTATTTATATTTAATGCCTATGCAGTTGTGTAGTGCACTCTGGATGATGGTTGATTGTTTATCATTATTGTTGTATACATATGATGTATGCATATAAATAACATTGTATGGTGATTGACTGTGTTTGATTCCAATTCGGAAAGAACGAATATTTTAAAATAAGGAATATTTTAAAATAATATTCAATAAAGGATTAAAATCTGATTTTAATGTCCAATTTTGGGTGGACACGAAAATATTGAAATATATGAAGCCGCATTGATTAAAGATGCGCCATTTTGACGCGAACGATATTTATATCGATTTTATTCATTTTTATAATGAATATCGAAAAGGAAATGATTTCAAATCAGATATTTTGAAAATATTATCATTTATATATTAATGATATGGAATATTCAATCTTGGTTTAAAATTGAAAATGAAGTTGAAATTGTTTTTAAAATGAATTTTAAACGATTTATAAAATACGTTTTAAATGGAAATCGACGAAATATATATAGTATATATTATTTATATTTAATGGCCTGAATAGAAAGCGCCGCGCAACAAATGTTCGTGAATTTCGACCATTGACTTCGAATTGACGTTACGGGAGATCCAATCGTCGGATCCTCCTAAAACCGGAACCTTGGGTTCGTATCAAAAAGTGCTTTCCAATGAATACAAAAGATTTGAAATCTAACGATGGGATTTGGAATTATGTCCAAATCAAATTTGGAAAAGTTCGTTGTAATTGTAGTTCGATGACCGTTTATGGAAATCGACTGAAAGTGCCTTAACAAATTTACTAAAAATATTAGTAATTTGTGTAAATTATAATAAATGATTTGGAAAGAATTAGGATGAAAAATTCCATATTGGAAAAGTTAAAAATATATTTTTATCGAAATGAACTAGTTATTAACTAGAATTATTATAACGGCCCGCAAATCTGTACTATCTGAGTTGACTAATATCACCGCACGTCCAACCCAAATTGCACAGAAATACGAATCATTAGTAGAAAGAAGTTGGAGGATGAGGAATAGAAAGAAAGAAAAAATGGAATAGAAGAAAAATGAAGAACACAAATCTCACAGCGAAACGAATAAAATATATTAAATAACTTAATTTTTGAAATATAAATCAGTAACTGTATATACATACCATTATCAGAGCACAACAATTATTCCTGGAACCGTTATAAACACCTGTTTCCAGATACAACATAGTACACAACAGAAATATGATAGTCTATAGCTAACTGGTGAAGCCTCCTTCTTCCAGCTCTTCCAAGTGAATCGGAAAAATCCCGACTACTTGACTGCCCGTACAAATTTGGGCACCCAAGAGTTTATAGAAAACAAAATAAACTCTGGGTTAATCATGGGACTAATGTGGGTAAACTCCAATCATTTGTTTAACTTTAAAGATCTTTTCGAAAGAAATGATAATCGTAAGACCGTTCCACACATAAACACGGATGGTTTTTTCCTTACGATAACCGAAAATATTTTTGATATCAAATCCAGTGATATTATAATAATGATTACATCAAATAAATAAAATCTAGCGGATTGCTTGCAACTCTTGCTCCATATATAATATAAAATCAAAAACCGCATGGCGCTTATTGGAGATTGGATTTCCAACATGACAAGGTAAGGAACCACCTTCCAATCAGTGTACTGTAGAGGGGATACACTGGGGCTCAACAAGAACATCTTGCAACCCGGCCCACACATGACCGACCACTCATTTCGCTTGAGTGTATCGAATGTATATCACTAATGGTTGGGATCAGCAATCGCTTCCCGAAAAGGGACAACATCGATAAATTAAAGAAGTAAAAGGAATTTCTCTAGATAGGTGATTATACACCCTAATGGGAGCGACCCACATAGCCATGCTGCTTGCCCGATTTTTGTCATTCCCCAGTTGTTGAGGCCTGAGGCTATAATTTCTTACAATTCATTGATAGCACAATCACTTTGAATGCCACATTGTCAAATCCGTAAATCATTAATTGATTTGCACAAATATATTCTGGATATTATGCTAAGAGAATAAATTCTCCGTCACCATATATATCTATACAAATGAACATATTCAATCATTGGAAATTCTCTGTCAGACATTCGTCCATATACGTTCATTTTGGGATTGAACAAAACCGAAGGCACAATTTCTATTAATAGAAAAAGTCATTGCACTTGACTCCATCTTTGATTATCTTTATATAATCTGGTTCGCAACGTCACTGCCAATACAGAGTGGTTCACAGATAATAATCCAACCGATCTCTCCATATTGACACGATTATCGGCAAATATTTCGATAGCCGGTTATTTAACTATCAAAGAAAACAAACATTCATTCAAAGCAATAAACAAATCACTGGCCCATTTAATAGATATTTCATTCATTAATTAAATCACTACTCCCTTTCCTTATTAATATTTGTTAGCCAAATATTTTCAATATTCATCTTGTCCTCTTACGATATTTGGAGAACATTTCCAAATAACAACTCCTTTTATTTTCTATTCTTAGAAAATATATTTTATTTATAATTGGAAAACATTCCAATTACTTATCTCTTCCACGACCATTCATTTATTTCTATACTCAGGAAATATTTATTATTATATTTCCAAATTTCCACTTATGGGTTAAAACGAGTGTTGTATAAAACATCGTTACAATAACCAAAAATACTGCATTCAACTAAACTCTTTAAACATCTCTCTTTGAGACTGAATCTTACTGTTTATCAGTTAGTAATGTAATCAATCAAGTTGGGGTATAATTACCTCTCAGACCTTGACTGAAAATATTATTAACTTCAAAAAATACAAGACTGCTAACTTGAATAATCAACACCATACTAAACCAATTTCCCATTTCTAAAATGTATATACTTTTCTCTTTCTATTCTTAACAAATCTAATTTATAGATTCCCTTTTTGTTTATAATATTCTATTTTTAAGTTCATTTCCTTATCGAATTCTATATATATCGATACATTGTTTTCTATCTATCAAATTTTCTTAAAAATATTATAACTCCTTAAATTTTCGGAAAAATTCGCCATAACCTCCTTTGTACCGGTCGATAGTCCAAACCTCAACTCGCCTCTTTAGGCCCTCTCCATTCAAAAAGAAAATAAAAAAGCCAAGCGGCTTGCCGATTCGGCGCATAAAACCTCATATGGAATTAAAACATATACCTTTTTATCGGGCACTAACTTTATAAACTTCATTCTCTTCAATCCATACCTTCTTAACACGTATCCAAATATTCCTATTTGGTTTCAACTCAATCCATTCGTCTTAACCCAATTCGCTAATTTATTTTCTAATTAGCTATTTTGCCTATTTCACTTCTTTGTTTGAACATAACATGTTCAAATAAAATATTAACTTGCATATAACCAAATTGAATTCCCATTTCAATTCAAGTTTCCTTTTCGATTTCAAATATAAATTTCCAAATCGAATTCACTTATTCAAAGCCAATATCAATTCAAAATCTCATTTAACTAATTACTTAGCTAAATCTATTCAATAATTAAAAATCTGATTTCTGTTTCAAAAATCAATTCATTACCCCACTTGAGTTCAGATATATTTTACAACTCAAATCTAAAATTTTCTAAATAGAAATTCGGATTTTATTCGCTTAAAATCCTTTTATAAAACTAAATAAACCGTTGTGGTTTTATAATGGTCATGGCTCTGTTTTTCTGAAAATTTGATTTTGACATAACTCAAAATCTATACGATGAAATCCATATTTCTCCTTCCATCAGAAAGCTATTATCAAATCGGTCCTGACGATTCTTGTTTCAAAGAATTCCGACCTAAACTGAGTTCTATACACTCAATTGAAGTTCGAAACGCCAAATTACGAACTACCGCGCTGCGGCGAGTTTGTTTTAATTATATTTATATATATAAACGTTTAAACTTCATTTATAATAAACTCAACTCCATTCTGATATATTTTTAATATATATCAAATCAGTTTCCCAATTCAACATAATATTTTCGATTATCTATAATTGTCGATTTTTCCTTACTCGGTAATATATTTATTTATACTTCGATCTTCTATATTTAATTCCAATTTCTTTTATAAATGAATTATTTATTAAATTCAATATATTCGAATTTCAATTATAAACCCGTTGAATTCTTCTCAATTCAGCTTATATTCCGAATTCTGAAATATAGTCAATTGTTCTGTTTCAAAACACTTCCCAATTTACTTTTAAATTCCTATTTGAATTTAAATGGTTTAAATTATCCAAATGATAATTTATTTCACCAAATTTATAACACTATTTATAAATTCAACTTCCTTGTTTCATATATTTAAACAAGTTCCCTTTTCAAATTTCCATTTGAAACTCCATCCCTTTGATAATCCGAATTGCGGAATAAAAACCGTTGTTCACTTTTGAATGATTTCAAATTCTATTTTTAAATTCATATTTGAATTTAAATATTTAAATTATCTCTTGATAATTAATTCATTATATTTATAAACACCATTTTATAAATTTCCTTGTTTATATTTTTAAACAAGTCTATTTCAAAATCAATTTGAAACCAAAATCGTATTTTGGAAATTTCTACTTATAATAACTTATATAACATCCAATTTATTTTCATATTCAATTTAACTTCTATTTAAATACATTCAAATTTTCAAATCATAAATCCTTACGGATTTATTTTTGTTCAATTTACATTCTGAACATCAGAATAAATTCCATCGTTTATTTCTTTAAAAGATTTCCCCATTTCTATTTTTAAATTCACATTTGAATTTAAATATTCAAATTATCAAATGATAATTTTCCCACTACATTTATAAACCCCGTTTATAAATTTACTTCAATTCAATTCCCTGATTATCCAATGAAAATCATTCCATTTCATTTATAAACACCGTTTATAAATTTACTTAAATTTCCTGTGTTATATAATTTATAAATATCATTTATAAATTAAATAATTGTTTTATTTATTTAAAACAAGTTAATATCTTTATAGTCCACTCGAAATTCAAATTCTATTTTAGAAAAATAGGATTTCCCTTTTTTTTAAATCTCAAATATCCTTTTCATGATATTTTTATATATCAATATTTTGGCCCCAGTGATATTTAAACAATCAAACCACTCAATTATCAATCAACACATCATATATGATAATATATGTGGAACAAAAAAAAAATATTTTTGAGGAATCCATTTGGATCCCTCCAACCTGTTTTCCCTACATCCACAGACGTTAGCAAACATAAATAATACCCATCCTGCTTTGTGGCAGGATATCGTGGTATAGAAGGTCATCCACTATCATAGCGTGCGGCTTATAGGGTCATCCGCTCATGATACTACGGGCATCCGCTAATGGTACTGCGGGAATCTAACCAATCCCCAATATATACATAATAACAACAACAAACCTAAATAACTAATATATAATAACCACAAAAATATTTAAACGCATCCAAGCAACCAACAATTATTTTTAACGATTAAAAATCATTCTAAACAGTAAATTTGAGTGAGATTTACTCAATTGTTCTTATTTGCGTAATATCAAATTTAAATCTCTGCTTGTAACGACCCGTATTTTTGGCCCTCAAATATTTAATTTAATTTATTACTTTAAATATTATATCAGGAATATTAATGGATTTTAATATTTAAATCGTTATTTAAAACGAGATCGAACGATATATATATATATAATATAAATAGGGTTTGAAAATGGCGTGCAGTTCGTAAATTAGAGTCTTGAACTTCAACTCGATATACAGGATCCGATATAAGTCGGATTTCTGTGAAACGAGAAACGTTGGAACCGTGGTGATGATAATTTTCATATGAAAGAGAAAAATCCAGATTTCGTGTTATAATTTGTTAGTTATGGCCAAATCAAATTTTAAAATAGTCGTTGTGAAAATCGTTATTAAAATATAGGCTTTTAAAATAGCCGTTTTGCAAACGGACTCAGATTTCGACGAAATCAGTTTCATTGGGACCGTAACGTTAAATTATTGCAAGGTATTAAGTGGCGTGGCAAACTGATGTCGTATGTGACCACGACAGCCACAAACCCCCGTTCAATTGCTATAACGCGTAATTAATTTAATAAATGGAGATTCGAGTGTAACGTGAGTAGACGATCGAATTAAGCCGCGAAACCAATTCCGTTGAATTCGTATCGTCGATTAGGGGTAGGATAGGTATATAGTTTGTTATTTTTAGAGACCGGGTTATTTGGCGTCTAAAATGGTATCGCTTGCACGTAAAAACAACCTACCGGGGAAACAGTCTCAAAATGCGATGAAACTGGTGTCGTTGGGTTCGTATTGAAAAGTTATTGTAGGATTGCAAGGTTCCAAGTTGATTTGATTTATCTGGTGATCGTGAAAAAATTAAACGCGTGTTCATTTCTGGTTTTATAAAGGAAATTTTTTCATACGACCTCGGATTTCGACGAAACTTGTCCCATTGGGTTCGGAATACTTTTTTACAGCAAGATTAGCTCTTTTATCAGAAAACAAAAGTCATATAAAATGTTTTTCTTTTTAAAAGCTGATGGCAGGAGCACGCTACCATGTTTGAAACAAATTATGCAGCTACCCTATCCCTTCATGCTTAAGGAACCATAGCTTTTGTACCCTATTTCCTTTTCTTTCAGCTACTCTACTCTTCTCCCTCACACGAAAAGAATATTCAAAACAGATACCCTATTCTATCTGCCTTGCAATTTCTAATCTTTCAGCTACCCATTTTCTTCTTCTACATTGATACGTCTCGCCTGATTGAGGAGACAGCACAGCGCAACTAACCGCATGCCTGTAACCACTTGTATTTTCAGCTCAAATGAAGTGAAAACACAAAGGCAGCTAATCTGTTCAGCTACTCTACTCTGCGCCTCATCTTGATAAAATAAAATTTCTTCATATTTAAGCAAACAGTGCATCCTCCGCACTGCCTAGCGATGTATTCAGCTATGTCTAACGAAGTGAAACTTCGCTCAGCTAATATCAGCTAACCTACGCTCTAACAAAATGACATCGTTTTTATCCAACTTTTCGTTCGTCTATATATACAGTGCTATTTTCTCTGTTTTCCTTGCGGCAAAAACAAATGTCCGTCTCCACCTGAGATCAAACCAACGGCTAAATTCACACAACTTTTCCCCTTGTTTTCTCTAAAATATGATGATCTGTTCCACACACACTTGCAACACAAATTATCTCCGGCTCAGTGAACTCATTATTTTGGATGGTGGCGTTTGGTTTTGGTGTACTGTGGGGGTCGGGACGAGCTGTTCTTTAACTGAAGAAGGTGGGTCAGGGTACGGTTTTGGCTGAGATGGTGAAAGGAAGTGTAGTGGCTTGGGTTCGGAAATTTTTGGAGAGGCAGAGCTGTTGTGTACTTCGGTGGCGCAAGTGGTGGTGTGATGGACCGGTAAGCTTGTGGGAGCTGGGCGCGCGGTGCCAAGATTGAGAGGAGGCGGAGAATGGTACTTGTGAAAATGGGCGCGGAAATAAAAGAGGTGGGGAGAGGTGATTGTACATACAGTTTCAAAATGTATATTTTGTGGCAGGAAGGCTCAATGAAGGAGTAACGAACAGTGGAACGAAGAAGGGGACAACAAAGAAAAATGGAGCAGGAACGTTGTATCATGCGTATGGAAGAAGACGTACCGTGCTTTGCTACCTCACCTGGGTATATTTCCTTTATTTCAAAAAATTTACTTATCCGAACTTTATTATTTTAATAATAACGTAAGTAATAAAAAAAAAATTGCAAAATAAGATGCAGATCTGGAAGGAATATTGAGAGGGGAGGAGTAAATCATTGTGTTACGGCGGAAGTAGGTTAAGACCAGGACGTGGGATGCTGTAGTGGTATTGGGCTTCACGGGCCTTGAGGATTTGTTAACAATATATGCGGATTGAAGAATTTGGTGGTAGGATGGTTCCATCATGGGAGGGACTAACGTACGTGCGAAATGGGATCAAAGCGGTAGCATGGGAAGATAGCAGCTAGTAAGTTTTTATTTATGTGCCTAAATGTTAGTTAAACCTTACATTGAAAGTGCCTGATCACTTACTGTAGTTAAGTTTTAAAAACATGCTACCCAACATTACAAGGCGACCAGTGCATTGACACATAATTTATATTTATTCTAACGGTTCAAATAAGAGGTTAGTATTAAATTATTTTAGCGTAAAACTAAAATAATAATTATCATAATAAATTATATTTAAAGGTTATAACAGTATTAATGTAAGTGTCATATACCATATTAAATGTATAACATCATCATGCAGTAACAGAAGCAGATGAAACAAGTGGCGATGGAAACCGTACCGACAAGCGCTTCGTTGTAGAGCTGGTTGATTAGAGTTAGTAGCTATCGGAGTTTTCAATTAAATTAAACGTCAGTTTAATTTAATTAGGACAAGCTGTTTCAGTGACAAACGAATTAAAGGTGAGTTAAGCTCACTCAGTTTTCCCATTTATATTTTATATAAATTGGGTTTTTATTCTATATGCTCTTCTTGCTGATGGTTGACTGGTTGCTAGTTATATAATTATTATTGATTTAACTGATGAAATTGAACCGTCGTTTAATTTCAGTGAAATACCAAATCGTTTTTAACGATTGGACCCAATGAAGGTAATTTACCTTGTTGGTCACGTTTATAAAATAAACGTGTTTAATGGTTTGAATTGGTTGAATTGTTTTGTTTATTGATTGATGTTAAATTGTCGTTACTTATTATTATCATGTATGAACTAATCCGATGGGGTGATTGATTTGGGTATTAGTTGTTGACTGAAATTTCAACATCTATGTAGTTCAAACCAATAGATGGTATTGGTTGGGTATTTGGCAACATATGGCCTAGAAAATCAATCGTTTTGTAGATGTTGATTTTCCGTCAGGTGGGTCGACATGGATGAGTTTATAGAATTTATTTTATAACTGGTGATGGATTTCGAAACATATGTTTTAAAATAAAAGTTTGTAAAAAGGGAAAATAAATAAATGGTTTATTTAGGATTTGATTTATTTTAATCAATTTTATAAAGGCAACTTTGATGAGAATTAGATTTATAAGTACGAGGATGAGAAATAAATCGAATGGTATTGTTTAATTTTAATAAGATTTTAAAAAGGGAAATTGAATATTTATTTTAGTGAATAAAGGAATTAACTATGAAAGTAGTTAAAGACCAAAGTAAGTTATTATTTTAATAATTTAGAGAAATACTTTTTAATGGAGATTCATTTAAAAAGTACTCTAAATTGAAAGTGAATCCAATGGAATGGTGAAAGAAAATTACGAACAGGTTTTATAATTGAAACCCGAATTTGTATAATAAGTCATAAAAAGGAATTTTAAGCGAAGATAATAGCTAAAAAGGTGATGTTACTTAATTAATGAATTAAGGACTAATGGTATATTCGAGAATGAGATTTTCCAAAAGGAAAGAAGGTTTGTGAAACCATACTTTTGAATAAAATAGTTGAATAAAATTTGCGTTGAGATTAGATAAGATATTGGTTTTATATTACAACTCGTATTTAACTTTGGGTATGAACGTTGTTGATCAAGGTGTGAGAGGTAATTAAAATACCCTAACTTGAGCGACATCAGGACTGTCTAAGGGTGATATTAGTTGTAATGGGAAAAGGGATTAGTGATAATTTATTTCCATTAGTGAAATAATAATGTAAAGGTGGGGTTTTACTCAACAAGAATAAGCACTGGTTACTGTCAAGTAATAAATAAAGGATATTTCATAATTTTGTTTACGAGTTGTTTTCAAAGGAAAGATATAGAGAATTGGATATGATATAGGATTTTACTAAGTATTAAAATGAATTTGTTTTAAAGTAAAATCTTAGGGTATATAAAGAAGCGAGAAATTATATCGAGTGTTAAATTTACATTTTGTTTTAATTAAAAGGCCAAGTGATGCTGAATACTTAACCAGTGAACTCATTTGTTTGTCATGATTGAAACACTGTTTATTTTGATAGTTAAATCACCGACTATCAAACCTGTCCAATACGATTGTTGGTACGGAAAGACAGGGATCGAATTTATATTCGAAAACCATTCCGACCAGCGAATACGTGGAGATATTAGAAGATGATCGAGATGGAGCATTGAATACCGTATATTTTCGTAAACGGAAGGACTGCTAATAATCTCTGGTCTACAGCCAGAGATGTACTGTGATTCTGTCGTGGTCGGAATCTACGGGTTGCAAGGACTTCTCGCTACTGATCCATGGGGTGATTCCTATATGAGATGCAGTAGGAGAGTACCTTCAGTTCATCCTGTTGCTGGATGACTTGTATGGACGAGTGTCTGACAGAGTATTTCCAAAGGAATTACCTACGTTGATTTCTTCAAACGTACCATAGTTGGGTCGCTCCCAACCCGGTATTTTTGTAGACGTCAATTAGTGATATCTGGCGGATCTGACGATGTGGCATTCAAAGTGAATGGTGGCCAAGTGTTGTAAAGGAATCCAAACCTCAAGCCTCATCAACCGGGAAATGACAAAAATCGGGCAAGCAGCATGGCTATGTGGGTCGCTCCCATTAGGGTGTATAATCACCTATCTTGAGAAATTCCAATTTGCTTCTTTGATCTATGTTCGATGCTGTTCCTTTTTGGGAAACGGTGGTTTGAGTCCAACCGTTGGTGATATACATTTGATACACTCAAGCGAAATGAGTGGTCGGTCATGTGAGGGCCTGGTTGCAAGACGTTCTTGTTGAACCCAGTGTATTCGTCTCTAGAGATACACAATCGGCTGGTGGTCCCATACCTTGTCATAGTCGGAATCCAATTTCCAATAAGCGCCCGCGGTTTTGATTGTATACTATATATGTAGAGCGTGAGATGCAAGTGTTCTACTAGATTGTTATTTACTTGTATTTAGACATTATTATAATATCAGAAAAGATATTGGTTTCAAAATGTTTTGGGTTATCGTAAGGTAAAAAATCGTCCGTGTTTTTGTGTGGATTTGGTCTTACGGTTATCCTTTTCTTTGAAAGATTTTGACTTTAAAATCAGGTTGTGTGTTACCTAAATACTGTGCGAGTTTGTCTCACTCTGGTTCACCAGACTGACCCGGTGTTTTGTAAATGCTCGGGTTAGGCCGAGGTGTACAGGTTCAGGTTATCGAATGATGTGAAGAGACGAGATGGAAGAGTCCAGACGTGTGATATTATATAGCTACTATTCCGCTGTGTGTTGTATCTGAGGACAGGTTATTATAACTGTCCAGATGTATGATATACTCTGATGATTTTAAGTATTTTAAAGCTCTCAATAAAGATTTATTTCTGTATTATATTTTGTTCCGTTGCAATGTGAGACTCTGTGTTGTGTTGGTTCTTCTTCTCCTTCTATTCTAATATTTCTTTCTTTCTTATTTCACCCTCTAAATTCTTTCTAATAACGTCCAGTGTTTTCGGTGTTTGAAGGGTCGACATGAGCTACGGTAAAGGTATTTATGTCAATTTTCAGGGCCGAAATCCTTGGGTCGTTACACTGCTAGTTAACTTCAAAGCTATAATTCCAACTCGACTTGTCTTGCATATTTTGACCTTGTAACAATTGGAATTTTCGTTTATTTTTATATGGGATCTTACATATATATAATAAATTAATTGATATAAGTAAGAAATTAATTAAATTTGTTACCTTAAAAATCTAATCTCATGCAATTGTTAACTTCCAACCTCCTGAATCAAAACTATCGAAGTTGCTACAATCATTCACTATTTCCGCCACTTTGATGGCCTGAAACCACCTTAGGGTTCATCATATAAATTACATCCATGTCCTTAACCATTTTCATTAATCTTCTTATTCTTTTCTCCTCTCATAAGAATGCTAATCATTATTCGATACAACCCTGAATCAGGCAAATAACCATCCTTGATCAACTTCTATACATAATTAATGCCTTCTAAATCTTATCGCATCTCTGCAACATTTATAACTATAGAATATAAGCTAAACAATCCAGTTTTTATTCCTACTTTTACCCTTTTTACAGTGACATCCATTCCCTTAATCGCATGTATGTCCTCCACCATCAAATTCACGGGTTGTATACCTCGCTTCCAATTTCACCACGCCACCATCCATTTATCCAACATCAGTTCATCACATACCCCCATTCTCGGAATCCAGCTACACAGACTTCCTTCTTCCTGAGCTCATGCGCCCCAAACCCTAAGCTCGTCGCTTCCAATTTGAACCAAACAGACCTCATCACAACTTCAATCGATGGCTAATTGAAGACCTAGAACACTGCGAGCAACTGTCGAGCTCCCAAAAATCCCATGCGCGTCTGTTATTATCGAATCCAAAAGTGAAAGTCACGGTTTATGATTTGAAATGGGGAAATGGTCAGGATCGAGATCGAGCTTCCAGAATTCACTCTCGCGATGGATAAATTCGCCATCGACTTCTGATTTTGCGGAGTGGTTTCACAAAGAAAAGGGACGACATTTACTTTTTATTGTTATTGGTGGATTGATTTTTTTTCCCAGAGGATTCGAAAGAAAATAAACAAAGGGAATTGGTGAAATGGAAGCTGACTTAGAACGGAGAAAGGGCTCGGTCCCTTTTGTCCTTTGTTTCGATTCTATGTGAGGAACAACACAGTTTGATTTCTGAATTTAGAAATAAAAAGAAGAGAGTGATTTATTTATTTCTCTCCACTGAAGTTTGGATGGAATACAGAAGAGGAAATAGCCAAAAGGAAGAAGGAACGCAGTTTATTTATAAGGATGAAGACTTCACTGCTAAGGAAATAAACGTAGGTGTTTACTAGGAAATGTTTATCAGAGGTAGGTTAATTAACTTGATTTGACGTAGTGCTTATCCACTTATATTTAAAATAATATAATTCGGGGTTCATTAATTTAAATCACGAACTGTTATTTCAGCGTATAGACCGATATTTAAATGTAATAACGATATTCTGAGCTCAACAGAATATATTCTGAATTCAAATTTGAACACATATATAAAACAACTAATATAATTTAAATTCATAAACAAACAAATTTCTCGATAACAAATTATCATTACCGTTGTAGTCAAATAAAATTCCCATACATCATCTGAATCATTTTGATTCAGTTTTCAAATTTTGATTTCCATTATATTTCGAATTAAAATAATTCGATATATTCTAAATTAAATTATATTCGATTATTAAATCGATAACTCAATATAAAAATTAATTTATATTATCAACTAAATATTTAAAACAAATATTAAATATTTAAATTAACAGACCATAAATCCGGGTCGTTGCATTCTTCTCCCCTTAAAAGAATTTTGTCCCTGAAATTACTAAGGCAGGAAAAATGCTATAAACCCATTACTTTTCAAAATCTCACTTATGTTGAAACTCAACTCTTCATATTTCTACAAATTTAATTCCAACCAAAACCTTTGGTTTTCATTCATATTGCCACCATTGCTTACATTAATTTAATCTGAATGATTTACAATTATTATATTCATTTCCAATTCCTATTCCATTCAAATCTATATAAATTCATTCCAATTGATTTTATTCAATTTATTCACTTCAATTCATTTAACTTGCTTTAAGTTAAATTTTAATTCCAGAACTCAAATCCCTGGATTCTCAATTCAAAACCTTCTGAAGTCACATAAAAATATACATATATTTATTTCCATTTCAAATTCAAAACATTTGAATTTTCAAAACCAACTTGTTTTCTTTCAAACAAATTTTCATCAAAAATATTTTCTAAGGCACCAATTCATCACTTAGGAACTCGAAAATGAACATTGACGATGCTGCAGTCATCATCAGAATTATTTTCCAATGACTGAACTGAATTCAGTGCTTTACCACTTTTCAAAATCCATCTCAAGATAATTTTTATTCAGAATCCTTCAAACACAAAGCTATATTGTTCTAATATACTTCAGAAAATATTTTCAAACTTCCTAGGATTTAAATTCCAAATTCTGGTTTGAATTCAAATTTTAATTTATCACATTTGTATATTTCAATCTTATACAAATTCCATTTGGTTATATATAACCATTTTAATTCTTATAATCTCATTTGATTATAATAACAATCAACACATCCATATAATATAATAATTTCAGAAAATTATTCATTTTCTATCAAAATAGAAATTTTGGATAAAATTATTTCATTTACCCACTTAAAAACAATATCATGTCGAATTTTTCTGTTCAAGTGTTTAGAAATTCTGGCATCCCACAATTCGATCAGAATTCATAAACCACTCAACAGATTAGCCAACACAATATAAAACAATTTTTATATCAATTTACAAAAACGCTCTCTCGTATATATATACTCAACTCATTCTAGGGTATTACTGACCCTATCTTTAATGAGCACTTCCCACCAAAGCCTAGGTATTCGCTCAGCCTAAGCTCTGATACCAACTGTAACGGCCCGTAAATCCGTACTATTCGAGTTGACTAATATCACCACACGTCCAACCCAAATTGCACAAAAATACGAATCATTAGTAGAAAGAAGTTGGAGGATGAGGAATAGAAAGAAAGAAAAATTAGAATAAAAGAAAAACGAAGAACACAAATCTCACAACGGAACGAATAAAATATATTAAATAACATAACTTTTGAAATACAAATCAGTAACTATATATACATACCATTATCAGAGCACAACAGTTATTCCTGGAACAATTATATAACACCTGTTTCCAGATACGACATAGTACACAGCGGAAATTTGATAGTCTATAGCTTACTGGTGAAGCCTCCTGCTTCCAGCTCTTCTAAGTGAATCTGAAAAATCCCGACTACTTGACTGCCCGTACAAATTTAGGCACCAAAGAGTTTAGGGAAAATAAAATAAACTCTGGGTCAGTCATGGGACTGGTGTGAGTAAACTTCAATAATTTGTTTAACTTTAAAGATCTTTTCGAAAGAAATGATAATCGTAAGACCGATCCACACATAAACACGGAAGGTTTTTATCTTACGATAACCCAAAATATTTTTGATATCAAATCCAGTGATAGTATAATAATTTCTACATCAAATAAATAAAATCTAGCGGAACGCTTGCATCTCACGCTCCATATATAATATAAAATCAAAAACCGCATGGCGCTTATTGGAGATTGGATTTCCAACATGACAAGGTATGGAACCACCTTCCGATTTTTGTACTCTAGAAGGGATACACTGGGGTTCAACAAGAACATCTTGTAACCCGGCCCACACATGACCGACCACTCATTTCGCTTGAGTGTATCGAATGTATATCACCAATGGTTGGGATCAACAACCATTTCCAGAAAAGGGACAGCATAGATAGATTACAGAAGTAAAAGGAATTTCTCTAGATAGGTGATTATACACCCTAGTGGGAGCGACCCACATAGCCATGATGCCTGCCCGATTTTTGTCATTTCCCGGTTGTTGAGGCCTGAGGCTACGATTTCTTATCATTCACTGATAGCACAATCACTTTGAATTCCACATTGTCAGATCCGTAAATCATTAATTGATTTGCACAAATATATTTTGGATATTATGCTAAGAGAATAAATTCTCCGCCACCATATATATCTTTACAGATCAACATATTCGATCATTAGAAATACTCTGTTAGACATTCGTCCATATACGTTCGTTCAAGGATTGAACGAAACCGAAGGCACAATTTCTATTAATAGAAAAAGTCCTTGCACTTTACTCCGTCTTTGATTATCTTCATATAATCTGGTTCGCAGTTTTACTGCCAATACGGAGTGGTTCACGGATAATAATCCAACCGGTCTCTCCATATTGACACGAATATCGGCAAATACTTCGATAGTCGGTTATTTAACTATCGAAGAAAACAAACATTCATTCAAAGCATCAAACAAATCATTGGGCCATTTAATTGATATTTCATTCATTAATTAAATCACTACTCCATTTCCTTATCAATATTGGTTAGCCAAATATTTTCAATAATCATCTTGGCCTCTTACGATATTTGGAGAACATTTCCAAATATCAACTTCTTTTATTTTCTATACTTAGAAAATATATTATATTTATAATTGGAAAACATTCCAATTTCTTATCTCTTCCACGACCATTCATTTATTTCTATACTTAGGAAATATTTATTATTATATTTCCAAATTTCCACTTCCTTGGGTTAAAACGAGTGTTGTATAAAACATCGTTACAATAACCAAAAATACTGCATTCAACTAAACTCTTTAAACATCACTCTTCGAGACAGAATCTTGCTGTTTATCAGTCAGTAATGAAATCAATCAAGTTGGGGTATAATTACCTCTCAGACCTTGACTGAAAATATTATTAACTTTGAAACAGACAAGACTGCTAACTCGAATAATCAACACCATATTAAACCAATTTTCCATTTCTAAAACGTATATACTTTTCTCTTTCTATTCTTAACAAATCTAATTTATAGATTCCCTTTTAGTTTATAATATTCTATTTTTAAGTTCATTTCCTTATCAAATTCTATATATATCGATACTTTGATTTCTAACTATCAAATTTTCTTAAAAATATTCTAAGTCCTTAGATTTCCGGAAAAATTCGCCATAACCTCCTTTGTACCGGTCGATAGTTCAAACGTCAACTCGCCTCTCTAGGCCCTTTCCATTCAAAAAGATAATCAAAAAGCCAAGCGGCTTGCCGATTCGGCGCATAAAACCTCATATGGAATTTAAACTTGTACCTTTTTGTCGGGCACTAAATTTATAAACTTCATTCTCTTCATTCCATACCTGCTTAACATGTATCCAAATATTCCTATTTGGTTTCAACTCAATCCATTCGTCTTAACCCAATTCGCTAATTTATTTTCTAATTAGCTATTTTGCCTATTTCACTTCTTTGTTTGAACATAACATATTCACATGAAATATTAACTTGCTTATAACCAAATTGAATTCCAATTTTGATTCAAGTTTCCTTTTCGATTTCGAATATAAATTTCCATATCGAATTCACTTATTCAAAGCCCAATATCAATTCAAAATCCCATTAGCTAATTACTATTCAAATTAGTTAAATCTATTCAATAATTAAAAATCTGATTTCTGTTTCAAAAATCAATTCAATACTCCACTTGAGTTCAGATATATTTTACAACTGAAATCTAAAATGTTCTAAATAGAAATTCGGATTTTATTCGCTTAAAGTCCTTTTATAAAATTAAATAAACCGTTCTGGTTTTATAATGGTCATGGCGCTGTTTTTCTGAAAATTTGATTTTGACATAACTCAAAATCTATACGACGAAATCCATATTTCTCCCTTCCATTAGAAAGCTATTATCAAATCGGTCCTGATGATTCTTGTTTCAAAGAATTCCGACTTAAACTGAGTTCTATACACTCAATTGAAGTTCGAAACGCCCAATTACGAACTACCGCGCTACGGCGAGTTCGTTTTAATTATATTTATATACATAAACGTTTAAGCTTCATTAATAATAAATTCAACTCCATTCTGATATATTTTTAATATATATCAAATCAGTTTCCCAATTCAACATAATATTTTTGATTATCTATAATTGTCGATTTTTCCTTACTCGGTAATATATTTATTTATACTTCGATCTTCTATATTTAGTTCCAATTCTTTTTATAAATGAATTATTTATAAAATTCGATATATTCGAATTTCAATTATAACCCGTTGAATTCTTCTCAGTTCAGCTTATATTCCGAATTCCAAAATATAATCAATCGTTTTGTTACAAAACACTTCCCAATTTACTTTTAAATTCCTATTTGAATTTAAATGATTTAAATTATCCAAATGATAATTTATTTCACCAAATTTATAACACTATTTATAAATTCAACTTCCTTGTTTCATATATTTAAACAAGTTCCCTTTTCGAATTTCCATTTGAAACTCCATCCCTTTGATATTCCGAATTGCGGAATAAAAACTGTTGTTCACTTTCGAATGATTTCAAATTCTATTTTAAATTCATATTTGAATTTCAATATTTAAATTATCTCTTGATAATTAATTCATTATATTTATAAACACCATTTTATAAATTTCGTTGTTTATATTTTTAAACAAGTCTATTTCGAAATCTATTTAAAACCAAAATCTTATTTTGGAAATTTCTACTTATAATAACTTATATAACATCCAATTTATTTTCATATTCAATTTAACTTCTATTTAAATACATTCGAATTAATCGAATTCAAATCATAAATCCTTATGGATTTATTTTAGTTCAATTTACATTCTGAACATCAGAATAAATTCCATCGTTTATTTCTTTAAAACGATTTCCCCATTTCTATTTTTAAATTCACATTTGAATTTAAATATTCAAATTATCAAATGATAATTTTCCCACTACATTTATAAACCCCGTTTATAAATTTACTTCAATTCAATTCCCTGATTATCCAACGAAAATCATTCCATTTCATTTATAAACACCGTTTATAAATTTACTTAAATTTCCAATGTTATTTAATTTATAAATATCATTTATAAATTAAATAATTGTTTTATTTATTTAAAACAAGTTAATATCTTTATAGTCCACTCGAAATTCAAATTCTATATTAGAAAAATAGAATTTCCCTTTTTTTAAATCTCAAATATCCTTTTCATGATATTTTTATATATCAATATTTTGGCCCCAGTGATATTTAAACAATCAAACCACTCAATTATCAATCAACATATCATATATGATAATATATGTGGAACAGACAAATAATAATACTTTTGAGGAATCTAGTTGGATCCCTCCAACCTGTTTTCCCTGCATCCACAGACGTTAGCCAACATAAATAATACCCATCCTGCTTCGTGGCAGGATATCGTGGTATAAAAGGTGATCCACTATCATAGCGTGGGGCGTATAGGGCCATCCGCTAATGATATTGCGGGCATCCGCTAATAGTACTGCGGGAATATAACCAATCACCAATATATATATATATATATATATTTATAATAACCACAACAAACCTAAATAACTAATATATAATAACTACAAAAATATTTAAACACATGTAAGCAACCAACAATTATTTTTAACGCTTAAAATAATTCTAAACAGTAAATTTGAGTGAGATTTACTCACCTGTTCTTATTTGTCGAATATCCAGTTTAAATCTCTGCTAGTTAATTTCAAAGCTATAATTCTAACTCGACTTGTCTTTCATATTTTGACCTTGTAACAATTGGAATTTTCCTTTATTTTTATATGGGATCTTACATATATATAATAAATTAATTGATATAAGTAAGAAATTAATTAAATTTGTTACCTTAAAAATCTAATCCTATGCAATTGTTAACTTCCAACCTCCCAAATCAAAACTGTCGAAGTTGCTACAATCGTTCGCTATTTCTGCCACTTTGATGGCCTGAAACCACCTTAGGGTTCATCATATAAATTACATCCATGTCCTTAACCATTTTCATTAATCTTCTTATTCTTTTCTCCTCTCATAAGAATGCCAATCATTATTTGATACAACCCTAAATCAGGCAAATAACCATCCTTGATCAACTTCTGTACATAATTAATTCCTTCTAAATTTTATCGCATCTCAGCAACATTTATAACTATAGAATATAGGCTAAACAATCCAGTTTTTATTCCTACTCTTACCCTTTTCACGGTGACATCCATTCCCTTAATCGCACGTATGTCCTCCACCATCAAATTCACGGATTGTATACCTCGCTTCCAATATCACCATGCCACCATCCATTTATCCAACATCAGTTCATCACATACCCCCATTCTCAAAATCCTGCTACATGAACTTCCTTCTTCCTGAGCTCACGCGCTCCCAAATCTTATGCTCGTCGCATCCAATTTGAACTGAACAGACCTCATCACAACTTCAATCGACGGCTAACTGAAGATCTAGAACAGTGCGAGCAACTATCGAGCTCCCGAAAATCCCACGCGCGTCTGTTGTTTTCGAATCCAAAAGTGAAAGTCAGGGTTTATGATTTGAAATGGGGAAATGGTCGGGATCGAGATCGAGCTTCCAGAATTCACTCTAGCGATGGATAAATTCGCCATCGACTTTTGATTTTGAGGAGTGGTTTCACAAAGAAAAGGGACGACATTTCCTTTTTATTATTATTGGTGGAGTGATTTTTTTCCCAGAGGATTCGAAAGAAAATAAACAAAGGGAATTGGTGAAAAGGAAGCTGACTTAGAACGGAGAAAAGGCTCGGTCCCTTTTATCCTTTGTTTCGATTCTATGTTAGGAACAACACAGTTTGATTTCTGAATTTAGAAATAAAAAGAAGAGAGTGATTTATTTATTTCTCTCCACGGAATTTTGGATCGAATACAGAAGAGGAAATAGCCAAAAGGAAGAAGGAACGCAGTTTATTTATAAGGATGAAGACTTCACTGCTAAGGAAATAAACGTAGGTGTTTACTAGGAAATGTTTATCAGAGGTAGGTTAATTAACTTGATTTAACGTAGTGTTTATCCACTTATATTTAAAATAATATAATTCGGGGTTCATTAATTTAAATCACGAACCGTTATTTCAGCGTATAGACCGACATTTAAATGTAAAAACGATATTCTGAGCTCAACAGAATATATTCTGAATTCAAATTTGGACACATATATAAAACAACCAATATAATTTAAATTTAGAAACAAACAAATTTCTCGATAACAAATTATTATTACCTTTGTAGTCAAATAAAATTCCCATACATCATCTGAATCCTTTTGATTCAGTTTTCTAATTTCGATTTCCATTATATTTCAAATTAAAATAATTCGATATATTCTAAATTAAATTATATTCGATTATTAAATCGATAACTCAATATAAAAATTAATTTATATTATCAACTAAATATTTAAAACAAATGTTAAATATTTAAAATTAACAGACCAAATATCCGGGTCGTTACAATTATAATCCAATTATTTTTAAATAAATAAATTGGATTGAGAATGGGTTTTAATATAACCAGAATTTCCAATATATGAATTGGAGTGGATTTGAATGGAAATCATCTTCGAAATATTTCGGTATTGGATTTCGTGATTATATGGATATTTTTATGGGAATTTGGAAGATATAGATATCGTTATTCCCAATACGATATCTGTTAGTTTCAGAATTTGGTATTGAATATAAGCCGATATAATTTCTATTTAGAGCCTAGTATTTAATATCAAACTGGATTTTGGGTTTGTAGTGTATGGTGTCTTCAATAACACTGTATTTAAACATAGTTGAGAAAAGAATAAATCTTTTAATTAAAATTTTGTGAAGTTTACCAATTAATTAATATTTAATTGGAATGGAATAAAATGGAATGTGAATTGGGTTTATTGTGAACTGTGTTTTTAACGACATCCGTTCTTTAACCTGATTTACATTGTAATGTGATTTGGAATATATAACCTTTTTATTAAGATTTAACAGTAATTCTCTAAAGTAAAGTTATCCAATTTGAAATAACAAATTGGAATGGAATGGAATTCGATTGGGTAATAATCGAAGTGAACTTTTGTGGAGGAAGACTGTTACTATATATCGAACTTAAAAGGCTTTGCTTTTATTCTATTTATATTATTATTCAGATATGGAAACTGATATCGATTATATATTGATCTGTTTTCTGTGAAGATTCCATAATTAATGGAATGTGATTTTGGGTTTATCGTGAACTGTGTTTTAAATGACATTGGTTCTTTAACCCAGTTAAAGACAAAATTACATATTTAACATTGTATTTCGAACTGTATAGTTGATCTCTGCTAAATATATATCTGTTTGGTGGCGGAGAATTTATTCTCTTTCTTAACACCCTTCTCTAAGATGTACAAGCTTAGAGATTATATATCGGCAGAAATCAATAGTACGGTGTAGATTGTCATGTGACATGCTTGGGTTTCAAAAGTTAAATAATCATTAATATTAATTTTTGGGAAGATTAAAACAAAGTGGAGTTTTAATGAATCTATAATTAGATTAAAATGTGAATGTGGTAATTTAAATTATCAGATTTGGGAAATGATCGAGAATGGAGTACCGCCAGTTTTACTCTAGGCGATAGTTAAATCTTTAATTAGATTTAAACGTGAAATGGTAATTAAATTTACAGACAATGCTGTGGTGTTAGATATGGAGTATTACCAGTTTTTCTCCATGGGAGGGATAGGTTGGGATTGGGAAATAAAACAAATGATTACTTCGGTAAGGTGTGCTAATCCCGACTAGTTTGGATAAACCTTAATTTTGTTTGAATTGATGTCCAAAGGAAGATTAAAGAATAAATTTGAAAAATTTATCTTTGATAAAATTAATGGGAACCTTTCCTTAATGAAAAGAATATTTAAATAAAAGAATATTTTGGATTGGAATGAGGTGTATGTTGTGCTTATGTAGCACTTGTTTATAATATACATGGGTTATTCAGAAAGTACGGGTTTATACCCATTTCGAATAACTGATTCGACGATAAATCGGGATGAAGACGGTGGTTGAAGACCGGAGGTCTTCACATCGTTTGGATGATTAATGATGTCTTGATTGGGTTGTACACCTAAGACAAAGTAATAAGTAGTGATCGTCCAGATATACTTGGAGATTGACCGGATATGCGAGCACCTCTCTCGTGTATTGCACATATGGGACGAGGAATAAGGTGCCTCCGGTTTCGTTCAGACCCAGTACGAACTTATAAATGGATGCGTGCCTGACATTGGATTTTATTCTGTGTTGATTGATCTCTATTATATATATATCTTTTTGGCGGCGGAGAATTTATTCTCTTGCTTAACGCCCTTCTCTAAGACGTACGAGCTCAGAGGTTATATATCGATAGACATCAGTCGCATGGCGTGAATTGCCTGTGTGGCATGCTGAGATGCAAATGATCAAGGCTTCTGTTGAAAAGTAGAGTCTTGTGGTTGATGATCAAAGCATGGCCTTAAATGTCATAGATTTTTGTATAGCGTTAATTTGCGCGCCTCACACCTCGGTATGAGTCAAAATTGGGATAAGGAACCCAAGGAGTGCATGACATTTCCTTCTAGCTATGGGTGGTGTCATGGTATAAAGCCCAGACATTTATTATATTTTTACCTATGTGGATGATGGATAGCGAGGCGCCTCAGATATATCTGTTACTACGGAGTCGATGGATAGGTCCTATAGGACCGGGAAACTTGTGTTTAGGTATAATTAATCCTCTGTGTGTGGACCGGCTTTGGAGGATCCAAGGGTTCGCCAACGAACGAATGCCGGGGCATTTGCTAGAGTGTCTCGAAGTTGGCGAGGAGTACATCCCTTGGCCCGACTCATGATGGAAATCCAACTTCCAATACGTGACATTTTGGTTTTAATTGTAGAGCCTAGTATGGCGACATAATGGGATGGGGCACTATACCGTGTATGATTGATGCATTTATAGTGTGATGGGACATGAGTCTTATAATAGCTTCATTTTCTTTAATTAGCATTGCGCTGTTTGTTTTATGCACTAGTATTCTTGGTAGGAAATCCGTTCCGTGTTATACGGCGTGGTCCCTTGATTTACTTGACTTTAAAAAGTAAAAATTAAATAACTGTTTTTGTTCTCACACCAGTCACATGACTGACCTAGAGTTCATTGTTTTTAACCTAAACTTTAGGTGCCCCTATTTTCCATACGGGCAGCTGGTAGTTGGGTGATTGCAGATATTCCTTTACAGGATCCTGGATTTACAACTGGAACTATATTTAGAAAGCTCTGTGTCCATGTATTTCTTTCAGTTGTGTTATGTATTATTTTTCCGCTGCTATGTATTTAAATGCAATTTAAATCTCTGATATTTATTCATACTCTGATTTGTTCTTGTACTCTGGTGTAATTGTTGTAATAGCAATGAAAAGCTCTATTGTTTGTGTTCTGATTTGTCTTGTTCTCAACTCAATCCAAGCTTTCCTGTAAGGGCGAGTTTGGGTCGTTTCACCCATAATTAGAAAATATAGGAGATGTTCCCCAAATGTCAGTGGTAATTAATTGACCAGGTTTGGAATACACAGTTAATGAATTAGAAAATGGTAACTTGTGACTTTTTCCCATCTAACAGCAAGTACATACATAAGGCTATTTTGTAGGAATAAATTTTATTCTATTATCATTAAGAATTTTGGTTACAATATTAGCACTAGGATGACCTAACTTATAATGCCATAGATCAAAAGGGTTTCTAATCTGAGTTTGATCAGTTATACCAGTCACATTACAATGTGGGTGATGATTGATAATAGAATCGTAATTGTTTAGACTGAATTCATAGAGTCCCTTCACAACATTACCCTTTAGAAGAATTTCCTCAGTTAGTTTGTCTCTAACTACACAGTATGTTTGAAAAAATTCGAAGTAAGCATTGTTTCCCTAGCAATTTGACACAATAATCAGGTTTTTCTTAATGGTGGGAAATCTTAATAAGTTATTCAAAAATAGTTGTCTATTACCAGGAATACTACCTGTGCCAGTATGATTTCTAACACACTTATCATTGCCCATGCTTATTGTTTGATTACCTTTTGTATTCCTTGTTCCCTAGATTCATGTAATTCAGATTGTTTGTATATGATGGCTAGCTCCTGAATCTGGGTACCATGTTTCATCTTGAATATGATCAGCTCTGGCTTGTTCATTCTGATTTCTTGTGTTGTCAGATTGATTAGTTGTATCTCCATGTCCATATGCTATATTAGCTATGAAGTTGTTATTCCTTTGATTGTTACTGTTGGTTTAACTTGCTGAGTAGTTTGAGTTGTACCTGAAATAACACTTGGCAACAATATAGCCAACCTTCTTACATATTTTGCACTTTGGTTGATTGTTGTTGTTGTTCCGACGTCCTCTTTCTCTGCCACCTCTACCTCTAGTGGTGGGGTTGCCTCTCTGAAAGGTTTGCTCATTTTTGAAATTGTTATTTGCCTGATTTTTGTTATCATTATTTTATTAGCGACATAATTAATAGAAAAATCACTTTCTTGAGTTTTCTTGCTTTCAAGCCTAGCTTCATGTGCAAGTAGAATTGAATGAACTTCATAAAGTGAGGAGAGTTCCTTTTGTGAGGAAATTAGGACTTCTACAGCCTCATATTCTTCACTTAGGCCACTGAGTATAGTTAGGACTTGTTCAAAATCTTGCAATTTGTGACCAATAGCTTCTAACATGTCGTAGATAGATTTAATTTTGTTCAAATACTCTCTCAAGGTAGTGTTGTCTTTCCTTATTTTTTGCAGTTGCCTTTTGTAAATCATAACTTTTGCAGCTGATAGGTTGTTGAAAGCTTTTACTATTGTTGTCCATATCTCATAGCACTTTTGCAGCCAATTACCTGTGATAGTAACTTTTGATTGATAGAACATAGTAACCATGAGCTGATTAATCGATCAAGCCTATGATATTTCATGTATTCTTCATTGTTCATTATTTTTCCTTCTTGATCAGTAATGAATTTTGGTGGAACAAACAAGGTCCACATGATGAATCTTTCAAGGCCATACCCTTGAATTGCGGTTTTAATCCGAAGTTTCCATAGTAAGTAATTGTCTTTGTCTAATTATACAATAATAAGTTGTGATTGTGGACTAATTACAGTTTTGGTGAGTTTGTCTACAGCTGCAAAGCTCTCAATTGTTCCAGTAGCGTTGTCTGAAGCTGATGAAGCACTATCAATAGTCATGATGCTGAGATAGATTACTCAAAACTCTTTCGAGTTGAAGAAGAGATGGATCGATGGCTATTAAGCCTTAATGAAGCTCTGACACCATTTTAGAAAATAAAATAGAAGAAAGAAGATTGAAGAGAAGTTTAATTATTGATGAATTATAATTGTAAGATAATACAAATTGTATATAGAAGTCCTCTATTTATAATACAAGAATAAATGTAAACAGGCTTGAATAATGGGAATGTGACCGTTGCATTGTTATAATAGGAATGTGACCGTTGCATTGTTATAGTGGGCATATGGCCGTTGCTATGTTATAATGGGAATGTGGCAGTTGCATTGATATAATGGGCATGTGACTGTTGCTTTCCCATTATTCCTTCTTTCCTTTATTACCCCCGAGGTCCCTCTATATATCTTTACTAGTGGTGCACATACTTGTAGACCTAAGTTAGTAGTGCTTTTGTTAATTAAAGTTGGTAGTGCTTTTTTTGTTTCTTTCAAAGAAACATACATCATTTAACATATAGGACACATCAGATAATTTACTGTTGTCATTTGGTAAATGAATTTTGATTGATAGTAGTAATATGGAATGCTCTTTATGTTAAACCAATAGTTAAACTGGGTTTGATAGACCAGAGTTTTAGTGTATAAATTGTAAATACACTTTTTTCTAAGTAACATCAAATTGATGTTTTATAAATTTTATCTTAGGAGTCCTATGTTGCAATAGAGAAAGCGCTAAGATCCTTGGCTAGCTTCTACTCAAAAGTCGGCCCTTTTGCAATGCTCTGTAAAGAAGCTAGGAAAAGTATATTTGATGACCAGAATGTTGCTGAAGCAAATCTGTGAAATACTCCTGGTATGCAGTCGTACATACATGTTTTTCAAATTACTAGTTTTGTTTTTGGAGATTTTTTTATTAACATGCCATTCTAACTGATATTGTCTTCATATTTTTTTGCTATATCAAGTTGTAAGAAAATTTTGGTTAAATTGGGATACAAAATAATCAAGATATTGATCTCTTTAATGGAACTTTCAATACCTCACCCCGACAACACTCTCAGGTAAGCTTCCATTGTTTTTTCCCTTGTAAAATGGACAACTTTGTCTAGTTAGCATTTTTCTTAAGCCACAGAGAGATTTACATGAGTTAAAAAATAGCTGCATTGTGTTGAATAAAAAAGGAGCATGAGTTAAATACTAGTTAATGTTGTTGTTTCTACATTTTTTGGTCATTTGAATGTTTATTCTACAGTTTTTGGTCTTTTAGGACCAACCTCGCAATATTATAAATAGAATATCCTAGCAGATAATCATCGATATTCCATGTAGTTGCTCTGCCTGCCGATGCTTTTATATTCCAGGTATGTCTTGGATTCCGTGTATGAGTATTTTCTTTGTTATATTCCAGTTACCTACGGTTTCTTTTGATTTTAACCCAAATTGAGAATAACGATGAATTTTTGCTCAACTCGTTTGAGATATGAAAATTTAGCTTTGGTATTTTTTATGTTTTTCTTTCATAATAATAATTTTAGGTGTTTAGTTAATTAGTAAATGATGCCGTCATAAATAAAAATGAGTCATCATTGTTAACTGGATTTCGGTAGTCAGTTAAAATACTGTTGTTTTAGAGTAGTGAATATTATTCCCCTCCACTGAGTGGATGGCGTGTTTCAGATCCTTCTGTGGGTCTGTCAAAGAAGGTTTGTAGGCGACAGAGGCCCCATCGTTCGTTATTGGTGAGTCGGCCTTCTGAGCCCGTTCCTGCGTTTGTTGAGGCTGTAGTGGTTACTGGCGGTGCACTTTCCCTTGCACTGCCACCCCTTTGTATGCTAAATTTGTTTAAGCCTCCCTTAAGCTAGTTGATAATCAAAATGTTTGTGTAAGTGCGACTGCAGCATCTCCTTGCGAAAAATCCTGGTTAGAGCAGCAAGGCTGTGCTCGGTTAAAGGGGAATGAATATAGGAGACATCTCATTTTTCTATTTGAGTTTTTAAGGGTAAGGCAATAACTAATCGAATGTGTTGACTTTAATTAAGAAAACAGCAGTAATCTTCTTAGAGATGGATTTGGTTTTCTCCTGGTAAATGTGCTGACTATATTGATTTATTTGATCCTACTTTTAGTAAAGCAGAATGGAGCATAATTACCCGTATTATCAATTTAACAAAAATGAGTACTAAATTAGAATTTAAAAATAATCGATCAACTCTGGAGGTCGTTATACCGTGAGACAGGTTGACAAAATGGAATGGAATAAATCAAACAAGCTACTAAAAATTTGCTTGTCTTTGAGAATTTGCATGTCATATCGGTTGATGAAAGCATTCAACAGAAGTAAATTTCTACTCGTTTAATTTTCTAGTGGGGTTGCAACAACAGTAGATAACATTTTAATCTTCCATAATGAAGCGCTATAGTTGAACTATATTAATTTTGGTATTATATTAAAAAAAGCTTATTTGGATTATTACTTTTACTAAAGAAGATGTGTTCAAATAGGGGATAGCTGGACAATGTCATTTGTGATGCCATTAAAGTATGGCGATAGGTAGCCGCTACCGAAGGATTCGTCTTTAAGGATAAAAATGTTCTTAAAAAAACTTGCTACGGTTGTTTTCTCAGGTTAATTTTTTTACCTCTTTTCAAAATAGTTATTCAATTTCATTAAGTTCTATAAAACTGATCGATATCTTCATCGGTACATGGCTTCTGTTTTCATGATCATAATATGCGCATTTGAAACTTCTGAAAATGGATCTAAATGTATTTAAAGTTTGATATAAACACAAAATCAATCTGTATATATGAAACCGTTTATATGAAAATTAACGCAAGCTTTGAGACTTGGTCCAATTGAAACTAATATATAGTAAATTATACTTGTATGTAAAATATCAGGACTTGTATGTAATTCTAATTGTTGACCATCATACATGTGCACAGGTGATTAGTATTTCCGAAGTGAAGAAAAACCACATCAAAGAACTGTTGGTAACTAAGCCATGAACAAGATTTTAACTATTATATATTATAATGTTTTATTCGTATTTGTTGTGTGAACTTATTTCTAAACGGTTGTGGTATGTGGATTCACTTATTTTGTCAAAATACTATTGAAATGATTATGGAATTTATACTTTATTATGCGAAAAATGTAATTTTATAATTATTCTAATAATGTGATCATCAATGTTGATTTGAAAATGATAATCATGTGATTATTGGTTTTAATATGACTATTATATATAAACGATTATTGGAAATGGTACAAGCCATTGACAGTAAATAGCTGCTAATGATCGAAAAATATATAGTAGGAAAGATAAAATGCTACAAAAAATATTAGTATCATAGAAAAAACAAAAATAAAAAAGAGGGGGTACAAATACTAGTTTGGTTGCATTTCTAAGACGCTATCAAAAAACTTTTCATACGGTTTCAAAAACGCTACAATATTGCCTTTGTTGGTAGGGTTTACTATAACGCAACCAAAATTTTCAAACTTTTAGTTGCATGTCGTGTCGTAACATTTACCAAAATGCTACTAAAAGCTATAACAGCCTTTTTTCAATGCTACAAAAGGCCTTTTCTGGTGTAGTGAGATGTCGTTCTAAATGCTCGAGTACTTTTTACATGTTCTGGAAGTTGTGCTCATTTAATAGGACTCAACTTTGCACTTAGATTCGGGTATTGCAAAACTCAAGTCGTGCGCAGTTCTAGGGGACTGACTTAGCTCCTCAGGCTCCCTTTCTGTCGCTAAACTCGAGACGCCGCGAAGTCAGGATGATCCAAATAGACTATTGCCTGAGTATGCCAGAGCATAGGTAGGTCGGGCTGAATTCGTTGGAATTAGTGAGGGTGCCAACAAATTGTCGCCAGAGTATACCGAAAAGTAAGTAGGCTTGGTTAAATCCATTGCGCTTGGTGTATTCGTAGTATTGGCACTTCGATGATCCAGGAATGAATCTCAAAGATTGGGCTATTGTTTTTATACTTCATACAAGGATTACAAAAGTGACTTGCAGACATTAAAACATACAAGTGAAATACTTTATAAATGAATAGAACTATGTTCATACAAGGTGTAACTCACGCAAGACGATTCGTGAGATGCGACATCGATGTCCAAGCCGCTGACTTCTGCTGCAGTCTTGCTCAGTATAAAAGATGATCTCGAGGGATCTAGTTTTTAGGCAAGGTCCTGGTTGAAATTCTTGGTGAGCGCTGGATGGCTCGGAAATTTTGATTGAGGGACCCTGTTTGTACTTCTCAAGCTTTCCCTCATGGATGAGTTTTTTGATCTTGTCCTACAAGTGGCGGCATTCATTTGTGTCGTTCTCGCAGATGTTGTGGAACCAACAACACTTTGCAGATTCTTTTGCTTCATCCGGTGGACCTTTAGGCTTCAGATTCTTGTACTGTAGGGTGTTACAGGTGATATACACGTAAATGTGTATATTTTATTTGCTTATTTATCTTGCTTTGTTTTTAAAATAATTGATATTGTGTATTTATAGCTATGTTTTCAGATTGTTGACAAAAAAGCATGGTTTAGAGCATTTGATGGATAAAGCATGAAGAATGTGCTTAAAAAGAGTGAAGTTTGAACTCGCTAAAGCTTGAAGAGTTTAAAGCTTGAAGAATGGTTGCAAATAGAGATCAGCTTGGTAGATTTGGCTCACTAAAGACTCATGCTGCGTTCACATTGGCTCATTTGTAAGGCCTCTCACTCTACAGCTGCGTTCACACTGGCTTATGAGTTATTTGGGCTAATTCTTAGTCCCACATTGTGTTATTAGCCAATTAGTCTTTGTCATATCAGCTATAAATACACTTGTATCTTGTTCGTTTAGAATTATACATTGGGTTTTATTCTGTAATCCTTCTCTTGGAATAAAATCATTCTTCTCCCTTTCTCTTTACTTTTTATTGTATTTTATTTATGTTGTTTATCTTTTCTTTTCTTTTAGCTGTGTCTAGCAAATCTCCTTTAATTAGGGGGTGATGACACTTAGATTAGATTCAATATGAATCACATAGCCAAAGAGATTAGAACTTCGAGTATATAGATCTAGATTTGAACCAAGGGTTAGATCTGAACCTTCATATTTTGTGTCGTTTAAGAGCTATGCTCCTTCACAGGGTATATTCGAGTTCGATCTAACGTTTATCAGATTTAGATCTAATATTTAGGGTTTTAGAAAAAATAGTCAATCTGTCCTGATAGCCTATGATTGTTTAAGAGCTTGCTCCTGCATAGGCTATACTTGTTGTTATTCACATATTTGTTTCTAGAAACCTAATTATCATTGATTCGTGTTTGTGATAGAAACATGAATTAGATCTATATTAATTCGATTGGCTATTGATGAATATTAATCTAGTTTATGTCATTTCTCCCTATTTGCTTTCTTTTATTATTAAAAACTCGCTTTTTCATATATTTTCTGTTATTTTCAAACAATCAGAATTTTGGAATAACTTGATTGGATTTATTATTAAAATAATTTTGGTCCCAGAGTTCGACATCCTTTATAATAACCCTTGTTGTTTAGGAAAGCCAAACGGATTAAATAGTTGTTTTCAATTGTTTAGTTTGTTCGCAAACAAATTTTGGCGCCGTTGCCGGGGACCAAAATAATTTTTATTAGTAAATCCTTCATGTTATAATTATATTTTCATATTTTTTATTTTTTATTTTATTTTTATATAAAAAACACAAAAATATTTTTATTTTATTTTGTTCCCTTTTGTTTTCTAGCATAGATAGGAAAAAAATTCTTGTTAGTTGATTTGGTATTTGATCTGTGATACCGTGATCTACTAAATAAAAAGAAAAAAAAAATATTTTTGCTAGATTTTGTTTTAAATTTCTTTCCCTAACTTTCAGTTACTTCTTTCCGATTTTTTTCTGCACAATCTTTACTTCCTTCAATTTATAATTTCCTTATATATATATATATCCCTTTTTGCAATTTTTCCCTTTTTTGCTCCAAAAATTTTCTTGCCAATTTTAGTTTTGCTTTCTTTCCCTTTTCCCATTTATTTCTTTCTCTCTTTGTACAATTCTTTTCTTCTTTACAATTAAAAAAAAATATTACAAATTTTCTTTCTCTTCTCTGCCTTATTTATATACCACCAGAGATCTGCATCTTTCACCAAATCCCAAAACCAATTTTTCACCAAGTCAACAACTCACGCAATAACCTAATTCTTTATCACTCCTGTCATTTGGTTCCCAGTGCAATCACCCTGTCATCTTCACTTCCACACTGTCTTCCTACTACTTCAACTACAAACCAGTTGCACTCAAACAAACTCCATACTCATTACAACTAGCATCCACCTCATTCATAAACCTCCACCACACTACATTCTCCACATCGAAATCAACATCTGGGCATTTACACCATCCACAGTTGAACAACAACCCTCTACCCTTCCATCAACTTCTACATCACCACAACCCGATACATTACCTCTTCTGCCACCACATCAATTTGAACAACACAACTACTGTCTCAACATCAAACTCCTTCAACCTCTCACACCAAGACAACAGAACTCCTATTCCAATCGCCTACTTGCCTCACCACCATACACCCAAGTCCTCTTCCCTCCGACCATACCAGCAATACCACGTTCATCTTCTCAACAAACACCCACAAACCACACCAGTCGCCATCAACAACAGCTTAAATTTCACACTCCTCGACTGCAACTCATTCAAAACTACAACAAGTCTGCCCACATTGTGAAGCCATCAACGAATTAAAGACACGCACTCCGAAAATCCCCTCGTTGTGACCTTCTCGTCACCCATAAAATCCACAAGTAGAAATCGCCCCAATCGCCGCTCCAGACAATCACGCGACCGAACCACCATATCGCATCATCAATTCCCTTCAACCTGCCTTCAATCATCCGCTTATAATCATTTTTTTGGGTTTTGTAATTTCGCTTTCAAGTTTGAATTCGGATCTCTTCATATCAATTTTATTAGAAAAGGAATTGTTTTTTCTGTTTCGCTGAGATTATCTTGTGGATTTTAGCTGAGAGTTATTTGTTTATTTTCAAAGGGTTACGTGGCTTCAATCACCTGAGTTGAGCTCGACATTTATAATTGGATTGTTTGTTTTATTGTGGGTTTATTAAGTGAGAGTTTTATTGTTGTGGTTTTGGGCCATTTGTTCCTTTATTTTGTGAGCTATTATTTTGGGTTGTTTTTATTTATTTATTTTGGTTTAATTGTTTTATTTAAAAAGAAAATCAAGTTCATTTCCTTTGCTTTTAGTTTTTATTTCCTTTTGTTTCTCACTCATTTTTTTAGTTTCACTTTGTTATTATTTTGATTTTCTCTTAAACAAAACAAAGGGCAAAGTGAACAGAGTTCAATAAAAAAAAAACAGGGATTCCGAAGTGAAGCAAATTTGAATTATCCAAGTGGGGTGTGAACGCGCTAGCGCTACTCAGTTGCACTGGACAAACTGCCGATCACTATAAAATTTTCTGGACTTTACAGGATCTGCTGCTGCTTAAAAAATATAGACATTGCTTGTAAAAATCTTCTGCAGGGGCAGCGGCTTACTTGTAAAATCTTTTAATTTCTGCAATTATTATTTCTGCCTTTGTATTCTTTCTGTTGAGGGCAATACCCCAATTCACATAAGGTGAGGGATTTCATCACCCTTTCCCTAGCCTACAAATTGCATTTCATCGTAGAATCTGACTAAAAATAACGGTTAGATGTTGGACTTAAGGGAGTCACGGGCTCATCTAGGGCTTAAATGTATTTTTATAGTTGATTTATTTGGAACGAATTATCTCTTGGTGTCTAGACTACGACAGATAAATAACTGTTTATAAATACTACGGTGATTCATAAATATTATATCGGTTGTTACTTTGAAGGTACTTCAACCTTCGGCTGCATTGCTAGGTGATTCCTGGTGCACCGATAACTCCTGTCCGTGAATTGGCTGAGAAATCTATTATTCTAAGTAATCAAACATGTCATTGTGTATCTGATTGGTTTGTGAATTACAATAAAAAAATTCAAAACTCCACAAAAACAAACGAAAATTTGAAAAAAATTTAACTTCTTTGTTTTTTAGACATCATTAGTTCTGTAGGTCGTACTTTTCTAAAACTTCCATTTTTCAAAACTTTTTCTCTCTCTCTCACTTCTTTTTGAACTTCTCCATTGTCTAAATTTCTTTGGCGAACTCTTTTCTTCTTCTTTCTGGTGCATGCAAACTTGGACCCATGACTAAGAAACTCATCGTTTAGTTCGAATCGGACCACCTTCTCTTTCCTCAAAACCCATTTTACTCGAACAACCCTTAGAAATGTGTAATGAACCAGCACCTCGTACTTTGATGGATAGAATTCTTCCCGATAGAGTTTCTGTCCCTTCTTGCATTTAGCTACCCAATCCTGTGGGTAATCACTTTGAAATCCGGTCGAGTCAGATAAGTATCCTCCCTAAATTTGGTAATTTTTATCATGACGAACCATATAGTTTCTTAATGAGATTTAAATACGCTTGTGCAACCTTTAAATTACAACAGTTATGTGAGGATAATAACCTTCCTTTGATTCCATTCGCACTAACTGACTCCGCAGAAAAATGTTTTCTTAGCTTACCTCCAAATTCAATTAAAAAATGGGATGAATTTACAGCAATTTTCCTTAAAAAGTTCTACCCACCAGAAAAAACAGCTAGAGTCAGAAACGAAAACACTAATTTCCACCAAAAAGGTGGGGAATCTTTTTGGCGATATTTCAAAAGATTTATAGAACTGTAGTTAAGTTGTCCCCATCATGATTACGAAATATGGTCGTTATGTCAAACTGTATACGATGGACTCGATAATGGTTCTAGGCAAATGTTAGAGTCTATGTGCCAGGGAAATTTTCTAAAACAGACTGACATAGAAGCTTGGGAATTTCTGGATGAGTTAACAGAAAAATCGAAACAATGGGAACAAACTAATGAAAAATCTCTCTATTTGTGTTCCAGTAGTAATTCTATCGAATCCTCTTCTTCTTCTAATCATCTTGTTGATGCCATACTGAACGTTGTTAGAACACACACTCAAGTTTATAACGTTTCCCAAGCTATGTGTCACATATATCTTGACTCCAATCATATGGCTGATGACTGTCCCTAGTTCCTTGAGCAAGTAAACGCTTTCAACGGACCTAATAACCACCCAAATCTTTCTTATGGTCCAAATAACCCTCTGATGAATAGACCTTTGAATCAAGCATTTCCAAACAATGCTTCGAACCCTCTCTTTAGGCAAAATCAGTACAATTCAAACCAGGCGCCTTTCCAAAAATCCCATCTAACAGTTGCACCCCAATATGAAAAACGCCTTTCTACGATTAAGGGGAATTTAACTGAGGTGAGTCAACTATTAGCGCAAATGACTAAGCAAAGTGTTGAAAATCAAAACAAGTTAGTCAACTCGTTACACTCATACATGCAAAACACGAATCAGCAAATGGGTGAACTTCAAAAACAAATGTCTCAACTTAATGCTAGATTAAGTGAAAGGAAAAAGGGTACGTTTCTAAGTCAATCCATCCAAAACCCTAGGGGGAAAAAATTCAAACCCCAACCAAATTCACGTCATTCAAGATTCAAATGTTAGTCACCTAAATGCGGTCACGACTCTTAGGTCCGGCAAAAAGATTGACAATCATGTAGTCAACCCAAAAGATTTACTGGACTATCTTCCAAACCCTAGTGAAAATTTGACCAACTCGGATCAGAACATTGAGCCAATTTCTGACAAAGACCATCCTCAAGCTCAAGTAGCCCAATCTACTGAGTTGTCTGCTCCATTTCCTCATAGACTCCGACCTAGGAAAAAGGTGGATCAACTAGAAAAGATCCTAGATATTTAAGCAAGTTAAAGTGAACATTCCTCTTTTAGATATTATACAAAAAGTTCCATAGTATGCGAAATTTCTAAAAGATTTATGCACTCAAAAACGTCATACATATGTACCTAAGAATGTGTTTCTAGCGGCATATCTTAGCGAAGTCTTATCCCAATCAATGTTAGTGAAATACAAAGATTCTGGCTACCCCCACAATATCATGTACTATTAGGGACAAGAAAATCGATAGATGCCTGCTAGACTTAGGTGCTAGTGTTAGCTTGGTTCTATATTCCGTCTACCACCAATTAGGATTAGGAGAACTGAAACCCACCAAGGTTACCTTTTAGCTTGCTGACCGTTCGATTAAGAAACCTATGGGCGAAATCAAGGATGTATTGATCATTATTGGCGAATTCTTCTTTCCAGTTGATTTCATTGTCCTAGACTCAACAGGTAAGCAATCCTACAAACCAGATCCCTTTGATTCTAGGACGACCCTTCTTAGCAACCTCTAATTCTCTTATCAACTGTAGAAATGGGTCTATGAAACTTTCTTTCGGTAACATGACCATCGAGCTAAACATCTTTAGAACCAAAAACTCTCCTAACTCTTATGTGGATCAGTTTTTTGAAATCCATGCAGTCCACAACAATGAACCTAAGCTCGATCATTTGAACAACGAAATTGAATCAAATTACGAAAATTTATTTCAAGATATTCCTGAAAATGTCTCTGATTCAATTCTTGTCGAGCCGCTCACAACTGAGAATATTCCTCAACCAATTTCTTCGGTTGAGTCGTCTCCAAAATTCGAACTCAAAGTAGTGCCCAGTCATCTTAAGTATGCTTACTTAGGAGGCAATGAAACTTTTCCTTTCATTATCGCTTCTGACCTTACTTTAGAGCAGGAACAATTGCTCCTTCCCATCCTTAAGAAAAATAAGGAAGCAATTGGTTGGTCCATGGCTGATATTAAGGGATTAGTCCTTCGATAGTCCAACATCAAATCCATCTTATAGATGATGCCAAACCCACTCGTGATCCCCAGCGTCGACTAAACCCCATCATGAAAGAAGTAATTCGTGCTAAAATCCTTAAATATCTTACCATTGGAATCATCTACCCGATTTTCGATAGTCAATGGGTTAGTCTGATTCATGTCGTGCCTAAGAAATCAGGTATAACCGTGATCCAAATTGAAGCCAACGAGCTTATCCCAACCCGCACCCAGACGTGTTGGCATGTTTGCATTGATTATAGGAAACTTAGCGTCACAACACGTAAGGATCATTTCCCTCTGCCATTTATCGATCAAATGTTAGAACGACTAGCCGGTCATGAGTACTACTATTTCCTTGACGGGTACTCAAGCTATAATCAAATTCCTATCGCTCTTGAGGACCAAGAGAAAACCACTTTCACTTGTCCATTTGGTACATTTGCGTACCGTTGTATGCCTTTTGGTCTCTGTAATGCGGTTGCTACCATCCAGAGGTGTATGATTAGCATTTTTTCTGATATGATCGAGCGATTTTTGGAAGATTTCATGGATGACTTTTCTATTTTTGGGGACTCTTACACTGAGTATTTACATCATCCTGATCTTATTCTTAACCGTTGCAAAGATAAACACTTAACTCTTAATTGGGAAAAATGTCACTTCATGGTCAAACATGGCATTTTTTCAGGGCATGTCATTTCTAATAAAGGAATTGAAGTAGACAAAGCCGAAATCGAAGTTATCTCTAATCTTCTCATTCCCAAGTCCATTAAGGACATCCGATCCTTTTTAGGTCATGTTGGCTTTTACCGTTGCTTTATAAAAAAATTTAGCAAAATTACTCGACCTTTGACTAGTCTTCTTGGTAAGGATGTTCCTTTCGACTTCAATTCTGATTGCATTTCATCTTTTGAGCATCTCAAAAATGAACTTGTCTTTGCTCCTATCATTTGCTCTCCCAATTGGAAGATGCCTTTTGAAATCATGTGTGACGCCTCGAATTTCGCTGTAGGCGTTGTCTTAGGACAACGAATCGATAAAATTCTTCATGTCATTTACTACGCAAGTAAAACTTTGAACGATGCTCATATCAATTATACCACCACTGAAAAAGAACTTTTGGCCATCGTTTTCGCTCTAGAAAAATTCAGACCTTATCTAGGTTGCTCACATATCACTATTCAAATCGATTACTCCACACTTAGATACCTTTTCTCTAAAAAGGATGCTAAGGCTCTTCTCATTCGTTGGATCCTTCTACTTCAAGAATTTTACATTACCATTGAGGATAAAAAAGGATCCGACAATGTTATTGTTGACCACTTGTCTCGTCTTTCAAATTCCCCATCTTCTTCTCTCCTGATCATTGAGAATTTTCCAAATGAACAACTCTTTTCTTTATTTACTGATCCTTGAAACGCTGTCATTGTCAATTACTTAGTCACCAAGTAGACTCCTTCATTTTGGTCCTAGCAGGATTAAAAAAATCTTTTCCCAAGTGAAACATTTTTTCTGGGACGACCCTTATCTTTTCAAATACTGTCCTGACCAAATCATCCGAAGGTGTCTTCCCGACACAGAAACTCGCAGTGTCCTCTCTTTCTGTCACGACCAAGCCTATGGTGGCCACTTCGGTCCTGAAAAGACAGCTGAAAAGGTTCTCCAATCGGGTTTCTACTGGCCCAACCTTTTCAAAGACGCTTACGGATTTTGCAAAACTTGTGATCGATGTCAATTCTTAGGAAAAATTTCTAAATGGAATATGATGCCCTTAAACCCCATTCAAGAAGTCAAAGTTTTTGACATTTGGGGTATAGACTTCATGGGACCCTTCCCTAATTCTTTTGGGAACCTTTACATTCTCTTAGCTGTCGATTATGTTTCAAAATGGGTCAAAGCTACTCCATGCAAAACAAACGATAACAAGGTTGTTATGCGCGTCTTAAAAGAAAACATCTTTTCAAGGTTTGGCACACCTCACACAATAATCAGCGACAACAGGACCCACTTCTATAATCATTCTATTGAAGCCCTCATGAGAAAGTATTCGACAACCCACAAGTTATCCACTCCTTACCATTCTCAAACTTGTGGGCAAGTTGAAGTATTGAATAGGCAGATTAAACAAATCCTTGAGAAAACTGCGAATCGAAATCGCAAAGATTGGTCCCAAAGTTAACCGACGCTCTTTGGGCTTACCGAACCGCTATCAAAACAAACTTAGGTTTACCCCTTATCGGTTGATTTTTGGAAAGCCATGTCACTTGCCAGTTGAACTAGAACATAGGGCGTTATGGGCAATAAAAACTTTAAATCTTGACTTAGAACAAGCAGGTGAACTTAGGAAGTTCAACTTAATGAACTTGATGAAATTTGAAATGATGCCTATGAAAATGAACGAATTTATATAGACAAAATGAAAGTTTTTCATGATAAATCAATTTTACGTAAAACTTTCATGCCAGATCAAAAAGTTCTCTTGTATGACTCAAGATTGCATCTATTTCCGGGTAGGTTAAAATCTAGATGGACAAGACCTTACACTGTACGAACCGTTTTTCCGTATGGTGCGGTAGAAATTGAGAATCCAATTGATGGATCATCCTATAAGGTCAATGGTCAACGCCTTAAACCTTACTTGGAACCAACACCCAATCAAGAGGGAGGGCTCATGGTCCTCCATGAGCCACATTACATTCGGTAAGACGCACTAACCCTCTTTTGTACATATGTAAATATTCTCTTACTTTTTTTCCTTTCACTAAGATATGTCTGATTAACGACTGTGAGGACATAGTCACACTCAAGTGTGTGTGCCTGTATGGGGGGCGGGGGAGGGGGAGGGGGGATTTACATTACATCAACAATCAAAATTTATGAACTAGGTCATTCATTGAACAAGGATTAACTTAAATGCATAAATAACACCTAGATTCTTGTTTGATAAGTTGAATTGTTGGGTGATGGGAATGAACATTATTTATTCATTGAGTCGTAATGTGTCTTTTTAAGATGCTAGCTTGAAACTGTGCAGACGTTATTCGTGTTCTGGAGTAAGCGTGTCAACCCTTGATGTACATGTTAGAATGTGAAAGTAAAAAAAAATCATCAAATAAAAATGATTTTGCACCTACATTTGTTGGATTTCATGAGTTCGTTTTCATGCATATTTTTTTACTTAAATTTTCAAACTTATAAGTTCTAAAGTCCACTTGGCCCAATTAAGGAGAAATAACTCATTGTAGCGTTCTTCTTCGATACCCCACATTATTCAAACCCAAGTTTTAGTCGATTTACATTCATGTTTGATAAGTTTTTCTTCTATTGGCATACTTTAGAACCTTTTGTTTAAAGGTTAAAAACACGTCATTTTTTTACCAATATTACACTACCCATTCCATACTTGTTTTAAGGTAGGATAACCATATACCACATCTATTTTATATGGGTTATCTATTTTACAAAACTTTGCTTATCTTTCCCTTTAGCTTTTTATATAACATCAATCTTGTCTTATGTGTTGAATTAGGGTTATAGAAGTAGGGTAACTAGGGCATATAACTTTCCTTTCATAAAGTGTTGGTTATGATTCGCTTAGTAGAGGAGGAATCAAACAAAATAATACACGGTATCATCCCATTCCATCTCCACTCATCATTCATCATGCAGAAGAAAAAAGAAAAAAAAAAGAGAAAAATGCAATAAAGAGAAAATCTCTTAGAATAAAATAGTCATCCATCATTCTTGACTATAAAGCATTCATTTCCATTCCATCCACATCCATCATATCGTACTTAGAAGCGAGAATTGTAGTAGAGGAGATGAAAGGAAACAAAACGTCCATATGTGCTATAGTATTACTTTATCTTTTGTAGTTTGAAGTTCAACTAGTACACTTGCCCTCTTATCTATAATATTTTTAGAACTTTCAAAATTTTCCTTCATCTATGCATAACTCACATACAATACATTACAGTTACACTGGTGAAAAATTATTCAAAAAGAAAAAAAAATGAATAAATAATTGGGTGCACATTGTCGATATGTAGAACTTTGGCTGACACCACGCTCTTAACCTTCAAGACAATTACAGTGTTATCAAGGAATTACGATTCAACTTGAAATTTTTTATTCACTTTTGCACCAATAATGGGGTGGACAATTAGGGACTAAACCGTTACTATTGAAGTTGGGTAAAGTCATTGGAATGTGAAAGATATATTGTTTGATTAGTCCACGTACATAAGACGCTTTGGATTTTGTGGGTGGTATCACTGAAAACCCTCACGAGACAACACTCGTCCTACTAAGGACACTTAAGGGTATAATGACTTGTTGCATTCTCTAAATACAATCGTGTTTCCTACGAAAGTGTGACATATCTTAGTTTAGTTTATTCGAGGACGAATAAAAAGATAAGTGTGGGGTTATTTGATATACACATAAATGTGCATATTTTATCCACTTATTTATCTTGTTTTCTTTTTAAAATAATTGATATTGTGTATCTGTAGCTGTGTTTTCAGATTGTTGATAAAAAGCATGGTTTAGAGCATTTGATGGATAAAGCATGAAGAATGTGCTTAAAAAGAGTGAAGTTTGAAATCGCTAAAGCTTGAAGAGTTTGAAATTGAAGAATGGTTGCAAAAAGAGCTCATCTTGGTAGATTTGGCTCACTAAAGACTCATGCTGCGTTCACGTTCGCTCATTTGCAAGGCCTCTCACTCTACAGCTGCGTTCACACTGGCTTATGAGTTATTTGGGCTAATTCTTTAGTCCCACATTGTGTTATTAGCCAATTAGTCTTTGTCATATAAGCTATAAATACACTTGTATCTTGTTCATTTAGAATTACACATTGGGTTTTATTATGTAATCCTTCTCTTGGAATAAAATCATTCTTCTCCTTTTCTCTTTACTTTTTATTGTATTTTATTTATGTTATTTATCTTTTCTTTTGGCTATGTCTAGCTAATCTCCTTTAATTATGGGGTGATGACGCTTAGATTAGATTCAATATGAATCACATAGCCAAAGAGATTAGAACTTCATGTATATAGATCTAGATCTGAACCTTCATATTTTGTGTCGTTTAAGAGTTGTGCTCCTTCACAGGGTATATTCGAGTTCGATCTAACGTTTATCAGATTAGATCTAATATTTAGGGTTTTAGAAAAAAATAGTGAATCTGTCCTAATAGCCTATTATTGTTTAAGAGCTTGCTCATGCATAGGCTATACTTGTTGTTGTTCACATATTTGTTTATAGAAACCTAATTATCATGGATTCATCTTTGTGGCAGAAACATGAACTAGATCTGTATTATCGATTGGCTATTGATGAATATTAATCTAGTTTATGTCATTGCTCCCTAATTGCTTTCTTTTATTATTAAAAACTCGCTTTTTCATATATTTTCTGTTATTTTCAAACAATCAAAATTTCGGAATAACTTGATTGGATATATTATTAAAATAATTTTGGTCTCAGAGTTCAACACCCTTTACAACAACCCTTGATGTTTAGGAAAGCCGAACGGATTAAATAGTTGTTTTCAAATGTTTAATTTGAAGATAAATGTTCTCGAGTGAATCGTTGAGTGGAGTGTAGATGTGGAAAGACTGAAGTTGGAGATGCTTCCTTTTCTTGTTATGACCATCTTCGTTGTTGTTAGCTTTAGCAAGTTTATACGGAACACTAAGGCTGGAGTTGTTTGAGCTTTGGACTTCATCTCAAAGTAGGTTGTCAAAGTGAGAAACTCGATTCCTTTGTGCTTCTTCTGGGTGTAGGGAATAATTGGCTTTCTCGTAAAAGACTTCTAAAGTCTCAGGCTATGTTTGGTCAATCCATTATCTAAATTCAGAATCTGGAAGTACGCCCCTGGTAAGTTAGGCTAGAATAGTCTGAGGACTCAGCTCTTCGACATCTGCTAAAGTCTTGTCAAATTTCTCGAGGTAGCTCGACATAGTTTCATAGATGCCTTGGTAGATGTACATGCAGAATTACTAGAGTAAGTCCCTGGTTAATTGATCAAAGGTTGAGATGGTTCTCAGGGAAAACCAAATGAACCATAAAAGAGGCATGCCTTCTAAAAAGACAAGGTAGCACTTACACATCACATCGTCTGTAGCGTGAGGAAAATCCATAAGTTATTCGTAATGATTTATGAAGTCTCGGGGATTGGATTTCTTTAAGTAGGCTTCTATCTATGGCATATGGAATGTGCGGGCCATTCGACATTGAGGGCATCTTCAGTGAAGGGGTTACATCTTGCACTGGTTTTCCAATCGTCAGTGATGTGACCCGAGATTTTTCCATAATGCTGCTAAGTAGGTGTGTGAGAACAGAAGTTCAAATCTCTACTGGTTTCCATTAGCTGTGATCCGACTTAGGAACATGTATCCTCGGACGTCTTCATGGATGAATGTTGTATTCATCTTGAGAATCTTCAATGTTGGATCTTTGAGTTTGCAGAGGTCGTTAATCGGGAACTAGGGCCTGGCTGCATGAAGTGTAGGTACCAAGTCCTTTTTTGTGACAAATCGATCCATTTAAGTGAGGGGTCGAGAACTAACCTGTGGTTTGAAATTATACCCAAACTGAGAACAATCAAGATGTGGTTATTACAGAGAGAAACATGAATGGAAATCCGTGGGACATAATTTTGATTAATTTTCTTGATGAGGCTCCTTTGTGTTTCTCCCAATTTTCTCATCGTTTCATCAAATTGACCTCGATTAATGAGTGCATCGAAATTGGAAATAGTAGCGATATTCGTGTTGGTCAGAAATTCAATGCATTGAGGCTGAGGAGAGTTTTCCAAGTCAGGATCAATCGAGGATGGTTGTAACAACCCGAATTTTATTAACATATTAAAATCATAAATCAAGGCAGAATTAAATTTTAAAATAAGAATCAAGGGAAATGGGTTGCGCCATTGCGTTCGTCTCGAAATTTTACATGAAATAGAATACGAGTTTTCGAAAATCGGAGTACGTATGACCAAGATATGGCCTGTACAAGTTTCAGCAGACTTTCAGGCAGACTGACCCCAGGTCGACTGTAGTGTCGACTGCACAATCGACTTCCCCCCCAGATCGACTGTAGTGTTGACCTCCCCCTGTACAGGTCGACCTGGTCAGCCTGGTGTGGCCCAGAACCCATTTTTGAGGCCCAGGATGAGTTTTGATGGTCCAGATTGACTCTAGGGATGATCTAAGGGCCTAAATGAGTTCCTACATCTATAAATACAACCTAAGGCCTAACCCTAATTCACTACAACATGTCTAACCACCATTATACTACTAAAATCCCTCTTGGTCATGGCCGCCGTCTCTAATCTTCTTCTTAAGCTTTCATACGCAATCCAATGCAAAGATGAAGACTTCTACAACAATTCAAGGAGATGAATTAACAACTCTACAATGTTTCAACATTGATTTCAGTTCTTAAATTCACTAGCCATGCTAAGTAAGTTCTAGTTACTTTTTAGATTAAAATACTTAATTTTTGTATGGCTATGGAATAAAGTGTAATTGGATATAAGCATGTTTATCAATTCAGATATATTCCTGTTTATCTTTGAACCTTGAGTTTTAAGACTTGTTCACCTCCATTCTTATGTCTAGTTCATGCTCTATTCAGTCGTTGTAAATCAGTTTCTTGGATTCATGTTGATATTATTATCAAGATCTAATCTTTATGCCTATCATGATGATTTATGATGTTTTCTCTCGGATCTTGTTTTATTGCAAAATTCTACCTTTCCCCTATTTATTTTCTTTTGATGAACCTAGATCAATTTCGGATCTAGGCCTAAAACACGATTTTGCGTACGATTTAATACGGGGAAAAGTATGGGAATATTACCTATTTGGATATATGCGATTGGTGGAATTGATGGCATAACATGAAAATTGGATATATGGGTATTATTGCCATTAATATGAAATTTGATAACTTATGTAATAAGGAAAGATGTGCTTCATTGTAGATTAAGCAATATGTAAAGACAAGAATGAATTTACAATTGAAGGCGACATTAGTTATATTATAAAAAGGAACAAAACATTGGTTAGGTTGGATAATCCTCTGAGTATCAATCTGATGTTGATTCCGGTCTTCGGGGTTGGTATTTAAGGAATTATTCTCTCTCTCCAGTGTGTTTGTAAGTTAAGGGGTACTTGGTTGTAAAGGTTGAATAATTACCATGTTATTGTACCATAACGTGGGTTAATGTATGAATCATAGGAATAACATGTTGTGGGCTTATTAATGGACTTAATATAGTGCAAGTTAAGAATTGAATTAATAAGCAAAGTTGAAAGTTGGTATGAATGGAAATAACCAAGTTAAATGATAAGACTGATGAGGTAGCACAAGCGCATAGTTAATGGATAGACATAGGGTCTAATGGCAGATAAAGTCAAGGCGCTTGGTTAAACCCAGACGTTGGCGGTAATATGAATGACATATAAAATATAACCTATAAGCACTTAACCAAGATAAAGCATGTATTAAGACATGAGGATGATGTAGGGGTTAAGTGGGGGACATGGGTAACATGTAAAACATAACTGGTGTATACTTAACCAAAATTTAAGCATGTAAGTGAACATGAATAAGAAGGGGTTAAGTAAGAATTACTAGAGGGGACCAAGCATAGGAGGGAAGCTTGTGTCGAGGAAAGGGGACCCTTTTCAGACCAGTAGCCCATTACGTATCTTTGTGAGCTCGACCCATGTCGAGGACGGGACACGCATATTGGGTTTGATTGTAAGAGGTCAAAACGGGTTAGCGATGACAATGCAAGTCCAACGGGTTTCATATGCATGTGTGGACCCGGACTGGTAGGTAAGACGTTGTTGCATCGTGTAGGTATAAGCCGTGCATCTCTGTTGTATTGGGTTGCCACTTTGGGAAGTGATAAACCAAACTGTGGGGCCAGCACAGGTATCTACGAGTTAGGGAGCCGATCGAATGGGGAGGGTAGTGGGTACGACTAGTGGAGATAGGAGCAGGTGGCACCTATGACGGAAGCTAGGAGTACAGCTACCATATTATGAATATTGTAATTAGAATGGGGAGGGTAGTGGGTACTACTAGTGGAGATAGGAGCAGGCGGCACCTATGACAGCAGCTAGGGGTACACGAAACTACCATTATTATTATCACTTATGTTCACTAGGTAGGATCACCTTATTATATAACACGGGCTACTAGTTGGGACACTAGTAAGGGGTAAGGATCCTTGTTACATAGGACACTAGTTGGAGTACTAGTAAGAATACAAATCATTCCTTGTAAGACACTTGTGAGGATGCTAGTTAGGTGGTGCAGAGCAAATAGATATCACAAAAATCTATTAATGGCGAAGCAGAGGAATCGTGATATGTTTAATAGGAATCTTACGAAATTATACTTAGTTTATCTTGAATGCGAACCATGCGATGTTACTTGACAAAAATCACATCTTAGTTATCTTGCCTGTTGCTTATCTTGTCATCATGCTTATGTTTACTTTCAGTTTACTCATGCCATATTATCCTTAACTATTTTTGTGTTGAAAGTCACTAGGACTTACTCAGTCTTTATGACTGACCCGTTTTGTTTCGCCTCTTTTTCTTCCGTTCACCCCCCAGGTTCGCAGGGTGGGAATACAGCTTAGTTCGGATCTTACCAAGCTTCAAGGCTCTTTCATGTATGGCTTGGATTTCTCTTGGCTATGGCTTGCTTTGCTTTATTGGGGAATACTACAATTTGTTTTTATGCTTCTTTGTTTTTTAGCAAGACAGATATTTTAACTATGTAATTGGGTATTGGAAGTTGATGGGCTTTTATTGTAAACAATCATATTCAATAAATGATTTTAAGTACTTCCACTTTACTTTCCGCTGTTTTATATATGTCTGTCTTGTAATATTTCTGTTCCAGTACCTATAATGCTCCATTGAAGTTAAGGCATTCCCTTTGTGAGTGACCTTAATGGATGTGGGGTGTTACATTTGGTATCAGAGCAGAAGGTTACCAGATTGGGCAAAAGTTTTCAGAAACCTTCTGAACTAGTTTTCAAAACATTTACAAAGAAGCAAATTTTCAAGAAAATTTTGTTTTGATTAAAAGGCGTATTCCCCAGAGCCATATGCACTATCTTTTGATTCCCTCTTGAAATCTCTCCTCTCTCTCTTTTCACCATAATTTCGTAGGCATCCGACATATGTCGGAGGGCAAAGAAGTACCCAACCTCCATCTGTAGCCGCAGTAGTTCCATCTGCGTCTAATCTTATTTCAAGTTGTGTAGAGTTGCCGTGTGTTGGAGGTAGCTTCGAAGGACTTGTCAACAAACTATACAAGAACAAGAGACTAGTTGTTATAGCCTAATCCACGAAGGAGGAAAAAGGTGAAAGGAAAGAGGCCAAAGTGAAAGAATAGTAGAACCCATGACAAGAGAATGTATCTTTAGTATGGTAAGGAGGGAGTGTAGTTAAGTATTATAGGACAAGAGCAAGGGCAAAAGGCAAGGTCGTTGTGAGGGCAATTGTATACCTAAGAGAGGTGGTAACGTTTCTGTTAAAAGTTTAGCTTTCTTTTCTATCATCCCACTAGAACTTTGTTTTGTACATCGCATCCTTTTAATTCTGCTTCGATAGTTGAGTCTCTGCACCTTAGTACTAGCGTATTGGAGGATCCCAATTTTTGTCTCAAATCCTGTTGGGGAATTGGCTCATTTATTCATGATTTGTTTGGATGTCTAGGTATTGAGCTTAGAAGGAATGCTTATGATTTTTGGGCTAGGAGTGGATTCTAGGGATGGAGTGGTTATCCAATAAGGGTGCCATTCTCGGTTTTGAAAGGAGGGTAGTTAGACTCTTGACTTGCCTCGGTAATGCCCTCGAAGTCTAGTGTAACCCTTAGGGTTTTTGCCATGCTTAGTTACCTAGAATCTCTAGATACATTTATTGATCCGCTCGAGTAGTGTTCGCCACTAAGGTGGATGGGTCATTTCGCTTATGCATGAGTTGTAGAGAATCACCTTAGTAAGTGAACGAGATCCAAGATTCACTAGTGAATTTTCGAGAGCTTACATGGAACCCTCAATACACAGTTATGTTTGAGACCGAGTATACTAGAGGGAGAATAAGTGAAAGTGGAACGGGAGGCAACAGTGAAATGAGTTCCAACTCGTATTTTGGAAATAAGAATCAAGTAGCTATGAAATTGTGAAGTTAAAGACGGTCAAAGCACAATGGAGTTAAGCTCAAGGAAATGCGACTTAGAAGATTGAAGACTAGATTCGTGCATAACATCTCTTTTTAAGAGTATATTCTTGATTCCTTTTTCCTGTAGAGCTTACTTGCATGCTATCTTTTGTGTATATCCTCTCGGTCCTATTCTCAATCCAATTTCTTTTGCAAACCCCATAGGGAGTATGACTCATCTGTTAGTTTTACATGTTGGGGCTTGAGGGTGTCCGTTGGGTTGATTAGACCTTTTGGGTTTTATAGGATATGGGTTGGTTTTCGGAAGGGATTTCTTGTGACCTAAAAGGAGTCCATCATGCTTAGTTTCCTATAATCACATATATATTGGTTGGGTTGAAAATTTCTTTGGGTGTCAGTCTGATGTTGATTTCGGTCTTTGGGGCTGGTGCTTAGGGAATTCTTCTCCTAATCAGTATATATGTGACGTAGATTTCCAGCTTTGATGGGCGCAGAGTTTTTACTTGCTTCTATCATTCGACTATATCTTTATGTTGGAACAGTTGGGTGTAAACATGTGTTTGAGACATGTTATGATTGATGGTTGCAAGTGGTTGCTCGTGGATGCATATACACGCACATTAGGCACTAGATCGGCTCAGTCACCTTTCATATTGCATATGCATGAGTGTTTACACTTGTTTATGGATGGAATTGAATGTGTTATCATGTGGATGTTGCATATGGATGGATGTTTGTGCACACATATAGTGTTTATGTGACTAGGACTATTTGCATACATGTTGGACTCATGGCACTAAACATATTTTGCATCTAGAAGATCAATCAGGCCTGATCATTTGCATTAGACAAGGAACATATACACACACTTCTTGCATATGTTCATACAGCATTAGAATTTTCTTAAGGACAATGAATGCCTGTGATTGATGATTGAGTAGATGGATGATTGGATGGTAGGACACATTCTTCTTAACTTGAAGATTTCGGGGACGAAATCCTTTAAGGAGGGTAGAATGTAACAACCCGAATTTTAATAACATAATAAAATCATAAATCAAGGCAAAATTAAATTTTAAAATAAGAATTAAGGGAAATGGGTTGCGCCATTGCGTTCGTCTCGAAATTTTACATGAAATAGAGTCCGAGGTTCCGAAAATCGGAGTCCGTATGACCAAGTTATGGCCTGTACAAGTTTCAGCAGACTTTCAGGCAGACTGACCCAAGGTCGACAGTAGTGTCGACTGCACAGTCGACTTCCCCCCCACCAGGTCGACTGCAGTGTCGACCTCCCCCCTGTACAGGTCGACCTAGTCGGCCTGGTGTGGTCCAGAACCCTTTTTTGAGGCCTGGGATGAGTTTTGATGGTCCGGATTGACTCTAGGGATGATCTAAGGGCCTAAATGAGTTCCTACATCTATAAATACAACCTAAGGCCTAACCCTAATTCACTACAACATGTCTAGCCACCATTATACTACTAAAATCCCTCTTGGTCATGGCCATCATCTCTAATCTTCTTCTTAAGCTTTCATACGCAATCCAATGCAAAGATGAAGACTTCTACAACAATTCAAGGAGATGAATTAACAACTCTACAACGTTTCAACATTGATTTCAGTTCTTAAATTCGCTAGCCATGCTAAGTAAGTTCTAGTTACTTTTTAGATTAAAATACTTAATTTTAATATGGCTATGGAATAAAGTGTAATTGGATATAAGCATGTTTATCAATTCAGATCTATTCCTGTTTATCTTTGAACCTTGAGTTTTGAGACTTGTTCACCTCCATTCTTATGTCTAGTTCATGCTCTATTCAGTCGTTGTAAATCAGTTTCTTGGATTCATGTTGATATATTATCAAGATCTAATCTTTATGCCTATCATGATGATTTATGTTGTTTTCTCTCTGATCTTGTTTTATTGCAAAATTCTACCTTCCCCCTATTTATTTTCTTTTGATGAACCTAGATCAATTTCGGATCTAGGCCTAAAACACGATTTTGCGTACGATTGAATACGGGGAAAAGTATGGGAATATTACCTATTTGGATATATGCGATTGGTGGAATTGATGGCATAACATGAAAATTGGATATATGGGTATTATTGCCATTAATATGAAATTTGATAATTGGGGTATCGCCATTAAAATGGTAATTGCAAGAATTGGGATTGACATATGTAATTTGGCTTGAACTTGATAGGTGTAAATTGGCATAAATTGGGCATACATATAAAATGGCATGAACTGAACATGTGTAAATTTGGTATGAATTAGGCATATGTAAAACAGACATGTAATCCAGAACTTGGGCATATGTTGATTAGGTGAGATTTGTAGTTGAAACACATATGATAATTTATGTCTTGAAAAGGAGCTAATATGAACACACCTAAGTGGGTTTTGGGTAGTTGGAATATAATAGCCTTAAAGGAGGGATAAATATAAATTGGGGTAAGTTGCCTTTAATGGCATAAGATAAATTGTGGTAAAATTGGTATGATTTTTGCATACCATTAATTGATGAACATAATTGAGTCAAATATGGACATCGTTAAATTAGGAATTAATTGATAATTTGAATAGGGAAATTATTAAGACTGGGGTAAATGATTATAAGTGATAATCAATGCTTAGGACACGAGGTTGGACTCATTTGGGACCGGACCCGCCCGGCAAATCCAGTAGTCACAAATGGTAGCCCAATGTGAGAGGTCCTAGTCCAAATTAAAAGCGTAACAGTTGTAAAGACACGAGGTTAGACTCTTTTATGGTGTAAGACAGCCCGGACCCGCCCGGCAAATCCAGCTGCCATAAATGTCAGTCTAATGTGAGAGGTCTTTATAGGGTTACGGCCTTAATGAATTAAGAAATACTTAACCAGATAAACATGTGGTGGGACATGAGGGTTAAGTGGGTGACATGTGGGTGACATATGGAAATACGAATAGTAATACTTAACCAACATAACATGGTAATTAGACCAGTGGGTAGGGTTAAGTAAACTAAGAACACTTAACCAATATGGTATGAGTGGGTGGGTTAAGTAATATGATTAGGCTAATGACACTTAACCAATATGGAATGAATGGGTGGGTTAAGTAATATGATTAGGCGAATGACACTTAACTGTTATGACATGAATGGTTGAGTTAAGTAAATTTTAATTAATGCCTAAGTGGGAATGATAACTTATGGAATAAAGTAAGTTAGGCGGAACAATAAATAAGATGAGATAACTTATGTAATAAGGAAAGATGTGCTTCATTATAGATTAAGCAATATGTAAAGACAAGAATGAATTTACAATTGAAGGCGACATTAGTTATATTATAAAAAGGAACAAAACATTGGTTAGGTTGGATAATCCTCTGAGTATCAATCTGATGTTGATTCCGGTCTTCGGGGTTGGTATTTAAGGAATTATTCTCTCTCTCCAGTGTGTTTGTAAGTTAAGGGGTACTTGGTTGTAAAGGTTGAATAATTACCATGTTATTGTACCATAACGTGGGTTAATGTATGAATCATAGGAATAACATGTTGTGGGCTTATTAATGGACTTAATATAGTGCAAGTTAAGAATTGAATTAATAAGCAAAGTTGAAGGTTGGTATGAATGGAAATAACCAAGTTAAATGATAAGACTGATGAGGTAGCACAAGCGCATAATTAATGGATAGACATAGGGTCTAATGGCAGATAAAGTCAAGGCGCTTGGTTAAACCCAGACGTTGGCGGTAATATGAATGACATATAAAATATAACCTATAAGCACTTAACCAAGATAAAGCATGTATTAAGACATGAGGATGATGTAGGGGTTAAGTGGGGGACATGGGTAACATGTAAAACATAACTGGTGTATACTTAACCAAAATTTAAGCATGTAAGTGAACATGAATAAGAAGGGGTTAAGTAAGAATTACTAGAGGGGACCAAGCACAGGAGGGAAGCTTGTGTCGAGGAAAGGGGACCCTTTTCAGACCAGTAGCCCATTACGTATCTTTGTGAGCTCGACCCATGTCGAGGACGGGACACGCATATTGGGTTTGATTGTAAGAGGTCAAAACGGGTTAGCGATGACAACGCAAGTCCAACGAGTTTCATATGCATGTGGGGCCAGCACAGGTATCTACGAGTTAGGGAGCCGATCGAATGGGGAGGGTAGTGGGTACGACTAGTGGAGATAGGAGCAGGCGACACCTATGACAACAGCTAGGAGTACAGCTACCATATTATGAATATTGTAATTAGAATGGGGAGGGTAGTGGGTACCACTAGTGGAGATAGGAGCAGGCGGCACCTATGACAGCAGCTAGGGGTACATGAAACTACCATTATTATTATCACTTATGTTTAGTAGGCAGGATCACCTTATTATATAATACGGGCTACTAGTTGGGACACTAGTAGGGGGGTAAGGATCCTTGTTACATAGGACACTAGTTGGAGTACTAGTAAGAATACGGATCATTCCTTGCAAAACACTTGTGAGGATGCTAGTTAGGTGGTGCAGAGCAAATAGATATCACAGAAATCTTTTAATGGCGAAGCAGAGGAATCGTAATATGTTTGATAGGAATCTTACGAAATTATACTTAGTTTATCTTGAATGCGAACCTTGCGATGTTGTAACACCCCACCTCTGCCAGGGTGGCTCTTGCAAGCACTCTGACTTTGGAGGGGCGTTTGAATCAGGTAAACACGCATAATGATATATCAAGGCAGAACAAGAACATATGTATATATGTAAATAGAGTAAATAAGATAAGTAAAACAGCGGAAGATTTCAAACTATTTCAAAACAAGTCTGATACAACATAATGTCAACTTTCCAAATACACAAGTCTAGATAAAAACAACATCACTGAAAAACTGAAATACATAAGTACTATCCCCAAAATAAGTGATAACCATAGCTAGCTTCATGTCAAGACCGTACATGAGCTAAAATCCCACAAGCAAGCTATCAGAAATCCAAGCTAAGCTCCAATATTCCCACCATGAGAACCTGGGGGGGGGGGGGAACGGAAGAAAAGAGGAGAAAGAAAAACAGGTCAGTCAAAAAGACTGAGTAAGCCCTACTACGATCAATGTAAACTGATAAAGTTAACTGGCATGAGAAGCAGGGATGAACATAAGGATAACAACATACTAGCATGATGATTAACTAACAAGGTAGATAAAGGTGTCATCGCATAATCAGGTTTAAGAGTTTTGCACCACAGGTGTACCAGCAAGCTAACATGACTTGAATAAACAAGCATTGATCCCTTAGCCCAAGCTTTGGCCCAATAACATGAAGTGACCCTAACACGAGGTCCAATAACATGAAGTGACCCTAACACGAGGTCCAATAACATGAAGTGACCCTAACACGAGGTCCAATAACATGAAGTGACCCTAACACGAGGTCCAACCAAACGGTCTAGTCGATCGGCTCCCTAAGCCTAACTCGTCACGTGTTGGTGTCAATACGGCCCAAACATAATTGTAGTCAGACTGTGCAGGGTCTCCCGTCGGGTGTATCAAGCCCTAGGGTGTCAACCCCTGGACACCATAAACATGAGTGCACCGTCTCGATCTACTGGTACCCGTGCATGTTTTCCCCGGCTTCGGACTATGTGCACGACCATGGTCCGCCCGGAACTACACCGGCGTACCACTCTGCCGTCGCTTTTGGTCACTTACCTCCAGTCCAGTAATCGTGCCCCCACCCTAGCCTAGTCCCTAGGGTCATAATGATACAAACTTGGGATTACTGTTGGAGTGGACCCCCATTGCTAGGATTTTTCTAGTGGGTTAAGTACGGTTTAACCCTCTTGCTAATCATGGATTAACTTGGTTAAGTGTAACGATGAGTTCACGACTTAACCCTGATTAATCTGCCAAGCCCAAATTGGTTAAGTATTAAGTGGACCATGACTTAACCCTAATCATGAGGCATTAATTAATTTAATGCGCCTTAACCTCTCACATTAGACTTTGTTGCGGTTACTAGTTAAGCCGGGCGGGTCCGGGTAGCTTTACACCACAACTTGGTCTAACCTCGGGTTCAAGGTACAACATGACCAACTTCTCACATTGGGTCCTATTGTTTGTAGCAACTAGTTAAGCCGGTCGGTTCCGGGTAGGTTTACGCTACAAACTCAACCCAACCTCGAGTTGGTCACACTTACATTTTCTAAGTGTCATGTCCATCATGTTTCCAAAACATGTTACAAGTTTTCAAGCATTTGGGTAGACCTAACTTAATAGGTAAATTCCCAAAGGGTAGACCTAACTTAATAGGTAAATTCCCAAGCTTATGTTTTTATGTCTTTTAAGTTTACCCAACCCCAAACGCAATCCCATCGCTTACATATCGCAATAGCGCATAAAGGATAGAAAGAGGGAACTTGGCATAATCATGACATAAAGGTGTTGAAGCCACCAGTTTAACATGGTGGCATATGAAATGTACATGTGTTCATATACTTGCACATTACATTTTTAGGCCTCAAAAGCATGCATAAAACCAAACTTAGCATATAAGTGATACATGGTGATAAATAACAGGTAGAAGTTGCCATAAGTTCGCATTTAGCCTCACATGCAAGTTATCATAAGAGATATGATAACTTACATGTTGTCAAAATGCAACCTTGAGCATAAAGCTTGAAGCTTTATGTCCATATACTCAAGATAAGCTTGCATAACATGATAACATGAACAAAATGATCATCCCAAACTTGCATAACATACTTGCATATCATATGACGAACTTGCATATCAAACTTGCATAACATAACATGATAAACTTGTATATCATAACATGGCAAACTTGCATAACATAACATGATAAACTTGCATATCATAACATGGCAAACTTGCATAACATAACATGATAAACTTGCATATCATAACATGACATACTTGCATAACATAACATGATAAACGTGCATATCATAATGGCCAACCAAACTTGCATCATTCATTTAACTTTAGAGTTTTAATATGAAAGTAGAATAGGGCTTACAATGCTTATGAAGACACAAAAATATGACAAAGCCCTTATGCAATCAATTAGACCCAAAATGCAAGCTCTAATAAAAAACCCTTGAGCCAAAATGATCAAAACCCTTGCTTTATGATGTAAATATGGAAACTTGACTTGAATGCAAGCTAATGATGCTTATACAAGCTTGAAAACACTTGTATGCATGGAAAATCTCATAGAAATTTATTTAGGAATTTTATGAAGAGAGTGGAGGCCATGAGAGGATTGATTTTGCCATAGTTTAGTTGTATGAATGAATAATGATGATTTAGGGTTAGGTTAGGGCCTTATTTATAGAGATTAGGACTAGTTCTAGCCTTAGGATTAAACCCTAGTTCCAATCTCAGCCCTTAAAACCGAATCTGGCCCCCAAACTCAACACAATCCCAAAATGGTGCACCAGGCAGAACTGCCCGGCTGAGCCAAGTCGACAGCCAAGTCGACAGGGCTGTCGACTTGGGTCCAACCAAGTCGACTCCCAAGTCGATAGGGCTGTCGACTTGGGTGCTTGGTGGGAAGTTTCCCGCCTGGCCCAATCTATCCAAATTTTCAAATTCAAACTTGAATTTGAAATCTGTTTTTACTTTGAATTTTTCTGAGAACTTCGTTGGGCCTTATTCGGGTCATACGGACTCCGATTTTCGAAAACTCGGACTCTGTTTCGCGTATTTTTCCGAGACGAACGCAATGGCATAGCCCGTTTCCCTTGATTCAGATTTTAGAATTAAATTCTGCCTCGATTTACGTTATAATAGGTTATTGAAAATACGGGTTGTTACATTCTCCCCTCCTTAAAGGATTTCGTCCCCGAAATCTTCAAGTTAGGAAGAACGTATCCTACCATCCAACATCCATCTACTCAAAACATCATCCACGAGCAATCATTGTCCTTATAAGATTCTAAATGTTGCATGAACATATGCAAAGGTGTGTTTATATGTACTTATCTAATGCAAATATCATCAATGCAAATTATGTTAGTGAAATGAATCCATATGTATGCAATTCCTAACATAATGTATAACATCTATATGTGTGCACATAACATACATCCATATGCAACATCCATGTGATAACACAAAAATTTTCATCCATGAATAAGCGTAAACACTCATGCATATGCAATATGAGGAGTGTGTGAGCCGATCTAGTGCCTAATGTGTATAATGCATCCACGAGTAACCACTTGCAAACACTTGCAACTACTTGCAACCATCAAGCATAACATGTTTCAAACACATGTTTCATCCAAAGGGTTTCTACCTAAGGTTCTCATGACAAGATTAACATGATAAACTAGATAATCAAGACAAACATGGATAGCAAAAGATATGCTACAAAGAGATCGGGAAGATAAGCAGGATATACTCCTTTTGGATTACAAGAAATCCCTTCCTAACCCTGACATGTATTACTAGCCAATAAGTCGTACCTCCCGACAAAAATAGGACCGAGAGGATATACGAAAAAAGATAACATGCGAGTAAGTTCCACAGGAAAACAAGGATCAAGGATATGCTCTTAAAAAGAGATATGATGCGCGTATCTAGCCTTCAGTCTTCTAAGTCACGTTTCCTTGAGTTTAACTCCACTGTGCTTTGACCGTCTTTTACCTCATGATTTCCTAGCTTCTTAACTCTTATTTCCAAATATGAGTTGGAACCCATTTCATTGTCGCCTCTCGTCTTCCTTTTTCACTTACTCTTTTATCATTCTTGGCTTAAACATAACTATGGCCTCATGGTTTCATGCAAGCTCTCCAAAATTCACTAGTGAATCCTGGATCTCGTTTACTTACTATAAAGTATTCCACGCAGCAGAACTTTTCTTGGAAATACCAATCCACGTTACTAATGTGATTTTCTATAACTCATGCTTGAACGAAATGAACCATCCGCCTGCGAATGATAGGCCGTACTTAGATTCAGTCGCTTGCCCATGACTTCCCGTAGACTATCCCAAAACTGGCTAGTGAAGATTGAGTCATGGTTACTAACTATACTTTAGGGAACCTCGTGCAACCGCTTTATTTCTTGAAAGTAAACCGTCGCTAGCTATGATGCAGTCCTTTCGCTCTTTACCGGAGTGAAATGAGCACTCTTCGTGAGTCTACCTACTATGACCCACATGCTCTTATTCCCTTTCCTTGACCTAGGCAGTCCATCCATGAAATCCTTCGTGATGCTTTTCCCTCTTCCATTGGGGGGACCTCCAATGGATATAATAGCCCACCGGGCTTCTATGACTCGGCCTTTAACCTGTTGGCACAACATGCACCTTGGGACAAACTCGGCCACCTCCTCGGGTGATGTGCATCTTCAAGAACCTTCTTTCTCTCATCGCGTCTTAGCCATCCCTTGTCATCTATAGCGAGGTGATTTACCATCTCGCCTCGAATCAACTTGTCCATGATCTCGACTAATTGCGGGTCTCTTTCTGTGAAGTCCCTACTTGATCCAGAAGGGTAGGTCTAAACTCAAGGGACGCTAACTAACTAATTAAACTGAGAGAACCTCTTATTTCAATTGTCCTCGTCGGAGCTTTTCGGTTTTGAACCGCGACCACTTTAGTAGGATCCACCACTAAGCCTTGCTTAGAAACTATGTGCCCAAGAAATCTAACTCCTTTTTCTCCAAAATGACATTTGGAGGACTTGGCTTTCAACTGATGCGCTCTAAGCGTATCCATCACCTCCTTGAGATGTCTAGCATGTTCTTCCTCGTTCTTCAAGAAAGTCAAGATATCGTCTACAAAGACTACCACAAACTCGTTCAGGAACTCCCTAGACACCCTACTCATCAAGTCCACGAAGTAGGCGGGTGCATTAGTCAAACCGAATGGCATGACCAGCCATTCTAAGAATCCATCTGGAGTTCTGAACGCAGTTTCGCCTATACTATCCTCAGCTATTCTGAGCTGATGGAACAGATGTTCCTACAAGCTGATCAAACAAATCATCGATCCTTGGCAATGGTTGTCTATTCTCTTTAACTCACGATAATCAACACAAAGTCGAAGAGAACCATCTGCCTTGGTAGTAAATACTACAGGAGCTCCCCATTCAGATATACTTTATCTAATGAAGTTCTTCTCAAGCAACTCCTTGACTTGCTTTCTTAACTCTCATCTTGCGGGGCCATGTGCCTAACCGACCACAAAACTATCTTGGCATTATCAACCAGATAAATGCGGAAATCTATCTCTCGTTTAGGGGTAACCCCCTTCACTTCACCCAAGATATCAGGATATTCTCGGACCACCCTCACCGATTACAAACTATCGATAGACGAGTTGAGGGATTCAAGATAACACAACATGACGGGACTCGTAGGGTTACTAGAAATTTATAGGGTATTACCGAGGCGAGTCATGAGCCTCACAACCCTATGCTCAAAAATCAAGGATGGCTCCAAAACTGGACAACCCATCCATGCCCAAAATCAACCCATACCCCATGAAACCGAGAATATAAGCATCACGCGAGAACTCTATACTCAAGATAGAGATTTTCAAATCCACGTAGATAATAGACAAATGGGCGGAACCCCCAATTGGATTTGAAACACACACGGGATCATTAACTAGACTAGTACTTAGGTGCAAACCTTCAACTAAACCAGATGAAATAAACTATGCGATGCACCAGAATCAAACAAGGTACGAACTGGGAAAATCAAAAATATATACAAGACTTTCAACAGAAATACTACCTCGATCGGGAACTAGAGCGATATTGAGAGCATGAACTTGCCCTCCCGAAGGTCCAGCACGCTGAGTCTGACCCTGGCCTTGCCCTTGCTTCTTCGGGCAATCCCTAGTGAAGTGTCCCATTTCTCCACAGTTAAAGCAAGTGCCCTTCCTTTTTCTGCAATCCTTGTTTAGATGAGTCGAGCTTTCACAAGTAAAGCACCTTTTTTCCTTCTTATCTTCAGACTTCTCCTCCTTCTTTTTCATTTCCTTTTTGGGCTCTGTTTCCTTGTTTTGAGACTCATTCCTCTCGACCTCCTTCTTGTCACTCCTATTCTCTTCATTGAGTAGGGCCATATTCACCAAACTCTCGAAGGTTGCCCCTAAGGGTATATGAGACATGGCTAAACCATGTAATGGCTCGTTTAATCCTAGAGCAAAGTATAGGGCCTTCTTCTGAGCTGTGTTAACCAAGTCTAAACCGACCCGAGCCAGTTGATTAAACTTATCTATTTATTCCCTAATAGTCATGTCCCCTTGCTTCAGTGATAGGAACCTTAGTCCAAACTTTCCCCGAAAGTCGTCCCAAGTCTCAATTGGCCTAGTAGCGGTGGTGACCACCCACCAACGTGCAGCTTCTTCCTTTAGCAACCACACTGCTAATAAAACCTTCCTACGGTCATCTATATCAAAGAAGGCAAAAAGATCTTCAGTTTCTTTCAACCAATTCCTTGCCTCTACATAAGTCTCGGTTCCAATGAAATTCTTGCAACCCATTGCTTTGAGGTCTTTGCAAATCTCCGCGAAATCCTTTTGTGGATGCCGAGGGGGAGGAGGAAGAGGAACCTTAGCGACAGGAGGAGGAGGAACATTAACTACCGGAGGAGGAGGAGGAACATCGGCGGGGCCGGCTTCGGTCGCCCTAGCCTCCAAAAGTCTCCTATACCAAACAGGTACGTGTACTCCCTCCGGAATAGCAAAGTTACCGGCCATACTGAAAACGAAGAAAAAGATAGATTCAGAATGGAGAAAGACGAAGGAATTTTGCTAATGGCTTCTTTGGGGAATAGCCTTTAAAATAAACTAGACTTTTCTTTGGAAAATACTTTATACTTGGTTTTGAAAATAGTTTTCCAAAAGTTTCAAAAACCTTTTTGTTCCTTCTCGTAAACCATATGCTTTGATACCAAATGTAACACCCCACCTCCGCCAGGGTGGCTCTTGCAAGCACTCTGACTTTGGAGGGGCGTTTGAATCAGGTAAACATGCATAATGATATATCAAGGCAGAACAAGAACATATGTATATATGTAAACAGAGTAAATAAGATAAGTAAAACAGCGGAAGATTTCAAACTATTTCAAAACAAGTCTGATACAACATAATGTCAACTTTCCAAATACACAAGTTTAGATAAAAACAACATCACTGAAAAACTGAAATACATAAGTACTATCCCCAAAATAAGTGATAACCATAGCTAGCTTCATGTCAAGACCGTACATGAGCTAAAATCCCACAAGCAAGCTATCAGAAATCCAAGCTAAGCTCCAATATTCCCACCCTGAGAACCTGGGGGGGGGGGGGAACGGAAGAAAAGAGGCGAAAGAAAAACAGGTCAGTCAAAAAGACTGAGTAAGCCCTACTACAATCAATGTAAACTGATAAAGTTAACTGGGATGAGAAGCAGGGATGAACATAAGGATAACAACATACTAGCATGATGATTAACTAACAAGGTAGATAAAGGTGTCATCGCATAATCAGGTTTAAGAGTTTTGCACCACAGGTGTACCAGCAAGCTAACATGACTTGAATAAACAAGCATTGATCCCTTGGCCCAAGCTTTGGCCCAATAACATGAAGTGACCCTAACACGAGGTCCAATAACATGAAGTGACCCTAACACGAGGTCCAATAACATGAAGTGACCCTAACACGAGGTCCAATAACATGAAGTGACCCTAACACGAGGTCCAATAACATGAAGTGACCCTAACACGAGGTCCAACCAAACGGTCTAGTCGGTCGGCTCCCTAAGCCTAACTCGTCACGTGTTGGTGTCAATACGGCCCAAACATAATTATAGTCAGACTGTGCAGGGTCTCCCGTCGGGTGTATCAAGCCCTAGGGTGTGAACCCCTGGACACCATAAACATGAGTGCACAGTCTCGATCTACTGGTACCCGTGCATGTTTTCCCCGGCTTCGGACTATGTGCACGACCATGGTCCGCCCGGAACTACACCGGCGTACCACTCTGCCGTCGCTTTTGGTCACTTACCTCCAGTCCAGTAATCGTGCCCCCACCCTAGCCTAGTCCCTAGGGTCATAATGATACAAACTTGGGATTACTGCTGGAATGGACCCCCATTGCTAGGATTTTTCTAGTGGGTTAAGTACGGTTTAACCCTCTTGCTAATCATGGATTAACTTGGTTAAGTGTAACGATGAGTTCACGACTTAACCCTGATTAATCTACCAAGCCCAAATTGGTTAAGTATTAAGTGGACCATGACTTAACCCTAATCATGAGGCATTAATTAATTTAATGCGCCTTAACCTCTCACATTAGACTTTGTTTCGGTTACTAGTTAAGCCGGGCGGGTCCGGGTAGCTTTACACCACAACTTGGTCTAACCTCGGGTTCAAGGTACAACATGACCAACTTCTCACATTGGGTCCTATTGTTTGTAGCAACTAGTTAAGCCGGTCGGTTCCGGGTAGGTTTACGCTACAAACTCAACCCAACCTCGAGTTGGTCACACTTACATTTTCTAAGTGTCATGTCCATCATGTTTCCAAAACATGTTACAAGTTTTCAAGCATTTGGGTAGACCTAACTTAATAGGTAAATTCCCAAAGGGTAGACCTAACTTAATAGGTAAATTCCCAAGCTTATGTTTTTATGTCTTTTAAGTTTACCCAACCCCAAACGCAATCCCATCGCTTACATATCGCAATAGCGCATAAAGGATAGAAAGAGGGAACTTGGCATAATCATGACATAAAGGTGTTGAAGCCACAAGTTTAACATGGTGGCATATGAAATGTACATGTGTTCATATACTTGCACATTACATTTTTAGGCCTCAAAAGCATGCATAAAACCAAACTTAGCATATAAGTGATACATGGTGATAAATAACATGTAGAAGTTGCCATAAGTTCGCATTTAGCCTCACACGCAAGTTATCATAAGAGATATGATAACTTACATGTTGTCAAAATGCAACCTTGAGCATAAAGCTTGAAGCTTTATGTCCATATACTCAAGATAAGCTTGCATAACATGATAACATGAACAAAATGATCATCCCAAACTTGCATAACATACTTGCATATCATATGACGAACTTGCATATCAAACTTGCATAACATAACATGATAAACTTGTATATCATAACATGGCAAACTTGCATAACATAACATGATAAACTTGCATATCATAACATGGCAAACTTGCATAACATAACATGATAAACTTGCATATGATAACATGACATACTTGCATAACATAACATGATAAACTTGCATATCATAATGGCCAACCAAACTTGCATCATTCATTTAACTTTAGAGTTTAAATATGAAAGTAGAATAGGGCTTACAATGCTTATGAAGACACGAAAATATGACAAAGCCCTTATGCAATCAATTAGACCCAAAATGCAAGCTCTAATAAAAAACCCTTGAGCCAAAATGATCAAAACCCTTGCTTTATGATGTAAATATGGAAACTTGACTTGAATGCAAGCTAATGATGCTCATACAAGCTTGAAAACACTTGTATGCATGGAAAATCTCATAGAAATTTATTTAGGAATTTTATGAAGAGAGTGGAGGCCATGAGAGGATTGATTTTGCCATAGTTTAGTTGTATGAATGAATAATGATGATTTAGGGTTAGGTTAGGGCCTTATTTATAGAGATTAGGACTAGTTCTAGCCTTAGGATTAAACCCTAGTTCCAATCTCAGCCCTTAAAACCGAATCTGGCCCCCAAACTCAACACAATCCCAAAATGGTGCACCAGGCAGAACTGCCCGGCTGAGCCAAGTCGACAGCCAAGTCGACAGGGCTGTCGACTTGGGTCCAACCAAGTCGACTCCCAAGTCGACAGGGCTGTCGACTTGGGTGCTCTGGCGGGAAGTTTCCCGCCTGGCCCAATCTATCCAAATTTTCAAATTCAAACTTGAATTTGAAATCTGTTTTTACTTTGAATTTTTCTGAAAATTTCGTTGGGCCTTATTCAGGTCATACGGACTCCGATTTTTGAAAACTCGGACTCTGTTTTGCGTATTTTTCCGAGACGAACGCAATGGCATAGCCCATTTCCCTTGATTCGGATTTTAGAATTAAATTCTGCCTCGATTTACGTTATAACAGGTTATTGAAAATACGGGTTGTTACAGATGTTACTTGACAAAAATCACATCTTAGTTATCTTGCCTGTTGCTTATCTTGTCATCATGCTTATGTTTACTTTCAGTTTACTCATGCCATATTATCCTTAACTATTTTTGTGCTGAAAGTCACTAGGACTTACTCAGTCTTTATGACTGACCCATTTTGTTTTGCCTCTTTTTCTTCCCCCCCCCCGGGTTCGCAGGGTGGGAATACAGCTTAGTTCGGGTCTTACCAAGCTCCAAGGCTCTTTCATGTATGGCTTGGATTTCTCTTGGCTATGGCTTGCTTTGCTTTATTGGGGAATACTACAATTTGTTTTTATGCTTCTTTTTTTTAGCAAGACAAATATTTTAACTATGTAATTGTGTATTGGAAGTTGATGGGCTTTTACTGTAAACAATCATATTCAATAAATGATTTTAAGTACTTCCACTTTACTTTCCACTGTTTTATATATGTCTGTCTTGTAATATTTCTGTTCCAGTACCCATAATGCTCCATTGAAGTTAAGGCATTCCCTTTGTGAGTGACCTTAATGGATGTGGGGTGTTACAATGGTCCAACCGAAATGTACTATCCTTTGGTCACCATTATCGGTAGACTTGGTCGGTAAGTTTTAGAAGACTTAAGTAGTGATCCAAGGTTTTACCTCTTTAGACATTGTCAGGCTTAATGGATTGGTGATAGAGCGAAATAGGGGGGAGAGACATTATCAATGCTAAGTAGTATCCACGCTCTGACCTTTTATCTTCTACACTGCCTCAATTTGATTTATATAAGAGATTGTCTTTCAGAGTGTAGCTAAGAGTAAGATGCATTAGAGACACAACATATGGATTTATATATCTATATAGGGAAGAACATTTTTGATGATTGCATGAATTTTATTCTCTTCATGATGGAAAACCTATTCTTTTCAAATCCATTTCCAGTTGGACATATAGCACTAGTTGCAAATTTGTCATTTGATCATCTAATTGGTTATGATTGTGAGGCTTTAATCTTAGCATGGTCGTATTGCTGTTTCGATCCTCAATGCATTTTTGGATCGAAATACACGTCTAATACTTGTTTTTAGCTACAGTAGTGGTGCGATGAGTACTTTCGCAATTTGACTTAGCCGATTGTAGACTCTGCTTTATCTCTATTCTTTCCTCGAGATAGAGCATGAGCTCATGAGAATCGAAGACTAGTGCAAGGATGTTAGGCCCATCATATATTTGCAGTGACCTATAACTAGAATGAATTACGCTATAACAACCCAAATTTTCAATATAAGAATATTTAATTTATTTAAATATGAAAATGATTATTTTATAAGTTAGAATAACCTAGTTTCGAAATATATAAGTTAATTAATATAACTGAACGTTAAAACAATAATTTTAAAATTGGGATTACTCGAATAAGTGAATCTGGAATCTAATATGAAATTAAATTGATTTCAAAGCTTATGTAAAATTTTATTTGAATAAAAATGATAATAATAAATTATTGTCGCTAAATATAAGTGTTTGGAAATCAATTAATAATTAACTTGATTTTAATATCACATAAAAATACCCATTATGAAAACCATCTCGGAACTTGACAAAACTAGTTTCATCAGGTCTGCAATGTTGAACTATTGTAGAATATCAAGTTTCACAGTAGTCGAGTAATCCATGAGCTCGCATGAACTTGAAAAACTCGACAAGAATATAAGTGAATAAAATATCAATAACAAACTTTGCTTATAAATATCCCTTATTTCTAAACCTAATTCTATCTCCTTCTTCAATCACTCGAGACAATTTCAAGCCACCACTTCAAAAAATCATCAAGTAACTAAACTAATTGAAATAGTTGATGAAATCAAACGGTTTCAGATCCAGTGGGTTTGTACACTTGAGTACTTCACTCTTGCACTTACAATATTGTGTACAATGATGTTTGCTGATGTTGACATGCATTTTTGCAAGGCAGTCAGATTTTGGATTTTCGGCCATCAAAATGCTCAGGACTTAAGCACGGACTTAGGAAAACACTGATAAACTTGGACTGAAGCATTGGATGTCTCAAAGAGTTGGGATTCACCGTGGCAAGATCAAATCAACCATCTTGGTTTGACATTCTCCGCTTGGCCTCCTCAGATCGATCTTCTTGTGAGACGCCTATTTTCGGATCGGTATGCCTGGTTTGGCCATGCCTGACCGAAAGGGGGCACGTCCCAATGACGTGTCCCACTACTCGCACTCCTCAACCTCGTCATATCCACGAACTCCATTACCTCCATAATTCCACTATGTGATGCAGCTGAACTAAATTGCTTCCTCATCTATAAATACCATTGACCGAATTTTTGGCGAAAGTTGTCACAACTCAAATGAATCAAGACTTCCTCTCGAAGACTGCGAGACTGTTTTTCTCTCTCTCAAATCGACCTTTATTTGAAATACCCCACCTCCATTAAGGTCACTCACAAAGGGAATGCCTTAACTTCGGTGAAGGTTTATAAGTAAAAGTCACAGATAAAACACAAGATAGATATAAACACATATATATAAGCAGCGGAAAATGAACAGACTTTTATTTCATAAATACGTGTTCATACAAAACATTTCCATAATTGTCTCACAATAACTTCCAAAACATCACATCCTCATTTCTGTCTTGATTATTAAATAAAGAAGCATAAAACATAATAAAAGCTGCATAAATCCCCATAGAACGTGTCCAAAAGCCATAGCCAAGGAAAGAGAGTCCAAACCATACATCTATTATCTTGAAGCTTGCAAAGAGTCTGACTAAGCTGGGTTGTTTCCTCCTTGTGGACCTTGGGGGGGGGGGACGAAAGAAAAGAAGACGAAAGGAAAATAGAGTCAGACATAAAGCCTGGTAAGTCTAGTGACTCTTCAGTATGAGAATAAGAAAAAGGGCATGATAGGTATAAACTGGAAATAGGAAAGTATCATAAACTAAGATAAAGCAGTTTGAACAGAATATACTATCGCACCCCACACTATATCTCTGCACCTACTTGTACTGTCTCAACTGGCACCCCATGATCAGGGTGAAATGATCCCCTTTTTCTAAAGATCGGCTCCTACTCGCAAAATCATATGTGTCATACGACCCACAATGATTGTAGATACCTATGCTGGTCCCACCATGGGGTGTATCAAGTCCCATGGTGGCGGCCCAACACAATTCTAGATGCATAGGTTATACTACTGGTGCCCATTGCCCTGTTTGTCTGCTGCGAAGTGTATGCACGCACGCACCCCGTTAGAACCCACACTGTTGCACCAACCGCCGTTGTTTTTGACCGCTTACAATCAGCCCAGTAATCGTGCCCCACCCTGCCTAGTTTCAGGGTACCATGATACCTAATTGGGTTACTGCTGAAATGGATCCCCATTACTAGGGTTTTCTAGTCAAACATGTTAAGTGGTCAAGTGTCTGTATTTACCTAACCCCACCCATCAGTTTAATTAACATGTTGAATTGGTTAAGTGTTTTAGTTAACTTAACCCTACCATCTTGACTTGTCTGTCCTTAACCTTAATTAGTTAAATCACCGACCACTCACATTAGACAGGTATTGTTACGGTTACTGGATGTGCTGGTCGGTTCTGGGCAGGTTTACACCGTAACTCAGTCTAACCTCGGGTCCTTATTGGGCTCAATGCTTAACCACCCACATTAGATAGGTATTGTTGTGATTACTGGACAGCCGGGCGGGTCCGGGCAGGTTTACATCACAACTCAATCCAACCTCGAGTTAAGCATACTCGTATTTTCTAAATTTACATATTTGTCTCTTTTACTTGTTACATGTAAATTTGTTAACAATTAAATGTTATGGCCCACTTTCCAAGTTCATCATTTTTGGTATAAGGATTTATACCATTTAAATGCCACCAATTTTGGCATGTGAAAAACATGCCAATACATACATTTTCATCAATTTATGTCAAGTTTCCTATAATTACCAATTTTTCCCAACGTTACCCCATCTAATTATTAGGCTAACAATCTTAGCCTAATTTTTCGTCTGCATGATTTTTAACATATAATATTAGGCTAAAAACTTAGCCTAATTTTGCGTACACAAAATTGGCATAAAGAAATTCATAAACATAAACATGACATAGGTGTAAACTTGGCATTTTCGGCATAGTCAATATGAACATCATAGGTGTGAACTTGCAGAGTAGTCAACATGAATATCATACGTGTGAACTTGCAACGTAGACTACATCAACATACATATATGTGAATTTGCAACATAGACTAAATCATGGGCTTCAACTTGTCATGTGAATTTGCATTAAAAAGGGGAATCTAACTAAACAGGTGTCACATGAATTAGTATATGATTTAGACAACATAAGCCTAAACATGTTTAGATCTAGGCATAACATCGAACATCACTAGCATATGACATGTCCACAAAGTATGTATAATTTTATCACATGTGTGTGAACTAGATCAAATCATGTTTACTACTATAACATGAAACTTGTATTAAAATGGATCTTGGCATGGATCCAATTATGAACTTGCAACTTTTGTATAAACATATGAGCATGTATATGAACTTAATCATTTAGGCATAGAAGTTCTATTGTACATCATATAACTTGTCATAACCACCTAAGCGTATAGGTGTGGATATGAACCATATAACTTGTATGTGAATTTGAATAGATCCAATGTCAACTAGATTAATCCACAAACATTCTAATGGATCCAACATCAAGTCAATTATACTATAAACATCCCAATACCATTCACAACACAATCATTGCAACACATAGATATGAATTAACATCGTCGATATACAATAGCACAATTCCATTTACATTTTACATCGAATCAAATCTTAATTTTATTCCCATCGGAAAAATCACTATACTTACAACTAACGACGAACTTGAATTCTGGATTCTGAGTTTTGAATTTGCAATGCTTTCCTTTGGGTAGATAAACATTGTTTGATTCTTGTTTTTACTTTAGTTTTGCTCGTCTCTAATCTTTCTTCAAGTGGAGGCTACTCTTGGCTTCCTTCCAGCAGCATGACGACTCTAGCTCTATTTTATTTGTGTGAATTTAGGTTGAGACTAAGGTTGTTTATATGGAATTTCAAACTAATTAGAGCCGTCGATGAAGCTAGAGTTAATCAAGGCCATCCATCTCAAGAGAAGCCAATCAGAAAGTGACAAATCAGCCCTAGTGACACAGCCAAGCCCCAGAAACCGAGCCAGGACCAGACCAAGCAGGTCAGGTCGACCAAGCAGGTCGACCTGTAGGTTGACCCCCAGGTCGACTACATGGTCGATGTGGGTACCCAGTCGACTCCAAGGTCGACCCCCTGGTCGACTTGGGACCTGGGCGGGAAAATTCCCGCCCAGCCCAGTTCTGGTCCAGTTTTGAATTTTGAACACGTTTTCGGACTGTTTGAATTTTAAATCGAATTCTGAAACTTCCGGAGGTCTTACCTCCTTCATACAGAGTCCGATTTACGCAAACTCGGACTCTATCTCAAGCAGAATTCCGAGACGAACGTAATGGCATGACCCATTTCCCTTAATTCTTTAATTTAGAAATAATTATACTTTAATTTGTTAATTTTCTGTTAACAGAAAATTCGGGGTGTTACATTTTCCCCTCCTTAAAGGATTTCATCCTCGAAATCTTCAAGTCTGAAAGAACGTATATCCTTACATCCAATCGTCCATCTACTCAACCAACAAACACAGGCGTCCATTGTCCATAAAAGACTTCTAATGCTTTATGATCATATGCATAGTGTGTGTATATGTCCTTATCTAATGCAAAAATTAGGCGGTCTACTGATTCAGTTGACCTCCTTAATGCGAATCATGTAAGTGTGATGAATCCATTATATATGCAAATTTTTCCCTGCTCATAATTCTACACGAGTGCGCAACCATTCATACAAATGCGGCATCCATATGACAACATATCAAGTTTCAACCACATACAAATATGAATACATATATGCATATGGAATATGGAACTGATTGAGCCGATCTAATACCTAAGGTGTGTGTATATGCATCCACGAGCAACCACTAGCAACCACTTGCAACCATCGACCATAACATGTTTCAATTATATGTTTACATCCAAAGGTGTTTCTACCTAAGGATAAAGGATAATATTGAGGAGATATACCTAAAAAGATAGATACAAGCACAACTTAAGGAAAAAGAGAGATCAAAGATGTACCCTCAAAAAGAAAAGGGTAGGCCGCACGTATTCTGTCCTTAATTTTCCAAGCCGCGTCTTCCTCGACGTCACTCCACTGAACTTTGACAAGCTTGACTTCGCGGTTGCATAACTTTGACAAGCTTGGCTCCACCACTTCTGTAACAACCCGAATTTTGATAACATGTTAAAACAAGAAATCAAGGCAGAATTAAATTTTAAAATAAGATTCAGGGAAAACAGGTTGCACCATTGCGTTCGTCTCGGAATTCTACATGAAATAGAGTCTGAGTTTTCAAAAATCGGAGTCCGGATGAAGAAATTATGGCCTTCACAAGTTTCAGCAGTTTTCAGGCAGCACTGGACCAAGGGGTCGACCATAGGGTCGACCTACCCCCCCCAGTCGACAATAGGGTCGACCTACCCCCCAGGTCGACCATAGTGTCAAGCTCCCCCCTTACAGGTCGACCTGGTCGGCCTGGTTTGACCCAGAACTCATTTTGAAGCCTGAGACGTGTTTTGATGGTCCGGATTGATTCTAGCGTAAATCTAAGGACCTAAACTAGTTGCTACACCTATAAAAACACCCTTAGACCTAACCTAATTCACAACAAATCATTCTTACAACAAAATGCTGCTGAGGTCCCTCTTGATCATGGCCGCCATCTCTAATCAATTTCTTAAGCTTTCATACACAATCCAATTCGAAGATTAAAGCTTCTACAATGATTCAAGACAATAAATCAACAACGTCACTGCAACATTCTACAACAAATTCAGTTCTTAATTCATTAGCCATGCCCTGTAAGTTCTAGTTATTTTCAGATTAAAATATTTAAATATAATATGGGCATGTGATGAAGTGAAATTGGATTTAAGTATGTTTATCGATCTATTTCTGTTGCTTCTTGGATCTTGAGTTTTAAGACTTGTCTATCTTTATTCCCATGTCTAATTTATGATCTATTCAGCCTATTGTAAATCATTTTTCTTGATTCATATTGATATTATTACCAAGTTGTAATCTTCATGCCTGTGATGATGTTTTTCTCTCTAATCTTATTTTTATGCAAAATTCTACCTTCCCCTATTTATTTTCTTTTGATGAACCTAGGTCAATTTCGGACCTAGGCCTAAACTACGATATACGTGCGATGGTATACGGTGGGGGGGGGGGATATTGGAATATTGCCTAGTGGAATATATGTGTTTGGTAGAATTGATGGCATAACATATAAATTGGATATTTGGGTATTACTAACATGAAATTGGATATTTGGGTATTGTCAATATAATTAAAATTGCAAGTTTGGGCATACATGAATTAACATGTAAATTAAATCACGAGTTTGGGACTATGTAAGTTTAAATCAAAAGATTTGGACTTATGTTAATTAGGCATATGTAGAATTGGGAATTTGAACATGAAAGCAATCGTAAACTTGATAGTTGGCATAAACATGTATTATGAACTTGGGCAACTGACATGTACTGTAATAAAAAGATTATTGTTTGGAATAACTACATCATGAATCATGATTTGGGTTTATTGGGTATGAAACTTGATACATGTAATTTTGGCTAGAACTTGATATGGTAAAATGGCATAAAATTTGCATACATGCAAAACGGCATAAATTGAACATATGTAAATTTGGTACGAATTGGGCATATGTAAAATTTACATGTAATCTAGAACTTGGGCATATGTTAATTATGTAAAATTTGGAGTTGAAACATATATGGTAATTTATGACTTAGTAGAGGTTTAATATGAACGCGCCTAAGTTGGGTTTTGAGTAATTGGCATGTACTGTAAATAAAAGGCTATAACTTGGCATAACCTTATAGTGAATTATGGTAATAGTTTGGGAATACGTTTTGGGGCAAAAAAGTGAACCATGAACATTTCTATATGTTAAACACATGAACTAATATTGGGGTTTTGGGCGGAATACGACCATTGATGAACCTTTGACACGAGGTTAGACTCGGTTTGTGGTGTAAATCTGCCCGGAACTGCCCGGCTAATCCAGTAGCCACAAAGTGTCAGTCTAATGTGAGAGGTTGAAGGTCGAATTGTAGGTGTAACGATTTATGACACGAGGTTAGACCCAGTTTGTGGTGTAAATCTGCCCGGAACCGCCCGGCAAATCCAGTGGCCACAAAATGCACGGGCTAATGTGAGAGGTCATGATTCGTTCGTCAGAATGAATGAATTAAGGAATACTTACCATAATAAGACGTGGGTATGGTTAGAGGGTTAGGTGGGATGACATGGGAATTTGACATGTGAATATGGACCTAACCGGTATGAATTAAGAACATGTAAAACTTATAAATGTGGGCTTAACCAACATAACTGTTAATCAGACCAATGGGTGGGTTAAGTAACATAGCTAGGCTAATGACACTTGACCATTATAACATGACTAGCGGATGGGTTGGGCTAACTTGAATAGGTTGATAACACCCAATCGGTATAACCTGATGCGTGGAAGGTTAAGTAACAACAGAGGGTAACACTTAACTGTCACAACATGATAAGTAGGTGGGCTAAGTCAATGTACACTTAACCAATATGACATGACATGCGGTGGGGTTAAGTTAACACAAGGGAGAACACTTAGCCAGTATAACAAGGCTTGCGGTAGGGTTAAGTAACACAAGGAACAACACTTAACCAATATAACATGATGTGTAGTAGGGTTAAGTAAAACAAGAGAAAACACTTAACCCACTTAACGTAATGGACGGAGAGGGTTAAGTACATTTCGGGTTGGTGGGTAATATTAGTAAATATAGGCCCACAAACTTAACCATTATTAAGCACGCTTGAATCGGTGGGTTAAGTACATCACGGGAAGGTGGGTAATATCTGTATATATAGGCCCACACACTTAACCAGTAGGAAATCCTAGTAACGAGGACCCATTTCAGCAGTAACCCAAATCATGTATCAACGGTATCCTGAACCTAGGCAGGGTGGGGCACGATTACTGGGCTGATTGTAAGTGGTCAAAGCGACGACGGTGGGTGCAACAGTGTAGGTTCTAACGGAGTGCGGGCGTGCACACACTTCGGAGCAGACAAACAAGGCACTGGGGGCACCAGTAGTATAACCTATGCCTTCTAGAATTGCGTCCAGCCGCCACCATGGGTCTTGATACACCCCATGGTGGGACCAGCATAGGTATCTACAATCATTGTGGGCCGTATGATACACGTAGGTAGCATAATCCCTAGGTTGGACCTCGGTGGCATAAACCCTAAATCCGAGAAGCGTTCAATAGGTAGCATAATCCTTAGGTTGGACCTACGTGGCATAAACCACTAAATCCGAGAAGCGTTCAATAGGTAGCATAATCCCTAGGTTGGACCTAGGTGGCATAAATCCTGGTTGAATCTAGGAAGCGGGAAGCGCTCGATAGAAAACCCTAGATTAGATCTAGGTAATAAATAATAGATGTACATGTGAAAGCAACCTTAATTTCGGGGATTGGGATCACGTTATGATTTTATCATTTTATATAGATTACTAGTTGGGACACTAGTTAGGTGGTGCAGAGCAAATAGATATCATTTTAATGGTGAAGAAGAGAAATCTTGCGATGCTTGATAGAAATCTTGCAAATTTATACTTAGTTTATCTTGAATGGGAACCTTGCGATGGTATACTTGACAAAAATCAAATGAGGTTATTCTTAGTTATCTTTCCTGTGGCTTATCTTGTCATCATGCTTATGTTTACTTTCAGTTTATTCATGCCATGTTATCTTTACCTGTTTTTATGCTGAAAGTCACTAGGACTTACTCAGTCTTTATGATTGACCCGTTTTGTTTCGCCTCTTTTTCTTCCGCCCCCCCAGGTTCGTAGGATGGGAATACAACTTAGTTCGGATCTTCCCAAGCTCCAAGGCTCTTTCTTGTACGGCTTGGATTTCTCTTGGCTATGGCTTGCTTTGCTTTATTGGGAAATACTACAACTTATTTTATGCTTCTTTGTTTTTGAGCAAGACAGATATTTTAACTATGTAATTGGGTATTGGAAGTTGATGGGCTTTTATTGTAAACAATTATATTTAACAAATGATTTGAAGTACTTCCACTTTACTTTCCGCTGTTTTATATATGTCTGTCTTGTAATATTTCTGTTCCAGTACCCATAATGCTCCATTGAAGTTAAGGCATTCCCTTTGTGAGTGACCTTAACGGATGTGGGGTGTTACATTTGGTATCAGAGCAGAAGGTTACCAGACTGGGCAAAAGTTTTTAAAAACCTTCTGAAACTATTTTCAAAACGTTTACAAAGAAGCATTTTTCTAAGAAAAGTTTTGTTTTATGAAAGGCATATTCCCTAAAGCCATATGCACTATCTTTTGATTCTCTCCTTGGGTCTCTTCTCTCTTTCTTTTTCACCATAGCTTTGTAGGTGTACGACACGTGTAGGAGGGCAAAGGAGGGCCCAACCTCCATCAGTAGCCCCAGTAGTTTCATCTGCGACTAATCTTATTTCAAGCTTTGTAGGGTTGCCGTGCGAGGGAGGTAACTTTCGAGCAACTTGTTAACAAACTATACAAGGATAGTATGAACAGGGATAAAGAACACAAGCCTAAGGATGAAAAACTTGTTGATATGGCTTAATCCACGAAGGAGGAAAAGGTGAAAGGAAAGAGGCCAAAGTGAGAGAATAATAAATCCCATGACATGAGAGAGTATCTTTGGTATGGTAAAAAGGGACATGTAGTTAAGTATTATAGGACAAGGACAAGGGCAAAGAACAAGATCGTCGAGAGGGCAATTGTATGCTCCCACTACTAGCATACCTAAGAGAGGTGGTAACGTTTCTGTTAAAAGTTTAGGTTTCCTTTTCTATCATCCCGTTAGAACTTTGTTTTTGTACATCGCATCCTTTTAATTCTGCTTCGATAGTTGAGTCTCTGCACCTTAGTACTAGCGTAGTAGAGGATCCCATTTTTGTTTCAAATCATGTTGGGGAATCGGCTCATTTATTCATGACATGTTTGGATTTGAGAATGTCTATGCTAAGTGTTGAGTTTAGAAGTAATGCTTATGTTTTTGGGCTATGGGTTGTTTCTAGGGATGGAGTGGTTATCCAGAAATGATACCATTCTCGAGTATGAAAAGAGGGTAGTTAGACCCTTGACTTGCCTCGGTAATACCCTCGAAGTCTAGTGTAACCCTTAGGATTCTTCCATGCTTAGTTACCTAGAATCTCTTGACACATTTATTGGTCCGCTCGAGTAATGTTCGCCACTAAGGCGGATGGTTCATCTCGCTTATGCATGAGTATATAAAATCACCTTAGTAAGTACACTTGGCAACATGGTTAGCCTTTATTTATTTTCAAGAGATAATTCATTTATGTGGAATACCTTCTAGTAAGTGAACGAGATCCGAGATTCACTAGTGAATTTTGGAGAGCTTGCATGAAACCATGAGTACGGAGTTATGTTTAAGCCGAGTATACTAGAAAAAGAATAAGTGAAAGTGGAACGAGAGGCGACAGTGAAATGAGTTCCAACTCATATTTTGGAAATAGGAATTAAGAAGCTACAAAATTGTGAAGTTAAAGACGGTCAAAGCACAATGGAGTTAAGCTCAAGGAAATGCGGCTTAGAAGAATAAAGGCTGGATACACACATCATATCTCTTTTGAAGAGTATATCCATGATCCCTCTTTTCCTGTAGAGCTTACTTGCATGCTATCTTTTAAGAATATCCTCTCGGTCCTATTCTCAATCCTTTTTCTATTGCGAACCCCATATGGAGTATGACTCATCTGTTAGTAATACATGTTGGGGGCTTGAGGTTGTCCGTTGGGTTAACTAATTTTTTTGGGTTTTAATGGATATGGGTTGGTCTTAGGAAGGGATTTCTGGTGACCAAAAAGGAGTCCATCATGCTTAGTTTCCTAGAAACATATATATAGGTTGGTTAATTCTTTGGGTATCAGCCTGATATTGATTTTGGTCTTCGGGGCTGGTGCTTAGGGAGTTCCCCTAATCAGTATATATGTGACATAGATTTCCAGTTTTGACATTGCCTAATGGGCTCAAAGTTTTTACTTTCTTCTATCATTTGACTATATCTTTAGGTAGGAACAATTGGGTGTAAACATGTGTTTGAGACATGTTATGATTGATGGTTGCAAGTGGTTGCAAGTGATTGCTAATGGTTGCTCGTGGATGCATATACACGCACCTTAGACACTAGATCGACTACGTCACCTTTCATATTACATATGCATGAGTGTTTATACTTGTTTATGGATGAAATTAAATGTGTTATCATGTGGATGTTGCATATGGATGGATGTTTGTGCACGCATATAGTTTTTATGTGGCTAGGACTATTCGCATACATGTTGGACTCATGGCACTAAAACATATTTTGTATTAAGAAGATCAATCAGGCCTGATCATTTGCATTAGACAAGGAATATATACACACACTTTCTGCATATGTTCATACAACATTAGAAATCTCTTAAGGACGATGGATGCCTGAGATTGATGATTGAGTAGATGGATGATTGGATGGTAGGACACATTCTTCTTAACTTGAAGATTTCGGGGACGAAATCCTTTAAGGAGGGGAGAATGTAACAACCCGAATTTTGATAACATGTTAAAATAAGAAATCAAGGCAGAATTAAATTTTAAAATAATAATTAGAGAAAATGGGTTGCGCCATTGCGTTCTTCTTGGAATTCTACATGAAACAGAGTCCGAGTTTTCGAAAATCGGAGTCTGGATGAAGAAGTTATGGCCTTCACAAGTTTCAGCAGTTTTCAGGCAGCACTGGACCAGGGGGTCGACCATAGGGTCAACCTACCCCCCCCAGGTCGACCATAGGGTCGACCTACCCCCCAGGTCGACCATAGTGTCGACCTTCCCCCTTACAGGTCGACCTGGTCGGCTTGGTTTGACCCAGAACTCATTTTTGAAGTCTGAGACGTGTTTTGATGGTCCGGATTGATTCTAGGGTTAATCTAAGGGCCTAAACTAGTTGTTACACCTATAAAAACACCCTTAGACCTAACCTAATTCACAACAAATCATTCTTACAACAAAATGTTGCTGAGGTCCCTCTTGATCATGGCCGCCGTCTCTAATCAATTTCTTAAGCTTTCATACACAATCCAATTCGAAGATTAAAGCTTCTACAATGATTCAAGACAATAAATCAACAAAGTCACTGCAACATTCTACAACAAATTCAGTTCTTAATTCATTAGCCATGCCCTGTAAGTTCTAGTTATTTTCAGATTAAAATATTTAAATATAATTTAGGCATGTGATGAAGTGAAATTGGATTTAAGTATGTTTATCGATCTATTTCTGTTGCTTCTTGGATCTTGAGTTTTGAGACTTGTCTATCTTTATTCCCATGTCTAGTTTATGATCTATTCAGCCTATTGTAAATTAGTTTTCTTGATTCATATTGATATTATTACCAAGTTGTAATCTTCATACTTGTGATGATGTTTTTCTCTCTGATCTTATTTTTATGCAAAATTCTACCTTCCCCTATTTATTTTCTTTTGATGAACCTAGGTCAATTTCGGACGTAGGCCTAAACTACGATATACGTGCGATGGTATACGGGCGGGGGAGGGGGGATATTGGAATATTGCCTAGTGGAATATATGTGTTTGGTGGAATTGTTGGCATAACATAAAAATTGGATATTTGGGTATTACTACCATTAACATGAAATTGGATATTTGGGTATTGTCAATATAATTGAAATTGCAAGTTTGGGCATACTTGAATTGGCATGTAAATTAATTCACGAGTTTGGGACTATGTAAGTTTAAATTAAAAGATTTGGACTTATGTTAATTAGGCATATGTAGAATTGGGAATTTGAACATGAAAGCAATCGTAAACTTGGTAGTTGGCATAAACATGTATTATGAACTTGGGCAACTGACATGTGCTGTAATAAAAAGATTATAGTTTGGGATAACTACATCATGAATCATGATTTGGGTTTATTGGGTATGAAACTTGATACATGTAATTTTGGCTAGAACTTGATATGGTAAAATGGCATAAAATTTGCATACATGCAAAACGACATAAATTGAACATATGTAAATTTGGTACGAATTGGGCATATGTAAAATTTACATGTAATCTAGAACTTGGGCATATGTTAATTATGTAAAATTTGGAGTTGAAACATATATGGTAAATTATGACTAAGTAGAGGTTTAATATGAACGCGCCTAAGTTGGGTTTTGGTTAATTGGCATGTATTGTAAATAAAAGGCTATAACTTGGCATAACCTTATAGTGAATTATGGTAATAGTTTGGGAATACGTTTTGGGGCAAAAACGTGAACCATGAACATTTCTATATGTTAAACACATGAACTGATATTGGGGTTTTGGGTGGAATACGACCATTGATGAACCTTTGACACGAGGTTAGACTCGGTTTGTGGTGTAAATCTGCCCGGAACCGCCCGACAAATCCAGTAGCCACAAAGTGTCAGTCTAATGTGAGCGGTCGAAGGTCGAATTGTAGGCGTAACGATTTATTACATGAGGTTAGACCCAGTTTGTGGTGTAAATCTGCCCGGAACCGCCCGACAAATCCAGTGGCCACAAAAAGCACGGTCTAATGTGAGAGGTCATGATTCGTTCGTCATATTGAATGAATTAAGGAATACTAACCATAATAAGACGTGGGTATGGTTAGAGGGTTAGGTGGGATGACATGGAAATTTGACATGTGAATATGGACCTAACCGGTATGAGTTAAGAACATGTAAAACTTATAAATGTGGGCTTAACCAATATAACTGTTAATCAGACCAATGGGTGGGTTAAGTAACATAGCTAGGCTAATGACACTTGACCGTTATAACATGACTAGCGGATGGGTTGGGCTAACTTGAATAGGTTGATAACACCCAATCGGTATAACCTGTTGCGTGGAAAGTTAAGTAACAACAGAGGGTAACACTTAACCGTCACAACATGATAAGTAGGTGGTCTAAGTCAATGTAAACTTAACCAATATGACATGACATGCGGTGGGGTTAAGTTAACACAAGGGAGAACACTTAGCCAGTATAACAAGGCTTGCGGTAGGGTTAAGTAACACAAGGAACAACACTTAACCAATATAACATGATGTGTGGTAGGGTTAAGTTAAACAAGAGAAAACACTTAACCAACTTAACGTAATGGACGGAGAGGGTTAAGTACATTTCGGGTTGGTGGGTAATATTAGTAAATATAGGCCCACAAACTTAACCATTATTAAGCACGCTTGAATCGGTGGGTTAAGTACATCACGGGAAGGTGGGTAATATCTGTATATATAGGCCCACACACTTAACCAGTGGGAAACCCTAGTAACGGGGACCCATTTCAGCAGTAACCCAAATCAAGTATCAACGGTACCCTGAAACTAGGTAGGGTGGGGCACGATTACTGGGCTGATTGTAAGCGGTCAAAGCGATGGCGGTGGGTGCAACAGTGTAGGTTCTGACACAGTGCGGACGTGCACACACTTCGGAGCAGACAAACAAGGCACTGGGGGCACCAGTAGTATAACCTATGCCTTCTAGAATTGCATCGGGCCGCCACCATGGGTCTTGATACACCAACATAGGTATCTACAATCATTGGGGGCCGTATGATACACGTGGGTAGCATAATCCCTAGTTTGGACCTAGGTGGTATAAACCCTAAATCCGAGAAGCGTTCAATAGGTAGCATAATCCCTAGGTTGGACCTAGGTGGCATAAACCACTAAATCCGAGAAGCGTTCAATAGGTAGCATAATCCCTAGGTTGGACCAAGGTGGCATAAATCCTGGTTGAATCTAGGAAGCGCTCGATAGAAAACCCAAGATTAGATCTAGGTAATAAATAATAGATGTACACGTGAAAGCAACCTTAATTTCGGGGATTGGGATCACGTTATGATTTTATCATTTTATATAGATTACTAGTTGGGACATTAGTTAGGTGGTGCAGAGCAAATAGATATCATTTTAATGGTGAAGCAGAGAAATCTTGCGAATTCATACTTAGTTTATCTTGAATGGGAACCTTGCGATGGTATACTTGACAAAAATCATATGAGGTTATTCTTAGTTATCTTTCTGTAGCTTATCTTGTCATCATGCTTATGTTTACTTTCAGTTTATTCATGCCATGTTATCTTTACCTGTTTTTATGCTGAAAGTCACTAGGACTTACTCAGTCTTTATGACTGACCCGTTTTGTTTCGCCTCTTTTTCTTCCGTTCCCCCCCCCCCAGGTTCGCAGGGTGGGAATACAGCTTAGTTCGGATCTTAACAAGCTCCAAGCCTCTTTCTTGTACGGCTTGGATTTCTCTTGGCTATGGCTTGCTTTGCTTTATTGGAAAATACTACAACTTATTTTATGCTTCTTTGTTTTTGAGCAAGACAGATATTTTAACTATGTAATTGGGTATTGGAAGTTGATGGGCTTTTATTGTAAATAATTATATTTAACAAATGATTTGAAGTACTTCCACTTTACTTTCTGTTGTTTTATATATGTCTGTCTTCTAATATTTCTGTTCCAGTACCTATAATGCTCCATTGAAGTTAAGGCATTCCCTTTGTGAGTGACCTTAACGGATGTGGGGTGTTACAACTTCCGCGGATTCATGTAAACATTTTCGGAGACGATAAACGTGAAGGACATTGTGAATTCCAGCCAACCTTTTGGGCAGCTCTACTCTATAAGCCATCTTCCCAATCTTCTCGATGACAGGGAACGGTCCTACAAACCTTGGTGCTAGCTTTCCTGCAGATCCAAAGCGAACAACGTTCCTTAAAGGTGATACCTTAAGGAAAACCCTGTCCCTAACCTCAAACTCAAGGCCAATCCTTCTTTTGTCTGCGTAGGATTTCTGTCTATCTTGGGCAGTCTTCATTCTCCTTCGTATCAAGTCCACTTTTTCTAAAGTCTCTCTAATTATGTCTGGCCCAAGTATAAGCTTGTCTGTAAACTCCCACCAACAAGTTGGTGATCGGCACGGTCTTCCGTACAAAGCTTCAAAGGGCGCCATGCCGATAGTGGTTTGGTAGCTTTTTTTGTAGGGGAATTCCACTAAAGGAAGATGATCCTCCCATGTCCCTCCAAAGTCAAGAACACACAGTCTCAAAAGATCTTCTAATACTCTGTTCACCCTTTCCATCTTACCATTGGTTTGGGGGTGACAGGCCATGCTCAAGCATAACTGTGTGCCTACATCTTCTTGCAGACTCCGCCAAAATTCGCTTGTAAAGATAGGATCTCGGTCACTCACTATGCTGGAGGGTATTCCATGGAGTTAAACTATTTCCTTGAGATAAAGAGAGGCTAGAGATGAGGCAGTCCTTCTACTCTTGACAGGTATAAAGTGGGCGCTTTTTGTGAGCCTGTCCACTATTACCCAAATGCTAGTATTGCCCCTTCTTGACCTAGGCAACCCATCAATGAAGTCCACTGAGATGCTATCCCACTTCCACTGCGGGACTTCTAGAGGTTGAAGCAGTCCTCCAGGCTTCTTTTGTTCCGCCTTGACCTGTTGGCTTGTCATGCACTTAGAAACAAAATCTGCCACATCTTTCTTCATGCCATTCCAAAAGAAAACTCTCTTTACATCCTCGTACATCTTGTCTCCACCTGGGTGTATTGTCATCTTGGAATGGTGTGCTTCCTCGAGAACCATCTTTACCAAATCCCTATCTTGTGGGACACATAGTCCTCCATCTCGCCTCAGCCAACCCTTATCATCGGTGGAGTACCTATTGATGTGACTGGAAGTTTCACCCCTAATTAGCTTATCAATCACATCCACAAGCTGAGGGTCTTCACGTTGTGCGGCCCCTATTGAGTCTAAAAGAGTGGGCCGTACTTCTAGTGATGCCAACAAGCCAGGTACAAAATCAGAGGAGGGCCTAAAGTCGAAACTGGCTATATACTCCAAGCTTTACCTTTCTACAAAGAGAGGGCTTAAGGTCAGCTTCTTTCTTCTCAAGGTGTCTACTACTACGTTGCCCTTGCCAAGAGTATAGGAAATCTCAAAATCATACGAGGCAAGGAACTCCATCCACCTTTGCTGCCTCAAGTTGAGATCTTTCTGCGAGAAAAGATATTTCAATGATTTATGGTCAGTATATAATTCGAACTTCTCACCTAGGAGATAATGGGGCCAAGACTTAAGCGCAAAGATGATGACGACCAACTCAAGATCGTGGGTTGGGTAGTTCTTTTCATGAACTTTCAATTGTCTTCCACCATAAGCTACAACCCTCCCTTCTTGCATCAGAACATCGCCTAGCCCCGTATCACAAGCATCTGTATATACTGTGAACAATTTCCATCGGGCAAAGTCAGAACCGGGGCCGTTGTAAGAGCCCTTTTTAAGCGTTGGAAAGCAATATCACAGTCCAAATCCCAATCGAATGCTAGATTCTTCTTTGTTAGCATTGTGAGTGGAGCAGAGATTTTTGCGAAATCTCTAATAAACTTTTGGTAAAAACTTGCTAGCCCGAGAAAGCTTCGGACTTCGATTGCATTTCTTGGTCTTACAATCTTGCACTGCCACCACTTTCGCGGGGTCCACAGCTAACCCCTCTTTGGACACTATATGTCCAAGAAACCTTACTTCTTCTCTCCAAAAGTGGCACTTGGAGAATTTGGCTTTTAGCTGATGAACTCGAAGAGTTTCCATGATCTCCTTCAGATGTTGAGCATGTTCTTCCTCATTCTTTGAGAAGATTAAAATATCGTCTACGAAGACCACCACGAACTTATTGAGGAATTCTCTGAACACCCTGCTCATTAGGTCTACGAAATAAGCGGGTGCGTTTGTCAAGCCGAAAGGCATGACAAGCCATTCGAAGAAACCGTCTAGGGTTCTGAATGCCGTTTTACCAATGCTATCTTCAGCTACCCTTAGCTGATGGAACCCAGTGGCCAGGTCAAGTTGGGAGAAGACCGACGCACCTACAAGCTGATCAAACAAATCGTCTATTCTGGGAAGCGGGTGTCTAGTCTTTTTAGTCAGCTTGTTTAGCTCCCTATAGTCCACACAGAGACGTAGTGAACCATCTGTTTTGGTGGCGAACACCACTGGAGCACCCCATTCCGAGATACTCTGCCTTATAAACCCCTTCTCGAGAAGCTCCTTAACTTGCTTACTGAGCTCCTTTCTCTCTTTTGGAGCCATGTGTCTAACAGTTAAAGCTACGGGCTTTGCATTATCAACAAGATGTATGCGGAAGTCTATTTCCCGCCTCGGAGGTAAGCCCTTCACCTCTTCAAAGACATCCGGATATTCCCGGACCACTCTAACCGACTGCAAATTCTCAACAGAAGCATCAAGCGACTCTAGATAACTAAGCATAACAACATTCAAGGGATTACAAGAAATTTTTAGAGTGTTACCGAGCCGAGTCAAGAGTCTAACCACTCTCTTCTCACAATCAAGAATGGCACCATTACTGGATAACCTGTCCATGCCTAAGATCAGTCCATATCCCGAGATGCCCAAAACAAAGGCACTACATCTAAATTCAACACTTAGAATAGAGATTTTCAAATCCACACAAACCATTGACAAATAAGCTGAGCCCCCAATCGGATTTGAAACGACCAAGGGATCTTCTACCATACTAGTGTCTAGGTGCAGAGATTCTACTAAAGCAGATGAAATAAAGGAGTGTGATGCACCAGAATTAAAGAGAGTGCGAACTGGATGATCATAAAGATAAACTAAGCTTTCTACAAAAATATTTCTACCTCGTTCCTATGGAGGTGCCACCAGCGCGTGAACCTGTCCCCCTGAGGTGGATCCAGTCCTCTGTCCCTACCCACGCTTCTTTGGGCAGTCCTTAGCCAAGTGTCCAGTCTCTCCACAATGGAAACAACCACCATTCATCTTTGCCTTCTTCTTCCTGCAGTCTTTCGCTATATGTCCAACAATGCCACAGAAATTACACCTTCTCTTTTCACGGGATTTGTTGTTCTTACCGCCTTTCTTGAAGTCTGTCTTCTTAACCTGTAAACCCTCTTTCTTTTCTTGAGGCACTTCCACCTTTGCCTCTTTCTTGCCTTTATCTTCCTCGTGTAGCAGCTCCATGTCCACCAAGCTTTCATAAGTCGCTCCCATGGGTATGTGGGTCATAGCAAGGCTGTGTAGAGGCTCATTCAGACCTTTGACGAAGCGTAGGGCCTTCTTGTGTTAGGTGTTTACTAAATCCAGCCCAAATCTGGCCAGCTGATTAAACTGATTGATGTACTCCTTGATCGTCATACTTCCTTGTTTAAGAGTTAGGAACTTCTCCATTTGCAGGCTTCTTCCAGGTTGGGAGAGAAATTTCATCTCAAACCTCATCCTGAAATCTTCCCAGGTCTCTACTGGCCTCTCAGCATGGGTAACTTCCCACCAATAAGAAGCTTCGTCTTTAAGCAACCACACTGCTAGCTGTATCTTTTGCCTGTCGTCAACTTTGAAGATGACGAACAAATCTTCGGTCTCCTTCGGCCAGTTCCTTGCTACCACAAAGGATTCAGTTCCATAAAAGTCCTTTCCACCCTTAGCCTTGAAGTCTCTACATGTCTTAGCGAAAGTATTTCCACGAGGAGGAGGAGGAGGAGGAACCGCTGCCATTGTGGGAGGAGGAATGTCTGCTAGGCCCGCACCATTGGCCCTAGCCTCTAGGTACCTTCGGAACCAGCCAGGTATCGGTACTCCTTCTGGAAGGTTAAGATCTCCAGACATGCTGGAACAAAAAGGAAAGTATTCAAGACAAAGGATAGAGAGATAGTGCATATGGCTTTTGGGGAATTATGCCTTTTAAAAACAATGCTTTTTTCTTAAAAAATGCTTCTTTAAACTTCTTTTTGAAAATAGTTTCAAAAACCTTTATCTAATCTGGTAAACCTGTGCTCTGATACCAAGTGAAACACCCCACCTCCATTAAGGTCACTCACAAAGGGAATGCCTTAACTTTGGTGAAGGTTTATAAGTAAAAGTCACAGATAAAACACAAGACAGGTATAAACACATATATATAAGCAGCGGAAAACGAACAGACTTTTATTTCATAAATACGTGTTCATACAAAACATTTCCATAATTGTCTCATAATAACTTCCAAAACATTACATCATCATTTCTGTCTTGATTATTAAATAAAGAAGCATAAAACATAATAAAAGCTGCATAAATCCCCATAGAACGTGTCCAAAAGCCATAGCCAAGGAAAGAGAGTCCAAACCATACATCTACTATCTTGAAGCTCGCAAAGAGTCTGACTAAGCTGGGTTGTTTCCTCCCTGTGGACCTGGTGGGGGGAGGGGGAACGGAAGAAAAGAAGACGAAAGAAAAATAGAGTCAGACATAAAGCCTGGTAAGTCTAGTGACTTCAGTATGAGAATAAGAAAAGGGCATGATAGGTATAAACTGGAAATAGGAAAGTATCATAAACTAAGATAAAGCAGTTTGAACAGAAAATACTATCGCACCCTACACTATATCTCTGCACCTACTTATACTGTCTCAATTGGCACCCCATGATCAGGGTGAAGTGACCCCCTTTTTCTAAAGATCGGCTCCTACTCGCAAAATCATATGTGTCATACGAGCCCCAATGATTGTAGATACCTATGCTGGACCCACCGTGGGGTGTATCAATCCCATGGTGGCGGCCCGACACAATTATAGAATGCGTAGGTTATACTACTGGTGCCCAGTGCCCTGTTTGTCTGCTCCGAAGTGTGTGCACGCCTGCACTCCGTTAGAACCCACACTGTTGCACCAACCACCGTCGCTTTTGACCGCTTACAATCGGCCCAGTAATCGTGCCCCACCCTGCCTAGTTTCAGGGTACCATGATACCTAATTGGGTTACTGCTGAAATTGGTCCCCGTTACTAGGGTTTTCTAGTCAAACATGTTAAGTGGTTAAGTGTCTGTATTTACCTAACCCCACCCATCAGTTTAAGTAACATGTTGAATTGGTTAAGTGTTTTAGTTAACTTAACCTTACCATCCTGACTTGTCTGTCCTTAACCTTAATTAGTTAAAGCACCGACCACTCACATTAGACAGGTATTGTTACAATTACTGGATGTGTTAGTCGGTTCCGGGCAGGTTTACACCGTAACTCAGTCTAACCTTAGGTCCTTATTGGGCTCAATGCTTAACCACCCACATTGGATAGGTATTGTTGTGATTACTGGACAGCCGGGCGGGTCCGGGCAGGTTTACATCACAAGTCAATCCAACCTCGGGTTAAGCATACTCGAATTTTCTAAATTTACATATTTGTCTCTTTTACTTGTTATATGTAAATTTTTTAACAATTAAATGTTATGGCCCACTTTCCAAGTTCATCATTTTTGGTATAAGGATTTATACCATTTAAATGCCACCAATTTTGGCATGTGACAAACATACCAATACATATATTTTTCACCAATTTATGTCAAGTTTCCTATAATTACCAATTTTTCCCAACATTACCCCGTATAATTATAAGGATAACAATCAAAGCCTAATTTTTCGTCCGCATGATTTTTAACACATAATATTAGGCTAAAAACTTAGCCTAATTTAGGGTACACAAAATTGGCATAAAGAAATTCATAAACATGACATAGGTGTAAACTTGGCATTTTCGGCATAGTCAGTATGAACATCATAGGTGTGAACTTGCAGAGTAGTCAACATGAATATCATAGGTGTGAACTTGCAACGTAGACTAAATCAACATACATATATGTGAATTTGCAACATAGACTAAATCATGGGTTTCAACTTGTCATGTGAACTTGCATTGAAAAGGGGAATCTAACTAAACAGGTGTCACATGAATTAGCATATGATTTAGACAACATAAGCCTAAACATGTTTAGATCTAGGCATAACATCGAACATCACTAGCATATGACATGTCCATAAAGTATGTATAATTTTATCACATGTGTGTGAACTAGATCAAATCATGTTTACTACTATAACATGAAACTTGTATTAAAATGGATCTTGGCATGGATCCAATTATGAACTTGCAACTTTTGTATAAACATATGAGCATGTATATGAACTTAATCATTTAGGCATAGAAGTTCTATTGTACAACATATAAATTGTCATAATCACCTAAGCATATAGGTGTAGATATGAACCAAATAACTTGTATGTGAATTTGAATAGATCCAACGTCAACTAGATTAATCCACAAACATTCTAATGGATCCAACATCAAGTCAATTATACTACAAACATCCCAATACCATTCACAACACAATCATTGCAACACATAGATATGAATTAACATCGTCGATATACAATAGCACAATTCCATTTACATTTTACATCGAATCAAATCTTAATTTTATTCCCATCGGAAAATCACTATACTTACAACAAATGACGAACTTGAATTCTAGATTCTGAGTTTTGAATTTGCAATGCTTTCCTTTGGGTAGATAAACGTTGTTTGATTCTTGTTTTTACTTTAGTTTTGCTCGTCTCTAATCTTTCTTCAAGTGGAGGCTACTCTTGGCTTCCTTCCAGCAGCATGACGGCTCTAGCTCTATTTTATTTGTGTGAATTTAGGTTGAGACTAAGGTTGTTTATATAGAATTTCAAACTAATTAGAGCCGTCGATGAAGCTAGTTAATCAAGGCCATCCATCTCAAGAGAAGCCAATCAGAAAGTGACAAATCAGCCCTAGTGACACAGCCAAGCCCCAGAAACCGAGCCAGGACCAGACCAAGCAGGTCAGGTCGACCTGTAGGTCGACCCCTAGGTCGACTACATGGTCGACCTGGGTACCCAGGTCGACCCCCTGGTCGACCTGGGTCTTGGGCGGGAAAATACCCGCCCAGCCCAGTTCTGGTCCAGTTCTGAATTTTGAACACGTTTTTGGGCTGTTTGAATTTTAAATCGAATTCTGAAACTTCCGGAGGTCATAACTCCTTCATACGGAGTCCGATTTACGCAAACTCGGTCTCTATCTCAAGAAGAATTCTGAGACGAACGCAATGGGGTGACCCGTTTCCCTTAATTCTTTCATTTAGAATTAATTATACTTTAATTTGTTAATTTACTGTTAACAGAAAATTTGGGGTGTTACATTTATTTGTTTCGACTAAATTGTGGATCGAACTTAACCAACCACGCCAAAGACAAACACATCCTTCTTTGAGCCTAGTCTGAACTTCCAAAAACAAGTCAGTCGATTGATCAGACTGATCCTAAAATATCAGGATGAACCTTGCGCTAGAAGACGAAGTCCTATTCTCAAGGTTACAGAGTCGGTCAGCTTTGACCTACACTAATTTTCATGCACCAGATTTCGAGCTCCACATAAGCCACAATTCTCGAGGAGAACTATTCCTCAGCAGGAGAAAGGGTCCTGCCGCCTACAACTACTTTTTGGGATCGAATAACACACGAATAACCCTGGATAGGATGAATGCTACGTAGAACTCCAATCGTCCTGCCTTTTTGCCTATAAATGCGCCTCTTCCCAATATGGAAAAGGAGGATTCTCTCTTTTGAAAATTCATAGTCAATATTCTAAAAAATAGCCCACCGTACACCCCAAGAAAACAACTCTCTTTTATTTCAATCAAAGCAACTGTAACTTGTAATCGACAGTATAAACAGAGATTATAAAGTGGTTGTAGTCTTGGTTATAGCCAAATCAATATAAAAATTGTGTTTTGCTCCCTGTCTTTATTTACTTTCTTGTATTCTGTGATTGTGATGGTGTGTGGTTTATGCACTTTAGGGATTGACTGTCACTAGGCCAACTTTTGATGTCAACACTTTGGCGCGCCAGGTAGAGGGAGCTACTAGCCTTCGACCACCTTCAACAATTTCTAAACTTGGAAGGATTTGGATAGCTTCTTGTTGAAGAAACAATGACAAAGCGGAAGAAGGATGGAATATCTTCCTATGCTCAATCCGCTGGTGCAACAGACGCAGGAGCGGTGCATGAGCGGAGGTAAGTCTGGAGGCTTCCTCTCATGAAGAACTATCCCAATACTTAACCAGGGATGAGATGGATAGAATTTTGGATGAACTCAGAGCACAAATGACACAACAAGTTGAACTTCTAAAAAGAAGCAGGAAATGATGAACAACTTCTTCTCTCGGATGGAAGAAAGGCCGAGAAACCATGCATCACTCCCTTCACTAGGTGAAGCTGGGGTAACAGCTAATGTTCGGCTCAATGAAATCCAAGCCCCAGATTGGTCTATAGCTCTGCCACCACCTGGGCCAACTTCACTTCCCGATCGACCGAGTCTTGGGTCAGATCGATCGACACAACCTTTGGATCGACCATGGCCTAGATCGATGCAACCTTTGGTTCTGTCCGACATCTTACCATAACCTGGACTTATACAACCTCCCGCACACCCTTTCCAGCATGTCGATCCAAGAAAGGCTGGGGGGTAGCAACCCTCCGCTTCCCCAAGACCACTCTTCCATACGAGCTCCTAATAGAATGGAGGGAAATGCTACTGTAAACCACTATGATATTGCCCTAAGCGAGTGCAGTGCTGAAACCCAAGCTGATAATTCTTACCCAAGTCGGTACAATCCTTTCGGCATGGATATGGTTCGGCCCAATACACTTGCTGACCGAGGATTTCCAGTCAATCCCGAACTAACAATGGAGGCTATGGACCACCTACACCTATCACTTGTGGGCCGCACCGAGTTGACCCCAAGAACTCAAGGCATGCTTCCACCCCGTACAGTGGCCCTCGCTGAAGCCACCAGGGAAGACTTGGATTCATGGCGGGGATTTCTCGGGAGTGGGAAACAGATCACTTGCATCATAATGCGCTTCACCAAAGGCGTCTCTTCTCAACAAGACATGGATAATGTCCATGCAGTCCTTTCACACAGGAAATCAGGACTCCCGCATCCACCGGACTTTAAGCTTCCAGTCCCGGAACCGTATTACAGTAGAAAGGATCCCACAATAAATCTTATGAGCTACATGCGCCACATGGAAGCACTATAAACATCAGTCAATGTCATAGCAAAATGCTTCCCTCTTTACCTAACTGAAATTGCTGCCATGTGGTTTCGACAGCTAACAACTGAAACGATCAACGGCTGGAATACGTTGGCCACCCACTTCATAGAATAGTTCATAGTTCGCCTATCCCAACCAAAAAGCATCATGTTCCTCACATCCATCAAACAACAGTCCGGCAAGACGCTACGCTCCTTCTTAGAAAGGTTCAACATATTTGTAGCATCGGTCGATCAACCCGAGCCATCGATGATGCTTATGGACGCAATGGCTGGCGCCTTAGATAGAACAAATTTCAAGATTTCCCTTACTAGGGATCTTCCCAAGGATATTTTAGATTTCTACTTGGAGGCTAACAGGTTCCTTCGACAAGAGGATGCTAACATCGAGATGGATAGCCTCGACGTTCTTGCTATAAAGGATGGAGGACCGTCCACTGCTAACAAAGGAAAGGGGAAAGCCTCGGAAAATAATGACAAGAATTTACGGTTCCGGAGAGAAACCAAGTATGATCATTACACCAAGCTCAATTCCTCATTGCTGGATATATACCTCGAATGTTAGCATGTTTCATGATATGGCAGGTATAGGAACTAATGATTGTAGGAGCTTACGTGATCTCATTGAAGAACAGGTTAGGCGTAGAGAGCTATCTGAGTATGTCAAGAAATGGGCGGCATCTACACCGCCCCTACTACCCTCCTAGGCCCCTCAGAATGGTTTCCACAGTCCTTAGAATGGGAGGTACCCAGAGCTGAGCACTAGTAGCATCATCATCAACTGATCTGGATTAGATCACTTTGAACCTACTACATCTTTTATGATATCAAACATATACTACTTTTTAGGTTTTTACTATTTTCAATGGCTGTGTTGGCTTAAGCTGTTAGGCATATACGGGATTTAGGCTTTAACTCTCAAAGATGCCCTCTCCTCCATAGCACAGTTACTCTATGAATAAGATGGTTAGGTTGAAGTACACACGTACAGGATTAGGATGTAATCCCAAAGCATGCTCGGGATTCAACAATGAACCAACCAGGACTTATTTTGGTTATGTAATAATTTTTAGGTGTTGATAAAGTTTTATTTCTCAAGCATGGATTATGTTTGACGAGCATAATTATCTAGCCAAGATGTGGCTGGGTCCTCAATTCAAAACCCAATTTAGCTTATACTTGTCCCTAAGGTATGGCTGATACCTAGGCACACAACTAACTAGTCAGGACATAACAAACGAAATCTTCCCATATAAAACAAGCATGGTTTATGCTTCACTGTGTGGTATGGATTATACCGCGAGTATGGTTTATATTCATTCATCTACCAAGGGTATGGTCAATACTAATGCTTAAACTTTACTTGTCAGGATATGGCAAACTCAGCTCATTTTCTAAATGAGTATGGATTATACTCGAGCCAGACTTCCAATTATGGATTATACTTAGGAAAGTCCCACTACCATGCTAGGATGTGACAGAAGGCACTATTGTTCGATCTAGATTAACCCTAGAGGGGGGAGGGAGTGAATAGGGTTTATACAAATTATCGCTGAGTTCAAAACTTATAGGATATTAAAACAATAAACAGATCACAGAATGCAGCAGAAATAAAAGTGTAGAAAATAAATCACACACATATATACCCAGCTTCGGCAAAACCCTACATACTGCTGCATTTCTAAGGTTTCTACTAGGTAAAAGAACGGATCCAGCATATAAGACCATGTACACTCGCGAACCCCTCGCTCCTATTCTGATCCTACGCTCAAAACCCTAGACTATTCTATATCCACTAGACCAGATTTTCCTCTAGTTTTAAGACACTAGTAAAATGTCAGTTAATCCCTAACCGAATCCTCCTAGATTTTGCAGACCTAGAAAACTGTTCAGACGATTTACAACAAAGAATAAAAACAATACAAAATAAAAATAAAATCGATCGCGACGTCTAATTGAGATAGGATGGATCATCTGATAGCTTTGATACTTGAAGCTCCTTGGTCAAACGATTTGAGTGCTGTTGATCGAAACCCTAGATCGAACTGTGAGTTTTCTGTTCAAATTTTTGCTAGAAATTTTTGATGCTTGTGGTTTTGATTTCCTCTTTTTCCTGTGATGATGTGATGTAGACTATATAGGGTCATACGAACCCTAAGAAAAAAAAATCTCTGATTTCAATTAAGTGACTTCGATCTGATGATGTGCTTTCCCTTTTTGACATAATTCAGTTGAAAAGAATTGCTTGATTTATGGCTATGAATTCAGACATGATTTCGAACTTTGATTTAATTCCTTCTTGCATGTTTTCTGCTCCGTCTTTAAGAAATAAATTCTCTTGCCATATATGATTTTTTTTTGCCAAAGATAGCTTGCCAAAAAAAATGTAGTTCACTGATTTCGATCCCTGGTATTGATTCCATAGATGTTTGTCCAAAACTGAAAACACATGCTACCTGAAATTTGCATTGTTTAAATCTGGAATACTTTCCCAAAAATAATTTCATAATTCTGGGAAACTTGGAAACAATTTACAAACTTGAATACTGGTTTTTGTAAGTCTGGAAACAAAAAACTTTGGCCCACTATGAAATTTAATTATCTGTTTTGTAGACTTGTAAATGAATTCCAGTTTTGGTCATGCAGAAATAAAAGCCATTCTTCATTTACATGTATGCTACATTGAAACATGCCCCTTAAAGAAAATTGCCAAAAGTGCTTGTTTCATTTCTGGAAAGAAATAATCAGACCATCTTTGCATAGTAATATTGTCTGATTTCTTTGGAATTATTTAGTGAATTTTAAAAGATTTGAAAGCTGATTTCTAGAGAAATAATTCAGTCATGTATGCATTTAAAACTGGAAACCAACAACACCCCTTCTGCATGCTGAAAGCGAATGATAATTGACAAATATAGGAAACAAATAATTCCCCATATATGTTTGCTAAGAAATGTAAATCCAATTTCTTGCCATGTTGAAATGTTTGTTTTCCTGTATGAACATGTGTTATTGCTTGACATGCTCCTTTATGTATTTTTCCATGTGGATACTGTATGAACCCTGGTTGATTCATGTACATCCTTTAAATTGCTCTTGCCAATGTGAACGTAGTGCCATTTTCTGGAAACTCATTAAATGTTTCGTATTCATCATAAAAATTTGGATATATGCAATCCAAAAAGAAACTACTCCACTATGCACACTTAGTTTAGATGCACTTTCATGCTGTATATATTCCAGATCAAAACTGTGCTCACCTGCTATGTTTCTCACCCCATTTCACCATGCTGACATCTTGTTTGCATGTTGACACAACTATGCTGCTAGTCATTCTTTACTATGTTCACCATAAACTTGTTTGTGCTGAAGTAACTGGGCTGAACCTCCATGTTTAAACTGCACCTTTACTTTCGCACTTTCTTGTGTGATCTGGACATCATTCATGTATGCTCTGTCCAATTGACCATTCTTGTAAACTGGTTCGACCATTGTTGCACTTGTATGTTGACATGCATTTATCATGCTGCTCCATGTCTTGACCATTATTGCCATGTATATGTAGCTGATTTTTACTTTTGACCACATTGCTTTGATCTTTTTGTAGTGGCGTGCAAATCCGTACTATCTGAGCTAACTAAAACAATACACATCCAACCCAAATAATAAAGAAATATAAGACATTATGAGTTAAAGAAAAATAAGACAGAAGAAGAACAGAAATAACAAAACAGAATCTCACAGCGGAACGAATAAATTATAATATATATAACATAACTTTGAAATACAAAATTTTCATATTATATACACATACCATTATCAGAGATCAACGTATAAACAACATAGCGGAAATAATTCTATATAACTTATGGTGAAGCCTCCTGATTCCAGCTCCTTCCAAGTGTATATGTAAAATCCTAAAACACTTGACTGCCGTACAAATTTGGGCACCCAAGAGTTTAGGAAAAAACAAACAAAATAAACTCTGGGTCATTCATGGGACTGGTGTGAGTAAAATCCAACCAATTTGTTTAACTTTGAAAAATCCTTTGAAAGAAAAGGTAATAATAAGACCAGCCCATACATAAACACGGACGGTTTTTTACCTTACTATAACCGAACCATTTTTTATATCAAAATCCAGTGATATTACGATGATGTTTAGTCAAATAAATAACCAAATTGTAGAACGCTTGCATCTCACGCTCTATATATATAGTGTAAAATCTAAAACCGCAAGGCGTTTATTGGAGATTGTATTCCAACTATGACAAGGTATGAAACCACCTTCCGATCAGCGTACTTTAGAGGGGATACACTGGGGTTCAACAAGAACATCTTGCAGCCCGGCCCATACATGACCGACCACTCATTTAGCTTGAGTGTATCGAATATATTGTCACCCATGGTTGTCGGCCGTCCAACCATAACCCGTAAGATGCATAATCGAAAGAAGAATAAATAATGAATTTTCTCTAGATCGACGACAAATATACCCTGCTTGGGAATGACCCACCTAGCCTACTGCTTGCACGATTTTTATCATTTCCCAGTTGTGAGGCTTGAGGGTACGTTTACTTTTTAGAACATCTAGCCACCATTCACTTTGAATGCCACATCGTCAAACCCGTCGAATCACTGGTTGATCTTCTTAAAATATTACGGGTATAAAAGCTAAGAGAAACGAATTTCTCCGCCACCAGACGTAATACCCTGAAAAGATTGTCTTATGTGACCGTTAGGAATACTCTGTCAGACATTCGTCCATACAAGTTGTCCTAGGTTTGGACAAACAAAACAGCCCTTGCATTTAACTCCGTCTTCCGTTATCTTCAGTATAATCTAATTCGCAATGCCTATGCCTATACAGAGTGGTTTTTCAGATATTAAATCCAATCGGTCTCTCCGTATTGACAACGATGTTCAAAAATCTTTGATAGCCGATGATTTAACTATCAAAGGAAAATAAACACCCATCAAACAATCACTGGCCCCTTTCTATTATTAATATTCATTCATTACTAATTTCCAATTTCCTTGTTGAATTCTATATATATCGATATATTGATTTCTATTTTCAAAATTTCTTAAAAATATTCTAACTCCTTAAATTTTCAGAAAATTTCGCCAGCACCTCCCCTATACCGGTCAATGTTCAAACCCTAACTCGCCTCTCTAGGCCCTTTCCATTCAAAAAGAAAATCAAAAAGCCAAGCGGCTTGCCGATTCAGCGCATAAAACCTCATATGGAAATTTAAACATGTACCTTTTTGTCGGGCACTAATAATATTCTTCTTTTCCCTTCGTTTTCTTCATCCCATACCTGTTTAACATATATATGCCCATTTCCAACTCATTTAAATCAATTCAACCCTTTTTACCAAAATTCGCTAACCACTTCCTTAATTAGCTCTTTTTGCCTAATGCTCTTTTTAATTTGAATATATCCCATTCAAATACTTTTGTATTAATTTATACTCAATTCAACGCAATCTCCTTGCTTGCTTCCAATTTCTAATCAAGTTTTATATCCGAATTTCCAATCTCGACTAACAAATTCAATTCATTCAAACTAAGTTAAATTCAAATAAAAACTCTATTAACTAATCCTTTTTGGAATTAGTTAATCTCATTCAATAAATAAAAATTTGATTTCTATTTCAAAAGTTAATCCATTTCCTCCATTTGAGTCCATATTTAATTTATAACTCAAGTTCGGATTTTCCTATTGAAGTTCGGATTTTTATTCACTCAAAATCCTTTTATTTCATTTAATAAACCATTATGTTTTAAAATAATTCTGGCGTTGTTTTTCTGAAAATTTGATTTTGACATAACACAAAATCTATCAAACGAAATCTAGATTTTTCTCTTCCGTTTGAAAACTATCATTGAATCGGTTCGGACGTTTCTTGTTTCATTGAATTCTGAGTTATATTGAGTTTTAAATACCCAATTGAAGTTCGAATCATCAAATTACGAACTACCGCACTGCGGCGAGTCCATTTTAATTATAATTTAAATATAAATGTTAACTTCATTTATAAAATGAATTTCAACTGCATTTCCAGTATTTTGAAATAAATTGAGTCCGCTATCCAAATCTAACCCAACAATCCAGATTACTCACACTCGTCGATTATTTATTTCCACATTCAAAACTTGGCTACGAATTTATTCAATTTCTGAATTAAAATCCAATTTAGACATAAAGTATTTATACCAAATCGATACAATCGAATTTGAATTATAAATCTCTTCTATGGAAATAATCAAAATTTTAACATCCTTACCACTACAAACTAGTATCGTCCCTTGATAATAGTGGAGTCATTCAAGTTGGGGTATTTTATTTACCTCTCAGACCTTGATCGACGACGTTCTTATCTAGAGACGGATAAAAGTTTGTAATACAACAACTCAGTTTAAACCTCACCTTTTATTCCATTTCTTACATTTGGAATATATTTTAAAAATTACTCGATGAAAATTATTTCATCACATTTACAAACGTTGTTTATAAATTAGCTTCCTTGTTAAACAAAACTTCCATTTTAACAATCTATTTGAAACTCGATTCCAATTTCAGAATAGTTTATTTTATATAACTTATATATATATATATATAGTATAAATATAGAATCTATTTTCACATCAAATTTCAATTATAGTTTCTATTTTATATAAAACCAATATTATTTCTAAGATTAAATATTTTTATAAAATCGACATAGTCGAATTCTATTTATAAACCCTCACGGATTATTCCAATTCAATTTATCTTTCGAACACCAGAATGATTTACATGATTTTCAATTCTCCTTTTTAATCCATACTTGAATTTAAATTCTAATTATCCAATAATAGTTATTCCTTTTTATTTAATCCGAACATTGAAAATTATTTCATCGTTTCTTTTGAAACGATTCTCAATTCCCCTTTTTAATTCATATTTGAATTTAAATAATCCAATTATTCTAGAATCATTATTCACTTCCATTTATAAACGTAGTTTGTAATTTCAACTACTTGTTTCGAATATTGAAACATGTTTCTATTTCCAATTTCTTTTCTGCTTTCGAAAAATAGTTTCCTTTTTTTTTTAAATTAGCACTTGAGTTTTCGTTTCTAAATTGTCCACTGATAATTTTTCTATTCAATTATAAACATCGTTTATACATTCCATTTTTCTTTTTTTGAATATTTAAAACAAGTTCCTGTTTCAAATCTTATTTGCTTAAATCCCCGTTTTGGAAAATAAATTTCCTTTTTATATTCAGACTTGAATTTAAAAATCTAATATTATCAAACAATAATTTTTCTTTACATTTATAACCTTGTTATAAATCCGACTACTTGTTTTTGTTATTAAAACAAGTAAATATTTCATAGTTCGTTCAAAATTCTACTTTTATTTCAAAAATAAATTTTCCTTTTTAATGTCAAAAATCCCTTTTTGATATATTTAAATATAAATATCTAGGGCCAGTGATATTCTAATATCCAAACACATAAATCATTCATTCAATTCAAAACATCACACACACACACACATATATATATATATATACATATATATATATATATATGTAAACAACAGTAAATAAATTTGAGGATTCCAGTTGGATTCCTCCAACCTGTTTTCCCTGCATCCATAGAAGTTAGTCAACAGTGTTAATAATAACGATCCTGCTTCGAGGCAGGATGTCGTGGTATGAAGGTCATCCACTATATATATTGTGGGGCGCATAGAGAAATCATCCGCTAATGGTACTGCGGGCATCCGCTAATGGTACTACGGGAAATTTCAATCACCAATATATATATATATATATATATAATAGCCACAAAAACCAAGCCTAATAACTAACATATGTATATATATAATCATAATAATTCATGCATGCATCCAAACAATCAACATTTATTTTAAATAAAACGTTGAGTGAGATTTACTCACCTGGTTTTCATTTTTTCGAATGTCGAATACCATTCGATTTAGATTAAATCCTGGTTAGTTCTGATTGACTCTAAATGTGTTACTTCACGCGTTTCCACCCTTCTATAAATTAAATGTATATAGTATTATAAATTTCCAGATTATTTAAAATTAACCAAATTAATTAATTAGCAAATTTATACCTTCCACTTCCCGATCAAACTTTACGAAGCCAAGAACCCATCGTGCACTTCAATTCCCTCTGCTCCTTCACAATTACTGCACCGGCCAGAAGACTCCCATTCCCTTCCATTCACAACCACCTTCTCCTCCTCAATGCAATAACCTCATAGCCTTTCCAGTAATGCACGAGCACGGTTACATTTCACCATTCATCACCGGAATCTTCATCATAATTTACTTTGCCTTCCTCCAATCATAGATCCTAATTTCCATGCCTAACTCCCTAGTCCTCACTCTGAATGTCCTACCAAAACATCATGATATGTTGTAACATCTCATCAACCACTTACTGTGCAACACTGCTGCTTCTTATCTCTCTCACCATACTCTGCTAGTTTCTAATCCAATCCCATCATCAAGCCGTATCCATTCACCACGACCATTCTCTCTAGTACATTATCACATTGCTTGCACCACTCCAATATAAACCACAACATAAATCGCACCACTCCAGTATCTTCACTTCAACCCAGAATGGACACCCCAAACATAAACCATTGAAGCTCCATTTCATCGCGATTTAACCCAATCCATTGCATACCACACAGCCTAGCGCCTCCAATTCCTCATGATGGAAAATGTCTCTGACCATTGGAGCCCTCAATATTTAAATGCAAGCTTCCACCCTTCATGCGAGCTCAAGACACACCTTACTTCAACAACTCACATCCTCCATCGAACCCTTAACAGTGACCACGACTTTCAAATCCCATCCTTACACCCATCTAGCGAATGTCTTCAGTGATTTCGGGCTTCAGACAATGTCAAGATATCAAATCGCGATCCCCCCTTCTTCGATTTCCCTTTTTTTACATTCGATTTTCGATAGAGTGAAAAAGGGGTGGACATAAATGTTTAATTAGAAGCATTGATCTTTCTGAAGGAATAAGAGGAGGGGTAGGCGTGATATTAAATCACGATAATGGGGTTGGATTAAAAACTGGAGCGACACTGATTTTTTTTTATTTGCTTGAGAATGGGAAAAAGAATGAAGAAGAAAGCAGAGGACTTGAAATGCTTTTAGAATGAGAAAATACGAACAATGAGGCTTAATTTGTATAGGCGTGAGAGCAGACAGGGAGTACACAACCATTAATTTTTGTTTTCCAAGATTTCAAAGAAGGGAGACAAATTATCAGCTCGAGGAAGAGAATAGACTGCGCAAGGAAACCAACGTACAGGCCATTAATTTCTTGTTCGTTTGATATTGAAATTAGGAGACATATTGTATGTGAATTAACAGAGAAGGAAGACAGTCTACAGACATAGGTCTGCAAATCAAAATGAAATAGGTCGGATTTGTAAACAGTTGAAAGGATTTTGATTTTTGACATTGAACTGACTTCACAAATTTTTAAATCAAAGTATCTCGCGTTAACGGACACCATCGCAACTATTGATATTTTTAGGGTTAACCACTATTTTGAACATATTATAACAGGTTCCGAAGTCTAATTAAATCATATGGAAAAGATTTCAAATTAAATCGACGATTTAAATAAAATTCGATTAAACATATAATTCGGTTTCAACCAATTTAATTCATCGAAAATAAATAATTATTATCATCTAATTCAATTGAAATTTATATTAATCTAAAGAATTGTTTCGATTTGGTTTTAACTCTGAATCCAGTTATTCAATGTTTTCATACTACGATATTTAAATATATTGGATATTAAATCGTATATTGATTATTAAATCAATAAATTCCATAATAAAAACCCAACTATATTCAAAACTAAATCATATATTAATTCGATTAATTCAATAAAAATCCATTTACAATTTCAGTTAAATATTTAAAATAAATTTAAATATTCATTATAAAACAACAAAAAATCCGGTACGTTACACTTTTGCTTTGAACGGCTCGACTTGCTTGGTCCGTGAGGAGTTGATCCTAAGTGTTTGTCCACCTTGCTTGTACATGCATGTGCAATGAAACATGAAACATTTGTGTTTGTTGCACTTGCATTGTGTATTCACTTGCATTGTTTTGAATTTTCTGTTTTGGTTTGAACCATATTTGAACTGAGTTGCACTTTGTATTGTGTTGGCCACTTTAGCTTGCATTGTTCCTCTGTTGATTGTGCACTGAGTCGAGATGGTCCACGTGGCTACTCCTCAGTTTCACACTGATTAGTGAGGCAGTGCACACGTGTATATCTATACACGTGTGTATATGCATCCATCATATAAAATCTCTTGTCCCTGTACATATACAAACTATCAGTTTAGACACAGATGAATCAGATCAAGTCATGAAAAATGAAGAGATACACACTAGAAAACCGAGGCAAATACAATTTTAAAAATAAAATAACATTTTCTAGAGTATGAAATTATTTTTGTTCCATATACTGTGTGTGTGTTTCTGTATATGACAAGTATGAAGATGATGACTGGACTGACGGTGAAGATGCTGTGAAGACAGAAGACTGAAGACAAAGACATTATTGAGTCAGTATGTATACGAGTGTAACCTGAGTGAATGTATAAATGTTTGTACAAATGAGTGTAGAGTGTACTGTAGTGATAGAGTATTGTAGTGAGAAACTGTGTATGAAATTGAATGTGAAATGAAATGTATTTTAGTGAATTACAGTGTGTTGTACAAATAGTGGAGTTGTAGATCTGTACTGTTTTGAATATTGAAATAAAATACTATATTTAAATAAAATACTATTGAATATTTTAATTTGAGTATTGTCATATTCTATTTAAATATAAATATTATATTCATGTCTGTAATGTATATATAAAATAGTACAGTAACAAACACATTTAAATTAATATTTATTTGGTTGTTATCATCAAACAAAAATCATATAATTGTGTATACAACTACGTTATATATAACAATCTCCCCCTTTTGATGATGACAAACAAATATTAAGATTTTGAATCAAATAAATGTGTTTGACAGTGAAGAACAGAACTCCCCCTATTTGAATGCTCCCCCTACAACAGAAACTCCCCCTATAACCGTGCATTAGTGAAATGAATGAATTTAATAAATTTTCAAAATTAAAAATATTGATAAAATATTCACTCATAATTAAAATCTCAACCCATTCTCCCCTTTTGTTATCATCAAAAGGATTTAGAAATTAGAATATAGATGAAAAATGACTAAATAATACAATTTCAGCATAAGAGGAAGAATGGTCATCATAAATCTCAATCAATCAAACAAAAATCATAATATTCTGAGAACAGGTGGCATATTTCACATTGTAGAGAATGATGGATTTACGATGAATTTTATATAAAATGGAGAGAGTTACAAAAAATGATTTCCAATTATTTTCAAAAAAAAGAAATTAAACAATTGAGCACAAAAACAATGATGGCTTTGGACTATATTTAATCAATCAATTTAAGTGATAAAATCGAATAATCTCAAATCCCAATACCCATCAATCAGCAAATCATAATACGTCATAAGATTTCAACACATTTCACAGATAGAAAATGGATTGAAAGACTAATTTTTAAACACCAAGGAGAATTTCAAATTAATTTCTATTTATAGCACATTTTTCCTTTTTCTTTTATTTCTTATTTAAGAGCACATTGACCATGCATAACCAGAGCTTGGATTTTTAAATGAGGTCAGTCGCATCTTAAATTATAAGTTGTCTCATAACCATGCATGACCAAAGCTTGGATTTATAAATGAGAGACACACTTATGTATTAATTATATATTTATTATTTTCAGCTTAAGAATGAAAAAACTCCTTAGTATATAAAACCAAAAAATGGATGATAGAAATGCGGTAGGTACAGAAATGGTTTGTGAAATAAATTTCTAAACTAATTATATTATGAAATATGCTCGACTGTACCGGGATTATTGAAAATTTTCAATTATCACTAATTTTGAACAATAACATAGTCCCATTTCTATCACAGATAATTTCCACTGTTTTAAAAAGATTTAAAAACATATTAACTCTCCACATTAATATAAAATTATCATGGATGGTAGAATGATGATAGATAAAGGAGATGGTCGTGAAATAATTTCCAATTCAATGATATTATAATAAATGTTCAACCATCATGAAAATCTAAATAAAATCTCCCCTTGTTGTGAGATATATTGTAGTCATAACCCATCACAATTTCAAAATCTGATAATTATTTTGATGAATTATAAATACAATTCAATTTGGATATTGATTTCAATTTCTGAATGAATAATCAATAAATAATTTTAAAATTGAAAATCAATTACAAGAGGAAATTGAAAGGTTCTATACAAAGCAAGAGGGAATAGAAAAAATATATACAAAAAATCAGCACTTCTGATACCAATTGGTGTCTCCATTAATGAGGATTGTATCATGACAATGGAGACAAACAAGGATATTACAGACAACAGAAGTTTAATCATAAAGCCTAAGCAGACACAGTTAACAAATCAAGCAAATTAATATCATCTATCAGAGCATGGCATATATTTGATATCAAAACAACCAGTCACCAAAAAAATATATTTTCAAAGGCAATTCCTTTTATCAGAGCAACATAACAGACAATTTCAAAGCAGACTGTTTCAGAGATATTTCTGATGGTCACAGAAAATGTTTCATGATTCAAGATCGAAATATATTGTTTATTTGAAATCATTTGATGGAATGTAAGAATATCGGGATTCCATGAATCGATCACACCAGATTATAAATTTTAGATTCAAGGTATGTGTGAGATTAAATAAATAAATAAATTCAAATGATTTTAAACAAAAAATATTTAAATCAAATAGCCATGGAATAACAGAGAGATTTAAGATAGGATTTTCAAATAATTTTTCCAAATTGTTTCTATCAAGCCCAAGAGATATCTCAGATCATTTACATCAAGTTTGAAAAATGTTCATGATTCAAAAATTAAGAAATAATTTATATGAAATCACTTGAATCATTGTCAAGTTTTGAGATACAATGAATCAGTTATGTGAGATTCAAAATATCAGGAATTTCAGTTGATTTCAAACAAACAAATTCCAAATAAATGATCATGAATATAAGATCAATAAGATTATCACAATTGATAAATAGCAGTGTGCTGTAATGAGTATAATATTTCAAGCTTTTCTAAAATGAATTATAAGGAACTCAAAATAGTAGAGGTGTGTGAAATTTCATTAAATATTCAGATCTTCAAAAAAATTAGAATTCTAATTAACAGTGTTCATGATATGACAAAAATACATCAACACCGTTATGAATTCAGAAATCAGAAAGATAAGCTTCAGAAACAATTTCAGATATTCACAAGATTAAATTCAAGATCCGGAAATAATTAAAATATCAGAGTTCTATTCAACTAAAGCGAATTTCTAGAAAGTCAGGAGTACTGCAATTTGAAGTTAAGAAAGCCTAGAATAAGTTACAAAGATATAACAGTGACAAATAAAACAAAAAAGAAACTAAAGAACAAAGAAATATAAACAGAAGAGACAGAAGGAGAAATAAACAAAGAAAATAAAAACAGAGAATATTTACAAAGATGAGTTCAGAGATCATACCTGAAATTGATGTAAACCAGAATTTATGACTCAAACAGACTTCGCTACGAAACCGTGGATGATACAGAAATATAGACTAGTTTGATTTCAATTCTCTTTTTGCTCGGTAATTCCTCGGCCTCCTCTTGTACCTAACAGTTTGAATGATCGAGTGGTCTGACAAAGTTTGTAAAACCACTCTCAGTTATATTTGTACGTTTTGGTACCCAAACCTGTTTGTATAACAAACCATCAGAATTTACAAAAATGCCTTTAGGGACCCAAATCTGTTTGAATTTAGACGAATTCATTTTATTTCTTTTTGGGGTCCAAGAATGATTAAATGGTTTGTTATAAAACAAATTCTTATTTCATTTACGATTCAAAAAATCTTTTGAATTGCCAAAACAATTTGAAGAGCTTACAAAATCATTTGAATTCATTCTATCAAAACGATTGATATTCCCAAAGTCAAGTCCACTTTTATTTCTCGATGAAAATTGATTTTTCAACAACATATTTAAAGATTTTTCACCATTTCAAAATTTAGCCAATGTTGTTTCAAATTGTTGAATTTAAATTTAAGATCACAGTTTTCTTTCATTAAATCTGAACAATGGTTTCTAGTGATCTTACTCTTTTCAAAATCAGTTTTCAAAACCAAATTTTCATCATTAAGAGATTTAATTTTGGTTTGGGACTCAGTAATCTCAGATTCAAAATGTTTTTGTTTTTCAAACTCAAATTTCTTGGATTTTTCAATCTCATTTTCAAGTTCTTTCAAAATTGAATCGGTTTTCAACAAATTTTGTTTTTCAGCAAATTCATATTCGGAAATTTTGTTTATCTCAAAATTTTCAAATTCCTTTTGTAAACAGTTGTTAGTACTTTCAAGCTCAATCCTGTTTTCTTTTAAAATCATAATTTCATTTTCAAGCTTTTGAATAGCTTATTTTGATGAACAAGATTGTTTTCCAAAATCAAACAACTTTTACAACTGGAGTTTGAAGATTTCTTGACCTACTCAAGTTTTGATTCCAAAATATTATTTTTGCTGATCAACTCAAGTTTTTCAAATTTCAAAGTTTTGTTTTTATGTTGGAGCTTATCAACAGATTTAGTTAAATCAACACACATATAAACCAAATCTTCATAAGAGAAATTTTCTGTTTCCCACCTGTTGATTCTCCATCGTTTGATCTATTAGTTTCTCCTTTCAAGCATAGATTTAAATCTGAGTTGACATTTTGGGATTTTGAACAACTATTGTCAATTTTTTCATACTTCGTATTGAGAGCTGTCCAGATTTCCTGTGCAGTTAAGCAATGGGAGATTAGACTTTATTGATCATCATCAAGATAAGAATAAAGAATATGTGTAGAATGAGAATTAAAAACTTTATCTATCATATCGTACCCATTAATAACAACATCCCAACATTTAATATTAACAGATATTAAATAAAATTCCATTTTGGATTTCCAGTTTAAAAAATCTGTTCCAGTGAAAATAGTTGGAGACGAACTGGACAGACTCACTCTAGACTGACAACAAGGGTTAACCATGACTCTAGAGTTAATGAAATTACCAGGCTTTGATACCAATTGTTGGATCTAAATTAACCCGGGGGAGGGGGGGAGGGGTGAATAGGGTTTATACAAATTATCGTTGAGTTAAAAACTTACAGGATATTAAAATAATAAACAGATCACAGAATGCAGCAGAAATAAAAGTGCAGAAAATAAATCACACATAGATATACCCAGCTTCGGCAAAATCCTGCCTACTGCTGCATTGCTAAGGTTTCTACCAGGTAAAAGAACAGATCCCGCATACAAGACCATGTACACTCGCGAACCCCTCGCTCCTATTCTGATCCCACGCTCAAAACCCTAGACTGGTCTATATCCACCAGACCAGATTTTCCCCCAGTTTTATAAACACTAGTAAACTGTTAGTTAATCCCTAATTAAATCCTCCTAGATTTTACAGACCTAGAAAACTGTTCAGACGATTTACAACAAAGAATAAAACGATAAAAAATAAAAATAAAAGCAAAGAAACCCTAGGACTTAAACATAAAGGTCATCCCCTTTCACACTTCAAAAATAGGCCGGCCCTCCTTTGTTAATCGGTTGCACCCATTTTTCTTGGTCCCGTTCACTTCCTCTTCTTGACTTAAAAAAAATGGCGGCTCTGAATTGGGGATTAGGGTTTTCTGCTTCCCTCAAATCGATCGCGACGTCTAATTGAGATTGGATGGATCATCTGATAGCTTTGGTGCTTGAAGCTTCTTGGTCAAAAGATTTGAGTGTTGTTGATCGAAACCCTAGATTGAACTGTGAGTTTTCTGATTAAATTTTTGCTAGAAATTTTTGATGCTTGTGGTTTTGATTTTCATTTTTGCCTGTGATGATGTGTTATAGACTATATAGGGTCATCCGAACCCTAAGAAAAAATCTCTGATTTCGATTAAGTGACTTTGATCTGATGATGTGCTTTCCCTTTTTAAAATAATTCAGTTGAAAAAGAATTGCGTGATTTATGGCTATGAACTCAGACATGATTTCGAACTTTGATTCAATTCCTCCTTGTATGTTTTCTGCTCTGTCTTTAAGAAAGAAATTCTCTTGCCTTATAGGAAATGTTTTTGCCAAAGATAGCTTGCCAAAAAAAATGTAGTTCACTGATTTGATTAATGATCTCCGAAATAACTTCTTACTAATTTTGATCCCTGGTATTGATTCCATAGCTATTTGTCCAAAACTGAAAACACATGCTACCTAAAATTTGCATTGTTTAAATCTGGAATACTTTCCCAAAAATGATTTCATAATTCTGGGAAACTTGGAAACAATTTACAAACTTGAATACTGGTTTTTGTAAATCTGGAAAATAAAAAATTCACTACACCATAATGGCCAATTGGCAACTCTTATTTTTTTCAACTGCTAACACTTATATGTGTTGTAGACTAGTGACACTAATATGTGTTGCGGTAGCAAAAATGTGTCACTAAAAATGTGCTAACACTTTTATGTGTTGTTATGCTTGGTCAACTCTTCTTTTCTAAGGGCAAAAGGGTAAGTTGCCAAACATAACCCTAATCGGTACCTCAATCCTTTCTCCCAACACTTATTCCTACGAAGGCCGCAACATAATCAAATAAAAAAAGGACTTTGACGAATTGATACCGGTGATTACCTAGTCGATATCTGATAGGATTTTGGATTTCTCAAACCGGTGTTAGCTTCTCAAATCCTCTCTCCACCCGTTTCTCAATCATGACTTCGAATTGGGGCTTCTAGGAATCGGCGGCTTCTAGGGATCGGCGGCTTCTGGGAATTACGATAAGAGGTAAAGACATCAATTTCACTTCGTTGTATTTGGACTATAGAAATGAATTTTGCTGTAGATTTGCTAACTCTTACAACCAATTCTTATGCATAACGAGCCTATGATTCATAAAGATTCAATTTAGAACTCCAAATAGAAGTAGCAATTAATATAACATGCTTGATTAATTTCACAACTGAAGCGAGTCGCAGTTGAAATGTTTAAAGGGTTGTAGAATTTACTCACAACGATTACTTAGTTGTAGGATGCAGGAAATTTTCCTTAGGACATCAAATTCACTTGCTATAGAAAAAATTATTAACTGTTTTTAACATCAGTTTATCTGAGTTATCGAACAATGGGCTTAGGTATTGAGGCTGTAAATTGTATCTTGAGAACTTTAAGGCTGGAAACGGTGGGTTAGGGAGGATGTTAGCGTATCATAAAATATTTACATGGCAGGGAGAACGCTGTGAGGTGAAAATAGTTGTTTGTTATATTCCTTTTCTGTATGTTTGTAGAAAGTATATTTGTTTTCATAAATAATAAATAGTCTGAGTTTAATAAAAGTTGTTCATTACTTAGTTGACTACAGTACAAAAGTTTTAACCACCATTATATAAACTTATATTAATAGGCATTTTTTTCATTTCATTAATTAATAATATATCTTCTTCATATGAGTCATGCTTTTAATCAAGTACTTTTTTCCTTTTTTCTTTATCGCAGTTACTACAGCTCCAATGGATTTATGTGTTAACTGTGATCTCAAACAAGAGTGGATTAATATATTTTGACTTCCCAAGTAGGCATTTTGCAAGATATTAAGTAGTAATTATTTGATTGATTGTGAATATTTCCTTGCAAGGAAATGAAATCAGTAACACCGATTTTTACAGCAACAGTCAAACCACTAGCCTGAAGCTGTTCATATTTTGTTGCTTGCAAATTTAAAGGCACACTCATCGCCCTTCGGTCCAATCCATGTCCAGTGCTACTTCATCCATCAAGTTGTGCAGTCCTTCACTCTGTTAGTTTCTTTGGTTAATTGCTTAAGTGGTAGAAATCACCGTGTGTGTGTATGTTTCCTGCATGCCCCATTTATATATCAGTTCATATGTCCTAGCAGAATTACCATTTACCTCTTACTTAGTTGTGCCATCGATCTCTCTTCCTACCACTGTAAGAATCTTCAATTCCAGATCTTCGGCCATAAGGTGATATTAACACTCAATTTGTCTTCCTTTAGGTGTTTACTTCACTTTATACATCAGGATAACTTGCCAAAAATCAAAGAACTAAGCCATGATGTGGTTTTAACAGTGAAGGGCCCAACATTTACTAGAATGTACAAACATGTTCACTTTAAAGGACCAAGATTATTATTAAAGGAAGCGCAATATGTTAGTCCTGTCATTTATTTTCCTTGTTATTGTTGCACACCCAAGCTTTGAATATTTATACCACTACGACATTTGGATAAGGCATTATAGTACTGAGATTATTTTTTGTTTACAAATTTACAGTAACTGAAATTATATACCCAATTCAGGATAGTTTTGAAAAATAATAGAGTTTATTTGTGTTCCTTTGAATATTGTGTAAAATGCTTTAACATCCATTAGTGGTTTATTTTTTTTTATCTCTTTGTTCATTATTTTTACGTTATAATTATTATCATGCATTATATGATTATTTCTTTGTCTTGCAGGATCCTTCCTATTGGTAGTGTATATTGCAACCACATTCTTTTATTATCTACTGGTGAGTCATCATCTTGAACTTTATGCTTTTGGTTATGATAAATATGCATTTTTTTAAGTTCTAAACTTTCATTGTTTTACTAGAACACTTGGTGATCCTTTGTGCACAAGTCATTTTCCTATCTAAAACACAAGTCATTTTCCTATCCAAAACACTCTTGATAATTGGTTTAAAATAAATAAAAGCTTTACGGTTTTGTCGAGCGCGCCATGTTTGTTTCTACTAGCGAAGACAATGAAACTAGAACAAAAGAAAACAAAATATGTGTTGACCCGATTTTTAGTCAAAGCAGTCACTCATGCAATCTCTGATCAACAATACGCTCAAGTATTGGAAGCATCGTCAGAAGACAGGCAACGATTTGTTCGAAATCACATCGAGAACATAGAAAGGCCCGAAACTCCTATCAGACGATCTCTTTTGGGCCCGAAAACAACAATTACGAAGCTGAGCTCTGTAACACTTGTAGCACTCTGAATTAGCTTCAGTTTGAGCTTTTGTTTGGTTAAAACGGACTTACGGTTTGAAAGTTATGCCCGTTTCCGTGAACGCATGCAGAACTGGAAACTTAGATTGTGGCATGAGAAAAGCTCCGAATCGGATCGGACCCGCTCCGAACCACGCTTCGAAGTTTCTCAAACTTGGACTTTAGCTCGCTTCGGTTCAGATTGGACCATCCAGACCCGACCCGCCTTGTACACTGCACAGAAGCGCTTGTCACGCCTTCGGTTCGGAGGTTCCACCTCGGTTCGGATCGGACCCGAACCGATCCGACCCCTATTGACCTGCTGCTACACTTCGGATCTGACCTATTCTTAAGGAGCCACTACCTCCTACTCTCATGGAATGAACTCCACCTGTCCTAGCACGATCTGAAGACCACTACTCCACAACTTCCGAGATTACCTCAGTGCCCGCCACGTGGCACCTCCGAACCGGACCGCTTCAGAACCTTGCAAGGCTCCTCTACGCCTACAAATACACACTCATATGGCCATGTCAAGGGACTTTTTTGGCTACTCCAGCACTTGGCCTCCTTTACAACCAATCAAGGACATTGCTCATCACTTTAACATGAGGAATTCATGTATAAATTCATTCTCTAATCTCCTCTTCTTCATTGTAACACAAGGCTATTGTGTATAAACCACAAACAAACAGTATTGCAATAGCTTCTTAGGATTTAAGAAACTATAAAGTGGACGTAGGCTTGGTTTGAGCCGAACCACTATAAAAATCTCATGTGTCTCCTCTTATTTTACTGCATTTTCTGCATTTGATCTGTGATCGTGAGGTTTTCACATCGAATTTGGGTGTTAGGCCCAGATTTCGGTCTAACATTTTGGCGTGCCAGGAAGGGGGCACACGACAACTTCAACTTCTGCTTGAATTATTCAGCTATTGGATCAATGGTCAAACGAAAGAAAGACGGAACCTTCTCTCGTGCTGAGGACATTGGCACTGAAGGCGCATTGAACGCGGCGAGCCAGGAGGCTTCCTCTCATGGAAATTCGTCATCATACCTGACTAGAGATGAAATGGATGGCATTCTCACTGAATTGAGAGCTCAAATGGCAAGGCAAGACGATCTCCTCCGCAAACAACAGGAGATGATCGACCAATTCTTTGCTCGGATGGAAGGAAGGCCGAGCGACAACGCTCAACTCATTGGAAATGGCATGGAATCAGCACCAGAAGGAGCAGCGATTCGGATCGGATCAGACCCGATCCGAGCCGAAGGAGACCCAAATTCAGCAGCCGCTCGAGATGCATCAGCTCGCGCCAACCGGGTCGGATCAGCCTCCACTCGACCTGCTGCTCCACTTGAGCTCGGGGGCAACCCCCTTAATTTGGGAAACTCAGGTCGAGCATGACCAATCTCTGCCCCGGTTCGGATAGAACCCACACGAGTGCAGTAGCACGAAGCAACTCAGAATGGCAACCAAGCATCGGTTCGTGATTCCAGCATCGGTACGGACCGGGCATCACGAACCGAACCAGTTCAGCCTCCATGACCCACAACATGGGGGCACCTCCGAACCGAATCGGACAGCCGTCCAAGCTCCCTATACACTTCCACACTCTTCTGGATTCAACGCTGGGGCCACAAGCTCTGACCTCGGCAGCTTGCAACCTCTCTTTGAAGGCGATCGGCTCGCCAATCTCATTGAACGCCTGTCTCGAGGCCGCACTTATCAGAGTGACATGGATGATGTCAATCACAATCCATTCACACAAGAAATTAGGAATTCTTGCAATCCCCCAGATTTCAAACTTCCACAGTTGGAGCCCTACAACGGCAGGACGGATCCTTCCGTGCATCTCATGCGATACAAACGGCATACGGAAGTTCAGTCGGCGTCAGAAAACGTCATGGCAAAGTGCTTCCCTCTCTTCTTGACTAATATTGCTGCTATGTGGATTTGGCAGCTGGAATCTGAATCAATCAACAGCTGGAATATGTTGGTTGCTCGCTTTATCGAACAATTTCGGGTCCACATCGCTCGACCCAAGAACGTCATGTCGCTAACTACAATTAAGCAAGGGCCCAGAGAAACTCTGCGCTCATTTCTGGAAAGATTCAACGTTGCAGCAGCATCAATTGATTGACCTGAACAATCGATGGTATTGATGGCGGTAGTATCCGGCATTCTGGACAACTCGGAATTCAAAAAATCCTTGTACCGAGACCCACCATGGAATCTCAGCGAATTCTACCTTGAATCGGATAGATTTCTACGTGAAGAAGACGGAATGTCCAAAAAGAAAATTCTCGATGTCAACATGCTTAAAGACGGAGAACCGTCTAATTATGGAAAAGGCAAGGGAAAAGCTGCTGTTAAGAATGACCGCTACGCTCAGCCCCGGAGAGGGCCTAGATATGAAAAGTACACAGAGCTCAATTCGTCACTAACCGACATCTACGTGAACACAAACAGTGACGTCTCCTATCCAAAGCCTCCCAGGAGGGAACCGTCGCAAAGAGAACGAGATTCTGGAAAATACTGTATGTTTCATGATATGGACGGTCATGACACAAATGACTGTAGACACTTGCGAGACTTGATTGAGGTACGGGTTAGACATGGAGAGCTACCCAAGTACGTGAAACAACCTACAGCGCCTGTACCCGCGCTGCCACCACCCGCTCCCCGGAGAGGGAATGACCCTGGATCGAGATCCCGTGGGCTCATCATCAACTGATCTAGATTGGATCACTCTACATCTCCTACCTTTCTTAGGATTTAAGATATGTTCCTTTGGTTTCTTTAGGTTTTCCGATTGGCTAAATCGGAGCACACACGTTAGGGGTTAGGATTTAGCTTCAAAGCGTGCTCTGCACTCGATGACAAACCAATCAGGATTTGCTTTGGTTTTGTACTTTAAATTGAATAAGGAAGGACTTTCCGAGCATGGATTATGTTCGGCAAATTTAAGTGTCTTGCCAGGTTGTGGCAGGATTCTCAATCTTAATTAAAGTATGGCTTATACTTATCTCGAAACCCTAGGTACGGATTGTGCCTAGGGATGGACTATCTTGTCAGGTTTTGGCAAGTATAGCTCCATCTCGGTATGAGTATGGATTGTACTCCACTTAATTTACAAGTATGGATTATACTCAGGAACGACGAACGCTCTTGTCAGTATTTGGCAAAGGAACTCAATAGAACTCGAGTATGGCTTATGCTCAGTTTGAACTTCCTTGTATGGCTTATACCCGGAAGGTTAGCTCCCTCGTCAGGTTTTGGCAAGATGATTCGAACATCTCTTGAGTGTGGTTTATGCTCAATCAAACGCCCAAGCATGGTTTATGCTCGAAAGTATAATCAGTTTTGTTAGGTTTTGACATACCTGTTTGCTTTCTTTTCTTCGCAGGTATGGTTTATACTTACAGCTGGTAGGCCCGGCGTGGCCTTGGATTTCTTGGATTATCCAGAACACATCTTCCTTCAACTAGCAAGATATGTTTTGGGGGGCAAAATGTTGACCCACTTTTTAGTCAAAGCAGTCACTCATGGAATCTCTGATCAACAATACGCTCGAGTATTGGAAGCATCGTCAGAAGACAGGCAACGATTTGGTCGAAATCGCATCGCGAATAAAGAAAAGCCCGAAACTCCTATCAGACGATCTCTTTTGGGCCCGAAAACAGCAATTACGGAGCCGTTCTCTGTAACTCTTGTAGCCCTCTGAATTAGCTTTAGTTTGAGCTTTTGTTTGGCTAAAATGGACTTATGGTTTGAAAGTTATGCCCGTTTCCATGAATGCATGCAGAACTGGAAACTTAGATTGTAGCATGAGAAAAGCTCCGTATCAGATCGGACCCGCTCCGACCCACGCTTCGAAGTTTCTCAAACTTGGACTTTAGCTCGCTTCGGTTCGGATCGGATAATCCAGACCCGACCCGCCTTGTACACTGCACAGAAGCGCTCGTCATGCCTTCGGTTCGGAGGTTCCACCTCAGTTCGGATCGGACCCGAAACGATCCGACCCCTATTGACCTGCTGCTACACTTCGGATCTGACCTATCCTTAAGGAGCCACTACCTCCTACTCTCATGGAATGAACTCCACCTGTCCTAGCACGATCTGAAGACCACTACTCCACTACTTCCGAGATCACCTCAGTGCCCGCCACGTGGCACCTCCGAACCGAACCGCTTCAGAACCTTGCAAGGCTCCTCTATGCCTATAAATACACCCTCATATGGCCATGTCAAGGGACTTTTTTGGCTACTCCAACACTTGGCCTCCTTTATAACCAATCAAGGACATTGCTCATCACTTTAACACGAGGAATTCGTGTATAAATTCATTCTCTAATCTCCTCTTCTTCATTGTAACACAAAGCTATTGTGTATAAACCTCAAACAAATAGTGTTGTAATAGCTTCTTAGGATTTAAGAAACTATAAAGTGGACATAGGCTTGGTTTGAGCTGAACCACTATAAAAATCTCGTGTGTCTCCTCTTATTTTACTGCATTTTTTGCATTTTATCTGTGATTGTGAGGTTTTCACATCGAATTTGGGTGTTAGGCCCAGATTTCGGTCTAACAATATGTTTTGTTTTGTAATTGGTTTTAAAGAAGAAAGAATCCAAGAAAAAAAGAATAGGAGGTAGGTGGCTCCTGTTGTTTTGTGGAAGAGAATCGAAATGGCAAACGTTTTATGCCTGGAAAAATAAAATAATGTCCCCCTTCTATCTTCCTGCGTTTTTTTCCATGACTAAGAAATTTTAAAAGCAAGGCAACCCAAAATCCGATAGAAAATGGAACAATGCCATCAAGCATAACAATGTTGGCACACATTTGGTATTTAGTGCACACGCCATTTCCCAAACTGCTAGAACTGCATATTGTGTATTTTTCACTACAATTGCACATTCCCACCTTGTATGAATCTACAGAAAAAACGCGGCAAGGCATATGAATCTACAACACTTGACGCTAATTTAATCAGCGCTGTGCTTGCCACTAATTTAATCAGTGCACATGCAATTCGAAATACTGAATTGACCCCTAAATATAATACTTAGTATTAGACGTTAGTTCAGCTGATGAACTTGCAATTTTCGTTCGCTCTGAATAGCTATAATAATCGGTTGTCGGAGTGCTCTTACTGCTATAGAGGTTAAATACATGTCAACTAAGATAATATACATGGATAATATATACACATAATATACATAAGCATACACACATTCTACATTTGAAACAATATTTAAATGTGGTGATAATGAATTCATTGTTAAAAAATGTATGATTTGAATATGTTTCAAACTGGATCTCTCTTGTTAAGATTCAATTCACGTTCCGATCCAAACTAAATTAAAACCGCAATCGAGAAAAATCTTTCAATCCATACTGATGCATTCAACGTATTTATTTGGATAAAAAATTAGAGTTTAATGTTTTAATCAAAATTAAAATGAATTAATACTTGTACACATACATATAACTAGAGAAGAAATGAATTAATACTTGTGAATTTTTTATTAATTTTTTTACTTAAACCTTTATCGACGATCAAATAAAACCAGTTCGATCACCCTGTTTAATTAACAAGTTCATTGCAAAGTGTCGCTTCATTCCCAAAACATCAAATCCTTGTTTTTGTCCTTATTGTAGTATAACTACGAACTCTGGTAGGTTTGTATCAGCAAAAATTGGCTCGATTCTTATTTTTTTCATTTATTTTACTCGAGTTCGTGTAATGATCTATTGGAGAATAACATTTTCCTTCATCTGTGTTGTTTTCAAATATTCTCAAATAATTCATGGTAGATTTTTAAACCAACTGTTAGGACATAACCCAAAATATCTCTGAATTTTGATTAAGGAGAAGCAATTTAAAAGCACTGAAAACAGTGTAATGCAAATTCCTCTAACCATTGATATCTTATTAGTTACCTTATCTTGTTACAGAAATAAAATTAGTCATATATTTTGATTGAGTTATATATTTCTTACAAAATCTCTCTTAAGTCTTGAAACATCCAACTCTAATTTTATTATGATATTAGCTCTGGTGCTGGTGGATCAAAAATGAGTTTTATTTTCCCTAATTATATAGTAGTTAGATCCTAATGGTTTTTCTAGCATATCTTAACATACCTTCTTACCTGTTTCCCACTGAATCATTTGAATATTTTCTTTTCTTCAACAGATCAACGAAGGTTGATTAGAATATTGATCCACCAATAACCTTGGAATTATGTTAACTCTCAAATAAAAGTCATTGTAATTGCATGACTGTGTTATAGCGTTGACATAAAATCATCTGTGTTGTATTCAAGAATTAATTTTAATCTGTTTTGTCTTACTGCTATATCAGTATATTTCAAACCTGATCTTGTATATATGATGATACACAAGTTTTCTTTTGCTTGAATCAGAGCATAATTAGATAGCAAATGATTCTTAGATTAATTCATGAGAAATTAATTCTCTACGTAGCTTAACAAGGATGAACTTGTTATCCTTATCAATTTTTATGAGATAAACAACATAATAATATTTTGATTATATTATTCAGTAATATTGCAGTATAATACTTTCCTTATTTTAGAATCATTATAAAATCCATTCCTCAAAAGAATATAACTATATTCAGAGTAAAATATTGTCACTCACAATTACCTTTTTCAGGCTTCCAACTGATATTTGGTAAGAAGTAGATACCATAAAATAGGATTTGATACTGCTAAGGGCAGATGGTAGATAAACTAGAATTTGCCCAACCTTATTGGTACCAATTATAAAACAGTTTGCACCTCAGGATGCAATTGGGTTATGATATGTTTATCCATAAAACTGTGATAGTTAGAAACACACTTACAAATATGTATACATGTGTGTGTGTGTGTAAAAATTATCATTTTCTTTTCTTAAACCATTCAGAGGTCAGTTTCTACATGATGCCTTGGGAATCCTTATAACAGAGCATACTTTTTAAATATTAGAATAAGGCCTTTTTAAATGTCGAGCAAAACAGTAATTGTTTAACTTGGTCCTCCCACTATTAGATTCAGATTGTTCAAGGAATCCGTAAAACACAGTATCCTATCTCATGAAACATGCACTTTCCTTTATTATAAAGCCTCTCCACTGTTTCTCCTTTAAAACCCCAGTGAACTATTACATATGCTATCTAAAATGTCCATAAATAACTTTTATGAAGCTAAAGGGTTACTGGTTTTAGCTGATGTGCAGGTTCACTTTGTTGTCACTATTGAAATGCTAAGGGAACCTTCTGGTTTTCATTTATTTTTCCCAAAATAGGTTAAGCTTTCTAGAATGCTCAATGTGGATTTAATACTTTTAATAACAGCCAGAACCTCATACCCAAAACAGGTTAAGCTTTCTAGAATGCTCAATGTGCAGGTTCACTTTGTTGTCACTATTACTCTTATTACTTATATGCATGTAGGTTAGAACTTTGGTCGATGATGCAAAGTCAGGCATATCCTTTGATCAAGATGTAAACTTTGTTTGGAACCGAGTTAATGAGTTTTGCCCAGTTGTAATCCATTTTATGTTATTTTATGAATACCCTTCTATATCATAAATTTGAAATGATATTCAATTTATATGGATCTAAATTAAGGTTTTCACATCTTGATACTGTTGTTTTTTATTTATTTTCTGTAGATGTCTTCATACTCAAGACCTTCGACTGATTACCGTGATTACTTCCTAGTGTATTTAGACGATTCGGACGATCCTTCTCAAATTGTTTGTTCAGCCGAATCTCGTACGACAACTCCATTTAGCGTCTATGAGAGAATAGAGTCGAGCTTACAAAGAGATTTGGCATTATTAAGTGTGCAGAATGATATGGCACTGCCTACCAGATCGACAACACCAACAAGATTGCCATCCCTGCCAACATTCAATGTTGGAGAAGTACAATCTCGAAGGTTGCTATGTCGTTGCAACATTGAACCAATATTCAAAACATGCTATTTGAATAAAAACGTTGGACGTCGATATTTTATTTGTGCAAACACTGAAACTCTTAGAGACCGTGGATTCATCCATTGGATTGACGAACCATTATGTGATCATGGTGTGGAATTTGTGTTGGAAGTTCTTAAAGAAAATAGAAGGCTTAAAAAAGAGCTTAAATTGCAAGATTTCATCGAGTTCAATAGACAAAAGATGTGTCAAAATTAAGAAGGTATGATTTTGAACTTATAACATTTACCACTATTTGAAACTTAAATGATGCTATTTAATTAAATGCACGCAGGAAGCAGTGAAATGGAGAAAAAGATAAATTTTGGTGGTACAAGCTATGCAAATTTTTGGATGTAAGGTTCGTTATATGGCTGGAGTTATGCATTTAGTACTTGTAGACTTCAAATATGAAAAACATCTTGCATTATGTTAATTATGTATTGTTTTTACTATGGAATTGGATATTGTATATGTGTTGAATTTAGTATCTTTATGTATTATTATTTTTTGTTAGTTTGTACTTTGTTGTTGTCACGAATATGGATTTTTTTCTTATGGATTCCGTTACACTTTGTTATGTTGAGATAATATCATAGCTGAATGCATATTAAATAGAGCTTATGCCAACTTATATGCAAATATAAGTATTAGTAATGAATGTGTTTGCAACTCTTATAAGTGTTACCATATCTTATGGTTCCAACATTTATAAGTGTTAGCAATGAATATGTTTGTAACTCTTATAAGTGTTACCGTATCTTATAGTTCCAACATTTATAAGTGTTAGCAATGAATTTCCTGTAACACTTATAAGTGTTACCATATCTTATAGTTCCAACATTTATAAGTGTTAGCAATGAATTTCGTGTAACACTTATAAGTGTTAGCAGTTACTCTGTTTGTAACACTTATAAGTGTTACAGGAAATTCCTCACACGCTGTAGGTGACACTTAAAAGTGTTACAGAAATTCCTCACACGGTGTAGTGCTTTGGCCCACTATGAAATTTAATTATCTGTTTTGTAGCCTTGTAAATGAATTTCAGTTTTGGTCATGCAGAAATAAAAGCCATTCTTCATTTACATGTATGCTACATTGAAACATGCCCCTTAAAGAAAATTGCCAAAAGTGCTTGTTTCATTTCTGGAAATAAATAATCAGACCATTTTTGCCTAGTAATATTGTCTGATTTCTTTTGAATTCTTTAGTGAATTTTTAAAAGATTTGAAAGTTGATTTCTAGAGAAATAATTCAGTCATGTATGCATTTAAAACTGGAAACCAGCAACACACCTTCTGCATGCTGAAAGCAAATGATAATCGACAAATATAGGAAACAAAATAATTCCCCATATATGTTTGCTGAGAAATGTAAATCCAGTTTCTTGCCATGTTGAAATGTTTGTTTTCCTGTATGAACATGTGTTATTGCTTGACATGTTCCTTTATGTATCTTGCCATGTGGATACCGTATGAACCCTGGCTGATTCATGTACATCCTTTGAATTACTCTTACCAATGTGAACATAGTGTCATTTTCTTGAAACTCATTAACTGTTTTGCATTCAACATAAAAAATTGGGTATATGCAATCCAAAAAGAAACTACTCCACTATGCACACTTAGTTTAGCTGCACTTTCATGCTGTATATATTCCAGATCAAAACTGTGCTCACCTGCTATGTTGTCTCACCTCATTTAATGCTGACATCTTGTTTGCATGTTGACACAACTATGCTGCTAGTCATTCTTTACTATGTTCACCATAAACTTGTTTGGGCTGAAGTAACTGGGCTGAACCTCCATGTTTAAACTGCACCTTTACTTTCACACTTGCTTGTGTGATCTGGACATCATTCATGTATGCTCTGTCCATTTGACCATTCTTGTAAACTGGTTCGACCATTGTTGCACTTGTATGTTGACATGTATTTATCATGTTGCTCCATGTCTTGACCAATATTGCCATGTATATGTTGCTGATTTTTAATTTTGACCACATTGCTTTGATCTTTTGCATTGAACGGCTCAACTTGCTTGATCCATGAGGAGCTGATCCTAAGTGTTTGTCCACCTTTCTTGTACATGCATGTGCAATGACACATGAACCATTTGTGTTTGTTGCACTTGCATTGTTTTGAATTTTCTGTTTTGGTTTGAACCATATTTGAACTGAGTTGCACTTTGTATTGTGTCGGCCAATTTAGCTTGCATTGTTCCTCTGTTGATTGTGCACTGAGTCGAGATGGTCCACATGGCTACTCCTCAATTGCACAATAATTGGCGAGGCAGTGCACACGTGTATATCTATACACATGTGTATATGCAGCGATCAGATAAAATTTCCTGTCCCTGTACATATACATAATGTCTGCCTAGACATAGATGAATCAGATCAAGTCTTGAGAAATGATGAGAAACACACCAGAAAACTGAGGCAAATAAAATTTTAAAAATAAAATAATATTTGCTAGAGTATGAAATTATTTTTGTTCCATATATTGTGTGTGTGTTTCTGTATATGACAGGTATGAAGATGATGACTGGACTGATGGTGAAGATGCTGTGAAGACAGATGACTGAAGACAAAGACATTATTGAGTCAGTATGTATACGAGTGTAACCTGAGTGAATGTATAAATGTTTGTACAAATGAGTGTAGAGTGTACTATAGTGATAGAGTATTGTAGTGAGAAACTGTGTGTGAAAATGAATGTGAAATGAAATGTATTTCAGTGAATTACAGTGTAACACCCCATAATTTTAAATATTAATTTAACAAATTAAAGAATACTTAATTTCAAATGTAGGAATTAAGGGAAACGAGTTGCGCTATTGCGTTCGTCTCAAAATTCTGCTTGAGATAGAGTCCGAGTTTGCATAAAACGAACACTATATGAAGGAGATATGGACGAACGAAGTTAGGCAGAAAACCAGAAGAAAAAAAAGAGAAATGCGCTGACGCACTTGGGAAGTGCGCTAGTACAAAAATGCACTGGCGCACCTGCCAAGTGCGCCCAGGTCGGGCTGAGAGCCTGCACAGATTTCTAGAGTGTTCTGATCCGAATAGCGAGTCATTGCCGAGTCATTAGGGCTTAGGTGGCTATCTGAATGGTTATGGTTATTCCTAGGGTTAATCCGACGGCTATTAATTAACTAATCTTCTATAAAAACACCCTAAACCCCTAATCCAAATCACACAAATTCATATCAAGAGCTACCATGCCGTCAATGAAGAACCTAGAGTAGACGTCATACACTTTCAACCCTAAAGCAAGATAGAGGCCTGAATAAAAAATCAAATCAAATCTAAATAACAACTAAGTCTACATCAAAGGCGAGCAAATTAATTTCAGAATATAGAATTCAAAAAGACAAGACTATACTCTTTGATTGTGAGTATGATAGCTTTCACAAGATAATTCATTAATTTAATTATGATAAGATATAAGTGGGATCATAAGAATATGATTTTGAATCATGTGATGTAAATTAATATTTGTGGTGTTGAATCATATGTTAGTTCTTATGTGAGTTTTATCCAAGTTGGATCATATGTTAGTTCTTATGTGAATCCTATGCAAGTTGAATCATATATCTTATGCAAGTTTGTGGTGATTGGTTCATACATTATCATATGAATCTTATGCAAGTTTAGGTTGTTAAAATATATGTGAAACATGTATATGCATATGCTAGTTTATGTGACATTTATCTATATGTTTAGATCCATATGCAAGTTCATACCTTTATGTTTAGATCCATAAGCTAGATTATATCTTTATGTTTAGATCTATATGCAAGATTACATCATTATGTTTAGATCCATATGCAAGTTCACACATTTATGTTTGGATCTATAGCAGTACGTAAGTTATGCAAGTTTATGTCCATCACCTATGCTAGTTTTGTATCATATGCTAGTTTGAATGAAATTCATATGCAAGTTATTGGCTATGTAATCTTATGTCATGATCCTTAGATCTATCTTATGTGTTATGTGATGTTGTTTTTCTTTTTATGAGTTAGACTATTTGCGAGTCTAACATATGTCATATGAAAGCGTACAAATAGCGTGGGGATGAAGAGATAATATTGAACATACATAAAATTGTGAATTGGCATAAATGTCCTTAAAAAGGCATATAATTAATTTAAGACATTAATTGGCATAATTGGTATTTATGGACATAATTTTAAGAGATAATTATGGACATAAATAAATTTGGAATTTATTGACAAATTTGAATAGGGATATTAATCTAATTTGGGGTTAAATAAAGATGTTTAATAATAAACCGCTTAAGACACGAAGTTAGACTCTTTTGTGGTGTAAGACTGCCTGGACCCGCCCGGCAAATCCAACAGCCACAAATGCCAGTCTAATGTGAGAGGTCAAAGGAACGAATTAAATGCGTAATAGTTGTAAAGACACTAAGTTAGGCTCGTTTGCGGTATAAGACTGCCCGGACACGCCCGACAAATCCAGCAACCGCAAATGCCAGTCTAATGTGGGAGGTCTTTACAAGGTTACGGTTCTAATGAATTAAGTAACACTTAACCAGATAAACATGTGGTGGGACATAGGGGGTTAAGTGGGTGCCATGGGTGGCATGGGAAATTAAGTGGGTGCCTTGGGTGGCATGTGAAATACAATTAGATGCACTTAACTAAGTTGAAACAGGTAAGAAGACATGAATAAAAATGGGGTTAAGTGGGAAACCTTAGTGGGGACCTAGAATAGGTGGAAAGCTTGTGTCGTGCGTGGGGGGGCCTTTTCAAACTAGTAACCCATTAAGTATCTTTGTGAGCTCGACCTAAGTCGAGGACGGGACACGCTTACTAGATTTGATTGTAAGAGGTCATAATGGGTTAGCGGTGGCAGCAAAAGTCCAAAGGGGTCATGTGCGTGCATGGGCCCGGGCTGGTAGGTAAGACATTGTTGCATCGTGTAGATATAAGCCATGCATCTTTAGTGGTATTGGGTTGCCACTTTGGGGAGTGTTACACCCCACTGTGGGACCAACATGGGTATCTATGAGTTATGGAGCCGATCGAAAGGGGGTAGTGGGTACAACTAGTGGAGATAGGGGCAGACGACACCTATGAAGGCAGCTAGGGGCATATGAACTACCATTATCATTATTAAGTTCTGTAGGAGAGATCAATTTTTAGGGTGAATAGTGGTAGTGCATTATTGTAACAACCCGCATTCTACGCATCAGAGGATCGTAGAATATTTATTTCTTTCTTATATGAAGTCGTATGGTCATGTGGCTTTGGGAAATGACCATTGGGGTCATTTCCCATGTTCATGATTTTTGCCGATTTTTAAATGAACGTTTTTCCCCTAGCTGATATTGTTTTGGCCATAACTTTTGAATGGAAAGAAGTTTTGATCTGAAACCACTTCCATTGGCTTCGGATGATGGTTTACCTTTCCGTAGAGTGGTCACATGCGAAAAACAGACTTACCGTTTGGGAGAAATGGCTGAAATAAGGTTTGTAAGGTGAAAAACTGCTTAACCGGGCCAAATAGGGTGATTAGTGAATGAGCCCATAACCCATTTCAGGATTAAGGTTATGGGGAGGCTGAAAAGAGTTAGGGTTTCATTCCATTTCAGTTTTCAAACCTCCACTTACCTCTTAGAAACCCTAAAATTGGCCTCCAACCTCTAAATCACCTCCAAATCACTTTCTAATCAAGGATTAAGCTTAGCAACATCAAATCAAGGGAGATCTTCACCAAATCAAGATTAGAGCTGTTGTTTAGCATTGTTATTTGTGCCCAAACAGAGATTTATTTCAGATCTAAGGTTTATTTGTGTCTAAGGTGAGTGATTTGCATAGTTCCTCACTAATTATGGTTAATTAAGAGTGATTAGTGTTAATTAGCGAATTTAAACATGATAAAAATCTGGAAAAATACTTATAAATTCTTAAATGATGTTTTAGACCTCTGATATGAACTTGGGTTAATTTGGTTAAGTTTTGCAAATCCTATCGTTAGTTATGCTTAAGGGAAAATATGGGTTTTGGCTATGTTTGATCCATTTTAACCTATCATATTTATGTTTTGGTGTTTAAGGTCACTTCTACTTGTTGCTATGACTGTATGGTATGCTTTTTGATTGATTATAATAGTTAGAATGGTCGAAAACGCCGTCGAATGGCGTAAAACACTCGCTGGAAAAGTTGCAGGAAAATGGTGCAGGCTTTCGGATCGGATCGGAAGAATGGGCTCGGATCGGATAGTGGACTGGGCAAGGTATCACCGAACCGAACCGAGGCTTAGCACGAGATAAAGTATGGCAAAAAGGAAGGCCACTGTGGTTGAACTGGGATCGGATCGGAGCGGATGGGAATAGGGATCGGATCGGACCAGAAAATCAAGCCAGGGACGGAAGGAAGAAAGGTAACAGACCGAACCGAAGTGACATGGAGAACCTGAACCGAACCGATGACTAGTAACTGGAGCAATCCCTACCGAACTGTGGTGTATCTACCGAACCGAACCGATGGCTAGGAGGAGATCTTAACCGATCCAGTGATGACCAAAAACCCGAGATGCAAAGGTAGTCCAAATGGAAGTTAGAGCTCAGGATCCAGTTGGGAACCAATGAGTTCACTTCATGATTGGGCTTTGCTACGGGACGTGTGCTAAGGAATTGTCGACGTTCATAACTTCGATTCACCACTGAAAAGGAATGATGGGCTACGTATCAGTGCAGTAGAGTCACCATGACTCGAGGGGCAAAGTGATCGTAGTAGGACTATGAGCCAGTGCAGTGGAGCCATTGTGACTCCATGGGGCAGAGTGGACATAGTAAAGGATTAGTTATGCTATGAGCCAGTGCAGTGGGGTGTGTAGGACTCCATGGGGCGAAGTGGACATAGCCAAGGATTAGTGGCTATGGATCAGTGTAGTGAAGCCGTTGTGACTTCATGGGGGCAGAGTGATCATAGCAAAATATTGGGTGATCGAAGTGATGGATATCGTATACTTTACGCACTGAGTGAGAGATGTGAGGATGGTTGCTATGTTTGACTTGTTTTCCATCACTATGACATGCACACCCCACCCCCGTATTCCTTACACCATTTGTTATGGCACTATAGAGTGTTGTACAGTATGTAGTGCTAACTTTTTGGCTGCAGGTCCAGGTTCAGGTATGGTTTAGTATACCTGTTATTGTTCTGTTTAGCTGCTTATCGCTAATACCAGACTTTTTGTCTGACCCAGAGTTTTATGTCTCTTCTTATTACTCTGGGTGCTCTCACGAGCAGACTAGAGACAGGTTAGCTGGTGATGCGTGAGTAGCTGATTCGGAGGTGAGCAGGAGGCTTCCACGTATGATATATATAGATATTCTCCCTGTGTTGTTGGTGGTCACTATTTTGGGCATTAGTAGTGTACCTTTCTTGTTTATCTTTTTGAGACAGTTTTTAAAAGTTGTAATAATGTTGGCTTTGGATCATAAGCTGTATTTTGGATTATCCACTGCTATGATCGTTTGTTTCAGCTTATGCACTGCCTCACCTGTTTTATGTCAAGTATGTTGCTACTATATTTTGTTCCATGCGATGTGAGACATTCTACAAGTTCTTTGTTGATTTTTCGTCTTCTTCCTTTTCTTCTGACGACCGTACCGTGCTAACTGGACATGTGTACAACGCATTTTTGGAGTAAATGTCAGTTGGAGCGGGGCAGGCCGTCACATTTGGTATCAGAGCTCTAGGTTGCGTAGTTAACCTAGAGAAAGACACCAGGGAGAGATAGTACGTATATGAGAGTGCGTATTTGTGATTACTTTGGTTTTCAAAAGCTATATATATATACTATTAGTAGTATAAGGATGCAGTCGTACTGCACTAGCCCCATCTTGAAGATAGTTAATCGTTTTCTCTTTACAGATTGAACGATGAGTCGAGAGACGAGGGGTGCTGGTAGAGGGGCCAATAATGGGAATGCTCCTGACATGAGGACGATGTTCACTAACTTCATGAGAGAGATGCTTAGGGAAGTTCAGGGAGCAGTTCCCAATCCCGATAACGGTGGTGGTCCAGTAGTGCAGGCGCCTAGGGCCGATTTCGCCAAACTGTCCAAGGATTACACTAACCTTGGTGGGAAGCCGTTCCACGGAACGGAGTCGGCCACGGATGTTCAGGATTGGTTGGATAGCTGTGATCGTATCTTCAACGATTTGGGTATCGAGGATGCGATGAAGAGAAGGTTAGCATCTCGTCAGCTGCAAGGGCGAGCGATGAATTGGTGGAATGCTATTAAGACAACCACTCCAGAGGATCAGGTTACTTGGGATCAGTTTAAGGTTCGCTTTAGCAACAAGTTTATCCCAGCTGCTCAGAAGTCAGAATTGTTTAGAAAGTTCTTGGAGCTTAAGCACAATGGTAGGGCAGTCTCGGACTATATTGCTGAGTTCGATACTTTGTCGAAGTATGGACTATCTCTTATCGATACTCCTGAGAAGAAGAATGATAAGTTCATCACTGGTTTGGATGGATACTTGGGGGAATGGCTTATCAACCACATCGATGAGATGTTTGACTCGATTGTTGGGAAAGCTTTGAGGTCGGAGAGTCTTTACCCTTAGTCAAAGACTGAGGTTGCATCTGCAGAAGGGCCAAAACCGCAAGCGAGCGATGGAGGCAAGAACAACTCTCAGAATAAGAGGAAGCAGAGCCAAGCTAAGGATGGCCAGAAAAAGAGCAAGAAAGATGTTGAGTGCTTCAGCTGTGGTAAGAAGGGCCATTATGCCAAAGAATGTCGGGCCAAGCCAGCGGATAGGAAGTGCTACAACTGTGGCCAAGTGGGACATCATAAGGATAAATGTCCACAACCTCTTAAGGAGAAGCAGATTGTGAAAGCATATGCTATCAGTGCTATTCCTTCTTCGTCAATGCCCCAACTGCGGCGGAGAAAGGAAAGAATGTCGTCATTCAAGGTATGCTTTCTATTTATGATGTACCTGTTCGAGTATTGTTTGATACTGGGGCTTCCCGTTCCTTCATATCTAGTGACCTGGTAGATAGGTTGGGACTGGAACCCGAGATAGTCGATAGACTGTTGGTTGTGACGAACCCGATTGGTGGTTCGACTAACCTTAGTATGATTTGCCGAAATTTGGTCTTATCGAGTCATGGATGTATGTTTGTTTGTGATTGCTTTGTTTTGGGCTTTACTGGGTATGGCATTATATTGGGGGTCAATTGGCTCCAAAGATATGGGGTGGTGGTAGACTGTGAGGGCTTTTTGGTGAAAGTTAGGGCGGATGATGGCCGGAGGGTAGTGTTTGGTAGTCTACCTAGTGATGGGGTAATGGCTAGTTTTATAAACTCCCTCGACATCCCGCATGATGAGTTGTCAGATGTGCCCGTGGTTGGCCAGTATCCGGACGTCTTCGAGGAAGTGACCGGACTTCCACCACACCGAGAGATTGAGTTCCGTATTGATTTAGTGAAAGATGCCAGACCTATAGTGATGCCACTTCGTCGTATGACACCAAGGGAGCAGTGAGAACTCGGGGTGCAAGTAAGTGATCTTTTGAAGAAGGGGTTTATTAGAAGAAGTGTCTCCGAGTGGGAAGCACCAGTTGTGTTTGCCACTAAGGAAGATGGTTCCCTTCGGTTGTGTGTGGACTATCACGAGTTGAATAAGGTGACGAGGAAGAATAAGTATCCTCTACCGCGGATAGATGATTTGTTTGATCAACTGGAAGGAGCAAGAGTGTTCTCCCAGTTGGACCTCGCGACAGGATTTCATCAGCTCCGAGTAGCGACTGAAAGTATTCCGAAAACGGCATTTCGGACGCCGTCTGGATTTTATGAGTGGTTGGTCATGCCATTTGGGTTGACCAATGCACCAGCATACTTCGTGGATCTTATGAATAGGATATTCAGAGATCAATTGAATAAGTTTGTTCTTGTTTTCGTGGATGATATCCTTGTTTACTCGAGGACAGAGGAGGAACACAAGGAACATTTGAGTATAGTGTTGGAGGTGTTGAGAAAACACCAATTGAAAGCGAAATTTTCTAAGTCTCACTTCTGGAGGAGGGAAGTGAGATTCTTGGGCCATGTTGTTTCAGAGAATAGTATTGCCGTGGACCCTGCGAAGGTGGCTACGGTACAGGATTGGTCTACGCCCAAGAATGCAACAGACGTAAGAAGCTTCTTGGGGTTAGCTGGATATTATCGTAAGTTTATATAGGACTTCTCTAAGATAGCAGCACCATTGACTTAGTTGACTAAGAAGAATCAAGCCTTCATCTGGGACGGAGTGTGTGAGAATGCATTCAAGAGTCTAAAAGAAAAGTTGACGTGTGCGCCAGTGTTAGTCATTCCTAAAGGGAATAAAGAGATGATGGTATAAACAGATGCTTGTGGTACCGGACTAAGTGCTGTATTGATGCAAGGAGGTAGGGTGGTAGCTTATGCTAGTCGGCAACTAAAGCCGCATGAGAAAAGGTATCCTACCCATGATTTGGAACTGGCAGCGATCGTGTTCGCGTTGAAGATGTGGAGACATTATCTCTTGGGAGAGAGATTTGAATTGTTTACCGATCATAAATCGTTAAAGTATCTCTTCTCTCAGAAGGATCTGAATCTCCATCAGCAGAGATGGTTAGAGTTCTTGGCTTCGTATGATTTTGATATCGCATATACACATGGGAAAGGTAATGCGGTAGCCGATGCCTTGAGTAGGAGACATGCCAGTTTAGGGGCTATGTTTCTTGAATGGAAGCAACTGGAGTATATCGCAGGGTTTGATTTCAGACCAAAGTGCGAATTGGATCCAGAGATGTTGGCTAGTTTGATGATCAGACCCACTTTGATTGAGAGGATTGGTTCCAGTCAGAGGGACGATCCTAACCTGTTGGAAATCATCTCCAAGTTAGAGACGGGAATCAATGAGGAGATGAACAAGTATGGGATTGAACGAGAAGGATGGCTTCGAAAGAATGGAAGACTAGTTGTACCCAACGTGAATGGTTTGGGAGATGAAGTGTTTAGGGAATGTCATCACTCAAAACTGACTATACACCCCGGTGGTGAATAGATGTATCGAGACATGAAGCAGACTTACTACTGGGAAGGGATGAAAAGAGACGTTGGGAAGTTTATATCCAAATGCATGAATTGCCAGCTAGTTAAAGCCGAGCAAAAGAAGCCTAGTGGTTTGTTGCAACCATTAGAAATTCCCGAATGGAAATGGGAGCAAGTCTCGATGGATTTCATTGATGGTTTACCAAGGACTAAATTGGGACATGATAGCATTTGGGTAATTGTAGATCGATTGACCAAGAGTGCAAGATTTGTACCAGTCAAATCGACCAGAACGGCAGCTAAGTTAGCAGAGCTGTATATGAAGTGGGTAGTGAGATTTCATGGAGTACCTAAAAGTATTGTGAGTGACCGAGACCCGTTGTTTACTAGTGGGTTTTGGAAGAGCTTACAAGAGGCTCTAGGGTCATAATTATATCTCAGTACCGCGTATCATCCTCAAACCGACGGTCAGACAGAGAGGGTGAATCGTATATTGGAAGATCTCTTGAGAGCTTGTATATTGGATTTTGGTGGATCATGGGATGACCATTTGCATCTAGTAGAGTTTGCATATAATAATAGCTAACAATACAGTATCAGTATGGCTCCATATGAAGCTTTGTACGGAAGTCCGTGCAACTCACCATCATGTTGGATAGAGACCGGTGAGAAGTTTGTGCTTGGACCAGATGTAGTAAGAGAAACTTCAGGTAAGATTAAGATCATTCAAAAACGAATGAAGGCTTCCCAGGATAGGCAGAAGAGTTATAATGATAAGATGAGAAGAGACTTAAAGTTCTCCGTTGGTGACTTGGTGTTTGCCAAGATTTCTCCATTGAAGAGCGTGATACGATTTGGTAGGAGAGGTAAGTTGGCACCAAGATTTGTTGGCCTATTCCCAGTTATCGAACAAGTTGGGAATTTGGCGTATAGAGTTGACTTACCAGAGAAGAAGGCTGGAGTTCACAACGTATTTCATATTTCCCAGCTAAGGAAGTTCGTGCACGACCCAGATATGACTATTTCACCCGATCAGTTAGAGGACTTCGAAGTGGAACCCGAGGCGGTTGGGAACCGCAAGCCGATTCATATTGTCGAGCACGATATGAAGCAACTTCAAAGGAAGGCGGTGAAACTAGTCAAGGTTCAGTGGGGGCGGGAACGAGAATGACTATATTTGGGAGACAGAGGAGAGCATCAGGAAAACGTATCCAGAACTCTTTGCCTGGTAAGATTTTCTTTGCGATTTAGTTATTCTGTATACTAGGATAAACTTGTTTTGCTTGTTTTGCATGTTTGATTGTTGTTTTATGGCTGATAGGCATGCGGGACCCTTTTATGTGTTTTGGTCAGGGAATTTCGGGGGCGAAATTTCTTAAGGAGGGGAGAATGTAACAGCCCGCATTCTACGCATCGGAGGATCGTAGAATATTTATTTCTTTCTTATATGAAGTCGTATGGTCATGTGGCTTTGGGAAACGACCATTGGGATCATTTCCCATATTCATGATTTTTGCCGATTTTTAAATGACCGTTTACCCCTAGCTGATCTTGTTTTGGCCATAACTTTTGATTGGAAAGGAGTTTTCAACTGAATCCACTTCCATTGGCTTCAGATGATGGATTACCTTTCCGTAGAGTGGTCACATGTGAAAAACGGACTTACCGTTTGGGAGAAATGGCTAAAATAAGGTTTGGAAGGTGAAAAACTGCTTAACCGGGCCAAATAGGTTGATTAGTGAATGGGCCCATAACCCATTTCGGGATTAGGGTTATGGGGAGGCTGAAAAGAGTTAGGGTTTCATTCCATTTCAGTTTTCTAGCCTCCACTTACCTCTTAGAAACCCTAAAAATGGCCTCCAACCTCTAAATCACCTCCAGATCAATTTCTAATCAAGGATTAAGCTTAGCAACATCAAATCAAGGGAGATCTTCACCAAATCAAGATTAGAGCTGCTGTTTAGCATTGTTATTCGCGCCCAAACAGTGATTTATTTCAGATCTAAGGTTTATTTGTGGCTAAGGTGAGTGATTTGCATAGTTTCTCACTAATTATGGTTAATTAAGAGTGATTAGTGTTAATTAGCGAATTTAAACATGATAAAAATCTGGAAAAATACTTATAAATTCTTAAATGATGTTTTAGACCTCTGATATGAACTTGGGTTAATTTGGTCAAGTTTTGCTAATCCTATCGTTAATTATGCTTGAACATGCTTAAGGGAAAATATGGGGCTTTGGCTATGTTTGATCCATTTTAACCTATCATATTTATGTTTTGGTGTTTGAGGTCACTTCTACTTGTTTCTATGACTATATGGTATGCTTTGTGATTGATTAGAATAGTTAGAATGCTCGAAAAATTTGCAGGAAAATGGTGCAAGCTTTCGGATCGGATCGGGGGAATGGGCTCGGATCGGATAGTGGACTGGGCAAGGGATCACCGAACCGAACCGAGGCTTAGCACGAGATAAAGTATGGCAAAAAGGAAGGCCACTATGGTTGAACTGGGATCGGAGCGTATGGGAATAGGGATGGGGATCGGATCGAACCAGAAAATCAAGCCAGGGACAGAAGGAAGAAAGGTAACAGACCGAATCGAAGTGACTTGGAGAACCCGAACCGAATCGATGACTAGTAACTGGAGCAATCCGGACCGAACTGTGGTGTATCTACCCGAACCGAACCGATGGCTAGGAGGAGATCCGAACTGATCCAGTGATGACCAAAAACCCGAGATGCAAAGGTAGTCCAAATGGATGTTAGAGCTCAGGATCCAGTTGGGAACCAATGAGTTCACTTCATGATTGGGCTTTGCTGCGGGACGTGTGCTAAGGAGTTGTCGACGTTCATAACTTCGATTCACCACTGAAAAGGAATGATGGGCTACGTATCAGTGCAGTAGAGTCACCATGACTCGAGGGGCAAAGTGATCGTAGTAGGACTATGAGCCAGTGCAATGGAGCCATTGTGACTCCATGGGGCAAAGTGGACATAGTAAAGGATTAGTAAGGCTATGAGCCAGTGCAGTGGGGTGTGTATGACTCCATGGGCCAAAGTGGACATAGCGAAGGATTAGTGGCTATGGATCAGTGTAGTGAAGCCGTCGTGACTTCATGGGGCAGAGTGATCATAGCAAAGTATTGGGTGATCGAAGTGATGGATATCATATACTTTACGCACTGAGTGAGAGATGTGAGGATGGTTGCTATGTTTGACTTGTTTGCCATCACTATGACATGCACACCCCACCCCCGTATTCCTTACACCATTTGTTATGGCACCCTAGAGTGTTGTACAATATGCAATGCTAACTCTTTGGTTGCAGGTCCAGGTTCAGGTACGGTTTAGTATACCTGTTATTGTATAGTTTAGCTGCTTATCGCTCATACCGGACTTTTGGTCTGACCCAGAGTTTTATGTCTCTTCTTATTACTCTGGGTGCTCTCACGAGCAGACTATAGACAGGTTAGCTTGTGATGCGCAAGTAGCTGATTCGGAGGCGAGCAGGAGGCATCCACGTATGATATATATAGATATTCTCCCTTTGTCGTTGGTGGTCACTACTTTGAGCATTAGTAGTGTAGCTTTCTTGTTTAGCTTTTTGAGATAGTTTTTAAAAGTTGTAATAATGTTGGCTTTGGATCATAAGCTTGATTTTTGGATTTTCCGCTGCTATGATCGTTTGTTTTCGCTTATGCACTGTCTCACCTATTTTATGTCAAGTATGTTGTTATTATATTTTGTTCCATTCGCTGTGAGACATTCTACAGGTTCTTTGTTGATTCTTCGTCTTCTTCCTTTTCTTCTGACGACCGTCCCGTGCTAACTGGACATGTGTACAGCGCATTTTTGGAGTAAATGTCGGTTGGTGTGGGGCGGGCCGTCACAATTATAGTAATTATCCTATAGTGATTAGGAACGAGATTAACACCAGAATATTCCTCTTATTTGCTTTTTCATGCCCACTTGTTTCATGGTCATATCTTATCTTACCAATTTATGCCTTATCCTAGTTACTTTAATAATTATATTGTTAAAGTTATTATACTTGCCAGACTTTATGTCTGACACCCTTGTTTTCGCGTTTTTTCTTCCTTCCCCCCCCCCCAGGTTCTTAGGGTGGGAGTAGTACTAGTGGAGCTTGATCTTGGATCTCTTTCTCTCTCTTTTGGAAGTGCTTGGATTGTTGAAAGTAAAGTTCAGCTCATCTCTTTTATGGCTACTTGTGTTGGGGTTTATGCTTTTTATTTTATGTACTCTAAAACAATTTATCAAGATGGATATTAAGTGTACTTGGTTTATGAAGTTGTTGTAATCAAACTATTTCTCCGCTGCAATAAAGTTGTTTTAAAATTTTCAAGTACCATTATTTATATCTGTCTTGTTATATTCTGTTCTATACACTAAATACGTTCCGTGGAAGTTAATGCATTCCCTTTGTGAGTGACATTAATGGACGTAGGGTGTTACACGTGGTATCAGAGCTGAAGGTTAGCAGACCAGATATGAATTTTGAAAAACTATTTTTCAAAAAGCATTTTATAAAGAAATACTTTCAAAAGTATGTTTTAAGGAAAGTATTTTCAAGAGAAAAAGTTTGTTTTAAAAAAAACTTAACCCCCAAGAACCGTATATCTTTCTTTCGAATTCTCCGTTTTGAATCTCTTCATTTTCTTTTCAGTATGTCTGGTATTCCTGAGATACCCAAGGGGATACCGATACCAAGATGGCTTAGAAGGTATCTGGAAGCTAGGGCCAATGTCGCATGCCGAGCAAATGCTCCTCCTCCTCCTCCCCATGTTGATACTTTTGCAAAGATATGCAAAGATTTTAGAGCAATGGGAGGGAAATATTTTCATGGATCATAGATGTTTGTTGAAGCTCGAAATTGGCTTAAGGAGGTGGAAGGTCTATTTGGTATTTTCGAAGTAGAAGATGGAAGGAAGGTCCAATTGGATGCTCGGTTAATGAAAGACGAAGCCTCGTTTTGGTGGGAGGTCACGAACGGAGAGCGTCCGGTGGAGACATGGATGAATTTCAAGCGTAGGTTCGAAATGAAGTTTCTCTCACGAGAAGAAGATAATTTATATATGGAAAGATTCTTTGAGTTGAAGCAAGGGGATTTATTAGTAAATGAGTACGCCAACAAGTTCAATCAGTTGGCGAGATTTGGCTTGGACTTGGTAAACACACCTGAGAAGGCCTTAAGGTTCGTGAAGGGTTTAAATGAGCCACTACATGGGTTAGCTATGACCCATATTCCTATGGGGGCTACCTTTGAGAAAATGGTTGACATTGCGCTCATGCATGAGGAAGAGAAAGGTGCTAATGCTAATAAGGCACCGGAGAAGAAAGGGGACGAAAAGATACCACAACAACAAAACAAGAAAGGCAGGAAGAACAATAATGGCAAAGGAAAGAAGAAGTGCTTTAATTGTGGGATAACAGGCCATCTGAGTAAAGACTGTAGGAAAAAGAAGAAGACTGGCTGTTTCCACTGTGGAGAGGCAGGTCATCTAGTTAAGGACTGCCCAAGGAAACAGGGGCAAGGGCAAAGAACTTCTGGAGAGCAGCTTCAGGCTCTCATGGCACCAGGGCAGGCGAGAGGGCAGATTCAGGCTCTCGTGGCACCTGGACAGGAGAAAGGTAGAAACATTTCCATTGAAAGTTTAGTTTTTCTGTTTGATCATCCTGTTTGTACTTTTTTGACTCTGGCGCTTCACACTCGTTTGTATCTGCTTCGTTAGTTGAAACACTGCACCTAAATACTAGTCTAGTTATGGATCCCATAGTAGTCTCAAATCCTATTGGTGGTTCGGATCATCTTTCTATGATTTGTCGGGATTTGAGAGTGTCTATCTTGGGCGTTGGTTTTGAATGCACCGCCTTTGTTTTTGGCTTCATGAGCTACGGCTTGATTCTAGGTATGGATTGGCTAACTAGATACGGTGCCATCCTAGATTGTGAAAGAAGGGTAGTTAGATTGTTGACTCATTGTGGAAAGACCCTTGATATTTCTTGTGACCTTAGAGGTCCAGTAATGCTTAGCTACCTAGAATCCCTTGACGCATCCAATGATGATTTTAAATCTGTTCGTGTGGTCCGTGAATATAGTGACGTCTTCGACGAGGTTTACCCCCGAGGCGTGAGATAGACTTTCGAATATATCTAGGAGATAATGCAAAGCCAATTGCATTACCAGTGCGCCACATGGCTCCGAGAGAGAGAAGAGAACTCAATAAGCAGGTGAAAGAATTGCTTGAGAAAGGGTTCATAAGAAGAAGTATTTCGGAGTGGGGTGCTCCAGTCGTTTTTGCTACGAAAGCTGATGGTTCACTTAGATTGTGCGTGGACTATAGAGAGCTGAATAAGCTAACAAAGAAGAACAGACACCCATTGCTGAGGATACACGATTTGTTCGATCAGTTGGTGGGTGCTTCATTTTTCTCGCAACTGGATTTAGCTATAGGGTTTCATCAGCTAAGGGTGGCTGAAGATAGCATCGATAAGACTGCATCTAGAACTCCTGACGGTTTCTTTGAATGGCCCGTCATGCCTTTTGGTTTGATGAATGCACCCGCATACTTTGTTGACTTAATGAGTAGGGTGTTTAGGGAGTTTCTAAACAAGTTTGTTGGTAGTCTTTGTAGATGTTATTCTGGTTTTCTCTAAAAATGAAGAAGAGCATGCCCTACATCTTAGGGAAGTCTTAGAGACCCTATGAGTGCATTAGCTAAAAGCTAAGTTCTCCAAGTGCCATTTTTGGAGAAAAGAAGTGAGGTTCTTAGGACACGTGGTCTCTAAGGAAGGGATAGCCGTGGATCCTGCCAAGGTGGTGGCAATCCAAGATTGGAAAACTCCTAAGAATGCAACAGAAGTAAGAAGCTTTTTAGGGCTGGTTGGCTATTATAGGAAGTTCATTAAGGACTTTGCGAAGATATCAGCCCCTCTCACTCGATTAACGAAGAAAAATTTGACTTTTTCTTGGGACGTTGACTGTGACGATGCTTTCCAACGTCTGAAGAGGGCTTTGACGACCGCTCCAGTTTTAGTTTTGCCAGACGGGAGTAAGACATTCACTGTATATACCGATGCTTGAGGGATAGGGCTTGGCGCAGTTTTAATGCAAGAGGGAAGGGTGATATGCTATGGTGGAAGGCAGTTGAAATCCCACGAGAAAAATTACTCTACCCACGACTTAGAGTTGGCGACCATAGTTTTTGCGCTTAAGTCACGGCGTCATTATTTGCTATGCGAGAGGTTTGAGTTATATACAGACCATAAGTCGCTAAAGTAATTATTCTCTCAGAAAGACCTAAAATTGAGGCAATAGAGATGGATGGAGTTTTTGGCATCCTACGATTTTGAGATCGCTTATACCCCTTGCAAGGGTAACGTTGTAGCTGACGCCTTAAGTAGAAAGAAGTTAACTTTAAGTCCACTGTTCGTAGAGCGGCAGAGTTTGGAGTATATATCTTCCTTTCACTTTAGACCCTCTATCAGTTATGTACCCAGATTATTGGCATCATTAGAGGTGCAACCTAAACTTTTGGGTCGAGTTGGAGAGGCACAGAGAAACGACCCACAATTGGTTGAGATAGTAGGCAAGCTTATAAGAGGGGAGTCCTCGAGTCATCTGAATAGATATGCTGTAGATGAGAGAGGTTGGCTACGTAGAGATGGAAGACTTTGCGTACCACAAGACAAGAGTTTGAAGAAGTCAATTCTTGAAGACTCACATCGCTCTAAGATGACCATACATCCCGGTGATGATAAGATGTATAGGGATATGAAGCGAGTTTTCTTTTGGGCCGGAATGAAGAAGGACGTGGCTGAGTTTGTTGCTAGATGCTTAGTGTGCCAGCAAGTCAAGGCGGAGCAAAAGAAGCCCGAAGATTTTCTCCATCCTTTAGAGATTCCGCTTTGGAAATGGGAAAGTGTTTCAACGGATTTTGTAGATGGGTTACCAAGATCAAGGAAGGGTAATACGGGGATTTGGGTAATTGTAGACCGACTTGCTAGAAATGCCCATTTTATTCCCGTTAAAAGTAGAAGGACCGCTGCATGGTTAGCATCCGTTTACCTTCGAGAGATAGTCCGTTTGCACGGCATACCCTCTAGCATTGTGAGCGATAGAGATCCCATTTTCATGAGCGAATTTTGGAAAAGCTTATAAGAGGCAGTTGGAATGCAATTATGCTTAAGTACCGCTTATCATCCTCAGACGGACGGCCAGTCCGAGAGAGTAAATCGGATTCTAGAAGACCTTCTTAGGCTTTGCATCCTAGACTTTGGAGGAACATGGGAAGAACATCCTCCACTAGTGGAGTTCGCCTATAATAATAGTTTTTAGACTAGCATTGGCATGGCACCTTTTGAGGCTCTTTGTGGACGACCATGCCGATCACCTACTTGTTGGTGGGAATCCACGGACAAGGCTTTTCTTGGACCCGACATGATTAGGGAGACTTCGGAGAAGGTAGACCTGATTCGACGGCGAATGAAGACGACGCAGGACCGATAGAAGTCATATGCTGATAGCAGATGAACCGATCACCGTTGAGAAACGTAGTCCGCTTTGGATCAGTAGGGAAGTTGGCATCAAGGTTCGTAGGACCCTTTCCAATTACTGAGAGGATTGGGCAGATGGCGTATAGAGTAAAGTTACCAGAGAAGCTCAGCGGAGTTCATGACGTGTTTCACGTTTCACATTTGCGTAAGTGTTTACACGATACAGCGGAAGTGGTAGAGCCGAGCACGCTCGAAGAAGTTGAAGTAGAGTGCAATGCCACGATCAGACGAGCTCCTACACGCATTCTTGGATCAGAGGTCAAAAAGCTTCGCAATAAAGAGGTCAAGTTGGTCAAAGTGCAATGGGGAGATGATCAAAGAGACGCAACGGAAGATAAGATGCGTATGTTGTACCCTTTCCTTTTTAAGGGTATGTTTTATTTTCTCCTTTTTCTACTGCTTTGTTGATACTTGTCCTATCTTTTAGAATTATCTTTGCGATGACATCTTTAATCTTTAGTTAGGAAGAACCCTATGGTTGCAAACATGTGTTTGAGACATGTTATGTTTGATGGATGCAAATGTATGCAAGTGGTTGCTAGTGGTTGCTCGTGGATGCATGTACACACACCTTAGGCACTAGATCGGCTCAATCACCTTCATTTTAATGAATGGTTGTGCACACATGTAGAAATAATGTGTATCGATAGGATTCTTCCGCATACATAATGGATGCATGGCCCTATCGTGGTTTGCATTAAGGAGGTCAACTGAATCAGTAGACCACCTGATTTTGCATTAGATAAGGAACATATACACATACTTCTTGCATATGTTCATACAGCATTAGAAATCATTGTAAGGACAATATATGCCTGTGTCTGATGGTTGAGTAGATGGATGCTTGGATGTTAGGATATGCATTCTCCTTAACTTGGAGATTTCGGGGGCGAAATCCTTTAAGGAGGGGAGAATGTAACACCCTGTAATTTTAAAAATTAAAGTTAACAAATTAAAGAATACTTAATTTCAAATGTGGTAATTAAGGGAAACGGGTTGCACCATTGCGTTCGTCTCGAAATTCTGCTTGAGAAGTTATGGACGATCGAAGTTAGGCAGAAAAACAGAAGAAAAAAATAGAAATGCACTGGCGCACTTGGGAAGTGCGCCAATACAAAAATGCACTGGCGCACCTGCCAAGTGCGCCCAGGTCGGGCTGAGAGCCTGCACAGATTTCTAGAGTGTTCTAATCCGAATAGTGAGTCATTGCTGAGTCACTAGGGCTTAGGTGGCTATCTGAATGGTTCTGGTTATTCCTAAAGTTAATCCGACGGCTATTAATTAACTAATCTTCTATAAAAACACCCTAAACCCCTAACCCTAATCACACAAATTCATATCAAGAGCCGCCATGCCGTCAATGGAGAACCTAGAGTAGCGGTCATACACTTTCAACCCTAAAGCAAGATAGAGGCCTAAATCAAAATCAATTCAAATCTAAATAATAACTAAGTCTACATCAAAGGCAAGCAAATCAATTTCAGAATACAGATTCCAGAAAGACAAGACTAATCTTTTTGATTGTGAGTATGATAGCTTTCACAATATAATTCTTTAATCTAATTATGATAAGATATAAGTGGGATAATAAGAATATGATTTTGAATCATGTGATGTAAATTATATGTATGTTTGTGGTGTTGAATCATATGTTAGTTCTTATGTGAGTTTTATGCAAGTTGGATCATATGTTAGTTCTTATGTGAATCCTATGCAAGTTGAATCATATATCTTATGCAAGTTTGTGGTGATTGGATCATACATTCTCATATGAATCTTATGCAAGTTTAGGTTGTTAAAATATATGTGAAACATGTATATGCATATGCTAGTTTATGTGACATTTATCTATATATTAAAATCCATATGCAAGTTCATACCTTTATGTTTAGATCCATAAGCAAGATTATATATTTATGTTTAGATCAATACACAAGATTACATCTTTATGTTTAGATCCATATGCAAGTTCACACCTTCATGTTTGGATCTATAGCAATACGTAAGTTATGCAAGTTTATGTCCATCACCTATGTTAGTTTTGTATCATATGCTAGTTTGAATGAAATTCATATGCAAGTTATTGGCTATGTAATCTTATGTCATGATCCTTAGATCTATCTTATGTGTTATGTGATGTTGTTTTTCTTTTTATGAGTTAGACTATTTATGAGTCTAACATATGTCATATGAAAGCGTACGAATAGCATGGGGATGATGGGATAATATTGAATATACATAAAATTGTGAATTGGCATAAATGGCCTTAAAAAGGCATATAATTAATTTAAGACATTAATTGGCATAATTGGTATTTATGGACATAATTTTAAGAGATAATTATGGACATAAATAAATTTGGAATTTATTGACAAATTTGAATAGGGATATTAATCTAATTTGGGGTTAAATATAGATGTTTAATAATAAACCGCCTAAGAGACGAAGTTAGACTCTTTTGTGGTGTAAGACTGCCCGGACCCGCCCGGCAAATCCAACAGCTACAAATGCCAGTCTAATGTGAGAGGTCAAAGTAATGAATTAAATGCGTAATAGTTGTAAAGACACTAGGTTAGGCTCGTTTGCGGTATAGGACTGCCCGGACCCGCCCGGCAAATCCAGCAACTGCAAATGCCAGTCTAATGTGGGAGGTCTTTACAAGGTTACGGTTCTAATGAATTAAGTAACACTTAACCAAATAAACATGTGGTGGGACATGGGGGGTTAAGTGGGTGCCTTGGGTGGCATGGGAAATTAAGTGGGTGCCTTAGGTAGCATGTGAAATACAATTAGATGCACTTAACCAAGTTGAAACATGTAAGAAGACATGAATAAAAATGGGGTTAAGTGGGAAATCTTGGTGCAGACCAAGCATAGGTGGAAAGCTTGTGTCGTGCATGAGGGGCACTTTTCAAACTAGTAACCCATTAAGTATCTTTGTGAGCTCGACCCAAGTCGAGGATGTGTAACACCCCGAATTTTCTATTAACACTAAAGTTGCTAAAATAATAATAAGTGTGTAGAAGAGGAGATGTATCTATTATGAATATAAAAATATTAATAAGTATGTAAGAGAGGGGATGTATTTAATATGAATATAAAATTATTAATAAGTGTGTAAGAGAGGGGATGTATCTAATATGAATATAAAAATATTAATAAGTGTGTAAGAGAGGGGATGTATCTAATATGAATATAAAAATATTAATAAGTGTGTGAGAGAGGGGATGTATCTAATATGTATATAAAAACAATAATAAGTAAAGGGGGATGTATCTAATATGTACATTGTAGAAAATATATATATATTTATGACATGAATAGAAGTTTATTAATATGCTGAGTGTTTGCTGAGTCACTTCTGACTCATTGCTGAGTCAACAAGATAAACCCCATCTTGTCTGAACGGCTGCGGTTATTTCTAGGTTAAATCTAATGGCCTAAATGAATTCTAAAATCTATAAATAAGTGGGTAGACCCTAGACCTAAATCACTTGTAAAATTAGAGAAGCTACCGTCATGCTGCTGCCATGGAGTTCAGCGTAGCCGTCACAAACTAAGAAGAGGAAGCCTAATCATCTACAACTAAATCTACACAAATCAAATCAAAAGATCTCTCTTTCTCTAATCCTTTTCTTTTGTTGGTGAGTATGATGATTCTCACAAGACTATTACAAACTAATTTGACTCAGTTATGAATGGATCACAAGAAAGTGATGTGATTTGTAATTGTAAATTCTATATATTGTGGATCTCTTATTATGTTATTATGTTGTCGTATGATGTAAATTATATATGCTATGTCATGCTATGTTGTAAATTCTCTTATGCTATGTCGTGCTATGTTGAGAATCATGTCAAGCTATGTTATACTATCATACTATGCCATGTTATAAATCATGCTATATTATGTTGAAAAATCATGCTGTTGGATCATGCTTAAAGTTATGTTTTTTTTTATTTAAATGGATCTTGTTTATGGGAATTTGCCTATTAGGTTAGGTATACCCATAAACTTGAAACTATAATTAAATAAAACTTGATTATGGGAATTTGCCTATTGAGTTAGGTGTACCCATATAAAACCATGTTGTTAAAAAATTAGATGATGTTGATTCACACATGTTCATATGTAAGTTTATGAAAATTGATTGAGATTATATTAGGTGAATTTTGAACAAGTTGACACCTTTAGGTCCATGACATGTATAATCTATGCAAGTTGGACATATGCAAGTTTCACCCCTTATTATGATTCATTTGGTCACATATACATGTTGTTATTATGATAATCTCTTTTATGCTATGAGTTAGGCTATTCGAGTCTAACATATATTTTGCGAATAAACGTTCAAACGTGGGGTAGGGGTAATATTAGGAATTAATAAATTGGGTGCAATTTTGTAAGATTTTGCATACCATGAATGGATGTCCATAATTGAGTCAATTATGGACATTGTTAAAAATTGGAAGTAATTAATAATTCAAGTAGGGAATTATTAAAATTGGGGGAAAGTGGATTATTATTAATAATCAATGCTTAGGACACGAGGTTGGACCCGTTTGTGATGTAAACCTGCCCGGACCCGCCCGACAAATCCAGTAGTCACAAATGTTGGCCCAATGTGAGAGGTCCTAGGCCCAAACTAAAGCATAACAGTTGTAAAGACACGAGGTTAGACTCTTTTATGGTGTAAGACTGCCCGGACCCGCCCGGCAAATCCAGCTGCCATAAATGCCAGTCTAATGTGAGAGGTCTTTATGAGGTTATGGCCTTAATGAACTAAGAAATACTTAACCAGATAATCATGTAAGGTGGGACATGGGGGTTAAGTAGGTGCCTTGGGTGGCATGAGGAATCTGGTGGTTGCCTTTAGAGGCATTTGAAATACGATTAGACTTAACCAAACACACATGTAAATGAACATGACTAAGTGGGTTAAGTGGGATGGACTAATGGGGACAAGCTTAGGTGGAATGCTTGTGGTAAATAGTGGGGGCCCATTTCAACCAGTATCCCAAAACGTATCTTTGTGGGCTCGACCCAAGTCGAGGACGGGACACGCATACTGTGTTTGACTATAAGAGGCCAAAACAGGGAGCGGTGGCAACGCAAGTCCAACGGGTTTCATATGCGTGTGTGGACCCGGGCTGGTAGGTAAGACGTTGTTGCATCGTGTAGGTATAAGCCGTGCATGTCCGTTGTATCAGGTTGCCACTTTAGGGGAGTGATACACCCCACTGTGGGGCCAGCACGGGTATCTACGAGTTAGGGAGCCGATCGAATAATGGGAAGTAGGGTACACCTAGTGGAGATAGGGGAAGGCGGCACCTATGTAGTCAGCTAGGGGTACGTAAAGCCATTGGGAAAGTTTCTAAGTGAAGCTAAGTGGGATGAATCTTTAGGGTGACTGGTGTGGTGCAGTATAGTGTTTATCCTTTAGTATTTAGGAGCGCCTATAACGTTGCCTTTAGCGATTGTCTATGTCCTTAATCTGCTCTTCATAGACATTTTCTTGTTTTCCAGCTTATGCCTTAGTCCAGTTATTTTGGTAATAGTATTGTAGAATTATCATATTCACCAGACTTTATGTCTGACCCCCTCTTTTCCATCCTTTTTCTCCCTTCAGGTCCGCAGGTTGGGCCAAGTTCTAGTGGAGTCTAGTTGGATCGCTTATCTTCTGGAAAGCTTGGACTGCTGAAGTAAAGTCCAGCTTGTTATCTTTCTTTTTAATGGCTATTCATGTAATGGGATTATGTACTTGTTTTATCAAGATAGATATTGTACTTGACATTGAATATGGTGTTATGATGTAATCAAACATATTTTGACTTCTACTACAATGAAATAAAGTTTTTGAATTTCCAAGTACTATTTTATATCTGTCTTGTTGTAATTTTACTGTTCTATATTCACTTAAAACCTCCATGGAAGTTAATGCATTCCCTTTGTGAGTGACATTAATGGACGTGGGGTGTTACACGTGGTATCAGAGCATAAGGTTACCAGAACAGAAAAAAAAAAAAATTAGAATTTTTTTTTTCTAAAGTATTTTTGGAAGAAGTGCTTTCAAAAAAAAAACATGTTATTTAAAGAGAGTTTTTATGAAACACATAATCCCAAATAGCCACATCCTTATCTTTATCTTTCGAATTCTCCATTTTGAATCTTTCCTTTTTCGTTTCAGCATGGCTGAAGATCTTAATCTCCCAGAAGGTGTGACGATTCCAGGGTGGTTTAGGAGATACTTGGAGGCTAGGGCCACCACTGCAGGCCCAGCGGATACTCCTCCACCCCTAGTTGCACCCATTCCTCCTCCTCCTCCTCCTCCTCCTCGTGTTGACACTTTTGCAAAGACGTGCAAGGAATTCAAGGCTATGGGAGGAAAAACTTTTCAAGGGACTGAGACGTTTGTGGAGGCCAGAGATTGGCTTAAGGAGACTGAGGAATTGTTGGATATCTTTGAAGTGGAAGATGGGAGGAAAGTCCGTTTAGCTGCTTGGTTAATGAAGGGAGAGGCCTCGTTTTGGTGGGAGGTCACTAACGGGGAACGTCCAGTTGATTCATGGGCGGATTTCAGACGAAGGTTTGAGGCAAAGTTTCTTTCAAGGGCAGAGGAGAACTTAAATATGGAAAAATTCCTGGCACTAAAGCAAGGGAGCTCATCAGTAAAGGAATATGTCAATAAATTTAATCAGTTAGCAAGGTTTGGCTTGGAGTTGGTGAACACGCCAGAGAAGAAAGCTTTGAGGTTCGTTAGAGGCTTGAATGAACCATTGCAAGGGTTGGCTATGACCCACATCCCTATGGGAGCCACCTTTGAAAAGCTAGTAGAAATGGCACTTATGCATGAGGATAGGCAGTTGAAAAGAAAGGGGATCAGAAGAAACCCCAAGAGCAAAATAAGAAGGGTGGTAAAAACAATAATGGCAAAGGGAAGAAGAAATGCTTCAATTGTGGGACGCCTGGCCATCTCAGTAAAGATTGTAGAAAGAAAAAGAAGACTGGTTGTTTTCATTGTGGAGATGCGGGACATTTAGTGAAGGACTGTCCAAAGAAGGGGCAGAGGGCAGGGTCTACCTCGGGAGGACAGGTGCAGGCTCTTATGGCACCAGGGCAGGCAAGGGGGCAAGTTCAGGCTATTGCGGCCCCACCGCTGCAAGAAAGAGGTAGAACAATTTCTGTTGAAAGCTTAGTTTTTCTGTTTGATCATCCTGTCCGTACCTTATTCGATTCTGGCGCATCTCATTCGTTTATCTCTGCATCATTAGTTGAATCACTGCACTTGAACACCAGTTTAGTAGAGGATCCCTTGGTCGTTTCAAATCCAATTGGGGGTTCGGCTCATTTGACCATGATATGTTTGGATTTGAAAATCTATATACTTAGCGTTGAATTTAGATGTGATGCTTATGTATTGGGCTTCACGGGCTATGGGCTAATTTTAGGAATGGATTGGTTGTCTAGAAATAGGGCCATTCTTGATTGTGAAAGGAGAGTAGTTAGGCTTGTGACTCGCCTTGGTAATGCTCTCGACATCTTTTGTAATCCCATAAATTCCGTTATGCTAAGTTATCTTGAATCGCTTGACGCGTCTGTAGAGAACCTGCGATCGATAGAAGTGGTCCGGGAATATCCGGATGTGTTTGAGGAGGTGAAGGGCTTACCTCCAAAGCGGGAGATAGACTTTCGAATTTACCTTGTGGATAATGCTAAACCCGTATCTTTGCCAGTGCGCCACATGGCTCCTCGTGAAAGGAGGGAACTCAATAAGCAAGTAAAGGAGTTGCTTGAGAAGGGGTTCATAAGACGTAGTATATCGGAGTGGGGTGCTCCAGTAGTTTTTGCCACAAAGGCGGATGGGTCTCTTAGACTTTGTATGGACTATAGAGAACTAAACAAGCTTACTAAAAAGAACCGACACCCACTGCCGAGGATTGACGATCTCTTTGATCAGTTAGTTGGCGCCTCAGTGTTTTCGCAGTTGGACTTAGCCACTGGCTTTCATCAGCTGAGAGTGGCTGAGGATAGTATGGATAAGACTGCTTTTAGGACTCCTGACGGATTCTATGAATGGCTAGTGATGCCCTTTGGTTTGACAAACGCCCCTGCATATTTTGTTGATTTGATGAGTAGGGTGTTTAGGGAATACCTTAACAAATTCGTGGTAGTCTTTGTGGATGACATCTTAGTCTTTTCTAAGAATAAAGAAGAGCACTCCCTACATCTTAGGGAAGTGTTGGAAACCCTTCGAGCGCATAACCTTAAGGCAAAATTTTCTAAGTGTCACTTCTGGAGGAAGGAAGTACGGTTCTTAGGGCACGTGGTTTCCAAAGAAGGGATAGCAGTGGATCCCGCAAAGGTGGTGGCCATCCAAGATTGGAAGGTCCCTAAAAATGCAACCGAAGTAAGAAGTTTCTTGGGGTTGGCTGGCTATTATAGGAAGTTTATCAAAGACTTCGCAAAAATATCAGCTCCATTAACACGGTTAACGAAGAAGAACCTGGTTTTTACGTGGGACAAAGATTGCGATGATGCGTTCCAACGTTTAAAGAGAGCCTTAACTTCAGCCCCAGTCTTAGTGCTGCCAGACGGGAATAAACCGTTTACCATCTATACTGATGCTTGTGGGACGGGACTTGGCGCGGTCCTCATGCAAGAGGGAAGAGTAATAGCCTATGGTGGAAGGCAGTTGAGGGTTCATGAAAAGAATTACCCCACGCATGACTTAGAGCTAGCCGCAATTGTTTTCGCGCTTAAGTCTTGGCGTCACTATCTTCTTGGTGAGAAATTCGAACTGTTCACTGACCACAAATCATTAAAATACTTATTCTCTCAGAAGGATTTGAATTTAAGGCAGCAACGGTGGATGGAATTCTTAGCCTCCTACGATTTTGAAATAGCATATACCCCGGGCAAGGGTAACGTGGTGGCAGACGCCTTAAGTAGGAAAAGGTTGTCCTTGAGTCCGTTGTTTGTTGAACGAAAAAGCTTAGAATTCATCTCTATGTTTGACTTTAGACCCTCCGTTGACTTAGTACCCGGTCTGTTAGCATCCTTGGAGGTTAGACCTACACTTCTAGGATGGGTTGGTGAGGCACAGCGAGACGACCCACAGTTGGTTGAGATAGTAGAAAAGCTCAAAGGGGGGGAGTCGTCAAGCCATCTTCGTAGGTATACCCTGGACGATAGGGGTTGATTACGAAGGGATAATAGACTTTGTGTACCACAAGACGAAGACTTAAGGAAGGCCATTCTTGATGATGCTCATCGCTCAAAAATGACCATTCATCCCGGCGGGGATAAGATGTACAAAGATATGAAGCGGGTTTTCTTTTGGGCCGGTATGAAAAAGGATGTGGCCGAGTACGTCGCTAGATGCTTGGTGTGCCAACGAGTTAAAGCAGAACAAAAGAAACCCGGTGGGTTGCTTCACCCATTAGAAGTTCCACTATGGAAATGGGAAAGCATCTCAATGGATTTTGTGGATGGATTACCAAGATCAAGGAAGGGTAACACGGGGATTTGGGTTATAGTAGATAGACTTACTAAAAGCGCCCATTTTATTCCCGTGAAAAGTAAGAGGACTGCTCCGTGGTTGGCTTCTGTATACATTAAGGAGATAGTTCGTTTGCACGGTATTCCTTCTAGTATAGTAAGCGACCGTGACCCCATCTTTACTAGCGAATTTTGGAAGAGTTTACAAGAGGTGGTAGGGACTCAGCTATGTTTGAGCACCGCATATCATCCTCAGACAGACGGCCAGACCGAGAGGGTGAATCGCATTCTAGAGGATCTTTTAAGGCTTTGTATCCTAGACTTTGGGGGTACATGGGAAGAGCACCTTCCGTTAGTAGAATTCGCATATAATAATAGCTTTCAGTCTAGTATTGGCATGGCACCTTACGAAGCTCTTTATGGAAGGCCTTGCCATTCGCCTACATGTTGGTGGGAATCTACCGATAAAATCCTACTTGGGCCCGATATGGTTAGGGAAACCTCGGAGAAGATTGAGTTGATTCGAAGGAGGATGAAAGCAGCACAAGATAGGCAAAAATCGTATGCTGATAAGAGGAGGACAGATCTTGAGTTTGACATTGGGGACATGGTTTTTATCAAAGTATCTCCGTTACAGAATGTTGTTCGCTTTGGGTCCGTGGGGAAATTAGCACCAAGGTTTGTAGGGCCGTTTCCTGTAAAAAAAAAACAGGATTGGGAAGATGGCATATAGGGTGGAGTTGCCTGAGAAACTTAGTGGAGTACACGACGTATTCCATGTATCACATTTGAGGAAGTGTTTGCACAAGACCGCGGAGGTGGTAGAGCCGAGCTTGCTTAAAGAGGTGGAAATAGAGCGTGATGCAACAATTAGACGAGCTCCTACATGCATTCTTGGGTCGGAGATCAAAAATTTGAGGAATCGAGAGGTCAGACTGGTTAAAGTGCAATGGGGAGATGATGAGAGCAACGCAACTTGGGAGACAGAAGAGAAGATGCGTTCGTTGTACCCTTTTCTTTTTGAGGGTATGTCTTTTAATTTCTCCTTTATCACTTAGCTTATCTTATCTTATCTTTAGTATGTCCTCTCATTAGTATCTTTGACCTTTAGTTAGGATAATCCTATGGTTGAAACATGTGTTTGAGACATGTTATGTATGATGGATGCAAAATGGATGCAAGTGTTTGCTAGTGGTTGCTCGTGGATGCATATATACACACACTTTAGGCACTAGATCGGCTCAGTCACTTCATATTGCATATTGCATATATATGGATGTATTTAGTATAATGGATGTATAATGGTTGTACCATCATATGGATGCTGCATTCGGTTGAATGGGTGTGCACGCATATAGAAGTAGTATGTAAGCAATTAGGATCTTTTGCATACATAATGGATTCATGACACTTACATAATTTGCATTAAGGAGGTCAACTGAATCAGTAGACCGCCTGATTTCGCATTAGGTAAGGACATGTACACACACTTGCATATGATCATAAAGCATTAGAAGTCTTTTAAGGACAATGGATGCCTGTGTATGATGGATGAGTAGATGGACGTTTGGATGGTAGGATATACATTCTTCCAGACTTGAAGATTTCGGGGACGAAATCCTAAAAGGAGGGGAGAATGTAACACCCCGAATTTTCTATTAACACTAAAGTTGCTAAAATAATAATAAGTGTGTAGAAGAGGAGATGTATCTATTATGAATATAAAAATATTAATAAGTATGTAAGAGAGGGGATGTATTTAATATGAATATAAAATTATTAATAAGTGTGTAAGAGAGGGGATGTATCTAATATGAATATAAAAATATTAATAAGTGTGTAAGAGAGGGGATGTATCTAATATGAATATAAAAATATTAATAAGTGTGTGAGAGAGGGGATGTATCTAATATGTATATAAAAACAATAATAAGTAAAGGGGGATGTATCTAATATGTACATTGTAGAAAATATATATATATTTATGACATGAATAGAAGTTTATTAATATGCTGAGTGTTTGCTGAGTCACTTCTGACTCATTGCTGAGTCAACAAGATAAACCCCATCTTGTCTGAACGGCTGCGGTTATTTCTAGGTTAAATCTAATGGCCTAAATGAATTCTAAAATCTATAAATAAGTGGGTAGACCCTAGACCTAAATCACTTGTAAAATTAGAGAAGCTACCGTCATGCTGCTGCCATGGAGTTCAGCGTAGCCGTCACAAACTAAGAAGAGGAAGCCTAATCATCTACAACTAAATCTACACAAATCAAATCAAAAGATCTCTCTTTCTCTAATTCTTTTCTTTTGTTGGTGAGTATGATGATTCTCACAAGACTATTACAAACTAATTTGACTCAGTTATGAATGGATCACAAGAAAGTGATGTGATTTGTAATTGTAAATTCTATATATTGTGGATCTCTTATTATGTTATTATGTTGTCGTATGATGTAAATTATATATGCTATGTCATGCTATGTTGTAAATTCTCTTATGCTATGTCGTGCTATGTTGAGAATCATGTCAAGCTATGTTATACTATCATACTATGCCATGTTATAAATCATGCTATATTATGTTGAAAAATCATGCTGTTGGATCATGCTTAAAGTTATGTTTTTTTTATTTAAATGGATCTTGTTTATGGGAATTTGCCTATTAGGTTAGGTATACCCATAAACTTGAAACTATAATTAAATAAAACTTGATTATGGGAATTTGCCTATTGAGTTAGGTGTACCCATATAAAACCATGTTGTTAAAAAATTAGATGATGTTGATTCACACATGTTCATATGTAAGTTTATGAAAATTGATTGAGATTATATTAGGTGAATTTTGAACAAGTTGACACCTTTAGGTCCATGACATGTATAATCTATGCAAGTTGGACATATGCAAGTTTCACCCCTTATTATGATTCATTTGGTCACATATACATGTTGTTATTATGATAATCTCTTTTATGCTATGAGTTAGGCTATTCGAGTCTAACATATATTTTGCGAATAAACGTTCAAACGTGGGGTAGGGGTAATATTAGGAATTAATAAATTGGGTGCAATTTTGTAAGATTTTGCATACCATGAATGGATGTCCATAATTGAGTCAATTATGGACATTGTTAAAAATTGGAAGTAATTAATAATTCAAGTAGGGAATTATTAAAATTGGGGGAAAGTGGATTATTATTAATAATCAATGCTTAGGACACGAGGTTGGACCCGTTTGTGATGTAAACCTGCCCGGACCCGCCCGGCAAATCCAGTAGTCACAAATGTCGGCCCAATGTGAGAGGTCCTAGGCCCAAACTAAAGCATAACAGTTGTAAAGACACGAGGTTAGACTCTTTTATGGTGTAAGACTGCCCGGACCCGCCCGGCAAATCCAGCTGCCATAAATGCCAGTCTAATGTGAGAGGTCTTTATGAGGTTATGGCCTTAATGAACTAAGAAATACTTAACCAGATAATCATGTAAGGTGGGACATGGGGGTTAAGTAGGTGCCTTGGGTGGCATGAGGAATCTGGTGGTTGCCTTTAGAGGCATTTGAAATACGATTAGACTTAACCAAACACACATGTAAATGAACATGACTAAGTGGGTTAAGTGGGATGGACTAATGGGGACAAGCTTAGGTGGAATGCTTGTGGTAAATAGTGGAGGCCCATTTCAACCAGTATCCCAAAACGTATCTTTGTGGGCTCGACCCAAGTCGAGGACGGGACACGCATACTGGGTTTGACTATAAGAGGCCAAAACAGGGAGCGGTGGCAACGCAAGTCCAACGGGTTTCATATGCGTGTGTGGACCCGGGCTGGTAGGTAAGTCGTTGTTGCATCGTGTAGGTATAAGCCGTGCATGTCCGTTGTATCAGGTTGCCACTTTAGGGGAGTGATACACCCCACTGTGGGGCCAGCACGGGTATCTACGAGTTAGGGAGCCGATCGAATAATGGGAAGTAGGGTACACCTAGTGGAGATAGGGGCAGGCGGCACCTATGTAGTCAGCTAGGGGTACGTAAAGCCATTGGGAAAGTTTCTAAGTGAAGCTAAGTGGGATGAATCTTTAGGGTGACTGGTGTGGTGCAGTATAGTGTTTATCCTTTAGTATTTAGGAGCGCCTATAACGTTGCCTTTAGCGATTGTCTATGTCCTTAATCTGCTCTTCATAGACATTTTCTTGTTTTCCAGCTTATGCCTTAGTCCAGTTATTTTGGTAATAGTATTGTAGAATTATCATATTCACCAGACTTTATGTCTGACCCCCTCTTTTCCATCTTTTTTCTCCCTTCAGGTCCGCAGGTTGGGCCAAGTTCTAGTGGAGTCTAGTTGGATCGCTTATCTTCTGGAAAGCTTGGACTGCTGAAGTAAAGTCCAGCTTGTTATCTTTCTTTTTAATGGCTATTCATGTAATGGGATTATGTACTTGTTTTATCAAGATAGATATTGTACTTGACATTGAATATGGTGTTATGATGTAATCAAACATATTTTGACTTCTACTACAATGAAATAAAGTTTTTGAATTTCCAAGTACTATTTTATATCTGTCTTGTTGTAATTTTACTGTTCTATATTCACTTAAAACCTCCATGGAAGTTAATGCATTCCCTTTGTGAGTGACATTAATGGACGTGGGGTGTTACAGGATGGGACACGCTTACTGGATTTGATTGTAAGAGGTCAAAACGGGTTAGCGGTGGAAACGCAAGTCCAACGGGGCATGTGCATGCGTGGGCCCGGGCTGGTAGGTAAGACGTTGTTGCATCATGTAGATATAACCCGTGCATCTTTAGTGGTATCAGGTTGCCACTTTGGGGAGTGATACACCCGACTGTGGGACCAGCACGGGTATCTACGAGTTAGGGAGCCGATCAAATAGGGGTAGTGGGTACAACTAGTAGAGATAGGGGCAGATGGCACCTATGAAGGCAACTAGGGGTATACGAACTACCATTATCATTATTAAGTTCTGTAGGCGGGATCAATTTTTAGGGTGACTAGTGGTGGTGCAGTATAGTAATTATCCTATAGTGATTAGGAACGAGATTAACGCCAGAATATTCCTCTTATTTGCTTTGTCATGCCCACTTGTTTCATAGTCATATCTTATCTTACCAATTTATGCCTTATCCTAGTTACTTTATTAATTATATTGTTAAAGTTATTATACTCGCCAGACTTTATGTCTGAACCCCTTGTTTTCGCCTCTTTTCTTCCTTTCCCCCTAGGTTCTCAGGGTGGGACTAGTACTAGTGGAGCTTGATCTTGGATCTCTTTCTCTCTCTTTTGGAAGTGCTTGGATTGCTGAAAGTAAAGTTCAGCTCATCTCTTTTATGGCTACTTGTGTTGGGGTTTATGCTTTTTATTTTATGTACTCTAAAACAATTTATCAAGATGGATATTAAGTGTACTTGGTTTATGAAGTTGTTGAAATCAAACTGTTTCTCCGCTGCAATAAAAGTTGTTTTAAAATTTTCAAGTACCATTATTTATATCTGTCTTGTTATATTCTGTTATATACACTAAATACGTTCCATGGAAGTTAATGCATTCCCTTTGTGAGTGACATTAATGGACGTGGGGTGTTACATACAGTGTGTTGTACAAATAATGGAGTTATAAATCTGTACTAGTTTGAATATTGAAATAAAATATTATATTTAAATAAAATACCGTTGAATATTTTAATTCGAGTATTTTCGTATTCTATTTAAATATAAATATTATATTCCTGTCTGTAATGTATATATAAAACAGCATAGTAACAAACACATTTAAATTAATATTTATTTGGTTGTTATCATCAAACAAAAATCGTATAATTGTGTATACAAATATGTTATATACAACACTATTAACATCTAACTATGGCTTATACTCAAACTGTTGGGTATGGTTTATACCCCTCCTTAGCTTTTTGGGTATGGTTTATACCCCTCTTAGGCTTATCCGGTATGGTTTATACCCCATTTTAAACTTCTGGGTATGGTTTATACCCCATTTTAGACCTCTAGGTTTGGTTTGCCTCTCTTTGGATTTCCGGGTATGGTTTATGCCTGAAGAACGATATGGCTTATACCTGAAGAACTGAGCTATCTTGTCGGGATTTGACAAGAAAACTCGATCACAATCTGAGTATTGTCTATGCTCCTAACAAACATCTAAACTTGGATTATGCTTGAAAATATAGAATGATATCGTCAGGATTTGACATGTCTATTTTAAACTCTTTACAGTTATGGGTTAACTTACCAAGGTCCCGATCCTTTTGCTTTTCTCCAAGATCGACCTGGCCTGTTTGTTGGTTTTATGGAATTCTTGTATTTCTATTGGACTTAGTTCGACCCTCGGTGATCGTCAGTTTTCCTGCCTTAATGCGATCCTCAATGATCGTCGGTTTTCTGGCCTTAATACAATCCTCAGTGATCACTAGTATCCTGGCCTTCTCATAATACGGTTCATCATAACCATGGCTTTCCAGACTTCTATAGGATTTCTATTCTTCATTTTCTTGGAGAACCAGAACATACCTTCCTTTACCAAAAAAGATATGTTCTGGGGGTCAAAGTGTTGGCCAGGTTTTTGGCAAAAGCCGTCACAACTCAAATGAATCAAGACTTCCTCGAGGCTGGTCTGAAATTCCAAAAACAAGTCAATCGATCGATCAGACCAATCCTAAAACATCGGGTCGAACCTTGCGCTACAGGACGAAGTCCTATTCCGAAGGCTACAGGGTTGGTCAGCTTTGGCCTGCACTACTTTTCATGCATCAGATTTTGAGCTCCACGTTTTCCATAATTCTCGAGGAAAACAATTCCTCAGCACGGGTCCCGCCGCCTACAACTACCTTTTGGGATCGAATAACACATGGCCGACCCCGGATAAGATGCATGCCTTATAGCACTCCAATCGGCCTATCTTCTTGCCTATAAATACGCCTTTTCCTAAAATGGAAAAGGAGGATTCTCTCTTTTGAAAGTTCATAGTCAGTATTCTAAAAATAGCCCATCGTCCACTCCAAGAAAACCACATTATAACACAACGATTTTGTGTACAAACCACTTCTTTTTCTACTTTCTTTCCATCAAAGAAACTATAACATGTAATCAACAGTATAAACATAGATTATAAAGTAGACATGGTTGAAGCCGAACCACTATAAAAATTGTGTTGCGCTCCCTGTCTTTATTTACTTTCTTGTATTCTATTATTGTGATTGTGTGTGGTTTATGCACTTTGGGGGTTGACTATCACTAGGCCAACTTTTAATTTCAACACTTTGGCGTGCTAGGTAGGGGCATTGCTAACCTTTTACTACCTTCGATTTCTAAGCTTGGAAGGATTTAGATAGCTTCTTGCTGAAGAAACAATGGTAAAGCAGTAGAAAGATGCAACATATTCCCATAATCAAACCGAAGGTGCTGCAGATGCAGTAGAAAAGTCAAACCTAGAGGCTTCCTCGCATGAAGAACCGTCCTAATACTTTACCAAGGACAAGATTGATAGAGTTCTGGCTAAACTCAGAGCACATATGGCACATCAGGGTGAACTCCTCAAAAAGAAACAGGAAATTATCAACAACTTCTTCGCTCGGATGGATGGAAGGCCGAGCAACCAAGCATCACTCCCTACACCGGGTGATGCTGGGGTAACAATTAATGTTCGACTCGATGAAATCCAAGCTACAGATCGGTCTGTAGCTCTACCACCACCTAGGCTAACTTCACTTCCCGATCGACTGAGTCTTGGGTCAGATCAGTCGATGCAACCTTCAGATCGACTAGAGCTTGGATTGATGCAACCTTTGGTGGTCCGACATCTTACTGCAACATGGACTTATACAACCTCCCTCACAGCCTTCCGAGCATGTCGATCCAAGAAGGACCGGGGGTACCAACCCTCTGTTTCCCCAAGACCGCTCTACCATAGCAGCTCCTAATAGAGCGGAGGAACGCTACTATAAACCACTCTGATATTGCCCCAGGAGGGGGAAATGTCGAACCCCGAGTTGATAACGCTTACCCAAATTGGTCCAATCCTACTGGCATGGATACGGTTTGACCCAATGCACATACCGATCAAGGGGTTCCAGTCAATCTCGGACCAACAACCGAGGCTGTGGACCACCATCACCCATCACTTGTGGGCTGCACCGAACTGACCCTAAGAACTCAAGGCATCCTTCCACCCCGTACTAAAACCCTCGCTGAAGCCACCAGTGCAGAATTGGATTCGTGGCAGAGACATCTCGGGGATGGGAATCAAATCGCCGTCATTAAGAGCTTCACTAGAGGCGTCTCTTCTTAGAAAGACATGGATAACGTCCATTTCAGTCCTTTAACACGGAAAATCTGGAACTCTCGCAATCCACCGAACTTTAAGCTTCCAGTCATGGAACACTTTAACGGCAAAAAGGATCCCACCATACATCTTATTCCTTACATGCACCACATCGAAGTACTATCAACATTAGTAGATATCATGGACAAATGCTTCCCTATCTACCTAACCGACATTGCTGCCATATGGTTTCGACAGCTAACAACTGAATCTATTGCTAGTTCAAATATGTTGGTCACCCGCTTCATTGAACAGTTCTTAGTTCATATATCCCGACCGAAAAGCCTCATGTTTCTCACATCCATCAAACAGTAGTCCGACGAGACCCTACGCTCCTTCTTAGGATGGTTCAACGCGGCTGTAGTAATCATTGATCAATCAGAGCCATCGATGGTGCTTATGGTTGCCATGCCGCCATCGTGGATAGAAAAGATATCAAGATTTCCCTTACTAGGGATCCCCTAAGGATAATGGAGATTTCTACTTGGAGGCAGATAGGTTCCTTCAACAAGAGGGTGATAACATCGAGATTGATAGTCTCGACGTGCTTGCTATAAAGGATGGAGGAACGTCCACTGCTAACAAAGGAAAAGGGAAAGCCTCAGAAAAGAATGATAGGAATGTGCGGTCCGGATAGAATCCAAGCATGATCATTACACCGAGCTCAATTTCTCACAATTGGATATAATATCTCGATGTGCGAGGATCTCTTTCTTTTCCCAAGCCTCCCAGGAGGGAGCCGACCCAAAGAGAACGCAAAAAAGGAAAGAACTGCATGTTTCATGATATGGAAGGTCATGGCACCAATGATTGTAGACACTTACGTGATCTTATCGAAGAACGGGCTAGACGTGTTATGTCAAAAAACTGGCGGCATCTGCACTGCCCTTGCTACCTCCAGGGATCCTTAGAATGGTTCGCACACTCCTCGCAATGGGAAGGACCCAGAGCCGAGCACTCGTGGCATCATCATCAATTGATCTGGATTAGATCACTCTGTCTCTTAGCATATAAGAGATATACCACTTTTTCGGTTTTTTACTATTTTTAATGGTCGTATTGGCATAGGCATATACGGAAGTTTGGTTTTGACTCTTAGACATCCCCTATCCTCCATAGCATAACTACTTACTGAATAAAACGGTTAGGTTGAGCTACACACTTACGGGATTAGGATGTAATCCCAAGGGATGCTCTAGATTCATCCATGAACCAATCAGGATTTGTTTTGGTTATGTTAGAATTTTTAGGCATTAATAAAGTTTTATTCCTCAAGCATGGATTATGTTTGACGAGCATAAGTATCTAGCTAGGATGTGTCTAGGTCCTAAATCCAAAACCGAGTATGGCTTATACTCGCCCTTAAGTTATGGCTGATACCTAGGCACACAACCCACTCATTAGGACAAGAGGAACAAATTTTTCCTCTATAAAACGAGCATGGTTTATGCTTCACTGTGTGGTATGGATTATACCACGAGTATGGTTTATACGCATTCCTCTACTAAGGGTATGGTTAATACATATGCCTGAACTTTACTTGTCAGGATATAGCAAACTCATCTCCTTCTATAAATGAGCATGGATTATACTGGAACTAAACTTCCAAGTATGAATTATACTTAGGGAAGTCTCGCTACCCTGCCATGATGTGCCAGAAGACACTATTAACATCCGAGTATGGCTTATACTCAAACATCTGAGTATGGTTTATACCCCACTTTAAACTTCTGGGTATGGTTTATACCCCTCAATGTCTTCCTAGTTATGGTTTGTACCCCTTTTAGGCTTATCCGGTATGGTTTATACCCCATTTTAAACTTCTATGTATGGTTTATACCCCAATTAAAACCTCTGGGTATGGTTTATGCCCCTCTTTGGATTTCTAGGTATGGCTTATACTTGAAGAATTGAGCTACCTTGTTAGGATTTGACAAGAAAACTTGTTCACAATCTGAGTATTGTTTATGCTTCTAGAAAACATCTAAACACATCTAATGCTTTAAAATATAGAATAACATCATCAGGATTTGACTTGTCTATTTTGAGCACTTTGCAGGTATGGGTTAACTTGGCAAGGTCTCGGTCCTTCTGCTTTTATCCAAGATCGATCTGGTGTAATCGTTGGTTTTCTAGAATTCTTGGATTTCTATTAGCCTTAATACAATCCTCAATGATTGTCGGTTTTCTAGCTTAATACAATCCTCAGTTATCGTCGGTTTTATGGCCTTAACACAACCCTCAGTAATCTTCAGTTTTCTGGGCCTTCTCATAATATGGTTCGGCATAAGCTTGGCTTTCTAAACTTCTATTGGATTTCCAGTCATCATTTTCTTAAAGTCCTAGAACACACCTTCCTTTACCAAGAAAGATATGTTCTGGGGGCAAAGTGTTGACTAGCTTTTTGGCAAATGTCGTCACAATTCAAACGAATCAAGACTTCCTCTCGAAGACAGCGAGACTAGCTTTCTCTCTCAGATCGACCTTTATTTGGTTCGACTAAATTATGGATCGACCTTAACCAACCATCCAAAGACAAGCACATCCTTCTTTGAGTCTGGTCTGAATTTCCAGAAACATGTAAGTCGATCGATCAGACCGATCCTAAAAAATCGGGACGAACCTTGTGCTACAAGACAAAGTCCTATTTCCATGGCTACAGAGTTGGTCAGCTTTGACCTGCACTACTTTTCATGCACTAGATTTCGAGCTCCACGTATGCCACAATTCTCGATGAGAACTATTCCTCAGTAGGAGACCAGGTGCTACCGCCTACAACTACTTTTTGGGAATTAATAACACGTGGATTGAAACGACCCAAACTCGCCCGTAAGGGAAAGCCCGGATTGAGTTGAGAACACGACAAATCAGAACGAACATTTCATTGCTATTATAACAATTTCATCAGAGTATAATAATATAACAGAGTATGAATAAATATTACACCTTGAAAAATATCAGAGATTTAAATTACATAGCAGCGGAAAAATAATACATAACGCAACTGAAAGAGATACAAGGATATAGAGCTTTCCGAATATAGCTCTAGCTGTAGATCTAGGATCTAGTAAAATAGGAAATTACAAAACCAAAACCACTAGCTGCCCGTATGGAAAATAGGAGAACCCAAATTTTAGGTTAAAATAATAAACTCCAGGTCAGTCATGGGACTGGTGTGAGAACTAAAAGCAGTTATTAAATCTTTACTTTAAAATAGAGTAAATCAATGGACCACGTGTATAACACAGAACGGGTTTTCTCCCATGAATATCGGTTTAAAATAAAACAACATAATGCTTTTTGAAAAAATGAAACTATTATAAGACTCTGGTCCCGTCACACAATGCAACGCAAGATGAATGGTAGAATTTTACCTTATAATAGCCAAACATGCTTGGTACGTTTGAAAACAAATCATTTGATACTACTATAAGTGTATAGTGTCAAAATCAACTTCAAACATAAATGTATCAATCATAGACGACATAGTAACCCATCTTACTATGTCGCTATACTAGTATTACAAATAAAACCGAAGAATGTCGTATTGGAAATTGGATTTCCATCATGAGTCAAGGCAAGGGATGTACTCCTTAACGATTCGGATCACCTCTAGCAAGATGACCCAGAACTCGGACGCTGGTGAGCCCTTGGATCCTGCAGTGTCGGTCCACAAATACTTTAGTGGATTAGTTATACATAAACACACGTTTCCCGGTCCTATCAGACCTATCTCTGAGCCACCAGGGACCCATATCCGAGGCACCTCATTCCACCATCCACATAAGTAAAAGTGTCTAGGCTCCATACCATGACACCACTTCTAGCTAGAAAGAAACATCGTGCACTCATTGTGTCTCTTATCCCGTTTTTAACTCATACCGAGGTGTGAGGCTCGCAAATTAATGCTATACACAAAGCTATGCTAATTAAAGTCGTGCTTTGATCATCAACCATAAGACTCTGCTTTTCAACAAAAGCCTTGATCATTTGCATCTTAGCATGCCACACTGACAATTCACGCCATGCAACTGCTTTCTATCAATATGTAACCTCTAAGCTGGTACATCTCAGAGAAGGGTGTTAAGCAAGAGAATAAATTCTTCACCACCAATAGATATATATTTAATAGAAATCAATCAACACAGAATGAAATCCAATGTCAGACACACATCCATTTACATGTCCGTTCTGTGTCTGAACGAAACCGGAGGCAGCTTATTCCTTGTCCCATATGTCCAATACAGGAGAGAGGTCCTCGCATATCGGGTCGATCTCCAAGCACGTCTGGACGATCACCACTTATTACCTTGTCTTGGCTGTATAGCCCAATTAAGACATTAGTAATCATCCAAACGATGTGAAGAACTTCGGCCTTCAACCACCGTCTTCATCATCGACTTTTAGTCGTCGTATTGATTATTCATAATCGGTTAATCCCGGTCTTTCCGAATAACTCGCATATTTTATAATCAATAATTAAGTGCTTTAAAAACACATCATACGCCTCATTCCAATTCAGAATATATTTTTATTCAAATGTTCACATCATTAGGGAAAGGTTCCTATAAATTTTATCAAAGATAAATTCTTTAAATTTATTCTTTAATCTTCCTTTATCAATTCTAAACCAAATTAAGGTTTATCAAACTAGTCGGGATTATTGAGCCTTACCAAAGTAATCATTTATTATATTAACCCTAGTCCCAACCTATTCATCCCATAGAGAAAAAATGGTAGTACCCCATATCTAACACCCACGGTGTTATCGGTAAATTAATTACTAGTTCACGTTCAAATCTAATTAAAGATTTAACTATCGCCTAGAGTAAAACTAGTGGTACTCCATTCTCGATCATTTCCCAAATTTGATAATTTAAATTATCACATTCTCATTTTAATCTAATTAAAGATTTATTAAAATTCCTATTAGTCTTATTCTTCCAAAAATAATTATTTAATGATTTTTTAACTTTGGAAACACAAACATGCCACATCGATTATCTACATCGTACCATTGATTTCTGCCAATATATAACCTCTAAGCTCATACGCCTCAGAGAAGGGTGTTTAGCAAGAGAATAAATTCTCCATCACCAAATAGATATATATTTGGCAGAGATCGTCAATACAGTTCGAAATACAATGTTAGACATGTAATCCTGTCTTTAACTGGGTTAAAGAACCAATGTCATTTAAAACACAGTTCACGATAAACCCAAAATCACATTTCGTTAACCATTGAATCTTCACGAAAAATAGATCGATATATATAATCGACATAAATTTCCGTATCCAACCAATAATATAAATGGGATAACAACAAAGCCTTTAAATTCCATATATATTAACAGTCTTCCTCTACAGAAGCACACTTCGATTATTACCAAACATAATTCCATTCAATTCCAATTTAATATACTAAATTGGAAAACTTTACTTTGTAAAATTTCCATTAAATCATAATAAAAGAATTATATATTCCAAATCACATTCCACTATTAATCGGGTTAAAGAACGAATGTCGTTAAAAACATAGTTCACATAAACCCAATTCACATTCCATTTTATTCCAATTACTAAATATAACTGGAAACTCAAATAATCTTAATTAAAAGATTTATTCTTTTCACACAGGGTTTAAGAACAGTGTTACTGAAGACACCGTTCACGACAAACCCAAAATCCACTTTGATATTAAATATAAGGCTCTGAATAGAAATTATATAAACTTATATTCAATATCAAATTCTGAAACTGTAACGACCCGCATTCTACGTATCCAAGGATCGTAGAATATTTATTTCCTTTTCATATGAGGTCATGATCGTGTAACTTTGGGGAACGACTATTGGGGTCATTTTCCATGTTCACGATTTTTCCGGTTTTTAAATGACCGTTTTACCCCTAGCAGATCTTGTTTCGCCTATACCTTTTGATTGGTAAGGAGTTTTGACCTAAACCACTTCCATTAGATCCGGATGATGGTTTACCTTTCCGTAGAGTGGTCACATTAATCAAACGGACTTACCATTTGGGAGATATGGCTGAATTAAGGTTTGGAAGGTGAAAAACAGCTTAAATGGGCTTAATAGGGTAATTAATAGCTAGGCCCATTGAGGATTTCGGGATTTGAGCTATATAAAGGCTGATTAGGGTTAGAGAAACCTTTTCTTTGTCATTTTCAGCTGCCACTTACCTCTCTTCAACCCTAACAATGGCCTCCAACACCCACATCACCTTCTAATCACTGTTTAATCAAGTTTTAGCCTAATCTACATCAAAGCAAGTCTAATCAACATCAAATTAGAGGCAAAGGCTGTTGTGTGCATTGGAATTCGTGCCATTTAAAGAATCCATTCAGACTTGAGTTTATATTTTGGCTGGGGTGAGTGATTTGCATTGTTTTCCACTAATTACAGTTAATTAGGGGTAATTAGTGTTAATTAGTGAATTTATACATTATTAAATTCTGGAAAAATGTTTAGAATTTCTTAAATGTTGATTTAGGCCTCTGTTAGAAATTTGGGTTAATTTGGTTAAGTTTTGATAATCCTAAGGTTAGTTATGCTTAAACATGATTATGGGAAAAACAAGGGTTTTTGGGTATGTTTGATCCATTTTACATGCTATAATTATTGTTTTGGTGTATGTGGTCGATTATACATGTTGCTATGGCTGTTTGGAATGTTTTGTGATTGTCTAGAACTATTAAATTGGTCGAAAACGCTGTCATATGGCGTAAATAGCTTGCTGGAAGAGTTGCAGGAATCATGCAGTATTTCGTTCGTTGACAAGCCCCCTCCCACGACCCAAATCTGTTCGTGACCTAGGGTTCACGAACCGGACCAAGTGATCACCACGAACCGTGGTGGAAGGAGGTATCACGAACCGGACCAAGGTGTGGGGCTCAACCAAAAACTTGAACCAGATCACGAGCCGGACATCATCACGAGCCACGAACCATGGTAGGGTCTCACGAGCCAGACGAACCACGAATCGGGAGAGAGATGACCACGAGCTGGACCAAAGTGAGGCTTCATGAGATGATGCTAGGAGGAGGACCACGAACCAACCATGTATCATGAACCGAAGTCACTTCATGGACCAACGAGCCACTTGGATGGCCACGAACCGGGTCCACATATGGTCCACGAGCCGACCATAGATCGCGAGTCCGGAGCACTATAACGAAACAATGTGGAAGAGCAGGAATCGAATGAAGAGTCACGAATGGAAATAAGAACCAAATCCCGAGATGTAAAGGATCTAGTTGGGAGCCAACGAGTTAACTTCATGGTTGGGCTTTGCTGCGGGACATGTGCTAAGGAGTTGTTGATGTCTATAGCTTTGATTCACCACGGAAAGACAAATGTTAGGCTGCAGATCAGTGCAGTGGAGTAATCACTACTCCATGGGCAGAGTGATCGTAGCAAGGCTATGAGCCAGTGCAGTGGTGTCGTCATGACTTCATGGGGTAGAGTGGACGTAGCAAAGGACTAGTGACAATGGATCAGTGCAGTGATGTCATCATGACTCCATGGGGCAAAGTGATCATAGCAAAGGAATGGGTGGTCAAAGCAGTGGATATCATATACTTTAGGCACTGAGTGAGAGATGTGAGGATGATTGCTATGTTTGAAGTTTCCTATCACCATGACATGCACACATCTTCCCATTATTTTCACACCATGTGTTAGTGTCACCTTAGAGTATTGTACATCCTATTGTGCTAACTCTTTGGTTGCTGGTCCAGATTCAGGTATGGTTAATTATACCTGTTATTGTTCTGTTTTGTTGTTTATCGCTCATACCAGACTTTTGTATGACCTAGAGTTTTATGTCTCTTCTTATTAGTCTGGATGTTCCTAAACGAGCAGACTAGCGACAGGTTTGCCAGTTATGCACGAGTAGCTGATCCGAAGACGAGCAGGAGGCTTCCACGTATTATCTACATATATTCTCCCTGTGTTGTTGCTGGTCACTACTTTGGGCATTAGTAGTGTACCGCTTTCTTTTGCTTTAGAGACAATATTTCAAAGTTGTAATAATGTTGGTTTGGATGATAAGCTGTATTTTGGATTTCCACTGCTATGATGGTTTAGTTTTCAGCTTATGTACTGTCTCTCCTGTTTTATGTCAAAGTTATGTTATTATTATATTTTACCCCATGCGCTGTGAGACATTCTACAAATTCCTTGTTAGTTCAAATTCCTTTCTTTGGCGATCGTCCCGTGCTAGTTGGGCATCGGCACAGCGCACTTCCATTGGAAATGTCGGCTGGTGCGGGGCGGGCCATCACACTTGGTACCAGAGCTCTAGGTTGCATAGTTAGCCTAGGGAAAGACACCATGGAGAGATAGTATAGGTATATGAGAGCGCGTGTTTGTAATATTTTGGTTTTAAAAATTATATATATATATACTGTTTGTATATCTAGGGACGAAGTCGCACTGCACTGGCACCACTGAAGGGATGTTTAATCGTTTTCTCCTTACAGATTGAATGATGTGCCGACATACAAGGGGTATTGGTAGAGGAGCTAATAATGGGAATGCTCTTGATATGAGGACGGTGTTCACTGACTTCATAAGAGAGATGCTTAGGGATGTTCAGGGGCCAGCTCCTGATGCTGCAAATGGTGATGGTGCGGCAGTGCAGGCGCCTAGGTCCGATTTCGCCAAGCTTTGCAAGGATTACACTAGCCTTGGTGGGAAGCCGTTCCATGGAACGGAATTGGCTACAGAAGTTCAGGATTGGATTGATAGTTGTGAGCGTATCTTCGACGATCTGGGAATCGAGGACGCGATGAAGAGGAAGCTAGCATCTCGTCAGTGCAAGGACGGGCTATGAATTGATAGAATGCTATTAATGCAGCTACTCCTGAGGATCAAGTTACTTGGGATCAGTTTAAGGCCCGATTCAGTGATAAGTTTATCCCAGCTGCTCAAAAATCAGAATTTTTTAGGAAGTTCTTGGAGCTTAAACAGAATGGTAGGGCAGTTTCGGAATATATTGCTGAGTTCGATACTTTATCGAAGTATGGATTATCTCTTATCGATAACGCCGAGGAGAAGAATGAGAAGTTCGTAACAGGCTTAGATCATTACTTGGGGGACATGCTTATAAACCATATTGATGAGACTTTTGAATCGATTGTTGGGAAAGCATTGAGATCAGAGAGCCTTTATCCTAAGCCTAAGGCTGAAATTACTATTGCATCTGCAGAGGGGCCAAAGCCGTAAGCAAGCGATGGAGGCAAGAATGATTCTCAGAATAAAAGGAAGCAGAGTCAGACCAAGGATGGTTAGAAAAAGAATAAGAAAGATGTTGAGTGCTTTAGCTGTGTCAAGAAGGGCCATTTTTCTAAAGAATGCCAAGCAAGGCCAGCGGACAGGAAGTGCTTCAACTGTGGCCAAGTGGGACATCATAAGGATAAGTGTCCACAACCTCCTAAAGAGAAGCAGATTGTGAAAGCATATGCTATTAATGCTGTTCCTTTTTGGTCGAATGCCCAAACTGCGGCGGAGAAAGGAAAGAATGTCATCATTCAAGGTGTGCTTTTTTTATGCTGTTCCTGTTCGAGTGTTGTTTGACACCGGGGCTTCCCATTCCTTCGTATCTAGTGACATGGTAGATAGGTTGGGATTGGAACCTGAGATAGTCGATTGACCTTTAGTTGTGACGAACCCGATTGGTGGTTCGACTAGCCTTAGTACGATTTGTCGAAATTTGGTCTTGTCGAGTCATGGATGTATGTTTGCTTGTGATTGCTTTGTTTTGGGCATTACTGGGTATGGCATTATTTTGGGAGTCGATTGGCTCCAAAGATATGGGGTGGTGGTAGACTGTGAGGGATTTTCGGTGACTATTAGGGCAGATGATGGGCGGAGAGTACTATTTGGTGGCCTACCTAGTGATGAGGTGATGACTAGTTTTCTAAATTCCCTCGACAGCCCGCAGGACAAGCTAGCTGGAATTCCCTTTGTTGGCTAGTATCCGGATATCTTCAAGGAAGTGACCGGACTTCCACCACATCGAGAGATTGAGTTCCGTATTGATTTACTTAAAGATGCCAAACCTATAGTGATGCCACTTCGTCGCATGGCACGAAGGGAGAAATGAGAGGTCAGGATGCAAGAAAGCAATCTTTTGAAGAAGGGATTTATCAGAAGAAGTGTTTCCGAGTGGGGAGCACCAGTTGTATTTGCCACTAAGGCAGACAGTACCCTTCGTTTGTGTGTGGATTATCCCAAGTTGAATGAGGTGACTAGGAAGAATAAGTATCCTCTTCCATGGATAGATGATTTATTTGATCAATTGGAAGGAGCAAGAGTGTTCTCCCAGTTGGACCTCGTGACAGGATTTCATCAGCTCCGAGTAGCAGCTGAGAGTATTACTAAAACGACCTTTTGGACGTTGTCTGCATTCTATGAGTGGTTGGTCATGCCATTTGGGTTGACCAATGCACCAGCATATTTTGTGGATCTTATGAATAGAGTATTCCGAGATCTACTGAATAAGTCTTGTAACAACCCGGAATTTTGGACCAATTTTAAAATCTTATTTTTATGAATTGTGTTAAGAAATTGAGGCAGAAATTAAAAATTCTTTTTTTTTAGTAATTTATATTGAAATTATATGTTGACATCAAACATATAAAATTGCCGTTGTATGTTTTCACGAAATATGAATATAAAATTTGCGTTGTGTATTTTCACTAAAAACAAGTATGAACTTAGCGTCGTTGTGTTATACTAAAAAAATAATTATATTTTTAGCATCATGTTAATATATATGTAAATAAGGATATTTTTAGCGTCATGTTAATATAAACATCATTTGTTTAGAAACATTGTATTAATATAGAATCATTACTCTTATTAGGAATGTTTAGTTAAAATAAATATGTCATTTTAGTTAGTAATGTAAGTTATATAAAATGTCATGTTTTTAAATATTAAAAATAAAGCATATTTTTAGTATCATGTATAAATAGTAATAATAAACGCATTTTTAGTGTCACGTTGAATCATGTAATGAAAGAAAAGATTACATCTTAATGTAATAAAAGAAATGAAGGAAAATACGTTCTTGTTAATTTAAATAATAATAATAATAAAACATACAAGGTTGAATAAGATAAAACATACAAAAGATTTTTTTTAAGATGAGTTGGAGCTTAAATAAGGGGTTCTTTTTGCAAATTCCTTCGCACGCGTTCACACTAAGCTACTTTGTTTAGGTGTTATTTTTGAAATGGAGTTTTGTCCCACATCGTAGAATAATCCCCTTGGCCTTGGCTAATGCAGCTATATAAGCATGGTACCTCCTTCATGTGTTGTATACTAAGTTTTATTCTTCTTTGATTAGAATAAAACCTTTCTTCCTTCCTCTTCTTTTACTTTCTTCTTTCTTCTCTTTTCTCTTTCTCTTCAAAAAAAAAGAGAAGAGGATTTCCAAAATAAAAATTTTGCTTGTCCTTGTCTCTACCCTTATCTGCGCAAGGTGAGATCTTCGCGATGGCGCAGACCGCAGCTGAAACGGAGACAGTTGATTTTCAGCCAAAAATCAAAGTGAGGATTCTAATTTTGATTATTTAATTAATTATAAATTGTTTTTCTCGCATTAAAACAATTGTATGATCATATTTATTCAGTTCTGAAATATTCTATGTTGTATGAATTATTGATTGTGCTTGTGATATGATTTGTTGTGTATGATGTGTTAGATTCGCATTGAAAATTGCAGATATTCTTAAGTTTATTTGCAGTTAGAGAACTAGATCTAAAATTAGATCTAAAACATAGTTATTTCAGATTTAATCGTATTTAGTTAGATCTAGATGTTGAAATATATATTATTTGTCTATTTACCATAGAATTTGAACAACGAATAAAATATATTTTTATTTGGTTACATTAAAAGGAATGAATTAAGAAGAATATATTTTAATGTAAATTTGTTGCATTAAGAAGAGTGGATCTAAAAAGCATATATTTTTTTAATAAGAAATTGTTTCATAAATAAAAAGTACATTTTTATATGCTATTTAGATGTAAATTAGAACGTTAAATAAAAAAAAATAACATTTTTCTAGGTTGTTTAAATATGAATTAGGACCATGAGATGAAATTACATTTTATTATGTAATTTATATATAAATTTACACCGCATGAATAAAGTTTCATTTTTATATATACTTTATATAGGAATTTGCATTATATGACTAAATTACATTTTTCAATGTAATTAAAACATGAATTTACATTGTGTAGTATAAAAATAACATTTTTTGTAATTTATATATGAATATAACGATATGATAAAAATTACATTTTTCAATGTAATTAGAATATGAATTTGTATTGCATTATAACAATTACACCTCTTTATGTAATTGGGACATGAATTTACAATGTAAAATAAAAATTACATTTTATATGTAATTAGAAAGGGGATTTCCAATAAAAATTAAAACTTATATTTTTATATGTAATTTAGGATGAGATATACAATTGTAAAATAAAATTTACATTTTTATATGTAGTAAGAAATTGAGAATTCGCAATGATATTAAAATAACACTTTTGTTAAAGATATTGCATTAGAATAAAAAGATAATTTTTGTCGCTTTTCATTTTAGAATTAAAAAGCATATTTTGTCACCTTTTTTTTTTTTTAACATGAAAATGGTCATTTTTGTTGCTTCTTCTTTTTAACATTAAAAGAACATTTTTATGTCAAGTTTCTTTTTAGCATTTAAAGAAGCATTTTTGTTGTTTTTCTTTTTAGAAATAAAAAGAACATTTTGCTTTCATTTCTTTATGATAATATTTTATCGTCATTTTGAATGCGGTAAAAATAAAATTGTTAATGTTGAATATTTTATCGTCATTTTGAATGCGGTAAAAATAAAATTGTTAATGTTGAATATTTTATCGTCATTTTGAATGCGGTAAAAATAAAATTGTTAATGTTGAATATTTTATCGTCATTTTGAATGCGGTAAAAATAAAATTGTTAATGTTGAATATTTTATCGTCATTTTGAATGCGGTAAAAATAAAATTGTTAATGTTGAATATTTTATCGTCATTTTGAATGCGGTGAAAATAGGATGGTCAATGTTGTTATTTTTATCGATATTTCTGGTGCGATAAAAATAGACAATATTAGTGATTCATTTTTATCGACGTTTTTAGTGCGATAAAAATAGACAATATTAGTGATTCATTTTTATCGACATTTTTGATGCGATAAAAATAAGCGATGTTAATGTTTCATTTTTATCGTCATTTTAGATGCGATAAAAAGAATATATTTTTGTGTTACATTTTATTGTCTTTCTAAAAAAAAGAAGTATAAAATTAGAGAATTACATGTTTATGTAAATTTGCTTTCATTGAGAAGAATAAATATAGAAGATGAGATTTTTATTGTTAATAATAAACAATGAAAAAGAGAACATTTACATTTTGATGTAAATAAACAATAGAAAGGAAAATTACATTCAAAATGTAAGTTAGAGTAAAAAGGACATTTTGTTAGAAAATGTAAATTAGAATAAAAAGTATAGAAATAAAGATCACATTTTTATTGATATGTTAATATGCAATAAAATAGAAGAGCTTAAATTTATGAATCACTGCTTTTTATTTTGTTAAACTAGAATTGTTGACAAAATAAAATTACGACTTTATAAGCACTTTGATGAAATAGAATTGTCAACAAAATGCCTATATCGCTTATATGCATTTTTGTTGAAACTAAATTTTTATGCAAATAGAATAATCATTTTTATTTGCATAATGAACAATGAAATTTATATGCAATGATACTAATCATTTTAAATAGCATATCATACAATTGAATTTATAGGCAAATATATAAAAATCACTTTTTATTTGCAGTCTTATATTAGAATTTACATTCTAAAATAAGAATGATATCATCGGTCAAATACATACATCAGAAATGTAGAGGGAAATTATTTGAGTAAAATACATTTTTATGCGACATTAGGAATAAATGACATGTTTGATTACTATCATCAACTTGTTAGCAAAACTGAAATTGGTTAAATCCATTAACCAATTATTTGTTTATTTTTATGAACTGTTGTTGGTTGAAAATCCCACACGGGTGTTGGGATTAAAATTAACATACACTAATCCCAATATTTAGTTGATCGTTAGATCGGCAGGCTGCGATGAGCGTTATTATTTCATTTTAACGCTTACGCAGTGGAAATTACACTTTGGATGTAAATGGATGACTTGATGATTATACTGTTACTGTCCTTTATATGATATGGGTGAAATCCATATAATCCAAATTATATGGTAAATGGTTGAGTCGCAATTCGATTCAGGTGTTCTTTTAAATAAGAATATTTTTACATTAGAAATCCTCTATATATAAAGGATACGTTTTCACAAGAGAAAAAGTATATTTTTAATCAACTATATGTTAAGATAAAGAATACTTCCCATTTAGAATCTTTTATTTAAAGAATGTTTTAATGATTAATTTAAATATGGTTTCTTTATAAAAATTAATATTTAAAGAGAAATCTTTTAATTAAGATTATTAGAATTTGCAATTATATTTTGTGCTATGAAATAAATTGAGATGTGAAGTGGATTTATCGTGGACGGTGTTTTAAACGACATTTGTCCTTTAATCCAATTCACATTGAAATTATTATTTGGAATTTATAAATCTATTTTATAGATTTAAAAAGGCATTTTCTAAAAATCAAGTTTTTCCCAATTTAATATATTAAATTGGAATTAAGTGGAAATTTGATTGGTAATAATCAAGATGGGCTTCTGTAAAAGAAGACCGATATTATATATGGAATTTAAGAGGCTTTGCCGTTATTCCATTTATAATATTAGTCCGATACAGAAATTTATATTGATTATGTGTTGATTTAATTTCTGTGGAATTCTCTATTTTAGAAATTGATGTGCGGGTTTATCGTGAACTGTGTTTAAAGGACACTAGTTCTTTAACCTGTTTAAGACAATATTTATTCCTTAAAATAAATAATCTTGTAATGATGATTTTTGATATCAAACCAAAACTGGAGTTTTAATAAACCTTTTAAAGAAGATTTAAGATTTTATTTTCAGAGTTTATCTTTGATAAAATTAACGAGAATAGTTTAATGTGAATATCTTATTAAAAGAATAACCGGAGTTGGAATGTGGCGTAATGTGTGATTTTCCAATATTTGCTTTTTAATCACAAAATACGCGAGTTACTCAGAAAGACCGGGTTTAACCCATTCCGAGTAATCATCACGATCATCAAGAGTCGAAGATGAAGGCGGTGGTTGAAGACCGAAGGTTTTTCCATATCGTTGGGATGATGATGACTGGTAGCTTGAATTGGGATTGGCCTCCCAAGGCAAGATATGTAGTAATGATCGTCCAAACGCATTTGGAGATCGACGGACACGTTGTTTCGTTCAGACCCAGAGCGGACTTGTAAATGGATTTTGTGTCCGACATCGTACTCCGTTAATATCATGTTATTGTTTTTCTGTCTATATATAAATGTTTGGTGGTGAAGAATTTATTCTTTACTTAACACCTGTTTATATATTGATGGACGATCAATGGTACGGTATGGATTGACAATGTGGCACGCTAAGATGAAGATGATCAAGGCTTTGTTGAAAAGAAGGCCTTGTGGTTATGACGATACCTCGCGAGCCTCACAAACCGGTAGAGTCTAAAACGGGCGAAGGGAACGCAGGGAGAGCAGCACGTTTCTTTCTAGCTAGAAGTGGTGTTTAGGTTTTATCACAGCCTGGCATTTTACTTATGTGGATGATGGAATGGGGCGCGCCTCTGATAGGTCCTATAGGACCGGGAAACGTGTGTTCAGGTATAACCAATCCGCTAAGCTGTATTTGCGGACCGGCCCTGCCATTTCCAAGGGTTCTCCGCGGGGAATCCTGAGGCATTAGCTAGAGTGTCTCAAATCGGTAAGGAGCTCCGCTCTAGCCTTGACTCATGATGGAAATCCAAATCTCCAATACGCCCCATGCGGTTTTGATTGTATTACTAGTACGGAGGCATAATATATGGTACCTATGCTTCCTAGGATTGATATTATGATTGAAATGTTTTATTAAACCATATACACACTAATAATAATATCGTTTTGACATATTTATCATCTTTTAATCACCATAAGGTAAAACTCTATCCTCTGGTGTGCGTTGCATTGTGTGATGGGACCTGAGTCTTATGGTGGTTTCATTTTTCTAAAAAGCATTGCGTTATTTGACGATGTACTTTACTGTTATGCACAGCAATCCATTGGAGTTAACCCGTTCCGCGTCAGCGGCGTGGTCCTTGGATTTGCCTTATGATTAGTAAGTTTTTTAGTTAAGAATTCTCACACCAGTCCCATGACTGACCCGTTGTTTGTTTCCACCTTTGCAAACTCGGGTGCCCTCTTTTCCACACGGGCAGTCGAGTAGTTTGTCTACAGGTTATCTCTCGAGCAGGATTCTGGATTGAAGCTTAAAGCTGTGTCCAGAGCTTAGTTATTTTATTTCCGCTGCACTGTATTGTATTATAATTTTTTGTAAATTTTAAATCTTCCGCTGTAATATAATTCGATGTACTCTGATATTCTGTACTCTGATGTTACGTTATTATGATGTAATAAAAGTCTGCTGTTATTTGTTCTGATGTGTTGTATTCCCAAATTTGACGTACGCGGGATTTGAAAGGTCTTGGTCAATTTTGCGATCGATTAAGGTCGGGCAAAATCCGTGTCGTTACAAGTCTGTTCTTGTGTTCATGGACGATATACTTGTTTATTCGAGGACAGAGGAAGAACACAAGGAACATTTGAGAGTAGTGATGGAGGTGTTGAGAAAACACCAATTGAAAGCAAAAATTTCTAAGTGTCACTTCTGGAGGAGGGAAGTGAGATTCTTGGGCCATGTTGTTTCATAGAATGGTATGCCATGGACACTGCGAAGGTGGCTACAGTACAAGACTGGTCTACGCTCAAGAATGCAACAGACGTAAGAAGCTTCTTGGGATTAGCTGGATATTATCGTAAGTTTATCCAACACTTCTTCAAGATAACGACACCGTTAACTCAGTTGACAAAGAAGAATTAAGCTTTCGTCTGGGACGGAAATTGTGAAAATGCATTTAAGAGTCTAAAGGAAAAGTTGACGCGTGCGCCAGTATTTGTCATTCCTAAAGGGAATGAAGAGATGAAAGTATACACGGATGCCTGTGGTACCGGACTAGGTGATGTGTTGATGCAAGGAGGTAGGGTAGTAGCTTATGCTAGTCGGCAACTAAAACCGCATGAGAAAAGATATCCTACCCATGATTTGGAATTGGCAGCGATCGTGTTCGCATTGAAGATGTGGAGACATTATCTCTTTGGAGAAAGATTCGAGTTGTTTACCGATCATAAATCATTAAAGTATCCCTTCTCATAGAAGGATCTAAATCCCCGACAGCAAAGATGGTTAGAATTTTTAGCCTCCTACGATTTCGATATCGCATATACACCATGAAAAGGCAATGCAGTAGCTGATGCATTGAGTAGAAGACATGCTAGTTTAGGGGCTATGTTTCTTGAGTGGAAGCAACTGGAGTATATCGCAGGGTACGATTTCAGACCAAAGTGCGAATTAGATCCAGAGATGTTAGCAAGTTTGACGATCAGACCCACTTTGATTGAGCGGATTGGTTCCAGTTAGAGGGATGATCCTAACCTACTAGAAATCATCTTCAAATTAGAAATGGGTATCAACAGTGAGGAGATGAACAAGTATGGGCTTGATCGAGAAGGATGGCTTCGAAAGGATGGTAAACTGGTTGTACCCAATGTCAATGGATTGAGAGATGAAGTGCTTGGAGAATGTCATCACTAAAAACTGACTATACATCCCGGTGGTAATAAAATGTATCGAGACATGAAGCAGACCTACTATTGGGAAGGGATGAAAAGAGATGTTGGGAAGTTTATATCCAAATGTATGAATTGCCAGCAAGTTAAAGCCGAGCAAAAGAAGCCTAGTGGTTTGTTGCAACCATTAGAAATTCCAGAATGGAAATAGAAACAAGTCCCAATGGATTTCATTGATCGGTTACCAAGGACTAGATCGGGTCATGATAGCATTGACCAAGAGTGCAAGGTTTATACCCGTTAAGTCAAATAGAACAGCAACTAAGTTAGCAGAATTGTATATGAAGTGGGTAGTGAGATTTCATGGAGTACTCAAAGGCATTGTGAGTGACCGAGATCCGTTGTTTACTAGTGGATTTTGGAAGAGCTTACAAGAGGCTTTAGGGTCAGAATTACATCTCAGTACCGCGTATCATCCTCAAACCGATGGCCAAACAGAGAGGGTGGATCGAGTATTAGAAGATCTCTTGAGAGCTTATGCATTGGATTTTGGTGGATCATGGGATGACCATTTGCATCTAGTTAAGTTCGCATATAATAATAGTTATCAATCCAGTATTGGTATGGCTCCATTTGAAGCTTTGTACGGAAGACCATGCAACTCACCATCATGTTGGTTAGAAACCGGTGAAAAATTTGTGCTTAGACCGGATGTAATAAGGGAAACATCAGACAAGATCAAGCTTATTCAACCGCGAATGAAGGCTGCCCAAGATAAGCAGAAGAGTTATGCTGATAAGAGATGAAGAGAATTGAAATTCTCCGTTGGCGACTTGGTGTTTGTCAAGATTTCTCCGTTAAAGAGCGTGATTCGATTTTGTAGGAAAGACAAGTTAGCACCAAAATTTGTTGGCCCATTCCCAGTTCTCTAGCAAGTTAGGAATTTGGCATATAAAGTTGAGTTGCTAGACAAGATGGCGGGAGTTCATAGCATATTTCATGTTTCCCAGTTAAGGAAGTTCGTCCACGACCCCAATATGACTATTTCATCTGATCAGTTGGATGATATCGAAGTAGAACCCGAGGCGGTTGGGAACCGCAAGCCGATCCATATTGTCGAGAGCGATACGAAGCAACTTCGAGGGAAGGTGGTGAAACTGGTCAAAGTTCAGTGGGGCGAGAATGAGAGTGACTGTACTTGGGAAACAGAGGAGGGCATAAAGGAATCGCATCCAGAACTCTTTGCCTGGTAAGATTTTAATGGTGATAGTTTCTTCCCATGTTAGTAAACCGCATGCTAGGGTAGGCTTGTTGTGCTTGTTGTGTATGTTTGATTGTTTTTGAATGACTGATAGGCATGCAGAACATCTTTGTATGTTTTTGGTTAAGGAATTTTGGGGGCGAAATTTCTTAAGGGGGGAGAGTGTACCGACCCGCATTCTACGTATCCAAGGATCGTAGAATATTTATTTCCTTTCCATATGAGGTCGTATGGTCGTGTAACTTTGGGGAACTACTATTGGGGTCATTTTCCATGTTCACGATTTTTGCCGATTTTTAAATGACCGTTTTTCCCCTGGCAGATCTTTTGTTGCCTATAACTTTTGATTGGTAAGGAGTTTTGACCTGAACCACTTCCATTAGATCCATATGATGGTTTATCTTTTCGTAGAGTGGTCATATTAATCAAACGGACTTACCATTTGGGAGATATGGCTGAATTAAGGTTTGGAAAGTGGAAAACAACTTAATTGGGCTTAATAGGGTAATTAGCAGCTACGCCCATTGGGGATTTTGGGATTGGAGCTATATAAAGGCTGATTAGGGTTAGAGAAACCTTTTCTTTGTCATTTTCCAGCCGCCACTTACCTCTATTCAACCCTAACAATGGCCTCCAACACCGAAATCACCGTCTAATCACTTTTAATCAAGTTTTAGCCTTATCTACATCAAAGCAAGTCTAATCAACATCAAATTAGAGGCAAAGGCTACTGTGTGCATTGGAATTCGTGCCATTTAAAGAATCCCTTCAGATCTGAGTTTATATTTTGGCTGGGGTGAGTGATTTGCATTGTTTTCCACTAATTACGGTTAATTATGGGTAATTAGTGTTAATTAGTGAATTTATATATTATTAATTTCTGGAAAAATGTTTAGAAATTCTTAAATGTTGACTTAGGCCTCTATTAGAAATTTGGTTTAATTTGGTTAAGTTTTGCTAATCCTAAGGTTAGTTATGCTTAAACATGATTATGAGGAAAACAAGGGTTTTTGGGTATGATTGATCCATTTTACATGCTATAATTGTTGTTTTGGTGTTTACGGTTGATTATATATGTTGCTATGACTGTTTGGAATGTTTTGTGATTGTGTAATGACCCGCATTTTCAGTGATGTAATAATTAATTTATTTAATTATTTAAACAGAGATTCAGAGAATTAAATGGTCATTGAATTAAATTATAGTGAATATTAAATTTAATTGATAATTAAATAATATATTTAATTATGAAATAATCAGAATTGGCTGAAATAGCGATATGGTGTGAATTGGGAAATTCAAAATATTTAATTTAGTTTAAAACTGAGTTACGATAACGAATATATTTAATTAACGATGGTTGAACGTATAGTTTATAATATAATTATAAACGAGCATGTAACGGCGCGGTAGTTCGCTATTTGGCGATTTGAACTTCAACTGGATATACAGGGTCCGTTTTAAATCGGATTTCTGTGAAACAAGAAACATACGGTGCTGGTGAAGTATATTTTTCTAGTGGAAGAGAAAAATCAGGAATTCGTCATGTAGATTGGAAGTTATGTCTAAATAAATTTTGCAGAAAAACAGCGGCGTAATCGTATATGGACCATAACGGTTATTTGAATATATTTAAATATCGGATTCGAATTTGAACAGGATTCTTTTGAGACATGGTGATAATTTAATTTTTAGAATTTTACTGTAATTTTTAATTAATTAAATCAGCAATTTTTTATTTGGAGTGTTTTGCACCCTTAATCAGCGATTTTGGGGTTTCACAATATGAGTTAATCAACCGGAATTATTATATTTATGGGATCGTGACACATTGTCCATCACAACGGTATTTTTATTTTCGTCGAATGAGGTCAGAAAATGAGAGGAGTTTTATATAAAACAGGGTACCCTAAAAATATCTCAAAGTTATTTCTAAGGTCTTGGAAAAGCCACACATTCCTTTTTACCTCCAGCCACCAGTTCTTTGGAAACGTGGACCTCCATTTATCCACAAGAAAATCAAACTAAAACCCTATAAAATACCCCTTTTAGAACATCTCCTAAAACCTAGTTTTCTCGTTCCTTCTCAAACCAATGAATCACCGTTTTTTTTCTTTCTCTTCAGCTAACAAAAATACGAAACCCGCTTATATACAAACATTCAAAATGAAAACTACTATATATATTTATATAAACCGAACTCTGAGCACGGGGAAAGCGCAGGGGTTTGTGTTCCTTTTGTTTGTACGTGAGTGCCTATGCTAGGAGGGAAGTTCGACTCTGACGGGTGATGTTCGGCTCAGGAAAAGAGTCGACGAGCTAAGGTGACGCTGGTACAACATGGTTCGTGCCTGCGAACGGAATTAAAAAGGGAAGTTATGGCTGAGCATGGATTTAAGCGGGAATTAGTGGTGTGGTTAACGATGGCATAGGTGATACATTTTTCAGTTGAGAAATGGGAAGGTGGGTTCTTTTTGTGAATATGAGGTTCGTTGGGGGTCTTTGGTGGAAACCAGAGTCCATGGTTTACTGTAGCATGGTCAGGTTGACCTGACACCGTGTTCGAGGAGAGTGTTTGAAGTGAAAGGGAATAAGGAGGAGCAACATGGTGATAGTGGGTTGGAAAATGGAGGAGGAGAGATGAAAGATGATTAGTTGGTTTATAGGAATAGAGCGCATTTCAGAAAATATGGAGGAAGAGAAGAAGTTGCGAGAGTGGGCTTCAAAAAGAATAAAAGGGACTAAAAAGGATGAACGTGATATGCCAGAAAAAAAATATAAGAGGAGGAGGGAGAAATGTTATATTCAGGGAAGAAGAAAGAAATAAAAGGGGCGGGTGGATCGTTGTTGTTTGGGCCAAGAAATGGAGAAAGAATTTCACGAAACAAGATCCGTTGGGATCGTATGGACGACGCCAACCCAATGGAATAGACTGGGAGTGAATTGGAGCCCGTTAAAATTTATTGCAAAATAAATTGTCCATCCGAATCAAATCGAGCGATGGTTATCATTATTAACGATGATCGTCCAATGTGAGTAAAACTCACCAACTCTGAACAGTTATATTTTTATAACGTATTTTTAGAACTATTAATCATCTATTGATTGCTGTGTGTTAACTGTTTGGTTGAAGTGCTTGTGTATTGGTTGAAATTATAGATAATGATATATATATATATATATAAATCGCTAATCGAATATTGATTCTATTTATCAGAATATTTCAAATCAAAATGAAATCGATGTTGTTATGTTGATTAACATCTGTGATGTAGGGAAACAGGTTGGAGGGGTCCAACTGGACTCCTCAATATTTATAATACTGTTCTGTTCATGTATTGTAATATATGATGTGATATATAATTTGTTATGGATTATGTGTGTTAGAATGATGTTGATCATTTTTATTTGATATTTTTAATATCATAAGAGACCCTGGGATGTAAAAAGAAATATTTCAATGTATATTGAAATAAAGGGGTTTTATAAAATCAACCGATTTTATAAAAGGAAATATTTTGAAAATAAAGTATTTATAAAATCATAGGATTTTATAAAGGAGAACATTTATTTAGAAAATAAATAGGTGATTATAAAGGAGAATATTTATTTAAAAAATAAATAGGATAAAGGAATATTTATTTAGGAAATAAATAGAGTAAATCGATTAGAGTAAAACATCCATTGTTATTCGGGTTGAGATTCCATTTAGCACGACTACTAGCGAAATTCGCAGGGCTGCAGATAGCCTACGGCGGTCGGATGTTTCCTGAGGGAATCAGCGCAACCATTTTGATCGCGGCGATCTAGAGTTAAGCGAATGGAGTTAAATCGAATATAGTTATTCAAGATAGAGTTAAAACAGACATAGTTATTCAAATTAGAGTTTATCAAATAAGAATTAATCGAATATTAGTTATTCGAATTCGAATTAATCAAATAGAGTTAATTGAATAGAGTTAAAGAAATAGAGTTAAACAAGATTAGAAACTGACTAGAGATTAGTTAAGTTGAATAGTTTTCTAAGTATCGATCTAATGTTGGTTTCGGCCTTCGTGGTTTATACTTAGAGAATTGTTCTCCTACTAGTTTACGGTTAGGGACTAATAGTTGTGGAATAGTAGTGATGCGTGAATAAGCTATGGAAATGTTTCCAATGTTAATAACGTATATTTTCTAAATGTAGAAAATAAGGCAATATGAATATATATATATATATAGTTGATGATCGATCGATATAATTTCCATTTGGAAATAATATCGTTGTTTGCACACATGTTTTTCTTTGATAGTTAACTCATCAACTATCGAAGTTTTTGACCATTTTAACGTTGTTAATATGGAGAGACCAGTTGGATTATTATCCGAAGAACCACTCAGTATTGGCATAAGCGTTGCGAATCATATATGCCAAAGATAATTGAAGACGGAGTAAAGTGCAAGGGCTGTTGTATAAATCTTAGGTAAAGATTGCCTGAGATAGATGTAATGAATAGTGCCTTCGGTTTGTTCAGTCACAGGACAACTTGTATGGACGAAGGTCTGACAGAGTATATCTGATAGATTGCGTAAGTTGATCTCTTCAAACGTATTCACGTTTGGTGGCGGAGGAACTCGTTTCTCTTAGCTGTATACCCGTGGTATTTTTGGGGAAATCAATTTGTGATTTGGCGGGTATAACGATGTATGACATTCAAAGTGAATGAAGATGTGGCATGTAAAAGATAAGCGTAGCTTCTAGCCCACTTCCGGTAAATGACAAAAGTCGGAAAGGCAGCATGGCTATGTAGGTCGCACCTATTAGGGTGTATAATCACCTGATCTAGAGTTTCATTTACTTCTAAAAATCTATTGTTGATGCTGTCCCATTTGGGAAACGGTTGCTGATCCCAACCGTTGGTGATATACATTCGATACACTCAAGCAAAATGAGTGGTCGGTCTTGTGTGGTCGGGTTACAAGATGTTCTTGTCGAACCCATTGTATTCCTCTCTAGAGGTACACTAGCGAAAGGTGGTTCCATGCGTTGTCATAGTTGGAAATCCATTCCCCAATACGTGCTTGCGGTTTTGATTGTATATTATATATGTAGAACGTGAGATGAAAGCGTTTCTTCTAGATGATTATTATATTGTGGTTGATAGACACTATTATAATATCAATGAGTTTTGATATAAAGATTATTTTGGATTCTCATAAGGGAAAAACCCATTCCGTTATACGGCGTGGTCTTATGAGATATCGTTTAATGGCTCAAACTATTTTAAACTGTTTTACTCATACTAGTCCCATGACTGACCCGGAGTTTATTTTGCTTTTTTCCCCCTAAACTCTTGGGTGCCCAATTTTGTACAGGCAGTCAAATAGTCGGGATTTACAGATATACTGGAAGAGCTTGGAGCAGGAGGCTTCAGGATTTTATAGCTATAGTTATTTCCGTTGTGTTGTAAGTGTTGTACTCTGATAAGTGTTATTGTATACATACTGTTTGTATTTCAAAAGTTATGTTATATGTTATTCGTTTCGCTGTGAGGTTCGTGTTACTCTGATGTTGTGTTCTTCTTCTTCTTCTATTCTAAGTTTCTATCTTTTCTATCCCCACCCTCTAATTTCTTTCATTAACTATTCGGTTATTTTCGATCCTTGGATGTTCGATATGTGTTGTATATCGGATAACCAAGATCGTTAATTTTCAGGTCGTTACAAATTGTCTAGAACTATTAGATTGGTCGAAAACGCCATCGTATGGCGTAAATAGATTGCTGGAAGAGTTGCAGGAATCATGCAATATTCCATTCGTGACAAGCCCCCTCCCACGACCCAAATTCGTTCGTGACCTAGGGTCCACCAACCGAACCAAGTGATCACCACATACCGTGGTGGAAGGAGGTATCACGAACCAGACCAAGGTGTGGGAATCAACCAAAAACTTGAACCAGATCACGAGCCCGACATCATCACGAGCCACGAACCATGGTGGGGTCTCACGAGCCAGATGAACCACGAACCGGGAGAGAGATGACCACGAGCTGGACCAAAGTGAGGCGTCACGAGCTGATGCTAGGAGGAGGACCACAAACCAACCATGTATCATGAACCAGAGTTACTTCATGGACCAACGAGCCACTTGGATGACCACGAACTGGGTCCACATATGGTCCACGAGCCGACCATAGATCGCGAGTCCGGAGCACTATAACGAACCAATGTGGAGGAGCAGGAATCGAACAAAGAGTCACGAATGGAAATGAAGACCAAAACCCGATATGCAAAGGTAGTTCAAGTGGTAGGGAGCCAACGAGTTAACTTCATGGTTGGGATTTGCTGCGGGACATGTGTTAAGGAGTTGTCGACGTCCATAGCTTTGATTCACCATGGAATAACGAATGTTAGGCTGCGGATCAATGCAGTGGAGTAGTCACTACTCCATGGGGCAGAGTGATCGTAGTAAGGCTATGAGCCAGTGCAGTAGAGTCGTCATGACTTCATAGGGGCAGAGTGGACATAGCAAAGGACTAGTGGCTATGGATCAGTGCAGTGGTGTCATCATGACTCCATGGGGCAAAGTGATCATAGCAAAGGAATGGGTGGTCAAAGCAGTGGACATCGTATACTTTACGCAATGAGTGAGAGATGTGAGGATGATTGCTATGTTTGATGTTTGCTATCACCATGACATGCGCCCCATTATTATCACACCATGTGTTAGTGTCACCTTAGAGTATTGTACGTCCTGTTGTGCTAACTCTTTGGTTGCCGGTCCAGGTTCAAGTATGGTTAATTATACCTGTTATTGTTCTGTTTTACTGCTTATCGCTCATACCAGACTTTTGTCTGTCCCAGAGTTTTATGTCTCTTCTTATTACTCTGGATGCTCCTAAACGAGCAGACTAGAGACAGGTTAGCTGGTTATGTACGAGTAGCTGATCTGGAGACGACCAGGAGGCTCCCACGTATTATCTACATATATTCTCCCTGTGTTGTTGTTGGTCACTACTTTGGGCATCAGTAGTGTACCTCTTTCTTTTGCTTTAGAGAAAGTATTTCATAGTTGTAATAATGTTGGTTTGGACGGTAAGCTGTATTTTGGATTTCCGCTGCTATGATGGTTTAATTTTCAGCTTATGTACTGTCTCGCCTGTTTTATGTCAAAGTTATGTCATTATTATATTTTATCCCATGCACTGTGAGACATTCTACAGGTTCCTTGTTAGTTCAAATTCCTTTCATTAGCGATCGTCCCATGCTGTTGGGCATCGACACAGCGTACTTTCATTGGAAATGTCGGCTGGTGTGGGGTGGGCCGTCACAGAAACTAACGGATATCGTATTAGGAATAACAATATCTGTATCTTCCAAATTCCGACAACAATATTCGTATAATCACAGAATCCAATATCGGAATATTCCGAAGATGATTCTATTCAAATCCATTCCAATTCATACACTGGAATATTCTGTTTATATTAAAACCATTCACAAATCCAATTTATTTATTTAAAAATGCTGGATTGTCTTTCTAGTTAATAAATAATTCATTTTCATAAAAATATATTTTTATCTTTACAAACATGGAATTTTTCATCTAAATTCTTTCCGAACAATTTACTATGATTTTACACAAATTATTAATATTTTTAATAATTTTATCAACGCCCGTACAGTTGGATTCCAATAACAGCCACCGAACTACATCCATAGCGATCTTTTCCAAATTTGATTTGGACATAATTCCAAATCAAACCGTTAGATTACAAATCTCTTATATTCATTGGAAAGCTCTTTTGGATACGAACCTAACAGTTTCGGTTTTAGGAGAATCCAATGGTCGGATCTCCCGTAATGTCAATTCGAAGTCCATGGCCGAAATTCGCGAACGGTCGCGGCGCGGCGCATTCTATTCGAGCCATTAATATATATATATATATATATATATATAATTAAATCAAAATTGAATACTCTTTATCATTATAATATTTTACTGATAATATTTTCAAAATACTAGATTGTGAAATCATTTCCTTTTCGATATTCATTATAAAAATGAATAAAATCAATATAAATATCGCTCGCGTTAAAATGGTGCATATATAATCAATGCGACTTCATATATTCCAATATTTTCGTGTCCATCCAAAATCAGAAAATTCACATTTTGATCATTAACTGAATATTATTTTAAAATATTCGTTATTTTAAAATATTCGTTCTTTCTGAATTGGAATTAGACCCAATCAATTACCATATAATGTTAGTTATATGGATTTCATACATCACATGTACACAACAATAATGATACACAATCAACCATCATTCAGAGTGCATTACACAACTGCATAAGCATTAAATATAAATAATTAACACTTACAACCGTCTGTCAACCAACCGATTGACATACAACTAAACAATTGGGATTAGTGTACGTCAAATATCATCCCAATACTAGTGTAGGGTTTCAACCAACAAATACCGAATATCATTTGAGCAGTTGGGGGATGTGTAAAATTTATTGCCCTAATCAATGTCAGTTAAATGGGTGTACATAAATAAATCGTCCGAATTGTAAATGAATATTTATTTTCATTTCAGGAGAATTTCATGTTGTCCATATATACGTTAAAAATTATATTTTTTTATAATAAAATATTTACCTCAACACTTGACTATTTTATACAGTTCATACCTTCAATAAAAATGATATTTTTGTTGTTGAAACATTTACATTTTACTCAACACATGAATATTTTTAATAGTTTATATACACATTAAAAATGATATTTTAATGAATTATATTTATTTCAGAAAATTTCGGCATTATAACAGTGCAATATTAGAACCGGTGTAATGTCTAACATTACCCCTCTCCTGATACTGGCTCGTGCCATACACAATAATCAACCAAACTACAAGACCACAATACAATCCATTTAACACAATACAACCAATTACACCACAATTCAATCCAAATAAACATCCATGGTTCGTACAAAAATAGTGCCAGGTGCTACTAAGCACCGTCTGCAATCCAATATATATTTAACTGTAAATAAATTGAGTGAGAAGGTGTTCTCACACTGGGATCCACTCCTCCGTTATTTTCTTATGCTCTGATTTTCTGTTCTGCTTCCAGAATGTGCAAACGAGCTTCAATCATCATGCCGACTTTTAATCTAGCTTAAGCGCGCCATTCTAGAAAACTTTCGCCTAATGGACTTTTTCCTGAAAATGTTCCATTTTGCCGGAAATTGTGAAAAGACAGTATTTCGACAACAGACTTTTGACGCATTTTTTGAACAACTCTGTCATCCAAAATATGACTTCCATATACTCAAATCGAAGCAAAAATAGTGCTCTTCGATTTTGGTACTGTGGAGTTTTGGCTAGAGGTGCACATTTTGGGAGTTATTGGCTAAACAAGGTCAGGGGTGTTTTTGCATATACGAGATTTTTGTTGAAAATGAGTTTTTTGGTGATGGGGGCCCCACGGCTGGAGCTGGGTGGTCAGAGGCGGCGACATGAACTGACTGGGCTGGGGGGAGGCGCAGGTGGTCGACGGCGGGGTGGTGGTGGCCCACGGTGGTGGGTTGTGGGTGTTTAGGGCTTAGAGATTTGCTAATTGAAAGAGGGAAAGAGGAGGAAGAAGAAGAGGAGAGGAGGAGGAAAGGCCGATGACGGTGTAGAAGGGGGGAAGGCTGGAGCAACGACGACGAGTTTTTTCCCCCCCAATTTCACGATGAATGACGGGAGAGAAAAAGGGATAGGGGGTTGACTTTTATAATTATATATTTAATGTAATTTAAATTCTAATAAGTTAGATTTTTTATTCGAACTCCAAATCGAACCCAACGACTGTCGCCGCTAGCTAAATACCCCCATTCTGGACACAATGGGATATGTCCCGTATGCCAATTCGATTGTTTCAATCATTTTTCGTTAAAATATAAATATAAATTAATATAACGTTCAAAGTTTATTTCAACGCACATTTTAATTTACCGGGGCCACATACTGACTCTAAAATTTACAGAAAAATAAATCTAGCTATGTTTTGATGATACGGTCCAAAAAAAACTAATTTCGTTGAATTTGGAGACCGTTTGAGAAATGGTCATTTTCTAGTCGATTAAATTCAAACTGAAATTACCAAACGCGTTTAAATTCACTGCGCTCACATAGTAATTCCAAAAATTATGAAAATTGGAATATAGCATTAATCTGACATTCCAGATCCAACAAATGTGGTTTCGTCGGAAATGGAGGTCATTTGCAAAATGGCTATTTTTAAGGGCTATATTATATATATATATATATATATAAAAATTCCATAGTGAGTATTCTGAATTTTAAACTAGATATAACTTTCAATTTATATTATGAAATCTGGATTTTTCTCATTTGCTAGAAAGATATAATTAAAGAGATTCAAATATTTCTTATTTTACTGAAATCCGATTTATTTTGAATCCTCTACATTCATTTGAAATTTAAAATCGAATTTTCAAACTACCACGCCATTTTAAACTCTTTTTATAATTAAAAATAAATTTATACGTTCTAACTCTGATTTAAATAAATTTTAAATCGTTATTATTTAAAATAAATCATTTTAAATATCCAAATCCATTAAAATAGCTGAAATAAAAATTTTAAATTGGTTTTGAAATTCCGGGTTGTTACAGTCTCCCCCACTTAAAATCTTTTCATCCTCGAAATGGAAGGGAGCTGAAAGTTGTTTAAATAACCAACTCAACTTTCATTCTTCAACTTTTCAGTTTCTAAGAATTTCTAATTTCTTAAAAATTTGGTAACACCCTAAATTTTCGAATTTTTTTGCCATAACCTCCTTTGTACGGGTTGATATTTAAAATCGCAACTTGCCTTGCAGGGCCCTCATCAATTCAAAAGAAAAAGCCAAGAGGCTAGCCAATCGGCTCATAAAATCATCAAAACCGAAGAAAATAGTAAACATGTATCTATTTGTCGGGCATACAATTTTATTCCTCTTCTTAGCGTCCATGCTATGACCTGTTTATTATATATACATGTACATGTATGCAATTCCAATAAATTTTCAATTCAGTTCAAATTTGATTCTATTTTGCTAAAATTTACCTTTCGTTTGTCATATTGGTTTTATTAGGGGAATTAATAATCATCCATCACAACCAGCAATCAATTAGTTAATTAGCTTTTCAAATATATAATTTTATACATACTCAAATATCACATTTTTAAGGCCAAATCACAGTAATAAATCCTAGCTAAGTTTTGGTTCTCACACCAGTCAATTGGAAATATATAGACATCCAACTTTCGAAACTCGGACATAAATGCTGATGATATCATGATCATCATCAGAATCGTGTTCGGGCGACTAGATTATGATTCTATATCTATCTAGTATATTTGAGGCATCGTATACACGTGGATCAGACGTATATTCCAAATCTCCATATACCCGATAACCAAAATAAATTTAAAATAAAATATTCAAATACGTATAACAAGGTTTAAATTTTCAAAACAAAAATTGTTTTCACTTTTATTTTAAAAATACCACTCCGTGAAACTCATTCTAGGATACTACTGATCATTCGCATTGGATATTACTAATCTAATCTCTGATAAATTCTTTCGTTCGGTTCTAATGTGTCTTGTTCTCGAGCTCTGTAAAACAGAGCTCTGATACCACGCCTGAAACGACCCAAACTCGCCCATAAGTGAAAGCTCGAATTGAGTTGAGAACACGACAATTTAGAACGAACATTTCATTTCTATTATAACAATTTCATCGTAGTACAAGAATATAACAGAGTATCAATAAATATTACACCTTAAAAAATATTAGAGATTTAAATTACATAGCAGCAGAAAAATAATACATAACACAACTGAAAGAGATACACGGGTACAAGGCTTTCCGAATATAGCTCCAGTTGTAGATCCAGAATGTTGTAAAATAGTAATCTGCAAAACCAAAACTAATAGCCACCCATGTGGAAAATAGGGGCACCCAGAGTATAGGTTAAAACAATAAACTCCATGTCAGTCATGGGACTAGTGTGAGAACTAAAAACAGTTATTTAATCTTTACTTTAAAATAGAGTAAATCAATGGACCACGCCGTATAACACGTAACGGGTTTTCTCTCATGAATATCAGATTAAAATAAAACAAAGCAATGCTTTTTGGAAAAATGAAGCTATTATAGGACTCAGGTCCCATCACACAATGTAACACAAGCCGAAGGATAGAGTTTTACCTTATAATAGCCAAACACGCTTGGTACGTGTTAAAACAAATCATTTGATACTACTATAAGTGTTAGCGTCAAAATCAACTTCAAACATAAATGTATCAATCATAGATGACATAATACCCCATCCTACTATGTCGCCATACTAGTTTTACAACTAAAACCGAAGAATGTCGTACTGGAAATTGGATTTCCATCATGAGTCAAGGCAAGGGATGTACTCCTTACCGATTCGGATCACCTCTAGCAAGATGGCCCAGGACTCGGACGCTGGCAGCCCTTGGATCTTGCAGTGCCAGTCCACACATACTTTAGTGGATTAATTATTCTTGAACACACGTTTCCCGGTCCTATCAGACCTATCTCTGAGCCACTAGGGACCGATATTCGAGGCGCCTCATTCCATCATCCACATAAGTAAAAATGTCTGGCTTAATATTATGACACCACTTCTAGCTAGAAAGAAACGTCGTGCAATCACCGTGTCCCATATCCCTTTTTAACTCATATCCAGGTGTGAGGCTCGCGAATTAACGCTATACACAAAGCTATGCTAATTAAAGCCGTTCTTTGATCATTAACCACAAGACTCCGCTTTTCAACAAAAGCCTTGATCATTTACATCTTAGCATGCCACACCGACAATTCACGCCATACAACTGATGTATATCAATATACAACCTCTAAGCTCGTACATCTCAGAGAAGAGTGTTAAGCAAGAGAATAAATTCTCCACCACCAAACAAATATATATTTAGTAGAAATCAATCAATACAGAATGAAATCCAATGTCAGACACACATCCATTTACAAGTCCGTTCCGGGTCTGAACAAAATCATAGGCACCTTATTCCTCGTCCCATATGTCCAATACAGGAGAGAGGTCCTCGCATATTCGATCGATCTCCAAGTACGTCTAAATGATCACCACTTATTACCTTGTCTTAGGTGTACAGCCCAATCAAGACATCAGTAATCATCCAAACGATGTGAAGAACTCTGGTCTTCAACCATCGTCTTCATCGTCGACTTTTAGTCGTCGTATTAATTATTCAGAATGGGTTAAACCCGCTCTTTCCGAATAACTCGCGTATTTTATAATCAATAATTAAGTGCTATAAAAACACATCATACGCCTCATTCCAATTTAGAATATTCTTTTATTCAAATATTCACATCATTAGGGAAAGGTTCCCATAAATTTTATCAAAGATAAATTATTTAAATTTATTCTTTAATCTTCCTTTATCAATTCTAAACCAAATTAAGGTTTATCAAACTAGTCGGGATTATTGAGCCTTACCGAAGGAATCATTTATTATATTAACCCCAATCCCAACCTATTCATCCCATGGATCAAAATTGGTAGTACCCCATATCTGACACGCACAGTGTTATCGGTAAATTAATTACCATTTCACGATCATATCTAATTAAAGGTTTAACTATCGTATGGAGTAAAACTGGTGGTACTCCATTCTCGATCATTTCCCAAATTTAATAATTTAAATTATCACATTCTCATTTCAATCTAACTAAAGATTTATTAAAACTCCCATTATTTTTATTCTTCCAACAATAATTATTTAACGATTATTTAACTTTGGAAACACAAACATGCCACATCGACAATCAACATCGTACCACTGATTTCTGCCAATATATAACCTCTAATTTCATACGTCTCAGAGAAGAGTGTTAAGTAAGAGAATAAATTCTCCATCACCAAACATATATATGTTAGACATGTAATCCTGTCTTTAACTGGGTTAAAGAACCAATGTCATTTAAAACACTGTTCGCGATAAACCCAAAATCACATTCCCTTAACCATGGAATCTTCACGGAAAACAGATCAATATATATAATCGATATAAATTTCCATATCCAACCAATAATATAAATGGAATAACGACAAAGCCTTTTAAATTTCATATATATACTAACAGTCTTCCCCCACAGAAGCTCACGTCGACTATTACCAGATCGAATTCCATTCAATTCCAATTTAATATATTAAATTGGAAAACTTTACTTTGGAAAATTTCCATTAAATCTTAATAAAAGATTTATATATTCCAAATCACATTCCACTGTTAATCGGGTTAAAAAATGAATGTCATTAAAAACACAGTTCACAATAAACCCAATTCACATTCCATTTTATTCTAATTACTAAATATAACTTGAAACTCTAATAACCTTAATTAAAAGATTTATCCTTTTCACATGGGGGTTTAAGAACAATGTTACTGAAGACACCAGTCACGAAAAACCCAAAATAACACTTTGATATTAAATATAAGGCTCTGAACAGAAATTATATCGACTTATATTCAATATCAAATTCAGAAACTAATGGATCTCGTATTGGGAATAGCGATATCCGCATCTCCCAAATTCCCACAACAATATTCATATAATCACGGAATCCAATATCGTAATATTCCGAACATGATTTCTATTCAAATCCATTCCAATTCATACATTGGAAAATTCTGGTTAAATTAAAACCATTCACAAATCCAATTTATTTATTTAAAAACGTTGGATTGTCATTCTAGTTAATAACCAGTTCATTTTGATAAAAATATATTTTTATCTTTACAAACGTGAAAATTTTCATCCAAATTCTTTCCAAACCATTAATTATGATTTTACACAAATTATTAATATTTTTAATAATTTTATCAATGCCCGTACAGTTGGTTTCCAATAACGGCCACCAAACTACATCCATAGCAACCTTCTCCAAATTTGATTTGGACATAATTCCAAATCCAACCATTAGATTTCAAATCTCTTATATCCATTGGAGATCTCTTTCCAATATGAACCCAACGGTTCTAGTTTTAGGAGAATCCGACGATCGGATCTCCCGTAATGTCAATTTGAAGTCAATGATCAAAATTCGCGAACGGTCGAGGCCCGTCGCATTCTATTCAAGCCATTAATATATATACATATATATAAATATTTCGTTCAGAATGTGTTTTATAAATTCGTTATAAAAATGATTCCCACTTTCACTTTAAATTTAAATCAAAATTGAATACTCTTTATCATTTAATATTTTAATGAAATATTTTCAAAATATCAGATTGTGAAATCATTTCCTTTTCGATATTCATTATAAAAATGAATAAAATCGATATAAATATCGTTCGTGTTAAAATGGCACATATCTAATCTACGGCTTCATATATTTCAATATTTTCGTGTCCATCCAAAATTGGACATCAAATTCACATTTTAATCCTTTACTGAATATTATTTTAAAATATTCATTCTTTCTAAATTGGAATCAGACCCAACCAATTACCATATAATGTTAGTTATATGGATTTCATACATCACATGTACACAACAATAATGATACACAATCAACCATCATCCAGAGTGCATTACACAACTGCATAAGCATTAAATATAAATAATTAATGCTTACAACAGTCTATCAACGAATCGATTGACATACAACTAAACAATTGGGATTAGTGTACATCAAATATCATCCCAATACCCGTGTGGGGTTTCAACCAGCAAATACTAAATATTATTTGTGCAATTGGACGATGTGTAAAATTTATCGCCCTAATCAATGTCAGTTAAATGAGTGTACGTAAACAAATCGTCCAATTTGTAAATGAATATTTATTTTCATTTCAGGAGAATTTTAAGTCATTCATATATACGTTAAAAAATATATTTTTTTACGATAAAATATTTACTTCAACACTTGACTATTTTATATAATTCATACCTTCAATAAAAATGCAATTTTTATTGTTCAAACATTTTATTCAACACGTGAATATTTTTAATAATTTATATACACATAAAAATGATATTTTTAATGAACGATATTTATTTCAGAAAATTTCGGCATTATAACAGCGCAATATTAGAACCGGAGTAATGTCTAGCATTACCCCTCTCCTGATACTAGCTCGCGCCATATGCAATAATCAACCAAACCACAAGACCACAATACAATCCATTCAACACAATACAGTCAATTACACCACAATTCAATCGAAACAAACATCCATGGTTCGTACAAAAATAGTGTCAGGTGCTACTAAGCACCATCTATAACCTAGTATATATTTAACTGTAAAATAAATTGAGTGAGAAGGTGTTCTCACATTGGTATCCACTCCTCCGTTATTTTCTAGCGCTCTGATTTGCTGTTTTGGTTCCAGAATTTGCAAATGAGCTCCAATCTTCACGCCGTCTTTTTCCTAGCTTAAGCGCGGCATTTCGGACAACTGTCGCCAAATGGACCTTTTCCCAAAAGTGCTCCATTTCACCGGAAATCGCGAAAAGACAGTATTTGGACAGCACACTTTGGACACATTTTCTGAACAACTCCGCAATCCAAAATATGACTTCCACATACTCAAATCGAAGAGAAAATCATGCTCTTCGATTTTGGTACTGCGGAGTTTTGGCCAGAAGCACACAGCTTGGGAGTTATTGGCTAAACAAGGTCAGGGGTGTTTTTGCAAATACGGGATTTTTGTTGAAAATGAGTTTTTAGGTGATGGGGGCCCCACGGCCGGAGCTAAGTTGTTAGAGGCGGCGGCGGGACCTGACTGGAGGGGGGGAACGAAAGAAAACGGGTCAGTCATAAAGACTGGTAAGTCCTAGTGACTTTTAGCATAAAAACAGGTAAAGTAACATGACATGTATAAACTGAAAGTAAATATAAGGATGCTGTCAAGATTGGCAAGATAGACTAAGATAACATGATAAATCAAGTATAGCATCACATGTTCAAGATTCGCTGCACCAACTGTACTAGTATCCCAAACCCATGTCATATATTAACCATGAAATGATCCCTTGGCCCAATATCATGAAATAACCCATTTCGGTGTCCTACGGATTGATCCATTAATCGATCGGCTCCGTACAAGTTCTAGCTCGTCGTGTGTCTGTGTCATACGGCCCTATCACGAATGTAGTCACCTGTGCTAGGTCCACCATAGAGTGTATCAAGTCCTAGGGTGCCAACTACTGACACGAATCAAGCACGCACAGTGTAAACCTACTAATGCCCTATGTCTGCTTTTTTTCAACTTCGGACTACGTGCACGACCATAGTCCGCCTGATCCTACACTGGCGCACCAACTCAGCCGTCGTTCTGGTCGCTTACAATCAGCCCAGTAATCGTGCCCCACCCTACCTAGTTCCAGGGTACCATGATACATCTAAGTGGGTTACTGCTGAAATATAACGCGTAACTAGGGTTTCCGTCCAACAAGTTAAGTGTTGTCATTTAAATTCGTGACTTAACCCTTATCGGTCTAGCATGTCAAGTTGGTTAAGTGTTGTTTTTCAATTTCATGACTTAACCCCACTAATCATGTGTCAAGTTGGTTAAGTGTTGTCTTTCATGTTCATTACTTAACCCTATTGTTAGCCCACTTTGTGAACTGGGCAACACAAAGTCAAGATGTAAAACATTGAAGAACTTAGAAAGCATCATAGCGGATCGGATCGGAGAGGTGTTGCTATTCGGATTGGAGGGCTAACTACTATCAGTCGGATTGGAGGGCTGCTTACTACCGGATCGGAACGGAGCAGAGCAAAGTGAATAAAGACTTAGTTCTAGGCTAATCCGGGTCGGATCGGCTACCCCGATCCGAACCCCCCCTGCAAGCTCCTCCGAACCGAACCTGTAATCCACGTCCCTTTCCCCCACAATCGCCTGAAGATGCGGAGCGGCTATGACTAGTTCCTACCCACGATAATCTCTGTTTTGATGCGCTGTCAACACTAGAGTCCATCCGAACCCGAGGACGATGGGATGGAGGACACGTGGCTCCGATCCGGATCGGGTTCTGAATAAATTTTCACCTATAAATACCTTGCTTGGAGACAGTTAAAGGGATCTTCTTTTTGACACTTTCAGAGTTCAACCACTTTCATAAATCGAATTCCAGCACTCCCGTATAATCCAAATTGTCTTTCAACATTTGTTTTGAGATAATTGAATGAATGTGTGTGAGTTGTGAGTGAAGTTGAGTGAATATCTCATTGTAATTGCAACTATATCATCGAGAATAGTGATTGACAAGTGGACGTAGGATTTTCAACGCCGAACCACTGTAAATTCTGTGCCTCCATTTTATTTTTGATCTTATTTTATTCTGATTTTATTAAATTTGGGTGTTAGAACCACTTTTTGGTCTAACATTTTGGTGCTTTCACTGAGAAATCATCTGAATTCTCTGTTTTTCGGGATTATCGTTCTACTTTTTGGACCGTTGAGTTCAATGAAGTTAATCCACGAGTTTCGACGCTCTTGAATATTTGTTGATTGATTGTTGAAAAACTATGGCCAAAGGAAAAGGCAAGGAAGTTCAAACTAGTCGAGGAAACGGAGTTGGTGAGGATCAGCAAAATGCGGTTGTGACAAGGTCTCGTGGGCAGAGCTCGGCAGTGAACGAACTGATGCAGGAAATCCGAACCGCAATCAAGGGGAGAGCTCCGATCCGGGTAGGAGAATCTGAAGCAGTGCACTCCCCCAACCTGAACCGACCCGAGCAACTCGCACTACACCGACCCGAACAGGTTTCCCAGCTCCGACCCGAACCAGTCCCCCAGCTCCGACCCGAACTGATTCCAAATCTCTGAACCGACCCGACGCTTGGTGATGTTGGAACCTCTACTCGAGCCCCTTCAAATGCTCCAACTCCAGCCACCAGGGTCAATGATCAGGCCAATCCATCCGCGCCTATTACTCAAGGAGATTTCTCGCGCCTACTTGACATGCTTGAGAGTACTAGGGAGGCTATGAAAATCCACGAGCGCGCTAATCTCATGATGCAAGAAAACATGAGACTCATGAGCAGGGAAATTAGCGAACTCCGTAGACAGAGAACCCCATCCCCGGTTCGCCACACACCAATGGATCGGTCTTCTTCTTCCGAGGAAGAACAGCCCCGTGAAAGAAGGTCGCTCGAACGACCTCAGAATTTGGAGCAGCTGACGTTCGGATCTTTGGGGTTCCGCGAGGATGCTGCACAAGTACTAGGACCCAATGATCCAAACTTGAGAGACCCTAACCTTACCAATCCCACTCAGGGGCAGAGGCTCCAGCCCCTTCCTCCCGAGATCGACCGGGAGCGTAGAGAACGAAGCAGAGAAGAAGCAGCTCAAAGAAGAAGGGCATCTCCTGAACAAGAGCCCCGAAGGAACCCGGATACCAGGGCCAGGGAGCCTGAACGACCCCTAACTAATGCTGACGTATGGGCAATGGTACGCCAGATTATGTCTGAAAGCCGGAACTACACCAATGAAGATTATGGCATTGAGCGAAGCCATACTCCTTTCACTGATGACATCCTCAACTTTCAATTTCCCCGACGTTTTAACCTGCCGCAGATGGACAAGTACAATGGGAGAACCGATCCGGGACAGCATTTGATGCGATACTCATGGCTCATGAATGCTGCTGCTGCCCCTGACGCAGTGAAGTGTAAAGCATTCCCGATCTATTTAGAGGATGTGGCGCTGCTATGGTTTACCCGACTTCCCCCTCGTTCGATATCGAATTATAGGGAATTGAGCGAATGTTTTATGAATCAGTTCCGACTCTATACCAGAAAGTCTAAAAGTGTTATTGAATTATCAAGAATTAAGCAGGCACCGGGAGACTCTTTGAGGTCATATCTCGACCGTTTCAACTTAGCTGTGACTGAAGTTAGTGACCCGCACGAGCCCACCATCTTGATGGCTTTGATGGAAGGAGTCGATCCTGACTCCGAGTTTGGATATTACCTTTCTGGGAAGCCACCTCCCACGAGAGAGTTATTTTATGAAATGGTCGATATTTAGTTGAGACGAGAGGAGGCCAGGGAAAACCGAAAGAGAAAGTCTGGAGCGGCTTCAAAAGAGAATATTCAGAGTAATGTTGCCATGAAGCAGTCTGGAGAAAGTTCCGGAAAAGTTGAGGTGAATGTGGGAAACAAGAGTGGAAACGACAATAATGGAAACGGGGGCAACAGCAACAACCGTAACGCGAATGGTAATAGAAGAAATAGAAATAGGGGAAGTGATCCTAATAAAAGACCCCGGTTCCAGACTTATGAGAATTATACACCGTTGAACGACACTGTGGAGAACATTTACTTGGATACATACAATGTTTTGCAATATAAAAGACCGCCACCTCGCGACTCAACGGAGAAAGAAATGGCAACTGGAAAGTTTTGTTTGTTTCATGGAACTCATGGGCATTCAACCAATGAATGCCGACATTTGAGAGACGTGATTGAGAAGCTGCTGCGCGAAGGGAAATTGAATGAATATAAGGTTGCCCCGAGAGACAGGGGCAAGGAGAACATGCTCCAAAACAGATCCAATCTGCTCCCAAGCATACAGCGCAGCAGAAAGGCAAGGGAATTGTTATCAACTCCATAGTGGGTGGACCTCACCCAACGATCCACAGTTTTAGAGCAATGGATCAATATGTAAATGCAGCTAAGCACGTAGATGTTGATGAATGTGATGATTTGGAAGATATCGCCCCCATAAAGCAACAGAAGACAATGTTTGACGACGTGGTATTCCGTAGCAGAGATAATACTGGGATCCAGTCACCCACCGATGATCCGTTGGTCATTACCACCACCATTGGGCCGACATTGGTTCATAAGGTGTTAGTAGACAATGGAAGTTCTGTTAATATTTTATTTAAAAAGTCATTCGATCAGATGAAGCTTGAATCTGAAGATTTGAAGCCATGTGATGGATCCAAGGCTTTAACGGAGCATCGACAGCTCCAATGGGGTACATAGAATTGCCCGTAACCTTGGGGCAAGGAGAACGCTGAAGAGTACAGATGCTTCAGTTCGTAGTATTGGACGTAGATTCGCCTTATAATGCGTTTTTGGGAATGCCTGCCCTTGCTGAGTTCAGGGCTTGCATCGCCCCTTGGTGTTTATTGCTTAAGTTCCCAACTGAAGCCGGAACCGGAGTAATGAGAGGAGATCAAGTCTCCGGACATGCCTGTTATGTTGCCGAATTAAAGATGTTGATGAAGGGACTTAACATCGAGAGTAAAGGTGCATCGCCTCCTCCAAAGGAGGGCTCGGCATAGCAATTAGAGGGATCGGCCCCGAAGGAGTTGCTCAAAGGAACGCCTGAAGACCTGGATCCCAGAAAAGACGAGGAACCAGAGACTAGAAATGCAACTCCTAATGAAGCGACAGTGGACATTCCCATTGATGAAGCTGATCCAACAAGAGTTTTGAAGATTGGATCCCAGTTGGATCCACGTTGGGCCAAAGAACTAACTGACTTCCTGAAGGCAAACTTGGACGTGTTTGCCTGGACCCATGCCGACATGTGTGGGATATCGCCATCCTTCATAAGTCATTCACTAAATGTAAACCCGAAACACCCGCCTGTAAAGCAAAAGAGACGTATGCTGGGCCCAGAGAGGTCGGCCGCTCTGAAAGAAGGAGTGGAGAAGCTGAAACAGAACAGATTTATTAGAGATTCGACATATCCCGACTGGATATCGAATCCCGTCTTAGTAAAGAAGCCGAATGGAAAGTGGCGGACTTGCATTGATTTTTCAGATTTGAACAAAGCTTGCCCGAAAGATAGTTTCCCACTTCCCAGGATTGACCAGCTTGTAGATTCGACAGCGGGACACAAACTTCTTTCTTTCATGGACGCATATTCCGGGTACAACCAAATTCCTATGCACGTGCCAGATCAAGAACACACGAGCTTCATTACAAATTTGGGGTTATACTGTTACGTGGTCATGCCGTTCGGATTGAAAAACGCTGGAGCCACTTACCAGCGCTTGGTGAACAGGATGTTTTATAATCAAATAGGGAAGACTATGGAAGTTTATGTGGATGATATGCTTGTCAAATCGAAACAGTCCTCCAGCCATACGCAGGACTTGGCCGAAATGTTCGGTATACTGTGAAAGTATCGGATGAAGTAGAATCCTTTGAAATGTTCATTTGGAGTGGCATTGGGAAAGTTTCCAGGCTTCATTGTGAGCTCCCGAGGGATTAAAATCAATCCCATCCAAATAGCAGCGATAAGAAACATTGAAGAACCGAGGAGAATTAAAGATGTCCAAAGTCTTGCGGGGAAAGTAGCCGCGTTGAGTAGGTTCATCTCCAAAGCCACGGACAAATGCGTCCCATTTTTTGATTTGATTAAAAAGGGAAAGAAGAACTTCGAGTGGACTCCAGACTGTGTTGAGGCCTTTTGAAATTTATTGGAATTGCTAGAAAAACCGCCGATTTTGTCAAAGCCAGTGGATCACGAAGAGTTATTTGTTTACTTAGCAGTTTCGGCTCACGCTGTTAGCACGGCCCTGGTTCGAGAAGAAGACAAAGTGCAAAGGCCAATATATTATGTAAGCAAGAAATTGGCAGTGGCAGAATGCAACTACCCAAAGATTGAGAAGCTCGCTTACAGCCTCCTAATCGCTTCCCGAAAACTTTGTCACTATTTCCAAGCTCACCCAATAACCATATACACTGACCAACCCCTAAGGCAGGTGTTGCTGAGGCCCGAAGCATCGGGACGATTGATCAAATGGAATATTGAATTAAGTCAGTTTGATTTAAATTTTCAGCCGCAGAGGTCGATCAGGGGGCAAGCTCTGCCTGACTTTATAGCAGAGTTCACAATCCCAGAGGAGGAAATAATCGATGACAAGGTGGTCAAGTTCGAAGATGAGTTAAAATTAGATCCATGGAAGCTATACACTGACGGAGCCAAGAATGACCGAAGGTCCGGAGCTGGAATCGTCTTAGTCACTCCTGAAGGGCGGTCGTTATATTATGCTCTACGATTAGAATTTTCAGCGACTAACAATGACTCTGAATATGAAGCCCTGATTGCCGGGCTAAAGCTTGCTAAAGACCTCGGAATAAAAACATTGGACATATTCTGCAACTATAAAATCGTTGTTTGCCAAGTGCGAAAGGAGTTTGTGGCTCGGGGACCTCGACTTATCGCCTACCTTGGGAAAGTGGAAAAGCTGTTGAGCAACCTGGAACGGTACAATATAACGCACATCCCGAGAGCCGAGAACCAGAAGGCAGACAGGTTGGAAAAGCTAGCTAGTTCTGACAACCCGGAAGAAACTGAAATAATTCCAATTGAAACGTTGGAATCGCCAAGCTTTGAGTCGATGGAAATTGAGTTTGCTTTCGAAGCAGAACCAGAAAAGGAGTCGTGGATAACCAGAATTAAGAACTTCCTTAAGAATGGAATGCTCCCATCAAAGAAGAGTGAGAGACGGGCTACAGTTCGCAAAGCTACCAGATACGTCCTTCAAGATTATACTCTTTATAGACAAGGATTTTCTATGCCCCTGTTACGATGTATAGCGCATGACGACATCAAATGTGTACTAAGAGAAGTACATGAAGGTGAGTGTGGAGATCATACAGGAGGTCAGACTTTAGCGAAAAAGATATTGCGGTATGGATTCTTCTGGCCTACAATTAATAAAGATGCGGCTGATTATTCACGACGCTGCGATAAGTGCCAGAGATTTGCCTAAGTCCCCAGAGCACCGTCGACCCAACTCAAATCGATGGTGAGTCCTTGGCCTTTTTCCATGTGGGGAATTGATATCATCGGAGTTCTACCAATTGCTAAAGGAGGAGCGAAATATGCAATAGTCGTTGTGGACTATTTTACGAAGTGGGTGGAAGCTGAGCCCCTAACCAAGATCACGGCGAGAAAGGTGATAAGTTTTGTGGTTAGAAATATTATATGCCTATTCAGGATCCCAAGGACCATTATAACTGATAACGGAACCCAGTTCGATGGTGCTGAATTCAGAAATTTCTGCCAAAAATATAAGATTGACAAACGGTACACTGCGGTTGCCTATCCGCAGTCGAACGGGCAAGTAGAAGCAATAAACAAAGTTATAAAATCCATCCTCAAGAAACGGTTAGAGCGCGCAAAGGCAAAATGGGTTGACGAATTGCCCTTAGCATTGTGGGCATATCGAACAACATTTAAAACAGCTACTAGTCATACCCCTTTCTCTCTCTCTTTTGGTTCAGAAGCAGTAATTCCAGTAGAGCTTGAAGTTCCTTCCCACCGGGTGACGTATTATGACCCGATGACGAATCGGGCGCTCTTACTCGAGTCTCTTGATGAAATCGAAGAAAAAAGGGACGAAGCAGATTTGCGTGCGGCAAGACATCGACGCCAGATGGCACGCTATTATGACAAAAAAGTTCGCCTTAGGACTTTTGAACCAGGAGATTTGGTGCTAAAGAGAGTCTTTCCATCCCTTCCTCACCTCGGTCCAAAGTGGGAAGGACCCTTTGTCATCCAACGGATACTTGAAACAGGAACCTTCAATTTAACGACCGTAGATGGCGAAGAGGTACCTAGAGCTTGGAACGCCCAACACTTGATGCGATATTTGGATTAGAAATATTGTACTCATTGCTATTTTTCTTATGAATTCTGTAAAAAGGCACGACTTGCCTTAGGAAAGTCTGATGATATGAATAAAGAAATATAAAGTGGATGTAGGCTACGACTTAGCCGAACCACTATAAAAATATCGTGTGTCATTTACTTTCATGCATTATATATATACCTTCATCTACTATTCTGTTGCGATTATGGAATATAAGATGATTTAAAACCTGAAAGGTTGAGAACAGTTTATACGCAAGAAAAAGCACAACGACTATTTGTGCGATAAGACATAAAAGAATGGGAAGACGACATTCTTAACTCTAACTCTCGGGAATTGAGAGAGAGTGTAAAGGACGGGAAGAAGACGTCCTTTGAGGCGTGAAGGTGCACCCAGACAAGAGACCGGCTCAGTAAGAACTCTAACCTGAGTATAAGACAGGAGAGTATAAAAAATGCCAGAAAAAACGACAGGCGTTGACGGCACAGAGAATGCAATCCCGTCGAAAAATCGGGGACATTCAGACTATTTAATTAAGTCTTGAATAGTTTTTTGAGATTGACTGGGGGCATATATGTACACACATATTTCCCCACCATAACTTCATTACACAACTATAGTAAGACATGCATTCTTACATAAGTGCAAAACTAATGACTAACAGACATTGCAGAAAATGAATTATTTTTTATTTACAAATGAATGAATCTGTATAGGAAAACAGTCAAAAAGAAGGTGCAAGGGCCACCCTTATAGCAACAATTATTGGTCAACCAAATGCTAAAATAACGCAAGACAGCCCACTATTTAGACTTCGAGGGAGGCTTGGACTTCTTGGCGGCTTTCTCCGCATCCTTTGCTTCTTTCTCGGCCTCCTTCAAGATGCGCTTTGATTTTTTCTTTCCTGAAGCTGTGGTGCTGGAGTCGGTTGACTTCTTCCCGGAGGGTGGAGCGCTGGAATCAAGAGAAGACTTTTTAGCGAGTTCCTCTGTAATAGATCTAGTTGAAAGCTTAACAACTAACCTTGATCCCGCATCCACAACTGCGAGGGGCTTGAGGCTTTCAGGGTCTAAGTCTTCAGCTTTTAACTGCAAGCGTTCATCTTGGTCAGCTTTCAGTGCAGCCAAAGTAACATCATCTGCGCTTTTCGACTCCCCGACTATTGCCACCTCCGGATCTTCCTCATGTCCTACGTCACCGCAATCATCCTTTAAGGTATCTATCATTTCATCATCACGAGGAGTGTCAGCCTTAGATGGTTCGCTTCCTTCTCCCAAATCTATGGGAGCAGCCTTGTCCTTTCCCCCTTTTGCCTTCTCCGTAGGCTCCGCCCCAGAGGCGGTTCCCTGGGACACATCCGTCTTCCCGGACGGCTTAATACCTACAGAGTGAGAAGCAACAGTTATCAACTCAGGAGAAAATAATGGGTTTTTCATCGATTGCTCAATCACGTGGCGAAAGGTAGAAATAGCCTTGATGAATTGAGGTGAAAATGTAGAGATACCTTCCGAAGACTTCTCGGCTGGGGTAACTGCTGTCTCCGATGCCGTTTCGGGAATAGGGGATAACAGAGTTGTTCGAGGGATCCCCGGGTTTTCAGGATCATATCCCTCTACTTCAGATGTTGCGGGGGCAGTAGAAGAGGAACCAGCCTCGGGAATGTTCTTTTGCTTAGTCCTCCGCCTCTCTTCATCCATAGCAGCAGCAATGAGGCGGCGCCCTTCAGCTAGGCGTTCTGGCTCATCATCCCTTAAATATTTCTCCATCAGCTTGTCCTCGTCAATTGCATCAACTTTGAGCTCCTCTTTCTCCCACTCAACGATCTGACCCCATACTTGGACTAGAGTAGATGGATAATCTTCAATCCAAGAAATGTTCCGGCGACGGATGATATGCGCAAAGAATTCAATCATTAATTCGCCGAAACCCTGAATCTCTCCCTCAGCCTCTGATAATTGTATGCGGGCCTCCTCAGTGGATTTGATAGCACATTCGATGTTACCCTCCGCCAGGGCAGCTCTGTTCTCCGCCTCCATTAGCTTAGAAGCCAAGTCAGCATTTTTCTTTTCTAGTTCAGCATTCCTCCGTGCTAACTCGGCATTTTTCCGTTCAAGATCAGCATAAGCAAGGCGCGCTTTAGCAGCATCTGACTTAGCATCTTCAGCTTGCTTTTTTAACTCAGAACGCTCTTGGGTATGGGATTCGAGCAAATCATGGTAACGTTTTTGCATATCTTCAAATTGTTGTTTGAAGTTAATAGCGTCCCTTTGAGCAACAGCAAGCTGGGCCTGTGTGACCTCCAAATCTTTTCCTAGATTCTTTAAGGCCTTCGCATCGTCTTCAGCGGTTTTTTGCATCGAGTCAGCATTCTTTATTAAAGTGCGGATAATTCTGGAAAGGTTGCGTGAATACTTGAATATTTCAGAATATTATCTCTCGACCGCGTCTATCTTCGCTTTGGCCTCATCTGCCCACCTTGAAGAAATAGGCTCCAGAGCAGGTAAAAAAGTCAGATTTTCGAAGTAATGTTCGGGAAATTGCTCCTCCAGATACGCCCGCTTAACTGCAGTTTCAGCATCTAGTGGTGGAGGGGCGGGGATTGTCAGCTCAGTATCCCTGTGCATGGAGGATTCAATAGCCTCTTTATCTGTTCTAGGTCGTTTAGCAGAGACCTTGCGTTTGCTTCGCGACTCAGTATCTTTTGGCGGACTCCTCTCCCTGCTGCGCTTTTCTTGAGAAGAGGTTGAGTCTTTCGGTTGCGACCTGTCCTCTTCCCGACGACCTTGGTAACCTTTATATTTATCTGGGTCCGTCCGGACAGGAGAGCGAGAACGCGAGGTTCGAGAGCGATAGGGTTCATAGGGCCTTCTCTCCTCCCTACTGCGATCGTCGCGGCGATCATACTCAGTATCGTAAGGTGGATTAGACATACTGCGGCGGAGTTTCCTGATATCATAGTAAGATCGGGACATCGTGCCTGCACAATAAGACAAATGAAATTTAGAATCAATAGTTTCACAAAGAGAAAGATGCAGTGAGTGGTAATGCTATTGTGAAAAGTGTGTCCTAAGTGGTGTTTTTCCCCCCAAACCAACCCGAGTCCGAAGCTAGACTAGTACGGGCGGGCTCTTTGGCCTTAGCAGGAGTGGTTTCTTCGGAAGAAGTGAAAACTAAGGATTCTTCCTAAAATCCTCTGAAGTGTAAATGGTTTCAGGTAAGGGGAGATCCCCCAAACCCTGTAACAATGGGTCATCAGTGCTAGGAACATCTCCCTCAGAAGCATCAATCGGAGACTCTTGGGAAGACGTCGACCTTTCCGGAGAAATGGCGGCCTCGGGAACAGTATACCCTTCGCGATGCTTTTCGGCCATGTTAGCCAATTCATCATCTTGGGTAGAAGAAGGAGAGGGTGAAGCTTGAAGAGGCACTGTGGGAGCTCTCGAACTTTCGCCCGTTTCAGGGATTACGTCCACGGGGGGAATATAAACATATGGAGCCGTCCCGTGACCAATGCTACGAGTAACAGATAGCAACCCATGAAAATGAAGATATTCGTCCTTAAGGACTTCATCAATAGTCAAAAACTTATGATCGCATTAAGGAGCTGGTGCATCCGGTCAAAGAATACTTGGTTTGATATTTGTTTTGGGTTATCGACTGCAAACAAAAATAAAAACGAGTTAAGGCGATGACTTGAATGTATAGAGTCGAGATTTAGAAAACCGGTGCTTTACTTGATTTCGTCCACCTCCTAGCACACCCTGGTTTTCGCTTCACATAAAACCATTCCAGCGTGGAATCTCCAGCTTTACTACTGAATGGCGCTGGAATTATTTTCCTCTTAGGGACAGACTCAAAGTAGCAGAAAGAAGGAGTCTCTCGAGTCCGATGCTTGAAGTTGTAGAAGAAATGAACGTCATCGAAAGTGAGCTCTAAGCCTAAGATCTCACGGTACGCAACATATAAGGTGTACAAGTAAGCATAAGAATTGGGGTGCAGCTGCATGGGGGCAATCCGCATTTGTCTTAGAAAATCGACGATGAAAGGAGAAAATGGAGGGATAGCGCCGACCATGCACATCAACCGAGTAATTGCCATATACCCTTCTGGAGGGTTGTGGGGACAGTCAGTTCTCGAAGGCACCAGGGTGTCCCTTTTTAGTATCCTGTATTTTAAACAAGTTCGTAAAAGTCTGTCGTTGTCAATTGTCGATTCAACAGAATCTTGGGGTGATTCCAATATGACGGCAGATTCAAATTCATCAGGAGCTCGGTCGTCACCAATTCCTCCTTCCTCTTCACAACCTAGAGAAACTCCACTCTCCGAAGACACATTGTCACTTTTGCGATTTCCAACCTCGTAGTCTGAACCCTCATCATTCCGTTCTGGATCCGAGGGAGAAGATATGTCCTCGAGAGTAACTTTGTTGGATGTCTCCGGGGCCCCCTTCTTCTCAGCAAGTCTAGAAGAGCGTCTGGGTCTCATGGTCACAAAACTATTGAAGAAGCAATAGCATAAGTTAGAGTAAATTAGCCCGTATCCCCCCGTGCATGTGTGCAAACTAAAGTGTAGAGAGTGTATGCGAAAAGTGTAAAGTTAATATTTGGAAGTGCGACGCAAAAGTTTGGCAAAATAATAAGGGTCAAGGCAGTTCTTGATGTCCAGTTATGTTCGCGAGGCACTATCCTAACTGTCCATTAAGTTGAAGATTATGCCAAGAGTTGATTGGGGCAGTTAAATGAGTTTTTATGCCTTAAGATGGACTGCGCTCCGGTTCGGTTCGGGCGCATTCATTGGGATCAGATCGGGGGTGTAGCCTTGCCTTGGGCTTGGAAATACTTTGAAGCTCAGGAATCAAAATCGGATCGGCTCGGAGGTGGATTCCACTAACGGTTCGGGTCGGATCACGTAGTCATGCCTCTCCTCCTTTATCTTACAGTCCGACCCGATCCGGTTAGGTGAGCTCCATTCCCCCTTTTCTCTACTTGCCCCGACCCGATCCAACTTTTCTGGACTTCTTTTCTTTTTCCCTTTCTCTACTTGCCCCGACCCGATCCGACTTTCTGGACTTCTTTTCTTTTTCCCTTTCTCCACTTTCCATACTCCATCGCCCGAACCGATTCCCTGTGATCTTCTTCTTCTTCCTCTTCTTTAGTCTTAGACCCAATATCATCTCCAGCGCCCTAGTCATGACCAAACAAACTACGAGTTCCTCTTCCAACGCCTCGAAGCAGCAACGAAGCCACCAACGACAATAACGAAGGAAGAAGATGCTGTAGCGTGGGAATCGTATTCAGATCGGTCGAATAGACCGTGAATTTCGATTAAAACCTATTATCACGAAGTCGATCAAGGATTCAAACCTACCGAGGTATATAAGGTGAAGATTCGCGCGAGAATGGTAAAGAGTTCTTTTTTCTTTTTCTCTGAATTCTGTAGTTCCGAAGCAGAAATGGTAAAACGATAAAAAGAAAGTGGAAGGAAGATGGAGACTGAATTTATATAAAAACAAGGTGACTATTCGTATCCCCATTCGGACCGGATCAACAGTCCAGTAGCAAAGCTTGGCCCACTAGTCCAATGAGAAATAGAAAGAAGAGGGGGATCCGTTCGGGTCGGAATCCGAACCGAACAGGATGTCATATCTCAGCATAGCATGTGAATTAAATTGAAATTCGAAGAAGAGGATGAAAGCACAAGAAAAATCAAAGGAAAGACTATCTAGAAGGCGATATGCAATAATGATCAAAGCATGCTCCGTCTCCAACAGAAGCATCCTTTGAGGGGGCAAAATGTTAGCCCACTTTGTGAACTGGGCAACACAAAGTCAAGATGTAAAACATTGAAGAACTTAGAAAGCATCATAGCGGATCGGATCGGAGAAATGTAGCGGATCGGATCGGAGAGGTATTGCTATTCGGATTGGAGGGCTACCTACTATCAGTCGGATCGGAGGGCTGCTTACTACCGGATCGGAACGGAGCAGAGCAAAGTGAATAAAGACTTAGTTCTAGGCTAATCCGGGTCGGATCGGCTACCCCGATCCGAACCCCCCTGCAAGCTCCTCCGAACCGAACCTGTAATCCACGTCCCTTTCCCCCACAATCGCCTGAAGATGCGGAGCGGCTATGACTAGTTCCTACCCACGATAATCTCTGTTCTGATGCGCTGTCAACACTAGAGTCCATTCGAACCCGAGGACGATGGGATGGAGGACACGTGGCTCCGATCCGGATCGGGTTCTGACTAAATTTTCACTTATAAATACCTTGCCTGGAGACAGTTAAAGGGATCTTCTTTTTGACACTTTGAGAGTTCAACCACTTTCATAAACCGAATTCCAGCACTTCCGTATAATCCAAATTGTCTTTCAACATTTGTTTTGAGATAATTGAATGAATGTATGTGAGTTGTGAGTGAAGTTGAGTGAATATCTCGTTGTAATTGCAACTATATCATTGAGAATAGTGATTGACAAGTGGACGTAGGCTTTTCAACGCCGAACCACTATAAATTCTGTGCCTCCATTTTATTTTTGATCTTATTTTATTCTGATTTTATTCAATTTGGGTGTTAGAACCACTTTTTGGTCTAACACCTACCATGTGGCATTAATTCATTAATGCACCCCAACCTCTCACATCAAACTTGTTGTTGTAGTCACTGGATATGCTGGGCGGTTCCGGGCAGATTTACACCACAACTCAGTCTGACCTCGGGTTTCAAGCGCGATATGACCAACTACCCACATTGGATCCTATTGTTTGCAGTCACTGGATTTGCCGGGCGGTTCCGGGCAGAATTTCACTACAAACTCAACCCAACCTCGAGTTGGCCATTTTCAAGTTCATTCTAGTGTCATGTCCATGTTCAAGTTTCATGTCAAGTTCGTGTCAAGTTTCATATCAAGTTCCATGATTCATGTTCATAACCAATCCATGTTTTGCCTAATCTACCCAAATCGTATTCCCATCGCACGTAAACGTGAATCGATCTAGCTTAAAAGTAAATCCAAATCCAAAATAAAAGGAAATAACATCAAAACTATGATAGGCAAAAGAACGGGCACAAGGTGATAAATCTAGCATGATATAGCTTGAGATAATTGGTTATAACATCACTGGCATATAGAATAATAGTCCCGAAACATTAGGATTACAGATCTAGCATAATAAGGTGATAGTCATGATAAAGGTGATAATCCAAACTTGTGAAATGTAGATTGATTCAACATCACAGGCATGATAATACTATGGACATGAAGGAGATTGATTTACAACATGAATAGGTCCAAACTGATTTCATAGCAATATTCCCAAATGTCAAGATCCAAGATGGAAACTAGAATAGATGTGAATCGATTATCATACTTAAGTCCAATTTCACTTTATCTCATGTCCAAATTACAATTAACAAGTTTAAATGTAAAGACCCGCATTCTACGCATCAGTGGATCATAGAATATTTATTTCTTTCCCATATGAAGTCGTATGGTCATATAACTTTGGGAAACAACCATTAGAGTCATTTCCCATGTTCATGATTTTTGTCAATTTTTAAATGACCATTTTGCCCCAAGATGATCTTGTTTCGTTCATAACTTTTGATTGGAAAGGAGTTTTGACCTGAAACCACTTCCATTGGCTTCGGATGATGGTTTACCTTTCCGCAGAGTGGTCACGTGCAAAAAACGGACTTACCGTTTGGGAGATATGGCTGAAATAGGGTTTAGAAGGTGAAAAACTGCTTGACCGGGCCAAATAAGGTGATTAGTAATTGGGCCCATAACCCATTTCGGGATTAGAGTTATGGGGAGGCTGAATTGAGTTAGGGTTTCATTTCATTTCAGTTTTCTAGCCCCAACTTACCTCTTAGAAACCCTAAAAATGGCCTCCAACCTCTAAATCACCTCCAAATCACTTTCTACTTGAAGATTGGGCTTAGCAACATCAAATCAAGAGAGATCAACACCAAATCAACATTAGAGCTGCTGTTTAGCATTGGGATTCGCACCAAATCAGAGATTTATTTCAGATCTAAGTCTTATTTGTGGCTAAGGTGAGTGATTTGCATAGTTCCTCACTAATTATGGCTAATTAAGGGTAATTAGTGTTAATTAGCGAATTTAAACATGATAAAGTTCTGGAAAAATATTGGTAAATTTCGAAATAATGTTTTAGACCTCTGTTAGAAATTTGGTTTGATTTGGTTAAGTTTTACTAATCATATCATTAGTTTTGCCTAAATATGTTTAAGGGAAATTATGGGGTTTTGGGTACGTTTGATCCATTTTACATGCTATGATTGTTGTTTTGCTGTTTGTGGTTGATTATACATGTTGCTATGACTGTATGGTATGCTTTGTGATTGATTAGAATAGTTGGAATGGTCGAAAACGCCGTCGAGAGGCGTGTAAACAGTCGCTGGAAAGTTGCAGGAAAATGCAGGATATTGGACCGGATTGGATTGGCTATGGAGACCCGAACCGAACCGATGTTAGACCTTTCCCCACGATCCGCCATCAGCTCCAACCCGATCCGTTCAGAGATGGTGAGCACGAACTGTTGTACTTGGCCTGGAGGAGAGTACCCCGACCCGAATTGCCAGAAGGACCCCGATCAGAACCCATAGATGGAAATGGAAATGGACTTGGAGACCCGACCCGACCCGATGCGGGTGATGACGATCCGAACCGTGGCGTGCTGGAGGTTCCGTTCCGATCCATTGAAGGATGTTGAAGGCCGGACCGAACCGTGTTGATGATGGAGAGCTGAAGGCCGAATCGAACCGATTGTTAAGGGGGGATCCGAACCGATCCGGTGATGACCAATAACCCGAGATGCAAAGGTAGTCCAGATGGAAGTTAGAGCTCAGGATCCAGTTGGGAACAAATGAGTTCACTTCATGGTTGGGCTTTGCTGCGGGACTTGTGCTAAGGAGTTGTCGACGTTCATAACTTTGATTCACCACTGAAAAGGAATGATGGGCTACGTATCAGTGCAGTAGAGTCATTATTACTCGAGGGGCAAAGTGATCGTAGTAAGACTATGAGCCAGTGAAGTTGGGTCATTGTGACTCCATGGGGCAGAGTGGACATAGTAAAGGGTTAGTAAGGCTATGAGCCAGTGCAGTGGGGTCATTGCGACTCCATGGGGCAGAGTGGACATAGCGAAGGATTAGCGGCTATGGATCAGTGCAGTGAAGTCATTGTGACTTCATGGGGCAAAGTGATCATAGCAAAGTATATTGGGTGATCGAAGTGGTGGATATCATATGCTTTACGCACTAAGTGAGAGATGTGAGGATGGTTTCTATGATTGACTTGTTTGCCATCACTATGACATGCACACCCCCACCCCCGTTACCTTTACACCATTTCAAATAGCACCCTAGTGTGTTGTACAATATGTAGTGCTAACTCTTTGGTTGCAGGTCCAGGTTCAGGTATGGTTTAGTATACCTGTTATTGTTCTGTTTAGATGCTTATCACTCATACCAGACTTTTGTCTGACCCAGAGTTTTATGTCTCTTCTTATTACTCTGGGTGCTCACACGAGCAGACTAGAGACAGGTTAGCTGGTGATGTGCGAGTAGCTGATCCGTAGGCGAGCAGGAGGCTTCCACATATGATATATATAGACATTCTCCCTGTGTCATTGGTGGTCGCTACTTGGGCATTAGTAGTGTACCTCCCTTATCTTGCTTTTGTTTTTTGAGACAGTTTGAAAAGTTGTAATAATGTTGGCTTTGGATCATAAGTTGTACTTGGATTTTCCGCTGCTATGTTAGTTTGTTTTCAGCTTATGCACTGTCTCACCTGTTTTATGTCAAGTATGTTGCTATTATATTTTGTTCCATGCGTTGTGAGACATTCTACAGGTTCCTTGTTAGTTCATTTACTTCTTTCCTTTCCTTCTAACGACCGTCCCGTGCTAACTGGACATGTGTACAGCGCACTTTTGGAGTAAATGTCGGTTGGTGCGGGGTGGGCCGTCACATTTGGTATCAGAGCTCTAGGTTGCGTAGTTAACCTAGGGAAATACACTAGGGAGAGATAGTACATATATGAGAGCGCGTATTTGTGATTACTTTGGATTTCAAAAGCTATATATATATATATACTATTAGTAGTATAAGGATGAAGTCGTACTGCACTAGCACCACTATGGGGTCGTTAATCGTTTTCTCTTTACAGATTGAACGATGAGTCGAGATACGAGAGGTGTTGGTAGAGGGACCAATAATGGGAATGCTCCTGACATGAGGATGATGTTCACTAACTTCATGAGGGAGATGCTTAGGGATGTTCAAGGGGCAGTTCCCAATCCCGGAAATGGTGGTGGTCCAGTAGTGCAGGCGCCTAGGGTCGATTTCGCCAAGTTGTGCAAGGATTACACTAACCTTGGTGGTAAGCTGTTCCACGGAACGGAGTCAGCCACAGATGTTCAGGATTGGTTGGATAGCTGTGATCGTATCTTCGACGACTTGGGTATTGAGGATGCGATGAACAGAAGGCTAGCGTCTCGTCGGCTGCAAGGGCGAGCGATGAATTGGTGGAATACCATTAGAATAGCTACTCCAGAAGATCAGGTTACTTGGGATCAGTTCAAGGCTCGCTTTAGCGAGAAGTTCATTCCAGCTGCCCAGAAGTCGGTGTTGTTTAAGAGATTCTTGGAACTCAAGCAGAATGGTAGGGCAGTCTCGGACTATATCGCTGAATTCCGCACTTTGTCGAAGTATGGATTATCCCTCATCGATACTCCTGAGAAGAAGAATGAGAAGTTGATTACTGGTTTGGATGGATACTTGGGGGAAAGGCTTATTAACCACATCGATGAGACTTTTGAATCGATTGTGGGGAAAGCTTTGAGATCAGAGAATCTTTACCCTAAGTCAAAGACTGAGGCTGCATCTGCAGAAGGGTTGAAGCCGCAAGCAGGCGGTGGAGGCAAGAATAACTCTCAGAACAAGAGGAAACAAAACCAATCTAAGGATGTCCAGAAAAAGAGCAAGAAAGATGTTGAGTGCTTCAGCTATGGTAAGAAGGGCCATTATGCTAAAGAATGTCGGGCCAAGCCAGCGGATAGGAAGTGCTACAACTGTGGCCAAGTGGGACATCATAAGGATAAGTGTCCACAACCTCTTAAAGAGAAGCAATTGTGAAAGCATATGCTATTGATGCTGTTCCTTCTTCGTCGAATGCCCTAACTGCGGCGGAGAAAGGAAAGAATGTCGTCATTCAAGGTATGCTTTCTATTTATGATGTACTAGTTCGAGTTTTTTTTTATACTGGGGCTTCCCGTTCCTTCATATCTAGTGACCTGGTGGATAGGTTGGGACTGGAACCCGAGATAGTCGATAGATCGTTGGTTGTGACGAACCCGATTGGTGGTTCGACTAACCTTAGCATGATTTGCCGAAATTTGGTCTTATCGAGTCATGGATGTATGTTTGTTTGTGATTGCTTTGTTTTGGGTTTTACTGGGTATGGCATTATATTAGGGGTCGATTGGCTCCAAAGATACGGGGTGGTGGTAGACTGTGAGGGCTTTTTGGTGACAGTTAGGGCGGATGATGGGCGAAGGGTAGTGTTTGGTAGTCTACCTAGTGATGGGGTAATGGCTAGTTTTATAAATTCCCTCGACATCCCGCATGATGAGTTGTCAGATGTGCCCGTGGTTGGCCAGTATCCGGACGTCTTCGAGGAAGCGACCGGACTTCCACCACACCGAGAGATTGAGTTCCGTATTGATTTAGTGAAAGATGCCAGACCTATAGTGATGGCACTTCATCGTATGGCACCTAGAGAGCAGCAAGTGCTCGGGGTGCAAGTCAGCAATCTTTTGAAGAAGGGATTTATTAGAAGAAGTGTCTCCGAGTGGGGAGCACCAGTTGTGTTTGCCACTAAGGCAGATGGTTCCCTTCGTTTGTGTGTGGACTATCACGAGTAGAATAAGGTGACGAGGAAGAATAAGTATCCTCTACCACGAATAGATGATTTGTTTGATCAACTGGAAGGAGCAAGAGTGTTCTCCCAGCTGGACCTCGCGACAGGATTTCATCAGCTCCGAGTAGCAGATGAGAGTGTTTCGAAAACAGCATTTAGGACGCCGTCTAGATTCTATGAGTGGTTGGTTATGCCATTTGGGTTGACCAATGCACCAGCATATTTCGTGGATCTTATGAATCGGGTATTCAGAGATCAGTTGAATAAGTTTGTTCTTGTGTTCGTGGACGATATCCTTGTTTACTCGAGGACAGAGGAGGAACACAAGGGACACTTGAGGATAGTGATGGAGGTGTTGAGGAAACACCAATTAAAAGCGAAATTCTCTAAGTGTCTCTTCGGGAGGAGGGAAGTGAGATTCTTGGACCATGTTGTTTCAGAGAATGGTATTGTCGTGGATCCTGCGAAGGTGGCTACGGTACAGGATTAGTCTACGCCCAAGAATGCAACAGACGTAAGAAGCTTCTTGGGGTTAGCTGGATATTATCGTAAGTTTATCCAAGACTTCTCCAGGATAGCGGCGCTGTTGACTCAGTTGACTAAGAAGAATCAGGCCTTCGTCTGGGATGGAGTGTGTGAGAATGCATTCAAAAGTCTAAAAGAAAAGTTGACGCGTGCACCAGTGTTAGTCACTCCTAAAGGGAATGAAGAAATGACGGTATACACGGATGCTTGTGGTACCGGACTAGGTGTTGTATTGATGCAAGGAGGTAAGGTTGTAGCTTATGCTAGTCGACAACTAAAGCCACATGAGAAAAAGTACCCTACCCATGATTTGGAACTAGCAGCGATCGTATTTGCGCTGAAGATGTGGAGACATTATCTCTTGGGAGAGAGATTCGAGTTGTTTACCGATCATAAATCGTTAAAGTATCTCTTCTCTCAGATGGATCTGAATCTCCGTCAACAGAGATGGTTAGAGTTCTTGGCTTCGTATGATTTTGATATCGCAAATACACCTGGGAAAGGTAATGCGGTAGCCGATGCCTTGAGTAGGAGACATGCTAGTTTAGGGGCTATGTTTCTTGAATGGAAGCAACTAGAGTATATCGCACGGTTTGATTTCAGACCAAAGTGCGAATTGGGTCCAGAAATGCTAGCTAGTTTGGCGATCAGACCCACTTTGATAGAGCGGATTGGTTCTGGCCAGAGGGACGATCCTAATTTATTGGAAATCACTCCAAGTTAGAAATGGATATCGACGGTGAGGAGATGAATTTGTATGGGCTTGATCGAGATGGATGGCTTAGAAAGAATGGAAGACTAGTTGTACCCAACGTGAATGGTTTGAGAGATGAAGTGCTTAGAGAATGTCATCACTCAAAACTGACTATACACCCCGGTGGTGATAAGATGTATCGAGACATGAAACAGACTTACTACTGGGAAGGGATGAAAAGAGACGTTGGGAAGTTTATATCCAAATGCATGAATTTCCAGCTAGTTAAAGCCGAGCAAAAGAAGCCTAGTGGTTTTTTGCAACCATTAGAAATTCCCGAATGGAAATGGGAGCAAGTCTCAATGGATTTCATCGATGGTTTACCAAGGACTAGATCGGGACATGATAGCATTTGGGTAATTATGGATCGATTGACTAAGAGTGCAAGATTTATACCAGTCAAATTGACCAGAACGGCGGCTAAGTTAGCAGAATTGTATATGAAGTGGGTAGTGAGATTTCATGGAGTACCTAAAAGCATTGTGAGTGACCGAGACCCGTTGTTCACTAGCGGGTTTTGGAAGAGCTTACAAGAGGCTCTAGGGTCAGAATTACTTCTCAGTACCACATATCATCCTCAGATCGACGGTCAGACGGAGAGGGTTAATCGTATATTGGAAGATCTCTTGAGGGCTTGTATATAGGATTTTGGTGGATCATGGGATGACCGTTTGCATCTAGTAGAGTTTGCATATAATAATAGCTACCAATCCAGTATCATTATGGCTCCATATGAAGCTTTGTACGGAAGACCGTGCAACTCACCATCATGTTGGATAGAGACCGGTGAGAAGTTTATGCTTGGACCAGATGTGGTAAGAGAAACCTCGGATAAGATTAAGATCATTCAACAACAAATGAAGGCTGCCCAGGATAGGCAGAAGAGTTATGCCGATAAGAGGAGAAGAGACTTAAAATTCTCCATTGGTGACTTGGTGTTTGTCAAGATTTCTCCGTTGAAGAGCGTGATACGATTTGGCAGGAGAGGCAGGTTGACACCAAGATTTGTTGGCCTATTCCCAGTTCTTGAACTAGTTGGGAATTTGGCATATAGAGTTGACCTACCAGAAAAGATGGCGGGAGTTCATAACGTATTTCATGTTTCCCAACTAAGGAAGTTCGTACACGACCCAGATATGACTATTTCACCTAATCAGCTAGAGGACTTCGAAGTGGAACCCGAGGCGGTTGGGAACCGCAAGCCAATTCGTATTGTCGAGCACGATACGAATCAACTTCGAAGGAAGGCGGTGAAGCTAGTCAAGGTTCAGTGGGGCGAGAACGAGAATGACTGTACTTGGGAGACAGAGGAGAGCATTAGGAAGACGTATCCAGAACTCTTTGCCTGGTAAGATTTACTTTGCAATTTAGTTATTCCGCATGCCTGAATAGACCTGTTTTGCATGTTTGATTGTTGTTCTATGGCTGATAGGCATGCGGGGCCCTTTGTGTGTTTTGGTTAGGGAATTTCGGGGGCGAAATTTCTTAAGGGGGGGGGGGAGAATGTAACAACCCGCATTCTACGCATCGGAGGATTGTAGAATATTTATTTCTTTCCCATATGAGGTCGTATGGTCATGTAACTTTGGGAAACAACCATTAGAGTCATTTCCCATGTTCATGATTCTTGCCAATTTTTAAATGACCATTTTGCCCCTAGCTGATCTTGTTTCGTCCATAACTTTTGATTGGAAAGGAGTTTTGATATACACGTAAATGTGTATATTTTATCCGCTTATTTATCTAGTTTTCTATTTAAGATAATTGATATTGTGTATTTATAGCTGTGTTTTCAGATTGTTGATAAAAGTCTTGGTTTAGAGCATTTGATGGATGAAGCATGAAGAATTTGCTTAAAAAGAGTGAAGTTGAAATTACTAAAGCTTGAAGAGTTTAAAGCTTGAAAAACGGTTGCAAATAGAGTTCAGTTGGGTAGATTTGGCTCACTAAAGACTCATGTTGCGTTCACATTAGCTCATTTGCAAGGCCTCTCACTCTACAGCTGTGTTCACACTAGCTTATGTGGTTGGGCTAATTCTTTAGTCCTACATTATGGAATTTGCCAAGGAGCCTTTGTCATATCAGCTATAAATACACTTTATCTCATTCATTGTAAAACACACTTAGTTTTATTCTGTAATTCTCTTCTAAGAATAAAACTCTTCTTCCTTTCTCTCAGTTGTTATTTTATTTTATTTATGTTATTTAGTTTTTGTTTCTCTTCTTCTTTAGCTATGTCTAGCTAATCCCCTCTGATTTGGGGGTGATGACGCTAATAGATATGATTCAACATGAATCACATAGCCAATAGATGAAGACTTTATACATGTAGATTTGGATCTGAATCAAGGGTTAGATCTGAACCTTCATATCCTATGTCGTTTAAGAGCTATGCTCCTTCACAGGGTATATTCGTGTTCGATCTAACAATTATCAGATTTAGATCTAATTTTAGGGTTTTAGAAATTAATTAGTGAATCTGTCCTTATAATCTATGGTTGTTTAAGAGCTCAGCTCCTGCATAGGCTATGCTTGTCGTTATTTACTTATTTGTCTCTAAGGACCTAATTATCGTTGATTCATGTGTGTGACAGAAATATGAATTAGATCTATATTTATTTGTTGGCTATTGATGAGTGTGAAACTAATCTATGTCATTATCCCCTAGTTGCTTTCTCTTATTAGATAAATCTTTTTTTTTAATTGCTGTTATTTTCTGTGTTTTCAATCAATCAAAATTCTGGAATAACTTGATTGGATTTATTAATTAAAATATTTTTGGTCCCAGAGTTCGACACCCTCTACAATAATCCTTGTTGTTTAGGAAAGCCGAACGGATTTTACAGTTGTTTACAATTGTTTAATTTGTTCGTAAACAAATTTTGGCGCCGTTGCCGGGGACCAAAATAATTTTTATTTTTAAATCCTTCGGGTTATAGTTTTATTTCTATTTTATTATTAAAAAAATGCACAAAAAATATATTTTTATTTTATGTATTTTGTTTTCTTTTCATATATAGAAATATTTCTTGATTAGTTTTTGATTTGGTGCTGCTGGTTTAAAAAAAAACTTACAATTTTTGTTTTATTTGTTTCCTTTCTTTTGCTTTCCCTCCGTTTATTTACAAATTCTTTTTTTTTTGTATAAATAAAAAAAAGAATTTTCCTTTGCAAATTTTCCTTCTGTGATACTCTTCTCTTTTTTTTCTAATTTCTTTCCCATTTTCACTGCAATTCCCTTCTCTGTCTTTCATTCATTTCCTTCCTATTTTCAATTCTATTTCTTTCCCTTTTTCTACCATTTTCTTTCCTTTTCATAATTTATTTCTAAAAAAAAACTTTTTGCAATTTTTTTTCCTTATTCTGCCTTTTTTCTCTCTTTCTGTTCTCAGGCTTGACATCTTCACATCCAATTTTCCTTCCACCATTCACTTTCCCACTTTCGCAATCAATATTCAATACCAAACTGTCTCCACTTCAGCAACTCCAGACATCGCACCGCTCCTCCTTACTGACCAATTGTGACTGCCAACTCTTCAAACCAAACACCATACTTGACTGCTCAAACCCACTTCAAACAAGGTCCACATCTTTACACCATCCCAAAAACAAAAAAAAAACAAAACAAAAAAAAATTCACAATACTCTACCGTTCAAACCACATATACCCACTGCCATTTTACCAAACCTGAACATCACTTTCAAAGCTCCCCTCAATACCTACCAATTTTTACCACTCCTCCCTACTGTCAACCCCTTACCCTTTGCCATCACAATTCATTTACCACTTTAAACCTGTCATTATCACTGCTGTCACCAAACATTACACTGTCTACTCTTTCCAACCTCCCACTGCCAGTGTAGTCAACGCTGCTACCATACCAGAACTACTCAAAATCTTCTTCACCTTATCATCACCAAACGCACAACTGTGTAACAGACTACAATCACACCACAAACACAGTCCGCAAATGCTCCACTACATCAGTTCATCTCCCCTTTCATCTCACTTGAACCAGCCTCTTCCACACACATTCACACACTGTGTACAAACCTACAAACCTACAATTAGCTTCAGCCTCATCTACTTCATACAAGTCCACACATTCAACCCACTGCTACACCAAATACATCATCAAACTTCTTCATACACCTCCACCAGAAAGCCTCAAGCTAGCAACTTGAAACCATCTGCGTACACCACAAAACAAATTTACTTGCTTTATATTTCTACCCCTCAACATATAAAACATCCTCTACTACCAACCGCGTTCATGCCGTGACCTAACTGTTTTACCATAACAGCAAAAATCCGACCAGTTTGCCATTCTTCCTTCCAAACCACACTCATCACAAGTTCAACACCATACAACTTCCACCGTCACAAAAAGCTCGCAGCCATCTCCTCTGCCCTCCACAAACATATACACAGCAATACCAACAATCACCACTTTCCACTAACCACCATTCAACACCACTCACCATTCAAAGCTGATCATTCCCTACTCTTCCATAAACCAACTTCACCCACGTCCTACCTCACTTCAACTACCTCGTCAAACACCGTGACCAGCTGTTCACATATCCCTCAGTCACAACAATTCACGTCCCTGAAATCTCCCTCATTACAAACACCTTCCTCTCCCATTCTCAAAACCGACATCAGCCTCCAACCAAAACCACGTTCACCCCTCCACTTCCTTCACCAAATCAACGTCGCTACTCTCCCCAATCTCAATCGCGAATCACCCTGAAGCTCCATTGTCCCCAAAAATACACAAACTCTTCAACGTTGCTCACCAAACCCTCTTACAACCAGAAATTGCAACTCAGGAGATCAGTGAAAACCGATATAGATCCGGAAACCCAATTCTTTCTTTTTGAAATCCAATCGAATTTCCAAAAAAAAAAAGGAGGCGGCGACTTATTGTTTTGCTTAGGGTATTTAGTTTTACCCAGACCGATTTGCATTTTTAATTGTTTTGAGGGGATGATTTTGTTTTAATTTTGCAAGGGATCCTTTGGTTAAGTGTCACTGCAGAACACAACGTGGCGTGGGTTGAGTCAATATATTGAGTCCATTTTTCAGCCTAGTCAGTTTATGTTTTGTTAGTTTTTAACTTGAGTTTTTTTTTAAAAAAAAAAAACAGGTACAGTGGATTTTAGAAAAAGGCCTTAAAAAAAATGTTTTTCGGGCTCGTAGCCCGAACCCGTGCCGCAACGCAGTCAAGTGATTAATTAGGAGGCATCAACAACTGAACGCGGCAGACAATTCAGGGTTGGAGCGGTTGCACACCAAGTGGGGTGTGAACGAGCTAGCGCGACTCAATTGCACTGGACGGACTGCCAATCACTGTAAAATTTTCTTAACCCTACAGGTGCTCTGCTGCAAAGAAAAATATACAGAAATTGCATGCAAAAAAAAAAAAAAAAATCTGCAGGTGCCGCAGCTTGCTTGTAAAATTTTTATTTCTGTAATTTATTATTCTGTGTTTGTTCTGTGACTGAATATTTTGCCTGTTGATGTGTGGTTTAAAATTTTAAAACGAACGTGGGATTAATTGAAAAGTTTATTTTTGAAATCGAATCGAGGATTCCCCAAAGCTCATAGGACAAAATATTCGTTAAATTGACAATTAGGATTGATACTCTCTGAGGTGTCTAAGGAACGGTAGAGTCTAGAACTCAAACAGGTTCTAAAACCTTCAGTCGTGTTTCTACGGTGATTCGTGGCACACTGATAATCCCTGTCTGAACCTGGCCCAGACTTGTATTTATATAATCCGAAGTTGTTAATTTTAACATATTTTTTAGGAGTTTCTTTAGAGCCACAACTTTGTAATTGATTTTTCGACGAAAAACTCTCTACCCTAGTACATGCGCGCTTGCCCCAAGTACAACCAAAATTGCAATTCTTTTCAAACTTTAAATGATTTTGGTTTCAATTCAAATCAGACTGAATTTCAAGCTGAAATTTTTTCAAATAATTTCCACCAATCTCATAAAATGTTTGTACCCCAATATGAAAACTGTCGTTTTATGATTAATGAGAATTTATCTGAGGCGAGACAACTGTTAGCGCAAATGGCTAAGCAAAGTGCTGAAAATCAAAACAATTGCAACACAGATTTTCATAATACGAGTGAATGTCAAATATTGGTTATCGAATATGAAAAATGTGTTGTGAACAAGCTAAATTTTTGGCGATGTTGGTTTTGGAAAATAAATAATGGACGACTTCTAAGAGATGAGGTGGATGAATTTTTAAGGTCAACCAGTAAGGAACACATAGAAACGACGAATCTAAAAAACAACATATTGAAGTCAGGTGTGTTTACCAATTTGATAAAAGAGAGCCTGAGTGAAATTGATCAATTAATGCATGTCATTTGGAATTGTCGTGAGGACATCAAGGAATGGGCACAAATTTTAGATGAAAAACAAGATTCTGAAAATAAATATATCGAAAACATGCGTAACATTGAACAACTGGCTCAATACACTATTGAACTTTGGCAAAATCTAGAGAAGTTATTACTTGAGGGAATTGATGATGCTGATGAATTTGAGGATTTAATGAAACTTGGCTTGACTTACGTCGAAGAACTTGCTCAAAGAATAAAAGACAGCAAACAAAGTTGCACTAGGATAGTTTATCACATTTGTCTTCTTCAAACTGAAGTTACGAACTTGTACAACAACTACAAATCCCAATCTAGTGACAAACAACTTTCTGTCAATGTTTCTTTTGAAACAAATAGTCAGCCATTAACTTCGTCACAACAGTACATAACGATTATTGATGATTCTGACGATATGACTGTTGATGAAAATGAAAATTTTGAAAAATCTCTGATGCAAAACTCTGTTTTCTGCGAAACTGAAATTCAAACTCAAACTGATGCTTCTGCTGAAAATTCAACTCTTACTGAAATCGAAAATTTTCAACTAACAACTTTTGAAATTGATGAAAATCTTAATGATGTTGTTAAAATCTCTGTAATTGATTTGAATTTAAAAAATTCCCTTGAAAACAAAGATGTCAATCTTCAATTTGATCTTCCTCTCTCAAATTCTGAAAATTTAGCAACTTTAGACTGTCAACTTGAAAGAAATGACGAAGTTGGTAACAACTGTTTAGGTGAGGACGACTTTGATGAGCGAAAACTTCTTGAATTAATTGACGATAAGGTTGTTGGGTCTGAAATTGAAAATGAAACAATTCAAAACTTTGAAATTCTTGAGGGTGAAAACAACGAAAATGCTGAATGTGATTTTAAACACAATGACATTTTTTCTGAAACTGTTGAAACTACTTGCGACTTGATCGTTTCAACTGAAACTCAATGTGATCACTTGTTTTTCATTGATAAATTTCTGCACTATAAGAACTCTTTTTGGAATAACACGGTTTTTGAGAAAACACGATTTCAAAATTTGCTGAAAATTCACTTGTTTGGTTTTAACTTTAGGTTTACGAATGAACCTTTAGTCAACAAAATTTCCACAATCAAAGCAAAACTAAACAATATTTCTCAAAACAAGTGTGGGGGTGAAAGTCATGCACACATCTCTCAATTTATACATCATCTGAACAAATCAAATTTTGTTTTTGAAACTTTTACTGAACCCCAGCTCGATGACCTCTCTTTAGTTGCTACAGAAATTCAATTTGATTTTAGGATCAATTGTAAGCTCAAAATTTTAAAATTTGCAACTCAAACTTTTGAAAAAACAAAATTTGTTTCTCCAAATCTGAAACGAGATATAAAATTCTTTATGATTTGGTTTTCTGTGCTGAAGATGTGTCTCATAATCTTAATGAGGCCGATCCATTGGTCTATTGTGGACCGGTTCATCTATTCGATGACTGCGTATTTTCTGCATGTGTACTCGGTAAGCCGTGCTGACCCTCTTATTTTATTTCCCTTTCACTAAGATAAGTCTGATTAACGACTGTGAGGACACAGTCACACTCAAGTGTGGGGGGGAATTTACATTACATCAGCAATCAAATTTTATGAACTAGGTCATTCATTGAACAAGGATTAACTTAAACTCATAAATAACACCTTGGTTCTTGTTTGATAAGTTGAATTTTTGGGTGATGGGAATGAACATTATTTAATCATTGAATTGTAATGTGTCTTTTTAAGATGCTAGCTTGAGACTGTGCAGATGTTAGTCGTGTTCTGGAGTAAGTGTGTCAACCCTTGTTATACATGTTAGAATGTGCAAGTAGAAATAATAAAAAAAAATCATGAAATAAAAATGATTTTGCACCTACATTTGTTGGATTTTCTGAGTTTGTATTCATGCATAATATTTTCTTTTTCCACTCAAATATTCAAAAATCGTAAGTTCTAAAATCCACTTGGCCCAATTAAGGAGAAATGACTCATTGTAGCGTTCTTCTTCGGTACCAGACATTATTCAAACCCAAGTTTTAGTCGATTTACATCCATGTTTCGACAAGTTTATCTTATATTGGTATACTCAAGAACCTTTGTTTAAAGGTCAAAAACGTCACTTTTTATACCAATATTACCCCACCCACTCCGTACTTGTTTTAAGGTAGGATAACCATATACCACATCTTATTTTATATGGGTTATCTATCTTACGAAACTTTGCTTATCATTCCTTTCAGCTTTTTGTATAACATCAATCCAGACTTGTGTGTTGAATTAGGGTTATAGAAGAAGAGTAACTAGGGAACAAAACTTTCCTTTCATGAAGTGTTGGTTATGATTCGCTTAGTAGAGGAGGAATCAAATGAAATAATGTAAGGCATCATTCCATTCCATCTCCATTCATCATTCATCATGTTCAAAAAAAAAATTGAAATAAAGAGAGAGTCTCTCTAAATAAAATAGTCATTCATCATTCTTGACTATAAAGCATTCAGTTCCATTCCATCTACATCCATTATACCGTACTTGGAAGCAAGGGTTGTAGTTGAGGAGATGAAAGGAAACAAAACGTCCATATGTGCTTTAGTATTACTTTATCTTTTGTAGCCTGAAGTTCAACTAATACACTTGCCCTCTTATCTATAATATTTTTAGAACTTACAAAATTTTCCTTCATCTATGCATAACTCATATCCAATACATTACAGTTACATTGGTGCAAAATTATTTAAAAAAAAATGATTGGGTGGACATTGTCGATGTGTAGAACTTTGGTTGACACCACGCTCTTAACCTTCAAGACAATTACAGTGTTATCAAGGAATTACGATTCAGCTTGAAATTTTTTATTCATTTTTGCACTAATTATGGGATGGACAATTTGGGGCTAAACCGTTATTATTGAAGTTAGGTGAAATCCTTGGAATATGAAAGACCTTAAATATATTTTTTGATTAATCTGCGTACTCAAGATGCTTTGGATTTTGTGGGTAGTATCCGCTGAAAACCCTCACGAGACAACACTCATCCTACTAGGGACACCTAGGGGTTTAACGGCTTGTTGCATACGCTAAATGCAATCGTGTTTCCTACGAAAGTGTGACATATCTTAGTTTAGTTTATTCGAGGATGAATAAAAAGATAAGTGTGGGGGTATTTGATATACACGTAAATGTGTATATTTTATCCGCTTATTTATCTAGTTTTCTATTTAAGATAATTGATATTGTGTATTTATAGCTGTGTTTTCAGATTGTTGATAAAAATCTTGGTTTAGAGCATTTGATGGATGAAGCATGAAGAATTTGCTTAAAAAGAGTGAAGTTGAAATTACTAAAGCTTGAAGAGTTTAAAGCTTGAAGAACGGTTGCAAATAGATTTCAGTTGGGTAGATTTGGCTCACTAAAGACTCATGTTGCGTTCACATTAGCTCATTTGCAAGGCCTCTCACTCTACATCTGCGTTCACACTAGCTTATGTGTTAGTTGGGCTAATTCTTTAGTCCCACATTATGGAATTTTCCAAGGAGCCTTTGTCATATCAGCTATAAATACACTTTATCTCATTCATTGTAAAACACACTTAGTTTTATTCTGTAATTCTCTTCTTGGAATAAAACTCTTCTTCCTTTCTCTCGGTTGTTGTTTTATTTTATTTATGTTTATGTTATTTAGTTTTTGTTTCTCTTCTACTTTAGCTATGTCTAGTTAATCCCCTTTGATTAGGGGGTGATGACGCTAATAGATATGATTCAACATGAATCACATAGCCAATAGATGAAGACTTTATACATGTAGATCTGGATCTAAATCAAGGGTTAGATCTGAACCTTCATATCCTATGTCGTTTAAGAGATATGCTCCTTCACAGGGTATATTCGTGTTCGATCTAACAATTATCAGATTTAGATCTAATTTTGGGGTTTTAGAAATTAATCAGTGAATCTATCCTGATAATCTATGGTTGTTTAAGAGCTCAGCTCCTGCATAGGCTATGCTTGTCGTTATTTACTTATTTGTTTCTAAGGACCTAATTATCGTTGATTCATGTGTGTGACAGAAACATGAATTAGATCTATATTTATTTGTTGGCTATTGATGAGTGTGAACCTAATGTATGTCATTATCCCCTAGTTGCTTTCTCTTATTAGATAAATCTTTTTTTTATTTAATTGCTGTTATCTTCTGTGTTTTCAATCAATCAAAATTCTGGAATAACTTGATTGGATTTATTAATTAAAATATTTTTGGTCCCAGAGTTCGACATCCTCTACAACAATCCTTGTTGTTTAGGAAAGCCGAACGGATTTTACAGTTGTTTACAATTGTTTAATTTGTTCGTAAACAAGTTTTGACCTTAAACCACTTCCATTGGCTTCGGATGATGGTTTACCTTTCCGTAGAGTGGTCACATGCGAAAATCGGACTTACCGTTTGGGAGATATGGCTGAAATAGGGTTTGGAAGGTGAAAACTGCTTAACTGGGCCAAATAAGGTGATTAGTAATTGGGCCCATAACCGATTTCGGGATTAGGGTTATGGGGAGGCTGAAATGAGTTAGGGTTTCATTTCAGTTCAGTTTTCTAGCCTCCACTTACCTCTTAGAAACCCTAAAAATGGCCTCCAACCTCTAAATCACCTCCAAATCACTTTCTACTTGTAGATTGGGCTTAGCAACATCAAATCAAGAGAGATCAACACCAAATCAACATTAGAGCTGCTGTTTCGCATTGGGATTCACACCAAATCAGAGATTTATTTCAGATCTAAGTCTTATTTGTGGCTAAGGTGAGTGATTTGCGTAGTTCCTCACTAATTATGGCTAATTAAGGGTAATTAGTGTTAATTAGCGAATTTAAACATGATAAAATTCTGGAAAAATATCGGTAAATTTCGAAATAATGTTTTAGACCTCTGTTAGAAATTTGGTTTGATTTGGTTAAGTTTTACTAATCATATCATTAGTTTTGCCTAAACATGTTTAAGGGAAATTATGGGGTTTTGGGTATGTTTGATCCATTTTACATGCTATGATTGTTGTTTTGCTGTTTGTGGTTGATTATACATGTTGCTATGACTGTATGGTATGCTCTGTGATTGATTAGAATAGTTGGAATGGCCGAAAACGCCGTCGAGAGGCGTGTAAACAGTCGTTGGAAAGTTGCAGGAAAATGCAGGATATTGGACCAGATCGGATCGGCTATGGAGACCCAAACCGAACCGATGTTAGAACCTTCCCCACGATCCGCCATCAACTCCGACCTGATCCGTTCTGAGATGGTGAGCACGAACCGTTGTACTTGGCCTGGAGGAGAGTACCCCGACCCGAATCGCCAGAAGGACCCCAATCTGAACCCATAGATGGAAATGGAAATGGACTTGGAGACCCGACCCGATGCGGGTGATGACGATCCGAACCGTGGCTTGCTGGAGGTCCCGTTCTGATCCAATGAAGGATGTTGAAGGCTGAACTGAACCGTGTTGATGATGGAGAGCTGAAGGTCGAACCGAACCGATTGTTAAGAGGGGATCCGAACCGATCCGGTAATGACCAATAACCCGAGATGCAAAGATAGTCCAAATGGAAGTTAGAGCTCAGGATAAAGTTGGGAACAAACGAGTTCACTTCATGGTTGGGCTTTGCAGAGGGACGTGTGCTAAGGAGTTATCAATGTTCATAACTTCGATTCACCACTTAAAAGGAATGATGGGTTACGTATCATTGCAGTAGAGTCATTATTACTCGAGGGGCAAAGTGATCGTAGTAAGACTATGAGCCAGTGCAGTGGGGGTCATTGTGACTCCATGGGGCAGAGTAGACATAGTAAAGGATTAGTAAGGCTATGAGCCAGTGCAGTGGGGTCATTGCGACTCCATGGGGCAGAGTGGACATAGCGAAGGATTAGCGGCTATGGATCAGTGCAGTGAAGTGATTATGACTTCATGGGGCAATGTGATCATAGCAAAGTATATTGGGCGATCGAAGTGGTGGATATCGTATGCTTTACGCACTAAGTGAGAGATGTGAGGATGGTTGCTATGATTGAATTGTTTGCCATCACTATGACATGCACACCCCCACCCCCGTTACCTTTACACCATTTGAAATGGCACCCTAGAGTGTTGTACAGTATGTAGTGCTAACTCTTTGGTTGCAGGTCCAGGTTCAGGTATGGTTTAGTATACCTGTTATTGTTCTGTTTAGATGCTTATCGCTCATAACATACTTTTTTCTGACCCAGAGTTTTATGTCTCTTCTTATTACTCTGGGTGCTCACATGAGCAGACTAGAGACAAGTTAGCTGGTGATGTGCGATTAGCTGATCCGGAGGTGAGCAGGAGGCTTCCACATATGATATATATATATATATAGACATTCTCCCTATGCTGTTGGTGGTCGCTACTTGGGCATTAGAAGTGTACCTCCCTTATCTTGCTTTTGTTTTTTTGAGACAGTTTGAAAAGTTGTAATAATGTTGGCTTTGGATCATAAGTTATACTTGGATTTTCCGCTGCTATGTTAGTTTGTTTTCAGCTTATGCACTATCTCACCTGTTTTATGTCAAGTATGTTTTTATTATATTTTGTTCCATGCGCTGTGAGACATTCTACAGGTTCCTTGTTAGTTCATTTCCTTCTTTCCTTTCCTTCTAACGACCGTCTGGTGCTAACTGCACATGTGTACAACGCACTTTTGGAGTAAATGTCGGTTGGTGCGGGGCGAGCCATCACATTAAATCTCAAAGTAACTAGAACTTACAGTGTGCGGATCGAGAATTTAGAAAGCAGAATCGAAGCTCTAGTCGAACAACCCCAATATGAAATTCCTAGCCGTAGTCTTCAAGCAATAGACTTCATGTTTTATTTTAATTTACTTATTTCAATTATTTCTGAGGCAGCATAAGGAGAGAATAAAATGGTGTAAAGAGAATGGGGTTAGGGGGCTGTTTATATAGGATTAGGCGAACGAATCTAAACTGAAAACGAGACCAAAAACATCAGAATGAACCCAGGCTCAAAATTGGGTTTCAACACCAGGTCGACCATAGGGTCGACCTTGCCCCTGGGAGGTTGACCATAGTGTCGACCACCAGGTCGACCTAGTCCTGGGCAGGAAAATTCCCACCCATTCTGCGCTGGGGTTTGAATTCGAATTTGAATTCGAGCTGTTTTTCGGTTCTGAAAATCCTTGAAACTTCGGAGGGTCATATCTCCCTCATACGGAATCCGTTTTTTAAAACTCGGACTCGTTTCCAAGCAGAATTTCGAGACGAATGCAATGACGCAACCCGTTTCCCTTGATTCTTATTTTAAAAATTAACTCTACCTTGATTTATTGTTTTAACATGTTATTAAAATACCGGGTATTACATTCTCCCCTCCTTAAAGGATTTCGTCCCCGAAATCTTCAAGTTAAGAAGAATGTGTCCTACCATCCAACATCCATCTACTCAAAAAAATCATCCACAAGCAGTTATTGTCCTTAAAAGATTTATAATGCTGTATGAACTTATGCAATAGTGTGTGTATATGTACTTATCTAATGCAAAAGATCAGGCGGTTACTGATTCAGTAAACCTCCTTAATGCAAAATATGCTAGTGCAATGAATCCAATATGTATGCAGTTTCCTAATATAATATCTACATGAGTGCACAACCATTCATCCATATGCAACATCTATATGATAACATATCAAGTTTCCATCTATGTACAAGTATAAGCACTCATGCATATGCAACATGAAAAATGTGACTGAGCCTATCTAGTGCCTAATATGTGTTATGCAACCATGAGCAACCACTTGCAATCATCAACCATAACATGTTTCAATCACATGTTTACATCCAAAAGGGTTCTACCTAAGGTTCTCAAGATAGGATCGAGAAGATAAAAAGACAAACATGGACAGCAAAAGCATGTACATGATACGAAGGTATGTAAACTTATAGGAAAAAGAGATCGAGAATGTACCCTCAAAAAAGAATTGGGTATAGCGCGCGTATCTTCTCTTCGGTTTCCCAAGTTGTGTCTTCTTGGGCTTCACTCCACTGTACTTTAACTAGCTTGACTTCTCGATTCCTTAGCTTCTTAATCTCTGTTCCTAAGACACGAATCGGAACTCGCCTCAATGTTGCTTCTCTTTCCACTTCTACGCCTTCAAGGATGCTTGGCTCAACCACTTCGGCAGACTCATGCAAGCACTTTCGGAGTTGCGAAACGAGAAAGACATTGTGTACTCCAGCCAACTTCTCGGGTAACTCTACCTTATAGGCCATCTGTCCAATCCTCTCGATGATAGGGAACGGTCCTACGAACCTCGGTGCTAACTTTCCAACCGCTCCAAAGTGACCCACATTGCGTGAAGGAGAAACTTTTATAAAGACCATACCTTCGACTTCGAACTTTAGGTCCGTCCTTCTCTTGTCCACGTAGGATTTCTGTCTATCTTGGGCCGTTTTCATCCGTCTTCGTATCAACTCAACCTTCTCGGAAGTGTCCCTTATCATGTCGGGTCCAAGTACGAGCTTGTCTGTCAACTCCCACCAACAAGTTGGTGACTTGCACAGTCTTCCGTATAAAGCTTCGAATGGTTCCATTCCTATGCTAGCTTGGTAACTATTATTATACGCGAACTCAACGAGAGGTAGGTGATCTTCCCAAGTACCACCAAAGTCAAGAATGCATAGTCTTAAAAGATCCTCTAGTACCCTATTTACCCTTTCGGTTTTTCCATCCGTCTATGGGTGATAGGCCGTGCTTAAACTTAGTCGTGTACCCATTGCTTCTTGTAAACTATTCCAAAATTCGCTAGTGAAAATCGGGTCACGATCGCTAAATATACTAGAAGGAACTCCGTGCAACCGTACTATTTCTCGAAGGTATATAGACGCTAGCCATGATGTGGTGCTCTTGCTCTTCACAGGAATGAAGTGAGCGCTCTTTGTGAGTCTATCTACTATAACCCATATGCTAGTATTGCCCTTCCTTGACCTAGGCAATCCATCCACGAAATCCATCGAGACACTCTCCCATTTCCATTGTGGAACCTCCAAAGGATGCAATAACCCACCGGGCCTTTTCGACTCGGCCTTTACTTGTTGGCACACCATGCACTTAGAAACGAATTCCGCCACATCCTTTTTCATCCCGTTCCAAAAGAAATTACACTTCATATCCTTGTACATTTTATCCCCTCCGGGATGTATAGTCATCTTCGAGTGATGTACCTCTTCGAGAACTCTCTTTACTAAGTCTCCTACTTGTGGGATACATAGTCTACCATCACGCCTTAGCCATACCTTGTCATCTATGGCATACCTACTGAGGTGACTTGACATCTCACCTCTAATCAACTTGTCCATGATCTCGACTATCTGTGGGTCTTCCTTCTGTGAAGTCCCTACTTGGTTTAGAAGCGTAGGCCTTAACTCAAAAGATGCTAACGTGATAGCCAACGACTCAACAACAAGTGTGAAATCAAAGGTTGCTATAAACTCTAGACTTTTACTTTCAACAAACAAAGGACTCAAGGTAAACCTTTTCCTACTTAGCGCATCCGCTACCACATTACCCTTGCCAGGGGTATAAGATATATCGAAGTCATATGATGCCAAGAATTCCATCCACCTCTGTTGCCTTAGATTCAAATCTTTTTGCGAAAAGAGGTACTTAAGCGATCTGTGATCGATATATAACTCAAACTTCTCACCTAGAAGATAGTGGCACCAAGACTTAAGCACAAAAACAATCGCGGCCAATTCCAAGTCATGTGTGGGATAGTTTTTCTCATGAACTTTAAGTTGTCTACCCCCGTAGCATATCACTTTCCCTTCTTGCATTAGGACAGCGCCTAATCCCATGCCGCACGCGTTTGTGTACACCGTAAACATCTTAACTCCGTTGGGTAATGCAAAAACTGGAGCTGTGGTAAGGGCTTTTTTAAGCCTTTGAAAAGCAATGTCACACTCTATGTCCCATGCAAAAGCTAGGTTCTTCTTCGTTAACCTAGTAAAAGGGGCTGAAATCTTAGCGAAGTCCTTAATGAACTTCCTATAGTAGCCTGCCAAACCGAGAAAGCTTTTCACTTCCTTTGCGTTCTTAGGAACTTTCCAGTCTTGCACCGCAACTACCTTTGTGGGGTCCACAACTATACCTTGCTTAAAAACTACATGTCCAAGAAACCGAACTTCTTTTCTCCCTAAATGGCACTTGAAGAACTTAGCCTTTAACTCGTGTGCTCTAAGCGTATCCATGACTTCCTTGAGATGTCTAACATGTTCTTCCTCATCCTTTGAGAAGATCAAAATATCGTCCACGAAGACCACCACAAACTTGTTAAGGAACTCCCTAAACACCCTACTCATCAAGTCTACGAAGTACGCGGGTGCATTCGTCAAACCAAACGGCATGACGAGCCATTCGAAGAAACCATCCGGAGTCCTAAACGCAGTCTTGTCAATGCTATCCTTAGCCACTCTAAGTTGATGGAATCCTATAGCTAGATCAAGTTGAGAGAAAATAGACGCTCCTACAAGCTGGTCGAACAAGTCGTCGATTCTCGGTAGTGGGTGCCTATTCTTCTTAGTCAGCTTGTTTAACTCACGATAATCTACGCATAGACGGAGCGAACCATCCGCCTTAGTAGCGAATACCACCGGAGCACCCCATTCAGAAATGCTTTGCCTAATGAAATTTTTCTCAAGCAACTCCTTAACTTGCTTACTAAGCTCTTTTCTCACTCGCGGGGCCATGTGTCTAATGGGCAATGCAACTGGCTTAGCATTATCAACAAGATATATATGGAAATCTATCTCGCGTTTAGGGGGTAACCCCTTAACCTCATCAAAGACATCGGGATATTCTCGGACTACCCTTACTGATTTTAAATCATCGATAGATGAGTCAAGAGATTCAAGATAACATAACATGACAGGACCCATAGGGTTACAAGAAATTTCAAGGGTATTACCAAGGCGAGTCACGAGTCTAACTACCCTTCGTTCACAATCAAGAATGGCTCCATTATTGGTTAGCCAATCCATGCGTAGAATCAAACCGTATCCCATAAATCCGAGAACATAAGCATTACATGTGAATTCTATGCTTAAGATAGAAATCCTTAAATCCACACAAATCATAGATAAATGAGCGGAGCCACCAATTGGATTTGAAACAATAACGGGATCCTCAACTAGAATAGTACATAGGTGCAAAGTTTCAACAATATCTGAAGAAATAAAAGTATGTGATGCGCCAGAATCAAACAAGGTTCGAACAGGATTATCAAAAAGATAGACTAAACTTTCGACAGAAATATTTCTACCTCGTTCTTGTGGAGGTACCGTGGGAGCGTAGACTTGTATCTAGAAGAAGGTCCAGCTCCTTGCCCTTGCTTCCTTGGGTAGGCCCTAGCCATGTGTCTTGTCTCACCACAGTGGAAATAGCCACCCATCTTCTTTTTCTTCTTCCTGCAATCTTTGACCAGATGTCCAGGAATGCCATAGAAATTACACTCTCTTTTCACGGGGTTTGTTGTTCTTCCCTCCTTTCTTTGGATCATCCCTCTTGTTCTGTGACCCTTCCCCCTTCTTATCTTGAGGCACTTCTTCTTTTGCCTCATTCTTGCCCTTGTCTTCCTCATTTAAGAGTGCCAAGTCTACTAACCTTTCGTAAGTAGCCCTCATAGGTATGTGGGTCATAACCAAGCTGTGAAGTGGCTCATTCAATCCCTTGACAAAACGGAGAGCCTTCTTATGAGGGGTATTCACTAAGTCCAGTCCAAACCGGGCCAGCTGATTGAATTGATTGGCGTACTCCTTAACCGTCATACTTCCTTGCTTAAGAGATAGGAACTTTTCCAGCTGTAGACTTCGTTCAGCTTGTGAGAGGAATTTCATCTCAAACCTTATCCTGAAATCCATCCATGTGTCAAAAGGTCTTTCAGCGTTAGTGACTTCCCACTAATAGGAAGCTTCGTCTTTGAGCAACCATACTGCCAACTATACCTTCTGCCTATCGTCCACCTCGAAGATAACGAACAGATCCTCAGTTTCTTTGAGCCAGTTCCTCGCTTCTACGAATGATTCAGTTCCCTTGAAATCCTTTCCACCCATGTCCCTAAAATCTCTACAGATCTTTGAGAAAGCATTTGCATGAGGAGGAGGAGGAGGAACCGCTGCAGCTGGAGGAGGAATATTTGCTGGGCCTACATCGTTGGCCCTAGCCTCTATGTACATCCTGAACCAGCTAGGTATTGGCACACCCTCCGGAAGGTTAAGATTCCCAGACATGCTTAAATGAAAAAGAAAAAGATTCAAATGAGGAAACAAAGGATAGTGCTAATGGCTTTTGGGGAATAGCCTTTAAATAAAACAAAACTTTTCTTGAAAAATGCTTCTTTGTAAACGGTTTTGAAAATAGTTTTAGAAGGTTTTAAAAACTTTTTCCCAGTCTAGTAACCTTCTGCTCTGATACTAAGTGTAACACCCCACCTCCGCTAGACTCACTCACAAAAGGAATGCACTAGTTTTGGAGGAGCGTTATCGAGGTAAACAATCACAGAAATATTACAAGACAGACATAAAGAAAACAACGGAAGAAGATAAATTTCATTACTTTCAAAATAGTCAAAGCCTTTTTCATCCAGAGTACCTAATAGCCAAAGTCATTATTTTCCATTACAACAAATTCTGTCTTGCATAAATAAAGAAGCATAAAAGCTTAAAACAACAAAAGTAGCATAATTCCCCAAGATAGCAGAAATGCAGCCATAGCCGAGCTCATGATCAAACCATACATGAGCTGAACTGAAAGCAAGAGAAATCCAAGCTAAGTGCTAGAGTTTCCTCCCTGAGAACCTGGGGGGGGGGGGGGAACGAAAGAAAAAGAGGCGAAAGAAAACATGTCAGTCATAAAGACTGGTAAGTCTTAGTGACTTTCAGCATAAAAACAGGTAAAGGTAACATGACATGTATAAACTTAAAGTAAACATAAGGATGCTGTCAAGATGGGAAAGATAGACTAAGATAACATGATAAATCAAGTATAGCATCGCATGTTCAAGATTCGCTGCACCAACTGTACTAGTATCCCAAACCCATGTCATATATTAACCATGAAATGATCTCTTGGCCCAATATCATGAAATAACCCATTTCGGGGTCCTACGGAACGATCCATTAATCGATTGGTTCCCTACAAGTTCTAGCTCGTCGTGTGTCTGTGTCATACGGCCCTATCACGAATGTAGTCACCTGTGCTAGGTCCACCATAGGGTGTATCAAGCCCTAGGGTGCCAACCACCGACACGAATCAAGCACGCACAGTGTAAACCTACTGGTACCCAATGCCTGTTTTTTTCAACTCCGGACTACGTGCACGACCATAGTCCGCCTGAACCTACACTGGCACACCAACTCAGCCGTCGTTCTGGTCGCTTACAATCAGCCCAGTAATCGTGCCCCACCCTGCCTAGTTCCAGGGTACCATGATACATCTAAGTGGGTTACTGCTGAAATGGACCGCATAACTAGGATTTCCGTCCAATAGGTTAAGTGTTGTCATTTAAATTCGTGAATTAACCCTTATCAGTCTAGCATGTCAAGTTGGTTAAGTGTTGTCTTTCAATTTTTGACTTAACCCCACTAATCATGTGTCAAGTTGGTTAAGTGTTGTCTTTCATGTTCATGACTTAACCATATTATGTGGCATTAATTCATTAATGCACCCCAACCTCTCACATCAGACCTGTTGTTGTGGTCACTGGATATGCCGGGCGGTTCCGGGAAGATTTACACCACAACTCAGTCTAACCTCGGGTTTCAAGCGCGATATGACCAACTACCCAAATTGGATCCTATTGTTTGCAGTCACTGGATTTGCTGGGCGGTTCCGGGCAGAATTACACTGCAAACTCAACCCAACCTCGAGTTGGCCATTTTCAAGTTCATTCTAGTGTCATGTCCATGTTCAAGTTTCATGTCAAGTTCGTGTCAAGTTTCATGTCAAGTTCCATGATTCATGTTCATAACCAATCCATGTTTTGCCTAATCTACCCAAATCGTATTCCCATCGCACGTTAATGTGAATCGATCTAGATTACAAGTAAATCCAAATCCAAAATAAAAGGGAATAACATCAAAACTATGATAGGCAAAAGAACGAGCACAAGGTGATAAATCTAGCATGATATAGCTTGAGATAATTGGTTATAACATCACTGGCATATAGAATAATAGTCCCGAAACATTAGGATTACGGATCTAGCATAATAAGGTGATAGTTATGATAAAGGCGATAATCCAAACTTGTGAAAAGTAGATTTATTCAACATCACAGGCATGATAATACTATGGACATGAAGGAGTTTGATTTACAACATGAATAGGTCCAAACTGATTTCATAGCAATATTCCCAAATGTCAAGATCCTAGATGGAAACTAGAATAGACGTGAATCGATTATCATACTTAAGTCCAATTTCACTTTATCTCATGTCCAAATTACAATTAACAAGTTTAAATCTCAAAGTAACTAGAAATTACAGTGTGCGGATCGAGAATTTAGAAAGCAGAATCGAAGCTCTAGTCGAACAACCCCAATATGCAATTCCTAGCCGTAGTCTTCAAGAAATAGTCTTCGTGTTTTATTTTAATTTACTTATTTCAATTATTTCTGAGGCAGCATAAGGAGAGAATAAAATGGTGTAAAGAGAATGGGGTTAGGGGGCTGTTTACATAGGATTAGGCGAACGAATCTAGACTGAAAACGAGACCAAAAACATCAGAATGAACCCAGGCTCAAAACTAGGTTTCAGCACCAGGTCGACCCCCAGGTCGACCATAGGGTCGACTTTTCCCTGGGAGGTCGACCATAGTGTCGAGCCCCAGGTCGACTTGGTCCTGGATTGGAAAATTCCCGCCCAGTCTGCGCTGGGGTTTGAATTCGAAATTCGAATTCGAATTCGAGCTGTTTTTCGGTTCTGAAAATCCTTGAAACTTCGGAGGGTCAAATCTCCCTCATACGTAATCCGTTTTTCGAAAACTCAGACTTGTTTCCAAGCAGAATTTCGAGACGAACGTAATGGCGGAACCCATTTCCCTCGATTCTTATTTTAGAAATTAATTCTACCTTTATTTATGGTTTTAACATAGTATTTTAAATATCGGGTATTACACTTTATTTGGGGGCTCATTTTGAATTGCCGGTTCTCTATTTTAGTTAACGGCTTGGCCAAAGTTTTTCTGACTCCAGCAGGGTTCTTCGCCAAGGAGATCCCTTGTCCCCAACCTTTTTTGTCATTGTTGTAGAAGTTTTCATTCGAGAGGTGCACTTTCTAATGACAGTTGGACAGAAACACCGCTTTGGTATTCCAAGCGGTTGCCCTGTGATTTCTCCTTCATCTCTTGCACATGACATAATCATTTTCTCTAATGGGAATCATTGATCCAGTAGACGACTTCTGGGTTTTCTTCATTTTTACTAATGGAGTTCAGGGTAACTTGTCAATGCTTCTAAGAGTTGTTTCATGCCAGTCAAATCTACAGGCCTTGGAAGGATTGCATGGATTGCTTCCTTCTCCGATTTTCAGGTTGCCTCTCTTCCTTTGCCTTATCACTGCATTGTTCTTTATAGAGGCTGCAAACTTAACGTCATTTTCGATCACCTTTCGAACAAAACTTAAGGGATAATAGTGAGATGGAATTCTGCTTTACTCTTTCGAGCTGGTAAACTGGTCCTAATCAAGTCATTCCTTAATTCTATAGGTTCTTATGTCTTCGCAGCCATGATTCCCACTACCTCCTTCTTTTGCTCTTATCGATCCTTAGACTCTTCCTTTTTCTAGGGGAAGAGGACAATGCAAGGAGACGTCACTGGGTTTCTTGGGATGCCATATGTCATCTTAGACGTGAGGGTGGTTTGGGCTTACAGAACCCTTGGGATGTTTGTAAGGCATATGCTTGTAAACTCTAGGTTCATTTTTGTACTAGCGTCTCTCTTTTGGCATCGTTCCTTCATACTAAATATCGATGCCTTGGGCCTTTGAATTTAACCAGATACTCATCTTATGCGAGTGAGACGTGGAAATTTTTGCAATCAGTGAAGGATTTTCTTATTTACACGTTCGAGGTATCAGTTGGAATGGAGGTCTTTTCTCCCTTATGGCTGTTTGAAATTCTGCACATATTCTTGTGCCACGAATTCCAATTTTCTCTTTCTTCTGGGACCGTCGCATCTCGCTTATGATCTCCATATTTATGTGGAAATCCTTTGTTACGGAATTCCACTTGATGTAAACTCATGAGGATCGGTATGCTTCTTGTCTCCCGGTTGCAGTTGTTGCCGTAAGTGGATTTGGAATCGGTCTCCCGTCTTTTCTTGTTCGGTGAATGCGCATATGCTGTTTGGGCTTACTGTTAGGGTATGGTGGGTTTAGGTATCGACGCATCTTCCCTTAATGATCATCTTCTTTCTTGGTGGACTGGTAGGAAGGGAAGGATTTCCAATCCATCCTTTTCCGCTTTCTTCCTTGTCTCATTTGCAAGAATCTCTGGTGCTCTCGAAAAAAGGCCGTTTTCAATGACATATCAATGTTCTCTCCTTCCACCGTTCATATGGTAAAGGATAATATTTTCTCGCTTTCAGAGGACGGCCTTTGTTGGAAAATCTCCATCTTTTTTCTTTTCAGTGGGCTATCTCATTTTCAGTCACCCAGGGATCTCGTCTTCGTGCGCGAGTGGGATATCTAGCATTCGGATTGGAGCTTGGCAGGCTTTTGGAATGGAGATTGACAGTAAGCTCGGTTGCTCGGAGTTAGTTTTGGTTGGAGAGGCACTACTGGATGGATGCGGGTGGTGTTTGGATGCAGGAGCAGGCCTTCTCGATTCGGTGGTTTGGTTCCTGGGGGCTTCTCTTTCCCTCGTCTGTTATGGTGGTATATTTTATGCTCTCTCAATTTTATTCTCGATTTGGAGAAGGGTTTTTCCTATACTTCTTGAGTTTCTTATATTTCTTTGTTGTTGTGGGGGTGTTTATTACGACCTGTTTCGATGTGTTGGCTTTTGGTTTGTGCTTTTTTGGTTTTGGCTTCAGGCTTAGTGCTCGATTAGCATTGTTATTTTTTATTTATGAGCCATGGAAGAAAGACATTTTTTCTCCTCCTCTGTTAGGATTATTTCTATTCCCAACAAATGTATACACAAATATATAAAGAAAGATTAATCAAGTAGAAGTTGTTGATTAACAAATGAAGTTTTATTAAATAAAAGAAGTGCTTTGGATGTTCGTTCTTTTGTTGTGTAAACCAAGCAAGGCTATTTTCTGTTTACTATCGTCAAGTTTGAACTTGATAGTCGATTATTCGACTATATAGTTTGACCTTAAATCAAACAATTAGCTTTGAATAAGCCGAGATTGGTAAGTATTCTACTTATCGAAAATAATTTCAAACCTAATGTACAAGTTTTATGTTTTGGAAACGGTTGTGAAGTTGAGTCTATATGGCAATTCAAGATCTGATTGAGATGCTCGAACACATGTAGTGATTCCAAAATTGGTTGAATCATTCATGTGTGATTCCAAGGGGAACCTATGTGTGATTCATAGATTTGTTGAGGAATCCATTTATGTTTTGATATCTATTGAGCTGCAGAATTCCAATCGGTGTTTCTTGTTCTATTCGAGTGATGAAGATTCGTGTGGAGATGCTAAACGTAACCTCGACATTGGAAATGGCTAAAGATAGAGTAGCACCACTACATGGTGTTTAGCTAACCCACAAAAGGGTATGTTAACTCCATATCTAGATTATGGTTATAAATGTTGCGCGGGTGAGTTGGATGTACTTGGTTCCACGTGGTGCACTTCGGTGTTTTCATGCGTGGGCCAGCTGTGCTTCCCTTCTGGTATATTTTATCTAGAGGTACACGATGCTAAGTAGGTAATTCCTGATCTTTGTCAGGAGGCTGGCTTCAATTTATTTGGGGATGTCTCTAATGGAAAATCTATATGTGAACGTACCTTAACGATTTTATTTGTACCTTCAATGTTGTCGAATGTAACAAATGTAACTATTCCAGCTATTTGATAGATCCATATTCTGCACCCTAAACATTATCTATTATAGAACTTTATTAAACCTAATGAATGGTTGCACGCTTTTGAGGGGAGAATAATTACGGTAATCGTACGTCCTTAAATTATATTGAAATATGTCAAATATATGTTGAGTTTCTCATGCTGATTTACTAGCCTGATCCGGGTGTTATTTTATTATAATGCTCGTACCAAACCAATTATATTTTTCAAATCAAACTTAGAGTGATTTGGAGCTTCAGGAGAGAGGCTGATGTCGATATATGCTCATATTCTTTTATTTATTCAGCTGTGTGTGTTGTTTTATGTATCAACAATTATAAGATTGAGTTATTATAACCGTCCAACTATCCTATTGCTTTCGTGCTCCGACTGATGTATGTATAGTACAGTTTTTCTCTTTATGTGTTGTTTATGTTATAGATTATTCATTATATTATGAGATTCTATTTTTTCTTTTCTTTCTTATGTTCCTCTGTCTCTTTTCTATTCCCCTTGCAATCAATCATTCTGGCATTTTGTAACAACCCAGAAAAATCAAAACCAATTTAAAATTTTTATTTGGCAATTTTAACGGATTTTGAATATTTAAAATGATTTATTTTAAGTAATAAAGACTAGAAATTTATTTTGAATAGAATTAGAACATATAAATTTATTTATATCGAAATTAGAATATAAATATTTACTTTAATTATAAAAGGAATTGGAAATGGCGCGGTAGTTTGAAAATTCGATTTCAATTTCAAATGAATGTACAGGATTCAAAATAAACCGGATTTTAGTGAAACCAAAAATATTAGAATCCATTTGAAAATATCTTTCCAAGGAACCAGAAAAATCCAAATTTCATAGCGGAAATAAAAAGTTATGCCCAGTTGAAAATTCAGAATAGTCGCTATGGAAATTAAAAATAGGAATTTTGCAAACGACCTCCGTTTTCAAGGAGACCACTTTTCTTGGATCCGGAATGTCAAATTATTGTTAGATTCCAATTTTCATAATTTATGGAATCAATATGTGAGTGTGGCAAAAGAAAACATGTTTTGACAGTTTCAGTCAATTTGGATCGACCATAAAATAGCCATTTTTTAAACGGTCTTCAAATTCGACAAAATTAGTTTTGTTAAGACCGTATTGTCAAAACATAGCCAGATTTATTTTTTTGGAATTTTTAGATTCAGTATGCGGCTCCGGTAATTTAAAATGTGCGTTTGAATTTAAAATATAATGATTTATATTTTAAATTTAGCGGAAATTGATCGTAACAGCCGAATTGGGTTACGAAACATATCCCATTGAGTTCAGGATGGGGGTATTTAGCAAGGGGCAACAGTCGTTGGGTTTGATTTTGGGTTTGGATGAAAATTCAACTTTACGGAGAAAGAAATAATAACATAAATAAATTATATAATATATATACACCCCCTCCCGCTATCACTAAACCCTAAATTAAAATCGTGCCCCAATTTTTGAAAACCTTCTAAGCCTACCCATCGTCGCCCGTCGCTCCAACCCCCCTCCGCAGCGACCTGCCGCCAGCCCCTCCCCACGTCAGCGCCACCTCGACACCCCCCTCCTCTCGTGCTCGCTCTCTCCACTTAAACACCCCCAATGCACTTCGAAAGCCACCAATCCACCGCCACTGCCTGGAGACCGCCGTCTCCTACCACCTGAGGCACCCCGCACCGCCTGCGATACTCCCGAACCTCCTCTGACCGCAACTAACCAATGTGGGCCCCCAATAATCGAATTTAAGGTGAATTTTTGTTTATTTACTTATTATTTTATGTAATTAGATTTAGAAATATAAAAATTAGTTTTTTTTCTTTTTTTTTGTATCATAGCAAAATAAAATATGGCTTTTGTATATATATTAGGAATGTAAAAATATAATTTTTACATATCTAGCAAAGTAAAAATATAATTTTTATATATCTAGCAAAGTAAAAATATAATTTTTATGTATGTATAGAAGTAAAAATATAATTTTTATTATATAAATAGCAAGATAAAAATATAATTTTTATTTTGGAAGTTGCGGTATAAAGGTGTGATTTTTATATGAATAACGTGATGAAAAAAAATACGATTTTTACATATATGGGTTTGAGATTAAAATACGATTTTTATATATACAGTAGCGTCATCAAAATAGGATTTTTAATATATAATAGCTATAAAAAAATGAGACAACCCGAACTTCCCCGTGAAGGAAAGCCTGGATTGCTTTGAGAACAAGCCACATCGGGACGCAAACAGAAGAACATTTCATTGCTTATTACAAAAATTCATCAGAATACAAGAATATACAGAGTATGAATAAATACTATACATCAGAGAAATATCAGAGATTTAAATACATTAGTGCAGCGGAAAAATAATACAATACACAACTCAAAGAGATATATGGATACAGAGCTTTCCGGATATCGTTCCAGCTGTAAATCAGGATCCTGTGAATAAAAATCTGGAAAACCAAAACTACTAGCTGCCCATGTAAAAATAAGGGCACCCAGAGTTTAGGTTAAAACAATAAACTCCAGGTCAGTCGTGTGAATGGTGTAAGATCTAAAACAGTTATTTAAAGCTTTAATTTAAATCAGATATATCAAGGGACCACGCCGTATAACACGGAACGGGTTTCCTCCCAAGAATACCAGTGCATATAACAAAACAACGCAATGCTTTTTGGAAAAATGAAGCTATTATAAGACCCAGGTCCCATCACACAATGCAACACAAGCCAGAGGATATGGTTTTCCCTTATAATAGCCAAACATGTTTGGTACGTTAAAAACAAATCATTTGATACTATTATAAGTGCATAGCGTATAAAACAACTTCAAATACAAATGTATCAATCCTAGACGGCATGGGTACCATATATCATGTCGCCAATACTAGGCTCTACAATCAAAACCGCAAATGTCATGTATCGGAAGTTGGATTTCCATCTATGAACCAAGGCAAGGGACCGTCCTTACCGAATTCAAGACAATCTAGCCCATGTCTCAGGATCAGAACGCATCGACCCTTGGAGCGACAGGGCCGGTCCACCATTGTGGATTAAAATGCCTGAACACTACGTTTCCCCGCCCTTTGGGGCGTAAATGAGCCAAATGACTCCATTGGCTCCACATAGTACCGATATATCCGAGGCGCCTCGCAATTCAACAACCATACATGTGGAAATAATATAAATGTCAAGGATGGTAGGTCACTGACACCACCCTAGCTAGAAGGAAACGCATGCCCTCCCTGAGGTCGTCTCCCGTTTCTGGTTCACAACAGGGGTGTGAGGCTCGCGAATCAACGCTACACAAAGCTATGCCACACAGGCCGTGCCTTGATCATCAACCTCAAGACTCTGCTTTTCAACAGAAGCCTTGATCATTTGCATCTTAGCATGCCACACAGGCAAACCACTCCAAGCAACCGATATCCATCACTCACACATAATGATATCTAATGTTAGACACACAGTCCATTTACAAGTCCGTTCTGGGTCTGAACGAAACCGGAGGCACCTTGTACCTCGCATATCCATCGATCTCCAAGTACGTCTGAACGATCACCAACTGATTCCCTCCTCTTGGGTGTACAGCCCAATTAAGATCATCAATAATTATCCAAACGATGTGAAGACCTCTGGTCTTCGACCACCGTCTTCATCCTCGACACATCTTCGAATCAGATATTCTGAATGGGATGAATCCGGTCTTTCTGAATAACTCGCGTATATAATAAACAAGTGTTATACAAACATAACATACGACTCATTCCAATTCAGAATATTCTTTTATTCAAATATTCTTATACTTTGGGAAAGGTTCCTATTAATTTTATCAAAGATAAATTCTTTAAATTTATTCTTTAATCTTCTTTTGAATATCAATTCAAACCAAATTATGGTTTATCCAAACTAGTCGGGATTAACGAACCTTACCGAAGTAATCATTTGTATAATTTCCCAACCCCAACCTATTACCCCATGAAGTAAAACTGGTAATACTTCATATCTAACACCACGGTGTTATCGGTAAATTCAATTACCATTTCACGTTCAAACCTAATTAAGGATTTAATTGTCGCCTGGAGCAAAACTGGCGATTCTCCATTCTCGATCATTTCAATCCAATTAAAGATTCATTAAAACTCCACTTGGTTTTAATCTTCCCAAAAATCAATATTAATGATCTTTTAACTTGGGAAATCATATCCTATCTTTAACTGGGTTGAAGAACCAATGTCATTTAAAACACGGTTCACGATAAACCCAAAAATCAATTCCAAATCAATTCCAATTAAATACCATTTAATTGGTATACTTCATTAGATCTAAATAAAAAGATTTAATCTTTTTCTCAACTGGGTTTCAGAACAGTGTTAATGAAGACACCATTCACGGCAAACCCAAATCCCATTTGATATTAAATACAAGGCTCTGAATAGAAAACATATCGGCTTATATTCAATATCAAATTCTACGACCAACAAATATCATATTGGAAATAACGATATAAATATATCTTTCAAATTTCCATAACAATATCTGTATAATCACGAAATCCAACATCGAAATATTCCAAAGACAATTTCGATTCAAATCCATTCCAATTCAATTATTGGAAATTCTGGTTACATTTACAACCCTTTCAAATCCAATTTATTTATTTTCAAAAATATTGGATTTATGATTCTAGTTCAAAACTAGTTCATTTCGATAAAAAACTATTTTTATCTTTTCGAATATGGAGTTTTTCATCCCAATTCTTTCCAAATCATTTCTTATGATTTTACACAAATTATTGCTATTTTTAAAATTTTTATCAAGGCCCGTACGGTCGATTTCCATCAACGGCCATCGAACTGCACTTACAGCGACCTTTTTCAAATTTGATTTTGACATAATTCCAAATCCAACCATTAGATTTCTAATCTCTAATATTCGTTAGAAAGCTCTTTTCGATACGAACCCAACAGTTCTGGTTTTAGGAGAATCCGACGGTCAGATCTCCCGTAACGTCCATTCGAAGTCAATGGTCGAAATTCGCGAACTACCGCAGCGCGGTGCGTTCTATTCAGGCCATTATATATATATATATTATATATTATATATATTATATATATTTCGTTGATTTCCTTTCAAAACGTATTTTATAAATCGTTTTAAATTCGTTTTCAAAACGATTTCAACTTCCTATTCAATTTCTAATCAAAAATGATTATTCCATATCGTCGATATATGAATGATAATATTTTCAAAACGTTATATTTTGAAATCAATTCCTTTTCGATATTCATTATAATAATGAATAAAATCAGTATAAATAACGTTCGCGTCCAAATGGCGCATCTCCAATCAACACGGCTTTATATTTTTTTCTACTTCAAATATTTCTTTTCAAATATTTCTATTTTAAATATTTCTTTTCAAATATTTCTTTTTCAAATATTTCTATTTCAAATATTTCTAGGTCAAAACTGGAATGAGGCCCAATCAATTACTATAGATTTTATTCCTATGGATTTCCATACAATACATGTATATATCAATAGTGATAAACAATCATCCATCATCCAGAGTGCACTACTTTACTGCATAAGCATTGAATATAAATAATCAACACTTACCATAGCCTGTCAACCAATCGATCGACATATAACTAAACAATTGGGATTAGTGCATGTCAATATCATCCCAACACCCATGTGGGGTTTCAATCAATCAAACACATATTTTATTTATGCAGTTGGACGATGTGCAAAATTTATCGTCCCAATCAATATCAGTCAAATCGGTGTACATAAACAAATCTTTCGATTTGTAAATGAATATTTATTTTACTTCAACACATGAATATATATTTTATTTCATCACATGAATATATAATTTTATTTCAACACATGAATTTTAATCTATTCAACACATGAATTTTATTCTATTCAACACATGAATTTTATTCTATTCAACACATGAATTTTTACTTTCCATTCCACCTCACAATCAATTTTCACACAAACAAATCAATCCAAACGTAATCAAACAAACAAGTCGTCCATGGTCTGTGGACGACGGGTGTCAGGTGCTACTAAGCACCGTCTGCATCCTAGAATATATTTCAACTAGAAAATAAATTAAAAGTGAGGAGTTCTCACCGAGGGTCCCACTCCTCCATTTCATTTCTGAAATTCAGAACAGTCTGGATTTGCCTAAAATTCCAATGCGATCCTTTCCTCCTGTTCACAGTAAAAATCGCATTTTTTTAATATGATGTTTATTTTAAAAATCACATCTTTATAATGACACTTCATATATACAAATCATATATTTTTACAACGCCTCTTTCTATATAAAAATTATATTTTTATATCTCTACTTCTTATATAAAGATCGAATTTTTATTTCGATGCTATATGGATAAAAACCACATTTCTATTTTCTATTCATATTTATAAAAACCAAATTTCTATCGCTATTCTACATATATAAAAATCATATTTTTATTCTTTACATTATATAAAAATCATATTTTTATTCTTTACATTATATAAAAATCATATTTTTATTCTTTACATTATATAAAAATCATATTTTTATTTAATGAAAAATCACATCTTTATGATAAGAAACAATCTCTTTTTATTATAAAAACCATAACTTTACATTTTAAAAATCCTACCTTTTTATTTATCAAAAATATAATCCTTCTCTTTATAAAAATCTTAACTTTATTTATATAAAAAATCTAAACTTTACAAATCGTTATTCTAGATAAAAATAAAACTGATTTTTGTATTTAATCACTTTTAAATAAACTGAAATAAATAAACAAAACAAAATTAAAAGGGTACTTACAGTCGCAGTTTTAGGGGTGGAGGATTGGAGTTGGTGTCTGCGTGGCGGCGGGATGAGGTGTAGGGTCTGGTGGCGTCGGACTTGATAGGGGGTCTCGTCTGAGGTGTTGTGGCCTCCCAGGGCGGCGGGGTGCACGGCCTTCTAGGGCGGTTTTGGGTTCCGGGGCTCACGCGAGGGGGAGGGCTGACGAGTGGAGGATAGCGGCGACTTCAAGGGTGGCGGCGACTTCAAGGGGGGAAGGCGACGGCAATTGTTTTTTTTCTTATTTCCTTTTTTTGAAAAGTGACAGGGGAAGAAGTGAGGGGAGAGAGAGTGTGGAGAGAGTTATATATTTATATATTTAATTATTTTATATTTCAAAAAGTTGACTTTTTTTAATCCCAAACGAGTCCCAACGACTGTCGTCCCTAGCGTATTACCCCCACTCCGAACACAATGAGATATGTATCGTAAGCCAGTTGGGCTGTTTCGATCGGTTTCCATCAAAATCCAAATATAAATCTATGTATTGAATTTGAACACGCATTTCAATTTACCAGGGCCACATACGGACTCTAAAAATTCCAGAAAAATATTTTCTAGCTTCGTATTGACGATATGGTCTTAACAAAACTAATTTCGTCAAATTTGAAGACCGTTTTAAAAATGGTCATTTTTCCAGTCGACCGAAATTGACTAAAACTATCAAAACACGTTTTACTTTGCCACGCTCACATATTGATTCGAAAAATCATGAATTTTGGAATCTAGCAATAACTTGACATCCCGGATCCAACAAAAGTGGTTTTGTCGAAAACAGAGATCGTTTGCAAAATTTTCATTTTTTAGGGCTAAATTCCATAGCGACTATTTTGAATTTTCAACTGGGCATAACTTTTTATTCCCGCTATTAAATTTTAATTTTTCGAATTCGTTGGAAAGATATTCTCAAATAGATTCTAATATTTTTGGTTTTGCTAATATTCGGTTTATTTTGAATCCTATACATTCATTTGAACTTTGAAATCGAATTTTCGAACTACCGCGCCATTTTCAATTCCTTTTATAATTAAAATAAAATATTTATTTTCTAATGACGATCTATATAAGTATATACGTTCTAATTTTATTCGAAATAAATTTCTCGCCGTTATTATTTAAAATAATTCATTTCAAATATTCAAAATTCATTAAAATTGCCAAAATAAAAATTTCAAAATGGCTTGGATTTCCGGGTTATTACAATCTCCCCCACTTAAAACTTTTCGTCCCCGAAAAGGAACGAAGCTGAAAGTTGTTTTACAAATCAACTAAACTTTCATTATTTTCATTATGGCTTAAGTTCTTCAACTTTGCAGTTTCTAAGAATTTTTCAAATTTTTCATAAATTTGGCTAACACCCTAAATTTTCGAAAAATTTCGCCATAACCTCCCCTGCACTGGGAGCTTCGGGATATTTCAAATAGCCTCCCATGGCCCTCACCAATCCAAAAGGAAAAAGAAACAGCCAACCGGCTCATAAAATCATCAAAAACCCAAGAAATACAATAAACATATACCTATTTGTCGGGCAAACAATTTTATTCCTCTTCTCTAGCCTCCTTGCTATGACCTGTTCAATGTAAGTACATGTACAAGCATGCAAATGGGATAAATTTTCAATACAATCCACTATTGGGTTTAATTTGGCTAAAGGTTCAACATTTAATTAATCAAACAATAATCAAACAACACAATCAGCAATCAATTAGTTGATTATCTTTTCAATCACATAACTTTGATATTTAGTCAAAAAAATCAAATTTTTGGTGCCAAATCACAATAATAGGCCCTATCTAATTTTGGTTCTCACACCAGTCAATTGGAAATATATAGAAATCCCACTTTCGAAACGCTAAAATAAATTCTGATCATGACGCGTCAATCATCAGAATCATGTCTGAGCGACTAGAGTGTGATTCTATATCTATCCAGTATACTAAAACTTCGAATACACGTGGATCATACGTATATACAAAATCTTTATATACTTGATTGTCCAAATCAATACAACTAAATATGCAAATACATATAACTAATTTAAATTTTCAAAACAAACTTTGTTTTCATTTTAAAAATATACTCTTCACACTCGTTCTAGGACACTGTTGATACCATCTCTAACGAGTCATTCCCGTTGGATATTACTAATCCAATCTCTGATGAATTCTTTCATATGGTTCTAATGTGTCTTGTTCTCCAAGCTCTGTAAACCAAAGCTCTGATACTAAATGAGACGACCCGTACTTCCCCGGGAAGGAAAGACCGGATTGCTTTGAGAACAAGCCACATCGGGACGCAAACAGAAGAACATTTCATTGCTTATTACAAAAATTCATCAGAATACAAGAATATACATAGTATAAATAAATACTATACATCAGAGAAATATCAGAGATTTAAATACATTAGTGCAACGGAAAATTAATACAATACACAACTGAAAGAGATATACGGATACAGAGCTTTCCGGATATCGTTCCAGCTGTAAATCAGGATCCTATGAATAAATATCTGCAAAACCAAAACTAATAGCTGCCCGTGTCAAAATAAGGGAACCTAGAGTTTAGGTTAAAACAATAAACTCCAGGACAATCATGTTATTGGTGTGAGAACAAAAACAGTTATTTAAAGCTTTACTTTAAATCAGATATATCAAGGGACCACGCCGTATAACACGGAATAGGTTTCCTCCCAAGAATACCAGTGCATATAACAAAACAGCGCAATGCTTTTTGAAAAAATGAAGCTATTATAAGACCCAGGTCCCATCACACAATGCAACACAAGCCGGAGGATAGGGTTTTCCCTTATAATAGCCAAACATGCTTGGTACATAAAAAACAAATCATTTGACACTATTATAAGTGCATAGTGTATAAAACAACTTCAAATATAAATGTATCAATCCTAGACGGCATGGGTACCATATATCAAGTCACCAATACTAGGATCTACAATCAAAACCGCAAATGTCACGTATCGGAAGTTGGATTTCCATCTGTGAACCAAGGCAAGGGATCGTCCTTACCGAATTCGATATAATCTAGCCCATATCTCAGGATCAGAACGCATCGACCCTTGGAGCGATAGGGCCGGTTCACCAATGTGGATTAAAATGCCTGAACACTGCGTTTCCCTGCCCTTTGGGGTGTAAATGAGCCAAATGACTCCATCGGCTCCACATAGTCACCGATATATCTGAGGCGCCTCGCAATCCAACAACCACACAGGTGAAAATAATATAAATGTCAGGGCTGGTAGGTCACTGACACCACCCTAGCTAGAAGGAAACGCATGCCCTCCCTGAGGTCCTCACCCATTTCTGGTTCACAACCGGAGTGTGAGGCTCGCGAATCAACGCTACACAGAGCTATGCCACACAGGCCGTGCTTTGATCATCAACCACAAGACTTTGCTTTTCAACAGAAGTCTTGATCATTTGCATCTTAACATGCCACACAGGCAAACCACTCCATGCAACCGATATCCATCAATCATACAGAATGATATCCAATGTCAGACACATAGTCCATTTACAAGTCCGTTCTGGGTCTGAATGAAACCGGAGGCACCTTGTACCTCGCATATCCATCAATCTCCATGTACGTCTGGACGATCACCAACTGATTCCCTCCTCTTGGGTGTACAGCCCAATCAAGATCATCAGTAATTATCCAAACGATGTGAAGACCTCTGGTCTTCGACCACCGTCTTCATCCTCGACACATCGTCTAATCAGTTATTCTAAATGGGACATACCCAGTCTTTCTGAATAACTCGCATATATAATAAATAAGTGTTACACAAACACAACATACGCCTCATTCCAATTCAGAATATTCATTTATTCAAATATTCTTATACTTTGGGAAAGGTTCCCATTAATTTTATCAAAGATAAATTCTTTAAATTTATTCTTTAATCTTCTTTTGAATATCAATTCAAACCAAATTATGGTTTATCCAAACTAGTCGGGATTAACGAACCTTACTGAGGTAATCATTTGTCATATTTCCTAACCCCAACCTATTCATCCCATGAAGTAATACAGGTAATACTTCATATCTAACACCACGGTGTTATCAGTAAATTCAATTACCATTTCACGTTCAAATCTAATTAAAGATTTAACTATCGCCTGGAGCAAAACTGGTGATACTCCTGTCTCGATCATTTCAATCTAATTAAAGATTCATTAAAACTCCACTTGGTTTTAATCTTCCCAAAAATCAATATTAATGATCTTTTAACTTGGGAAATCATATCCTATCTTTAACGGGGTTAAAGAACCAATGTCATTTAAAACACGGTTCACGATAAACCCAAAAATCAATTCCAATTCAATTCCAATTAAATACCATTTAATTGGTATACTTCATTAAATCTAAATAAAAAGATTTAATCTTTTTCTCAACTGGGTTTAAGAACAGTGTTAATGAAGACACCATTCACGACAAACCCAAATCCCATTTGATATTAAATACAAGGCTCTGAATAGAAAATATATCGGCTTATATTCAATATCAAATTCTACGACCAACAAATATCGTATTGGAAATAACGATAAAAATATATCTTTCAAATTTCCATAACAATATCTGTATAATAACAAAATCCAACATCAAAAATATTCCAAAGACAATTTCGATTCAAATCTATTCCAATTCAATTATTGGAAATTCTGGTTACTTTTACAACCCTTTCAAATCCAATTTATTTGTTTTCAAAAATATTGGATTTATAATTCTAGTTCGAAACTAGTTCATTTCGATAAAAATCTATTTTTATCTTTTCAAATATGGAATTTTTCATCCCAATTATTTCCAAATCATTTCTTATGATTTTACCCACATTATTGCTATTTTTAATAATTTTATCAAGGCCCGTACAGTCGATTTCCATCAACGGCCATCGAACTGCACTTACAGTGACCTTTTTCAAATTTGATTTGGACATAATTCCAAATTCAACCGTTAGATCTCTAATCTCTAATATTTGTTAGAAAGCTCTTTTCGATACGAACCCAACGGTTTCGATTTTAGGAGAATCCGACGGTCGGATCTCAAAACTGGAATGAGGCCCAATCAATTACCATAGATTTTATTCCTATGGATTTCCATACAACACATGTATATATCAATAGTGATAAACAATCATCCAGAGTGCACTACTCAACTGCATAAGCATTGAATATAAATAATCAACGCTTACAACAACCTGTCAACCAATCGATCGACATACAACTAAACAATTGGGATTAGTGTACGCCAATATCATTCCAACACCCGTGTGGGGTTTCAATCAATCAAACACATATTTTATTTGTGTAGTTGGGCGATGTGTAAAATTTATCGTCCCAATCAATATCAGTCAAATCAGTGTACATAAACAAATCGTTCGATTTGTAAATGGATATTTATTTTACTTCAACACATGAATATATATTTTATTTCAACACATGAATATTTTTTTTTATTTCAACACATGAATTTTATTCTATACAACACATGAATTTTATTCTATTCAACACAAGAATTTTATTCTATTCAACACATGAATTTTTTACTTTCCACTCCACCTCACAATCAATTTTCACACAAACAAATCAATCCAAGCGCAATCAAACAAACAAGTCGTCCATGGTCTTTGGACAACGGGTGTCAGGTGCTACTAAGCACCGTCTGCATCCTAGTATATATTTCAACTAGAAAATAAATTAAAAGTGAGGAGTTCTCACTGAGGGTCCCACTCCTCCATTTCATTTCTGAAATTCAGAACAGTCTGGATTTGCCTAAAATTCCAATGCGATCCTTTCCTCCTGTTCACAGTAAAAATCGCATTTTTTTTAATATGATGTTTATTTTAAAAATCACATCTTTATAATGACACTTCATATATATAAATCATATATTTTTACAATGCCTCTTTCTATATAAAAATTATATTTTTATATCTCCACTTCCTATATAAAGATCGAATTTTTATTTCGATGCTATATGGATAAAAATCACATTTCTATTTTCTATTCATATTTATAAAAACCAAATTTCTATCGCTATTCTACATATATAAAAATCATATTTTTATTCTTTACATTATATAAAAATCATATTTTTATTCTTTACATTATATAAAAATCATATTTTTATTTAATGAAAAATCACATCTTTATGATAAAAAATAATCTCTTTTTATTATAAAAACCATAACTTTACATTTTAAAAATCCTACCTTTTTATTTATCAAAAATATAATCCTTCTCTTTATAAAAATCTTAACTTTATTTATATAAAAGATCTAAACTTTACAAATCGTTATTCTAGATAAAAATAAAACTGATTTTTTTATTTAATCACTTTTAAATAAACTGAAATAAATAAACAAAACAAAATTAAAAGGGTGCTTACAATCGGAGTTTTAGGGGTGAAGGATCGGAGTTGGTGTCTGCTCGGCGGCGGGATAGGGCGTAGGGTCTGCTGGCGTTGGATCTGATGGGGTGTCTCGTCGGAGGTGATGTGGCCTTCCAGGGAAGTAGGGTGCACGGCCTTCCAGGGCAGTTTGGGGTTCCTGGGCTCACGCGAGGTGGAGGGCTGACGAGTGGAGGGTGGCGGCGACTTCGAGGGGGAGGGCGACGACGATTGGTCTTTTTTTTCTTTCTTATTTCCTTTTTCTGAAAAGTGACGGGGGAAGAAGTGAGGGGAGAGAGAGTGTGGAGAGAGTTATATATTTATATATTTAATTATTTTATATTTCAAAAAGTTGACTTTTCTTTTGAACCCCAAACTAGGCCCAACGACTGTCATCCCTAGCGTATTACCCCCACTCCGAATACAATGGAATATGTATCGTAAGCCAGTTGACCTGTTTCGATTGGTTTCCGTCAAAATCAAAATATAAATATATATATTGAATTTGAACGTGCATTTCAATTTATCGGGGCTACATACGGACTCTAAAAATTCCAGAAAAATATTTCTAGCTTCGTATTGACGATACGGTCCTAACACAACTAATTTCGTCAAATTTGAAGACCGTTTGAAAATGGCCATTTCCCAACCGATCGAAATTGACTGAAACTGTCAAAACACGTTTTACTTCTCCACGCTCACATATTGACTCGAAAAATCATGGATTTTGGAATCTAGAAATAACTTGACATCCCGGATCCAACAAAAGTGGTTTCGTCGAAAACAGAGATCGTTTGCAAAATTTCCATTTTTTAGGGCCAAAATTCCATAGCGACTATTCTGAATTTTCAACTGGGCATAACTTTTTATTCCTGCTATGAAATTTTAATTTTTCGGATTCGTTGGAAAGATATTCTCAAATAGATTCTAATATTTTTGGTTTTGCTAAAATCCTGTTTATTTTGAATCCTGAACATTCATTTTAACTTTGAAATCGAATTTTCGAACTACCGCGCCATTTTCAATTCCTTTTATAATTAAAATAAAATATTTATTTTCTAACGACGATCTATATAAGTATATACGTTCTAATTCGAAATAAATTTCTCGTCGTCATTATTTAAAATAATTCATTTTAAATATTCAAAATTCATTAAAATTTCCAAAATAAAAATTTCAAATTGGCTCAGATTTCTGGGTAATTACAAAAAATATGATTTTTATACATGAAGTGGTATTATAAAAATGTGATTTTTATTTATAAAGATCGTCGTTTAAAAATATTATTTTTTATGTGAACAACGCGAAAAAGATTGCGTTGGTATTTCGGGCAAATCCAGACTGTTCTGAAATTCAGAAATATAGAATGGAGGAGTGGATCCCAACGGTGAAAACTCCTCACTATAATTGTTTGTTTAGTTATTTATTTTATAACTACATATATGAACTGCTCCCCGTCTTCCATAGACCATAGACGACTTGTTTGTTTGATTTTGTTGTGAAAATTGTTTTTGATGTGAAATGGACTGTATGATAATATTCATGAGATGAATAAAATATTTTATTGTTAAAGATATAATTTTTAACATGTATATGAATAGAATAAATATTCATTTACAAACCGAACGATTTGCTTATGTACACTTGTTGATCTGATATTGACTGGGACGATAAGTTTTACACATCGCCCAACTGCACAAATAATAATCAGTGTTTGTTGTTTGAAAACCCCACACGGGTATTGGGATGATATTGGACATACACTAATCCCAACATTTAGTTATATGTCAATCGATGGGTTGACAGGCTGTTGTAAGCGTTAATTATTTATATTTAACGCTTATGCAGTTGTGTAATGCACTCTGGATGATGGTTGACTGTTTATCATTGTTGTTCTATACATTTGTGGTATGAAATCCATATAAATAACATTATATGGTAATTGACTACGTCTGATTCCAATTTAGAACGAACAGATATTTTAAAATAATGAATATTTCAAAATAACGAATATTTTAAAAATAATATTAAGAAAAGAATCAAAAATTGATTTTGTTTTCCGATTTGGGATAGACACGAATATATTTAAATATATAAAGCCGTGTTGATTAGATTAACGCCATTTTGATGTGAACGATATTTGTATCGATTTTATTCATTTTTAAAATGAATATCGAAAAGGAAAGAATTTCAAAATCTAATGTTTTGAAAATATTATCATTTATATATTAATGATATGGAATATTCAATTTTGATTTGAAATTGAATATGAAGTTGAAATCGTTTTGAAAACGAATTTAAAACGATTTTTTAAATATGCTTTAAACAGAAATCGACGACATATATGTAATATATATATATATATATTATATATATATATATAATGGCCTGAATAGAACGCGCCGCTGAAGCTTGCGAATTTCGACCATTTACTTTGAATGGACATTACTGGTGTTCCGACCGTCGGATTCTCCTAAAATTGGAACCGTTGGGTTCGTATCGAAAAGAGCTTTCCAAGGAATACAAGAAATTTGAAATCTAACGGTTGAATTTGGAATTATGTCCAAATCAAATTTGGAAAAGGTCGCTGTAACTGCAGTTCGATGACCGTTTATGGAAATCGACTGTACGTGCCTTGATAAAATTATTAAAAATATCAATAATTTGTGTAAAATCATAATAAATGATTTGGAAAGAATTGGGATGAAAAATTCCATATTTGAAAAGATAAAAATAATTTTTTATCGAAATAAACTAGTTATGAACTAGAATTATAATCCAATATTTTTAAATAAATAAATTGGATTTGAAATGGTTTTAAAAATAACCAAAACTTCCAATATATAGATTGGAATGGATTTGAATTGAAATTATCTTCGGAATATTTCGATATTGGATTCCGTGATTATATGGATATTGTGGAGGAATTTGGAAGATATATATATATATATATATCGTTATTCCCAATACGATATTTGTTGATTTCAGAATTTGATATTGAATATAAGCCAATATAATTTATATTAAGAGCCTTGTATTTAATATTGAATTGGATTTTGTGTTTGTCGTGAACTGTGTTTTAAATGACACTGTTCTTAAACCCAATTGAGAAAAGATATAAATCTTTTTATTAAGATTTAATGAAGTTTACCAATTAATTAACAGTTAATGGGAATTAGACCGAAATTGGTTTTTGGGTTTATCATGAACGGTGTGTTAAATAACACTTGTTCTTTAACCCGATTAACAAAGGAATGAGATTTTGGGTTTGTCGTGAATGGTATCTTTAATAATACCATTCTTAAACCCAATAGAGTTAAGAAAATTAGAAACTAACTTGAGATTAGCTAAGTTGAATGGTTTCCTGGGTGTTGATCTGATGTTGGTTTCGGCCTTCGGGATTAATACTTAGGGAATTGTTCTCTTACTAATTTACGGTTAGAGACAGATGGGATGGGGTCTTCAGTAACACTGTTCTTGAACCCCATGTGAAGAGAATAAATCTTTTAATTAAGATTGTTAAAGTTTCCAATTATATTCAATAATTGGAATAAAATGGAATGCGAATTGGGTTTATCGTGAATTGTATTTTAACGACATTCGTTCTTTAACCCGATTTACAGTGAAATGTGATTTGGAATTTATAAATCTTTGGTTAAGATTTAAAGGAGATTTTCCAAAGTAAAGTTTTCCAATTTAACATATTAAATTGGAATTGAATGGAATTCGATTTGCTAATAATCGAAGTGAGCTTCTGTAGAGGAAGACTGTAAATATATATGGAATTTAAAAGGCTTTACCGTTATTCCATTTATATTATCTGTTGAATATGGAAGTTTATATCGATTATATATATCGGTTTGTTTTCCATGAAAATTCCATTGTTATTGGAATGATATTTTGGGTTTACCATGAGCTGTGTTTAAAATGACATTAGTTCTTTAACCTAGTTAAAGATAAGATTAATTTCTTAACTTCGAAGAAAATAATTAAGTAATGATTTTTAGAGATTTAAAACTGAATTAGAGTTTTAATGAACCTTTAATTAGATTGAAATGTGAATCTGATAACTAAAATTATCAAATTCAAGAAATGATCGAGAATGGGTTATCACCAGTTTTGCTCCAAGCGATAGTCAAGTTTTTAAATATATTTGGACGTGAAATGGTAATTAATTTTACCGATAACACTGTTGTGTTAGATATGAAGTATTACCAGTTTTACTTCATGGGATGAATAGGTTTGGATTGGGAAACTAAACAAATGATTACTTCAGTAAGGTTCGGTAATCCCGACTATTTTGGATAAACCTTAATTTGGTTTGAATTGATATCCAAAGGAAGATTAAAGAATAAATTTAAAGAATTTATTTTTGATAAAATTAATGGGAACGTTTGCCAAAGTATAAGAATATTTGAATGAAAGAATATTTTGAATTGGAATGAGGCGTATGTTGTGTTTTGATAGCACTTGTTTATTATATACGCGAGTTATTCGGAAAGACCAGGTTTATCCCATTTTGAATAACTGAATTGGCGATGAGTCGACGATGAAGACGGTGGTTGAAGAACGGAGGTCTTCACATCGTTTGGATGATTACTGATGTTTTGATTGGGCTGTACACCCAAGACAAGGTAATAAGTGGTGATCTTCCAGACGTACTAGGAGATCGACCGGATATGCGAGGGCCTCTCTCCTGTATTGGACATATGGGACGAGGAATAAGGTGCCTCCGGTTTCGTTCAGACCCAGAATGAACTTGTAAATGGACTGCGTGTCTGACATTGGATTTCATTCTATTTGATTGATAGACATCGGTTGCATAGCGTGAATTGCCTGTGTGGCATGCTGAGATGCAAATGACCAAAGCTTCTGTTGAAAAGCAGTGTCTTGTGGTTGATGATCAAAGCATGGCTTTAATATAACATAGCTTTGTGTAGCGTTAATTCGTGAGCCTCAAACCCCGGTGTGAACCAGAAACGGGAGAGGACTTAGGGAGGACATGCATTTCCTTCTAGCTAGGAGTGGTGTCTGGGTTTTGCACGCCTAGAAGTTTTACTTATCTGGATGATAGATAGCAAGGCGCCTCGATTATATCAGCACTGCGGGGCCAATGGATGATATGGTCTTTATATAGACCAGATTGACGCCCCATAGGGCGGGGAAACGCGGTGTTCAGGCATTTTAATCCACTCCGTGTGGACCGGCCCTGACGATCCAAGGGTCACTCGAGCTCTGATCCCGAGGAGCGGGCTAGAGCATCTCGAAGCGGTAAGGATGATCCCTTGCCTTGGTTCATATACGGAAATCCAACTTCTAATACGTGACATTTCGGTCTTGATTGTAGAGCCTAGTATGGCGACATAGTGGGATGGGGCACTATGCCGTCTATGATTGATACATTTATATTTGAAGTTGTTTTATACACTTTACACTTATAATAGTATGAAAATGATTTGTTTTAAATGTACCAAGAATGTTTGGCTATCATAAGGTAAAACTCTATCCTTGGGCTTGCGTTGCATTGTGTGATGGGACCTGAGTCTTATAATAGCTTAATTTTTCCAAAAAGCATTGCGCTGTTTTGTTATATGCACCGGTATACTTGGGAGGAAACCCGTTCTGTGTTATATGGCTTGGTCCCTGATATATCTGATTTTAAAGTAAAGTTTTAAATAATTGTTTTAGTTCTCACACCAGTTTCATGATTGACCAGGAGTTTATTGTTTTAACCTAAACTCTGGGTGCCCCTTATTTTCCATACGGGTAGCTAGTAGTTTTGGTTTTGTAGATTTATATTCACAGGATCCTGGTTTACACCTGGAATGATATTCGGAAAGCTCTGTATCCGTATATTCCTTTCAATTGTGATTTTGTATTATTTTCCGTTGCATTGTAATTTATAAAATATCTGATATTTATTGAATTTATATTATTTATTCTTGTACTCTGATGTATGTTGTTGTAATAAGCATTGAAATGTTCTTTTGTTTGTGTTCTGATTCGTCTTGTCCTCAATTCGATCCGTGCTTTCCTTTACATGGAAGTTCGGGTTGCTTCATTTGGTATCAGAGCTTTGGTTTATAGAGCTCGAGATCAAGGCATATTAGAACCAAACGAAGGAATTCATCAGAGATTGGATTAGTAATATCCAATAAGAATGACTCGTTAGAGATAGGATCAGCAGTATCCTAGAACGAGTGCAAAGAGTGTTATTTTAAAAAAATGAAACCAAAATTTGTTTTGAAAATTTAAATCAATTATTCATATTTGAATGTTTATTTTATATTGAATTTGGACAATCAAGTATATAAAGATTTTAATATACGTCTGATCCATATGTATTTGAAGCCTCAAATATACTAGATAGATATAGAATCACACTCTAGTCGCCCGGGAATGATTCTGATGATGGGTACCGATCATCAGTGTTGTGTTCGAGTTTCGAAAGTGGGATTCTATATATTTCCAATTGACTGGTGTGAGAACCAAAACTAGATAGGGTTACTTGTTGTGATTTGGCATCAAAAACATGATTTTCTGTATATATATCCAAATTATGAATTTGAAATGATAATCAACTAATTGATTGCTGATTGTGTTGTTTGATTGTTGGTTTGATTAATTAAAATTTTGAACGATTAAGCCAAACTGAATCAAATATTGAACTGACTTGAAAATTGATTGAAATTGCGTGTATATACATGTATATACATTGAATATGTTATAGCAAGGAGGCTAGAGAAGAGATATAAAATTGTATGCTTAACAAATAGGTACATGTTTACTAATTTATTTGGTTTGGATGATTTTATGAGCCGATTGGCTTTTTCTTTTTCTTTTGTAGATGAGAAGGCCTGTGTGGCAGTTTGGAGATTTTCCCGGTGCTCCCCGTACAAAGGCGGTTATGGCAAAAATTTTCGAAAATTTAAAGTGTTAGCCAAATTTTTGAAAAATTGGAAAATTCTTAGAAATTGAAAAGTTGAAGAATGAAAGCCTGACTGAAAGTTGAGTTGATTAGTAAAACAACTTTCAGCTCCGTTCCATTTCGAGGACGAAAAGATTTTAAGTAGGGGAGATTGTAACAACCTGGGAAACCAAAACCAATTAAAAAAATTTATTTTGGCAACTTTAACAAATTTTGTATATTTAAAATGATTTATTTTAAATAATAACGACTTGAAATTTATTTTGAATGGAATTAAAACGTATAAATTTATTTTAATCAAAATTAGAATATAAATATTTATTTTAATTATAAAAGGAATTGGAAATGGCGCGGTAGTTTGAAAATTCGATTTCAAATTTCAAATGAATGTACAGGATTCAAAATAAACCGGAATTTTGTGAAACCAAAAATATTAGAATCTATTTGAAAATATATTTCCGGCGAACCTAAAAAATCCAAATTTCATAGTGGGAATAAAAAGTTATGCCCAATTGAAAATTCAGAATAGTCGTTATGGAAATATAGCCTTCAAAAATAGGAATTTTGTAAACGACCTCCTTTTTCAAAGAGACCACTTTTGTCCGATCCGGAATGTCAAATTATTGTTAGATTCCAATTTTCATAATTTATGGAATCAATATGTGAGTGTAGCAAAAGAAAACGTGTTTTGACAGTTTTAGTCAATTTGGATCGACTAGGAAATAGCCATTTTTCAAACGGTCTTCAAATTCGATGAAATTAGTTTTGTTAGGACTGTATCATCAAAACATAGCCGAATTTATTTTTCTGGAATTTTTAGTTTCAATATGTGGCTCCGACAATTTGAAATGTGCGTTTGAATTTAAAATATAATGACTTATATTTTAAATTTAGTGGAAATTGATCATAACAGCCTAATTGGGTTACGAAACATATCCCATTGAGTTCAGGATGGGGGTATTTAGCTAGGGGCAACAATCGTTGGGTTCGATTTGGGGTTCGGATGAAAAGTCAACATTATAGAGAAAAAATAATAATAAAATAAATAAATTATATAATATATATGTAAACACACCCCCCACCGTTATCACTAAACCCTAAATTAAAATCTTGCCCCAATTTTTGAAAACCCGCTCAGCCTACCCATTGTCGCCCGTCGCTCCACCGCCCCCTCTCCGCAGCGACCTGCCGCCAACGCCTCCCCACGTCAGCGCCACCTCGATGCCCCTTCCCTCCTCTCGTGCTCGCTCTCTCCTCTCAAACCCCCCTAATCCACTTCGAAAGCCACCAATCCGCCGCCACTTCCTGGAGACTGCCGTCGTCCACCACCTGATGCACCCTGCACCGCCTGCTACTCCTCTCGAACCTCCTCTGACCGCCACTAACCAATGTGGCCCCCCACTCCTCAGCAGAAATCGAATTTAAGGTGAATTTTTGTTTATTTACTAATTATTTTATGTAATTAGATTTAGAAATATAAAAATCATTTTTTTCCTTTTTTTGTATCATAGCAAAATAAAATATGGTTTTTGTATATATATTAGGAATATAAAAATATAAAAGTAAAAATATATTTTTATATATCTAGCAAAGTAAAAGTATAATTTTTATGTTTGTAGAGAAGTAAAAATATAACTTTTATTAAATAAATAGCAAGATAAAAATATAATTTTTATTTGGAAGTTGCGGTATAAAGGTGTGATTTTTATATGAATAATGTGATGAAAAAATACGATTTTTACATATATGGTTTTGAGATTAAAATAGGATTTTTATATATACAGTAGCATCATCAAAATAGGATTTATATATATATATATATAATAGCTATATAAAAATATATTTTTTATACATGAAGTGGTATTATAAAAATATGATTTTTATTTATAAAGATCGTCGTTTAAAAATGTGATTTTTTATATGAACAGCGTGAAAAAGATTGCATTGGTACTTTGAGAAAATCAGAATGTTCGGAAATTCAGAAATAAAGAATGGAGGAGTGGATCCCAAAGGTGAGAACTCCTCACTACAATTTCTTTTTCAGTTAATTATTTTATAACTGCATATATGAACTGCTCCCCGTTGTCCACATACCATGGACGACTTGTTTGTTTGATTGTGTTGTGAAAATTGTTTGTGATGTGAAATGGACTGTATGATAATATTCATGAGTTGAATAAAGTATTTTATCGTTAAAAATATAATTTTTAACGTGTATATGAGTAGAATAAATATACATTTACAAACCGGACGGTTTGTTTATGTACACTTATTTATCTGATATTGATTGGGACGATAAATTTTACACATCGCCCAACTGCGCAAACAATAATCAGTGTTTGTTGATTGAAAACCCCACATGGGTATTGGGATGATATAGGACATGCACTAATCCCAATATTTAGTTGTATGTCAATCGATGGGTTGACAAGCTGTTGTAAGCGTTAATTATTTATATTTAACGCTTATGCAGTTGTGTAATGCACTCTGGATGATGGTTGACTGTTTATCATTGTTGTTCTATACATGTGTGGTATGAAATCCATATAAATAACATTATATGGTAATTGACTGTGTCTGATTCCAATTCAGAACGTACAGATATGAGAGGACCCGAACTTCCCCAAGAAGGAAAGAACGGATTGAATTGAGGACAAGACGAATCAGAGCACAGACAGAAGAACATTTCATTGCTAATTACAACAATTCCATCAGAATACAAGAATATACAAAGCATGAATAAATATTACACATCATAAATATCAGCGATTACAATACATTACATAGCAGCGGAAAAATAATACTAAACCTAACCGAAAGAAATACACGGATACAGAGCATTTCGAATATCACTCCAGCTATAAACCAGGAACCTGTGAATATAAATCTGCAAAACCAAAATGACTAGCTGCCCATGTGGAAAATAAGGGCACCCAGAGGTTAGGTTAAAACAATAAACTCCAGGTCAGTCATGTGACTGGTGTGAGAACTAAAACAGTCATTAATTCAATTTTTAAAGTAAAGTAAATCAAGGGACCATGCCGTATAACATGGAACGGGTTTCCTCCCAAGAATACCAGTGCATAAAACAAAACAGCGCAATGCTTTTTGGAAAAATGAGGCTATTATAAAGCCCAGGTCCCATCACACAATGCAACGCAAGCCGGAGGATGCGGTTTTCCCTTATAATAGCCAAACGTGCTTGGTACGTTTAAAACAAATTATTTTGATACTATTATAGTGTAAAGTGTACAAAACAACTTCAAATATAAATGTATCAATCATAGGCGGCATGAGTACCATCTATCATGTCGCCAATACTAGGCTCTACCATCAAAACCGAAATATCACGTATTGGAAATTGGATTTCCGTCTATGAGTCGAGGCCAAGGATGGCGCCTCACCGCTTTGAGACACTCTAGCAAATGTCTCAGGACTACACACTCTGGGTAAACCTTGAATCTTTAGGGCCAGTCCTCCGTTACGTTTGAGGATTGGTTATTCCTGAACACATGTTTCCCAGTCCAATCGGACCTATATCTGAGGTGCCTCGCAATCCAACAACCACATAGGTAAAATAACAACGATGTCAGGGCTAGTAAAACGTTGACATCGCCCATAGCTAGAAAGAAACGTTGTGCACTCCCTGTAGTCACGATCCTATTTTTGACTCATACCGAGGTGTGTAGGCTCGCGAATTAACGCCATACACAAAGCTACGCTGCACTAAAGCCATGCTTTGATCATCAACCACAAGACTCTGCTTTTCAACAAAAGCCTTGATCACTACATCTCAGCATGCCACACATGCAATTCATGCAATGTGACTGATATCTATCGATATATAACCTCTGAGCTCGTACGTCTCAGAGAAGGGCGTTAAGTAAGAGAATAAATTCTCCACTGCCAAACAGATATATATTTAATAGAAATCAATCAATACAGAATAAAATCCAAAGTCAGACACACAATCGATTTATAAGTCCGTTCTGGGTCTGAAAGAAACAGGAGGCACCTTATTCCTCCCCCACATGTCCAATACAGGGGAGAGGTCCTCGCATATCCGGCGATTTCCAAGTACGCCTGGACGATCACCACTTATTACCTCGGCTTGGGTTACAGCCCAATCAAGGCATCAGTAATCATCCAAACGATGTGAAGACCTCCGGTCTTCAACCACCGTCTTCATCGTCGACCTATTGTCGAATCAGTTATTCAGAATGGGCATAAACCCGGCCTTTCCGAATAACTTGTGTATATAATAAACAAGTGCTATAAACCACAACATACGACACATTCCAATTCTGAATATTCTTTTATTCAAATATTCACATACTTTGGGAAAGGTTCCCATTAATTTTATTAAAGGAAAATTCTTTAAAATTAATTCTTTAATCATCCTTTGGATTTCAATTCAAACCGAATTCTGTCTTTAACTGGGTTAAAGAACCAATGTCATTTAAAACACGGCTCACGATAAACCCAAAATCGCATTCCACTTCATCAGCCTTTAACCGTAAATTAGCAAGTGAATAATTCCCTAAATATTAACCCCGAAGGCTGAAACCAACATCAGACCAATACCCAGGAAACCATTCAACATAACTAATCTCCAGTTAGTTTCTGATTTTCTTAACTCCATTGTTAATCGGGTTAAAGAACCAGTGTTATTTAAAACACCGATCACGATAAACCCAAAGATCAATTTCAATTCAATTCCAATTAAATATATTAAATTGGAAAGCTTTACTTTGGAAAATTCCCGTTAAATCTTAATAAAAAGATTTATAAATTCCATATCTTATTTCACTATAAATCGGTTTAAAAACGAATGTCGTCAAAAACACAGTTCACAACAAACCCAAAATCCAATCAGTCTCTAACCATAAATTAGCAAGAGAACAATTCCCTAAGTACTAACCCCGAAGGCCAAAACCAACATCAGATCAATACCCAGGAAACCATTCAACTTAACTAATCTCCTGTCAGTTTCTAATTTTCTTAACAACATTCGGTTCAATAACATTATTATTAAAGATACCATCCACGACAAACCCAAAATCCAATTTTATATTAAATACAAAGCTCTGAATAGAAAATATATCGGCTTAAATTTAATATCAAATTCTGGAACCAACAAATATTGTATTGGAATAACGATATATATATCTTCCAAATTCCTCCACAAAATCCGTATAATCACGAAATCCAATATCGAAATATTCTGAAGATTATTTCGATTCAAATCCATTCCAATTCATATATTGGAAATTCCGATTATTTTTAAAACCATTTCAAACCAAATTTATTTTTTAAAAAAATGTTGGATTTATTATTCTATTTCAAAACTAGTTCATTTCGGTAAAAAAAATATTTTTATCTTTTCCAATATGGATTTTTTCAGCCCAATTCTTTCCAAGTCATTTATTATGATTTTACACAAATTATTGATATTTTTAATGATTTTATAAAGGCCCGTACAGTCGATTTCCATGAACGGCCATCGAACTGCACTTACAGCGACCTTTTCCAAACTTGATTTGGACATAATTCCAAATCCAACCATTAGATTTCCAATCTCTCATATTCATTAGAAAGCTTTTTTCGATACAAACCCAACGATTCCAGTTTTAGGAGAATCCGACAGTCAGTTCTCCCGTAATGTCCATTCGAAGTCAATGGTCGAAATTCGCAAACTGCCGCAGCGCGGCGCATTCTATTCAGGCCATTATATATATATATATATGTAATATTTCATCGATTTCCATTTATAACGTATTTTATAAATCGTTTTGAGTTTGTTTTCAAAACAGTTTCAACTTCATATTCAATTCCAAATCAAAATTTAATTTTCCATTATAAATTAGTTTTAAATTCATTTCAAATTGATTTCAATTCAATTTCAATTACAATTTAATTTCAATTCATTTTGAATTCACTTTAAATCGATTTCAATTCAGTTTCAATTTCAATTCATTTTGAATTCACTTTAAATTGATTTCAATTCAATTTCAATTCATTTTTAATTCCCTTTAAATCGATTTCAATTCAATTTCGATTTCAATTCATTTTGAATTCACTTTGAATCGATTTCAATTCAATTTCAATTTCAATTCATTTTGAATTCACTTTAAATCGATTTCAATTCAATTTCAATTCATTTTTAATTCACTTTAAATCGATTTCAATTCAATTTCAATTTCAAATCATTTTGAATTCACTTTAAATCGATTTCAATTCAATTTCAATTTCAATTCATTTTGAATTCACTTTAAATCGATTCCAATTCAATTTCAATTTCAATTTCAATTTCAATTCCTATTCAAAATTGAATATTATATATCACTTCGTTTTCAAAATATCAGATTTTGAAATCCCTTTTCGATATTCATTATAAAATGAATAAAATCGACTAAATTCCCATTCGTGTTAAAATGGCGTTTAACTACTTAACATGGCTTCACATTTCAATATTCACCGAATATTATTTTATAATATTCGTTAATTCTGAACCGGAATTAGACTCAATCAATTACCATATAATTTCAATTATATGGATTTCAACATCACATGTATACAACCATGACGATAGACAATCATTAAAAATTCAAACAACATCCAGAGTGCATTCTACAACCGTATAAGCATTAAAATAATTAAATAATGCTCATACAGCCTGTCAATCAATCGATCGACATACAACTAATTATTGGGACTAGTGTATGTCAAATATTATCCCAATACCCGTGTGGGGTTTTCAAACGACAAATATTGTTTATTATTTGTGCAGTTGGGCGATGTGTAAAATTTATCGTCCCAATCAATATCAGTCAAATGTGTGCACATAAACAAATCGTCCGATTTGTTTATAAATATTCATTTCATTCCTACACACATTAAAAATTATATTTTTTAACTATAAAATATTTTATCTTCATTTATGAATATTTTATTTATCTATTCCACATCATAACCAATTTTCACCACAACATACAATCAAACAAACAAACAAGTCATCCATGGTTTTTGGGCGACGGGTGTCGGGTGCTGCTACGCACCGTCTGCCTCCTAGCATATATTAAAACTAGAAAATTAAAATAAAAGTGAGAAGTTCTCACCTTTGGGTATCCACTCCGCCAGTCTTTATTTCTGAACGGTTTTATTTCTAATGCGTAGCGTTCTTCCCCATGCTTCCAACGTAGTCTGTTTCACACTTTTGTATTAAAAAAATCAGATTTTATTTCGCTACAACATAAATAAAAATCATATTTTTGATTCGCTATTCATATAATAAAAATCACATTTTTATTATGCTACTCATATGAAAATAATATTTTTATATCGCTACTTTAAATATAAAAATTATATTTTTATATCACCTTTCAAACAATAAAAATCATATTTTTATTATCTCTATAATATAAAAATCATATTTTTATTAACTAAAAATCGTATTTTCCATGTCATAAAGATCGCAACTTCACTAACATAAAAATCGTATCTTTCTTTGCATATAAAAATCTATCCTTTCTTTACATAAAAATCTATGCTTTCTTTACTTAAAAATCAATTTTTTTTAATCGATGTTCACATACATAAAAATAAAATTTTTATATAGCTTTTCATATATTAAAAATCAAATTTTCATATGGTTCTTTGTAAAATTAAAATCAAAACTTTCTTCAACAAAAGTCTAAACTTTCTACAATAAAAATCTAAACTTTAAATCGTTATTCATATAAATAAAAAATCAGATTTTTATGTAAATAAAAATCTAAACTTTATTCCAATAAAAATTCTAACTCGAAGAATTAAAATAGGAAACTCACATTTTAGTGTAAAGATCAGATCTTGGATGTTGGATGGGGGTCCACGCCGGCATTGGTGCGTCGGAGGTGGTCAGGGGAGGGAGTGGCAGTCGGAGTAGGGGGGTTGCGGCGTCGGAGGGTGGTTGCGTTGGATTTGGGGGATGTAGAGGGAGCATGATCGAAGCTTTAGAAATGGAGAGAGATGGAGGAGGAAAGGGGTGGGCGAGCGTTGGAGGAAGGGGCGCAGCCATTGGGGAGGGCGGCTGCGATTGCCTAGCGGCGGTGGTTCATCGAGAAAGGGGAGCGACGACTGGAGCTTCTTTTTTTATTTCAATTTTCGATCTGAACTGATAAGGAGAAGGGGGGTATGTGTACAAGTGGTTTTTTTTTGGGTGCGTTTTTTAGAGGTCCCTATTAAGTTTCAAAATATAAAAAAAACCCGGTCATAAACTTATTGTAAATTAGGTCCCTGTTTTCAAAACTTATAAAATAACAATTAAAAAAAAATAAAAAAAATTCGTAAATTAGTAATAAAATATATTACGCATTATAAAAAAAATTCAGTTCAAAAAACAACAAAAATAATGTCAGAAAGAAGAAAACAGCAAAAAAACAGAAAAAACTGCAGTTAAATGCATAATATTATGCACCTTTTTGATTTTATTGCATGCATATATGCAATTATTGCAGTTCTTCCAGCGGATAGATTTAACATAATTTTTCAGTTCATTTTTATTTGCATCAAAATGTGCAAATTTCTCAAAAAAATGCACACATGTGTGCAACATTTTTATAGGATAAAAAGTAGGGACCTAATTTATAAAAAAAAACAAAGTTCTGAAAATTTTTAAACCCGCCCCCTATTTTATTTTTTCCGCCTTTTTGTATTTTTTTTTTAAAAAATGTGCGTACATTCATAAAAAAAATAAAATAAAATTCTAAAATATGGAAATAATGTCAGGATTCTACGGAAAAAAAAATAGTTGCATACATTTATGCAAATATTACTGATAATTGCATATATGTATGCAACTTTTCCGTAAGCTGTTTTCAGATTAAAATCTGAAAATAAACCTGCACAAATGTATGCAAGTATTTGAAATTTTTGCGCACATGTATGCAGTTATTTGCATGAATAAAAATCAACGAAGATGTATGTAGTGAAAAATATGCACGGATGTATGCAGGAAAGTGATATATGTGCATACTATTATGCATTTAACTGGAAATTTCATTTTTTTTTTTTTTTGATTTTTGACGCCTTCGTTGATGGTTTTTTGTTCTGAATTTTTTAGTGTTTACATGTTCTATTTAAATACGAATTTACGTGATTTTTTTATATTTTTTTATGACTTTTCAAAAAATAGGGACCTAATTTACAATAAGTTTATGACCGGATGTGAGCCTAATTAAGTTTCAAAATAGGGATGTGAGCCTAATATTCACTTTTTTTTTTCAAAAAGGTGGACTTTTTATTCGATCTCCAAACGAGACCCAACGACTATCAACCCTAGCTAATTACCCCCATCCCGAACACAATGGTATATGTTTGGTAAGCCAATTCAATTGTTTAGATCAGTTTTCGATAAAATTAAAATGTAAATCAATATATTGAATTTGAAAGCATATTTCTATTTACCGGGCCCACATACTAACCCTAAAAATTCCAGAAAAATATTTTCTAGCTTCGTATTGATGGTACGGTTCTAACAAAACTAATTTCATCAAATTTGGAGACCTTTTGAAAAATGGCCATTTTCTGGTCAATCCAAATGGACTAAAACTGTCAAAACACATTTTACTTCGCCACACTCACATATTGATTTCAAAAAATACGAATTTTGGAATCTAGTAATTACTTGACATCCCGGATCCAACAAAAGTGGTTTCGTCGAAAACGGAGGTCGTTTGCAAAATTTCTATTTTTAAGGGCCAAAATTCCATGGCAACTATTCTGAATTTTCAACTGGGCATAACTTTTTATCCCCGCTATGAAATTTTGATTTTTCAGATTCGTTGGAAAGATATTTTCAAATAAATTCTAATATTTTTGGTTTCGCCAAAATCCGGTTTATTTTGAATCATGTACATTCATTTGAAATTTGAAATCGAATTTTCAAACTACCGCGCCATTTCCAATTCCTTTCATAATTAAAAATAAATATTTATATTCTAACGTCGATTCAAATAAATATATATGTTCCAATTCTATTCAAAATAAATTTCTCGTCGTTATTATTTAAAATAAACCATTTTAAATATTCAAAATTCGCCAAAATTGCCAAAATAAATTTTTTAAATTGGTTCGAATTTTTTGGGTTATTACAATCTCCCCCACTTAAAATCTTTTCGTCCTCGAAAAGGAATGGAGCTGAAAGTTGATTTACAAACCAACTCAACTTTCATTCTTTGCATTATGGCTTAAGTTCTTCAACTTTTCAGTTTCTAAGAACTTTCCAAATCTTTCAAAAATTTGGCTAACAAGATAAATTTTCGAAAAATTTCGCCATAACCTCCCCTGCACAGGAGCACCAGAAAAACCCCGAAATTGCCATACAGGCCTCTTCAATCCAAAAAAGAAAAAGAAACAGTCAAGCGGCTAGCCAGTCGACTAATAAAATCATCCAAAACCCAAGAAATTAGTAAACATATACCTATTTGTTGGGCATACAATTTTATTCCCCTGCTCTAACCTCCTTGCAATGACCTGTTCACACATATATATGCACATGCATGCATTTCCAAGCAATTTGCAATATAGTTCAATATTTGATTCAATTTGGCCTAAATTTACCGTACATTCACATAATGGTTTAAAGGAATAATCATACAACACAACCATCAATCAATTAGTTGATTAGCTATTCAAATTAATAACTTTGATATATATACAAAAAATCATGTTTTTGATGCCAATTCACAACAATATCCCTATCTAGTTTTTGATTCTCACACCAGTTAATTGGAAATAGACAGACATCCCACTTTCGAAACTCGAGAATGAATGCTGATGATGTCGCGACATCACCATAATTATGCCTGGGCGACTAGAGTGTGATTCTTTATCTATCTAGTATACTAAAACTTCGAATACACGTTTGCAAGGCGTATATGCAAAATCTTTATATACTTGATCGCCCAAATTCAAAACAAATAAATATTCAAATACGCATGAAATGGTTTTGTATTTTCAAAACAATACTCGTTTTCATTTTTATTAAAAATATACTCTTCACACTCATTCTAGGATACTATTGATCCCATCTCTAACGAGTCATTCTTATTGGATATTACTAATCCAATCTCTGATGAATTCTTTCGTATGGTTCTAATATGTCTTGTTCTCGAACTCTGTAAACCAAAGCTCTGATACCAAAATGAGAGGACTCAAACTTCCCCGAGAAGGAAAGAACTAGTTGAATTGAGGACAAGACGAATCAGAGCATAAACAGAAGAACATTTCATTGCTAATTACAACAATTCCATCAGAATACAAGAATATACAGAGTACGAATAAATATTACACATTACAAATATCAGAGATTACAATACATTACATAGCAGCGGAAAAATAATAAAAAACATAACCGAAAGAAATACACGGATACAGAGCTTTCCGAATATCATTCCAACTATAAACCAGGATCCTGTGAATATAAATCTGCAAACCAAAACTACTAGCTGCCCATATGGAAAATATGGGCACCCAGAGATTAGGTTAAAACAATAAACTCCAGGTCAATCATGTGACTGGTGTGAGAACTAAAACAGTCATTAATTCAATTTTTAAAGTAAAGTAAATCAAGAGACCATGCCATATAACACGGAATGGGTTTCCTTCCAAGAATACCAGTGCATAAAACAAAACAGCGCAATGCTTTTTGGAAAAATGAAGCTATTATAAGACCCAGGTCCCATCACACAATGCAACGCAAGCCGGAGGATAGGGTTTTCCCTTAAAATAGCCAAATGTTCTTGGTACGTTTAAAACAAATTATTTTGATACTATTATAGTGTAAAGTGTACAAAACAAATTCAAATATAAATGAATCAATCATAGGTGGCATGGGTACCATCTATCATGTCGCCAATACTAGGCTCTACCACCAAAACCGAAATATCATATATTGGAAATTGGATTTCCTTCTATGAGTCGAGGCCAGGGATGGCGCCTCACTGCTTCGAGACACTCTAGCAAATGTCTCAAGACTAAACACTCTGGGTAACCCTTGGATCTTTAGGGCTGGTCCTTCGTTACGTTTGAGGATTGGTTATTCCTAAACACACGTTTCCCGATCCTATCAGACCTATATCCGAGGCGCCTCGCAATCCAACAGCCACATAGGTAAAATAACAACAATGTCAGGGCGAGTAAAACGCTGACACCACCCGTAGCTAGAAAGAAACGTCGTGCACTCCCTGCAGTCACGATCCCGTTTTTGACTCATACCGAGGTGTGAGGCTCGCGAATTAACGCCATACATAAAGCTACGTTGTACTAAAGCCATGCTTTGATCATCAACCACAAGACTCATCTTTTCAACAAAAGCCTTGATCACTACATCTTAGCATGCCACGCATGCAATTCATGCCATGCCACTGATATCTTTCGATATATAGCCGCTAAGCTCGTACGTCTCAAAGAAGGGCGTTAAGAAAGAGAATAAATTATTCACCGCCAAACAGATATATATTTAATAAAAATCAATTAGTACAGAATAAAATCCAATGTCAGACACATAATCCATTTATAATTCCGTTCTGGGTCTGAACGAAACTGAAGGCACCTTATTCCTCCCCCACATGTCCAATTCAGGGGACAGGTCCTCGCATATCCGTCGATCTCCAAGTACGCCTCGACGATCACCACTTATTACCTCGGCTTAGGTGTACAGCCCAATCAAAACATCATTAATCATCCAAACGATGTGAAGACCTCCAGTCTGCAACCACCGTCTTCATCATCGACCTGTAACAACCCGTAGTTTTCCGCGATAATAATTAATTTATTTCATTATTTATATAGTGATTTAGAGAATTTAATGGTCAATGAATTAAATTATATGGATTATTTAATTAATATAAATAATAGAAAAATATAATTATTTCTGAAATAATCAGAATTTTTAAATTTAACAGTATGTTGTGAACTGGATGACCCAAAATATATAATTCAGTTTAGAATTGAATTATATTGACGAATATATTTAATAACGCCATTTGAAAGTATAATTTATATTATAAATAAATTCGAGCTCGAAATGGTGCTGCAGTTCGCTATTTGGCGATTTGAACTTCAACTGAGTGTACAGAATTCGTTATAAACCGGAACTCTGTGAAACGAGAAACGTTAGAACCGTATTGATGATAATTTTCATATGAAAGAGAAAAATTCAGATTTCGTGTTATAATTTGTTAGTTATGGCCAAATCAAATTTTGAAATAATCGCTGTGGAAATTGTTATTTAAAATATACGCGTTAAAATTGCCGTTTTGCAAACGGACTCAGATTTCGATGAAATCAGTTTCATTGGGACCGTAGCGTTAAATTATTGTACGGTGTTGAATGGCGTCAAAAACCGATGTCGTATATGGTCACGGTAGCCATAAACGCCCGTTCAAATTCTATAGCGCGTATTCAAATAAATAAAGGGATATTCGAATGTAACTTGAACAGACGATCACATCAGGCCATGAAACCAGTTCCGGTGAGTTCGTATCGTCGATTTTAGTCAGGGTAAATATATAGTTTGTTATTTTTAGAGATCGGCAAATTTGGTGTTCAGAAGGGCAGTGCGGTGCGCGTTAAAAATGGCCTACCGGGGCAACAGTCTCAGAATGCGACGAAACTAGTGCCGTTGGGTTCGTATCGAAAAGTTATTGTCGGTGTTCACAGTTTCAAGTTGTTTCGATTTATCTGGTGACCGTGAAAAATTTAAACGCGTGTTCATTTCTGGATTATAAAGGATTTTTTTTCAAAAAAGTCTGAATTTGACGACACTTGTTCCATTGGGTTCAGAATACTTTTTTACAACAAGATTAGTTTTTTTTATCAGTAGACAGAAGTCTACTGTGGTCAGTTTTATTTGATACTTCACCACGAAGTTTCGTTACAATATAAAAAATATATAATATATATATATATATATATATATATATAATATCCTTCTAAATCCCTGAACGTGGCCAAGAAAAATCTAAATTGGAAAACCCAGCTTTCCTGAACCAAAATCTCTAAAGATTACGGTGTCATATGCGGTGATATTTTATAGCTGATACAAAGTGATATCTTGACTAAAGAAACTGACAGACCTATGTAATAATATCCGTGCTCCCCAAGTAATAATACCCGTGCTCCTCAAGTAAAAATACCCGTGCTCCCCAAGTAATCTAACAGCGTGTGCCCCAAACTTCTGTCCCTTTAAATACAGTGTATTTCTCTCCCATTTTTAATACGAAAAAAAATGCAAATAACAAATAAAAATAAAAATGAATGGCCTTCCTTGCTTCTAGCTTTTCAACCCCCGTTCTCCTTCTCCGTTAACGATCTCGTTGGGTGTCAGAAGGGAAATGGTTCGCCTAGGGGTCGTCCACGTTTGGGCGGAGTCACTCAAGCTCCGACGATGGGGTAAGGCTGAAAATTATATCCGAAGAAGGTGCGTTTTTTGTGGAAATTTCGGCGTTAGAGGAAACGAGGTAGGATAGGACCAAGGGGGTTTCAATGGGAGTGAAATAGTGGCGCTGGGTGGGTTTTGAGTTGGGGAAAAGGTGAATGACGTGTTTTATTCGGAAGGAATAATATGCGGTGGTTTCTGTGTGAGGCTAGTGGAGGAACTAGGTGCGTAGGGACTGAAGGAGCAAAGGAGAAGTGTGAGGGACGTGATAACAAAATGTTGAGGAGAGAAAGCTTGTGCGAGATAGAAGAGTTTTGGGGAAATTCTGTGAATTTATGGTCAACGTTCATTGCATGAAGGCAGGAGACCAAGGCCATGAAGGGGATGAGTTTGTGATGTTTTAGATGGACTGTGATTTGCGAAGAGACGGGAGTTTTGGAGTTTGTGAAGACGCGAAGTAGAATGGAAAGGGTAAAAGGAACAGTACTGAGGTGTTTTCTCCAGGCATCGAGGGGAGCTGTTTAAGATAAGCAATCTTCTTTTGTGTTCTTGGGAAAAAGATGATGAAGCGCAGTACCATGATGCACAAGTTCAAGATATTCAAAGGAAAAGCCATGATTTAAGGGAACTTGATTAACGGCTAAAACATAATTAGTAAGGTGATTAAAGATTTTTAATTAAATAATTATCTATTAATGACATTAATTAATATATAAACCTATGACCTGTATATTGCACCTATCTGTAAACAGAATCGAACGGCGTCGGTAACATCGGAATCGTAACAACGAAATCTTCAGTATGGAATTTTTGTGGTAAAAAGAAACGGAGCTACTCGAATGAAAAATCAAATGCTTGTTGATTTTAAATGGAACAAAAGCGGAACCGTCAACTGCAAAACGAGGTGAGTAAACTCACTAACTCTGACTCATTTATATTTTATAAACGAGTTTTTATATTTATTTTATTCTGTGTGATGGTTGCTTGGTTGAATAGTTGATAGAATTGGTTACATCGTTGATCTATTTATGCGAAATCATATTATTGATGCTGATTAACATCTGTGGATGCAGGGAAACAGGTTGGAGGGATCCAACTGGATTCCTCAACATTTTATTTAATGTTTTTATTTGATTGTGATATATGCTGTGCTATGTAATCCATGATTGAATATGTGTGTTTAGTTTACCCTGGCCCTAGGAACCTAATATTTTAGACACTGTAAAATATCATCGAATGTGAAAAGGAAATTAGAATTTAAAGACGGTGTTTATTTGCAAATTAGAAATAATTACCTTTTTAATTGAGTTGAAAATAGAAATCTATTCAATTGGATAAATCAAGAAAATGTTATAAATAAAAATATAGATTAAGTGGAGTGTGAACCATTGAATAGATTAAATTATAGGTTTAAATATAAATGTATATTTGAAAGTGAATATCGGTTTTGAAACCAATATTGGAAATAGATTTGAATTTAGCAAATTATAAAGGAAAGTTTAAAGAAAGGTTTTAAATGCTTAGAATAAAAGAATAATAGTTTAAAATAAGGAATTTGCAAATAAAATATATATATAAAAAGGGGATTTATAGAAAACGAATTAAGTCAGTGGTTAAAAGAATATATAGTTTATAAATACATTTAAAGGAGAACTTGAATTGTTTAAACTAAACAGAGTTTATAAATGGACAACGGAAGCGTGTGCGTCGCACACGGTATCTTAGTTAAACAACGATTATAGCACTGTTGTTGCAATATTTGTTTCGTAACAGAAATTATAGCGCTGTTGTTGCAATGTTTGTTTTGTAATAGCAATTATAGCGTTGTTGCTATGATATATGCTTTGTAAACCTAAACAGCGATTTTGGCGCTGTCGCTATAAATAAATGTTTTGTAAATCCCTACAGCGATTGTAACGCTGTTGTTAAAAGCAATGCTTTATAAATCAAGTATTTAGAAAACAGCGATTTTAACGCTACCGTTAAAATCAATATTTTGCTGTAAAATAAGTGTGTTCTTAGATTGAATCCGAAAGTCGCACAAGCGAGATTTAGTTTAAGGTTGTGAGTTTTGACTATTTCAAAGTCGAGAATGTCGTTCAGTTAAGGTCTGAGAGGTAATTATACCCCTAACTTGACTGACTGCATGATTGACGGAGAAATGGTTTAGGCTCGATAGCAAGGATTGGTTAGTGATATCGTTAGTTAACGAATGATTTATGATTTGAATTATATAACGATGTTTATAACATCAGTTTAATTCAAAGGATTTAGAAATGTTTTCTAATTGGAATAAGAGATATTTTCTCAATAAATTAATTATAATATTGGAAATGTTTTCCAATAATTGAGAAAGAAAATAGTGCTTTGAAAGAACACGAAAGATGGGAAATGAGAATTGGGAATGATAATGAAATAAAGAACTAATATAAAAAGGGCCCAACGTTGTTTGATGCTTGATTGATAGAATTTCCATTTTGGAAAGAGGACCATTGATTGTATGGATGTTTCTTTGATAGTTAAATCACCGACTATCAAAGTTTTTGTTTTATACCTCCGTTGTCAATGCGGAGAGACCGGGATCAGATCCAGTATCTGAAAACCACTCTGTATAGACGTTAGCGTTCCGATCAAGAAAATTGAAGACGGGGTTATGCAAGGGCTATCCTATTTATAGAATAGTGCCTTCGGTTTGTCCAATCCCAGGACAAACGTGAATGGACAAATGTCTGACAGAGTATATCTAACGGATCGCGTAAGTTGATCTCTTCAAACGTACTTACGTTTGGTGGCAGAGAAATTCGTTTCTCCTAGCTTTATACCCGTGGTATTTTTGAGGAAATCAATTTGTGATTTGGTGGGTATGACGATGTGGCATTCAAAGTGAATGGTGGCCAGATGTTCTGGAAGATAATTCAAACCTCAAGAATCATCAACCGGGAAATGACAAAAATCGGGCAGGCAGCATGGCTATGTGGGTCGCACCCATTAGGATGTATAACCACCTATCTAGAGAAATTCCTTTTGCTTCTTAAATCTATCGATGTTGTCCCTTTTCGGGAGGCGGTTGCTGATCCCAACCGTCGGTGGTATACATTCGATACACTCAAGCGAAATGAGTGGTCGGTCATATGTGGGCCGGGTTGCAAGATGTTCTTGTTGAACCCAGTGTATTCGTCTCTCGAGATACACTATCGGAAGGTGGTCTCATACCTTGTCATGTTGGAAATCCAATCTCCAATAAGCGCCCTGCGGTTTTCGATTTTATATTATATATGGAGCAAGAGATGCAAGCGTTCCGCTAGATTCTATTTATTTGTTGTAGACACTATTAGAATATCACTGGATTTGATATCAAAGATATTTTTGGTTAGCGTAAGGTAAAAACCGTCCGTGTTTATGTGTGTATCGGTCTTACGATTATCATTTCTTTCGAAAAGATTTTGAAAGTTAAACAAATAGTTGGAATTTACTCACACAAGTCCCATGACTGACCCAGAGTTTATTTTGTTTGTTTTCCCTAAACTCTTGGGTGCCCAAATTTGTACGGGCAGTCAAGTAGTTGGGATTTTACAGATTCACTTGGAGGAGTTTGAAGGCTTCACCAGTAGCTATAGAATGTCATATTTTCCGCTGTGTACTATGTTGTATCTGGAAACAGGTGTTGATAACTGTTCCAGGAATAATTGTTGTGCTCTGATAATGGTACGTATATATACAGTTACTGATTTTTATTTCAAAAGTTATGTTATCTAATATATTTTATCCGTTCCGCTGTGAGATATGGGTTCTTCGTTTTCTCCTATTCTAACTATTCTTTCTTTCTATTTCTCATCCTCTAACTTCTTTCTAATAATGATTCGTGTTTCTGTGCGATTTGGGTTGGACGTGTGGTGTTATTGGTCAACTCAAAGAGTATGGAAATTCGGGTCATTACATTTGGTATCAGAGCCGAAGGTTAAGTGATTACCTTGGTTCTGTGGCGTGACTCAATAGCGATGGGGTTAGTAATACCCTAGATTGAGTTTGAGTGTATATATATGAGCTCGTATTTGTAGATTTGATATGAAAATGGTTTTATATTGTGTTGGCTGGTTTGTTGAGTGGTTTATGAATTCTGGTCGATACAGGAAGTACAACTGCATCGATAGGTGTTTCTAAACTCTCGAACAGAACAATTCGACGCAGTATTGTTTTAAAAATGGGTAAATGATATAATTTTGCCTAAAGGATATTTTTGATATAAAAGTAATAATTTTCTGAAATTATTGAATGTGTTGATTGTTATTACAATCAAATTGAATTATAAAATATTGAAATGGTTAAATATAACTTGTATATGGAAAATATACATAAATAAGATGAACTGAAATAAAATTCAAACCAGAATTTGAGAATTTGAATCCCGAGTGTTTAGAAATATTTCCTGAAGTATCTCTATAGCAATATAATGTTACTTTGAAGGATTTTTAAATAAGAATGATTTTAAATGGATTTTTAAAGTGATTAAGCACTGAAATCACTTCAGTGGCGAGAAAATAATTCTGATAATGGATCGCGACATTATCGGTATTCATTTTCAAGTTTTTGAGTGACGGATTGCTACCATAGTAATTTGGGAATGAAAATTTGTTTGAAAATGACAGGATGTTTTAGATAATCGAATGTTTTGAATGGAGTTGATTATAAATATATGCGATTTCAAACTCATTTGAAATAAAACCCGGGAGTTTGAATTCTGAAATTGTTTAACTTGTATAAGTTGAATAAATTGGTGGAAATAAATCAAATGGATTGAAATTTAAGTTAAATGGAAATTGAAACTCAAATGGAATAAGTGGATTGATTCCTGAAGTAGAGATCAGATTTGAATTGATAGAATTGAAGTGGACTAATCAGGAGTTGATTAGAAAGTTAAAGACTGGAAGTTGGATTGATTTGAGACCAAGTGGAAATGAATATATATGCGGAGCAGATATTGAATGGAAGCAAGTGCAAGAGATAGAATCATGCCCGACAAAAAGGTACATGTTTACAGTATTACTTGGGTTTGATGATTTTATGAGCCTGTGAGGCAAGCCGCTTGGCTTTTTGATTTTCTTTTGGATGGGAGAAGGCCTAGAAAGGCGAGTTATGGGTGTGCCGATTGAGCCGTGCATAGGAGATGCTGCCGAAAATTTTCAGAATTTAAAGTATTAGAAAATTTTCAAAATTTTCGAAAATTTTCGTTAGTAAGAATAAATTAATATTTTAATCGAAATAAATTGGTCCAGTTAAACTGAAGTTAAGAATTGAACAAAATGGATTTTTGGACCTAGTTAATAGGGTATGCATCATTTTTCCTACCTTAGCAATTTCGAGGACGGAATTATTTTAAGGGGCAAGGAATGTAACGACCCATAGTTTTCAGCGATAATAATTAATTTATTTAATTATTTATATAGTGATTTAGAGAATTTAATGGTCAATGAATTAAATTATATGGATTATTTAATTAATATAAATAATAGAAAAATATAATTATTTCTGAAATAATCAGAATTTTTAAATTTAACAGTATGTTGTTAACTGGACGACCCAAAATATATAATTCAGTTTAGAATTGAATTATATTGACGAATATATTTAATAACGCCATTTGAACGTATAATTTATATTACAAATAAATTCGAGCTCGAAATGGCGCTGCAGTTCGCTATTTGGCGATTTGAACTTCAACTGAGTGTACAGAATTCGTTATAAACCGGAACTCTGTGAAACGAGAAACGTTAGAACCGTATTGATGATAATTTTCATATGAAAGAGAAAAATTCAGATTTCGTGTTATAATTTGTTAGTTATGGCCAAATCAAATTTTGAAATAATCGCTGTGGAAATTGTTATTTAAAATATACGCGTTAAAATTGCCGTTTTGCAAACGGACACAGATTTCGATGAAATCAGTTTCATTGGGACCGTAGCGTTAAATTATTGTACGGTGTTGAATGGCGTCAAAAACCGATGTCGTATATGGTCACGGTAGCCATAAACGCCCGTTCAAATTCTATAGCGCGTATTCAAATAAATAAAGGGATATTCGAATGTAACTTGAACAGACGATCAAATCAGGCCACGAAACCAGTTCCGGTGAGTTCGTATCGTCGATTTTAGTCAGGGTAGATATATAGTTTGTTATTTTTAGATATCGGCAAATTTGGTGTTCAGAAGGGCAGTGCGGTGCGCGTTAAAAATGGCCTACCGGGGGTCTCAGAATGCGACGAAACTAGTGCCGTTGGGTTCGTATCGAAAAGTTATTGTTGGTGTTCACAGTTTCAAGTTGTTTCGATTTATCTGGTGACCGTGAAAAATTTAAACGCGTGTTCATTTCTGGTTTATAAAGGAAATTTTTTCAAAAAAGTCGGAATTTGACGAAACTTGTTCCATTGGGTTCAGAATACTTTTTTACACCAAGATTAGTTTTTTTTATCAGTAGACAGAAGTCGACTGTGGTCAGTTTTATTTGATACTTCACCACGAAGTTTCGTTACAATATAAAATATATATAATATCCTTCTAAATCCCTGAACGTGGCCAAGAAAAATCTAAATTGGAAAACCCAGCTTTCCTGAACCAAAATCTCTAAAGATTACGGTGTCATGTGCGGTGATATTTTATAGCTGATACAAAGTGATATCTTGACTAAAGAAACTGACAGACCTATGTAATAATATCCGTGCTCCCCAAGTAATAATACCCGTGCTCCTCAAGTAAAAATACCTGTGCTCCCCAAGTAATCTGACAGTGTGTGCCCCAAACTTCTGTCCCTTTAAATACAGTGTATTTCTCTCCCATTTTTAATACGAACAAAAACGCAAATAAAAATAAAAATGAATGGCCTTCATTGCTCCGAGCTTTTCAACCCCCGTTCTCCTTCTCCGTTAACGATCTCGTTGGGTGTCAGAAGGGAAATGGTTCGCCTAGGGGTCGTCCACGTTTGGGCGGAGTCACTCAAGCTCCGACGATGGGGTAAGGCTGAAAATTATATCCGAAGAAGGTGCGTTTTTTGTGGAAATTTCGGCGTTAGAGGAAACGAGGTAGGATAGGACCAAGGGGGTTTCAATGGGAGTGAAATAGTGGCGCTGGGTGGGTTTTGAGTTGGGGAAAAGGTGAAGGACGTGTTTTATTCGGAAGGAATAATATGCGGTGGTTTCTGTGTGAGGCTAGTGGAGGAACTAGGTGCGTAGGGACTGAAGGAGCAAAGGAGAAGTGTGAGGGACGTGATAACAAAATGTTGAGGAGAGAAAGCTTGTGCGAGATAGAAGAGTTTTGGGGGTAATTCTGTGAATTTATGGTCAACGTTCATTGCATGAAGGCAGGAGACCAAGGCCATGAAGGGGATGAGTTTGTGATGTTTTAGATGGACTGTGATTTGCGAAGAGATGGGAGTTTTGGAGTTTGTGAAGACACGACTGAGAATGGAAAGGGTAAAAGGAACAGTACTGAGGTGTTTTCTCCAGGCATCGAGGGGAGCTGTTTAAGATAAGCAATCTTGTTTTGTGTTCTTGGGAAAAAGATGATGAAGCGCAGTACCATGATGCACAAGTTCAAGATATTCAAAGGAAAAGCCATGATTTAAGGGAACGTGATTAACGGCTAAAACATAATTAGTAAGGTGATTAAAGATTTTTAATTAAATAATTATCTATTAATGACATTAATTAATATATAAACCTATGACCTGTATATTGCACCTATCTGTAAACAGAATCGAACGGCGTCGGTAACATCGGAATCGTAACAACGAAATCTTCAGTATGGAATTTTTGTGGTAAAAAGAAACGGAGCTACTCGAATGAAAAATCAAATGCTTGTTGATTTTAAATGGAACAAAAGCGGAACCGTCAACTGCGAAACGAGGTGAGTAAACTCACTAACTCTGACTCGTTATATTTTATAAACGAGTTTTTATATTTATTTTATTCTGTGTGATGGTTGCTTGGTTGAATAGTTGATAGAATTGGTTACATCGTTGATATATTAATGCGAAATCATATTATTGATGCTGATTAACATCTGTGGATGCAGGGAAACAGGTTGGACGGATCCAACTGGATTCCTCAACATTTTATTTAATGTTTTTATTTGATTGTGATATATGCTGTGCTATGTAATCCATGATTGAATATGTGTGTTTAGTTTACCCTGGCCCTAGGAACCTAATATTTTAGACACTGTAAAATATCATCGAATGTGAAAAGGAAATTAGAATTTAAAGACGGTGTTTATTTGCAAATTAGAAATAATTTCCTTTTTAATTGAGTTGAAAATAGAAATCTATTCAATTGGATAAATCAAGAAAATGTTATAAATAAAAATATAGATTAAGTGGAGTGTGAACCATTGAATAGATTAAATTATAAGTTTAAATATAAATGTATATTTGAAAGTGAATATCGGTTTTGAAACCAATATTGGAAATAGATTTGAATTTAGCAAATTATAAATGAAAGTTTAAAGAAAGGTTTTAAATGCTTAGAATAAAAGAATAATAGTTTAAAATAAGGAATTTGCTTATAGAAATCGAATTAAGTCAGTGGTTAAAAGAATATATAGTTTATAAATACAATTAAAGGAGAACTTGAATTGTTTAAACTAAACAGAGTTTATAAATGGACAACGGAAGCGTGTGCGTCGCACACGGTATCTTAGTTAAACAACGATTATAGCACTGTTGTTGCAATATTTGTTTCGTAACAGAAATTATAACGCTGTTGTTGCAATGTTTGTTTTGTAACAGCAATTATAGCGTTGTTGCTATGATATATGCTTTGTAAACCTAAACAGCGATTTTGGCGCTGTCGCTATAAATAAATGTTTTGTAAATCCCTACAGCGATTGTAACGCTGTTGTTAAAAGCAATGCTTTATAAATCTAGTATTTAGAAAACAGCGATTTTAACGCTACCATTAAAATCAATATTTTGCTGTAAAATAAGTGTGTTCTTAGATTGAATCCGAAAGTCGCGCAAGCAAGATTTAGTTTAAGGTTGTGAGTTTTGACTATTTCAAAGTCGAGAATGTCGTTCAGTTAAGGTCTGAGAGGTAATTATACCCCAACTTGACTGACTGCATGATTGACGGAGAAATGGTTTAGGCTCGATAGCAAGGATTGGTTAGTGATATCGTTAGTTAACGAATGATTTATGATTTGAATTATATAACGATGTTTATAACATCAGTTTAATTCAAAGGATTTAGAAATGTTTTCTAACTGGAATAAGAGATATTTTCTCAATAAAGGAATTATAATATTGGAAATGTTTTCCAATAATTGAGAAAGAAAATAGTGCTTTGAAAGAACACGAAAGATGGGAAATGAGAATTGGGAATGATAATGAAATAAAGAACTAATATAAAAAGGGCCCAACGTTGTTTGATGCTTGATTGATAGAATTTCCATTTGGAAAGAGGACCGTTGATTGTATGGATGTTTCTTTGATAGTTAAATCACCGACTATCAAAGTTTTTGTTTTATACCTCCGTTGTCAATGCGGAGAGACCGGGATCAGATCCAGTATCTGAAAACCACTCTGTATAGACGTTAGCGTTCCGATCAAGAAAATTGAAGACGGGGTTATGCAAGGGCTATCCTATTTATAGAATAGTGCCTTCGGTTTGTCCAGTCCCAGGACAAACGTGAATGGACGAATGTCTGACAGAGTATATCTAACGGATCACGTAAGTTGATCTCTTCAAACGTACTTACGTTTGGTGGCGGAGAAATTCGTTTCTCCTAGCTTTATACCCATGGTATTTTTGAGGAAATCAATTTGTGATTTGGCGGGTATGACGATGTGTCATTCAAAGTGAATGGCGGCCAGATGTTCTGGAAGATAATTCAAACCTCAAGAATCATCAACCGGGAAATGATAAAAATCGGGCAGGCAGCATGGCTATGTGGGTCGCACCCATTAGGATGTATAACCACCTATCTAGAGAAATTCCTTTTCCTTCTTAAATCTATCGATGCTGTCCCTTTTCGGGAGGCGGTTGCTGATCCCAACCGTCGGTGGTATACATTCGATACACTCAAGCGAAATGAGTGGTCGGTCATGTGTGGGCCGGGTTGCAAGATGTTCTTGTTGAACCCAGTGTATTCGTCTCTAGAGATACACTATCGGAAGGTGGTCCCATACCTTGTCATGTTGGAAATCCAATCTCCAATAAGCGCCCTACGGTTTTCGATTTTATATTATATATGGAGCGTGAGATGCAAGCGTTCCGCTAGATTCTATTTATTTGTTGTAGACACTATTATAATATCACTGGATTTGATATCAAAGATATTTTTGGTTATCGTAAGGTAAAAACCGTCCGTGTTTATGTGTGGATCGGTCTTACGATTATCATTTCTTTCGAAAAGATTTTGAAAGTTAAACAAATGGTTGGAGTTTACTCACACCAGTCCCATGACTGACCCAAAGTTTATTTTGTTTGTTTTCCCTAAACTCTTGGGTGCCCAAATTTGTACGGGCAGTCAAGTAGTTGGGATTTTACAGATTCACTTGGAGGAGTTTGAAGGCTTCACCAGTAGCTATAGAATGTCATATTTTCCGCTGTGTACTATGTTGTATCTGGAAACAGGTGTTGATAACTGTTCCAGGAATAATTGTTGTGCTCTGATAATGGTACGTATATATACAGTTACTGATTTTTATTTCAAAAGTTATGATATCTAATATATTTTATCCGTTCCGCTGTGAGATATGGGTTCTTCGTTTTCTCCTATTCTAACTATCCTTTCTTTCTATTTCTCATCCTCTAACTTCTTTCTAATAATGATTCGTGTTTCTGTGCGATTTGGGTTGGACGTGTGGTGTTATTGGTCAACTCAAAGAGTATGGAAATTCGGGTCATTACATTTGGTATCAGAGCCGAAGGTTAAGTGATTACCTTGGTTCTGTGGCGTGACTCAATAGAGATGGGGTTAGTAATACCCTAGATTGAGTTTGAATGTATATATATGAGCGCGTATTTGCAGATTTGATATGAAAATGGTTTTATATTGTGTTGGATGGTTTGTTGAGTGGTTTATGAGTTCTGGTCGATACAGGAAGTACAACTGCATCGATAGGTGTTTCTAAACTCTCGAACAGAACAATTCGACGCAGTATTGTTTTAAAAATGGGTAAATGATATAATTTTGCCTAAGGGATATTTTTGATATAAAAGTAATAATTTTCTAAAATTATTGAATGTGTTGATTGTTATTACAATCAAATGGAATTATAAAATATTGAAATGGTTATATATAACCAAATATAACTTGTATATGGAAAATATACATAAATAAGATGAACTAAAATAAAATTCAAACCAGAATTTGAGAATTTGAATCCCGAGTGTTTAGAAATATTTCCTGAAGTATCTCTATAGCAATATAATGTTACTTTGAAGGATTTTTAAATAAGAATGACTTTAAATGGATTTTTAAAGTGATTAAGCACTGAAATCACTTCAGTGGCAAGAAAATAATTCTGATAATGGATCGCGACATTATCGGTATTCATTTTCAAGTTTCTGAGTGACGGGTTGCTACCATAGTAATTTGGGAATGAAAATTTGTTTGAAAATGACAGGATGTTTTAGAAAATCGAATGTTTTGAATGGAGTTGATTATAAATATATGTGATTTCAAACTCATTTGAAATAAAACCCGGGAGTTTGAATTCTGAAATTGTTTAACTTGTATAAGTTGAATAAATTGGTGGAAATAAATCAAATGGATTGAAATTTAAGTTAAATGGAAATTGAAACTCAAATGGAATAAGTGGATTGATTCCTGAAGTAGAGATCAGATTTGAATTGATAGAATTGAAGTGGACTAATCAGGAGTTGATTAGAAAGTTAAAGACTGGAAGTTGGATTGATTTGAGACCAAGTGGAAATGAATATATATGCGGAGCAGATATTGAATGGAAGCAAGTGCAAGAGATAGAATCATGCCCGACAAAAAGGTACATGTTTACAGTATTACTTGGGTTTGATGATTTTATGAGCCTGTGAGGCAAGCCGCTTGGCTTTGTGATTTTCTTTTGGATGGGAGAAGGCCTAGAAAGGCGAGTTATGGTTGTGCCGATTGAGCCGTGCAGAGGAGATGCTGCCGAAATTTTTCAGAATTTAAAGTATTAGAAAATTTTCAAAATTTTCGAAAATTTTCGTTAGTAAGAATAAATTAATATTTTAATTGAAATAAATTGGTCCAGTTAAACTGAAGTTAAGAATTGAACAAAAAGGATTTTTGGACCTAGTTAATAGGGTATGCATCATTTTTCCTACCTTAGCAATTTCGAGGACGAAATTATTTTAAGGGGCAAGGAATGTAACGACCCGTAGTTTTCAGCGATAATAATTTATTTATTTAATTATTTATATAGTGATTTAGAGAATTTAATGGTCAATGAATTAAATTATATGGATTATTTAATTAATATAAATAATAGAAAAATATAATTATTTCTGAAATAATCAGAATTTTTAAATTTAACAGTATGTTGTGAACTGGACGACCCAAAATATATAATTCAGTTTAGAATTGAATTATATTAACGAATATATTTAATAACGCCATTTGAACGTATAATTTATATTATAAATAAATTCGAGCTCGAAATGGCGCTGCAGTTCGCTATTTGGTGATTTGAACTTCAACTGAGTGTACAGAATTCGTTATAAACCGGAACTCTGTGAAACGAGAAACGTTAGAACCGTATTGATGATAATTTTCATATGAAAGAGAAAAATTCAGATTTCGTGTTATAATTTGTTAGTTATGGCCAAATCAAATTTTGAAATAATCGTTGTGGAAATTGTTATTTAAAATATACGCGTTAAAATTGCCGTTTTGCAAACGGACTCAGATTTCGATGAAATCAATTTCATTGGGACCGTAGCGTTAAATTATTGTACGGTGTTGAATGGCGTCAAAAACCGATGTCGTATATGGTCACGGTAGCCATAAACGCCCGTTCAAATTCTATAACGCGTATTCAAATAAATAAAGGGATATTCGAATGTAACTTGAACAGACGATCAAATCAGACCACGAAACCAGTTCCGGTGAGTTCGTATCGTCGATTTTAGTCAGGGTAGATATATAGTTTGTTATTTTTAGAGATCGGCAAATTTGGTGTTCAGAAGGGCAGTGCGGTGCGCGTTAAAAATGGCCTACCGGGGCAACAGTCTCAGAATGCGACGAAACTAGTGCCGTTGGGTTCGTATCGAAAAGTTATTGTCGGTGTTTATAGTTTCAAGTTGTTTCGATTTATCTGGTGACCGTGAAAAATTTAAACGCGTGTTCATTTCTGGTTTATAAAGGAAATTTTTTCAAAAAAGTCAGAATTTGACGAAACTTGTTCCATTGGGTTCAGAATACTTTTTTACACCAAGATTAGTTTTGTTTATCAGTAGACAGAAGTCGACTGTGGTCAGTTTTATTTGATACTTCACCACGAAGTTTCGTTACAATATAATATATATATATATATAATATCCTTCTAAATCTCTGAACGTGGCCAAGAAAAATCTAAATTGGAAAACCCAGCTTTCCTGAACCAAAATCTCTAAAGATTACGGCGTCATGTGCGGTGATATTTTATAGCTGATACAAAGTGATATCTTGACTAAAGAAACTGACAGACCCATGTAATAATATCCGTGCTCCCCAAGTAATAATACCCGTGCTCCTCAAGTAAAAATACCCGTGCTCCCCAAGTAATCTAACAGCGTGTGCCCCAAACTTATGTCCCTTTAAATACAGTGTATTTCTCTCCCATTTTTAATACGAACAAAAACGCAAATAACAAATAAAAATAAAAATGAATGGCCTTCCTTGCTCCGAACTTTTCAACCCCCGTTCTCCTTCTCCGTTAACGATCTCGTTGGGTGTCAGAAGGGAAATGGTTCGCCTAGGGGTCGTCCACGTTTGGGCGGAGTCACTCAAGCTCCGACGATGGGGTAAGGCTGAAAATTATATCCGAAGAAGGTGCGGTTTTTGTGGAAATTTCGGCGTTAGAGGAAACGAGGTAGGATAGGACCAAGGGGGTTTCAATGGGAGTGAAATAGTGGCGCTAGGTGGGTTTTGAGTTGGGGAAAAGGTGAAGGACGTGTTTTATTCGGAAGGAATAATATGCGGTGGTTTCTGTGTGAGGCTAGTGGAGGAACTAGGTGCGTAGGGACTGAAGGAGCAAAGGAGAAGTGTGAGGGACGTGATAACAAAATGTTGAGGAGAGAAAGCTTGTGCGAGATAGAAGAGTTTTGGGGTAATTCTGTGAATTTATGGTCAATGTTCATTGCATGAAGGCAGGAGACCAAGGCCATGAAGGGGATGAGTTTGTGATGTTTTAGATGGACTGTGATTTGCAAAGAGATGGGAGTTTTGGAGTTTGTGAAGACGCGAAGTAGAATGGAAAGGGTAAAAGGAACAGTACTGAGGTGTTTTCTCCAGGCATCGAGGGGAGCTGTTTAAGATAAGCAATCTGGTTTTGTGTTCTTGGGAAAAAGATGATGAAGCGCAGTACCATGATGCACAAGTTCAAGATATTCAAAGGAAAAGCCATGATTTAAGGGAACGTGATTAACGGCTAAAACATAATTAGTAAGGTGATTAAAGATTTTTAATTAAATAATTATCTATTAATGACATTAATTAATATATAAACCTATGACCTGTATATTGCACCTATCTGTAAACAGAATCGAACGGCGTCGGTAACATCGGAATCGTAACAACGAAATCTTCAGTATGGAATTTTTGTGGTAAAAAGAAACGGAGCTACTCGAATGAAAAATCAAATGCTTGTTGATTTTAAATGGAACAAAAGCGGAACCGTCAACTGCGAAACGAGGTGAGTAAACTCACTAACTCTGACTCGTTTATATTTTATAAATGAGTTTTTATATTTATTTTATTCTGTGTGATGGTTGTTTGGTTGAATAGTTGATAGAATTGGTTACATCGTTGATCTATTAATGCGAAATCATATTATTGATGCTGATTAACATCTGTGGATGCAGGGAAACAGGTTGGAGGGATCCAACTGGATTCCTCAACATTTTATTTAATGTTTTTATTTGATTGTGGCATATGCTGTTCTATGTAATCCATGATTGAATATGTGTGTTTAGTTTACCCTGGCCCTAGGAACCTAATATTTTAGACACTGTAAAATATCATCGAATGTGAAAAGGAAATTAGAATTTAAAGACGGTGTTTATTTGCAAATTAGAAATAATTTCCTTTTTAATTGAGTTGAAAATAGAAATCTATTCAATTGGATAAATCAAGAAAATGTTATAAATAAAAATATAGATTAAGTGGAGTGTGAACCATTGAATAGATTAAATTATAAGTTTAAATATAAATGTATATTTGAAAGTGAATATCGGTTTTGAAACCAATATTGGAAATAGATTTGAATTTAGCAAATTATAAAGGACAGTTTAAAGAAAGGTTTTAAATGCTTAGAATAAAAGAATAATAGTTTAAAATATGGAATTTGCAAAATATATATATATATATAAAGGGGATTTATAGAAATCGAATTAAGTCAGTGGTTAAAAGAATATATAGTTTATAAATACATTTAAAGGAGAACTTGAATTGTTTAAACTAAACAGAGTTTATAAATGGACAACGGAAGCGTGTGCGTCGCACACAGTATCTTAGTTAAACAACGATTATAGCACTGTTGTTGCAATATTTGTTTTGTAACAGAAATTATAGCGCTGTTGTTGCAATGTTTGTTTTGTAACAGCAATTATAGCGTTGTTGCTATGATATATGCTTTGTAAACCTAAACAGCGACTTTGGCGCTGTCGCTATAAATAAATGTTTTGTAAATCCCTACAGCGATTGTAACGTTGTTGTTAAAAGCAATGCTTTATAAATCAAGTATTTAGAAAACAGCGATTTTAACGCTACCGTTAAAGTCAATATTTTGCTGTAAAATAAGTGTGTTCTTAGATTGAATCCGAAAGTCGCGCAAGCGAGATTTAGTTTAAGGTTGTGAGTGTTGACTATTTCAAAGTCGAGAATGTCGTTCAGTTAAGGTCTGAGAGGTAATTATACCCCAACTTGACTGACTGCATGATTGACGGAGAAATGGTTTAGGCTCGATAGCAAGGATTGGTTAGTGATATCGTTAGTTAACGAATGATTTATGATTTGAATTATATAACGAAGTTTATAACATCAGTTTAATTCAAAGGATTTAGAAATGTTTTCTAACTGGAATAAGAGATATTTTCTCAATAAAGGAATTATAATATTGGAAATGTTTTCCAATAATTGAGAAAGAAAATAGTGCTTTGAAAGAACACGAAAGATGGGAAATGAGAATTGGGAATGATAATGAAATAAAGAACTAATATAAAAAGGGCCCAACGTTGTTTGATGCTTGATTGATAGAATTTCCATTTGGAAAGAGGACCGTTGATTGTATGGATGTTTCTTTGATAGTTAAATCACCGACTATCAAAGTTTTTGTTTTATACCTCCGTTGTAAATGCGGAGAGACCGGGATCAGATCCAGTATCTGAAAACCAATCTGTATAGACGTTAGCGTTCCGATCAAGAAAATTGAAGACGGGGTTATGCAAGGGCTATCCTATTTATAGAATAGTGCCTTCGGTTTGTCCAGTCCCAGGACAAACGTGAATGGACGAATGTCTGACAGAGTATATCTAACGGATCGCATAAGTTGATCTCTTCAAACGTACTTACGTTTGGTGGCGGAGAAATTCGTTTCTCCTAGCTTTATACCCGTGGTATTTTTGAGGAAATCAATTTGTGATTTGGCGGGTATGACGATGTGGCATTCAAAGTGAATGGTGGCCAGATGTTCTGGAAGATAATTCAAACCTCAAGAATCATCAACCGGGAAATGACAAAAATCGGGCAGGCAGCATGGCTATGTGGGTCGCACCCATTAGGATGTATAACCACCTATCCAGAGAAATTCCTTTTGCTTCTTAAATCTATCGATGCTGTCCCTTTTCGGGAGGTGGTTGCTGATCCCAACCGTCGGTGGTATACATTCGATACACTCAAGCGAAATGAGTGGTCGGTCATGTGTGGGCCGGGTTGCAAGATGTTCTTGTTGAACCCAGTGTATTCGTCCCTAGAGATACACTATCGGATGGTGGTCCCATACCTTGTCATGTTGGAAATCCAATCTCCAATAAGCGCCCTGCGGTTTTCAATTTTATATTATATATGGAGCGTAAGATGCAAGCGTTCCGCTAGATTCTATTTATTTGTTGTAGACACTATTATAATATCACTGGATTTGATATCAAAGATATTTTTGGTTATCGTAAGGTAAAAACCGTCCGTGTTTATGTGTGGATCGGTCTTACGATTATCATTTCTTTCGAAAAGATTTTGAAAGTTAAACAAATGGTTGGAGTTTACTCACACCAGTCCCATGACTGACCCAGAGTTTATTTTGTTTGTTTTCCCTAAACTCTTGGGTACCCAAATTTGTACGGGCAGTCAAGTAGTTGGGATTTTACAGATTCACTTGGAGGAGTTTGAAGGCTTCACCAGTAGCTATAGAATGTCATATTTTCCGCTGTGTACTATGTTGTATCTAGAAACAGGTGTTGATAACTGTTCCAGGAATAATTGTTGTGCTCTGATAATGGTACGTATATATACAGTTACTGATTTTTATTTCAAAAGTTATGTTATCAAATATATTTTATCCGTTCCACTGTGAGATATGGGTTCTTCGTTTTCTCCTATTCTAACTATTCTTTCTTTCTATTTCCCATCCTCTAACTTCTTTCTAATAATGATTCGTGTTTCTGTGCGATTTGGGTTGGACGTGTGGTGTTATTGGTCAACTCAAAGAGTATGGAAATTCGGGTCATTACATGACCTATCATCAAATCAGATATTCAGAATGGGTATAAACCCGACCTTTCCGAATAACTCGCGTATATAATAAACAAGTGATAAAAACCACAACATATGCCTCATTTCAATTCTGAATATTCTTCTATTCAAATATTCACATACTTTGGGAAAGGTTCCCATTAATTTTATCAAAGATAAATTCTTTAAAATTTATTCTTTAATCTTCCTTTGGATTTCAATTCAAACCGTATTCTGTCTTTAACTGGGTTAAAGAACCAATGTCATTTAAAACACGGTTCACGACAAACCCAAAATCACATTCCATTTCATCAGCCTTTAACCGTAAATTAGCAAGTGAACAATTTCCAAAGTATTAACCCCGAAGGCTGAAACCAACATCAAACCAATATCTAGGAAACCATTCAACTTAAGTAATCTCCAGTTAGTTTTTGATTTTCTTAACTCCATTGTTAATCGGGTTAAAGAACCAGTGTTATTTAAAACACCATTCACGATAAACCCAAAGACCAATTTCAATTCAATTCCAATTAAATATATTAAATTGGAAAGCTTTACTTTGGAAAATTCCCGTTAAATCTTAATAAAAAGATTTATAAATTCCATATCTTATTTCACTGTAAATCGGGTTAAAGAACGAATGTCGTTAAAAACATAGTTCATAACTAACCCAAAATCCAATCAGTCTCTAGCCGTAAATTAGTAAGAGAACAATTCCCTAAGTATTAACCCCGAAGGCCGAAACCAACATCAGATCAATACTCAGGAAACCATTCAACTTAACTAATCTCCAGTCAGTTTCTAATTTTCTTAACTACATTTGGTTCAAGAACAGTATTATAAAAGATACCATCCACGAAAAACCCAAAATCCAATTTGATATTAAATACAAGGCTCTGAATAGAAAATATATCGGCTTATATTCAATATAAAATTCTGAAACCAACAAATATTGTACTGGAATAACGATATATATATATATATATATATATATATATATATATATATATATATCTTCCAAATTCCTCCATAATATCCGTATAATCATGAAATCTAAAATCGAAATATTCTGAAGATAATTTCAATTCAAATCCATTCCAATTCATATATTGGAAATTCCAGTTATTTTAAAAACCATTTCAAACCAAATTTATTTATTTTTAAAAATATTGGATATATTATTCTATTTCAAAACTAGTTCATTTCGGTAAAAATATATTTTTATCTTTTCCAATATGGAATTTTTCAGCCCAATTCTTTCCAAGTTATTTATTATGATTTTACACAAATTATTGATATTTTTAATAATTTTATCAAGGCCCGTACAGTCGATTTCTATGAACGTCCATCGAACTGCACTTACAGCGACCTTTTCCAAATTTGATTTGGACATAATTCCAAATCCAACCATTAGATTTCAAATCTCTCATATTCATTAGAAAGCTCTTTTCGATACAAACCCAACGGTTCCGGTTTTAGGAGAATCCTACAGTCAGTTCTCCCGTAATGTCCGTTCGAAGTCAATGGTCGAAATTCGCAAACTGCCGCAGTGCGGCGCATTCTATTTAGGCCATTATATTATTATATATATATATATATAAAATATATATATTTCTTTAATTTCCGTTTATAACATATTTTATAAATCGTTTTGAATTTGTTTTCAAAACAGTTTTGACTTCATATTCAATTCCAAATCAAAATTGAATTTTCCATTATAAATTCTTTTTAGATTCATTTCAAATTGATTTCAATTTAATTTCAATTTCAATTCAATTTCAATTCATTTTGAATTCACTTTAAATCGATTTCAATTCAATTTCAATTTCAATTCATTTTGAATTCACTTTAAATCGATTTCAATTCAATTTCAATTCATTTTCAATTCACTTCAAATCGATTTCAATTCAATTTCAATTTCTATTCATTTTGAATTCACTTTAAATCAATTTCAATTCATTTTGAATTCACTTCAAATCGATTTCAATTCAATTTCAATTTCAGTTCATTTTGAATTCACTTTAAATCGATTTAAATTCAATTTCAATTCATTTTGAACTCACTTTAAATCGATTTCAATTCAATTTCAATTTCAATTTCAATTCAATTTTAATTCCTACTCAAAATTGAATATTCTATATCACTTCGTTTTCAAAACATCAGATTTTGAAATCCCTTTTCGATATTCATTATAAAATGAATAAAATCAACCAAATTCCCGTTCATGTTAAAATGGCATTTAACTACTTAACACGGCTTCACATTTCAATATTCACTGAATATTATTTTAAAACATTCGTTAATTATGAACTGGAATCAGACTCAATTAATTACCATATAATTTCAGTTATATGGATTTCAACATCACATGTATACAAACATGACAATAGACAATCATTAAAAATTCAAACAACATCCAGAGTGCATTCTACAACCGTATAAGCATTAAAATAAATAAATAATGCTCGTATAGCCTGTCAATCAATCGATCAACATATAGCCAATTATTGGGACTAGTGTATGTCAAATATTGTCCCAATACCTGTGTGGGGTTTTCAAACGACAAATACTGTTTATCATTTGTGCAGTTGGGCGATGTGTAAAATTTATTGTCCCAATCAATATCAGTCAAATGTGTGCGCATAAACAAATCGTTCGATTTGTTTATAAATATTGATTTCATTCCTACACACGTTAAAAATTATATTTTTAACTATAAAATATTTTATCTCCATTTATGAATATTTTATTTATCCATTCCACATCACAATTAATTTTCACCACAACATACAATCAAACAAATAAACAAGTCATCCATGGTCTGTAGACGGCGGGTGTCGGGTGCTGCTACGCACCATCTGCATCCTAGTATATATTATAGCTAGAAAATTAAAATAAAAGTGAGAAGTTCTCACCTTTGGGTTTCCACTCCATTAGTCTTTATTTCTGAACGGTTTTATTTCTAGTGCGTAGCGTTCTTTTCCATGCTTCCAACACAGTCTGTTTCACGCATTTGTTTTAAAAAAAATTAGATTTTATTTTGTTACAACATAAATAAAAATCATATTTTTTATTCTCTATTCATATAATAAAAATCACATTTTTATTTTGCTACTCATATAAAAATAATATTTTTATATCGCTACTTTAAATATAAAAATTATATTTTTATATCGCCTTTCAAACAATAAAAATCCTATTTTTATTATCTCTATAATATAAAAATCGTATTTTCCATATAATAAAAATAGCATCTCCACTAACATAAAAATCGTATCTCTCTTTGCATATAAAAATCTATTCTTTCTTTACATAAAAATCTATGCTTTCTTTACTTAAAAATCAATTTTTTTAACCGATTTCACATACATAAAAATCAAATTTTTATATAGCTTTTCATATATTAAAAATCAAATTTTTATATGGTTCTTTGTAAAATAAAAATCAAAACTTTCTATAATAGAAGTCTAAACTTTCTACAATAAAAATCTAAACTTTAAATCGTTATTCATATAAATAAAAAAAAATCATATTTTTATGTAAATAAAAATCTAAACTTTATGCCAATAAAAATTCTAACTCGAAGAATTAAAATAGGAAACTCACATTTCAGTGTAAAAATCAGATCTTGGATGTTGGATGGGGGTCCACGCCGGCATTGTTGCATCGGAGGTGGTTAGGGGGGAGTGGCAGTCGGAGCAGGGGGGTTGCGGCGTCAGGGGGTGGTTGCATTGGATTTGGGGGATGTAGAGGGAGCAGGATCGAAGCTTTAGAAATGGAGAGAGATTGAGGAGGAAAGGGGTGGGGGAGCGTCGGAGGAAGGGGCGCAGCCATGGGGGAGGGCGGCGGCGATTGCCTGGCGGCGGCGGTTCATCGGGATAAGGGAGCGACGACTGGAGCTTCTTATTTTTTTTTCGATTTTCGATCTGAACTGATAAGGAGAAAGGGTATGTGTACAAACGGTTTTATTCGATCTCCAAACAAGACCCAACGACTGTCGCCCCTAACTAATTACCCTCATCCCGAACACAACGGGATATGTCAGGTATGCCAAATCAACTATTTCGATCAGTTTTCACTAAAATCAAAATACAAATCAATATATTGAATTTGAAAGCATATTTCTATTTACCAGGCCCACATACTAACCCTAAAAATTTCAGAAAAATATTTTCTAGCTTTTTATTGATGATACGGTTCTAACAAAACTAATTTCGTCAAATTTGGAGACCGTTAGAAAAATGGCCATTTTCTGGTCGATCCAAATTGACTGAAATTGTCAAAACACGTTTTACTTAGCCACACTTACATATTGATTTCAAAAATTACGAATTTTGGAATCTAGCAATTACTTGACGTCCCGAATCCAACAAAAGTGGTTTCTTCGAAAACAGAGGTCGTTTGCAAAATTTCCATTTCTAAGGTCAAAATTCCATACCGACTATTCTAAATTTTCAATTGGGCATAACTTTTTATCCCCGCCATGAAATTTTGATTTTTCGGATTCATTGGAAAGATATTTTCAAATAGACTCTAATATTTTTTGGTTTCGCCAAAATCTGGTTTATTTTCAATCCTGTACATTCATTTGAAATTTGAAATCGAATTTTCAAACTACCGCACCATTTCCAATTCCTTTTATAATTAAAAATAAATATTTGTGTTCTAACGTCGATTCAAATAAATATATACATTCCAATTCTATTCAAACTAAATTTCTCATCGTTATTATTTAAAATAAATCATTTTAAATATTCAAAATTCGCCAAAATTGCCAAAATAAAAATTTTAAATTGGTTCGGATTTTTCGGGTTATTACAAGATATTTTAAAATAATGAATATTTTAAAATAAGGAATATTTTAAAATAATATTCAGAAAAGAATCAAAATCTGATTTTGTTGTCCGATTTGGGATGGACACGAATATATTTAAATATATAAAGACGTGTTGATTAGATTAATGCCATTTTGACGTGAACGATATTTATATCGATTTTATTTATTTTTATAATGAATATCGAAAAGGAAGTGATTTCAAAATCTAATGTTTTGAAAATATTATCATATATATATTAATGATATGGAATATTCAATTTTGATTTGAAATTGAATATGAAGCTGAAATCGTTTTGAAAACGAATTTAAAACGATTTATAAAATACGTTTTAAATGGACATCGATGAATTATATATATATATATATATATATATATATATTATATAATGGCCTGAATAGAACGCGCCACGCCGTGGAAGTTCGCGAATTTCAACCATTGACTTCGAATGGACATTACGGGAGATCCAACCGTCGGATTCTCGTAAAACCCGAACCATTGGGTTCGTATCGAAAAGAGCTTTCCGAAGAATACAAGAAATTTGAAATCTAATGATTGGATTTGGAATTATGTCCAAATCAAATTTGGAAAAGGTCGTTGTAAGTGCAGTTCGATGACCGTTTATGGAAATCGACTATACGGGTCTTTATAAAATTATTACAAATATCAATAATTTGTGTAAAATCATCGTAAATGATTTGGAAAGAATTGGGATGAAAAAATTCATATTTGAAAAGATAAAAATATATTTTTATTGAAATGAACTAGTTATGAACTATAATTATAATCCAATATTTTTTAATAAATAAATTGGATTTGAAATGGTTTTAAAAATAACCAAAGTTTCCAATATATGGATTTGAATTGAAATTATCTTCGGAATATTTCGATATTGGATTTCGTGATTATACGGATATTATGGAGGAATTTGGAAGATATATATATCATTATTCCCATTATGATATTTGTTGATTTCAGAATTTGATATTGAATATAAGCTGATATAATTTATATTCAGAGCCTTGTATTTAATATTGAATTGGATTTTGGGTTTGTTGTGAACTATGTTTTAAATGACACTGTTCTTGAACCCAGTTGAGAAAAGTTATAAATCTTTTTATTAAGATTTAATGAAGTTTACCAATTAATTAACAGTTAATGGGAATTAGATTGAAACTGGTTTTTGGGTTTATCGTGAATGGTATTTTAAACAACACTTGTTCTTTAACCCGATTAATAATGGAATGAGATTTTGGGTTTGTCGTGAATGGTATATTTAATAATACCATTCTTAAACCCAATGGAGTTAAGAAAATTAGAAACTAACTGGAGATTAGCTAAGTTGAATGGTTTCCTGGGTATTGATCTGATGTTGGTTTCGGCCTTCGAGATTAATACTTAGGGAATTGTTCTCTTACTAATTTATGGTTAGATACTGATGGGAAGGGGTCTTCAGTAACACTGTTCTTGAACCCCATGTGAAGACTATAAATCTTTTAATTAAGATTGTTAGAGTTTCCAATTATATTCAATAATTGGAATAAAATGGAATGTGAATTGGGTTTATCGCGAACTATGTTTTAACGACATCCGTTCTTTAACTCGATTTACAGTGAAATATAATTTGGAATTTACAAATCTTTTGTTAAGATTTAAAGGAGATTTTCCAAAGTAAAGTTTTCCAATTTAACAAATTAAATTGGAATTGAATGGAATTCGATTTGGTAATAATCGAAGTGAGCTTCTGTTGAGGAAGACTGTAAATATATATGGAATTTAAAAGGCTTTAACGTTATTCCATTTATATTATCGGTTTGATATGGAAGTTTATATCGATTATATACATCGATTTGTTTTCCATGAAAATTCCATTGTTAATGGAATGAGATTTTTGGTTTATCGTGAGCTGTGTTTTAAATGACATTAGATCTTTAACCCAGTTAAAGATAAGATTAATTTCTTAACTTTAAAGAAAATCATTAACTAATGATTTTTGGAGATTTAAAAGTGAATTAGAGTTTTAATGAATCTTTAATTAGATTGAAATGTGAATCTAATAACTAAAATTATCAAATTAAAGAAATGATCGAGAATGTAGTATCACCAGTTTTGCTCCAAGCGATAGTTAAATCTTTAATTAGATTTGGACGTGAAATGGTAATTAATTTATCGATAACACTGTGGTGTTAGATATGAAGTATTACCAGTTTCACTTCATGGGATGAATAGATTGAGATTGAGAAATTAAACAAATGATTACTTTAGTAAGGTTCGCTAATCCCGACTAGTTTGTATAAACCTTAATTTGGTTTGAACTGATATCCAAAGGAAGATTAAAGAATAAATTTAAAGAATTTATCTTTGATAAAATTAATTTGAACCTTTCCCAAAGTATAAGAGTATTTGAATGAAAGAATATTCTGAATTGGAATGAGGCATATGTTGTGTTTTTATAGCACTTGTTTATTATATACACGAGTTATTCGGAAAGACCGGGTTTATCCCATTCTGAATAACTGAATCGGCGATGAATCGACGATGGAGACGGTGGTTGAAGACCGGAGGTCTTCACATCGTTTGGATGATTACTGATGTCTTGATTGGGATGTACACCCAAGACAAGGTAATAAGTGGTGATTGTCCAGACGTACTGGGAGATCGACCGGATATGCGAGGTACTCTCTCCTGTATTGGACATATGGGACGAGGAATAAGGTCCCTCCATTTTCGTTCAGACCCAGAACGAACTTGTAAATGGAATGTGTGTCTGACATTGGATTTCATTCTGTGTGATTGATAGACATCGGTTGCATAGCGTGAATTGTGTGTGTGGCATGATGAGATGCAAATGACCAAGGCTTCTGTTGAAAAGCAGAGTCTTGTGGTTGATGATCAAAGCACGGCTTTAATATAGCATAGCTTTGTGTAGCGTTAGTTTGCGAGCCTCACACCCCGGTGTGAACCAGAAACGGGGAGGACCTTAGGGAGGACATGCATTTCCTTCTAGCTAGGAGTGGTGTCTGGGTTTTGCACGCCCAGATGTTTTACTTATGTGGATGATGGATAGCGAGGCGCCTCGGTTATATCGGCACTACGGGGCCGTTGGATGGTATGGTCTTTATACATACCCGATTGACGCCTCATAGGGCGGGAAACGCAGTGTTCAGGCATTTTAATCCACTCCTGTGGACCGGCCCTGATGATCCAAGGGTCACTCGAGCTCTGATCCTGTGGGGTGGAATAGAGCGTCTCGAAGCAGTAAGTACAACCCCTTTCCTTGGTTCACAGACAGAAATCCAACTTCCAATACATGACATTTCAGTTTTGATTGTATAGCCTAGTATGGCGACATAGTGGGATGGGGCACTATGTCATCTATGATTGATACATTTATATTTGAAGTTGTTTTATACACTTTACACTTATAATAGTATCAAAATGATTTGTTTTAAACGTACCAAGCATGTTTGGCTATTATAAGGTAAAACTTTATCCTCCGGCTTGTGTTGCATTATGAGATGGGACCTGAGTCTTATAATAGCTTCATTTTTCCAAAAAGCATTGCGCTGGTTTGTTATATGCACTGGTATTCTTGGGAGAAAACCCGTTCCGTGTTATACGGCGTGGTTCCTTGATATATCTGATTTTAAAGTAAATTTTTAAATAACTGTTTTAGTTCTCACACCAGTCTCATGACTGACCTGGAGTTTATTGTTTTAACCTAAACTCTGGGTGCCCCTATTTTCCACACGGGCAGCTAGTAGTTTTGGTTTTGCAGAATTATATTCACAGGATCCTGGTTTAAAGCTGCAATGATTTTTGGAAAGCACTGTATCTGTATATTCCTTTCAGTTGTGATTTTTTATTATTTTCCGCTGCATTGTAATTGATATATCTCTAATATTTATCGAATGTATATTATTTATTCTTGTACTCTAATGTATATTGTTGTAATAAGCATTGAAATGTTCTTCTGTTTGTGTTCTGATTCGTCTTGTCCTCAATTCAATCCGGGCTTTACTATACAGGGAAGTTCGGGTTGCTTCACATTTGATTTGAGATACATGAATACAGAGGATGTATTAGTGTTGATTTTCGAGATCTAAAACTCTAATCGTTACATGCGCACTAGGCATTCTTATGATGGTTTGCTTTTTACGACTGATGCAAATGTTGGTCATGCAAGATTGCTACCGGTTAGAAGTTTTCTTTTGGTGTCAACTCCAGTCATGTGTGGCTGCAACTGATTCCTCGACGCGCGTAGCTGGAGGCAGATCTTAGATCATGATTTTGTTTCTGATGATCCACATTCAAGTTCACCTGGTGTATGATTGTGAGGTGTTACAAGAAGCTCAAAAACGTGATTGGTAGCCAATTAATTATTTCATCATTAACGACATGGACTTTGTGGCATTTTGGTTTCAACTTTACACTCAATCGTATATGGCTCCTTTCCTTCATGCTGCATTGGTTGAACCTTCAGTGTCATGTAGCGGTGTCTTATTCCTTATGTTGCCATTCCTTATATAGACAACTCAGATGTATTATGCTCCACAACCATCCTATGCAGTAGATTATGTTTGGACCATAGGTAATCCTACAATGTGGGGTGGCGATAAATATGTTGATATTCCTTGAGTAGAGTTTACCCAGTATCCAAAAGAAGCTACGTTTACGTATGGGGATTTAAATTAGATGCAGTTAAGATTTTGGCAGGTCATGTACATCGAGGATCATATGACATAAATGATTTGACTACTCGTATTAACGAGCTTATCACTATTGATGAAAAGCAATACCGTCCTCGATCTAGAGTAGACGATGATGATGATGTTGATGATATATAAGTTCTTGATGATATTGAGTTTAATGATTTGTAGATTATCTTTTCTTCATGATGTACTTGTATTATTCTTGTGCATTACTGTGTTATCGGTACTTTATTTATTCTATGTATGTTATTGTCGTATTATCATCATACATTACCGTATTATTAGTGTTTTTACTTTTTGCTACTATTTCGCCAGTGTATCACCATTGTACATTATTATATTACAAATGTTTTATTTACTGTTTGTGTGTTATCGATGTGTTACCATAGTACGTTATTATATTATTAGAGTTTCTATTTCCTGTAAGTGTGTTATAGTTGTATTACACTTGTATATTTCTGTATTATCAATGTTTGTATTTCATAACTAATACGTCATTTGCTGAAGAAGAAAAAACCACACTTGTGTTTATTCTATCCAAGATCCCAAAAAGTGAATAATACAGTGTCTGATGCGATCACGCACTATAGCATTTTCCCCCAATAACAAGGGTTTCATAGAAGGTAGGGAAATGTGTCTACTATGCCTGATGTGGTAGAACAACGTATTTTTTTGATCTCCGTGAGTAAGTTTGTCAATCATAGAATACATAAAGCATGGCTATAGTGAAAGGTGTGGCAGTCAAAGATATTGAATTAAGCCATAAATAACATAAGTACAGTGTACTGTGTTGTCTTTATCAATAATTGAGTACAATGTATTATTTAACGAAATTAGTTCATAAACACATAAAAAGACGTAGAATCAAATACAAAACAAATTTTACTAAACTCTTGATCCTCATTCTTCAGCCAATAAATCTGAGTAACCTTAAAAGATTATAGTGCTTCTCATTCCTTCGTCAGGTGATTTCATTTAACATTATATGAATCAACCAAGAATGATAACTAGTGAAGAGATCAATTTAATGGCACAAGAAAACAATGAAAGCAACCATCCAAACCAACGAGGTAGTTTGTATGGAAGGAGGAACTTGCGATATGAGAGAAAACACGCAACAGTTCACGACTACTTTATAATGAACTATTTCACAGAAACTACAATGTATTGGGAAATAAATTTCTGATGAAAGTTTTGATTGTTAGACAATGTCTTCATTAGGGTTCTCGACAAATTAACTGAAATAAACATCTTTTTTCACACACATAGTAAATAGAGCGACAAACTAAGAATTTCTCCACTTATAGAAGCTATAGCTGCACTTCATATATTATCATACCGAGCTTCAGATGATTCAGTGGATGACAAAGTGTGGATTGGGGACTCAATGACAATCTTGAGTATGAAAGTATTTTGCAAAACAGTTGTTATATCGTTTGGTAAAAAATATCTACGGTCCCGAACCCATCCTGACATTGACCGATTATTAGAAATAGAAGCTCACTATGGATTTTCAAGTATGTTAGGAAGCTTAAACTGTATGCATTGGTGGTGGAAAAGCTTTCTGGTATCATTGTAAGGCCAATATTTAGTACACAATAAAAATGCAAATCTTGTAGTAGAATCAATGACATCGCTCGATTTATATATATGACATCTTTTATTTGAAGTACCAAGTCTAAATGATATTAATTATTTATGACAATCATATATATTTAATGAATTATGCAATGGTGTAGAATCTCCATCCAATTACAAAATTGGTGACAAAGATATTCTATGGGTTATTACCTAGAATATCCAAAGTGGAAACTCTTGCGCAAGCCGACAAAAGACCCAATAATACAAAAAAATAAAAATTGATTTCTGCCAATATATAACTTTGGAAACACAAACACGCCACATCGATAATCTACATCGTACCATTGATTTCTGCCAATATATAACCTCTAAGCTCATACGCCTCAGAGAAGGGTGTTTAGCAAGAGAATAAATTCTCCATCACCAAATAGGTATATATTTGGCAGAGATCGTCAATACAATTCGAAATACAATGTTAGACATGTAATCATGTCTTTAACTGGGTTAAAGAACCAATGTCATTTAAAACACAGTTCACGATAAACCCAAAATCACATTCCGTTAACCAATGAATCTTCATGAAAAATAGATCGATATATATAATCGATATAAATTTCCGTATCCAACCAATAATATAAATGGGATAACAACAAAGCCTTTAAATTCCATATATATTAACAGTCTTCCTCTACAGAAGCTCACTTCGATTATTACCAAACAGAATTCCATTCAATTCCAATTTAATATATTAAATTGGAAAACTTTACTTTGTAAAATTTCCATTAAATCATAATAAAAGAATTATATATTCCAAATCACATTCCAATATTAATCGGGTTAAAGAACGAATGTCGTTAAAAACATAGTTCACATAAACCCAATTCACATTCCATTTTATTCCAATTACTAAATATAACTGGAAACTCAAATAATCTTAATTAAAAGATTTATTCTTTTCACACAGGGTTTAAGAACAGTGTTACTGAAGACACCGTTCACGACAAACCCAAAATCCACTTTGATATTAAATATATGGTTCTGAATAGAAATTATATAAACTTATATTCAATATCAAATTCTGAAACTGTAACGACCTGCATTCTACGTATCCAAGGATCGTAGAATATTTATTTCCTTTTCATATGAGGTCATGATCGTGTAACTTTGGGGAACGACTATTGGGGTCATTTTCCATGTTCACGATTTTTACCGATTTTTAAATGACTGTTTTACCAAAAGCAGATCTTGTTTCGCCTATACCTTTTGATTGTTAAGGAGTTTTGACCTAAACCACTTCCATTAGATCTGGATCATGGTTTACCCTTCCGTAGAGTGGTCACATTAATCAAACAGACTTACTATTTGGGAGATATGTCTGAATTAAGGTTTGGAAGGTGAAAAACAGCTTAAATGGGCTTAATAGGGTAATTAGTAGCTAGGCCCATTGAGGATTTCGGGATTTGAGCTATATAAAGGCTGATTAGGGTTAGAGAAACCTTTTCTTTGTTATTTTCCAGCCGCCACTTACCTCTCTTCAACCCTAACAATGGCCTCCAACACCCAAATCACCTTCTAATCACTGTTTAATCAAGTTTTAGCCTAATCTACATCAAAGCAAGTCTAATCAACATCAAATTAGAGGCAAAGGCTGTTGTGTGCATTGGAATTCGTGCCATTTAAAGAATCCCTTTAGACCTGCGTTTATATTTTGGCTGGGGTGAGTGATTTGCATTGTTTTCCACTAATTACAGTTAATTAGGGGTAATTAGTGTTAATTAGCGAATTTATACATTATTAAATTCTGGAAAAATGCTTAGAAATTCTTAAATGTTGATTTCAGCCTCTGTTAGAAATTTGTGTTAATTTGGTTAAGTTTTGATAATCCTAAGGTTAGTTATGCTTAAACATGATTATGGGAAAAACAAGGGTTTTTGGGTATGTTTGATCCATTTTACATGTTATAATTATTGTTTTGGTGTATGTGGTCGATTATACATGTTGCGATGATTGTTTGGAATGTTTTGTAATTGTCTAGAACTATTAGATTGGTCGAAAACGCCGTCGTATGGCGTAAATAGCTTGCTGGAAGAGTTGCAGGAATCATGCAGTATTTCGTTCGTTGACAAGCCCCCTCCCATGACCCAAATCTGTTCGTGACCTAGGGTTCACGAACCGGACCAAGTGATCACCACGAACTATGGTGGAAGGAGGTATCACGAACCGGACCAAGGTGTGGGGCTCAACCAAAAACTTGAACCAGATCACGAGCCGGACATCATCACGAGCCACGAACCATGGTAGGGTCTCACGAGCTAGACGAACCACGAATCGGGAGAGAGATGACCACGAGCTGGACCAAAGTGAGGCTTCATGAGCTGATGCTAGGAGGAGGACCACGAACCAACCATGTATCACGAACCGAAGTCACTTCATGGACCAACGGGCTACTTGGATGGCCACGAACTGGGTCCACATATGGTCCACGAGCCGACCATAGATCGCGAATCCGGAGCACTATAACGAAACAATGTGGAAGAGCAGGAATCGAATGAAGAGTCACGAATGGAAATAAGAACCAAAGCCCGAGATGAAAAGGATCTAGTTGGGAGCCAACGAGTTAACTTAATGGTTGGGCTTTGCTGCGGGACATGTGCTAAGGAGTTGTTGACGTCTATAGCTTTGATTTACCACGGAAAGACGAATGTTAGGATGCAGATCAGTGCAGTGAAGAAGTCACTACTCCATGTGCAGAGTGATCGTAGCAAGGCTATGAGCCAGTGCAGTGGAGTCGTCATGACTTCATGGGGTAGAGTGGACATAGCAAAGGACTAGTGGCTATGGATCAGTGCAGTGGTGTCATCATGACTCCATGGGGCAAAGTGATCATAGCAAAGGACTGGATGGTCAAATCAGTGGATATCGTATACTTTAGGCACTGAGTGAGAGATGTGAGGATGATTGCTGTGTTTGAAGTTTGCTATCACCATGACATGCACACCCCCTTCCCATTATTTTCACACCATGTGTTAGTGTCACCTTAGAGTATTGTACATCCTATTGTGCTAACTCTTTAGTTGCTGGTCCAGGTTCAGGTATGGTTAATTATACCTGTTATTGTTCTGTTTTGTTGTTTATTGCTCATACCAGAATTTTTTCTGACCTAGAGTTTTATGTCTCTTCTTATTAGTCTGGGTGTTCCTAAACGAGCAGACTAGCGACAGATTAGCTAGTTATGCACGAGTAGCTGATCCGGAGACGAGCAGGAGGCTCCCACGTATTATCTACATATATTCTCCCTGTGTTGTTGCTGGTCACTACTTTGGGCATTAGTAGTGTACCTCTTTCTTTTGCTTTAGAGACAATATTTCAAAGTTGTAATAATGTTGGTTTGGATGATAAGTTGTATTTTGGATTTCCACTACTATGATGGTTTAGTTTTCAGCTTATGTACTGTCTCTCCTGTTTTATGTCAAAGTTATGTTATTATTATATTTTATCCCATGCGCTGTGAGACATTCTACAAATTCCTTGTTAGTTCAAATTCCTTTCTTTGGCGATCGTCCCGTGCTAGTCAGGCATCGGCACAACGCAGTTCCATTGGAAATGTCGGCTGGTGCGGGGGTGGCCATCACACTTGGTATCAGAGCTCTAGGTTGCGTAGTTAACCTAGGGAAAGACACCAGGGAGAGATAGTATACGTATATGAGAGCGCGTGTTTGTGATATTTTGGTTTTCAAAAGTTATATATATATACTGTTGGTATATCTAGGGACGAAGTCGCACTGCACTGGCACCACTGAAGGGATGTTTAATCGTTTTCTCCTTACAGATTGAACGATGTGCCGACATACGAGGGGTATTGGTAGAGGAGCTAATAATGGGAATGCTCTTGATATGAGGACGATGTTCACTGACTTCATAAGAGAGATGCTTAGGGATGTTCAGAGGGCAGCTCCTGATGCTGCAAATGGTGATGGTGCGGCAGTGCAGGCGCCTAGGTCCGATTTCGCCAAGCTTTGCAAGGATTACACTAGTCTTGGTAGGAAGCCGTTCCATGGAACGGAATCGACTACAGAAGTTCAGGATTGGATTGATAGTTGTAAGCGTATCTCCGAGGATCTGGGAATCGAGGATGCAATGAAGAGGAAGCTAGCATCTCGTCAGTGCAAGGACGGGCTATGAATTGATAGAATGCTATTAAGGTAGCTACTCCTGAGGATCAAGTTACTTGGGATCAGTTTAAGGCCCGATTCAGTGATAAGTTTATCCCAGCTGCTCAAAAATCAGAAATTTTTAGGAAGTTCTTGGAGCTTAAACAGAATGGTAGTGCAGTCTCGGAATATATTGCTGAGTTCGATACTTTATCGAAGTATGGATTATCTCTTATCGATACCGCTGAGGAGAAGAATGAGAAGTTCATAACAGGCTTAGATCATTACTTGGGGGACAGGCTTATAAACCATATTGATGAGACTTTTGAATTGATTGTTGGGAAAGCATTGAGATCAGAGAGCCTTTATCCTAAGCCTAAGGCTGAAATTACTATTGCATCTGCAGAGGGGCCAAAGCCGCAAGCAAGCGGTGGAGGCAAGAATGATTCTCAGAATAAAAGGAAGCAGAGTTAGACCAAGGATGGTTAGAAAAAGAATAAGAAAGATGATGAGTGCTTTAGCTGTGTCAAGAAGGGCCATTTTTCTAAAGAATGCCAAGCAAGGCCAGCGGACAGGAAGTGCTTCAACTGTGGCCAAGTGGGACATCATAAAGATAGGTGTCCACAACCTCCTAAAGAGAAGCAGATTGTGAAAGCATATGCTATTAATGTTGTTCCTTTTTGGTCGAATGCCCCAACTGCAGTGGAGAAAGGAAAGAATGTCAACATTCAAGGTATGCTTTTTTATGATATTCCTGTTCGAGTGTTGTTTGATACCGGGGCTTCCCATTCCTTTGTATCTAGTGACATGGTAGATAGGTTGGGATTGGAACCTGAGATAGTCGATAGACCTTTAGTTGTGACGAACCCGATTGGTGGTTCGACTAGCCTTAGTATGATTTGTCGAAATTTGGTCTTGTCGAGTCATGGATGTATGTTTGCTTGTGATTGCTTTGTTTTGGGCTTTACTGGGTATGGCATTATTTTGGGAGTCGATTGGCTCCAAAGATATGGGGTGGTGGTAGACTGTGAGGGATTTTCGGTGACTATTAGGGCGGATGATGGGCGGAGGGTACTATTTGGTGGCCTACCTAGTGATGAGGTGATGGCTAGTTTTCTAAATTCCCTCGACATCCCGCAGGACGAGCTAGCTGGAATTCCCTTTGTTGGCTAGTATCCGGATATCTTCTAGGAAGTGACCGGACATCCACCACATCGAGAGATTGAGTTCCGTATTGATTTAGTGAAAGATGCCAGACCTATAGTGATGCCACTTCTTCGCATGGCACCAAGGAAGAAATGAGAGGTCAGGATGCAAGCAAGCAATCTTTTGAAGAAGGGATTTATCAGAAGAAGTGTTTCCGAGTGGGGAGCACCAGTTGTATTTGCCACTAAGGCAGATAGTTCCCTTCGTTTGTGTGTGGATTATCCCGAGTTGAATAAGGTGACTAGGAAGAATAAGTATCCTCTTCCACGGATAGATGATTTATTTGATCAATTGGAAGGAGCAAGAGTGTTCTCCCAGTTGGAGCTCACGACAGGATTTCATCAGCTCCGAGTAGCAACTGAGAGTATTACTAAAACGGCCTTTTGGACGCTGTCTGCATTCTATGAGTGGTTGGTCATGCCATTTGGGTTGACCAATGCACCAGCATATTTTGTGGATCTTATGAATAGAGTATTCCGAGGTCTACTGAATAAGTCTGTTCTTGTGTTCGTGGATGATATACTTGTTTATTCAAGGACAGAGGAAGAACACAAGGAACATTTGAGAGTAGTGATGGAGGTGTTGAGAAAACACCAATTGAAAGCGAAAATTTCTAAGTGTCACTTCTGGAGGAGGGAAGTGAGATTCTTGGGCCATGTTGTTTCATAGAATGGTATGCCGTGGACACTGCGAAGGTGGCTACGGTACAGGATTGGTCTACGCTCAAGAATGCAACAGACGTAAGAAGCTTCTTGGGATTAGCTAGATATTATCGTAAGTTTATCCAACACTTCTTCAAGATAACGACACCGTTAACTCAGTTGACCAAGAAGAATCAAGCTTTCATCTGGGATGGAAATTGTGAAAATGCATTTAAGAGTCTAAAGAAAAAGTTGACGCATGCACCAGTATTAGTCATTCCTAAAGGGAATGAAGAGATGAAAGTATACACGGATGCCTGTGGTACCGGACTAGGTGTTGTGTTGATGCAAGGAGGTAGGGTAGTAGCTTATGCTAGTCGGCAACTAAAACCGCATGAGAAAAGATATCCTACCCATGATTTGGAATTGGCAGCGATCGTGTTCGCATTGAAGATGTGGAGACATTATCTCTTTGGAGAAAGATTAGAGTTGTTTACCGATCATAAATCATTAAAGTATCCCTTCTCTTAGAAGGATCTAAATCTCCGACAGCAAAGATGGTTAGAATTTTTAGCCTCCTACGATTTCGATATCGCATATACACCATGAAAAGGCAATGCAGTAGCTGATGCATTGAGTAGAAGACATGCTAGTTTAGGGGCTATGTTTCTTGAGTGGAATCAACTGGAGTATATCGCAGGGTACGATTTCAGACCAAAGTGCGAATTGGATCCAGAGATGTTAGCAAGTTTGACGATCAGACCCACTTTGATTAAGCGGATTGGTTCCAGTTAGAGTGATGATCCTAACCTACTAGAAATCATCTTCAAAATAGAAATGGGTATCGACAGTGAGGAGATGAACAAGTATGGGCTTGATCGAGAAGGATGGCTTCGAAAGGATGGTAAACTGGTTGTACCCAATGTCAATGGATTGAGAGATGAAGTGCTTGGAGAATGTCATCACTCAAAACTGACTATACATCCCGGTGGTAATAAAATGTATCGAGACATGAAGCAGACCTACTACTGGGAAGGGATGAAAAGAGATGTTGGGAAGTTCATATCCAAATGTATGAATTGCCAACAAGTTAAAGCCGAGCAAAAGAAGCCTAGTGGTTTGTTGCAACCATTAGAAATTCAGAATGGAAATAGAAACAAGTCCCAATGGATTTCATTGATGGGTTACCAAGGACTAGATCGGGTCATGATAGCATTGACCAAGAGTGCAAGGTTTATACCCGTTAAGTCAAATAGAACAGCAACTAAGTTAGCAGAATTGTATATGAAGTGGGTAGTGAGATTTCATGGAGTACTCAAAGGCATTGTGAGTGACCGAGATCCGTTGTTTACTAGTGGATTTTGGAAGAGCTTACAAGAGGCTTTAGGGTCAGAATTACATCTCAATACTGCGTATCATCCTCAAACCGACGGTCAAACAGAGAGGGTGGATCGAGTATTAGAAGATCTCTTGAGAGCTTATATATTGGATTTTGATGCATCATGGGATGACCATTTGCATCTAGTTGAATTCGCATATAATAATAGTTATCAATCCAGTATTGGTATGGCTCCATTTGAAGCTTTGTACGGAAGACCATGCAACTCACCATCATGTTGGTTAGAAACCGGTGAAAAATTTGTGCCTAGACCGGATGGAATAAGGGAAACATCAGACAAGATCTAGCTTATTCAACCGCGAATGAAGGCTGCCCAAGATAGGCAGAAGAGTTATGCTGATAAGAGACGAAGAGAATTGAAATTCTCCGTTGGTGACTTGGTGTTTGTCAAGATTTCTCCGTTAAAGAGCGTGATTCGATTTGGCAGGAAAGGCAAGTTAGCACCAAAATTTGTTGGCCCATTCCCAGTTCTCGAGCAAGTTAGGAATTTGGCATATAAAGTTGAGTTGCCAGACAAGATGGCAGGAGTTCGTAGCGTATTTCATGTTTCCCAGTTAAGGAAGTTGGTGCACGACCCCGATATGACTATTTCACCTGATCAGTGGGATGATATCGAAGTAGAAACCAAGGCGGTTAGGAACCGCAAGCCGATCCATATTGTCGAGAGCGATACGAAGCAACTTCGAAGGAAGGCGGTGAAACTGGTCAAAGTTTAGTGGGGCGAGAATGAGAGTGACTGTACTTGGGAAACAGAGGAGGGCATAAAGTAATCGCATCCAGAACTCTTTGCCTGGTAAGATTTTAATGGTGATAGTTTCTTCCCTTGTTAGTAAACCGCTTGCTAGGGTAGGCTTGTTGTGCTTGTTGTGTATGTTTTGTATGTTTGATTGTTTGTGAATGACTGATAGGCATGCGAAACATCTTTGTATGTTTTTGGTTATGGAATTATAGGGGGCGAAATTTCTTAAGGGGGGAGAGTGTACGGACCCGCATTCTACGTATCCAAGGATCGTAGAATATTTATTTCCTTTCCATATGAGGTCGTATGGTCGTGTAACTTTGGGGAACGACTATTGGGGTCATTTTCCATGTTCACGATTTTTGCCGATTTTTAAATGACCGTTTTTCCCCTGGCGGATCTTTTGTTGCCTATAACTTTTGATTAGTAAGGAGTTTTGACCTGAAACCACTTCCATTAGATCCATATGATGGTTTATCTTTTCGTAGAGTGGTCATATTACTCAAACGGACTTACCATTTGGGAGATATGGCTGAATTAAGGTTTGGAAAGTGAAAAACAGCTTAATTGGGCTTAATAGGGTAATTAGCAGCTACGCCCATTGGGGATTTTGGGATTGGAGCTATATAAAGGCTGATTAGGGTTAGAGAAACCTTTTCTTTGTCATTTTCCAGCCGCCACTTTCCTCTCTTCAACCCTAACAATGGCCTCCAACACCGAAATCACCTTCTAATCACTGTTTAATCAAGTTTTAGCCTTATCTACATCAAAGCAAGTCTAATCAACATCAAATTAGAGGCAAAGGCTGCTGTGTGCATTGGAATTCGTGCCATTTAAAGAATCCCTTCAGATCTGAGTTTATATTTTGGCTGGGGTGAGTGATTTGCATTGTTTTCCACCAATTACGGTTAATTAAGGGTAATTAGTGTTAATTAGCGAATTTATACATTATTAAATTCTGGAAAAATGTTTAGAAATTCTTAAATGTTGACTTAGGCCTCTATTAGAAATTTGGTTAAGTTTTGCTAATCCTAAGGTTAGTTATGCTTAAACATGATTATGGGGAAAACAAGGGTTTTTGGGTATGATTGACCCATTACATGCTATAATTGTTGTTTTGGTGTTTACGGTTGATTATATATGTTGCTATGACTGTTTGGAATGTTTTGTGATTGTGTAATGACCCGCATTTTCAGTGATATAATAATTAATTTATTTAATTATTTAAACAGAGATTTAGAGAATTAAATGGTCGTTGAATTAAATTATAGTGAATATTTAATTTAATTGATAATTAAATAATATATTTAATTATGAAATAATCAGAATTGGCTGAAATAGCGATATGGTGTGAATTGGGAAATTCAAAATATATAATTCAGTTTAAAACTGAGTTACGATAACGAATATATTTAATTAACGATGGTTGAACGTATAGTTTATAATATAATTATAAACGAGCATGTAACGGCGCGGTAGTTCGCTATTTGGCGATTTGAACTTCAACTGGATATACAGGGTCCATTTTAAATCGGATTTCTGTGAAACAAGAAACGTACGGTGCTGGTGAAGTATATTTTTCTAGTGGAAGAGAAAAATCGGGATTTCGTCGTGTAGATTGGAAGTTATGCCTAAATAAATTTTGCAGAAAAACAGCGGCGTAATTGTATATGGACCATAACGGTTATTTGAATATATTTAAATATCGAATTCGAATTTGAACAGGATTCTTTTGAGACATGGTGATAATTTAATTTTTAGAATTTTACTGTAATTTTTAATTAATTAAATCAGCAATTTTTTATTTGGAGTGTTTTGCACCCTTAATCAGCGATTTTGGGGTTTCACAATATAAGTTAATCAACCTGAATTATTATATTTATGGGATCGTGACACATTGCCCATCACAACGGTATTTTTATTTTCGTCGATTGAGGTCCGAAAACGAGAGGAGTTTTATATAAAACAGGGTACCCTAAAAATATCTCAAAGTTATTTCTAAGGTCTAGGAAAAGCCACACATTCCTTTTTACCTCCAGCCACCAGTTCTTTGGAAACGTGGACCTCCATTTATCCACAAGAAAATCAAACTAAAACCCTATAAAATACCCCTTTTAGAACATCTCCTAAAACATAGTTTTCTCGTTACTTCTCAAACCAATGAATCGCCGTTTTTTTCCTTTCTCTTCAGCTAATAAAAATACGAAACCCGCTTATATACAAACATTCAAAATGAAAACTACTATATATATTTATATAAACCGAACTCTGAGCACGGGGAAAGCGCAGGGGTTTGTATTCCTTTTGTTTGTACGTGAGTGCCTATGCTAGGAGGGAAGTTCGACTCTGACGGGTGATGTTCGGCTCAAGAAAAGAGTCGACGAGCTAAGATGACGCTGGTACAACATGGTTCGCGCCTGCGAACGGAATTAAAAAGGGAAGTTATGGCTGAGCATGGATTTAAGCGGGAATTAGTGGTGTGGTTAACGATGGCATAGGTGATACGTTTTTCGGTTGAGAAACGGGAAGGTGGGTTCTTTTTGTGAATATGAGGTTCGTTGGGGGTCTTCGGTGGAAACCAGAGTCCATGGTTTACTGTAGCATGGTCAGGTTGACCTGACACCGTGTTCGAGGAGAGTGTTTGAAGTGAAAGGGAATAAGGAGGAGCAGCATGGTGATAGTGGGTTGGAAAATGGTGGAGGAGAGATGAAAGATGGTGAGTTGGTTTACAGGAATAGAGCGCGTTTCAGAAAATATGGAGGAAGAGAAGAAGTTGCGAGAGTGGGCTTCAAAAAGAATAAAAGGGACTAAAAAGGATGAACGTGATATGCCAGAAAAAAATATAAGAGGAGAAGGGAGAAATGTTATATTCAGGGAAGAAGAAAGAAATAAAAGGGGCGGTGGATCGTTGTTGTTTGGGCCGAGAAATGGAGAAAGAATTTCACTAAACAAGATCCGTTGGGATCATATGGACGGAGCCTACCCAATGGAACAGACTGGGAGTGAATTGGAGCCCGTTAAAATTTATTGCAAAATAAATTGTCCATCCGAATCAAATCGAGCGATGGTTATCGTTATTAACGATGATCGTCCAATGTGAGTAAAACTCACCAACTCTGAACAGTTATATTTTTATAACGTATTTTTAGAACTATTAATCATCTGTTGATTGATGTGTGTTAACTGTTTGGTTGAAGTGCTTGTGTATTGGTTGAAATTATAGATAACGATATATATATATAAATCGTTAATCGAATATTGATTCTATTTATCAGAATATTTCAAATCAAAATGAAATCGATGTTATTATGTTGATTAACATCTGTGATGCAGGGAAACAGGTTGGAGGGGTCCAACTGGACTCCTCAATATTTATAATACTGTTCTGTTCATGTATTGTAATATATGATGTGATATTTTTTTTTTTATGGATTATGTGTGTTAGAATGATGTTGATCATTTTTATTCGATATTTTTAATATCATAAGAGACCCTGGGTTGTAAAAAGAAATATTTCAATGTATATTGAAATAAAGGGGTTTTATAAAATCAATCGATTTTATAAAAGGAAATATTTTGAAAATAAAGTATTTATAAAATCATAGGATTTTATAAAGGAGAACATTTATTTAGAAAATAAATAGGTGATTATAAAGGAGAATATTTATTTAAAAAATAAATAGGATAAAGGAATATTTATTTAGGAAATAAATAGAGTAAATCGATTAGAGTAAAACATACATAGTTATTCGGGATGAGATTCCATTTAGCACGACTGCTAGCGAAATTCGCAGGGCTGCAGATAGCCTACGGCGGTCGGATGTTTCCTGAGGGAATCAGCGTAACCATTTTGATCGATGCGATCTAGAGTTAAGCGAATGGAGTTAAATCGAATATAGTTATTCAAGATAGAGTTAAAACAGATATAGTTATTCGAATTAGAGTTAATCAAATAAGAATTAATCGAATATTAGTTATTCGAATTAGAATTAATCAAATAGAGTTAATCGAATAGAGTTAAAGAAATAGAGTTAAACAAGATTAGAAACTGACTAGAGATTAGTTAAGTTGAATAGTTTTCTAAGTATCGATCTGATGTTGGTTTCGGCCTTCGGGGTTTATACTTAGAGAATTGTTCTCCTACTAGTTTACGGTTAGGGACTAATAGTTGTGGAATGGTAGTGATGCGTGAATAAGCTATGGAAATGTTTCCAATGTTAATAACGTATATTTTCTAAATGTAGAAAGTAAGGCAATATGAATATATATATACATATAGTTGATGATTGATTGATATAATTTCCATTTGGAAATAATATCGTTGTTTGCACACGTGTTTTTCTTTGATAGTTAACTCATCGACTATCGAAGTTTTTGACCATTTTAACGTTGTTAATATGGAGAGACCAGTTGGATTATTATCCGAAGAACCACTCCTTATTGGCATAAGCGTTGCGAATCATATATGCCAAAGATAATTGAAGACAGAGTAAAGTGCAAGGGCTGTTGTATAAATCTTAGGTAAAGATTGCCTGAGATAGATGTACTGAATAGTGCCTTCGATTTGTTCAGTCCCAGGACAACTTGTATGGACGACGGTCTGACAGAGTATATCTGATAGATTGCGTAAGTTGATCTCTTCAAACGTATTCACGTTTGGTGGCGGAGGAATTCGTTTCTCGTAGCTGTACACCCGTGGTATTTTTGGGGAAATCAATTTGTGATTTGGAGGGTATGACGATGTGTGACATTCAAAGTGAATGAAGATGTGACATGTAAAAGATAAGCGTAGCTTCTAGCCTACATCCGGTAAATGACAAAAGTCGGGCAAGCAACATGGCTATGTAGGTCGCACCTATTAGGGTGTATAATCACCTGATCTAGAGTTTCATTTACTTCTAAAAATCTATTGTTGATGCTGTCCCATTTGGGAAATGGTTGCTGATCCCAACCGTTGGTGATATACATTTGATACACTCAAGCGAAATGAGTGGTCGATCTTGTGTGGCCTGGTTGCAAGATGTTCTTGTTGAACCCATTGTATTCCTCTCTAGAGGTACACTAGCGAAAGGTGGTTCCATACCTTGTCATAGTTGGAAATCCATTCCCCAATACGTGCTTGCGGTTTTGATTGTATATTATATATGTAGAACATGAGATGAAAGCGTTTCTGCTAGATGATTATTATATTGTGGTTGGTAGACACTATTATAATATCAATGAGTTTTTATATAAAGATTATTTTGGATTCTCATAAGGGAAAAACCCATTCCGTTATACGGCGTGGTCTTATGAGATATCGTTTAATGGCTCAAACTATTTTAAAATGTTTTACTCATACTAGTCCCATGACTGACCCGGAGTTTTTTTTTTCCCTAAACTCTTGGGTTCCCAATTTTGTACGGGCAGTCAAATAGTCGTGATTTACAGATATACTGGAAGAGCTTGGAGCAGGAGGCTTCAGGATTTTATAGCTATAGTTATTTCCGTTGTGTTGTAAGTGTTGTACTCTGATAAGTGTTACTGTATACATACTGTTTGTATTTCAGAAGTTATGTTATATGTTATTCGTTCCGCTGTGAGGTTTGTGTTACTCTGATGTTGTGTTCTTCTTCTTCTTCTATTCTAAGTTTCTATCTTTTCTATCCTCACCCTCTAATTTCTTTCATTAACTATTCGGTTATTTTCGATCCTTGGATGTTCGATATGTGTTGTATATCGTATAACCAACATCGTTAATTTTCGGGTCGTTACAGATTGTCTAGAACTATTAGATTGGTCGAAAACGCCGTCGTATGGCGTAAATAGATTGCTGGAAGAGTTGCAGGAATCATGCAATATTCCATTCGTGACAAGCCCCCTCCCACGACCCAAATTCGTTCGTGACCTAGGGTCCACGAACCGAACCAAGTGATCACCACGTACCGTGGTGGAAGGAGGTATCACGAACCAGACCAAGGTGTGGGAATCAACCAAAATCTTGAACCAGATCACGAGCCCGACATCATCACGAGCCACGAACCATGGTGGGGTCTCACGAGCCAGACGAACCACGAACCGGGAGAGAGATTACCACGAGCTGGACCAAAGTGAGGCGTCACGAGCTGATGCTAGGAGGAGGACCACGAGCCAACCATGTATCATGAACCGGAGTCACTTCATGGACCAACGAGCCACTTGGATGACCACGAACTGGGTCCACATATGGTCCACGAGCCGACCATAGATCGCGAGTCCGGAGCACTATAACGAACCAATGTGGAGGAGAAGGAATCGAACAAAGAGTCATGAATGGAAATGAAGACCAAAACCCGAGATGCAAAGGTAGTTCAAGTGGGAAGTTTATACTCAGGATCCAGTTGGGAGCCAACGAGTTAACTTCATGGTTGGGCTTTGCTGCGGGACATGTGTTAAGGAGTTGTCGACGTCCATAGCTTTGATTCACCACGGAAAGACGAATGTTAGGCTGCGGATCAGTGCAGTGGAGTAGTCACTACTCCATGGGGAAGAGTGATCGTAGTAAGGCTATGAGCCAGTGCAGTAGAGTCGTCATGACTTCATGGGGGCAGAGTTGACATAGCAAAGGACTAGTGGTTATGGATCAGTGCAGTGGTGTCATCATGACTCCATAGGGCAAAGTGATCATAGCAAAGGAATGGGTGGTCAAAGCAGTGGATATCGTATACTTTACGCACTAGTGAGAGATGTGAGGATGATTGCTATGTTTGATGTTTGCTATCACCATGACATGCACACCCCCTCCCCATTATTATCACACCATGTGTTAGTGCCACCTTAAAGTATTGTACGTCCTGTTGTGCTAACTCTTTGGTTGCCGGTCCAGGTTCAGGTATGGTTAATTATACCTGTTATTGTTCTATTTTACTGCTTATCGCTCATACCAGACTTTTGTCTGTCCCAAAGTTTTATGTCTCTTCTTATTAGTCTGGGTGTTCCTAAACGAGCAGACTAGAGACAAATTAGCTGGTTATGTACGAGTAGCTGATCTGGAGACGAGCAGGAGGCTCCCACGTATTATCTACATATATTCTCCCTGTGTTGTTGTTGGTCCCTACTTTGGGCATTAGTAGTGTACCACTTTCTTTTGCTTTAGAGAAAGTATTTCATAGTTGTAATAATGTTTGTTTGGATGGTAAGCTATATTTTGGATTTCCGTTGCTATGATGGTTTAGTTTTCAGCTTATGTACTGTCTCGCCTGTTTTATGTCAAAGTTATGTCATTATTATATTTTATCCCATGCACTGTGAGACATTCTACAAATTCCTTGTTAGTTCAAATTCCTTTCGTTAGCGATCGTCCCATGCTAGTCGGGCATCGACACAGCGCACTTTCATTGGAAATGTCGGCTGGTGTGGGGCGGGCCGTCACAGAAACTAACGGAGATCGTATTAGGAATAACGATATCTGTATCTTCCAAATTCCGACAACAATATTCGTATAATCACAGAATCCAATATCGGAATATTCCGAGGATGACTCTATTCAAATCCATTCCAATTCATACATTGGAATATTCTGTTTAGATTAAAACCATTCACAAATCCAATTTATTTATTTAAAAACGCTGGATTGTCTTTCTAGTTAATAAATCATTCATTTTCATAAAAATATATTTTTATCTTTACAAACATGGAATTTTTCATCTAAATTCTTTCCAAACAATTTACTATGATTTTACACAAATTATTAATATTTTTAATAATTTTATCAACGCCCGTACAGTTGGATTCCAATAACAGCCACCAAACTGCATCCATAGCGACCTTTTCCAAATTTGATTTGGACATAATTCCAAATCAAACTGTTAGATTACAAATCTCTTATATTCATTGGAAAGCTCTTTTGGATACGAACCCAACGGTTTCGGTTTTAGGAGAATCCAATGGTCGGATCTCCCGTAATAACAATTCGAAGTCCATGGCCGAAATTCGCGAACGGTCGCGGCGCGGCGCATTCTATTCGAGCCATTAATATATATATAATTAAATCAAAATTGAATACTCTTTATCATTATAATATTTTACTGATAATATTTTCAAAATACCAGATTGTGAAATCATTTCCTTTTCGATATTGATTATAAAAATGAATAAAATCAATATAAATATCGCTCGCGTTAAAATGGTGCATATATAATCAATACGACTTCATATATTTCAATATTTTCGTGTCCATCCAAAATCGGAAAATTCACATTTTAATCATTAACTGAATATTATTTTAAAATATTCGTTATTTTAAATATTCGTTCTTTCAGAATTGGAATCAGACCCAATCAATTACCATATAATGTTAGTTATATGGATTTCATACATCACATGTACACAACAATAATGATACACAATCAACCATCATTCAGAGTGCATTACACAACTGCATAAGCATTAAATATAAATAATTAACACTTACAACCGTCTGTCAACCAACCGATTGACATACAACTAAACAATTGGGATTAGTGTACGTCAAATATCATCCCAATACCAGTGTAGGGTTTCAACCAACAAATACCGAATATTATTTGTGTAGTTGGGGGATGTGTAAAATTTATTTCCCTAATCAATGTCAGTTAAATGGGTGTACATAAATAAATCGTCCGATTTGTAAATGAATATTTATTTTCATTTCAGGAGAATTTCATGTTGTTCATATATACGTTAAAAATTATATTTTTTTTATAATAAAATATTTACCTCAACACTTGACTATTTTATACAGTTCATACCTTCAATAAAAATGATATTTTTGTTGTTGAAACATTTACATTTTACTCAACAGATGAATATTTTTAATAGTTTATATACACATTAAAAATGATATTTTAATGAGTTATATTTATTTCAGAAAATTTCGGCATTATAACGGTGCGATATTAGAACCGGTGTAATGTCTAACATTACCCCTCTCCTGATACTGGCTCATGCCATACACAATAATCAACCAAACTACAAGACCACAATACAATCCATTTAACACAATACAGCCAATTACACCATAATTCAATCCAAATAAACATCCATGGTTCGCACAAAAATAGTGTCAGGTGCTACTAAGCACCGTCTGCAATCCAATATATATTTAACTGTAAAATAAATTGAGTGAGAAGGTGTTCTCACACTGGGATCCACTCCTCCGTTATTTTCTTATGCTCTGATTTTCTGTTCTGCTTCCAGAATGTGCAAACGAGCTTCAATCTTCACACCGACTTTTAATCTAGCTTAAGCGGGCCATTCCAGACAACTTTCGCCTAATGGACTTTTTCCCGAAAATGTTCCATTTCGCCGGAAATTGTGAAAAGACAGTATTTCGACAACAGACTTTTGACGCATTTTCTGAACAACTCCGTCATCCAAAATATGACTTCCATATACTCAAATCGAAGCAAAAATAGTGCTCTTCGATTTTGGTACTGTGGAGTTTTGGCTAGAAGCGCACATTTTGGGAGTTATTGGCTAAACAAGGTCAGGGGTGTTTTTGCATATACAGGATTTTTGTTGAAAATGAGTTTTTGGGCGATGGGGGCCCAACGGCTGGAGCTGGGTGGTCATAGGCGGCGACGTGACCTGACTGGGCTGGGGGGAGGTGCAAGTGGCCGGCAGCGAGGTGGTGGTGGCCCACGGTGGTGGGTTGTGGGTGTTTGGGGCTTAGAGATTTGCTAATTGAAAGAGGGAAAGAGGAGGAAGAAGAAGAAGAGGAGAGGAGGAGGAGAGGCCGATGACGGTGTAGAAGGGGGGAAGGCTCGAGCAACAACGACGAGGTTTTTTTTTCAATTTCACGATGAATGACGGGAGAGAAAAAGGGAGAGGTGGTTGACTTTTATAATTATATATTTAATGTAATTTAAATTCTAATAAGTTAGATTTTTTATTCGAACTCCAAATCGAACCCAACGACTGTCGCCGCTAGCTAAATACCCCCATTCTAGACACAATGGGATATGTCCCGTTTGCCAATTCGATTGTTTCAATCATTTTTCGTTAATATAACGTTCAAAGTTGATTTCAATGCAATTTTAATTTACCGGGGCCACATACTGACTCTAAAATTTATAGAAAAATAAATCTAGCTATGTTTTGATGATACGGTCCAAAAAAAACTAATTTCGTTGAATTTGGAGACCGTTTGAGAAATAGTCATTTTTAGTCGACTAAATTCAAACTGAAATTACCAAACGCGTTTAAATTCACTGCGCTCACATAGTAATTCCAAAAATTATGAAAATTGGAATATAGCAATAATTTGACATTCCAGATCCAACAAATGTGGTTTCGTCGGAAATGGTGGTCGTTTGCAAAATGGCTATTTTTAAGGGCTATATATTATATAAATATATATATAAATATATATAAATTCCGTAGTGAGTATTCTGAATTTTAAACTAGATATAACTTTCAATTTATATTATGAAATCTGGAATTTTCTCATTTGCTAGAAAGATATAATTAAAGAGATTCAAATATTTCTTGTTTTACTGAAATCCGATTTATTTTGAATCCTCCACATTCATTTGAAATTTAAAATCGAATTTTCAAACTACCGCGCCATTTTAAACTCTTTTTATAATTAAAAATAAATTTATACATTCTAACTCTGATTTAAATAAATTTTAAATCGTTATTATTTAAAATAAATCATTTTAAATATCCAAATCCATTAAAATAGCTGAAATAAAAATTTAAAATTGGTTCTGAAATTTCGGGTTGTTACAGTCTCCCCCACTTAAAATCTTTTCATCCTCGAAAAGGAAGGGAGCTGAAAGTTTTTTAAATAACCAACTCAACTTTCATTCTTCAACTTTTCAGTTTCTAAGAATTTCTAATTTCTTAAAAATTTGGTAACACCCTAAATTTTCGAATTTTTTTGCCATAACCTCCTTTGTACGGGTTGATATTTAAAATCGCAACTTGCCTCGCAGGGCCCTCATCAATTCAAAAGAAAAAGCCAAGATGCTAGTCAATCGGCTCATAAAATCATCAAAACCGAAGAAAATACTAAACATGTACCTATTTGTCGGGCATACAATTTTATTCCTCTTCTTAGCGTCCATGCTATGACCTGTTTATTATATATACATGTACATGTATGCAATTCCAATAAATTTTCAATTCAATTCAAATTTGATTCTATTTGGCTAAAATTTACCTTTCGTTTGTCATATTGGTTTTATTAAGGGAATTAATAATCATCCATCACAACCAGCAATCAATTAGTTAATTAGCTTTTCAAATATATAATTTTATACATACTCAAAAATCACATTTTTAAGGCCAAATCACAGTAATAAATCCTAGCTAAGTTTTGGTTCTCACAACAGTCAATTGGAAATATATAGACATCCCACTTTCGAAACTCGGACATAAATGCTGATGATATCATGATCATCATCAGAATCGTGTTCGGGCGACTAGAGTATGATTCTATATCTATCTAGTATATTTGAGGCTTCGTATACACGTGGATCAGACGTATATTCCAAATCTCCATATACCCGATAACCCAAATAAATTTAAAATAAAATATTCAAATACGTATAACAAGGTTTAAATTTTCAAAACAAAAATTGTTTTCGCTTTTACTTTAAAAATACCACTCCTTGAAACTCATTCTAGGATACTACTGATCATTCGCATTGGATATTACTAATCTAATCTCTGATAAATTCTTTCATTCGGTTCTAATGTGTCTTGTTCTCGAGCTCTGTAAACCATAGCTCTGATACCACTCCTGAAACGACCCAAACTCGCCCATAAGTTAAAGCTCGAATTGAGTTGAGAACACGACAAATTAGAACGAACATTTCATTGCTATTATAACAATTTCATCGTAGTACAAGAATATAACGGGGTATCAATAAATATTACACCTTGAAAAATATTAGAGATTTAAATTACATAGCAGCGGAAAAATAATACATAACACAACTGAAAGAGATACACGGGTACAAAGCTTTCCGAATATAGCTCCAGCTGTAGATCCAGAATGTTGTAAAATAGTAATCTGCAAAACCAAAACTAATAGCCACCCATGTGGAAAATAGGGGCACCCAGAGTTTAGGTTAAAACAATAAACTCCATGTCAGTCATGGGACTAGTGTGAGAACTAAAAACAGTTATTAAATCTTTACTTTAAAATAGAGTAAATCAATGGACCACGCCGTATAACACGTAACGGGTTTTCTCCCATGAATATCAGATTAAAATAAAACAACGCAATGCTTTTTGGAAAAATGAAGCTATTATAGGACTCAGGTCCCATCATATAATGTAACGCAAGCCGAAGGATAGATTTTTACCTTATAATAGCCAAACATGCTTGGTACGTGTTAAAACAAATCATTTGATACTACTATAAGTGTTAGCGTCAAAATCAACTTCAAACATAAATGTATCAATCATAGATGACATAATACCCCATCCTACTATGTCGCCATACTAGTTTTACAACTAAAACCGAAGAATGTCGTATTGGAAATTGGATTTCCATCATGAGTCAAGGCAAGGGATGTACTCCTTATCGATTCAGATCACCTCTAGCAAGATGACCCAGGACTCGGACGCTGGCAGCCCTTGGATCCTGCAGTGCCAGTCCACACATACTTTAGTGGATTAATTGTTCCTGAACACACGTTTCCCGGTCCTATCAGACCTACCTCTGAGTCACTAGGGACCGATATTCGAGGTGCCTCATTCCATCATCCACATAAGTAAAAATGCCTGGGCTTAATATTATGACACCACTTCTAGCTAGAAAGAACCGTCGTGCAATCACCGTGTCCCATATCCCTTTTTAACTCATATCCAGGTGTGAGGCTCGCGAATTAACGCTATACACAAAGCTATGCTAATTAAAGCCGTGCTTTGATCATTAACCACAAGACTCCGCTTTTCAACAAAAGCCTTGATCATTTACATCTTAGCATGCCACATCGACAATTCACGCCATGCAACTGATGTCTATCAATATACAACCTCTAAGCTCGTACATCTCAGAGAAGAGTGTTAAGCAAGAGAATAAATTCTCCACCACCAAACAAATATATATTTAGTAGAAATCAATCAATACAGAATGAAATCCAATGTCAGACACACATCCATTTACAAGTCCGTTCCGGGTCTGAACAAAATCATAGGCACCTTATTCCTCATCCCATATGTCCAATACAGGAGAGAGGTCCTCGCATATTCGGTCGATCTCTAAGTACATCTAAATGATCACCACTTATTACCTTGTCTTAGGTGTACAGCCAATCAAGACATCAGTAATCATCCAAACGATGTGAAGAACTCTGGTCTTCAACCATCGTCTTCATCGTCGACTTTTAGTCGTCGTATTAATTATTCAGAATGGGTTAAACCCGCTCTTTCCGAATAACTCGCGTATTTTATAATCAATAATTAAGTGCTATAAAAACACATCATACGCCTCATTCCAATTTAGAATATTCTTTTATTCAAATATTCACATCATTAGGGAAAGGTTCCCATAAATTTTATCAAAGATAAATTCTTTAAATTTATTCTTTAATCTTCCTTTATCAATTGTAAACCAAATTAAGGTTTATCAAACTAGTCGGGATTATTGAGCCTTACCGAAGTAATCATTTATTATATTAACCCCAATCCCAACCTATTCATCCCATGGAGCAAAACTGGTAGTACCCCGTATCTGACACGCACAGTGTTATCAGTAAATTAATTACCATTTCACGATCAATTCTAATTAAAGGTTTAACTATCGTCTGGAGTAAAACTGGTGGTACTCCATTCTCGATCATTTCCCAAATTTAATAATTTAAATTATCACATTCTCATTTCAATCTAATTAAAGATTTATTAAAACTCCCATTATTTTTATTCTTCCAACAATAATTATTTAACGATTATTTAACTTTGGAAACACAAACATGCCATATCGACAATCTACATCGTACCACTGATTTCTGCCAATATATAACCTCTAAGCTCATACGTCTCAGAGAAGGGTGTTAAGTAAGAGAATAAATTCTCCATCACCAAACAGATATATGTTAGACATGTAATCCTGTCTTTAACTGGGTTAAAGAAACAATGTCATTTAAAACACAGTTCACGATAAACCCAAAATCACATTCCCTTAACCATGGAATCTTCATGGAAAACAGATCAATATATATAATCGATATAAATTCCCATTTCCAACCAATAACATAAATGGAATAACGACAAAGCCTTTTAAATTTCATATATATACTAACAGTCTTCCCCCACAGAAGCTCACTTCGACTATTACCAAATCGAATTCCATTCAATTCCAATTTAATATATTAAATTGGAAAACTTTACTTTGGAAAATTTCCATTAAATCTTAATAAAAGATTTATATATTCCAAATCACATTCCACTGTTAATCGGGTTAAAAAACGAATGTCATTAAAAACACAGTTCACAATAAACCCAATTCACATTCCATTTTATTCTAATTACTAAATATAACTTGAAACTCTAATAACCATAATTAAAAGATTTATTCTTTTCACACGGGGGTTTAAGAACAGTGTTACTGAAGACACCATTCACGAAAAACCAAAAATAACACTTTGATATTAAATATAAGGCTCTGAACAGAAATTATATCGACTTATATTCAATATCAAATTCAGAAACTAACGGATCTCGTATTGGGAATAGCGATATCTGCATCTCCCAAATTCCCACAACAATATTCATATAATCACGGAATCCAATATCGGAATATTCCGAAGGTGATTTCTATTCAAATCCATTCCAATTCATACATTGGAAAATTCTGGTTAAATTAAAACCATTCACAAATCAAATTTATTTATTTAAAAACGTTGGATTGTCTTTCTAGTTAATAACCTGTTCATTTTGATAAAAATATATTTTTATCTTTACAAACGTGGAATTTTTCATCCAAATTCTTTCCAAACCATTAATTATGATTTTACACAAATTATTAATATTTTTAATAATTTTATCAATGCCCGTACAGTTGGTTTCCAATAACGGCCACCAAACTACATCCATAGCGACCTTCTCCAAATTTGATTTGGACATAATTCCAAATCCAACCATTAGATTTCAAATCTCTTATATCCATTGGAGATCTCTTTCCAATACGAACCCAACGGTTCTAGTTTTAGAAGAATCCGACGATCGGATCTCCCGTAATGTCAATTTGAAGTCAATGATCGAAATTCGCGAACGGTCGAGGCGCGTCGCGTTCTATTCAAGCCATTAATATATATATATATATATATATATATATATATATATTTCGTTCAGAATGTGTTTTATAAATTCGTTTTAAAAATGATTCCCACTTTCACTTTAAATTTAAATCAAAATTGAATACTCTTTATCATTTAATATTTTAATGATAATATTTTCAAAATATCAGATTGTGAAATCATTTCCTTTTCGATATTCATTATAAAAATGAATTAAATCGATATAAATATCGTTCACGTTAAAATGGCGCATATCTAATCTACGGCTTCATATATTTCAATATTTTCTTGTCCATCCAAAATCGGACATCAAAATCACATTTTAATCCTTTACTGGATATTATTTTAAAATATTCGTTCTTTCTAAATTGGAATCAGACCCAACCAATTACCATATAATTTTAGTTATATGGATTTCATACATCACATGTACACAACAATAATGATACACAATCAACCATCATCCAGAGTGCATTACACAGCTACATAAGCATTAAATATAAATAATTAACGCTTACAACAGTCTGTCAACGAATAAATTGACATACAACTAAACAATTGGGATTAGTGTACATCAAATGTCATCCCAATACCCGTGTGGGGTTTCAACCAACAAATACTGAATATTATTTGTGCAGTTGGGCGATGTGTAAAATTTATTGCCCTAATCAATGTCAGTTAAATGAGTGTACGTAAACAAATCGTCCAATTTGTAAATGAATATTTATTTTCATATCAGGAGAATTTTAAGTCATTCATATATACGTTAAAAATTATATTATTTTACGATAAAATATTTACTTCAACACTTGACTGTTTTATATAATTCATACCTTCAATAAAAATGCTATTTTTATTGTTCAAACATTTTATTCAACACGTGAATATTTTAATAATTTACATACACATAAAAATGATATTTTTAATGAACGATTTTTATTTCAGAAAATTTCGGCATTATAACAGCGCAATATTAGAACCGGAGTAATGTCTAGCATTACCCCTCTCCTGATACTGGCTCGCGCCATATGCAATAATCAACCAAACCACAAGACCACAATACAATCCATTCAACACAATACAGTCAATTACACCACAATTCAATCCAAGAAAACATCCATGGTTCGTACAAAAATAGTGTCAGGTGCTACTAAGCACCATCTACAACCTAGTATACATTTAACTGTAAAACAAATTGAGTGAGAAGGTGTTCTCACATTTGTATCCACTCCTCCGTTATTTTCTAGCGCTCTGATTTGCTGTTTTGGTTCCAGAATTTGCAAATGAGCTCCAATCTTCACGTCGTCTTTTTCCTAGCAAAAGCGCGGCATTTCGGACAACTGTCGCCTAATGGACTTTTTCCCAAAAATGCTCCATTTCGCCGGAAATCGTGAAAAGACAGTATTTGGACAGCACACTTTGGACACATTTTCTGAACAACTCCGCAATCCAAAATATGACTTCCACATACTCAAATCGAAGAGAAAATCATGCTCTTCGATTTTGGTACTGCGGAGTTTTGGCCAGAAGCGCACAGTTTGGGAGTTATAGGCTAAACAAGGTCAGGGGTGTTTTTGCAAATACGGGATTTTTGTTGAAAATGAGTTTTTAGGTGATGGGGGCCCCACGGCCGAAGCTAAGTGGTTAGAGGCGGCAGCGGGACCTGACTAGGCTGGGGGGAGGCGCAGGTGGTCGGCGGCGGGGTGGTGGTGGCCCACGGTGGCGGGTTGTGGGTGTTTGGGGATTAGGGATTTGCTAATTGAAAGAGGGAAAGAGGAGGAAGAAGAAGAGGAGGAGGAGGAGAGGCTGAAGGCTGTACGGAAGGGGGAGGCTGGGCCGACGGCGATGAGGGTTTCTTTTTTTTTTCCTTCAATTTCACGATGAATGATGCGAGAGAAAAAGGGGGAGGGGGTTGACTTTTATAATTATATATTTAATTTAATTTAAATTCCAAAAAGTTAGTTTTTTTGTTCGAACTCCAAATCGAACCCAATGGTTGTCGCCCAAGCTAAATACCCTCATTCCAGACACTATGGGATATGCCCCGTAAACCAATTCGACTGTTTCGATCAGTTTTTGTTAAAATTAAAATATAAATTAATATAACGTCCAAAATTGATTTCAACACACGTTTTAATTTACCGGTGCCACATACCAACTCCCAAAATTCCAGAAAAATAAATCTATCCATGTTTTGACGATATGGTCCTAACAAAATTAATTTCATCGAATTTGAAGACCGTTTGAAAAATGATCATTTTCCAGTCGATAAAATTCAAACTGAAATTACCAAACGCATTTAAATTCACTGCGCTCACATATTATTTCCAAAAATTATGAAATTGGAATTTAGAAATAATTTGACATTCCAGATCCAACAAAAGTGGTTTCGTCGAAAACGGAGGTCGTTTGCAAAATGGCTATTTTTAAGGGCTATATATTATATTAAAATGTATATAAATTCCATAGCGACTATTATGAATTTTAAACTAGACATAACTTTCAATTTATATTATGAAATCTGGATTTTTCACATTCGCTAGAATGATATAATTAAAAAGATTCAAATATTTCTTGTTTTACTGAAATCCGTTTTATTTTGAATCCTGTACATTCATTTGAAATTTAAAATCGAATTTTCAAACTACTGCGCCATTTTAAACTCGTTTTATAATTAAAATAAATTTGTACGTTCTAACTCCGATTTAAATAAATTTTAAATCGTTATTATTTAAAATAAATCATTTTAAATATCCAAAATCCATTAAAATAGCTAAAATAAAATTTTTAAATTGATTCTGAAATTCCCAGTTGTTACATGGCCGACCCCGTACAGGATGCATGCCACGTAGCACACTAATCGACCTGCCAGCTTGCCTATAAATAAGCCTTTTCTCGAAATGGAAAAGGAGGATTCTCTCTTCTGAAAATTCATAGTGGCATTCTAAAAATAGCCCACCATACACTCCAAGAAAACCACATTGTAAAACAAAGATTTTGTGTATAAACCACTTCTTCCTCTACTTTCTTTCAATCAAAGCAACTGTAACCTTGAAATGACAATATAAACAGATATTATAAGGTGGATGTAGGCTTGGTTGAAGCCGAACCACTATAAAAATTGTGTTGCGCTCCCTGCCTTTATTTACTTTCTTGTATTCTGTGATTGTGATTGTGGGTGGTTTACGCACTTTGGGGGTTGACTATTAATAGGCCAACTTTTGACGTTAACATTTTGGAGCGCCAGATAGGGCGAGCTGCTTACCTTCGACCACCTTCAGCAATTTCTAAGCTTGGAAGGATTTGGATAGCTTCTTACTGAAGAAACAACGGTAAAGCGGAAGAAGGATGCAGTATCTTCCCATACTCAAACCGTTGCTGCAACAAACGCAGCAGCGGAGGCAAGTCTAAAGGCTTCCTCTCATGAAGAACCATCCCAATACTTTACCGAGAACGAGATGGATAGAGTTTTGGCTAAACTTAGAGCACAAATGGTGTACCAGGGTGAATTCCTCAAAAAGCAGCAGGAAATTATAAACAACTTCTTCGCTCAGATGGAAGGAAGGCCGAGCAACCAAGCGTCACTCCATACACCAGGTGATGCTGGGGAAGTAGGTAATGTTCGACTCAATGAAATCCAAGCCCCAATTCTATCTATAGCTCTACCACCACCTGGGCCAACTTCACTTCCCGATCGACTGAGTCTTGGGTCAAATCAATCGATGCAACCTTCAGATCGATTAGAGCTTGGATCGATGCAACCTTTGGTTCGGTCCAATATCTTACTACAACTTGAACTTATACAACCTCCCGCACAACCTTCCTAGCTTGTCGATCCAAGAAGGGCTGGGGGCAGCAACCCTCCGTTTCCCTAAGACACTCTACCATACTGGCTCCAAATAGAATGGAGGGAACGCTACTGTAATCCATGCTAATATTGCCCCAGGCAGAGGCAATGCTAAACGCTGAGCTGATAACATTAAACGAAGTTGGTCCAATCCTACTGGCATGTATATGGTTCGGCCCAATGCACATGCTGACTGAGGGGTTCCAGTCAATCCCGAACCAACAACTAAGGCTATGGACCAACTACACCCATCACTTGTGGGTTGCACCAAACTAACTCCAAGAACTCAAGGCATGTTTCAACCCCATACTGAGACCCTCGCTAAAGCCACCGGTGCAGAATTGGATTCGTGGTAGAGACTTCTTGGGGATAGGAATCTGATCGCCAGCATGATTAAGAACTTCACCAGAGGGTTCTCTTCTCAACAAGACATTGATAACGTCCATTGCAGTCCATTCACACGGGAAATCAGATAAAATAATGATCTCAACCACACATCTCAAAACTCTAGTCTCATGTACAGTAGCTTTTCCTTTCCTTTAACTTAACCAATGAATTTACACTCTAAAATGCATGGGTTGTAAAACATATATGATCCAAATTAAATAGTAAAATCATATTTAACATATTTTGTCATCGATATTTCTTATCGATCAATATATTTATAGCTTTATAATATAAGCAATGATTTTATTTCTCAAATCAAATTCAAAATTGATAATTAATCTTTCAATGTATTAATTAATTTAATCAATTTATGACAATTATTAACTAATTAAATTGGCAGGTCTTAAGAGAACTCATCGTTTCGGTTGTGTGACTCTTAGGTGTAAATTTGGTCAACGGTTAATGTCAAACTTATTTGAACGTTAATGTTCACCCTTCACTTAGTAGGTGGTGCAAAATTATACCCAAAATTTTCACTTAATCATTTTCTAAAAATAACCTCATTTTAACTTAATAAGCATTACTCAATTGTGACAATTATTTACACCATTCTCTCCGTCAAAACTATATCACATTAGGACAACGTTATAGTCCGAACATAAAATCTTTTGTTAAATAATAACAATCATTATTAACTGCAATGCTCTAGCCACAGTCTTTGATTTTAATTCGACATCAGTTGACTGTGATACTTACCTCATATAACTAAGGAGACAAACCCTCTCTTGAATAGTGTTTCACTTCCGATGCTTCCACTCGACCCAACTATAGTCGTTCGATGGATGTAATGCCATGATTTAACTATAATCAAAGTAGAGCTTCCATACTGAAGATCAACAATATTCTCAAATAAAGAGATCTGTGTAAAATTTTCACATCGGTGTTCTTTGCTTAACCTTAGTTATATTAAACAATAGAAAATTATCGAGTGAGTAACTCCGTAATTATCTGATAACAGTATGTACATAGTTCCCCCAGTAGTCATGAGTAATACATTGCCCAACATTTGGACAACGTTGAATACTCTAGTCTCAAAAGATGTCGATATCCAACCTCAACACAACTTGACTAAGGATATTTAAAATCGTATAGTTGTTTTCATCGTAATTAATTACTCATGATTATAATGCTTTTTAGCTACTATCATAAAACATACCAATTATGGATTTCTATTCAATATACTTTTAATTAAATCAATTAATTAGTACAACCACATTATGTCAAGTATATAATAGTAAGAAAACACCTTATTTCAAACAAGATCGGTCAAGCGTTAGATATATGTAACAACTTACATAATTGCCCATGGGTCACACCCCTAACTTTATCAACTTATACCATAAAGATAGGTATATGAATACTTCTTGAAGTATTGAAGATTATAAAATAGTAGAACGCTTGCATATAGTTTTTATATGTGGAAATTGAACGTATACGCAAGTATATCATTTTTTGGCTTTCTTCAGTACTATTCTAGTCGAATTCCTGGTTTATTTCTCTGATTGTTTTTCGAACCTTCGTGGTTTCCTTTTCTTCAGTTTTTTTTGGTGTGATTAGGGTTTAGTGGATTTCGTTCTTGGTGTGATTTTTTTGCCATTGGCTCATTGTGAGGCTATGTCCGAGTGTGGCTTTTATTGCTGTGCCAATTTTGAAGGATTCTAGTGTTGCGGTATCGGGATGTTCGATTTGCCCAAATTATGTTATGATTAGCTTTTCATTGCTGTATGATTTCTCTATTGCATTACGCCATTACTTCTCGGTGGTTTTTGGTGTTTTTATGTTGTTGGAACCGGTAGTCTTCTCGCCGTTGCTTTTTCTAGTTGTTTCGTACCAGCTTCGCATTGCGATTCACTATTTGATGCTACTTCGATTTGGGAACTTCCTCGTTCCTCTGGTTGTGAGCCGCAGGTTTCGACGAATATTAACCTTGTGCTCCCAATTTGTTCCCTACCGAAATCTATTTCTTGTTACTCCACTCCCTTGGTTGGTTGGTCGGCGTTACAAGCTCCTCCGGCTTAAGGGAGTTCGGAGAAGCCGTGGTTTACAGGGTCTTAGTAATATGCCTTTGGTTAAGTCTATAGTGCTTCCCCCTCATCCGAGAGTAATGACTAATTTGCGGGAGTTGGTTGGTAGTGCTATGCCCCTGATCTTTCACTTCTACCTTTTTCTAACTCCTTCGATCATCTTTTAGCAAAGGAGGTTGTTACAGAGTGTCATGCTCTCACTATATTTTTGGCTAGCTTGCCTCATACTGGTTGGGTTTGGATTAGAGGAGTCACGTTTAGGGTGCGGCTGCTGTTGCTGGTGCGTTGGGTTATGTCACTTATTTGGATTTTGACTCATGGTTGCAGCCAGTGGATCTCATGACCAACGTGGCATCAAGGGAGTAAAGGGAGAGGGTATTAGTTCGTGGTATTGCCCCTCCTATTTTTTCGACTGTTGTTGGTTGTTCGGTTGTGGAATCTCGGTTGCTGACAGGCTTTATGTCTGGTGGCATGGAAACTGACGAGTCTTTGGCGGAGCTTGGTGTTGGCTCTTGCCCGGATGCTTGTCGTTTTTCATTGCAATGCGTCCCTTCATCACTGGTATGTTTTTCCTTTTTGATCAATATATATCGTATGTTGTTCCTGGTGGTTCTCTAGCTTGTTGTTGTGTTGCAGTTATTGGGTGTGGTCCCTTGGCCTTGCTCGATTTTTGTTGTGTAGCTTTTGGGCCTTCATATTTGGGTTCCTAGGCACTTCCTAGGGGTCTTTTGCAGGGGTTTAGGTTTTTGTCCCATATTATGCTATACCGATCTCGTGTTTTGGGTTGGTTGCATTTGATAGCTTCACCATTTGTGGTTTTCTGGTTGGTTGTTCTTTGTATTTCGGATTTGGTTTGCTGGTTTTGATCCTGTTTAGGTTTTGCATATCTTATATGGAAGTGGATTGTGTTTGGTGGTTGGGCATGTTGGATTTTGGGTGTGGTTGGGTGTTGGCTTTTCTCATCGGATCCACAGTATGTCGTTCAATGACATATGCATAGTTTTGTCTTGTGTTGGGTTTTGGTGGATTTTGTTTTGTTTGGTTGGTCGTCCGGCTTGAGTTGTTAGGTATTTCGCTTGGGGTCTATCGTATATGGGTTCTACGTTTCGATGCATATATTCTTTTAGCCTCTACTCAACTTTTGTCTTTTAGTTCTCATTCTCGGATTTTCCTTCCCCTTGTTTTTTTGGTGGTTTACGTCAAATGCAACCGCATCGAGCGTTTGACCCTTTGGCAAGACATTTTATCCCCTTTTGGCCTAGGTTTAGGTGTCAAGATAATTGGAGGAGATTTCAATGTCGTGTTGTGCTAAGCTGAGAAGAGGGGAGGATCCTTCATTGAGCACGCTGCGGTGAAGGATTTCAACTCTTTTATTATCCAATCGGGGTTATTTCAGGTTTCTTTTGTTGGTCCTGCTTTTACCTGGTATAATAACCAAGGGGGTCTTAGCGGATCCTCTCTCGGCTAGGGTGGGTTTTTGAAACGGAGGGGTGGTTTGGTCATCCATTCACCTTTTCCGTTACCCATATTCATCGCACTCTTTCAGACCATGCTCTTATGTTTCTGGCATGCTCTCCTTTCGCTTCTTCGGGTCCATCTTCTTTTCAGTTCCAATCCATGTGGAGATTGCATCACTCATTCTTTATCACTGTCTCTGACTCATGGTCTATACCTGCTACGGTAGTCCTTAGCAATTTTTTCTTCCAAACTCAAGCATCTTCAAGCCTATCTGCGAGTATGAACTTGGTATCTACGAGTATAGAACTCCCAAGTTTTCAAGATAATATTCGAGCTCGTTCAATGGAAGAATCTCTTATTTTAGCAGAAGCATCTTTTGATGAAAACCCTTCAGCTACAAACAATTTGGAATGGGTTCTAACTCAACTTGCCTTCTCCTTGGAGTTGCATATTGATTTCCTTCATCCGAAGAGTAGAATCAGGTGGATAACTGATGGCAACTCCAACTTGAAATTCATTCATTTTACTACTAGAAAAAATAATTATATACTGTCCATCTGCCAGATCGTTTGATCGGTACTATTGGTGGCCACTTCCTTGGGGGAGATCAAAGAGTCGATCCTTTCTCTCTTTGTCTGTTCTCTAGACAAGGAACCTTCACTCTACATCTCTCCTTCATTAAAGAGGATCCGCTCTTGTGGGTTTTCCCTTAGTAAGGATAGTGGATCAGTATGGATTACTTCAACGGAATTTTTTATTGGAATGTCTGACCTATCATCCAAATTGATTTCTATTTGGCTACACAATCCTTCTTCTCTGGTGGTATGTCACTTATAGGGTGGACGTCCACCAATATTGTTCTCATTGCCAAGTATGAGAACCCCAAAGTCTTTCTCTAATTACAGATCTATTAGCCTTTGTAATTTTTCAAACAAGGTCCTTTCTAAGATTTTAACTTACAGACCCGCTCCAATCCTTGATCTGATTATTTCATCCTCTCAAGCGGGATTTGTCAAAGGCCGTTTGATTACAGACAATGTTCTTCTTTCTCGAGAAGTTATTTCCTAAATCGATAAGAAGGTTCGGAGTTCCAATGTTGACTAAATCTAGATATAGCGTAGGCTTATGATCGCATGTCTTGTTTTTCATTATCAGGGTTCTCAAAGCTTTTGGTTTTCTAGAGCCTCTAATAGACTTTGTGTAACACCCCACCTCCGCTAGGGTCACTCACAAAGGGAATGCACTAGTTTTGGAGGAGCGTTATCGAGGTAAACAATCATAGAAATATTACAAAACAGACATAAAGAAAACAGCGGAAGAAGATAAATTTCATTACTTTCAAAATAGTCAAAGCCTTTTTCAACCAAAGTACCAAATAGCCAAAGTCATCATTTTCCATTACAACAAATTCTGTCTTGCATAAATAAAGAAGCATAAAAGCTTAAAACAACAAAAATAGCATAATTCCCCAAGATAGCAGAAATGCAGCCATAGTAGAGCTCAAGATCAAACCGTACATGAGCTGAACCGAAAGCAAGAGAAATCCAAGCTAAGTGCTAGAGTTTCCTCCCTGAGAACCTTTGGGGGGAACGAAAGAAAACGAGGCGAAAGAAAACGGGTCAGTCATAAAGACTGGTAAGTCCTAGTGACTTTTAGCATAAAAACAGGTAAAGGTCACATGACATGTATAAACTGGAAGTAAACATAAGGATGCTGTCAAGATGGGCAAGATAGACTAAGATAACATGATAAATCAAGTATAGCATCGCATGTTCAAGATTCGCTGCACCAACTGTACTAGTATCCCAAACCCACGTCATATATTAACCATGAAATGATCCCTTGGCCCAATATCATGAAATGACCCATTTCGGGGTCCTATGGAACGATCCATTAATCGATCGACTCCCTACAAGTTCTAGTTCGTCGTGTGTTTGTGTCATACGGCCCTATCACGAATGTAGTCACCTGTGCTAGGTCCACCATAGAGTGTATCATGCCCTAGGGTGCCAACTACCGACACGAATCAAGCACGCATAGTGTAAACCTACTGATGCCCAATGCCTGCTTTTTTTCAACTTCGGACTACGTGCACGACCATAGTCCGCCTGAACCTACACTGGCGCACCAACTCAGCCGTCGTTCTGGTCGCTTACAATCAGCTCAGTAACCATGCCCCACGCTACCTAGTTCCAGGGTACCATGATACATCTAAGTGGGTTACTTCTGAAATGGACCGCGTAACTAGGGTTTCCGTCCAACAGGTTAAGTGTTGTCATTTAAATTCGTGACTTAACTCTTATCAGTCTAGCATGTCAAGTTGGTTAAGTGTTGTCTTTCAATTTCATGACTTAACCCCACTAATCATGTGTCAAGTTGGTTAAGTGTTGTCTTTCATGTTCATGACTTAACCCTATCATGTGGCATTAATTCATTAATGCACCCCAACCTCTCACATCAGACCTGTTGTTGTAGTCACTGGATATGCTGGGCGGTTCCGGGCAGATTTACACCACAACTCAGTCTGACCTCGGGTTTCAAGCGCGATATGACCAACTACCCACATTGGATCCTATTGTTTGTAGTCACTGGATTTGCCGGGCGGTTCCGGGCAGAATTACACTGCAAACTCAACCCAACCTCGAGTTGGCCATTTTCAAGTTCATTCCAGTGTCATGTCCATGTTCAAGTTTCATGTCGAGTTCGTGTCAAGTTTCATGTCAAGTTCCATGATTCATGTTCATAACCAATCCATGTTTTCCCTAATCTACCCAAATCGTATTCCCATCGCATGTAAACGTGAATCGATCTAGCTTAAAAGTAAATCCAAATCCAAAATAAAAGGGAACAACATCAAAACTATGATAGGCAAAAGAACGGGCACAAGATGATAAATCTAGCATGATATAGCTTGAGATAATTGGTTATAACATCACTGGCATATAGAATAATAGTCCCGAAACATTAGGATTACAGATCTAGCATAATAAGGTGATAGTCATGATAAAGGTGATAATCCAAACTTGTGAAAAGTAGATTGATTCAACATCACAGGCATGATAATACTATGGACGTGAAGGAGTTTGATTTACAACATGAATAGGTCCAAACTGATTTCATAGCAATATTCCCAAATGTCAAGATCCAAGATGGAAACTAGAATAGATGTGAATCGATTATCATACTTAAGTCCAATTTCACTTTATCTCATGTCCAAATTACAGTTAACAAGTTTAAATGTAACAACCCGCATACTACGCATCGGAGGATCGTAGAATATTTATTTCTTTCCCATATGAAGTCGTATGGTCATGTAACTTTGGGAAACAACCACTAGAATCATTTCTCATGTTCATGATTTTTGTCGATTTTTAAATGACCATTTTGCCCCCTTGCTGATCTTGTTTCGTCCATAACTTTTGATTGGAAAGGAGTTTTGACCTGAAACCACTTCCATTGGCTTCGGATGATGGTTTACCTTTCCGCAGAGTGGTCACATGCGAAAAACGGACTTACCGTTTGGGAGATATGGCTGAAATAGGGTTTGGAAGGTGAAAAACTGCTTGACCGGGCCAAATAAGTTGATTAGTAATTGGGCCCATAACCCATTTCGGGATTAGGGTTATGGGGAGGCTGAAATGAGTTAGGGTTTCATTTCATTTCAGTTTTATAGCCTCCACTTACCTCTTAGAAACCCTAAAAATGACCTCCAACCTCTAAATCACCTCCAAATCACTTTCTACTTGAAGATTGGGCTTAGCAACATCAAATCAAGAGAGATCAACACCAAATCAACATTAGAGCTGCTGTTTAGCATTGGGATTCGCACCAAATCAGAGATTTATTTTAGATCTAAGTCTTATTTGTGGCTAAGGTGAGCGATTTGCATAGTTCCTCACTAATTATGGCTAATTAAGGGTAATTAGTGTTAATTAGCGAATTTAAACATGATAAAATTTTGGAAAAATATTGGTAAATTTCAAAATAATGTTTTAGACCTCTATTAAAAATTTGGTTAAGTTTTACTAATCATATCATTAGTTTTCCCTAAATATGTTTAAGGGAAATTGTGGGGTTTTGGGTACGTTTGATCCATCTTACATGCTATGATTGTTGTTTTGCTGTTTGTGGTTGATTATACATGTTGCTATGACTCTATGGTATGCTTTGTGATTGATTAGAATAGTTGGAATGGTCGAAAACGCCGTCGAGAGGCGTGTAAACAGTCGTTGGAAAGTTGCAGGAAAATGCAGGATATTGGACCGGATCGGATCGACTATGGAGACCCGAACCGAACCGATGTTAGACTTTTCCCCACGATCCGCCATCGGCTCCAACCCGATCCGTTCAGAGAAGGTGAGCACGAATCGTTGTACTTGGCCTAGAGGAGAGTACCCCGACCCGAATCGCCAGAAGGACCCCGATCTGAACCCATAGATGGCAATGGAAATGGACTTGGAGACCCGACCCGACCCAATGCGGGTGATGACGATCTGAACCATGGCGTGCTGGAGGTCCCGTTCCGATCCAGTGAAGGATGTTGAAGGCCGAACCGAACCGTGTTGATGATGGAGAGCTGAAGGCCGAATCGAACCGATTGTTAAGGGGGGATCTGAACCGATCCGGTGATGACCAATAACCCGAGATGCAAAGGTAGTCCAAATGGAAGTTAGAGCTCAGGATCCAGTTGGGAACAAATGAGTTCACTTCATGGTTGGGCTTTGCTGCGGGACGTGTGCTAAGGAGTTGTCGACGTTCATAACTTCGATTAACCACTGAAAAGGAATGATGGGCTACGTATCAGTGCAGTAGAGTCATTATTACTCGAGGGGCAAAGTGATCGTAGTAAGACTATGAGCCAGTGAAGTGGGGTCATTGTGACTCCATGGGGGCAGAGTGGACATAGTAAATGATTAGTAAGGCTATGGGCCAGTGTGGGGTCATTGCGACTCCATGGGGGCAGAGTGGACATAGCGAAAGATTAGCGGCTATGGATCAGTGCAGTGAATTCATTGTGACTTCATGGGGGCAAAGTGATCATAGCAAAGTATATTGGGTGATCGAAGTGGTGGATGTCGTATGCTTTACGCAGTAAGTGAGAGATGTGAGGATGGTTGCTATGATTGACTTGTTTGCCATCACTATGACATGCACACCCCCACCCCCGTTACCTTTACACCATTTGAAATGGCACACTAGAGTGTTGTACAGTATGTAGTGCTAACTCTTTGGTTGCAGGTCCAGGTTCATGTATGGTTTAGTATACCTGTTATTGTTCTATTTAGATGCTTATCGCTCATACCAGACTTTTGTCCGACCCAGAGTTTTATGTCTCTTCTTATTACTCTAGGTGCTCACACGAGCAGACTAGAGACAGGTTAGCTGGTGATGTGCGAGTAGCTGATCCGGAGGCGAGCAGGAGGCTTCCACATATGATATATATAGACATTCTCCCTGTGTCATTGGTGGTCGCTACTTGGGCATTAGTAGTGTACCTCCCTTATCTTGCGTTTGTTTTTTTGAGACAGTTTGAAAAGTTGTAATAATGTTGGCTTTGGATCATAAGCTGTACTTGGATTTTCCGCTGCTATGTTAGTTTGTTTTCAGCTTATGCACTGTCTCACCTGTTTCATGTCAAGTATGTTGTTATTATATTTTGTTCCATGCACTGTAAGACATTCTACAGGTTCCTTGTTAGTTCATTTCCTTCTTTCCTTTCCTTCTAACGACCGTCCCGTGCTAACTGGACATGTGTACAGCGCACTTTTGGAGTAAATGTCGGTTGGTGCGGGGCGAGCCTTCACATTTGGTATCAGAGCTCTAGGTTGCGTAGTTAACTTTGGGAAATACACTAGGGAGAGATAGTACATATATGAGAGCGCGTATTTGTGATTACTTTGGATTTCAAAAGCTATATATATATACTATTAGTAGTATAAGGATGAAGTCATACTGCACTAGCACCACTATGGGGTCATTAATCGTTTTCTCTTTACAGATTGAACGATGAGTCGAGATACGAGGGGTGCTGGTAGAGGGACCAATAATGGGAATGCTCCTGACATGAGGACGATTTTCACTAACTTCATGAGGGAGATGCTTAGGGATGTTCAAGGGGCAGTTCCCAATCATGGAAATGGTGGTGGTCCAGTAGTGCAGGCTCCTAGTGTTGATTTCGCCAAGTTGTGCAAGGATTACACTAACCTTGGTGGGAAGCCATTCCACGAAACGGAGTCGGCCACAGATGTTCAGGATTGGTTGGATAGCTGTGATCATATCTTCGACGACTTGGATATTGAGGATGCGATGAAGAGAAGGCTAGCATCTTGTCAGCTGCAAGGGCGAGCGATGAATTGGTGGAATGCCAATAGAACAGCTACTCCAGAAGATCAGGTTACTTGGGATCAGTGCAAGTCAAAGACTGAAGCTGCATCTGCCGAAGGGTTGAAGCCGCAAGCAGGCGGTGGAGGCAAGAATAACTCTCAGAACAAGAGGAAACAGAACCAATCTAAGGATGGCCAGAAAAAGAGCAAGAAAGATGTTGAGTGCTTCAGCTGTGGTAAGAAGGGCCATTACGCTAAAGAATGTCGGGCCAAGCCAGCGGGTAGGAAGTGCTACAACTATGGCCAAGTGGGACATCATAAGGATAATTGTCCACAACCTCTTAAAGAGAAGAAATTGTGAAAGCATATGTTATTGATGCTGTTCCTTCTTCGTCGAATGCCCTAACTGTGGCGGAGAAAGGAAAGAATGTCTTCATTCAAGGTATGCTTTCTATTTATGATGTACCAGTTCGAGTTTTGTTTGATACTGGGGCTTCCCGTTCCTTCATATCTAGTGACCTGGTGGATACGTTGGGACTGGAACCCGAGATAGTCGATAGACCGTTGGTTGTGACGAACCCGATTGGTGGTTCGACTAACCTTAGTATGATTTGCCGAAATTTGGTCTTATCGAGTCATGGATGTATGTTTGTTTGTGATTGCTTTGTTTTGGACTTTACTGGGTATGGCATTATATTGGGGGTCGATTGGCTCCAAAGATACGGGGTGGTGGTAGACTGTGAGGGCTTTTTGGTGACAGTTAGGGCGGATGATGGGCGGAGGGTAGTGTTTGGTAGTCTACCTAGTGATGGGGTAATTGCTAGTTTTATAAATTCCCTCGACATCCCGCATGATGAGTTGTCATATGTGCCCGTGGTTGGCCACTATCCGGACGTCTTCAAGGAAGCGACCGGACTTCCACCACACCGAGAGATTGAGTTCCGTATTGATTTAGTGAAAGATGCCAGACCTATAGTGATGCCACTTCATCGTATGGCACCAAGAGAGCAATGAGAGCTCGGGGTGCAAGTCAGCAATCTTTTGAAGAAGGGATTTATTAGAAGAAGTGTCTCCGAGTGGGGAGCACCAGTTGTGTTTGCCACTAAGGCAGATGGTTCCCTTCGTTTGTGTGTGGACTATCACGAGTTGAATAAGGTGACGAGGAAGAATAAGTATCCTCTACCGCGAATAGATGATTTGTTTGATCAACTGGAAGGAGCAAGAGTGTTCTCCCAGTTAGACCTCGCGACAAGATTTCATCAGCTCCGAGTAGCAGATGAGAGTGTTTCGAAAATGGCATTTAGGACGCCGTCTGGATTCTATGAGTGGTTGGTTATGCCATTTGGGTTGACCAATGCACCAGCATATTTCGTGGATCTTATGAATCGGGTATTCAGAGATCAGTTGAATAAGTTTGTTCTTGTGTTCGTGGACGATATCCTTGTTTACTCGAGGACAGAGGAGGAACACAAGGGACACTTGAGGATAGTGATGGAGGTGTTGAAAAAACACCAATTAAAAGCGAAATTCTCTAAGTGTCTCTTCTGGAGGTGGGAAGTGAGATTCTTGGGCCATGTTGTTTCAGATAATGGTATTGCCGTGGATCCTACGAAGGTGGCTACGGTAAAGGATTAGTCTACGCCCAAGAATGCAACAGACGTATGAAGCTTCTTGGGGTTAGCTGGATATTATCGTAAGTTTATCCAGGACTTCTCCAGGATAGCGACACCGTTGACTCAGTTGACTAAGAAGAATCAGGCCTTCGTCTGGGACAGAGTGTGTGAGAATGCATTCAAAAGTCTAAAAGAAATGTTGACGCGTGCACCAGTGTTAGTCATTCCTAAAGGGAATGAAGAAATGACGGTATACACGGATGCTTGTGGTACCGGACTAGGTGCTGTATTGATGCAAGGAGGAAAGGTTGTAGCTTATGCTAGTCGACAACTAAAGCCACATGAGAAAAAGTACCCTACCCATGATTTGGAACTAGCAGCGATCGTATTTACACTGAAGATGTGGAGACATTATCTCTTAGGAGAGAGATTCGAGTTATTTACCGATCATAAATCGTTAAAGTATCTCTTCTCTCAGAAGGATCTGAATCTCCGTCAACAGAGATGGTTAGAATTCTTGGCTTCGTATGATTTTGATATCGCATATACACCTGGGAAAGGTAATGCGGTAGCTGATGCTTGAGTAGGAGACATGCCAGTATAGGGGCTATGTTTCTTGAATGGAAGCAACTGGAGTATATCGCACGGTTTGATTTCAGACCAAAGTGCGAATTGGGTCCAGAAATGCTAGCTAGTTTGGCGATCAGACCCACTTTGATAGAGCAGATTGGTTCCAGCCAGAGGGACGATCCTAATCTATTGGAAATCATCTCCAAGTTAGAAATGGATATCGACGGTGAGGAGATGAATTTGTATGGGCTTGATCGAGATGGATGGCTTAGAAAGAATGGAAGACTAGTTGTACCCAACGTGAATGGTTTGAGAGATGAAGTGCTTAGAGAATGTCATCACTCAAAACTGACTATACACCCCGTTGGTGATAAGATGTATCGAGACATGAAACAGACTTACTACTGGGAAGGGATGAAAAGAGACGTTGGGAAGTTTATATCCAAATGCATGAATTGCCAGCTAGTTAAAGCCAAGCAAAAGAAGCCTAGTGGTTTGTTGCAACCATTAGAAATTCCCAAATGGAAATGGGAGCAAGTCTCAATGGATTTCATTGATGGTTTACCAAGGACTAGATCGGGACATGATAGCATTTGGGTAATTGTGGATCGATTGACTAAGAGTGCAAGATTTATACCAATCAAATCGACCAGAACGGCGGCTAAGTTAGCAGAATTGTATATGAAGTGGGTAGTGAGATTTCATGGAGTACCTAAAAGCATTATGAGTGACCGAGACCCGTTGTTCACTAGTGGGTTTTGGAAGAGCTTACAAGAGGCTCTAGTGTCAGAATTACATCTCAGTACCACATATCATCCTCAGACCGATGGTCAGACAGAGAGGGTGAATCGTATATTGGAAGATCTCTTGAGGGCTTGTATATTGGATTTTGGTGGATCATGGGACGACCGTTTGCATCTAGTAGAGTTTGCATATAATAATAGCTACCAATCCAGTATCGGTATGGCTCCATATGAAGCTTTGTACGGAAGACCGTGCAACTCACCATCATGTTGGATAGAGACCGGTGAGAAGTTTATGCTTGGACCAGATGTGGTAAGAGAAACCTCGGATAAGATTAAGATCATACAACAACGAATGAAGGCTGCCCAGGATAGGCAGAAGAGTTATGCCGATAAGAGGAGAAGAGACTTAAAATTCTTCGTTGGTGACTTGGGGTTTGTCAAGATTTCTCCATTGAAGAGCGTGATACGATTTGGCATGAGAGGCAAGTTGGCACCAAGATTTGTTGGCCCATTCCCAGTTCTTGAACTAGTTGGGAATTTGGCATATAGAGTTGACCTACCAGAAAAGATGGCGGGAGTTCATAACGTATTTCATGTTTCCCAACTAAGGAAGTTCGTACACGACCCAGATATGACTATTTCACCTGATCAGCTAGAGGACTTCGAAGTGGAACCCGAGGCGGTTGGGAACCGTAAGTCGGTTCGTATTGTCGAGCATGATACGAAGCAACTTCGAAGGAAGGGGGTGAAGCTAGTCAAGGTTCAGTGGGGCAAGAATGAGAATGACTGTACTTGGGAGACAGAGGAGAGCATTAGGAAGACGTATCCAGAACTCTTTGCCTGGTAATATTTACTATGCAATTTAGTTATTCCGCATGCCAGGATAGACTTGTTTTGCTTGTTTTGCATGTTTGATTGTTGTTCTATGGCTGATAGGCATGCGGGACCCTTTGTGTGTTTTGGTTAGGGAATTTCGGGGGCGAAATTCTTAAGGGGGGAGAATGTAACAACCCGCATTCTACGCATCGGAGGATCGTAGAATATTTATTTCTTCCCCATATGAAGTCGTATGGTCATGTAACTTTGGGAAACAACCATTAGAATCATTTCCCATGTTCATGATTTTTGTCAATTTTTAAATGACCATTTTGCCCCTAGCTGATCTTGTTTCGTCCATAACTTTTGATTGGAAAGGAGTTTTGATATACACGTAAATGTGTATATTTTATCCGCTTATTTATCTAGTTTTCTATTTAAGATAATTGATATTGTGTAATTATAGCTATGTTTTCAGATTGTTGATAAAAATCTTGGTTTAGAGCATTTGATGGATGAAGCATGAAGAATTTGCTTAAAAAGAGTGAAGTTGAAATTACTAAAGCTTGAAGAGTTTAAAGCTTGAAGAACGGTTGCAAATAGAGTTCAGTTGGGTAGATTTGGCTCACTAAAGACTCATGTTGCGTTCACATTAGCTCATTTGCAAGGCCTCTCACTCTACAGCTGCGTTCACACTAGCTTGTGTGTTAGTTTGGCTAATTCTTTAGTCCCACATTATGGAATTTGCCAAGGAGCCTTTGTCATATCAGCTATAAATACACTTTATCTCATTCATTGTAAAACACACTTAGTTTTATTCTGTAATTCTCTTCTTGGAATAAAACTCTTCTTCCTTTCTCTCAGTCGTTATTTTATTTTATTTATTTTTATGTTATTTAGTTTTTGTTTCTCTTCTTCTTTAGCTATGTCTAGCTAATCCCCTTTGATTAGGGGGTGATGACGCTAATAGATATGATTCAACATGAATCACATAGCCAATAGATGAATACTTTATACATGTAGATCTGGATCTGAATCAAGGGTTAGATCTGAACCTTCATATCCTATGTCGTTTAAGAGCTATGCTCCTTCACAGGGTATATTCGTGTTCGATCTAACAATTATCAGATTTAGATCTAATTTTAGGGTTTTAGAAATTAATTAGTGAATCTGTCCTGATAATCTATGGTTGTTTAAGAGCTCAGCTCCTTCATAGGCTATGCTTGTCGTTATTTACTTATTTGTTTCTAAGGACCTAATTATCGTTGATTCATGTGTGTGACAGAAACATGAATTAGATCTATATCTATTTTTTGGCTATTGATGAGTGCGAATCTAATCTATGTCATTATCCCCTAGTTGCTTTCTCTTATTAGATAAATCTTTTTTTTATTTAATTGTTGTTATTTTCTGTGTTTTCAATCAATCAAAATTCTAGGATAACTTGATTGGATTTATTAATTAAAATATTTTTGGTCCCAGAGTTCGACACCATCTACAACAATCCTTGCTGTTTAGGAAAGCCGAACGGATTTTACAGTTGTTTACAATTGTTTAATTTGTTCGTAAACAAATTTTGGCGCCGTTGCTGGGGACCAAAATAATTTTTATTTTTAAATCCTTCGGGTTATAGTTTTATTTCTATTTTATTATTAAAAAAATGCACAAAAAATATATTTTTATTTTATGTATTTTGTTTTCTTTTCATATATAGAAATATTTCTTGATTAGTTTTTGATTTGGTGCTGCTGGTTTAAAAAAAAAAACTTGCAATTTTTGTTTTATTTGTTTCCTTTCTTTTGCTTTCCCTCCGTTTGTTTACAAATTCTTTTTTTTTTGTATAAATAAAAAAAAAAAGAATTTTCCTTTGCAAATTTTCCTTCTGTGATACTCTTCTCTTTTTTTTCTAGTTTCTTTCCCATTTTCATTGCAATTCCCTTCTCTGTCTTTCATTCATTTCCTTCCTGTTTTCAATTCTATTTCTTTCCCTTTTTCTACAATTTTCTTTCCTATTCATAATTTATTTCTAAAAAAAAACTTTTTGCAAATTTTTTTTCCTTATTCTGCCTTTTTTTTCTCTTTCTGTTCTCAGGCTTGACATCTTCACATCCAGTTTTCGTTCCACCATTCACTTTCCCACTTTCGCAATCAATATTCACTACCAAACTGTCTCCACTTCGGCAACTCCAAACATCGCACCGCTCCTCATTACTGACCAATTGTGACTACCAACTCTTCAAACCCAACACCATACTTGATTTCTCAAACCCACTTCAAACAAGGTCCACATCTTTACACCATCCCAAAAACAAAACAAAACAAAAAAAAATCACAATACTTACCGTTCAAACCACATACACCCACTGCCATTTTACCAAACCTGAACATCACTTTCAAAGCTCCCCTCAATACCTATCAATTTTTACCACTCCTCCCTACTGTCAACCCCTTACCCTTTGCCATCACAATTCATTTACCACTTTAAACCTGTCATTATCACTGCTGTCTCCAAACATTACACTGTCTCCTCTTTCCAACCTCCCACTGCCAGTGCAGTCAACGCTGCTACCATACCAGAACTACTCCAAATCTTCTTCACCTTATCATCACCAATCGCACAACTGTAACAGACTACAATCACACCACAAACACAGTCCGCAAATGCTCCACTACATCAGTTCATCTCCCCTTTCATCTCACTTGAACCAGCCTCTTCCACACACATTCACACACTGCGTACAAGCCTACAATTAGCTTCAGCCTCATCTACTTCATACAAGTCCACACATTCAACCCACTGCTACACCAAATACATCATCAAACTTCTTCATACACCTCCACCAGAAAGCCTCAAGCTAGCAACTTGAAACCATCTGCGTACACCACAAAACAAATTTCCTTGCTTTATATTTCTACCCCTCAACATATAAAACATCCTCTACTGCCAACCGCGTTCATGCCGTGACCTAATTGTTTCACTATAACAGCAAAAATCCGACCAGTTTGCCATTCTTCCTTCCAAACCACACTCATCACAAGTTCAGCACCATACAACTTCCACCGTCACAAAAAGCTCGCAACCATCTCCTCTGCCCTCCACAAACATATACACAGCAATACCAACAATCACCATTTTCCACTAACCACCATTCAACACCACTCACCATTCAAAGCTGATCATTCCCTACTCTTCCATAAACCAACTTCACCCACGTCCTACCTCACTTCCACTACCTCGTCAAACACCCTGACCAGCCGTTCACATATCCCTCAGTCACAACAATTCACGTCCCTGAAATTTCCCTCATTACAAACGCCTTCCTCTCCCATTCGCAAAACTGACATCAGCCTCCAACCAAAACCACGTTCACCCCTCCACTTCTTTCACCAAATCAACGTCGCTACTCTCCCCAATCTCAATCTCGAATCACCCTGAAGCTCCATTGTCCCCAAAAATACACAAACACTTCAACGTTGCTCACCAAACCCTCTTGCAACCAGAAATCGCAACTCAGGAGATCAGTGAAAACCGATATAGATCCGAAAAACCAATTCTTTCTTTTTGAAATCCAATCGAATTTCAAAAAAAAAAGGAGGCGGTGGCTTATTGTTTTGCTTAGGGTATTTGGTTTTACCCAGACCGGTTTGCATTTTTAACTGTTTTGAGGGGTGCTTGTGTTTTAATTTAGCAAGGGATCCTTTGGTTAAGTGTGACTGCAGAACACAACGTGGCGTGGGTTGAGTCAATATATTGAGTCCATTTTTCAGCCTAGTCAGTTTTTGTTTTGTGTGTTTTTAACTTGAGTTTTTTTTTAAAAAAAACAGGTACAGTGGATTTTAGAAAAAGGCCTTAAAAAAATGTTTTTCGGGCTCATAGCCCGAACCCGTGCCGCAGCGTAGTCAAGCGATTAATTAGGAGGCAACAACAACTGAACGCGGCTGACAATTCAGGGTTGGAGCGGTTACACACCAAGTGGGGTGTGAACGAGCTAGCACGACTCAATTGCACTGGACGAACTGCCAATCACTGTAAAATTTTCTTAACCCTACAGGTGCGTTACTGCAAAGAAAAATATATAGAAATTGCATGCAAAAAAAAAAATTTCTGCAGGTGCCGCAGCTTGCTTGTAAATTTTTTATTTCTGCAATTTATTATTCTGTGTTTGTTCTGTGACTGAATATTTTGCCTGTTGATGTGTGATTTAAAATTTTAAAACGAACGTGGGATTAATTGAAAAGATTATTTTTGAAATCGAATCGAGGATTCCCCAAAGCTCATAGGACAAAATATTCGTTAAATTGACAATTAGGATTGATACTCTCTGAGGTGTCTAAGGAACGGTAGAGTCTAGAACTCAAACAGGTTCTTAACCCTTCAGTCGTGTTTCTACGGTGATTCATGGCACACTGATAATCCCTGTCTGAACCTGGCCCAGACTTGTATTTATATAATCCGAAGTTGTTAATTTTAACATATTTTTTAGGAGCTTCTTTAGAGCCACAACTTTGTAATTGATTTTTCGACGAAAAACTCTCTACTCTAGTACATGCGCGCTTGCCCCATGTACAACCAAAATTGCAATTCTTTTCAAACTTTAGATGATTTTGGTTTCAATCCAAATCAGACTGAATTTCAAGCTGAAATTTTTTCAAATAATTTGCACCAATCTCATCAAATGGTTGTACCCCAATATGAAAACTGTCGTTCTATGATTAATGAGAATTTATCTGAGGCGAGATGACTATTAGCGCAAATGGCTAAGCAAAGTGCTGAAAATCAAAACAATTGCAACATAGATTTTCATAATACGAGTGAATGTCAAATATTGGTTATCGAATATGAAAAATGTGTTGCGAACAAGCTAAATTTTTGGCGATGTTGGTTTTGGAAAATAAATAATGGCGACTTCTAAGAGATGAGGTGGATGAATTTTTAAGGTCAACCAGTAAGGAACACATAAAAACGACGAATCTAAAAAACAATATTTTGAAGTCAGGTGCGTTTACCAATTTGATAGAAGAGAGCCTGAGTGAAATTGATCAATTAATGCATGACATTTGGAATTGTCGCGAGGACATCAAGGAATGGGCAATAATTTGAGAAGAAAAACAAGATTTTGAAAATAAATATATCGAAAACATGCGTAACATTGAACAACTGGCTCAATACACTATTAAACTTTGGCAAAATCTAGATAAGTTATTACTTGAGGGAATTGATGATGTTGATGAATTGGAGGATTTAATGAAACTTGGCTTGACTTACGTCGAAGAACTTGCTCAAAGAATAAAAGACAGCAAACAAGGTTGCACTAGGATAGTTTATCACATTTCTCTTCTTCAAACTGAAGTTACGAACTTGTACAACAACTACAAATCCCAATCTAGTGACAAACAACTTTCTGTGAATGTTTCTTTTGAAACAAATAGTCAACCATTAACTTTGTCACAACAGTACATAACGATTATTGATGATTTTGACGATACGACTGTTGATGAAAATGAAAATTTTGAAAAATCTCTGATGTAAAACTCTGTTTTCTACGAAACTGAAATTCAAACTCAAACTGATGCTTCTGCTGAAAATTCAACTCTTATTGAAATCGAAAATTTTCAACTAACAACTTTTGAAATTGATGAAATTCTTAATGAAGTTGTTGAAATCTCTGTAATTGATTTGAATTTAAATTCCCTTGAAAACAAAGACGTCAATCTTCAATTTGATCTTCCTCTCTCAAATTCTAAAATTTTTGAAAATTTAGCAACTTTAGACTGTCAACTTGAAAGAAATGACGAAGTTGGTAACAACTATTTAGGTGAGGACGACTTTGATGAGCGAAAACTTCTTGAATTAATTGACGATAAGGTTGTTGGGTCTGAAATTGAAAATGAAACAATACAAAACTTTGAAATTCTTGAGGGTGAAAACAACGAAAATGCTGAATGTGATTTTAAACACAATGACATTTTTTCTGAAACTGTTGAAACTACTTGCGACTTGATCGTTTCAACTGAAACTCAATGTGATCACTTGTTTTTCATTGATAAATTTCTGCACTATAAGAACTTTTTTTGGAATAACACGGTTTTTGAGAAAACACGATTTCAAAATTTGCTGAAAATTCACTTGTTTGGTTTTAACTTTAGGTTTACGAATGAACCTTTAGTCAACAAAATTTCCATATTAAAGCAAAACTAAACAATATTTCTCAAAACAAGTGTGGGGGTGAGAGTCATGCACACATCTCTCAATTTATACATTTTTTGAAACTTTTACTGAACCCCAGCTCGATGACCTCTCTTTAGTTGCTACAGAAATTCAATTTGATTTTAGGATCAATTGTAAGCTCAAACTTTTAAAATTTGCAACTCAAACTTTTGAAAAAACAAAATTTGTTTCTCCAAATATGAAACGAGATATAAAATTCTTTATGATTTGGTTTTCAGTGCTGAAGATGTGTCTAATAATCTTAATGAGGCTGATCCATCGGTCCATTGTGGACCGGTTCATCTATTCGATGACTGCGTATTTTCTGCTTGTGTACTCGGTAAGCCGTGCTGACCCTCTTATTTTATTTCCCTTTCACTAAGATATGTCTGATTAACGACTATGAGGACACAGTCACGCTCAAGTGTGGGGGGAATTTACATTACATCAGCAATCAAATTTTATGAACTAGGTCATTCATTGAACAAGGATTAACTTAAACTCATAAATAACACCTTGGTTCTTGTTTGATAAGTTGAATTTTTGGGTGATGGGAATGAACATTATTTATTCATTGAATTGTAATGTGTCTTTTTAAGATGCTAGCTTGAGACTGTGCAGATGTTAGTCGTGTTCTGGAGTAAGCGTGTCAACCCTTGTTATACGTGTTAGAATGTGCAAGTAAAGATAATCAAAAAAAAATCATGAAATAAAAATGATTTTGCACCTACATTTGTTGGATTTTCTGAGTTTGTTTTCATGCATAATATTTTCTTTTTCCACTCAAATTTTCAAAAATCGTAAGTTCTAAAATCCACTTGGCCCAATTAAGGAGAAATGACTCATTGTAGCATTCTTCTTCGATACCCCCACATTATTCAAACCCAAGTTTTAGTCGATTTACATCCATGTTTCGACAAGTTTATCTTATATTGGTATACTCAAGAACCTTTGTTTAAAGGTCAAAAACGTCACTTTTCATACCAATATTACACCACCCACTCCGTACTTGTTTTAAGGTAGGATAACCATATACCACATCTTATTTTATATGGGTTATCTATCTTACGAAACTTTGCTTATCATTCCTTTCATCTTTTTGTATAACATCAATCCAGACTAGTGTGTTGAATTAGGGTTATAGAAGTAGAGTAACTAGGGCACAAAACTTTCCTTTCATAAAGTGTTGGTTATGATTCGCTTAGTAGAGGAGGAATCAAATGAAATAATGTAAGGCATCATTCCATTCCATCTCCATTCATCGTTCATCATGTTCAAAAAAAACAAATGAAATAAAGAGAGAGTCTCTCTGAATAAAATAGTCATTCATTATTCTTGACTATAAAGCATTCAGTTCCATTCCATCTACATCCATTATACCATACTTGGAAGCAAGGATTGTAGTTGAGGAGATGAAAGGAAACAAAACGTCCATATGTGCCTTAGTATTACTTTATCTTTTGTAGCCTGAAGTTCAACTAATACACTTGCCCTCTTATCTATAATATTTTTAGAACTTACAAAATTTTCCTTCATCTATGCATAACTCATATCCAATACATTACAGTTACATTGGTGCAAAATTATTTAAAAAAAAGAAATGATTGGGTGCACATTGTCGATGTGTAGAACTTTGGTTGACACCACGCTCTTAACCTTCAAGACAATTACAGTGTTATCAAGGAATTACGATTCAGCTTGAAATTTTTTATTCATTTTTGCACTGATTATGGGATGGACAATTTGGGGCTAAACCGTTATTATTGAAGTTAGGTGAAATCCTTGGAATATAAAAGACCTTAAATATATTGTTTAATTAATCTGCGTACACAAGACGCTTTGGATTTTGTGGGTAGTATCCGCTGAAAAACCCTCATGAGACAACACTCGTCGTACTAGGGACACCTAGGGGTTTAACGGCTTGTTGCATATGCTAAATGCAATCGTGTTTCCTACGAAAGTGTGACATATCTTAGTTTAGTTTATTCGAGGACGAATAAAAAGATAAGTGTGGGGGTACTTGATATACACGTAAATGTGTATATTTTAACCGCTTATTTATCTAGTTTTCTATTTAAGATAATTGATATTGTGTATTAATAGCTGTGTTTTCAGATTGTTAATAAAAATCTTGGTTTAGAACATTTGATGGATGAAGCATGAAGAATTTGCTTAAAAAGAGTGAAGTTGAAATTACTAAAGCTTGAAGAGTTTAAAGCTTGAAGAACGGTTGCAAATAGAGTTCAGTTGGGTAGATTTGGCTCACTAAAGACTCATGTTGCGTTCACATTAGCTCATTTGCAAGGCCTCTCACTCTACAGCTGCGTTCACACTAGCTTATGTGTTAGTTGGGCTAATTCTTTAGTCCCACATTATGGAATTTGCCAAGGAGCCTTTGTCATATCAGCTATAAATACACTTTATCTCATTTATTGTAAAACACACTTAGTTTTATTCTATAATTCTCTTCTTGGAATAAAACTCTTCTTCCTTTCTCTCAGTTGTTATTTTATTTTATTTATGTTTATGTTATTTAGTTTTTGTTTCTCTTCTTCTTTAGCTATGTCTAGCTAATCCCCTTTGATTAGGGGGTGATGACGCTAATAGATATGATTCAACATGAATCACATAGCTAATAGATGAAGACTTTATACATGTAGATCTGGATCTGAATCAAGGGTTAGATCTGAACCATCATATCCTATGTCGTTTAAGAGCTATGCTCCTTCATAGGGTATATTCGTGTTCGATCTAACAATTATCATATTTAGATCTAATTTTAGGGTTTTAGAAATTAATTAGTGAATCTGTCCTGATAATCTATGGTTGTTTAAGAGCTCAACTCCTGCATAGGCTATACTTGTCGTTATTTACTTATTTGTTTCTAAGGACCTAATTATCGTTGATTCATGTGTGTGACAGAAACATGAATTAGATCTATATTTATTTGTTGGCTATTGATGAGTGTGAATCTAATCTATGTCATTATCCCCTAGTTGCTTTCTCTTATTAGATAAATCTTTTTTATTTATTTAATTGTTGTTATTTTCTATGTTTTCAATCAATCAAAATTCTAGAATAACTTGATTGGATTTATTAATTAAAATATTTTTGGTCCCAGAGTTCGACACCCTCTACAACAATCCTTGTTGTTTAGGAAAGCCGAACGGATTTTACAGTTGTTTACAATTGTTTAATTTGTTCGTAAACAAGTTTTGACCTGAAACCACTTCCATTGGCTTCGGATGATGGTTTACCTTTTCGTAGAGTGGTCACATGCGAAAATCGGACTTACCGTTTGGGAGATATGGCTGAAATAGGGTTTGGAAGGTGAAAACTGCTTAACCGGGCCAAATAAGGTGATTAGTAATTGGGCCCATAACCCATTTCGGGATTAAGGTTATGGGGAGGCTGAAATGAGTTAGGGTTTCATTTCATTTCAGTTTTCTAGCCTCCACTTACCTCTTAGAAACCCTAAAAATGGCCTCCAACCTCTAAATCACCTCCAAATCACTTTCTACTTGAAGATTGGGCTTAGCAACATCAAATCAAGAGAGATCAACACCAAATCAACATTAGAGCTGCTGTTTAGCATTGGGATTCGCACCAAATCAGAGATTTATTTCAGATCTAAGTCTTATTTGTGGCTAAGCTGAGTGATTTGCATAGTTCCTCACTAATTATGGCTAATTAAGGGTAATTAGTGTTAATTAGCGAATTTAAACATGATAAAATTCTGGAAAAATATTGGTAAATTTCGAAATAATGTTTTAGACCTCTGTTAGAAATTTGGTTTGATTTGGTTAAGTTTTACTAATCATATCATTAGTTTTGCCTAAACATGTTTAAGGGAAATTATGGGGTTTTGGGTACGTTTGATCCATTTTACATGCTATGATTGTTGTTTTGCTGTTTTTGGTTGATTATACATGTTGCTATGACTGTATGGTATGCTTTGTGATTGATTAGAATAGTTGGAATGGTCGAAAACGCCGTCGAGAGGCGTGTAAACAGTCGCTGGAAAGTTGCAGGAAAATGCAGGATATTGGACCGGATCGGATCGGCTATGGAGACCCAAACCGAACCGATGTTAGACCCTTCCCCACGATCCGCCATCAGCTCCGACCCGATCCGTTCAGAGATGGTGAGCACGAACCGTTGTACTTGGCCTGGAGGAGAGTACCCCGACCCGAATCGCCAGAAGGACCCCGATCCGAACCCATAGATGGAAATGGAAATGGACTTGGAGACCCGACCCGATGCGGGTGATGACGATCCGAACCGTGGCGTGCTGGAGGTCCCGTTCCGATCCAGTGAAGGATGTTGAAAGCCGAACTGAACCGTGTTGATGATGGAGAGCTGAAGGCCAAACCGAACCGATTGTTAAGAGGGGATCCGAACCGATCCGGTAATGACCAATAACCTGAGATGCAAAGGTAGTCCAAATGGAAGTTAGAGCTCAGGATCCAGTTGGGAACAAATGAGTTCACTTCATGGTTGGGCTTTGCAGCGGGACGTGTGCTAAGGAGTTATCGATGTTCATAACTTCGATTCACCACTAAAAAGGAATGATGGGTTACGTATCAGTCCAGTGGAGTCATTATTACTCGAGGGGCAAAGTGATCGTAGTAAGACTATGATCCAGTGCAGTGGGGTCATTGTGACTCCATGGGGCAGAGTGGACATAGTAAAGGATTAGCAAGGCTATGAGCCAGTGCAGTGGGGTCATTGCGACTCCATGGGGCAGAGTGGACATAGCGAAGGATTAGCGGCTATGGATCAGTGCAGTGAAGTCATTGTGACTTCATGGGGCAAAGTGATCATAGCAAAGTATATTGGGCGATCGAAGTGGTGGATATCGTATGCTTTACGCACTAAGTGAGAGATGTGAGGATGGTTGCTATGATTGACTTGTTTTCCATCACTATGACATGCACACCCCCACCCCCGTTACCTTTACACTATTTGGAATGGCACCCTAGAGTGTTGTACAGTATGTAGTGCTAACTCTTTGGTTGCAGGTCCAGGTTCAGGTATGGTTTAGTATACCTGTTATTGTTCTGTTTAGATGCTTATCGCTCATAACATACTTTTGTCTGACCCAGAGTTTTATGTCTCTTCTTATTACTCTTGGTGCTCACACGAGCAGACTAGAGACAGGTTAGCTGGTGATGAGCGAGTAGCTGATCCGGAGGCGAGCAGGAGACTTCCACATATGATATATACATAGACATTCTCCCTATGTCGTTGGTGGTCGCTACTTGGGCATTCGTAGTGTACCTCCCTTATCTTGCTTTTGTTTTTTTGAGACAGTTTGAAAAGTTGTAATAATGTTGGCTTTGGATCATAAGCTGTACTTGGATTTTCCGCTGCTATGTTAGTTTGTTTTCAGCTTATGCACTGTCTCACCTGTTTTATGTCAAGTATGTTGTTATTATATTTTGTTCCATGCGCTGTGAGACATTCTACAGGTTCCTTGTTAGTTCATTTCCATCTTTCCTTTCCTTCCAACGACCGTCCCGTGCTAACTACACATGTGTACAACGCACTTTTGGAGTAAATGTCGGTTGGTGCGGGGCGAGCCGTCACATTAAATCTCAAAGTAACTAGAACTTACAGTGCACGGATCGAGAATTTAGAAAGCAGAATCGAAGCTCTAGTCGAACAACCCCAATATGAAATTCCTAGCCGTAGTCTTCAAGCAATAGACTTCATGTTTTATTTTAATTTACTTATTTCAATTATTTCCGAGGCAGCGTAAGGAGAGAATAAAATGGTGTAAAGAGAATGGGGTTAGGGGGTTGTTTATATAGGATTAGGCGAACGAATCTTGACTGAAAACGAGACCAAAAACATCAGAATGAACCCAGGCTCAAAACTGGGTTTCAACACCAAGTTGTCCCCCAGGTCGACCATAGGGTCGACCTTGCCCCTGGGAGGTTGACCATAGTGTCGACCACCAGGTCGACCTAGTCCTGGGCAGGAAAATTCCCACCCAGTCTGCGGTGGGGTTTGAATTCGAATTTCGAATTCGAATTCGAGCTGTTTTTCGGTTCTGAAAATCCTTGAAACTTCGGAGGGTCATATCTCCCTCATACGGAATCCGTTTTTCGAAAACTCGGACTCGTTTCCAAGCAGAATTTCGAGACGAATGCAATGGCGCAACCCATGTCCCTTGATTATTATTTTAAAAATTAATTCTACCTTGATTTATGGTTTTAACATGTTATTAAAATACCGGGTATTACATTCTCCCCTCGTTAAAGGATTTCATCCCCGAAATCTTCAAGTTAAGAAGAATGTGTCCTACCATCCAACATCCATCTACTCAAAAAATCATCCAAAAGCAGTCATTGTCCTTAAAAGATTACTAATGTTGTATGAACTTATGCAAGAGTGTGTGTATATGTACTTATCTAATGCAAAAGATCAGGCGGTTACTGATTCAGTAAACCTCTTTAATGCAAAATATGCTAGTGCAATGAATCCAATATGTATGCAATTTACTAATATAATATCTACATGAGTGAACAACCATTCATCCATATGCAACATCCATATGATAACATATCAAGTTTCCATCTATGTACAAGTATAAGCACTCATGCATATGCAACATGAAAAATGTGACTGAGTCGATCTAGTGCCTAATGTATGTTATGCAACCACGAGCAACCATTTGCAATCATCAACCATAACATGTTTCAATCACATGTTTACATCCAAAAGGGTTCTACCTAAGGTTCTCAAGATAGGATCGAGAAGATAACAAGACAAACATGGACAGCAAAAGCATGTACATGATACGAAGTTATGTAAACTTATAGGAAAAAGAGATCGAGAATGTACCCTCAAAAAAGAATTGGGTATAGCGCGCGTATCCTCTCTTCGATTTCCCAAGTTGCGTCTTCTTGGGCTTCACTCCACTGTACTTTACCTAGCTTGACTTCTCAATTCCTTAGCTTCTTAATCTCCGTTCCTAAGACACGAATCAGAACTCGTCTCAATGTTGCTTCTCTTTCCATTTCTACGCCTTCAAGGATGCTTGGCTCAACCACTTCGGCAGATTCATGTAAGCACTTTCGGAGTTGCGAAACGAGAAATACATTGTGTACTCCGGCCAACTTCTCGGGTAACTCTAACTTATAGGCCATCTGTCCAATCCTCTCGATGATAGAGAACGGTCCTACGAACCTCGGTGCTAACTTTCCAACCGCTCCAAAGCGAACCACATTGCGTAAAGGAGAAACTTTTATAAAGACCATATCTTCGACTTCGAACTTTAGGTCTGTCCTTCTCTTGTCCGCGTAGGATTTCCGTCTATCTTGGTCCGTTTTCATCCGTCTCCGTATCAACTCAACCTTCTCGGAAGTGTCCCTTATCATGTCGGGTCCAAGTACGAGCTTGTCTGTCGACTCCCACCAACAAGTTGGTGACTTGCACGGTCTTCCGTATAAAGCTTCGAATGGTTCCATTCCTATGCTAGCTTGGTAACTATTATTATACGCAAACTCAACGAGAGGTAGGTGATCTTCATAAGTACCACCAAAGTCAAGAATGCATAGTCTTAAAAGATCCTCTAGTACCATATTTACCCTTTCGGTTTGTCCATCCGTCTGTGGGTGATAGGCCGTGCTTAAACTTAGTCGTGTACCCATTGCTTCTTGTAAACTATTCAAAATTCGCTAGTGAAAATCGGGTCATGATCGCTAACTATACTAGAAGGAACTCCGTGCAACCATACTATTTCTCGAAGGTATATAGACGCTAGCCATGATGCGGTCCTCTTGCTCTTCACAGGAATTAAGTGAGCGCTCTTCGTGAGTCTATCTACTATAACCTGTATGCTAGTATTGCCCTTCCTTGACCTAGGCAATCCATCCACGAAATCCATCGAGACACTCTCCCATTTCCACTGCGGAACCTCCAAAGGATGCAATAACCCACCGGGCCTTTTCAACTCGGCCTTTACTTTTGGCACACCATGCACTTAGAAACGAATTCCACCACGTCCTTTTTCATCCCATTCCAAAAGAAAATGCGCTTTATATCCTTGTACATTTTATCCCCTCCGGGATGTATACTCATCTTCGAGTGATGCGCCTCTTCGAGAACTCTCTTTACTAAGTCTCCCACTTGTGGGATACATAGTCTACCATCACGCCATAGCCATCCCTTTTCATCTATGGCATACCTACTGAGGTGACTTGACATCTCACCTCTAATCAACTTGTCCATGATCTCGACTATCTCTGGGTCTTCCTTCTGTGAAGTCCCTACTTGGTTTAGAAGCGTAGGCCTTAACTCAAAAGATGCTAACGTGCTAGCCAACGACTCAACAACAGGTGTGAAATCAAAGGTTGCTATAAACTCTAGACTTTTCCTTTCAACAAACAAAGGACTCAAGGCCAACCTTTTCCTACTTAGCGCATCCGCTACCACGTTACCCTTGCCAAAGGTATAAGCTATATCGAATTCATACGATGCCAAGAATTCCATCCACCTCTGTTGCCATAGATTCAAATCTTTTTGCGAAAAGAGGTACTTAAGCGATCTGTGATCGGTATACAACTCGAACTTCTCACCTAGAAGATAGTGGCGCCAAGACTTAAGCGTAAAAACAATCGCGGCCAATTCCAAGTCATGTGTGGGATTGTTTTTCTCATGAACTTTAAGTTGTCTACCCCCGTAGCATATCACTTTCCCTTCTTGCATTAGGACAGCGCCTAATCCCGTGATGCACGCGTTTGTGTATACCGTAAATATCTTAACTCCGTTGGGTAATGCAAAAACGGGAGCTATGGTAAGGGCTTTCTTAAGCCTTTGAAAAGCAATGTCACACTCTATGTCCCATGCAAAAGCTAGGTTCTTCTTCGTTAACCTAGTAAGAGGGGCTGAAATCTTAGCGAAGTCCTTAATGAACTTCCTATAGTAGTCTGCCAAACTGAGAAAGCTTCTACTTCCGTTGCGTTCTTAGGAACTTTCCAGTCTTGCACCGCAACTACCTTTGCGGGGTCCACAGCTATACCTTGCTTAAAAATTACATGTCCAAGAAACCGAACTTCTTTTCTCCAAAAATGGCACTTGAAGAACTTAGCCTTTAACTCGTGTGCTCTAAGCGTATCCATGACTTCCTTGAGATGCCTAACATGTTCTTCCTCATCCTTTAAGAAGATCAAAATATCGTCCACGAAGACCACCACAAACTTGTTTAGGAACTCCCTAAACACCCTACTCATCAAGTCTACGAAGTACGCGGGTGCATTCGTCAAACCAAACGGCATGACGAGCCATTCGAAGAAACCATCTGGAGTCCTAAACGCAGTCTTGCCAATGCTATCCTTAGCCACTCTAAGTTGATGGAATCCTATAGCTAGATCAAGTTGAGAGAAAACAGACGCTCCTACAAGCTGGTCGAACAAGTCGTCGATTCTCGGTAGTGGGTGCCTATTCTTCTTAGTCATCTTGTTTAACTCACGATAATCTACGCATAGACGAAGCGAACCATCCTCCTTAGTAGCGAATACCACCGGAGCACCCCATTCAGAAATGCTTCGCCTAATGAAATTTTTCTCAAGCAACTCCTTAACTTGCTTACTAAGCTCTTTTCTCTCTCGCGGGGCCATGTGTCTAACGGGAAATGCAACTGGCTTAGCATTATCAACAAGATATATATGTAAATCTATCTCGCGTTTAGGGGGTAAACCCTTAACCTCATCAAAGACATCGGGATATTCTTGGACTACCCTTACTGATTGCAAATCATAGATAGATGAGTCAAGAGATTCTAGATAACATAACATGACAGGACCCATAGGGTTACAAGAAATTTCAAGGGTATTACCAAGGCGAGTCACGAGTCTAACTACCCTTCGTTTACAATCAAGAATGGATCCATTTTTGGATAGCCAATCCATGCCTAGAATCAAACCGTATCCCATAAATCCGAGAACATAAGCATTACATGTGAATTCTATGCTTAAGATAGAAATCCTCAAATCCACACAAATCATAGATAAATGAGCGGAGCCACCAATTGGATTTGAAACAATAACGGGATCCTCAACTAGACTAGTACTTAGGTGCAAAGTTTCAACAATATCAGAAGAAATAAAAGTATGTGATGCGCCAAAATCAAACAAGGTTTGAACAGGATGATCAAAAAGATAGACTAAACTTTCGACAGAAATATTTCTACCTCGTTCTTGCGGAGGTACCGTGAGAGCGTGGACTTGTCCTCCAGAAGAAGGTCCAGCTCCTTGCCCTTGCTTCCTTGGGCAGGCCCTAGCCATGTGTCTTGTCTCACCACAGTGGAAACAGCCACCCATCTTCCTTTTCTTCTTCCTGCAATCTTTGACCAGATGTCCAGGAATGCCACATAAATTACACTCTCTTTTCGCGGGGTTTGTTGTTCTTCCCTCCTTTCTTTGGATCAGCCCTCTTGTTCTATGACCCTTCCCCCTTCTTATCTTGAGGCACTTCTTCTTTTGCCTCATTCTTGCCCTTGTCTTCCTCATTTAAGAGTGCCATGTCTACTAACCTTTCGTAAGTAGCCCTCATAGTATGTGGGTCATAACCAAGCTGTGAAGTGGCTCATTCAATCCCTTGACAAAATGGAGAGCCTTCTTATGAGGGGTATTCACTAAGTCCAGTCCAAACCGGGCCAGCTGATTGAATTGATTGACGTACTCCTTGACCGTCATACTTCCTTGCTTAAGAGATAAGAACTTTTCCAGCTGTAGACTTCGTTCAGCTTGTGAGAGGAACTTCATCTCAAACCTTATCCTTAAATCCATCCATGTGTCAAAAGGACTTTCAGCGTTAGTGACTTCCCACCAATAGGAAGCTTCGTCTTTGAGCAACCATACTGCCAACTATACCTTCTGCCTATCGTCCACCTCGAAGATAACGAACAAATCCTCAGTTTTTTGAGCCAGTTCCTCGCTTCTACGAAAAATTCAGTTCCCTTGAAATCCTTTCCACCCATGGCCCTAAAATCTCTACATATCTTTGAGAAAGCATTTGCACGAGGAGGAGGAGGAACCGCTGCAGCTGGAGGAGGAATATTTGTTGGGCCTGCATCGTTGGCCCTAGCCTCTAAGTACCTCCTGAACCAGCTAGGTATTGGCACACCCTCCGGAAGGTTAAGATTCCCAGACATGCTTAAATGAAAAAGAAAAAGATTTAAATGAGGAAACAAAGGATAGTGCTAATGGCTTTTGGGGAATAGCCTTTAAATAAAACAAAACTTTTCTTGAAAAATGCTTCTTTGTAAACGGTTTTGAAAATAATTTTAGAAGGTTTTAAAAACTTTTTCCCAGTCTGGTAACCTTCTGCTCTGATACTAATTGTAACACCCCACCTCCGCTAGGGTCACTCACAAAATGAATGCACTAGTTTTGGAGGAGCGTTATCGAGGTAAACAATCACAGAAATATTACAAGACAGACATAAAGAAAACAAAGGAAGAAGATAAATTTCATTACTTTCAAAATAGTCAAAGCCTTTTTCATCCAAAGTACCAAATAGCCAAAGTCATCATTTTCCATTACAACAAATTCTGTCTTTCATAAATAAAGAAGCATAAAAGCTTTAAACAACAAAAATAGCATAATTCCCCAAGATAGCAGAAATGCAGCCATAGCCGAGCTCAAGATCAAACTGTATATGAGCTGAACCGAAAGCAAGAGAAATCCAAGCTAAGTGCTAGAGTTTCCCCCCTGAGAACCTGGGGGGGAAACGAAAGAAAAAGAGGCGAAAGAAAACAGGTCAGTAATAAAGACTGGTAAGTCTTAGTGACTTTCAGCATAAAAACAGGTAAAGGTAACATGACATGTATAAACAGAAAGTAAACATAAGGATGCTGTCAAGATGGGAAAGATAGACTAAGATAACATGATAAATCAAGTATTGCATCGCATGTTTAAGATTCGCTGCACCAACTGTACTAGTATCCCAAACCCATGTCATATATTAACCATAAAATGATCCCTTGGCCCAATATCATGAAGTGACCCATTTCGGGGTCCTACGGAACGATCCATTAATTGATTGGCTCCCTACAAGTTCTAGCTCGTCGTGTGTCTGTGTCATACGGCCCTATCACGAATGTAGTCACCTGTGCTAGGTCCACCATAGGGTGTATCAAGCCCTAGGGTGCCAACCACCGACACGAATCAAGCACGCACAGTGTAAACCTATTGATACCCAATGCCTTCTTTTTTCAACTCCGGACTACGTGCACGACCATAGTCCGCCTGAACCTACATTGGCACACCAATTCAGCCGTCGTTCTGGTCGCTTACAATAAGCCCAGTAATCGTGCCCCACCCTGCCTAGTTCCAGGGTACCATGATACATCTAAGTGGGTTATTGCTGAAATGGACCGCGTAACTAGGATTTCCATCCAATAGGTTTAGTGTAGTCATTTAAATTCGTGAATTAACCCTTATCAGTCTAGCATGTCAAGTTGGTTAGGTGTTGTCTTTCAATTTCATGACTTAACCCCACTAATCATGTGTCAAGTTGGTTAAGTGTTGTCTTTCATGTTCATGACTTAACCCTATCATGTGGCATTAATTCATTAATGCACCCCAACCTCTCACATCAGACCTGTTGTTGTGGTCACTGGATATTTCTGGCGGTTTCGGAAAGATTTACACCACAACTCAGTCTGACCTCGGGTTTCAAGCGCGATATGACCAACTACCCAAATTGGATCCTATTGTTTGCAGTAACTGGATTTGTCGGGCGGTTCCGGGCAGAATTACACTGCAAACTCAACCCAACCTCGAGTTGGCCATTTTCAAGTTCATTCTAGTGTCATGTCCATGTTCAAGTTTCATGTCAAGTTCGTGTCAAGTTTCATGTCAAGTTCCATGATTCATGTTCATAACCAATCCATGTTTTGCCTAATCTACCCAAATCGTATTCCCATCGCACGTTAATGTGAATCGATCTAGATTACAAGTAAATCCAAATCCAAAATAAAAGGGAATAACATCAAAACTATGATAGGCAAAAGAACGAGCACAAGATGATAAATCTAGCATGATATAGCTTGAGATAATTGGTTATAACATCACTGGCATATAGAATAATAGTCCCGAAACATTAGGATTACAGATCTAGCATAATAAGGTGATAGTCATGATAAAGGTGATAATCCAAACTTGTGAAAAGTAGATTGATTCAACATCACAGGAACGATAATACTATGGACATGAAGGAGTTTGATTTACAACATGAATAGGTCCAAACTGATTTCATAGCAATATTCCCAAATGTCAAGATCCTAGATGGAAACTAGAATAGAGGTGAATCGATTATCATACTTAAGTCCAATTTCACTTTATCTCATGTCCAAATTACAATTAACAAGTTTAAATCTCAAAGTAACTAGAAATTACAGTGTGCGGATCGAGAATTTAGAAAGCAGAATCGAAGCTCTAGTCGAACAACCCCAATATGTAATTCCTAGCCGTAGTCTTCAAGAAATAGTCTTCGTGTTTTATTTTAATTTACTTATTTCAATTATTTCTGAGGCAGCATAAGGAGAGAATAAAATGGTGTAAAGAGAATGGGGTTAGGGGGCTGTTTACATAGGATTAGGCGAACGAATCTAGACTGAAAACGAGACCAAAAACATCAGAATGAACCCAGGCTCAAAACTGGGTTTCAGCACCAGGTCGACCCCCAGGTCGACCATAGGGTCGACTTTTCCCTGGGAGGTCGACCATAGTGTCGAGCCCCAGGTCGACTTGGTCCTGGATTGGAAAATTCCCGCCCAGTCTGCGCTGGGGTTTGAATTCGAAATTCGAATTCGAATTTGAGCTGTTTTTCGGTTCTGAAAATCCTTGAAACTTCGGAGGGTCATATCTCCCTCATACGTAATCCGTTTTTCGAAAACTCGGACTTGTTTCCAAGCAGAATTTCGAGATGAACGTAATGGCGCAACCCATTTCCCTCGATTCTTATTTTAGAAATTAATTCTACCTTTATTTATGTTTTTAACATAGTATTTTAAATACCGGGTATTACACTTAATTTGGGGGCTCATTTTGAATTGCCGGTTCTCTATTTTAGTTAACGGCTTGGCCAAAGTTTTTCCGACTCCAGCAGGGTTCTTCGCCAAGGAGATCCCTTGTCCCCAACCTTTTTTGTCATTGTTGTAGAAGTTTTCATTCGAGAGGTGCACTTTCTAATGACAGTTGGACAGAAACACCGCTTTGGTATTCCAAGCGGTTGCCCTGTGATTTCTCCTTCATCTCTTGCACATGACATAATCATTTTCTCTAATGGGAATCATTGATCCAGTAGACGACTTCTGGGTTTTCTTCATTTTTACTAATGGAGTTCAGGGTAACTTGTCAATGCTTCTAAGAGCTGTTTCATGCCAGTCAAATCTACAGGCCTTGGAAGGATTGCATGGATTGCTTCCTTCTCCGATTTTCAGGTTGCCTCTCTTCCTTTGCCTTATCACTGCATTGTTCTTTATAGAGGCTGCAAACTTAACGTCATTTTCGATCACCTTTCGTACAAAACTTAAGGGATAATAGTGAGATGGAATTCTGCTTTACTCTTTCGAGCTGGTAAACTGGTCCTAATCAAGTCATTCCTTAATTCTATAGGTTCTCATGTCTTCGCAGCCATGATTCCCACTACCTCCTTCTTTTGCTCTTATCGCTCCTTAGACTCTTCCTTTTTCTAGGGGAAGAGGACAATGCAAGGAGACGTCACTGGGTTTCTTGGGATGCCATATGTCATCTTAGACGTGAGGGTGGTTTGGGCTTACAGAACCCTTGGGATGTTTGTAAGGCATATGCTTGTAAACTCTAGGTTCATTTTTGTACTAGCGTCTCTCTTTTGGCATTGTTCCTTCATACTAAATATCGATGCCTTAGGCCTTTGAATTTAACCAGATACTCATCTTATGCGAGTGAGACGTGGAAATTTTTGCAATCAGTGAAGGATTTTCTTATTTACACGTTCGAGGTATCAGTTGGAATGGAGGTCTTTTCTCCCTTATGGCTGTTTGAAATTCTGCACATATTCTTGTGCCACGAATTCCAATTTTCTCTTTCTTCTGGGACCGTCGCATCTCGCTTATGATCTCCATATTTATGTGGAAATCCTTTGTTATAGAATTCCACTTGATGTAAACTCATGAGGATCGGTATGCTTCTTGTCTCCCGGTTGCAGTTGTTGCCGGTAAGTGGATTTGGAATCGGTCTCCCGTCTTTTCTTGTTCGGTGAATGCGCATATGTTGTTTGGGCTTACTGTTAGGGTATGGTGGGTTTAGGTATCGGCGCATCTTCCCTTAATGATCATCTTCTTTCTTGGTGGACTGGTAGGAAGGGAAGGATTTCCAATCCATCCTTTTCCGCTTTCTTCCTTGTCTCATTTGCAAGAATCTCTGGTGCTCTCGAAAAAAGGCCGTTTTCAATGACATATCAATGTTCTCTCCTTCCACCGTTCATATGGTAAAGGATAATATTTTCTCGCTTTCAGAGGACGGCCTTTGTTGGAAAATCTCCATCTTTTTCTTTTCAGTGGGCTATCTCATTTTCAGTTACCCAGGGATCTCGTCTTCGTGCGAGAGTGGGATATGTAGCATTCGGATTGGAGCTTGGCAGGCTTTTGGAATGGAGATTGACAGTAAGCTCGGTTGCTCGGAGTTAGTTTTGGTTGGAGAGGCACTACTGGATGGATGCGGGTGGTGTTTGGATGCAGGAGCAGGCCTTCTTGATTCGGTGGTTTGGTTCCTGGGGGCTTCTCTTTCCCTCGTTCTGTTATGGTGGTATATTTTATGCTCTCTCAATTTTATTCTCGATTTGGAGAAGGGTTTTTCCTATACTTCTTGAGTTTCTTATATTTCTTTGTTGTTGTGGGGGTGTTTATTACGACCTGTTTCGATGTGTTGGCTTTTGGTTTGTGCTTTTTTGGTTTTGGCTTCAGGCTTAGTGCTCGATTAGCATTGTTATTTTTTATTTATGAGCCATGGAAGAAAGACATTTTTTCTCCTCCTCTGTTAGGATTATTTCTATTCCCAACAAATGTATACACAAATATATAAAGAAAGATTAATCAAGTAGAAGTTGTTGATTAACAAATGAAGTTTTATTAAATAAAAGAAGTGCTTTGGATGTTCGTTCTTTTGTTGTGTAAACCAAGCAAGGCTATTTTCTGTTTACTATCGTCAAGTTTGAACTTGATAGTCGATTATTCGACTATATAGTTTGACCTTAAATCAAACAATTAGCTTTGAATAAGCCGAGATTGGTAAGTATTCTACTTATCGAAAATAATTTCAAACCTAATGTACAAGTTTTATGTTTTGGAAACGGTTGTGAAGTTGAGTCTATATGGCAATTCAAGATCTGATTGAGATGCTCGAACACATGTAGTGATTCCAAAATTGGTTGAATCATTCATGTGTGATTCCAAGGGGAACCTATGTGTGATTCACAGATTTGTTGAGGAATCCATTTATGTTTTGATATCTATTGAGCTGCAGAATTCCAATCGGTGTTTCTTGTTCTATTCGAGTGATGAAGATTCGTGTGGAGATGCTAAACGTAACCTCGACATTGGAAATGGCTAAAGATAGAGTAGCACCACCACATGGTGTTTAGCTAACCCACAAAAGGGTATGTTAACTCCATATCTAGATTATGGTTATAAATGTTGCGCGGGTGAGTTGGATGTACTTGGTTCCACGTGGTGCACTTCGGTGTTTTCATGCGTGGGCCAGCTGTGCTTCCCTTCTGGTATATTTTATCTAGAGGTACACGATGCTAAGTAGGTAATTCCTGATCTTTGTCAGGAGGCTGGCTTCAATTTATTTGGGGATGTCTCTAACGGAAAATCTATATGTGAACGTACCTTAACGATTTTATTTGCACCTTCAATGTTGTCGAATGTAACAAATGTAACTATTCCAGCTATTTGATAGATCCATATTCTGCACCCTAAACATTATCTATTATAGAACTTTATTAAACCTAATGAATGGTTGCACGCTTTTGAGGGGAGAATAATTACGGTAATCGTACGTCCTTAAATTATATTGAAATATGTCAAATATATGTCGAGTTTCTCATGCTGATTTACTAGCCTGATCCGGGTGTTATTTTATTATAATGCTCGTACCAAACCAATTATATTTTTCAAATCAAACTTAGAGTGATTTGGAGCTTCAGGAGAGAGGCTGATGTCGATATATGCTCATATTCTTTTATTTATTCAGCTGTGTGTGTTGTTTTATGTATCAACAATTATAAGATTGAGTTATTATAACTGTCCAACTATCCTATTGCTTTCGTGCTCCGACTGATGTATGTATAGTACAGTTTTTCTCTTTATGTGTTGTTTATGTTATAGATTATTCATTATATTATGTGATTCTATTTTTTCTTTTCTTTCTTATGTTCCTCTGTCTCTTTTCTATTCCCCTTGCAATCAATCATTCTGGCATTTTGTAACAACCCAGAAAAATCAGAACCAATTTAAAATTTTTATTTGGCAATTTTAACGGATTTTGAATATTTAAAATGATTTATTTTAAGTAATAAAGACTAGAAATTTATTTTGAATAGAATTAGAACATATAAATTTATTTATATCGAAATTAGAATATAAATATTTACTTTAATTATAAAAGGAATTGGAAATGGCGCGGTAGTTTGAAAATTCGATTTCAATTTCAATTTCAAATGAATGTACAGGATTCAAAATAAACCGGATTTTAGTGAAACCAAAAATATTAGAATCCATTTGAAAATATCTTTCCAAGGAACCAGAAAAATCCAAATTTCATAGCGGAAATAAAAAGTTATGCCCAGTTGAAAATTCAGAATAGTCGCTATGGAAATTAAAAATAGGAATTTTGCAAACGACCTCCGTTTTCAAGGAGATCACTTTTCTTGGATCTGGAATGTCAAATTATTGTTAGATTCCAATTTTCATAATTTATGGAATCAATATGTGAGTGTGGCAAAAGAAAACATGTTTTGACAGCTTCAGTCAATTTGGATCGACCATAAAATAGCCATTTTTTAAACGGTCTTCAAATTCGACAAAATTAGTTTTGTTAAGACCGTATTGTCAAAACATAGCCAGATTTATTTTTTTGGAATTTTTAGATTCAATATGCGGCTCCGGTAATTTAAAATGTGCGTTTGAATTTAAAATATAATGATTTATATTTTAAATTTAGCGGAAATTGATCGTAACAGCCGAATTGGGTTACGAAACATATCCCATTGAGTTCAGGATGGGGGTATTTAGCAAGGGGCAACAGTCGTTGGGTTTGATTTTGGGTTTGGATGAAAATTCAACTTTATGGAGAAAGAAATAATAACATAAATTATATAATATATATACACCCCCTCCCGCTATCACTAAACCCTAAATTAAAATCGTGCCCCAATTTTTGAAAACCTTCTAAGCCTACCCATCGTCGCCCGTCGCTCCAACCCCCCTCCGCAGCGACCTGCCGCCAGCGCCTCCCCACGTCAGCGCCACCTCGACACCCCCCTCCTCTCGTGCTCGCTCTCTCCACTTAAACACCCCCAATGCACTTCGAAAGCCACCAATCCACCGCCACTGCCTGGAGACCGCCGTTTCCTACCACCTGAGGCACCCCGCACCGCCTGCGATACTCCCGAACCTCCTCTGACCGCAACTAACCAATGTGGGCAACCAATAATCGAATTTAAGGTGAATTTTTGTTTATTTACTTATTATTTTATGTAATTAGATTTAGAAATATAAAAATTAGTTTTTTTTCTTTTTTTTGTATCATAGCAAAATAAAATATGGCTTTTGTATATATATTAGGAATGTAAAAATATAATTTTTATATATCTAGCAAAGTAAAAATATAATTTTTATATATCTAGCAAAGTAAAAATATAATTTTTATGTATGTATAGAAGTAAAAATATAATTTTTATTATATAAATAGCAAGATAAAAATATAATTTTTATTTTGGAAGTTGCGGTATAAAGGTGTGATTTTTATATGAATAACGTGATGAAAAAAATACGATTTTTACATATATGGGTTTGAGATTAAAATACGATTTTTATATATACAGTAGCGTCATCAAAATAGGATTTTTAATATATAATAGCTATAAAAAAATGAGACAACCCGAACTTCCCCGTGAAGGAAAGCCCGGATTGCTTTGAGAACAAGCCACATCGGGACGCAAACAGAAGAACATTTCATTGCTTATTACAAAAATTCATCAAAATACAAGAATATACAGAGTATGAATAAATACTATACATCAGAGAAATATCAGAGATTTAAATACATTAGTGCAGCGGAAAAATAATACAATACACAACTCAAAGAGATATACGGATACAGAGCTTTCCGGATATCGTTCCAGCTGTAAATCAGGATCCTGTGAATAAAAATCTGGAAAACCAAAACTACTAGCTGCCCATGTAAAAATAAGGGCACCCAGAGTTTAGGTTAAAACAATAAACTCCAGGTCAGTCGTGTGAATGGTGTAAGATCTAAAACAGTTATTTAAAGCTTTAATTTAAATCAGATATATCAAGGGACCACGCCGTATAACACGGAACGGGTTTCCTCCCAAGAATACCAGTGCATATAACAAAACAACGCAATGCTTTTTGGAAAAATGAAGCTATTATAAGACCCAGGTCCCATCACACAATGCAACACAAGCCAGAGGATATGGTTTTCCCTTATAATAGCCAAACATGCTTGGTACGTTAAAAACAAATCATTTGATACTATTATAAGTGCATAGTGTATAAAACAACTTCAAATACAAATGTATCAATCCTAGACGGCATGGGTACCATATATCATGTCGCCAATACTAGGCTCTACAATCAAAACCGCAAATGTCATGTATCGGAAGTTGGATTTCCATCTGTGAACCAAGGCAAGGGACCGTCCTTACCGAATTCAAGACAATCTAGCCCATGTCTCAGGATCAGAACGCATCGACCCTTGGAGCGACAGGGCCGGTCCACCATTGTGGATTAAAATGCCTGAACACTACGTTTCCCCGCCCTTTGGGGCGTAAATGAGCCAAATGACTCCATTGGCTCCACATAGTCACTGATATATCCGAGGCGCCTCGCAATTCAACAACCATACATGTGGAAATAATATAAATGTCAAGGATGGTAGGTCACTGACACCACCCTAGCTAGAAGGAAACGCATGCCCTCCCTGAGGTCGTCTCCCGTTTCTGGTTCACAACAGGGGTGTGAGGCTCGCGAAACAACGCTACACAAAGCTATGCCACACAGGCCGTGCCTTGATCATCAACCTCAAGACTCTGCTTTTCAACAGAAGCCTTGATCATTTGCATCTTAGCATGCCACACAGGCAAACCACTCCAAGCAACCGATATCCATCACTCACACATAATGATATCTAATGTTAGACACACAGTCCATTTACAAGTCCGTTCTGGGTCTGAACAAAACCTGAGGCACCTTGTACCTCGCATATCCATCGATCTCCAAGTACGTCTGAACGATCACCAACTGATTCCCTCCTCTTGGGTGTACAACCCAATTAAGATCATCAATAATTATCCAAACGATGTGAAGACCTCTGGTCTTCGACCACCGTCTTCATCCTCGACACATCTTCGAATCAGTTATTCAGAATGGGATGAATCCGGTCTTTCTGAATAACTCGCGTATATAATAAACAAGTGTTATACAAACATAACATACGACTCATTCCAATTCAGAATATTCTTTTATTCAAATATTCTTATACTTTGGGAAAGGTTCCTATTAATTTTATCAAAGATAAATTCTTTAAATTTATTCTTTAATCTTCTTTTGAATATCAATTCAAACCAAATTATGGTTTATCCAAACTAGTCGGGATTAACGAACCTTACCAAAGTAATCATTTGTATAATTTCCCAACCCCAACCTATTCACCCCATGAAGTAAAACTGGTAATACTTCATATCTAACACCACGGTGTTATCGGTAAATTCAATTACCATTTCACGTTCAAATCTAATTAAAGATTTAATTGTCGCTTGGAGCAAAACTGGCGATTCTCCATTCTCGATCATTTCAATCCAATTAAAGATTCATTAAAACTCCACTTGGTTTTAATCTTCCCAAAAATCAATATTAATGATCTTTTAACTTGGGAAATCATATCCTGTCTTTAACTGGGTTGAAGAACCAATGTCATTTAAAACACAGTTCACGATAAACCCAAAAATCAATTCCAAATCAATTCCAATTAAATACCATTTAATTGGTATACTTCATTAGATCTAAATAAAAAGATTTAATCTTTTTCTCAACTGGGTTTCAGAACAGTGTTAATGAAGACACCATTCACGGCAAACCCAAATCCCATTTGATATTAAATACAAGACTCTGAATAGAAAACATATCGGCTTATATTCAATATCAAATTCTACGACCAACAAATATCATATTGGAAATAACGATATAAATATATCTTTCAAATTTCCATAACAATATCTGTATAATCACGAAATCCAACATCGAAATATTCCAAAGACAATTTCGATTCAAATCCATTCCAATTCAATTATTGGAAATTCTGGTTACATTTACAACCCTTTCAAATCCAATTTATTTATTTTCAAAAATATTGGATTTATGATTCTAGTTCAAAACTAGTTCATTTCGATAAAAAACTATTTTTATCTTTTCGAATATGGAGTTTTTCATCCCAATTCTTTCCAAATCATTTCTTATGATTTTACACAAATTATTGCTATTTTTAATAATTTTATCAAGGCCCGTACGGTCGATTTCCATCAACGGCCATCGAACTGCACTTACAGCGACCTTTTTCAAATTTGATTTTGACATAATTCCAAATCCAACCATTAGATTTCTAATCTCTAATATTCGTTAGAAAGCTCTTTTCGATACGAACCCAACGGTTCCGGTTTTAGGAGGATCCGACGGTCAGATCTCCCGTAACGTCCATTCGAAGTCAATGGTCGAAATTCGCGAACTGCCGCAGCGCGGCGCGTTCTATTCAGGCCATTATATATATAATATATATATATTATATATATATATATATTTCGTCGATTTCCTTTCAAAACGTATTTTATAAATCGTTTTAAATTCGTTTTCAGAACGATTTCAACTTCCTACTCAATTTCTAATCAAAAATGATTATTCCATATCGTCGATATATAAATGATAATATTTTCAAAACGTTATATTTTGAAATCAATTCCTTTTCGATATTCATTATAAAAATGAATAAAATCGGTATAAATACCGTTCGCGTCCAAATGGCGCATCTCCAATCAACACGGCTTTATATTTTTTTTCTACTTCAAATATTTCTTTTCAAATATTTCTATCTCAAATATTTCTTTTCAAATATTTCTTTTTCAAATATTTCAATTTCAAATATTTCTAGGTCAAAACTGGAATGAGGCCCAATCAATTATCATAGATTTTATTCCTATGGATTTCCATACAACACATGTATATATCAATAGTGATAAACAATCATCCATCATCCAGAGTGCACTACTCAACTGCATAAGCATTGAATATAAATAATCAACACTTACAATAGCCTGTCAACCAATCGATCGACCTACAACTAAACAATTGGGATTAGTGCACGTCAATATCATCCCAACACCTGTGTGGGGTTTCAATCAATCAAACACATATTTTATTTGTGCAGTTGGGCGATGTGTAAAATTTATCATCCCAATCAATATCAGTCAAATCGGTGTACATAAACAAATCGTTCGATTTGTAAATGAATATTTATTTTACTTCAACACATGAATATATATTTTATTTCAACACATGAATATATATTTTTATTTCAACACATGAATTTTATTCTATTCAACACGTGAATTTTATTCTATTCAACACGTGAATTTTATTCTATTCAACACATGAATTTTTACTTTCCATTCCACCTTACAATCAATTTTCACACAAACAAATCAATCCAAACGCAAACAAACAAACAAACAAGTCGTCCATGGTCTGTGGACGACCGGTGTCAGGTGCTACTAAGCACCATCTGCATCCTAGTATATATTTCAACTAGAAAATAAATTAAAAGTGAGGAGTTCTCACCGAGGTTCCCACTCCTCCATTTCATTTCTGAAATTCAGAACAGTCTGGATTTGCCTAAAATTCCAATGCGATCCTTTCCTCCTGTTCACAGTAAAAATCGCATTTTTTTAATATGATGTTTATTTTAAAAATCACATCTTTATATTGACACTTCATATATACAAATCATATATTTTTACAACGCCTCTTTCTATATAAAAATTATATTTTTATATCTCTACTTCTTATATAAAGATCGAATTTTTATTTCGATGCTATATGGATAAAAACCACATTTCTATTTTCTATTCATATTTATAAAAACCAAATTTCTATCGCTATTCTACGTATATAAAAATCGTATTTTTATTCTTTACATTATATAAAAATCATATTTTTATTCTTTACATTATATAAAAATCATATTTTTATTTAATGAAAAATCACATCTTTATGATAAAAAACAATCTCTTTTTATTATAAAAACCATAACTTTACATTTTAAAAATCCTACCTTTTTATTTATCAAAAATATAATCCTTCTCTTTATAAAAATCTTAACTTTATTTATTTAAAAAAATCTAAACTTTACAAATCGTTATTCTAGATAAAAAATAAAACTGATTTTTGTATTTAATCACTTTTAAATAAACTGAAATAAATAAACAAAACAAAATTAAAAGGGTGCTTACAGTCGGAGTTTTAGTGGTGGAGGATCGGAGTTGGTGTCTGCGCGACGGCGGGATGGGGCTTAGGGTCTGGTGGCGTCGGACTTGATAGGGGGTCTCGTCAGAGGTGTTGTGGCCTTCCAGGGCGGCGGGGTACACGGCCTTCTGCGGCGGTTTGGTGTTCCTGGGCTCACGCGAGGGGGAGGGCTGACGAGTGGAGGATAGCGGCGACTTCAAGGGTGGCGGCGACTTCGAGGGGTGAGGGTGACGACGATTGGTTTTTTTTCTTTTTTCCTTTTTTTGAAAAGTGACGGGGGAAGAAGTGAGGGGAAAGAGAGTGTGGAGAGAGTTATATATTTATATATTTAATTATTTTGTATTTCAAAAAGTTGACTTTTTTTTTGAACCCCAAACAAGGCCCAACGACTGTCGTCCCTTGCGTATTACCCCCACTCCGAACACAATGGGATATGTATCGTAAGCCAGTTGGGCTGTTTCGATCGGTTTCCACCAAAATCCAAATATAAATCTATATATTGAATTTGAACGCGCATTTCAATTTACCAGGGCCGCATACGGACTCTAAAAATTCCAAAAAAATATTTTCTAGCTTCGTATTGACGATATGGTCTTAACAAAAATAATTTCGTCAAATTTGAAGACCGTTTTAAAAATGGTCATTTTCCAGTCGATCGAAATTGACTGAAACTATCAAAACACGTTTTACTTCCCCACGCTCACATATTAATTCAAAAAATCATGAATTTTGGAATCTAGCAATAACTTGACATCCCGGATCCAACAAAAGTGGTTTCGTCGAAAACAGAGATCGTTTGCAAAATTTTCATTTTTTAGGGCCAAATTCCATAGCGACTATTTTGAATTTTCAACTGGGCATAACATTTTATTCCCGCTATTAAATTTTGATTTTTCGGATTCGTTGGAAAGATATTCTCAAATAGATTCTAATATTTTTGGTTTTGCTAATATCCGGTTTTTTTTGAATCCTGTACATTCATTTGAACTTTAAAATCGAATTTTCAAACTACCGCGCCATTTTCAGTTCCTTTTATAATTAAAATATAATATTTATTTTCTAACGACGATCTAGATAAGTATATACGTTCTAACTTTATTCGAAATAAATTTCTCGTTGTTATTATTTAAAATAATTCATTTCAAATATTCAAAATTCATTAAAATTGCCAAAATAAAATTTTCAAATTGGCTCGGATTTCCGGGTTATTACAGTCTCCCCCACTTAAAACTTTTCGTCCCAGAAAAGGAACGAAGCTGAAAGTTGTTTTACAAATCAACTCAACTTTCATTATTTTCATTACGGCTTAAGTTCTTCAACTTTGCAGTTTCTAAGAACTTTTCAAATTTTTCATAAATTTGGCTAACACCCTAAATTTTCGAATTTTTTTGCCATAAACTCCCCTGCACTGGGAGCTTCGGGATATTTCAAATAGCCTCCCATGGCCCTCACCAATCCAAAAAGAAAAAGAAACAGCCAAGCGGCTCATAAAATCATCAAAAACCCAAGAAATATAATAAACATATACCTATTTGTCCGGCAAACAATTTTATTCCTCTTCTCTAGCCTCCTTGCTATAACCTGTTCAATGTAAGTACATGTACAAGCATGCAAATGGGATAATTTTTCAATACAATCCACTATTGAGTTTAATTTGGCTAAAGGTTCAACATTTAATTAATCAAACAATAATCAAACAACACAATGAGCAATCAATTAGTTGATTATATTTTCAATCACATAACTTTGATATTGAGTCAAAAAATCACATTTTTGGTGCCAAATCACAATAATAGGCCCTATCTAATTTTGGTTCTCACACCAGTCAATTGGAAATATATAGAAATCACACTTTCGAAACGCGAAAATAAATTCTGATCATGACGCGTCAATCATCAGAATCATGTCTGAGCGACTAGAGTGTGATTCTATATCTATCCAGTATATTAAAACTTCGAATACACGTGGATCATACGTATATACAAAATCTTTATATACTTGATTGTCCAAATCAAAACAACTAAATATGCAAATACGTATAACTAATTAAAATTTTCAAAACAAACTTTGTTTTCATTTTTCCCACTCGTTCTAGGATACTGTTGATCCCATCTCTAACGAGTCATTCCTGTTGGATATTACTAATCCAATCTCTGATGAATTCTTTCGTATGGTTCTAATGTGTCTTGTTCTTCGAGCTCTGTAAACCAAAGCTCTGATACCAAATGAGATGACCCGTACTTCCCCGGGAAGGAAAGCCCGGATTTCTTTGAGAACAAGCCACATCGGGACGCAAACAGAAGAACATTTCATTGCTTATTAAAAAAATTCATCAGAAGACAAGAATATACAGAGCATAAATAAATACTATACATCAGAGAAATATCAGAGATTTAAATACATTAGTGCAGCGGAAAATTAATACAATACACAACTGAAAGAGATATACGGATACAGAGCTTACCGGATATCGTTCCAGCTGTAAATCAGGATCCTATGAATAAATATCTGCAAAACCAAAACTAATAGCTGCCCGTGTTAAAATAAGGGAACCTAGAGTTTAGGTTAAAACAATAAACTCCAGGACAATCATGTTACTGGTGTGAGAACTAAAACAGTTATTTAAAGCTTTACTTTAAATCAGATATATCAAGGGACCATGCCGTATAACATGGAACATGTTTCCTCCCAAGAATACCAGTGGATACAAGAAAACAGCGCAATGCTTTTTGGAAAAATGAAGCTATTATAAGACCCAGGTCCCATCACATAATGCAACACAAGCCGGAGGATAGGGTTTTCCCTTATAATAGCCAAACATGCTTGGTACATTAAAAACAAATCATTTGATACTATTATAAGTGCATAGTGTATAAAACAACTTCAAATATAAATGTATCAATCCTAGACGGCATGGGTACCATATATCATGTCACCAATACTAGGCTCTACAATCAAAACCGCAAATGTCACGTATTGGATGATGGATTTCCATCTGTGAACCAAGGCAAGGGATCGTCCTTACCGAATTCGAGATAATCTAGCCCATGTCTCAGGATCAGAACGCATCGACCCTTAGAGCGATAGGGCCGGTCCACCGATGTGGATTAAAATGCCTGAACACTGCGTTTCCCCGCCCTTTGGGGTGTAAATGAGCCAAATGACTCCATCGGCTCCACATAGTCACCGATATATCTAAGGCGCCTCGCAATCCAACAACCACACAGGTGAAAATAATATAAATGTCAGGGCTGGTAGGTCACTGACACCACCCTAGCTAGAAGGAAACGCATGCCCTCCCTGAGGTCCTCTCCCGTTTCTGGTTCACAACCGGGGTGTGAGGCTCGCGAATCAACGCTACACAAAGCTATGCCACACAGGCCGTGCTTTGATCATCAACCACAAGAATCTGCTTTTCAACAGAAGTCTTGATCATTTGCATCTTAACATGCCACACAGGCAAACCACTCCATGCAACTGATATCCATCAATCACACATAATGATATCCAATGTCAGACACATAGTCCATTTACAAGTCCGTTCTGGGTCTGAATGAAACCGGAGGCACCTTGTACCTCGCATATCCATCGATCTCCAAGTACGTCTGGACGATCACCAACTGATTCCCTCCTCTTGGGTGTACAACCCAATCAAGATCATCAGTAATTATCCAAACGATGTGAAGACCTCCGGTCTTCGACCACCGTCTTCATCCTCGACACATCGTCTAATCAGTTATTCTGAATGGGACATACCCAGTCTTTCTGAATAACTCGCGTATATAATAAACAAGTGTTACACAAACACAGCATACGCCTCATTCCTATTCAGAATATTCTTTTATTCAAATATTCTTATACTTTGGGAAAGGTTCCCATTAATTTAATCAAAGATAAATTCTTTAAATTTATTCTTTAATCATCTTTTGAATATCAACTCAAACCAAATTATGGTTTATCCAAACTAGTCGTGATTAACGAACCTTACCGAGGTAATCATTTGTCAAATTTCCTAGCCCCAACCTATTCATCCCATGAAGTAATACTGGTAATACTTCATATCTAACACCACGTTGTTATCGATAAATTCAATTACCATTTCACGTTCAAATCTAATTAAATATTTAACTATCGCCTACAGCAAAACTGGTGATACTCCAGTCTCGATCATTTCAATCTAATTAAAGATTCATTAAAACTCCACTTGGTTTTAATCTTCCCAAAAATCAATATTAATGATCTTTTAACTTGGGAAATCATATCCTATCTTTAACTGGGTTAAAGAACCAATGTCATTTAAAACACGGTTCACGATAAACCCAAAAATCAATTCCAATTCAATTCCAATTAAATACCATTTAATTGGTATACTTCATTAAATCTAAATAAAAAGATTTAATCTTTTTCTCAACTGGGTTTAAGAACAGTGTTAATGAAGACACCATTCACGACAAACCCAAATCCCATTTGATATTAAATACAAGGCTCTGAATAGAAAATCTATCGGCTTATATTCAATATCAAATTCTACGACCAACAAATATTGTATTGGAAATAACGATATAAATATATCTATCAAATTTCCATAACAATATCTGTATAATCACAAAATCCAACATCAAAATATTCCAAAGACAATTTCGATTCAAATCCATTCCAATTCAATTATTGGAAATTCTGGTTACTTTTACAACCCTTTCAAATCCAATTTATTTGTTTTCAAAAATATTGGATTTATAATTCTAGTTCGAAACTAGTTCATTTCGAAAAAAATCTATTTTTATCTTTTCAAATATGGATTTTTTCATCCCAATTCTTTCCAAATAATTTCTTATGATTTTACCCACATTATTGCTATTTTTAATAATTTTATCAAGGCCCGTATAGTCGATTTCCATCAACGGCCATCGAACTGCACTTATAGTGACCTTTTTCAAATTTGATTTGGACATAATTCCAAATCCAACCATTAGATTTCTAATCTCTAATATTTGTTAGAAAGCTATTTTGGATACGAACCCAACGGTTTCGGTTTTAGGAGAATCCGACGGTCGGATCTCCCGTAATGTCCATTCGAAGTCAATGGTCGAAATTCACGAACTGTCGCAGCGCGACGTGTTCTATTCAGGCCATTATATATATATATATATATATATTTCGTCGATTTCCTTTCAAAACGTATTTTATAAATTGTTTTAAATTCGTTTTCAAAACGATTTCAATTTCCTATTCAATTTCTAATCAAAACTGAATATTTCATATCGTCGATATATAAATGATAATATTTTCAAAACGTTATATTTTGAAATCAATTCCTTTTCGATTTTCATTATAAAAATGAATAAAATCGATATAAATACCGTTCGCATCAAAATGGTGCATCTCCAATCGACACGGCTTTATATTTTTTTCTACTTCAAATATTTCTTTTCAAATATTTCTATTTCAAATATTTCTTTTCAAATATTTCTATTTCAAATATTTCTTTTCAAATATTTCTTTTTTAAATATTTCTATTTCAAAACTGGAATGAGGCCCAATCAATTACCATAGATTTTATTCCTATGGATTTCCATACAACACATGTATATATCAATAGTGATAAACAATCATCCATCATCCAGAGTGCACTACTCAACTGCATAAGCATTGAATATAAATAATCAATGCTTACAACAACCTGTCAACCAATCGATCGACATACAACTAAACAATTGGAATTAGTGTACGTTAATATCATTCCAACACCCGTGTGGGGTTTCAATCAATCAAACACATATTTTACTTGTGCAGTTGGGCGATGTGTAAAATTTATCGTCCCAATCAATATCAGTCAAATCAGTGTACATTTACAAATTGTTCGATTTGTAAATGGATATTTATTTTACTTCAACACATGAATATATATTTTATTTCAACACATGAATATATATTTTTATTTCAACACATGAATTTTATTCTATACAACACGTGAATTTTATTCTATTCAACACAAGAATTTTATTCTATTCAACACATGAATTTTTTTACTTTCCATTCCACCTCACAATCAATTTTCACACAAACAAATCAATCCAAGCGCAATCAAACAAACAAGTCGTCCATGGTCTGTGGACGACGGGTGTCAGGTGCTACTAAGCACCGTATGCATCCTAGTATATATTTCAACTAGAAAATAAATTAAAAGTGAGGTGTTCTCACCGAGGGTCCCACTCCTCCAATTCATTTCTGAAATTCAAAACAGTCTGGATTTGCCTAAAATTCCAATGCGATCCTTTCCTCCTGTTCATAGTAAAAATCGCATTTTTTTTAATATGATGTTTATTTTAAAAATCACATCTTTATAATGACACTTCATATATACAAATCATATATTTTTACAATGCCTCTTTCTATATAAAAATTATATTTTTATATCTCCACTTCTTATATAAAGATCGAATTTTTATTTCGACGCTATATGGATAAAAATCACATTTCTATTTTCTATTCATATTTATAAAAACCAAATTTCTATCGCTATTCTACATATATAAAAATCATATTTTTATTCTTTACATTATATAAAAATCATATTTTTATTCTTTACATTATATAAAAATCATATTTTTATTTAATGGAAAATCACATCTTTATGATAAAAAATAATCTCTTTTTATTATAAAAACCATAACTTTACATTTTAAAAATCCTACCTTTTTATTTATCAAAAATATAATCCTTCTCTTTATAAAAATCTTAACTTTATTTATATAAAAAATCTAAACTTTACAAATCGTTATTCTAGGTAAAAATAAAACTGATTTTTTTATTTAATCACTTTTAAATAAATTGAAATAAATAAACAAAACAAAATTAAAAGGGTGCTTACAATCGGAGTTTTAGGGGTGGAGTATCGGAGTTGGTGTCTGCGCGGCGGCGGGATAGGCGTAGGGTCTGCCGGCGTCGGATCTGATGGGGAGTCTCGTGGGAGGTGCTGTGGCCTTCCATGGCGGTGGGGTGTGCGGCCTTCCAGGGCAGTTTGGGGTTCCTGGGCTCATGCGAGGGGGAGGGCTGACGAGTGGAGGGTGGCGACGACTTCAAGGGTGGCGGCGACTTCGAAGGGGGAGGGGGAGGGCGACGACGATTGGTCTTTTTTTTCTTTCTTATTTCCTTTTTCTGAAAAGTAACGGGGGAAGAAGTGAGGGGAGAGAGAGTGTGGAGAAAGTTATATATTTATATATTTAATTATTTTATATTTCAAAAAGTTGACTTTTCTTTTGAACCCCAAACTAGGCCCAACGACTGTCATCCCTAGCGTATTACCCCCACTCTGAACACAATGGAATATGTATCGTAAGCCAGTTGGGCTGTTTCGATTGGTTTCCGTCAAAATCAAAATATAAATATATATATTGAATTTGAACGTGCATTTCAATTTACCGGGGCCACATACGGACTCTAAAAACTCCAGAAAAATATTTCTAGCTTCGTATTGACGATACAGTCCTAACACAACTAATTTCGTCAAATTTGAAGACCGTTTGAAAATGATCATTTTCCAGTCGATCGAAATTGACTGAAACTGTCAAAACACGTTTTACTTCGCCACGCTCACATATTGACTCGAAAGATCATGAATTTTGGAATCTAGAAACAACTTGACATCCCGGATCCAACAAAAGTGGTTTCGTCGAAAACAGAGATCGTTTGCAAAATTTCCATTTTTTAGGGCTAAAATTCCATAGCGACTATTCTGAATTTTCAACTGGGCATAACATTTTATTCCCGCTATGAAATTTTAATTTTTCGGATTCGTTGGAAAGATATTCTCAAATAGATTCTAATATTTTTGGTTTTGCTAAAATCCGGTTTATTTTGAATCCTGAACATTCATTTGAACTTTGAAATCGAATTTTCGAACTACTGCGCCATTTTCAATTCCTTTTATAATTAAAATAAAATATTTATTTTCTAACGATGATCTATATAAGTATATACATTCTAATTTTATTCGAAATAAATTTCTCATCGTCATTATTTAAAATAATTCATTTTAAATATTCAAAATTCATTAAAATTGCCAAAATAAAAATTTCAAATTGGCTCGGATTTCTGGGTTATTACAAAAAATATGATTTTTATACATGAAGTGGTATTATAAAAATGTGATTTTTATTTATAAAGATCATCGTTTAAAAATATTATTTTTTATATGAACAGCGCAAAAAAGATTGCGTTGGTATTTCGGGCAAATCCAGACTGTTCTGAAATTCAGAAATATAGAATGGAGGAGTGGATCCCGAAGGTGAAAAGTCCTCACTATAATTGCTTGTTCAGTTATTTATTTTATAACTACATATAGGAACTGTTCCCCGTTGTCCATAGACCATAGACGACTTGTTTGTTTGATTTTGTTGTGAAAATTGATTTTGATGTGTAATGGACTGTATGATAATATTCACGAGTTGAATAAAATATTTTATTGTTAAAGATATAATTTTTAACGTGTATATGAATAGAATAAATATTCATTTACAAACCGAATGATTTGCTTATGTACACTTATTAATCTGATATTGACGGAGACGATAAGTTTTACACATCGCCCAACTGCACAAATAATAATCAGTGTTTGTTGTTTGAAAACCCCACATGGGTATTGGGATGATATTGGACATACACTAATCCCAACATTTAGTTATATGTCAATCGATGGGTTGACAGGCTGTTGTAAGCGTTAATTATTTATATTTAACGCTTATGCAGTTGTGTAATGCACTCTGGATGATGGTTGACTGTTTATCATTGTTGTTCTATACATTTGTGGTATGAAATCCATATAAATAACATTATATGGTAATTGACTGCATCTGATTCCAATTCAGAACGAACAGATATTTTAAAATAACGAATATTTCAAAATAACGAATATTTTAAAATAATATTCAGAAAAGAATCAAAATTTGATTTTGATTTTGATTTCCGATTTGGGTTGGACACGAATATATTCAAATATATAAAGCCGTGTTGATTAGATTAACGCCATTTTGATGTGAAAGATATTTGTATCGATTTTATTCATTTTTAAAATGAATAAAATCAAAAAGGAAGTGATTTCAAAATCTAATGTTTTGAAAATATTATCATTTATATATTAATGATATGGAATATTCAATTTTGATTTGAAATTGAATATGAAGTTGAAATCGTTATGAAAACGAATTTAAAATGAATTTTTAAATATGCTTTAAATGGAAATAGACGAAATATATGTAATATATATTATATATATATATAATGGCCTGAATAGAACGCGCCGCGGAAGCTTGCGAATTTCGACCATTTACTTTGAATGGACATTACTGGAGATCCGACCGTCGGATTCTCCTAAAATTGGAACCGTTGGGTTCATATCGAAAAGAGCTTTCAAAGGAATACAAGAAATTTGAAATCTAACAGTTGAATTTGGAATTATGTCCAAATCAAATTTGGAAAAGGTCGCTGTAAGTGCAGTTCGATGACCGTTTATGGAAATCGACTGTACGTGCCTTGATAAAATTATTAAAAATATCAATAATTTGTGTAAAATCATAATAAATGATTTGGAAAGAATTGGGATGAAAAATTCCATATTTGAAAAGATAAAAATAATTTTTTATCGAAATAAACTAGTTATGAACTAGAATTATAATCCAATATTTTTAAATAAATAAATTGGATTTGAAATGGTTTTAAAAATAACCAAAACTTCCAATATATAGATTGGAATGGATTTGAATTGAAATTATCTTCTGAATATTTCGATATTGGATTCTGTGATTATACGGATATTGTGGAGGAATTTGGAAGATATATATATATATATATATATATATATATATATATATATATATATATCGTTATTCCCAATACGATATTTGTTGATTTCAGAATTTGATATTGAATATAAGCCAATATAATTTCTATTAAGAGCCTTGTATTTAATATTGAATTGGTTTTTGGGTTTGTCGTGAACTGTGTTTTAAATGACACTGTTCTTAAACCCAGTTGAGAAAAGATATAAATCTTTTTATTAAGATTTAATGAAGTTTACCAATTAATTAACAGTTAATGGGAATTAGACCGAAATTGGTTTTTGGGTTTATCATGAACGGTGTATTAAATTACACTTGTTCTTTAACCCGATTAACAAAGGAATGAGATTTTGGGTTTGTCGTGAATGGTATCTTTAATAATACCATTCTTAAACCCAATAGAGTTAAGAAAATTAGAAACTAACTTGAGATTAGCTAAGTTGAATGGTTTCCTGGGTATTGATCTGATGTTGGTTTCGGCCTTCGGGATTAATACTTAGGGAATTGTTCTCTTACTAATTTACGGTTAGAGACAGATGGGATGGGGTCTTCAGTAACACTGTTCTTGAACCCCATGTGAAGAGAATAAATCTTTTAATTAAGATTGTTAAAGTTTCCAATTATATTCAATAATTGGAATAAAATGGAATGCGAATTGGGTTTATCATGAATTGGGTTTTAACGACATTCGTTCTTTAACCCGATTTACAGTGAAATGTGATTTGGAATTTGTAAATCTTTGGTTAAGATTTAAAGGAGATTTTCCAAAGTAAAGTTTTCCAATTTAACATATTAAATTGGAATTGAACGGAATTCGATTTGCTAATAATCGAAGTGAGTTTCTGTAGAGGAAGACTGTAAATATATATGGAATTTAAAAGGCTTTGCCGTTATTCCATTTAAATTATCAGTTGGATATGGAAGTTTATATCGATTATATATATCGGTTTGTTTTCCATGAAAATTCCATTGTTAATGGAATGATATTTTGGGTTTATCGCGAGCTGTGTTTAAAATGACATTAGTTCTTTAACCTAATTAAAGATAAGATTAATTTCTTAACTTCGAAGAAAATCATTAACTAATGATTTTTAGAGATTTAAAACTGAATTAGAGTTTTAATGAACCTTTAATTAGATTGAAATGTGAATCTGATAACTAAAATTATCAAATTCAAGAAATGATCGAGAATGGGGTATCACCAGTTTTGCTCCAAGCGATAGTTAAATTTTTAAATATATTTGGACGTGTAATGGTAATTAATTTTACCGATAACACTGTGGTATTAGATATGAAGTATTACCAGTTTTACTTCATCGGATGAATAGGTTGGGATTGGGAAACTAAACAAACGATTACTTCAGTAAGGTTCGGTAATCCCGACTAGTTTGGATAAACCTTAGTTTGGTTTGAATTGATATCCAAAGGAAGATTAAAGAATAAATTTAAAGAATTTATTTTTGATAAAATTAATGGGAATGTTTCCCAAAGTATAAGAATATTTTGAATTGGAATGAGGCGTATGTTGTGTTTTGATAGCACTTGTTTATTATATACGCGAGTTATTCGGAAAGACCAGGTTTATCCCATTTTGAATAACTGAATCGGTGATGAGACGGTGGTTGAAGAATGGAGGTCTTCACATCGTTTGGATGATTACTGATGTTTTGATGGGGTTGTACACCCAAGACATGGTAATAAGTGGTGATCTTCCAAACGTACTTGGAGATCGACCGGATATGCGAGGGCCTCTCTCCTGTATTGGACATATGGGACGAGGAATAAGGTTCCTCCGGTTTCGTTCAGACCCAGAACGAACTTGTAAATGGACTGCGTGTCTGACATTGGATTTCATTCTATGTGATTGATAGACATTGGTTGCATAGCGTGAATTGCCTATGTGGCATGCTGGGATGCAAATGACCAAAGCTTCTGTTGAAAAGCAGAGTCATGTGGTTGATGATCAAAGCACGACTTTAATATAACATAGCTTTGTGTAGCGTTAATTTGTGAGTCTCAAACCCCGGTGTGAACTAGAAACGGGAGAGGACTTAGGGAGGACATGCGTTTCCTTATAGCTAGGAGTGGTGTCTGGGTTTTGCACGCCTAGAAGTTTTACTTATCTGGATGATAGATAGCAAGGCGCCTCGATTATATCAGCACTGCGGGGCCGATGGATGGTATGGTCTTTATACAGACCAGATTGACGCCCCATAGGGCGGGGAAACGCGGTGTTCAGGCATTTTAATCCACTCCGTGTGGACCGGCCCTGACGATCCAAGGGTCACTTGAGCTCTGATCCCGAGGGGCGGGCTAGTGCATCTCGAAGCGGTAAGGACGATCCCTTACCTTGGTTCACATGCGGAAATCCGACTTTCAATACGTGACATTTCGGTCTTGATTGTAGAGCCTAGTATGGCGACATAGTGGGATGGGGCACTATGCCGTCTATGATTGATACATTTATATTTGAAGTTGTTTTATACACTTTACACTTATAATAGTATGAAAATGATTTGTTTTAAATGTACCAAGAATGTTTGGCTATCATAAGGTAAAACTCTATCCTTGGGCTTGCGTTGCATTGTGTGATGGGACCTGAGTCTTATAATAGCTTAATTTTTCCAAAAAGCATTGCGCTGTTTTGTTATATGCACCGGTATACTTGGGAGGAAACCCGTTCTGTGTTATATGGCTTGGTCCCTGATATATCTGATTTTAAAGTAAAGTTTTAAATAACTGTTTTAGTTCTCACACCAGTCTCATGATTGACCTGGAGTTTATTGTTTTAACCTAAACTCTGGGTGCCCCTTATTTTCCACACGGGTAGCTAGTAGTTTTGGTTTTGTAGATTTATTTTCACAGGATCCTGGTTTACACCTGGAATGATATTCGGAAAGCTCTGTATCCGTATATTCCTTTCAATTGTGATTTTGTATTATTTTTCGTTGCATTGTAATTTATAAAATCTCTGATATTTATCGAATTTATATTATTTATTATTGTACTCTGATGTATATTGTTGTAATAAGCATTGAAATGTTCTTCTGTTTGTGTTCTGATTCGTCTTGTCCTCAATTCGATCCGGGCTTTCCTTTATAGGGAAGTTCGGGTTGCTTCATTTGGTATCAGAGCTTTGGTTTATAGAGCTCGGGAACAAGGCATATTAGAACCAAACGAAGGAACTCATCAGAGAGTGGATTAGTAATATCCAATAAGAATGACTCGTTAGAGATAGGATCAGCAGTATCCTAGAACAAGTGCAAAGAGTGTTATTTTAAAAAAATGAAACCAAATTTTGTTTTGAAAATTTAAATCAATTATTCGTATTTGAATGTTTATTTTATATTGAATTTGGACAATCAAGTATATAAAGATTTTAATATACGTCTGATCCATATGTATTTGAAGCCTCAAATGTACTAGATAGATATAGAATCACACTCTAGTCACCCGGGAATGATTCTGATGATGGGTACCCATCATCAGTGTTGTGTTTGAGTTTCAAAAGTGGGATGTCTATATATTTCCAATTGACTGGTGTGAGAACCAAAACTAGATAGGGTTACTTGTTGTGATTTGGCATCAAAAACATGATTTCCTGTATATATATCCAAATTATGAATTTGAAACGATAATCAACTAATTGATTGCTGATTGTGTTGTTTGATTGTTGGTTTGATTAATTAAAATTTTGAACCATTAAGCCAAACTAAATCAAATATTGAACTGACTTGAAAATTGATTGAAATTGCATGTATATACATGTATATACATTGAATATGTTATAGCAAGGAGGCTAGAGAAGAGAAATAAAATTGTATGCCTGACAAATAGGTACATGTTTACTAATTTATTTGGTTTGGATGATTTTATGAGATGATTGGCTTTTTCTTTTTCTTTTGTAGATGAGAAGGCCTGTGTGGCAGTTTGGAGATTTTCCCGGTGCTCCTCGTACAAAGGCGGTTATGGCGAAATTTTTCGAAACTTTAAAGTGTTAGCCAAATTTTTGAAAAATTGGAAAATTCTTAGAAATTGAAAAGTTGAAGAATGAAAGCCTGACTGAAAGTTGAGTTGATTAGTAAAACAACTTTCAGCGCTGTTCCATTTCGAGGACGAAAAGATTTTAAGTGGGGGAGATTGTAACAACCTGGAAAACCAGAACCAATTAAAAATTTTTATTTTGGCAACTTTAACAAATTTTGTATATTTAAAATGATTTATTTTAAATAATAACGACTTGAAATTTATTTTGAATAGAATTAAAACGTATAAATTTATTTAAATCGAAAATAGAATATAAATATTTATTTTAATTATAAAAGGAATTGGAAATGGCGCGGTAGTTTGAAAATTCGATTTCAAATTTCAAATGAATGTACAGGATTCAAAATAAACCGGAATTTAGTGAAACCAAAAATATTAGAATCTATTTGAAAATATATTTCCAGCGAACCTAAAAAATCCAAATTTCATAGTGGGAATAAAAAGTTATGCCCAATTGAAAATTCAGAATAGTCGTTATGGAAATATAGCCCTCAAAAATAGGAATTTTGTAAACGACCTCCGTTTTCAACGAGACCACTTTTGTCCGATCCGGAATGTCAAATTGTTGTTAGATTCCAATTTTCATAATTTATGGAATCAATATGTGAGTGTGGCAAAAGAAAACATGTTTTGACAGTTTTAGTCAATTTGGATCGACTAGAAAATAGCCATTTTTCAAACGGTCTTCAAATTCGATGAAATTAGTTTTGTTAGGACCATATCGTCAAAACATAGCCGGATTTATTTTTCTGGAATTTTTAGATTCAATATGTGGCTCCGACAATTTGAAATGTGCGTTTGAATTTAAAATGTAATGACTTATATTTTAAATTTAGCGGAAATTGATCATAACAGCCGAATTGGGTTACGAAACATAGCCCATTGAGTTCAGGATGGGGGTATTTAGCTAGGGGCAACAATCGTTGGGTTCGATTTGGGGTTCGGATGAAAAGTCAACGTTATGGAGAAAAAATAATAATAATTAAATAAATTATATAATATATATGTAAACACACACACCCACCGTTATCACTAAACCCTAAATTAAAATCTTGCCCCAATTTTCGAAAACCCGCTCAGCGTACCCATCGTCGCCCGTCGCTCCACCGCCCCCTCTCCGCAGTGACCTGCCGCCAGCGCCTCCCCACGTCAGCGCCACCTCGATGCCCCCTCCCTCCTCCCGTGCTCGCTCTCTCCTCTCAAACCCCCCAATCCACTTCGAAAGCCACCAATCCGCCGCCACTGCCTGGAGACCGCCGCCGTCCACCACCTGATGCACCCTGCACCGCCTGCGACTCCTCTCGAACCTCCTCTGGTCGCCACTAACCAATGTGGCCCCCCACTCCTCAGTAGAAATCGAATTTAAGGTGAATTTTTGTTTATTTACTTATTATTTTATGTAATTAGATTTAGAAATATAAAAATCATTTTTTTTCCTTTTTTTGTATCATAGCAAAATAAAATATGGTTTTTGTATATATATTAGGAATATAAAAATATAAAAGTATAAATATAATTTTATATATCTAGCAAAGTAAAAGTATAATTTTTATGTATGTAGAGAAGTAAAAATATAGTTTTTATTAAATAAATAGAAGGATAAAAATATAATTTTTATTTGGAAGTTGCGGTAGAAAGGTGTGATTTTTATATGAATAATGTGATGAAAAAATACGATTTTTACATATATGGTTTTGAGATTAAAATAGGATTTTTATATATACAGTAGCGTCATCAAAATAGGATTTTTATATATATAATAGCTATATAAAAATATGATTTTTATACATGAAGTGGTATTATAAAAATGTGATTTTTATTTATAAAGATCGTCGTTTAAAAATGTGATTTATTATATGAACAGCGTGAAAAAGATTGCGTTGGTATTTCGGGCAAATCCAGAATGTTCGGAAATTCAGAAATAAAGAATGGAGGAGTGGATCCCAAAGGTGAGAACTCCTCACTACAATTTCTTGTTCAGTTATTTATTTTAAAACTGCATATATGAACTGCTCCCCTTTGTCCACATACCATGGACGACTTGTTTGTTTGATTGTGTTGTGAAAATTATTTGTGATGTGAAATGGACTGTATGATAATATTCATGAGTTGAATAAAATATTTTATCGTTAAAAATATAGTTTTTAACGTGTATATGAATAGAATAAATATTCATTTACAAACCGGACGGTTTGTTTATGTACACTTATTTATCTGATATTGATTGGGACGATAAATTTTACACATCACCCAACTGCACAAACAATAATCAGTGTTTGTTGATTGAAAACCCCACATGGGTATTGGGATGATATAGGACATGCACTAATCCCAATATTTAGTTGTATGTCAATCGATGGGTTGATAAGCTGTTGTAAGCGTTAATTATTTATATTTAACGCTTATGCAGTTGTGTAATGCACTCTGGATGATGGTTGACTGTTTATCATCGTTGTTCTATACATGTGTGGTATGAAATCCATATAAATAACATTATATGGTAATTGTAATTGACTGTGTCTGATTCCAATTCAGAACGTACAGATATGAGAGGACCCGAACTTCCCCAAGAAGGAAAGAACGGATTGAATTGAGGACAAGACGAATCAGAGCACAAACAGAAGAACATTTCATTGCTAATTACAACAATTCCATCAGAATACAAAAATATACAAAGCATGAATAAATATTACACATCATAAATATCAGTGATTACAATACATTACATAGCAGCAGAAAAATAATACTAAACCTAACTAAAAGAAATACACGGATACAGAGCATTTCGAATATCACTCCAGCTATAACCAGGAACCTGTGAATATAAATCTACAAAACCAAAATTACTAGCTGCCCGTGTGGAAAATAAGGGCACCCAGAGGTTAGGTTAAAACAATAAACTCCAGGTCAGTCATGTGACTGGTGTGAGAACTAAAATAATCATTAATTCAATTTTTAAAGTAAAGTAGATCAAGGGACCACGCCGTATAACATGGAACGGGTTTCCTCCCAAGAATACCAGTGCATAAAACAAAACAGCGCAATGCATTTTGGAAAAATGAAGCTATTATAAATCCCAGGTCCCATCGCACAATGCAACGCAAGCCGGAGGATAGGGTTTTCCCTTATAATAGCCAAACGTGCTTGGTACGTTTGAAACAAATTATTTTGATACTATTATAATGTAAAGTGTACAAAACAACTTCAAATATAAATGTATCAATCATAGGCGGCATGGGTACCATCTATCATGTCGCCAATACTAGGCTCTACCATTAAAACCGAAATATCACGTATTGGAAATTGAATTTCCGTCTATGAGTCGAGGCCAAGGATGGCGCCTCACCGCTTTGAGACACTCTAGCAAATGTCTTAGGACTACACACTCTGGGTAAACCTTGGATCTTCAGGGCCAGTCCTCCGTTACGTTTGAGGATTGGTTATTCCTGAACACACGTTTCCCAGTCCAATCGGACCTATATCCGAGGTGCCTCGCAATCCAACAGCCACATAGGTAAAATAACAATGATGTCAGGGCTAGTAAAACGTTGACACCACCCATAGCTAGAAAGAAACGTTGTGCACTCTTTGCAATCACGATCCTATTTTTGACTCATACCGAGGTGTGTAGGCTCGCGAATTAACGCCATACACAAAGCTACGCTATACTAAAGCCATGCTTTGATCATCAACCACAAGACTCTGCTTTTCAACAAAAGCCTTGATCACTGCATCTCAGCATGCCACACATGCAATTCATGCCATGTGACTGATATCTATCGATATATAACCTCTGAGCTCGTACGTCTCAGAGAAGGGCGTTAAGTAAGAGAATAAATTCTCCACCGCCAAACATATATATATTTAATAGAAATCAATCAATACAGAATAAAATCCAATGTCAGACACACAATCGATTTATAAGTCCGTTCAGGGTCTGAAAGAAACCGAAGGCACCTTATTCCTCCCCCACATGTCTAATACAGGGGAGAGGTCCTCGCATATCCGGCGATTTCCAAGTACGCCTGGACGATCACCACTTATTACCTCGGCTTGGGTGTACAGCCCAATCAAGGCATCAGTAATCATCCAAACGATGTGAAGACCTCCGGTCTTCAACCACCGTCTTCATCGTCGACCTATCGTCGAATCAGTTATTCAGAATGGGTATAGACCCGGCCTTTCCGAATAACTTGTGTATATAATAAACAAGTGCTACAAACCACAACATACGACTCATTCCAATTCTGAATATTCTTTTATTCAAATATTCACATACTTTGGGAAAGGTTCCCATTAATTTTATCGAATAAAAATTCTTTAAAATTAATTCTTTAAAATTAATTCTTTAATCTTCCTTTGGATTTCAATTCAAACTGTATTCTGTCTTTAACTGGGTTAAAGAACCAATGTCACTTAAAACACGGTTCACGATAAACTCAAAATCGTATTCCACTTCATCAGCCTTTAACCGTAAATTAGCAAGTGAATAATTCCCTAAATATTAACCCCGAAGGCCGAAACCAACATCATACCAATACCCAGGAAACCATTCAACATAACTAATCTCCAGTTAGTTTCTGATTTTCTTAACTCCATTGTTAATCGGGTTAAAGAACCAGTGTTATTTAAAACACCGTTCACGATAAACCCAAAGATCAATTTCAATTCAATTCCAATTAAATATATTAAATTGGAAAGCTTTACTTTGGAAAATTCCCGTTAAATCTTAATAAAAAGATTTATAAATTCAATATCTTATTTCACTATAAATCGGGTTAAAGAACGAATGTCGTCAAAAACACAGTTCACAACAAACCCAAAATCCAATCAGTCTCTAACCATAAATTAGTAAGAGAACAATTCCCTAAGTATTAACCCCGAAGGCCGAAACCAACATCAGATCAATACCCAGGAAACCATTCAACTTAACTAATCTCCTGTCAGTTTCTAATTTTCTTAACTACATTCGGTTCAAGAACATTATTATTAAAGATACCATCCACGACAAACCCAAAATCCAATTTGATATTAAATACAAGGCTCTGAATAGAAAATATATCGGCTTATATTTAATATCAAATTCTGGAACCAACAAATATTGTATTGGAATAACGATATATATATCTTCCAAATTCCTCCACAAAATCCGTATAATCATGAAATCCAATATCGAAATATTCTGAAGATTATTTCGATTCAAATCCATTCCAATTCATATATTGGAAATTCCGATTATTTTTAAAACCATTTCAAACCAAATTTTTTTTTAAATGTTGGATTTATTATTCTATTTCAAAACTAGTTCATTTGGGTAAAAAAAATATTTTTATCTTTTCCAATATGGAATTTTTCAGCCCAATTCTTTCCAAGTCATTTATTATGATTTTACACAAATTATTTATATTTTTAATGATTTTATCAAGGCCCGTACAGTCGATTTCCCTGAACGGCCATCGAACTGCACTTACAGCGACATTTTCCAAACTTGATTTGGACATAATTCCAAATCCAACCATTAGATTTTAAATCTCTCATATTCATTAGAAAGCTCTTTTCGATACAAACCCAACTGTTCCAGTTTTAGGAGAATCCGACAGTCAGTTCTCTCGTAATGTCCATTCGAAGTCAATGGTTGAAATTCGTGAACTGCCGCAGCGCGGCGCGTTCTATTCAGGCCATTATATATATATATATATATATATATATATATATATAATATATTTCGTCGATTTCCATTTATAACGTATTTTATAAATCGTTTTGAGTTTGTTTTCAAAACAGTTACAACTTCATATTCAATTCCAAATCAAAATTGAATTTTCTATTATAAATTCGTTTTAAATTCATTTCAAATTGATTTCAATTCAATTTCAATTACAATTCAATTTCAATTCATTTTGAATTCACTTTAAATCGATTTCAATTCAGTTTCAATTTCAATTCATTTTGAATTCACTTTAAATTGATTTCAATTCAATTTCAATTCATTTTTAATTCACTTTAAATCGATTTCAATTCAATTTTGATTTCAATTCATTTTGAATTCACTTTAAATCGATTTCAATTCAATTTCAATTTCAATTCATTTTGAATTCACTTTAAATCGATTTCAATTCAATTTCAATTCATTTTTAATTCACTTTAAATCGATTTCAATTCAATTTCAATTTCAATTCATTTTGAATTCACTTTAAATCGATTTCAATTCAATTTCAATTTCAATTCATTTTGAATTCACTTTAAATCGATTTCAATTCAATTTCAATTTCAATTTCAATTTCAATTCAATTTCAATTTCAATTCAATTTCAATTCCTATTCAAAATTGAATATTCTATATCACTTCATTTCCAAAACATCAGATTTTGAAATCCCTTTTCAATATTCATTATAAAATAAATAAAATCGGCCAAATTCCCGTTCGTGTTAAAATGGCGTTTAACTACTTAACATGGCTTCACATTTCAATATTCACCGAATATTATTTTATAATATTCGTTAATTCTGAACCGGAATTAGACTCAATCAATTACCATATTATTTCAATTATATGGATTTCAACACCACATGTATACAACCATGACGATAGACAATCATTAAAAATTCAAACAACATCCAGAGTGCATTCTACAACCGTATAAGCATTAAAATAAATAAATAACGCTCATACAGCTTGTCAATCAATCTATCGACATACAACTAATTATTGGGACTAGTGTATGTCAAATATTATCCCAATACCCGTGTGGGGTTTTCAAACAACAAATATTGTTTATTATTTGTGCAGTTGGGTGATGTGTAAAATTTATCATCCCAATCAATATCAGTCAAATGTGTGCACATAAACAAATCGTCCGATTTGTTTATAAATATTCATTTCATTCCTAAACACGTTAAAAATTATATTTTTTAACTATAAAATATTTTATCTTCATTTATGAATATTTTATTTATCTATTCCACATCATAACCAATTTTCACCACAACATACAATCAAACAAACAAACAAGTCATCCATGGTTTTTGGGCGACGGGTGTCGGGTGCTGCTACGCACCGTCTGCCTCCTAGCATATATTAAAACTAGAAAATTAAAATAAAAGTGAGAAGTTCTCACCTTTGGGTATCCACTCCGTCAATCTTTATTTCTGAACGGTTTTATTTCTAATGCGTAGCATTCTTCCCCATGCTTCCAACGCAGTCTGTTTCATGCATTTGTATTAAAAAAATCAGATTTTTATTTCGCTACAACATAAATAAAAATCATATTTTTGATTCGCTATTCATATAATAAAAATCACATTTTTATTATGCTACACATATAAAAATAATATTTTTATATCGCTACTTTAAATATAAAAAATATATTTTTATATCACCTTTCAAACAATAAAAATCTTGTTTTTATTATCTCTATAATATAAAAATCATATTTTTAATAACTAAAAATCGTATTTCCATGTCATAAAGATCGCAACTTCACTAACATAAAAATCATATCTTTCTTTGCATATAAAAATCTATCCTTTCTTTACATAAAAATCTATGCTTTCTTTACTTAAAAATCAATTTTTTTTAATCGATGTTCACATACATAAAATTAAAAAATTTATATAGCTTTTCATATATTAAAAATCAAATTTTCATATGGTTCTTTGTAAATTAAAAATCAAAACTTTCTTTAACAAAAGTCTAAACTTTCTACAATAAAAATCTAAACTTTAAATCATTATTCATATAAATAAAAAATCAGATTTTTATGTAAATAAAAATCTAAACTTTATTCCACTAAAAATTCTAACTCGAAGAATTAAAATAGGAAACTCACATTTTAGTGTAAAGATCGGATCTTGGATGTTGGATGGGGGTCCACGCCGGCATTGGTGCATCGGAGCTGGTCAGGGGAGGGAGTGGCAGTCGGAGCAGGGGGGTTGCGGCGTTGGAGGGTGGTTGCATTGGATTTGGGGGATGTAGAGGGAGCATGATCGAAGCTTTAGAAATGGAGAGAGATGGAGGAGGAAAGGGGTGGGGGAGCGTCGGAGGAAGGGGCGCAGCCATGGGGGAGGGTGGCGGCGATTGCCTAGCGGCGGTGGTTCATCGAGAAAGGGGAGCGACGACTGGAGCTTCTTTTTTTTAATTTCAATTTTTGATCTGAACTGATAAGGAGAAGGGGGGTATGTGTAAAAGTGTTTTTTTTTCAAAAAGGTGGACTTTTTATTTGATCTCCAAACGAGACCCAACGACTATCGCCCCTAGCTAATTACCCCCACCCCGAACACAATGGTATATATTTGGTAAGCCAATTCAATTGTTTAGATCAGTTTTCACTAAAATTAAAATATAAATCAATATATTGAATTTGAAAGCATATTTCTATATACCGGGCCCACATACTAACCCTAAAAATTCTAGAAAAATATTTTCTAGCTTTGTATTGATGGTACGGTTCTAACAAAACTAATTTCATCAAATTTGGAGACCTTTTGAAAAATGGCCATTTTCTGGTCAATCCAAATGGACTAAAACTATCAAAACACATTTTACTTCGCCACGCTCACATATTGATTTCAAAAATTACGAATTTTGGAATCTAGTAATAGCTTGACATCCCGGATCCAACAAAAGTGGTTTCGTCGAAAACGGAGGTCGTTTGCAAAATTTCCATTTTTAAGGGCCAAAATTCCATAGCGACTATTCTGAATTTTCAACTGGGCATAACTTTTTATCCGCGCTATGAAATTTTGATTTTTCAGATTCGTTGGAAAGATATTTTCAAATAAATTCTAATATTTTTTGGTTTCGCCAAAATCCGGTTTATTTTGAATCATGTACATTCATTTGAAATTTGAAATCGAATTTTCAAACTACCACGCCATTTCCAATTCCTTTTATAATTAAAAATAAATATTTATATTCTAACGTCGATTCAAATAAATATATACGTTCCAATTCTATTCAAAATAAATTTCTCCTCGTTATTATTTAAAATAAATCATTTTAAATATTCAAAATTCGCCAAAATTGGCAAAATAAAATTTTTAAATTGGTTCAGATTTTTTGGGTTATTACAATCTCCCCCACTTAAAATCTTTTTGTCCTCGAAAAGGAACGGAGCTGAAAGTTGATTTACAAACCAACTCAACATTCATTCTTTTCATTATGGCTTAAGTTCTTCAACTTTTCAGTTTCTAAGAACTTTCCAAATCTTTCAAAAATTTGGCTAACAAGATAAATTTTCGAAAAATTTCGCCATAACCTCCCCTGCACAGGAGCACCAGGAAAACCCCGAAATTGCCATACAGGTCTCTTCAATCCAAAAAGGAAAAAGAAACAGCCAAGAGGCTAGCCAATCGGCTAATAAAATCATCCAAAACCCAAGAAATTAGTAAACATATACCTATTTGTTGGGCATACAATTTTATTCCTCTGCTCTAGCCTCCTTGCAATGACCTGTTCACACATATATATGCACATGCATGCATTTCCAAGCAATATGCAATATAGTTCTATATTTGATTCAATTTGGCCTAAATTTACCGTACATTCACATAATGGTTTAAAGGAATAATCATACAACACAACCATCAATCAATTAGTTGATTAGCTATTCAAATTAATAACTTTGATATATATATATATACAGAAAATCATGTTTTTGATGCCAATTCACAACAATATCCCTATCTTGTTTTTGGTTCTCACACCAGTCAATTGGAAATAGACAGACATCCCACTTTCAAAAATCGAGAATGAATGTTGATGATGTCGCGACATCACCATAATTATGCCTGGGCGACTAGAGTGTGATTCTATATCTATCTAGTATATTAAAACTTCGAATACACGTTTGCAAGGCGTATATGCAAAATCTTTATATACTTGATCGCCCAAATTCAAAACAAATAAATATTCAAATACGCATGAAATGGTTTTAAATTTTCAAAACAATACTCGTTTTCATTTTTATTAAAAATATACTCTTCACACTCGTTCTAGGATACTATTGATCCCATCTCTAACGAGTCATTCTTATTGGATATTACTAATCCAATATCTGATGAATTCTTTCGTATGGTTCTAATATGTCTTGTTCTCAAACTCTGTAAACCAAAGCTCTGATACCAAAATGAGAGGACTCAAACTTCCCCGAGAAGGAAAGAACTGGTTGAATTGAGGACAAGACGAATCAGAGAATAAACAGAAGAACATTCCATTGCTAATTACAACAATTCCATCAGAATACAAGAATATACAGAGTACGAATAAATATTACACATTATAAATATCAGAGATTACAATACATTACATAGCAGCGGAAAAATAATACAAAACATAACCGAAAGAAATACACGGGTACAGAGCTTTCCGAATATCATTCCAGCTATAAACCAGGATCCTGTGAATATAAATCTGCAAAACCAAAACTACTAGCTGCCCGTGTGGAAAATATGGGCACCCAGAGTTTAGGTTAAAACAATAAACTCCAGGTCAATCATGTGACTGGTGTGAGAACTAAAACAGTCATTAATTCAATTTTTAAAGTAAAGTAAATCAAGGGACCACGCCATATAACACGGAATGTGTTTCCTTCCAAGAATACCAGTGCATAAAACAAAACAGCGCAATGCTTTTTGGAAAAATGAAGCTATTATAAGACCCAGGTCCCATCACACAATGCAACGCAAGCCGGAGGATAGGGTTTTCCCTTATAATAGCCAAACGTTCTTGGTAAGTTTAAAACAAATTATTTTGATACTATTATAGTGTAAAGTGTACAAAACAAATTCAAATATAAATGAATCAATCATAGGTGGCATGGGTACCATCTATCATGTCGCCAATACTAGGCTCTACCACCAAAACCGAAATAACATGTATTGGAAGTTGGATTTCCGTCTATGAGTCGAGGCCAGGGATGGCACCTCACCGCTTCGAGACACTCTAGCAAATGTCTCAAGACTACACACTCTGGGTAACCCTTGGATCTTCAGGGTCGGTCCTCCGTTACGTTTGAGGATTGGTTATTCCTAAACACACGTTTCCCGGTCCTATCAGACCTATATCTGAGGCGCCTCGCAATCCAACAACCACATAGGTAAAATAACAACAATGTCAGGGCGAGTAAAACGCTGACACCACCCGTAGCTAGAAAGAAACGTCGTGCACTCCCTGCAGTCACGATCCCGTTTTTGACTCATACCGAGGTGTGAGGCTCGCGAATTAACGCCATACATAAAGCTACGTTGTACTAAAGCCGTGCTTTAATCATCAACCACAAGATTCTGCTTTTCAACAAAAGCCTTGATCACTACATCTTAGCATACCACGCAGGCAATTCATGCCATGCCACTGATATCTTTCGATATATAGCCGCTGAGCTCGTACGTCTCAAGGAAGGGCGTTAAGCAAGAGAATAAATTATTCACCGCCAAACAGATATATATTTAATAAAAATCAATCAGTACAGAATAAAATCCAATGTCAGACACACAATCCATTTATAAGTCCGTTCTGGGTCTGAACGAAACCGGAGGCACCTTATTCCTCCCTCATGTAACACCCCACCTCCGTTAAGGTCACTCACAAAGGGAATGCCTTAACTTTGGTGGAGCATTTTAGTAAACAGAACAGAAACTTACAAGACAGATAAAATAGTACTTGAAAAATTTATAACTTTATTTCAACAGAAACCGAAATAAACTTGGTTACATCCTTTCAAATCACATTATCAGAATTCAAGTACAAAATATCAGTCTTGTACAAAAGCCTTCAGAATTCATAGTTTAAAACCATAATCCCCATAGAACGGAAGCTATACAGAGCCAAGCCATACTTTAAGCACTTCAAGCAGAAGAAATCCGGATCAAGCTAAAGTATTCCCTCCTTGGATAACCTGGGGGGAAACAGAAGAAAGGAGGCGAAACAACAAGGGTCAAACAAAAAGTCTGGCAAGTCCAGTGATTTTCAGTTATGAACAGATAATAATAACATGACATGAAGATAAAACTGGATGAGAGATAACTGTAATAGGTGTAACAGATATAACAGAAGAACAGAATGATATAAGCTATTGTTTTACACTTCTCTGCACTAATACTAGTATAACAGAATTAGGTGTCACCCTAATGTCTAAACTGAAACTGAAACGGGTACAGAATAATTTAACAGAAACAGAATGCTAATAATGGGCCTTTACTACCCGATCAGAAACAGACAGAAGCAGAAACAGATTAATCCCTATGGAAACAGAATGTAGAATTAGGTGTACACTAGTAATGGGCCTTTACCACCCGAACAGACAGTACCACGCAGAAACAGACAGGTGTTACCACCCAACAGAAACAGACGGTACCAACAGAAACAGACAGAACTAAGTGTACACTAAAACCCTACCCCAAGCGATCGGCTCCCTAATACATAAATATCATGTGTCGGCCACACAGTAGGGTGTATCACTCCCAAAAGTGACAACCAATTGGCACAGACCTATTTACAGATGTCACGGCGTCTTACATCCTCAGAGGCAGCCCGTGATCCATGCACGCACATGACCCGGTTGGAACGCACCATCAACACCTCTCGCCATTATCAGAATGAACCGCTTATAATTAGTTCAGTAAGCGTGCCCGGACCCTACTTACTGTTGGGTCAAAGTTTTGATACCAGAAAGGGTTACTGACTAATATGGGTCCCAAACAATAGATGACACAAGTAATTCCCCTCCTAACCTTGTGTCCCCAGACTAACAGATTTCAGCTTAACTCGTCTACAAGTTTCAGACATACAAAATTTAGATTAACTAGCTCACAGATCAGACAATCAAGTTAACAGGTTTTCAGACTAACAGATCAGATGTTCGGATTAACAGGCTTACAGATTAACTGGTTACAGATTAACAGACTTAAACATTAACTGGTTACAGATTATCTAACTTTGTATTGGGCCTATAGATTCACGAAACGGGTTTATCAGATTCATTGGTCCAATTGGTTTAACCTTACCCAACACGTTTTAGACATCATAATTATCTCAGATTTTCATTAATTATATATTAGTGCCCAAACCTCTCACATTAGACTGACAGTTTGCGGCTACTGGTTAGGCCGGTTGGTTCCGGGCAGGTTTCTGTCGTAAACCGAGTCTAACCTCGGGTTTCAAGCACATTATGACTAACTTCTCACATTAGAACCTATTGTTTGCGACCACTGGAATATGTCGGGCGGTTCCGGGTAGAATTACGCCGCAAACTCATTCTAACCTCGAGTTAGCCATGTTTATCTTTGCGGCCAATTAATTAATGATTTACCATTTATACCCACGCCTAATATACATGTCAATTATTCATAACTATAGCCAATTCAGATTATGTCAATAGCGGACTAATTATATTAACTCAACAGATAATGCAGATAACAGATTTTTCAGATTAGGCGACTTAACGGATTTAGCAGATTAAGCAAACTAGCAGATCTAGCATTTTCAACAGACTTAGCAGATGACAGATTTGGCAGATGAACAAATCTAACAGACTAGGCAGTGGAGCAGAACTAGCAGATTAAGCAATATAACATAACTAGCAGATTAAGCAAATATAACAGATTTAATCATTCCTTAAAGTTTCACAAACATATCTTGCCTAATTTTAAATTTGGCCTAAGCATGCCTAAATAATTGTCATGATTCACACTATGATCATATACCAAATATAACCATCGATTACTATGCATGTCATATATCCCAAAGATCCCTTACTTAGGTGTTTATTTACATTTAATAGATGTCCTACCTTAATGTAAATCTTTATAACTAAGCCATATTTTCTTTGTGTCAAGTCATATGTTAACATACCATGGTCCCTCTTCTTCCAATTCACAGAACATGCATAGATCTAAATCTAGTTTACAACCTATGTCCTTTTTCTTAAATCAGTCACAGATTAACCATGTCCAATTATTCCACATTCATTATTTGTCCCAAACATTTTAGCGTTCGTGCGTTAATCTCTTAGGAGATTGGCGCAGGCTCGTAGTAGCCTGGCTATAGAACAGAAATAAGAAGAGATACAGAATAAAATAGATCAGAACAGAACATACACAATCTCAAATTCAGATTTACAATCATGTCACAATTATGATTAAAATTAATATCGGAAAATAACTGCACTTGCCTTGGTTGGATTAAAGAAAGAACTTTAATTGTTGTAAAATTGTTGCAGAAGCTTTAATCTCTAATTTGAATTGAGTTGCTTAGGTTGATGTTGATTAGCTTCTAGTTTTGATTCCAGCAGAGTAGCGACACCATTTTTATTTTTATTTAGAACAGAGGCAGAGAAGAAGCAGAATAGAATTGTGTGTAGAGAAGACTAGGTCTTAGGTTGTTTTTATAGGTGTAGCAATTCATTTCAGCCATCAGATTAACCCTAAAACCAATCCGGACCATCAAAAATCGTCCCTGGGCTTCAAAAACATGTTCTGGACCGAAACAGGCCGACCAGGTCGACCTGTAGGGGGGAGGTCGACACTATAGTCGACCCCCATGAGGGAGGTCGACTCCCAGGTCGACCCCCTAGTCGACCTGGCCCCAGGGTCGACCCCCGGTTCGACCTGCCCAGTTCTGTGCTGACCGAAACCCTCTGAATCTTCTACAGGCCATAACTTCTTCATCCGGACTCCGATTTTCGAAAACTCGGACTCTATTTCATTTAAAATTTCGAGAGGAACGCAATGGTGATGTCCATTTTACCTAATTCCTGATTCTTAAATTAATTATCCTCATTTTACTATCTTTTCCGTTACACAACCGTTATCGAACTAATTTTTCTTCTCTTTCATGTATTAATTAATTCTTCTTATGCATCCCCATTATTTACCTATCATAAGCATATTTTCATATATTTTATTTCATTTTTAATTATACTTAAAAATGCGGGGTGTTACATTCTCCCCTCCTTAAAGAATTTCGTCCCCGAAATCTTCAAGTTTAGAAGAATGTGTCCTACCATCCAATCATCCATCTACTCAATCACCAATCACAGACATTCAATGTCCTTAAGATATTTCTAATGCTGTATGAACATATTCAAGAAGTGTGTGTATATGTTCCTTGTCTAATGCAAAGACCAGGCGGTCCACTGATTCAGTTGACCTCCTTAATGCGAATTATGCCAGTGCCATGAGTCCAACATGTGTGCAATTTTCCTACTCGATACATATCATTTCTATATGAGTGCACAACCATTCAGTCATATGCAACATCCATGTGCTGAGTCAATCATTTTGCATCCACAAAAATTGAAAATGCTCACACATCCATATGCAGTATGAGAGTGTTTTCGAGCCGATCTAGTGCCTAGTGTGTGTTTATGCATCCACGGGCAACCACTAGCAACCACTTGCATCCACTTGCAACCATCAAACATAACATGTCTCAAACACATGTTTACACCCATGAGTTTCTACCTAAAGTTCGAAGATTCGATCGGTAGGATACAATCGAATGATGGAAGCGAGTACAGATAAAACAAAAACTTGTTTCCCATTAGGCATGGGTCGTAAGTATCGGCCCCGAAGACCGAAACCAACATCAAATTGACACCCAGAGGATTACCCTCTTTAGACAATGTCAAAACTGGAAATCTTATCAGAAGTATTCAGATATTTACAGACTACTGGTACAGATCAGGTTCCCTAATGGCTCTTAGGAAGTTAAGCATGATAAAATCATACCCCACGAAAACTAAGAATGTATGCGTCATATTTGACGCCTAACACAGATATCCCTCAAACCCTAACCTCAAACAGATGAGCAATAACCCTTATGGGTCTGAGTATACAGCGGAATTCAGAAATAATACTAGTATTAAAGTGCAGAGTATCGATTACAAAATCAAAATACCAGAATCAGAAAAAGTCTTAACTCCATAATCAGATAAAGAAATTAAACCTACAATAGAAATTTTCCTATTTCTATCCTAGCCACTAGCCTCAAGAGTGTTCGCCTGCCCTCCTTGTCCTCGTCTCTTCGGGCAGTCCCTAGTGAAGTGTCCCATCTCTCCACAGTTGAAGCAAGTGCCCTTCCTTTTTCTGCAATCCTTGTTCAGATGAGTCGAGCTCCCACAAGTAAAGCACTTCTTCCCCTTCTTATCTTCAGACTTCTGATCCTTCTTTTGTGTTTCCTTTTTGGGCCATGCTTTCTTATTCTGTGGTTCTTCCTTCTTTGCCTCTTTCGGGCCCTTGTCTTCCTCGTGCAGTAGTGCCATGTCCACCAATTTCTCGTAAGTCGCTCCCATGGGTACGTGGGTCATGGCTAGGCTGTGCAGTGGCTCGTTCAATCCTTTAACAAAGCGGAGAGCCTTTTTACGCTGAGTGTTGACTAAATCCAATCCGAACCTAGCTAGTTGGTTGAACTGGTTGACGTATTCCTTGACCGTCATACTTCCTTGCTTAAGAGATAAGAACTTTTCCAGTTGTAAACTCCGTTCAGCTTGCGAGAGAAATTTTGTCTCAAGCCTTGTTCTGAAATCCATCCATGTCTCAACTGGCCTCTCGGCGTTAGTGACTTCCCACCAGTAGGAAGCTTCGTCTTTGAGCAGCCATACCGCCAACTGCCTATCGTCCAGCTCGAAGATAATGAATAGATCCTCAGTTTCTTTGAGCCAGTTCCTCGCTTCGACGAATGATTCAGTTCCCTTGAAATCCTTTCCACTCATGGCCCTAAAATATCTATAGATCTTTGAGAAAGCAATTGCACAAGGAGGGGGCGGAGGAGGAGGGGGATCATTTGCTGGACCTGCGGCGACGGTCCTAGCCTCAAGATATTGACGAAACCAACCGGGTACATGAACACCCTCTGGTATCTCAGATGCTTCAGACATGCTGAAATGAAAAAAGGAAAGATTCAATACAAAAAGGACTGAAGGAAAGATATATGGCTCTTGGGGATCATGTTTTTCAAAATAAGCTTTATTTTTGAAAATACTTCCTTTCAAAACCTTTTTGAAAATAGTTATCAAAAACTTTACCCAATCGGGTAACCTTCAGCTCTGATACCAAGTGTAACACCCCACCTCCGTTAAGGTCACTCACAAAGGGAATGCCTTAACTTTGGTGGAGCATTTTAGTAAACAGAACAGAAATTTACAAGACAGATAAAATAGTACTTGAAAAATTTATAACTTTATTTCAACAGAAACCGAAATAAACTTGGTTACATCCTTTCAAATCACATTATTAGAATTCAAGTACAAAATATCAGTCTTGTACAAAAGCCTTCAAAATGCATAGTTTAAAATCATAATCCCCATAGAACGGAAGCTATACAGGGCCAAGCCATACTTTAAGCACTTCAAGCAGAAGAAATCCGGATCAAGCTAAATTATTCCCTCCTTGGATAACCTGGGGGGAAACGGAAGAAAGGAGGCGAAACAACAAGGGTCAGACAAAAAGTCTGGCAAGTCCAGTGATTTTCAGTTATGAACAGATAATAATAACATGACATGAAAATTAAACTGGACGAGAGATAACTGTAACAGGTGTAACAGATATAACAGAAGAACAGAATGATATAAGCTATTGTTTTACACTTCTCTGCACTAATACTAGTATAACAGAATTAGGTGTCACCCTAATGTCTAAACTGAAACAGAAACGGGTACAGAATAATTTAATAGAAACAGAATGCTAATAATGGGCCTTTACTACCCGATCAGAAACAGACAGAAGCAGAAACAGATTAATCCCTATGGAAACAGAATGTAGAATTAGGTGTACACTAGTAATGGGCCTTTACCACCCGAACAGACGGTACCACGCAGAAACAGACAGGTGTTACCATACAATAGAAACAGACGGTACCAACAGAAACAGACAGAACTAAGTGTACCCTAAAACCCTACCCCAAGCGATCGGCTCCCTAATACATAAATATCCTGTGTCAGCCCCACAGTAGGGTGTATCACTCCCTAAAGTGACAACCAATTGGCATAGACCTATTTATAGATGTCACGGCGTCTTACATCCTCAGAGGCAGCCCGAGATCCATGCACGAACATGACCCAGTTGGAACGCACCATCAACACCCCTCGCCATTATCAGAATGAACCGCTTATAATTAGTTCAGTAAGCGTGCCCGGTTCCTACTTACTGTTGGGTCAAAGTTTTGATACCAGAAAGGGTTACTGACTAATATGGGTCCCAAATAACAGATGACACAAGTAATTCCCCTCCTAACCTTGTGTCCCCATACTAACAGATTTCAGCTTAACTCGTCTACAAGTTTCAGACATACAAAATTTAGATTAACTAGCTCACAGATCAGACAATCAAGTTGTCAGGTTTTCAGACTAACGGATCAGATGTTCGGATTAACAGGCTTACAGATTAACTGGTTACAGATTAACAGACTTACAGATTAACTGGTTACAGATTATCTAACTTTGTATTAGGCCTATGGATTCACGAAACGGGTTTATCAGATTCATTAGTCCAATTGGTTTAACCTTACCCAACACGTTTTAGACATCATAATTATCTCAGATTTTCATTAATTAAATATTAATGCCCAAACCTCTCACATTAGACTGACAGTTTGCGGCTACTGGTTAGGCCGGTTGGTTCTGGGCAGGCTTCTGTCGCAAACTGAGTCTAACCTCAGGTTTCAAGCAAGTTATGACTAACTTCTCACATTATAACCTATTGTTTGCGACCACTGGAATATGCCGGGCGGTTCCGGGCAGAATTACGCCGCAAACTCATTCTAACCTCAAGTTAGCCATGTTTATCTTTGCGGCCAATTAATTAATGATTTACCATTTATACCCACTCCTAATATACATGTCAATTATTCATAACTATAGCCAATTCAGATTATGTCAATAGCGGACTAATTATATCAACTCAACAGATATTGCAGATAACAGATTTTTCAAATTAGGCGACTTAACGGATTTAGCAGATTAAGCAAACTAGCAGATCTAGCATTTTCAACAGACTTAGCAGATGACAGATTTGGAAGATGAACAAATATAGCAGACTAGGCAGTAGAGCATAACTAGCAGATTAAGCAATATAACAGAACTAGCAGATTAAGCAAATATAACAGATTTAATCATTCCTTAAAGTTTCACAAACATATCTTGCCTAATTTTAAATTTGGCCTAAGCATGCCTAAATAATTGTCATGATTCACACTATGATCATATACCAAATATAACCATCGATTACTATGCATGTCATATATCCCAAAGATCCCTTACTTAGGTGTTTATTTACATTTAATAGATGTCCTACCTTAATGTAAATCTTTATACCTAAGCCATATTTTCTTTGTCTCAAGTCATATGTTAACATACCATGGTCCCTCTTCTTCCAATTCACAGAACATGCATAGATCTAAATCTAGTTTACAACGTATGTCCTTTTTCTTAAATCAGTCACAGATTAACCATGTCCAATTATTCCACCTTCATTATTTGTCCCAAATACTTTAGTGTTTGTGCGTTAATCTCTTAGGAGATTGGCGCAGGCTCGTAGTAGCCTGGCTATAGAACAGAAAGAAGAAGAGATATAGAATAAAATAGATCAGAACAGAACATACACAATCTCAAATTCAGATTTACAATCATGTCACAATTATGATTAAAGTTTATATCGGAAAATAATTGCACTTGCCTTGGTTGGATTAAAGAAAGAACTTTAATTGTTGTAGAATCGTTGCAGAAGCTTTAATCTCTAATTTGAATTGAGTTGCTTAGGTTGATGTTGATTAGCTTCTAGTTTTGATTCCAACAGAGTAGCGACGCCATTTTTATTTTTATTTAGAACAGATGCAGAGAAGAAGCAGAATAGAATTGTGTGTAGAGAAGGCTAGGTCTGAGGTTGTTTTTATAGGTGTAGCAATTCATTTCAGCCATCAGATTAACCCTAAAACCAATCCGGACCATCAAAAATCGTCCCTGGGCTTCAAAAACGTGTTCTGGACCGAAACAGGCCGACCAGGTCGACCTGTGGGGGGGAGGTCGACACTATAGTCGACCCCCATGAGGGAGGTCAACTCCCAGGTCAACCCCCTGGTCAACCTGGCCCCACGGTCGACCCCCAGGTCGACCTGCCCAGTTCTGTGCTGACCGAAACCTTCTGAATCTTCTACAGGCCATAACTTCTTCATCCGGACTCCGATTTTCGAAAACTCGGACTCTATTTCATGTAAAATTTCGAGAGGAACGCAATGGTCATGTCCATTTTACCTAATTCCTTATTCCTAAATTAATTATCCTCATTTTACTATCTTTTCCGTTACACACACCGTTATCGAACTAATTTTTCTTCTCTTTCATGTATTAATTAATTCTTCTTATGCATCCCCATTATTTACCATTCATAAGCATATTTTCATATATTTTATTTCATTTTTAATTATACTTAAAAATGCGGGGTGTTACACTCCACATGTCCAATTCAGGGGACAGGTCCTCGCATATCCGTCGATCTCCAAGTACGCCTGGACGATCGCCACTTATTACCTCGGCTTGGGTGTACAGCCCAATCAAGACATCATTAATCATCCAAACGATGTAAAGACCTCCGGTCTTCAACCACCGTCTTCATCATCGACCTATCATCAAATCAATTATTCATAATGGGTATAAACCTGGCCTTTCCGAATAACTCGCGTATATAATAAATAAGTGCTATAAACCACAACATACGCCTCATTTCAATTTTGAATATTCTTCTATTCAAATATTCACATACTTTGGGAAAGGTTCCCATTAATTTTATCAAAGATAAATTCTTTAAAATTTATTCTTTAATCTTCCTTTGGATTTCAATTCAAACCGTATTCTGTCTTTAACTGGGTTAAAGAACCAATGTCATTTAAACCACGGCTCACGACAAACCCAAAATCACATTCCATTTCATCAGCCTTTAACCGTAAATTAGCAAGTAAACAATTCCCAAAGTATTAACCCCGAAGGCCGAAACGAACATAAGACCAATATCTAGGAAACCATTCAACTTAACTAATCTCCAGTTAGTTTCTGATTTTCTTAACTCCATTGTTAATCGGGTTAAAGAACCAGTGTTATTTAAAACACCATTCACGATAAACCCAAAGACCAATTTCAATTCAATTCCAATTAAATATATTAAATTGGGAAGCTTTACTTTGGAAAATTCCCGTTAAATCTTAATAAAAAGATTTACAAATTCCATATCTTATTTCACTGTAAATCGGGTTAAAGAACGAATGTCGTTAAAAACATAGTTCATAACAAACCCAAAATCCAATCAGTCTCTAACCGTAAATTAGTAAGAGAACAATTCCCTAAGTATTAACCCCGAAGGCCGAAACCAACAACAGATCAATACTCAGGAAACCATTCAACTTAACTAATCTCCAGTCAGTTTCTAATTTTCTTAACTACATTTGGTTCAAGAACAGTATTACACAAGATACCATCCACGACAAACCCAAAATCCAATTTGATATTAAATACAAGGCTCTGAATAGAAAATATATCGGCTTATATTCAATATCAAATTCTGAAACCAACAAATATTGTATTGGAATAACGATATATATATATATATATATATCTTCCAAATTCCTCCACAATATCCGTATAATCATGAAATCTAATATCGAAATATTCTGAAGATAATTTCAATTCAAATCCATTCCAATTCATATATTGGAAATTCCAGTTATTTTTAAAACCATTTCAAACCAAATTTATTTATTTTTAAAAATATTGGATATATTATTCTATTTCCAAACTAGTTCATTTCGGTAAAAATATATTTTTATCTTTTCCAATATGGAATTTTTCAGCCCAATTCTTTCCAAGTTATTTATTATGATTTTACACAAATTATTGATATTTTTAATAATTTTATCAAGGCCCGTACAGTCGATTTCCATGAACGTCCATCGAACTGCACTTACAGCGACCTTTTCCAAAATTGATTTGGACATAATTCCAAATCCAACCGTTAGATTTCAAATCTCTCATATTCATTAGAAAGCTCTTTTCGATACAAATCCAACGGTTCCGGTTTTAGGAGAATCCGACAGTCGGTTCTCCCGTAATGTCCGTTCGAAGTCAATGGTCGAAATTCGCAAACTTCCGCAGTGCGGCGCATTCTATTCAGGCCATTATATTATATTATTATATATATATTTCATCGATTTCCATTTATAACATATTTTATAAATCGTTTTGAATTTGTTTTCAAAACTGTTTCAACTTCATATTCAATTCCAAATCAAAATTGAATTTTCCATTATAAATTCGATTTAAATTCATTTCAAATTGATTTCAATTTAATTTCAATTTCAATTTCAATTCAATTTCAATTCATTTTGAATTCACTTTAAATCGATTTCAATTCAATTTCAATTTCAATTCATTTTGAATTCACTTTAAATCGATTTCAATTCAATTTCAATTTCAATTCATTTTCAATTCACTTCAAATCGATTTCAATTCAATTTCAATTTCTATTCATTTTGAATTTACTTTAAATCAATTTCAATTCAATTTCAATTTCAATTCATTTTGAATTCACTTTAAATAGATTTCAATTCTATTTCAATTTCAATTCATTTTGAATTCACTTTAAATCGATTTAAATTCAATTTCAATTTATTTTGAATTCACTTTAAATCGTATTCAATTCAATTTCAATTTCAATTCAATTTTAATTCCTACTCAAAATTGAATATTCTATATAACTTCCTTTTCAAAACATCAGATTTTGAAATCCCTTTTCGATATTCATTATAAAATGAATAAAATCGACCAAATTCCCGTTCGTGTTAAAATGGCATTTAACTACTTAACACGGCTTCACATTTCAATATTCACTGAATATTATTTTAAAATATTCGTTAATTCTGAACTGGAATCTGACTCAATTAATTACCATATAATTTCAGTTATATGGATTTCAACATCACATGTATACAGCCATGACAATGGACAATCATTAAAAATTCAAACAACATCCAGAGTGCATTCTACAACCGTATAAGCATTAAAATAAATAAATAACGCTCATATAGCCTATCAATCAATCGATCGACATATAGCTAATTATTGGGACTAGTGTATGTCAAATATTATCCCAATACCTGTGTGGGGTTTTCAAACGACAAATACTATTTATTATTTGTGCAGTTGGGCGATGTGTAAAATTTATCGTCCCAATCAATATCAGTCAAATGTGTGCACATAAACAAATCGTTTGATTTGTTTATAAATATTGATTTCATTCCTACACACGTTAAAAATTATATTTTTAACTATAAAATATTTTATCTCCATTTATGAATATTTTATTTATCCATTCCACATCACAATCAATTTTCACCACAACATACAATCAAACAAATAAACAAGTCATCCATGGTCTGTAGACGACGGGTGTCGGGTGCTGCTACGCACCATCTGCATCCTAGTATATATTATAACTAGAAAATTAAAATAAAAGTGAGAAGTTCTCACCTTTGGGTTTCCACTCCGTCAGTCTTTATTTCTGAACGGTTTTATTTCTAGTACGTAGCATTCTTTCCCATGCTTCCAACACAGTCCGTTTCACGCATCTATATTAAAAAAATTAGATTTTTATTTCGTTACAACATAAATAAAAATCATATTTTTTTATTCGCTATTCATATAATAAAAATCACACTTTTATTATGCTACTCATATAAAAATAATGTTTTTATATCGCTACTTTAAATATAAAAATTATATTTTTATATCGCCTTTCAAACAATAAAAATCCTATTTTTATTATCTCGATAATATAAAAATCATATTTTTATTAACTAAAAATCGTATTTTCCATATAATAAAAATAGCATCTTCACTAACATAAAAATCGTATCTTTCTTTGCATATAAAAATCTATTCTTTCTTTACATAAAAATCTATGCTTTCTTTACGTAAAAATCAATTTTTTTAATCGATGTTCACATACATAAAAATCAAATTTTTATATAGCTTTTCATATATTAAAAATCAAATTTTTGTATGGTTCATTGTAAAATAAAAATCAAAACTTTCTGTAATAGAAGTCTAAACTTTCTACAATAAAAATCTAAACTTTAAATCGTTATTCATACAAATAAAAAAAATCATATTTTTATGTAAATAAAAATCTAAACTTTATGCCAATAAAAATTCTAACTCAAAGAATTAAAATAGGAAACTCACATTTCAGTGTAAAAATCAGTTCTTGGATGTTGGATGGGGGTCCATGCCGGCATTGTTGCATCGGAGGTGGTCAGGGGGGAGTGGCAGTCGGAGCAGGGGGGTTGCGGCGTCGGGGGGTGGTTGCATTGGATTTGGGGGATGTAGAGGGAGCAGGATCGAAGCTTTAGAAATGGAGAGAGATTGAGGAGGAAAGCGGTGGGGGAGCGTCGGAGGAAGGGGCGCAGCCATGGGGGAGGGCGGCGGCGATTGCCTGGCGGCGGCGGTTCATTGGGAAAAGGGAGCGACGGTTGGAGCTTCTTAGTTTTTTTCAATTTTCGATCTGAACTGATAATGAGAAGGGGGTATGTGAACAAACAGTTTTATTTATTTTATTTTTTTATTTTCAAAAAGGTTGACTTTTTATTCGATCTCCAAACGAGACCCAACGACTGTCGCCCCTAACTAGTTACCCCTATCCCGAACACAATGGGATATGTCAGGTATGCCAAATCAACTGTTTCGATCAGTTTTCGCTAAAATCAAAATACAAATCAATATATTGAATTTGAAAGCATATTTCTATTTACCGGGCCCACATACTAACCCTAAAAATTTCAGAAAAATATTTTCTAGCTTAGTATTGATGATACGGTTCTAACAAAACCAATTTCGTCAAATTTGGAGACCGTTAGAAAAATGGCCATTTTCTGGTCGATCCAAATTGACTGAAATTGTCAAAACACGTTTTACTTAGCCACACTCACATATTGATTTCAAAAATTATGAATTTTGGAATCTAGCAACTACTTGACATCCCGAATCTAACAAAAGTGGTTTCTTCGAAAACAGAGGTCATTTGCAAAATTTCCATTTTTAAGGTCAAAATTCCATAGCGACTATTTTGAATTTTCAACTGGGCATAACTTTTTATCCTCGCCATGAAATTTTGATTTTTCGAATTCGTTGGAAAGATATTTTCAAATAGATTCTAATATTTTTGGTTTCGCCAAAATCTGGTTTGTTTTGAATCCTGTACATTCATTTGAAATTTGAAATCGAATTTTCAAACTACCGCACCATTTCCAATTCCTTTTATAATTAAAAATAAATATTTGTATTCTAACGTCGATTCAAATAAATATATACGTTCCAATTCTATTAAAAATAAATTTCTCATCGTTATTATTTAAAATAAATCATTTTAAATATTCAAAATTCGCCAAAATTTCCAAAATAAAAATTTTAAATTGGTTCGGATTTTTCGGGTTATTACAAGATATTTTAAAATAATGAATATTTTAAAATAAGGAATATTTTAAAATAATATTCAGAAAAGAATCAAAATCTGATTTTATTGTCCGATTTGGGATGGACACGAATATATTTAAATATATAAAGACGTCTTGATTAGATTAATGCCATTTTGACGTGAACGATATTTATATCGATTTTATTCATTTTTATAATGAATATCGAAAAGAAAGTGATTTCAAAATCTAATGTTTTGAAAATATTATCATATATATATATATATTAATGATATGGAATATTCAATTTTGATTTGAAATTGAATATGAAGCTGAAATCGTTTTGAAAACGAATTTAAAATGATTTATAAAATACGTTTTAAATGGACATCGATGAATTATATATATATATATTATATATATTATATATATATTATATATTATATATATAATGGCCTGAATAGAACGCGCCGCGCCGTGGAAGTTCGCGAATTTCAACCATTGACTTCGAATGGACATTACGGGAGATCCGACCGTCGGATTATCCTAAAACCAGAACCGTTGGGTTCGTATCGAAAAGAGCTTTCCGAAGAATACAAGAAATTTGAAATCTAATGATTGGATTTGGAATTATGTCCAAATCAAATTTGGAAAAGGTGGTTCTAAGTGCAGTTCGATGACCGTTTATGGAAATCGACTGTACGGGCCTTTATAAAATTATTACAAATATCAATAATTTGTGTAAAATCATAGTAAATGATTTCAAAAGAATTGGGATGAAAAATTCCATATTTGAAAAGATAAAAATATATTTTTATTGAAATGAACTAGTTATGAACTATAATTATAATCCAATATTTTTAAATAAATAAATTGGATTTGAAATGGTTTTAAAAATAACCAAAGTTTCCAATATATGGATTGGAATGGATTTGAATTGAAATTATCTTCGGAATATTTCGATATTGGATTCCGTGATTATACAGATATTGTGGAGGAATTTGGAAGATATATATATCATTATTCCCATTACGATATTTGTTGATTTCAGAATTTGATATTGAATATAAGCCGATATAATTTTTATTCAGAGCCTTGTATTTAATATTGAATTGGATTTTGGGTTTGTCGTGAACAATGTTTTAAATGACACTGTTCTTGAACCCAGTTCAGAAAAGATATAAATATTTTTATTAAGATTTATTGAAGTTTACCAATTAATTAACTGTTAATGGGAATTAGATTGAAATTTGTTTTTGGGTTTATCGTGAATGGTATTTTAAACAACACTTGTTCTTTAACCCGATTAATAATGGAATGAGATTTTGGGTTTGTCGTGAATGGTATCTTTAATAATATCGTTCTTAAACCCAATGGAGTTAAGAAAATTAGAAACTAACTGGAGATTAGCTAAGTTGAATGGTTTCCTGGGTATTGATCTGATGTTGGTTTCCGCCTTCGAGATTAATACTTAGGGAATTGTTCTCTTACTAATTTATGGTTAGAGACTGATGGGATGGGGTCTTCAGTAACACTGTTCTTGAACCCCATGTGAAGACTATAAATCTTTTAATTAAGATTGTTAGAGTTTCCAATTATATTAAATAATTGGAATAAAATGAAATGTGAATTGGGTTTATCGCGAACTATGTTTTAACGACATTCGTTCTTTAACTCGATTTACAGTGAAATGATTTAGAATTTACAAATCTTTTGTTAAGATTTAAAGGAGATTTTCCAAAGTAAAGTTTTCCAATTTAACAAATTAAATTGGAATTGAATGGAATTCGATTTGGTTATAATCGAAGTGAGCTTCTGTAGAGGAAGACTGTAATATATATGGAATTTAAAAGGCTTTGACGTTATTCCATTTATATTATCGGTTTGATATGGAAGTTTATATCGATAATATACATCGATTTGTTTTCCATGAAAATTCCATTGTTAATGGAATGAGATTTTGGGTTTATCGTGAGCTGTGTTTTAAATGACATTAGTTCTTTAACCCAGTTAAAGATAAGATTAATTTCTTAACTTTAAAGAAAATCATTAACTAATGATTTTTGGAGATTTAAAAGTGAATTAGAGTTTTAATGAATCTTTAATTAGATTGAAATGTGAATCTGAAAACTAAAATTATCAAATTCAAGAAATGATCGAGAATGGAGTATCACCAGTTTTTCTCCAAGCGATAGTTAAATCTTTAATTAGATTTGGACGTGAAATGGTAATTAAGTTATCGATAACACTGTGGTGTTAGATATGAAGTATTACCAGTTTTACTTCATGGGATGAATAGATTAAGATTGAGAAATTAAGCAAATGATTACTTCAGTAAGGTTCGCTAATCCCGACTAGTTTGTATAAACCTTAATTTGGTTTGAACTGATATCCAAAGGAAGATTAAAGAATAAATTTAAAGAATTTATCTTTGATAAAATTAATGGGAACCTTTCTGAAAGTATAAGAATATTTGAATGAAAGAATATTCTGAATTGGAATGAGGCGTATGTTGTGTTTTTATAGCACTTGTTTATTATATACGCGAGTTATTCGGAAAGACCGGGTTTATCCCATTCTGAATAACTGAATCGGCGATGAATCGACGATGGAGACGGTGGTTGAAGATCGGAGGTCTTCACATCATTTGGATGATTACTGATGTCTTGATTGGGATGTACACCCAAGACAAGGTAATAAGTGGTGATCGTCCAGACGTACTTGGAGATCGACCGGATATGCGAGGTCCTCTCTCCTGTATTGGACATATGGGACGAGGAATAAGGTCCCTCCGTTTTCGTTCAAACCCAGAACGAACTTGTAAATGGAATGTGCGTATAACATTGGATTTCATTCTGTGTGATTGATAGACAATGGTTGCATAGCGTGAATTGTCCGTGTGGCATGATGAGATGAAAATGACCAAGGCTTCTGTTGAAAAGCAGAGTCTTGTGGTTGATGATCAAAGCACGGCTTTAATATAGCATAGCTTTGTGTAGCATTAGTTCGCGAGCCTCACACCCCGGTGTGAACCAGAAACGAGGAGGACCTCAGGGAGGACATGCGTTTCCTTCTAGCTAGGAGTGGTGTCTAGGTTTTGCACGCCCAGATGTTTTACTTATGTGGATGATGGATAGCGAGGCGCCTCGGTTATATCGGCACTGCGGGGCCGTTGGATGGTATGGTCTTTATACAGACCAGATTGACGCCTCATAGGGCGGGAAACGCAGTGTTCAGGCATTTTAATCCACTCCTGTGGACCGGTCCTGATGATCCAAGGGTCACTCGAGCTCTGATCCTGTGGGGTGGAATAGGGCGTCTCGAAGCAGTAAGTACGACCCCTTTCCTTGGTTCACAGACAGAAATCCAACTTCCAATACATGACATTTCAGTTTTGATTGTACAGCCTAGTATGGCGACATAGTGGGATGGGGCACTATGTCGTCTATGATTGATACATTATATTTGAAGTTGTTTTATACACTTTACACTTATAATAGTATCAAAATGATTTGTTTTTAACGTACCAAGCATGTTTGGCTATTATAAGGTAAAACTCTATCCTCCGGCTTGTGTTGCATTGTGAGATGGGACCTGAGTCTTATAATAGCTTCATTTTTCCAAAAAGCATTGCGCTGTTTTGTTATATGCACTGGTATTCTTGGGAGAAAACCCGTTCCGTGTTATACGCGTGGTCCCTTGATATATCTGATTTTAAAGTAAATTTTTAAATAACTGTTTTAGTTCTCACACTAGTCTCATGACTGACCTGGAGTTTATTGTTTTAACCTAAACTCTGGGTGCCCCTATTTTCGACACGGGCAGCTAGTAGTTTTGGTTTTGCAGATTTATATTCACAGGATCCTGGTTTAAAGCTGCAATGATATTTGGAAAGCACTGTATCTGTATATTCCTTTCAGTTGTGATTTTGTATTATTTTCCGCTGCATTGTAATTTATAAATCTCTAATATTTATCGAATGTAAATTATTTATTCTTGTACTCTGATGTATATTGTTGTAATAAGCATTGAAATGTTCTTCTGTTTGTGTTCTGATTTGTCTTGTCCTCAATTCAATCCGGGCTTTCCTATACAGGGAAGTTCGGGTTGCTTCACATTTGATTTGAGATACATGAATACAGAGGATGTATTAGTGTTGATTTTCGAGATCTAAAACTCTAATCGTTACATGCGCACTAGGCATTCTTATGATGGTTTGCTTTTTACGACTGATGCAAATGTTGGTCATGCAAGATTGCTACCGGTTAGAAGTTTTCTTTTGGTGTCAACTCCAGTCATGTGTGGCTGCAACTGATTACTCGACGCGCGTAGCTGGAGGCAGATCTTAGATCATGATTTTGTTTCTGATGATCCACATTCATGTTCACCTGGTGTATGATTGTGAGGTGTTACAAGAAGCTCAAAAACGTGATTGGTAGCCAATTAGTTATTTCATCATTAACGACATGGACTTTGTGGCATTTTGGTTTCAACTTTACACTCAATCGTATATGGCTCCTTTCCTTCATGCTGCATTGGTTGAACCTTCAGTGTCATGTAGCGGTGTCTTATTCCTTATGTTGCCATTCCTTATATAGAGAACTTAGATGTATTATGCTCCACAACCATCCCATGCAGTAGATTATGGTTGGACCATAGGTAATCCTACAATGTGGGATGGCGATAAATATGTTGATATTCCTTGAGTAGAGTTTACCCAGTATCCAAAAGAAGCTACGTTTACGTATGGGGATTTAAATTAGATGCAGTTAAGATTTTGGCAGGTCATGTACATCGAGGATCATTACAAAGTTGGTGTCGTTGGAAAGATATTTCCAAAGCGAACCCGACGGTTTCGGTTTCGGGAAAATCCGATGGTCGGATCTCCCGCACTAATCGTTTGAAATCACGGTTTCAAAACTCGAACTGCAGCTTCGTTATTCGATATATCTTAATTATATATATATATATAATCGATTCTTCGATTTCAAAACCATACTCATTTCATACCTTTGATAAAAATTATATTTTTATCAAACTAACTTCTATTTCAACACTTCACTATTTTTAACAATTCATGTATATACTAAAAATATGATTTTTATTGTTAAACAATTTATTTCAAAACACGACTATTTTATATAGTTCATATAGATGGTAAAAATATGATTTTATTATAAAACAATTTATTTCAAAACACGAATACCATTCAACACATGAATTTCTATTCAACGAATGAATTTCAATTCAACACATGAAGGTTTTTTATAGTTTATATATATAGATAAAAAGGTGATTTTTATATTTAAAACACGAATACCATTCAACACATGAATTTCTGTTCAACGAATGAATTTCAATTCAACACATGAAGGTTTTCTATAGTTTATATATATATAGATAAAAAGGTAATTTTTATATTTAAAACACGAATACCATTCAACACATGAATTTCTATTCAATGAAATAATTTCAATTCAACACATGAAGGTTTTCTATAGTTTTTATATATATAGAAAAAAGGTGATTTTTATATTTAAAACACGAATACCATTCAACACATGAATTTCTATTCAACGAATGAATTTCAATTCAACACATGAAGGTTTTCTATAGTTTATATATATAGATAAAAAGGTGATTTTTATATTTAAAACACGAATACCATTCAACACATGAATTTCTATTCAACGAATGAATTTCAATTCAACACATGAAGGTTTTCTATAGTTTATATATATAGGAAAAAAGGTGATTTTTATATTTAAAACACGAATACAATTCAACACATGAATTTCTATTCAATGAATGAATTTCAATTCAACACGTGAAGGTTTTCTATAGTTTATATATATAGATAAAAAGGTGATTTTAATTGCAAATCAATTTATTTCAAAACATGAATGTCGTTCAATAGATGAATTTCTATTCAACACACGAATATAGTTTCAACACATGAAAATAATTCTAACACATGAATATTATTCAAAACTTCGGTAGCATAACGGCAGGGTAGTTAAAACCGGGGTCGTCCCTAGTACGGCTCCTCGCTCTACCTTAAAGCCTCACAGCTTTTGACAATGGGGATTTCATGCATCTAGTTCGCACGCATGCGGCATGTATATTTTTCATTTCCACAAATTAATCCTATGTGGTTTCAACCAAATAATTCTCAACCACAAACGGGTATTTTTCAACCACTATCAATTAATTTCAACCACAAACAATTCTAATCGACCAGTTTTCACATCAATTACAACCAATAAATATCGTCCATGGTTTATGGACGAGGGGCGTATATATATATATATATAAGCATTTCACTTCTATTTCAACACATTTATAATTATTACAACGCATATATAACTTATACATCGAACGTACAACTTACACAACGCTTATACATGAGGTGTACAACGCCTATATAAGTCATACTTCGACTATATAATTTATTCATCGTCGTTTTCCATATCGTTTATAATTTAGAAATATCACATTGGGTTCCACTCCACCAAAAATAGCAGAAGGCTCAGAAAAATATGCGGTCTCTTCTAGAATGTAGAAGACGTCCACACGAGTCCACTGTCTCTTGTTTCACTGAATTTTGTCAAGAAACGAAAAAAATATGATTTTTACAGTGAAATAAAAAACCGTAGCGCTTTAAACTTCTATAACATAGTTTAAAAAAAACAACCGTATACCTTCACAGTTTCGTTCAAAACTAGGTTAGCGATTATCACCAAATCCAAGCAACTAGGGGATGATCAACAAATGCCACGACGTAGGGCTTCGAACAGCGCACCAGGGGGTGGGGACCGCGGCGAACTCGAACTAGAGAGGAGGGCACGGCGACGCTCGAAAGTCCCAGACTTTCTGGGCTTGGATCTTGCTCCACACGACACGATAGATGGCAAGGGTTATATGGATTTGAAGCTTGGAGGACCCTCTTCAAAAACCTTAACTAGGGCGCTCGATTTCGTGGAGAGAATAAAGAGAAAAAGGGGAGAGAAGGAATCAGCTGTAGCCGCCGTTCGTTTTTGGGGGTTTCGGAAGTGAATACGGGGAAAGAGAAAGTAAGGGATTGGCCAGATAATTTATTTATATATATATTTTTAAAATCTCGAAAATACCCCCTTTCACCCACGAACCCCTTTCCGACCCAACGACTGTCGTCCCTAACGTTTCACCCCCATTCCGAACACAATGGGATATGTTTCGTAGGCCCATTCGACTGTTTCAGTCAGTTTTCCTTCAAATTAAAATATAAAACATTAATTTGAACGTATATTTCAATTTTCCGGGGCCACATACTGATTCTAAAAATTACAGAAAAATAAATCTAGCTATGTTTTGACGATATGGTCCCAACAAAACTAGTTTCGTCAAATTCTGAGACCGTTTGAAAAATGGCCCATTTTTGGTCGATCCAATTTAACTGTAATTGACCATAGCACGTTTTCCTTAGCCACGCTCAAATATTAACTTCAAAAGTTATGAAATTTGAAACCTAGCAATAATTTGACATCCCGGATCCAACGAAAGTGGTTTCGTCGAATTCTGAGGTCGTTTGCAAAATGGTCATTTTCTGGTCGATCCAATTTAATAGAAATCGACCAAACACATTTTCCTTTGCCACGCTTACATACTAGCTTCAAAAAAATTGTGAAATTTAAAACTTAGCAATAGTTTAACATCCCGGATCCAACAAAAGTGGTTTCGTCGAATTCCGAGGTCATTTGCAAAATGGCCATTTTCACGGGCTATATATATTCTATAGCGACCTTTCTGAAAATTCATTTGGCCATAACTTTTGCTTCCCGCTATGAAACTTCAATTTTTCAGATTCGTTAGAAAGATATTCATTAACAGATTTAAATATTTTTGGTTTCACTCAAATCCGTTTTGTTTTGAACCCGGTACAGTCAGTTAAAGTTTGAATTCAAATTTTGAAATTACCGCGCCATTTCAGGCCTTGTTTATAATTAGAAATAATTATATTCATTTTCAATGTCGATTCAAACTTACTTTTCATCGTTATTATTTAAAATATTTATTTTAAATATTTAAAATCCACTAAAATAGCCAATTTAAAATTTTTAAATTGGTTCAGATTTTCCAGGTCGTTACACATAACGTCATTATCTATCCTTTTCCCTCTCAAATTTTTTGACTTCTTTTGCCTTCATATATAATTGTGTTGTAAGTTTAACATTTATTGTATGCTCACCAGTTTGTTTGTTGTGTCTACTGTAATTAATTTCAAGTTATTCCCTTGTGCTTCTTGGAAGGACTACCAGTTATAATAGTTGTAAAAGGGATATCTTCGTATGCATCAGAATAACCAGGACTTGATTCATCGCCCATCTTTCCAGGTAAGAATTGCAATATCGAATGCTCTTGTTGCATTTTCCATCCTCTATGCTTCTTCGATAGTATGTTGTAGTAGTATTGCATGTTGAAAGGTTGACTATTATGCTTAGCTAAGTACAATGCATTTGCTTTATTGAGATGTAAATGTTGGAGTACCATTATAAATAAGGCAAGAAAACAAAATAATTTAACCAACTAATTTAAATGCATTACCATATTAATATTATTTGTCCCACTTTTCTCTCTTGTATGCCACTTATTCGTTTATTTTCCAACATTGACAGGCATAATTTGTTCTTTTCTATGGATTCTTCAAAGAATCAATGTTTTTGGTGGATATTTAGACCTCGCTTGTGAAAAATTGCAAACAAATATCCTAAAAGAGCTTTCACATTGGCTCGCATATTATTCTTATCTTTAGAACATTCAATCCACTAGAAGGAATGTTCAGCTTGCTCGTCGGACAATCATTTTCGAACTTTTGAAAAATTAAGAGCCTGATTTCCAAAATCTTCGCTTAGAGATTCACTAATGTTTATTCCATATGTTTGCTTTTTCCTTGGTTGAGCGAAAAGCACATTAGTGATCATACTAATATGTTCTTCTTCTACTACATCACCATAATCAAATTAGTTTCTTCGTTTCCCCATTCACTATGTCCAAATTGATTATTAAGATTTCTAATTAGATTTTAAGTAGAATAAGGCACCACACTTCATTATTGGCTATCAGGATATAATAGTCTTGTATTAAGGTGCAGTTTTGTTGAAATGAAATGTTTGAAAGTAAAATGAATTTTGAGCGTTTTGATAACACTTTGAAATTTGTAGCGAATTATAGAAATTTTGATTTTGTGGAGGATGATAAGAATTAGGAGTTTGCTTGGAATGATATTGGTTGTGTTGGTGAGAATTTTGAGATTGATATTTGTTTTGACTAGGTTAACAGTGGAACATGTTGCATATAACAGTGTTGTATACAAAATTATATGATTTTTTGTTTGATGATAACAACCAAATATATATTATTATAAATGTGTTTGTTATTGAACTGTTTCATATATTCATCGTAGTCAAGAATATAATATTTATATTTAAATAGAATACGATTGACATTCATATATTCATACAGTATTGTATTTAAATTAAATATTGTATTTCAAACATTCAAACAGTAGAACTATTTATAACTCCACTATTTGAACACATCCCATTTCATATACATTCACATAAGATTGTACTTGTAAATAAACTGAATATAATAGGCAAGTTTGTTTGACAACAATAAAATAATATTTTATTTCAATCAAATTTGTTTATTACAAATATCAATACAATAATCTTTTTTATACACAGCTCCTCACTACAACACTTACACTCAGCTATACATACACTTTGACATTTATACATTCACGTATTTATACAAACTCATGTACATATACACTTATATACATTTCACTGTCTTCTATCTTTTGTCTTCACAGCTCTCTGTCAGTCTTGTCATCATCTGCTTACCTGTCACATGAAAAACACACACATAGTACACTGCAATAGAAATAAAAACTGAATACATGCAAATTTGAATTTTAATTTTGAAATTTTATTTGCCTCAGTTTTTCTGGTGTGTTTTCTCAGCATTTTTCTGACTTGATCTGATTTTCATATTCATCCGACTGTGTCTAGACAACTTGTGATATTCACAGTGATACGCTGTAAATACCACAAGATAGACAGTATGTATATACGGTGCAAGGACAGAAAAAATATTCTGGATGGCTGCATATACACAAGTGTATATATACACGTGTGCACTGCCACGTCAATCCAATGTGCAACTGAGGAGCAGCCACGTGGACCAACTCGACTCAGTGCACACATGAAAACAACTCAATAAAAAGTCAACAACAAATACAATGGAAGTGCAAAATTTCAGATCAGCCAAAAAATGTGACACACGTGGCAGATCACCTCAAGTTCAAGTATTTTATATGGCAGATCACTTCTTTAAACAGGTGGACAAACATGTCAGATCAAGTGTAGTTATCAAGGCAGATCAAATGATCAGCATGGGTCAGATTTATTGAAAACAATTTGGCAATGTATAAAGATTAAACAAGGGACAAGTGAAGGATCAAGAGTGATAACATGGTATGCAAGTGCAAGTGCAACAATTACAAAGTAGCATATGTGTGAACAACAACTAGTCAAGCATTTATACAGCCCAGAAAGGAAAGCACAACATGGTGTATTAGCATGATGGGAGCAGTTTATACATAGGAATGGACATATACATGAAGCCAAGTCAGAATACCATTTCCAAAGCAGCAAGAAACGCATGTATGCAGTCGAAACAAAAGTGGACATAATTCAAGTGCAGCATGGTGCATGAATGGTCATAACAGCAAGGATACAAAGTGAAACATGTATGCCAGCATTAAAAGTGCCATGGCGGAGCATGGTGCAGCCAACTCAAGTGCATCAAAGTAGCAGTGGAGCAAGTAAAGTACAATGGTGCAAATATCAAACTAGAGCATGAGCAGAATGGTGAATGAAGTTCAAAGCATAGCAAACTCAACATGAAACAAGGACAGTGTACATGTGCTATACTACATGGTCCAATATACCAAGAAAACAAACATGAGGAAGACAGTTTTATATTTGTACAGCTTGACAAATGCAAGAATTTTCAAGGCAGACAAAACGATATGGTGATGTATACATGGTGTATGCAAATAGTAAAGGGTCAGTGCTGTTCATCACAAACAGGTTCGACTCGACAAGCCACAATGAAACGAAACTGCATGAACTTATATGGAAAATGTTTTTATTTGGGAAAATCAGCATTCTTGTTTCTATTTTGCTTCCAGATTTAGCAATGTCGAATAGAACCTTTTAAATGTTTTCTTAAAATCAACATGCATATTTCTATGGACAAACCATTTAAATATGTTTCCAGTATTAGACTAATTTATTGGCAAGAAACCAGTTTTTAAGAATATACAGTATGGAACAATCAAGCATGGAAAGTTTTTTTTAAAAGCAATTTGCAGAGCAAGTGTATCCGGCAAGAAGTCTTTCCATTTGATTTCCAGATGTCAACATATTTTGTCACGACATCAAAGAGGGAAATCAAGCAAGTTACATGCAAGATCATTTCAAGTTCAGAATCATTTTTCAATCAAAACTATTTAAATTTGGCATGTCAATCTAGCAGTTCAAATCAAAAGAGGAAACCTCGCAGATATTAAAGGCAACAAATTCGTTTTCAGTCAACTTTATCAAGAAATTCAAAAAGGGGAAAACCGCATAAATCAGGGCAAGTCATACGTGAAATCAGAGTGTTGGTATGGGGTTTACAAACCCTATTTAAATCACTAATTACATCATTGGCATCCATCGAAAATCGAACACAGTCACTTCAAAGAAAAACAAAGAAATCAATTTCATTTTACTCACAGATTTTCAATCGACAATTTCCCAAATCGTAGACAAAGCAAGCCACAAGTTTTCGAGCTTCAGAGATTAATCAATTCATCAAGCATCGACACGATTTAGGATTACATAGGAACACTAGCAATTTTCCTTTCCATCGCCGCCATTTTTCATTCTCCAGAATAGAAGAGAGATCGTGCAAAAGCAAACTGGTGTGGCCGGTCAAAATATTCTTGGCTAAGCCAAGATTAGTATAAAAAGGGAAGATTATTTTTGCCTAGTTTTAAGGGATTCTTTTTATTTATTTTTGTTGTATTTTCAATTTCTTTTGTAACCATCTGAACAGTTGCTAGAGTCTGTAAAATTCTAGGGGAAACCAGTTAGGGGTTAACTGACAATTTACTAGTGTCTGTAAAACTTGGGGAAAATCGGGTCTAGTGGATATAGATTAATCTAGGGTTTTGAGTGTAGGATTAGAATAAGAGCGAGGGGTTCGCGAGTGTACATGGTCTTATATGAAGGATTTATTCTTTACCCAGTAGAAACCTTAGGAATGCAGCGGTAGGTAGGATTTTGCCAAAGCTGGGTATATCGTATGTTATTTACTTTCTGTATTTTTAGTTCTGCTGCATTCTGTGATCTGTGAACATTTTAATATCCTGTAATATTTAAACTCTACGATAATTTGTGATGAACCCTATTCACCCCCACTCTAGGGTTAATCTAGATCCAACAAGTGGTATTAGAGCAGGTTATTTCATTAACTCTAGAGTAATGGGTCATTCTAGTTGTCAATCTTCTGAGAGTCAGTCTAGTGATATTCCAATTATTTTCAATGGAACAGATTTTTTAATATGAAAATCAAAATTCGAATTATATTTAAAATCTGTCAATTTTGAATATTGGGGTATTATTGAAAAATTGGGAGATATGTTAGATAAGAAGAATAAGGTTTTAAATGCTCGTGTTATGCATATTATTTATTCCTATCTTGGTAATGATCAATTAAAATTTATCTCTCATTGTTTAACTGCGCAGGATATCTTGAGAACTCTCAACATGCTATATGGAAAATATGACAGCTTCTCAAAACCCTCAACTACCAACTCAGATTCAGATATGTGCTTAACTGGAGCTATTAATGATGATCCAGATAATGGAAATTTTTCATATGAAGAATTGATTTCTCATTGTAATGATTTAATTAAAACTGTTAATGGTCTCCAATTGAAAAATATAATTCTGAGTTGCGATGCAAAAATAATATTTTGAAATTAAAATTTGAAAACTCCGATTGCAAGAATTGTTCCAATTTGAAAAATGATTTAGCTTATCTCAATATGAATCTTCAGAAATTTGAAAAAGAAAATATCATTTTAAAACAAAATGAAGATGAGTTAATTTATTAAAATGATTCTTTGCAAAAGGAGTTGGATAATATTAATTCCAAACATAAATTTTTTGAAAAAGAAAGTTTGCAGATAACTGAATCAATTTTGAAAGATTTTGAAAAGGAAATTGAAAAATTCAAAGATTTTGAAAAATCTGAGTTTGAAAAGAAAACTAAGTTTGAATCTGAGATTGCTGAGTCCTAAACCAAAATTAAATTGCTTAAAGATGAAAATTTGGTTTTGAAATCTGATTTTGAAAGATGTAAGATCACTGAAAATCGTTGTTCAGATTTATTGAAAGAAAACGGTGATCTTAAAACTAAAATTCAACAACTTGAAACAACCCTGGCAAAATTTTCAAACGGTGGAAAATCTTTAAATATGTTTGTAACAACCCGCAAATTCTGAACCAATTTAAAATTTTTATTTTAGAAAATTTTAATGAATTTTGAGGATATAATATAATTTATTATTAATAATAATGGCTAGAATTTATTTTTGTCGATGTTAGAACAAATAAATTTAATTTAAATATAAAAGGAGTTAGAAATGGCGCGGTAGTTTGAAAATTTGATTTTAAACTTTAACTGAATGTACATGATTCAAAATAAATCAGAATTGAGTGAAACTAGAAATATTTGAATCTATTTAATCATATCTTTCTAACCAATCTGAAAAATTGAAATTTCATAGCGGAAATCAAAAGTTATGGCCAATTCAATTTTTAGAAAGGTCACTGTAGAATTTATATGGCCCGAAAGGCTACTTGTCACATATGAAGGAATTTCGACTCGAAACCACTTCCATTGAGTTCGGAATGATGTTTCTGCATTGAAAAACAGTAAACACTTATATATTTTGAGTTTCAGAATTTATTTGTTTAAAAATGAATTTTTAATATTAAATATATTGGCCTTAAAAATAGTCATTTTTCAAACGACCTCCGTTTTCGACCAAACCACTTTTGTTGGAACCGGAATGTCAAATTATTGCTAGGTTTCAATTTTCAGAATTTTTCGAATTAATATGTGAGCGTGGCAAAAGAAAATGTGTTTTGACTATTTATAGTTAAATTTAAGTGAAAATTAGGCTCAAATCCCTAAAATGGAACTTAATTCACACCACATCCAGTGAAAGTTTTAATGCATTTCCGGTCCCTATTTTAAGGTGCCGCCCAAAATTTTCATCCCCTTCCGCCTTGTCCCATGCCGTGTTACGTGTTTTTCCAATTCTGACCAAAAAAAAAATGCGCCAAACAGTAAAAAAAAATTCTAAAATCTGGAAATAATCCGAGGAGTCCACGCAAATTAAAAAAAAAAGTTGCATACTTCTGTGCAACTATTGCTTATAGTAGCATACATGTATGCATATATTTATATAGTGTATTTATGCTGAAAATCTAGACCAATATACGCATACATGTATGCAACTATTAGCAAATAACTGCGTACATTTATGCATACAAAGTTGAACTGAGATTCACGTGTAACGAAAAGTTGCATGCATGAATGCAACTATTCTGTATATATGCATGCATGTGTGCAACAATTTTAAAAGGGGCGACGGCTGGCGGATACGCGCATGAATGCATGCATTTATTTTGTACAAGAGCATAAATGTGTGCAATAATGTCTGAAAACGGCGAATGCTTTAAAAAACAGGCCAAATTTGAATATATGCATAAAAGGATGCATGTAATGCAGTTTAGCTGCATACATGTATGCATTTATACTGCAGTTTAGGCGCAACACTGAAATATAAGCATGAATGTATGCAACTATTTACAAATAGGTGTATCTTTTGATGCAAAAACCTGCTGTTTCACTGATTTTGTGTTATTTTGAGTTTTGACGTGGTTTTTTATTGTTTTTCCACCTGAATTTTTTGGCGTGAAGGTGTTTTATTTAATAATGAATTTTCGTGATTTTTTTATATTTTTTTATATGTTTTTGAAAAATAGGGACCTAATTTACAATAAGTTTAGGACCAGATGTGAGCCTAATTTTGAAACTTAATAGGGACCTATGACAAACGGACCCTAAATTTAAACGCCTTAAAAATAGCCATTTTTCAAACAGTCTCAGAATTCGACGAAAATAATTTTGTTGGATTCGTATCGTCATAAGAAAGCTAAAAATATTTTTTTTAGAATTTTTTAGGTCATATGTGGCCCCGGCATATTTTAATGTACGGTCAATATTTAATTAATTTTTAATGCAATTTAAAAAAAAAATCGTACAGATTTCGGAATTGGGCCACGAGACCTATCCCATTGCGTTCAGAAGGTGTCAAAACCTTAAGAACGACAGTAAGAAGGCCCAAATCAGAGAAAATCCGAAAATCCACCTTTTAAGCACAATTTTCGAGATTTAATATTAAAATATTCAGGCCGAAACCCTAACCCTAATTTCAGCCGCCACCTAAACCGAAGGCCAGAATTTCTCCAATATCAAACGCTCATAACTTTTGATCCGCTCAACGAAAATCGACAAACTTGGTACCAAATCGAAGCTTTCGGAGAGATCTTTCAATCCATACGGTCAAGATCGGGTTTTGGTTCATGGATTTCACGAATTCTTGGCTGAAACGTGGCGGGTTCGGGTTCGATTTTTGAGACGAGGTGGAGGCCGAGTTGGGTGGCCTTCTGGGCGTTGGTGGCTCGCGGGCGGGGCGTCGGAGTGGCGAGGTCTGATCGGCGGTCGGGTGATCCTAGGGGGGCGCGCAGAAGGAGGGGATGGCGAGTTGGGTTCGGCATAACATGATATCGAGGAAGAAGGTCTTTTTTTTATTATTATTTTATTAATTTAATATTTAATTTATGCGATCTTTAAAAATCAATATCTCTTTCATACGAGGTCCGATTGACGAACCGTCAGTTGCGTTGGACTCGTCTTTCCGAGATCTTCGCGATGGCGCAGACCAGAGCTGATTCCGAGACAGTCGAATTTTCAACAAAAATCAATGTGAGAATTCTGAATTTTATTATTTAATTAATTATAAATTATTTTCTTGCGTTAAAAATAATTGTATTGTGATGTAATTCAAATCTGTAATGTTCTGTGATTGATGAATGGTTGATTTGTGGTTGGTGGTTTGTTTTGTTGTGCATGATATGCTAGATCGGCGTTGAATTTAACATATGGGTGAATTTTATTTGCAATTAGAAAATAAATCTAAATTTAGATTTAAATCATATTTTATTCAGATCTGTTTATTCTAGTTTATTTAAAAAAATATTATTTTTATTATTCTAAGATGAACCATAGAATTTGATCGACAAATAAAAACTAATTTTTTTTTTGGTATTACAATAGTATTTAATCGACAAAATAAAAACTTCACTTTTGTTTATTTGTTTACTTTGCAACAGGAAATGAACAACAAATAAAACCTTACTTTTATTTGTTTACTTTGCAATAAGATTTGAACGATAAATAAAATATTCTTTTTATTTGTTTATTTACAATAGAATATGAACAACAAATAGAATATATTTTTATTACGATAGAATTTGGCTAACTAATAAAAATCCTATTTTTGTTTGTTTACATTTGGAACACGGTTTATGAATTATAATAAAAACATAAAACGTTCATTTGTTTGAATTGAAACCTTGTTAATGATAAAATTTGCATTTTTACTGTATATATAGAATAGGTTAAAAATGTTCATCTATTTGGAATGAAAACATGAAACATTGAAAAATCTCATTTTTAATGTAAAGAATGATTCATATGAAAATTGTGTATGATAGAATTGTCAAAAAACAAAGCTATCCTTTTTATTTGTTTTTGTTGAAATGTTATAAATAAATCAAAAAGATTACATTCTCAATGTAATTAGAAATAAATTAAAAAGATTACATTTTTCAATGTAATCAAAATTGAAATAAAATGATTACATTTTTTTATGTAACTAAAATTGAAGTAGAATGATTACATTTTCAATATAATTAATATTGAAATAGAAATAACATTTTGGTTAAAGCATAAGTATTGAAAAAAAAGAGATCACATTTTTGGCCAAACTTTATTAGTGAACATTTTTGGCCAAAACTTTATTAGTGAATGAAAATATCACTTTTGTCAAAACTTGACTATTGAATTGAAATTTTCATTTTTTTCAAAATCTGATTATTGAATTGAAAGTATCATTTTTGTCAAAACTTGATTACTGAAAATAAAAGTAACAATTTTGTTTACATTTTTATATAAATAAGAAATTATTTTCAGAAGTTACGTAGAAAATAAAGTTTGTTCTTTTATTTGGAATTACCTATGCGAACATAACTTGAAAATAAACAGTACATTTTTATTTGTGTTCGACAACACCAATAAAACTAGAAAATAAAACATATATTGAAAATAAAGATTTGTTCTTTATTTTGTGTTCAAAAATGTAAATATATTTTGAAATTAAAATTTATTCTTTTATTTGCACTCACCAATGCAAATACATACATATATTGAAAATAAAGTTTAATTCTTTCATTTGCATTTATCAATATATATATATGCATTGAAATTAAAGTTTATTCTTTTATTTGCATTTATCAATGCAAATATTCAATGAAACTATAGTCTAATTTCTTTATCTATAATTACTGATACAAATGTACACACTTTTATACATTTAACAGAATTTGTTTAAATTATACTTTGAAAATAATTTTTATTTTTTTTATTTTTATTCACTAATGTAAATATAATTTAAAAACAAAACTATTCTTTGTTTGCATTCATAAATGCAAATAATTTTTTTTAAATAAAATTTGTTTCTTTTATTTACATTCAATAATGTAAATACACTTGGGAAATGAGGTTCTTTTTACATTCACTCAATATACCTTTAAATAAAAGTAAAAGTTACATTTGTTATTTGCATTCCTTGTTGCAAACAAAACCTTAAAATAAAGTTCATCTTTGTTTGCAATTCATTAATGCAAACAAACCATCAAATTTAAAATTTTATTCTTGATTTATAATTTTGATATGAATAAAGATTGTCTGAAATAAAGGTTAGAATTTAAAAGTTACATTTTAATAACTAAACATCTAATTTTTATCATTAGAGTAAAATAGACAAAAACACTCATTTGTCTAAATTAAAAGAATAAAACAAAATATAGCATTAGCATATTTTATTAGAATTGAAAAACAAATTATTCATTTCGGTAAATTTATATTAGTTAAAAACAATTATTCATTTTTGTTAATTTACATTAGTTAAAATAATTATTCATTTTAGTCAATTTATACTAGTTAAACTAAATTATACATTTTGTCAGAAATATTCATTTTGGTCAAAATGAATTAGTTGAAGCAATTTATATATATATATATATATGTTTGGCAAGATATATACTTGTCAAGATAGGTTAGTTAAATCAAAATATTTATCATTTTGTCTCATTAGAATTGCCAAAACAAAATAACCATTTTTGTTTAGAGTTTAAATTAGCAAAATAGAAATTGTCAATAGAGACAAAGTTATTATTCTTATTCATTCATTGCAATAGAGATATTTTTTTGTCATCATTATATGTATTGTGTATTACACTTCCATTCGCAAGTTACCCGACTTGTGTATGTGATTGGGACGATAATTTTTCACACATCACCCAAGTGCACAAATTAGTTTATTATTTGTTTGTTGGTTGAAACCCCACACGGGTGTTGGGATGAAAATTTACATACACTAATCCCAATATTTAGTTATATGTTGGTCGTTAGATCAACAGGCTGCGATGAGCGTTATTATTTAATTTTAACGCTTACACAGTGGAAATTACACTTTGGATGTAGATGGATGATTTTACTATTGTTGTCATATATATGATGTGTGTGAAATCCATATAATCCAAATTATATGGTAAATGTTTGAGTCGCATTTCGATTCAGGGGTTCTTTTAAATAAGAATATATTTTTTACATTAGAAATCCTTTTTATATAAAGTGCATATATTTTCATAATATATTTTTAATCAACTATATGTTAAAACAAAGAATATTTGAAAAAGAAAGAATTTGTAATATAAAGAATACTTCTCATTTAGAATCTTTATATAAAGAATATTTTTATGATTATTTTAAGATATGTTTTTAAAAGATTACTAGCATTTGCAATTATATTGTGTGATATGAAATAAATTGAGATGTGAAGTGGATTTATCGTGGACGATGTTTTAAACGACATTTGTCCTTTAATCCAATTTACATTGAAATTATTATTCGGAAATTATGAATCTATTTTATAGATTTAAAAAGGCATTTTCTAAAAATCAAGTTTTTCCAATTTAATATATTAAATTGGAATTAAGTGGAAATTCGATTGGTAATAGTCGGAATGGGCTTCTGTAAAAGAAGACCGATATTATATATGGAATTTAAGAGGCTTTGCCATTATTCCATATATATTATTAGTCTGATACAGAAATCCATATCGATTATGTATTGATTTGATTTCTACGGAATTCCATATTTTGGAAATTGATTTATAGATTTTATTTTCAGAGTTTATCTTTGATAAAATTAATGAGAATCTTCTAATACGAATATCTTATTAAAAGAATATTCTGAGTTGGAATGTGGTGTAATGTGTGATTTTCCAATATTTGCTTTTTAATCCCAAAATACGCGAGTTATTCAGAAAGACCGGGTTTAACCCATTCTGAATAATCATCACGACGATCAAGAGTTGAAGATGAAGACGGGGATTGAAGACCGAAGGTTATCGCATCGTTGGGATGATGATGATTGGTATCTTGGATTGGGATTGGCCTTCCAAGGCAAGGTATTTAATAATGATCACCCAAACGCATTTGGAGATCGACGGACACGTTGTTTCGCTCAGACCCAGAGCGGACTTGTAAATGGATTGTGTGTCTGACATTGTATTCCTTCCTGCTGTATTTGTTGAACGCTACTGATTATATATTTCTATTTGGTGGTGAAGAATTTATTCTTTACTTATCACCCTTCTCTAAGACATATGAGCTTAGATGTTATATATATATATTGGTAGATGATCAATAATATGGTAGGGTCTGACAATGTGACATGCTAAGATGCAAACGATCAAGGCTTTGTTGAAAAGCAGGCCTTGTGGGTGATGATCAAAGCACAGTCTCTTTAGGCATAGCTTTGTGCATATCGTGACTTCGCGAGCCTCACACCCCGGTATGAGTCAAAAACGGGATTAGGACTGCAGGGAGTGCACACGTTTCTTTCTAGCTAGGGGTAGTGCTGGTGCTTTAACACGGCCCAGCATTTTACTTATGTGGATTATGGATTGAGGTACCTCGGGTTTTTATAGGCCGGAAGTGGTCATACTATAGGTTCATAGGAACCGGGAAACGCGTGTTCAGGCATAATTAATCCACTACTGTTATGTGGGGACCAGCCCTGAAGATCCAAGGGTTCACTGCGGGGGATCCTAGGGCATTTGCTAGAGTGTCTCGAATCAGAAGAGGACGGTCCCAAGCCTCGATTTCATGACAGAAAACCAATTCCCAATACGACACCACGGTTTTGATTGTAAACTTATATATGGCGACATAGTAGGATGGGGTACTATGCCGTCTAAGATTAATACATTTATATTGAAATGTTTTAAGTATATATATACACACTAATAATAATATCGTTTTTACGTATCAAGCATCTTTTGACCATTATAAGGTAAAACCCTATCCTCTGGTGTGCGTTGCATTGTGTGATGGGACCTGGGTCTTATAATGGTTTCATTTTCCTAAAAAGCATTGCGTTATTTGACGATTTACTTTATTTATGCACTGGTAATCCAATGGAGCAAACCCGTTCCGCGTTAGCAGCGTGGTCATGTGATTAGCCTACTTATTAGATAGGTTAAGTTAAGAATTCTCACACCAGTCCCACGACTGAACTGTAGTTTGTTTCACTTTGCAAACTCGGGTGCCCTCTTTCCACACGGGCAGTCGAGTAGCTTTTTGCAGATATAGTTAAGCAGGATGCTGGATTGAAGTCTGAAGCTGGGTCCAGAATATTAATGGCCTTCCGCTGAGATTAGTTCCGCTGTGATTAGTTCCGCTGCAATGTATTTAATTTATTGTAAATGTATCTTCCGTTGTATTATTTATTGATGTACTCTGATATATTCTGTACTTTGATGTAACATTTATTATTGATGTTATAAAAGTCTGTGTTGTTGTTCTGATGTGTTGTATGCCCAAAGTTAACGTACGCGGGTTTTGAACGGTCTTAATCGATCTTGCGATCGATTGGGGTTGGGCGAAATCCGGGTCGTTACAATGTTGTTGAAAAATCAAATTTCATCGGGAAATAGAAGTGGACTTTGTTTTGGGAAATCTAGGTTTCCGAAAGGAGAAGTTCAAATGATTTTAAAAATCCTTCAACCTTCATTGAAAAGAATCATCTTGATAATTTGAACTTTGATAATTCCAAAGGATTTTTGAATCAAAAGCAAAATGTGAATTTGTTTTGTAATAATCCATCTAAACAATCCAGGATACCAAAAAGAGATAAAACAAACTTTGTTAAATTTAAACAGATATGGGTTCCAAAGGGAACGAAGGTAAATTTAGATGGATTGTTATACAAACAAGTCTGGGTACCAAAACATATAAATACATCTGTGAGTGGTTTCGCAAGTTTTGTTAGACCACTCGATCCTTTCAACTGCTAGGTACCGAAGAAGGCTGAGGAGCTGCATTGCTAAAGAAAAACTGGATTCAAACTGCTTCATATTTCTGAATAATTCACAATTTCTTAGCCAAATCTGATGAGTCAGAGATTCTAGTTTACGTCGTTTCAGGTATGATCTCTAGACTCACAATTTCTTTTGTATATTCCCTGTTTTTATTTTTCCTATTTTTTCCTTATTCCCCTTCTTTTTATTTTTCTGATCTGATTTGTCACTGCAATATTTTTCTGTTTCTTTCTTCTTGGGCTTCGTTAACTTCAAGTTGCGGAACTCTTGATTTTCTAGAAATTTGCTTTACTTGAATGAAAATCTTATAATTTTAATCATTTCCTGATCTTGTGTTTAAACTTGTACATATCTGCAATTATTTTGAAATTTATTTTCTGATTTATGAATTCATAATAGTGTTGATGTATTCTTGTCATATCTTGAACACTGTTAATTTAAATTCTAAATTTTTTGAAGATCTGAAAGTTTAATGGAATTTCACACACCACTGCTGTTTTTGAGTATCATCTAATTCATTTTAGAAAAGCTTGAAATAATATACTCATTACAGCACACTGCTATTTCTCAGTGGTGATAATTTCATTGTTTTTCAGATTGGCTTGAATATTTTGAATTGTCTTAAATCAGTTATACATCCTGAATTTCATCTTTATTCATGATCGTTATGGTTGAAATCTGTTTGTTTGAAATCATATGAAATTCTTGATATTTTGAACATCACATACCTCTTAAATTTGAAATTATCAATTTTGTGTGACTGATTCATTATATCTCAAATCTTGACATTGATTCAAGTGATTTCAAATAAATTATTTTTAATTTTTTGGATCATGAATACCTCTCAAACTTGATGTAAATGATCTGAAATTTCTCTTATACTTGTCAGAGATAATTTTGAAAATTCTTTGAAAAAATGGTCTTAAATCTCTCTACTATTTCATGGTTATTTGATTTAAATATTTGTTTGTTTAAAATCATTTGAAATCATTGATTTATTAAATCACACACATATCTTGAATCTGAAATTTACATTCTGGTGTGATTGATTCATTGAATCTTGAGAGTTTCATATGCCTCAAATGATTTCAAATAAATGGTATTTTTAATCAATTGATCATGAATCGTCTTATGTGACCGTCATCTTGACAAGTATGATGTTAAAATATTTTCTGTGCTGCTCTGATACTGTTTTGAAAAATGTTTGTTTTGGAATCATCTGTTTGCTGCTTTGATACATGTGCATAATCTGTTATCTTGTCTGCTTGGGCTTTGTACTTATAATTTTTTTGTTTATGATATCCTTACTCGTCTCTCGTGTCATGTTAAAATCCTCATTAATTGAGACATCAAGTGGTATCAGTTGTTTAGAAGCGTTGAATTTTCTTTCGCTGTATAATTTTTTTTTAATCCCTCTTGTCCTGTATAGATATGCATATTCCTCTTGTAATTGATTTTCAATTTTAAAATGATTTATTGATTATTCATTCAAAAATTGAAATCAATATCCAAATTGAACTGTATTTATAATTCATCAACATTATTATCAGAATTTGAAATTGTGATGAGTTATGATTGCAATATATTTCACAACAAGAGGAGATTTTATTTATATTTTCATGATGGTTGAACATTTATTATAATATCTTTGAATTGGAATTATTTCATGGCCATCTTCTTTATCTACCATTATTCTACCATTCACCATGATAATTTTATATTAATGTGGAGGGTTTAATTTTTATTTTAAAAAAATTATCATTCTTTTTGAATAAACAGTGGAAATATTTGTGATAGAAATTGGACTATGTTATTATTCAGAATCAGTGATAATTGGAAATTTTCAATGAACCCGGTATAGTCGAGCATATTTCATAATATAATTAATTTATAAATTTATTTCACAAACCATTTCTGTACCTACCCCATTTTCAATCATCCATATATTGGTTTTATATACCGAGGAGTTTTTTTCCTTTTAAAGATGAAATGATAAATGTAATTAATATATAAGTGTGTCTCTAATCTTATTTAAAAATCCAAGCTCTGGTCATGCATGGTTAAGAGACAACTTATAATTTAAGCTGCGACTGACCACATTTAAAAATCCAAGCTCTAGTTATGTGTGGTCAGTGTTCTCTTAAATATAAAAAATGTGCTATAAATATAAATTAATCCAAAATTCTCCTCTGAGTATTAAAACCTGCCTATCAATCCATTTTCTATCTGTGAAATGTGTTGAAATCTTATGATGTATTATGATTTGTTGATTGATAAGTATTGTGATTTGAGATTATACGATTGTGTCACTTAAATAGAATTATTAATTATAGTCCAAATCCATCACTGTTTTTGAGTTCATTTTTTATAAAACTCTTATGAAAATAATTGGAAATGATTGTTTTTAATACTCTCACCATTTTTATAAATTTCATTGTAAATCTGTCACTCTACAATGTGAAATATGACACTAGTTCTTCGAATATTATGATTTTTGTTTGACTAATTGAGATTTATGATGATTGTTGTTCCTCTTATGCTGAAATTATATTTTTTAGTCACTTTTCATCTATATTTTATATTCTGAATCCTTTTAAAGATAACAAAAGGGGAAGTATGGATTGAGATTTTGATTTATGAGTGAATATTTTATAAATATTTTAATTTTGAAAATTCCAATTCATTTTCACATCCTTTTCGCTCATGCACAGTTATAGGGGGAGCTTCTGTTGTAGGGGGAACATCTAAATAGGGGGAGTTCTGTTCTTCAATGTCAAAAACATTTATTGTATTCAAAATCCTAATATTTGTTTGTCATCATCAAAAGGGGGAGATTGTTGTATATAACGGTGTTGTATACACAATTATATGATTTTTTGTTTGATGTTAATAACCAAATATATATTATTATAAATGTGTTTGTTATTGTACTGTTTCATATATTCATCGCAGTCAGGAATATAATATTTATATTTAAATAGAATACGACTGTACAGACATTCATATATTCATACAGTATTGTATTTAAATTGAATATTATATTTCAAACATTCAAACAGTACAACTATTTATAGATCCACTATTTGAACACATCCCATTTCATATACATTCACAGAAGATTGTACTTGTAAATAAACTGAATACGATAGACAAGTTTGTCTGACAACGATAAAATAATATTTTATTTCAATCAAATTTATTTATTACAAATACCAGTACAATATTCTTTTTTATACACAGCTCCTCACTACAACACTTACACTCAGCTATAAAGACACTTTGACATTTATACATTCACGTATTTATATAAACTCATGTACATATACACTTATATACATTTCACTGTCTTCTATCTTCTATCTTCACAGCTCTCTGTCTGTCCAGTCATCATCTGTTTACCTATCACATGAAAGACACACACATAGTACACTGCAATAAATATAAAAACTGAATACATGCAGATTTGAATTTTATTTTTGAAATTTTATTTGCCTTATTTTTTCTGGTGTGCTTTCTCATCATTTTTCTGACTTGATCTGATTTTCATATTCATCCGACTGTGTCTAGACAGCTTGTGATATTCACAGTGATACACTGTAAATACCATAAGGTAGACAGTATGTATATACGGTGTAGGGATAGAAAAATATTCTGGATGGTTGCATATACACACATATATATATACACACACGCATGTGCCCTGCCTCGCCAATCCAGTGTGCAACCGAGGAGCAGCCACGTGGACCAACTCGACTCAGTGCACACATGAAAACAACTCAATGAAAAGTCAACAACAAATACAATGGGAGTATAGGATTTCAGATCAGCCAAAAATATGTGACACACATGGCAGTTCACCTCAAGTTCAAGTATTTTATATGGCAGATCACTTTTTAAGTAGGTGGACAAACATGTCAGATCAAGTGTAGTTATCAAGGCAGATCAAATGATCAGCATGGGTCAGATTTATTGAAAGCAATTTGGCAATGTATAAAGATTAAACAAGGGGCAAGTGAAGGATCAAGAGTGATAACATGGTATGCAAGTGCAAGTGCAACAATTACAAAGTAGCATATGTGTGAACAAAAACTAGTCAAGCATTTATACAGCCCAGAAAGGAAAACACAGCATGGTGTATTAGCATGATGGGAGTAGTTTATACATAGGAATGGTCATATACATGAAGCCAGGTCAGAATACCATTTCCAAAGCAGCAAGAAACGCATGTATGCAGTCAAAACAAAAGCGGACATAATTCACGTGCAGCATGGTGCATGAATGGTCATAACAGCAAAGTGAAACATGTATGCCAGCATTACAAGTGCCATGTCCGAGCATGGTGTAGCCAACTCAAGTGCGTCAAATTAGCAGTGGAGCAAGTAACGTACAATGGTGCAAATATCAAACTAGAGCATGAGCAGAATGGTGAATGAATTTCAAAGCATAGCAAACTCAACATGTAACAACCCGTATTTTTAAATAACATGTTATAACATAAACCAAGGCAGAATTAAATGATAAAATCCGAATCAAGGGAAACGGGCTGTGCCATTGCGTTCGTCTCGGAAAAATACGCGAAATAGAGTTCGAGTTTTCGAAAATCGGAGTCCGTATGACCAAGTTATGGCCCGTCAAAGTTTTCAGAAAATTCAAGTTTAAAAACAGATTCGAATTCAAATTCAGCTGGGCAGGGTAGGCGGGAAAAGATCCCGCCACTCCCCAAGTCGACTGGGGAGTCGACTTGGGAGTCGACACACCCCAGGCTGTATCGACTGGCCAGTCGACACCCATGTCGACTTGGGTGGTCGGCCAGTCTGGCCTGGGTGCACCTGACTTGTTCGTCAAGACATGTTTGGAGGCTAGTGACGTGAATTGATCGCCCAGATCTGAACTAGGGTTAATCCTATGGTCTAAACTAACCTAATCTTCTATAAAAAGACCCTAAGACCTAGCCTAAACCCTCATTAATCATTCCTACAACTAAACTATGCCAAAATGTTTCTTGATCATGACCTCCATCTTCATAACATGGCCTCCATCCTCTTCATGAAAATTTGAGTGTCCTAAGCTAGTAAAAGAGCCACCTTTTTTCATCAAAACAAGGATCTTTCTTCATACAAATCAAAGGAGCTTATTGTTTCTCAAAACAACTTGGAGCTTATATGCGATTGGGGTTTTTTTAGAGTTGCTAGTGGCTTCGTCTCAATCTTATTTTATTTCATAGGTCTTCATAGCATTGTAAGCCCAATTCTACTCTTAGATTCTAACTATGAAGTTAAATATGACATGTTGCAAGTTTGAGTTTGGGCCTAAGTATGATATGAGCTTTGATTCTATCATATTATGCATAGACTTATTCTATGCATGTTTGTATAGCTATCACCTTGACTTTGTGCATAGAAAGCTATGAGCTTTGATTTGAAATGTTGCATAAAGCAACATAGAAGCTCTCATAACCCTTAAGTTATCTTGCATATGATGTTATATGCGAATCACTAGCTATCATCCTATGTCATTTATGACCATGTTTCACCTATTTTGCTAAAGTTTGATATCATGCATGATTTGAGGCTTATAATGTAATATGCAAGTTTATGAACACATTTGCCTCATATGCCACCATGTTTAACTTGTGGCCAAACCTTAACCCCTCATGTTCCTTAATATGCTTATGGCCAAATCACCCTTATGCTATTATGCATGCTTGTGGCCAAATCACCCTTATGCTATTATGCATGCTTGTGGCCAAATCACCCTTATGTTATTATGCATGCTTGTGGTCAAATCACCCTTATGCTATTATGCATGCTTGTGGCCAAATCACCCTTATGCTATTATGCATGCTTGTGGCCAAATCACCCTTATGCTAATTGATATTTTTGAGGCCAAGTCACCTTTTATGCTATCATACATGTTGAGGCCATATGCTAGTATGTTGAACCCCTTTTGCCCTCAAATATCACCATGTTTAACTTGTGATATACTTTTCCATCTTATGCCCACCTTGTCATATTGTTATGTTCCCTCTTTGATCTATTTGCGTGATGCGAATTTACGTGCGATGGGAATACGTATGGGTAGTTGGGCAAACTTAAATAACATGAAAACATGACTTGAAAATATGACATGAAAGTTTGACATGTGTTTATGCTTGAAAACATGAATGTGGACATGACATGTAGAAAACATGGAAGTGGCCAACTCGAGGTTGGGTTGAGTTTGTAGCATAAATCTACCCGGAACCGACCGGCTTAACTAGTGGCTACAAACAATAGGACCCAATGTGAGTAGTTGGTCACATCGCACTTAAAAACCCGAGGTTAGACTAGGTTGTGGTGTAAAGCTACCCGGACCCGCCCGGCTTAACTAGTAACCACAACAAAGTCTAATGTGAGAGGTTGGGGTGCATTAAGTTAATTAATGCCACATGATAGGGTTAAGTCATGGACCGCTTGAATACTTAACCAATTAAACACGATGGGTTGGTAGGGTTAAGTCATGAACTACTTGAATACTTAACCAATTAAACACGATGTATTGATAGGGTTAAGTCATGAACTGCTTGAATACACTTGACCGACTCAATACATGGTTAGGATAGGGTTAACCACATTTAACCCGCTTGAATTCCTAGTTACGAGGTCCTTTTCAGCCGTAACCCACTTGGGAGTATCTGGATACCCTGGACTAGGCTAGGGTGGGGGCACGATTACTGGACTGATTGTAAGAGACCAAAAGAGACGGCTGAATGGTGCACCGGTTGTTCAGGCGGACCATGGTCGTGCACATTAAGTCCGGAGTTGAACATGGGCACCAGTAGGTTTAGACTGTGCATGCCTGAATTATGTCTGTGGTTTACACCTTAGGGCTGGATACACCCTGGGGTGGACCTTGCACAGTTAACTACATTCCATGATTAAGCCGAATGACACCGATACACGACGAGTTAGGCTTATAGGGAGCCGATCGACTAGATCGAGTAGTTGGACCTTGATTTAGGTCACCTCATGATATTGGGCCAGCTTTGGGCCAAGGGATCATTTCTTATTTATACTTGACATGGATTAGAATACTAGTACACCTGGTGCAACTTAACCTTGTATATGCGATGCCACACTTGATCTATCTTGTTAACTTTTCACCATGCCAGTTATCACCCTATGTTTCATCTCTGCTTTACATGTCCAGTTAACTTTATTAGTTTTTATACTAATAGTAGGTAGGACTTACCAGTCTTTTTGACTGACCCGTTTTCTTTCGCCTCTTTTCTTCCGTTCCCCCCCCCTTGGTTTACAGGGTGGGAACACTGGTACCTAGCTTGGATCTTTAGCTGCTTTTCTGGATAGCTCATGTACAGTTTGGACTTGAGCACGCTATGGCTTTATTCTACTTTGGGGATAGTTACTTTATGTTTTTTCCATTTTTCAGTTTATGTTTCTAGACTTTGTTTTGTGGGAAAATAATGACTAAGTACTTTGATGTAACTTGACTATGGTTTTGAAATGTTAGTTTTATCCGCTGCTTTACTTACTCTGTTTTACTTATATGTTCTGTCTTGTGATATCTGCATGCATGTTTACCTCGTTTAACGCCCCTCCAAAGCTAGTGTACTTGCAAGAGTGACATTGGCGGAGGTGGGGTGTTACATTTGTATCAGAGCATAAGGTTTACAAGATCTGAGCAAAAAGGTTTTTTTTTTTAAACTTACCTTTTGAAAAACTATTTTTCAAAACCAATTAAGTATTTTCCAAGAAAAGTCTAGTTTATTTTAAAAGGCTATTCCCCAAAAGCCATTAGCTCTATCCTTTGTTTCCTCGTTCTCAATCTATCTTTTTCTTCGTTTCAGTATGGCCAATAATTTTGCCATTCTGGAGGGCGTACCAGTACCTATTTGGTTTAGAAGGTACATGGAGGCAAGGGCGAACGAAGCCGGCCCCGCGGACATTCCTCCTCCTTCCCCCATGGGTAACATTCCTCCCCCTCCCGTAGCTGAGGTACCTCCTCCTCCTCCTCAGTATCCACAAGCGGATTTCACGAAGATTTGTAAGGACTTTAAGGCGATGGGTGGCAAGAATTTTATTGGGACAGAGACTTATGTTGAGGCAAGAAACTGGTTAAAGGAAACTAAAGACCTCTTTGCTATCTTTGACATAGAAGACCGTAGGAAAGTTCTGTTAGCGGTATGGTTATTGAAAGAGGAAGCTGCATATTGGTGGGTAGTCACCACCACTACGAGGCCAATTCAGACTTGGGATGACTTTAGGAGAAGGTTTGGACTGAGGTTTCTATCATCGACAGAAGAGAACCTTCAGATGGAGAGGTTCCTATCTCTAAAGCAAGGGGACATGACAGTTAGGGAATACGTGGATACGTTTAATCAACTTGCTCGGTTCGGTCTAGACTTGATTAACACAGCTCAGAAAAAGGCCCTATGCTTTGCTCTAGGATTGAATGAGCCGTTGCGCGATTTGGCCATGTCTCATATACCCATGGGGGCGACTTTCGAGAGTTTGGTGAATATGGCCATGCTTCAAGAGGAAGATAAGGGTGGCAAGAAGGAGGTCAAGGCAAATGAGTCTCAAGGCGAGAAGGTAGATTCCGGAAAAGGAGGCAAAAACAACAACAGCAAGGACAACAAGTCAAGAGAAAGGAGGAAGTGCAACTTCTGTAGGATCACTGGGCACATAGCCAAAGACTGTAGGAAGAAGAAAAGGAAGTTGGGAGAATGCTTTCATTGTGGAGAGTCTGGACACTATAGTAAGGATTGTCCAAAAAAGCGAGGACAAGGGAAAAGGAAAATTCAGCAAGCAGGACCCTCTGGAGGGCAGTTGCAGGCTCCCCTCGCTCTGCCAGCTTTTGATCAAGGTAGTGTTTCTATAGAAAGTCATGTTTACATTTCTGATTTCCCTATTCATACCTTATTTGATTCTGGCGCATCGCATAGTTTTATTTCTGATCTTGTTGAAAGTTTGCACCTAAGTACTAGTCTAGTTGAGAATCCCGTTAGTATTTCAAATCAAATTGGGGGTTCCGCCCATCTATCTATGATTTGTGTGGACCTGAAGATTTCTATCTTGACCGTAGAATTCACGTGTAATGCTTACATTCTCGGGTTCACAGGATACGGGTTGATTTTGGGCATGGATTGGTTATCCAGTTATGGAGCCATTCTTGACTTTGAACATAGGGTTGCGAGGCTCATGACTTGCCTCGGTAATACCCTCGAAATCTCATGTGACCTTTAGGGTTCCATCATGATTAGTTATCTAGAATCCCTTGGCATTTTTATTGGAAATTTGTAATCCAATCGAGTAGTGTTCGCCACTAAGGCGGATGATCCATTTCGCTTAAGCATGAGGTATAGGAATCACCCTAGTAAGAACATTTGGCAACGTGGAGTGGCATTTGTTTTCAAGAGATAGTTCTTCTGCGTGGAATACGGTATGGTATGTAAACGAGATCCAGGATTCACTAACGAATTTTGGAAAGCTTGCATGAAACCATGAGCACGCAGTTATGTTTAAGCCAAGTATTTTAGGAAAAGAAAAAGTAGATGTGGAACGAGAGGCAACGGTGAAACGAGTACCAACTCATATTTGGAAACTACGGAATTGTGAAGTTAAAAGACGGTCAAGGCACGATGGGATTAAGCACAAAAAAATGCGACTTAGGGGATTGAAGACTAGATACGCGCATTATATCTCTTTTTAAGAGTATGTCCTTGACCCCTACTATTCTGTGGAGCTTACTCGCATGCTATCTTTTAATATATCCACTCGGTCCTATTCTCAATCTTAGTTCTGTTGCAAACCCCATAAGGAGTATGACTTGCCTGTTTGTGATTTATAGTTGGGGTGAAGATGTCCATTAAGATGACCAAACTATTTGGGCTTTATGGGATATGGGTCATAGTTGATAGACTTACGAAGAGCACCCATTTCATTCCAGTAAAGAACAGGAGGACCGCATCAGGTCTAGCATCTGTTTATCTTCGAGAGATAGTGCGATTGCATGGAGTTCCTTCTAGCATAGTTAGCGATCGTGACCCAATCTTCACTAGCCAGTTCTCCAATAGTTTGCAAGAAGCGATGGGTACGCGATTGAATCTAGGTACGGCCTATCACCCACAGACGGATGGCCAGACCAAAAGGGTGAATATGGTACTAGAAGATCTGTTGAGGCTATGCATTCTTGACTTTGGTGGTACTTGGGAAGACCACCTCCCTCTTGTAGAGTTTGCTTATAAGAATAGCTATCAAGCTAGCATAGGGATGGCACCATTTGAAGCTCTGTATGGGAGGCCGTGTAGGTCACCATCTTGTTGGTGGGAGACAACAGATAGGCTTATACTTGGGCCCGATATGATATGGGATACATCCGAGAAAGTTGAATTGGTGAGAAGACGGATGAAAGCAGCCCAAGACAGACAGAAATCCTATCCTGACAAGCGAAGGACAGATTTGGAATTCGAAGTTGGAGATATGGTTTTCGTGAAGGTTTCTCCTTTGCGAAACGTGGTTCATTTTGGAGCAGTTGGAAAGATAGCACCAAGGTTCGTAGGACCCTTCCCTATCATAGAGAGAATTGGGAAGATGGCCTATAAGGTGGAATTGCCCGAGAAGCTGGCCGGAGGGCATAATGTCTTTCGTGTCTCGCATCTCCGAAAATGCCTATATGAGTCAGCCGAGGTAGTTGAGCCTAGCATTCTTGAAGACGTGGAGGTAGAGAAAGAGGCAACCCTAAGGCGAGCTCCGATCCATATCTTGGGAACGGAGATCAAGAAGCTGAGGAATCGAGAAGTCAAGTTAGTAAAGGTTCAGTGGAGTGAAGCCGAAAAGGACGCAACTTGGGAAACCGAGGAGAAGATGCGCACGCTTCACCCATTTCTTTTTGAGGGTACATTCTCGATCTCTTTTCCTAGCCAGCATATCTTTCTTTCACTACCCATGTTTATCTTGTTATCTCATTAACCTTGTCATGAGAACCTTAGGTAGAAACCCTTTGGATGAAACATGTATTTGAAACATGTTATGCTTGATGTTTGCAAGTGGCTGCAAGTGTTTGCAAGTGGATACTCGTGGATGCATGATACACATTAGGCACTAAGATCGGCTCACACACTTTCATATTGCATATGCATGAGTGCTTATACTTATTCATGGATGAAACTTTTTATCCTATCACGTGGATGTTGCATATGGATGATTGTTATATGCACTCATATAGAGATTATGAATTATGTTAGGAATTTGCATACATATGGACTCATTTCACTAACATACTTTGCAGTAAGGAGGTTTACTGAATAAGTAACCGCCTGATTTTCGCATTAGATAAGTACATATACACACACCTCTGCATATGATCATACAGCATTTAGAATCTTTTAAGGACAATGTTTACTTGTGGATGATGTTTTGAGTAGATGGATGATGGATGGTAGGATATGTTCTTCCTAACTTGAAGATTTCGGGGACGAAATCCTTTAAGGAGGGGAGAATGTAACAACCCGTATTTTTAAATAACATGTTATAACATAAACCAAGGCAGAATTAAATGATAAAATCCGAATCAAGGGAAACGGGCTGTGCCATTGCGTTCGTCTCGGAAAAATACGTGAAATAGAGAGCGAGTTTTCGAAAATCGGAGTCCGTATGAACAAGTTATGGCCCGTCAAAGTTTTCAGAAAATTCAAGTTTAAAAACAGATTCGAATTCAAATTCAGCTGGGCAGGGTAGGCGGGAAAAGATCCCGCCACTCCCCAAGTCGACTAGGGAGTCGACTTGGGAGTCGACACACCCCAGGCTGTGTCGACTGCACAGTCGACACCCCTGTCGACTTGGGTGGTCGGCCAGTCTGGCCTGGGTGCACCTGACTTGTTCCTCAAGACATGTTTGGAGGCTAGTGACGTGAATTGATGGCCCAGATCTGAACTAGGGTTAATCCTATGGCCTAAACTAACCTAATATTCTATAAAAAGACCCTAATACCTAGCCTAAACCCTCATTAATCATTCCTACAACTAAACTATGCCAAAATGTTTCTTGATCATGGCCTCCATCTTCATAACATGGCCTCCATCCTCTTCATGAAAATTTGAGTGTCCTAAGCTAGTAAAAGAGCCACCTTTCTTCATCAAAACAAGGATCTTTCTTCATACAAATCAAAGGAGCTTATTGTTTCTCAAAACAACTTGGAGCTTATATGCGATTGGGGTTTTTTTAGAGTTGCTAGTGGCTTCGTCTCAATCTTATTTTATTTCATAGGTCTTCATAGCATTTTAAGCCCTATTCTACTCTTAGATTCTAACTATGAAGTTAAATATGACATGTTGCAAGTTTGAGTTTGGGCCTAAGTATGATATGAGCTTTGATTCTATCATATTATGCATAGACTTATTCTATGCATGTTTGTAAAGCTATCACCTTGACTTTGTGCATAGAAAGCTATGAGCTTTGATTTGAAATGTTGCATAAAGCAACATAGAAGCTCTCATAACCCTTATATTATCTTGCATATGATGTTATATGCGAATCACTAGCTATCATCCTATGTCATTTATGACCATGTTTCACCTATTTTGCTAAAGTTTGATATCATGCATGATTTGAGGCTTATAATGTAATATGCAAGTTTATGAACACATTTGCCTCATATGCCACCATGTTTAACTTGTGGCCAAACCTTAACCCCTCATGTTCCTTAATATGCTTGCGGCCAAATCACCCTTATGCTATTATGCATGCTTGTGGCCAAATCACCCTTATGCTATTATGCATGCTTGTGGCCAAATCACCCTTATGCTATTATGCATGCTTGTGGCCAAATCACCCTTATGCTAATTGATATGTTTGAGGCCAAGTCACCTTTTATGCTATCATACATGTTGAGGCCATATGCTAGTATGTTGAACCCCTTTTGGCCTCAAATATCACCATGTTTAACTTGTGATAGACTTTGCCATCTTATGCCCACCTTGTCATATTGTTATGTTCCCTCTTTGATCTATTTGCGTGATGCGAATTTACGTGCGATGGGAATACGTATGGGTAGTTGGGCAAACTTAAATAACATGAAAACAAGACTTTGAAAATATGACATGAAAGTTTGACATGTGTTTATGCTTGAAAACATGAACGTGGACATGACATGTAGAAAACATGGAAGTGGCCAACTCGAGGTTGGGTTGAGTTTGTAGCATAAATCTACCCGGAACCGACCGGCTTAACTAGTGGCTACAAACAATAGGACCCAATGTGAGTAGTTGGTCACATCGCACTTAAAAACCCGAGGTTAGACTAGGTTGTGGTGTAAAGCTACCCGGACCCGCCCGGCTTAACTAGTAACCACAACAAAGTCTAATGTGAGAGGTTGGGGGTGCATTAAGTTAATTAATGCCACATGATAGGGTTAAGTCATGGACCGCTTGAATACTTAACCAATTAAACACGATGGGTTGGTAGGGTTAAGTCATGAACTACTTAAATACTTAACCAATTAAACACGATGTATTGATAGGGTTAAGTCATGAACTGCTTGAATACACTTGACCGACTCAATACATGGTTAGGATAGGGTTAACCACATTTAACCCACTTGAAATCCTAGTTACGAGGTCCTTTTTAGCCGTAACCCACTTGGGAGTATCTGGATACCCTGGACTAGGCTAGGGTGGGGGCACGATTACTGGACTGATTGTAAGAGACCAAAAGAGACGGCTGAATGGTGCACCGGTTGTTCAGGCGGACCATGGTCGTGCACATTAAGTCCGGAGTTGAACATGGGCACCAGTAGGTTTAGACTGTGCATGCCTGAATTGTGTCTGTGGTTTACACCTTAGGGCTGGATACACCCTAGGGTGGACCTTGCACAGTTAACTACATTCCATGATTAAGCCAAATGACACCGATACACGACGAGTTAGGCTTATAGGGAGCCGATCGACTAGACCGAGTAGTTGGACCTTGATTTAGGTCACCTCATGATATTGGGCCAGCTTTGGGCCAAGGGATCATTTCTTGTTTATACTTGACATGGATTAGAATACTAGTACACCTGGTGCAACTTAACCTTGTATATGCGATGCCACACTTGATCTATCTTGTTAAATTTTCACCATGCCAGTTATCACCCTATGTTTCATCTCTGCTTTACATGTCCAGTTAACTTTATTAGTTTTTATACTAATAATAGGTAGGACTTACCATTCTTTTTGACTGACCCATTTTCTTTCGCCTCTTTTCTTCCGTTCCCCCCCCCCCCCCAGGTTTACAGGGTGGGAACACTGGTACCTAGCTTGGATCTTTAGCTGCTTTTCTGGTTAGCTCATGTACGGTTTGGACTTGAGCATGCTATGGCTTTATTCTACTTTGGGGATAGTTACTTTATGTTTTTTCCAGTTTTAAGTTTATGTTTCTAGACTTTGTTTTGTGGGAAAATAATGACCAAGTACTTTGATGTAACTTGACTATGGTTTTGAAATGTTAGTTTTATCCGCTACTTTACTTACTCTGTTTTACTTATATGTTCTGTCTTGTGATATCTGCATGCATGTTTACCTCGTTTAACGCCCCTCCAAAGCTAGTGTACTTGCAAGAGTGACATTGGCGGAGGTGGGGTGTTACACAACATGAAACAAGGACAGTGTACATGTGCTATACTACATGGTCCAATATACCAAGACAACAAACATGAGGAAGGCAGTTTTATATTTGTACATCTTGACAAATGCAAGATTTTTCAAGATAGACAAAAAAATATGGTGATGTATACATGGTGTATGCAAATAGTAAAAGGGTCAGTGTTGTTCATCCCAAACAGGTTCGACTCGACAAGCCATAATGGAATGAAACTGTATGAACATATATGGAAAATGTTTTTATTTGGGAAAATCAGCATTCTTGTTTCTATTTTGCTTCCAGATTTTGCAATGTCGAATAGAACCTTTTAAATGTTTCCAGTATTAGACTAATTTATTGGCAAGAAACCAGTTTTTAAGAATATACAGTATGGAACAATCAAGCATGGAAAGTTTTTTTAAAGCAATTTGGAGAGAAAGTGTATCGGGCAAGAAATCTTTCCATTTAATTTCCAGATGTCAACATATTTTGTCACGACATCAAAGAGGGAAATCAAGCAAGTTACACGCAAGATCATTTCAAGTCCAGGATCAATTTTCAATCAAAACCGTTGAAATTCGGCATGTCAATCTAGCAGTTCAAATCAAAGAGGAAACATTGCAAGGAGATTAAAGGCAACAAATTCATTTTCAGCCAATTTTGTCGAGAAATTCAAAAAGGGGAAAAAGCATAAATCAGGGCAAGTCATACGTGAAATCAGAGTGTTGGTCTGGGGTTTACAAACCTTATTTAAATCACCAATTACATTATTGGCATCCGTCGAAAATCGAACACAATCACTTCAAAGAAAAATAGAGAAATCAAATTCGTTTTACTCATAGATTTTTGATTGAGAATTTCCCAAGTTGTAGACAAAGCAAGTCACAAGTTTTCGAGCTTCAGAGATTAATCAATTCATCAAGCATCGACGCGATTTGGGATTACATAGGAACCCTAGCAATTTTCCTTTCCATCGCCGCCATTTTTCATTCTCCAGAATAGAAGAGAGATCCTGCAAAAGCAGAGTGGTGAGGCTGGTCAAAATATTATTGGCTAAGCCAAGATTAGTGTAAAAAGGGAGGATTCTTTTGGACTAGTTTTAAGGAGTTCTTTTTATTTATTTTTGTTGTATTTTTCAATTTCTTTTGTAACCATGTGAACAATTGCTAGAGTCTGTAAAATTCTAGGGGAAACCAGTTAGGGGTTAACTGACAGTTTACTAGTGTCTGTAAAACTTGGGGAAAATCTGGTCTAGTGGATATAGACCAGTATAGGGTTTGGAGCGTAGGATTAGAATATGAGCGAGGGGTTCGCGAGCGTACATGGTCTTGTATGAAGGATCTGTTCTTTTACCCAGTAAAACCTTAGGAATGGAGCAGTAGGCAGGATTTTGCCGAAGCTGGGTATATTGTGTGTTATTTACTTTCTGTATTTTTAGTTCTGCTGCATTCTGTGATCTGTGAACATTTTAATATCCTATAATATTTAAACTCTGCGATAATTTGTGATAAACCCTATTCACCCCCTCTAGGGTTAATCTAGATCCAATAAAACAAGTTTGGATTGATTCATATTTTAGTTATCGAATCTGGCTTCTAATATTGATTTTCCTTTTTGTCGTTTCAACATAATTAATATGTTTGTGGTATTTTGTTAAAGAGGGTAAGAAATGTGGAAGAAATTTGTTGACGTTGAAGAAGAGCGTTGGAAGATTATATAAAAGGAGAGGAAAAGTAGTGGCAATTATTGAGAAAATGATGGTTGACGTTATTATAGCCGCCCAAGCAGAAGTTTTCTTTTTTTGACTATTGCCATAGGGGCAATTTAGTCTGATTTGTTTTATAAGACTAAGCTCGATTGGGATAGCAACGTCCTAATTGCTTTAGGAACCTTCTGGATTGCCAAAGCAACCCATAATACCCTAACCTACCCTCCATTGAGGGTCGGTTGAAGAGCAAACCAATTACTTTTGACATTTCTCTACTGGTTCGCTGGTTGATCATACTGAATTTATTTTTTGAATAATAAATAAAAAAGTATCATAAAATGACAGATATTTTATAATCAAAAAATTTATGCAAAACTTTAATCGATTTCAATTGAAAGAAATCATATGACCCGATCTTGGAGATGATCTAAAATAAATAACAATTGCACAATATACGCCTATGATAATAGCAATATGTGTTGTTATAGTATGATTACATGAACAAAAGCATTCATTCCTTCTCAAAATATGAGGCAAAATGTAATAAAATTTCTAGGCTTTAATAGTGAGAAATAGAGATGACAGTATTGCAAACATGCATATATCATCATAATAGAATGTATATATAAGAATAAGGTTATATCTTTCCAAAGACATAAGGAATAGTTATATATCTAAGGTATAATGAAGAAACATAATAAAGAAGAACTTTATCATTGCGTAGGAAGCTAAGTATTAAACACCCAAATGCAATATAAAACGAGATGATAAGATCTATCATGATACAATAAGAAACCATTTATAATTCATTATGATACTATTAATTATTCTCCAAAAATTGTAAAAATAATTATATAATGGAATTACATCGCTACAAATTTGTAGAGATATCTAATCATTGTTATGAAATCCATTCTACGGTTTTGATAACAACAACTACATGATGGAAATCATATGAATGTATATAATAAGCTTATGCACAATACGTTATATACAAAGCAAAAAGTATGGATCGACAACAAAGAAAAGAAGTACAAGATGAAGAAAGACTGGTCAAACTATACAAGATATGCACTAAGAAAAGAAAAGCAAATACAAGTGTATCAAACATCTGGATATAAAATCATACGTCTGGTTACAGCCTTTAGAAGTGATCTAAGTAGCACTCAAACGTCTGAATCATAAATCCAAATGTCTAATCCAGTGTTCGGCCTACATAAAGAATGTTTGAAGATATTATCAGACGTCTAGCTCCGAATTCCGTTTAAATCTGAAGAGGTTTCAGAGTCTAAAACAAATTCCAAACGTCTGGTCTGAAGGTCAGATTGAAGAAATAAAGAACGACTTCTCTATATCCAAAAGACACTTTAATCCCACTTCACCATAACTCTTCACTACTAGTTAGACCAACCCTTGGATCAATAGCAATGGTCGTTACTCCTCATATACAACTCTTCAATAGTATTTAAAGGATCAATACTCGAAGAGAACGATTTTTTTAACTTTGATCACTCTACTCTCTATTATCCCTATTACATATTCTACAAGTAATCAAACATTCACAACCTTATTCTACTCTTCAATATACTTATGCACTTTAAAAAAACTCATACTTAAATGTAGTTTGGAAGATCATGCACTTAATAGTCAACATCTATGTTATACTAGAACATAACTTTGATAAGAAACTCATTTGTAATCAAGCCTATCCCTCCGGGTAAAGCGAGGGTTTATTGATAGTATAATTCTGAAGAGAAGCTTTGGGACAAGACGTAGGAAAGGTGGTCTGAATCAGTATAAAACTCTAGTGTGCATTTTCCTTTACCTGCTTATATGTTACATATATCATACTCGGTAGCATAAGCTTATATTTGCTATATATACACTACATGATCCTTCTAGTAAACTTCTAATTGGTACTAGAGCAAGGTTTTGATCAAATTACCGTAATTTGTATTTATATCATCTAATATGGATAGTATATTTCAAGAAGGTTAGTCCACCCAGCATCCCACACTTTTCAATGGTTCAAACTATGCATATTGGTCAACCCGTATGAGAATTTTTATGGAAGCAAACAATTTGGAAATTTAGTCCGCCAGTCAAAATAAGTATGGGACACCAACTACTTAAATGAGTACATGGACCGATGCTAAAAAATCTCAGCTTCTAATAATTCAAAAGCAATGAATGTCTTACTTTGTGCTTTAGATAAAATGAGTTTTCATTAGTTATGTTGTGCAAGACTGGTTATAATTTTTGGTGCATCTTACAAGTAACACACGAAGGTACTACAAAATTCAAGCAAACTAATATTTCTATTTTGCAAAATCATTTTTCATCTTTTAAAATGAAACATGGTGAAACTATAGTTGATATGTACTCAAGATTTCAGACTATCCAACAAGATCTAATGGCTCTAGGAGTGAAATTCACCGATTTTGATTTAGTTTCTAGAATGCTCAATTACTTGGCATCTGAATGGGAAAGAAAAATATTAGCCATCGAAGATGCTAATGATCTTTCAACACTTTAAGTTGAGGAATTGACATAAAATTTAATGTTCTATGAAGCTAACTTGCAGGCAAGAAAGGAATAAAACAACGAAAAGAACAACATAGCTTTTCCGGTAAATAATAAAGGCTTTGAATTAGATGAAGACGAAACTGTGTTCATAGCTAAATACTACGACAAGTTTAATAAGTTTAGAAATATGAATAAATTTCAAAAGGATGGAAAATCATGCTCAACAAATCAAACATTAATCAAGTGCTTTAAGTGTGACGAATTTCGTCATATGAAGAAAGATTGCCCAAAGATTCTTAATGAAAAGAAGAAACATAAAAAAAATCAAAAAGAAAAGAAGGGATTTTAAAGTAACTAGGGATGATTCTGACTCTTCCTTATCAGACAGTGATATTGACGACGACATGGGGCAAGCAAATGTGTGTTTCATGGAAGACTCGGATGAGGTATGTTCAGAACTTACTTATGATGAGATCTTAGAAATTAGTACGGAATTAGATGATAAATATAGAGATCAAAAAATTTTGAACAAAGAACACATTGCTAGAATAAATAGAATAGAAAATGAGATAGGATAATTGAAAGATGAGAAAACAATTCAAGAAGAAGAATTTGAAAATACTCAAACTAGTTGTAAAAAATTAACCTCAAAAATGATTTATTATCAAAGGAATTAGGAAAAGCTAAACTAGAAAATAGCGGCATTTTGAATAAAAACATAATTTTATATAGTAATCTAAAAATTTCACTTTCTGAAATATCAAAACTCAAAAATGAGTTAGAAAAGATTACTATAAATGTTTCAAAACTCAACAAAAGAAAAAAAACTTAGAAAATCTTATTAAAAGTTTCAAAATTCCTAGAAATAAAAATGGATTAGGTTTCAAAAAGGATTCAAATCTAAAAACTATAGTTTTCTTTATAATAAGGTCAAAAAGAAAATTTTCAATAAAAAAGTATTTAAATCTGAAGAGGTGAAAATTTGGATTCCTAAATCCAATAATAAACTTTTTAAACAAAAATATATTGAAAATTTTATACAAAATGTTGTTTATTATACAAATTATGTTTTTAAAGCCCCAAACTCACTTGATTATGGCTGCCTTCTCCGCCTAACATATAGGACCCTAATGGAGGAAGTGGGTAACAATTAAATTTTCTTATCTTGCAGGTACGCAAAAAAAAACAAAAGGAGAAATGAATATTAGATAGTGGTTGCTCCAAGCACAAGATAGGAAACAAAAGCATGTTATCAAACATAACATATATGGATAGTGGCACGATAACTTTTGGTGACAATTCAAAAGGATATGTCGTTTGCACTGGTGAAGTCATCAATATTGGTACATCTAACTCTCCTATTATTACTAATGTTCTATTAGTTGAAAATTTAAAGCATAATCTTCTAAGTGTTAGTCAGTTATTTGACAAAGGTTTTAAAGTCAATTTTGAAACATACTTGATAATAATAAAAAAATAATTTTCAAAGGATTTAGAAAAAGAAACATATATATTTTAAATATGAATACACAACAAAATTTTGATTTATATTTAGCCGTTAAACACTATAATCCATGGTTATGGCATAAATGATTTTGTCACATAAATTTTAAGTATATTAACAAACTAGCTAAACATGAATTAGTAAGGGGCTTACCAAAAATTAATTATAAAGCTAAAAATATTTTTGATGCGTGTCAGTTTGGCAAATTAAAGAAGAGTTATTTCAGATATAAGAATAATATTTCAACAAAATAACCTTTAGAACTATTACATTTGGACTAATTTGGTCTCACTCAAATTCGTTCAATAATCATGACAAGTATGTATTTGTAATTATAGATGATTTTTCAAAGTGCACATGGACATTATTTTTAAAACATAAAATTGAAACCTTCGGAATGTTTAAAGTATTTGCTAAACAAATAAAAATCTTATGGATTTAAACATAAAAAAAAATATGTAGCAATCATGGTGACGAATTTGAAAATGAAATATTTAATAATTTCTGTAATAAAAAAGAACAAGTCATAACTTTTCATTTCCAAGAACACCACAACAAGATGGAGTTGTTGAAAGGAAAAATCAGACATTACAAGAATGTGCCAGAACTTTATTAAATAGTAGTGATTAACGTAAACAATTTTGGGCTGAAGCAATAGCAACACCATGTTATGTGCTAAATAGAGCAACGACATGTTATGAAATGTTCTATGGAAAGAAACCTAAAGTATAATATTTTAGAATGTTTGATTCAATATGTTTAATCTTAATCACAAAAGATAATTTAGGAAAATTTTATCCGAAACATGATAAAGGAATGTTTATTAGTTATTCAGATCGAAGTAAAGCCTAGGATCTTTAGTAAACGGACTAACACTACAAAAGAAAATTTTCATGTATCATTTCATGAAAATTCTTTAACTAATAAAAATAAAGATGAAGTTTTAACACAATCGACTGAAAATAATCTGATTTCAAATAACGAGTCAACAAATACATAAAGATCACCTCCTTGTATTTTTAAAGACCATCCTTCAAATAATAGCATGGAGATTTAAATACAAGAGTATTTACCCGATATCAATTAAATCAGTAACTCACGTAGCATTTGTATCAAACCTTGAACCTAAAAATTATAAAGAAACCACTAATGATGAATTTTGGATATTAGAAATGCAAGAAGAATTAAATCAACTTGAATGTAATAACATACAGGAATTAGTTTCTGTAACAACCCGGAAATGCGAGCCAATATAAAATTTTTATTTTGGCAATTTTAACGAATTTTGAGTATTTAAAATGGATTATTTTAAATAATATCGACGAAAAATTTATTTTGAATAGAATTAGAACGTATATATTTATATACGTCGTCGTTAGAATATAAATTATTATTTAAAATTATTAAAGGAATTGAAAATGGCGCGGTAGTTCGATAATTCGATTTCAAATTTCAATTGAACATACCGGGTGCAAAATAAACCGGATTTTAGCGAAACCAAAAATATTAGAATCTAATTGATAATATCTTTCCAACGAATCCGAAAAATCAAAATTTCATAGCGGGAATCAAAAGTTATGCCCAGTTGAAAATTCAGAATAGTCGCTATGGAATTTCGGCCCTTAAAAATGAAAATTTTGCAAACGACCTCGGATTTCGACGAAACCACTTTTGTTGGATCCGCGATGTATAGTTATTGCTATGTTTCAAATTTCGTAATTTTTAGAATCAATATGTGAGCGTGGCAAAGGAAAACGCGTTTGACTATTTTCAGTTGATTTTAATCGACTGGAAATTGGCCATTTTTCAAACGGTCTCAGAATTAGATGAAATTTGTTTTGTTAGGACCGTATCATCAATACGAAGCTAGAAACTATTTTTCTGGAATTTTTCAAGTTAGCATGTGACCCCAGCAAATTGAAATGTGCGTTCAAATTCAATATATAGAGTTATATGCTGATTTTGACGAAAACTGATCGAAACGATCGAATCAGCCTACGATACATATCCCATTGTCTTCGGAATGGGGGTAATTATCTATGGACGACAGTCGTTGGGTCTCGTTTAGAGGTCGAATAAAAAGTTAACTTTTTGGAGAATTAAAATAATTAAAAATAAATATATATATATATATAAATATACTCTTCCTCCCCCTCAGTCTTTTCTCTCCACGACAGTTGCTTTAATAAAAAAAGGAAACCGAGACCTCGACGGAACCCTAGGCCCCCCTGCGCCTCAACGCCGCCCACGCCGGAGGCTCCGCCGTAGAAGCCAACTCCCCCTCCGCCTGCTCGATGAAGAACGACGCTCCCCAAATCGACGAGGATCCGCGACCTAGACCTCGACCCACCCCCTCCCGCACCTCGCACGACCTCCCCCTTCACCTCAGGCGAACCCCCACGCCCCTTCCTCTTCCCCTCCTCCGATGGCCCCCTCGACGTGAAGAACCACTCCAAAACCAAACCCAAACTCCACGCCTTAACCACTGTTGGACCCCGCAGCCTTCCCCGACCATCGCTGATCTCTCGCCGATCCCCTCTGGCCTGTTGCCGCTGCTTCTGGGCCCCACCGCAGTCCCTCCAACTCGAATTCGACGAAAGGAGTGAGTTTTATTTATTTGCATATATTTCATCTTCACTTTAAAAAGATTTGATTTTTTATACTTTAAAAAGATTTGATTTTTTATACTTAAAAAAAATTTGATTTTTTATACTTTAAAAAGATTCGGTTTTTATATGTGTGATGGTGAATTAAAAATACGATTTTTAGTAGATAAAAATATGATTTTTATCGTATGAATGTCATGGATGAAGTAGCGATAAAAATCCGATTTTTATTCTATATACAGAAAAGTTAAAAATATAATTTTTATACAGTAGTGAATATAAAAAATATTATCTTTATATATGTAACAAAATAAAAATATAATTTTTATAAAGTAGAAGTATTAAAAATATGATTTTTATATTATATAGATAATAAAAATTAAATCTTTATATTTGAAAAGGCGAAATCTTTATATTTGAAAACGCGAAATCTTTATATAGAGAGTAGCGTGATAAAAATATAATCTTTATTGTATGAACACCGTTATAAAAATAGAATTTTTATCTATATAGTAGTGGTGTAAAAATAGAATTTTTATCTATATAGTAGCGGTGTAAAAATAGAATTTTTATCCATATAGCATGATTATAAAAATGTGATTTTTATATACATAGCAACAATATAAAAATGTGATTTTTATATATATAGTGGCTACGGACAACGAAAGTGACAAAAGGCAAGAACGGCGAAGAATTCTACATAAGAAGAGTCGAGGCGTTTGGATTAGCTTTAGGTGAGAACTTCTCACATTAAATCTTGTTTTCTAGTTAAAATATATACTAGGATGCAGACGGTGTTTGTAGCACCCGACACCCGTCGTCCACAGACCATGGATGGCTTGTATGTTTGATTGTTTGATGTGTTTTGAAAATTGATTGTGTGATGTGATGTGAAATGAAATAAAATATTTATATGGTTAAAAATATTTGATCGTTAAAAATATTATTTTTAACGTGTGTGTGTGAATAAAAATCTGTGTTTGTTGATTTGAAACCCCACACGGGTATTGGGTTAAAATTCGGCATACACTAATCCCAATAATTAGTTGTATGTTGATCGATTGATTGACAGACTGTTATAAGCGTTAGATATATATATATTTGATGCTTATACAGTGTAGTGCACTTTGGATGATGGTTGATTATTTATCATTGTTATTTATATACATGTGTTGTATGGAATCCATATAATTAACATTATATGGTGATTGACTGGGCCTCATTCCAATTGGGAAATAATGAATATTATAACAGAAAATTCATGTGTTGAAAGTGTATTCATGTGTTGAATAAAATATTTATACAATAAAATTTACCTTTTTATTATAAGTAAGAAGGAATATAGATTCATGTGTTGAATGGAATAAATATTCATTTGTTGAATAGAATAACGTAAAATTTACCTTTTTATTATAAGTAAGAAGAAATATAGATTCATGTGTTGAATGGAATAAATATTCATTTGTTGAATAGAATAACGAATTTATTGAAATATATAAAGCCGTGTTGATTAGAGATGCGCCATTTTGACGTGAACGATATTTATATCGATTTTATTCATTTTTTAATGAATATTGAAAAGTGATTTCAAAATCGAATAAATAGAAATGAATTCGAATTGAAATCAAATAAAAATGAATTTGAATTGAAATCGAATAGAAATGAATTCAAATTGAAATTGAATTAATTTGAAATTGAAATTGAATCGAATAGAAATGAATTCAAATTGAAATTGAATTAATTTGAAATTGAAATTGAATTTAAATTGAATTAAAAATCGATTTGAATTGAAATCAATTTGAAATGAATTTAAAACGAATTTATAAAGGAAAATTCAATTTTGATTTGAAATTGAAAGGGAAGTTGAAATCGTTTCGAAAACGAATTTAAACGATTTATAAAATTCATTTTAAAAGGAAATCGACGAAATATATATAATATATATATTATATATATAATGGCCTGAATAGAACGCGCCGCGCTGCGGTAGTTCGTGAATTTCGACCATTGACTTCGAATTGACGTTACGGGAGATCCGACCGTCGGATTCTCCTGAAACCGGAACTGTTGGGTTCGTATCGAAAAGAGCTTTTCAATGAATATTAGAAATGTGAAATCTAACGGATGGCTTTGGAATTATGCCCAAATAAAATTTGGAAAAGGTCGTTGTAAGTGCAGTTCGATGGCCGTTGATGGAAATCGACTGTACGGGCCTTGATAAAATTAATAAAAATATCAATAATTTGTGTAGAATCATAAGAAATGATTTCGGAAAAATTGGGATGAAAACTCCACATTTGAAAGGATAAAAATAGATTTTTATCGAAATGAACTAGTTTTGAACTAGAATTAAAATCAATTTATTTTTGAAACAAATAAATTGAATTTGAAGTGGTTTTAAAAAATAATCAGAGTTCCAATACGTGAAGTGGAAATAGATTTGAATCAAAATTATCTTTGGAATATTTCGATGTTGGATTTCGTGATTATACAGAGATTGTAATGGGAGTTTGAAAGATATATTTATATCGTTATTTCCAATACGATATTTGTTGGTTTCAGAATTTGATATTGAATATAAGACGATATATTTTCTATTCAGAGTCTTGTATTTAATTTCAAATGTGATTTGGGTTTGTCGTGAATGGTGTCTTCATTAACATTGTTCTTAAACCCAATAGAGAAAAAGATTAAATCCTTTTATTTAGATTTAATGAAGTGTACCAATTAAATAATATTTAATTGGAATTGAATTTGAATGTGATTTTGGGTTTATCATGAACCGTGTTTTAGATGACATTGGTTCTTTAACCCAGTTAAAGAGAGGATATTGATTTTTGAAAAGATGAAAACTAAGTGGAGTTTTAATGAATCTTTAATTAGATTGAAATGTGAATTGATAATTTAAATTATCAAATCTGAAAGGTGATCGAGAAAGGAGTACCACCAGTTTTGCTCCAGAGCGATAGTTAAATCTTTAATTAGATTTGAACGTGAAATGGTAATTAATTTTACCCATAACACCGTGGTGTTTGATATGGAGTATTACCAGTTTTGCTCCAGGGGATGAATAGGTTGGGATTAGGAGATAAAATAAATAATTACTTCGGTGTGATTCACTAATCCCGACTAGTTTGGAAAACCATAATATGGTTTGAAATGATATCCAAAGGAAGATTAAAGAATAAATTTAGAAGAATTTATCTTTGATAAAATTAATGGGAACCTTTCCCTAAGAATGTGATTTTGTGAATAAAAGAATATTATGAATTGGAATGAGGCGTTTGTTGTGTTTGTGTAAGATTTGTTTATTATATACGTGGGTTATTCAGAAAGGCCGGGTTTATACCCATTCTGAATAACTGATTCGGCGATAAGTCGAAGATGATGACGGTGGTTGAAGACCGGAAGTCTTCACATCGTTTTGATGATTACTGATGATCCTGATTGGGCTATACACCCAAGATGAGGGAATTAGTTGGTGATCGTCCAGACGTACTTGGAGATCGATGGATATACGAGGAAAGTGCCTCCGGTTTCGTTCAGACCCAGAACGAACTTATAAATGGACTGTGTGTTTGATATTGGGTTTTATTCTTTGTTGATTGATCTCTATTAAATATACATCTATTTGGCGGTGGAGAATTTATTCTCTTGCTTAACGCCCTTCTCTGAGACGTACGAGCTCAGAGGTTGTATATCGATGGACATCAGTCGCATGGAGTGAATTGCCTGTGTGGCACGCGTAAGTGGCAATTGATCAAGGCTTTTGTTGAAAAGCAAAGTCTTGTGGTTGATGATCAAAGCACGCCCTGTGTGGCGCAGCTTTGTGTATAGCGTGAATTCGCGAGCCTCACACCTCGGTATGAGTCAAAAACGGGATACGGACCATTGGGAGAACACGACGTTTCTTTCTAGCGAGTGGTGGTGTCAGTGCTTAAACTGGCTGACATTTATATACTTTTCACCTGTATGGTTGTTGGAATGTGAGGCGCCTCGGATATAGGTCTGTTAGGACCAGGAAACGTGTGTTCAGGAATAACTAATCCTCCAAAGTTAGGTGAGGACAGGCCCAACCGATTCCAAGGATCATAGTGGGGTCCTGAGACATTTTCTAAAGTGTCTCGAATGGAGAGGAGCTTGCCCCTTGCCTCGACTCATGACAGAAATCCAATTTCCAATACATGATATTGTGGTTTTATTTGTAGAACCTAGTATGGCGACATAGTGGTATGGGTCATTCATGCCGCCTATGATTGATATTTATGATTGAAATTGTTTTGACACTATACACTTATAGTAATATCAAAATAATGTTTTTTAAACGTATCAAGCATGCTTTGGCTATTATAAGGTAAAAACCCTATTCTCCGGCTTGCGTTGCATTGTGTGATGGGACCTGGGTCTTATAATTGCTTCATTTTTCTTTATTTAGCATTGCGCTGTTTGTTTTATGCACTGGTATTCTTGGGAGGAAACCCGTTCCGTGTTATATGGCGTGGTCCCTTGATTTACCTAACTTTAAAAATAAAGATTAATAACTGTTTTAGTTCTCACACCAGTCACATGACTGACCTGGAGTTTATTGTTTTAACCTAAACTCTGGGTGCCCTTATTTTTGACACGGGCAGCTAGTAGTTTTGGTTTTGCAGATTTATATTCACAGGATCCATATTTACAGCTGGAACGATGCTCGGAAAGCTCTGTATCCGTGTATTACTTCTAGTTGTGTTTTATATTGTTTTTCCGCTGCTATGTAATTTATTGTAATCTCTGATATATATCGAATGTATTTTGTTTATTCATACTCTGTATATTCTTGTATTCTGATGGAATTGTTGTAATAGCAATGAAATGTTCTTCTGTCTACGTTCTAATTTGTCGTGTTCTCAGAACAATCCGGTGTTTCGAACGGTCTTGGTCGGTTTAGCGAATGATTCGGATCGAGCGAAATTTTGGTCGTTACAGTTGGTATCAGAGCTTTGGTTTATAGGGCTCGAGAACAAGACACATTAGAACCAAACGAAAGAATTCATCAGATATTGGATTAGTAATATCCAATTAGAATGACTCGTTAGAGATAGGATCAGTAGTATCCTAGAACGAGTGTGAAGAGTATATTTTTCAAATGAAAACAATTTTATTTTGAAAGTTAAATTCAAGTATACGTATTTGAATATTTATTTATATTGATTTGGACAATCTAGTATATTAAGGTTTTGCATATACGTGTCATGAACATATATTCGAAGTTTTAATATACTGGATAGATATAGAATCACACTCTAGTCGCCCGGGGATGATGTTGATAATGACCATGGCATCATCAATATTTATGTTTGTGTTTCGAAGGTGTGATATCTATATATTTCCATTAGACTGGTGTGAGAACCAAAATATAGATAGATTTATTGTTGTGATTTGGCATCAAAAACATGATTTTCTGTATATATATATCAAAGTTATGTGTTTGAAATTCTAATCAACTAATTAATTGATGGTTGTGTTGTTTGATTATTGTTTGATAAATTAAATGTTGAACCTTTAGCTAATAGAATCAAATATTGAATTGTATTGAAAATTGGTCACATTTGCTTGCATATACATGTACTTACATTGAACATGTCATAGCAAGAAGGCTAGAGCAGAAGAATAAAATTGTTTGCTCAACAAATAGGTACATTTTTACATATTTATTGGGTTTGGACGATTTTATGAGCCGATTGGCTTTTTCTTTTTCTTTTGGATTGAAGAAGGCCATGGGAGGCTATATGAAATATCCCGAAGTCCTCGGCGCAGGGGAGCTTATGGCGAAATTTTTTGAAAATTTAGGGTGTTAGCCAAATTTTTTAAAAATTTGAAAAGTTCTTAGAAACTGAAAAGTTGAAGAACTTAAGCTGTAACGAAAACAATGGAAGTTGAGTTGGTTAGTAAAACAACTTTCGGCTTCGTTCCTTTTCGGGGACGAAAAGTTTTAAGTGGGGGAGATTGTAACAACCCGGAAATGCGAGCCAATTTAAAAATTTTATTTTGGCAATTTTAACGAATTTTGAATATTTAAAATGGATTATTTTAAATAATATCAACGAAAAATTTATTTTGAACAGAATTAGAACGTATATATTTATATACGTCATCGTTAGAATATAAATAATTATTTATAATTATTAAAGGAATTGAAAATGGCGCGGTAGTTCGATAATTCGATTTCAAATTTCAATTGAACATACCGGGTGCAAAATAAACCGGATTTTAGCGAAACCAAAAATATTAGAATCTAATTTAGAATATCTTTCCAACGAATCCGAAAAATCAAAATTTCATAGCGGGAATCAAAAGTTATGCCCAGTTGAAAATTCAGAATAGTCGCTATGGAATTTCGGCCCTTAAAAATGAAAATTTTGCAAATGACCTCGGATTTCGATGAAACCACTTTTGTTGGATCCGCGATGTCTAGTTATTGCTAGATTTCAAATTTCGTAATTTTTAGAATCAATATGTGAGCGTGGCAAAGGAAAACGCGTTTGACCATTTTCAGTTGATTTTAATTGACTGGAAATTGACCATTTTTCAAACGGTCTCAGAATTAGATGAAATTAGTTTTGTTAGGACCGTATCATCAATACGAAGCTAGAAAATATTTTTCTGGAATTTTTCGAGTTAGTGTGTGACCCCAGCAAATTGAAATGTGCGTTCAAATTCAATATATAGAGTTATATGTTGATTTTGACGAAAACTGATCGAAACGATCGAATCAGCCCACGATACATATCCCATTGTGTTCGGAATGGGGTAATTAGCTATGGACGACAGTCGTTGGGTCTCGTTTAGTGGTCGAATAAAAAGTTAACTTTTTGGAGAATTAAAATAATTAAAAATAAATATATATATAAATATACTCTTCCTCCCCGCTCAGTCTTTTCTCTCCACGACAGTTGCTTTAATAAAAAAAAGGGAAACCGAGACCTCGACGGAACCCTAGGCCCCTCTACGCCTCACCGCCGCCCACGCTGGAGGCTCCGCCGTCGAAGCCAACTCCCCCTCCGCCTGCTCGATGAAGAAAGACGCTCCACAAATCGACGAGGATCCACGACCTAGACCTCGACCCGCCCCCTCCTGCACCTCGCGCGGCCTCGCCCTTTACCTCAGGCGAACCCCCACGCCCCTTCCTCTTCCCCTCCTCCGATGGCCCCCTCGACGTGAAGAACCGCTCCAAAACCAAACCCAAACTCCACGCCTTAACCACTGTTGGACCCCGCAGCCTTCCCTGACCATCGCTGACCTCTCGCCGATCCCCTTTGGCCTGTTGCCGCTGCTTCTGGGCCCCACCGCAGTCACTCCAACTCGAATTCGACGAAAGGAGTGAGTTTTATTTATTTGCATATATTTCATCTTCACTTTAAAAAGATTTGATTTTTTACACTTTAAAAATATTTGATTTTTTATACTTTAAAAAGTTTTGATTTTTTATACTTTAAAAAGATTTGATTTTTTATACTTTAAAAAGATTTGATTTTTTATACTTTAAAAAGATTTGATTTTTTAATACTTTAAAAAAAATTGATTTTTTATACTTTAAAAAGACTTGATTTTTATACTTTAAAAAGATTCGATTTTTATATGTGTGATGGTGAATTAAAAATACGATTTTTAGTAGATAAAAATATGATTTTTATCGTATGAATGTCATGGATGAAGTAGCGATAAAAATCCGATTTTTATTGTGTATATAGCAAAGTTAAAAATATTATCTTTATATATGTAACAAAATAAAAATATAATTTTTATAAAGTAGAAGTATTAAAAATATGATTTTTATATTATATAGATAATAAAAATTAAATCTTTATATTTGAAAAGGCGAAATCTTTATTTTTGAAAAGGCGATATCTTTATATTTGAAAAGGCGAAATCTTTATATTTGAAAAGGCAAAATCTTTATATAGAGAGTAGCGTGATAAAATATAATCTTTTTTATATGAACACCGTTATAAAAATAGAATTTTTATTTATATAGTAGTGGTGTAAAAATAGAATTTTTATCTATATAGTAGCGGTGTAAAAATAGAATTTTTATCCATATAGCATGATTATAAAAATGTGATTTTTATATGCATGGCAACAATATAAAAATGTGATTTTTATATATATAGTGGCTACGGACAACGAAAGTGACAAAAGGCAAGAACGGCGAAGACTTCTACATAAGAAGAGTTGAGGCGTTTGGATTAGCTTTAGGTAAGAACTTCTCACTTTAAATCTTGTTTTCTAGTTAAAATATGTACTAGGATGCAGACGGTGTTTCGTAGCACCCGACACCCGTCGTCCACAGACCATGGATGGCTTGTATGTTTGATTGTTTGATGTGTTTTGAAAATTGATTGTGTGATGTGATGTGAAATGAAATAAAATATTTATATGGTTAAAATTATTTAATCGTTAAAAATATTATTTTTAACGTGTGAGTGTGAATAAAAATCTGTGTTTATTGATTTGAAACCCCACACGGGTATTGGGATAAAATACGGCATACACTAATCCCAATAATTAGTTGTATGTCTATCGATTGATTGACAGACTGTTATAAGCGTTAGATATCTATATTTGATGCTTATACAGTGTAGTGCACTTTGGATGATGGTTGATTATTTATCATTGTTATTTATATACATGTGTTGTATGGAATCCATATAATTAACATTATATGGTGATTGATTGGGCCTCATTCCAATTGGGAAATAATGAATATTATAAAAGAAAATTCATGTGTTGAAAGTGTATTCATGTGTTGAATAAAATATTTATACAATAAAATTGACCTTTTTATTGTAAGTAAGAAGAAATATAGATTCATGTGTTGAATGGAATAAATATTCATTTGTTGAATAGAATAACGAATTTATTGAAATATATAAAGCCGTGTTGATTAGAGATGCGCCATTTTGACGTGAACGATATTTATATCGATTTTATTCATTTTTTAATGAATATCGAAAAGTGATTTCAAAATCAAATAAATAGAAATGAATTCGAATTGAAATCAAATAGAAATGAATTCGAATTGAAATCAAATAGAAATGAATTCGAATTAAAATCAAATAGAAATGAATTCGAATTGAAATCAAATAGAAATGAACTCAAATTGAAATCAAATAGAAATGAATTCAAATTGAAATTGAATTAATTTGAAATTGAAATTGAATCTAATAGAAATGAATTCAAATTGAAATTGAATTAATTTGAAATTGAAATTGAATTGAAATTGAATTGAAATTGAATTGAAATTGAATTAAAAATCGATTTGAATTGAAATCAATTTGAAATGGATTTAAAACGAATTTATAAAGGAAAATTCAATTTTGATTTGAAATTGAAAGGGAAGTTGAAATCGTTTCGAAAACGAATTTAAACGATTTATAAAATTCGTTTTAAAAGGAAATCGACGAAATATATAATATATATTATTATATATATAATGGCCTGAATAGAACGCGTCGCGCTGCGGCAGTTCATGAATTTCGACCATTGACTTCGAATTGATGTCACGGGTGATCCGACCGTCGGATTCTCCTGAAACCAGAACCGTTGGGTTCGTATCGAAAAGAGCTTTCCAATGAATATTAGAAATTTGAAATCTAACGGTTGGATTTGGAATTATGCCCAAATCAAATTTGGAAAAGGTCGTTGTAAGTGCAGTTCGATGGCCGTTGATGGAAATCGACTGTACGGGCCTTGATAAAATTATTAAAAATATCAATAATTGTGTAAAATCATAAGAAATGATTTAGGAAAAATTGGGATGAAAAAATCCACATTTGAAAGGATAAAAATAGATTTTTATCGAAATGAACTAGTTTTGAACTAGAATTAAAATCAATTTGTTTTTGAAATAAGTAAATTGAATTTGAAGTGGTTTTAAAAATAATCAGAATTCCAATACATGAAGTGGAAATAGATTTGAATCGAAATTATCTTCGGAATATTTCGATGTTGGATTTCGTGATTATACAGATATTGTAATGGGAGTTTGAAAGATATATTTATATCGTTATTTCCAATACGATATTTGTTGGTTTCAGAATTTGATATTGAATATAAGCCGATATATTTTCTATTCAGAGTCTTATATTTAATTTCAAATGTGATTTGGTTTTGTCGTGAATGGTGTCTTCGTTAACACTATTCTTAAACCCAATAGAGAAAAAGATTAAATCCTTCTATTTAGATTTAATGAGGTGTACCAATTAAATAATATTTAATTGGAATTGAATTTGAAAGTGATTTTGGGTTTATCGTGAACCGTGTTTTAGATGACATTGGTTCTTTAACCCAGTTAAAGACAGGATATTGATTTTTGAAAAGATTAAAACTAAGTGGAGTTTTAATGAATCTTTAATTAGATTGAAATGTGAATTGATAATTTAAATTATCAAATCTGAAAGGTGATCGAGAAGGGAGTACCACTAGTTTTGCTCCAGAGCGATAGTTAAATCTTTAATTAGATTTGAACGAGAAATGGTAATTAATTTTACCGATAACACCGTGGTGTTAGATATGGAGTATTACCTGTTTTGCTCCAGGGGATGAATAGGTTGGGATTGGGAGATAAAATAAATAATTACTTCGGTGTGGTTCGCTAATCCCGACTAGTTTGGAAAACCATAATATGGTCTGAAATGATATCCAAAGGAAGATTAAAGAATAAATTTTGAAGAATTTATCTTTGATAAAATTAATGGGAACCTTTCCCTAAGAATGTGATTTTGTGAATAAAAGAATATTCTGAATTGGAATGAGGCGTTTGTTGTGTTTGTGTAACATTTGTTTATTATATACGTGGGTTATTCAGAAAGGCCGGTTTATACCGATTCTTAATAACTGACTCGGCGATAAGTCAAAGATGAAGACGGTGGTTGAAGACCGGAAGTCTTCACATCGTTTGGGTGATTACTGATGATCTTGATTGGGCTGTACACCCAAGTTGAGGGAATCAGTTGGTAATCGTCCAGACGTACTTGGAAATCGATGGATATACGAGGAAAGTGCCTCCGGTTTCGTTCAGACCCAGAACGAACTTGTAAATGGACTGTGTGTCTGAAATTGGGTTTTATTCTGTGTTGATTGATCTCTATTAAATATACATCTGTTTGGCGGTGGAGAATTTATTCTCTTGCTTAACGCCCTACTCTGAGACGTACGAGCTCTGAGGTTTTATATCGATGGACATCAGTCGCATAGAGTGAATTTCCTGTGTGGCACGCGTAAGTGGCAATTGATCAAGGCTTCTGTTGAAAAGCAAATTCTTGTGGTTGATGATCAAATCACGGCCTGTGTGGCGCAGCTTTGTGTATAGCGTGAATTCGCGAGCCTCACACCTCGGTATGAGTCAAAAAAGGGATACGGACCGTTGGGAGAACACGACGCTTCTTTCTAGCTAGTGGTAGTGTACGTGCTTAAACTGGCTGACATTTATATAGGTCTGTTAGGACAGGGAAACATGTGTTCAGGAATAACTAATCCTCCAAAGTTAGGTGAGGACCGGCCCAACCGATTCCAAGGATCATAGTGGGGTCCTGAGACATTTGCTAGAGTGTCTCGAACAGAGAGGAGCTTGCCCCTTGCCTCGACTCATGACGGAAATCCAATTTCCAATACGTGATATTGCGGTTTTATTTGTAGAACCTAGTATGGCGACATAGTGGTATGGGTCATTCATGCCGCTTATGATTGATATTTATGATTGAAATTGTTTTGACACTATACACTTATAGTAATATCAAAATAACGCGTTTTAAACGTATCAAGCATGCTTTGGCTATTATAAGGTAAAAATCCTATCCTCCGGCTTGCGTTGCATTGTGTGATGGGACCTGGGTCTTATAATAGCTTCATTTTTCTTTATTTAGCATTGCGCTGTTTGTTTTATGCACTGGTATTCTTGGGAGGAAACCCGTTCCATGTTATACAGCGTGGTCCCTTGATTTACCTAACTTTAAAAATAAAGATTAATAACTGTTTTAGTTCTCACGCCAGTCACATGACTAACCTGGAGTTTATTGTTTTAACCTAAACTCTGTGTGCCCTTATTTTCGACACGGGCAGCTAGTAGTTTTGGTTTTGCAGATTTATATTCACAGGATCCTGATTTACAGCTGGAACGATGCTCGGAAAGCTCTGTATCTGTGTATTACTTCTAGTTGTGTTTTGTATTGTTTTTCCGCTGCTATGTAATTTATTGTAATCTCTGATATATATCGAATGTATTTTGTTTATTCATACTCTGTATATTCTTGTATTCTGATGGAATTGTTGTAATAGCAATGAAATGTTCTTCTGTCTACGTTCTAATTTGTCGTGTTCTCAAAACAATCAGGCGTTTCGAACGGTCTTGGTCGGTTTAGCGACTGATTCAGATCGAGCGAAATTCCGGTCGTTACAGTTTCACGATCTGATAATCAATCCGTTATTGGAACAAAATTGCTATATAAAAACAAATCAAATGAAACCGGAAACATTGTTAGAAATAAACCACATTTATTAGCTTAGGTCAATAACCAAGAAGAAAGAATCGATTATGACAAGACATTTGCTCCTGTAGCTAGATTAGAAGCTATACAGATGTTGTTAGTTTTTGCATGCCATCATGAGTTTAAATTGTACGAAATAGATGTTAAAAGTGGTTTTTTATATAGGTTTATTAAAGAAAATGCGCATGTAGAACAACCACCACTCTTTATTCACGAGAAATATCCCGATCATGTTTTCAAATTAAATAAAGCCTTATATGGTCTAAAACAAGCTCCTAGAGCTTGGTACGAATGACTTAGGAATCACCTAATCTTTTCCGTTTTCAAATAGGAAAAATAGATACAACCCTTTTTATTAAACGAGAAAATAATGATATTTTAGTAGTACAAGTCTATGTTAATGATATCATCTTTGGATCAAACAGTTAAATTCTATATGTTGAATTTTCAAATATAACGAAAAACGAATTTGAAATGTCACATATGGGAGACTTAAAACTTTTTTGTGGGTTTACAAATAAAACAACTTAAAAGTGGAATTTTTATACATCAAGAAAATATTGTAACAATTTAATACAATATTTTGCATGGATAAAACATCAAAAAAACCAACACCAATGAGTAGTAGCGTTCATTTAGGAAAAAAAATGATAATGGAAAAGATTTTGAAGAAAAATTATATCAAAGTATGGTAGGTTATCTAATACTTAACAGCTAGTAATCCTAATATTATGATGAGCGTATGTTTATGTGTTAGATTTCAAGCAAAACCTAAAGAATCTCATCAACGTGCTATTAGAAGAATTTTACAATATTTATCTAACACAAGAGACTATGGCTTATTATATCCTAAAGGATCATCATTCGAACAAGTTTTTTTATACCGGTGCTGATTTGGTGGATGTAATACACATTGAGAAAGTACTAGCGGGACATGTTATTTATAGGGAAATCACTAATATCACGGTTTAGTAAAAAAACGAAATGGTGTATCTCTATCAATGTGTGAAGCCGAATATATTTTAGTCGCTTTAGCATGTCCACAAGTAATATACATGCAACCAGCACTTAAAAATTATGGAAAAAATCGTTGATAAATCTTTAATTTATTGTGACAATACAAGTGTTATTTACTTAGCTAAGAATCCGGTTAATCACTCTAGGACCAAATACATAGATATACGACACCATTTTTAGGTGACAATGTAGAAAAAGGTATTATTACACTAGAGTATGTAAATATCGAAAAGCAAATAGCGAATATATTTACCAAACCATTAAAGGAACAATTTTTTGTTAAATTATGATGAGTCCTTGGAATTTGTTCCTTCTTTGAGTTAACATAATAAATATTACCTAAAAATAAACATCATTCTTTTACGAACAAATAAAGTTTGTTAATCATTCAATTATACAAGAATTTCTACTCCATTAGTTTCCAACAAACTTAAATGCTATAAATAGCAATACAATACAAAACAATAAATCCTCCTATATATCATGAATTCTAAGAAAATCATCTCACCCGACTCAAGTCCAATTACAACTCCCTCACCTCCACGATTTCTTCCTTCACCATATTTTCCAAAACAAAAATGCGGCTTATCTCCACTACTTAAACTACTCAAAAGGAATGATAAGCAAACAATCGATGAGAAGTGATATATCTCACTATCAACGCGAAATGATGGATGCACAAAGAGAAATTTATTACAAATAAGAAGGCACCATATGACATCCAATTTTTCTTAAAAAAGCACTCTACGCAATGTGAAGCCATTCTGCAACAAAAAGATGTCTATATAAAAAATATCCTCGCATCTGTGAAACACCAGAAAAAGAGCATACATTCCCCAAAATGAATGATGACGAACAATCATCTTCTTATTCTCCAAAACAACCACCATGGTCTCCAATTAACTAAAATAATTAAGTTGATATAGGAAGTAAGATTTAGAAATTATTACAAATACATGTATTTGTTTTCTTATTAATTACAAGATATGTTATTTCTATTAATACAAATTTTAGTCATTCAATGTAACATTAAACATGCAAAAACGGACATCTGAAAAACAAGTAGACATCTGAAAAGAGTCTTTGATAAAATAAAAAATAGATATACCATATATTAGACGTCTGAAATTTACCCTAGACATCTGAAAATGTTTTCGGTTTTAAAATAAACCAAATACAGACATCTGAAAATGCATGCAAGACATTTAAAAAAATATTTCGGGTTTGTACCTAACCCTATTCCAGACGTCTGAAATCAAATCCAAACATCTGAAAGACGAATCGGTAGTTTTTCTATAAAACCATGCATATCTCTTCTTCGCCCTCTCATTTATCGTTCAAATCAAAAATTACCTTAACCCTAAAAATCTGATTTCACTTAAATCATGGCTCCAAAATCTAAAAACACATCAAAACAAAAGAGAGAACAAAAAGGATCATCAAATCCCACTCCAATTACTAAGGATACTCCTCAAGTTGTCTCACAATTACAAATTGATTAACGGATGAACAAGGCTCCTCTGGCGATTGATCGATAAAAAGAAATACAGAAGAAAATCCTTTATGACAGTCCTTTCTATAACCTTCTTGATTTTCCTTTATATCAACTTCATAGTCTATGTAACGACCCAAAATTTTCAGTCATTTAAATTTGAATATTTAAATCTGTTTATATATTATATTGGAAATATAGTTGGAATTTATATAGAATTTATTTATTAAACGATGTTTAAATGTTAAAATCTTATGTTTAATTTATAAATGAACTCGTTAAGTCACGGTAGTTCGTAATATTGAGTTTTGAACTTCAATTGAATATACAGAATCCATTTTAAGTCTGAATTCTTTAAAACAAGAATCGTTCGAATCTATTTGATCATAATTTTCCAATAAAAGAGAAAATTTTAAATTCCATATTATAAATTGTAAGTTATAGCTTAATCAAATTTTCAAATAGTCGCTATGGAATCGTTTTTAAAATATAACGTTTATTTAATATAATTTAAAAGGATTTTTATATAAATTGAATATCCTTTAACTAGAAATTGTTAATATTGAGTTATTTTTCAATATTAGTTGAATTTGAAGTGATATATTATTCCACTTTTATATATTCGACGATAATAATTTATTATTATTATTATATTTAATGGTTTCAGAATTTATTTAATATTTTATCAATATTATGTAAGCATTAAGAATAGCCATTTTCCAAATGAACTCCGTTTTTGATGAAACAAACTTAATTGGAATACGTATAGCTAATTATTTTTAGATTTTCGGTTCGGAGCCAAACAGAGTTGTCTTATAAGAAGACGAAATTTTAATATAAACTGATAAATATATTGAAATTTAAAATAATGCTGTTGTGCAAATGAAGTCAGAATTCAATGAAATAAATTCCATTGGATCTGGAATATCAAGACATAGCAGTGTGTCTAATTTACTTATTTTTGGAATTCGTGTGTGGCCTCACAAAATTAAATACACTACACCATTTTTGTGTCTTCCCGCTTTCCTTCAACAAGAATTTGCGAGCTCCATTAATAACGCACATTTCCCCTACGCGAAACAGTCTTAAACTCCACAAACAACTCATTTTACCAAGGTGATCAACAAGATTTCATAATTTATGAACTGAAATACGTATATATGAGGGTCATGCTATAACGTGTTCATTTGGTTATGTTCATGTGATTGGAAGTTCGACTTTGGGTTCTAGTGAGTCAAGAGGGAGGTCGAAGCGTTGACTGGGGTCGGCAGTGGTTTGGCAGCAGAGGATGGTCTGGCAAAGGGGAGTGGGAAGGTGTAGTGATGATGGGTGGATAGTGAGGAGTCTCGAGATCTAAGAGGTGGAAAGAACGGGAAAAAAAGAGAAAGATTATCAGACTGGAGTGAGGAGGAACGTGACGGTGTCTCAGACGTAGAAGGTGGAGCAAACGGTGGAGGCGCATGGCGGTAGCAAGTGGATGTCACGTGGTAAAGGAGCGTGAACAGTGAGTAGGAGAGGATATTTCGAGAGTGGGTACATTTTACATGCCACATATTATTTTAGACATGCCTGATCATTAATTAGAACGTGCCAAATCATGAATCCTATTACTGTGTGTGCCTAATTATAATGAAAATTATGCCTAGTCACCTATTTAAAGTGCCCAAAGGTTACACAATATACATACTTAATATATGGATTCGAAAGTAATATAACATGCAGAAAGATTACTACATGCCTAATTTATACACCGCACCTAGTCATTAGTTAATATGCCTAATGAAGGATTACGTGGCAAGAAATATACATATATAATGAAAACGTCATATAGCTGGTAGTAAAGTTTTAAAGCATGGGTTGTATGTAGGTAAGCCTAAATGAACAGATATACATGGCCCCGATTTGTGTAGAACGATGATTACGGTTTGATTTATATTTAATTTAATTAAAGTTGATTAACGAAATAGTTAATTAAAATATAAGTAAACAATAACCATCTAAGTTAATTTAGGGTGTAACTTATAATTTATTTAACATGTCCATATGTGAATAGAATTGGACAAGCTAGAAGATGTTGGAATCACATTGACAAGTGCTTTAATCTGAAACAGATTAGAACACGTTTAGATGCAGTTGGGATTTCCCTTTAAATTAAACGTGTGTTTAATTTAACTGAAAACAGTTGTTATCCGGTCGAAGGGAAATCAAGGTGAGTACAACCCACTCAGTTTTGGCCTCACTTATAATTATTATAAGCCGGGTTTATTGTTTGTGTATTATGTTTGTTAATAGTTGGTTGATTTGATGGTTGTTTGAATATATGCTGATATTTTTACATAACTTGTCTAAATTAAAAATTCGTTTAATTTATTTGAAACCAATCGTTATTTTTAACTATTATTTTTGAATGAGGTAACTTACTTTGTTGGTTACGTTTATAATAATATAAACGTATTAAAATTAAACTGGATGCTTGAGTTGTTATTTTTAGTCATCTGTTATTAGCTGAATTAATTATTTATGTTATTATATATGATCGTATTGAATGGATTGTTTTATTTTGGGTAACCTAATTGGATGCAAAAGAAAAGGTTGGAGGGATCCAACCAGATTCCTCAAATTTATTGTTTATTTTCATATTATCATTATATTGACTGGTTAACGAATAAAATTAGATGATTGGTTTAATTATTGATAGTTAAATCCAAATTCAATGTTTGTTTAATTATTAACCAATGGGTAATATTGGTGGGATAATTAATAGTAGATGGCCTAAATATACATCATTTTATAAAGAATGATTTACTATCAGGTAAATTGACAATTATGAAGTTACAGGATTTTTTTTATAATCGAATATAGATTTTGGAATGTATTATTTTAAATGGAAATTTATAAAAAGAAATAAATGGTTATTATTTATTATTTAAGTTTTAAGTAATTATTGAATGGTTTTATAAAGTTAATTCTTACATTAACAAGATTGATAAGCAAGTGAGCAGAAATTGATGTAACGATTAATAATTGAGATTAATTGTTAAAATGGGATTATGTTAATATTGGATTATTATTCATTTAATAATAATCAATTTAAATGGGATTATTTAAATTCATTATATTTTAATTCACATAAATGAGAAGACTACTTGGAATAGATTATTGAATTAATCATGTTCGAGTTAACCAAGTCAACCACGTCAAATGAAATTGATTTTTAAATTTGTCTGTTAAGTTTAATGGAGATAGTTAATGGTGAAGCGAACATTTTCAATGAAATTTGACTATTATTTATTTAATAATAATAAAAGGAGAAATCATGGAATTTAAAAATGTATTAATGGAGGTTTATGAAGTCTAAAGGCCTTCTTATTGTCGAATGATATTTTTAATCGATTCGATAATAATATAAGTCAAGTTTACATCGAATTCTTTTCAGAATTCTATTTAAATGGATTTTATAAAATCCAAGTTGTATAAATTCCTCAAACCTAAGTTTTGTTAAACATATTATTGAAACGAGTTATAAAAATATAAACTTAAAATGGCCTATAAATAGGGTAAAAGCTCAAGATATGAAATTGAAGAACTAGAACCTAACTGGAGATCGGTTGAGTTAAATGATTTTCTGAGTATTGATCTAGTTGTGGTTTCGGCCTTCGGGATTGGTATTTAGAAAATTATTTTCTTACTGGTTTACGGTTAGGAACCGATGAAGGAAATGGAAATCGAAACAGAAAACCCAAATATGAACTAAAATGGCTAGGCAAATTATGTTATAAAGATTTGATCTAAATTCGCATATTTTGAGAAAGGGATGACGTTTTATCGAGATATAACCAAATGGGCTTAAAATAAACTTATCAGAAATTTATGAAGGTTTCTACTTATAATAGAATTAATATATATACATATATGATGTTTCAAAAGATTGTTAAAGTTATGAAGAAAGTTTTGAATAATAGTTACTTAACACTTAAACTAAGTAAGCGCGTTTAGATTCCAATATAATTTCCAAGAGAAAGTATGATATTAACACGATATTTTAATTCGGATAGTAAATGGAGTATGTGGTATAATTACTGGAACAAGTTTTTGTTGATAAACTTCTATCGATTCTGAAGATAAGAATGTTGTTGACTCAAGGTATGGGATGTAATTAAATAACCCCAACTTGAACGACTTTATGATTACCCGAGGATAATATTAGTTTAGAAACAAGAGTAGTTAAGAAAAATAAAATTTGTATTTTCGAGAATGACATTATAAATTATAATTCGAGAAGTTTTATAAGTTCAATAAAGGCGATTGGTTAAAATAGTATTTTTGACATAAGAAGTAAAAAGTTATGTTTCTAATATTGCAAAGTTTAAAGATTTTGACTAACGAGTGGAAAATTTAAAAAAGCCAAGTGATGTCGTGTATTGAACCAGTGGATCCATTTTATTTTTATTATTGTTTATTTTGGTAGTTAAGTAACTGACTATCAAAATCTGACCTATACGACAGTTGGAACGAAAAGACCGGGATCGAAGTTATATTCGAAAACCATTCCGACCAACAAATACGTTAATATGGAAGATATCAGGTGATGGTCGAGATGGAGCATTAGAAGACCGTGGATCTTCATAAAATAGAAGAACCACTAATAATCTCTGACTTGCAACCAGAGATAAACTGTGATTCTGTCATGGTTGGAATCTATGGAATGCAAGGACTTCTCGCTACTTATTTATAAGTTGATTCCTAGGATGTGGTAGGAGACCGCCTTCGGTTTGTCCCGGCCCAAGACAACTTATATAGATGAGTGTCTGACAGAGTATTTCCAAAAGAGTCACGTACGTTGATTTCTCCAAACATACCAAGTTTGGTGGCAAAGAAGGAAACTTCTTAACTTAACACCCGAAGTATTTTTGTGGAGATCAATTAGTGATTTTCTGGCGGATGTAACGATGTGGCTGTAATATCCCAGAATTTTTAATTAAGTTTAATATAAATTTTTATTGGATAATCTAGTTTTTCTTAATATTAATTGATTTTAATAAGATTTAAATATAGATTTTTATATTGAATAAGAACCTTATTTATTTTACAAATATGATTTTGTATAACAAAATTTATTTTAAAAGTTATATTTGATTTATAAGGTCTTGTGAAAATTTTAATTTTAATGAGTAATGATATTTTCTGATTTTGAGGTAAGAATATGATTTGGAAAATAAAACGTTATTTCTAAGATTTATATATATATATATAAAAGTTTACAAGAATGATTTTTATTTTGATAAATTATAATGGTGTTTATAAAATTGTATAAGGATTGTTATGTATTTATTTGAGACCATTTTTTTAGCATAAATTTTGGTAAATTATATAGTTAAATATTTTTGAAATATTAATAAGTTATAAATATTTTTATAAATCTTAGGTAATATGGTGGATACCTTATAAGTATTGGAAATTGGCCACATTTATAAGTGTTACAATTATGTTATTAATTTAAATAAATAATTTAAGGGTTATGTTAAGTATGAAAATGAGTTGTCCACTTATGTGTACTCATGCATGAAGCAATTCATATTATAAGGCCAAGTAACCGTGTATGTGTAGTGTTGCATGTACTTTGATTTGTAGAAAGGACATGTGTCCATGAAGAAATTGACTAAATTACCCTTAAACCCACCCTATATAAGGAGGACCAAAGCTCTACACTCCTTCACACTTCAGCCATGAGCAAATTCGTATGCAGTAGCCTCTTCAACTTCATGTTTTTAAGTTTCCTGTAAATGAAATTTTACATTTCTATCCATTCAAAAATCAAGATCTCTCAATCTATCCAGTTTTAGCTGAAATGATCTACGCTGAAGTTGTCCGGATCATCATTTCTGATTTTTAGAAATTGATACATCGAAGTTTCATTGATTTATGGAGGAGATATCGCAAATTTACAGTAAAAGGATAATTTGCAAAGAAAACTTCAAAAAAATATCTCCAAAACCATGAAGAATTGATCGATGCCGTCAGCACCATTGCGATTAGCGGAGAATGTAGTATTTTTCATGTGAATAAGAGGCGATTCCATGTCAATGATTTTGATGGTTGGAATCTAGGGTTGGAGTTCATCGGAGGTGGAAGCGGTGATCGAGGAAATGGAGAGTAGCATGACAACAAGGATGGAAAGACCTTCGATGTTGCAGAAATTGGTGAAGCTCGGAGCATGAAAAGGAGCGTGCGACGTATGTATGGTTGTGCACATTTTCGGGTTTCCAGGTCACGGGTTCACGTCGCATTTCGATTCAAGGGGCCGGACACGAGATGAAGGGGTGCAAACGAAAAAGGAGGTGAAGAGAAGTTCGCGGATGGTCTCGGGTTGGAGAATGGTGAAGGTTTGTTGTGTGCACGTGCACGCGCTGCACGATTTCATGGGTTTCAAGGAAGAAGAGAGCAACACAGGAGGAAGAAGAAGAAAGGGGAAGTGGGCCGGTTTTCTATGTGATGAAGCATATGGGCTTGAGCCGAAATAATTGGGTATGATTTATTTTAATTTTAACTTAAGTTATATTATTTTACAAACTTTAAACACTCATATATCACTCGTTATAAACCCGTTTACTCGCTGTTAGAGGTGTTGGAATCGTATCGAGAAATAGAACATATCAGAATATAATATTGATAATTTTAGTTAAGTATAACTTTAAAATAAAATAAAATGTCCTTATATGTATATACATTAATATATAATAAACATTGTTATTTATTTAATTCCAATATATAAAAATTAGCAAAAAAATCACCAGTTGCTAATACAAGTGGAATGAAAACAGTACGAGTAGCGGTAGCAGTGTTCTTTGGCTTGTTCGCTCTAGTGCTGAAGATTTTGGAGCTATTATGGTGAGAACCCCTAATTTAAATTATTTATTTAAATTGGTAGTGGTTGAATAATTGGCTGTGATAAATTATATTTGGTTGGATATGGATGTTATCGTTCGAATGGATGTGCAGATAGCACACTGAAAACCGATAAGCGTTACTGACTGTAACGCTTGTTCACAACTGAGATGGTTGTTTATTGGTTGTGATTATAATTCATGTTCATCTGATTTATATGGTTGATTTATGATAGCATGAATTCACACACACTGTAGTTGTGGGATTATATAGGTGATCGATTTTATCTCCTTTCCATATAAATGAAGATTGACTTTCAAATATTAAAATATTATTTTTAAGTCCAGTTAATTCGAAATGAAAATTGAAAATTAGAAAATACTTTTGTAATATATATATATACACTAGAAAGTTCTAGGATGACAAAGAGGATAGTGTCTAGGCTTGGGTTTGGAAATATAGTTTCCTGCTCTCCCTGGCTATCCCTAACTGATCCGACAAACATGATGGTTAATTCGTAATCAAATTTGAAATATAATTTGAAATTGTTTTCCAAATGAATTGGAAATATAAATTCAATTTGAAAAGGAATTGAACGATTTATATTTAAATCGTTATATGGCGTAAATAGAATGCGCTATGGTGCGACAGTTCGTAAATATCGATTTTAATTTTCAAAAGGTTATAACTTGATTGTTTGAAATCAGTTTGACTTGAAATAAGAAATGCTAGATTTCAAATGATAACAACTTTCGAATAGAAAATGAATTTTCAAATTCTAACATATGATTTTCAAGTTATATTTAAAACGAAATTGGAAAAGTTAGCTATACATGCAGTTCGACGATCATAAAGGAAAATCAAATAAAATGAGCTTATAAAAATTATTTAAAAAAATCCAGAAAAATATGATAAATCATATTTCATTTTTTTAAAGTGATTTGGGTTAAAATATATGAATTTCGGATGGTTTTGGATCGATCTGGTTAAACAACCATTTCACAACACCTTTAGTAACACTTTTAAAGTTATTAAACTGTTTCTTTGAAAATGATTGGAATTTAAACCATAAACTATTGCTTAAATATATGAAAAGGATTTGTTAAATATTTTGAAAGATTTTAAAAGGTATGGTATGAAATTTATGGTAAGTAAGATTTGAGAAATTTGAAATAAAAAGGAAATGAATTTTGAATAGAGTTAGTCATCGGATATTCGATATGGAATCCCAGGATTGGGTGAATACTATCAGAAATAGTAAACCATATTCATATCCAAACTCTGATGGTGTTTTCCCGAGTTTGTGAATCGATATCAAATATAAGTCGATTTAATTTTGTTTGAACTTATATTTGAAATGTCAATCATTTGAGTTACCATAAACGGAGAGTTAAATCCAACTTATGGAAAGAAATAATGACGAATAAATGGATTTGGCTTTTGGAATATACGGTTGGGAATGAATATTGAATTTCAAGAAAAAGTTAAGATGGTAATAGGGTTTATGGGAATTGAATGAATCCAACCTTAAATTGAAATGAATTGATAACCATTTGGGAAGGATATTTGAATTGAGAAACTTGTATAGTCCATATCTACTGATTTTAAAAGTACGCTTATTACTTGGAAAGACCGGGATCGAATATATGTTCGAAAACCATTCCAAGTAATAATACGACGTTATGGAACAATTCAAGACTTGGAAAACGACGAACGAAGACCGGGATTCTTTGAATTGTTTAAATTGATTGCTGATGTCTTGGTTGGGATGATCCCTTGATACGAGGTTATAACTGGCATGAGGTTTGAATATATTTGGAGCTTTTCGGATTGGTGTTTCGTTCAGACCCAGAACGGAATCGTATGGATTGTGTGTATGACATTGTAATTGACTGCGTAGCACTGATCTCTATTAAATATATATCTGCTTGGTGGTGGAGAATTTATTCTCTTGCTTAACACCCTTCTCTAAGATGTATGATCTTAGAGGTTATATATTGATAGAAATCAGTGATGCGTTATTAATGGATAATGTGGCATACTTAAGATATGCGATGAGCTATGGATGATCAAAGCATGGCTTGTTTAAGCGTAGCTTTGTGTATATCATAACCTCGGAAAGCCTCACAACCCGGTAAATGGCCAAAACAGGAAAGATGCAACGAGCTTAAGTGTAGTCATTTCCTTCTAGATAAAAGGTGTACTACGTTATGGAGCCCAGGTATTAACCTATGTGGATAACTTCTATTTATATGGATGTTGATGTTGTGAGCGCTCGGTTTAAACGTTGGTAACGACCGGGAAGTGATATGCTCAGGCGTGCTCTAAGTTACCCAGTTAAGGGGTAGCCCGGCCTCGTGTTGGCAGAGAGCTCGATTTGGTTCTCGGGGCATCCCTCTAGAGGCGTACCCATCGGCTTGGTAAGGAAGTTCCTTTGCCTGGTCGTTTGTTGGAAAACAAATTTTCCACTACGAGCCCATACAATTTTAGTTGTATAGCCTGCTACCAGCACGATTGTCAGTATAATGGGATGGGGCATTATACTGGCTAGGATGTATACACTTATTTGTGAAAAAAATTTCACACTATGAACTAGTAATAATTTCATAGGATTTTTCACGTATCAAGCATTTTTGACTATCATAAGGAGAAGCCTCGCTCATGTGTGCGTATGCATGGTGTGTGTGCCACGAGACCTCATGGTAGTTTCATTTTTCAAAAGTCATAGTGAATTTCTATGCACGGGAATTCATATGGAGTAAACCCGTTTCGCTTTAGCGGCGTGGTCCGTTGAATTACCCAACTTTAAAATGAATCCTAAATAACAACTGTTTTGAGTTCTCACACCAGTCCGACAACTGACCTGGAGCTTAATTTTCCCACACCTAAACTCTGGGTGCCATAATTTTGACACAGACCACTAGTAGTTTGGTTTGCAGAGTTAGCCTTGGAGTTGGTTGGAGCAGGATTCTGGTTTTAGCTGGAGCTATATGTTTTGGAGCATTCGCATTCTTCCGCTGAGTTATATCTTTTCCGCTGTGAAATCAATGTACTCTGATGTATTCCTTGTAACTCTAATGTTATATTATGGTAATGAAATGAAAAGTACTATTATTATTGTGAAAATATGTAAGTACCCATAACAATCCGTCTTTATGAACGGTTTAAGTTGGTTTAATTACCAGCGAGAAACGGGCAAAAAGTCGGGTCGTTTGAGTGGCATTCAAAGTGAATGATGGCCCGATGTTCTAAAAAGTAAACTATAACCCCAAGCCTCATCAACTGGGGAATGACAAAAATCGGGAAGGCAGCATGGCTAAGTGGGTCGCTTCCAATTATATTGTATTGTCCCCATCTAGAGATTATTCATTTTTGTTCTTGTTTTCGTTTTTGTATCTCCCGGGTAAATGGTAGATGCGCAACCGTAAGGTGACAATATATTTGATACACTCAAGAGAAATGAGTGGTCGGTCATATGTAGCCGGGTTGCAAGATGTTCTTATTGAACCAGTGTATTCCTCTCTAGAGATACATTATCGGAAGGTGGTTCCATATCTTGTCATAGTCAAAATCCAATATCCAATAAGACAACACAGTTTTTGAATTTTATACAATATATGTAGAACGTGAGATGCAAGCGTTCTACTGGATGGTTATTTATTTGATTTAGACACTATTATAATATCTGAAGGGATATGATTTTAAAATGTTTTAGCATTACAAGGTAAAAATCTTTTGTATTTATATGTGAATTTGGTTTTACGATTACCCTTTTCTTTCGAAAAGATTTTTTACTTTAAAATCAAGTTGGATGATACCTATAAACTTGGTGAGTTTTCACACGCTGGTTCACTAGAATGATTCTGGCATTTCCAATGCTCGGATCGGACTGAGTTTTACAAGTTCAGGTTATTGATGGCTTATTGGATAATGGAGAAGCCCAACCGTATGATATGTATAGTATTATTCCGTTGTGTGTTGTATATGAGGACAGGATATTATAACTGTCCAGATATGTTGTTGTACTCATATGATTTTATGTTCTATTTCAATCTCTCAATAAAGATTTATTTCTATATAATATTTTGTTCCGCTACAATGTAAGACTCTGATTCTGTTGTGTTTCTTCTTCTTATTCTTTTACTTTAATATTTCTTTCTTATCTCACCCTCTCATTTCTTTTTATTAACTATCTGGTGTTTTTGATACTTGATTTTGGCAAGTAATACATGATTAAGTATTATTGTCAGAATTCGGGCATCGAATCCCTCGGGACGTTACAGTGGTATCAGAGCAATAGTTTGGTAATAACATGGGCTCTATGGTGTAACTCGGTGGAGATCGGGTTATTAATACATTAGATTGAGTTGGAGTGTATATATATGAGAGTGTATTTGTATATTTTTTATACAAAATGTTTTGTATTGTGTTAATTGATCGGTTCAAGTTGAACTGGTAATTGATACAATATTATTTTGTAAAGAGCGAAAATGAAATAATCCTACCCAAAATATATTATTGTATAGAAAGGAAATAATTTTATCAAATTATTGAGATATGTTTGTTAATTGGTTTGAATGGAAGTCAAATGGAATTGTGAATTCAAATGGTTTAATATAATGAGAAGAATTTCATGTAGAATTTGTGAATATGAATTTTAAAATTGAATTAAATAAATCAGAATTTATCTGAAGATAAGTTAAATGAAATTTGAAATGAAAATTGGATGGTTGTGTTACATTAATTGTTATTGTTTGTTTATTGGATGTTAGATTGGTCGAATAAAAAAAATCATCAATAATTAAATATGAATTCAAAGCTAAAGAGATAAATTTCAATGTAACAAATCTGAGAATAGAATCGCTTATGGAATAAAACTAAACGGTTTAATCTTGTAATGATTATTTGCATTATGTTGAGCTAAGTGCAGGTTAGAGGAGGAAGAACTGCTAGTTGCTTTGCTTCATGATTAGATTATTGGTTGCCCGACAAATAGATAAATCTTAATATTATTGATTGGATGATTGATTTTATACCCTTAAATTGGGTTGTCACTTGGCTTTTACTTTCTTTTGATCGATGTGAGGCACGGAGTGGCATTTGTAATTGTTCCGATCGAACCATATAGAGGGGATGTAGGCGAATTTTTCATAGATTTCTAAAACTTAGAAATAGTTTTGAAGATCGTTTTAAAATAATTATTTTCAAATTAAATGGATTTGGAGCATTCTTCTTATCTACTAATTTCGGGGACGAAATTCTTTTGAGGGAAGAGTGTAACGACCCAGATTTTATGGTCATTTAAATTAAATTTAAATCTATTTTCAATATTATATTAGAATTATAGTTGGAATTTATATAGAAATTATTTATTAAGCAACGTTTAAACGTTAAATTTATAAATGAACTCGTAAAGGCATGGTAGTGTGTAATACCGAGTTTTGAACTTCAATTGAATATACATAATTTGTTTTAAGTCGGAATTCTTTAAAACAAGAATCGTCCGAATCTATTTGATTATAATTTTCTAATAGAAGAGAAATTTTTATATTTCATACTATAAATTGTAGGTTATGGCTAAATCAAATTTTCAAATAGTCATTATGGAATCATTTTTAAAATATAACGTTTATTTAATGTAATTTAAAAGGATTTTTTATATAATTTGAATACCCTAAAACTAGAAATTGTTAGTATTGAGTTATAATTCAATATTGGTTAAATTTGAAGCTATATTCTTCTACTTGGATATAATCAACGATAATAATTTATTATTATTATATTTAATGGTTTTCGGAATTTATTTAATATTCTATCGATATTATATAATCCTTAAGAATAGTTGTTTTCCGAACGACCTCCCTCCGTTTTTACCAAAATAAATTTTATTGGAATACGTATAACTAGTTATTGTTATATTTCCGGTTTGGAGCCAAACAGATTTGTTTTGTGAGCAGACGAAATTTTAATATGAACTGATAAATATATTGAAATTTAAAATAACACCGTTGTGCAAAAGAAGTCAGAATTCAATGAAATTAATTGTATTGGATCTGAAACGTCAAGACATAGCAGTATGTCTAGTTTTGTTATTTTAGAAATTTGTGTGTGGTCTCACAAAATCAAAACATCGTTGAGTGTTTAGCATATATATTAGATTTTTTTTAATGTAAGCCAAACTTACTTTCCCACTGCAGCCTTTTATTGTAACTTGCGTGCCAAACTTCCTACTTACTTGTGTCCCAAATTTTCTTTTTCCTTTCATCCCACACCACTCTATTCCTTGCGTAGGAATCCATTCCAAAACCGTGAAGCCCACGTTTTCAAAAATCCTAACCTACCCTATACATTTCAGTAGACCTATAAAATTTACTTGCTCCCCACATCTTTCTCCGTTATAAATATATACTGCGCCATTTTTGTTTCTTCGTGCTTTTCTACAACAAGGGTTTAAGAGCTCCATTAAAATTTCACATTTCCCCCATGCGAAACAGAGTCTCAAACCCCATAAACACCTCAATTTTCCAAGGCGATCAACAGGATTTCAGAATTTATGAATTGGAATACGTATATATGAGGGTCATGATATAACATGTTCATTTGGGTTCTATTCATGCGAATGGCATTTTAACTTCGGGTTCTGGTGAGTCAATGTGGAGGTCAGAGCGTTGACTGGGGTCGACGGGGGTTTGGCATTGGACGACGGTCTGGCAGAGGGGAGCGGGAAGGTGCAGTGATGACTGGTGGACAATGAGGCATCTCGCGATCTAAGAGGTGGAAAGAACGAGAAAAAGAGAGAGAAAGAGAATAAGAAGGGAGAGTGGAGGAGGGATGTGGTGGCAGATCAGACGTGGAAGGAGGAGGAAATGGTGGAGGACCGTGGCGGTAGCAGTTGGATGTCACACATTGAAGGAATGTGAACAGTGAGCCGGTAGAAGAAGTTTTAAAACATGGGATGTAACAACCCGAATTTTAATAACATGTTTAAACAAGAAATCAAGGTATAATTAATTTTTAAAATAAGAATTAGGGGAAATGGGTATCGCCATTGCGTTTGTCTCGGAATTCTACATGAAATAGAGTCCGAGTTTTCGAAAATCGGAGTCCGGATGAAGAAGTTATGGCCTGTAGAAGATTCAGCAAATTTCAGACCAAGCAGGTCGACCTGGGGGCCAGGTCGACCATGTGGCCGACCTTAGGGTCGACCTACCCCCCAGGTCGACCATATGGTCGACCTCCCCCCCTTACAGGTCGACCTGGTCGGCCTGTTTTGATCCAGAACCCATTTTTGAAGCCTGAGACGTGTTTTGATGGTCCGGATTGATTCTAGGGTTAATCTAAGGGCCTAAACTAGTTGCTACCCCTATAAATACATCCTAAGACCTAGCCTAGTTCATACAAATCATTCATCCACCATTATGCTGCTAATTTACCTTGAACCACGGCCGCCGCCTCCAAATTAAAGCTTAAGCATTCAAACTCGATTCAAATCAAAGATCAACGCTTCTACAACAATTCAAGAGAATAGATCAGCGACACCGCAACATTCTACGACAAATTTCTAGACTTGACTTCCTCATCTAAATTTCTTAGACCACGATCTGTAGGTTCCAGTTACTTTTAGATAAAAACTATAAATTTAATATGGGCATGTTAAATTGGAATTGATTTATGTATGATTCATATCTATTCTTGTTTTCTTCTTGGAACTTGACTATTGGGAATATTGCCTATGACGTTGAAACTATTGTTAATGGCATAAGACCATGACTATGCCTATGACTATGACTGTGAACATAAGACTATGTCTATGACTGTGAACATAAGACTATTGGTTATGACTATGACAAGGACAATTATGACTAATCACCTATGATTCATGACCATGAGGTTATTTCCTAGAATTATGACTATGAAGTTGGATCTAAGCTTGATTTTCTATTCAAACCTATTTTCGTTATTTGTCTTGATTTTGGGGATTTTTCTATTTAAGATTGATCTATCCATGTTCTTGAATCTAGATTATTATTCAAATCTTTTCATGTTCATAATGTTATGCCTGCCATGTTTTAATCAATTTATTCAGTTAGGTCATGCCTTGGAAATAAATTGATAATAGAGCAATGTTTATTATGTTGATCTATGCCTGTGATTCTATTCTATCATCATGTTGAATTGGGAATTAATGAATAAGTCTATTCATATGTATAGGAACTTGAAGTATAACCTGTTATGATAAGTTGTGTAGAAGTTTTAGGTTGTAAAATCATATCACATATGTGACTAAATGTTAGATCTACATGTTTATGTGTATATGTTAAACCTATGTCATATTTCAAGTTCACACTTATTCATATGCTCGTGATTAATTTGCAAGTTCACATATATGCAAGTTGATTTAGTCTATGTTGCAAATTCACATATATGTATGTTGATTTAGTCTACGTTGCAAGATGTAACGACACCGGATTTCTCCCGGACCTAATCGATCGCTAAACCGACCAAGACCGTTCGAATCCCGTATACGCTAACTTTGGGTATACAACACATCAGAACAAATAACAGAAGACTTCAATAAACATCATAAAAATGTTACATCAGAGTACAGAACATCAGAGTATATCGATAATAATACACAGCGGAAGATAAATTTACATAAATGTAAAACAATGCACATCGGAAATATAAACTACACAGCGGAAGACTGTAAATGCCTGGACACAGCTTAAAGCTTCAATCCAGAATCCTGCTCAAAACATCTGCAAAATAAAACTACTCGGCTGCCCGTGTGGAAAATAGGGGCACCCGAGTTCGCAAGGGAAAAGCAAACTACAGGTCAGTCATGGGACTGGTGTGAGAAACTCTAACAGTTATAATTAACTTATTTACTAAAATGGCATATCACGGGACCACGCCGCTAACGCGGAACGGGTTTACCCCCATGAATACCAGTGTATAAACAATAATCAATATAGATATATGGATCTACTATGCATCAATCAACATGCAATATCCCAATCTACCCATTTAGATTAATCACCACACTTAGATTTTCCAAATCCAATTCATTTTACAGAAATTATTCCTTTGGACTTCATTCCCGATTTCTTATTTCAAATCATTTGAAATACATATCTAACTTTCTATATCAAAGTAGATTTCACTTCGGGATTTCAAATCAAATCATTTGGAAATGTGAATTCCAAAACATAACAATGCATACAAACAAGTATGCAACCAAATATCGTGCTCCCCATCGACAAGGCAAAGGGTACGCACCTCGCAACTCGATATATATATGTGCACCTACCCCACGTAGGAGTAGGCTACACCGACGATGCACCTCCCACTCATGGAGAGCATACACCGCCCTCTCACCCATACTTTTAGTCTCAGGGTTACCCGACTCTTTAGCCACATACTAAATCATTTCATATCCCGAAGTAGGGAAAATCATTTCACAACATAATAATCACAAGTACTTTCAAAATATAGTACTTCACATCGGTAATTCACGCATATGATCAGTCACTATTAATCACATAACCTTTGAGCTCGTACGTCTCAAAGAAGGGTGTTAAGCAAGAGAATAAATTCTCCGCCACCAAACAGATACATCATCAATAGCAACTAATCGAATATGCGATGAACCACAATGTAACATATAATACATTTTCTAAATCACTTTAGAAATCATCGGGTTTTGGGCCTCGAAATCCTTTCTGTTTTATAAAACATTTTTATAAAACATTCCCTGTCCAAAATCGGGAATACATTTCTTTTCACTTAAGAAAAATATCCGTTCACAATCATTCGTTAAATTTGAAATGAACACAACATCGCTAAGCACCTTATCGTCAAATCGTGAAGTGTTTCACAAGGCGTTAGCACACAGATATTTTCAACCCAACCCAATGCTAAATGTAAAAGCATATTTTGCTCATAAACTGGTCGAGCACAATCCAAACCATCAATCAATCAAATTTGACATTAAATATAAGGTTTTAAATAGAGAGAGTATCGACTTATATTCAACATCAAATCCTGAAACCAACAGATATCATATCGGGAATAACGATATCGATATCTTCCAAATTCCCATCACGATCTCTATATAATCACGGAATCCAATATCGAAAATATCCAAAGATAATTTCAATTTAACTCTAATCCAATTTGTTTATTTATAACCATTGGATTATTTTTCTAGTTAATAACTAGTTCATTTCGATAAAAATCTATTTTTATCTTTTCAAATATGGAGTTTTTCATCCTAAATCTTTCTAAATCATTTCTTATGATTTTACACAAATTATTACTATTTTTAATAATTTTATCAAGGCCTGTACAGTCGATTTCCATCAACGGCCATCGAACTGCACTTACAGCGACCCTTTTCGAATTTGATTTGGACGTATCTCCAAATCCAACCGTTAGATTTTGAATTTCTAATATTCGTTAGAAATCTCTTTTCGATACGAACCCAACGGTTCCGGTTTTAGGAGAATCCGACGGTCGGATCTCCCGCAATGTCCGTTTGAAATAAATGGTCGAAATTCACGAACTGCCGCGGCGCGGCGCGTTCTATTCAGGCCATTATATTATATATATAATATATATAATATATTTCGTCGATTTCTATTTAAAACGAATTATATAAATAGTTTTAAATTCGATTCAAAAGCAATTTCAACTTCCGTTTCAATTCAAATCAAAATTGAATTCTTCCTTTATAAATTCTTTTTACATTCACTTCGATTTGATTTCAATTCAAATCGATTTCAATTTTATTTCAATTCGAATTCGTTTTCTATTCAATTCATTTCGAATTCGTTTTCTATTCAATTCATTTCGAATTCGTTTTCTATTCAATTCATTTCGAATTCGTTTTCTATTCAATTCATTTCGAATTCGTTTTCTATTCAATTCAATTCGAATTCGTTTCCTATTCAATTCATTTCGAATTCGTTTTCTATTCAATTCAATTCGAATTCGTTTTCTATTCAATTCAATTCGAATTCGTTTTCTATTCAATTCAATTCGAATTCGTTTTCTATTCAATTCATTTCGAATTCGTTTTCTATTCAATTCAATTCGAATTCGTTTTCTATTCAATTCAATTCGAATTCGTTTTCTATTCAATTCATTTCGAATTCGTTTTCTATTCAATTCATTTCGAATTCGTTTTCTATTCAATTCATTTCGAATTCGTTTTCTATTCAATTCATTTCGAATTCGTTTTCTATTCAATTCATTTCGAATTCATTTTCTATTCAATTCAATTCGAATTCGTTTCCTATTCAATTCATTTCGAATTCGTTTTCTATTCAATTCAATTCGAATTCGTTTTCTATTCAATTCAATTCGAATTCGTTTCATATACATCGTTTTCATTTCATATATATATATATATTCACTTTGCTATATATATAAATTTCACTTCGCTATATATATAAATTTCACTTCGCTATATATATAAATTTCACTTTCAATATATATATTATTTTTACTTTCAATATATTCGATATTTTCACTTTCAACATATATAAATTTCGTTCAACACATGACCAATCTCAATGAATGAGTACTGTCAACACATGAACTTTTATTTTATAATATTCTTTATTTTCTAAATTGGAATGAGACCCAATCAATTACCATATAAAATAAATTATATGGATTTCCATACAACACATGTATATAATAGCATTGAAAATAATCAACCATCAACCAAAGTGCACTACACTGTATAAGCATCAAATATAGATATTCAACGCTTATAACAGCCTGTCAATCAATCGATCGACATATTTAATCAATCAGGATGAGTGAACTTCAAATTTCATCCCAACACCCGTGTGGGGTTTCAAACAATCAAACGCACATTTTATTTGTGCAGTTGGGCGATGTGTAAAATTTATCGTCCCAATCAATGTCATTCAAATAAGTGTACATAAACAAACCGTCTGGTTTGTAAATGAATATTTATTTACTCACATTCACGTTAAAAATTATATTTTTTACGACAAAACATTTTATTTTAACCTAAACTCTGGGTGCCCCTATTTACACGGGCAGCTAGTAGTTTTGGTTTTGCAGATTTATATTCACAGGATCCTGGTTTACAGCTGGAACGATATCCGGAAAGCTTTGTATCCGTATATCTTTTCTAGTTGTGTATTGTATTATTTTCCGCTGCTATGTATTTAAATGTAATTTAAATCTCTGATATTTCTGTGTAATATTCGTTTATACTCTGTATATTATTGTAATCTGATGCATTGTTGTAATGTACAATGAAATGTACTTCTGTATGCGTTCTGTTTTGTCGTGTTCTCAAACGATAGGGCGTTTCGAACGGTCTGGGTCGGTTTAGCGACTGGTTCGGACCGAGCGAAATTCCTTGCCGTCACACAAGACCACACCTATGATATTCATGTTGATTATTTTGCAAGTACACACCTATGGTGTTCATATTAACTATACCGAGAATGCCAAGTTTACACCTATGTCATGTTTATGCTAATGAATCACTTTATGCAAATTTTGTGTACGTTAAATTAGGCTAAGTTTTTAGCCTAATATTATATGTCAAAAATCATGCGGATGGAAAATTAGGCTAAGATTGTTAGCCTTATATTTAGACGGGGTAACGTTGGGTAAAATTGGTAATTATAGGAAACTTGGCATGAAACTTATCCTTGAAACTTGACACGAACTTGACATGAATCTGGAACATGGACATTACATTAGATTGAACTTGAAAATGGCCAACTCGAGGTTGGGTTGAGTTTGCAGTGTAATTCTGCCCGGAACCGCCCGGAAAATCCAGTTACTGCAAACAATAGGATCCAATGTGGGTAGTTGGTCATACCGCACTTGAAAACCTGAGGTCAGACTGAGTTGTGGTGTAATTCTGCCCGGAACCGCCCGACATATCCAGTGACCACAACAACAGGTCTGATGTGAGAGGTTGGGGTGCATTAATGAATTAATGGCACATGATAGGGTTAAGTCATGAACATGAAAGACAACACTTAACCAACTTGATACATGATTTGTAGGCGGGTTAAGTCACGAGCTTGAATGACATCACTTAACCAACTTGACATGCTAGACTGATAGGGGTTAAGTCACGAATTTAAATGACAACACTTAACCTATTGGACAGAAACCCTAGTTACACGGTCCATTTCAGCAATAACCCACTAGATGTATCACGGTACCCCGGAACTAGGCAGGGTTGGGCACGATTACTTGGCTGATTGTAACCGAACAGAACGACGGCTATGTTGATGCGTCGGTGTAGGTTCAGGCGGGCTATGGTCGTGCATGTGGTCCGGAGTTGAAAAAGCAGGCATTGGTCGTCAGTAGGTTTATATGTGCATGCTTGTTTCGTGTCGGTGGTTGGCACCCTACGGCTTGATACACCCTATGGTGGACCTAGCACAGGTGACTATACCTGATTTATACTTGATACACCCTAGGGCTTGATACACCCTAGGGCATTAGGCATGCAGCGAACCTTGAATATGCGATGCTATACTTGATTTATCATGTTATCTTAGTCTATCTTGCCCATCTTGACAGCATCCTTATGTTTACTTTCAGTTTATACATGTCATGTTACCTTTATCTGTTTTTATGCTGAAAGTCACTTGGACTTACCAGTCTTTATGACTGACCCGTTTTCTTTCGCCTCTTTTTCTTCCGTTTCCCCCCTAGGTTCTCAGGGAGGGAACTCTAGCACTTAGCTTGGATTTCACTTGCTTTCGGTTCAGCTCATATACGGTTTGATCTTGAGCTATGCTATGGCTGCATTTCTGCTACCTTTGGGGAATTAAGCTCCTTTTGTTGTTTCAAGTTTATGCTTCTTTATTTATGCAAGACAGAATTTATTGTAATGGAAAATAATGACCTTGGCTATTTGATGTAAAAGGTTTTGACTCTTTTTGAAAGTAATGAAATTTAGCTTTTGAATCTTCCGCTGTTTTATCTATGTTCTGTCTTGTGATATTTCTGTGTTTGTTTACCTCGATAACGCTCCTCCAAAACTAGTGCATTCCCTTTGTGAGTGACCCTAGCGGAGGTGGGGTGTTACATTTGGTATCAGAGCAGAAGGTTACCAGACTGGGCAAAAGTTTTTAAAAACCTTCTAAAACTATTTTCAAAACTGTTTACAAAGAAGCATTTTTCAAGAAAAGATTAGTTTTATTTAAAGGCTAATCCTCAAAATCCTTTAGCACTATCCTTTGTTTCCTCGTTTGAATCTCTTTTTCTTTCTTTTATCCATCTGTAGTCGCAATAGTTTTTACCTGCGGCTAATCTTCTTTCTAGCTTTGTAGAGGGTTTTCTATACGATGGAGACAGTTTCCGTGAGGCTTGTTAACATGTTACATAGGAAAGGTATGAGTGATAAGTTAAGGCGAATGAGTCTCAAAACGAGAAGAAAGACTTCTAGAAGGGAGGCGAGAACAACGACAACAATAATAACAAGTCACGTGATATGAGGAAGTGCAACTTCTGTGGTATAGTTGGGCATATAGTCCAGGATTGTAGAAAGAGGAAGATGGAGATGGGAACATGCTTTCAGTGTGGTGATACTGGACATATCAGCAAGAACTTCCCTAAGAAGCAAGGGCAAGCCCCACAAGCAGGACCTTCTGGGGGTACATCTTTAACTTCTTCTCCTAGATGCTTCGTTTTATCTTGCTTATCTTCTCAATCATATCTTGAGAACTTTAGGTAGAACCCTTTTGGATGTAAACATGTAATTGAAACATGTTATGGTTGATGTTTGCAAATGGTCGCAAGTGGTCGCAAGTGGTTGCTCGTGATTGCATAACACACATTAGGCACTAGATCGGCTCAGACACATTTTCATATTGCATATGCATGAGTGTTTATACTTGTTTATGGATGAAATTGAATGTGTTATCATGTGCATGTTGCATATGGATGGATGTTTGTGCACACATATAGTGTTTATGTGACTAGGACTATTTGCATACATGTTGGATTCATGGCACTAAACATATTTTGCATTAAGAAGATCAATCAAGCCTGATTATTTGCATTAGATAAGGAACATATACACACACATTCTGCATATGTTCATATAGCATTAGAAATCTTTTAAGGACAATGGTTGCTTGTGGATGATGGTTGAGTAGATGGTTGATTGGATGATAGGATGCATTCTTCTTAACTTGAAGATTTCGGGGACGAAACCCTTTAAGGAGGGAAGAATGTAACAACCCGAATTTTAATAACATGTTAAAACAAGAAATCAAGGTATAATTAATTTTTAAAATAAGAATTAGGGGAAATGGGTTGCGCCATTGCGTTCGTCTCGGAATTTTACATGAAATAGAGTCCGAGTTTTCGAAAATCGGAGTCCGGGTGAAGAAGTTATGGCCTGTAGAAGATTCAGCAAATTTCAGACCAGGCAGGTCGACCTGAGGGTCGACCTGGGGGCCAGGTCGACCATGTGGTCGACCTTAGGGTCGACCTACCCCCCAGGTCGACCATATGATCGACCTCCCCCCTACTGGTCGACCTAGTCCGCCTGTTTTGACCTAGAACCCATTTTTGAAACCTGAGACGTGTTTTGATGGTCCGGATTGATTCTAGGGTTAATCTAAGGGCCTAAACTAGTTGCTACCCCTATAAATACATCCTAAGACCTAACCTAGTTCATACAAATCATTCTTCCACCATTATGCTGCTAATTTACCTCTTGAACCATGGCCGCCGCCTCCAAATTAAAGCTTAAGCATTCAAACTCGATTCAAATCAAAGATCAACGCTTCTACAACAATTCAAGAGAATAGATCAGCGACACCGCAACATTCTACGACAAATTTCTAGACTTGACTTCTTCATCTAAATTTCTTAGACCACGATCTGTAAGTTCCAATTACTTTTAGATAAAAACTATAAATTTAATATGGGCATGTTAAATTGGAATTGATTTATGTATGATTCATATCTATTCTTGTTTTCTTCTTGGATCTTGACTATTGGGAATATTGCCTATGACGTTGAAACTATTGTTAATGGCATAAGACCATGACTATGCCTATTACTATGACTGTGAACATAAGACTATGCCTATGCCTATGACTGTGAACATAAGACTATTGCTTATGACTATGACAAGGACAATTATGACTAATCACCTATGATTCATGACCATGAGGTTATTGCCTAGAATTATGACTATGAAGTTGGATCTAAGCTTGATTTTCTATTCAGACCTATTTTCGTTATTTGTCTTGATTTTAGGGATTTTTCTATTTAAGTTAGATCTATCCGTGTTCTTGAATCTAGATTATTATTCAAACCTTTTCATGTTCATAATGTTATGCCTGTGATGTTTTAATCAATTTATTCAGTTAGGTCATGCCTTGGAAATAAATTGATAATAGAGCAATGTTTATTATGTTGATCTATGCCTGTGGTTCTATTCTATCATCATGTTGAATTGGTGTAACGACCCAGAAAATCTGAACCAATTTAAAAATTTTAAATTGGCTAAAATAATGGATTTTAAATATTTAAAATAAATATTTTAAATAATAGCGATGGAAAGTAAGTTTGAATCGATGTTTGAAAACGAATATAATTAATTCTAATTATAAATAAGGCCTGAAATGGCGTTGCAGTTTCAAAAATTGAATTCAAACTTTGTCGGACTGTACCGGGTGCAAAACAAAACGGATTTGAGTGAAACCAAAAATATTTAAATCTGTTAGTGAATACCTTTCTAACGAATCTAAAAAATCGAATTTTTTTAGCGGTAAGCAAAAGTTATGGCCAAATGAATTTTCAGAAAGGTCGCTATGGAATTTATATAGCCCGTTAAATTGGCCATTTTGCATACGACCTCGGAATTCGACGAAACCACTTTTTTTGGATCCGGGATGTGAAGTTATTGCTAGGTTTCAAATTTCATAATTTTTGAAGCTAGTATGTGAGCGTGGCAAAGGAAAACGTGTTTTGGTTAATTACAGTTAAATTGGATCGACCAGAAATGGGCCTTTTTGCAAACGGTCTCAGAATTCGACGAAACTAGTTTTGTTGGGACCGTATCATCAAAACATAGCTAGATTTATTTTTCTGGAATTTTTCGAATCAGTTTGTGGCCCTGGAAAATTGAAATGTACGTTCAAATTTAATATTGAATTTTTATATTTTAATTTGAAGGAAAACTGACTGAAACATTCGAATGGGCCTACGAAACATATCCCATTGTGTTCGGAATGGGGGTAAAATGCTAGGGATGACAGTCATTGGGTTTGGATTGGGGTTCGCAGGAGGCAAGGGGTATTTTCGGATTTTAAAACTTTATAAATAAAAAAAATATCCTATTTGTCCACATCAGACACCCCTCCCCCCCGTCTTCTCTCTCCCCGACCCAAAAATTGAACGGCGCCTTCTGCTCCCAACTTCTCTCCTCCTTCCCTCCTCCTACACGCAATAAAACGTGCTACTCCTTTGGAGAATTTTATAGATCTCCCTTAGATCTTCAAATCCATGTCGGTTTTGTGAATTCTCGTCGCGTGTACAAGGGGAATCGACGCTCTAAAGTCTGCACCTTCAGCTCGCCGCCGTGACCCGCCTGCTGCATCGATCTGGGCCCCACCAGGTGGCGTAGGAAGCCTGCTCCGTCCTCTACAACGTTGTACCCTCCGATCGTCCAACCGCTTCACGGTTTGTGCGATAATCGATTACCTAGTTTGGAACCATTTTAGAAAAGGTTCGGCTAATTTATTTTAAACTGTTTTAACACCTTTAAACCGTTGCAAACTTGTAAAAATCATATCTTTTTGCTATGTGGTCGAAATTCAGTGAAACAAGAGACAGTGGACTCGTGTGGACGCCTTCTACATTTTAGAAGAGACCGCGTATTTTTCTGAGCCTTCTGCTATTTTTGGTGGAGTGGAACCCAATGTGAGATTTCTATTTTATAAACGATATGGAAAACGATGATGTATAAATTATATAGTCGATGTATGAGTTATATAAGCATTGTACACCTCTTGTATAAGCGTTGTATAAGTTGTACGGTCGATGTATAAGTTGTATATGCGTTGTAAAAAATTTATATGTGTTGAAATAGAAGTGAATTGCTATATATAAATATATATATATATATATATATACGCCCCTCATCCACAAACCATGGACGATATTTATTGGTTGTGATTGGTGTGAAAATTGATTGATAGTGAATAGTTGATTGGAATTGTTTGTGGTTGATATTGATTGATTGTGGTTGAAAAATACCCATTTGTGATTGAGAAATATTTGGTTGAAACCACATAGGATTAGTTTGTGGAAATGAAATAAAAATATACCTGCCGCTTGCATGCGAACTAGATGCATGATCCCCATTGTCAAAAACCGCGAGGTTTTAAGGTAGAGCGAGGAGCTGTACTAGGGACGGTCCCGGTTTTAACTACCCTGCCGTTATGCTGCCGAAATTTTGAATAATATTCATGTGTTTGAATTATTTTCATTTACTGAAACTATATTTATTCGTTGAATAGAAAACCTTCATGTGTTGAATCGATATTCATTCGTTGATTAGAAATTCATGTGTTGAATGGTATTCGTGTTTTAAATATAAAAATCACATTTTTATCTATATATATAAAAACTATAGAAAACCTTCATGTGTTGAATCGATATTCATTCGTTGATTAGAAATTCATGTGTTGAATGGTATTCGTGTTTTAAATATAAAAATCACATTTTTATCTATATATATAAACTACAGAAAACCGTCATGTGTTGAATCGATATTCATTCGTTGAATTGAAATTCATATGTTGAATGGTGTTCGTGTTTTAAAATATAAAAATCACATTTTTATTGACATATACAAACTATAGAAAACCTTCATGTGTTGAATCGATATTCATTCGTTGAATTGAAATTCATGTGTTGAATGGTGTTCGTGTTTTAAAATATAAAAATCACCTTTTTTATCGATTTATATAAACTATAGAAAACCTTCATGTGTTGAATCGATATTCATTCGTTGAATTGAAATTCATGTGTTGAATGGTATTCATATTTTGAAATAAATTGTTTTATAATAAAAATCACATTTTTATCACCTATATTAATTATATAAAATAATTTCGTTTTGAAATAAATTGTTTTATAATAAAAATCCTATTTTTATCACCTATATTAACTATACGAAATAATAGTGTTTTGAAATGAATTGTTTTACAATAAAAATCACATTTTTATTATATAAATGAATTACTAAATATAGTGAAGTGTTGAAATAGAAGACAGTTAGATAAAAATATCATTTTTATCAAATGTATGAAAAGAACATAGCTTTGAAATCGAAGAATCGATATATATATATATATATATATAAATAGAATTAAAATATATCGAATAACGACGCTGCAGTTCGTATTTTGAAACCGTGATTTCAAACGATTAGTACGGGAGATCCGACCATCGAATTTTCCCGAAACCGCAACCGTTGGGTTCGCTTTGGAAATATCTTTCCAACGGCACCAACTTTGTAAAAATCCAACGGTTGGATTGTCTGGAATGTTTAATTCAAATCTGAAGAAAAACAGCGCCAGAATCGATTATATTTATATATATATATATAAATATAATTAATCGAATAATGACGCTGCAGTTCGTATTTTGAAATCGAAACTTCAAACGATTATACCGGGAGATCCGACAGTCGGATTTTCCCGAAACTGGAACCCTTGGATTCGTTTTGAAAAGATCTTTCTAATGATGTAAATTTTGTGAAGATCCAATGGTTAGATTTTCAGATATGTGTAAATCAAATCTGAAGAAAAACAGCGCCACGGCCGCGTTATGGCCCGAAGCGTCGTTTTGAATAAATTGGCTATTTTAAAATAAATAAAAATAGCGATAAATCGTTATAAAATATTATAAATGATATGGATGTGATTTAGAAATTAACTGAAGATTGGCTAAGTCGAATGGTTTCCTGGGTATTGATCTGATGTTGGTTTCGGCCTTCGGGGTTAATATTTGGGAAATCGTTCTCTTACTGATTGACGGTTAGTGACTAATGAATTGAAATGATGCGTGTATATGTTAGTGTTGCACTTGTTTATTATATACGCGAGTTGCTCAGAAAGACCGGGTTTATCCCATTCTGAATAACTGAATCGACGATAAGAAATCGAAGATGAAGACGGTGGTCGAAGACCGGAGATCTTCACCTCGTTTGGATTGTAACCGAGGTCCTGATTGGGAGGCATCCCGAAATATGGATAATGAGTGGTGATCGTCAAGACGTACGTGGTGATCGATGGGTTTGCGAGGTATTTAGTGCCTCCGGTTTCGTTCAGACCCAGAACGGACTAGCAAATGGACAGTGTGTTTGACATTGGAATTTATTCTGTGTGATTGATAGCCATCAGTTGCACGGTGTGAATTGCCTGTGTGGCATGCTAATATACAGTGATCAGGGCTTCTGTTGAAAAGCAAAGTCTTGTGGTGATGATCAAAGCACCGCCTGTGTGGCGTAGCTTTGTGTATAACGTGAAATCGCGAGCCTCACACCCCAGTATGAACCAGAAACGGGAGAAAGGACCTCAGGGAGGGCCTGCGTTTCCTCCTAGCTAGAAGTAGCGTCAGTGGTTTTACACGCCCTGACGAGTTTGACATATGTGGTTGTTGCTGTTGCGAGGCACCTCGGTTAGATCGGATGATCCGGGTCCGATGGAGCCATTCGTTGGCTCGCTTACGCCCCAAAGGGCGGGGAAACGTAGTGTTCATGCATTTTAATCCACTCCGTGTGGACCGGCCCTGACGATCCAAGGGTCGATGCGTTCTGATCCTGAGACTAGGGCTAGGTAATCTCAAATTCGGTAAGGACTATCTTTTGCCTTGGTTCATGACGGAAATCCAATTTCCAATTATGTGACTGTGCGGTTTTGATTGTATATATATATATGGCGACATGATATATGGTACCCATGCCGCCTATGATTGATAGTTATGATTCGAAGTTGTTTTTGAAACATATAAACACTAGTAATAATATCAAATGCTTTTGTTTTATTCGTATCAATCATATTTTGGCCACTATAAGGTAAAACTCTATCCTCCGGTTTGTGTTGCATTGTGTGATGGGAACTGAGTCTTATAATGGCTTCATTTTTAGAAAAGCATTGCGATGTTTTAAAAGAATGATTTGTTTTAAATCACTGGCAATCCAATGGAGTAAACCTGTTCCACGAAAGTGGCATGGTCCTGTGATTTGCCATATATTAAATGTGTTGAGTAGATTTCTCATACCAGTCCCATGACTGACTCGTAGTTTGTTTCACTTTCAAACTCGGGTGCCCCTTTTTCTACACGGGCAGCCTTGTATTCAGGTTTAGCTGGTTCTTTCTGGATAGCTGGAGCTGAAGATGGATTCTATCGTTTATCTCTTTTTATGCTGTTCAGCTCCTATTTTACATTATGTTTGTTTTTCCGCTGTAGACATATATGTATAGTTGAACTGTATTTGTACTAAGTATGATCCTGTATACTGTGTAACTCTAATGATTACTCTTATACAGTATATTCTATTGTTCATTATCTGGTGTATTTATTTATTTTTGTTCTGCTATTATCTGTTTCTGTGTTATATTCCAAGGATTACCCTTGCCGCCATCAGTACGGGGTTTGGGGTCGTCTCAATTGCGAATTAATGAATAAGTCTATTCATATGTATAGGAACTTGACGTATAACCTGTTATGATAAGTTGTGTAGTTTATCATGTTATGCAAGTTATAGGTTGTAAAATCATATCACATATGTGACTAAATGTTAGATCTACATGTTTATGTATATATGTTAAACCTATGTCATATTTCAAGTTCACACTTATTCATATGCTCATGATTGATTTGCAAGTTCACATATATGTAAGTTGATTTAGTCTATGTTGCAAATTCACATATATGTATGTTGATTATTCTATGTTGCAAGACCACACCTATGATATTCATGTTGATTATTTTGCAAGTACATACCTATGGTGTTCATATTGACTATACCGAGAATGCCAAGTTTACACCTATGTCATGTTTATGCTAATGAATCACTTTATGCAAATTTTGTGTACGTTAAATTAGGCTAAGTTTTTAGCCTAATATTATATGTCAAAAATCATACGGACGGAAAATTAGGCTAAGGTTATTAGCCTAAATATTTAGACGGGGTAACGTTGGAAAAAATTGGTAATTATAGGAAACTTGGCAAGAAACTTATCCTTGAAACTTGACACGAACTTGAAATGAATCTTGAACAAGGACATGACACTAGAATGAACTTGAAAATGGCCAACTCGAGGTTGGGTTGAGTTTGCAGTGTAATTCGTCCCGAAACCGCCCGGCAAATCCAGTTACTGCAAACACTAGGATCCAATGTGGGTGTTGGTCATACCGCACTTGAAAACCCGAGGTCAGACTGAGTTGTGGTGTAATTCTGCCCGGAACCACCTGGCATATCCAGTGACCACAACAACAGGTCTGATGTGAGAGGTTGGGGTGCATTAATGAATTAATGCCACATGATAGGGTTAAGTCATGAACATGAAAGAAAACACTTAACCAACTTGATACATGATTCGTAGGCGGGTTAAGTCACAAACTTGAATGACAACACTTAACCAACTTGACATGCTAGACTGATAGGGGTTAAGTCACGAATTTAAATGACAACACTTAACCTATTGGACGGAAACCCTAGTTACGCAGTCCATTTAAGCAGTAACCCACTAGATGTATCATGGTACCCTGGAACTTGGAAGGGTGGGGCACAATTACTGGGCTGATTGTAAGCGACTAGAACGACGGCTGTGTTGATGCGCCAGTGTAGGTTCTGGCGGGCTATGGTCGTGCACGTGGTCCGAAGTTGAAAAAGCAGGCATTGGGCATCAATAGGTTTATCTGTGCATGCTTGATTCATGTTGGTGGTTGGCACCCTAGGGCTTGATACACCCTATGGTGGACCTAGCACAGGTGACTACATTCGTGATAGGGCCATATGACACGGGCACACGACGAACTAGAACTTGTAGGGAACCGATCGACTAGTGGATCGTTTCGTTGGACCTAGTAATGGGTCATTTCATGATATTGGGCCAAGGAATCATTTCATGATTAATATAAGACATGGGCTTGGGATTCTAGTACAGTTGATGCAGTGAAACTTGAATATGCGATGCTATACTTGATTTATACTTGATTTATCATGTTATCTTAGTCTATCTTGCCCATCTTGACAGCATCCTTATGTTTACTTTCAGTTTATACATGTCATGTTACCTTTATCTGTTTTTATGCTGAAAGTCACCTGGACTTACAAGTCTTTATGACTGACCTGTTTTCTTTCGCCTCTTTTTCTTTCGTTTCCCCCCTAGGTTCTTAGGGAGGGAACTCTAGCACTTAGCTTGGATTTCACTTGCTTTCGGTTCAGCTCATGTACAGTTTGATCTTGAGCTATGCTATGGCTGCATTTCTGCTACCTTTAGGGAATTAAGCTCCTTTTGTTGTTTCAAGTTTATGCTTCTTTATTTATGCAAGACAGAATTTATTGTAATGGAAAATAATGACCTTGGCTATTTGATGTAAAAGGTTTTGACTCTTTTTGAAAGTAATGAAATTTATCTTTTGAATCTTCTGTTGTTTTATCTATGTTCTATCTTGTGATATTTCTGTGTTTTTTTACCTCGATAACGCTCCTCCAAAACTAGTGCATTCCCTTTGTGAGTGACCCTAGCGGAGGTGGGGTGTTACATGGGATGTATGTAGGTAAGCCTAAACAAACAGATATACACGGCTTCGATTTGTGTAAAACGATGATTAATGGTTTGATTTATATTTAACTTAATTAAGGTTGATTAATGAAATAGTAATTAAAATATGATTAAAAAATAACCATCTAAGTTAATTTAGGGCTTAACTTATAATTTATATAACATGCTCATATGTGAACAAAATTGGTCAAACCAGAAGACTTGGAATTGCATTGACAAGCGATTCATTCTGGAACAGATTGGAATGCGTTTGGATGCAGCTGGGATTTCCATTTAAATTAAAAATGTGTTTAATTTAAACGAAAATAGTTGTTATCTCTTATAATGGAAATCAAGGTGAGTGCAACTCACTCAGTTTTGTCCCTACTTATAATTATTATAAGTCAGGTTTATTGTTTATGTGTTATATTTGTTGGTGGTTGGATGATTTGATGATTGTTAGGATATAAGCTGATATTTTAATATAATTGATTTAAATTAAATGTATATTTAATTTAGTCGAAACCAATCGTTATTCTTAACGATTATTTCCAAATGAGGTAACTTATCTTGTTGGTTACATTTATAATGATATAAACATATTAAAATTAAATTCGATGCTTGAATTGTTATTATTAACGATATTTTTCGTCAACATCGGAGATAGGTCTATGGAAGTGGACCTAAGAGAAAAATAGGTTGATTAGCCTTTGTAAATTTGAGTTAGTTCACCGTTTCCTAGGTATCCATTTCTAGAATCTGAAAGAATAGTTACTCTTCCCTCGATGGGGCGAGTATCACGCTTAAGCGATTCAAGAACCAACAGTTATCCCAGGAGGATGAATTTCTAAACATAACCCTTGATAAGGATTTAACGGATGGTAGGAAGGGGTTCTACGCGAAACCTGTTGAAGGGCCTAAGCTCGTAAGAAGGGTTTAAGCCTGTAGGAAGGATTTTAAGCCTATAGGAAGGATATAAATTTATGGGAAGGGGTGTTTCACTTGACTTGCGGAAAGGCTTGGTCGAAGGTTTATGTATATGTATTGAACAAACAGTATGCCGCGGCAACATTAACCAGGAAATAGCATAGCAAACACATAAAGAAATATCATAAGTATCGATTCACTTTTTATTGATCTTTGATTTATAATACAACAATATGATAAGAGAAATCCCCAAACTGATTTAAGGATTAGGGTTTACTCTAGAGAAAAAAGTACAAGAATCAGAATGAGAAAAATCATCCTCAAAATGTAACCCCTGGGGTCATATTTATAGAGAATTCGGGGGCCCTTCTGCTGTTTGGCCGTTGGACCTGTAGGAGCCTCTATCGGCCGCTTTTCTTCTTGGTCTCAGATGTTTTGGTTTCCGACCGCTTTGTAGTGCTGATTATAACTTCCATAGTGAAGGTTCTGGCCAGTTGGGGCTTCTTTGAGATTGATATAAGTTATTTGACATAGTAGCTTTTTGGAAGGTGTTTGTGCTCCCGGTTGTATGCTCTTGTTTATAAGCTTTTGGTTTTCTCATGAATACTTAGTGGAGCTTGCCCTCATGTTGTATGTAGATAGCTGTTGGTTAGGAACCGCTGCCGGTATCTGTACTAAGTAGACTAGTATGGATAGCCTATATCCCTTTTAGGGTTCCAGTCGCCTTCCGGTGGAGTCTTTGGGTATAGCCTGATCTTCCGGAAGGTTGTTCCGAGTGATATATCTGTTGTCTATCAACACGACCTTTCGGTTTTTGTGCAGTAGATGTTTCAAAAGCCTGCTCCAGATAATCTCTATATGCTTTTGGCTTAATACTCTTGATGCCTTCTCCTCCTAATGTATCGGTATTAAGCAGGTTAATTCCGACAGACCTTCCAGCCTTTTGGGTTTCAATTAGCGGAGCTCTTGTCTCCCTTTTTCTTGGCTTCCAGCTTAGATGACCTTTCATTATAGGATACCACTGCCAGGTATATCCTGCCAGATATACCTTGTCAGATATACTCTGGCAGTACTCTATAGATTTGAGCCCCTTTTTCCTTAGAAGGTGTCGGTTGATGCAGTTCTCGGATAAGTCCTTTGTAATAACCCGGAAAATCTGAGCTAGTTTAAATTTTTTTATTTTGGCAACTTCGGCGAATTTTGAAGATTTAAAATGAATTATTTTAAATAATATCGACGATAAATTTATTTTGAATATAATTAGAACGTATATTATATACGTCGTCGTTAGAATATAAATAATTATATATAATTATAAATAGAATTGAAAATGGCGCGGTAGTTCGATAATTCGATTTCAAACTTCAATTGAACATACCGGGTGCAAAACAATCCGGATTTTAGTGAAACCAAAAATGTTAGGATCTATTTGATAATATCTTTCCAACGAATCCGAAAAATCAAAATTTCATAGTGGGAATCAAAAGATATGTCCAGTTGAAAATTCTGAATAGTCGCTATGGAATTCAGGCCCTTAAAAATGGGAATTTTGCAAACGACCTCGGATTTCGACGAAACCAGTTTTGTTGGGTCCGTGATGTCAAATTATTGCTAGGTTTTAAATTTCATAATTTTTCGAATCAATATGTGAGCGTGTCAAAGGAAAACGCGTTTGACCAGCTTCAGTTGATTTTAATCGACTGGAAAATGGCCATTTTTCCAACGGTCTCAGAATTTGACGAAACTAGTTTTATTAGGACCTTATCGTCAATACGAAGCTAGAAAATATTTTTCTGGAATTTTTCTAGTTAGTATGTGACCCCGGTAATTTGAAATGTACGTTTAAAATACAATATAGTGATTTAAATGTAAATTCAACGGAAACTGATCAAAGTGATCGAATCAGCTTGCGATACATATCCCATTTTGTTCGGAATGGGGGTAAAACGCTATGGACGACAGTCGGTGGGACTCGTTTTGAGATCGAATTAAAAAGTTACCTTTTTGTGAATTAAAAATTAAAAATTAAATTAAATAATTAAACAAAGTCAACTCTCCTATATTCTGGCCCCCTCATTCTTCGTTTCATTTCATAACAGAAAAAAAAAGGAAAAAAACCCTCGCTCACCTCGTCGATCCCCCAGGCCCGTCGCCGCCTGTGGCCACCATCGACCACGCCCTCCACCGCTCGCAGCTAGCCCCCCCGATCTTCTCCTCCGCCTCTTCTTCTCCTCCTCGCCGAACTCGCAGATAGCCCCCCTAAAACCCTACCGCTTCAGAAAACCGCGCAACCGAGCACCACCATCGTGGCTGTCGCACTCCTTCCAGGCGCATGGGGGCCCCACCGAATCAGCTGCAATCGAGGAGGACGCTTCCTGATGCTCGAGTCCGTTGGCTTCAATCTCAGGCGGCCTGAACCATCGATTGATTTGGGAATTTGTTGGAACGAATCCTATTAAAATTGTGAGTCCCCTGTGTTTGCAAAAGCTATGATTTTTACACTGCAAAAGCTATGATTTTTACACTGCAAAAGCTATGATTTTTAAACTGAAATTGTATGATCTTTAAAAATGAAATAACATTATTTTTAAAATAGGAAAGGTTAGATTTTTAAAATAGAAAAGATGAGATTTTTCATATGGACAAGATTTAGAATTCTATTATGAAACTATCGAAATAAAAATACGATTTTTATCGAGGTAAAAATATGATTTTTATCATATGAATAAAAATACAATTTTTATCATAATAATAAAATAAAAATATAATTTTTGTCATAGTAGTGGAATATAATTTTTATCATAGTAGAAGATTAAAAATATAATTTTTTATACTATAGAAAAGTTAAAAATATAATTTTTATAGAGGTGGAAGATTAAAAATATAAACTTTATATTTGAAAAGGCGAAATCTTTATGTAGAGAATAGAATAATAAAAATTCGATTTTTATATATTGAATAGAATAATAAAAATTTGATTTTTATATATTGAATAGAATAATAAAAATTCGATTTTTACATATGGAATAGCGAAGTAAAAATTCGATTTTTATATATGTAGTGGCTACGGGCAACGAAGATGACGAAAAGACGAGAACGACGAAGATTTCTATAAATGAAGAGTCGTGAAGTTGGATAGCTATCGGTGAGAATTTCTCACCTTTCAATTTCATTTTCTAGTTATATATATATACTAGGATGCAGACGGTGTTTAGTAGCACCCGACACAATCATCCACAGACCATTGACTTGTTTGTTTGGTTGCATAGATTAGTTGGATTATTTGATTAAAATTGAATTGTTTGGTGAAATGAATGGATTTGATTGATGTGTGAATGGCGTGGGCCTTCACTAGACCGGGGATAAGGCTAGACCTCGTCCCGTTTCTAGTATCGTGCCGTTATGCCGCCGAAATTTTCTAAAATATGTTAGAAAAATAAAAATATCATTTTTATTGTGTAAATGAACTGAATAGAAATTCATATGTTGAAATAAAATGTTTTATCGTTAAAAAGTATAATTTTTAACGTGAATATGAATATAGTGAATAAATTAAAATATTCATTTACAAACCGGGCGATTTGTTTATATACACCGATTTGACTGATATTGATTGGGTCGATAAATTTTACACATCGCCCAACTGCACAACTAAATCTGTGTTTGATTGTTTGAAACCCCACACGGGTGTTGGGATGAAATTTGAAGTTCACTCATCCTGATTGATGAAATATGTCGATCGATTGATTGACAGGCTGTTATAAGAGTTAGATATCTATATTTGATGCTTATACAGTGTAGTGCACTTTGGTTGATGGTTGATTATTTTTCAATGTTATTATATACATGTGTTGTATGAAATCCATATAGTTAATGCTATCTGGTAATTGATTGGGCCTCATTCCAATTTAGAAGATAAAAGAATATTATAAAATAAATGTTCATGTGTTGACCGTACTCATCCGTTGAGATTAGTCATGTGTTGAACAAAATATTTTTATAATAAAATTTACATCTTTATCAATATAATATAAATGTTCATGTGTTGACTGTACTCATCCGTTGAGATTAGTCATGTGTTGAACAAAATGTTTTAATAATAAAATTTACATCTTTATCAATATAATATAAAGGTTCATGTGTTGACTGTACTCATCCGTTGAGATTAGTCATGTGTTGAACGAAATATTTTGAAAAAGAAATATTTGAAATAGAATATTTGAAAATAGAAATATATGAAGCCGTGTTGGTTAGATTGACGCCATTTTGACGTGAACGATAATTATATCGATTTTATTCATTTTAAAATAAATATTGAAAAGTGATTTCGAAATCGCATATTTTGAAATGAAATTTGAATTAAATGAAATAGAAAATGAATTTGATTTCAATTGAATATATAATGAATTTGATTCAAATAGAAAACGGAAATGAATTGAATATAAAAACGAATTCGAATTGAATTGAATAGATAACGAATTCGAATTGAATTGAATAGATAACGAATTTGAATTGAATTGAATATAAAACCAATTCGAATTGAATTGAAAACGAATTCGAATTGAATTGGAAACAAATTGAAATGAATTCAAATCGAATTGAATAGAAATGAATTTTAAAACGAATTTATAAGGAAGAATTCAATTTTGATTTGAATTGAAAACGAATTCGAATTGAATAGAAAACGAATTCGAATTGAATTGAAAACGAATTCGATTCGAAGTGAAAACAAATTGCAATGAATTCAAATTGAATTGAAATTTGAATTGAATAGAGATGAATTTTAAAACGAATTTATAAGGAAGAATTCAATTTTGATTTGATTTGAAATGGAAGTTAAAATTGTTTTGAAACGAATTCAAAACTATCTATATAATTCGTTTTAAACAGAAGTCGACGAAATATTTATTATATATATTATATATATATAATATAGTGGCCTGAATAGAACGCGCCGCGCCGCGGCAGTTCGTGAATTTCGACCATTTATTTCAAACGAACATTACGGGAGATCCGACCGTCGGATTCTCCTAAAACCGGAACCGTTGGGTTCGTATCGAAAAGAGCTTTCTAACGAATATTAGAAATTTGAAATCTAACAGTTGGATTTGGAGATACGTCCAAATCAAATTCGAAAAAGGTCGCTGTAAGTGCAGTTCGATGGCCATTGTTGGTAATCGACTGTACGGGCCTTGATAAAATTATTAAAAATATCAATAATTTGTGTAAAATCATAAGAAGTGATTTGAGAAAAATTGGGGTGAAAAACTCCATATTTGAAAAGATAAAAATGGATTTTTATCAAAATGAACTAGTTTTGAACTAAATTTAAAACCCAATTATTTTTAAATAAATAAATTAGATTTAAAAAGGGGTTTTAAGTAATCGGAATTTCTAACATATAACGATTGGATTTGAAATGGGTTTATCGTGAACGGTGTTTTAAATAACACTAGTTCTTTAACCCGATAACAAATAGAATGTGATTTGGGTTTGTCATGAACTGTGTTTTAAATAACACCTAGTTCTTTAACCCAGTAAAAGGAGTTTTAACGAATCTGCAATTAGGTTGAAATGTGAATCTATAATCTAAATTATCAAATTTAGAAATGAGCGAGAATGGGGTATCGCCAGTTTTGCTCCAAAGCGATAGTTAAATCTTTAATTAGATTTGAACGTGAAATGGTAATTAATTTTACCGATAACACCGTGGTGTTAGATATGGAGTACTACCAGTTTTGCTTCATGGGATGAATAGGTTGGGATTGAGAAATAAAATAAATAATTACTTCAGTGTGGTTCGCTAATCTCGACTAATTTAGAAAACCATATTTTGGTTTGAAATGACATCCAAAGGAAGATTAAAGGATAAATTTTAAAGAATTTATCTTGGATAAAATTAATGGGAACCTTTCCCAAAAGATGTGAATATTTAAATAACGGAATATCAGAATTGGAATGAGGCGTATGTTGAGTTTGTGTAACATTTGTTTTTAATATACGCGGGTTGTTCGGAAAGGCCGGGTTTATACCCATTCTGAATAACCGATTCGACGATAAGTCGAAGATGAAGACGGTGGTCGAAGACCGGAAGTCTTCACATCGTTTAGGCAATTACTGACGATCCTGATTGGGCTGTACACCCAAGAGGATGGAAATAGTTGGTGGTCGTCCAGACGTACTTGGAGATGGATGGATATGCGAGGAAAGTGCCTCCGGTTTCGTTCAGACCCAGAACGAACTTGTAAATGGATTGTGTGTCTGACATTGGATTTTATTCTTTGTTGATTGATTTCTGTTAAATATATATCTGTTTGGCGGCAGAGAATTTATTCTCTTGCTTAACGCCCTTCTCTGAGACGTACGAGCTTAGAGGTTATATATCGATAGATATCAATCGCATGGCATGAATTGCCTGTGTGGCATACTGAGTTGCATAGATCAAGGCTTCTGTTGAAAAGCAAAGTCTTGTGGTTGATGATCAAAGCACAGCCTACGTGGCAGCTTTGTGTATAACGTGAATTCGCGAGCCTCACACCTCGGTATGAGTCAAAAACGGGATAAGGACCCAAGGAGTGCACGACGTTTCTTTCTAGCTATGGGTGGTGTCAGTGACCTACCAGCCCTGACATTTATATACTTTTCACCTTTGTGGTTTGGATGCGAGGCGCCTCGATTATAGGTCTGTAAAGACCGGGAAACGTGTGTTCAGGAATTGCCAATCCTCTAACGTAAGTGAGGACCGGCCTTGGAGGATCCCAGGGTTGCCCAGAGTGCGTAGCCCTAAGACATTTGCTAGAGTGTCTTGAACGCGGAGAGGAGCTTGCCCCTTGCCTCGACTCATGACGGGAATCCAATTTCCAATACGAGATATTTCGGTTTTAATTGTAGAAATAGTATGGCGACATAGTAGATGGTAGCTATGCCGCCTATGATTGATATTTATGATTGAAATGTTTTGACACTATACACTTATTATAGTATCAAATGATTTGTTTTAAACGTATCAAGCATGCTTTGGCTGTTATAAGGGAAAACCCTATCCCCCAGCTTGCGTTGCATTGTGTGATAGGACCTGGGTCTTATAACAGCTTCATTTTTCTTTATTTAGCACTGCGCTGTTGTTTTATGCACTGGTATTCTTGGGAGGAAACCCGTTCCGTGTTATACGGCGTGGTCCCTTGATTTACCTAACTTTGAAAATAAAGATTAATAACCGTTTTAGTTCTCACACCAGTCACATGACTGACCTGGAGTTTATTGTTTTAACCTAAACTCTGGGTGCCCCTATTTTCCGCACGGGCAGCTAGTAGTTTTGGTTTTGCAGATTTATATTCGCAGGATCCTAGTTTACAGCTGGAATGATATCCGGAAAGCTCTGTATCCGTATATCACCTTCAGTTGTGCTTTGTATTATCTTCCGCTGATATGTAATTTATTGTAATCTCTGATATTTATCGAATGTAATTTATTCATTTATACTCTGTATATTCTTGTATCTAATGGAATTGTTGTAATATACAATGAAATGTTCTTCCGTCTGCGTTCTGTTGTGTGTTGTTCTCAAAGTATCCGCCCTTTCCTTAACGGGGAAGAAACGGGTTCTCACAGGTCTTTCTAATATTTGACTCTTGCTTTTGGATAATTCCTATGTGCTTGCGGTCATCCGATACCCCTTCATCGCCAACTTGTTTCGTAGTTAATTTTGGTAGTAACAGTTATTTTTAGTCAACCGTTACTAGTTGAATTAATTATTCATGTTATTATATATTATCATATTGAATGGATTGTTTATTTGAGGTAACCTATTTGGATGTAGGAAAAAACAGGTTGGAGGGATCCAACTGGATTCCACAAATTAATTAATTATTATCACATTATCATTATGGACTGGTTAACGAATATGATTGGATGATTGGTTCAATTATTGATAGTTAAATCCAAATTGAATGTTTTTTTATTATTAACCAATGGTTATTATTTATTATTCAAGTTTTTAAGTAATTATTGAATGGTTTTATAAAGCTTATTCTTATATCAATAAGGTTGATAAGCAAGTGAGCAAAAACTAACGTAATGATTAATAACAGAGATTAATTTTAAAAGTGGGATTATATTGAAATTAGATTATTATTTATTGAATAATAATTAAAGCAAATGGGATATATTTTTATTCATTTAAATGAGAAGACTAATTGGAATTGATTTACGAATTTATCATGTTTGAGTAAACCAAGCAAATTGAAATTGATTTTTAAATTAGTCTTTTAAGTTTAACAAAGATAGTTAATGGTGAAGCAAACATTTTCATTGAAATTTGATTATTATTTATTTAATAATAATAAAATGAGAAATCTTGGAATTTAAAAATGTACTAATGGAGCTTTATAAAGTCTTAAGGCATATTTATAGTTAAACGATATTTTTAAGCGATTTGATGATAATATAAGTTATATTTACATCGAATTCTTTGCGAAATTCTATTTAATTGGATTTTATAAAATCCAAGCTGGACGAAGTTATAAAACCTAAGTTTTATTGAATATACTATTGAAACGAGTTATAAAAATATAAACTTAAAATGGCCTATGAATTAGACAGGAAGCATGCCTAAGTAAGTCACCCCAAATTAGGGTGTATTGTAACACCCCATGTCCATTAATGTCACTCACAAAGGGAATGAATTAACTTCCATGGAGCATTTTAAGTGAATATAGAACAGAAAATCACAACAAGACAGATATTAAGCAGTACTTGAAAATTCAAAACTTTATTTATTGCAGCAGAAGGTAAATATGTTTGGTTACATCATCAAAACCATAAACCAAAGTCAAGTACATCATATCCATCTTAATAAAACAAAGTACATAATCCGAAAGACATAATCCCCAACATTATAATAGCCATAAATAAAGAGAATCTGAACTTTACTTCAGCGATCCAAAAAATCTTCTAAAAGCAGTCCAAAATCAAGCTCCACTGGTGCTAGTTCCAACCTGAGCACCTAGGGGGGGAAGGAAAGAGATGGAAAAAAGGGGGGTCAGACATAAAGTCTGGCGAGTGCGATAATTCTAACAATATAATTAACAAAGTAACTAGGCTAAGGCATAAGTTGGAAAATAAGGAAATGATCATGAACCATTGAGTATGGCAGAGTAAATAAGGAAACAGGATGATCAACGACATCGTTAAGCGCACCTAACCCACTAAGATAATTTACTAAACTACACCAACACTATAGGTTAATTGCTATACTGCACCGCCACTAGTATACTGCACCACCACTAGTCACCCTAAGGTTGATCCCACCTACAGACTTAATAATGATATTGGTAGTTTCGTGCACCCCTAGCTGCCTTCATAGGTGACGTCTGCCCCTATCTCCACTAGGTGTACCCACTACCCCCAAGCGATCGGCTCCCTAACTCGTAGATACCTGTGATGGCCCCACGGTGGGGTGTATCACTCCCCAAAGTGGCAACCCGACACAACCAACAATGCACGGCTTATACCTACACGATGCAACAACGTCTTACCTACCAGCCCGGGTCCACACGCGCATATGAACCCGTTGGACTTGCGTTGCCACTGCTAACCTGGTTTGGCCTCTTACAGTCAAGCCCAGTATGCGTGTCCCGCCCTCGACTTGGGTCGAGCCCACAAAGATACGTATGGGTTACTGGTTGAAACGGGCCCCCATTACTTGACACAAGCTATCCACCTAAGCTTGGTCCCCTCTAGTACATCCCACTTAACCCACTTCTTATTCATGTTTCATATTTTGGTTAAGTGTTTATAATCGTATTTCCAAATGGCACCCAAGGCACCCACTAGATTCCACATGCCACCCAAGGCACCCACTTAACCCCCTCATGTCCCACTACATGCTTATCTGGTTAAGTGTTTCTTAATTCATTAAGACCGTAACCTCATAAAGACCTCTCACATTAGACTGGCATTTGTGGAAGCTGGATTTGTCGGGCGGGTCCGGGCAGTCTTACACCACAAAAGAGCCTAACCTCGTGTCTTTACCATTGTTACGTATTTAATTTATGCCTAAGACTTCTCACATTAGACTGGCATTTGTGGCAGCTGGATTTGCCGGGCGGGTCCGGGTAGTCTTACACCACAAAAGAGCCTAACCTCATGTCATAGACGATTAATTACTCCTAATTAATAATTTCCCAATTTAAATTACTTTCCCTATTCAAATTATCAGTCAATTCCAAATTTAACGATGTCCATAATTGACTCAATTATATCCATCCATTTATGGTATGTAAAATCATACCAATTTTCATCACAATTATATTTTATGCCTTTTAAGGCATTTATGCCAATTAAATCTTTTTAATATTATCCCCTTTTACCCCCATGTTGTACGTTTGTTCGTTTAACGTAAAATATATGTTAGACTCGAATAGTCTAACTCATGAAATAAAAGAAAACATCACAATATATACACATAATTAAAACATAGATCTAACATAGGGGTGAACTTGCATATATGAATGATGTTCTACATTTAAAACTTGCATAGGCCAAAATTACAACATGCATAAACAACATATGTCATGGATCCAATCTAAAGGTGTGAACTTGATGAGAAAATGGCCACAAACTTGCATAAATAACATATGTCATAGATCTATATTTGCATAGGCAATAATCCTAAACTTGCATAACATGATTCATATCCAACTCATAATCTTACATAGGTGATTTATACATCGCAACAATGGTGTAGACTAGCGCCTAACATGTAAAGTATCATGTAGAATTTAGCCTATAACTTATACATGTTATAGCCTAACTTTCAATTAAATTTTCACTTAAACTAGGTGTCATAACCATATAAGTTCACATAAAATTCTACCCAACTTGTATGTGATTCATGTTTAAATCAAAATCCAAACTTGTATACATATGATTTATCATATGAATCAATGTAACTACTAGCATATGAAACATGATGATTCAACTAGACCTTAGCCAATCATAGGATTATAACATGGGTGATAACATCATAACTTTACATCGTAAATGATAGCATCATAACATAATATCATAGAAATTACAACGCAATTCTACAACATAATTACAAAATGCAATCAACAATTCATATCATATCCAAATTATCCGCATTATAACTCAATCCAATTCATTTATTAATTATTTCGTTAAAACTATCGAACTCACAACTCAAAAGCAGTCTTGAGTTCTGAATTCTGATTTCTGGAGTTGAATTAGCTCTCCCTTGATGAAGATTCGTTGTTAGGGTTGAATAGTTCTGATTTGGTTGTTGTTCTTCCTCTTAATTTTGGTGGCGGATGCTCTAGGGTTCAAGACAACAGCATGACGGCCATAGTTTCAATTTTAATTCTGATTTAGGGTTTGAGTCTATGGGTCTTTTTATAGAGTTTTGAATTAATTTAAGTCGTCGGATGATCTTAGGGTCAATAAAAACCATTCAATCATGATAGGGTGATGAGTCAGCCCTATTGACTCAGCAAGGAGTCAGAAAGGACTCAACAACATGGGTCAGCCTGAACCAGAAAGCTGTGCAGGCTTTTGCCTCGGCCTGGGCGCACTTGGCAGGTGAGCCAGTGTTAATTTGTACTGGCGCACTTCCCAAGTGCGCCAGTGCAATCTTTTTTTTCTTTCTATTTTTCCACCAAACTTCGTTCGTCCATAACTCCTTCATTCGGTACCCGTTTCCCGCAAACTCGGACTCTATTTCAACCAGAATTCCAAGACGAACACAATGGCGCAACCCAATCCCCATAATTCTCACATTTGAGATTAATTATTCTTTATTTTAGTTAATTCGATTATTCAAAAATCCGGGGTGTTACATTCTTCCCTCCTTAAAGGATTTCGTCCCCGAAATCTCCAAGTCAAGGAGAATGCATATCCTACCATCCAAACAACCATCTACTCAACCATCAAACACGGGCATCCATTGTCCTTATAAAATTTCTAATGTTGTATGAATATATGCAAGAAGTGTGTGCATATGTTCCTTATCTAATGCAAAATCAGGTAGTCTACTGATTCAGTTGACCTCCTTAATGCAAACCATGATAGTGTCATGCGTCCATTATGTATGCGAAAGAACCTTATCGATACATATTATTTCTACATGTGTGCACAACCATTCACCAAAATGCAACATCCATATGATGGTACAACCATTATACATCCATTTCTTAAATATGTACACACATTTATATGCAATATGTAACATTATGTGACTGAGCCGATCTAGTGCCTAAAGTGTGTGTATATGCATCCACGAGCAACCACTAGCAAACACTTGCATCCACGTGCATCCATCATACATAACATGTCTCAAACACATGTTTCAACCATAGGACTATCCTATATAAAGGTCAAAGATACTAGCGAGAGGACATACTAAAGATAAGATAAGCACAAGGTAAGCGATAAAGGAGAAATTCAAAAGGCATATACCCTCAAATGTGATACATGGAATACGTTGTGTACACCACTAAGTCTCTCGGGCAACTCCACTCTATACGCCATCTACCCAATCCTTTCCTTAATAGGAAACGGCCCTACGAACCTTGGTGCTAACTTCCCAACGGACCCAAAGCGAATGACGTTCCGTAATGGAGACACCTTGACAAAGACCATGTCCCCAACATCAAACTCAAGATCTGACCTCCTCTTATCCGCATAAGATTTCTGCCTATCTTGCGCCGTCTTCATCCTCCTTCGAATCAAATCGATCTTTTCCGAAGTCTCTCTAACCATATCGGGTCCAAGCAAGATCTTATCTGTTGACTCCCACCAACAGGTAGGCGAACGACACGGCCGTCCGTAAAGAGCCTCGAACGGTGCCATGCCAATGCTAGACTGAAAGCTATTATTATATGCGAACTCTACCAACGGAAGTTGTTCTTCCTATGTACCTACGAAATCTAAGACACACAACCTCAATAAGTCCTCTAGAATACGATTCACCCTCTCGGTCTGGCTGTCCGTCTGAGGATGATATGCGGTGCTCAAACATAACTGAGTCCCTACCGCCTCTTGCAAGCTCTTCCAAAATTCGCTAGTGAAAATAGGATCGCGGTCGCTCACTATGCTAGAAGGAACACCGTGCAAACGAACTATCTCTCGAATGTATACGGAGGCTAACCATGGAGCGGTCCTCTTACTCTTTACGGGAATGAAATGGGCGCTCTTAGTAAGTCTGTCTACGACGACCCAAATCCCTGTATTACCCTTCCTCGATCTTGGTAATCCATCAATAAAGTCCATCGAAACACTTTCCCGCTTCCATTGTGGGACCTCCAATGGGTGTAGCAATCCACCGGGCTTCTTTTGCTCTGCTTTTACTTGTTGGCACACCAAGCATCTAGCGACATACTCGGCCACATCCTTCTTCATGCCGGCCCAAAAGTAAACTCGTCTCATGTCCATGTACATCTTGTCCTCGCCGGGATGGATGGTCATCTTCGAACGATGTGCATCGTCAAGAATGGTCTTCCTTAGGTCATCGTCTTTTGGTACACAAAGTCTGTCGTCCCTACGTAACCAACCCTTATCATCTAGGGTATACCTACGGAGATGGCTCGATGACTCCCCTCCTTTGAGCTTCTCTACTAACTCAACCAACTGTGGGTCGTCTCGGTGTGCCTCGCCAATCTGTCCCAAAAGCGTAGGTCTGACCTCTAAGGATGCTAGCAAACCAGGTACGAAGTCAATGGAAGGTGTAAAGTCAAACGTAGAGATGAACTCTAAACTTCGCCGCTCAACAACCAACGGACTCAAGGATAACCTTTTTCTACTTAAGGCGTCTGTCACCACGTTATCCTTGCCAGGGGTATATGCTATCTCGAAGTCGTAGGATGCTAAGAATTCTATCCACCATAACATATCACCCTTCCCTAGAGACCACATGCCCTAAAATCCTCACTTCTTTCCTCCAAAAATGGTATTTTGGAGAACTTAGCTTTAAGATAGTGCACTTGTACGGTCCCTAAGTTTCCCTAAGATGTAGGGCATGCTCTTCTCTGCTTCTAGAGAAAACCAGGATATTATCCCATGCAAAATCGTCACAACTATCCATCTCTCACGTAGACCATCCTAGTCGAACTCGACATCCCCCAAGTGCAAGCCCCAAAGGCCTAAACCAATATCAGACAAACACCCAAGGGATACCTCCTTCGAATTCAGACGACCTACGTGAGATGATACTAGTAAGACGGTCAATCAATTGAGCACTTGACCGACTCTGACTGTCCTTGCCAGTCTTGCTCCAAAACCACCGCTGATTACATAACTGGATTTTCTTAATCTATTAAGCACATATGAAAATTTATTTCGCGCCTCTAGGTAAACCCCGCACTTTATCAAAGACGTCTCCATACTCACGGACCACACAAACAGATTCGCAATCATTGTTGGATGCGTCAGAAGATTCTAGGAAGCTAAGCATCACTGAACCCCTAGGTTCGCAAGAAATATGAGGGTCCTTCCATAACGAATCAATAGTCAAACTACCCTCCTTTCACAATCTAGGATGGCACCCCGCCTGGCTAGCCAATCTACCCCTAGAATCAAACTATAGCCCGTGAAACCAAGGACGAAGGCGTTGCATTCAAATCCAACGCCCAAGATAGACACTCTCAAATCCCGACAAATCACAGAAAGATGAACCGAACCACCGATAGGATTTGAGACTACTAAGGGATCAGTAGCTAGACTAGTATCAAGGTGCAGTGTTTCAACTAATGATATAGGAATAAACGAATGCAATGCGCCAGAATCGAATAAAGTACGGACAGGATGATCAAACAGAAAAACTAAACATTCAACGGAAATTGCTCTACCTCGTACTTGCAGCGGTGGGACCACGAGAGCCTAAACTTGTCCCCTTGCCTGCTCTGGTGCCATAAGAGCTTGCACCTGTCCTCCCAAGGTATACCCTACCCTCTGCCCTTTCTTAGGGCAGTCCTTAATAAGATGTCCCACCTCGCCATAGTGGAAACAACCGGTCTTCTTCTTCTTCCTACAATCTTTGCTTTGATGGCCGGGTGTCCCACAGTTAAAGCACTTCTTCTTCCCCTTAGCATTGTTGCCTTTGCCACCTTTCTTGTTCTGTTGCTGCTGTTGCGACTTCTTTTGATCCCCTTTCTTCTCGGGTGCATTATTAGCATTGGCGCCCTTCTCCTCTTCATGCATGAGCGCCATGTCAACTTGTCTCTCGAAGGTAGCCCCCATGGGAATGTGGGTCATAGCTAACCCATGAAGTGGTTTGTTTAAACCCTTAAAAAATCTTAGAGCCTTCTTTTCTAGAGTGTTCACCAAGTCCAAGCCAAACCTTGCCAATTGGTTGAATTTGTAGACGTACTCTTTCACCGATAGATTCCCTTGCTTCAGCGCCAAAAGCCTTTCCATGTATAGATTCTCTTCAGCCCGCGAGAGAAACTTCGCCTCAAACCTCTACCTAAAATCTGGCCATGTATCGACTGGACGTCCCCCATTAGTGACCTCCCACCAAAACGAGGAATCATCTTTCATTAGCCAGGCAGCTAGCTGGACTTTTCTTTCATCTTCCACTTCAAAGATTCTTAACAAATCTTCCACCTCCTTTAGCCAGTTACGAGCTTCAACAAATGTCTCCGTCCCGTGAAAAGGTTTTCCATCCATTGCTCTAAAGTCCTTACATATCTTTGCGAAATTATCGACATGAGGAGGAGTAGCATTTGTTGGGCCTGCGGTGGCGGCCCTAGCCTCGAGATATTGACGAAACCAACCATGTACATGAACACCCTCTGGTATCTCAGACGCTTCAGACATGCTGAAACAAAAAAGGAAAGATTCAATATAAAAGAATCGAGGGAAAGATATATGGCTCTTGGGGTTATGCTTTCTAAAATATACTTTTCTCTTGAAAATACTTTCCTTAAAACCTACTTTTGATAGTACTTCTTTATAAAAAATTGTTTTGAAAAATAGGTTTTCAAAATTCATATATGTTCTGGTAACCTTCAGCTCTGATACCACGTGTAACACCACACGTCCATTAATGTCACTCACAAAGGGAATGCATTAACTTCCATAGAGCATTTTAAGTGAATATAGAACAGAAAATCACAACAAGACAGATATTAGGCAGTACTTGAAAATTCAAAACTTTATTTATTGCAGCAGAAGGTAAATATGTTTGGTTACATCATCAAAACCATAAACCAAAGTCAAGTACATCATATCCATCTTGATAAAACAAAGTACATAATCTGAAAGACATAATCCCCAACATTATAATAGCCATAAATAAAGAGAAGCTAAACTTTACTTCAACGATCCAAGAAATCTTCTAAAAGCAGTCCAAAATCAAGCTCCACTGGTGCTAGTTCCAACCTGAGCACCTGGGGGGGAGGAAAGAGATGGAAAAAAGGGCGGTCAGACATAAAGTGTGGCGAGTGCGATAATTCTAACAATATAATTAACAAAGTAACTAGGCTAAGGCATAAGTTGGAAAATAAGGAAATGATCATGAACCATTGAGTATGGAAGAGTAAATAAGGATACAGGATGATCAACGATATCGTTAAGCGCACCTAACCTACTAAGATAATTTACTAAACTACACCACCACTATAGGATAATTGCTATACTGCACCGCCACTAGTATACTGCACCACCACTAGTCACCCTAAGGTTGATCCAGCCAACAGACTTAATAATGATATTGGTAGTTTCGTGCACCCCTAGCTGCCTTCATAGGTGTCGTCTACCCCTATCTCCACTAGGTGTGCCCACTACCCCCAAGCGATCGGCTCCCTAACTCGTAGATACCCTTGCTGGCCCCACAGTGGGGTGTATCACTCCCCAAAGTGGCAACCCGAAATAACCAACAATGCATGACTTATACCTACACGATGCAACAACGTCTTACCTACCAGCCCGGGTCCACACACGCATATGAACCCGTTGGACTTGCGTTGCCACCGCTAACCCGGTTTGGCCTCTTACAGTCAAACCTAGTATGTGTGTCCCGTCCTCGACTTGGGTCGAGCCCACAAAGATACGTATGGGTTACTGGTTGAAACGGGCCCCTATTACTTGACACAAGCTATCCACCTAAGCTTGGTCCCCTCTAGTACATCCCACTTAACCCACTTCTTATTCATGTTTCAATTACATGTTTCATATTTTGGTTAAGTGTTTCTAATCATATTTCCAAATGCCACCCAAGGCACCCACTTAACCCCCTCATGTCCCACTACATGCTTATCTGGTTAAGTGTTTCTTAATTCATTAAGACCGTAACCTCATAAAGACCTCTCACATTAGACTGGAATTTGTGGCAGCTGGATTTGCCGGGCGGGTCCGGGCAATCTTACACCACAAAAGAGCCTAACCTCATGCCTTTACAATTGTTACGTATTTAGTTTATGCCTAAGACCTCTCACATTAGACTGGCATTTGTGGCAGCTGGATTTGCCAGGCGGGTCCGGGCAGTCTTACACCACAAAAGAGCCTAACCTCGTGTCTTAGACGATTAATTACTCCTAATTAATCATTCTCCAATTTGAATTATTTTCCCTATTCAAATTATCAATCAATTCCAAATTTAACGATGTCCATAATTGACTCAATTATGTCCATCCATTTATGGTATGTAAAATCATGCCAATTTTCATCACAATTATATTTTATGCCTTTTAAGGCATTTATGCCAATTAAATTTTTTAATATTATCCCCTTTTACCCCACGTTGTACGTTTGCTTGTTTAACGTAAAATATACGTTAGACTCGAATAGTCTAACTCATGAAATAAAAGAAAACATCACAATATATACACATAATTAAAACATAGATCTAACATAGGGGTGAACTTGCATATATGAATGATGTTCTACATTTAAAACTTGCATAGGCCAAAATTACAACTTGCATAAACAACATATGTCATGGATCCAATCTAAAGGTGTGAACTTGATGAGAAAATGGCCACAAACTTGCATAAATAACATATGTCATAGATCTATATTTGCATAGGTAATAATCATAAACTTGCATAACATGATTCATATCCAACTCATAATCTTATATAGGTGATTTATACATCGCAACAATGGTGTAGACTAGCGCCTAACATGTAAAGTATCATGTAGAATTTAGCCTATAACTTACACATGTTATAGCCTAACTTTCAATTAAATTTTCACATAAACTAGGTGTCATAACCATATAAGTTCACATAAAATTCTACCCAACTTGTATGTGATTCATGTTTAAATCAAAATCCAAACATGCATACATATGATTTATCATATGAATCAATGTAACTACTAGCATATGAAACATGATGATTCAACTAGACCTAAGCCAATCATAGGATTATAACATGGGTGATAACATCATAACTTTACATCGTAAATGATAGCATCATAACATAATATCATAGAAATTACAACACAATTCTACAACATAATTACAACATGCAATCAACAATTCATATCATATCCAAATTATCCGCATTATAACTCAATCCAATTCATTTATTAATTATTTCGTTAAAACTATCGAACTCACAACACAAAAGCAGTCTTGAGTTCTGAAATCTGATTTCTGGTGTTGAATTAGCTCTCCCTTGATGAAGATTCGCTGTTAGTGTAACAACCCGTATTTCGATAACATGTTAAAACGAGAATCAAGGCAGAATTTAATTTTAAATTCTGAATCAAGTAAAACGGGCTATGCCATTGCGTCCGTCTCGGAAAAATATGCGAAATAGAGTCTGGGTTTTCGAGAATCGGAGTCCGTATGACCAAGTTATGGTCCGACGAAGTTTTCAGAAAATTAAAGTTCAAAAGCGAGTTCTAATTTCAAAAATTAGGGCTGGAAAGCTAGGCGGGAAAAATTCCCGCCAGGTACCCCAAGTCGACAGCCCTGTCGACTTGGGAGTCGACATTGCTTGACCCAAGTCGACAGCCCTGTCGACTTGGGGGTCGACTTATGGTGGCCGGGCAGTTTTGCCTGGTGCACCTATTTTCTGTCTTGGCTAGGTTTTTGGGCCTGGTTCGAAATCTGATGGTTCAGGTTGATCCTAGGGTTAATCCTAAGGTCCTAATCACTCCTAATCTCTATAAATAAGCCTCTAACCTACCCCTAAACCCTCATTATTCATTCATGCAACTAAACTATGGCAAAAATTTTACTCTCATGGCCTCCACTCTCATTCTAAAATTCCTAAGTAAATTTCTATGAGAGGTTTCATGATCATGTGAGTGTTAGAGAGTCTCTCTGTTAGTATGAGAGCTTCTCAAGTTGATTTCAAGGCTAAAGCTTTGATCTTGGTTCATCAAGATGGGGTTTTTATTGATTTGGAGCTTTCATCTTTGGGTTTTTGGATGATGGCATGCATAGGCTTTGTCTCTATCTTTAATTTAAATCGATTTGTGCCTTCATAGCAATGTAAGCCCTTTCCCTACTCTTAGATATTAACTATGAAGTTAAATGTTCATGTTGCAAGTTTGGGTTTGATCATTAAGTATGATACATGCTATCATGTCATGCAAGTTTATGAAGTCATTATCTTGATCTTGTGGGCTAAAAGCTACAACCTTTATGTTGAAATGTTGCATTATGCAACATGAGAACCCTCATAACCTTTATGTCAACTTGCATATGAAGTCATAACCCTTATATGATGATATATGCGAGTTACTAGTCATCATTCCATGTCTTTTGTCACCATGATTCGCTTATGTGCCAAGTTTGGGTTTATGCATGTTCTTGAGGCTTAAGAATGTAACATGCAAGTTAATGAACACATTTGTGCCTCATTTGCCACCATGATTAACTTGTGGCTTAATATCCATTTTTGTCATGCCTTTGCCAAGTCTCTTCTTTTAATCCATTACGTTGTTGCGAACGTATATGCGAGTTTAAAAGCGTTGGGTTATGTTATGGGTAATTTCTAATGACATGAAAATACAACTTGAAAACATGACTTGAAATATAACATGGAAGTTGACATGTGAGTATGCTTGAAAATATGAAATTGGGAATTTACCTATTAAGTTAGGTCTACCCATACTATGGAATTGGGAATTTACCTATTAAGTTAGGTCTACCCATATTCTTAAAAACTTGAATATGAACATGACACTAGACTAAACATGAAAGTGACCAACTCGAGGTTGGGTTGAGTTTGCAACGTAAAACTACCCGGAACCGACCGGCCTAACTAGTAGTTGCAAACAATAGGACCCAATGTGAGAAGTTGGTCATGTTGTGCTTGAACCCGAGGTTAGACCAAGTTGTGGTGTAAAGCTACCCGGAACCGACCGGCTTAACTAGTAACCACAACAAAGTCTAATGTGAGAGGTTGAGGTGCATTAAGTAATTAATGCCACATGATAGGGTTAAGTTAATTTGATTAATGACTCTTAACCAAATATGACATGGACAATGGGTTAAGTAAATTGATTAGGCCAATGATACTTAACAAAACATGACAAGGTTGGGTAGGTTAAGTAACTTGATTTGCCTAATGACACTTAACCATTTTTATATGACTAGTGGACGGGGTTAAGTTAACCAACACTTAATCAATCCAACACGATAATTTGGTAAGGTTAAGTAAGTTTTCTTAATGACACTTAACCGAAAAATACAGTTAATGGATGGGGTTAAGATTAGACTCAACTAGTCTAAACATGGAAATCGGATGGGGTTAAGTTAGCCTAGACTTAATTAATCCCACTTGGCAGTTTAATGGGGTTAAGTTAAACACTTAACTAATCTAACATGATGATTTGATGTGGTTAAGTGACCTATACTTAACCAATCTAACTCGTTAATTTATTGAGGTTAAGTTAACCTATACTTAACCAATCTAACGTGAAAACATGATAAGGCTAATTCACGAATCGCTTAAATACGCTTGACCGATTTGACTCAGTAATTTGATAGGGTCAAGTTAATATATACTTAACCAACTTGAGCATGGTTTGTAGGGTTAAGTCTTGAACTTGGATACTTAGCCAAATTTGACATGATTTGTAGACGGGTTAAGTCATGAAACTTAAGTGACACTTAATCCATTATGTAAACCCTAGTTCGGAGGATTAGGTGGATAACCGTAGTTAACAAGGATAACGGGAATAAGGCTAAGTGGTAAACCTTAGTTGAAGAATAACTAAGTAATGATTCTTAGTCAAGGAAATTTAGACCAGTTCATAGATAGTTTAGTAACCTGATACGGTAGGTCATCGTTTAAGTATACGAGTAGGAGCAAGTATCTGATTTAGATAGCGAACTGGGTAACGAAGCAGGGGCTTCGGGGAACGTGAGGATATTCTTGGTATCCCTCTGTGAGCTGCCAGGTGATCATTCTAGGCTCATGAGAGGTTAAGGTCTGCGTTAGAAGAACCAAGAGTATGCCTTGGTTGCTATACGAGCGACCTAAAGACGGGGATGGATAGGGGATAGTCGACGATACACGGTCGTACCCTAGATAGCATTTCGTCAGGCTACCTACCATCTTTGGTCAAGCGTGTACGTACGGAAAGGCAGAGAACACCCAAAAGACCATAATTGCTATCTAATTATGGTTGCGGTAAGGCTAGGATTGTGGGTTGGCCAGTAGTGTGTTCTCATACAGGATTTATCCTGTCTTGTCTTTCACTAGTTGAGGGAGTGGTCTCGTGGGACCATAGCCACGTATAGAAAAAAACAGACCTTAGCATCTGCATCGGCAGATAAATCGAAAGCCCCCGACCGAGTCCTGTATTTCCTGATCCGCCCTGTGACAGGACTCGGATGGCACGATGTGATACATGTGCATACAGTCATGGAAAAACGATTCACGATGAATGCGTGGGAAAAAGGGCGCGGTTGACGGTTAGCGTAATTCCTAGTGGCCCTGGGTGGTTGAACCAAAACCGAGATACGAAAACGTGCAATAGGTAAGCATAATCCCTAGTAGTCCTAGGTAGCATAAGTCCTAGTTGTACAAACGATGATTCATGTTGAAAGACCCTAGTTAGATATAGGGTGACAGTCCAAAACGATCTTAAGGATCATGGAACTATGTTAAAGTAGTATAGAATCTCATGGGAAAGCCCGTATGGTCTACGGCAAGGGACTGAACATTTACATGGAATAAAACATACGAGTTGAGTAACCTATATATGCGATATATTAGGTTGACATGGACCATTACACGACTTTTGAGTAAGGATCATTCATGGTTAACACATGATACGGTGGGGATACTAGTACGGTAGGTGCAGAGCTAAAAGACAGGATAGATACCATGGGCTGTTATACGTGATAGATATCTTGGGGATATTATACTTGATAGGAACCTGACGATGGGATACCTTGTTTTATCTTGACATCGTAATTTATCATGACACCTTAGTTTATCTGAGTTCAGTAGTTCATCCTGTTATTTTGATTTAGCTTATCTATCTTGTCATCATGCTTATGTTCATCTCAGTTTCTCATGTCAGTTAACTTTACTAGTTTTTATGTTGATAGTAGATAGGGCTTACTCAGTCTTTTTGACTGACCCGTTTTGTTTCGCCTCTTTTCTTCCGTTCCCCCCCCAGGTTACAGGGAGGAAATACTGTTGTTTAGTTCGGACTTCTTCTGCTTGAAGGTCATCATGGATGGCTTGGACTTTTCTTGGCTATGGCTACTTTACTGTTTTACTTGGGGAATAATTTATGAAAAAGTCTTTATGCTTCTTTACTATTGCAAGACAGGTTTTGATGTAATCTGATGTAAAAGGCTTTAGACCTTAATTATTAATGTTTATGAATGTTCGATTTTACTTCCGCTATTTTATATGTTCTGTCTTGTGATATTTCTGTGCATGTTTACCAATAATGCCCCTCTAAAGCTAGTGCATTCCTTTGCGAGTGACCCTAGCGGAGGCGGGGTGTTACACGTGGTATCAGAGCAGAAGGTTACCAGACTGGGCAAAAGTTTTTAAAGATGTAACACCCCGAATTTCAGTTAATGCTAAAATTCACCAATTACAGAATTAATAATCTCATATGTGAGAATCAGGGGAAACGGGTTACGTCATTGCGTTCGTCTCGGAAAAATACGCGAAATAGAGTCCGAGTTTTCGAGAATCGGAGTCCGTATGGCCCAGTTATGGCCCAATGAAGTTTGCAGAAAATTCAAAGTTTAAAACAGATTTAAAAATTCAAGTTCAAATTTCAAAATTTGGCCATTGGGCGCAGGCGGGGAAAATTCCCGCCTGGCTACCCAAGTCAACAGGCCTGTCGACTGGGCAGTCGACTTGGCTAGACCAAGTCGACAGCCCTGTCGACTTGGGTGTCGACAGGGGGTGCCCGGCCAGTATGGCCTGGTGCACCATTTCAGTGTGTGGGCTGTGTTTTGGGGCTGGTTTCTGGAAGCTTCCAAGATCTGATGGTCCTAATCTAATCTAGGGTTAATCTAAAGGCCTAAAACACTTGCCTAATCCTATAAATAAGACCCTAAGCTAGCCCTAAATGATCATAATCCTATCTCCTAACTAAACTATGCCAAAATTTTCTATGATCATGGCCTCCACTCAAAGTCCTAGCCTCCATCCTCTTATGAAACTATTCCTAAGAAAGCTTTCATGTTCATACAAGCATCTTTGAGTTGTATAAGTGATCATTAGCTTGCATTCATCATCAAGTTGCAAGCTTTATGTTCAAGGCTAGAGCTTTTGGGTAATTTGTGGCAAGGGTTTGCTTATGGGAGCTTAGTGGTGAGTTCCTATAGCTTTAATAATCAATTGTTAAATTGATTATGGTAGGATATGATAAGACATGGCTATGTTTGTGGATAAATGTGTTTATGCAAGTTTGGTATAGTATATGTTATGTGTTTGGCAAGTTTTATGCTACATGCAAGTTTAATACCATGTTTTATGATGCAAAACACTATGTTGAACATTTATGCATATGTAACATGTTATGTAAACTATATGTGAGAATATATGCAAGTTATATGTAACATGATATGCAAGTTATGCATGTGGTTTTATGCATGCTAAGTATTTGGTTTTATGCATGCTAAGTATTTGGTTTTGTGCATGCTAAGTATGTGGTTTTGTGCATGCTAAGTATTTGGGTTTATGCATGCTAAGTGTTTGGTTTTATGCAAAGTTATGATGCAAGTTCATATGCAAAGTTATGATGCAAGTTCATATGCAAAGTTATGATGCAAGTTCATATGCAAAGTTATGATGCAAGTTCATATGCAAGTTTGTCTCTTTTTATGATATGCATAATATATGCAAGTTTGCCTCTATGTATGACATAAGTACATGTGCAAGTTCATCCCTTTTAGACCTATGACATGTATGCAAGTGACACCTTTATGATAGGTCTATGACATGAACATTTAAGCAAGTTACCCTCTTTAATGACATATGCAAGTTTGGGTTGGTTATTTATGCAAGTTGGGTTTATGGTCATATATACAAGTTGACACCTTTTAAACCCATGATAATGCTAAAGATATGCTAAGTTGAACCCATTGTGTATATGATGAATCTTCTCTTTTGAAGTATGTCATGTTAACGTATTTACGTGGGGACGATGGGGTAAAAATTAATGAACACATAAAATTGTGTGAAGTGGGTATGATTAAACATACCGTAAAGTGGATGGACATAATTGGGAATTTACCTATTAAGTTAGGTCTACCCATATTATGGAATTGGGAATTTACCTATTGAGTTAGGTCTACCCATATTCTTAAATATTTGTAATTAATTAGGGATAATTAATACAAATTATGGGGGTGATTAATTAGGTGTAATTAATCTACTAAGACACGAGGTTGGACCCTTTTGTAGCATAAGACTGCCCGGAACCGACCGGCAAATCCAGCGGCTACAAATGATTGGCCCAATGTGGGAGGTCTTAGTCGTAAACTAAATACGTCACAAGTGTAAAGACACGAGGTTAGACTCTGTTATGGTGTAAGGCTGCCCGGAACCAACCGGCATATCCAGCTGCCATAAAAGACAGTCTAATGTGAGAGGTCTTTACAAAGGTTACGATCTTAATTAATGAAGAAACACTTAACCAAATTAGCATGTAGTGGGGCATGAGGGGTTAAGTGAGTGCCTTGGGTGGCAGGTAGTAACTAGTGGGGGTGCCTTGGGTGGCATGAGGAAACTAGTGGGTTGCCTTGGGTGGCAATAGAAAATACGATTAGAATACTTAACCAAAGTGGAACATGTAATTAAACATGATTAAAGGGTTAAGTAAGTGCCTTGGGTGGCATGTGGGAATTAAGTAAGTGCCTTGGGTGGCATGTGGGAATCAAGTAAGTGCCTTGGGTGGCATGCGGAAATCTTGTGGGGGCCTTAAGTGGCAATTGAAATATAATTAAATGACAAGCTTAAGTAGTAGCTTGTGGGGGCCTTAAGTGGCAATTGAAATATAATTAGATGACTTAACCAAACCTTAACATGTAAGTGGGCATGATTATAAAAGGGGTTAAGTGGGATGCACTAGATAAAATAACAAGCTTAAGTAGTAGCTTGTGGGGGCCCATTTCAACCAATATCCCAAACGTATCTTTGTGGGCTCGACCCAAGTCGAGGACGGGACACGCATATTGGGCTTAACTAAAAGAGGCCAAAACGGGGTAGCGGTGGCAACGCGAGTCCAACGGGTTTCATATGCGTGTGTGGACCCGGGCTAGTAGGTAAGACGTTGTTACATCGTGTAGGTATAAGCCGTGCACCATTGATTAACGGGTTGCCACTTTGGGGAGTGATACACCCCACTGTGGGGCCAGCACGGGTATCTACGGTAGGGAGCCGATCGCTTGGGAGTAGTGGGTACACCTAGTGGAGATAGGGGCAGACGGCACCTATGTAGTCAGCTAGGGGTACAAGAAACTACTGGGTAAAATTACTAAGTACACTTAGCGGGATCAACTTTTAAGTAGGAATTACCCTTGGGTGGGTAGAACTGGTGTAGTGCAGTGTAGGAATTACCCTTGGGTGGGTAGATTTGGGGTGGTGCAACCTAGTAATTATCCTTGGGTGGATAAATGCGTCTTTTCGATTATCTTAGTACATCCTGTGTTTAGTTGGCTACTTAGTGTAGTCATTATCCCCAGAGGTACCGTACCTTGTTTATATCATACCCTAATTACTTTAATGATTGTATTGTTAGGGTTATAGGACTCACTCAGACTTATGTCTGACCCCGTTGTTTCTTTATCTTTTTCCAACCCTCAGGTTTTCAGAGTGGGCCTAGCACTAGTGGGCTTTGATCAGATTGCTTTACCTATCTTTTGGAGCTTGGACCGTGGATGTAAAACTCAGTTTATCTTTTCTATTATGGCTATTAGGTCATGTAGTGGGATTATGTACTTTTATTTTTATCAGGATGGATATTATGTACTTGACTCTTATTTATGGTTTTGGTGTAACCAAACATGTTTTACTTTCCGCTGAAATGAAATGATGTTTTAAAATTCTCAAGTATTACTTATATCTGTCTTGTTGTAATTTTTCTGTTCTATATTCACTTAAAATACTCCACCGATGTTATGGCATTCCCTTAGTGAGTGACCGTAGCGGGAGTGGGGTGTTACACGTGGTATCAGAGCTTAAGGTTACCAGAACAGATAATTTTTTTAGAAAAACTATCTTCTAAGAATATTTTTTAAAGGAGTATTTTCAAAAACATGTCTTTTAAGAGAAAAGTTTTTGAAAGAAAAGCATAATCCCCGATAGCCATATCTTTATCTTTCGAATTCTCCGGTTTGAATCTCTTCCTCTCTCGTTTTGAGCTTCCCCTCCGTGTATATATGATCTTTCTAAGATAGATAAGAATGGAAAACCACTTCAAGGGACTTAGACGATAGTCAGATTAGAAGTTGGTTCAAGAAGGAGGAGGACTGGTAGGTATCTATTGGATAGGCAATGGGAGGAAGGCTCAAATAGTTGTTTGGTTAATGAAGGATGAAACCTCATTGGTGGGAGGTTACAAGTGGAGAATGGGATGAAGAAGGCGAATAGTTATCCTTTTGGGAGGAATAGGACATCTTATTAGGATTGTCCAAAGAGGCAAGGGCAAGGTACAGAATCTCCTGGAGGGTGGTTGTATTCCCTCACGACTAGAGTACCAGATGGGGATAGGACCGTCTAGGTTGGAATTTGGATTTCTTGATTATCCGATTCAAACTTTATTTGATTCTGACGCATCGAGTTCGTTTATCTCATCCTTGTTAGTTGAGTCACTGCACTTAGACACCAGTTAGTAGATGATCCCTTAGTTGTTTCAAACCCAATTGGGGCTCCATGATGTGTTTGGGTTTGAAAGTTGCTATACTTAGCGTTGAGTTTAGATGTGATGCTTTTGGGCTTCACAAGCTATGGGTTAATTTTGGGCATGGACTGGTTATCCAGTAGGGGTGTCGTTCTTGATTTTGAAAGGAGAGTTGTTAGGCTTATGACCCGCTTGGGTAACACTCTCGAGATCTCTTGTAATCCCATGGAATCTGTTATGCTAAGTTATCTAGAATCGCTTGACACGTCGGTCTAGAGTTTGCGATCTGTTAGAGCGGTCCGGGAATACTCGGATGTGTTTGAGGAGGTGAAGGGCTTACCTCCGGAGCGGAAGATTGACTTCCGAATATATCTGGTAGACAATGCCAAACCAGTATCTTGGCCAGTGTGCCACATGGCTCCTCGTGAGAGGAGGGAACTCCATAAGTAAGTAGGCGATTTGCTTGAGAAGGGGTTCATAAGACGAAGTATATCGGAGTGGGGTGCTCCAGTAGTTTTTGCCACGAAGGCGGATGGGTCCCTCAGACTTTGTGTAGGCTAAAGAGGACTAAATAAACTCACAAAGCAGAATAGACACCCATTGCCGAGGATTGATGATCTCTTGGATCAGTTAGTTGGCGCCTCAGTATTTTCGCAGTTGGACTTAGCCACGGGGTTTCGACAGTTGAGAGTGGCTGAGGATAGTATAGAGAAGACTGCCTTTAGGACTCCGGATGGTTTTTATGAGTGGCTGGTAATGCCATTTGGTTTGACGAACGCCCTCGCATATTTTATTGATGAGAAGGGTGTTCAGGGAGTACCTAAATAAGTTCGTGATGGTCTTTGTAATTGACATCTTGGTCTTTCCAAGGAGCGAAATAAGTTTTCGTATGTGCTCAATAGGTTGAGCAAAGCCAGTAGGGGATAAACGTTGGTTTTGGAGCGAGACTGGCGAGGACATCCAGAGTTGGACAAGGGCTTAATTATTTAGCCGTTTTTACTAGTATCATCTCACGTAGGTCGTCTGAATTCGAAGGAGGTATCCCTTGGGTGTTTGTCTGATATTGGTTTAGGCCTTTGGGGCTTGCATTTGGGGGGATGTCGAGTTCGACTAGGGTGGTCTGCGTGAGAGATGGACAGTTGTAAGGATTTTGGATGGGGTAATATCCTGGTTCCCTCTAAAAGAGGAGAAGAGCATGCCCTACATCTTAGGGAAGTGTTGGAGACTCTTCAAGTGCATAGTCTTAGGACAGCAAAAGTGGATGAGATTCTTAGCATCCTATGAGTTTGAGATAGCGTATACCCATGGCAAGGGTAACGTGGTGGTGGACACCTTAAGTAGAAAAAGGTTGTCCTTGAGTTCATTGTCCGTTAAACGACAGAGCTAGGAATTTATTTCGATGTTTGGCTTTAGACCTACCGTTGACTTTGTACCCGGTTTGCTAGCCTCCTTGGAGGTTAGGCCTACGCTTTTGGAGCGGATTGGCGGAGCACAGCGAAACGACCCACAGTTGGTTGAGTTAATAGAGAAGCTCATGAGGAGGGGAAGTCGTCCAGCCATTTGAGTAGGTACACCCTAGATGGTAAGGGGTGGTTGCGTAGAGACAGTAGACTTTGTGTACCGCAAGACGAGGGTTTGAGGAAGGCTATACTTGATGATGCACATCGGTCGAAGATGACCATTCATCCCGGTGGGGACACGATGTACCAAGACATGAAGCGAGTTTTCTTTTGGGCCGGTATGAAGAAAGATGTGGCCGAGTATGTCGCTAGATGCTTGGTGTGCTAGCGAGTGAAAGCGGAGCAGAAGAAACCCGGTGGGTTGCTTCACCCATTGGAGGTTCCGCTATGGAAGTGGAATAGTGTCTCGATGGATTACCGAGATCGAGGAAAGGTAATACGGGAATTTGGGTTGTGGTAGATAGACTTACTAAGAGTGCCCATTTCATACCCGTGAAGAGTAAGAGAACTGCTCCATGGCTAGCTTCAGTTTACATTCGAGAGATTGCATGGTGTACCTTCCAGTAGAGTGAGCGATTGAGATCCTATCTTCACTAGAGAGTTTTGGAAGAGTTTGCAAGAGGCGGTAGGGACTCAGTTGTGTTTGAGTACCGCATATCATCCTCAGACGGACGGTCAGACCGAGAGGGTGAATCGTATTTTAGAAGACCTTTTGAGGCTATGTATCTTGGATTTTGGAGGTACATGGGAGGAGCATCTTCCATTGGTGGAGTTGCCCGACAGACTTAGTGGTGTACATGATGTATTCCATGGGAGGAAGTGCCTACATGAGACCGCAGAGGCGGTAGAGCCGAGCCTGCTTAAGGAAGTAAAGGTAGAACGTGATGTGATTATTCGACAAGCTCCTACTCGCATCCTTGGGTCAGAGATTAGGAAGTTGAGAAACAGAGAGGTTCGACTAGTCAAAGTGAAAAAGAGGAGAAAGTGAGAGCAATGCTACTGGGGAGACAGAAGCGAAGATGCGTTCAATATACCCATTCCTTTTGAGGGTATGTCCTTTAAACGTCTCCTTTATCATCTGTCTAGTACTTATCTTATCTTTAGTATGTCCTCTCATTAGTACCTTTGACCTTTAGATAGGGTAAACCTATGGTTGAAACATGTGTTTGAGACATGTTATGTTTGATGGATGCGTGTGGATGCAAGTGGTTGCTAGTGGTTGCTCGTGGATGCATATACACACACTCTAGACACTAGATCGGCTCAATCACTTCATATTGCATATTGCATAAAATTGTGTGTAGGAAGCTATATTTATGGATGTATAATGATTGTGTTATCATATAGATAATGCATTTTGGTGAATGATTGTGCACTCATGTAGATATTGTATGTGTCGATAGGGTTCCCTCGCATACATAATGGATGCATGGCACTATCATGGTTTGCATATGTTCATACATTAGATAGGGAACATATACACACACTTTTTGCATATGCTCATACATCATTAGAATTTTTTTTAAGGACAATGGATGCCCGTGTTTGATGGATTGAGTAGATGGTTGTTTGGATGGTAGGATATGCATTCTCCTTAGCTTAGAGATTTCGGGGACGAAATCCTTTAAGGAGGGGAGAATGTAACACCCCGAATTTCAGTTAATGCTAAAATTCACCAATTACAGAATTAATAATCTCAGATGTGAGAATCAGGGGAAACGGGTTACGTCATTGCGTTCGTCTCGGAAAAATACGCGAAATAGAGTCCGAGTTTTCGAGAATCGGAGTCTGTATGGCCCAGTTATGGCCCAATGAAGTTTGCAGAAAATTCAAAGTTTAAAACAGATTTAAAAATTCAAGTTCAAATTTCAAAATTTGGCCATTGGGCGCAGGCGGGGAAAATTCCCGCCTGGCTACCCAAGTCGACAGGCCTGTCGACTGGGCAGTCGACTTGGCTAGACCAAGTCGACAGCCCTGTCGACTTGGGTGTCGACAGGGGGTGCCCGGCCAGTATGGCCTGGTGCACCATTTCAGTGTGTGGGCTGTGTTTTGGGGCTGGTTTCTGGAAGCTTCCAAGATCTAATGGTCCTAATCTAATCTAGGGTTAATCTAAAGGCCTAAAACACTTGCATAATCCTATAAATAAGACCCTAAGCTAGCCCTAAATGATCATAATCCTATCTCCTAACTAAACTATGCCAAAATTTTCTATGATCATGGCCTCCACTCAAAGTCCTAGCCTCCATCCTCTTATGAAACTATTCCTAAGAAAGCTTTCATGTTCATACAAGCATCTTTGAGTTGTATAAGTGATCATTAGCTTGCATTCATCATCAAGTTGCAAGCTTTATGTTCAAGGCTAGAGCTTTTGGGTAATTTGTGGCAAGGGTTTGCTTATGGGAGCTTAGTGGTGAGTTCCTATAGCTTTAATAATCAATTGTTAAATTGATTATGGTAGGATATGATAAGACATGGCTATGTTTGTGGATAAATGTGTTTATGCAAGTTTGGTATAGTATATGTTATGTGTTTGGCAAGTTTTATGCTACATGCAAGTTTAATACCATGTTTTATGATGCAAAACACTATGTTGAACATTTATGCATATGTAACATGTTATGTAAACTATATGTGAGAATATATGCAAGTTATATGTAACATGATATGCAAGTTATGCATGTGGTTTTATGCATGCTAAGTATTTGGTTTTATGCATGCTAAGTATTTGGTTTTGTGCATGCTAAGTATGTGGTTTTGTGCATGCTAAGTATTTGGGTTTATGCATGCTAAGTGTTTGGTTTTATGCAAAGTTATGATGCAAGTTCATATGCAAAGTTATGATGCAAGTTCATATGCAAAGTTATGATGCAAGTTCATATGCAAAGTTATGATGCAAGTTCATATGCAAGTTTGTCTCTTTTTATGATATGCATAATATATGCAAGTTTGCCTCTATGTATGACATAAGTACATGTGCAAGTTCATCCCTTTTAGACCTATTACATGTATGCAAGTGACACCTTTATGATAGGTCTATGACATGAACATTTAAGCAAGTTACCCTCTTTATGACATATGCAAGTTTGGGTTGGTTATTTATGCAAGTTGGGTTTATGGTCATATATACAAGTTGACACCTTTTAAACCCATGATAATGCTAAAGATATGCTAAGTTGAACCCATTGTGTATATGATGAATCTTCTCTTTTGAAGTATGTCATGTTAACGTATTTACGTGGGGACGATGGGGTAAAAATTAATGAACACATAAAATTGTGTGAAGTGGGTATGATTAAACATACCGTAAAGTGGATGGACATAATTGGGAATTTACCTATTAAGTTAGGTCTACCCATATTATGGAATTGGGAATTTACCTATTGAGTTAGGTCTACCCATATTCTTAAATATTTGTAATTAATTAGGGATAATTAATACAAATTATGGGGGTGATTAATTAGGTGTAATTAATCTACTAAGACACGAGGTTGGACCCTTTTGTAGCATAAGACTGCCCGGAACCGACCGGCAAATCCAGCGGCTACAAATGATTGGCCCAATGTGGGAGGTCTTAGTCGTAAACTAAATACGTGACAAGTGTAAAGACACGAGGTTAGACTCTGTTATGGTGTAAGGCTGCCCGGAACCAACCGGCATATCCAGCTGCCATAAAAGATAGTCTAATGTGAGAGGTCTTTACAAAGGTTACGATCTTAATTAATGAAGAAACACTTAACCAAATTAGCATGTAGTGGGGCATGAGGGGTTAAGTGAGTGCCTTGGGTGGCAGGTAGTAACTAGTGGGGGTGCCTTGGGTGGCATGAGGAAACTAGTGGGTTGCCTTGGGTGGCAATAGAAAATACGATTAGAATACTTAACCAAAGTGGAACATGTAATTAAACATGATTAAAGGGTTAAGTAAGTGCCTTGGGTGGCATGTGGGAATTAAGTAAGTGCCTTGGGTGGCATGTGGGAATCAAGTAAGTGCCTTGGGTGGCATGCGGAAATCTTGTGGGGGCCTTAAGTGGCAATTGAAATATAATTAAATGACAAGCTTAAGTAGTTGCTTGTGGGGGCCTTAAGTGGCAATTGAAATATAATTAGATGACTTAACCAAACCTTAACATGTAAGTGGGCATGATTATAAAAGGGGTTAAGTGGGATGCACTAGATAAAATAACAAGCTTAAGTAGTAGCTTGTGGGGGCCCATTTCAACCAATATCCCAAACGTATCTTTGTGGGCTCGACCCAAGTCGAGGACGGGACACGCATATTGGGCTTGACTGTAAGAGGCCAAAACGGGGTAGCGGTGGGAACGCGAGTCCAACGGGTTTCATATGCGTGTGTGGACCCGGGCTGGTAGGTAAGACGTTGTTACATCGTGTAGGTATAAGCCGTGCACCATTGATTAACGGGTTGCCACTTTGGGGAGTGATACACCCCACTGTGGGGCCAGCACGGGTATCTACGGTAGGGAGCCGATCGCTTGGGAGTAGTGGGTACACCTAGTGGAGATAGGGGCAGACGGCACCTATGTAGTCAGCTAGGGGTACAAGAAACTACTGGGTAAAATTACTAAGTACACTTAGCGGGATCAACCTTTAAGTAGGAATTACCCTTGGGTGGGTAGAACTGGTGTAGTGCAGTGTAGGAATTACCCTTGGGTGGGTAGATTTGGGGTGGTGCAACCTAGTAATTATCCTTGGGTGGATAAATGCGTCTTTTCGATTATCTTAGTACATCCTGTGTTTAGTTGGCTACTTAGTGTAGTCATTATCCCCAGAGGTACCGTACCTTGTTTATATCATACCCTAATTACTTTAATGATTGTATTGTTAGGGTTATAGGGCTCACTCAGACTTATGTCTGACCCCGTTGTTTCTTTATCTTTTTCCAACCCTCAGGTTTTCAGAGTGGGCCTAGCACTAGTGGGCTTTGATCAGATTGCTTTACCTATCTTTTGGAGCTTGGACCGTGGATGTAAAACTCAGTTTATCTTTTCTATTATGGCTATTAGGTCATGTAGTGGGATTATGTACTTTTATTTTTATCAGGATGGATATTATGTACTTGACTCTTATTTGTGGTTTTGGTGTAACCAAACATGTTTTACTTTCCGCTGAAATGAAATGATGTTTTAAAATTCTCAAGTATTACTTATATCTGTCTTGTTGTAATTTTTCTGTTCTATATTCACTTAAAATACTCCACCGATGTTATGGCATTCCCTTAGTGAGTGACCGTAGCGGGAGTGGGGTGTTACAAAAGACCTTCTGAAAACTATTTGAAAATCGTTTACAAAGAAGCATTTTTCAAGAAAATTTTCTTTTAAAAGAAAAAGGCTATTCCCCAAAGGCCATTAGCACTATCCTTGTTTCCTTAATTGAATCTCTTTTCCTTTCTTTCCTCCATCTGTAGTCACAATGGTTTTAGCTGCGACTAGTCTTTTCTATCTACGAAAGTGCTTTCCATACGATGGAGGTGGTTCTCGAGAGACCAGTGGCCGCGTTATAAGAAAGGATAGTGAGAAAGAGGATAAAGGATACGAGCTTAAGGATGAGCAACTTGTTGGTATGGCTTAGTCCTCAAAGGAGGGAGAAAGATGAACAATGAAACCCATGACGAGAGAGTACCTTTGGCATGGTAAAACGGGGCGGATAGTTAAGTATTGTGGGACAAGGACAAGATCATCGGGAGGGCAATAGTATGCTCTCATTTCTAGGGTACCTCGGAAGGAGGGTAACGATCTTGTTAAATGCTTAGCTTTTCTTCTCTATCATCCCGTTAGGACTTCGTTTTTCGTATCATTTAAGTCTGCTTCGATAGTTGAGTCTCTGCACCTTAAGTACTAGCGTAATAGAGAATCCCATTTTTGTCTCAAAGTCCTATTGGAGAATCAGTCCGTTTATACATGACTTGTTTGGATTTGAGAATGTCTATGCCAAGTGTTGAATTTGGAAATAATGCTTATGTTTATAAGCTATGGATGGATTCTAGGGATGAAGTGGTTATCCAGTAGGGGGTGCCACTCTCGGTTTTGATAGGGGGGTAGTTAGACCTTTTGACTAGCCTTGGTAATACCCTCGAAGTATCGTGTAACCTTTTTGAGGTTCTGTCATGACTAGTTACTTAGAATCCCTTGATGCCTTTATTGGAAATTTGAAGCCCGATCGAGTGGTGTTCGCCGATAAGACGGATGGCTTACTTCATTTATGCATGGGTTATAGAGATCACCCTAGTAAGTGCGCTTGATAACCTGGTTGACATCTGTTTACTTTCAAGAGAAAGTTCTTCTATATGGAATACCTTATAGCATATAAACGAGATCCAAGATTCACTAGTGAATTTTGGAAAGCTTGCATGAGATCATGAGTACGCAGTCATGTTTGCGCCAAGTATTCTAGAAAAAGGATAAGTGCAAGTGGAACGAGAGGCGACGAAGAAATGAGTTCCAGCTCATGTTATGGAAACAGGAAATAAGAAGCTACGAAATCGCGAAGTTAAAAGACGGTCAAGGCACAATGGAATTAAGCTCAAGGAAATACGACTTTGATGGTCAAAGACTAGATACGCGCATGATATCTCTTTTTGGGAGTATATCCTTGATCCCTGTTTTCTGTAGAGCTTACTTGTAGGCTATCTTTTGTGGACATCCTCTCGGTCCTATTTTCTGTTACAAACCCCGTAAGGAATTTGTCTTGTTTATCTTCTCGGCCCTGTTTCAGGGAATCCTAGGTAGAACCCTATGGATGTAAACATGTATTTGAAACATGTTATGATTGATATGGTTGCAAGTGGTTGCAAGTGGTTGCTCGTGGATGCGCGAATACACATTAGATACTAGCTTGACTCGGTCACATTTCATATTGCATATGCACGAGTATTTTTGTTTATGGATGAAATCGAATGTATTATCATGCGGTTGTTGCATATGAATGAATGATTGTGCACGCATATAGTATCTATATGACTAGGACTATTTGCATACATGTTGGATTCATGGCACTATACATATTTTGCATTAGAAAGATTATTCAGGCCTGATCATTAGCATTAGCTAAGGAACATGTACACACACGTTTTGCATATATTCATACAGCATTAGAAATCATCTAAGGACAATGGTTGCTTGTGGATGATGTTTTGAGTAGATGAATGATGGATGGTAGGATATGTTCTTCCTAACTTGGAGATTTGGGACGAAATCCTAAAAGGTGGGGAGAATGTAACAACCCGTATTTCGATAACATGTTAAAACGAGAATCAAGGCAGAATTTAATTTTAAATTCTGAATCAAGTAAAACGGGCTATGCCATTGCGTCCGTCTCGGAAAAATATGCGAAATAGAGTCTGAGTTTTCGAGAATCGGAGTCCGTATGACCAAGTTATGGTCCGACGAAGTTTTCAGAAAATTCAAGTTCAAAAGCGAGTTCTAATTTCGAAAATTAGGGCTGGAAAGCTAGGCGGGAAAAATTCCCGCCAGGTACCCCAAGTCGACAGCCCTGTCGACTTGGGAGTCGACATTGCTTGACCCAAGTTGATAACCCTGTCGACTTGGGGGTCGACTTATGGTGGCCGGGCAGTTTTGCCTGGTGCACCTATTTTCTGTCTTGGCTAGGTTTTTGGGCCCGGTTCGAAATCTGATGGTTCAGGTTGATCCTAGGGTTAATCCTAAGGTCCTAATCTCTATAAATAAGCCTCTAACCTACCCCTAAACCCTCATTATTCATTCATGCAACTAAACTATGGCAAAAAATTTACTCTCATGGCCTCCACTCTCATTCTAAAATTCCTAAGTAAATTTCTATGAGAGGTTTCATGATCATGTGAGTGTTAGAGAGTCTCTATGTTAGTATGAGAGCTTCTCAAGTTGATTTCAAGGCTAAAGCTTTGATCTTGGTTCATCAAGATGGGGTTTTTATTGATTTGGAGCTTTCATCTTTGGGTTTTTGGATGATGGCATGCATAGGCTTTGTCTCAATCTTTAATTTAAATCGATTTGTGCCTTCATAGCAATGTAAGCCCTTTCCCTACTCTTAGATATTAACTATGAAGTTAAATGTTCATGTTGCAAGTTTGGGTTTGATCATTAAGTATGATACATGCTATCATGTCATGCAAGTTTATGAAGTCATTATCTTGATCTTGTGGGCTAAAAGCTACAACCTTTATGTTGAAATGTTGCATTATGCAACATGAGAACCCTCATAACCTTTATGTCAACTTGCATATGAAGTCATAACCCTTATATGATGATATATGCGAGTTACTAGTCATCATTCCATGTCTTTTGTCACCATGATTCGCTTATGTGCCAAGTTTGGGTTTATGCATGTTTTTGAGGCTTAAGAATGTAACATGCAAGTTAATGAACACATTTGTGCCTCATTTGCCACCATGATTAACTTGTGGCTTAATATCCATTTTTGTCATGCCTTTGCCAAGTCTCTTCTTTTAATCCATTACGTTGTTGCGAACGTATATGCGAGTTTAAAAGCGTTGGGTTATGTTATGGATAATTTCTAATGACATGAAAATACAACTTGAAAACATGACTTGAAATATATAACATGGAAGTTGGCATGTGAGTATGCTTGAAAATATGAAATTGGGAATTTACCTATTAAGTTAGGTCTACCCATACTATGGAATTGGGAATTTACCTATTAAGTTAGGTCTACCCATATTCTTAAAAACTTGAATATGAACATGACACTAGACTAAACATGAAAGTGACCAACTCGAGGTTGGGTTGAGTTTGCAACGTAAAACTACCCGGAACCGACCGGCCTAACTAGTAGTTGCAAACAATAGGACCCAATGTGAGAAGTTGGTCATGTTGTGCTTGAACCCGAGGTTAGACCAAGTTGTGGTGTAAAGCTACCCGGAACCGACCGGCTTAACTAGTAACCACAACAAAGTCTAATGTGAGAGGTTGAGGTGCATTAAGTAATTAATGCCACATGATAGGGTTAAGTTAATTAGATTAATGACTCTTAACCAAATATGACATTGACAATGGGTTAAGTAAATTGATTAGGCCAATGATACTTAACAAAACATGACAAGGTTGGGTAGGTTAAGTAACTTGATTTGCCTAATGACACTTAACCATTTTTATATGACTAGTGGACGGGGTTAAGTTAACCAACGCTTAATCAATCCAACACGATAATTTGGTAAGGTTAAGTAAGTTTTCTTAATGACACTTAACCGAAAAATACAGTTAATGGATGGGGTTAAGATTAGACTCAACTAGTCTAAACATGGAAATCGGATGGGGTTAAGTTAGCCTAGACTTAATTAATCCCACTTGGCAGTTTAATGGGGTTAAGTTAAACACTTAACTAATCTAACATGATGATTTGATGTGGTTAAGTGACCTATACTTAACCAATCTAACTCGTTAATTTATTGAGGTTAAGTTAACCTATACTTAACCAATCTAACATGAAAACATGATAAGGCTAAGTCACGAATCGCTTAAATACGCTTGACCGATTTGACTCAGTAATTTGATAGGGTCAAGTTAATATATACTTAACCAACTTGAGCATGGTTTGTAGGGTTAAGTCTTGAACTTGGATACTTAGCCAATTTTGACATGATTTGTAGACGGGTTAAGTCATGAAACTTAAGTGACACTTAATCCATTATGTAAACCCTAGTTCGGAGGATTAGGTGGATAACCGTAGTTAACAAGGATAACGGGAATAAGGCTAAGTGGTAAACCTTAGTTGAAGAATAACTAAGTAATGATTCTTAGTCAAGGAAATTTAGACCAGTTCATAGATAGATGGGTAACCTGATACGGTAGGTCATCGTTTAAGTATACGAGTAGGAGCAAGTATCTGATTTAGATAAAGGCTCCAGCGAACTGGGTAACAAAGCAGCGGCTTCGGGGAACGTGAGGATATTCTTGGTATCCCTCTGTGAGCTGCCAGGTGATCATACTAGGCTCATGAGAGGTTAAGGTCTGCGTTAGAAGAACCAAGAGTATGCCTTGGTTGCTATACGAGCGACCTAAAGACGGGGATGGATAGGGGATAGTCGACGATACACGGTCGTACCCTAGATAGCATTTCGTCAGGCTACCTACCATCTTTGGTCAAGCGTGTACGTACGGAAAGGCAGAGAACACCCAAAAGACCATAATTGCTATCTAATTATGGTTGCGGTAGGGCTAGGATTGTGGGTTGGCCAGTAGTGTGTTCTCATACAGGATTTATCCTGTCTTGTCTTTCACTAGTTGAGGGAGTGGTCTCGTGGGACCATAGCCACGTATAGAAAAAAACAGACCTTAGCATCTGCATCGGCAGATAAATCGAAAGCTCCCGACCGAGTCCTGTATTTCCTGATCTGCCCTGTGATAGGACTCGGATGGCACGATGTGATACATGTGCATACAGTCATGGAAAAACGATTCACGATGAATGCGTGGGAAAAAGGGCGCAGTTGACGGTTAGCGTAATTCCTAGTGGCCCTGGGTGGTTGAACCAAAACCGAGATACGAAAACGTGCAATAGGTAAGCATAATCCCTAGTAGTCCTAGGTAGCATAAGTCCTAGTTGTACAAACGATGATTCATGTTGAAAGACCCTAGTTAGATATAGGGTGACAGTCCAAAACGATCTTAAGGATCATGGAACTATGTTAAAGTAGTATAGAATCTCATGGGAAAGCCCGTATGGTCTACGGCAAGGGACTGAACATTTACATGGAATAAAACATACGAGTTGAGTAACCTATATATGCGATATATTAGGTTGACATGGACCATTACACGACTTTTGAGTAAGGATCATTCATGGTTAACACATGATACGGTGGGGATACTAGTACGGTAGGTGCAGAGCTAAAAGACAGGATAGATACCATGGGCTGTTATACGTGATAGATATCTTGGGGATGTTATACTTGATAGGAACCTGACGATGGGATACCTTGTTTTATCTTGACATCGTAATTTATCATGACACCTTAGTTTATCTGAGTTCAGTAGTTCATCCTGTTATTTTGATTTAGCTTATCTATCTTGTCATCATGCTTATGTTCATCTCAGTTTCTCATGTCAGTTAACTTTACTAGTTTTTATGCTGATAGTAGATAGGGCTTACTCAATCTTTTTGACTGACCCGTTTTGTTTCGCCTCTTTTCTTCCGTTCCCCCCCCCCCCAGGTTACAGGGAGGAAATACTGTTGTTTAGTTCGGACTTCTTCTGCTTGAAGGTCATCATGGATGGCTTGGACTTTTCTTGGCTATGGCTACTTTACTGTTTTACTTGGGGAATAATTTATGAAAAAGTCTTTATGCTTCTTTACTATTGCAAGACAGGTTTTGATGTACTCTGATGTAAAAGGCTTTAGACCTTAATTATTAATGTTTATGAAAGTTCGATTTTACTTCCGCTATTTTATATGTTCTGTCTTGTGATATTTCTGTGCATGTTTACCAATAATGCCCCTCTAAAGCTAGTGCATTCCTTTGCGAGTGACCCTAGCGGAGGCGGGGTGTTACAGTTAGGGTTGAATAGTTCTGATTTGGTTGTTCTTCTTCCTCTTAATTTTGGTTGTGGCTGCTCTAGCGTTCAAGACAACAGCATGACGGCTATAGTTTCAATTTTAATTCTGATTTAGGGTTTGAGTCTGTGGGTCTTTTTATAGAGTTTTGAATTAATTTAAGCCATCGGATGATCTTAGGGTTAATCAAAACCATTCAATCATGATAGGGTGATGAGTCAACCCTAATGACTCAGCAAGGAGTCAGAAAGGACTCAACAACATAGGTCAGCCTGAACCAGAAAGCTGTGCAGGCTTTTGCCTCGGCCTGGGCGCACTTGGCAGGTGCGCCAGTGTTAATTTGTACTGGCGCACTTCCCAAGAGCGCCAGTGCAATCTTTTTTTTTCTATTTTGCCACCAAACTTCGTTCGTCCATAACTCCTTCATCCGGTACCCGTTTCCTACAAACTCGGACTCTATTTCAACCAGAATTCCGAGACGAACACAATGGCGCAACCCAATCCCCATAATTCTCACGTTTGAGATTAATTATTCTTTATTTTAGTTAATTTGATTATTCAAAAATCCGGGGTGTTATATGTATTATCACCATCTATAGAATATTTATTTATTTATTTTCGTTTCTGTATCTCTCGAGAAAATAGTTGTTGCGCAGTCGTAAGGAGACAATATATTTGATACACTCAAGAAAAATGAGCGGTTGGTCATGTGTGGCCAAATTGTGAGAGGACACTAGATTCTTTTCAAAATAATTTTTCATTTTATTAATTATAATTTACAACAGACTTGGGTCCTCAACTTAAGGGTTATCCTTTTATAACCCTTCTATTCCAGGATCACTCAACACCAATATAAATATATCTGTATAATTCAATTATTAACTTGTACATATAAAGATATACAAGTCTCCTTTACCCGTATTAGAGTCAAATCAAATGGTTATGGATATTAGATTAACCAAAAATAATTAATCACTACACAGTATAATGAAAATAAAATTAATCTTGTTTATTCATTAAACCATTCTCTTGAAAACAAATAACTCGCTAATATTTTGTTCGACATGTAATACAATAAGTAATATTGATAATTTAACATTTTTGCTCTATCTGAGACCATCCCAATCCTTACTAATGTCCATTCAAATATATGTGTATATATAATCATGGAGCATTGCACATAATACTCATATGAAATATAGATATATCAGCTTTAATCACTTTTACAAAACTGGCATGTATGTACATATAGTACTTGGCACGCATAGAATAGTGTTTATAAAAGTACCAATATTCTTCCAGTAAAATCTAAACAATTCATTCTTACATAAACATATTACACAAACATTCTGCATCTACGCTATATTATTGCATTGTGCAACCCATTTGAAAGCAGCTTCAACTATATATTTCAGTAGCCATTTACATGAATAGCTGGGAGTTCCACCACAGTGAGTTGGGTGTGCATATTCATCAATTTGAATATCATACCCATCTCAATATCATAGGCATAATAAGATCAATAAAATAAGAAATCATATATTTTCCTTAAACCGACTCATGCCATGTCTTAATCATGACATGTTAAATGATCAACACAGTTTGACAATTTCTGAAAAGCCATGTGTATATATAAGTTATATAGCATGACTCCTCGTCTAAGCTCAAAAACAAACATGCTTAGATTTTTACTCTATACATGAATACACACATTTAGACATTTACCTATATAGAATTCAATAACCAAGATTTATCATTGAAAATCAGAATAAGTACAAGCAATTATACACAATACTAACAAATTCTAGATACCACTTCTATCTCTCATGTTGGTTATACAGGGCATATTATAACTTACAAACAATTTGTATCCAATATAATACAATATACATAGAATCACAAAACTGATACAATGTCCTAAATGAAGATGATACTTAAAGCAGCCATTACTTCTATAAACCTCAAACAGTCCTATACTTGAACCCAATAAGCAGCTGAAGCAATGTTTCCATACCTGAAAAACAAACTCTCTGGACTGCCTCATTTGAATGAGACAGCCCAAGAGATTGCATGGGCAATCAATAAGGTCAGACATAAGACGTCTGGTATAAGTGTATTTCATGGTGTATGGTGTTCAAAGTGTACTGTTGGACTATGGTTTACAGTTTAATCAATCATACAAGAAATATAAAAATTGTCTAACAAACATGTAGTAGATTGGGTATTCATCATATAAAACACATATATGTATCAATATATATATATATATATATATATATTGTCGGTCATGTACTTACTAGTTTATAGGCGTATATACTAAACTTCCTAAATGAAGGTACATATATAAAACTGGTTATGTGACAGCAAACACACTCATATCATTAAACTATTTGAACAAATATGTAGCAGGTCATGTGATCATCCAACAAAATACACATGTGTTCAACTATTAAACAATTACATAGCAGATTATAACCATAAGAATCAACTTCCAACTTAAGTGTATTCAACCAATCATAACGTATCATCTAATCTAAAACATATTAACCATGGTATATAAAGACTAGGTATCTACTTATGTAGCTTTTACAAATACACAACCCCTTTATATATTTACAGTTTTCCACGATGCAATTTTACATAAGTAGATTACACATGAATAAATAGTTTTCTTTAGAAATATCAGTTGTTTATATAATCTGGTCATCTACACTAAGTAATTTTCAAGTGATGACATATTGGTATTTAGGCTAACATATTCGTACAAATTTCCAAACTTGATAAGTTTTACTGCTAGCACCAAATATACAACACATTAATGCCTAAAACTATGCACAACAAATTGCACGCACACATGTAATATATAATATAGCAGGTCAATTGTTCATCAAACCGAACTCATTCATTTTAAACTGTCTAAACAGTATCATTGCAGCTAATAAATATTTTTACTGCTAGTCTTTAATCTCTTTTTACACAGCCTTAGCAAATATACACATATATATTTATATATGTATATTTGTCAGGGTCATTTAATCAAACTCAACCTAGCAGTTCATTTCAAATATATATTTATATATACACACATTTTATGTATGTATGTATATACATATCCATTGAATTTCAGAACAATGAGGCAAATATTCCAATATATACACACACACACCCCTTTCCATGCATATATACATATACTTCAACTTAATTCCAGTTTCACTTAAGTGTTTATATGAGTTAACACAGATATAACTTAATGTTCATGTCTGTAATGTTTAGCCAATATCAATAAGAACTGCCATCTTATTCTCTGATATATATACATATATATATACACACACACTTCCCTGCATATATACATCAGTTTCAAAGCTCACTAGTAGATTATTTATTATATATATACATATAAACATACATTCCCATGCATATATACATATATTTCCATTTAATTCTTATTTGGCAGGTTACTATTTCTGTTATATATACATATATATATAATTGACTTAGAATGGTCAACAATGATACATGTAGTTCATCAAAACAGACAGTGTTTAACATTGATGCAGCAGTATCAAAAGAAGGTGAAAGAGAATCAAGCCTCTTATTACATCAATATGTATATACACACATTTGTATATATATGTATATATACATATTTATATATGTACCAAAAATAATCATTACTTCTTTCATTAGATATTTTCAAGTGCCAAGCACAAAAAATAATTCACATACAAGCCTGGAAACACACCAACCAACCAAGCACAAGCATTAATCAAACATTAGTATATTTTATCAATTCAACTCGCAGCAACCAAGTAAACAATTGACACCAGTATTTCAGTCACACCAATTTCTGCTCCTAAATACAAATATAGGAGAAAGGGCTGCTTGAGTTAGGTCTTAGGGCCAATTAAATTAAAATACACTCACCTGGGTTTTATTTCTCGATTTCATTCCTTTTGAGATTTTGATTAACCATTGAACCTTCAAATTTGCTACTGCCTCCCTTATAGAACACGTCTCCTTCATGAATCTCACTCCAAATCTGATGCGAGGTGCTTAATTTGTTGATTTTTTCCCCATTTTGATTTTGCCAGGGCTTTCTTCCATTTTTGTTTTATTTGTTGAATGAGAGAAAATGATAACGGTCCGCCTCTTTCTTTTTCATTTTAACACAATAAGGGGTTAGGTTAGGGTTTATCTTTGTTGCCCAGTACCCTGTTGCCCTAAGGTTTTTATATTAGTCTTTTCGAACACTTAAGACCATTTTCATGTTATACATAAACTAATTTTTAAGCTACACACACAATAAACAAATTAACATGTATATTTGTTTGCAATCTAACCAAAAACACTTATATATATTCATCATATATATACATATACAAGTGATTTGTTTATTCATAATGTCAAACATGTGTGTTTACTCACAAATTTGACACACACCATTTTATATACTCATTTTATACACACAAGTGATTCATTTATTTATTCACCCTAAATATATATATATATATAATCATAATCAATATAATTTAGGGTCACTAAGTTTTGGATACTCACATACATCGCTCCTTTTAGAAATTGTGTCCCACAATTTATTCATACTTATCTGAAGTGTGTACTATACCCAGTTAACATCAAAACTGAATCAAATGATGAGTTAAGTATCAATGCAGCATTCAATCATACAAACTAGCTTACTACTGCAACATTCAAAAATGGTTCAAATACATAATACTTGCAGATTTTTATCTTCTGCTAATTAGGGTTTTATTTATTCTTGTATATTCAAGTCAGTTCTCTTGTTTCAAATAATAGATCTCAAAGATGGTCAATATTTCATAAGCTCTTTACTGCTTATTACTATACTGGACTTCCTGTTAGATTCTTCATATGATCATGAGACCAGCACATCAACCCAATGCACCCATGTCATCTATCTTCAGGTTAGTGACATAAGCAGGAAACCAATTTTCCCACTGCCAAACACGCTACTATAATTGCCGACTTTAATTTATACTCTAATAAATATACTCTAGTCATGAAATCTTACACACACACGCACACACACATGCACACGCACACTTATATATATATATATATATATATATATATATATATATATATATATATATTCCCATGTATATAATCAAAGCATAGGTACGAGACATAAGATGGAAACCAACTTTCCTATTGCTTGACACCTTACTTCTTTATTACCTTATATTTTGCAATAACAAACACACATGGATTTTTAAAACATCTATGATTGGAGATATTTACAATGTGTAACCTATAAACATGGTCTTTATGGGTTATGATTCAACATAAATAAAATATAATCAATCCTATATATTATAAGTTTAATTCAAGAGAGCAGCCAACAAATTAAACATTACATTTCTATGATGATAGAACAACAAACAACTAGAGGTTTCTAGCACCAAACTTTTAAGCAAATATGTGCATAAAAATCATTTATTATGTGATAATAATTTATCATTCATTTATAATCATACCCACCATAGTATCTTATTTCTAGCAAACTTACAGTAAACAATTTTTTTACTATTTACTTATCTATACTAAGTACATTGATACATATCAAGTCAGCTGTGCCAATCACCCATTGTCATATATAGATTAATTTCACACTATTTATAACAAAGTTTACATACACATGCACACATGATTCAATGCTAAAGTATTAACTAGAAATCACCCATTTTATGACTCCTTGTAACAACCCGGAAAATCGGAACCAATTTAAAATTTTTATTTTGGCAATTTTAATGAATTTTGAATATTTAAAATGAATTATTTTAAATGATAACAACGAGAAATTTATTTTGAATAGAATTAGAACGTATATATTTATTTGAATCGACGTTAGAATATAAATATATTTTAATTATAAAAGGAATTGAAAATGGCGCGGTAGTTTGAATTTCAAATGAATGTACATGATTCAAAATAAACCGAATTTTAGCGAAACAAAGAATATTAGAATCTATTTGAAAATATCTTTCCAAGATTCTGAAAAATCAAAATTTCATAGCGGCAATAAAAAGTTATGCCCAACTGAAAATCCAGAATAGTCGATATGGAAAATAAAGCCCTTGAAAATAGCCATTTTGCAAACGACCTTCGATTTTGACGAAACCACTTTTGTTGGATCCGGGATGTCAAATTATTGCTAGGTTTCAAAATTCATAATTTTTGAAATCAATATGTGAGCGCGGAAAAGGAAAACGTTTTTTGACAGTTTCAGTCAATTCGGATCGACCAGAAAACGGCCATTTTTCAAACTGTAATAACCCGGAAATTCTGAGCCAATTTAAAATTTTTATTTTGGCAATTTCGATGAATTTTGAATATTTAAAATGAATTATTTTAAATAATGACGATGAGAAATTTATTTTAAATAGAATTAGAATGTATATATTTATATAGATCGTTGTTAGAATATAAATATTTATTTTAATTATAAAAGGAATTGAAAATGGCGTGGTTGTTTGAAATTTCGATTTCGAATTTCAAATGAATGTAAAAGATTCGAAATAAACCAGATTTTAGAGAATCCAAAAATATTTGAATCTAATTGAGAATATCTTTCCAACGAATCCAAAAAATTGAAATTTCATAGCGGGAATCAAAAGTTATGTCCAATTGAAAATTCAGAATAGTCGCTATGGAATTCTGGCTCTTAAAAATGGAAATTTTGCAAACGACCTCGGTTTTCGACGAAACAACTTTTGTTGGATCCGTGATGTCAAGTTATTGCTAGCTTTCAAAATTCGTAATTTTTCGAATCAATATATGAGCGTGGCAAAGGAAAACATGTTTGACCAGTTTCAGTTGATTTTAATCGACTGGAAAAAGGCCATATTTCAAACGGTCTCAGAATCTGACGAAATTAGTTTTGTTAGGACCGTATCGTCAATACGAAGCTAGAAATATTTTTCTGGAATTTTTAGAGTCCGTGTGTGGCCCCGGTAAATTGAAATGTGCGTTTAAATTAAATATATAAAGATTTATATTTTAAATTCAACGGAAACTGACTGAAATAGCCGAATTGGCTTGCGATGCATATCCCATTGTGTTCGGAATGGGGGTAATTAGCCAGGGGCGTCATTTGTTGGATCTCAATTGGAGTTAAAATAGAAAGTCAACTCTTATGAGAAATAAAGAAAATAATTAATTATATAATATATATATATATATATATATACTTTTACATATAACACCCCACTCAACCCCTTTTCCCATTACAGAAAACCGATACCCACCCCCAAATCGAAATGGCGACGCACCATCGCCCCTCCAGCCGACCCCACCATCGTCGAAGTGCCGACAACGCCAGTGGCCCGCTCCACCGCGCCTCCCCAATCCCCTCTAATCCCCCCTTCTTCTCGCCAGTCCTTGTTCGACGACCCCAACCAACCAAACCTCCGGAAATTGACAGCAATCGACGCTCCCCCTCCTTCTGACGCGGCGCACTACCAGCGAAGGCTAAGGGGGGTAGTTCGAATTTGGTTTGGGGCCGCTAGCATTTTTCCTACTCGAATGAGGGTTGTGGCAGCGCTCAGGCAAAGCTCGGCAGTGAACAATGGGGTTTATCCAGCCGTGAATTCCTGGAAAGATAAAGTGAGCTTCTTTTCTTTAGCATGTTAGTTTGATTATTATTTTTAATAAGTAATTAAATCTTAAAACAAAAGTAACATTGTTTTACATAAAAATGTAATTTTTAGGTGTAGATTACATTGTAGGAAAAATAGGAAAAGCATGGTGTAAAGTAGTGATTTTTAAAAGAGAAAGATGTGATTTTTAGAAGTAAAAAGATCGAATCTTTATAAAGTGAAAAGATCAAATTTTTATAAAGTAAAAAGATTGAATTTTTATTATAGGAAAGATCGTATTTTTGTTAAAGGAAAGAGCATATTTTTGTTAAAGGAAAGAGCATATTTTTGTTAAAGGAAAGATTATATTTTGAACAAGGAAAAGAGTAGATTTTTATATATATAAAGCGAGCGAAAAGATTTGATTTTCATAAATAAAAAGATATGATTTTTTATTTGAAGAATAGAGAAAAGATTGGATTTTTATTTATATGATAACATTATAAAGATACGATTTTCAAATAGAATAAAAATATGATTTTTATTTATGTAGAGTTATAAAAATATAATCTTTATTAGAAGAAGATCTAGATAAAAATATAATTTTTATAACGAAGTAGCGATGTAAAAATATGATTTTTATATTGAAAGTGAACAAATAAAAATGCAATTTTTTATTTATGTATGAAGAGTATAAAAATGTGATTTTTACTATGAAGTAGACAAAATAAAAATGTGATTTTTATTATTTAAGTAGCGTTATAAAAATATAATCTTTATATAGAAAGTAGCGTTATAAAAATATAATCTTTATATAGGAAGTAGCGTTGTTAAAAATATAGTTTTTAACATATACCGCATGAAACAGATCTCGTTGGAGACAGGATGAAGATTTCCTACATATGAAGAGTCGCGGCGTTTGGTTTATCTCTTAGTGAGAACTTCTCACTTTAAATCTTGTTATCTAGTTAAAAATATATACTAGGATGCAGAGGTGCTTAGCAGCACCCGACACCTGTCGTCCACAGACCATGGACGACTTGTATGCTTGTTTGATGTGTTGTGAAGTTTGTTTGTGATGTTGATGTGAAATGGATAATAAAACATTCATGTGTTGAAATGAATTAATTATCGTTAAAAATATATTTTTTAACGTGAATGTGAATAAATAAATATTCATTTACAAACCGGACGGTTTGTTTATGTACACCTATTTGAAGGACGTTGATTGGGACGATAAATTTTACACGTCTCCCAACTACACAAATAATATTCAGTGTTTGTGGATTGAAACCCCACACGGGTGTTGGGATTATATTTGATGTACACTAATCCCAATTGTTTAGTGATATGTCGATTGTTTGATTGACAGACTGTATGAGCGTTAATTATTTATATTTAATGCTTATGCAGTTGTGTGGTGCACCCTGGATGATGGTTGATTATTTATCATTTCTATTATATACATGTGTTGTATGTAATCCATATACTTAACATTATATGGTAATTGATTGGGCCTCATTCCAATCGGGAAAATAAAGAATATTATAAAATATAGAATAATATTCATGTGTTGAATGGAATAAATATTCATGAGTTGAATAAAATATATATTCATGTGTTGAGTAAAATATTTTAAACAATAAAATTTACATCTTTATCAAAATTTTATAAAATATATTAAATAACAAAAATAGTCATGTATTGACAGTACTCATGTGCTGAGAATATTCATGTGTTGAAAGAAATATAGATTCATGTGTTGAATAGAATAAATATTCATTTGTTGAATAGAATAACGAAGTTATTGAATAATATAAAGCCGTGTTGATTAGAGATGCGCTATTTTGACGTGAACGATATTTATATCGATTATATTCGTTTTTATAATAATTATAGAAAAGGAAGTGATTTCAAAATATAACGTTTTGAAAATATTATCATTTGTATATCGATGATGTGGAATATTCAATTTTGATTCGAAATTGATTATGAAGTTGAAATCGTTTCGAAAACGAATTTAAAATGATTTATAAAATACGTTTTAAATGGAAATCGACGATATATATATATAATATATATATATATATTATATATATATGATGGCCTGAATAGAACGCGCCGCACGGCAGCAGTTCGCGAATTTCGACCATTGACTTCGAATTGACGTTGCGGGAGATCCGACTGTCGGATTCTCCTAAAACATGAACCTTTGGGTTCGTATCGAAAATAGCTTTCCAATGAATATTAGAAATTTGAAATATAATGGTTGGAATTGGAATTATGTCCAAATCAAATTTGGAAAAGGTCGCTGTAAGTGCAGTTCGGTGGCAGTTATTGAATACCGACTGTACGGGCCTTGATAAAATTATTAAAAATAGTAATATTTTGTGTAGAATCATAATAAATGATTTGTGAAGAATTAGGATGAAAAATTCCACATTTGTAAAGATAAAAATAGATTTTTATCGAAATGAACTAGTTTTGAACTAGAATTAAGATCCAATTATTTTTAAATAAATAAAGTGGATTTGAAATGGTTTTGAAAATAACCAGAATTTCCAATATATAAAGTGGAAATGGATTTGAATCGAAATTGTCTTTGGAATATTTCGATGTTGGATTTCGTGATTATACAGATATTGTTATAGGAATTTGAAAGATATATTTATATCGTTATTTCCAATACGATATTTGTTGGTCGTAGAATTTGATATTGAATATAAGCCAATATATTTTCTATTCGGAGCCTTGTATTTAATATCAAACATGATTTGGGTTTGTCGTGAATGGTGTCTTCATTAACACTATTCTTAAACCCAGTTGAGAAAAAGATTAAATCTTTCTACTTAGATTTAATGAAGTGTACCAATTAAATAATATTAATTGGAATTGAATTTAAATTGGTTTTAGGGTTTATCGTGAGCGGTGTTTTGAATAACACCTTTTCTTTAACCCGATTAACAATGGGAAGTGATTTTGGTTTATCGTGAACCGTGTTTTAGATGACATTGGTTCTTTAACCTAGTTAAAGACATGACATTGATTTTTGGGAAGATTAAAACTAAGTGGAGTTTTAATGAATCTTTAATTAGATATAAGTGATCGGGGATGGAGTATCACCAGTTCTGCTCCAAAGCGATAGATAAATCTTTAATTAGATTCGGACGTGAAATGGTAATTAATATTTAATGATAACACCGTGGTTATAGATATGGAGTATTACCAGTTTTGCTCCATGGGTTGAAAAGGTTAGAATTGGGAGATAAAATAAATGATTACTTCGGTGTGGTTCGCTAATCCCGACTAGTTTGGAAAACCTTAACATGGTTTGAAATGATATCCAAAGGAAGATTAAAGAATAAATTTAGAAGAATTCATCTTTGATAAAATTAATGGGAACCTTTCCCTAAGAATGTGAAAATTTGAATAAAAGAATATTCTGAATTGGAATGAGGCGTATGTTGTGTTTGTGTAACACATATTTATTATATATGCGGGTTATTCGAAAAGGCCGGGTTTATACCCATTCTGAATAACCGATTCGACGATATGTCGAAGATGAAGACGGTGGTTGAAGACCGGAAGTCTTCACATCGTTTGGGTGATTACTGATGATCTTGATTGGGTTGTACATCCAAGAGGAGGGAAACAGTTGGTGATCGTCCAGACGTACTTGGAGATCGATGGATATGTGAGGAAAGTGCCTCTGGTTTGGTTCAGACCCAGAACGAACTTGTAAATGGACTGTGTGTCTGACATTGGATTTTATTCTGTGTTGATTGATCTCTATTAAATATACATCTGTTTGGCGGCGGAGAATTTATTCTCTTGCTTAACGCCCTTCTCTGAGACGTACGATCTCAGAGGTTGTATATCGATGGACATCAGTCGCATGGAGTGAATTGCCTGTGTGGAACGCCTAAGTGGCAGATGATCAAGGCTTCTGTTGAAAAGCAAAGTCTTGTGGTTGATGATCAAAGCACGGCCTGTGTGGTGCAGCTTTATGTATAGCGTTAATTCGCGAGCCTCACACCTCGGTATGAGTCAAAAACGGGATAGTGACTGCAGGGAGAGCACGACGTTTCTTTCCATCTAGTGGTGGTGTCAGTGCTTAAACTGGCTGACATTTATATACTTTTCACCTGTGGGGTTGGTGGAATGCGAGGCGCCTCGAATATATGGTCGAAAACTGGCAATGTGAGCCTACGTACAGACCATTATATAGGTCCGATAGGACCCGGAAACGTGTGCTCAGGAATTGCCAATCCTCCAAAGTTAGGTGAGGACCGACCCTGAAGATCCAAGGATCGTTGTGTGTGGTCTTGAGACATTTGCTAGAGTGTCTCGAACAGAGAGGAGCTTGTCCCTTGCCTCGACTCATGATGGAATCCAATTTCCAATACGTGATATTTCGGTTTTATTTGTAGAGCCTAGTATTGGCGACGTAGTGATATGGGACACTTATGCGGGCTATGATTGATACTTATGATTGAAATTGTTTTCTTCACTTATAGTAATAATAAAAGATGAAATTTCACGTACCAAGCATTTTTTGCTATTATAAGGTAAAAACCATATCCTCCGGCTTGCGTTGCATTGTGTGATGGGACTTGGGTCTTATAATAGCTTCATTTTTCTTTATTTAGCATTGCGCTGTTTGTTTTACGCACAGGTATTCTTGGGAGGAAGCCCGTTCCGTGTTATACGGCGTGGTCCCTTGATTTACCTAACTTTAAAAATAAAGATTAATAACTGTTTTAGTTCTCACACCAGTCACATGACTGACCTAGAGTTTATTGTTTTAACCTAAACTCTGGGTGCCCCTATTTTCTACATGGGCAGCCAGTAGTTTTGGTTTTGCAGATTTATACTCACAGGATCCTGGTTTACAGCTGGAACGATACTCGGAAAGCTCTGTATCCGTGTATTTCTTTCAGTTGTGTTTTGTATTGGTTTTTCCGCTGCTATGTAATTTATTGTAATCTCTGATATTTATCGAATGTATTTTGTTTATTCATACCCTGTATATTCTTGTATTCAGATGGAATTGTTGTAATAAGCAATGAAATGTTCTTCTGTTTGTGTTCTGATTCGTCTTGTCCTCACAGTAATTCGTTCTTTCTCTTCTCTTCGGAGACCGGGGAAGTTCAGGTCGCTTCATTTGGAGAGCTTTGGTTTACAGAGCTCGAGAACATTACACATTAGAACCGATCGAAAGAATTCATCAGAGGTTGGATTAGTAATATCCAATGAGAATAACTCGTTAGAGATGGGATCAGTAGTAAACTAGAACGAGTGGGAAGAGTATATTTTTAAAATGAAGACAAATTTTGTTTTTAAAATTAAATTCAATTATATGTATGTGAATATTTTATTTATATTGAATTTGGACAATCTAGTATATGAAGATTTTGCATATATGCATCATGAACGTATATTCGATGTTTTAATATACTGGATAAATATAGAATCACACTCTAGTTGCCTGGGGATAATTCTGATAATGCTGCAGCGTTATCAGTATTTATTGTCGTGTATCGAAAGTGGGATTTCTATAAATTTCCATTGACTGGTGTGAGAACCAAAACTAGATAGAATCTATTGTTGTGATTGGCATCAAAAACATGATTTTCTGTATATATATATCAAAATTATGAATTCGGAATGATAATTCACTAATTGATTGATGGTTGTCTTGTATGGTTATTGTTTTGATTAATTAAAATTTTGAACCACCATGCCAAATTGAATCGAATATTGAACTGTAATGAAAAATAATTACAATTGCATGCATATACATGTACTTACATTGAACAGGTCATAGCAAGGAGGCTAGAGCAGAAGAATAAAATTGTTTGCCCGACAAATAAGTACATGTTTACAAATTTATTGGGATTTGATGATTTATGAGCCGATTGTCTAGCGGCTTGGCTGTTTCTTTTTCTTTTTGGATTGATGAGGGCCATGGGAGGCTATTTGAAATATCCCGAAGTCCCCGGTGCAGGGGAGGTTATGGCGAAATTTTTCGAAAATTTAGGGTGTTAGCCAAATTTTTGAAAAAATTGAAAAGTTCTTAGAAACCGAAAAGTTGAAGAACTTAAGCCGTAATGAAAATAATGGAAGTTGAGTTGATTAGTTAAACAACTTTCAGCTTCGTTCCTTTTCGGGGACGAAAAGTTTTAAGGGGGGGAGATTGCAATAACCCAGAAATTCTGAGCCAATTTAAAAATTTTATTTTGGCAATTTCGATGAATTTTGAATATTTAAAATGATTTATTTTAAATAATGACGACGAGAAATTTATTTTAAATAGAATTAGAACGTATATATTTATATAGATCGTCGTTAGAATATAAACAAGTGCGTGGCCCGTGCTACGCATACGGGCATTGTTAGTTTTTAAATGTATGTTAGAAATATTTTACATAAAGACCTTTGTAAAACCAAGGAGAGTACATAATGAAAAAATAGTTCAAAAAAAAAGATGTTTTTTTATAGTGATAGCATGTTCTACGGTAGAAGAGATGTGATAGGAAAGAAACGACGTAGAAGAATTGATGAAAGTTTTCATTTTAGACATTGATTCAAACCTAAGCCTGATCATGATCATATTGCTATTAATATAAACAAAATATAATAGTTGGATTTTATATGATGATATCACAGTTATCAATATGAAACTTTTTAGCAATTGCAATGCACGTGCATATATAGTTCTTTGTTGAATTATTAAATTTGTAATTTCTATTTAGATTACTATAAATAAACAAAAACATAAAGAAAAAATGTATTTTTTTTGTTAAAATAATATTTGAACTTGCAGTCTCATTTATATTTTAAAATTTGCACTAAATAATATTTTTGGATTTCTGATTATGGTGAGATTTAAACTTCTGCCCTTTTGCTTGCATAGCACATTTTGACAATTATTTGGTCAAACCAAAAAAAAGGCGTTTCCAACCCATATAAGATAAGGCATGGACATATTTATGTGAATAAAATTAATTTAAACTGGCTTGCCTGATACGAAAATAGCAGGACATCAACCAAACAGCCATTAACACAGTACTGAAAAGTAAAAACTAACATATCAGAACGCAGCATAGAGGGGCAGTAAAAAGCAATATACCATAAGGATTAATGTACGAACCTTATTATCATTGTTCCTACTGTTGGGACTTATTATTTACAGCAAACTTTTCATTACTAATACTACTGAAATATTAGCTAACGTTAAAACGTAAACTGAAAATTTTTAAAGGAATTATTTTCCAACCACTTGAATGTAATTTTCTTAGGTTATCATCAATTGGAATAGAAGATTCATTGATCAGTGTCAATATTGCTGCTACTGAAGGGAACTAGAAACTTCTACCAAGCCATTTTTCTCCATCCAGACAAAATAACCCTTTAATTTATAGTTCAGAAATAAAATATATAAGCTTTACAACAAATATGTCAATTACATAAATACAATTAATGAGACTAAAACATTCATAATATTAATCAACTATAGATAGATTCGTATGCATCAACCATTTACTTCAATTTAAGGCATGTAACAATTTCCAACTTTAGGTTGCAGCCCTTTATCATCAAAAGCATTGGTAATACTCCTTTAATTGTCTTCCATCCTGTGAAAGATCATAATTATAATTTTGCTTAGCGTTTCTAGCTTAAAACATGTGTACATTACATATTTTGTATTCTGTGAGATGTTGTACAGTGGTCCATGAACAGAAAAGAAGCCTAATCCTAATAATGGTTACAATGCAATGTAAGAAGTAAAGGCAGACATTGCCTGGACAGATGAGATCAGTGCTGGCCAATATCATGGTGGATTATCAAGCCGAAGTGTAACTAAGTTGACATATTTAACAACTCAACCATTTGTATAACAATTATACCTGATTTTAACAACAGCGTTGTTCAAGCAGCATTTATATCATATAAACTGTTTATGAGCAACAGTTCTAAGCTGCGGCTTATAACTAAAAGTATATGTAGCAGGGGCCACATACATTTGATTACCGTAAAGTCGATCCATTAGATGACTATGCAATTAGGTTGGTAATCATATTAGTCTCAAAATTTGTAAAGTTGAAAATAGGTAATTAAAAGTATATGTGCTATATTTGTATATGTATATGTATGTGGTTAATGAAAATTGAAAGTGTTATTTTATTTTATTATTTTTATTTTTATTTTTTTGGACTAAAATTTTAGACAGAATCGTCCATCTTAAACATCCAGCATGGCCTCCAACATCCAAGGGACAAACAATATTACATTAATCCTCTTTTACCCATTTTATTTCCAGATTAAACAGTGAAATATCAATTAAGCAGATAAGAAATTTGGGTCTTCTTTAACGCGTCCAAAACCGCCAACTGTCCAGCAGCCACGTTATTAGGGTACATACCATCGGCTTTCAACCTCTCTGAACCCATAAACCGGAGTCCTGGCCGTTTGATATGCTTTCAACATAGCACAGTACATACCAAATTAGTTTCCATCAATACCTCTAATAAGACTTGTTTCATAAAGCAATTTAAGGTTATGCATATAATTTAATTTTATAAAATATATTGTTACGGTTAAACAGTTCAGTATAAAATTTAAAGGCTTCATCAAGTAATGCACATGTTCCACCATACTTAGACTAAGTTAGTATTATTTTCCTTTACTTCTCAGATAAATAAAATAATAGTATATGCATATGTTTATTCAGTCATTATTTATAAAAAGGTGGAACTTTTCCTAAGATAAACTTATCCCCATAAATGAATGCAAATACCGTCGCATGTATTATGATACTTAAAGAATAAAAATTAACTTTTATTTCCTATAGAATGCATCCAACAGCTTTAAACATATTCAGTGCAGCACCATGGTAGACCTTCCTCATTTTTGTTCTATTTAAACATATGATTCTCTTTTTCCATGGACTTCTACATGATGCAAAGTGTAAATCAAGTAGTCTTTCAAGGTAAAACCTATGAACAGTAAACGTAAATATAAATTAGAGCAGAATGAAAGTAAATATAAAAAACAACATTGGCTTTCAGAGTACATCTGCTAGATAAGCCACAAATATGTCATGGAATAAAACTCTAAATATAGTTCAATCTAGAAAGAAAAACACAGAAGTTAGACAAATAAAAATGGAAACACTATAAAAGGTATTGGGATTGGCAAGTACTTAATAGGGAATATATATTCTTCCAATGCAATCAATGTACTCATAGATTGTAGATAAGATGGCACTCATATGAGTATGATGTTCATGTGGAAAAATTGGTATACGCATTATCCACATCAAGAAGAAATATGAGTATTGAGTATAATGTCATTTGCTGCCATGTACACCGCTACATGTCGAGATCTCTAATCAGTTTCAAAGAAGTATAGGGGTTTCATTACTGTATTGATTTGGACTCAGTTTTGTACTACGTAATGTGTTGCTGCAAAAATATCAATATGATGAATGAACTATTAGTTTGCAGCTTTTGACAGACACTTAGTCTGCCTAAAATTGAGCAGACAACAAATTATACACAACTAAGATTGCTATAATCACATAAAATAGTGTTGTTCGAAACCAAAATCAAGATAAAAGAAATTAAAATATGATAATCCATTTGCTAAATTAGAAATTTTCATAAATTAGGATACATAAAAGCAAAGCTTTATTCAACAAAGATAAAGTTGAGAAATTGCATATACGTGTGGTGGTCCAGTTACATTAAACAAAACTGACTACAAAAACAAATTGACTGTCAACTAATATTAATGACGATGCATTAGCAGTTACTCAAAGCACTAAAATCAAGATAAGTTAGTAAATAACCAAAAACTTTAAAGGAAAGACTTCGGAGCATTCAAGAAGACCAGATTCTAAGAAGGTCGAATTGGAGATAGGTCTGCAACCTGCTAATTTTGACCATCTACAAAGCCAGATAGGTAGTTGAAAATCTAACCACAGGAGCACATTATGGTGGATTGGGATCTAGGAGAAGCGGAAGACATTTAAGAATTTCAGAAAATAGAGGATAAGGTTTCTTATAGCCACTGAAATTATGGATCTACAACATCCTGTGGATTACATGCTATTGTAACAAAAAATTAAAAGTTCAAATTGGTAGATTTATACCTCATTTGGGGCCAGAGTAACAGCTACTTGCAGCAATCAGCTGTGAAACGGGTATACCAAATCTGAAATCACATAATAATTAGGTATCGATATGATCAAAGTTTGAATCGTTTAATACCTTCTATCACAATAATTTTCTCCATAAATTTGAATACTTACCATCATATTAGCATATGCAAGTTACTTGTTCAAAGATCTAGTTTGCATTTTTCTTCCTTATTTCACGGTTTTAGAGGAAAACAGAATTTGGGTGCAAACATCAAAATGATAAATGTGGAAAAGACCTAATTTCATAAATCACCCACAAACAGATTGAAACACAAAAAAAAAAGGAAAAAAATTTAAAGATATAAGATATAAAGAAACAATAACTGTGATACAGATGCAAGAAATGGCGAAAATCTGAAACAAACATGAAAATTACAAAGTTGAAGAAGACCCGAGTTTAAAATCGTCCATAAGCCAGCGGTGGACCAACACCGCGCTCGCAAGTGCGCTGAAGAATCAGAGGGGATGAAAAGGGGTGATGGCAATCTTCACATTTTCAGACGGATTGCGAGACCAGTATTAACAAATGAGGCAGTTATTCCGAAGGAAAGGTACGGGTGTAGAAGACGAATATAGAAAATAATGTTTAAAAGACACCATATTTGTTTTAAAAAGGGGGGAAAGATGTCAGCATAAGAATGGTTTGGTTTCTCCTTTCGTACATAAGTAATAGATTTTTCATTTTTGTACTTTGATCAACATTAATGTGACAAATATTTTAATGTAGTATTTCTATTACAACTATCTTACATCATGTTCACCAAAATATCCTGCCAAAATTTCAGTTAAATGAGTAATTCAATCCTAAGAAACATTGCAGCAAAACTGAAGAGTTCTTAAAGTAAAACAGAACACATAAAAATATATTTATAAATAAAACTAATCCAAACAGTTAGCCTGGTGTGATCTAGTAACAACAACCACAATATTATATATTATGAACTGTGTGTTTTTCTTTTCCATAAAAAAAGGGAGTAGCTAGTACAACTGGAATAATGGTAAAAATGTGAATGTGAGAAGAGAAGAGGAATATAACATAAATTGCAGAACTAAAACAGAGCATAATTTTTCCTGTCAAATTTGTGTTTAGATCCTAATCATCATTATTAATGACCTAAATCTGAAGTCCATAATAAGGGAATTCATATATCTGTAAATTACACAGAGAAGTTAAACAGAAAAAATAATAAATAACTTCAAAACTAACAATAAAAACCCATTACATGCCAAGAAGTAAAAAAAACACAGCTCATCATATGGCTATTATTAATTTAATATGATGATATGACTAATGGTATAACATTATGTTCATTAAAAATAAAAGTCCAGCCAACAGGTAGCAATACAAATTAAGTTTCTTAATGAATTATTTCTGCACCTTCGAGGTCAGCTTAGTTACAATGAAGTCAGCTTACATTTTATTTCCCTCAAAATGAAATCCTACTTCATTGAGTTCAATAGTAAACAAATATGTTACATTAATGGAACATATTGTACATATATCTTAAATCATATACACGAAACAAAAGAACGGAGCTCTCAAGAAAACATAATTTTGGGTCCCTACGATAACATCATATTATATGTGAACAATAAGTTTTGAATTAAAATTAAAAACATACAAAATAATAACAATGGTTTTGGGAAAAATATATCACCCGCATTAAACTTTCAGCCTAGCTATACCAAAATCAAGTGGTTTATTATAACAATACAATTTTTTTCTGAAAAGTCTAGCATGACTTGCTTGTTTCATTCGGTGCAATTGAAATGATAAGGAGGAAAAAAAATCCTTAGTCAAGCTATTTCGTTCAAACTCATCGGTCTTGCCATACGCTAATAACAGTGATAAGGATGTCAACAATACAATCAACCACAAAGAAGAATGGATTATTTGTTCATAGAAACCCAAAGTCAAAATATTACGGAACTAAGTTTAGGAGAACTAAATTTAGGCTAAAATTAAACAACTAAATTATGAATCAACATTCAATGATACAAAAAATTGGGTTAGGAATAGTAATAACTGATCAAAAAAAGTGCAAAACAAACTGTCAAAACCAATCCGAAATAGAATAAGAATCAAGAGTGTAACTATTTCTTTGAAAAACAACAAAGCACATGTCTAAACACATAGATGGGGGAAGTCTGTTTATTGCTTAGAAATTTTTTGTCTGGAATAGGTGATGGAACGAAAGCGTGGGTAGGAGTAAGAATAGTACAATTGTAATATTAAAACTTCATCTCACTCCTCCACTTTCCAATGATTTCACTTTTACCGTATCTAGTAAATATAAATGTTGCTAAATAGTCATAAAACAAAGGAACGGCCATGTACCGAAAGCATCAAAAAATAAAATTACAAAACTGAGAAAGTAAATAGAGAAAGAAAAATAACAACGCACCTAAGAAAATAAATTGAATAGCTAACGATCGTTGAATCCGCTGAACTATATAATACCATAAATGGTTCAAATCTATCAACCACATTGCAAGAACGAATTAATTAAAATTATAAGGATGAGAGGTAAAATAAAGCATATAACAAATTAAAATCACAAAGGAATAGCTAATATCATTATACCTAGAAATTCCGAAATACGAAATCCTGTCCCACTATAACATACGGAGAAGATTCAAAGTTGTGTACGTTGTATTAGGAAGATCTCCGATATTTGTAAATGAAAATCTAGGTGTATTCGGCAAGGAGACAAACGATTTGGAGAGGAATTAAAGTTCATCTGGTATGAAGTTAGATGCTTAAAGAGGGATTTGGAGAAAAGGTAAAGATACAGGAAGGGAGAAAATTATCAGTCCGACCCACCATTGTACATATTGATGCTGGGACACGTGGCGACTATACATAAGGTGTGGTTTCTCCTTTCTAGTAGAGAAGTAATAGATACTAAAGGAAGAAGACACATTAAATAATTGTATATGTAGAGGGAACTATAGGTAAGAAATAATCAATGGAAATGGATAACTATACCAAACTAAAGTAGAAATTTTCGCTCGCTACTTTCTCAGCAAATGCTAATTAGATGAGCAGATGTATTTCCCACTTGTTGCATAGAAATTGAACATGCAGATTTATTGCTTATGCAAAAAGTAGAAACAAAGAAAGGTTTTTTTTGGTGGTGTTAGGTTAAAGAGTTACAGAAGAGGAGATATAAAAGAAAGCGAAAAGATATGTAAGAACAAAACTAAAATAGAAAAAAGGAAAATGATATAAATGATCCAAATATTCACAGAAGAAAAAAAAATTGAAGACCATTTGCAAGTATAAAATTTTATGCAGGTTCTACTTCTGTTGAATTACCATTTTGACTAACAGTTCCAAAAACAATAATATATATGAAGTTGTCTAAGAAAAAATTAGTAGAAGAATGATACAGATAAATATAGGTTTAAAAAGAATAGCATATACAGCTATGTAGGAATGATAATCATGTCCTTAAGTTAAATATCATACATTTTATAGCTTGGTTTGAGTTCAACTAATTAAAAAAATTCATGACAATCCCAAAATAAGTAAAATTTATAGGATGGTTTGACTCCGTCTAATTAGAGTAATAACAATCATGTCAATCCAAAAAAAAACGGACATTATGTAGAAAAAATTCAAAATGTGTCTGGTGGTCACTTGTGAATTCTAGGACAGTACACAAAAAGAAAGACAACACCAATCATATGTCAATTTGTTATATACGATCTGTAATGTGTAAGAGAGCTTAAAAAAGACATGTTCACCATCTTACAATAAATTACCTCTTATTTTGTTTTACCATTGCCAGATTGCTCCTATCGTGATTGTTATTAGCATATTTATTCAACATCTGCTCATGCGAAAGCTTTTTTGCAGAAGATTAACACATAACCATGAAAAGCCAATTTATAATCCGGTAATATTGCTAACCTGAGTTAGATAATAAAAAAATTACTTGGAAAGCTATATAAATTCCAAAGAAGTGTACAAATGTATATTTACTGCTGATATGTTCAAAATTTTGACAATTTTAACAAGCATGTAATAAAACAAATGTCAATTTTTTTCTCACTTCCAGTTCCATTGTTGGTAAATCAGCGAATTTGTTATTAAAGTTACATCAGCTCAAAAAAAGTTCAAAACTAACGAACCAAAAGGATAAATGACAGAATCGGACATATAATGTTGACCATTACTAACTTGTATTTATCTTTAATACAGTATATACTGTTATAAATCTATGTCTAAATGTAATTTGGATGATATTCGATATTAAAATGTCGAACATATTTAAAACGGCCTATTTCGATTTTGGGACAAAACTATACATGGAATAGAGGACAAAAAATAACAGGAAGTAACATGGAAGTAAAGCAGATCGCAATTTTTTTAGCACAATAATAGATTTTAATGGAAAAAAGTACCAACTGACCTTAGAAAACCCTAGTTGTCAGGCAGGTCAAATCCATGGATGAACAAATAGGAGGGGACGACGAACGTGAGAAGCGGTGAGACAAAAATAGATGTGATTGAAAGTGACAGCGGCGGCAGTAGCATCCGTAGATCAACGATGTTGAATTTGAGAGAGAGGAAATGAGGAAAGAGGGCAAACGTGCTAGAACAGAAGTGAATAGAAAGAGCGGCAGCGGTTATAAACGAAAACTTTCTACGCGTGACTCTAAAAGGGACAGATGTCACGACCTAAATTGCTTGGTTCCTCCTTTCCAATATAAGTAATTGATATTTATTTTAATTATAAAAGGAATTGAAAATGGCGTGGTAATTTGAAATTTCAATTTCGAATTTCAAATGAATGTACAACATTCAAAATAAACCGGATTTTAGCGAAACCAAAAATATTTGAATCTAATTGAGAATATCTTTCCAATGAATCCGAAAAATTGAAATTTCGTAGCGGGAATCAAAAGTTATGTCTAATTGAAAATTCAGAATAGTCGCTATGGAATTCTGGCCCTTAAAATTGGAAATTTTGCAAATGACCTCGGTTTTCAACGAAACCACTTTTGTTGGATCCGTGATGTCAAGTTATTGCTAGGTTTCAAAATTCGTAATTTTTCGAATCAATATGTGAGCGTGGCAAAGATAAACGTGTTTAACCAGTGTCAGTTGATTTCAATCGACTAGAAAATGACCATTTTTCAAACGGTCTCAGAATATGACGAAATTAGTTTTGTTATGACCGTAACGTCAATACGAAGCTAGAAATATATTTTTAGAATTTTTAGAGTCCGTATGTGGCCCCGGTAAATTGAAATGTGCATTTAAATTGAATATATAAAGATTTATATTTTAAATTCAACGGAAACTGACGGAAATAGCCGAATTGGCTTGCGATACATATCCCATTGTGTTCGGAATGGGGGTAATTAGCTAGGGGCATCAGTCGTTGGATCCTAATTGGAGTTAAAATAGAAAGTCTACTCTTATGAGAAATAAAGAAAATAATTAATTATATAATATATATACTTTTACATATAACACCCCCCCCCCCTCGACCCCTTTTCCCATTACAGAAAACCGATACCCACCCCCAAATCGAAATGGCGACGCACCATCGCCCCTCCAGCCGACCCCACCATCGTCGAAGCGTCGACAACGCCAGTGCCCCACTCCACCACGCCTCCCCAATCCCCTCCGATCCCCCTCTTCTTCTCTCCAGTCCCTGTTCGACGACCCCAACCCACCAAACCTCCGGAAATTGACCGCAATCGACGCTTCCCCTCCTTCTGGCGCGGCGCACCACCAGCGAAGGCTAAGGGGGGTGGTTCGAATTTGGTTTGGGGGCGCTAGCGTTTTTCCTACTCGAATGAGGGTTGTGGTAGCGCTCAGGCAAAGCTCGGCAGTGAACGATGGGGTTTATCCAGCCGTGAATTCCTGAAAAGATAAAGTGAGCTTCTTTTCTTTAGCATGTTAGTTTAATTATTATTTTTAAGAAGTAATTAAATCTTAAAAAAAAGAAGTAACATTGTTTTACATAAAAATGTAATTTTTAGGTGTAGATTACATTGTAGGAAAAATAGGAAAAGCATGGTGTGAAGTAGTGATTTTTAAAACAGAAAGATGTGATTTTTAGAAGTAAAAAGATCGAATCTTTATAAAGTGAAAAGATCAAATTTTTATAAAGTAAAAAAGATTGAATTTTTATTATTGGAAAGATCGTATTTTTGTTAAAGGAAAGAGCATATTTTTGTTAAAGGAAAGAGCATATTTTTGTTAAAGGAAAGATTATATTTTTAACAAGGAAAAGAATAGATTTTTATATATATAAAGCGAGCGAAAAGATTTGATTTTCATAAATAAAAAGATATGATTTTTTTATTTGAAGAATAGCGAAAAGATTAGATTTTTATTTATATGATAACATTATAAAGATACGATTTTTAAATAGAATAAAAATATAATTTTTATTTATGTAGAGTTATAAAAATATAATCTTTATTCGAAGAAGAGCGAGATAAAAATATAATTTTTATAACGAAGTAGCGATGTAAAAATATGATTTTTATATTGAAATTGAACAAATAAAAATGTGATTTTTTTATTTATGTATGAAGAGTATAAAAATGTGATTTTTACTATGATGTAGACAAAATAAAAATGTGATTTTTATTATTTAAGTAGCGTTATAAAAATATAATCTTTATATAGAAAGTAGCATTATCAAAATATAATCTTTATATAGGAAGTAGCGTTGTTAAAAATATAGTTTTTAACATATACCGCGTGAAACAGATCTCGTTGGAGACACAATGAAGATTTCCTACATATGAAGAGTCGCGGCGTTTGGTTTAGCTCTTGGTGAGAACTTCTCACTTTAAATCTTGTTATCTAGTTAAAAATATCTACTAGGATGCAGATGGTGCTTAGCAGCACCCGACACCCATCGTCCACAGACCATGGACGACTTGTATGCTTGTTTGATGTGTTGTGAAGTTTGTTTGTGATGTTGATGTGAAATGGATAATAAAACATTCATGTGTTGAAATGAAATAATTATTGTTAAAAATATATCTTTTAACGTGAATGTGAATAAATAAATATTCATTTACAAACCGAACGGTTTGTTTATGTACACCTATTTGAAGGACGTTGATTGGGACGATAAATTTTACACGTCGCCCAACTATACAAATAATATTCAGTGTTTGTGGATTGAAACCCCACACGGGTGTTGGGATGATATTTGACGTACACTGATCCCAATTGTTTAGTGATATATCGATTATTTGATTGACAGACTGTATGAGCATTAATTATTTATATTTAATGCTTATGCAGTTGTGTGGTGCACCCTGGATGATGGTTGATTATTTATCATTTCTATTATATACATGTGTTGTATGGAATCCATATACTTAACATTGTATGGTAATTGATTAGGCCTCATTCCAATCGGGAAAATAAAGAATATTATAAAATATAGAATAATATTCATGTGTTGAATAGAATAAATATTCATGTGTTGGATAAAATATATATTCATGTGTTGAAAATATTCATGTGTTGAGTAAAATATTTTAAACAATAAAATTTACATCTTCATCAAAATTTTATAAAATATATTAAATAACAAAAATAGTCATGTGTTGACAGTACTCATGTGTTGAGAATATTCATGTGTGGAAAGAAATATAGATTCATGTGTTGAATGGAATAAATATTCATTTTTTGTATAGAATAACGAAGTTATTGAAAAATATAAAGCCGTGTTGATTAGAGATGCGCTATTTTGATGCGAACGATATTTATATCGATTATATTCGTTTTTATAATAATTATAGAAAAGGAAGTGATTTCAAAATATAACGTTTTGAAAATATTATCAATTGTATATCAATGATGTGGAATATTCAATTTTGATTCGAAATTGAATATGAAGTTGAAATCGTTTCGAAAACGAATTTAAAACGATTTATAAAATACGTTTTAAAAGGAAATCGACGATATATATATAATATAGATATATTATATATAATGGCCTGAATAGAACGCGCCGCGCCGCAGCAGTTCGCGAATTTCGACCATTGACTTCGAATTAACGTTGCGGGAGATCCGACCGTCGGATTCTCCTAAAACCGGAACCATTGGGTTCGTATCAAAAAGAGCTTTCCAATGAATATTAGAAATTTGAAATAACACGGTTGGATTTGGAATTATGTCCAAATCAAATTTGGAAAAGGTCGCTGTAAGTGCAGTTCGGTGGCAGTTATTGAAAACCGACTGTACGGGCCTTGATAAAATTATTAAAAATAGTAATAATTTGAGTAAAATCATAAGAAATGATTTGTGAAGAATTGGGATGAAAAATTCCACATTTGTAAAGATAAAAATAGATTTTTATCGAAATGAACTAGTTTTGAACTAGAATTAAAATCCAATTATTTTTAAATAAATAAAGTGGATTTGAAATGGTTTTGAAAATAACCAGAATTTCCAATATATAAAGTGGAAATGGATTTGAATCGAAATTGTCTTTGGAATATTTTGATGTTGGATTTCGTGATTATACAGATATTGTTATAGGAATTTGAAAGATATATTTATATCGTTATTTCCAATACGATATTTGTTGGTCATAGAATTTGATATTGAATATAAGCCGATATATTTTCTATTCAGAGCCTTTTATTTAATATCAAACGTGATTTGGGTTTGTCGTGAATGGTGTCTTCATTAACATTGTTCTTTAACCCAGTTGAGAAAAAGATTAAATCTTTCTACTTATATTTAATGAAGTGTACCAATTAAATAATATTAATTGGAATTGAATTTAAATTGGTTTTTGGGTTTATCGTGAGCGGTGTTTTGAATAACACATGTTCTTTAACCCGATTAACAATGGGAAGCGATTTTGGTTTATTATGAACCGTGTTTTAGATGACATTGGCTCTTTAACCCAGTTAAAGACAGGATATTTATTTTTGGGAAGTTTAAAACTAAGTGGAGTTTTAATGAATCTTCAATTAGATTAAAGTGATCGGGGATGGAGTATCACCAGTTCTGCTCCAAAGGGATAGTTGAATCTTTAATTAGATTCGAACATGAAATGGTAATTAATATTTACCGATAACACTGTGGTGTTAGATATGGAGTATTACCAGTTTTGCTCCACGGGATGAATAGGTTGGGATAGGGAGATAAAATAAATGATTACTTCGGTGTGGTTCGCTAATCCCGACTAGTTTGGAAAACCTTAACATGGTTTGAAATGATATCCAAAGGAAGATTAAAGAATAAATTTAGAAGAATTCACCTTTGATAAAATTAATGGGAACCTTCCCCTAAGAATGTGAAAATTTGAATAAAAGAATATTCTGAATTGGAATGAGGCATATGTTGTATTTGTGTAACACGTGTTTATTATATACGCGGGTTATTCGGAAAGGCCGGGTTTATACCCATTCTGAATAACCGATTCGACGATATATCGAAGATGAAGACGGTCGTTGAAGACCAGAAGTCTTCACATCATTTGGGTGATTACTGAAGATCTTGATTGGGCTATACACCCAAGAGGAGGGAAACAATTGGTGATCGTCCAGACGTACTTGGAGATCGATGGATATGCGAGGAAAGTGCCTCCGGTTTGGTTCAGACCCAGAACGAACTTGTAAATGGACTGTGTGTCTGACATTGGATTTTATTCTGTGTTGATTGATCTCTATTAAATATACATCTGTTTGGCGGCGGAGAATTTATTCTCTTGCTTAACGCCCTTCTCTGATACGTACGAGCTCAGAGGTTGTATATCGATGGACATCAGTCGCATGGAGTGAATTGCCTGTGTGGCACGCCAAAGTGGCAGATGCTCAAGGCTTCTATTGAAAAGCAAAGTCTTGTGGTTGATGATCAAAGCACAACCTGTGTGGCGCAGCTTTGTGTATAGCGTTAATTCGAAAGCCTCACACCTCGGTATGAGTCAAAAACGAGATAGTGACTACAGGGAGAGCACGACGTTTCTTTCTAGCTAGTGGTGGTGTCCGTGCTTAAACCGGCTGACATTTATATACTTTTCACCTGTGTGGTTGTTGGAATGCAAGGCGCCTCGAATATATGGTCGATAACTGGCTCTATGTTAGCCGACGTACAGACCATTATATAGGTCCGATAGGACCGGGAAACGTGTGCTCATGAATTGCCAATCCTCCAAAGTTAGGTGAGGACCGGCCCTGAAGATCCAAGGATCGTTGTGTGTGGTCTTGTGACATTTGCTAGAGTATCTCGAACGGAGAGGAGCTTGCCTCTTGCCTCGACTCATGATGGAATCCAATTTCCAATACGTGATATTTCGATTTTATTTGTAGAGCCTAGTATTGGCAACAAAGTGGTATGGGACACTTATGCCGTCTATGATTGATACTTATAATTGAAATTGTTTTCTTCACTTATAGTAATAATAAAAGATGAAATTTCACGTACCAAGCATTTTTTGCTATTATAAGGTAAAAACCCTATCCTCCGGTTTGCGTTGCATTGTGTGATGGGACTTGGGTCTTATAATAGCTTCATTTTTCTTTATTTAGCATTGCGCTGTTTGTTTTACGCACTGGTATTCTTGGGAGGAAACTCGTTCCGTGTTATACGGCGTGGTCCCTTGATTTACCTAACTTTAAAAATAAAGATTAATAACTGTTTTAGTTCTCACACCAGTCACATGACTGACCTGGAGTTTATTGTTTTAACCTAAACTCTTGGTGCGCCTATTTTCTACACGGGCAGCTAGTAGTTTTGGTTTTGCAGATTTATATTCACAGAATCCTGGTTTACAGCTGGACCGATACTCGGAAAGCTCTGTATCCGTGTATTTCTTTCAATGGTGTTTTGTATTGTTTTTCCGTTGCTATGTAATTTATTGTAATCTCTTATATTTATCGAATGTATTTTGTTTATTCATACCCTGTATATTCTTGTATTCTGATGAAATTGTTGTAATAAGCAATGAAATGTTCTTCTGTTTGTATTCTGATTCGTTTTGTCCTCACAGTAATTCGTTCTTTCTCTTCTCTTCGGAGACCGGGGTAGTTCGGGTCGCTTCACAAACGGTCTCCAAATTCAACGAAATTAGTTTTGTTAGGACCGTATGATCAAAACATAGCCAGATTTATTTTTCTGGAATTTTTGGAGTCCGTATGTGACCCCAGTAAATTGAAATGTATGTCTAAATTAAATATATGCTAATTATATTTTAATTATATATATCCCATTGTGTTCGGAATCGAGGTATTACGCTAGGGACGACAGTTGTTGGGTTCAATTTGAGGTTTGAACGAAAAACTAACTTTTTGGAGGATAAAGTAATATAATAATTATATAATTATATAAATTCAAAATTCCCCCTATCTCTCCTATTTGAATTCAACCCACTCCCCCTCCCCCTGGTCAATTATTCCAGATCGATCAAAATAGAAAGAAAAAAGAATGGAGGCCGCAATCCACGCCGCCCACTGGAGCTCGCAGCCACCGCCTCAGCGGGACCCCCACTGCCTGCGCTCGACCCCCTACGCCCCTCTGATGAACACCGCCCTCCCTCCTTCCCTAAATCGAACGCAAAAACTCCGCAACCCTAAACCATCAAGAACCGCCACCCAGAAGACCACGCCCCGACCACCTCTGGCCTTGTGCGCCTCCACCCTCGAGCACTCCCTCCTCAGTGACGTGAAACCCCCATTCCTTCAATTGCAAAGGTGAATTTTTATTTATTTTCTTCAATGTAAAGTAATTATATTTTTATGTGGATAAAAATAAATTTTTATGTGAATAAAAATTAGATTTTTAAAGTTAATAAAAATAGATATTTATGCTAATAAAAGTGAGATTTTTTTGTGGAAGAAAAAGAATAGATTTTTCAAAGTAAAATTTTGATTTTTAATGTGATAAAGCTGTGATTTTTGAATATATAAAGATTAGATTTTTAAAATTAAAAAGGCATGATTTTTACTAGTAAAAAGATTTAATTTTCATTTATAAGAATAACAAATAGAAATGTGATTTTTATTTTTAAAAGTAGCAAAGTAAAAATATAATTTTTATATAGAAAGTAGAGATATAAAAATATAATTTTTATATAGAAAAAGCATTGTAAAAATATATGATTTTTATATATGAAGTGCCATTATAAAAATGTGATTTTTAAAATAAACATCATATTAAAAAGTGCGATTTTTACTATGAACAGCGGGGAAAGATCGCATTGGAATTTTGGGCAAATCCGAACCGTTCAGAAATAAAGAATGGAGGAGTGGAAACCAAAGGCGAGAACCCCTCACTTTTATTTTATTTTCTAGTTAAAGTATATACTAGGATGTAGGCGGTGCTTAGCAGCACCCGACACCCGTCGTCCACAAACCGTGGACGGCTTGTTTGTTTGATTGTGTTGTGAAAATTGATTGTGTGATGTGGAATGGAAATAAATATTTTATAGTTAAAAATATAATTATTAACGTGTATATGAATAAAATAAATATTTATAAACAAATCGGACGATTTGTTTTTGTACACACATTTGACTGATATTGATTGAGATGATAAATTTTACACATTGCCCAAATGCACAAATAAATCCGTGGTTGTTGTTTGAAAAACTCACATGGGTATTGGGATGATACTGGACATACACTAATCCCAATATTTAGTTGTATGTCAATCGATTGGTTGACAGGCTGTTGTAGGCGTTAAATATTCATATTTAATGCTTATGCGGTGTAGAATGCACTTTGGATGATGGATGATTATTTATCACTGTTGTTGTATACATGTGTTGTATGAAATCCATATAATGGCATTGTATGGTAATTGACTGTGTCTGATTCCAGTTCAGAAAGAATGAATATTTTAAAATAACTAATATTTTAAAATAACGAATATTTTAAAACAAAATTCAGTAAAAGAATCAAAATGTGATTTTGATGTCCGATTTGGGATGGACACGAATATATTTAAATATATATAGCTGTGTTGATTAATTTGACGCCATTTTCACATGAACGATATTTATATCGATTTTATTCATTTTTATAATGAATATTGAAAAGGAATTGATTTCAAAATCTAATGTTTTGAAAATATTATCATTTATATATTAATGATATGGAATATTGAATTTTGATTTGAAATTGAATATGAAGTTGAAATCGTTTTGAAAACGAATTTAAAACGATTTATAAAATACGTTTTAAATGAAAATCGATGAAATATATATTATATATATATATAATATAATGGCCTGAATAGAACGCGTCGCGCTGCGGTAGTTCGCGAATTTCGACCATTGACTTCGAATGGACATTACGGGAGATCCGACCGTCAGATTCTCCTAAAATCGGAATCGTTAGGTTCGTATCGGAAAGAACTTTCTAACAAATATTAGAGATTTGAAATGTAATGGTTAGATTTGGAATAATGTCTGAAACAAATTTGGAAAAGGTCGTTGTAAGTGCAAATCTATGGCCGTTAATGGAAATCGACTGTACAGGCCTTGATAAAATTATTAAAAATATCTATATTTTGTGTAAAATCATAACAAATGATTTGGAAATAATTGAGATGAAAAATTCCATATTTCGAAAGATAAAAATATATTTTTGTCGAAATGAACTAGTTTCGAATTAGAATAATAAATCTAATGTTTTTAAATAATTAAATTGGATTTGAAATGGTTTTAAAAATAACCAGAATTTCCAATATATAAATTGGAATGGATTTGAATCGAAATTATCTTCGGAATATTTCGATATTGGATTACGTGATTATACCAATATTGTGGAGTAATTTGGAAGATATATATCGTTATTCCAATACGGTATTTATTGATTTCAGAATTCGATATTGAATATAAGATGATATATTTTCTATTCAGAGCCTTGTATTTAATATCAAATGTGATTTTGGGTTTGTCGTGAATGGTATCTTCATTAACACTATTCTTGAACCCAGTTGAGAAAAGATTAAATCTTTTTATTTAGATTTAATGAAGTATGCCAATTAATCAATATTTAATTGGAATTGAATTGAAATTGGTTTTTATGTTCATCGTGAACGATGTTTTAAATGACATTGGTTCTTTAACCCGATTAACAATGGAATGAGATTTTGGGTTGTCGTGAATGGTATCTTTAGTAATATTGTTCTTAGACCTAACGGAGTTAAGAAAATCAGAAACTAACTGGAGATTAGTTAAGTTGAATGGTTTCCTGGGTATTGATCTGATGTTGGTTTCGGCCTCGGGGTTAATACATAGGGAATTGTTCACTTGCTAATCTACGGTTAAAGGCTGATGGAATGGAACGTGATTTTGGGTTTATAGTGAACCGTGTTTTAAATGACATTGGTTCTTTAACCCAGTTAAAGAGAGAATATGATTTCCCAAGTTAAACAATCACTAATGCTGATTTTTGGGAAGATTAAAACCAAGTGGAGTTTTAAAGAATCTTTAATTAGATTGAAATGATCGAGAATGGAGTATCACCAGTTTTGCTCCAAGCGATAGTTAAATCTTTAATTAGATTTGAACGTGAAATGGTAATTGAATTTACCGATAACACCGTGGTGTTAGATATGAAGTATTACCAGTTTTGCTTCATGGGATGAATAGGTTGGGATTGGGAAAATGAACAAATGATTACTTCGGTAAGGTTCGCTAATCCCGACTAGTTTGGATAAACCATAATTTGGTTTGAATTGATATCCAAAGGAAGATTAAAGAATAAATTTAAAGAATTTATCTTTGATAAAATTAATGGGAACCTTTCCCAAAGTATATGAATATTTGGATAAAGAAATATTCTGGATTGGAGTGAGGCATATGTTATGTTTTTATAGCACTTGTTTATTATATACGCGAGTTATTCAGAAAGATCGGGTTTATCCCATTCTGAATAACTGATTTGACGATGTTTCGAGGATGAAGACGGTGGTTGAAGAACGGAGGTCTTTACAATGTTAGGATAATTACTGATGTCTTGATTGGGATGTACACCCAAGACAAGGTAATAAGTGGTGATCGTCCAGACGTACTTGGAGATCGACCGGATATGCGAGGACCTCTCTCCTGTATTGGACATATGGGACGAGGAATAAGGTTCCTTCGGTTTTGTTTGGACCTAGAACGAACTTGTAAATGGATGTGTATCTGACATTGGATTTCATTCTGTGTGATTGATATACATCGGTTGCATAGAGTGAATTGCCTGTGTGGCGTGCTGAGATTCAAATGATCTAGGCTTTTGTTGAAAAGCAGAGTCTTGTAGTTAATGATCAAAGCACAGCTTTAATATAGCATAGCTTTGTGTAGCGTTAATTTGCGAGCCTCACACCCCTGTGTGAACCAGAAACGGGAGAGGACCTCTGGGAGGGCATGCATTTCCTTCTAGCTAGGAGTGGTGTCAGCGTTTTGCAAGCCCTGACGTTTTACTTATGTGGATGATGGATAGAGGGCTGCCTAGGTTATATCGGTCGTTCCGTAGCCGATGGTTTGGTCGGGGTATGACCAGTTTACGCCCCATAGGGCGGGGAAACGCAGTGTTCAGGCATTTTAATCCACTCCGTGTGGACCAGCCTTGACGATCCAAAGGCTTGACTGAGTACTTGCCAGAGACACGGGCTAGAGCGTCTCGAAGCGGTAAGGACGATCCCTTGCCTTGGTTCACAGACGGAAATCCAACTTCCAATACGTGACATTGCGGTTTTGATTGTAGAGCCTAGTATTGGCGACATGATATATGGTACCCATGCCGTCTAAGATTGATACATTTATATTTAAAGTTGTTTTATACACTATGCACTTATAATAGTATCAAATGATCTGTTTTAATGTACCAAGCATGTTTGGCTATTATAAGGGAAAACCCTATCCCCCGGCTTGCGTTGCATTGTGTGATAGGACCTGGGTCTTATAATAGCTTCATCTTTTCAAAAAGCATTGCGCTGTTTTGTTATATGCACTGGTATTCTCGGGAGGAAACCCGTTCCATGTAACAGCGTGGTCCCTTGATATATCTGATTTAAAGTAAAGTTTTAAATAACTATTTTAATTCTCATACCAGTCACATGACTGACCTGGAGTTTATTGTTTTAACCTAAACTCTGGGTGCCCCTATTTTCCGCACGGGCAGCTAGTAGTTTTGGTTTTGTAGATTTATATTCAAAGGATCCTGGTTTACAATTGGAATGATATTCGGAAAGCTCTATATCCGTATATCTCCTTCAGTTGAGTTTTGTATTATTTTTCCACTGCAGTAATGTATTTGAATATCTGATATTTTCTAATGTATAATATTCGTTCATACTCTGATATTCTTGTATTCTGATGTAATTGTTGTAATAAGCAATGAAATATTCTTCTGTTTGTGTTCTGATTTGTCTTGTTCTCAGACAATTCGTTCTTCCTCTTCTCTTCGGAGACCGGGGAAGTTCTGAGTCCTTACACTCCCCTATACTCTTAGCCTATAAATCCTTGTGTGTTACTATTTTATTTAACATCTTTTAAGTTGAATGCTATATTCATAAGTCCTCTGGTGCACACTGCTTAGGATCTCCATCATTGTCCCTAGACACAAAAACCTTAGGGCTTAAACAAGACATGTGCAAACTCACAGCATTCCTTTTATGCAAGCCAACCAAATATGCAACATCTGCTTACCCCATACCCAATTTGATATAGGTGACCTTATCCTTAGTTTACTACTAAGTTTTTCTTACTTCTTTTCCCCTATTTAAATCATACTTACTTCCCAAGTATCAATTTATTCAAAACAATAAGTTAAAGTGAATAGCAAGTCCCATTCGTTCATACCAACAAAATGCAATCATTCACATCAACTATTTAAATCACAAAACATATTAATACTTACATATCCCACCCTTCCAACATTCTCTAATGTAATCTAGTAGGCTTATATCTTTCATAAATTTATTTATAGACTCATATATATTTTTCATTTCTAACCAGGTTATATATTATACTTGACTCAATGGTGCACGCTGTCTAGTAACCCTTACTGCTTCCAAACACTCAGGTTTCTGGACTTAAACAAGCTATGTACAAGCTTGCATTGTAACCCACGCCAAGCTGCTTAAGATACTGTAGCGTCCCGGAAAATCCGACTCTCGAATTCAAACACTAATACCTCTTGTGTCCAAATCCAAGTGTCGAAAACCCAGAAAACTAATAGAAAGAAATTAGAGGATGAGAAAAAGAAAGAAAGAAAGCTAAGAATAAAAGAAAGAAGAAGAACAACAATACATAGTCTCACATCGCAGCGGAATAAAATATAATACATCAATAAATCTTTATTGAAAGACTTTAAAACAACACTTACACTTATCAGAGTACAGTAGACAGTCATCAGACCTGGACAGTTATAGCAGTCTGTCCTTGTTTACAACACACAATGGAATAATAACTATATAAGAATCATAGGTCTGAACTCCTCCAACTCATCTCCGGGAGTTCGTATCTTATCCTGAACCTGTACAACTCGGACTGGCCCAAGTATTACAAACGCAAACAGGTCAGTCTGGTGAACCAGCGTGAGAAAAACTTTCTAAATTATTGGTATCATCCATTTTGATTTTTAACTTAAAAATCCTTTTGAAAGAAAATGATAATCGTAAGACCAATCCACACATAAACACGGACGGTTTTTACCTTACGATAACCCAAAACAATTTGGAACCAATATTTATTCTAATATTATAATAATGTCTAAATCAAATAAATAATCATCTAGTAGAATGCTTGCATCTCACGCTCTACATACATAGTATACAATCAAAACCGCGGGCGCTTATTGGGGATTGGATTTCCAACTATGACAAGGTATGGAACCACCTTTCGGTTGTGTATCTCCAGATAGGAATTACACTGGGTTCAACAAGAACATCTCGCAACCCGGCCACACATGACCGACCCCTCATTTCGCTTGAGAGTTCTGAATGTATTATCACCTTACGGCTTTTTGTCGCGACTACCGTCGTTCCCGAGAGATACAGAAATGAAAAGAAGTAACAAAGTGAATATTCTCTAGATGATGACAACACACCCTACTTCGAAGCGACCGACTTAGCCATTGCTGCCTGCCCGATTTTTGTCATTTTCCAGTTGTGAGGCTTGAGGTCATTATTAAACATCTGGCCAGCATTTCTTTTGAATCTCACACCGACGATACACGTCAACCAGGAACAGGATGAACTGAAGGCATCCTCCTACCACATCCTAGGTATCACCCTTAAGATCAGTAGCGAGAAATCCTTGCAATCCGTACAATTTCAACCACGCCAGAACCATAGTATATCTCTGGCCGCTAAACCAAAGATTTTAGGTCGTTCTTTCGTTTTTTGAAGATCTACGGTCTTCAACTACTTCATCTCGATCAGCGTTTGATATATTCAACATTTTACGTATTTGCTAATCGGAATGGTTTTCGAATATAAATTCGATCCTGGTCTTTCTGTACAAACAATCATATAGGCCAAATTTGATAGTCGGTTATTTAACTATCAAATAAAACAACCATTCATCCATAAAAGAAAAATTGAATTTACTGATTCAATATTTGCCTCTTTAATTAATCATCCATTAATTAAAACTTCTTCAATTCTATAACATTTGAAATACTCATTTCTCTTCTTATATTTGTATAAGAATATTCAAACCATTCATTTTAAATATCTTTAGAATGCACTTCTCATTTTGGTCATTAGTCCCTAACCGTAAACTATGTGAATAACTTTCTAAATATCAACCCCGAAGGTCGAAACCAACATTAGACCGATACTTAAAAAACTGTTCATCTCAACTAATCTCCACTCAGTTTCTAATTCCATTAATTTCATTTCTTAACTTCTAAACGAATAGAATTTTCAATATTAATTATCACTTCAAATGAGATATTTATCTCAACTAATACCCATTCAATATTTTACTTATAAATATAATTTGCAAAACGTTTGCTATCCCTTCTTCATTTTTAAAACTGGAAACAAGATTTTCCTTATAACGATATCATTTCATTAACCAACTCAATTTCGTTTCTACATTTGTAAACCAGGTTTTATCTCAAAACTTTATTCCACTTACAATCTTTTCACTCATTCTAGTTTATATATATATATATATAACTTCATCTAATTCTACTTATAACTTCTTTTCTAAAATATTTGTATATAACATTTGCAAATAATGATAATTACAATTTATAAACTATGTCTAATTTTTTTAATATAATCTATATTATATTATTCAATTAGAATTTATAATTTTAAAACCCCTTTCTAACTTTCCCTTTTTACAATTTCTATTTTTCCGAACCTTTTGCTTTATTTTCCTTATTCACTTAAGTCGTGAATAATATTTCTCAATATAATTCCATGCGTGATATATTTAATCAACTTGGTTTCGTAATTAGAATCTCAAGTTTCAATTTCAATCTATAACTTCTAATTATTGAGTTATTTCATACATTCTTATTTATAATTTCCATTGTAATCAGAAAACTCAAATCCATTTACAATACCGATTTCAAATCCAATTTCCATCTATCTTCATATTCATATTATATTTTCTGAATTCTATAATAATAATAATAATTCACTTCTTTATAAATATTGTTTATAAAATAAACTTCTCATTTTATTTGTTACAAACAAATGTTTACTATTTCATTCCATTTGTAATTTGGTTTTCAATAACGTTTCTATTTGAAAATAAATTCCGTTTAAACTCTTTTATATATTTAAAATTCTGTTTTAAAATCCATCTAATATTTTGATATTAAAAAATATTAAAAATCAAGGTCCACTGTCAATGCACATCAAAACATGTTATACACTATCACATGTTATCAATCATATCATATAACAACATATATGTGAAAACAATAAATAAATTTTTGAGGAATCCTGTTGGATCCCTCCAACCTGTTTTTCCTGCATCCACATATGTCAGTCAACAATAATAATACCCATCCTGCTTAGAGGCAGGATATCATGGTATAGAAGGTCATCCACTATACATATTGTGGGGCGCATAGGGAAAGCATCCGGTAATGGTACTGCAGGCATCCACTAATAGTACTGTGGGAAATATCCATCACCAATCACCAATATTATTGTATAATATTATATATATACTACTAGCACTTTATATTAATCAATTATCATTCAACAAGCAATCAAATAGAATTTGAACTATTAAAAATAGTTCCCAATAATTTTTTGAGTGAGTTTAACTCACATTGATTTTTCCTTAGCTGAATATCCATTTAATTTCTGAATCGTCGCATCTACCAATTGTCTTGAATCAGATATATTCCTATCGTTATATATTTTTATTTAATTAATAATAAGCTAATATTAGATTTAAATTAGCTAATAAATTATTCTATGAAAAAATAATTTTCAAATTACCTGATCTCTTTGCAAACCCGATCACTACGAAGTACGTCTTCGAATCAGCCTCAAAATAATGCTCGAACTCTTTGTGACATTACCTCTAACACTTTGCTGACATCTAACATCTCCTCATATCCATTTACAGTTCCTGTTTCACGTTTGACATTGCACTATCTTAAATACAGATCGAACTTCCCCCTCCAAAACGTAAGCTATCGCACCTCCATATTCCGTCCATTCATCCCTTTACCGAACTTCCCCAACCCCCTGTTCATCACCAAGCAAATCGAACTCCATATCACCCCTTTCCACTCAATAGTAAATCATACCATTCCATTCATCCGTAAACAAGAATAATACCCACCATAGAGCCCCCTTCGAACCATCATTGCACCCCTCAAACATCGACTTCTCTAAAATTACAACTCCTAAATTGTAGTCATCGTGCCTAGTATCGCTTCACGTTGCTCTCCTAAGATCGTAGCATCCTTCTTCCATCGCATGCGCTCCAACCTCGGTGACGTCGAGCTTCAGATGGTGTCGAGCTTCAAAACAAAACTACAGTTTGAATCCCAATTTCGTTTTTGATTTCCTATTTTTTTAATTTGGGGAAATGATGGATTTAGAAGAAAAGGAAAAAGAAATGTATAAAGCGATTTCGGTTTTTCTACAGAATGAAGAAATAAGCAGAGCGATGGCCAATTTTATATAGGCAAAGGGGTTGGTTGAGTTTTTGGTGAGGGAACGAACACGATGTGGAGGAATGAGAGCGGTGAATTGAAAGAATGGAGATGGTGATGTCCAGCGTTTTCCCTTGGTGTGGAGGAACAAGAGTGGCACCTTTATTAATAAGGGTTGGCTACCATATTTTTTCTGAACCGACGTAACCTTATTTAATTAAATTACCGCGTTCATCCGAACTCTTATTTAAATGGAAAAAATGTCGTTTCTAGGGTAATATCGCTATTCTGAACTCGTTGGAACAGTTTCCACGGTCCAATTCGATCGTATGAAAAAGATATTTAATTTTAACTGACGATTTAATTAAATTCGACTGAATATAAATTAACTAAAATAACAAATAATTTATTACTATCATATAAACTGAATTTATATAACTCCAGAAAAATTAACTTGAATATTAATTCCAATATTTAAATTTTCACATCAAACCGATATTCAACTTATTCAAAATCGATTTATTTTAACTAAATAAATCGTTACGGTTATTAAACGATTCCACAGCGATTTTCTCAGAATTTGATTTAGCCATAACTTTCAATATAAAATACAAAATTCTGATTTTTCTCTTTTATTACAAAATTATAGTTCAACAGATTTGAATATTTCTTGTTTCAACGAATTCCGACCCATAACGGATTCTGTATACTCAATTGAAGTTCAAAACTAAATATTACGAACTACCGCGCCGCTGTGGCTCGTTTACATTATATATATACACACGTTCAACTTCGTTTTTAATTGATATAAATTTTATTTATATTATGATTTCAACACTTAAACTAAATTAAATATCCAAAACTTAAGTGATAAAAATACGGGACGTCACATTCTTCCCCACTTAAAAGAATTTCGTCCCCGAAATTGCTAAGTAGAAAAAGTGTTGCACCTTACTAACTTCCCACAATCAGCTCATGCAACTCGGCACTCACGTCAACTACCTTACTACGCAACCAACTCATTAATTCCCAATTGCAACCAAAAATCCTTAACATACGAAAACTTTTTGTTAACAAAATTTTTCAAAATGTTAAAAAATATTTTAACTCCCTAAATTTTCGAAATTTTTTGCCAGCGTCTCCTTTGTATGGGGTTACCGGAAAAATTCAAAACTTGCCACACAGGCCCTCTCCAATCAAAAAGAAAAAGAAAAAGCCAAGCGGCTAGCCAAATAGGCTCATAAAATCCCATATTGAATTAAATATGTACCTTTTGTCAGGCATTCAATATTATCTTCATACTTTCCTCTATCCCATAAACCTACTTAATCATATGCATCTGTGTTTCTAACTAATTATAAACAACTTAACTTTCTACTTCCAATTCGCTAATTCATCCACTAACTTGTGATCTTACAACTCATGATAACTATACCTTCATGTTCAAATGTATATACATTTCTATTTAATACGCCAAGTTATATTTATAATATTTATAAACCCAATTCCAAGTTAAATTTTCAATTTACAAGTTCATATGAATTTACATTTGAGTTCAAAGTTAAACCGCACTTAATTTGATTCATTCTTCCAAGTCGCATTCGGTTATATTCATTTGAATTAGATTTATCAATCTACTTCTTATTTTACTCGACATATTCAAATTGTACGTATCGACATTCAATTTATTCGCATTTCAACTTGAATTCAAGATTTCTCATTTCATATAAATTTTCAAGTTTTAATTCATCGATTCACTTTCCTAACCAAGTTATACTAATTAATTCCTTACATTAATTATCTCTATTTCAAAATTCAAAAATCCACTTACTCAATTCATTTGAATTCATATTTATTTACCTTACCTTTCAATCAAGTTCTGATTCATTCAACTCATTATATTGGAATTTTCTTCGTTAGTTTCCAATTTATGTTTCCAAGTCCTGATTTTAATTTCAACAAATTATTTTATCTTCTGGTTATGTTCAACCATTCCAATTCATAATTCCATTTGAATTACATTTAAACAATCAAATAAATATCAATATAATTAAGGAAAATTATTTCTTTTCTATACAAAAATATAATTTGGCAAAAATTATTTCATATTCCCTATTTTCAAAACAATATTGTTTTATTTGTCAGTTCAAAATTGAACCGATCCAATAACACAATACAAAACATTTTTATAGAATCTACAAATACGCTCTCATATATACATATATACACTTAACTCAATCTGGGGTATTACTAACCCTATCTATATCGAGTTATACCACAGAGCCAAGGTTATTCCTAAACCAGTGCTCTGATACCAACTGTAGCGTCCCGGAAAATCCAAACTCTCGAATTAAAACACTAATACCTCTCATGTCCAAATCCAAGTGTCGAAAACCTAGAAAAAATAATAAAAAGAAATCAGAGGATGAGAAATAGAAAGAAAGAAAGCTAAGAATAGAAGAAAGAAGAAGAACAATAATACACAGTCTCGCATCGCAGCGGAATAAAATATAATACATCAATAAATCTTTATTGAAAGACTTTAAAACAACACTTACACTTATCAGAGAACAGTAGACATTCATCAGATCTTGTAACAACCCATATTTTCAATAACCTGTAATAATGTAAGTCGAGGCAGAATTTAATTCTAAAATCTGAATCAAGGGAAACAGGCTATGCCTTTGCGTTCGTCTTGGAAAAATACGCGAAATAGAGTCCGAGTTTTCGAAAATCGGAGTCCGTATGACCCGATTAAGGCCCAACGAAGTTTTCAGAAAATTTCAAAGTAAAAACAGATTTCAAATTCAAGTTTGAATTTGGAAATTTGGGGCAATTGGGCCAGGCGGGAAATTCCCGCCAGAACACCCAAGTCGACAGCCCTATCGACTTGGGAGTCGACTTGGTTGGACCCAAGTCGACAGCCCTGTCGACTTGGCTGTCGACTTGGTCCAGCCGGGCTGTTTAGCCTGGTGCACCATTTAGAGATTGTGTTGTGCTAGGGGGCCAGATTCGGTTTTGAGGGCTGAGATTGGAACTAGGGTTTAATCCTAGGGTTGAAACTAGTCCTAATCTCTATAAATAAGACCCTGACCTACCCTAAATCATCATTATTCATTCTAGTAACTAAACTATGGCAAAATCAATCCTCTCATGGCCTCCACTCTCTTCATAAAATTCCTAAGTGATTTTCCATGCATACAAGTGTTTTCAAACTTGTATGAGCATCATTAGCTTGCATTCAAGTCAAGTTTCTATATTTGCATCATAAAGAAAGAGTTTTGATCATTTTGGCTCAAGGGTTTTGCTTGCATTTTGGGTTTAATTGATTTCATAAGGGCTTTGTCATATTTTTTGGGACTTCTTAAGCATTGTAAGCCCTATTCTACTTTCATACTTAAACTCTAAAGTTAAATGTATGATATGCAAGTTTATATGCAAGTTTACTGTGCTATGATATGCAAGTTTATCATGTATGATATGCAAGTTTATATGCAAGTTTACTATGCTATGATATGCAAGTTTATCATGTATGATATGCAAGTTATGTTATGCAAGTTTGATATGCAAGTTGTCATATGATATGCAAGTTATGTTATGCAAGTTTGATATGCAAGTTGTCATATGATATGCAAGTTATGTTATGCAAGTTTGATATGCAAGTTGCCATATGATATGCAAGTTATGTTATGCAAGTTTGGGTTGATCATTTGGCTCATGTTATCATGTTATGCAAGCTTATCTTGGGCTTATGAACATAAAGCTTCAAGCTTTACGCTAAAGGTTGCATTTTGGCAACATGTAAGTTATCATATCCCTTATGATAACTTGCATGTGAGGCTAAATGCGAACTTATGGCCATTTTTACATGTCATTTATCACCATGTATCACCAATATGCTAAGTTTGGTTTTATGCATGCTTTTGAGGCCTAAAATGTAATATGCAAGTATATGAACATATGTACATTTCATATGCCACCATGTTGAACTTGTGGCTTCAACACCTTTATGTCATGATTATGCCAAGTTCCCTCTTTCTATCCTTTATGCGCTATCGCGATATGTAAGCGATGGGATTGCGTTTGGGGTTGGGTAAACTTAAAAGACATAAAAACATAAGCTTGGGAATTTACCTATTAAGTTAGGTCTACCCATTGGGAATTTACCTATTAAGTTAGGTCTACCCAATTGCTTGAAAATTTGTAACATGTTTTGGAAACATGGTGGACATGACACTTAGAAAAGATAAGTGTGACCAACTCGAGGTTGGGTTGAGTTTGTAGCGTAAACCTACCCGGAATCGACCGGCTTAACTAGTTGCTACAAACAATAGGACCCAATGTGAGAAGTTGGTCATGTTGTACCTTGAACCCGAGGTTAGACCAAGTTGTGGTGTAAAGCTACCCGGACCCGCCCGGCTTAACTAGTAACCACAACAAAGACTAATGTGAGAGGTTAAGGCGCATTAATTAATTAATGCCTCGTGATTAGGGTTAAGTCATGGACCGCTTGAATACTTAACCAATGAAACACGATGGGTTGGTAGGGTTAAGTCATGAACCTTGGGTACACTTAACCAACTTGGTACTTGGATGGGTTGGGTTAACCACGTTTAACCCATTAAGGAAACCCTAGTTACGTGGTCCTTTGCACCAGTAACCCTCTTAGTTGTATCATGATACCCTAGGGTCTAGGCTAGGAAGGGGCACGATTACTGAGTTGCCATGTAAGCGACCAAAACGACGGCTGAGTAGGTGCGCCGGTGTAGGTTCAGACGGGTCATGGTCGTGCACATGGTCCGGAGTTGAAAAAGCAGGCACGGGCACCAGTAGGTTTAGACTGTGCGTGCATTGATTTGTGTCAGTGGTTGACACCCTAGGACTTGATACACCCTAGGGTGGACCTAGCACAGTTTAGCTACACTTCGTAGTTGGGCCGTATGACACAGACACTTGACGAGTTAGGCTTATAGGGAGCCGATCGACTAGACCGTGCTAGTTGGACCTTGGTTTGGGTCATTCATGATGTTGGGCCAAACTTGGGCCTGGGGATCACTTCTTGTTCACACTTTGGACCTCGTATTGGGGTCACTTCATGTTATTGGGCCAAAGCTTGGGCCAAGGGATCAATACTTGATTATTCAAGTCATGTTAGTTTGCTAGTACACCTGTGGTGCAAAACCTTAATCCTGATTATGCGATGACACCTTTATCTACCTTGTTAGTTAATCATCATGCTAGTATGTTGTTATCCTTATGTTCATCCCTGCTGCTCATGCCAGTTAACTTTACCAGTTTACATTGATTGTAGTAGGGCTTACTCAGTCTTTTTGACTGACCTGTTTTCTTTCGCCTCTTTTCTTCCGTTCCCCCCCCCCCCCCCAAGGTTCTCAGGGAGGGAATACTGGAGCTTAGCTTGGATTTCTGATTGCTTGTGGGATTTCAGCTCATGTACGGTTTTGACATGAAGCTAGCTATGGTTATCACTTATTTTGGGGATAGTACTTATGTATTTCAGTTTTTCAGCAATGTTGTTTTTATCTAGACTTGTGTATTTGGAAAGTTGACATTATGTTGTACCAGACTTATTTTGAAATGGTTTGAAATCTTCCGTTGTTTTATCTATGTTATTTATTCTGTTTACATATATACATATGTTCTTGTTCTGCCTTGATATATCATTATGCATGTTTACTTGATTCAAACGCCCCTCCAAAGTCAGAGTGCTTGCAAGAGTCACCCTGGCGGAGGTGGGGTGTTACATTTGGTATCAGAGCATATGGTTTACGAGAAGGAACAAAAAGTTTTTAAAAACTTTTGGAAAACTATTTTCAAAACCAAGTATAAAGTATTTTCCAAAGAAAAGTCTAGTTTATTTTAAAGGCTATTCCCCAAAAGGCCATTAGCAAAATTCCTTCGTTTTTCTCCATTCTGAATCTATCTTTTTCTTCGTTTTCAGTATGGCCGATAACTCTGCTATTCCGGAAGGAGTACACGTACCTGTTTGGTATAGGAGACTTTTGGAGGCTAGGGCGACCGAAGCAGGCCCCGCAGATGTTCCTCCTCCTCCTCCGGTAGTTAATGTTCCTCCTCCTCCTCCTCCGGTAGTTAATGTTCCTCCTCCTCCTGTCGCTGAGGTTCCTCTTCCTCCTCCCCCTCAGCATCCTCAAGCTGACTTTGCAAAGACTTGCAAAGATTTCAAGGCAATGGGTGGCAAGAACTTTCAAGGCACTGAGACTTTTGTAGAGGCCAGAAATTGGTTGAAAGAGACCGAGGATTTATTTGTTATCTTTGGGTTAGACGATCAGAGGAAGATCTTGTTGGCGGTGTGGCTTATGAAGGATGAAGCCTCTTATTGGTGGGAAGTCACCAATGGTACTAGGCCTGTTGAGACTTGGGCCGATTTCAGGGCAAGGTTCATGCTTAAGTTTCTATCTTCTGCTGAGGAGAATCTGCAAATGGAGAGGTTCATAACTTTGAAACAAGGAGATATGTCTGTCAAAGAATATGTGAACAAATTCAATCAGTTAGCTCGTTTTGGCTTGGATATGGTGAATACTCCTCAGAAGAAGGCTCTTCGTTTTGCTAGAGGATTGAATGAGCCGTTGCAGGGATTGGCTATGTCACATATTCCCCATGGGGCCACGTTTGAGAGCTTGGTTGATATGGCGTTACTTCAGGGAGATGTCAAGAAATTTGATACTCAAGCCAAGAAGACTGATTCCCAGGGGAAAGGAAATCAGAGTAATCAGGACAACAAGAACAACAAGAACGACAAGGGCAACAAGAACAAGGCAATGGAAACAAGAAAGTGCAACTTCTATGGGATTGTTGGGCACATAGCCAAGGACTGTAGGAAGAAGAGAAGGAAATTGGGAGGGTGCTTTCACTGTGGAGAGGCGAGACATTTTAACAAGGATTGCCCTAGGAAGCAAGGGCAAGGCCAGGGTCAGCCTCAGCGTGCTGGACCTTCAGGAGGGCAAGTTCATGCTCTCAATGCCGCTCCAGTTCCCGATCGAGGTAATAATTCTGTTGAGAGCCTTGTATATATTTCTTACCTTGTTTGATTTAGGTGCATCGCATAGCTTTATCTCATCTGATCTTGTTAGTTTGCACCTAAGTACTAGTCTAGTTAATGATCCCGTGTGTGTTTCAAATCCAATTGGGGGTTCCGCCCATTTGTCTATTATCTACGCGGATTTGAAAATCTCTATCTTGAGTGTAGAGTTCTCGTGTGATGTTTATATTCTCGGTTTCATGGGGTATGGGTTGATTTTGAGCTTGGATTGGTGGTCCAGTTTTGGAGCCATCCTTGATTTTTGAGCATAGGGTTGGGAGGCTCATGATTCGCCTCGGTAATACCCTAAAAATTTCTTGTAACCCTATGGGTCCCGTCATGTTGTGTTATCTTGAATCCCTCAACTTGTCTATCGATAGTTTGCAATCGGTGAGGGTGGTCCGAGAATATCCTGATATCTTGGGTGAAGTGAAGGGGGTTACCCCTAAACGAGAGATTGATTTCCGCATTTGTCTGGTTGATAATACCAAGAAAGTTGCGTGGCCGGTAAGGCACATGGCCCCGCAAGATGAGAGTTAAGAAAGCAAGTCAAGGAGTTGCTTGAGAAGAACTTCATTAGACGAAGTATATCTTAATGGGGAGCGCCTGTAGTATTCACTACCAAGGCAGATGGTTCTCTTCGACTTTGTGTTAATTATCGTGAGTTAAACAAAGAGAAAAGACAACCATTGCCAAGGATCGATGATTTGTTTGATCAGCTGGTAGGAACATATGTTTTCTCTATATCTTGCTACTAGATTCCATCAGCTCAGAGTAGCTGAGGATAGTATAGACAAGACTGCGTTCAGAACTCCGGATGGATTCTTAGAATGGCTGGTCATGCCATTCGCACCCACCTACTTAGTGGACTTGATGAGTAGGGTGTTCAGGGAGTTCTTGAACAAGTTTGTCGTGGTCTTCGTAGATGATATTCTGATCTTCTCTAAAGGATGAAGAAGAGCACGCAAGGCATCTCGTGGAGGAGATGGATACGCTTAGAGCGCATCAGTTGAAGGCCAAGTCCTCCAAATGTCATTTTGGAGAAAAAGAACTTAGATTTCTTGGGAACATAGTTTCTAAGCAAGGCTTAGCGGTGGATCCCGCTAAAATGGTAGCGGTTCAGGACCGGAAAGCTCCGACGAGGACAATTGAAGTAAGAAGTTCTCTCAGTTTAATTAGTTAGTTAGCGTCCCTTGAGCTTAGACCTACCCTTCTGGATCAAGTAGGGACTTCACAGAAGAAGGACCCGCAGTTAAGTCGAGATCATGGACAAGTTGATTCGAGGCGAGATAGTAGTCACCTCGCTATAGATGACAAGGGATGGCTAAGACGCGATGAGAGAAAGAGTTCCTTGATGATGCACATCACTCGAGGAGGTGGCCGAGTTGGTCCCAAGGTGCATGTTGTGCCAACAGGTTAAAGGCCAAGTCATAAAAAGCCCGATGGGCTATTACATCCATTGGAGGTCTCCGCAATGGAAGTAATAAAGCGTCACGAAGGATTTCGTGGATGGACTGCCTAGATCAAGGAAAGGGAATACGAGCATGTGGGTCATAGTAGGTAGACTCACGAAAAGTGCTCATTTCACTCCGGTAAAGAGCAATTGGCAACGTGGATTAGTATTTTCAAGAAAAGTTCTGCTGCGTGGAATACTTTATAGTAAGTAAACGAGATCCAGGATTCACTAGTGAATTTTGGAAAGCTTGCATGAAACCATGGGGTCATAGTTATGTTTAAGCCAAGAATGATAGAAGAGTAAGTGAAAGAGGAAGACGAGAGGCAACAGTGAAATGGGTTCCAACTCATATTGGGAGATAAGAATTAAGAAGCTAAGAAATCATGAGGTAAAAGACGGTCAAAGCACAGTGGAGTTAGACTCAAGGAAACGTGACTTAGACGATTGAAGGCTGGATACGCGCATCATATCTTTACAAGTATATCCTTGATCCTTGTTTTCCTTGTGGAACTTACTCGCACGTAATCTTTTTATGTATATCCTCCCGGTCCCATTCTCGGTCCTATTTCCGTCGGGAAGTATGAATTATTGGCTAGTAATACATGTCAAGGTTTGAAGGGGTCCGTTAGGTTGACTAAACCTTTTGGGCCTTTATAGGATATGGATTGGGTTAGGAAGGGATTTCTTGTAATCCGAAAGGAGTATATCCTGCTTATCTTCCCGATCTCTTAGTAGCATATCTTTTGCTATCCATGTTTATCTTGATTATCTAGTTTATCGTGTTAATCTTGTCATGAGAACCTTAGGTAGAAACCCTTTGGATGAAACATGTGTTTGAAACATGTTATGCTTGATGGTTGCACGTGGTTGCAAGTGTTTGCAAGTGGTTACTCGTGGATGCATTATACACGTTAGGCACTAGATCGGCTCACACACTCCTCATATTGCATATGCATGAGTGTTTATGCTTATTCATGGATGAAAATTTTTGTGTTATCACATGGATGTTGCATATGGATGTATGTTATGTGCACACATATAGATGTAATACATTATGTTAGGAATTGCATACATATGGATTCATTTCACTAACATAATTTGCATTGATGGTATTTGCATTAGATAAGTACATATACACACACCTTCGCATATGTTCATACAACATTTAGAATCTTGTAAGGACAATGATTGCTCGTGGATGATGTTTTGAGTAGATGGATGATTGGATGGTAGGATATGTTCTTCCTAAATTGAAGATTTCGGGGACGAAATCCTTTAAGGAGGGGAGAATGTAACAACCCGTATTTTCAATAAACTGTAATAATGTAAGTCGAGGCAGAATTTAATTCTAAAATCTGAATCAAGGGAAACGGGCTATGCCTTTGCGTTCATCTCGGAAAAATACGCGAAATAGAGTCCGAGTTTTCGAAAATCGGAGTCCGTATGACCCGATTAAGGCCCAACGAAGTTTTCAGAAAATTTCAAAGTAAAAACAGATTTCAAATTCAAATTTGAATTTGGAAATTTGGGGTAATTGGGCCAGGCGGGAAAATTCCCGCCAGAACACCCAAGTCGACAGCCCTGTCGACTTGGGAGTCGACTTGGTTGGACCCAAGTCGACAGCCCTGTCGACTTGGCTGTCGACTTGGTCCAGCCGGGCTGTTTAGCCTGGTGCACCATTTAGAGATTGTGTTGTGCTTGGGGGCCAGATTCGGTTTTGAGGGCTGAGATTGGAACTAGAGTTTAATCCTAGGGTTGAAACTAGTCCTAATCTCTATAAATAAGACCCTAACCTACCCTAAATCATCATTATTCATTCTAGTAACTAAACTATGGCAAAATCAATCCTCTCATGGCCTCCACTCTCTTCATAAAATTCCTAAGTGATTTTCCATGCATACAAGTGTTTTCAAACTTGTATGAGCATCATTAGCTTGCATTCAAGTCAAGTTTCTATATTTGCATCATAAAGAAAGAGTTTTGATCATTTTGGCTCAAGGGTTTTGCTTGCATTTTGGGTTTAATTGATTTCATAAGGGCTTTGTCATATTTTTTGTGACTTCTTAAGCATTGTAAGCCCTATTCTACTTTCATACTTAAACTCTAAAGTTAAATGTATGATATGCAAGTTTATATGCAAGTTTACTATGCTATGATATGCAAGTTTATCATGTATGATATGCAAGTTTATATGCAAGTTTACTATGCTATGATATGCAAGTTTATCATGTATGATATGCAAGTTATGTTATGCAAGTTTGATATGCAAGTTGTCATATGATATGCAAGTTATGTTATGCAAGTTTGATATGCAAGTTGTCATATGATATGCAAGTTATGTTATGCAAGTTTGATATGCAAGTTGCCATATGATATGCAAGTTATGTTATGCAAGTTTGGGTTGATCATTTGGCTCATGTTATCATGTTATGCAAGCTTATCTTGGGCTTATGAACATAAAGCTTCAAGCTTTATGCTAAAGGTTGCATTTTGGCAACATGTAAGTTATCATATCCCTTATGATAACTTGCATGTGAGGCTAAATGCGAACTTATGGCCATTTTTACATGTCATTTATCACCATGTATCACCAATATGCTAAGTTTGGTTTTATGCATGCTTTTGAGGCCTAAAATGTAATATGCAAGTATATGAACATATGTACATTTCATATGCCACCATGTTGAACTTGTGGCTTCAACACCTTTATGTCATGATTATGCCAAGTTCCCTCTTTCTATCCTTTATGCGCTATCGCGATATGTAAGCGATGGGATTGCGTTTGGGGTTGGGTAAACTTAAAAGACATAAAAACATAAGCTTGGGAATTTACCTATTAAGTTAGGTCTACCCATTGGGAATTTACCTATTAAGTTAGGTCTACCCAATTGCTTAAAAATTTGTAACATGTTTTAGAAACATGGTGGACATGACACTTAGAAAAGATAAGTGTGACCAACTCGAGGTTGGGTTGAGTTTGTAGCGTAAACCTACCCGGAATCGACCGGCTTAACTAGTTGCTACAAACAATAGGACCCAATGAGAGAAGTTGGTCATGTTGTACCTTGAACCCGAGGTTAGACCAAGTTGTGGTGTAAAGCTACCCGGACCTGCCCGGCTTAACTAGTAACCACAACAAAGACTAATGTGAGAGGTTAAGGCGCATTAATTAATTAATGCCTCGTGATTAGGGTTAAGTCATGGACCGCTTGAATACTTAACCAATAAAACACGATGGGTTGGTAGGGTTAAGTCATGAACCTTGGGTACACTTAACCAACTTGGTACTTGGATGGGTTGGGTTAACCACGTTTAACCCATTAAGGAAACCCTAGTTACGTGGTTCTTTGCACCAGTAACCCTCTTAGTTGTATCATGATACCCTAGGGACTAGGCTAGGGAGGGGCACGATTACTGAGTTGCCATGTAAGCGACCAAAACGACGGCTGAGTAGGTGCGCCGGTGTAGGTTCAGACGGGTCATGGTCGTGCACATGGTCCGGAGTTGAAAAAGCAGGCACGGGCACCAGTAGGTTTAGACTGTGCGTGCATTGATTTGTGTCAGTGGTTGACACCCTAGGACTTGATACACCCTAGGGTGGACCTAGCACAGTTTAGCTACACTTCGTAGTTGGGCCGTATGACACAGACACTTGACGAGTTAGGCTTATAGGGAGCCGATCGACTAGACCGTGCTAGTTGGACCTTGGTTTGGGTCATTCATGATGTTGGGCCAAACTTGGGCCTGGGGATCACTTCTTGTTCACACTTTGGACCTCGTATTGGGGTCACTTCATGTTATTGGGCCAAAGCTTGGGCCAAGGGATCAATACTTGATTATTCAAGTCATGTTAGTTTGCTAGTACACCTGTGGTGCAAAACCTTAATCCTGATTATGCGATGACACCTTTATCTACCTTGTTAGTTAATCATCATGCTAGTATGTTGTTATCCTTATGTTCATCCCTGCTGCTCATGCCAGTTAACTTTACCAGTTTACATTGATTGTAGTAGGGCTTACTCAGTCTTTTTGACTGACCTGTTTTCTTTCGCCTCTTTTCTTCCGTTCCCCCCCCCCCCCAGGTTCTCAGGGAGGGAATACTGGAGCTTAGCTTGGATTTCTGATTGCTTGTGGGATTTCAGCTCATGTACGGTTTTGACATGAAGCTAGCTATGGTTATCACTTATTTTGGGGATAGTACTTATGTATTTCAGTTTTTCAGCAATGTTGTTTTTATCTAGACTTGTGTATTTGGAAAGTTGACATTATGTTGTACCAGACTTGTTTTGAAATGGTTTGAAATCTTCCGTTGTTTTATCTATGTTATTTACTCTGTTTACATATATACATATGTTCTTGTTCTGCCTTGATATATCATTATCAAACACCCCTCCAAAGTCAGAGTGCTTGCAAGAGTCACCCTGGCGGAGGTGGGGTGTTACAGATCTGGACAGTTATAGCAGTCTGTCCTTGTTTACAACACACAGTGGAGTAATAACAATATAAGAATCATACGTCTGAACTCCTCCAGCTCATCTCCTGGAGTTCGTATCTTATCCTGAACCTGTACAACTCGGACTGGCCCGAGCATTACAAACTCAAATAGGTCGGTCTGGTGAACCAGCGTGAGAAAAACTTTCTAAATTATTGGTATCATCCAACTTGATTTTTAACTTAAAAATCCTTTCGAAAGAAAATGATATTCGCAAGACCAATCCACACATAAACATAGATGGTTTTTACCATACGATAACCCAAAACAATTTGAAATCAATATTTATTCTGATATTATAATAATGTCTAAATCAAATAAATAATCATCTAGTAGAACGCTTGCATCTCACGCTCTACATACATAGTATACAATCATAACCGCGGGCGCTTATTGGAAATTGGATTTCCAACTATGACAAGGTATGGAACCACCTTACGATTGTGTATCTCTAGAGAGGAATACGCTGGGTTCAACAAGAACATCTCGCAACCCGGCCACACATGACCGACCCCTCATTTCGCTTGAGAGTTCTGAATGTATTATCACCTTACGGCTTTTTGTCGCGACTACCGTCGTTCCCGAGAGATACAGAAATGAAAAGAAGTAACAAAGTGAATATTCTCTAGATGATGACAACACACCCTACTTCGAAGCGACCGACTTAGCCATTGCTGCATGCCCGATTTTTGTCATTTTCCGGTTGTGAGTCTTGAGGTCATTATTAAACATCTGGCCAGCATTTCTTTTGAATCTCACACCGACCATACACATCATCCAGGACCAGGATGAACTGAAGGCATCCTCCTACCACATCGTAGGTATCACCGTTAAGATCAGTAGCGAGAAATCCTTGCAATCCGTACAATTTCAACCGCGCCAGAACCACAGTATATCTCTGGCCGCTAAACCAAAGAATTTTAGTCGTTCTTTCATTTTATGAAGATCTACGGTCTTCAACTACTTCATCTCGATCATCATTTGATATATTCAATGTTTTACATATTTGCTAATCGGAATTGTTTTCGAATATAAATTCGATCCCGGTCTTTCCGTACTAACAATCGTATAGGCAAAATTTGATAGTCGGTTATTTAACTATCAAATAAAACAACCACTCATCCATAAAAGAAAAATTGAATTTACTGATTTAATATTTGCCTCTTTAATTAATCATCCGTTAATTAAAACTTCTTCAATTCTCCAACATTTGAAATACTCATTTCTCTTCTTATATTTGTATAAGAATATTCAAACCGTTCATTTTAAATATCTTTAGAACGCACTTCTCATTTTGGTCACTAGTCCCTAACCGTGAACTAGTAAGTGAATAACTTTCTAAATATCAACCCCAAAGGTTGAAATCAACATCAGACCGATACATAGAAAACCGTTCATCTCAACTAATCTCCACTCAGTTTTAATTCCATTAATTTCATTTCTTAATTTATAAACGAATAGAATTTTCAATATTAATTATCGCTTCAAATGAGATATTAATCTCAACTAATACCCATTCAATATTTTATTTATAAATATAATTTGCAAAACGTTTGCTAACCCTTGTTCATTTTTAAAACTGGAAACAAGATTTTCCTTATAATGATATCATTTCATTAACCAACTCAATTTCGTTCTACATTTGTAAACCAGGTTTTATCTCAAATCTTTATTCCACTTACAATCTTTTCACTCATTCTAGTTTATTTATATAAAACTTCATCCAATTCTACTTATAACTTCTTTTCTAAAATATTTGTATATAACTAGCATTTGCAAATAATGATAATTACAATTTATAAACTATGTCTAAGATTCTTTAATATAATCTATATTATATTATTCAATTAGAATTTATAATTTTAAAACCCCTTTCTAACTTTCCCTTTTTACAAATTCTATTTTTCCAAACCTTTTGCTTTATTTTCCTTATTCACTTAAGTCGTGAATAATATTTCTCAATATAATTCCATGTGTGATATATTTAATCAACTTGGTTTCATAATTAGAATCTCAAGTTTCAATTTCAATCTATAACTTCTAATTGTTGAGTTATTTCATATATTCTTATTTATAATTTCCATCGTAATCAGAAAACTCAAATCCATTTACAATACCGATTTCAAATCCAATTTCCATCTATCTTCATATTCATATTATATTTTCTGAATTCTAGAATAATAGTAATAATTCACATCTTTATAAATATTGTTTATAAAATCAACTTCTCATTTTATTTGTTACAAACAAGTCTTTACCGTTTCATTCCATTTGTAATTTGGTTTTTAATAACATTTCTATTTGAAAATAAATTCCTTTTAAACTCTTTTATATATTTTAAATTCTGTTTTAAAATCCATCTATTATTTTGATATTCAAAAATATCAAAAATCAAGGTCCACTGTCAATGCACATCAAAACATGTCATACACTATAACATGTTATCAATCATATCATATAACAGCATATATGTGAAAACAATAAATAAATTTTCAAGGAATCCAGTTGGATCCCTCCAACCTGTTTTTCCTGCATCCACATATGTTAGTCAACAATAATAATACCCATCCTACTTCGAGACAGGATATCGCGGTATAGAAGGTCATCCACTATACATATTGTGGGGGCGCATAGGGAAAGCATCCGTTGATGGTACTGCGGGCATCTACTAATAGTATTGTGGGAAATATCCATCACCAATCACCAATATTATTGTATAATATTATATATACTACTAGCACTTTATATTAATCAATTATCATTCAACAAGCAATCAAATAAAAATTGAATTATTAAAAATAGTTCCCAATAATTTTCGGAGTGAGTTTAACTTGCATTGATTTTTCCTTAGCTGAATATCCATTTGATTTCTGAATCGTCGCATCTACCAATTGTCTTGAATTGATATATTCCTATCATTATATATATTTTTATTTAATTAACGATAAGCTAATATTATATTTAAATTACCTAATAAATTATTCTATGAAAAAATAATTTTCGAATTACCTTATTGCTTTGCAAACCCGATCACTACGAAGTACGTCTTCGAATCAGCCTCAAAATAATGCTCCAACTCTTTGTGACATTACATTGAACACTTTGCTGACATCTAACATCTCCTCATATCCATTTACAGTTCATGTTTCACGTTAGACATTGCATTATCCGAAATACAGATCGAACTTCCCCCTCCTAACGTAAGCTGTCGCACCTCCAAATTCCGTCCATCCATCCCTTTACCGAACTTCCCCAACTCCACGTTCATCACCAAGCAAATCGAACTCCATATCACCACTTTCCACTCATCAGTAAATTGGACCATTCCATTCATCCGTAAACAAGAATAATACCCACCACAGAACCCCCTTCGAACCATCATTGCACCCCTCAAGCATCGACTTCTCTAAAATCGCAACTCCTAAATTGTAGTCATCGTGCCTAGTATCGCTTTACGTTGCCCTCCTAACATCGTAGCATCCTTCTTCCATCGCGTGCACTCCAACCTCGGTGACGTCGAGCTTTAGATGGTGTCGAGCTTAAAAATAAAACTGCAGTTTGAATCCCGATTTCGTTTTTGATTTCCTATTTTTTTTAATTTGGGGAAACGATGGATTTAGAAGAAAAGGAAAAAGAAATGAATAAAGCGATTTCGGTTTGTTTACAGAATGAAGAAATAAGCAGAGCGATGGCCAATTTTATATAGGCGAAGGGGTTGGTTGAGTTTTCGGTGAGGGAACGAACACGATGTTATATGATGTGGAGGAATGAAAGCGGTGAATTGAAAGAATGGAGATGGTGATGTCCAGCGTTTTCCCTTGGTGTGGAGGAATAAGAGTGGCACCTTTATTAATAAGGGTTGGCTACCATGTTTTATCCGTACCGACGTAACCCTATTTAATTAAATTACCGCGTTCATCCGATCTCCTATTTAAACGGAACAAATGTCGTTTCTAGGGTAATATCACTATTCTGAACTCATTGGAACAGTTTCCACGGTCCAATTCGATCGTATGGAAAAGATATTTAATTTTAATTGACGATTTAATTAAATTCGACTGAATATAAATTAACTAAAATAACAAGTAATTTATTTCTATCATATAAACTGAATTATATAACTCCAGAATAAATTAACTTGAATATTAATTCCAATATTTAAATTTTCACGTCAAACCAATATTCAACTTATTCAAAATCGATTTATTTTAACTAAATAAATCATTCCGGTTATTAAACGATTCCACAGCGATTTTCTCAGAACATGATTTAGCCATAACTTTCAATATAAAATACGAAATTCTGATTTTTCTCTTTTATTACAAAATTATAGTTCAAAAGATTTGAATAATTCTTGTTTCAACGAATTCCGACCTATAACGGATTATGTATACTCAATTGAAGTTCAAAACTAAATATTATGAACTACCGCGCCGCTGTGGCTCATTTATATTTTATATTTCTTTGAAACTTCGTTTATATTATATATGTATATACATATACGTTCAACTTCGTTTTTAATTAATATAAATTTTATTTATATTACGATTTCAACACTTAATCTAAATTAGATATCCAAAACTTAAGTGATAAAAATACGGGACGTTACAGATAATCTTTCCTAACTTGATCAGTCCTTAGTTTAACACTAAGTATTTCTCTTCCCTTTTCCCAGTTTGAAATATTCGCAATCCCTGAGTACCCACTGCCTTCAGAAATGAATCAAATATATCCAGCAATATCATCCATACATTAAAATATATCATGGCAGCCATTACTTATGTAAACATCCAACATTTTTTTCAACATAAGTAAAATGTCAAATTATTTTCAAATAGTAACACTCAACTAGCTTAATAACATTTAGTCAACTGAATGTAGCATATATATTACACTTAGCATAAATCAAAATCAAAATTTTCAGATATGCAATTTTTCAGTATCTAACATGGGTATATCTTGGGTATTTTCTACCTTTTTTACATTGCTAACATTATGTGGCCATGAGTGTTTAAATTGGCACACCCCAAAGCCTTCATTCGCCTAGCTAAATCATAGTTTAAATATATATAAGGAAATGTTTGTGAAACTAGAGGCCCAGCCCATGACCATTCATTACACCCCTAGTCTCTCTTAAATGCAAGACATAAGCAAACATCAAATATGGCACTGCCTTGTACCAACATTTTTTAGATCACATTTTGTTACTAATGTTCCAAAATTATATGCATATACTTGTTCAAAGGTTGTCATAACTATGCATATTCAATAATCACACCATATGATTCAACCAAGATCATAACAATAACATAAACCAATTTTTTCAGTTCTAATTCACTTACGATTTTTTCTATGCAGTTTTATTTTTCACTAGTTATATTGAATCCAATTTAAAATGATTCACATATAAGTTTCAAGTAATAAATCTATGTGCATACTTCAATAATATTTTCAGAGATAATAACACACTACATCCACAATCACTAGCACATTCATAATCGTAGTGTTTAATATCAAGCATCACAACTAAATATTTCAAATGAACTTGCAAGTTATTCCTATCATTTTTCATCATGTAATAGGATCAATTTATAATCCTGCATTACATCTAATTAAAAATTAGAAAATCAAACAATTCATCCATTAAAACCAAATGCAATTTCATAGCAAACAAACATGCAAATGGACACAGTAGGATTAGAACTGCTTCAGCTATAACTTGAGGTCATTATACAAGTTATTTTACTAATTCCACATTTTATTTTAATGTACTTCATCAATCACAACACCCAAGCACACAATAAGCAACACCCAATTCTTGTGTTACAACCAATTCTTAGGGATAATTATGCTAAAATTAGTGCAACCCCTTAAATTTTCTGCACTATTTAAATAAATAAATAGAGTCAACCAATCACTCAATGTTTATACACATTTTAAATCAGTAGGCTCTATTAAAAATCATAAAAAATTATTTACTATAGTTGTATTTTTACAACTACATCTCTGACACCAACTAAGAGGACACCATATTCTTTTCAAAATAATTTTTCATTTTATTATTTATAATTTACAACAGACCTGGGTCCTCTACTTAAGTGTTATCCTTTATAACCCTTCAATTCTAGGATCACTCAACACCAATATAAAGATACCAGTATAATTCAATTATTAACTTGTTCGTATGAAGATATACAAGTCTCCTTTACCCGTATCAGAGTCAAATCATATAGTAAATGATACTAAATTAACTAAAAATAATTAATCACTACACAGCATAATAAGAATGAAATTAATCTTGTTTTATTCATTAAAAATAATTAATCACTACACAGCATAACAAGAATGAAATTAATCTTGTTTTATTCACTAAAAATAATTAATCACTACACAGCATAACAAGAATGATCAACACAGTTTGACCATTTCTGAGAAGCCACGTGCATATACAAGTTATATGGCATGACCCCTCATCTACGCTCAAATACAAACATGCTTAGATTTTTACTCAATACATGAATACACACATTTAGACATTTACCTATATATAATTCAATAACCCAAATTTATCATTGAAAATCAGAATAAGTACAAGCAATTATACATAATACTAACAAACTCTGGATACCACTTCTATCTCTCGTGTTAGTTGTACAGAGCATATTATAACTTACAAACAATTTTTATCCAATACAATACAATATACATGGAATCAAAAAATTGATACAAAATCCTAAATGTAGATGATACTTAAAGCAGCCATGACTTTATAAGCCTTAAATAGTCCAATACTTGAACCAAATAAGCAGCAGAAGCAATATTTCCATACCTGAAAAACAAACTCTCTGGACTGCCTCGTTTGAATGAGACACCGCAGGAGATTGCATGGGAAAACAATAGGTTCAGACATAACACGTCTGGTATGAGTGGTGTATGGTGTTCAAAGTGTACTGTTGGACTATGGTTTACAGTTTAATCAATCATACAAGAAATATAAAAACTGTTTAACAATTATGTAGCAGATTGGGTATTCATCATATAAAACACATATAGGTATCAATATATATATATATATATATATATATATATATATTGCAGGTCACGTACTTACCATGACAGAAAACACACATATCATTAAACAGTTTGAACAAATATGTAGCAGATCATGTGATCATCCAAAAAAATATGCTTGTGTTAAACTATTAAACAATATCAGATTATAACCATAAGAGTTAGCTTCCAACTTAAGTGTATTCAACTAATTATAATGTATCAGCAAATCTACATCATTTTAATCATAGTATATTAGGACTTGGTATCTACTTATGCAACTTTTACCAATACACAACCCCTTTATGCATTTACATTTGTCGACAATGCAGTTTTACATAAGAAGGTTACACATGAATAAATAAATTTCTTTAGAAATATCAGTTGTTTATATAATCTGGTCATCTAAACTGAGTAACTTTCAAGAGATGATATATTGGTATTTAGGCTAACATGTTCATACAAATTACCATACTTGGTAAGTTCAACTGCTAGCACCAAATATAACAACACGTTAATACCCAAAATATGCACAACAAATTGCACACACACATGTAGTATATACATATAGCAGGTCAGGCATTCATCAAACCCAACTCATTCGTTTTAAACTATCTAAACAGTATCATTGCTGTTAATAAACATTTTTACTGCTAGTCTTTAATCTCTTTTTACACAGCCTTAGCAAATATACATATATATATATATATATATATAGTTATATATGTATATCTGTCAAGGTCATTTAATCAAACTTAACCAAACAATTCATTTCCAATATATATAATTATATGTATACACATCTTTATGTATATATACATATACACATATCCATTCAAATTTCAGAACAATGAGGCAAATAATCCAATATATACACACACCCCTTTCCATGCATATATACATATACTTCAACTCAATTCTAGTTTCAGTTAAGTGTTTATATCAGTCAACACAGATATAACTTAATGTTCATCTTCATAATGTTTAGCCAATATCGATAGAACTAACATCTTATTCTCTAATACATATACATATATATACACACACACACGCTCCCTGCATATATACATATATATATATACATTTAGTTTCAAAGCTCACTAGAAGATTATTTATTATATGTATATATATATATATAAACATACATTCCCGTGCATATATACATATAGTTCCATTCAATTCTTATATAGCAGGTTACTATTTCTATAATATATATATATATAATTTGTTTCAGAATGGTCAACAATGATACATGCAGCTCATCGAAACAGACAGTGTTTAACATTGGTGTAGTAGTATCAAAAGCAGGTGAAAGAGCATCAAGCCTCTCGATACATCAATATGTATGTACACACATTTGTTTATATATGTACATATTTATATATGTACCAAAAATAATCTTTATTTCTTTCATTAAAAACTTTCAAGTGCCAAGCATACAAAATAATTCACATACAAGTCTGAAAACACACCATCCAAGCAAGCACAAGCATTAATCAAACAGGATATCAATTCAACTTGCAGCAACCAAGACACAAGTATTTCAACCACACCAATTTCCACTCCTAAATACACATAAAGGAGAAAGGGCGGCCTGAATTAGGTCTTAGTGCCAATTAAAAGTAAAATACACTCATCTAGGTTTTATTTCTCGATTTCATTCCTTTTGAGATTTTGATTAGCCCTCGAACCTTCATATTTGCTACTGCCTCCCTTCTAAACTCGTCTCCTTCATTAATCCCACTCCAAATTAGATGTAAGATGCTTAATATGTTGATTTGTCGATTTTTTTCCCCATTTTGATTACCCTAGGGCTTTCTGCCATTTCCATTTTATTTGTTTAACGAGAGAAATTTTAACGGTTGGCCTCTTTCTTTTTCTTTTTAACACGATAAGAGGATAGGTTAGGCTTTATCCTTGTTTCCAATTACACTATTTCCCATAGGTTTTTATATTGGCCTTTTCCGACACTTAAGCCCATTTCCAATTATACATGAACTAATTTTTAGGTTACACACACAATAAACAAATTGACATGTAGATTTGTTTACGATCTAAACAAAAACGCTTGTATATTCATCATATATATATTTATACATACACACACAAATGATTTGTTTATTCACAATGTCAAACATGTGTGTTTACTCACAAATTAGACACACACACAATTTTGTATACTCATTTAATACACACAAGTGATTCATTTATTTATTCACCCTATATATATATATATAATAATCGATAAAATTTAGGGTCACTAAGTTTTGGGTTCTCACAGGTTGCAAGACGTTTGTAACAACCCGGAATTCTGACAATAGATTAGTTATAAAATTAGATTCTTAAGAATAGGAATTTCCGCAAATGATGGATTTGACCATGAAACTTTAATCGTTGCGTTCGTCTCAGAATTTTGGTCAACTTTCATGTTTGGAGTTTCACGAACGGAGTCCGTATGAAAAGTTATGGATGAAATATGATAACGGACGGAAAATAAATATATAGAATAATTAATAAATTCCTTTCCCTCTTTAACCTGCCTTCATTGGGCATTCTGGCCGAAGGGCAGTTGACCGCTCCCCAGGGGGTGTTGACCGCTTCGGGCCTGTAGTGGTCAATGACGGCTAGGTTTTGAGGGGCAATTTCGCTATACTATATATTATAAATGGACAGATGATGGTTAAAATAAATCTAATGGTCCATGGACAATTCCATTCCTATAAATAAAGAGGTAAGGCCTCATTCTTTTCCACCTATTTTTGAAAAACGGCAAAGCTCTGCCATTTCCCTTTCTCTTCCAATTAAATTTCTTAATTAAAAATGTCTTTGATGCAATCAAATCAAACAAACTATAATACAAACTGAAAGGGATTATCAGATTCAAGTGGAAAAGGATATGGGTTGGTACCTAGGTTCTTCTTCATCGAATTCTCTCCTCTCTTCTTATTTTCTTTCATCTCTACCGATCTGAATTTATGCCTTTTTCAGATAAACTGTAGATTTATAAGAATTTGGGAATTGCAGGCCTAAAAGATTCAAACTTTAGATTTGGATGCTTTCAGGTGAGTGGAAAATTTATATACATTTGTGATAACATATTTATCTCATTTGTATTAAATCTCAAGTTTATATGCCTATTTTCATCAAATCTGCCTTTAAATGATTGTAATTAAATTAGCACTTGTCAAATTTGATTATAAAAATTGTCAAAACTTGTGAATTATGAATTGTGGATATGCACAATATTAATTGTAGGATTCTTAAATTTGTATACACCTATTTCCTATAGTTATGTTGTAGAATGTATTGTAATTGTTGCAAAGCACTATAGATCTAGAAATTAGTCCCATGTAAATAACAATTAGATGAAGTTACATTCCAGATCTCTAGTTCAGTGTTGAATAATAAATTTTGTGAATTTGGGTAAAACGATACAACTGGTGAATTATGTGATTGTAATATTAAAAGAATTATACCTATTTGTATTCAATGTTGTTGGGTTTTGGCTTAATTGTTGTAAACATGTCGTTCTCCTCTTTTTGAATATGAAGACATTATTTTGAAATCACAAGAGGTATGATAAAAATATCAAAAAGGGAAAAGTGGTGCAAATGTACGCATAAATAAAATATACATATTTGTATGTAATTTGCATCAACTATTCCAAATTATATATTTACATATATTTCTTGTGATTTGGAAATATGTCAATTCCACAATTTAGGCATAATTTACAATGATTACGAGTAATGATCTTTTCGTAAGATTTGGAACCTTTTGGCAAGATTGAATGCAAAAAGGAATGTTTAGTTATTAATTAAACCAAATCGTTAAATTGATAATATAAATAATAAAATGAAAATAACTACGTTGACCGCACAAAAATATAAATATAAATACATACATATCATCCGTTCAAATCTGCATACAATAACAAAATATACATTATATTGAATGTCTGATTGAATATTTTGTTTGAACGGTATTAATTTTATGGAAACTATACATATAAATGTAATACATATTAAACGAATATATTTGTGGTGACCATTAAGTAATTAATGTGATTTATTGGCATAAATAGGACCACAAGTAAATAAATAAAATTATTATAAACAATGTTGGTTTGGGGAAAGTAAACTTAACAGGGAAATTAAGTAAAATGGTTACAATTCCTAAGATTTATTAGGATTAATATTGTAAACCCCAATTAGGAAAATTAATTAAAATGCATCTAGACACGAGGTTAAGCTTAACGTGTGGTAGAAGTCTGCCTAGAACCGCCCATCAAATCCAACATCTACAAGTAGTTAGCTTAATGTGAGGGGTCCAATGCAAAAATATAAGTGTACTTAGGCACAAGATTAAGTTCAACTTGTGGTAAAAGTCTGCCCAGAACCGACCGACAAATCCAGCATCTACAAGTGGTCAACTTAATGTGAGAGGACTGGTGCAAATCCAGCATCCATAAGAATGATAATTGTCTGTTAGGGTACAAAAAAAAAGCATTTTTAGGACTTATAAAATAAGGATACTTCGTTGTAATTAATGTCTTAGGAAATTTATGGCCATTAGGCTCATAAATGACATTAATTGTAATCAATCGTAATAAAAAGTAAGTTAAAAGATTAATTGTTGCCTTAGGGAAAATATGACCGTTATGGTTATAAAGGGCAACAAATCTATAAACAGAAATAAGTAAAATAAAAAGGGGATAAATGGGTATTGACGGTCGTTTAAATTACCAAGTCCAAATAGGTAAAATTAACAAATATCCTCGGGTGAACAGGATATAAATTTCCTTATTTATATTAATGAATTTATAATTAAAAGTTGGAATTTGGACTTGTTAGATTAATGATGTAAAATATTATTAACCATAGAAACCCGTGATGATGACGAACCTTATATAATATTTCCGTGGAGAGTAACAAAATGGAAAAGACATGATGACGAGGCCCACTTTATCCCAATAGGGAAAGGTATTGTCTACCCAAACCTGGAAACTAAAAACGTCAGATATGGCTAGCTACCCTGCGGGAAGTAGTAAGTGGCTAAGGGGGTTATCTAATAAGGTTAGCTAGAAGGTATAACGAGCGGTAAAATACCATCCCCCACCTTATGCGGGGAAAGGGTATATGCGTGAATGACGGAAGCCTTATATAGTAGGGACCCGTAGCTTGTGCCCTCTAGTTCATGTTAATGTTAAATAAATTATCGAGAAAAATTAAGTGACCAATAGGTCCACCTAGGGTCTTAAGCGATTAGAAAGAATCCTCCCTATCTATCATCATTGATAGTGAGGCGATAAATGAAGATGGATGAGCAAATGAAAGTATGTATGTATGTATATATATGTACATATATATATATACATATATATATATATACATATATATATATAGAAACTACATAATTTGAGGTCTAATCTTGATATAGTTACCAACCAAGCTCTGGTATAAAGGCTTCACAAAAATATGCGTAAACGTCTAATCTCGGTATTATACTTTGGAGATACTACTTTGGGAAAGAGTAGTAGGGTCGTGCGTAAACATCTACAAGGTTAGGTTTGAATCACTAACCTTGATAGACATACATATTGTGTTGAACCAAACGGGATACATTTGTGTATTATAATATGTGTTGCACATTTCTTGTTCAATAGAATCTTATTGTTCTGACCCGACTCCTCATTACAACCACCTAGGTTTTAAAGAAGTTGGGTTTTCACATGTGTTTAAGTTTGGCTTTTGGTTTTCATTCTCTCCTATTCTCGGTATTGGCAAAGTGACATACTTTGAAAAAGGTAGCTACTTGAGTTAATACTATTCTATCCTATTTTGTTTTCGCTGTGAGTTTTCTTATCGTACTCTGAGATTATGCTCATGCTCATTTATTTGCTGGTACCAGATATACACGCTGCATGCTTGGATGCATTTGAGTTTCCATTTTTGTCGAAATTTAGGCGTAGAAAAGTGCGCGGTGTTACATTTGGTTTCAGAGCATAGGTTAAATGATCAAAGGAATTCGTTATATTAGGACTTATGAGAGAATGTAATTCGATTTCCTTTTCTATTTTTCTTCGTTTTCCTTACTCGACTTTAATTTATTTTGACGTTGAATTTGTTGTGGGCCTAATAATAAAAATAGGCTTTAAGCAAATAAGAGTTGAAATAAGTTTAGTTCGGGTTTCTAGCCAATTCTGTCTTAACCCACAGTACGTTGGCGATCTCTTCGTGAAGAGTATGAGGACGACATGTGGTGGATTCCGTTGATTCAAGTTTGGAGATTGTATAAAAATCTAGCTATAACCGAGATAGTCACAGCTTCCGATTTTTGGTTTCTTTGGTGGTTCCAGTCAAAGATCTTCTCTTGGTCTGGAACGAGAAATCCATGTTAATATGTCGTATCCATTCAAAAATATAATTACGAGGTATGACCATTCATTACTTCGTTAAATTTCCAGATATTCTTTTGTTGAAAGTATTCATTTAACTTCTTGGCCTTGTGTTCGAGGGAATTTTATTTTAAAACTATTTGGGAAAATAAAATGGGTTTTGAAAGTTTTGAAATATGGTTTCAGAAAAATGGTTTTATAAAGATCTAGTTTTATAAAGATATGTTTTTAAAATTTTAATCTATTCATGTTTCAGAATTGTTGAGCTTTATGTGGTTTTAATAAATATAATCCGATTGGTAGAAAGAAGAGAATTGGAAATGACAAGTGTTAACGACATTTTTCGTCAACACCCGAATTACAGTATGTAAGGCATGCATTCATGGGATTGATGATTTTCTAAGCCATGACGATGACATCATGTACTACAATAAGAAGAAAACAGGCTAACGTTTCCCTCGAGTTCAAGGATGAAGGCATCGCGGTATTCGTTAACTCTGATGATCCTTCCATGTCAAATCCGCTCAAGAGAGGGGCCTAAATCACGATAGAGATCGGGTTAGGAATTTGTAGATGATCTCCTTACATTAATGTGTGGGAAGCGTTAGGCTCAGCATGAGAATATGGACCAATCATGGAGGACCTTTAGGGCGAGGAGAAGGGGTCTTCGTGTTTCCACAATGCCCTCTTCCTCCACCGTCGGGGCGCCTTGGTTGATCCCCTCATCAGAAAGGTTAGTGTTAACTCCTTGTTTTATCATTATGGTACAGCAAGATTATCAAATAGCAAGATGTATGAGACCCGGAATTCTCCAATCATAATTTGTAGATATACTATAAGAATTGATGATTTGCTCCTCTTCAAAAGAAAAGAACTAAATAGAGAAATAAAAAGTGTGTCCCCCTTTATGAAGCTCTTAGGGTCCTATTTATAGAGAATATAGGGTCATTCTATCAGTAGCTTGTTGGGGCTGAATGTATTCCTGTCGGCCACTTTTTTCCCTTGGCCTCGGGCATCTGGCTATCGTCTATCCTCGAGGTGCCGGTTACGGTCTTCGAAGCGAGGGTCCCGGGTGAATTGGGCCTCCCCAAGGTGAAAATGAGTTTGTTTCCAAGACGGATTGCGAAGGTGTTTTGAACTTCTCGGTGGATGCCCCAAGTGTCGGTCCTCTGGCGTAAGTTTTCGAATGTAGGCTTTCGGCATTATCGTGGGTTCTCAGAGGGGCCAGCCCTCATGACGTACGTGTATATCTACCGATTTAGAACCGTTGATGGTTCACATACTATGTGGATAAGTATGAGTTGCCTGTATCCTTGCTTGAGTCTTGGTTTAGCCTTCCGGTTTGGTTCCCCGAAAGGTAGCCTCCGATGATATCTACGTTACTTACGAAGGTAACCCCTTCGTCAATTATGGAGCGGTTTTTCAAGAGTCGGTCACAGACCATCTTTACACACTAACCAGATACTCTCCTTCCTCTGATGTGTGGCGTTTAAGGAGGTTAATTCATGTTGGGTAGACCATGTCGGATAAACCTTTACTGGTGCCCTATAGGCTTCAGACCCCTTCTTTTCAGTGGGGGTGTCAGCCTGTGTTGCTCTCGGATTCTTCATCCTGTCCTTATATTCATTCAACATCCCTTCACCATTAGCTTGTGCTAAGGTAAATTTGGTAGTAACATTTGCCCCCTTGGTGACAGGGTGTCTTCGACTTTCCAAGTCAAGCTTCTTTTTCTGTGCTTTCTCCTATTTGTTTGACAGTCATTTTTCAATGCTAGGTTATGCCATAGGTCCTGGCGAAGAGATTCGCTTTAAGCGCCTTGTTGAGGAATGAATTGACCCAGATTCAGGTCTTGAAGGAAGATTAGAAATTCTTTCTAATAATGATGTTGGGTCGAATACTACCTAGACTTGGACGTGTTAAGATTGAGGAGTCGAATCCACACATATTCGGTGTAAGAACCCGTAACTTCCCCGTGAAGGAAAGAGCGGATACTTTGAGAACAACACATAAAAGAACGCAGACGGAAGAACATTTCATTTTATTACAACAATTCCATCAGATACAAGAATATACAGAGTATAATTGAATAAATTACATTCGATAAACATCAGAGATTACAATAAATTACATAGAAGCGGAAAATAATACAAAACACAACTGAAGGTGATATACGGATACAGAGCTTTCCGGATATCATTCCAGCATTAAACCAGGATCCTGTGAATATAAATCTGCAAAACCAAAACTACTAGCTGCCCGTGCGGAAAATAGGGGCACCCAGAGTTTAGGTTAAAACAATAAACTCTAGGTCAGTCATGTGACTGGTGTGAGAACTAAAACAGTTATTCAAAACTCTACTTTAAAAGAGAGTAATTCAAGGGACCCCGCCGTATAACACGGAACGGGTTTCCTCCCAAGAATACCAGTGCATAGAATAAACAACGCAATGCTTTTTCGAAAAATGAAGCTATTATAAGACCCAGGTCCCATCACACAATGCAACGCAAGCCGGAGGATAGATTTTCCCCTTATAATAGCCAAACATGCTTGGTACGCTTAAAACAAATCATTTGACACTATAATAAGTGTATAGTGTCAAAGCATTTCAATCATAAATATCAATCATAGGCGGCATGGGTACCATCTATCATGTCGCCATACTAGTTCTACAATTAAAACCGCAATACACGTATTGGAATTGGATTTCCGTCATGAGTCGAGGCAAGGGGCAAGCTCCTCTCCGCGTTCGAGACACTCTAGCAAATGTCTCAGGGCTACGCACTCTGGGCAACCCTGGGATCCTCCAAGGCCGGTCCTCACTTACGTTAGAGGATTGGCAATTCCTGAACACACGTTTCCCGGCCCTATAGGACCTATAATCGAGGCGCCTCGCATCCAAACCACAAAGGTGAAAAGTATATAAATGTCAGGGCTGGTAGGTCACTGACACCACCCATAGCTAGAAAGAAACGTCGTGCACTCCGTGGGTCCTCATCCCGTTTTTGACTCATACCGAGGTGTGAGGCTCGCGAATCCACGCTATACACAAAGCTGCCACGTAGGCCGTGCTTTGATCATCAACCACAAGGCTTTGCTTTTCAACAGAAGCCTTGATCATTGCATCTTAGCGTGCCACACAGGCAATTCATGCCATGCGACTGATGTCCATCGGTATACAACCTCTGAGCTCGTACGTCTCAGAGAAGGGCGTTAAGCAAAAGAATAAATTCTCCGCCGCCAAACAGATGTATATTTAATAGAAATCAATCAACACAGAATAAAATCCCATGTCAGACACACAATCCATTTACAAGTCCGTTCTGGTTCTGAACGAAACCGGAGGCACTTTCCTCGCATATCCATCCATCTCCAAGTACGTCTGGACGACCACCAACTATTTCCATCCTCTTGGGTGTACAGCCCAATCAGGATCGTCAGTAATTATCCAAACGATGTGAAGACTTCCGGTCTTCAACCACCGTCTTCATCTTCGACATATCGTCGAATCGGTTATTCAGAATGGGTGTAAACCCGGCCTTTCCGAACAACCCGCGTATATTAAAAACAAATGTTACACAAACTCAACATACGCCTCATTCCAATTCAAATTCTTAGGGGAAAGTTCCCATTAATTTTATCCAAGATAAATTCTTTAAAATTTATCCTTTAATCTTCCTTTGGATGCCATTTCAAACCAAATTATGGTTTTCTAAATTAGTCGAGATTAGCGAACCACACCGAAGTAATTATTTATTTTATTTCCCAATCCCAACCTATTCATCCCATGAAGCAAAACTGGTAATACTCCATATCTAACACCACGGTGTTATCGGTAAAATTAATTACCATTTCACGTTCAAATCTAATTAAAGATTTAACTATCGCTTTGGAGCAAAACTGGTAATACTCCGTTCTCGCTCACTTTCTAAATTTGATAATTTAGATTATAGATTCACATTTCAATCTGATTACAGATTCGTTAAAATTCCTTTTACTGGGTTAAAGAACTAGGTGTTATTTAAAACACAGTTCACGACAAACCCAAATCACATTCTATTTGTTATCGGGTTAAAGAACTAGTGTTGTTTAAAACACAGTTCACGATAAACCCACAAATCAATTCTAGTTCAACTCAAATCAAATATATTAGGAATTCTAATTATTTAAAACCCCTTTTTAAATCTAATTTATTTATTTAAAAACAAAAAAATCGGGTTTTAAATTGAGTTCAAACTAGTTCATTTCGATAAAAATCCATTTTTATCTTTTCAAATATGGAGTTTCTCACCCCAATTTTTCTCAAATCATTTCTTATGATTTTACACAAATTATTGATATTTTTAATAATTTTATCAAGGCCCGTACAGTCGATTTCCAACAATGGCCATCGAACTGCACTTACAACGACCTTTTTCAAATTTGATTTGGACGTATCTCCAAATCCAACCGTTAGATTTTGAATTTCTAATTTTCATTAGAAAGCTCTTTTCGATACGAACCCAACGGTTCCGGTTTTAGGAGAATCCGACGGTCGGATCTCCCGTAATGTCGGTTTGAAATAAATGGTTGAAATTCACGAACTGCCGCGGCGCGGCGCGTTCTATTCAGGCCATTATATTATATATATAATATATATAATATATATTTCGTCAATTACTATTCAAAACGAATTTTATAAATAGTTTTGAATTCGTTTCAAAAACATTTCAACCTTTATTTCAAATTCAAATCAAAGTTGAATTTTTTTTCCTTATAAATTCATTTTAACATTCATTTCTATTCAATTCAAATTTTAATTCAATTTGAATTCATTTCATTTCGTTTTCAATTCAATTCGAATTCGTTTCAATTCAATTCGAATTCGTTTTCTATTCAAATCAAATTCATTTTGTTTTCTATTTGAATCCAATTCATTTCGTTTTCTATTTGAATCCAATTCATTTCGTTATCTATTTGAATCCAATTCATTTCAAAATCGTTTTCAATTCAATTCAATTCGAAATCGTTTTCAATTCAATTCATTTCGAAATCGTTTTCAATTCAATTCATTTCGAAATCGTTTTCAATTCAATTCATTTCGAAATCGTTTTCAATTCAATTCATTTCGAAATCGTTTTCAATTCAATTCATTTTGGTTTTCTATTCGATTCAATTCAAATTTCATTTCAAAATATTCGATTTCGAATTCACTTTTCAATATTCATTTTAAAATGAATAAAATCGGTATAAATATCGTTCACGTCAAAATGGCGTCAGTCTAATCAACACGGCTTCATATATTTCTATTTTCAGATATTCTATTTCAAACATTTCCTTTTCAAACATTTCTATTTCAAATATTTCGTTTTCAAATATTCCTATCTCAAATATTTCGTTTTCAAATATTTCTATTTTAAATATTTCGTTCAACACATGACTAATCTCAACGGATGAGTACGGTCAACACATGAACCTTTATTTTATATTGATAAAGAAGTAAATTTTATTATTAAAATATTTCGTTCAACACATGACTAATCTCAATGGATGAGTACAGTCAACACATGAACCTTTACTTTATAATATACTTTATCTTCTAAATTGGAATGAGGCCCAATCAATCACCATATAAAATTAATTATATGGATTTTCATACAACACATGTATATAATAGCATTGAAAAATAATCAACCATCAACCAAAGTGCACTACACTGTATAAGCATCAAATATAGATATTTAACGCTTATAACAGCCTGTCAATCAATCGATCGACATATTTAATTAATCAGGATGAGTGAACTTCATATTTCATCCCAACACCCGTGTGGGGTTTCAAACAATCAAACACATATTTTATTTGTGCAGTTGTGGGATGTGTAAAATTTATCGTCCCAATCAATGTCCTTCAAATAGGTGTACATAAACAAACCGTCCGGTTTGTAAATGAATATTTTTTTTATTCACTTCACTATATTCATATTCACGTTAAAAATTATATTTTTAACGATAAAACATTTTATTTTAACATATGAATTTCTATTCAGTTCATTTTTTTAGATAAAATGATATTTTTATTTTTCTAACTTATTTTAGAAAATTTCGGCGGCATAACGGCACGATACTAGAAACGGGACAAGGCCTAGCCTTATCCCCGGACTAGTGAAGGCCCACGCCATTCACACATCAATCAAATCCATTCATTTCACCAAACAATTCAATTTCAATCAAATAATCTAACTAATTTTATGCAACCAAACAAACAAGTCCATGGTCTGTGGACAGTTGTGTCGGGTGCTACTAAGCACCATCTGCATCCTAGTATATATATATAACTAGAAAAGAAATTGAAGAGTGAGAAATTCTCACCAATAGCTATCCAATCATCTTTACTCTTCTTTGATAGAAATCTTCATCGTTATCGCATTTTTGTCACTTTCATCGCCCGTATTCACTACATATGAAAAATTGAATTTTCACTTCGCTATTCAATATATAAAAATCGAATTTTCACTTCGCTATTCAATATATAAAAATCGAATTTTTACTTCGCTATTCAATATATAAAAATCGAATTTTTACTTCGCTATTCAATATATAAAAATCGAATTTTTACTATGCTATTCAATATATAAAAATCGAATTTTTACTATGCTATTCAATATATAAAAATCGAATTTTTACTATGCTATTCAATATATAAAAATCGAATTTTTACTATGCTATTCAATATATAAAAATCGAATTTTTATCTTGTTATTCAATATATAAAAATCGAATTTTTATCTTGTTATTCAATATATAAAAATCGAATTTTTATCTTGTTATTCAATATATAAAAATCGAATTTTTATTTTGTTATTCAATATATAAAAATCCAATTTTTACTATGCTATTATACAGATAAAAATTCTATTTTTACCACACTATTCTCTATATAAAGATTATATCTTTATATTCTCTGTTATATAGAAATTTTATTTTCAATACACTACTTATATGAAAATAGTATTTTTACCTCTTCTATTATATAAAGGTCATATCTTTAATTTCTTGCTTATGTAAAAATTATATTTTTAACCTTCTACTTTCAAAAATATTTCTTTTCTTTTAAAAATCATATTTTTATTTATTCAACTTCGCTATAAAAATCGCAATTTTATGTATTCAACTTCGCTATCAATATATAAAAATATGATTTAAAAGAATGTTAATTTAAATAAAGCAATCACCTTTCTCTTCAAACCTTTCATTTGCAATTTCATAAGGAAAAATCAATTTTTTTTTTATTTGCAATTCATATATCTAAAAATTAATCTTTAACTAAGTTATATAAAAAAAACTGAGTTTAAATGATGTTTGAATAAATAAATAAAATAAGGAGACTTACAGTATTTTGTTTTACCGAGAGAGGGGGGGTTGCGAGGCTCGGTGGAGGGGATCGGTAGGGGAAGGGAGGTGGAAGAGGGGCTCGCGGGGTTCAATAGAAGAGGAGGAAGAAGCGAATGAGGTGAGGAGGCGAGAGGGAGGGGAGGATGGCCAGCGCCTGAGGCGCGACGGCGCCTGGCGGAGGAGCAGGAGGTTGTCGCGCCTGCTGCGCGGTGGCGCGCTCTTCGGGGTGCGGTGGCGCCTCTCGTCGGAGGAGCGGCGGCAAAGCCCTAGGGGCGGCGGCGGGTTTGCTTTGTTTTTTTTTTTTACTGTCTGTTTTGAAATGATATCGGGGGGGCCAGAGTGGATGTAGGAGAAAAAAGGGGGTTTTAGTTTTTTTTTTAATTTATTTAATTTTAATTTATATTCTCATAAAGTAACCTTTTCTATCGACTTCAGAATCGAACCCACCGCCTGTCGTCCATAGCGTTTTACCCCCATTCCGAACACAATGGGATATGTATCGCAAGCTGATTTGATCGTTTCGATCAGTTTTCGTCAAAATCAACATATAACTCTATATATTGAATTTGAACGCGCATTTCAATTTACCGGGGTCGCATACTAACTCGAAAAATTCCTGAAAAATATTTTCTAGCTTCGTATTGACGATACGGTCCTAACAAAACTAGTTTCGTCGAATTCGGAGACCGTTGGAAAAATGGCCATTTTCCAGTCGATTAAAATCAACTGAAACTGGTCAAACGCGTTTTCCTTTGCCACGCTCACATATTGATTCGAAAAATTATGAAATTTGGGATCTAGCAATAATTTGACACTGCGGATCCAACAAAAGTGGTTTCGTCGAAATCCGAGGTCGTTTGCAAAATGTCTATTTTTAAGGGCCTGAATTCCATAGCGACTATTCAGAATTTTCAACTGGACATAACTTTTGATTCCCGCTATGAAACTTTGATTTTTCAGATTCGTTGGAAAGATATCATCAATTAGATCCTAATGTTTTTGGTTTCACTAAAATCCAGATTGTCTTGCACCCGGTACATTCAATTGAAGTTTGAAATCGAAATACCGAACTACCACGCCATTTTCAATTCAATTTATAATTATATATAATTATTTATATTCTAACGACGACGTATACAATATATACGTTCTAAATATATTCAAAATAAATTTCTCATCGATATTATTTAAAATAATTCATTTTAAATATTCAAAATTCGTTAAAATTGCCAAAATAAAAATTTTAAACTGGCCCAGACTTTCGGGTTATTGCAATCTCCCCCACTTAAAACTTTTCGTCCCCGAAAAGGAACAAAGTCGAAAGTGGTTTGATTATTCAACTCTACGTTCGATCTGGCTTCCATTCTCCAACTTTTCAGTTTCTGAGAATTTTCAAATATTCAAAAATTTGGCTAACACCCTAAATTTTCGAAAAATTTCGCCATAACCTCCCCTGCACCGGGAGCCACGGGAAAATCCCGAAATTGCCATATAGGCCTTCTGATCTCAAAAATAAAAAGAAAAAGCCAATAGGCTCATAAAATCATCATCACCCAAACAAAACAGTAAATTATGTAATAAACATGTACCTATTTGTCGGGCAAACAAATTTTATTCTCTGATCTAGCCTCCTTGCTATGACCTGTTCAATGTAAGTAAATGTATATGCAAGCAAATGTAACCAATTTTCAATACAATTCAATATTTGATACGATTAGGCATAATGGTTCAAAATTATCAAACAAATAAACAAACAACACAAACATCAATCAATTAGTGGATTAGAGTTTCAAATTCATAATTTTGATACATATGCAAAAATCATGTTTTGGTGCCAATTCACAACAATGTGTTCTAACTATACTACTTTTGGTTCTCACACCAGTCTAATGGAAATATATAGAAATCACACATTCGAAACACGAACACAAATTTTGATGATGATATATCAATCATCAGAATCCTCTCCGGGTGTCTAGAATATGATTCTATATCTATCCAGTATATTAAAACTTCGAATATACGTTCATGACGCGTATATGCAAAACCTTTATATACTAGATTGTCCATATTCAAAATAAATAAATATTCAAATACGCTTCAAAATGGTTTAAATTTTCAAAACAAAATTGTTTTCATTTGAAAGATATACTCTTCACACTCGTTCTAGGATACTACTGATCCTATCTCTAACGAGTCATTCTAATTGGATATTACTAATCCAATATCTGATGAATTCTTTCGTATGGTTCTAATGTGTCTTGTTCTCGAGCTCTGTAAACCAAAGCTCAGATACCACTGTAAGAACCCGTAACTTCCCCGTGAAGGAAAGAGCGGATACTTTGAGAAAAACACATAAAAGAACGCAGACGGAAGAACATTTCATTGTATTACAACAATTCCATCAAATACAAGGATATACGGAGTATAATTGAATAAATTACATTCGATAAACATAAGAGATTACAATAAATTACATAGCAGCGGAAAATAATACAAAACACAACTGAAGGTGATATACGGATACAGAGCTTTCCGGATATCATTCCAGCTGTAAACCAGGATCCTGTGAATATAAATCTGCAAAACCAAAACTACTAGCTGCCCGTGCGGAAAATAGGGGCACCCAGAGTTTAGGTTAAAACAATAAACTCCAGGTCAGTCATGTGACTGGTGTGAGAACTAAAACAGTTATTCAAAACTTTACTTTAAAAGAGAGTAATTCAAGGGACCCTACCGTATAACACGGAACGGGTTTCCTCCCAAGAATAACAGTGCATAGAATAAACAACGCAATGCTTTTTCGAAAAATGAAGCTATTATAAGACCCAGGTCCCATCACACAATGCAACGCAAGCCGGAGGATAGGGTTTTCCCTTATAATAGCCAAACATGCTTGGTACGCTTAAAACAAATCATTTGATACTATAATAAGTGTATAGTGTCAAAGCATTTCAATCATAAATATCAATCATAGGCGGCATGGGTACCATCTATCATGTCGCCATACTAGTTCTACAATTAAAACCGCAATACACGTATTGGAAATTGGATTTCCATCATGAGTCGAGGCAAGGGGCAAGCTCCTCTCCGCGTTCGAGACACTCTAGCAAATGTCTCAGGGCTACGCACTTTGGGCAACCCTGGGATCCTCCAAGGCCGGCCCTCACTTATGTTAGAGGATTGGGAATTCCTGAACACACGTTTCCCGACCCTATAGGACCTATAATCGAGGCGCCTCGCATCCAAACCACAAAGGTGAAAAGTATATAAATGTCAGGGCCGGTAGGTCACTGACACCACCCATAGATAGAAAGAAACGTCGTGCACTCCTTGGGTCCTCATCCCGTTTTTGACTCATACCGAGGTGTGAGGCTCGCGAATCCACGCTATACACAAAGCTGCCACGTAGGTCGTGCTTTGATCATCAACCACAAGGCTTTGCTTTTCAACAGAAGCCTTGATCATTGCATCTTAGCGTGCCACACAGGCAATTCATGCCATGCGACTGATGTCCATCGATATACAACCTCTGAGCTCGTACGTCTCAGAGAAGGGCGTTAAGCAAAAGAATAAATTCCCCGCCACCAATCAGATATATATTTAATAGAAATCAATCAACACAGAATAAAATCCCATGTCAGACACACAATCCATTTACAAGTCCGTTCTGGTTCTGAACGAAACCGGAGGCACTTTCCTCGCATATCCATCCATCTCCAAGTACGTCTGGATGACCACCAACTATTTCCATCCTCTTGGGTGTACAGCCCAATCAGGATCGTCAGTAATTATCCAAACGATGTGAAGACTTCCGGTCTTCAACCACCGTCTTCATCTTCAACATATCGTCGAATCGGTTATTCAGAATGGGTGTAAACCCGGCCTTTCCGAACAACCCGCGTATATTAAAAACAAATGTTACACAAACTCAACATACGCCTCATTCCAATTCAAATTCTTAGGGGAAAGTTCCCATTAATTTTATCCAAGATAAATTCTTTAAAATTTATCCTTTAATCTTCCTTTGGATGCCATTTCAAACCAAATTATGGTTTTCTAAATTAGTCGAGATTAGCGAACCACACCGAAGTAATTATTTATTTTATTTCCCAATCCCAACCTATTCATCCCATGAAGCAAAACTGGTAATACTCCATATCTAACACCACGGTGTTATCGGTAAAATTAATTACCATTTCACGTTCAAATCTAATTAAAGATTTAACTATCGCTTTGGAGCAAAACTGGTAATACTCCGTTCTCGCTCACTTTCTAAATTTGATAATTTTGATTATAGATTCACATTTCAATCTGATTACAGATTCGTTAAAATTCCTTTTACTGGGTTAAAGAACTAGGTGTTATTTAAAACACAGTTCACGACAAACCCAAATCACATTCTATTTGTTATCGGGTTAAAGAACTAGTGTTGTTTAAAACACAGTTCACGATAAACCCACAAATCAATTCTAGTTCAACTCAAATCAAATATATTAGGAATTCTGATTATTTAAAACCCCTTTTAAAATCTAATTTATTTATTTAAAAACAAAAAAATCGGGTTTTAAATTGAGTTCAAACTAGTTCATTTCGATAAAAATCCATTTTTATCTTTTCAAATATGGAGTTTTTCACCCCAATTTTTCTCAAATCATTTCTTATGATTTTACACAAATTATTGATATTTTTAATAATTTTATCAAGGCCCGTACAGTCGATTTCCAACAATGGCCATCGAACTGCACTTACAACGACCTTTTTCAAATTTGATTTGGACGTATCTCCAAATCCAACCGTTAGATTTTGAATTTCTAATTTTCATTAGAAAGCTCTTTTCGATACGAACCCAACGGTTCCGGTTTTAGGAGAATCCGACGGTCGGATCTCCCGTAATGTCGGTTTGAAATAAATGGTCGAAATTCACGAACTGCCGCGGCGCGGCGCGTTCTTTTCAGGCCATTATATTATATATATAATATATATAATATATATCTCGTCGATTACTATTCAAAACGAATTTTATAAATAGTTTTGAATTCGTTTCAAAAACATTTCAACCTTTATTTCAAATTCAAATCAAAGTTGAATTTTTTTTTTCCTTATAAATTCATTTTAACATTCATTTCTATTCAGTTCAAATTTTAATTCAATTTGAATTCATTTCATTTCGTTTTCAATTCAATTCAAATTCGTTTCAATTCAATTCGAATTCGTTTTCTATTCAAATCAAATTCATTTCGTTTTTTATTTGAATCCAATTCATTTCGTTTTCTATTTGAATCCAATTCATTTCGTTATCTATTTGAATCCAATTCATTTCGAAATCATTTTCAATTCAATTCATTTTGAAATCGTTTTCAATTCAATTCATTTCGAAATCGTTTTCAATTCAATTCATTTCGAAATCGTTTTCAATTCAATTCATTTCGAAATCGTTTTCAATTCAATTCATTTCGAAATCGTTTTCAATTCAATTCATTTCGAAATCGTTTTCAATTCAATTCATTTCGAAATCGTTTTCAATTCAATTCATTTTGGTTTTCTATTCGATTCAATTCAAATTTCATTTCAAAATATTCGATTTCGAATTCACTTTTCCTTCTGACGACCGTCCCGTGCTAACCGGACATGTGTACAGCGCACTTTTGGAGTAAATGCCGGTTGGTGTGGGGCGGGCCGTCACATTTGGTATCAGAGCTCTAGGTTGCGTAGTTAACCTAGGGAAAGACACCAGGGAGAGATAGTACGTATATGAGAGCGCGTATTTGTGATTATTTTGGTTTTCAAAAGCTATATCTATATATATTATTAGTATAGCTAAGGATGAAGTCGTACTGCACTGGCACCACTATGGAGATGGTTAATCGTTTTCTCTCTACAGATTTGATGATGAGCCGAAATTTGAGAGGTGCTAGTAGAGGAGCCAATAATGGGAATGCTCCTGACATGAGGACTATGTTCACTGACCTCATGTGAGAGATGCTTAGGGATGCTCGGGGAGCCGTTCCTAATGCTGCTAATGGTGGTGGTGCAGTAGTGCAGGCGCTTAGGGCCGATTTTGCTAAGTTGTGCAAGGATTACACTAACCTTGGTGGGAAGCCGTTCCATGGAACGGAGTCGGCCACAGATGTTCAGGATTGGTTGGATAGCTGTGATCGTATCTTCGAAGACTTGGATATCGAGGATGCGGTAAAGAGAAGGCTAGCGTCTCGTCAGTTGCAAGGGCGAGCGATGAATTGGTGGAATGCCATTAAGACAGCTACTCCAGAGGATCAAGTTACTTGGAATCAGTTTAAGACTCGCTTTTGTAATAAGTTTATTCCAGCTGCTCATAAATCAGAATTGTTCAGGAAGTTCTTGGAGCTTAAGCAGAATGGTAGGACAGTCTCGGAGTACATCGCAGAATTCGATACTTTATCGAAATATGGATGGTCCCTTATCGATACAGTCGAAAAGAAGAACGAGAAGTTCATAACTGGCTTGGATGGGTACTTAGGTGAAAGACTTATAAACCATATCGATGAGACGTTCGAATCTATTGTAGGAAAGACATTAAGGTCAGAGAGCCTTTTCCCTAAGTCAAAGACCGAAGTTGCTATTGCATCTATAGAGGAGCCAAAGCCGCAAGCAGGCGGTGAAGGCAAGAAGAAATCTTAGAACAAGAGGAAGCAGAACCCAACCAAGGATGGTCAGAATAAGAAAAATAAGAAAGATGGCAAATGCTTTAGTTGTGGCAAGAAGGGCCACTATGCCAGAGAATGTCGAGAAAAGCCTGGGGAAAGGAAGTGCTTTAACTGCGGCCAGGCGGGACATCACAAGGATGATTGCCCACAACCTCCTAGGGAGAAGCAGATTGTGAAAGCGTATGCTATCAACGTTGTTCCTTCTTCGTCGAATGCTCCAAGTGCGACGCAGAAGGGAAAGGGTGTCGTTATAAAAGGTATGCTTTCTATTTAAGATGTTTCTATTCGGGTATTGTTTGACAAACCCGAGATAGTCGATAGACCTCTAGTTGTGACGAACCCGATTGGTGGTTCGACTAGTTTTGGCATGATTTGTTGTAATGTGATCTTATCGAGTCATGGATGTATGTTTGTTGTGATTGCTTTGTTTTGGGCTTTACTGGGTTTAGCAATATTTTGGGGAGTCGATCTACTCCAAAGGAATAGGGTGGTATTAGGTACCTACCTAGTGATGGCGATAGTAACTGGAGTTAAGGAAGCTAAGAGGTTATCGTTGTCTCTGGGAGGCAAATGAGTTCTCCAGTGCTAGATTGTTTTGCTAGTATCACCTCACGTGGGTTGTTCGAACTCGGAGGAGATGTTCCTTGGGTGCTTGTCTGATATTGGTTTAGGCCTTTGGGGCTTGTGCTTGGGGAATGTCGATTTCGACTAGGATGGTTTGCGTGAGGGGTAAATAGTTGTTGTGATTTTTCATTGGATGATATCTTGGTTTACTTGAAGAGTGATGGGCAGCCGTGACATGATAAGATTGTTCAATGGTATAGACTGCCCGAGTTAGACTCAATAGGGTTATGAGATGACTCGAGTGGGACTCGAGAAAGATGCAAAGTAATGGATTGTTTAGGACCCTATGTTGATGTTCTCTATTGGATAGTAGAATTTTGAAGGAACAGGATGTGCTCGTTGATCATGGAAGATACAACGAAGATTAGGGCGATTCAAGTTGGACTTGAACTCGTAAAAGAAAATGGGTGTTCTTTGATCTTAGAGATGCAACGAATGAGGAGACAACGACTCACGTTGGACTAGAGTTTTTCGGTAATCGATACTCAAGACTGGGTCTGAGTTATAGATTGACTCGAGTTGGACTCGAGAAGGCTGCAAGGAATTGGATTCGGGTTGAGTTGGACTCGAGAGGGCAGCAAGACAATGGATAGACTTGGGTTGGACTCAAGTATTTTAGGCGGACTAAAAGCAGGGGTATCTGGGGATGCCCGTTACGTTGGATCCGTTGGACGTGATCTAGTTATCCTTGGAGGATAAACGTACGTTGGACGTACGGTAGTCCGTAGGGAGGTGGGGCTTCCATTGGCCTGGGATTGGTTGGACCAGTCAAGTAGGCATCGGTGTATGTATGGATGCTGGGCTTCCATTAGTTATTGATGTTGGTTGGACCAGACATACTAGAATCAACATATTGGGATTGGTTAGACCAGACATGTAGGTGTCGATGTGTTTATGAATTTAGCAGGTGATAGGTAGGACTTGTTCGATGGATGTTATGGTTGCTATGTTGTTCCTATTTTTCTTCCCTTAAGTAGACTATCACCTGTAGGGTTCCGGCGATGGGGAACAAAGTGATTGTAGTAGGACTATGAGCCAGTGCAGTAGAGTCGTCATGACTCGAGGGGCAAAGTGGACAAAGTAAAGGATTAGTAAGGCTATGAGCCAGTGCAGTGGAGTTGTTATGACTTCATGGGGCAGAGTGGACACAGCAAAGGACTAGTGGCTATGGATCAGTGCAGTGGAGTCGCCATGACTCCATGGGGCAGAGTGATCATAGTAAAGGATTTGGGTGCGGTAATAGTTGCATTGAGTAGGAGACATGCCAGTTTAGGGGTTTTGTTTCTAGGATGGAAGCAACTAGAGTATATCACAGGATATGATTTCAAGCCAAGAGTGAATTGGATTCAGAAACACTAGTAAGCTTGACGATTAGATCGATTTTGATTGAGTGGATTGGTTCCAGTTAGAAGGATGATCCTAACCTATTGGAAATCATCTCTAGGGTAGAGATGGGTATCGATGGAAAGAGAATGATCAAGCAAGGATTTGATCGAGAAGGATGGCTTCGAAAGAATAAGGGACTAGTTGTATCCAGCGTAGATGGACTGAGAGATGAAGTGCTTAGAGCATATCATCACTCGAAACTGACTATACATCCCAGTGGTAACAAGATGTATTGAGACATGGAGCAGATCTACTACTGGGAAAGGATAAAGAAAGATGTTGGGAAGTTTATGTCCAAATGCATAAATTGCCAGTTAGTAAAAGCTGAGCAAAAGAAGCCTAGTGGTTTGTTACAACCATTAGAAATTCCTAAATGGAAATGAGATCAAGTCTCAATGGATTCCATTGATGGTTTACCAAGGATTAGATCAGGTTGTGATGGTATTTGAGTGAATTGTATATTAGAGAATGAAGGCTACCCAAGATAGGCAGAAGACTTATCTCGATAAGAGACGAAGAGATTTGGAATTCTTCGTTAACGACTTGGTGTTCGTCAAGATCTCTCCATTGAGAATGTGATTCAGATTGGTTGGAGAGGTAAGTTAACACCAAGATTTGTTGGCCCATTCCCAGTCTTCGAGCAAGTTGGGAATTTGGCGTATGAAGTAGAGCTACCTGACAAGATGGCGGGAGTTCACAATGTATTTCATGTTTCCCAGTTAAGGAAGTTTGTGCAAGACCCTAAGGTGGCTATTTCACCAGATCAGTTGGACGATATCGAGGTTGAACCCGAGGCGGTTGAGAACCGCAAGCCTATGCGTATTGTTGGGAACGATACGAAGAAGCTTCGAAGGAAGGTGGTGAAACTAGTCAAAGTTCAGTGGCGTGTTGATGAGGAAGGTTGTACTTGGGAAACAGAGGAGAACATAAGGAAGAAGTATTCGGAACTCTTTGCCTGGTAAGGTTTTGGTAGTGATAGTTCTTCCCTTGTTAGTAAACTGCATGCTAGGATAGGCTTGTTGTGTTGTTTTGTATGTTTTATTGTTTGAAAATGATTGATAGGCATGCGGAATTCTTTGTATGTTTTGGTTAAGGAATTTCGGAGACGAAATTTCTTAAAGGGGGGAGAATGTAACAACCTGCATTCTACGCATCGTAGGATCGTAGAATATTTATTTCTTTCTTATACGAACTCGTATGGTCATGTGGCTTTGGGAAACGACTACTGGGTTCATTTCCCATGTTCATGATTTTTACCGATTTTTAAATGACCGTTTTGCCCCTAGCTGATTTTGTTTCGTCCATAACTTTTGATTGGAAAGGAGTTTTGACCTGAAACCACTTCCATTGGATTCGAATGATGGTTTCTCTTTCCGTAGAGTGGTTACATTAGCCAAACGGGCTTACTGTTTGGGAGATATGGCTGAAACAAGGTTTAGAAGGTGAAAAACAGCTTAATTGGGCTAAACCGGGTAGTTAACAGCTAGGCCCATAACCCATTTCGGGATTAGGGTTATGGGGAGGCTGATAGGGTTTGAGAAATCATTTCATTTCAGTTTTTGAGCCGCTGCTTTCATTCTTGAAACCCTAGCCATGGCCTCCACTCTCTAAATCTCTTCAAAACACCTCCAAATCACCTACAACTTGAAGATTGAGATTAGCAACATCAAATCAAGGGAGATCTTCACCAAATCAAGATTAGAGCTGCTGGAACACATTAGAATTTGACCCAAACAGAGAATCATTTCAGATCTATAGTTTACTTTGTGGCAAAGGTGAGTGGTTTGCATTGTGTTTCACTAATTACGGCTAATTATGGTAATTAGCGAAGATTAGCGAAATTATGGCTCAGAAAAATCTAGAAAAATTGCGAAAATTCTAAAACATTATTTTATGCCTCTGATATGAATTTGGGCTAATTTCGACTAATTTTGCAAATCCCGGAATTTGGGGGATTAAGGAGTGATTAGCGGAAATTAGCGAATTAACGCATGTTAAAAATCTGGAAAAATATTCAAAAATTCTAAAATATTATTTTAGACCTCTGTTGGAAGTTTGGGTTAATTTGGCTAAGTTTTGTTAATCATATGCTTAGTTGTTCTTAAACATGCTTAAGGAGAAATATGGGATTTTGGCTATGTTTGATCCGTTTTAACATACCATATTGTCTTTTTGCTGTTTGTGGATGTTTATACATGTTGCTATGACTGTATGGTATGCTTTATGATTGATTAGAAAAGTTAGAATGGTCGAAAACGCCGTCGTATGGCGTAAACAGTCGCTGGAAGAGTTGTAGAAAAATATGCAGGAAACCGGATCGGATCGCCCCCTTTCTTCTCCGACCCGACCCGGTCGCGAGTATGCATTCACGAGCCACCTCATGTTGATGGCCACGAATTGATCCAGAGGCCATCACGATCCGATCGTAAAGGACCATCGCGAAGCTCCACGAGAGAAGGAGCCACGAACCAGTGGGGTATCACGACCCGAACCCGTGCAATTGCCTCGACCCGATCCGATGGAAGGACTCGACCCGAACTGCTTCAGAAGCCCACGAGCTGATGGCTAGGGGGATCGCGGCCTGGAGAACACGACCTGATCCGATGGGCGATCACGAATCGATCCGGATGGAGGAAGAAGACGAGTCGTGCCTATATGATGATCACGAACTAAATGAAGACCGATCCGGAGATGACGACCAAAACCCGAGATGCAAAGGTAGTCCAAATGGAAGTTAGAGCTCAGGATCCCAATGGGAACCAATGAGTTCACTTCATGATTGGGCTTTGCTGCGGGACGTGTGCAAAGGGGTTGTCGATATTCATAACATTGGTTCACCACTTAGAGATGGATAGTGGGATTGTAGTGATAGTTACACGGGATTGGATTCCGTCATGGCCCAAAGTATTAGGTGAGCAAAGTAGTGGATATCGTATACTTTACGCACCGAGTGAGAGATGTGAGGATGGTTGTTATGCTTGATTGTTTGACATCACTATGACATGCACATCCCCACCCCCGTATCCTTTACACTATATGTTAGTGGCACCTTAGAGTATTGTACAGTATGTAGTGCTAACTCTTTGGTTGCAGGTCCAGGTTCAGGTATGGTTTAGTATACCTGTTATTGTTCTGTTTAGATGCTTATCGCTCATACCAGACTTTTTGTCTGACCCAGAGTTTTATGTCTCCTCTTATTACTCTGGGTGCTCACACGAGCAGACTAGAGACAGGTTAGCTGGTGATGCGCGAGTAGCTGATTCAGAGGCGAACGTGAGGCTTCCACGTATGATATATAGATATTCACCCTGTGTCGTTGGTGGTCACTACTTGGGCATTAGTAGTGTACCTTCCTTATCTTGCTTTGCTTTTAGAGACAGTTTTAAAAGTTGAAATAATGATGTTGCGAAACATAAGCTATATTTGGATTTTCCGCTGCTATGATAGTTTGTTTTCAGCTTATGCACTGTCTCACCTGTTTTGTGTCAAGTATATGTTATGATTATATTTTATCCCATGCGCTGTGAGACATATTACAGGTTCTTTGTTAGTTCATTTCCTACTTTCCTTTCCTTCTAACGACCGTCCCGTGCTAACCGGACATGTGTACAGCGCACTTTTGGAGTAAATGTCGGTTGGTGTGGGGCGGGCCATCACATTTTACATGTTGCGATTTGGGTGATTCTGCAAAACCCTAGCAATTTCACATCGACACCGCCATTTTTCATTCCAAAAGGGAAATGAACGGGACAAAGCAAAAGAAGGGTGGAACCATCTTTTAAAAAGGGTCGGCCAAGATTACAAAGGGGATGAACCTATTTTTAATTCTAGATTTTTAATACTAAGGTTTTTTTGGGTTTGTTTTTATTGTTTTGTTTTTCATTTTCACTTGTAAATCATTCGAGATAGTTTCTAGAATTCTGTAAAAATCTAGGAGAAACCAGTTAGGTGTTTAACTGGCAGATTACTAGAGTCTGTAAAATCTTGGGTTACGGATTACGGGTTTGTAATTCGGGAAAATCTGGTCTAGGGGATTTAGATCAGTCTAGGGTTTTGAGCGTAGGGTTAGTACAGGAGCAGGGAGTGCAAGTTTACAGTGTCTGTAAGCGGGATCTGTTATTAACACCTAGTAGAAACCTTAGGAATGCAGCAGTAGGTAGGATTTTGCCGAAGCTGGGTATCTCTGTGTGTTATTTCCTTTCTGCTTTTTATTTTTGCTTTATTCTGGGATCTGTTTAATTATTTAATATCCTGTCAGATTTTTAACTCAGCGAAAAACTGTGAAAAACCCTATTCACCCCCCTTTAGGGTTATTCTAGATCCAACAAGTGGTACCAGAGCAGGTTATTTCATTAACTCTAGAGTCATGGGTCATCCTAGTTGTCAAACGATAGAGAGTCATTCGAGTTCATCTTCAACTATTTTCGATGGAACAGATTTTTTAAACTGGAAATCCAAAATGGAATTTTATTTAAAATCTGTTAATATTAAACGTTGGGATGTTTTTATCAATAGGTTTGATAGTGTAGATATTACTTTCAATGCTCGTGCTATGAAAATTATATTTGATTATCTTAGCACTGAATAGTTTGATTTTGTCTGTCAGTGTTTAACTGCACGAAATTTGGAATACTCTCAATAAGAAGTATGGACAAATCGACAACAGCTACTAAAAACTCGAGAAAGTCAACTCAGATTTAGAGTTCTGCTTAACAGGATTTACAAATGAAAATTCAGATGGTTCAGTCGATGGAGATTCAACAGACGATGAGATAGGAAATTTCCCATACAAAGATTTAGTTTATATGTGTGCTGATCTAACTAAGTCTGTCGATAAACTCCAATCTAAAAACAAATTTCTGAAATCTAAAGATCTTGAGTTGACCAACAAAATTAATGATTTGGAATCACAACTTGAATATTTTAAAAACTCTTTAAATTCAGACTGCAAAAATTATTTGAAATTGGAAACCAATCTTGTTCATCTCAATAAAAATATTCAAAAGTTTGAAAATGAAATTTTGATCTTAAAAGAGAATAAGATTGAGTTATCAAGTTCGAATAATTTTCTGCAAAAGGAATTTGAAATTTTTAAGACTGCTATAAATTCCAAACTTGAAATTGCTGAAAATGAAAATTTGGTGAAAAGTGATTTGATTTTGAAAGAACTTGAAAATGAGATTGAAAAATCCAAGAATTTTGAGTCTGAAAAACAAAAATGATTTGAATTTGAAATCTTGGAATCTCAAGCCAGAATTAAATTTCTTAAAGATGAAAATTTGGTTTTGAAAACTGATTTTGAAAAGAATAAGATCACTAAAAACAGTTGTTCAGATTTAATAAAAAAGAATGGTGATCTTAAATTTAAAATTCAAAAACTTGAAGCAACTTTGGTTAAATTTTCTAATGGTGAAAAATCTCTGAATATGTTGTTGAAAAAACGATTTTCATCTGGAAATAAAAGTGGACTCGGCTTTGAGAAAATTAATGTTTTTGAAAATCGGAACTTAAATGATTTTAAAAATCCTTCAGATTGTTTTGAAAAGAATCAATTTAAAATTTTAAATTTTGATACTTTCAAAGGACTTTTAAATCATAATCGAGATGAGTATTTGTTTTATAATTATCCATCTAAACAACCTTGGATCCCAAAAAGAAATAAAACAAACTTCTTTAAATTCAAACAGATTTGGGTTCCAAAGGGTACAAAGTTAAATTCTGATGGTTTGTTATACAGACCGGTTTGGGTACCAAAAGTGGTAAACACATTTCAGAGTTATTTTACAAATTTTGTTAGACCACTTAACCCTCTCAACTGCTAGGTATTAGTGATGGCTGAGGAACTGCTTTGGAAAAGAAAATTTGAATTCAAGCTATTCCGCATCTTTGATTTATTTAGAGTTCCTTAGCCAAGTCTGCTGGGTTGGAGATCCACGTCATCTACTACAAATCTGGTATGATCTCTAAACTCATTTTTTTTATATTCTCTCTGTTTTTATTTTCTTTGTTTATTCCTTCTTCTACCTCGTCAATTTTATGTTTTTTGATTTGTCACTATCGTATCTTTGTAACTTCTTCGGCTTTCTTAACTTCCAATTGCATAATTCATATTTTTTTTGGAAATTCGCTTCATTAGAAAAAAACACTGATGTTTTAATCATTTCCAGATCTTGAGTTAATCCTGTAAATATCTGCAATTGTTTTGAAGTTTATTTTCCATTATCTGAATTCATAACAGTGTGGATGTATTCGTGTCATATCTTGAACACTGTTAATTTTTAATTCTAATTTTTTTTGAAGATCCGAATATTTATTGAAATTTCACACACCTCTGCTGTTTTGAGTTTCTTCTAATTCATTTTAGAAAGGCTTGAAATAATATACTCATTACATGTAACAACCCGTATTTTGAATAACATGTTATAACGTAAATCAAGGCAGAATTAAATGTTAAAATCTGAATCAAGGGGAACGGGCTGTGCCATTGCATTCGACTCGGAAAAATACGCGAAATAGAGTCCGAAATTTCGTAAATTGGAGTCCGTATGACCGAGATATGGCCTCGCGAAGTTTCACGAAAAAATCAAATTCAAAATTTCAGAAAATCAAGGTAGGCGGGAAAAATCCCGCCCAGACCAGGTCGACCAGGGGGTCGACCAGGGGGTCGACCTGGGTGTCGACCTGGGTGGGACCAGGTCGACTGGGGAGTCGACCCCAGGGTCGACCTGGGGGTCGACCTGCCTGGTCGAACCCAGGCAGTCTGCTGTTTTGCTGTTTGGCTCGGTTTTGGAGGCTGGTGACGATTTTTAAGGGCTCAGATCTATCCTAGGGTTAATCCTATGGCCTAAACTACTCCTAATCTCTATAAAAAGACCCCTAGACCTAGCTTAAACCCTCACAAATCACTCTTGCAACGAAGTGCTGCCCAAATCTACATTGATCATGGGGCCATCCCCAAATTCAAGAGCTTATGCTTGCAAACTAGATTCAAGACGAAGGTGCAAGCTTTCTACACCAAATCAAGGGTTTTGATCATCGTCTCAACATGGATTCTACGACAAGACGATTCATGCTCATAATCCCTTAGCCACGCTATGTAAGTTCTAGCTACTTCTAGATCTAAACGGTAGTTTTAATGATGGCATGGAATAAAATGTATTGAAACATAAGTATGCTAGCCTATGTGAACTTAGTCAATGCCCCTTTCTTGAAACTATGACCTTGGGCTATGTTTTAGCGACTAAATCATGTTACACAAGTTGCATTTGGCTTAGTTTATCATGCAAGTTCGAATATTTACTTAGGAAATGTTAGCATTGAACCCTTGGGAACCATTTTGACTTGTGAACTACTTGCATGAACTTGATTTGGGGATTATGCATGTTAAGGAACCTAAACCCCTCATGATTATTAACATTCATATGATGAACCTATTATGCACATGTTAGGATTTCCACCCTTTGTCACCATTTCCATAATAATCACACTTTTTGCTAGATTTGGAATCATACATGTTTGAGGCCTATAATGCATATGCTACTTGAGTGGTACACCTTGGTCTCAAATTGCACCATGTTTGACTTGTAACCATCTTTGACATCTTATACCCATCCTTGTTATATTATTCCTACTATGTTGACTCGCTTTCATTTGCGTTGGGAATACGATTTGGGTAGTCTAGGCAAACGTGAATATGACATGAAAACATGACTTGGAATATGACTTGAAAACTTGACATGGAATATTGGCATAGATTATACATGAAAACATGTTTATGATAAACTTGACATGAACATGACGCGTAGAAAAACATGGAAATGGCCAACTCGAGGTTGGGTTGAGTTTGTAGCATAAATCTACCCGGACCCGCCCGACAAATCCAGTAGCAACAAACAATAGGACCCAATGTGGGTAGTTGGTCATATCGTGCTTGAAACCCGAGGTTAGACTAGGTTGTGGTGTAAATCTGCCCGGACCCGCCCGGCGTAACCAGTAACCACAACAACGTCTAATGTGAGAGGTTGAGAGCGCATTAATTCAATTAATGCCACATGATAAGGTTAAGTAAATCTGACTAATGACACTTAACCGATATGACATGAATGGGTAGGTTAAGTGAAACCGGACTTGATTTCTTAATGACACTTAACCATAAAATACAGTTAGGGGATGGGGTTAAGCTAATCCATACTTAACTAATCCGACTCGGTAATTAGATGAGGTTAAGTAACCTACACTTAACTAATCTAAACACGGTAATTAGATGGAGTTAAATTAACCTAGACTTAACTAATCTAAACACAGTAATTCGATGGGGTTAAGTTAAACACTTAAACAATCTAAACATGATAATTCAATGAGGCTTAAGTAACCAATACTTAACCAATTTAGCATGATAATTTAATGAGGTTAAGTAACTTATACTTAACCAATTATACATGATGATTTGTTGAGGTTAAGTAACCTATACTTAACCAATATAATATGAGAACTTGATAGGGTTAAGTCACAAGACCGTTTAAATATACTTAACCATTGTAATACGATTAGTGGATGGGGTTAAGCTGATCCATACTTAACTAATCCGACTCGATAATCTGATGGGGTTAAGATAATCTATGCTTAACCAATCTAACACGATAATCTGATAGGGTCAAGACAAACTAATACTTAACCAATCTGACTTGATAATTGAATAGGGTTAAGTCACGAGCTTCTTGGTATACTTAACTAACTTGTAGGGCTAAGTCTTGAGCTTAAATGCTTAGCCAATCTTGACATGATTCGTAGGCGGGTTAAGTCATGAACTGGAATGACAACACTTAACCCATTAGACAAAACCCTAGTTTAGGGGACTAGGTGGAAAATCGTAGTTAACAAGGATAACGGGAAAGGGAACTAAGTGTTAAACCTTAGTCTAGGATAACTAAGTAATAATTCTTAGTCAAGGGATTTGGACTAGTTCACTGATAGATGAGTAACCCGATACGGTAGGTCATCGCTTAAACACACGTGGAGGAGCAAGTTATCTGATTTAGATAAAGGCTCCAACGAACCGAGTGACGAAGCAGTAGCTTCGGGGGACGTGAGGGTACTCTTGGTATCCCTCTGTGAGGTTGCAGATGATCCGCCTGGGCTCACAGAGGTTAAGGTCTACGGTAGAAGAACCAAGAGTATGCCTTGGTTGTTGTGCGAGCAACCTAAAGACGGGGATGGATTAGCGTGGAGTCGACGATACTTGATTTTTGCCCTGGATAGCGCGTCGTTGACTACCTACCATCTTTAGTCAATCGTGTACGAATGGAAAGGCAGAGAACTCCCAACAGACCATGTTCTTGCTATCGAGTCATGGGTGAGGTTGGCCAATAGGAAAGTGGGGCATAGTGGGGCCAGAGTATAGTTCTCGTGCATGATTTTTCTTGGATTGCCTCTCAGTAGTTGAGGGAGGGGTCACGTGGGACCATAGCCACGAATACAAAAACAGACCTTGATATCTGCATTTGGCAGACGACTTAAAGCTCCCGACCGCGTCTCGTATTTCTTGATTTGCCCTGGCACGGGACTCGGATGGCACATTGAGATACATGTGCAGTTAGACATGGAAAAACGATTCACGATGCTTACGTGGGGAAAAGGGCGCGGTTGACGGGTAGCATAATCCCTAGTAGTCCTAGGTGGCTAAAACCTAAACCGAGATACGAAAACGTTCATTAGGTAGCATAATCCCTAGCGGTCCTAGGTGGCATAAATCCTAGGTGAACACGCGATAGTTCATGGTAAGAAAACATAACCCGATCAAGGGTAGCAGTCCAAAACAACTTCAAGGATAAAATGGTACTACGATGAGGTGGTATAGATTTACCTGGGAAAGCCCGTATGGCCTACGGCAAAGGACTGAACTTATACATGGAAAGAAATATACGAGTTAGGAAAACCTATGGACGCGATATATTAGGTTGACATGGACCATTTCATGACTTTGGTCAAGGGACATTTTATAGTTAACTTATAACACGGGTTGGGATACTAGTACGGGAGGTGCAGAGCAAATATACATGATAGATACCTTGGGATATTATACTTGATAGGAACCTGACGATGTGATACTTTGATTTACCTCGACACCGTTGTTTATCATGATGCCTTAGTTTATCTTGATACCGTAGTTCACCCTGTTATCTTGGTTTAGTTTATCTATCTTGTCGTCATCCTTATGTTTACTTTCAGTTTATGCATGTCATGTTACCTTTACCTGTTTTTATGCTGGAAGTAGATAGGACTTACCAGTCTTTATGACTGACCCCGTTTTCTTTCGCCTCTTTGTCTTCCGTTTCCCCCACCACCCCCCCCCCCCCAGGTTTTCAGGGAGGAAATGTTGTTGTTTAGTTCGGACCTCTTATGCTTGAAGGTCATCATGTATAGCTTGGTCTTCTCTTGGCTATGGCTGCTTCACCGCTTTGTTTTGGGGAATAATTTATGAAAAGTTTTTATGCTTCTTTACTATTGCAGGGTAGGTTTTGATGTATTCTAATGAAAAGGACTTTAGACCTTATTTTATAAAGTGATGAGATTTGTTTTACTTCCGCTGTTTTAAATATGTTCTATCTTGTAATATTTTTGTGCATGTTTACCTCGATAATACTTCACCAAACCTAGCGCATTCCCTTTTTGAGTGACCCTAGCGGAGGTGGGGTGTTACATTTGGTATCAAAGCAGAAGGTTACCAGACTGGGAAAAAGTTTTTAAAACCTTCTGAAACTATTTGAAAAACCGTTTACAATGAAGCATTTTTCAAGAAATTTTTTTAAAGGTTATTCCCCAGAAGGCCATTAGCACTATCCTTTGTTTCCTTGATTGAATCTCTTTTCCTTTCTTTCCTCCGTCGGTATTCACAGTAGTTTTAACTGCGACTAATCCTTGTCTAGCCACGTAAGTGTTTTCCGTGCGATGGAGGAAGTTCTCGAGAGACCTGTTGCCGCGTTATAAGAAAGGATAGTAAGAACAAGGATAAGGGACACGAGCTTAAGGATAGGAAACTTGTTGGTATGGCTTAAGCCACAATGGAGGAAAAACGGGACGAATAGTTAAGAATTATGGGACAAGGACAAGATCATCGAGAGGGCAATTGTATACTCTCATTTCTAGCGTATCTCGTAAGGATGGTAATGATCTTGTTAAACGTTTAGCTTTTCCTCTCTATCATCCCGTCAGGACTTTGTTTTGATCATAGCATCATTTAAGTCTGCTTCGATAGTTGAGTCTCTGCACCTTAGTACTAGCATGGTAGAGGATCCCATTTTTGTCCCAAATCTGGTTGGAGGATCGGTCCATTTATTCATGACTTGTTTGGAATTGAGAATGTAAATGCCAAGTGTTGAGATTAGAAGCAATGCTTATATTGTTGAGCTATAGATGGATTCTAGGGATAAAGTGGTTATCCAGTTAGGGATACCACTCTCGGTTTTGGAAAGAAGGTAGTTAGACTCTTGACTTGCCTTGGTAATACCCTCAGAGTCTCATATAACCTTTTGGGTTCTGTCATGATTAGTTACGTAGAATCTCTTGATGCGTTTATCGGAAATCTATGATCCGATCGAGTAGCATTTGCCAATAAGGCGGATAGTTCATTCCGCTTAAACATGGTTTATAGGAATCACCCTAGTAAGTGCACGTGGTAACATGGATTGGCATCGGTAAACGAGATCCAGAATTCACTAGTGAATTTTGGAGAGCTTGCATGAGTACGCAGATATGGTTGAGCCGAGCATACTAGGGAAAGAATAAGTGAAAGTGAAACGAGAGGCAACAGTGAAATGAGTTCCAACTCATACCTTGGAAATAGGAATCAAGGAGCTACGAAAATCATGAAGTCAAAGGTGGTCAAGGCACACTGAAATTAAGCTCAAGGAAATGCGGCTTAAACGCGTGCATCATATCTCTTTTTAAGAGTATATCGTTGATTCCTGGTTCCCCTGTAGAGCATGCTTGCATGCTATCGCTTGGTGGATATCCTCTCGATCCTGTTTCCGTTGGAAACCTCGTAAGGATTTTATCTTGTTTATCTCCTCGATCCTATCTTGAGAACCTTAGGTAGAACCCTATGGATGCAAACATGTATTTGAAGCATGTTATGATTGATATGGTTGCCAGTGGTTGCAAGTGGTTGCTCGTGGATGATTGAGTACACATTAGACACTAGGTCGATTCAGTCACATTTCATATTGCATATGCGTGAGTATTTGTACTTGTTTATGGATGAAATCGAATATGTTATCATGTGGATGTTGCATGTGGATGAATGGTTGTGCACACATATAGTGTTTATATGACTAGGCCTATTTGCATACATGTTGGATTCATGGCACTAAACATATTTTGCATTTAGAAGATCACTCAGGCCTGATCATTTACATTAGATAAGTACATATACACACACCTTTCGCATATGATCATACAACATTTAGAATCTTTTAAGGACAATGACTTCTCGTCGATGATGTTTTGAGTACATGGATGATGGATGGTAGGATACGTTCTTCCTAACTTGAAGATTTCGGGGATGAAATCCTTTAAGGTGGGGAGAATGTAACAACCCGTATTTTGAATAACATGTTATAACATAAATCAAGGCAAAATTAAATGTTAAAATCTGAATCAAGGGGAACGAGCTGTACCATTGCGTTCGTCTCGGAAAAATACGCGAAATAGAGTCCGTAATTTCGTAAATCGGAGTCCGTATGACCGAGATATGGCCTCGCGAAGTTTCACGAAAAATTCAAATTCAAAACAGATTCAAAATTTCAGAAAATCAGGGTAGGCGGGAAAAATCCCGCCCAGACCAGGTCGACCAGGGGGTCGACCTGGGTGTCGACCTGGGTGGGACCAGGTCAACTGGGGAGTCGACCCCAGGGTCGACCTAGGGATCGACCTGCCTGGTCGAACCCAGGCAGTCTGGTGCACCTGTTTTGCTGTTTGGCTCGGTTTTGGAGGCTGGTGACGATTTTTAAGGGCTCAGATCTATCCTAGGGTTAATCCTATGGCCTAAACTACTCCTAATCTCTATAAAAAGACCCCTAGACCTAGCTTAAACCCTCACAAATCACTCTTGCAACGAAGTGCTTCCCAAATCTACATTGATCATGGCCTCCATCCCCAAATTCAAGAGCTTATGCTTGCAAACTAGATTCAAGACGAAGGTGCAAGCTTTCTACACCAAATCAAGGGTTTTGATCATCGTCTCAACATGGATTCTACGACAAGACGATTCATGCTCATAATCCCTTAGCCACGCTATGTAAGTTCTAGCTACTTCTAGATCTAAACGGTAGTTTTAATGATGGCATGGAATAAAATGTGATGAAACATAAGTATGCTAGCCTATGTGAACTTAGTCATTGCCCCTTTCTTGAAACTATGACCTTGGGCTATGTTTTAGCGACTAAATCATGTTACACAAGTTGCATTTGGCTTAGTTTATCATGCAAGTTCGAATCTTTACTTAGGAAATATTATCATGAACCCTTGGGAACCATTTTGACTTGTGAACTACTTGCATGAACTTGATTTGGGGATTATGCATGTTAAGGAACCTAAACCCCTCATGATTATTAACATGCATATGATGAATCTATTATGCACATGTTAGGATTTCCACCCTTTGTCACCATTTCCATGATAATCACCCTTTTTGCTAGATTTGGAATCATACATGTTTGAGGCCTATAATGCATATGCTAGTTGAGTGGTACACCTTGGTCTCAAATTGCACCATGTTTGACTTGTAACCATCTTTGACATCTTATACCCATCCTTATTATATTATTCCTACTATGTTGACTCGCTTTCATTTGCGTTGGGAATACGATTTGGGTAGTCTAGGAAAACGTGAATATGACATGAAAACATGACTTGGAATATGACTTGAAAACTTGACATGGAATATTGGCGTAGATTATACATGAAAACATGTTTAAGATAAACTTGACATGAACATGACGCGTAGAAAAACATGGAAATGGCCAACTCGAGGTTGGGTTGAGTTTGTAGCATAAATCTACCCGGACCCGCCCGGCAAATCCAGTAGATACAAACAATAGGACCCAATGTGAGTAGTTGGTCATATCGCACTTGAAACCCGAGGTTAGACTAGGTTATGGTGTAAATCTGCCCGGACCCGCCCGGCGTAACCAGTAACCACAACAACGTCTAATGTGATAGGTTGAGAGTGCATTAATTCAATTAATGCCACATGATAAGGTTAAGTAAATCTGACTAATGACACTTAACCGATATGACATGAATGGGTAGGTTAAGTGAAACCGGACTTGATATCTTAATGACACTTAACCGTAAAATACAGTTAGGGGATGGGGTTAAGCTAATCCATACTTAACTAATCCGACTCGGTAATTAGATGGGGTTAAGTAACATACACTTAACTAATCTAAACACGGTAATTAGATGGAGTTAAGTTAACCTAGACTTAACTAATCTAAACACGGTAATTCGATGGGGTTAAGTTAAACACTTAAACAATCTAAACAAGATAATTCAATGAGGCTTAAGTAACCAATACTTAACCAATTTAGCATGATAATTTAATGAGGTTAAGTAACTTATACTTAACCAATTATACATGATGATTTGATGAGGTTAAGTAACCTATACTTAACCAATCTAATATGAGAACTTGATAGGGTTAAGTCACAAGACCGTTTAAATATACTTAACCATTGTAATACGATTAGTGGATGGGGTTAAGCTAATCCATACTTAACTAATCCGACTTGATAATCTGATGGGGTTAAGATAATCTATGCTTAACCAATCTAACACGATAATCTGATAGGGTCAAGACAAACTAATACTTAACCAATCTGACTTGATAACTGAATAGGGTTAAGTCGTGAGCTTCTTGGTATACTTAACCAACTTGTAGGGCTAAGTCTTGAGCTTAAATGCTTAGCCAATCTTGACATGATTCGTAGGCGGGTTAAGTCATGAACTGGAATGACAACACTTAACCCATTAGACAAAACCCTAGTTTAGGGGATTAGGTGGAAAATCGTAGTTAAAAAGGATAACGGGAAAGGGAACTAAGTGATAAACCTTAGTCTAGGATAACTAAGTAATAATTCTTAGTCAAGGGATTTGGACCAGTTCACTGATAGATGAGTAACCCGATACGGTAGGTCATCGCTTAAACACACGTGGAGGAGCAAATTATCTGATTTAGATAAAGGCTCCAACGAACCGGGTGACGAAGCAGTAGCTTCGGGGGACGTGAGGGTGCTCTTGATATCCCTCTGTGAGGTTGCAGATGATCCGCCTGGGCTCACAGAGGTTAAGGTCTGCAGTAGAAGAACCAAGAGTATGCCTTGGTTGCTGTGCGAGCAACCTAAAGACGGGGATGGATTAGCGTGGAGTCGACGATACTTGATTTTTGCCTTGGATAGCGCGGCGTTGACTACCTACCATCTTTAGTTAATCGTGTACGAACGGAAAGGCAGAGAACTCCCAACAGGCCATGTTCTTGCTATTGAGTCATGGGTGAGGTTGGACAATAGGAAAGTGGGGCATAGTGGGGCCGGAGTATAGTTCTCGTGCATGATTTTTCTTGGATTGCGTCTCAGTAGTTGAGGAAGGGGTCACGTGGGACCATAGCCACGAATACAAAAACAGACCTTGATATCTGCATTTGGCAGACGACTTAAAGCTCCCGACCGAGTCTCGTATTTCTTGATTTGCCCTGGCATGGGACTCGGATGGCACATTGTGATACATGTGCAGTTAGACATGGAAAAATGATTCACGATGCTTACGTAGGGAAAAGGGCGCGGTTGACGGGTAGCATAATCCCTAGTAGTCCTAGGTGGCTAAAACCTAAACCGAGATACGAAAACGTTCATTAGGTAGCATAATCCCTAGCGGTCCTAGGTGGCATAAATCCTAGGTGAACACGCGATAGTTCATGGTAAGAAAACATAACCAGATCAAGGGTAGCAGTCCAAAACAACTTCAAGGATAAAATGGTACTACGATGAAGTGGTATAGATTTACCTGGGAAAGCCCGTACGGCCTACAACAAAGGACTGAAATTATACATGGAAAGAAATATACGAGTTAGGAAAACCTATGGACGCGATATATTAGGTTGACGTGGACCATTTCATGACTTTGGTCAAGGGACATTTTATAGTTAACTTATGACACGGGTTGGGATACTAGTACGGGAGGTGCAGAGCAAATATACATGATAGATACCTTGGGATATTATACTTGATAGGAACCTGACGATGTGATCCTTTGATTTACCTCGACACCGTAGTTTATCATGATACCTTAGTTTATCTTGATACCGTAGTTCACCCTGTTATCTTGGTTTAGTTTATCTATCTTGTCGTCATCCTTATGTTTACTTTCAGTTTATGCATGTCATGTTACCTTTACCTGTTTTTATGCTGGAAGTAGATAAGACTTACCAGTCTTTATGACTGACCCCGTTTTTCTTTCGCCTCTTTGTCTTCCGTTTCCCCCACCCCCCCCCCCCCCCTAGGTTTTCAGGGAGGAAATGCTGTTGTTTAGTTCAGACCTCTTATGCTTGAAGGTCATCATGTATAGCTTGGTCTTCTCTTGGCTATGGCTGCTTCACCGCTTTGTTTTGGGGAATAATTTATGAAAAGTTTTTATGCTTCTTTACTATTGCAGGGCAGGTTTTGATGTATTCTGATGAAAAGGACTTTAGACCTTATTTTATAAAGTGATGAAATTTGTTTTACTTCCGCTGTTTTAAATATGTTCTGTCTTGTAATATTTCTGTGCATGTTTACCTCGATAATACTTCACCAAACCTAGTGCATTGCCTTTTTGAGTGACCCTAGCAGAGGTGGGGTGTTACATTACAACACACAAATATTATCAGTTGTGATAATTTCATTATTTTTTAGATTGGCTTGGATATATTATTTTTTCTTGAATTACAGTGATACATCTAGAAATTCATCTTATATTCATGATCATCATGGTTGAAATTGGTTTGTTTGAAATCATCTGAAATTCTTGATATTTTGAATATTACACACCTTTCAAATATGAAATTATCAATCTTGTGTGACTTATTCATTATATCTCAAACCTGATAATGATTCAAGTGATTTCAAATAAATTATTTTTAATTTTTTCGTATCATGAATACCTCTCAAACTTGATGTAAATGATCTGAATTTTCTTTGGGCCTGTCAAAAATAATTTGGAAAAATTCATTGAAAATCCGGTATTGAAACTCATTGTTATTTCATGATTACTTGATTTAAATATATGTTTGTTTAAAATCATTTGAAATTATTAATTTACTGAATCACACACATATCTTGGATCTGAAATTTATAATCTGGTGTGATTGATTCATTGAATCTTGATTTTTCAATTTTCCTCAAATGATTTAAAATAAACTAAATTTTATAATCTTGGATCATGGAATATATTTTGAGACCATCAGCAACATCTTCTGACAAGTCTGCTATGCTATTGGTTTCTGTGCTGCTCTGATACTACTTTTGAAAATGATCTTAGATAACTATTTGTTTTGATTAAAATTGACTGCTGCTGAAATCATTTTGCTTGTCTTGTCTGCTTGGACCTTATGATTGATTTTCTGTTTGTCTGTGATATCCTGGTTTGTCTCCGGTGTCTTGTTACAATCCTCATTAGTAGGGACACCAAGTGGTATCAGAAGTGCCTTACATTTGTCTCACTCATCTGCACTTAGATTCTATATCTTCACCTTGTATAGATCCACACACTCTTTTTGCCTTGTACAAATTTTTTTCCTCTTGTTTTGTATAGATCTCCATATCCCTCTTGTAATTGATTTTCAATTTTAAAATTATTTATTGATTATTCATTCAGAAATTGAAATCTATATCAAAATTGAACTGTATTTATAATTCATTAAAATTATAACAGATTTTGAAATTGTGATGAATTGTGACTGCAGTATATTTCTCAATAAGAGGAGATTTTATTTATGTTTTCATGATGGTTGAACATATATTATAATATCTTTGAATTGGCAATTATTTCATGACCATCTCCTTTATCTATCATCTTTCTGCCATCCATGATAATTTTATATTAATGTGGAGAGTTAATATGTTCTAAAATCTTTTTGAATAAACAGTGGAAATATTTGTGATAGAAATGAGACTATGTTATTATTCAGAATTAGTGATAATTGAAAATTTTCAATGATCCCCGTACAGTCAAGCATATTTCATAATATAATTAATTTAGAAATTTATTTCACAGTCCATTTCTATACCTACCACATTTCTATCATTCATATTAGTTTTATATACCGAGAAGTTTTTCTTTTGAAGCCGAAAACAATAAATATATATAATTAATACATAAGTGTGTCTCCTCTCATTTAAAAATCCAAGCTCTGGTCAAGCATGGTTACGAGACAACTTATAATTTAAGCTGCGACTGACCTCATTTAAAAATCCAAGCTCTGGTTATGCGTGGTCAGTGTGCTCTTAAATAAATAAAAAATGTGTTATAAATAGAAATTAATTTGAAATTCTCCTTGGTATGTAAAAACCAGCCTATCAATCCATATTCTAATCTGTGAAATTTGTTAATATCTTATGACGTATTATGATTTGTTGATTGATAAGTATTGGGATTTTATATTATTCGATTTTGTCACTTTTTTTGAGGAAGACACTCGATTTTGTCATTTAAACTGAATTATTAACTATAGTCCAAATCCATCACTGTTTTTATGCTCATTTTTACAAAATCTTTTGAAAATAATTGGAAATCCTTTTTTGTAACTCTCTCCATTTTATATAAAATTCATCGTAAATCCATCATTCTCTACAATGTGAAATATGCCACATGTGTTGTATATAACGTAGTTATATATACAATTATATGATTTTTGTTTGATGATAACAAACAAATATATATTATCTTAAATGTATTTGTTACTGTACTGTTATATCACATCTCAGACAAGAATATAATATTTCTGTTTAAATAAAATACGACTGTACAAAATTCCAAATATTCACATAGTATTTTATTTGAATAGAATATTTTATTTCAAAATATAAACAATACAAATTTTATACTCCACTATTTGTACATCACTAATACGCTTTTCAATACACTCAATTTAACACACAGTTTCTCTCTACATCACTCACGCTTGGTTATACAAGACTCATATATTCATATACAAACACTTGTGCTGATATTCACTAACATTGCTCTTGTTCTAAATTTTCTATCTTCAGTCTTCACTGTCAGTCCAGTCTTCACAGCTCTGTCAGTCCAGTCTTCATGTTTACCTGTCACACATGAAACACACACACAGTACACTGCAATAGAAATAATACTGAATACATGCAAATATAATTTTTATTTTTAAAATTTTATTTGCCTCAGATTTCTGGTGTGTTTCTCATCATTTTTCATGACTTGATCTGATGCATCTGTGTCTAGGCAGACAGTTTGTATATGTACAGGGACAGGAAAATTTATCTGATGGCTGCATATATACATGTGTATAAATATACACGTGTACACTGCCTCGCCAATCAGCGAGCAACTGAGGAGTAGCCACGTGGACCATCTCGACTCAGTGCAACACTCAATCAACAAAACAAAAGTCAAGACAACAAACATTCAAAGCCAGGGCCAAAGCAATAAAATCAAAGCCAGAAGTATAAGAACAACTCAGCTAACATGAAGCAACTTGTGTCAACATGGCACAAGTAAAATTCAGTTTTCAAGTGTTTACAAGTGGTCGAGCACAATAACTGACAAAGTAAGCAAGCCAGCCAACACACATGCACATGGTCAAAGGAAACAGGGTCAAAACAGTTTAGTGAAATTTAACATTTAAAAGCAACCAAGTATACATGAAGCAAGTCAGTGTGCAGCATGACAAGAGTACATAACAGAAATGATACAGCAGCAAAAGTGGTTAAAAATGCGATGTACATTTATTGTGCAACTCATAAGCTAATGATGCATTTCAGTTTTAAATGTTGACAAGCATACACGAAGACAACACGCACAAATGGATGGAAATTCAATTTACAATGGTGCATCTGTATGGTAAGTTCAGATTCAAGTCTCAAGGCAGCAACATATGTTTCAAGATTGTCACAGCAGCTAATACATATATAAAGAGCAGTGCAAAACTTCATAGCAACATGTACAAGATTGGTTCTGCACTACACACAAATACATGGAGGTAATACAATTCACTTATGCATGGAGCATGGAGCAATATTTCACTGAACAACAATACGGTGCATCAACAATGAAGAGAAATCATGGTCAAATAGGGTGATGCTATGTACTTAGCAGTGAACAAGCATAAGTAATAAAGGCAAGAAGTGTTCATGGTCCAGCAAAGTATCGAGACATGCAAACAGATTAACGTATATACAGTCATCAACACAGCATGGTTTAATACCAACCAAATGGAAGACAAATGGTTCAGCAACTAAAAGTGCAGTTCAAGTGACCATGGCAACAACACGCAAATATGCAAGATTGGTCGAGTACAATGCACGGCAGTTTATACATGTTGCATATAAAACTCAGAAATGAATGGTGAAGCAAGTGATGTTCAATGGTGCACCACAAATACATGAGACAACATGCAGTCCATAACAGCAAGCCCAAACGACATGGTTCATAATGGCAAATACTTGGAGCAATGAATACATAAGGATATGTAAATGCAGCAATTTCAGGTGCATGCACAAAATATAGCAAAAATTGTTTCAAGTGTAGAAATAATGATTCCAGAAGTCATGTTTTATTTCCAGAAAAGAAAATCACATTTGGGATTTGACGCGAGTGTTAAATTGTTTACAAGAATTCAACAATTCAAATATGCAAATTTCATATCCATCAATCTGTTTCCTGTTTTGGCAAACAATCCATTTTCACTCCAGAACTACAGCATTAAAATCAGTAATGAATTTTGGCAAATGTTTTTATGAAATCAGTTTGCAAAGATATTGCTGTTTTTTCCTTTTTAGAAATCATTAATTCACCACATTCATAGAAGAAAAGGAATTCGACCAGAAATAGGAACAATTACTGTGAATTATTTTGGCAAGTTTTTATAATCAGAAAGGGGCACAAATCAATTTCGAGATTAGTTTCAGAAATGCAAATGTCTTTTTCAAAGACCAGAAAATCACACATGTTTTTCAAAGCCGAGGAATCCATTTTTATTTAAGGCAAAAGAGGAAATCACGCAAGGAATTTCCAAAGGCAGCAAATCGATTCGACAGTGGTTCACAAATTCAAAAATTCAGCCAAGGAAGCAAAAGGGGAAACACGCAAATCAGGGCAAGTCATTTTGAATGAAATCAGAGTAATAGGGTTTCTATTTTACCCTATAAACAGCACCACTTCATCACTGGCAAGGGTGAATTGAAATCATACATCAAAAATTCAGAGCAATCGATTTTAAATCAGAGAACTTACAAAGGGTTTCGATTGATATCTCAAGCCAAAGCAACCGAAGAACAGAACCATCATTGCATTCGATTCTACGGAGGAATTCCAGAGACAAAATCATCAATTGCAGTTTGATTTGGAAGATTTCAGAAACCCTAGGAAGCGGCCGCCATTTTTAATTTCCAGAGCAAAAGAGAGAAGGATCGGGACACAAATGAAAAGGGTGCAACGCAAACTTAGTGGCCAGCCAAGTGAACTCAACTAAAAAAAAGGGGATGACCCCTTTAATTAATCTCCTTAGGGTTTTTCTTGTTATTTTAAATTGTATTGTTTTTATTTTTGCATTTTGAATTTCTTTTGTAAACAAACGAATCAGTGTCTAGATCTGTAAAGTCTAGGATATCAGTCAGGGTGTTGACTGTCAGATTCAGAGTCTGTAGAATCTGGGATTACGGATTACGGGGTTGTAATTCGGGGAAATCTGATCGAGGGGATATTGATCAGTCTAGGGTTATAAGCATAGGGTTAGAATAGGAGCAGGGTTTTCGAGTGTACATGGTTTTGTATGCGGGAACTGTTCTATCACCTAGTAGAAACCTTAGAAATGCAGCAGTAGGCAGGTTTTTGCCGAAGCTGGGTATATCTGTGTGTGATTTATTCTCTGCATGTAACACCCCACCTCCGTTAAGGTCACTCACAAAGGGAATGCCTTAACTTTGGTGGAGCATTTTAGTAAACAGAACATAAACTTACAAGACAGATAAAACAGTACTTGAAATTTTTTTAACTTTATTACAGGGGAAACAGAAATTAATATGGTTACATCCTTTCAAATTTCAGAATTCAAGTACAAAATATCAGTCTTGTACAAAAGCCTTCAAAATGCATGGTTTAAAATCATAATCCCCATGGAACGGAAGCTATACAGAGCCAAGCCATACTTTAAGCACTTCAAGCAAAGAGAAATCCGGATCAAGCTAAAGTATTTCCCTCCTTGGATAACCTGGAGGGGGGAAATGGAAGAAAGGAGGCGAAACAACAAGGGTCAGACAAAAAGTCTGGCAAGTCCAGTGACTTTCAGCATATGAACAGATAATAATATTATGATATGAACATAAAACTGGATGTGAGATAACTGTAACAGGTGTAGCAGATATAACAGAAAAGCAGAATGATATAAACTATTGTTTTACACTTCTCTGCACTAATACTAGTATAGCAGAATTAGGTGTCACCCTAATGTCTAAATTGAAGCAGGAACGGGTACAGAATACTTTAACAGAAACAGAATGCTAATAATGGGCCTTTACTACCCGATCAGAAACAGACAGAAGCAGAAACAGATTTATCCCTACGGAAACAGAATGTAGAATTAGGTGTACACTAGTAATGGGCCTTTACCACCCGAACAGACGGTACCACACAGAAACAGACAGGTGTTACCACCCAACAGAAACAGACGGTACTAACAGAAACAAACAGAACTAAGCGTACCCTAAAACCCTACCCCAAGCGATCGGCTCCCTAATACATAAATATCCTGTGTCGGCCCCACAGTAGGGTGTATCACTCCCTAAAGTGACAACCAATTGGCACAGACCTATTTACAGATGTCACGGCGTCTTACATCCTCAGAGGCAGACCGGGATCCATGCACGCACATGACCCGGTTGGAACGCACCATCAACACCCCTCGCCATTATCAGAATGAACCACTTATAATTAGTTCAGTAAGCGTGCCCGGACCCTACCTACTGTTGGGTCAAAGTTTTGATACCAGAAAGGGTTACTGACTAATATGGGTCCCAAACAACAGATGACACAAGTAATTCCCCTCCTAACCTTGTGTCCCCAGACTAACAGATCTCAGATTAACTTGTTTACAAGTTCAGACATAGAGAATTCAGATTTACTAGTTCACAGATTAAGTTAACAAGTTTTCAGACTAACAGATCAGATGTACAGATTTTTCAGATTTGTCTAACTTTGTATTGGGCCTACAGATTCATGGACGGGTTTACTACACCTATTAATCCAGTTGGTTTAACCCTATTTTCCCCCAATACGTTTTAGACGTCATTCTTATCTTAGATTTGCATTAATTAATTATTAATGCCTAGACCTCTCACATTAGGTCGCTAGCTTGTGGCCGCTGGATGGGCCGGGCGGTTCCGGGCAGACTTCTGCCACAAGCCAGACCTAACCACGTGTCCTAAGCAGGTTATGACTAACTTCTCACATTAGAACCTATTGTTTGCGGCCACTGGATGTGCCGGGCGGTTCCGGGCAGAATTACGCCGCAAACTCATTCTAACCTCGAGTTAGTCACGTTTATCTTTGCGGCCAATTAATTAATAATTTACCGTTTATGCGCACGCCCAATATATATGCCAATTCAGATTATATCAATAACAGGATGATTATATCAACACAGTAGATAACAGATTTTAGTAGATAACATATTTTATATGACTTAACGGATTTAACAGATTTAGCAACTTAACAGATTTTGGCATATAACAGGTTAGGCATTTCAACCGACAAATTTAACAGATTAGGCATTTCAATCTAATTAGCAGTCTAGGCAATATAACAAAACTAGCAGTTTAGGCAACTTGGCAAATTAGCAGATTTAGCAAATTTAATATTTCTAAAGGTTCTATTTACATGCCTTGCCTAATCATAAATTGGCCTAAATTCATATGCCTACATAATTGTCATGATTCACAACATATACTCCATGTTTGCATAAGCGCAGAATATGGACATAATTTGCCATATAACATATGTTCCAATTTTTGTTAAACTAGCATTTTACAGCAGATTCACATATAAATTATACCAAATATAACCATTAATTTCAATGCATGCCATATATCCAAAAATCCCTATTTAGGTGTAATCACAATAATAGATATCCTAATTAATGTAAATCTTTACACCTAAGTTTCCATATCTTCTTCTTTTTAAGTCATGAATCATTATGCAAACTATACCCAACAATCTAAATCTTTAAATCATATCTTCTAAAAATCAGATCTTGACTTTTATATGCATTTTGTCCAAAGTCTCAAATCATATGTAATCTTACAGTGGTTCCTCTTCTTCTTTTATCACAAAATATGCATAGGTCTAAAACTAGTTTATAACATATGCTTATTTTTCTAATTAATTACAGATCTAAATAACATATGTTCATTTCTCTAATTAGTTACAGATCTAGATTACAACGTACACTATGCATACAACATATATAAATTATATGTTTACAGTCAAATTCATGCATCCAATCCCAAGTCATATGTCAATATATTTTATGCCTCAGATCTAAAGTCATATGTTCAATTCAGTCTCGTCAAATTTCGCATCATTCATTATTTATCCCAAAATTTGCGTTCATACGTTAATCTCTTATGAGATTAGGCACAGGCTCGTGGTAGCCTGGCTATAGAAACAGAAAGGAAGCAGAAAGGGATACAGAACAGTCACAGAAAAACAGATCTGACAGATATACAATCTCAGATTCAGATTTAAAAGCATATCAGAATTATAATTAATGTTTATAGCAGAAAATAACTGTACTTGCCTTGATTGGATTAAAGAAAGAACTTTAGTTGTTACAGAATTGTTGCAGAAGCTTTTATCTCAAATTTGAATTTAGGATGATGTTGATTGACTTCTAGTTTTGATTCTAGCAGAGTAGCGACGCCATTTTTATTTTTAATTAGAAGAAGAGAGCAATGGAGGCTAGAGAATTGTGTAAGAGACTTAGGTTTAGGTTAGGGATGTATTTATAGGAGGATATGGTGATTTAGAGCCTTCAGATCAGTCCAGAAGTCATCAGAATCGCACAGCTCGAATACACATCATCCAGCCACTCAAAAGAAGACACGTCACCTCAGAACACTCCAGAATTCGGTGCTGGATTTGTATGGGCGCACTTGGCAGGTGCGCCCGTGTATTTTTGTACTGGCGCACTTCACAAGTGCGCCAGTGTATTCTGGCCTGTTTCCGGTTTTTCTGCCTAACTTCATTCGTCCATATCTTCTTCATACGGACTCCGATTTACGCAAACTCGGACTCTATTTCGCGTATTTTTCCGAGACGAACACAATGGCGTAACCCGTTTCCCTTATTTCTTCTCATAAAATTTAATTATACCTTGATTTTTAACTCTTATGTTTACAGAAAATACGGGGTGTTACATTCTCCCCTCCTTAGAGGATTTCGTCCCCGAAATCTTCAAGTTAAGAAGAATGTGTCCTACTATCCAATCACCCATCTTCTCAACCATCATCCACAAGCATCCATTGTCCTTAGAAAACTTCTAATGTTGTATGAACATATGCAAAAGTGTGTGTATATGTTCCTTATCTAATGCAAAGATCAGGCGGTCTACTGATTCAGTTGACCTCCTTAATGCGAATTATGTCAGTGCCATGAGTCCAACATGTATGCAATAGAATTCTAATGATATATATTATTTCTATATGAGTGCACAATCATTCACTCAAATGCAACATCCATGTGCTGAATCAATCATTTTGCATCCACAAGAATTGAAAAATGCTCACCCATCCACATGCAGTATGAGAGTGTTTTCGAGCCAATCTAGTGCCTAGTGTGTGTATATGCATCCACAGGCAACCACTAGCAACCACTTGCATCCACTTGCAACCATCAAACATAACATGTCTCAAACACATGTTTACACCCATTAGTTTCTACCTAAAGTTCGAAGATTCGATCGATAGGATACAGTCGAATGATGGAAGCGAGTACAGATAGAACGAAAATTTGGTTCCCATTAGACATGGGTCCTAAGTATCGGCCCCAAAGACCGAAACCAACATCAAATTGACACCCAGAGGATTACCTTCTTTAGACAATGTCAAAACTGGAAATTCTATCAAAAGTATTTAGATATTTACAGACTACTGGTACAGATCATGTTCCCTAATGATTCTTAGGAAGCTAAGCATGATAAAATCATACCCCACGAAAACTCAGAATGTATGCGTCATACTTGACGCCTAACACAGATATCTCTCAAACCCCAATCTATCACAAACAGGTTAATCATAACCCTTATGGGTTTGAGTCTACAGCGGAATCAGAAACAATACTAGTATTAAAGTGCAGAGTATCGATTACAGAATCAAAATGCCATAATCAGAAAGAGTTTTAACTCAACAATCAGATAAAGAAATTAAACTTCTCACAGAAAGTTTTCCTAATTCTATCCTATCCACTAGCATCGAGAGTGTTTGCCTGCCCTCCAGAAGTAGGTCCTATCTTCTGCCCTTGCCCTCGTTTCTTCGGGCAATCCCTAGTGAAGTGTCGCATCTCACCACAGTTGAAGCAAGCGGCCTTCTTTGGATCCACTTTCTTATCGTGTGTCCTATCCATTTCTCCCATGTACGTTCTCCATTCGTGACCTTCCACCAAAATGAAGCTTCATCCTTCATTAACCAAGCAGTTGGTTGAACCTTCCTCCCATCGTCTATCTCAAAGGTACCAACAAGTCCTCCACTTCGTTCAGCCAACTTCTAGCCTCGACAACGTCTCAGTCCCATAAAGCGGTTTTTCGCCCATCGCACGGAAGTTCTTACAAATCTTAGAAAAAGCATCTATACGCGGAGGAAGAGATTCAAAAGGGAAAGAGGAAGGAACTCGAAACAAAGCATCAAAAGAAAGATATATGGCTTTTGGGGATTATGTTTTTTTTTCAAAATAAGCTTTACTTTTGAAAATACTTCTTTTTTTAAAACATAGTTTTCAAAAACTTTTTATCAAATCTGGTAACCTTCAGCTCTGATACCAAGTGTAACACCCCACCTCCGTTAAGGTCACTCACAAAGGGAATGCCTTAACTTTGGTGGAGCATTTTAGTAAACAGAACAGAAACTTACAAGACAGATAAAACAGTACTTGAAATTTTTTTAACTTTATTACAGGGGAAACAGAAATTAATATGGTTACATCCTTTCAAATTTCAGAATTCAAGTACAAAATATCAGTCTTGTACAAAAGCCTTCAAAATGCATGGTTTAAAATCATAATCCCCATGGAACGGAAGCTATACAGAGCCAAGCCATACTTTAAGCACTTCAAGCAAAGAGAAATCCGGATCAAGCTAAAGTATTTCCCTCCTTGGATAACCTGGAGGGGGGAAACGGAAGAAAGGAGGCGAAACAACAAGGGTCAGACAAAAAGTCTGGCAAGTCCAGTGACTTTCAGCATATGAACAGATAATAATATTATGATATGAACATAAAACTGGATGTGAGATAACTGTAACAGGTGTAGCAGATATAACAGAAAAACAGAATGATATAAACTATTGTTTTACACTTCTCTGCACTAATACTAGTATAGCAGAATTAGGTGTCACCCTAATGTCTAAACTGAAGCAGGAACGGGTACAGAATACTTTAATAGAAACAGAATGCTAATAATGGGCCTTTACTACCCGATCAGAAACAGACAGAAGCAGAAACAAATTTATCCCTACGGAAACAGAATGTAGAATTAGGTGTACACTAGTAATGGGCCTTTACCACCCGAACAGACGGTACCACACAGAAACAGACAGGTGTTACCACCCAACAGAAACAGACGGTACCAACAGAAACAAACAGAACTAAGCGTACCCTAAAACCCTACCCCAAGCGATCGGCTCCCTAATACATAAATATCCTGTGTCGGCCCCACAGTAGGGTGTATCACTCCCTAAAGTGACAACCAATTGGCACAGACCTATTTACAGATGTCACGGCGTCTTACATCCTCAGAGGCAGACCGGGATCCATGCACGCACATGACCCGGTTGGAACGCACCATCAACACCCCTCGCCATTATCAGAATGAACCACTTATAATTAGTTCAGTAAGCGTGCCCGGACCCTACCTACTGTTGGGTCAAAGTTTTGATACCAGAAAGGGTTACTGACTAATATGGGTCCCAAACAACAGATGACACAAGTAATTCCCCACCTAACCTTGTGTCCCCAGACTAACAGATCTCAGATTAACTTGTTTACAAGTTCAGACATAGAGAATTCAGATTTACTAGTTCACAGATTAAGTTAACAAGTTTTCAGACTAAAAGATCAGATGTACAGATTTTTCAGATTTGTCTAACTTTGTATTGGGCCTACAGATTCATGGACGGGTTTACTACACCTATTAATCCAGTTGGTTTAACCCTATTTTCCCCCAATACGTTTTAGACGTCATTCTTATCTTAGATTTGCATTAATTAATTATTAATGCCTAGACCTCTCACATTAGGTCGCTAGCTTGTGGCAGCTGGATGGGCTGGGCGGTTCCGGGCAGACTTCTGCCACAAGCCAGACCTAACCTCGTGTCTTAAGCAGGTTATGACTAACTTCTCACATTAGAACCTATTGTTTGCGGCCACTGGATGTGCCGGGCGGTTCCGGGCAGAATTACGCCGCAAACTCATTCTAACCTCGAGTTAGTCACGTTTATCTTTGCGGCCAATTAATTAATAATTTACCGTTTATGCGCACGCCCAATATATATGCCAATTCAGATTATATCAATAACAGGATGATTATATCAACACAGTAGATAACAGATTTTAGTAGATAACATATTTTATATGACTTAACGGATTTAACAGATTTAGCAACTTAACAGATTTTGGCATATAACAGGTTAGGCATTTCAACCGACAAATTTAACAGATTAGGCATTTCAATCTAATTAGCAGTCTAGGCAATATAACAAAACTAGCAGTTTAGGCAACTTGGCAAATTAGCAGATTTAGCAAATTTAATATTTCTAAAGGTTCTATTTACATGCCTTGCCTAATCATAAATTGGCCTAAATTCATATGCCTACATAATTGTCATGATTCACAACATATACTCCATGTTTGCATAAGCGCAGAATATGGACATAATTTGCCATATAACATATGTTCCAATTTTTGTTAAACTAGCATTTTACAGCAGATTCACATATAAATTATACCAAATATAACCATTAATTTCAATGCATGCCATATATCCAAAAATCCCTATTTAGGTGTAATCACAATAATAGATATCCTAATTAATGTAAATCTTTACACCTAAGTTTCCATATCTTCTTATTTTTAAGTCATGAATCATTATGCAAACTATACCCAACAATCTAAATCTTTAAATCATATCTTCTAAAAATCAGATCTTGACTTTTATATGCATTTTGTCCAAAGTCTCAAATCATATGTAATCTTACAGTGGTTCCTCTTCTTCTTTTATCACAAAATATGCATAGGTCTAAAACTAGTTTATAACATATGCTTATTTTTCTAATTAATTACAGATCTAAATAACATATGTTCATTTCTCTAATTAGTTACAGATCTAGATTACAACGTACACTATGCATACAACATATATAAATTATATGTTTACAGTCAAATTCATGCATCCAATCCCAAGTCATATGTCAATATATTTTATGCCTCAGATCTAAAGTCATATGTTCAATTCAGTCTCGTCAAATTTCGCATCATTCATTATTTATCCCAAAATTTGCGTTCATACGTTAATCTCTTATGAGATTAGGCACAGGCTCGTGGTAGCCTGGCTATAGAAACAGAAAGGAAGCAGAAAGGGATACAGAACAGTCACAGAAAAACAGATCTGACAGATATACAATCTCAGATTCAGATTTAAAAGCATATCAGAATTATAATTAATGGTTATAGCAGAAAATAACTGTACTTGCCTTGATTGGATTAAAGAAAGAACTTTAGTTGTTACAGAATTGTTGCAGAAGCTTTTATCTCAAATTTGAATTTAGGATGATGTTGATTGACTTCTAGTTTTGATTCTAGCAGAGTAGCAACGCCATTTTTATTTTTAATTAGAAGAAGAGAGCAATGGAGGCTAGAGAATTGTGTAAGAGACTTAGGTTTAGGTTAGGGATGTATTTATAGGAGGATAGGGTGATTTAGAGCCTTCAGATCAGTCCAGAAGTCATCAGAATCGCACAGCTCGAATACACATCATCCAGCCACTCAAAAGAAGACACGTCACCTCAGAACACTCCAGAATTCGGTGCTGGATTTGTATGGGCGCACTTGGCAGGTGCGCCAGTGTATTTTTGTACTGGCGCACTTCACAAGTGCGCCAGTGTATTCTGGCCTGTTTCCGGTTTTTCTGCCTAACTTCGTTCGTCCATATCTTCTTCATACGGACTCCGATTTACGCAAACTCGGACTCTATTTCGCGTATTTTTCCGAGACGAACACAATGGCGCAACCCGTTTCCCTTATTTCTTCTCATAAAATTTAATTATACCTTGATTTTTAACTCTTATGTTTACAGAAAATACGGGGTGTTACATTCTCCCCTCCTTAGAGGATTTCGTCCCCGAAATCTTCAAGTTAAGAAGAATGTGTCCTACTATCCAATCACCCATCTTCTCAACCATCATCCACAAGCATCCATTGTCCTTAGAAAACTTCTAATGTTGTATGAACATATGCAAAAGTGTGTGTATATGTTCCTTATCTAATGCAAAGATCAGGCGGTCTACTGATTCAGTTGACCTCCTTAATGCGAATTATGTCAGTGCCATGAGTCCAACATGTATGCAATAGAATTCTAATGATATATATTATTTCTATATGAGTGCACAATCATTCACTCAAATGCAACATCCATGTGCTGAATCAATCATTTTGCATCCACAAGAATTGAAAAATGCTCACCCATCCATATGCAGTATGAGAGTGTTTTCGAGCCAATCTAGTGCCTAGTGTGTGTATATGCATCCACAGGCAACCACTAGCAACCACTTGCATCCACTTGCAACCATCAAACATAACATGTCTCAAACACATGTTTACACCCATTAGTTTCTACCTAAAGTTCGAAGATTCGATCGATAGGATACAGTCGAATGATGGAAGCGAGTACAGATAGAACGAAAATTTGGTTCCCATTAGACATGGGTCCTAAGTATCGGCCCCAAAGACCGAAACCAACATCAAATTGACACCCAGAGGATTACCTTCTTTAGACAATGTCAAAACTGGAAATTCTATCAAAAGTATTTAGACATTTACAGACTACTGGTACAGATCATGTTCCCTAATGATTCTTAGGAAGCTAAGCATGATAAAATCATACCCCACGAAAACTCAGAATGTATGCGTCATACTTGACGCCTAACACAGATATCTCTCAAACCCCAATCTATCACAAACAGGTTAATCATAACCCTTATGGGTTTGAGTCTACAGCGGAATCAGAAACAATACTAGTATTAAAGTGCAGAGTATCGATTACAGAATCAAAATGCCATAATCAGAAAGAGTTTTAACTCAACAATCAGATAAAGAAATTAAACTTCTCACAGAAAGTTTTCCTAATTCTATCCTATCCACTAGCATCGAGAGTGTTTGCCTGCCCTCCAGAAGTAGGTCCTATCTTCTGCCCTTGCCCTCGTTTCTTCGGGCAGTCCCTAGTGAAGTGTCGCATCTCACCACAGTTGAAGCAAGCGGCCTTCTTTGGATCCACTTTCTTATCGTGTGTCCTATCCATTTCTCCCATGTACGTTCTCCATTCGTGACCTTCCACCAAAATGAAGCTTCATCCTTCATTAACCAAGCAGTTGGTTGAACCTTCCTCCCATCGTCTATCTCAAAGGTACCAACAAGTCCTCCACTTCGTTCAGCCAACTTCTAGCCTCGACAACGTCTCAGTCCCATAAAGCGGTTTTTCGCCCATCGCACGGAAGTTCTTACAAATCTTAGAAAAAGCATCTATACGCGGAGGAAGAGATTCAAAAGGGAAAGAGGAAGGAACTCGAAACAAAGCATCAAAAGAAAGATATATGGCTTTTGGGGATTATGTTTTTTTTCAAAATAAGCTTTACTTTTGAAAATACTTCTTTTTTTAAAACATAGTTTTCAAAAACTTTTTATCAAATCTGGTAACCTTCAGCTCTGATACCAAGTGTAACACCCCACCTCCGTTAAGGTCACTCACAAAGGGAATGCCTTAACTTTGGTGGAGCATTTTAGTAAACAGAACAGAAACTTACAAGACAGATAAAACAGTACTTGAATTTTTTTTAACTTTATTACAGGGGAAACAGAAATTAATATGGTTACATCCTTTCAAATTTCAGAATTCAAGTACAAAATATCAGTCTTGTACAAAAGCCTTCAAAATGCATGGTTTAAAATCATAATCCCCATGGAACGGAAGCTATACAGAGCCAAGCCATACTTTAAGCACTTCAAGCAAAGAGAAATCCGGATCAAGCTAAAGTATTTCCCTCCTTGGATAACCTGGAGGGGGGAAACGGAAGAAAGGAGGCGAAACAACAAGGGTCAGACAAAAAGTCTGGCAAGTCCAGTGACTTTCAGCATATGAACAGATAATAATATTATGATATGAACATAAAACTGGATGTGAGATAACTGTAACAGGTGTAGCAGATATAACAGAAAAACAGAATGATATAAACTATTGTTTTACACTTCTCTGCACTAATACTAGTATAGCAGAATTAGGTGTCACCCTAATGTCTAAACTGAAGCAGGAACGGGTACAGAATACTTTAACAGAAACAGAATGCTAATAATGGGCCTTTACTACCCGATCAGAAACAGACAGAAGCAGAAACAAATTTATCCCTACGGAAACAGAATGTAGAATTAGGTGTACACTAGTAATGGGCCTTTACCACCCGAACAGACGGTACCACACAGAAACAGACAGGTGTTACCACCCAACAGAAACAGACGGTACCAACAGAAACAAACAGAACTAAGCGTACCCTAAAACCATACCCCAAGCGATCGGCTCCCTAATACATAAATATCCTGTGTCGGCCCCACAGTAGGGTGTATCACTCCCTAAAGTGACAACCAATTGGCACAGACCTATTTACAGATGTCACGACGTCTTACATCCTCAGAGGCAGACCGGGATCCATGCACGCACATGACCCGGTTGGAACGCACCATCAACACCCCTCGCCATTATCAGAATGAACCACTTATAATTAGTTCAGTAAGCGTGCCCGGACCCTACCTACTGTTGGGTCAAAGTTTTGATACCAGAAAGGGTTACTGACTAATATGGGTCCCAAACAACAGATGACACAAGTAATTCCCCACCTAACCTTGTGTCCCCAGACTAACAGATCTCAGATTAACTTGTTTACAAGTTCAGACATAGAGAATTCAGATTTACTAGTTCACAGATTAAGTTAACAAGTTTTCAGACTAAAAGATCAGATGTACAGATTTTTCAGATTTGTCTAACTTTGTATTGGGCCTACAGATTCATGGACGGGTTTACTACACCTATTAATCCAGTTGGTTTAACCCTATTTTCCCCCAATACGTTTTAGACGTCATTCTTATCTTAGATTTGCATTAATTAATTATTAATGCCTAGACCTCTCACATTAGGTCGCTAGCTTGTGGCAGCTGGATGGGCTGGGCGGTTCCGGGCAGACTTCTGCCACAAGCCAGACCTAACCTCGTGTCTTAAGCAGGTTATGACTAACTTCTCACATTAGAACCTATTGTTTGCGGCCACTGGATGTGCCGGGCGGTTCCGGGCAGAATTACGCCGCAAACTCATTCTAACCTCGAGTTAGTCACGTTTATCTTTGCGGCCAATTAATTAATAATTTACCGTTTATGCGCACGCCCAATATATATGCCAATTCAGATTATATCAATAACAGGATGATTATATCAACACAGTAGATAACAGATTTTAGTAGATAACATATTTTATATGACTTAACGGATTTAACAGATTTAGCAACTTAACAGATTTTGGCATATAACAGGTTAGGCATTTCAACCGACAAATTTAACAGATTAGGCATTTCAATCTAATTAGCAGTCTAGGCAATATAACAAAACTAGCAGTTTAGGCAACTTGGCAAATTAGCAGATTTAGCAAATTTAATATTTCTAAAGGTTCTATTTACATGCCTTGCCTAATCATAAATTGGCCTAAATTCATATGCCTACATAATTGTCATGATTCACAACATATACTCCATGTTTGCATAAGCGCAGAATATGGACATAATTTGCCATATAACATATGTTCCAATTTTTGTTAAACTAGCATTTTACAGCAGATTCACATATAAATTATACCAAATATAACCATTAATTTCAATGCATGCCATATATCCAAAAATCCCTATTTAGGTGTAATCACAATAATAGATATCCTAATTAATGTAAATCTTTACACCTAAGTTTCCATATCTTCTTATTTTTAAGTCATGAATCATTATGCAAACTATACCCAACAATCTAAATCTTTAAATCATATCTTCTAAAAATCAGATCTTGACTTTTATATGCATTTTGTCCAAAGTCTCAAATCATATGTAATCTTACAGTGGTTCCTCTTCTTCTTTTATCACAAAATATGCATAGGTCTAAAACTAGTTTATAACATATGCTTATTTTTCTAATTAATTACAGATCTAAATAACATATGTTCATTTCTCTAATTAGTTACAGATCTAGATTACAACGTACACTATGCATACAACATATATAAATTATATGTTTACAGTCAAATTCATGCATCCAATCCCAAGTCATATGTCAATATATTTTATGCCTCAGATCTAAAGTCATATGTTCAATTCAGTCTCGTCAAATTTCGCATCATTCATTATTTATCCCAAAATTTGCGTTCATACGTTAATCTCTTATGAGATTAGGCACAGGCTCGTGGTAGCCTGGCTATAGAAACAGAAAGGAAGCAGAAAGGGATACAGAACAGTCACAGAAAAACAGATCTGACAGATATACAATCTCAGATTCAGATTTAAAAGCATATCAGAATTATAATTAATGGTTATAGCAGAAAATAACTGTACTTGCCTTGATTGGATTAAAGAAAGAACTTTAGTTGTTACAGAATTGTTGCAGAAGCTTTTATCTCAAATTTGAATTTAGGATGATGTTGATTGACTTCTAGTTTTGATTCTAGCAGAGTAGCAACGCCATTTTTATTTTTAATTAGAAGAAGAGAGCAATGGAGGCTAGAGAATTGTGTAAGAGACTTAGGTTTAGGTTAGGGATGTATTTATAGGAGGATAGGGTGATTTAGAGCCTTCAGATCAGTCCAGAAGTCATCAGAATCGCACAGCTCGAATACACATCATCCAGCCACTCAAAAGAAGACACGTCACCTCAGAACACTCCAGAATTCGGTGCTGGATTTGTATGGGCGCACTTGGCAGGTGCGCCAGTGTATTTTTGTACTGGCGCACTTCACAAGTGCGCCAGTGTATTCTGGCCTGTTTCCGGTTTTTCTGCCTAACTTCGTTCGTCCATATCTTCTTCATACGGACTCCGATTTACGCAAACTCGGACTCTATTTCGCGTATTTTTCCGAGACGAACACAATGGCGCAACCCGTTTCCCTTATTTCTTCTCATAAAATTTAATTATACCTTGATTTTTAACTCTTATGTTTACAGAAAATACGGGGTGTTACACTGCATTTCTGTTTCTGCTATATTATGTTATCTGTGTACTATTATATATCTCGTTAGAATTTTAATTCAGTTAAAAACTGTGATAAACCCTATTCACCCCTCCCCCCCCCCCCTTCTAGGGTTATTCTAGATCCAACAAGTGGTATCAGAGCAGGTATTCTGTTAACTCTAGAGTGATGGTGATTTCTAGTTGTCAGTCAATAGAGAGTCAGTCCAGTTCGTCTCCAACTATTTTCGATGGAACAGATTTTTTAAACTGGAAATCCAAAATGGAATTTTATTTAAAATCTATTAATATTAAGTATTGGGATGTAGTAATTAATGGATTTGATAGTGTAGATATTAATTACAATACTCGTGCTATGAAAATTATACTTGACTATCTTGGTACTGAACAGTTTAATCTTATCGGCCATTGTTTATCTGCACAGGAAATCTGGGATACTCCCAGTACAAAGTATGGAAGATCTGACAACGGTAGCTCAAAACCCAAGAAAGTCAACTCAGATTCAGAATTCTGTTTAACAGGATTTACAAATGAAAATTCAGAAGGATCTGATGATGGAGAATCAACAGATGCTAAAGTTGAAAATTTCTCATATGAAGATTTGGTTTATATATGTGTTGATTTAACTAAATCTGTTGATAAACTCAAATCTAAAAACAAATCTCTGAAATCTAGAAATTTTGAGTTGACCAGCAAAATTGATGATTTAGAATCACAGCTTGAATATTTTAAAATTTCTTCAAATTCAGTTTGCAAAAATTGTTTGAAATTGAAAACTAATCTTGTTCATCTCAATAAAAATATTCAAAAGTTTGTAAATGAAATTTTGATCTTAAATGAGAACAAGACTGAGTTATCAAATTTGAATAATCTTTTGCAAAAGGAATTTGAAAGTTTTAAGACTGATATATATTCCAAATTTGAAATTGCTGAAAAGGAGAATTTGTTGAAATCCGATTCGATTTTGAAAGAACTGGAAAACGAGATTGAAAAATCCAAGAAATTTGGGTTTGAAAAACAAAAACTTTTTGAATCTGAGATTGCTGAGTCCCAAATCAAAATTAATCTGCTTAAAGACGAAAATTTGGTTTTGAAATCTAATTTTGAAAAATGTAAGATCACTGATAATAATTGTTCAGATTTATTGAAAGAAAATGGTGATCTTGAAACTAAAATTCAACAACTTGAAACAACCCTGGAAAATTTTTTAAATGGTGAGAAATCTTTAAATATGTTGTTGAAAAATCAATTTTCATTGGGAAATAGAAGTGTACTTGGTTTTGGGAAATCTGAGTTTTCTGAAAGGAGAAGCTCAAACGATTTTAAAAATCCTTCAACTTTCTTTGAAAAGAATCGTCTTGATAATTTGAACTTTGTTAATTCCAATGGATTTTTGAATCAAAAGCAAAATTTGAATTTGTTTTGTAATAATTCATCTAAACAATCCTGGATCCCAAAAAGAGATAAAACAAACCTCGTTAAATTCAAACAGATATGGGTTCCAAAGGGAACAAAGGTAAATTCAGATGGATTGTTATACAAGCAAGTCTGGGTACCGAAAGATGTTAATAAAACTGCGAGTGGTTTTTCTAATTTTGTTAGACCACTCAATCCTCTCAACTGTTAGGTACCGAAGAAGGGTGGCTGAGGAACTACTGTGCTGAAAAGAAATTTGAAACCAAGCCTATTTATACTTCTGTATCATTTACAGTTCCTTCATCCAAAATATGTTGAGTTAGAGATTCTGATATACACTGGATTCTGGTATGATCTCTAAACTCACCTCTGTAAATATTTTTCTGTTTTGATTCTTTTTCTTTTGTTTATTTCTTCTTCATCTCCCTTCTATCTCTTTCTTTTGTCTATTCTGATTTGATTTATCACTGCCATTTTTCTTTGTGCTTCTTGAATTGCAGTATTCATGATATTCTGGAAATTTGTTTTGCGTGTACAGAACTCTGATGTTTTTAATTATTTCCAGATCTTGTACTTAATCTTGTAAATATCTGCAATTATTTTGAAGTATATTTTTATTTCTGAATTCATAACAGTGTTGATGTATTCGTGCCATATCTTGAACACTGTTAATTTGAATTCTAAATTTTTGAAGATCTGAATAATTATTGAAATTTCACACTCTTATGCTGTTTTGAGTTTCTTTTAGTTAATTTTGGCAACGCTTAAAATATTATACTCATTATAGTACACTCTGTTATTTATCAGTTGTGATAATTTCTTTAATTTTTCAGATTGGCTTAGACATTTTTTAATCTGTCTTGAATCATTGCTTACATCATGAAATTCACCGTTATTCATGATCATCTGGTTTAGATTTTTTTGTTTGTTTGAGATCATTTGAAATTTTTGATATTTTGAATCTCACACACCTCTCAAATCTGAAGTCATTAATTATGTGTGATTGATTCATTGTATCTCATGATTTACATTTGTCAAATGATTTCGAATAAACCATTATTTTTGGATCATGAATTATTATTCAGTCTTGATGTAAATGATCTGAAATCTCTCTTGTGATTGTCAGAAACATTGTGAATTTTTTTATTTTATTTTTGAAAGATGGTCATTAAGACTCACTGTAATTTCATGATTATTTGATTTGAATATATGTTTGTTTAAAATCATTTGAAATTATTGATTCACTGAATCATACACATATCTTGAATGTGAAACTAATATTTTGGTGTGATCGATTCATTAAATTCTGATATCTTCATGTTCATCAAATGATTTATCATAAACTATGTTTTTAAATCTTGGATCATGAATCATTTTTTTTTGTGATCGACAGATATATCTTTGAATCATTATCTTGACAAGTCTGATTTGAAATTGTTTCTGTTGTGCTGCTCTGATACTGTTTTCAAATAACTGCCTGCTTTAATCTGACTGCTGCTCTGAAAATTGTACCAAATGTGTAATCTTCTCTGTTTGGGCTTTGTGTTTGAAATTTATGTAATCTGAGATATCTAGGGTGTGAATAAATTCCTCGATAAGGGAGACTACAATTGGTATCAGCTTTTTCGTCCATCTGTTTTGAATTTTCACCTTGTATAGACACCATACACATTTTTTTCCCTGATATAAATCTGTATAAATTCCTCTTGTAATTGTTTTTTCAATTTTAAAATTAGTTATTGATTATTCATTCAGAAATTGAAATCAATATCCAAATTGAACTGTATTTATAATACATCAAAATTATTATCAGTTTTTGAAATTGTGATGAACTGTGACTGCAGTATATTTCACAACAAGAGGAGATTTTATTTGGATTTTCATGATAGTTGAATATTTATTATATTATCTTTGAACTGGCAATTATTTCACAACCATCTCCTTTATCTATCACCCGTCTGCCATCCATCATGATTTTATATAAATGTGGAGAGTTTATTTTTAGAAAAAAAAAAGGAAAAATCATCTTGTGTTTAAAACAATGAAAATTAATTGTGATAGAAATGGGACTATATTATTATTCAGAATTAGTGATAATTGAAATTTTTTCAATAATCCCGGTACAGTCGAGCTTATTTCATAATATAATTAATTTAGAAATTTATTTCACAGTCCATTTCTGTACCTACCACATTTCTATCATTCATATTGGTTTCATATACCGAGGAGTTTTTCCTTTATAAAGCTGAAAATGATAAAAATATAATTAATATATAAGAGTATCTCTAACCTCATTTAAAAATCCAAGCTCTGGTTATGCATGGTTATGAGACGTCTTATAATTTAAGCTGCGACTGATCCCATTTAAAAATCCAAGCTCTGGTTATGCGTAGTCAGTGTGCTCTTAAATAAAAAATAAATAAAAAGGAAATAAAGTGCTAAAAATAAAAACAAATTTGAAATTCTCCTCAGTGTATAAAAAACTAGCCTATCAATCCATCTTTCTAATCTGTGAAATGTGTTGAAATATTATGACGTATTATGATTTATTGATTGATAGATATTGGGATTTGAGATTATTAGATCTTGTCACTTAAATTGAATTATTTATTATAGTCCAAATCCATCACTGTTTTTTTTTTGTGCTTTAATTTTATAAAAATCCTTTGAAAATAATTGGAAATGAATTGTTTTTAAATCTCTCTCCGTTTTATATAAAATTCATCGTATATCCGTCATTCTCTACAATGTGAAATATGCCACATGTTCTTAGAATATTATGATTTTTGTTTGACTGATTGAAATTTATGATGACCGTTCTTACTTCTAAGCTGAAATTATATTTTTAGTCAACTTTTATCTGTATTTTAAACTTTGTATCCTTTTGATGATAACAAAAGGGGGGAATGGATTAGATTTTGATTTATGAGTGAATATTTTATAAATATTTTTAATTTTGAAGAGTTATTATTCATTCATTTCACTCATGCACAGTTATAGGGGGAGTTGTCTGTTGTAGGGGGAGCATTCAAATAGGGGGAGTTTCACTATTCACGAACAAACACATTTATTATATATAAAATCTTTCATTTGTTTGTCATCATCAAAAGGGGGAGATTGTTGTATATAACGTAGTTATATATACAATTATATGATTTTTGTTTGATGATAACAAACAAGTATATATTATCTTAAATGTATTTGTTACTATACTGTTATATCACATCTCAGACAAGAATATAATATTTTTGTTTAAATAAAATACGACTGTACAAAATTCCAAATATTCACACAGTATTTTATTTGAATAGAATATTTTATTTCAAAATATAAACAATACAAATTTTATACTCCACTATTTGTACATCACTGATATGCTTTTCAATACACTCAATTTAACACACAGTTTCTCTCTACATCACTCATGCTTGGTTATACAAGACTCACATATTCATATACAGACACTTGTGCTGATATTCACTAACATTGTTCTGGTACTAAATTTTCTATCTTCTGTCTTCACTGTCAGTCCAGTCTTCACAGCTCTGTCAGTCCAGTCTTCATGTTTACCTGTCACACATGAAACACACACAGAGTACACTGCAATAGAAATAATACTGAATACATGCAAATATAATTTTTATTTTTAAAATTTTATTTGCCTCAGATTTCTGGTGTGTTTCTCATCATTTTTCATGAATTGATCTGATGCATCTGTGTCTAGGCAGACAGTTTGTATATGTACAGGGACAGGAAAATTTATCTGATGGCTGCATATATACACGTGTATAAATATACACGTGTACACTGCCTCGTCAATCAGCGAGCAACTGAGGAGTAGCCACGTGGACCATCTCGACTCAGTGCAACACTCAATCAACAAAACAAAAGTCAAGATAGCAAACATTCAAAGCCAGGGTCAAAGCAATAAAATCAAAGCCAGAAGTATAAGAACAACCCAGCCAACATGAAGCAACTTGTGTCAACATGGCACAAGTAAAATTCAGTTTTCAAGTATTTACATGTGGTCGAGCACAATAACTGACAAAGTAAGCAAGGCAGCCAACACACATGCACATGGTCAAAGGAAACAGGGTCAAAACAGTTTAGTGAAATTTAACATTTAAAAGCAACCAAGTATACATGAAGCAAGTCAGTGTGCAGCATGACAAGAGTACATCACAGAAATGATACAGCAGCAAAAGTAGTTAAAAATACGATGTACATTTATGGTGCAACTCATAAGCTAATGATGCATTTCAGTTTTAAATGTTGACAAGCATACATGAAGACAGCATGCACAAATGGATGGAAATTCAATTTACAATGGTGCATCTGTATGGTAAGTTCAGATTCAAGTCTCAAGGCAGCAACATATGTTTCAAGATTGTCACAGCAGCTAATACATATATAAAGAGCAGTGCAAAACTTCATAGCAGCATGTACAAGATTGGTTCTGCACTACACACAAATACATGGAGGTAATACAATTCACTTATGCATGGAGCATGGAGCAATGTTTCACTGAACAACAATACGGTGCATCAACAATGAAGAGAAATCATGGTCAAATAGGGTGATGCTATGTACTTAGCAGTGAACAAGCATAAGTAATAAAGGCAAGAAGTGTTCATGGTCCAGCAAAGTATCGAGACATGCAAACAGATTAACGTATATACAGTCATCAACACAGCATGGTTTAATACCAACCGAATGGAAGACAAATGGTTCAGCAACTAAAAGTGTAGTTCAAGTGACCATGGCAACAACATACAAATATGCAAGATTGGTCGAGTACAATGCACGGCAGTTTATACATGTTGCATATAAAACTCAGAAATGAATGGTGAAGCAAGTGATGTTCAATGGTGCACCACAAATATATGAGACAACATGCAGTCCATAACAGCAAGCCCAAACGACATGGTTCATAATGGCAAATACTTGGAGCAATCAATACATAAGGATATGTAAATGCAGCAATTTCAGGTGCATGCACAAAATATAGCAAAAATTGTTTCAAGTGCAGAAATAATGATTCCAGAAGTCATGTTTTATTTCCAGAAAAGAAAATCACATTTGGGATTTGAGGCGAGTGTTAAATTGTTTCCAAGAATTCAACAATTCAAATATGCAAATTTCATATCCATTAATCTGTTTCCTGTTTTGGAAAACAATCCATTTTCACTCCAGAACTACAGCATTAAAATCAGTAATGATTTTTGGCAAATGTTTTTCTGAAATCAGTTTGCAAAGATATTGCTGTTTTTTCCTTTTTGGAAATCATTAATTCACCACATTCATAGAAGAAAAGGAATTCGACCAGAAATAGGAACAATTACTGTGAATTATTTTGGCAAGTTTTTATAATCAGAAAAGGGCACAAATCAATTTCGAGATTAGTTTCAGAAAGGCAAATGTCTTTTTCAAAGACCAGAAAATCACACATGTTTTTCAAAGCCGAGGATTCCATTTTTATTTAAGGCAAAAGAGGAAATCACGCAAGGAATTTCCAAAGGCAGCAAATCGATTCGACAGTGGTTCATAAATTCAAAAATTCAGCCAAGGAAGCAAAAGGGGAAACACGCAAATCAGGGCAAGTCAATTTGAATGAAATCAGAGTAATATGGTTTCTATTTTACCCTATAAACAGCACCACTTCATCACTGGCAAGGGTGAATCGAAATCATACATCAAAAATTCAGAGCAATCGATTTTAAATCAGAGAACTTACAAAGGGTTTCGATTGATATCTCAAGCCAAAGCAACCGAAGAACAGAACAATCATTGCATTCGATTCTACAGAGGAATTCCAGAGACAAAATCATCAATTGCAATTTGGTTTAGAAGATTTCAGAAACCCTAGGAAGCGGCCGCCATTTTTAATTTCCAGAGGAAAAGAGAGAAGGATCGGGACACAAATGAAAGGGATGCAACGCAAACTTAGTGGGCCGGCCAAGTGAACTCAACTAAAAAAAGGGGATGACCCCTTTAATTAATCTCCTTAGGGTTTTTCTTGTTATTTTAAATTGTATTGTTTATATTTTTGTATTTTGAATTTTTTTGGTAAACAAACGAATCAATGTCTAGATCTGTAAAGTCTAGGATATCAGTCAGGGTGTTGACTGTCAGATTCAGAGTCTGTAGAATCTGGGATTACGATTACGGGGTTGTAATTCGGGGAAATTTGATCGAGAGGATATCGATCAGTCTAGGGTTATAAACATAGGGTTAGAATAAGTGCAGGGTTTGCGAGTGTACATGGTTTTGTATGCGGGAACTGTTCTATCACCTAGTAGAAACCTTAGAAATGCAGCAGTAGGCAGGTTTTTGCCGAAGCTGGGTATATCTGTGTGTGATTTATTCTCTGCATTTCTGTTTCTGCTATATTCTGTTATCTGTGTACTATTATATATCTCGTTAGAATTTTAATTCAGTTAAAAACTGTGATAAACCCTATTCACCCCCCTCTAGGGTTATTCTAGATCCAACAACATGTTCTCAGAATATTATGATTTGTGTTTGACTGATTGAGATTTATGATGATCGTTCTTCCTCTTAAGCTGATATTATATTTTAGTCATTTTTCATCTATATTTTAATTTCTATACCCTTTTGATGATAACAAAAGGGGGAGAATGGGTTGAGATTTTGATTTATGAGTGAATATTTTATAAATATTCTTAATTTTGAATTTTCAATTCTCTCAGTCATGCACACTTCTAGGGGGAGTTTCTGTTGTAGGAGGAGCATTCAAATAGGGGGAATATTATATTTCATTTTTTTCAAACACATTTATGTTCAAAATCTTTTATTTGTTTGTCATCATCAAAAGGGGGAGATTGTAGTATATGACGTAGTTGTATACACAATTATATGATTTTGTTTGATGATAACAACCAAATAAATATTATTTTAAATGTGTTTGTTACTATACTGTTTCATATATTTATCACAGACAAAAATATAATATTTATATTTAAATAGAATACGAATGTACAGACATTCATATATTCATACAGTATTTTATTTAAATTGAATATTATATTTCAAACACTCAAACGGTACATCTATTTATAACTCCACTATTTGAACACATCACATTCCATATACATTCACAGAATATTGTACTTGTAAATAAACTGAATATAATAGATAAGTTTGTTTGAACACAATAAAAAAATATTTTATTTCAATTAAATTTGCAAATAACATTACAATTCTTTCATTCTGTACAGTTGCTCCTCACTACATCACTCATCACTCAACATACACTGACACAACACTGCTTTATCTTCTGTCTTTTATCTTCTGTCTTCATTTTTCTGTCTTCACACTTCACAGTCAATCCAGTCACTATCAGTTCAGTCACCATCTGCTTACCTGTCACAACAGAAACACACACACGGTATCTAGAACAGAAATAATATTCAAATTTCTAGCGAATATAATTTTTATTTTTGAAAATTTATTTGCCTCAGAATTTTGGTGTGTTTCTCATCATCTTTCATGACTTGATTTGATATGTGAATGCAGCACGCGCACGATATATGTTTACACACACATATGTATGTATATACACATATTATAGTACAGGGATAGAAAAATCTATACTGAATAGCTGCATATACACACGTGTATAAATATACACATGTGCACTGCACTGCCTCGCCAATCAGTGAGCAACTGAGGAGTAGCCAGGAGGACCATCTCGACTCAGTGCACATATGGAAACAACTCAATGTAAAGTCAAGCATGTGGTCAAGCATCTAAACTCAACAACAATGGTTTAACATATTTCAAAATGATCAAGAAGGCTCACGCACATGGTCGAACATGCATACAAGTGCAAATACAAGTCGAGCAAAGATGGAAGAAAATCAAAGCAAGGACAAGCTCGAGCAAGTCAACTCAATATTGCATGGTTAACACAGCATGTCAATATGGAGCAGTTCAAGTGAATAGAGCATGTGTGCAAGTATGACAATGGTGATGGTGCTTACATGTCAGTATACAACATTAAACAGCATGGTGATAAGCATCAAGTTTTCATAACAGGTGATGTCAACGACACACAGTTTTTTCAAATGGACAAGAGCAAGTGCAAAATTTTCAGATGCAGGCAAACAAGTGATCAATGTAAATGTCAATGTGTATTCAGCATGGTGAGCAAAGCAAACTGGTTCAGATCAGATTCATGGTTTCAAGTGAAAATTTTCATATACAAGACAAGATGACATAGCTTTGCAAAGGAGAAGTTTTTCAAGTGCAAACAACTCATCACAAATCATGGATCAATACAGTGGTGAAAATACAAGTACAGTTTAGTGTAACTCAGTGATGCAAATGGGTTCATGAATGAGTACAGCAGCAAGGGATGTTTTTTTTAAAAGGTCCACACAACAGCTTCAGTGCATAGTGAAGGAGAAATCAATAGCAAACAGGTGTGCACAGAAATATACACAATTGTATGGCAGCTATCTTATAGTATTTCGGTTCAAGCAGACCTTGCCAGCCAACTTAACATGAGGGAATCAACATATCATGGTGAAATGTCAATACAAATTCATGTACAGGGGTCAAGTGCCACAATGGTCAGTGAGTAGACAAAAAAGAATAAGCGAAAGTGCTTTCAGCATATTCATGATGGTGCACCATACAATGCTACAGTTTTGGCAACAATTTTTCTGGCAAGTGTTAAATGTAGAATTTCGAATGCAAGAAAACAAGATTATTCCAGAAAATTAAGCATGTGAACAAATATGTTTCCAGTTTTGTTCATGCCATTTTTATGGGCATGCAAACATTTTTACAGAGGATTAAAAGCATTCAAGAAACCAATGAGTACTGTATTTGGCAACATTTCAAAAGAGATAGAAAATGAACATTTCCATATTTACAAAAATCAGCATTCAAGTTTGTAAACTATTTCCTGGTATTATGAAAAGAATTTTGGAAAGCATTTAAATTTCCAGGAACCAAGGAATTCGAACAGGGAATTTAAATCAGGCAACAGTTTTGGGCAACAAGAAAATTTTTTGGCAAGAAAATTCAATAATTCCCAGTTATGAATTGTTTTGGGAAAGCAGTTCTGTAATCGAATTATGGGATGAATCACGCAAGTTCAAATTCATTCAAGGCAACAAAATTTTCTCCAGAATTTATCAACTCAATCAGATTTGATTTAATCAAGCCGCAAGTCAAAAAGGGAAGCACATACAAATCAGATCGAAGTCATATGAGGAAATCAAAGCAATAAAAGGATTCTACTATCCTATATTACACCATACTCATCACAGGCAAACAATCGAATTTGAAAAAAACAAGCCAATATTTCAAAAGCAGAAATCAATTCAAAATACTCACTGCTTTTTCGATCGGAATCCCCAAAATCATCGACACAAGCCATTCGACGAGAAGTAATACTCCACGAAGATCATCAAAGAACGAAGCTCCTGATTTTACATGTTGCGATTTGGGTGATACTGCAAAACCCTAGCAATTTCACATCGACGCTGCCATTTTTCATTCCAAAAGGGAAATGAACGGAACAAAGCAAAAGAAGGGTGGAACCATCTTTTAAAAAGGGCCGGCCAAGATTACAAAGGGGTGACCCTATTTTTAATTCTAGACTTTTAATACTAGGGTTTTATTTTGGGTTTGTTTTTATTGTTTTATTTTTCATTTTCACTTGTAAATCGTTCGAAATAGTTTCTAGAATTCTGTACAAATCTAGGAGAAACCAGTTAGGTGTTTAACTGGCAGATTACTAGAGTCTGTAAAACCTAGGGTTACAGATTACGAGTTTGTAATTCAGGAAAATCTGGTCTAGGGGATTTAGATCAGTCTAGGGTTTTGAGCGTAGGGTTAGTACAGAAGCAGGGAGTGCAAGTTTACAGTGTCTGTAAGCGGGATCTGTTATTAACACCTAGTAGAAACTTTAGGAATGCAGCAGTAGGCAGGATTTTGCCGAAGCTGGGTATCTCTGTGTGTTATTTCCTTTCTACTTTTTATTTCTGTTGTATTCTGTGATCTGTTTAATTATTTAATATCCTGTCATATTTTTAACTCAGCGAAAAACTGTGAAAAACCCTATTCAACCCCCCCCCCCCTCTAGGGTTATTCTAGATCCATTAATATATCTCATTGACTATATATTGGGGATAGACTTTACTGTAAACTCATCCTGGCACGGAGCCAGTGATCCCTCAATGAAGTGTCTCTTCTTATTAAGCCTAATTTGAGATTTGGGAATGTAAACTCTTATTTTTGTAATATCTTGTAATTTCTCTCATGTGGAATAAAATCTCTTCGTTTGGACTGGACGTACACTATCTCGATGGTAGTGGAACCAGTATAAATATTGTGTGTCCTTTTGTTTCTTCGTTACAGTTATTTACTATTTGTTTGCAGTAGTAAAATAATTGCTATCTGATAGATTGATGTTCAATTGGCAAATCTAGATAATGATTAATGTTCTTCTGCACCTGTGGACAAAGATCGGACAAAGTTCAGACAATAGAAAAACATCAAAAAAATTCAAACGGACAAATTTTTTTTTTTTACTTTCTTGTTCTAAATAATGTCCGAAATGAAAATCATATGGACACTGACCGAACATCTTACCCCTTTGAATTGTGTTGTATAACATCTTACCCCTTTGAATTGAGTTGTATAACGGACTGCCATGTCCTATTAACATCCCTACAGAAAAGTAGTTTCTTCAAATCGAGCCGGTTAACCAAAATAATTGTTTTAGATTAAGTAATCAAAAAATATTTGTGACATAATAAACAAAATGTGTAGTTGTTCTTGTATAATACAAATAGGACATAACAGCTAAAAAGAAGCTCAAACTATGATATCAGTCAATTACGACTGTATACTATCAAGCTTTTTATATTTTAGGAAACTTTTTATTATAGTTGAAATCTACCGCTGAAACATAGACAAAATATTACAGTAATTTAATAACCGAAAACTGGTAATTAGTAGCATTATTTTATTTGAATTAAAAGATAAACAACCATTATTGTTCAGTAATTAATTTTTCTATGCCGACCTATAACAAAAACCCATGTTTTACGAACCCCGTGTGTGTAACATGCATGAAACAAAGTTCCTAAATGTATAATGTATAGCATTCATTGCATAGACTAACAAATAGTTGAGCTGAATAACTTATTGAATGTAGAGAGCAACACTAAGTCGCATTCATTCAACACCCCTGTTGCATCTATTACTGATTGGTGAGCTATGGTAATTCAAATCCAACGATATTATGTTCAATCCACGTACACATTATCATTCATTCAAAATTTGAGCTTCTTCCAACATTCGTAGAATAATATATCTAATGTTTAAATTTAACGGTTCGAATAAATATTTGAATGGTGGATAATTGAATTAAGATCTAGAAGATGTTACGAATGTCGGAATGAACTGAAATTTTGAATAGGTGATAATATGTATGTGGATTGAACATTAACAAAATTTTGTTGGATTTCGATTACCGTAGCTCACGGATCAGTGGAGGTGCGACAGAGGTGCTCACGGATTTGGATTACCGTTTGGTTAATCTGTCTTTACGTGAGGGGTGGAAATCAGGAGTCAGTCCATTGATTAAGAAGTTATATTTTTGAATTTATATCAAAATTTTGTGTTTAAGTATATGTATCGCGTATTCTTTTCATATTGTAATGCATTGATTTCATAGGTTGTTAATTAACTGCACGTTAATTAATATGTTTTTTAAACCATACATGTGTAACTCGATTATGCATTAACTTTGCATGTTATGAATGCTAGCAAAAAGAAAGGTTATTTATACTTGATTTCGACTTATGAAAATAAATTGCATAGATCAGCAATCTCTTGTGCATTAATAGACAGTGCATTTTATTTATGTAAATCATTTATGTTATATTAAGGTCTTTCTTGTTACTAGTAGTTTTCGCAAAATATTTTAAATGTTTATATACGGTCTGCTGCTTTTATTTAATATCTGAAATCAACTGTAAGCGTGTCCGTCACATATCTCGTTGACCATCTCGGCTATTACTTAACTGAAGCTTTAAGTTTCATACTTGCTTTCGCTTGTGTTGCGTTAATACTTAAATGGACGGTGTTGGAGTTGGGCTTTCCCTAGGAATAATATAGTAATTATTTGCCAAAGCTACATGTACAAGTTTTGCAGTTAAATCTTTAATCCCAATAAAGGTTTGAATTTTAAATTAGAAAATCTAACGTCTGATAGAGTCAAATTCCGATTTCATCTAAAGATAAATTAGTTTTGAATGTTAGACTTTGAATATGATTTTAAGTTTGACTTACTAACTAAAAGCTCCGGTAAAATAGAAACATTGAAATAAAATTGTTAGATCAAACCGACCATTAAAATGGTTTACTTACTGTCAGTTGATCAAAATCAACTTTTTAAAATAATATGGAACATGTCTACAACATAACTTCTTAAATATTTTCAATCTAATTCACTTAATTTTCTTACGTTTGTCTTCTTAGATCTCTTTAGTTTTAGATATATTCTTTATCTTAATATTTTTTGATATTCAACTAAAGTTAACAAAAAAAAAGTATTTTTTTTTTCAACTATGCAATTTAACGGTCGGTTCTGTATTCGTTGCTGTATGTTTTTGCATGGGTCTTAACAAAGAAACACTGGTTCGTACGTTATAAACAGTTATCCTAAGCCATTATGAGCCGATTCCACCTAACGACCACACAACAGAAAAATGATACTAAATCACTGAATAATGTTAATAAAAATATATAGTAAAATTGAAACATTGAATTAAAACTGTCGACCAAATCGACCGTTATGGAGATTTGCTTACTGTCACTTTGTCAAATCAATTTTTTCGAAATAAAAAAACCATGGAATATGTCGCTTTAAATCTCTTCAATCTAATTCATTTAATTCTCTCTACGCTTGTCTTCTTACATCTCTTTAATTTTAAATATTCTCCATCATACAAATTTTTTATGTTCAAATATGCGATATAACGGTCGGTTTTCCATCGTTCGTAACAGCCCTTTAACAATGAAACACTATTTCTTTCATTATTATTTTGTAGCATATATTAAAAACAGTTATCCAAAGCCATTATGAACCGATTCCACCGAACGACCACACAACAGAAAAATGATACTAAATCACCGAATAATGTTGATAAAAATATTTAGTTCAATTTCATTTGCATGAAACAACGGATGCAGACAGAGTCCTTGTCATAAACAAAAAAAAAAACAAAAAAAAATGGGCCCTAGCTTCGGATTCCATTCAGATGAATTCAAATATGACCCAAGACAATACAAATATAACTAGATGGGCCATAGTAGATGCCTAGAAAGTTCTACTTACATTCTTGTTCAAAAACGCAAAACACAAGGGACATGATACACCAATTAACTTTCCCCCCATGTCAATGTTGACTGCATCCTTGAACTAATCCATATACACTTTCTTCATCGTCACAAATAGAATGAATATGTTGACAAATGATAACTATGACAACTTCAAATTTTTCATCAAACAATCCATATTAATATTTACATGTACTACAGTCACATGTACTAAAACATCCCACTCTGCCAATAAACTAGCAGTAAAAAGAATTGACATCAAATCAACATTAAATTTTGCTAAATAAACATCATTTGTAAAATTCTTTGTTTATTAGTTTTTAATATAAATAAAACTTGAACTAAAAATAAATAAATTTTGCAGCTTAAAAATAAAAATAGATTATACATGATTTCAACATAAAAACGTAGTTAAATAGTTAAAAATAGACTGCATAATGCATATATATATATATATATATATATATATATATATATATATATATATATATATATGTGTGTGTGTGTGTGTGTGTGTGTGTGTGTGTGTGTGTGTTCTGTTACATCCAAACAGTGTAGCACTCTTAATTTTTTTTTTTTTTATTTCCATAATGTACATACGTCTCTTTTTCTTTTACCAATTCCCCCTCCCTTTAAATAATTTTTTAAATGCAAACTTGTGAATATAGTCTATAATAGAGGAACTTTTGGGTGCTACAAAAGAGATGCCAAACTCAATATTTTGAACTTTGTGTGGAAAACACAAATTTCATTTTGCAATACATGGAAACGTAAATTTGAACCTTTGCTCTAATACTAAATATTTATGACATATAAATGGAAATTTGTTGAAGTCTTGAAGATGTTGATGACCAAAAGTATATTAGAAATAAGTGTTCATTATCCAAGTCCTAATCAGCAAGCCTATTCAAATAAAGTTACATGTACTAAAACATCTCACTCTACCAGTTAAAACCAGCAGTTAAAAGAATTGACATCAATATTAAAATTTTGCTAAATAGACCCTGATGTGTACTTCATTGTATCCAATTTTTATCTGCCAATAGACTGTTGATAGAAATACGTTAAATACTATTGAAAGTTTTCAAATCCGTTATCACTTGGTCAAAATCGTCAAACCGATCGTTAGAAATGTTTATTTACCGTTACTTTGCCAAAATCAACCTTTTCAAAGTCAAAATAACATGAAACATATCTATAACAGACCTTCTTAAATCTCTTCAATTGATTTACTTAATTTTCTCTACTTTTATTTCATTGAATCACACGATCATTAGGGAGGTTTGTTTATTGATACTTGATCAAAATCAACTTTTGCGAAACTAAAAAATCATGAAACATGCCTATGACAATATCTTCTTAGATGTCTTTACTTTACTTCGCTAAATTTTGCCTACTTTTATCTTCTTAAATCTATTTAATTTTAAATGTTCTCCATCATGTTATTTTTTGATATTCAACAAAAACTGAAAAAAAAAAAAAAAAAAAAAAAACATTTTTTAACTATGCAATTTAATGGTTTGTTTTCCACATAGTAGCACGAAATGAAATAGATGAATAGAATGAAGCACAAACTGGAGTGCATTAGCGAAACTCCACCGTTATTTCAGTTTTTATCTACAACAATTCGATATATACAGAGAATTATAGAAAAACATGCAGTAACTCAGATGAATCTCCAAATGCTATCCATTCACAATTTGGTAGTCGATTATTTACTGTCTTTTGTCTTCATCTCCTATTTACGTTTTTACAACCAAACAAGAAAACAAAAGCACTAAAACCAAACCAATAGAAAACAAAACCAAAACCAAAACCAAAAAAAAATAAAAAATAAAGGACTTAACGGCCGTTACGATTTCCAAAATCCAACACAGCAAGAGCCGAAAAGAAACCCGAAACAGGATCCGATAGCACCGAAAACCCTACGCATGCTAAACCGCCGCCGCCTGCAGGCCGCTTCGATCGCCGATGGAGTCGGCTGCAGGTAAGCGTACGCCGCCTGCTTCACGAGGCGGTTTCGGATCCGGATTTCGTGAGCGCCGCCGCGGGAGGAGGGGGAGTTGACGTCGGCGGAGGGAGACAGCCTGATGATCTCCGAAAGGCTCGTGTAGCCGTTGCGGGTGCCGTTGGCCTTGTACGACGACGGTGACAGCAGCGGATCGACTTGTACGGAGCTCGGAATGATGATCGATTTCGGACGTCTCGGGGTCCGCCAGTGGTGTAGCTCGAAATCTCCGCTCTTCATTTATTTTCAAAACCAATCAATGATTGCTAGTATGATTATTTTTGGGGAGGGCAAATGAAAAAAGGAGGAGGAGAAGAGAGGTTGTTAGTCGAGGAGTGAGAGGTATTATATTGATTTTTGTACGCTCAATTATTGGTGGTGCTTATATAGTATGAACAGTGTACATTAATAATGAGTATATCTATACACGTTTATCTAATATTAAGATACATGGCATATTTTATTGAAATTAACTAAAAAACGGATCGAAAAAATATACTAACATGACTAATTCTATTTAGATCCAAAAAATTGCTGAGTTCACCTAAAACTACCTCTCTTTTGGTTTGTTTTTTTTTATTTTTTTTTTTCAGCATATCTCGTAAAGTCTATACGATGTGTGTTTAGAATATCTCAGGGCACCACGTATGAACTGTACGAGATACCTATAGGATACGGTGTAGGGGATCTATGAGTGTTTTTAGGACAACACGTAGGACTTCTACGAAGAATAGTAAAATTGAATTTTCTTTTTAATTACACAAGTAAATTCAACAAAATGCTGGATATATTCGGTATTTTTCAACTTTTAAGGGTTTACTCAGCTATTCTCCGGGTTTAAATAGAATAAACTGAACAAAGGGGAAAGAACATTTACATAGCTGAAATCTTATAATTTTAAATTTTTTCCTCAAATTTTAGCTTTAAAATCTGATATGTTTCACATGTGTACGTGTAACATAAAATAAGTGGCAGTATTAAAATACAGTCAACGGTTATATGTTGACGCGTAGCCTCGGTTAAACGATTGGGGCACACACATATTTTTAGTTTGAAACTCTGAATGGAGTTACATATTAAAAAAAAGAAGGCAACACTGTTAAGTTGTTAATATACTAACTAAACTTGATTATAGGTCACTATAAAGCAGGTTAACGGATCCAATGATATCTTATACAAAATGCAGTGATTAATGTCTAATTATATTATATTACCTGGGAATGATTAAGCCTTGAATTTACTAGTCGAGGGAGGGAGGGGATTCAATCAATAAGGACCTTTAAATGAAATATGCCTTAAACGGTCGTTTAACCTTATTTGCATTGATTTTTTTTTTTTACAGGAACAATGCTTCACATGTTCGCTCTAGAGAAAAAAATTAGAAAAAATTAATATGAAATATAAGGTGTTCTTTTGCTAGTGAATAGATCTTTGAAAAAAAAAACAATGAAACTGGTGTATAGGGGCAATGATCCAACTGTTTAGAATAGATCTTTGGACTTTTGAACACTAATTCACCCACATGAGGGAATAATGCTAGGCATACCATATATAACTGTTCACTTTGTTGCTAAGGTTGGAGAAAGTCTATTTGAATTTATAAAAAGTGTGGTGCTAATTTATAAAAAGTGTGGTGCTAAGGGCACCCTAATTTCCTTTTTCTATTACCACGATTAAAAAAATTAAAACACATAAATTTATTTATGCTAATGGCACATTGGATCTCTTTCTTATCTCCCACTCAAATATTGATTGCTGAAATAATCACGTATTCAACGACAATCTAAAATCCTAATTCATTCGTTCTTTTAACGCCGCTGCTTTTCACGACTTCAAAATTCATCTTCACTGCTTCTGCTTTGTTAAATTCGATTTTTATTCAAAACTTTTTTATTTGCGTCCATTCATTCTTGTAGTAGCGTAGAATTCGGTGAAAAAAAAGATGGATGAACACGGAAACAAATATCATGGCACTTTAGGTTTTTCGAAAGACAAACAACGGACGAATTAAGCTAAGTGGAAGAAGTAGGTATAAACGGTGGTAGCCCCTATTTTTTAATATGAGGTATAAGAAAGAGTGGAAAGATAATTTTTATGGTACTTTTTAGTTGTGGTAATAGGAAGAAGAAATTGGGGTGCCCTTAGCACCATACTATAAAAAAGGGTGTAATTATTATATCCAATATTCAAGAGATAGTAGAGGACATTTGTTTGAATGAGTATAAAGCAATTTTAAAGAGATTTTCTCTTCTAAGGATCACGTGAAATAACAGTTTAGTATTTAAAAACTTGCATAAAGGGATACTCTGGGAAGTTTGCGGTCAGGGCCGGTCCTATGAGTTTTGTTACCTAAAGCCAAAAGCAAAATTGAGGCCCTTATACAAAAGCAAACCGAGGTCCTCTTACATGCCAAGTAGTTTTTGTAAGTGCTTATTACGTTTGTAAAGGTGAAAACCATTTGTTATGTGAGATCCATCAGGTTTTATTTTTAATGGAGAGTTTTTGATGTTTAACAACAATGGCTTCGAAAAGTCTAGATAATTTCTCTTATACGACCTGGGCACAAAAGAAAATGAATATCTTAAGCTTGGCTAACCTAATATATTTTCTCATTAGTACATTAGATATAGCAAGGTTTGTTCTAGCCTAAAGGTGGATGACAAAGTGGGATATAGCAAGGCTTGTTCCAGCTTAAAGGTGGATGACAAAGTGGTTTGTAACTTTTATATCAAGGCATTTAATGAATCGGGATTTTTATGACCACAGTCTTCTGTATCCACAGTATTGAAGCATTCATTAACTTCATTCAAGAAGCTTGTATCAGATTATACTTCATCCACTTGAATTCGAGTTCTTCGGTGATGCCTCTGGAAGAGAAGTGCTTATCGTATCACCGTAATGCATCAACACTTATCTGATGCAGTTTAGAGTATCTTAAATTAGTTTCTTGCACTACACAAACCATTAAATACGTAAAATTTGACTGCTTCACTTTTACAAAAATGTCCACATGGCTAAACAACTGAGGCTGGTGAACTATTATGTTTTAACTTGCTGATAAAACAACAGCGCCCACCTTACATTCTCAATACGAATTAAAATGACAAGCGTTTATACACGTTAATATTGGTATACTACATCGATTTTGCAGTATTACAGTAATCCTAAAACAATCTTGAGTGTAATTTTACAACATCAAATCCCCAACGATTAACTATTTAAAACATTAAAATTGCAAATTAGTAGTTGATACCTTCAGCCAACCGGCTTCAACAGAATTACGAATCATCGATCAGCGAATCAACTGACACTAGATTCGCTCGCCGACGTCGACGACTTCTGTGGAGATGTAGATTCGCTCGCCGCTCCAGTTAGAGAGTTGCAATTATCAGTTTGTTCAATTTCGTGTTTCGTTATTTAGGGATTTGATAATCGCTTTTATATTTCCAACTTTATATACCAGCGAGGCAATGATGAGATGGTGCCCTCGATATTCCGGTGCCCTAAGCGGTTGCTTCACCCGCTTTGGCAAAAAGCCGGGCCTGTTTGCGGTCGGACCAAAAGTTTAAACTTCTAAGACAATTATCAACAAAAAAACTATTATTAGTTAGTGAAGAATGATTTTATAATAGAAGTTATTAGATCCTATTGAAGTAATTTTAAAATTTGTTATTATGTGGTAGATTCAATATTTAAGAGACACTAGAGGGCATTTGTTTGAATGAGCCTAAGCAATCGTAAGGAGAATTTTCTTCTAACTTATTGAGAAGATCATGCAAAATAACAATTTAATAGTTAAAAAGATGCATAAAGGGGTATTTTGGAAAGCTTGCGATCGGACCAAAAGTTTGCGCTTCCAAGGCAGTTATTAATAACGATACATAAGATCAAGAGCATCCCAAAAAGTATAGTACCTCTATAGCCCTTTGATTTTAACCACACTTTCTTGTTTCTCTCTATTCTCACTAATTCTCTCTCCTCTCACTAACTTGTTAAATTATAAACGAGTGACCAAAAATGAAATGCAAAACGGGTGCTACCAAATAACAGTATTCTGCAGTGTACCATATATATATATATATATATATATATATACACACACACACACACATATAAATACAATTTAATCTTATACAATGAAACTGAATAATATCATGATTCATGTAGTCTAGATGTGGTGATTAATATATTTTTATAACTTATACTAACCATTTATGCCTTAAAATTAGATTTTATCCTAAGTTCGTTGATTTGGTTTAAGTTAGAACAAATTTAATCAATCATTTTAAACTAATTTTGCTAAAGTGATGCTAAAAACCCTTGATTTAGTGGGTATAACGGGGTAAAAGCAGATATATTATTCATTAGCCTTAAATTCAAAACAACGCAACAGTTGAAAAGTCCTATGCACTTAAGTGGGGATTATGTGGGACTTTAGTTGCACAATTTGGAATAAATGAACCATATTGATTTGACTGAGAAGAAATCATAGAAAAGTAAATGAATTCGTGGAACTCACACCTGAATCCATAGTAATTGATAAGAGTTCAAGAACTGGATTCGAACTGGCGTAATTCCTAGATCTGAGTGCTTTTTATAACAAGAGTTTACAAAATTTGGAGATTATATCTCTTAATTTATAGTGTTGGAATTTTATCATTTGAACTTTAAACAAATTAAAATTTGTCAGTGACTACACATTAACATCATGACAATAATATCCCTTAGCTTCTTTATTTTAATTCACAATTTGATCGCTTTAATCTAGCTTTACGCCAAAATAATACAACACATTTTCTTTTAGATATATGACACAAGTTATTTAGATATTCCAACAATCTCCCTATGAGTCATGTATGTAATTTCCTTATAAACATGTATAACTTTGTAAGCTCCAAAATTTGTTGTTTATATCTAAATCCATCAATGGTCACATATACTAACATAATCAAATTGCATAGATTAATCATGGATGTGTAGAATGTAAATTACAACATGTTGAAACTAAGTCAACCTACAACGAAATAAATTGGTGAATGTTAAAATAATTAGCCATTTTGGATCTTTAATGGGACTGTGAAGTTTAAAACCATTTACATCTTATCTAAATTTTCTCTTAAATAAATCATTATTTTATTTAATTTGGTAACAGATGAATTTTAAACTAATTTCAATTTATAGGTATTATAATGAATATATCGAATACATTCATTTGTTTAAAGTGTGAGTGTATATATAAGTTATATCGTATCAAATAAACTCTTATATACATTTTTTTTGGTAACTGACACTTCTTAAATTGAGTTTAAATGATGAACCTTTCATTTTCTTCCCTAAATTTATTCAATTATGTGCATAAAATTTTAATTAAGGAAACAATTGGCTAGTTAAGGGATTATAAGTTTTAAATTAGAGAGGGATAAGAACTATTTACTCCTTTTCATTTAGTTAAATTGAGGGAATAACCAATTTAATGGCATTAATAATTATGTTTAACTATGATATGATATGCAAGTTTATCCTAATATATTTATATTGAATATTGTGTAAGTGAGACATATAGGAAGTGTGCATAATCAATGATTGCCTTTATGATATAACCTTAAAAAAACAAAAACAAAAAAACAACATTTATACTTACTTATCCACATATGTTAGAAATTAGTTTTACCTAATCAAAAGTATGTATGTATATGCATATGTGTGTATGTATATACACACATATAAGACAATCAACTAAGTTAAAAGAAAGCAACAAAGAGAAGAAAAGGTGGAGGAATTGCCTCGTTTCATTAAAGTATCTTTAATACCATTTCAAAACAATTTGAACTCTAGAATGCATATATGTATAGTTTGTAATTTGTCATTTGTTTTAAAATTAAAATAAAAAAATAGTCTTGAACTCAAGAGGAATTTAAAAGATCATAATGTTTTGCATAAAAGTCCAGTTATATTTTTCTCTTTTTGATTGAAACAACTTTTAAACAAAAACAACGATAATCAAGATTGTATTCAAAATGAACATGTATTCAATTCCCAAAGTTGTTCCAAAAAATCTTGCAACAACGTATTCAATTTTAAAAGGCGTAATATAGAATTAATTCAATCGATCAAAACAATTTTCAAAATAAAATATCAAACCCCTTGAACCAATTTTCAAAATAACTTCCAAACTTAAAATCAATCAAACAATAATTAATTTTTTTAGACATTAATTAGTTTAATCACTTTACAATACTTTTTAAGTTAATTGAATTATGTGGTTTTTCCAAGAATTCATCATTACGACTGTGCAACTTAATAAAGAAAATACAGTCAACAATTATTATTGAACTATTCAAATATTAATATTTACACATCACTTAGCAGGAAATGTGACATTCTAGTTGAATTTACCACTTACACATCTTTTGGTAAAACCTACTTTTATTTATTATAAGCAGTACCGATAGTGATAGCTATTTGCACCAATTCTCTTTATTAAAACTATATCCTCTGGACTTATGCAATTTGGTAATGGTCAAAATTTCAATATCGCTCATATTTAACTTTATAGTTTGAATACAAGGCCAATTGTTTAATAATAACATTATTATTAATCGAAATGATCTAGTCATATACTTTTGACTTCGGGTTGACTTTAGTTAACCGTGAATATAATTGAGGGACGAATCCTCTACTGAATAGTGTTTCACTTCCAATGCTTCCACTAGATCAAACACTTTGTTTGATAAATTTTGTTCCACGATTCAACTATAATCAAAGTGGATCTTTTACATTGAAGATCGAGATTCTCAAGTTAGGAGAATTTTGTAAATCAGCTACATGGTTCTTTCTACTTGCCCTTAGTTATGTCAACCATAAGAAAATAATTAATCGAATAATTCCATGGTTATCCAATAACTGTTAGCACGTAACTCCTTGGCGCCCTCAGCAATCGTGAGTGATATATTGTCCAATGCTTGGAGAACATCATGCAATCTAGTATCAACAGATGTGTCGATATTCGATATCGATACATGTTGACTAGGAATATCTAAAATGGTATATTTATTATCATTGTGATAAACTACTCAAGGTGTTAATACTTTATGACTACTATCATAAAACATACCATTTATGGATTTTCTATTGGATATACTTTTAGTTAATTTAATTAATTAATATTTCACATTATATCAAGTATATAATAAAATTAAAATTCCTGTTAGTCTGAACAAGGGTGGTTATCAAGTTAGATATTTGCATCAATTTACTTAATTATCCCTAGGGTATACCTCTGACTCTATCAAAACTGTGATATATACATGTCTTTTCCAACTAGTCCAAATATAATTAGATCGAAAAAGCTCAATATATGAACTTCATAAAGTGAAAAGAAACTTTATTACTTTATTTCTGATAAGTAATATTTTATATATCTATAACTGAAGTATAAAGCAGCGTGTCACATGATTATGCAAAATATCAACCTCTTTGAATCAAAATATCCTTATATAAAAGAAGGGGTGTGCGTTCAAACGATTCAGTCAGTTTTGAGGTAAATAAGACAAATGAGTTGAAAACGAAAAAAAATCAAACTGAACTGAACGAAATTAATTTTGTTTAATTCAGTCTATAACTGATTTAAGAAAACTAGAAAAGCAATAAGAGAATTCACCATATGTGTAACAACATGCACCTAGTGAGCACGAATTTTCGCAAAAAAGTGAAAACCCAAGTCCATCGAAGAATGAATCGTTTGTTTGATATCATGCAGATAAACAAAGATATTTATCAAAGCTCAAGTAAATAACTCATAAAAGAATAATTTTAAAATATAATAATAAAATCTTACCATCATGATAAACAAATTTAAGCCAGGTGTCTTTAATAGCCTAATCTTGCCTAGATTACCAGTACTTGTCTTCTACTTAGCATGTGGGTCATTTTGAATATAGGGCCCGTTGACCCGCATTTTTACAAGGAAGTCACGCTTTCGATTAATGGTTATTGAAGTGCTCAGGACTTGAGTACGAACATGGGAAAACTTGGAGCGATTTGGAAGTCGCGAAGTTTTCAAAAACTCATAATTTTTGCTAAGTGTTTCAGGATCGGTACATATCCAAGAAACACTTTCGGATCGGCACGATTTATAAAAGGATGGTAAAATGCTTCTAAGTATTAGGAACGGTATTTGGATTTCATATCTCGAGATCAACATCCTCAATCCATATCCTGGGTTCAGTATTTTTGATTTCCAATGGGATTTCATATCCTGCACATGGCTTGGGATTTCATATCCCCTAAAATAGGTTGGAGTTTCCCAATGGAATCAGGGATTGACGTTCTCTATTTCGTATCTCCTCAATGTCTTTCGAGATCGGTGCAAACACAAGAAACTCCCAGGATCGGTCTTCAGTATTTCTATCCCTATGGTAACTTCCGGATCGATGCAAGTTAGATACGAAATTAGTGATGGAAGAAACATGATGCTTCGAATAACGGAATTTGGCTAACTCCTCCAAGATCAGTATCGATCCCGGTTTTGGTACCGATCCCAGGAGAAGAATTGTGGGATACAAATTACACTCCCTTTTGTACCTATAATTACCCCTCCTCTCGGCCGTTTCCAGGATCTTTTGGCTCATTTATGCTACACTCGGGATTCTTGAACTTAGAGCTATTTAATGACTTCTATTATGGATGCCTTCTCCTTGGAATCATCTTTGGACTTGTGAACTTATTCTTCTCACTTGGCTTGGATCTTTTGGGCATTTGGCTTGCTACTTGAAGTTATCAAAGCACCACTAAAGCCTCCACCTTGGACTTTTGGACAATGGAAGGACTAGTTGGGTTTGAGCAAGGACTTTGCCATTGCTAACTTAACATTATAATCAAAAGCACTGTACTTATAACCATACAGTATAAATATAAAAAGTTAGATCGGAGTGGACGTAGGCACAACTTGTTGAACCGTTATAAATTTTTGGCGTTATTTACTTTTTCTGCACTTTGCGTCTGAATACTCTTTGGAAATCGATTGTTGGAGTAAGAGGACCGATTTCCCACGTCAAAATTTTGGCGCATCAGGAAAGGGTGAACACAACTTTGGATTTCTAAGGATTTGGATTGCTTGGAATTTTAAGAATGGTGAAAAGGAAGAAGGATGAAACTTTAGCTCATTCCAAAGGAGCAAAAATAGAAGAAAGCCAACAGGTTTTATCTACTGGAAATCCATCAAACTACCTAACCAACGAAGAGGTGGATGGAGTGGTTAAGGATTTGAATACACGCTTGGAACGACAAGAAGAACTCTTCATAAGACAATAAGAGGCCATGAATTCTTTTGCGACTAGGATGGAATGAATTGGGAGGCCGTTAGAACAAGGAACTCGGGCTGGAATGAGTGAGCAAGGCGCTCAAGGTTTGTAGGACTTGGGGGCAGCTCCCCCAAATCAGCCCAAGCCAATCTGACTCGAACTGGGGGCATCTCTACGAATCTTAATGGAAGTATGGTTCATTATGCTTTGGTTGGTCAGACTGTAGGATCTAGGGTGAGAACTATAACTCAAGCGCCGATGCACGAGGGTACAAATGCTGCAAAACCCCAACGGCTTTGGAAGTAAGGTTTGCATTTGCAACAACTCCTCAAGTTAGGGTTAAAACAGATGTTTATGTTGGAAATCAATAGATAGCTCATGTTGGATTAGACACCAGGGGCACCGGTTCTAGTTTGGAAGACTGGAGGCAGTTCCATGGAAATGGTAATCGAATTGCAGAAGTGATTCGACGGTTTGCTCGAGGTGGAGCATCTCATTCGGACTTGGACTATGTTAATTGTAGTCCATTCGCTCAAGCTATTAAAAAATTTCAAAACCCATCAAATTTCAAGTTATCGTTTTTGGAGCTTATGATGGTGGGAAGGATACTAAAATTCACTTGTTGCTTTATATGCATCACATGGAAGTGCTAGCGACGACGGATAACGTCATGTCAAAATGCTTTCCACTTTACCTTATGGATACTGCTACTATGTCATTTCGGCAACTAGAATCGGAAAGTATTGGAAATTGGAATGTCTTGGTTGCAAAGTTCGTTGAACAATTTAGGGTCCACATTTCTCGACTCAAAAATGTGATGAATTTAATGGAAATCAAGCAAAGGTCTGGAGGAACTTTGCGGAAATTATTGGAAAGGTTTAATATGCCAGTGGCGTCGGTTGATCGACCTGATCCATCCATGCTTTTAATGTTGTTATTTTTTGAATTTTGGATAAGGCGGATTTCAAGATTTCGCTTTAGCGGGATCCACCATGGTACCTTCACAGGTTTCACTACAACAAAAACACCATATTACAACTTTAATTTTACAACTGTGCGAAAAGCACAGTTGTAAAAAATGTTTTTTTACAACTGTGCAAAACGCACTGTTGTAATAAATGTTTTTTACAACTGTGAAAAAATCACTGTTGTAATAAACATATATAGCACAACTTTTCTTTTTTGTCTGTTGTAATAACTAGTATATACTAATTAATTTATGATAATTAATAGTTAAATTAGAAAGTTGTTTAAACTTATTTTTAGTAACTCTTTTTTCTATTTAATGTATTAGAGACCTATTAAATATTAATAACAACTTATATTTAATAATTAGCAATATTAACATCTAAGAATAATTCATATTCAATAATAAATTTACGAATTAATACCAATTACTATTAATTACTATTAGATTAGATAAAAACTGCTAATTAATTGATGATTAATAATTAATAGTTACTTTTTAAAAATTACTATTAAATATTTAATAGTATATAATCAATAACATTTACATAATAATTAACTTTTAATAGTTGAAATTCAATTATAACTTTGAAGAAATAGGTAATAATTAATAATAACTATTATTAATTTGTAATATTTAATATTTTAGTAAAAATCAATTCTCAAGAAATTCATATTATATTTATATTTAATATAAAATTTTATTTATTAATTCTTAATTATAACTTTTAATTCTCTAAGTTTTGGTGAAATTTTAATTGTAACCAATGGAAAACTGACGGTCATGTTAAACGCAAAACAATGAAACTTAAGGGCGGTAAAACTGAAAATTTGGTTCTCACGTAATTCGCGTCTGGTTATGCTGTTTCTTTACTTCACGCTCCTATTTCCTCCAAATTTTCATTTCCCGCTAGCCTCAATTCCTTTTATTTTTCAACTCCCATTTCTCTCATCTATTTTGCCCTAAATCCTAAATCCCACCACCGTAAAAATCGCAAATCCTCAATTCCTTTTATAATTCACGCTCCTATCATCATCTTGCATTCCAGATCTGATATCTACGTTTCATCTGGGAACGACGTTTGCAACTTTAGCGGATCAGAGGAGGATCCGGTAGCCTCGGTCGACTTCTAGTTATCTCGCCCTCTACGATGGATGACTAGCTGAAATCCTTCAGCATCAATGGTCGGTTGCGTGGAAAAACTCCCTGAATTAGGGTCGGGGGGTGCTTGAGGCTGAACTGGCAGCGGAGGTGGGCTAGTAGGAGGATGAGAGGGGTGTCGGAATTGTGGAGGAGGGGCGGTGTTGTCTTGCCAAGCGAATTTGTGGTTGTCGGTTAATTTGAGAGGTGCGGCCATTAAAGTCGATATTTCCCTGCTTTCTTTGATTAAAACTGTCCTATGAGGCTGATAAATTCACAGACTTAAATATCTGATTCTTATGTTCCTAATCCTTAAACTCTGATACAATATTATTTTGCATTAGGTAAGACATTCTGCAATCCGTACTCTTTTCCGGACCCTTGGTACTCATGGGCAGAAAATATCTAGAAGCGTGTGGGAGGACTGTCTTAAAAATTATGTATTTCCAATACTTTATTCTATTTTTCATTTGGTACGTTTGGCACATCGTTTAGGAGGGAACATTTGTTTGTTTGTTTTTGACTATTTTTTATCCCATGTAAGCTGGAAAGCTTTCTCTTCATAGGCAGCAACTTCATCTAAAGATGAGTGGCAAGGAAAAGAGTTAGGAACACGAGATGGAAAAGTTGTGCATAATACATCACAGGTATGCTCATATACAAACTGTGTAAATACATAATCAAAATATCGTTCTTGCCAGGAGCAGTTGACATTTTACTACTCCATGCCTGTGCTAAGTCACCTTCTCTTTGAGTTGTAGATGGCTGTTTCCCTTTGATCCTTTATGCCAAATTATGGATTATAAATATTTATTAGATCATTGCAATGACACTTATTAGATCATTGCATAGTAGGTAATCTTGTGCATTAGTTTCCAGTATTACGGTTGAATACACTAGTTGCAAAATTATTAGATTTTTAATAACGATGCAGCTGAAGTATAGATGTATTAGAATAATGTCTGTGTTTTCAAACGAAGGTTAAAGTGATTGTTTGAGTGTTTTTTCTTTTGTTCCTGAAAGTTAGAATTGATAACATCTTTTCCAGTTGTAATACTGCACAAAAACAGTGGGATGAAACGCTTGTGCTTGTGCTTGGTGGAATAACAAGACTACTGTGTTCATTTTTTCCTTTGCTTCAGAGTTTGAGTAATTTCACTTTTGGTGAGCCTGCATATATTATATATGTATGTATGAATATGTATGTGTGTGTGTGTGCGCGCGCATATGTGTGAGTGCGTGTGTGCAGCTTGCTGTGTGTATAATACTCGATATAATGACTTGTGTTGAATACAGGATGGGAACATTTATTGAGCTTTATTAAAGATAACATTGTGAATGGAAGTAAAGAAGTTGGTCTTGCTGCTATAAGTTGTTTGCAAACTACTGTTAGTTCCCACTGTTCAAAGGTAGGATATAAGTTTTTAGAAAGTAAAGAGTTGGGACACACATACATAGCCTTAAAAAATGTTTCTAACTTTGTTGTCGTCATAGTGAATGTGTTTTATTTATAAATAAACAGGGAAATTTCGCTGTGCAATATGTTAAATCTTCGCTCGATGCGTATGATCTTGTACTTGAAAGGTCTCCTAATTATAGAAGCAACGCAGCAAGCAGAGTTAAGCAGGAGATCTTGCATGGTCTTGGTAAGAAGTCTGCTTTTAATGGCTTTTTAATTTTGTACAGTTGGTCGATAGTTGAGACGCAACATCATAATGAGTTTAATTTTGTAGCTTTTGTGTAGAATGCTAGTTATGTTTGATGCTATTTAGGTTTGGTATTGCCGGCTTAAAAAAAGCACTTTCTGTTCTTTTTTCTAACAACAGACGTATTCTTATGCAACAAGTTTCAGATCACTGTAGTGAACTTGCAGCAAAAAGATAAATGGCGTAAAGATTTTGTTATCTTCAACTTGTGTACTCCCGTAGGATATGCAATTTTTGTGGATAACTTGTGCTTGTATTAAGTTGCTTTGTAACGGTCAAGTATGTAATAATGCGCAAAATGTTTTCTAAAACTTATTGTTTGTAATACTGAAAATTTGAGTATTTTAATAAATTAATTTGCAAATAATAGTAATATCTGATTTGCTTATGGAGTATTGCTACATTAGTGTATTGTTCATTTCAGTTGTAAAAGGTCTATTTTTTTTAAAATGCAACTATGAATCACAACGGCGCATAACAGTTGTAGTAGATATTATTACAACGGTGCATAACTGTTGTAATAAAGTTTATTACAACGGTGGAAAAAAGTTGTAAAATATGCATATTACAACGGTTTTGCAACGGTGTAAAAAAGTTGTAAAAGATTTTAGTCTATTACAACTTCTTAATACACGACGGTTAGCCCACCGTTGTAAAATGTATATTACAACGGTTTTCCACCGTTGTAATAGGGTCATTTTGTTGTAGTGTTTTACTTTGAAGAAGATAGGTTTCTACGCGAAGAGGATGCTAGGACTAATAAGGAAATTATCAAAGTTAATATGGTTTTGGTGAAGGATCGTCCGAATCGGCAAGGATAAAGGCAAAGGAAAGGTCTCGTTTGGAAAAGATCGGAATGTGTATCAATGGAGGGATCCCACATTCCCTTCATATATGGAACTTACTCATTCCATGGAGGAGACTTACTTGGATATTCACCCAACTTCTCCCTTCAGAAAGCCTCCGAGGAAGGAGCACACTCAGAAGGAAAGAGATTATGGTAGACACTGTTTGTTTCATGAGCTCAATGTCCATAATACAAACGACTATATGCATCTTGGGGATATGATTGAGGAACATGTCAGATGTGGAAAATTGGCACAAATGTTAGGAATCGGAACAGGCGCACATGCCTGCTCCGACTCGGAACAAGAATAAGTCAGAACGTGTCCCAGGTGGATTAATCATCGATTGACGTGGAACTTTCTAGATTTGCGACTTTAGGATTTTGGAGTTTAGTTGTTTTGTTTTTTGGCATTCTGGTTCTTCGGCTCTTGGATTCTGCCTTTTTGGCTTTTCAGCTCTTGGATTCCTGGTACTTTGGTTCTCTGGTCTTTGGATTTTGGCATTTTGGTCCTTTGGCTTTCAGATAGGGCTCTTTGGATTTCTGGATTTTGGATTTTGGTTACGTGGTCTTTAGGATTTTGGCTTTTGGGCCTTGGTTGTTTGGGCTTCGGCCTTTTGGATATTATATCCATATTTCTCTAGTTATCTGACTTCAGATAGCTAAGCTTGTCTATTCATGTACGGGAACTGACGAGATCCTTAGGCATGCACTTTCCATACGATAAACCATTCGACTTTTGGTTAGTAAATGTGTAATCAACCAAACTAGATTTGAAGTTTGAATGACTAAGTCTACCTACCCATGTATGGAAATCATTGAGATTCCTAGGCTTACTCTTTGCAGGCGAAAAACCATTCAATCTCCTTCACCTAATGAACTTATAATCAAAAAGGTGAAGTCGACTCACCCACATACGTGATTAGGACTTAAACCCTAAGCATGCTCTGTGCCCGACGATAAAAAACTAGGTTTTTCTTTCAGCTTTATTCAAAATTTAGAACTTTTCCAAAACTTTAATAAAATTACTTCACTCGTATGGACTATGCTTGTGAAGTATGAAATCAGAATTTGTAATTTAAAACTTTAAGGACTTGGTGAGTATGGTCTATGCTCATTAAGTGTAAAATAAACAGGTCCCCAAGTAAGGACTTTTCTTGGGAATAGCCAGGCTGTCTTTTCAGGACTTGCCAAGATCTCTCGGCTATGGATCTAGTATGGACTATGCTCAATTGGTTATGGCTCGTTTTTTCAGGACTTGGCAAAATGATTTATTTGGTTTTGGGTTGTTTTGTCAGGACTTGACAAAGCAATTCATTTAGTTTTTTACAGGTATGGATTATACATTCTCGGGTTAGGCCCGGCGAAGCCATGGATTTCAGATTCCTCTGGTTTTCTAGATTTCGAGTATTCTATTTTTGGCTTTCTCTTATAATGTGATCCGGAGCGCTCACTGGATTTCTTTGGTCTTTGGATTCTGGTCTTCTATTTAATATGATCCAACGCGACCACAACTTTCTAAGTTTATCGTTTTAAGCTATTGGATTTCTATTCGGACTTCTTTCAGATTACGAATTTTGGATTCATAGATTTATGGATTATGAAAAACACATCTTCCATAGGAAGACATTCTTTGGGGGGGGGGTAAGGTTTCACACCCGTTTTACAAGATAGTCATGCTTTGAATTTATGGTTATTGGAGTGCTCAAGACTTGAGTATGGACTTGGGAATACCTGGAGCAATTTGGACGAAATCACGATGTTTTTAGAAACTAAGAATAATGGCTAAGTGTTTTGGAATCAATATGTATCCCTGAAACACTCCGGGATTAGTATGACTCACAGAAGGATGGAAAAAAGCTTCTAAGTATTGGATTTCGCATCCCGGGATTGGCATTCTCAATTTGTATCCCAAGATCGGTATTTTTGGTTCCTATAGAATTTCATACCCTGCACATGGCTTGGGATTTCATATCCCCAAAGCAGGTTGCAAAATCTCTAAGTCATCAAGGATCGACATTCTCCATTTTGTATCCCCTCATTGGCTTTTGGGATCGGTGTAAACGCAAGCAACTCCCAGGATCTGTTTTTGATATTTCTTATCCCTATAGTAACTTACAGATTGGTGCAAGTTGGATACATAATTGATGATGGATGAAATAGGATGCTTTGAAGCAAAGTAATGGAATTTAGATAACTCCTCCAGAATCGGTGCCGATCCTGGCAGATGAACTGTGGGATACAAATCCCATTCCCTTCTCCACCTATAAATAGTCTCATGTAGACTGTTTCTAGGATCTTTTGGCTCATTTCTACTGCATTGGGATTCTTGGAATTGGCGCTTTTTAATGGTTTTTCTCATGGCTTCTTCCTCCTTGGAATCATCTATGGACTTGTGAACTTCTTCTACTCACTTGGCTTGAATCTTTTACACATTTGTTGAAGCACCACTAAAACTTCCATCTTGGACTTTTGGACATAGAGAAGGACTTGTTGGCTTTGAGCAAGGACTTTTGCCGCTGCTAACTTAACATTGTAATTAAAAAGACTGTACTTGTAATCATACAGTATAAATATACAAAGTTACATCAAAGTGGACGTAGGCACAACTTACTGAACCACTATAAATATTTAGCATTATTGACTTTTTATGAGCTCTACATCCGAATACTCTTTGGAAATAGGGTGTTCGCGTGAGAGGACCAATTTCCCATGTCAATTGGGTCAGAACAATTGTTTTGATAATTGTTAAATTACACTTTAATACTTAACACTACATATACAAATTTCTTACCATTTTTATTATATTTATTTTGCTAATGTCATTTAGACCTCACAATCACGCACATACCGTACCCATCCACTCCCCAATAGATCCAATATAATACATATGCACATATAATATATATATATATATATGTGTGTGTGTGTGTGTGTTTGTGTGTGTGTATAAATGTATCCCTTGGACCGCCTCGGTCCTAGGTACCACCCATACTATTTTTCGTATCACCTCCATGAGATTTCACCATTGCGTCATGTCATAAATGTGGTCATCATCTCGACATAAGAGCATATAAGCTGCATCCATAATGGACCATCCTATGCATACACTATGGATGTCCCATCGTATGCTATGAGAAGTGTAAGCTACATTTGCAATGGGCCGCCCTATGTCTACATTATCGATGTGCACATCATAGTCCTATCATAAAACTTTCTAAATCCTGCTAACAGAGTACTCTATTGCCTATGCTGCACGGAGATTCGGTGCAGGGTTTAATTTTATGGTCTATCTTTTCTGTTGCAAAATGACGTCGTGCAGCCACCCTTTCTAGTTTGGAAGGTAAATTTTGATACAAGTTAATGGTCATGCCTCTAACAAGAAACTTAAATAAACCATGTAGTGTTTCACATCTCCACAGATGTGTTGATAGTGAAATATCACTTGGGAAGAAAGGCATAACTCGTGTCCTACCTCGTTCTCGTCATCTGATCGATACTTACCCAATAATCCTGCGGCTAATATTCTTTTGGATTTCCCAGGAGTGTCAGCCTATGTGTCGTTGTTAAGGGGTGATTCTAGAAGAAGTTGGGGGTGGACCTCGTGTCCCTGAAATCGAGGATTGTAATATTGAAGTTTATTTGAAAAGAAATCTATACAACCAAGAGTTATGTGGGACTAAATGTAGGGTAACTCCGAACTAGTATAAAATCCCGGTATGTTCTTTCCTTAACTGCTTTAATTTATTATTTGTATATGTGTTTGAATTCTGTGACTTTTCATATTATGTGATTTGTATTTGATTCCAATATTTTCATAAAGATCTCAAAAAAATTCATTAATTCCATTAAACACTATTCATCCTCCTCTAGTGTTAAATTAGCCTTAAAATATGTGATCTGTGTTCCCAATAATTAGTATTATAGCATTGGTTTTCAAAGGTTTCATAATCTGAATTTTTGAAAAGTTCAAAATGGCATTTTTTTTTGGAATTTCTGATAATGCTAGCTCAAAAATATTCAATTCATCATTATTTCATGAGCTTGCATTTAAATATTTTAGAAAATTAAGTTATATATTGAATTGGTGTGTTGTATAGGAACAAATGTACTATATGGCTCTTGACGATTCAACACTCAATGGAAAAATGGTGCAAATCAAAGAAACAAATGAATATTTGATAGTGGTTATTAAAGACATATGACTGAAAATCTAGATATGCTGAATGATATAAATTAGGAAGATGGAGAAATGGTTAATTTTGGTGGTAACTCGAAAAGATATGTAATTGGTATCGGCAATGTCCGTAATTCTAAAGCTCCTACTATTTCTGATGTTTTCTTAGTTAGAAATTTAAAACACAACATACATAGCATAAGTTTGTTATGTGATAAAGGTTATAAAATTAAATTTGAAAAAGACAAGTGTACACCAAAAATAACAATTCAAATATTATATTTGAAGGAATTAGAAAGAAAAATATTTAAATTCTAAGTATGAAAATTTCAAATGACTACTTATGTCTTTTGGCTAATACAAACGACCCATGGATTTAGCATAAAAGATTTGGGCATTTGAATTTCAAACTCCTTTCTAAAGTTTCTAAATTGGATATAGTAAGAGGACTCCCTAAAATGGACTTTAAAATAGATAATATATATGATTCCTGTCAACCAGGAAAACTAAGAAAGAGTTCTTTTAAACTAAAAGATAAGATTACCACTTCAAAACCCCAAAAGTTACTTCATATGGATTTATTTGGTCCATCTCAAATTCAGTTAATATATCATAGTAGATATGTTTTAGTTGTAGTGGATGATTATTCTAGATATACCTGGACTCCTTTTCTCAAACATAAAGTGATGCTTTTGATTTATTTAAACTTTTGCAAAAAGAATTCAAAAATCTATTTTCTTTAAAAATTAAAACTATACATAGTGGCCAAGGTGGTGAATTTAAAAACGAAAATTATGAGAATTTTTGTAATAAAAAGGGAATTACTCATAATTTCTCCTTTGCAAGAACTCCACAACAAAATGGAGCAGTTGAGCGTAAGAATATAATGTTTCAAGAATGTGCTACAATGCTTTCAGATAGTAACTTTCCAAGAAACTTTTGGGCTTAAGCAGTCGCTACAGCATGTTATATCTTGAACAGAATTTTGACCACCAACCAACAAAACACCATATGAACTTCTTCACAATAAGAAACCAGAAGTATCTTATTTTAGAGTTTTCAAAAGCAAATATTTTATTTTAAATACTAAAGAAAATTTGGATAAATTTGATCCTAAATCGAATAGGAATTTTTATTGGATATTCAAATAGAAGTAAAGCCTGCATAATTTTTAATTTTAAAAAAACCATTGAAGAAACAATGCATCTATATTTTGATGAAAACTATAAACATATTGGTCATAAAAATGATGAAGAAGAGTTTGATAATGAAAATAATGATTCAAATGAAATAAATTACAAAATTAGCTGAACTAATAAAAGAATAACACTTTTAAAAGATCATCCCATAGAAAATTGAATATGTAGTTAGAACTAGAAATCAATTAAATAAAATGAGTAGTGTATCTTTTATATCAACTATTGAATCTAAAAATCCAAAGAAAGCATCTTTTGATATTCATGGATACTTGCTATGCAAGAAGAACCAAATCAATTTCAATGGAAGTTTGATTCCAATGTATTAAAATATCCAGCAACAATGGGGACTTAGGCTTCATTTATCTATCGCCTCTTCCTATCTTATCACTTTCTTCCGATCGCAATTCCATCCTTTCTCCAACTTGTCTTCTCTTCCCTTCTAATCTTTTTCTATCGTTGTTGTTTCCTTCCTTTGTTTCTCATTCGACTGGTTTCATTTTTCTTAGATCTGACGCTTTCCGATTTTGGTTTGAACTTGGAATTTAGAGAAGACGTTATCCCCTTTGATCTAGTCGTGGGTTATCATTTAACTTGTCAGATCTATATTTTGCAACTGATCCGTGCTCTACTTCTCGACCTCTCAGAACTATCTTAACGAGATTATTTGCTTTCGCACATTTCCATTTTTCTCTATTTCGAATGTAGCTCGACCCTTGGGTCCAAAGGTACGAGTCGCTCGACTGCTACGATTTAGGGTTTTGTGCTGAGTGTCTTGGGGGTGACAGTGGATTTGTTTTGTTTTGACTCTGGTTTTGGTGTTGTGGAAGTTGTGTTTGCATTTGTTGGTCAAATGCTGGAAAATTTTCTGTCTACTGTGGTTGTGCATATGTCATTGTGCTGTCGAGCACTGTCTTTAAGCCCTACTCTCTGTAATACTACTCCTACGTTAGGCCTTCCATTGACTTCAAGCCTCGGAAATTGCTTGCAACGGAGGTTGTCCTAGTGCGACGGTTTGTTGCTTTTGTTTGGGGTGTATCTGGTTTTTAGTTTTGTGGTTTGTTGTTTCTTGTGTTCATGCTATTTGGGAATTAGGGAGGTGAATCTTTGTTGGCTAACGTTCTTGGCTTCTAGAGGCAATTGTCTGTGTTGCATAGTTGTCTTGGTTGTGCAACATTAGGAAAAGGTAGATCTGCCTTGAATTTATGCAAGTGTGTAATTGAGTGACGTTTCAGTGCTACTCCTACTAGTGGAAGTTTTGTTTCGGAGACTAGTTAGTGTTCGAGTGATTGTAGCTTGCTATGTGAGTTACTATCGAGGAGACTGCATTTTGCAGTTGTGTTTTTATGTATTTGCATTTTCTGTTAGCTAGGACGCACCCTATGTGGTAACTAGATTAATTTTCTAGTTATTTTAGTTGAGACTTAGCTCCGTAAAATGTCTATAGCAGATAGACGATTTGTCTACCTCCTGTATTTTGTAGTTTTCATTAGTTGTTTTAATGGAAAAGTGTTACGGGTCACTTTAAAAACTGGTTAGCCTTGCCAAAAAAAGAACTGAATCAATATACCAAAAATGATGTATGAGAACTTGTTCATAGACCTAAGAATAAAACAATAATAGCAAATTAAACGGGTTTATAAAAATAAAATGAATAAACTTAGTGAGGTTGTTAGAAATTGATGTAAAAGTTGCATTTTTAAATGGATTCGTTAAAAGAAGATGTTTACGTTGAACAAACTCTATTATTTGAAGATGATTTTATTTCAAATCATGTTCATAAATTAATGAAAGCTCTATAAGGTCTCAAACAAGCTCATAGAGCCCGTTATGATAGACTAAGATTTTATTTGTTACAATCAAATTCTGAAATTGGTAAAGTAGATAATAATTTTTATATTAAAAGAAACAAAAAATGATATTCAATTAGTACAAATCTATGTAGATGATATTATATATGGACCAATAAATAATGAAAGGAGCAAAAAAATTTCTGAAATTATGACAAAAGAATTTGAAATGAGTCATATGGAGAACTCACTTTCTTTTTAGGTTTACAAATAAAACAGTTAGATAATGGTATTTTTGTTACTCAAGAAAAATATGCTAGACATTTAATTAATGAATTTAATATGACGACTACAAGTGGAAAACCCACTCCCATGGCAAGAAATGAAGCTTTAAGCAAAGATGATTCGTCAAAATACGTAGATAAAAAACTATATAGGGTTGTGACCGGCTCACCACTACATATCACTGCGAATAGGCCAGATATAATGAATAGTGTCTGTTTTTGCATAAGATGTCAATCTTAACCTAAGGAAACACACTTAAAAGCCATAAAATGTTTTCTAAGATATGTTAGACATACAATAGACTTTGTTTTATTTTACCTTAAAATTGATTCATTTGATTTAAATTCATATTATGATGCTGACTATGCCGGTTGTAAATCCGACCGAAAAAGTACAAGTTGAACTTGTCACTTTTTAAGACATTTCATGGTTTGAAGGTTTAGTAGAAACCAAATATTGTATCCTTGTCAACAACTGAAGTAGAATATATCTCTGCTGCTTTGGCTTGTTCTCAAGTAATTTATATGCAAAAAACTGTAAAAGATTTTGGATTAAATATAATTAAATCACCGGTTTATTGTGATAATACTAGTGCAATAAATTTATCTAGAAATCCTACTCATCGTGCTAGAACTAAACATATTGATGTTAGACAACATATTCTCAGAGATAATGTAAGTAAAAAAAAATATTACTCTAGAATTAATTAAAACTGAGAATCAACTTGCATATATTTTAATGAAACCGTTAAATGAAGCAATGTTTACTAAATTAAGAAGAGAACTAGGTATTTGCTCATTAACCAAAATATACTAACTAGATATATTAGTATATAGATTAATATATAAAAAGAAAAGGCAAAATTTTCCAAAATATACGTACCCTATCGACATGCTCTACCCCCTATGTCGACATCCAGCAATAAAAAAAATTAAATTTGATTTTCCCTCCAAAATCAGTTTAGATGCTTATTTAAACTTCTAATTTCGAAATTTTCTATCTCCTTACTTATTTTTCTCTGTAGTAAACTTCTAGAAACAAGAAATTAATGGTCTCCTCCTCCAATACTAATAAAAACAACATATTTTCCTTCCCCTTGCCTCCTCTAGGACCATTTCAACATACTACACTTGCTCGCGTGATAAAAGTAAAAGAATCTTCAAAAGATTCTCTGCAAATGCTTGTTGAAACTCAAGCAATGCAACTCCGCTTGGCCAATTTAAAGCAAGGTAAACTCCTAAGGAATCTACATAAATTTCGAATGGGTAATCATCTGATCCTATCGTTATCGAAAACGATTCTTCCAATATCCAGATCCATAACCCTATGGAAGATAAAGAAGAGGAGGAATAAGAAGAAGATGAACGTATGGAAAATGACGATCAAGTTATATACATCGGGGAGGTGTGTTTTGATGGAATTGGAAATGTAATTGAACAAAATGTATATTTTTGTCTTTATTATCCAAATTGTCCATTTCACAAATCACATATTATAAAAAACACTCATTAGATAGGTTACACATACTTGTAAATATTTGTTGTATAATTATAAACCTACTGCATAACCTTATGTACAATCTTATATGTGTAAGAAGTATATTATTAATAAATATAGGTTACTGTGTCATCTTATCAAATTCTATATTAGTTTAAGGGGAAGTATTATGGATTAAACATAGCTATATAGTTTTTGTTGATGGCGAAAGGAAAGAATTATAAAATAGAATAGAATAGGCTTAGATTAAGGCGGAGTTAGGAGGAGTTATTGGAGTAAGGGGGAGTAACTGAAGAATCAGAAGAATGGTTAGTATATTTTATAAACGAAGGTTGTCATCGTAAAAAAGAGGGAGACTGTTAGGGATTGAGATGATGGTTTTGATGACATCAATCTTTTTGACTATTGTATAAAATATATAGTTTTATCTAGATATATGTATGTGTGCGCATTCAGGATATATATGAAGGAAGTAAAAATGAAGACTATACAGATTCAAGACTCAAGATTGTAGATAATAAAGAAGAAGAAAGATTGAAGATTCATGAGTAACAAAAGTTCAAGAAGTTAAAGATATTAGAATAAGTAATAGAGTCTAGAATTTTTGTTAAAACTCCTTAATAGCACAAAAATATTTGTTCCAATTTTCTCATAGGATGAAACCCATGTTTGTCTTTTAAAATTTCTTTTTGCCAAACTCTTCTCATCTTTTTAAAATGTTTCAAAATTACTTCCTGTTTGAAAAATATCTCTTGTCGTTTACATTTCTAGTTTTTAATCTAAATTCTGATTTTAATATTTTAGATTTTCTTATTTGTAGTTTTGATATATACATACATACATACATACATACATATATATATATATATGTATATATATAACACTCGACACTTCTAGCTCCGTTGGTTAGGGGTAGGCGAATTGGGATGAGACATAGTCTCAGTTTTGAGGGCTGCCTCTGCCAATTTCTAGGGTTACTATCTTGGTGGTGCGAAGATGTTGAAAATCATGGTATACACCACCCGTGGGGTTTACTCGGACCGACAAGCTTATGTCTTGAGTGAAATCTTAGGTTCCACACGAAAATCAACAAATACACACACACACACACACACACACACACACATATATATATATATATATGTGTGTGTGTGTGTGTGTGTGTTTAACATTTACTTTAGTTTTGATATACTTATTTCCTTATATTTATATTTATAGTTTTATATCTAAAGTTTTAAATTTATTATATTTATATAATTTTATATTAAGTTTTAATATAACTTTTATATATCATAATAATCTATATTTTTACGTAATTATACTATTTTAATATATAAGAAAATAGTTTGTTTGAGTTCCAGAATTACCTTAATTTATATAAATATCATTTCCATTGTTTTAGAAAATTTAATCTTTGACATTTCATAGGGGACTTTGACATAGGGGGTCACCCATGTCGACATGGCAACCGTTATCTCAAAAATTCAAATTTCAAAAGAAACGTCTATTTGTTTAAATTCTTTCCTGAGTAGACATGGTTGTTGATCCCCTATAAATACCCATCTAAAGTCGAACTTTTAACTACTTTTTCATTATTTTCTCACTCCTTATTCTTCTCTCCATTTATCTTCTTAATTATCAGGTTTCCATATTCAAACTCTACCAAAATTCAAAGAGGAATAAACCTGGATCATCTCTAGTTTAATTCTCCATCACTCTCTCTCAAAGATCTAAGTGTTGTTCAGAGTTATAGGAGCATTTGTAATCATAGATCAAAAGATCAAAGTCACATCGAGTCGCTTTACCAAACTAACTGAAAATGTGTTGTTGTAGCCCATACAAATCAAATAGGTGTGATTGTAGCCCCTAAATCAATTAGGTGATCTTGTAGCCTGGTTAAATCAAGAGAGCTCATTATGTTGGGAAACAGTCGAGGACTGTAATATTGAATTTTATTTGAAAAGAAATACGCACAACCTACAGTTGTGTGAGACTGGATGTAGGGTACTCCGAACCAGTATAAAATCCCAGTGTGTTCTTTCCTTTACTACATTAATTTATGTGGAAAGTCTATTTAGACATAAAAGTTTGACACAAATTTCAACCATTGGATTACCCCATGATTTGCACATTTCATATAAAAAATAATAAATATGTAGCTGAGAATTTGTGTCCTCTAATTTGTGTCAAACTTTTGTGTTCAAACAGTTGTCCTTTGTTTATTATTTGCATCTGTGTTTGAATTCTATGATTGTTTTATATCTGCTATTTATATTTGATTCTGATATTTTCTGATAGTTTTAAAAAAGTTCATAAATCCTAATAATCACTATTCACCCCCACTTAGTGTTAAATTAACCTTAAGATCCATGATTTGCATTCCCAAACAGTTGCATAATTTCTAGTCATCCATCGACCTTTTAGACTTTCTAAAGCAGTCAAGGAAATACCCAAATGTTATTCCCTTTTTAGTAGACCTTACCTCTAATAAACTGCCCTATGCCTACATCTTAGCATCATCCTAAGGTATTCCCAACTTTGTATCATATGATATCCTAAAGGATCTACGATGGACGGCAACTCAATTACCTATATCACATATCCTCATAATCTTGTTTAAATGCATGATATGGAATTACAATAGTAATTTCCTACTTCATTAGACCTTATGTATAACTTTCTTTTCATATGCATTAATTCAACTTTCACTCAACTTCATTTGTTATGCTTTACTTATTGCTTTGCCATTGTCTTTTATTATAACCATGGTTATAATTCACATATTAGGTACTATACTTAGGATTTTGTCTTTCTATTATTCATCAAGTATTATACTTGGGATTTTACCTTTCAAGTATTCATCAAGTATACTTGGTCCTTTTTCATTCTTCGGCCTTGGTCTTTCTATTATTCATCAGGTGTTATAATTTGACCTTTATATATTTATTATTCATCAAGTATTATACTCGGACCTTTATTTATCTATTTTTTTTTCATATTTGTCACACTTATCATTCTTCTTAACATTTTTCCTTTTTGGAACCAGAATATATTTCAGTAAGTTGGTAGTTGGGTTCCTATAGTCTATTTTTAAGCAGCATATTTCCATATTTTCATAAAAAGTGGGTTTTTGTGCGATGTTTCATAATTACAAGACATCTTTTCTTTTATCTTGGGGTAGGTATTGCAATACACAATAGTCCCCCTATTTTGTACATACCATTTCTCTTTCTAAGTTCTTTTGCCTTTCTTGTAATTGCGACCATCGCACTTTCATAATTAGAAACAAGAAAACTTTGCTTGTCTTTTCCAACAAACTAAAATATTGCTTATTTCTCAAAATGGAATTCAAGTTTTTTTTTAAATTGTCAACAAATCTATGTGGTCTCACATTAATAGGTTAATTAATGTCATGTAGTAATGTCCGCATTCCTCGTATAGGTCTAGATTTACATATAAGTCTATAAACCATTATATCCATGTTTCGCATTTAAGTACATATAAATATAAAGTTTACAGTTAAGTCGAACATTTACAATTGAGTTTGTTTAATACATAATTAACATAAGAAATGTCATAGTTCTTAAAAGGATAAGCAAAATAGGAGTACAACTATATCATCATATTATTAAAAGATATGTAATTTATCTACTTATCTAAAAAGCATTCCAAATCTTTTGATCAAGTCATATCTACTCCTAATATTCAAATTCTCCCTTTTGTAGTTCTCTATTTGGAATTACAAATGAGATATATATATTAAATTTATTTTAACAGGAAAGAGATTTGGATTTTAAACTAATGATTAATGCCAAATCCAAGAATTTACCTTTTCGGTTGCAGCTTTTTGACTTGAATTGGAATAAAACTTATAATTATCTATATTTTATTCCCCTATAATTCAATACAAATCTAAAATCCTAAATCTATAATCATTTTAGAAGTTTTGAAGGAGAAGAGTGAATGACAAAGCTTACTCGCTCATCAGAAAATCAAGAGCTAAAGGTGAAGCACCATAGTTTTATTATAGAGATTCAAATCAACAACAACCATTGGATGAAACCATAAAAATTCTAGAGAATTCTACATGGGGATTGGACACATTTAAAATGTGTCACAGTTGACTCGACTATCCAGGCGGTCAACCGCCACAGTCGATCATGCCTAGGTAGCAGTTGACTATTTCCTGATCTAATGTATTGTTTAACATGTGGAATTTTAAGTTTTTAACTATATAATTCCATTTTAGTTATAGGTTTAGTTCATTTATCATTATTTCCTTTTAAGATTATTTTATATTTCTTCCTTTAATTCCATACGCTTAAAATCCAAATTTCAAACATACTTAGCTGATTTAAGTTTCTTAAATGCACGAACACACACAGACAAACATATATATATATATATACACACACACATAAATATATACACATAAATTTACATATAAGGTTATTTATTGGTTACGTTAATCATGAGTTTCTCATGACCGTTCTAATTAATTCGTCAATTGGTCTTAACGAAGACAATAGAGCCATTAGAGTGTGAACACGTTTTTATCATATTTAGCATGCTTTGTCATTATCTACTAGCCGTTAGACTCATGCATACTTGGTATATTTAATACTAGCCGTTAGGCTCATACATATTTGGTATATTTTGTACTAGCCGTTGGGCTCATAGCACTATATATATGTGCTCTTTGTATCATGTTTTGCATCAATAAAAATTGCAGTTGTTCCTCTCTAATAACTCTTCTCCTCATCCCTTAATATGGTATCAGAGCCAAATTGCCGAAAGGCTTAATCATCAAGCAGAAAGTTGTTTTTGTTTCATGGCCAACAACAATGAAGTAACCTCCGCTGTTTCAGGAAGTATGAGGTACAGCGCTCCACCTAACCATCATGACCTGATTAAACCAAAAAGCCAAATTATCACCACATCTCTAGACGAAGACAATTACATTCTATGAAAATATCAAGTAGAGATCGCTTTAAGAGGGTATGATTTACTGCAGTACATTAATGGGACAATAACAGTCCCACCAGTGACGATAACCAATTCGGAAAGAGAAATTGTGCCTAACACAGACTACACAAAGTTTCAAAAACAAGACAGCCTCCTCTCCTTATGGCTCCTATCGTCAGTAAGTTCGAATTTATTATCACAAATAGTTGGATGTAGCACGTCTTATGAAATATGGAAAACAGTTGAACAAATTTTCAGTTCACAATCAGCTGCTAGAATCATGCAATATAGAAGGGAATTACAAAATTCTAGAAAAAAGGAGGCAAGCATGAAAGAATACTTAGGAAAAATTAAAAATCTGTGTGACAAACTAAATGTTGTTGGCCATAAGATCAGCGACAATGAGCAAATCCTATTTATTATTGGTGGATTAGATGAAGAATACGAATCTCTAGTAACTGTGTTAGCCACACAACAAACCTTACCTGATTTATAGTTCGTTCGATCAGCACTCCTTGCTCATGAAGGCAGAATCGACCAAAGAAAAACAGCACAAAATAAGTTCTCTGCCAATTATACCACTGTAACACCCCGCCTCCGCTAGGGTCACTCGCAAAGGAATGCACTAGCTTTAGAGGGGCATTATTGGTAAACATGCACAGAAATATCACAAGACAGAACATATAAAATAGCGGAAGTAAAATCGAACTTTTATAAACATTAATAATTAAGGTCTAAAGCCTTTTACATCAGAGTACATCAAAACCTGTCTTGCAATAGTAAAGAAGCATGAAGACTTTTTCATAAATTATTCCCCAAGTAAAAACAGTAAAGTAGCCATAGCCAAGAGAAGTCCAAGCCATCCATGATGACCTTCAAGCAGAAGAAGTCCGAACTAAACAGCATTGTTTCCTCCCTGTAACCTGGGGGGGGGAACGGAAGAAAAGAGGCGAAACAAAACGGGTCAGTCAAAAAGACTGAGTAAGCCCTATCTACTATTAGTATAAAAACTAGTAAAGTTAACTGACATGAGAAACTGAGATGAACATGAGCATGATAACAAGACAGATAAGCTAAATCAAAATAACAGGATGAACTACTGGACTAAGGTATCATGATAAACTACGGTGTCATGATAAATCAAAGTATCACATCGTCAGATTTCTATCAAGTATACTATCCCAAGGTATCTACCCCGTCTAACATCCCACAGTATCTATTTCGTATATTCTTCCTGGTTCTAACATGTATATTTGCTCTGCACCTACCGTACTAGTATCCCAGCCTTGTTATGTGTTAACCATGAATGTCCCTTACTCAAAGTCGTGTAATGGTCCATGTCAACCTAATATATCGCATATATAGGTTACTCAAATCATATGTTTCTTTCCATGTATATAAGTTCAGTCCTTTGCCGTACCTCGTACGGGCTTCCTCATGTCGTATTATCCTTGAAATCGTTTGGATTGTCACCCTTGTTCTAGCTAGGCTCTTCCATATGAATCATCGTTTGAACTACTAGGACTTACGCCACCTAGCACCACTAGGGATTACGCTTACCTATTGCACGCTTTCGTATTTCGGTTTGGGTTAAACCACCTAGGCCACTAGGGATTACGCTAACCCTCAACCGCGCCCTTTTTCCCACGCATTCATCGTGAATCGTTTTTCTATAACTGTATGCACATGTATCACATCGTGCCATCCGAGTCCTGTCACAGGGCAAAACAAGAAATACAGGACTCGGTCGGGAGCTTTAGATTTATCTGCCGTTGCAGATACTAAGGTCTGCTTTTCTACACGTGGCTATGGTCCCACGAGACCCCTCCCTCAACTAGTGAAAGGCAACACAAGAGAAAATCTTGCATGAGAACTACACTCCGGCCAGCCCACATCCTACGGCCTACCTCACCCATAATTAGATAGAAATTATGGTCTGTTGGGTGTTCCCTGCCTTTCCGTACGTACACGCTTGACTCAAGATGGTAGATGATCGACGAACTTGCTATCTCGGGCACCTTATGTATTCGTCGACTCACTGCTATCCACCCCAGTCTTTAGGTCGCTCGCATAGCAACCAAGGCATATTCTTGGTTCTTCTACCGCAGACCTCAACCTCTCGTGAGCCTAGTATATTGACCTGGCAGCTCACAGAGGGATCCCAAGAATATCCTCACGTTCCCCGAAGCCGCTGCTTCGTTACCCAGTTCGCTGGAGCCTTTATCTAAATCAGATACTTGCTCCTACTCGCATACTTAAACGATGACCTACCGTATCAGGTTACTCATCTATCTATGAACTGGTCTAAATTTCCTTGACTAAGAATCATTACTTAGTTATCCTTCAACTAAGGTTTACCACTTAGCCTTATTCCCGTTACCCTTGTTAATTACGGTTACCCACCTAATTCTCCGAATTAGGGTTTATATAACAGATTAAGTGTCACTTAAGTTCATGACTTAACCCCGTCTACAAATCATGTTAAAATTGGCTAAGTATCCAAGTTCAAGACTTAGCCCTACAAACCATGCTCAAGTTGGTTAAGTATATATTAACTTGACCCTATAAAATTACTTAGTCAAACCGGTCAAGTGTATTCAAGCGATTCATGACTTAGCCTTATCATGTTTTCACGTTATATTGGTTAAGTATGGGTTAACTTAACCTCCATAAATTCACGAGTTAGATTGGTTAAGTATAGATCACTTAACCACATCAAATTAACGAGTTAGATTGGTTAAGTTTAGGTCACTTAACCACATCCAATCAACGAGTTAGATTGGTTAAGTATAGGTCACTTAACCCCACCAAATCAACGAGTTAGATTAGTTAAGTGTTTAACTTAACCCCCTTTAAACTACCAAGTGGGATTAATTAAGTCTAAGCTAACTTAACCCCATCCGATTATCATGTTTAGACTAGTTGAGTCTAATCTTAACCCCCATCCATTAACTGTATCTTTTGGTTAAGTGTCATTAAGAAAACTTACTTAACCTTACCAAATTATCATGTTGGATTGATTAAGTGTTGGCTAACTTAATCCCCGTCCACTAGACGTATAAAAATGGTTAAGTGTCATTAGGCAAATCAAATCACTTAACCTACCCAACCTTGTCATGTTTTGTTAAGTATCATTAGCCTAATCAATTTACTTAACCCATTTGTCCATGTCATATTTGGTTAAGCCTCATTAATCAAATTAACTTAACCCTATTATGTGGCATTAATTATTTAATGCACCCCAACCTCTCACATTAGACTTTGTTGTGGTTACTAGTTAAGCCGGTCGGTTCCGGGTAGCTTTACACCACAACTTGGTCTAACCTCGGGTTCAAGCACAACATGACCAACTTCTCACATTGAGTCCTATTGTTTGCAACTACTAGTTAGGCCGGTCGGTTCCGGGTAGTTTTACGTTGCAAACTCAACCCAACCTCGAGTTGGCCACTTTCATGTTTAGTCTAGTGTCATGTTCATAGTCAAGTTTTCAAGCAATTGGGTAGACCTAACTTAATAGGTAAATTCCCAATGGGTAGACCTAACTTAATAGGTAAATTCCCAAGCTTATGTTTTTATGCATACTTACATGTCAAATTCCATGTTATATTTCATGTCATGTTTTCAAGTATAAACACATGTCATATTTAACGTTACATGTTGTCATGTTTATACCCATTTACCCAAGTCATATTCATGCCATTATGTTTTCCCATAATGTGAACCCAACGCTTTTTTTTTTAAACTCGCATGTACGTTCGCAACCACGTAATGGATTAAAAGAAGAGACTTGGCAAAGGCATAACAAAAATGGATATTAAGCCACAAGTTAATCATGGTGGCGAATGAGGCACAAATGTGGTCATTAGCTTGCATGTTACATTCTTAAGCCTCACAAAAACATGCATAAACCCAAACTTGGTACATAAGCGAATCATGGTGACAAAAGACATGGAATGATGACTAGTAACTCGCATATATCATCATATAAGGATTATGACTTCATATGCAAGTTGACATAAAGATTATGAAGGTTCTCATGTTGCATAATGCAACATTTCAACATAAAGGTTGTTGCTTTTTGCTCATAAGATTAAGATAATGACTTCATAAACTTGCATAACATGATAGCATGCATCATTCTCAATGATCAAACCCAAACTTTCAACATGAACATTTAACTTCATAGTTAATATCTAAGATTAGGGAAGGGCTTACATTGCTATGAAGGCCTAAATCGATTAAACCTAAGCTTGTGATGAAGCCTATGCATGCCATCACCCAAAAATCCAAAGATGGATGCTCCAAACCCACCAAAACACCATCTTTATGAACAAAGATCAAAGCTTTTGCCTTGAAATCAACTTGAGAAGCTCTCATGCTAACATAGGGACTCTCTAACACTCTCATGATCATGAAACCTCTCATAGAAATGAAGTGGAGGCTAGGATAGTTGAGTGGAGGCCATGAGAGTAGAAATTTGGCCATAGTTTAGTTGCATGAATGAATAATGAGGATTTAGGATAGGTTAGGGTCTTATTTATAGATTAGGCAAGTGTTTTAGGCCATAGGATTAAACCTAGATTCAATCCAAGCCATCAAAGCATGTCTTGGGGAAGAAGTCAAGTGTAGGAACCATCTAGGGCCTTTAGATTAAAGATGAACCATGAGAACCATCCAAATGCAAAATCTGCATTTGAGCGAATCGGCCCACGGGTTGACAGCCAAACACCCTGGATTAACCCCTAGTCGACCCAGCGGGCTCGGGTCGACCTCAAAAATCGGCCGGTTCGGTTATTCCCCTCTCCCAATTCGCTGTTTTGAACATTTTTGCATATTTATTTATTTAATTTTCAATTATATATATATATATCAATATATATATATTTCTCTGTGCAACCCATTTCACTTAATTAAGTATACTTTAATTTGGGAATTTTTCGTGAAACTTCGCGAGGCCATATCTTGGTCATACGGACTCCGATTTTCGAAAACTCGGACTCTATTTCGCGTATTTTTCCGAGACAAACGCAATGGCATAGCCCGTTTCACTTGATTCAGAATTTAAAATTAAATTCTGCCTTGATTCTCGTCTTAATCATGTTATCGAAATACGGGTTGTTACATTCTCCCCACCTTTTAGGATTTCGTCCCCGAAATCTCCAAGTTAGGAAGAACATATCCTACCATCCATCATCCATCTACTCAAAACATCATCCACAAGCAACCATTGTCCTTAGATGATTTCTAATGCTGTATGAATATATGCAAAACGTGTGTGTACATGTTCCTTAGCTAATGCTAATGATCAGGCCTGAATAATCTTTCTAATGCAAAATATGTATAGTGCCATGAATCCAACATGTATGCAAATAGTCCTAGTCATATAGATACTATATGCGTGCACAATCATTCATTCATATGCAACAACCGCATGATAATACATTCGATTTCATCCATAAACAAGTATAAATACTCGTGCATATGCAATATGAAATATGACCGAGTCGAGCTAGTATCTAATGTGTATTCGCGCATCCACGAGCAACCACTTGCAACCACTTGCAACCATATCAATCATAACATGTTTCAAATACATGTTTACATCCATAGGGTTCTACCTAGGATTCCCTGAAACAGGGTCGAGAAGATAAACAAGACAAACTCCTTACGGGGTTTGTAACCGAAAATAGGACCGAGAGGATGTCCACAAAAGATAGCCTACAAGTAAGCTCCACAGAAACAGGGATCAAGGATATACTCCCAAAGAGATATCATGCGCGCATCTAGTCTTTGATCATCAAAGTCGTATTTCCTTGAGCTCGATTCCATCGTGCCTTGACCGTCCTTTAACTTCGCGATTTCGTAGCTTCTTATTTCCTGTTTCCATAACATGAGCTGGAACTCATTTCTTCGTCGCCTCTCGTTCTACTCGCACACTTGGCGCAAACATGACTGCGTACTCATGATCTCATGCAAGCTTTCCAAAATTCACTAGTGAATCTCGGACCTCGTACCATAAGGTATTCCACGTAGAAGAACTTTCTCTTGAAAGTAAACAGATGCCAACCAGGTTATCAAGCGCACTTACTAGGGTGATTTCTATAACCCATGCATAAGTGAAATAAACCATCCGTCTTATCGGCGAACACCACTCGATCGGGCTTCAAATTTCCAATAAAGGTATCAAGGGATTCTAGGTAACTAATCATGACCGAACCCAAAAGGTTCCACGAGACTTCGAGGGTATTACCAAGTTTAGTCAAGAGTCTAACTACCCTCCTATCAAAACCGAGAGTGGCACCCCTTACTGGATAACCACTTCATCCCTAGAATCCATCCATAACCGAGGCATGTCATTCTCAAATCCAAAACAAGTCATGAATAAATGGACCGATTCTCCACAGGACTTGAGACAAAAATGGGATTCTCTAATACGCTAGTACTTAAGGTGCAGAGACTCAACTATCGAAGCAGACTTGAATGATACGATGATCAAACCAAAGTCCTAACGGGATGATAGAGAAGAAAAGCTAAACCTTTAACAAGATTGTTACCCTCCTTCCGAGGTACCCTAGAAATGAGAGCATACTGATGCCCTCCCGATGATCTTGTCCTTGTCCCATGATACTTAACTATCCGCCCCGTTTCACCCTACCAAAGGTACTCTCTCGTCATGGGTTTCCTTGTTCATCTTTCTCTCTCATTCTGGGTTGAGCCATACCAACAAGTTGCTCATCCTTAAACTCGTATCCTTTATCCTCTTTCTCACTATCCTTTCTTATAACGAGGCCACTGGTCTCTCGAGAACCACCTCCATCGCATGGAAAGCACTTTCGTAGATAGGAAAGACTAGTCGCAGTTAAAACCACTGTGACTACAGATGGAGGAAAGAAAGGAAAAGAGACTCAATCAAGGAAACAAGGATAGTGCTAATGGCCTTTGGGGAATAGCCTTTCTCTTTTAAAAGAAAATTTTCTTGAAAAATGCTTCTTTATAAACGATTTTCAAATAGTTTTCAGAAGGTCTTTTAAAACTTTTGCCCAGTCTGGTAACCTTCTGCTCTGATACCAAATGTAACACCCCGCCTCCGCTAGGGTCACTCGCAAAGGAATGCACTAGCTTTAGAGGGGCATTATTGGTAAACATGCACAGAAATATCACAAGACAGAACATATAAAATAGCGGAAGTAAAATCGAACTTTTATAAACATTAATAATTAAGGTCTAAAGCCTTTTACATCAGAGTACATCAAAACCTGTCTTGCAATAGTAAAGAAGCATGAAGACTTTTTCATAAATTATTCCCCAAGTAAAAACAGTAAAGTAGCCATAGCCAAGAGAAGTCCAAGCCATCCATGATGACCTTCAAGCAGAAGAAGTCCGAACTAAACAGCATTGTTTCCTCCCTGTAACCTAGGGGGGGGGGGGGGACGGAAGAAAAGAGGCGAAACAAAACGGGTCAGTCAAAAAGACTGAGTAAGCCCTATCTACTATTAGTATAAAAACTAGTAAAGTTAACTGACATGAGAAACTGAGATGAACATGAGCATGATAACAAGACAGATAAGCTAAATCAAAATAACAGGATGAACTACTGGACTAAGGTATCATGATAAACTACGGTGTCATGATAAATCAAAGTATCACATCGTCAGATTTCTATCAAGTATACTATCCCAAGGTATCTACCCCGTCTAACATCCCACAGTATCTATTTCGTATATTCTTCCTGGTTCTAACATGTATATTTGCTCTGCACCTACCGTACTAGTATCCCAACCTTGTTATGTGTTAACCATGAATGTCCCTTACTCAAAGTCGTGTAATGGTCCATGTCAACCTAATATATCGCATATATAGGTTACTCAAATCATATGTTTCTTTCCATGTATATAAGTTCAGTCCTTTGCCGTACCTCGTACGGGCTTCCTCATGTCGTATTATCCTTGAAATCGTTTGGACTGTCACCCTTGTTCTAGCTAGGCTCTTCCATATGAATCATCGTTTGAACTACTAGGACTTACGCCACCTAGCACCACTAGGGATTACGCTTACCTATTGCACGCTTTCGTATTTCGGTTTGGGTTAAACCACCTAGGCCACTAGGGATTACGCTAACCCTCAAGCGCGCCCTTTTTCCCACGCATTCATCGTGAATCGTTTTTCTATAACTGTATGCACATGTATCACATCGTGCCATCCGAGTCCTGTCACAGGGCAAAACAAGAAATACAGGACTCGGTCGGGAGCTTTAGATTTATCTGCCGTTGCAGATACTAAGGTCTGCTTTTCTACACGTGGCTATGGTCCCACGAGACCCCTCCCTCAACTAGTGAAAGGCAACACAAGAGAAAATCTTGCATGAGAACTACACTCCGGCCAGCCCACATCCTACGGCCTACCTCACCCATAATTAGATAGCAATTATGGTCTGTTGGGTGTTCCCTGCCTTTCCGTACGTACACGCTTGACTCAAGATGGTAGATGATCGACGAACTTGCTATCTCGGGCACCTTATGTATTCGTCGACTCACTGCTATCCACCCCAGTCTTTAGGTCGCTCGCATAGCAACCAAGGCATATTCTTGGTTCTTCTACCGCAGACCTCAACCTCTCGTGAGCCTAGTATATTGACCTGGCAGCTCACAGAGGGATCCCAAGAATATCCTCACGTTCCCCGAAGCCGCTGCTTCGTTACCCAGTTCGCTGGAGCCTTTATCTAAATCAGATACTTGCTCCTACTCGCATACTTAAACGATGACCTACAGTATCAGGTTACTCATCTATCTATGAACTGGTCTAAATTTCCTTGACTAAGAATCATTACTTAGTTATCCTTCAACTAAGGTTTACCACTTAGCCTTATTCCCGTTACCCTTGTTAATTACGGTTACCCACCTAATTCTCCGAATTAGGGTTTATATAACAGATTAAGTGTCACTTAAGTTCATGACTTAACCCCGTCTACAAATCATGTTAAAATTGGCTAAGTATCCAAGTTCAAGACTTAGCCCTACAAACCATGCTCAAGTTGGTTAAGTATATATTAACTTGACCCTATAAAATTACTTAGTCAAACCGGTCAAGTGTATTCAAGCGATTCATGACTTAGCCTTATCATGTTTTCACGTTATATTGGTTAAGTATGGGTTAACTTAACCTCCATAAATTCACGAGTTAGATTGGTTAAGTATAGATCACTTAACCACATCAAATTAACGAGTTAGATTGGTTAAGTTTAGGTCACTTAACCACATCCAATCAACGAGTTAGATTGGTTAAGTATAGGTCACTTAACCCCACCAAATCAACGAGTTAGATTAGTTAAGTGTTTAACTTAACCCCCTTTAAACTACCAAGTGGGATTAATTAAGTCTAAGCTAACTTAACCCCATCCGATTATCATGTTTAGACTAGTTGAGTCTAATCTTAACCCCCATCCATTAACTGTATCTTTTGGTTAAGTGTCATTAAGAAAACTTACTTAACCTTACCAAATTATCATGTTGGATTGATTAAGTGTTGGCTAACTTAATCCCCGTCCACTAGACGTATAAAAATGGTTAAGTGTCATTAGGCAAATCAAATCACTTAACCTACCCAACCTTGTCATGTTTTGTTAAGTATCATTAGCCTAATCAATTTACTTAACCTATTTGTCCATGTCATATTTGGTTAAGCCTCATTAATCAAATTAACTTAACCCTATTATGTGGCATTAATTATTTAATGCACCCCAACCTCTCACATTAGACTTTGTTGTGGTTACTAGTTAAGCCGGTCGGTTCCGGGTAGCTTTACACCACAACTTGGTCTAACCTCGGGTTCAAGCACAACATGACCAACTTCTCACATTGAGTCCTATTGTTTGCAACTACTAGTTAGGCCGGTCGGTTCCGGGTAGTTTTACGTTGCAAACTCAACCCAACCTCGAGTTGGCCACTTTCATGTTTAGTCTAGTGTCATGTTCATAGTCAAGTTTTCAAGCAATTGGGTAGACCTAACTTAATAGGTAAATTCCCAATGGGTAGACCTAACTTAATAGGTAAATTCCCAAGCTTATGTTTTTATGCATACTTACATGTCAAATTCCATGTTATATTTCATGTCATGTTTTCAAGTATAAACACATGTCATATTTAACGTTACATGTTGTCATGTTTATACCCATTTACCCAAGTCATATTCATGCCATTATGTTTTCCCATAATGTGAACCCAACGCTTTTTTTTTTAAACTCGCATGTACGTTCGCAACCACGTAATGGATTAAAAGAAGAGACTTGGCAAAGGCATAACAAAAATGGATATTAAGCCACAAGTTAATCATGGTGGCGAATGAGGCACAAATGTGGTCATTAGCTTGCATGTTACATTCTTAAGCCTCACAAAAACATGCATAAACCCAAACTTGGTACATAAGCGAATCATGGTGACAAAAGACATGGAATGATGACTAGTAACTCGCATATATCATCATATAAGGATTATGACTTCATATGCAAGTTGACATAAAGATTATGAAGGTTCTCATGTTGCATAATGCAACATTTCAACATAAAGGTTGTTGCTTTTTGCTCATAAGATTAAGATAATGACTTCATAAACTTGCATAACATGATAGCATGCATCATTCTCAATGATCAAACCCAAACTTTCAACATGAACATTTAACTTCATAGTTAATATCTAAGAGTAGGGAAGGGCTTACATTGCTATGAAGGCCTAAATCGATTAAACCTAAGCTTGTGATGAAGCCTATGCATGCCATCACCCAAAAATCCAAAGATGGATGCTCCAAACCCACCAAAACACCATCTTTATGAACAAAGATCAAAGCTTTTGCCTTGAAATCAACTTGAGAAGCTCTCATGCTAACATAGGGACTCTCTAACACTCTCATGATCATGAAACCTCTCATAGAAATGAAGTGGAGGCTAGGATAGTTGAGTGGAGGCCATGAGAGTAGAAATTTGGCCACAGTTTAGTTGCATGAATGAATAATGAGGATTTAGGATAGGTTAGGGTCTTATTTATAGATTAGGCAAGTGTTTTAGGCCATAGGATTAAACCTAGATTCAATCCAAGCCATCAAAGCATGTCTTGGGGAAGAAGTCAAGTGTAGGAACCATCTAGGGCCTTTAGATTAAAGATGAACCATGAGAACCATCCAAATGCAAAATCTGCATTTGAGCGAATCGGCCCACGGGTTGACAGCCAAACACCCTGGATTAACCCCTAGTCGACCCAGCGGGCTCGGGTCGACCTCAAAAATCGGCCGGTTCGGTTATTCCCCTCTCCCAATTCGCTGTTTTGAACATTTTTGCATATTTATTTATTTAATTTTCAATTATATATATATATATATATCAATATATATATATATTTCTCTGTGCAACCCATTTCACTTAATTAAGTATACTTTAATTTGGGAATTTTTCGTGAAACTTCGCGAGGCCATATCTTGGTCATACGGACTCCGATTTTCGAAAACTCGGACTCTATTTCGCGTATTTTTCCGCCAATTATACCACAGTCAGAAATAAGCAGATACAAGGGGATAACAACAACTATCGTGTGAAATGTCAAATATGCCAAAAGTTTGGTCACATGGCGAACAAATGTTACTTCAGGTATAATTCAGACACAGGTAGACAACAGGCAAGCCAAAATTACTCTTCACAAAGAAGAGCACAAGCAAATATGGCAACAACGGGGAATTCAACTCAAAATAATAATAACGCAAACCGAAGACATAATGCTGCAGATGATGATGAAGTAAAAAATGAAGACAATGGCTTCGAAGAATGGTACCCTGACTCAGGAATGACTCACCACATAACTAGCAATCTTCAAAATTTAAACATTAGGAGCAGAAATTACTCAGGTATGAGAAATTTGCATATGGGTAATGGTAGTACTGCTAGTATCACACACATATGCAAAGGGACTATCTTTGGGAAAAGACAACTCAAATTAAACAATCTTCTTAGGGTACCTACGATTAATAAAAATTTGTTAAGTGTATCAAAATTTTCCAACGACAATAATGTTTACTTTGAATTTCATCCTAATTTTTGTTTAGTTAAAGATTCCCTAAATCATGAAATATTACTTCGAGGTAACGTATACGATGGTTTATACAAATTCAAGACTGCAAACTCAAGTGGAGAATTCTGGTACAATAATGTAGATGCTAGTAGTGACAATGACTGTATTAGGAATAGTTGCAATAACGTTGATTATGAAAATAATAGCAGCGAATGTAACGTGATTAATTCTTGGCATGTAAAATTAGGACATCCTAATCTGGAAACTGTTAAGACTGTTCTGCGTAATAATAACATTCATTATAAAAATGTACCTATCAAACACACATGCACGCACTGTCAACTCGGCAAGAGCCACAAGCTCCCTTTTAGTGATTCTGGAACCAGCTATAATGAGCCACTGGAACTTATAGTCGCTGACTTGTGGGGACCCGCGCCTCTAAATTCATATCAGGGACACAGGTATTATCTTTCTTTTGTGGATGCTTATTCTAGATATACTTGGATATACATGCTGAAAACTAAATCAGAAGCTTGCAATACAGTTATGCAATTTATAACTCATGTCGAAAAACAAATGAACAGTACTGTTAAGGTTGTTCAGACAGATGGGGGAGCTGAGTTTAAACCTCTAACTAATTACTTTCTCAAAAGAGGGATCAAACATAGATTAACTTGCCCGCATACGTCCGAACAAAACGGTTTAGTCAAAAGAAAACATCGGCACATAGTAGAGACTGGTCTAACTTTGTTATCACAAAGCTCATTACCCATGAAATATTGGAATTAAGCTTTCTACACATCTGTATTCCTCATTAACAAGTTGCCAACCAAAGTCTTAAACAATAAAAGCCCTCATGATATGATATACAGTGTTAGACCAGAATATGGTTTTCTAAAAGCTTATGGGTGTCTATGTTTTCCATGTTTGAGAGACTATAACAATCATAAACTAAGTATGAGATCAAGCCCATGCACATTCATCGGGTATGTACAAAACCAGTAAGGTTATAAGTGCATGGACAAAAATGGAAAAATATATGTTTCTAGACATGTGATATTTGATGAAAACAAGTTTCCTTATGCAGAAAAGCAAATCGACAAAAAGGAAGGGTAACAAAGCATAAACAATAACATACGGTTCAAGCCATTCATTACTGAACCACCTTCAATTGATAGAAATGAAGAGCAACAACGCACAAGCAATTTAAACACCCAGGAAGAAACTATGGATCGAACAAATGAGCAAACCAATGAGACACACAATGACTCAGAAGATACAAACATACATCAAAACATGCAGTATAGTGAAGATACAGAAAAACAACAACCATGTTGACACTACCAGAAACAATGATACACAGCAGCAAACACCACCACAATCAACTGGACATCACATGATCACCAGGTCAAAGAGAGGCATCTTCAAACCCAAAGTATATAATATTTCTTCCAGTGAGATTGAACCATTGAATTTCACTCAGGCTATAAGATCAAACAAATGGAAGGAGGCAATGGACACTGAATATAAAGCTCTCATAAAAAACAACACTTGGAGCTTAGTGACTCAACCAAAACACAAAAATGTGATTGGTTGTAGGTGGACATACAAAATAAAAAGAAAAGAAGATGGATCTATTGACAAATACAAGGCCAGACTGGTTGCAAAAGGTTACACGCAACAATTTGGTTTTGATTTCGATGAAACTTTTTCCCCAGTCATAAAACCCACAACCATCAGAATTATACTGACCATTGCTCTAAACAAAGGATGGAATGTGAGGCAACTGGACGTCAACAATGCTTTTTTGAATGGGGAATTGACTGAAGAGGTATACATGCAACAGCCTGAAGGATATGGTACTGGTGATAAAGTATGCAAACTACACAAAGCAATATATGGCTTAAAACAAGCTTCGAGAGCTTGGTATGAAAAGCTAAAGTCAACTTTGTCTAACATGGGTTTCTCTCAAGTTAAATCGGACAATTCTCTATATATGAAGAAGGGCATACATGGAACTGTGTTCATTCTAGTATACGTTGACGACATGCTAATAACAGGAGACAACAGCGAAGAAATAAACAGAATCGTACACAAGCTGGATCAAAATTTCGCCATTAAAGACTTGGGGGAACTAAAAAAATTTCTTGGAATACAAGTGATTAGGAAAAACAATGGTGAATTAATATTATCCCAACAAAATTATATCACTGAAATACTGCAAAGGGCAAATATGCACAAGGCAAACCCATTACCTACGCCTATGATTAGTAACCTAAGACTATCTAAGCATAAAGGAGAAGCTATCGACAATGCCAAACAATATAGAAGCATAATAGGAGCGTTACAATACGCAACTATTACTCGACCAGACATATGCTACAACATCAATAAACTCAGTCAATGCATGCAGAACCCTTTATCAGAACATTGGATGGCATTAAAGAGAGTGTTACGATACTTACAAGGCACAAAACATTACGACATACGCCTAAATTCAGAAAAGGAACTTAACTTACAGTGCTTTAGCGATGCCGATTGGGCCAACGATATTGACGATCGAAAGTCTGTCTCAGGATACTGTGTTTACCTCGGTTCCAATATCATTTCCTGGTGTACGAAGAAACAACAGACCACATCAAGATCTAGCACAGAGGCTGAGTATCGTGCACTGGCAAGCGCTACAGCCGAAATCATGTGGATAGAATCACTGATGGAGGAGCTTGGTTTCACTCCAAGACGAAAGCCGGTCATTTGGTGCGATAATAAGAGCACAGTATATTTATCTCTAAACCCTATTCAACATTCAAGGACGAAACATCTTGAAATTGATCTCCACTTTGTGAGAGAAAGAACGCAATCAGGAAGACTTGCAATATGTCATGTGCCCGCATACTATCAGAGAGCAGATGCTCTCACAAAGGCCCTTTCGACCAAAAATTTTATCAGAATGAGAGAGGAACTTCGCGTTATCAGTGCAGGCGGAAGCCAGAATGAGCAAGGAAACCCTAGTTCGAACTGAGGGGGCATAACGAAGACAATAGAGCCGTTACAATAGAGCCGTTAGAGTGTGAACACGTTTTTATCATATTTAGCATGCTTTGTCATTATCTACTAGCCGTTAGGCTCATGCATACTTGGTATATTTAATACTAGCCGTTAGGCTCATACATATTTGGTATATTTTGTACTAGCCGTTGGGCTCATAGCACTATATATATGTGCTCTTTGTATCATGTTTTGCATCAATAAAAATTGCAATTGTTCCTCTCTAATAACTCTTCTCCTCATCCCTTAATAGGTCTCTTTGTTTAACTTCCTTTGTGCCTATCCAATTCTAGTGACATTATTAATTAAACTCATGAATTAGCTGCTAATTGCACCATATGTTTCTTATTTGAATATTGCACGTTAATAATTAATGTACACACTAATTAATTAATTTCATTTGTATGCATATTGTAAGAACTTAATTCCAAATATTAATTAATTAATTATCCCTAGTAGTTCATTAACTTATACATTAATTCAAATGTTCATTAATTACCTCCATTAGTTTGATTGTTTGCTTGCATATGCATGTTAATTCAAAAGTAATTTTGAGAGATTAAATTTTCACCTAATTGATCTAACAAATTATTTCCCGATCTACTTTCCCATTAAATGTAATAACCCGGAAATCCGAGCCAATTTAAATTTTTTATTTTGGCAATTTTATTGAATTTTGAATATTTAAAATGAATTATTTTAAATAATGACGACAAGAAATTCATTTTGAATAGAATTAGAACGTATATATTTATTTGAATCGTCGCTAGAATATAATTATTTATTTATAATTATAAAAGGAATTGAAAATGGCGCGGTAGTTCGAAATTTCGATTTCAAATTTCAAATGAATGAACATGATTCGAAATAAACCGGATTTTAGTGAAACCAAAAATACTTGAATCTATCTGAAAATATCTTTCCAACGAATCTGAAAAATCAAAATTTCATAGCGGGAATCAAAAGATACGTCCAGTTGAAAGTTCAGAATAGTCGCTATGGAATTTTGGCCCTTAAAAATGGAAATTTTGCAAACGATCTCTGTTTTCGACGAAACCACTTTTGTTGGATCCGGGATGTCAAGTTATTGCTAGATTCCAAAATTTGTAATTTTCTGAATCAATATGTGAGCGTGGCGAAGTAAAACGTGTTTTGACAGTTTTAGTCAATTTCGATCGACTAGAAAATGGCCATTTTTCCAACGGTCTCAGAATTTGACGAAACTAGTTTTGTTAGGACCGTATCGTCAATACGAAGCTAGAAATATTTTTTCTAGAATTTTTAGGGTCCGTTTGTGACCCTAGTAAATTGAAATGTACATTTAAATTTGAATATATAGATTTATATTTTAATTCAAACGAAAACTGATCGAAACGGTCGAATTGACTTACGGGACATATCCCATTGTGTTCGGAATAGAGGTATTTGGTTAGGGATGACAGTCTTCGGGTCTCGTTTGGAGTTCAAATGTAAAGTCAACCTTAAGGAATTAAATATAATATAAAATTAATATAAATAATATCCTCACCCCTATCTACTCTCTCTCTCTCTCTCCTCTCTTTAGTTTAAAATCAGACATTGAAGAAAATAAAAAAGGGCAGAGGCCGATTCCCCGTCGCCCAGCCCCACGCCGCCATCGCGGCCAGCGCCGCCGCCGGCGAGGCCTGCCTGCCTCCTCCTTTGCTCCGTCCTCTGTTACGTCTCCCCCTCTTTTCCAGTAAATAGAACGCGCCCCCCTACTTGAAGAAGGGCTGAAACCCTAGCCCCTTTTCAGTAATACCCCGCCGCCCCTGGCTAGTGCTCCGCCGCGTCAGGTGCCGGAGCACCTCCAGCCACCAGCGACAAACTCCGGCGCGCCTCCACGACCACTCCAACGCCAGCGAACGCCCTCCCCCCTCTGAAAAGCAACGATGAGTTTTTTTTTGTTTTTTTTGAATTTCTTTTCAGTTTTTATTAGCTTTTAAATAAAAAGCTTAGATTTTAGAAAATAAAAAGCTTCGACTTTTAATGATAAAAAGATTTAATTTTTAAAATAAGAAAGAATAGATCTTTAAGAGAAGAAAGTTAGATTTTTTACAAGTAGAAAGTTAATATTTTTATATGAAGAAAATTCAGATTTTTATATGCATAAAGTTAAGATTTTTATTTGAATCAAAATATGATTTTTATCATACGTTTGAATATTTTTAATCATGTAGAAGGATAAAAATATATTTTTTAATCATGTAGAAGGATAAAAATATAATTTTTAACTAAGTAAAAGGATAAAAATATAATTTTTAATTATGTAGAGATATAAAAATATAATCTTTATGTATGTAACGAATTAAAGATTTGATCTTTATGAAGAGAAAGACAGGATTTGGATATGAACAACACTATAGAAAGTTGAGATCTTTAACGATAAAAAGGTTTGATTTTGATATATGCTAATAGCGAATAAAAGAAAGGATTTTTATTATATGAACAACATTATCAAAATAAGATTTTTATATAGAAAGTAGCGTTATAAAAATATAATTTTCATAACGAAGTAGCGATGTCAAAATATGTTTTTCACATATAAAACTGAATAACCAAAAATATGATTTTTATCCATATAGCGTTGGAATAAAAATGTGATTTTTATTTATGAACAGCGTGGAAAGAGAGAGTTGGAATTTCAGGCAAATCTGAACCGTTCAGAAAGAAGGAATGGAGGAGTGGATCCCAAAGGTGAGAACTTCTCACTTTAAATTCTATTTTCTAGTTAAATATATTCTAGGATGCAGACGGTGCTTAGCAGCACCCGACACCCGTTGTCCACAGACCATGGACGACTTGTTTGATTTTGTTGTGTGGTGAAAATTGATTGTGATGTGTTGAATGAAATATATATTCATGTGTTGAAATAAATTATTTATCGTTAAAAATATAATTTTTAACGTGAATGTGAATAAATAAATATTCATTTACAAATCAGACGATTTGTTTATGTACACTGTTTTGACTGATATTGATTGGGACGATAAGTTTTACACATCGCCCAACTGCACAAATAATATTCAGTGTTTGTGGATTGAAACCCCACACGGGTGTTGAGATGATATTTGGCGTACACTAATCCCAATTGTTTAGTTGTATGTCAATCGATAGGTTGACAGACTGTGTAAGCGTTAATTATTTATGTTTAATGCTTATGTAGTTGTGTGGTGCACTTTGGATGATGGTTGATTATTTATCATTGCTATTATATACATGTGTTGTATGGAATCCATATAATTAACATTATATGGTAATTGATTGGGCCTCATTCCAATTGGGAAAATAAAGAATATTATAAAATAAAGATTCATGTGTTGAATAGAATAAATAGTCATGTGTTGACGATACTCATGTGTTGAGAATATTCATGTGTTGAAACTTATCATGTGTTGAACGAAATATTTTAACAATAAAATTCACATTTTTATCCTATATAAAATTAGAAATTAGCTGGAAACTAGTTAAGATGAGTGGTTTCCTGGGTATCGTTCTGATGTTGGTTTCGGCCTTCGGGTTAATACTTAGGGGATCGTTCTCTTACTAATTTACGGTTGGAGCCTGATTAAGAATTAAACGATAGAAATCATAATTTTATAAAATATATTAAATAGAATAAATAGTCATGTGTTGACGATACTCATGTATTGAGAATATTCACGTGTTGAAAGAAATATAGATTCTTGTGTTGAATAGAATAAATATTCATTTGTGAATAGAATAACGAAGTTATTGAAATATATAAAGCCGTGTTGATTAGATATGCGCCATTTTGACGCGAACGATATTTATATCGATTATATTCGTTTTTATAATGAATACAGAAAAGGAGGTGATTTCAAAATACAACGTTTAGAAAATATTATCATTTATATATTAATGATATGGAATATTCAATTTTGATTTAAAATTGAATATGAAGTTGAAATTGTTTTGAAAACGATTTATAAAATAAGTTTTGAATTGAAATCGATGAAATATATATAATATATATATATATATATATTATATAATGGCCAGAATAGAACGCGCCGCGCTGCGGCAGTTTGCGAATTTCGACCATTGACTTCGAATGGACATTACGGGAGATCCGACCGTCGGATTCTCCTAAAATCGGAACCATTGGGTTCATATCGAAAAGTTCTTTCTAACGAATATTAGAGATTTGAAATCTAATGGTTGGATTTGGAATTATGTCCAAATCAAGTTTGGAAAAGGTCGTTGTAAGTTAGTTCGATAGCCGTTGATGGAAATCGACTGTACGGGCCTTGATAAAATTATTAAAAATATCAATAATTTGTGTTAAATCATAAGAAATGATTTAGAAAGAATTGGGATGAAAAATTCCATATTTGAAAAGATAAAAATAGATTTTTATCGAAATGAAATAGTTTTGAACTAGAATTATAATCCATTTATTTTTGAAATAAATAAATTGTAATGGAATGGAATTCGATTTGGTAATAATCGAAGTGAATTTCTGTAGACAAGGACTGCTAATATATATGGAATTTAAAAGGGCTTGCCGTTATTCCATTTATATTGTTAGTCGGAAATGGAAGTTTATATCGATTATATATATGTCGATTTGTTTTCCATGAAGATTCCATTGTTAATGGAATGTGATTTTGGGTTGTCGTGAATGGTATCTTTAATAATATTGTTCTTAGACCCAATGGAGTTAAGAAAATCAGAAACTAACTGGAGATTAGTTAAGTTGAATGGTTTCTTGGGTATTGATCTGATGTTGGTTTCGTCCTTCCGGGTTATTACTTAGGGAATTGTTCACTTGCTAATTTACGGTTAAAGGCTGATGGAATAGAATGTGATTTTGGGTTTATCGTGAACCGTGTTTTAAATGACATTGGTTCTTTAACCCAGTTAAAGATAGGATATGATTTCCCAAGTTAAACAATCATTAATATTGATTTTTGGGAAGATTAAAACCAAGTGGAGTTTTAATGAACCTTTAATTAGATTGAAATGATCGAGAATGGAGTATCACCAGTTTTGCTCTAGGCGATAGTCAAATCTTTAATTAGATTTGATCGTGAAATGGTAATTGAATTTATCGATAACACTGTGGTGTTAGATATGAAGTATTACCAGTTTTACTTCATGGAAGAATAGGTTGGGATTGGGAAATTAAAACAAATGATTTCTTCGGTAAGGTTCATTAATCCCAACTAGCTTGGATAAACCATAATTTGATTTGAATTGATATTCAAAAGAAGATTAAAGAATAAATTTAAAGAATTTATCTTTGATAAAATTAATGGGAACCTTTCCCAAAGTATAAGAATATTTGAATAAAAGAATATTCTGAATTGGAATGAGGCGTATGTTGTGTTTGTGTAACACTTGTTTATTATATACGCGAGTTATTTAGAAAGACCGGGTTTATCCCATTCTGAATAACTGATTTGACGATGTGTCGAGGATGAAGACGATGGTTGAAGACCGGAGGTCTTCACATCATTTGGATAATTACTGATGATCTTGATTGGGCTGTACACCCAAGAGGAGGGAATCAGTTGGTGATCGTCCAGATGTACTTGGAGATCGATGGATATGCGAGGTACAAGGTGCCTCCGGTTTCGTTCAGACCCAGAACGGACTTGTAAATGGACTGTGTGTATGACATTGGATATCATTCTGTGTGATTGACGGATATCGGTTGCATGGAGTGGTTTGCCTGTGCGGCATGCTAAGATGCAAATGATCAAGGCTTCTGTTCAAAAGCAAAGTTTTGTGGTTGATGATCAAAGCACAGCCTGTGTGGCATTGCTTTGTGTAGTGTTAATTCGCGAGCCTCACACCCCGGTGGTGAACCAGAAACGGGAGAGGACATCAGGGAGGGCATGCGTTTCTTTCTAGTCAGGGGGGTGTCAGTGACCTACCAGCCCTGACATTTATATTACTTTCACTTGTGTGGTTGTTGGATTGCGAGGCGCCTCAGATATATTGGTGACTATGTGGAGCCGATGGAGTCATTTGGCTCATTTACGCCCCAAAGGGTGGGGAAACACAGTGTTCAGGCATTTTAATCCACATCGGTGGACCGGCCCTGACGATCCAAGGGTCACTCGAGCTCTGATCCTGAGACATGGGCTAGATTGTCTCGAAATCGGTGAGGACGATCCCTTGCCTCGATTCACAAATGGAAACCCAACTTCCAATACGTGACTTTGCGGTTTTGATTGTAAACCTATATATGGAGACATAGTGGTATGGGGCACTTATGCCGTCTATGATTGATACTTATGATTGAAATTGTTTTGACACTATACACTTATAGTAATAATAAAAGATGAAATTTAGCGTATCAAGCATTCTTTGGCTATTATAAGGTAAAAACCCTATCCTCCGGCTTGCGTTGCATTATGTGATGGGACCTGGCTCTTATAATAGCTTCATTGTTCTTTATTTAGCATTGCGCTATTGTTTTATGCACTGTTATTCTTGGGAGGAAACCCATTCCGTGTTATACGGCGTGGTCCCTTGATTTACCTAACTTTAAAATAAAGATTAATAACTGTTTTAGTTCTCACACCAGTCACATGACTGACCTGGAGTTTATTGTTTTAACCTAAACTCTGGGTGCCCTTATTTTGACACGGGCAGCTAGTAGTTTTGGTTTTGCTGATTTATATTCATAGGATCCTGGTTTACAGCTGGAACGATATCCGGAAAGCTCTGTATTCGTATATCTCCTTCAGTTGTGTTTTGTATTATTTTCCGCTGCTATGTAATGTAATTTAAACCTCTGATATTTGTTGAATGTATTTTATTCATTCATACTCTGTATATTCTTGTATTCTGGTGGAATTGTTGTAATATATAATGAAATGTTCTTTTGTTTGCGTTCTGGTTCGTCTTGTCCGCAAAACAATCCGTGATTTCCCGTAAGGGGGATTTCGGGTCGTTATAGCTTGGTATCAGAGCTTTGGTTTACAGAGCTCGGAGAACAAGATACGTTAGAACCAAACAAAAGAATTCATCAGAGATTGGATTAGTAATATCCAATGAGAATGACTCGTTAGAGATGGGATCAGTAGTATCCTAGAACAAGTGTGAAGAGTATATTTTTAAAATGAAAACGAATTTTGTTTTGAAAATTTAAACTTTATTCAACGTATTCGAATATTTATTTGTATTGGATTTGGACAATCAAGTATATAAAGATTTTGCGTACGCGTCTGATCCGCGTGTATTCGAAGTTTTAATATACTGGATAGATATAGAATCACACTCTAGTCGCCCGGGGATGAAACTATTGATGACTATATAGCATCAGTAGTTTGTGTTCGAGTTTCGAAGGTGGGATTTCTATATATTTCCAATTGACTGGTGTGAGAACCAAAATATAGTTAGAATATATTATTGTGACTTGGCATCAAAAATCTGATTTTTAGACTATATATCAAAGTTAGGAATTTGAAAAGATAATCAACTAATTGATTGCTGATTGTGTTGTTTGATTATTGGATGATTAATTAAATGTTGAACCTTTAGCCAAATTGAACCAAATAGTGAATTGTATTGAAAATTAGTCGCATTTGCATGCATATACATGTACTTACATTGAACAAGTCATAGCAAGGAGGCTAAAGAAGAAGAATAAAATTGTTTGCCCGATAAATAGGTACATGTTTATTGTATTTCTTTGGGTTTGGATGATTTTATGAGCCGATTGGCTTTTTATTTTTCTTTTGGATTGGTGAGGGCCATGGGAGGCTATTTGAAATATCCCCAAGCTCCCGGTGCAGGGGAGGTTATGGCGAAATTTTTCGAAAATTTAGGGTGTTAGCCAAATTTTTGAAAAATTTGAAAAGTTCTTAGAAACTAAAAAGTTGAAGAACTTAAGCCATAATGAAAATAATGAAAGTTGAGTTGGTTTGTAAAACAACTTTCAGCTTCGTTCCATTTCGGGGACGAAAAGTTTTAAGTGGAGGAGATTGTAATAACCCGGAAATCCGAGCCAATTTAAAATTTTTATTTTGGCAATTTTATTGAATTTTGAATATTTAAAAATGAATTATTTTAAATAATGACGACGAGAAATTCATTTTGAATAGAATTAGAATGTATATATTTATTTGAATCGTCGCTAGAATATAATTATTTATTTATAATTATAAAAGAATTGAAAATGGCGTGGAAGTTCGAAATTCCGATTTCAAATTTCAAATGAATGTACATGATTCGAAATAAACCGGATTTTAGTTAAACCAAAAATATTTGAATCTATTTTATAATATCTTTCCAACGAATCCGAAAAATAAAAATTTCATAGCGGGAATCAAAAGATACGTCCGGTTGAAAGTTCAGAATAGTCGCTATGGAATTTTGGCCCTTAAAAATGGAAATTTTGCAAACGATCTCTGTTTTCGACGAAATCACTTTTGTTGGATCCGGGATGTCAAGTTATTGCTAGATTCCAAAATTCGTAATTTTCTGAATCAATATGTGAGCGTAGCGAAGTAAAATGTGTTTTGACAGTTTCAGCCAATTTCGATCGACCAGAAAATGACCATTTTTCAAACAGTCTCAGAATTTGACGAAACTAGTTTTGTTAGGACCGTATCGTTAATACGAAGCTAGAAATATTTTTTCTAGAATTTTTAGGGTACGTTTGTGACCCCAGTAAATTTGAAATGTACGTTTAAAATTGAATATATAGATTTATATTTTGATTCAAACGAAAACTGATCGAAACGGTCGAATTGGCTAACGTGACATATCCCATTGTGTTCAGAATAGAGGTATTTGGTTAGGGATGACAGTCGTCGGGTTTCATTTGGAGTTCAAATGTAAAGTCAAGCTTAAGGAATTAAATATAATATAAATTTAATATAAATAATATCCTCACCCCTATCTACTCTCTCTCCTCTCTTTAGTTTAAAATCAAACATCGAAGAAAATTAAAAAAAGGCGGAGGCCGATTCCCCGTCGCCCAGCCCCACGCCGCCATCGCGGCCAGCGCCGCCGCTGGCGAGGCCCGCCTCCCTCCTCCTTTGCTCCGTCCTCTGCTCCGTCTCCCCTCTTCTCTAGTAAATAGAACGCGCCCCCCCACTTGAAGAAGGGCTGAAACCCTAGCCCCTTTTCAGCAATACCCCACCGCCCCTGGCCAATGCCCCGCCGCGTCAAGTGCCGGAGCACCTCCAGCCACTAGCGACGAACACCGGCGCGCCTCCATGACCACTCCAATGCCAGCGAACGCCCTCTCCCCCTCTAAAAAGCAAGGTGAGTTTTTTTTTGAATTTCTTTTCAGTTTTTATTATGTAATAGCTTTTAAATAAAAAGCTTAGATTTTAGAAAATAAAAAGCTTCGACTTTTAATGATAAAAAGATTTAATTTTTAAAATAAGAAAGAATAGATCTTTAAGAGAAGAAAGTTAGAATTTTTACAAGTAGAAGGTTAATATTTTTATATGAAGAAAATTCAGATTTTTATATGCATAAAGTTAAGATTTTTATTTGAATCAAAATATGATTTTTATCATACGTTTGAAATATTTTTAATCATGTAGAAGGATAAAAATACAATTTTTAATCATGTAGAAGGATAAAAATATAATTTTTAAATAGGTAGAAGGATAAAAATATAATTTTTAATTATGTAGAGATATAAAAATATAATCTTTATGTATGTAGCGAATTAAAGATTTGATCTTTATGAAGAGAAAGACATGATTTGGATATGAACAACACTATAGAAAGTTGAGATCTTTAACGATAAAAAGGTTTGATTTTGATATATGCTAACAGCGAATAAAGAAAGGATTTTTATTATATAAACAACATTATCAAAATAAGATTTTTATATAGAAAGTAGCGTTATAAAAATATAATTTTCATAATGAAGTAGCGATGTCAAAATATGATTTTCCCATATAAAACTGAATAACAAAAAATATCATTTTTATCCATGTAACGTTGGAATAAAAATGTGATTTTTATTTATGAACAACATGGAAAGAGAGAGTTGGAATTTCGGGCAAATCTGAACCGTTCAGAAAAAAGGAATGGAGGAGTGGATCCCAAAGGTGAGAACTTCTCACTTTAAATTCTATTTTCTAGTTAAATATATACTAGGATGCAGACGGTGCTTAGCAGCACCCGACACCCGTTGTCCACAGACCATGGACGACTTGTTTGATTTTGTTGTGTGGTGAAAACTGATTGTGATGTGTTGAATGAAATATATAATCAAGCATTGAAATAAATTATTTATCGTTAAAAATATATTTTTTAACGTGAATGTGAATAAATAAATATTCATTTACAAATCAGAAGATTTGTTTATGTACACTGTTTTGACTGATATTGATTGAGACAATAAATTTTACACATCGCCCAACTGCACAAATAATATTTAGTGTTTATGGATTGAAACCCCACACAAGTGTTGGGATGATATTTGGCGTACACTAATCCCAATTGTTTAGTTGTATGTCAATCGATAGGTTGACAGACTGTGTAAGCGTTAATTATTTATGTTTAATGCTTATGCAGTTGTGTGGTGCACTTTGGATGATGGTTGATTATTTATCATTGCTATTATATACATGTGTTGTATGGAATCCATATAATTAACATTATATGGTAATTGATTGGGCCTCTTTCCAATTAGGAACATAAAGAATATTATAAAATAAAGACTCATGTGTTGAATAGAATAAATAGTCATGTGTTGACGATACTTATGTGTTGAGAATATTCATGTGTTGAACGAAATATTTTAACAATAAAATTCACATTTTTATCATATATAAAATTGGAAACTAGCTGGAAACTAGTTAAGATGAGTGGTTTCCTGGGTATTGATCTGATGTTGGTTTCGGCCTTCGGGGTTAATACTTAGGGGATTGTTCTCTTACTAATTTACGGTTGGAGCCTGATTAAGAATTAAACGATAGAAATCATAATTTTATAATATAAATTAAATAGAATAAATAGTCATGTGTTGACGATACTCATGTGTTGAGAATATTCATGTGTTGAAAGAAATATAGATTCATGTGTTGAATAGAATAAATATTCATTTGTGAATAGAATAACGAAGTTATTGAAATATATAAAGCCGTGTTGATTAGATATGTGCCATTTTGACGCGAACGATATTTATATCGATTATATTCGTTTTTATAATGAATACAGAAAAGGAGGTGATTTCAAAATATAACGTTTTGAAAATATTATCATTTATATATTAATGATATGGAATATTCAATTTTGATTTAAAATTGAATATGAAGTTGAAATTGTTTTGAAAACGAATTTAAAATGATTTATAAAATACGTTTTGAATTGAAATCGACGAAATATAATATATATATATATATGTTATATATATAATGGCCAAAATAGAACGCGCCGCGCTGCGGCAGTTCGCGAATTTCGACCATTGACTTCGAATGGACATTACGGGAGATCCGACCGTCGGATTCTCCTTAAACCGGGACCGTTGGGTTCGTATCGAAAAGAGCTTTCTAACGAATATTAGAGATTTAAAATCTAATGGTTTGATTTGGAATTATGTCCAAATCAAATTTGGAAAAGGTCGTTGTAAGTGCAGTTCGATGGCCGTTGATGGAAATCGACTGTACGGGCCTTGATAAAATTATTAAAAATATCAATAATTTGTGTAAAATCATAAGAAATGATTTGGAAAGAATTGGGATGAAAAATTCCATATTTGAAAAGATAAAAATAGATTTTTATCGAAATGAACTAGTTTTGAACTAGAATTATAATCCATTTATTTTTGAAACAAATAAATTGGAATGGAATGGAATTCGATTTGGTAATAATCGAAGTGAATTTCTGTGGACATGGACTGCTAATATATATGGAATTTAAAAGGGTTTTCCGTTATTCCATTTATATTGTTAGTCGGAAATGGAAGTTTATATCGATTATATATATGTCGATTTGTTTTCCATGAAGATTCCATTGTTAATGGAATGTGATTTTGGGTTGTCGTGAATGGTATCTTTAATAATATTGTTCTTAGACCCAACAGAGTTAAGAAAATCAGAAACTAACTGGAGATTAGTTAAGTTGAATGGTTTCTTGGGTATTGATCTGATGTTGGTTTCGTCCTTCGGGGTTATTACTTAGGGAATTGTTCACTTGCTAATTTACGGTTAAAGGCTGATGGAATAGAATGTGATTTTGGGTTTATCATGAACCGTGTTTTAAATGACATTGGTTCTTTAACCCAGTTAAAGACAGGATATGATTTCCCAAGTTAAACAATCATTAATATCGATTTTTGGGAAGATTAAAACCAAGTGGAGTTTTAATGAATCTTTAATTAGATTGAAATGATCGAGAATGGAGTATCACCAGTTTTGCTCCAGGCGATAGTCAAATCTTTAATTAGATTTGAACGTGAAATGGTAATTGAATTTACTGATAACACCGTGGTGTTAGATATGAAGTATTACCAGTTTTACTTCATGGGATGAATAGGTTGGGATTGGGAAATTAAAACAAATGATTTCTTCGGTAAGGTTCGTTAATCCCGACTAGTTTGGATAAACCATAATTTGATTTGAATTGATATTCAAAAGAAGATTAAAGAATAAATTTAAAGATTTTATCTTTGATAAACTTAATGGGAACCTTTCCCAAAGTATAAGAATATTTTGAATTGGAATGAGGCGTATGTTGTGTTTGTGTAACACTTGTTTATTATATACGCGAGTTATTTAGAAAGACTGGGTTTATCCCATTCTGAATAACTGATTCGACGATGTGTCGAGGATGAAGACGGTGGTCGAAGATTGGAGGTCTTCACATTGTTTGGATAATTACTGATGATCTTGATTGGGTTGTACACCCAAGAGGAGGGAATCAGTTGGTGATCGTCCAAATGTACTTGGAGATCGATGGATATGCGAGGTACAAGGTCCCTCCGGTTTCGTTCAGACCCAGAACGGACTTGTAAATGGACTGTGTGTCTGACATTGGATATCATTCTGTGTGATTGATGGATATCGGTTGCATGGAGTGGTTTGCCTGTGTGGCATGCTAAGATGCAAATGATCAAGGCTTCAGTTGAAAAGCAGAGTCTTATGGTTGATGATCAAAGCACAGCCTGTGTGGCATAGCTTTGTGTAGCGTTAATTCGTGAGCCTCACACCCTGGTGGTGAACCAGAAACGGGAGAGGACATCAGGGAGGGCATGCGTTTCTTTCTAGCTAAGGTGGTGTCAGTGACCTACCATCCCTGACATTTATATTATTTTCACCTGTGTGGATGTTGGATTGCAGGCGCCTTGGATATATCGGTGACTATGTGGAGCCGATGGAGTCATTTGGCTCATTTACGCCCAAAAGGGCGGGGAAACGCAGTGTTCAGACATTTTAATCCACATCGGTGGACCGGCCCTGGCGATCCAAGGGTCACTCGAGCTCTGATCCTGAGACATGGGCTAGATTGTCTCGAAATCGGTGAGGACGATCCCTTGCCTCGGTTCACAGATGGAAACCTAACTTCCAATACGTGACTTTGCGGTTTTGATTGTAAACCTATATATGGCGACACAGTGGTATGGGGAACTTATGCCGTCTATGATTGATACTTATGATTGAAATTGTTTTGACACTATACACTTATAGTAATAGTAAAAGATGAAATTTAGTGTATCAAGCATTCTTTGGCTATTATAAGGTAAAAACCCTGTCCTCTGGCTTGCGTTGCATTGTGTGATGGGACCTGGGTCTTTAATAGCTTCATTGTTCTTTATTTAGCATTGCGCTGTTATTCTTGGGAGGAAACCCGTTCTGTGTTATACGGCGTGGTCCCTTGATTTACCTAACTTTAAAATAAAGATTAATAACTGTTTTAGTTCTCACACCAGTCACATGACTGACCTGGATTTTATTGTTTTAACCTAAACTCTGGGTGCCCTTATTTTGACACAGGCAATTAGTAGTTTTGGTTTTGCAGATTTATATTCACAGGATCCTGGTTTACAGCTGGAACGATATCCGGAAAGCTCTGTATCCGTATATCTCCTTCAGTTGTGTTTTGTATTATTTTCCGCTGCTATGTAATGTAATTTAAACCTCTGATATTTATTGAATGTATTTTATTCATTCATACTCTGTATATTCTTGTATTCTGATGGAATTGTTGTAATTTACAATGAAATGTTCTTCAGTTTGCGTTCTGATTCGTCTTGTCCGCAAAACAATCCGTGATTTCCCGTAAGGGGGATTTCAGGTCGTTATATTAAATCTTTAATTTAAATATTGGCATATGCTACAATTCAATCATTCTTTAATTAATTAATTGCCAAAATTTACATACATATTTATTTCCGATGCCAAACTTCTGATGGTGATAACTTCTTTGTTTGAACTTTCATCAGAAAACTTTATATGGATATTTATAATAAAAAATCACCACGGACACAATGGTATAAGTTCCATAGAAAATTCCACCATTCGTAAAATGTTCATTTTTCATTGTTATTGAATTTTATTAATTATATTCATATTAATTAATCAATTAAAAATGCCAGATCTTACAATATGTTATTATTCGAATGATTGATCTAGCCAAAGCAAAAAATAAATTTATATTTTTATAAACTATTTTGAGTATTTATTTTAAGTTTGAACAAAAATGAACCTATTTTTTGGTAGATAAGGTTTGTTTTTAAAACTAAATCAATTGTTAAGGGTATTACAATGCCACGAATTTAGATAATATAATTAAACTTCGGTTAATCTAGTTAAACTGATAATTAAAACAAAATTATTTTATGAACCAAATTCAAACTGACTTAATTTCATTACCGAACTAAACCGACCAAAATAAAGCAATTTGGTTAGTTAATTCGGTTCTAACATATATTTCTCACCTCTATATAGGAGTTACACCAACTAAGCAACATGCTCATGAAAGATCTTACTTGATAATCCTTTTATAAGCAGATATGACATAATAGAGTTTGTTATAATATGCTCTATGAATTACAATTGATTTGTACTCTTCTTTATTGAAATATAACAAGTTGTTTGTTTTTACGTTATTCCTTTAATAATCTACAATTTGTTTTTTTAGTATTTTAAAACCTTTTAACAAAATTTTGCAATTATTTTCTATCATTAGAGGCCTTGTAAAGGAAACTAAACATTAGTTTTATAATAGAGGTGGCTATAAGTATGTGTATGACTACTTTCCTTATATAACACCATCAAAAAATGTTATTACATGAAATAAGGCATTCAAAATATTCAGATGTAATGCTTTATGTTCTTCGAACAATCCGATCTTTTATCTGTTAACATATAACCTTTTGTTCTCTTTAATATATTATAATGAATTATATTTACTAACTAGTCATCCACTTCTAATGTTAATAAGACATCTGAAAAATAATGCATGTAATATACATATGCTTTATCATGCATTAGACTTCATACTGCAAATGGATGATGAATCTTTTGTATTTCTTCAACATGAAGGATGTTCTTACATCATTATACAAGATAACATTAGTTTATTTCTAAAAAAAAGAATTAGTTTATTCACAGCTTACCAAATCATTTTGGACACTTATTTACATATCTTTTTTGTGACAGTCCAAATATCATCATAGGAACGAAAATGGTATATTTGAATCCCTAATACAAATGTGGATTCGTGAAGTTGTTTCTTCAATGTTTCCATTGAGAAACATGACTTTGATATCCTTTTGGTATCGATAAAAAATATAATTTGCAACAAGTTCCAAAATGATTCTAGAGAATCTTTCAGTAAAGCTGAATAGAAAGTCTTTTAGAAAGAAAACATCAAATTTCTATTGTGTATAGTCTTTTGTATAACGAACATTAGACCATTTTTGCATTGCCCGCATACTTTTGATTTTGATTAGTTATTCTTAACTAATGGTATTATTACCTTAACTTATGAGAAAAGATCTTAAACTTTAGTGTCCTTCATAGGTTTACACTATATTTATATCTTATATAAGACAACATAAACATCTTCAACAAGCCATTATCTATCTTTCTAGAGAAATATTGTATAGTCATTCAAAATAATATTTCTTCATTTTCAAGTGGATTGCTATAGTGACCTTGCACCTTAAGGTTGTTGAGTTTGCTTCATTAAAACATTAACCTTAACTCAATGAATTTTTCGTGTCGTCCATTATTTTAAGTCTAAAAGTAAGCAATACTCGTACTGCAATAATCAATAGTAGTATTCCAAGGTGAGAGAATGAGGTCAATTGATAGTATCATTAACATTATTTGCATAAGAATGTGGAGAAAACTTAAAGACAAATTTCATTAACAGATTTTCACATTCATTACATAATTGTAAACATTGCCAAGTTCAGATTAAATATATTTTTACAAAATACTCGAAGAATGACATAGAAGATTCCCCATGGTTGATCTGAGTATATTATTACATGGATACTTATTACCACCAAATTCAACACCGGAACCAGCTATCAGTGAAGGGGTGTCAAACTGCAACTAACTCAAAGAGAATGACTCGGAGGCATGAAACTGACAAGAAGCTACTTAGGAACTAAGGTCGAAAGTGGAAAGGGGAAGATGTGATCGATGAGCTATCATGGCTAACATAAAAAGAAGAGGCTTGGGACTGATATGAAAGGAGATAGCATCAAAGCAATACCGACACTACAAGCAATCAATATGAGTTAGGTTCCAAAAGCATAACACGCGAAATTGGAAGCAAACAAAAAAGAGCAAGAGCCAAAAGCATACGATCTAAGACCTAAAACCAAGAAAGGAAAGTATATGATCCAAAGCATAAACAAGATGGAGCAAGGGGCTATCAATACCAATTTCTTGGGTATCGATACCAACACCGAGACACAGATTCAAAAGCCATCAGGAGGTGCACCGAAAGCATGTTGTCGTAAGACCGGAACCAACTCCAAAGGCTCACCAAAAGTAGATCAAAGCTTATAAAAAGAATAGCTATCCACACTAATCTGATTAGTGACGATATTGAAAGAGATGTGGATCATGAAGTCACACGAAACGGAATCCCAAGAATAATACTACGAAGACTTGAAGCTGAAACTAGAGCTTATCGTTGAAGACCAAAAGTAACCCCTAAAGCTATATATACCAACGGGCTTGGTATCAATACATATGAAAGGCATCATCGAGGTTAAGATCTGAAAGTCAGGACTGATACTCCGAAAGACAGATTGTACCCAACAACAATGCTAAGTGGAAGGTGAAACCATGATTACCTAAACCAAAAGTTACAAAGCAGCTGAAAGCCCATTGTCGCATCAGAAAGAGGCTTTTGCTGAGACGATATCAAAAGAGGTCCCGATTTTCCTATAAATACGACCCTGAGGGTCACATTCAGGGGGACTTTTCTCATTCCTCACTCTTATACCCATTTCTTAGAGAGTAAACCATAATTTGTAAATCAATTTAGGGATTTCCTTTGTAAACACGTATGTACTCAATCCAATGGGCAATAAAGAGTTAATCGACACTTGGCATAATTTCTATGAGTTATCTTACTGTTTCTTTCGCTTATTACCTTATGCTTTATTCACACAAAAAGCCTTATACACGAAGCTTACCCTTGATCACAAATTACTAAAAATACCTTTTTCAAGCCATTTAGCTTCTTAACATGTGTTGCACTTAGGGAACCCTTATCCCAAGGTAACTGTTGGTTGTTGAGTCTCGTAAGGGTGATGCTCACCCCTTGAGGGAAGAGTAACTAATCTTCGGGCTTAAGACCTTGATATCTAGGAAACGGTGAACTAACTCAAGCTTGTGAGAAATAAATAACCCCTTATATCCCTTAGGTCTACATCCATAGACCTAATTCTGGTGTTGACGAAAAATATCGTTAACATTTTGGCGCTAGAAGGAGGGCTTGAACCTCCGATCTTGTGGTTAACAGCCACTTCCCTAACTATGATGTTCCGTCCCGGATTGGACTAAGCTTTGAAGAAGCAAGACTATTGGAAGAGGGTCCCAATAAGGATTTTTCGGATCTCAAATGGTTATGTCAGATATTACTGATCCACGGGTGATGGAATAATAAGGGCTAAGAATGGAAGCCTTGCGAATCATTAATTGGAAAGAGGAAGTAGAACAATATGGCCTTGAATGTTGGAACATTAACCCTTTCTACACAGGGCCCATCCCTGTCTTTGCTTTGAGTGGTTCTATAACAATCGAGTGTGACCTATTCTGCCATCTTAGAGAAGCCATTTGATCACAGGCAAGAGAAACGATATTTTAGAAAAGGATAATGGAATACTTTAACCATTTCACCTCCAAGTGGACTAAAAGAATCGCACTACAGTCTAGAAACATACATAAAAGAAGGTTGGAAGATGTAAGCGAAGCCACAATACAGAGTAGAAAAAGGTTAAAGCTTCAATATCGAATGGGAAATTTTGAATCAGGACTACCTAGGGAATGCAGCATTACTACATCAATCGAGAACTTCTACTTCTTAACTAAAAATGAGTTAAACTTCTAGCCATCATCCAAGAAGAAATCAAAATACAAAAGGAAATCAAGAGGCCCTCACTGTCACTATCATATGATGAATGGGCATGAGACTAATCATTACAGAGCCCTAGAAAGAATGATTATCATATTCTACAATCAAGGCCAATTATAGATATTTGTAAAAAGATCAAGCTAAATCTGACAATAATGAATTATTCGAAATAAGAATGTCTACGTAGTTGGGAGTACGATCTCCCTAAAAAATTTGGAACCACCTGAAATGGGGGAAGCTATCTACAATGGTAAAAAAACCTTGTCACCGCCAAGATGGCCAGAACAAGACACCCCTCAGAGGGGATGGTGTGTAAGCCTTTCTCCACGCCCAAATTAGAAAGGGTCAGGTTAAAGAAGCAAAAGTGTAAGCCTTTGCCCGCTTGATGGAGCAGCTAAAACCCTTACTCCCGCCTACGATGGCCTTGGTAAGATACCCCTTGGAGGGGTATGGGGTGAATGTAAGCCTTTATCCATATCCAAATCAGTCAGGGCCAGATTAAAGTATCGCAAAACTTTATCCGCGTCTACGATGACCAGGTTAAGGCACCCCTTGGAAGGAAGTAGAGTATAAGCCTCTATCACCGCCTACGATGGCCAGGGTAGAGCATCAAAGCCTTTAGTCATGCTACAATGGTCGGGTTCAATCATCTAAGCCCTCATCACCGCCTACGATGGCCAGGGAAAGGCGCCTCCTGGAGGGAGGTTGGATAAGTCATTGGGCCATGCTTGAGAATAAGCTAGCCAAGTAAATTGAACGCATAGGCCCAAAGAGTGGCCAACAAAGAACGTACATCCTCTGTTTTGACATTCATAAGCCCAGAGAGTGTCTAACAAAGCATGTACACCCTCTGCTTTGCAAACTAAGCCCAAAAGGGGTGACACTTCTATTAATTGCCAGAAGAGGATTTCTAGCCTTCTACTAATTACCTGAATCTGGGTTGGTTCGGGATTTCTATTAATTTCTAGATGTGGATATCTGGTCTTTTATCAAATAACCGAATTTGGGTTATGGTTTAGGACTTCTATCAGTACCAGATGTGATATCTGATCTTCTACCAAATACCCGAATCTAGGTTATGGTTTTGGACTTCTATTAATTGCCAGAAGAGGATTTATGGTCCTCCACTAAATACCTGAATCTGTGTTGGTTTGGAACTTCTATTAATAGCCAGAGGTGGATTTTAGATTTGTTAACAAATGCCTGAATTTGGGTTGATTCAGTACTTCTAATTATTCACCAGAAGGAGAGTTCTGGATTTCTCTTATTAATACCCTAACCTAGGCCACGAGATTTGATTCTTATCCCTAAGAAAGGATATTTTGTCAATACTCAGGATGATGACTCGAGTCTACTGTCTGAAAGCCTTCAAACGAAGAATATGGTCTTCCACGTCTCACCGGGAGATTTCCTAAACTCATTGCCCTAGTCATTGCCAATTATATAGAGTACCTACGATCACACTATAAAAACACAAATTCATTTCTTGATGGGTAACAACACAGGCATTGTCCCACATAGAATGGGCAAACCATCACATATATCTTACTAGGTAACACCAATATACTGTATATTGAGTATGTGTAGAACAACATAGTTGAACTCTAAGAAGAAAAAGTGATCCCTATGCAAACAAGGGTTACACATCAGGTGATACGTATACAATTTATGGAGCTATTTACATAGTTACTTCGTTAACTATCCAGATATGACAATGAAACATTAATGTTATAATATAATATCCTACACCTCCTGTTCATCGGGTAAAGGAGGAACGATGGCATGTCGAAGCGCGATACACAAAATCTCGTTAATCTTTTTCCTTTTTGCCCTAATCTTATCATGGTTGAGGGTTTAATCTGAAGCTTCAGAGCTCGGATATAAGCCCTACCCATGGCTTGAAGAGTCTTGTTCTCTATCTCCAAACCAAAAATGTTTTTTCATAAAAAATGTCTTTCTTTTCGTAGTAGCTTGACTTTGGAAACATAATAGTCAATATGGCAAAGCGTATCCTCGTTATATTTTCTATCATAAAAACCTTTTATTATCATCTTTAATCTTCCTACACCCCTTACTGATGACAAAATCATCTTACCCGGGCGGGGTTCCACATATGATAACATATCTCAGATTCTGAAGACTCGAGCTTAGCCTTGACTTCTAGAGACTTAGATACATAAATGTGGGAGAACACCCAAAAACAGATTCCCAAGTTTTGCAGTTTGTCAATGCATTGTCACGCTCAACCTCTAAATCAACAATTTGCTGATGTAATTCAACTACTTCTTCATCAAAATCAGTGGATGGATTCCATTTTATTTCTCTCTTTATCCCAAGGATAGTTTTATCTTTCTCCTCAGTTGTCCCTCTAGAATGTTTGCTTGCTCGCTCAAACACTTCATAGTCAACTTCGAAAATAGAATGGACCCGTCTCGAGTATTAACAAAAGGGTCCTCCGAAACATCTCTCTGATTTATAATTCATAATGCTTCCTCCCCAATAAGGGATAAGAGATCTTTGGTTTGAAATCTCTTTTTTATAAACATACATACCATTATTTATAGGTTCTACTTTCAAAAGAAACAACGATAATAAACCATAGTTCTCACCATTCAAAAAGGTCGAATACATGGGTTCTTCCAAATCCATCCAAACAAGTTTTAAATTACAAAGATAACATAATTTTGTCATTTTCCTTAATACATTTGTTATTTATGAAATATACCAACTTTGCATGATGAGCTCAAAGTTTCCTTAAAGTCACCTCTCGGTCGTCCCCTAGGAAATTAAAGGGGAGTTGGGCGTACTTCATGTAAATATGCTTGAGATCTTTTAAAAATCGATCCTTGCTGAACTTACAAGATGGTTTTGTTAGAAAATCCCTCCTCAACCTAGATAATGAATGTATATCATCCTTAAGGACAATGTCATGGAGAAAAACAAGATTCCGTTGTAATATGAAAGGAAAACCGGTGATTATAAGTACAAAAGGATATCCCTAGAAGTACACTTCCATGGCATTAAATTTTACAAATGCCAACAAGTTTCAAAGTGAAGGAGGTCAATTAAATACAAGTTCGGATATGAAGAAAATATTTTAAGAGAAAAAGCTATACCTAAGGAATAGGGGTAGCAGACTGAATAAGTTGTTCCTTTTTATTAGTCTTAAAGGAACCAATTTCCTTAGCAGAAGTGCTAATTGGATATTGAGTAGTGGGAATACGTGAAGGATCAGGATTCTCTTCCTCGAAACCTGAGGCTTCACCAACAGTTGTGGAAGGATTGCCATCATCTTTATCAAAATTATTGCGGTGGCCTCCGCCTTCAAAACTAGGATCATTGCCATCACCGTCATCATTTTCTTTATAGCCATTAGTGGCAAAGTCTTCCTCCTCCTCATCATCGGATTCCGAATCATCAGGCAGATCTTCAATAAACAGAAGGCCTTCAAGTTTCATCTTGTCTTTTTTCGAACCCATAATTCCCTGTTTGGCTAGATCTATTCTTTCCGTAACTCTGCTCCGAACGGAAGGGTGGACAGAAGGAAATTCCATACTCGAAACTTTTTGAAGTTATCAGTATAAGCCAAGAAGAGGCATCTTCATAATATTCCGTTACTACGTTCGAAAATTGTGTCTTCAGAAATGAAGAAATCCTATTTTTGGTTTCATAAACAACCCGTCTAGCATTACAAAGTGCATCATCCTTCAACCTCAACTTCTCGGCATGCTCAAATAACATATTTGTCTGCTCGTCCTTAAAAGCTGAAACCTTGACAGTCAAAAGATTCTTGGCTTCTCTTTCTTTCTCAAGCTCTGACTCAGCCCTAACAAGAGATGTTTTCAGCTGTTTGCATTCCTCATCACTTTTACCCTTTGCCATAGTTAAATCATGAACCTTAGACTCTAAAGCAGCTTTTTCCTCCTTAAGTTTGGCCAATTCGGAAGATGATGAAGCAATTACCATTCAAATGGAGTACCAACCTTTGGATATCTGAAAAGAAATGAAATCATTTTAGTCCATGTACAGAGATGAAAAACAAAAGAGAATTTGGAAAGGATAAAGAAAACCAATAGTTGTTGCTTGATTAGATAATGATAAAAACTTGACCAGTCTGAAGAAGAGGGCAGTGACATGTTAGAAATATCAATGGAAGAAAGAACATACCTCATAGTTTTATCTAAATCAGGGTCGGTAAAGGGAATCTCGAAGGGTCATCATAATGAGGAAATGGGATTGATGTCAGCTCATGCTCCCTTGAATCCAGAGCTTCTTAAGGATCAGACATTAGGAGACTAGCAATGAAGTCACTTCCTATAGTCTCAATTTGAGAAGAATCGACGTTAAGAGTAGTGTCGGTAAGAGGGGCGGCTGGACCAGGCGATGGTTGTCCAACAGGCAAAGCGACAATCCCTTTATCAGAAAGGGGAGAAACAAAAGTTTCACCCTTGTGACTTTTAGAAGGCCCATCATCGATGGTCGAAGTAAATCTTTTTACAGCTGAATCACTAGATTGAGCAAGGGCAGTTGTCTCATTAACGTCTTTGGTGGCTGATCGTAAGTAATAATATTACAGAGGAAAACATAAAGGAAGCTAAAATATGAAATGAGAACTTATAACCTTTCTAATGATACAATCTTACCCAAAGAGCCCAGAAATAAGGGTGACAAACGATTAAAATCGTCAGAGCCAGAGGATAAGCTTATAGCACCCGAAAAATGGATAGGAGCCTAACCCAAATTTTTTTGTCCGAAAGGCGCGAGAGTGCGTTTGCAAAGATTATCCAGATTCAGCAGAATGGAACGTCGTTCCAGTTTTTCAGATACCTTGAAAAGGGCATCAACAACCTGGGTCTCTTCTACCTCAAGATCTTTCTTCTTAGAAATGGAGGCTGAAAAGAAGCAATAACAGATAGGACATGACAATGACATAGAAAATTTGAGAAGAAATAAGCAAGTTACTAGGGTTGACAAAAGTTCTCGATATACAAGGAGGGCACCGAATATAGAAAAACTAATTTTCCCAATTTTTAGACTTATTGATGGGATCATTAATCAACTTCTTTGCAGGATTGGGGAGAAGAATAAACGAATCTGCTACTTTAGCCAGACGAAGAAGAAATCGCAATAGATTGGCATTGAGGTAGGATTGGCCCGACTCAAATGCTAAGATTTCCAAGCATAAAAGGAAAGTATATGTATTTGGGGAAAGCTAAATGGGAGCAACCCCCAAGTGGCACATAACTCCGGACACAAAGACCAGGAAGGAAAGAAAACCCCGTGCCGGATATGGATGGCTGTGTATGCAAAATTTCCTCTAGTGGACTTTGAAGGGTATTTTAAGAAGAGGCAGGAATAACATCAACACCAGTTATACCAAAATTTTGGAGGATGGCTTCCACCTCATCTGGGGTATTGATAAAAGAGCGTTCTGGGACAAGTGCCTTCTTTGGACGAGGCATAGCAGATTTTCCCGACTTGGACTTGTTGGCCTTTTGTTCCCAGGAATAATACTGGAAGGTAATATTGTTCCATAAACACATGTTAGCGTAACAATATAATATATGTGTCTATTTGTAAATTTTAAATTATTATGTTTACCCATTAATGTTTAGATCTTATACCTCTAAAGTCCAAAGCACAAATGAGTAACTAGATTTAAAATGGTGACAAAACTCATGCATAATGAAGCACTTTGAGTATGTTTAGGTTAAATGATTTAGTGTTGGCCCAGCCAAAACCAAATGATTTGGTGATGGTCTAACCGAGACCAAATGAAATGGTTTAATACCACAGCATTAGCTGATAATAATCCAGTATCGATGGGATCAAAATCAAAGTGTTTCACTGTCAAAACTTCGAGTTTCGCTAACACTGAAATAAAGGGAAAAACATACTTTCCAGTAACAGTCATATATTGTTTCGGTGTCAACAAAGCCAAAGCCAACTGACAACAATTTGATAATTGAACCTATAAGCACCAAAGGCTTAGCATCACAACGAAGGCTAATTTTTCCTACGTCGGTTTTTGACCCCGAAAATATAACAAAAGAAAAAAATAAACAATCCTTACTATCAGTTTGTGATAATAGTTAAGCTACTCTTATCAACAAAGTTTATTTTGATGAAAAATCAAAAATTGATAAAAGCAGAAAAACTCCGTAGTCAAGCCGGAGGAATAATCTTTGAATAATAATCTTGATCGATTGAAATACTCACAGTGATGAACATGAGTGTGATATCCTAAAAGATTCACAAAAATGTCGAAGGAACGGTAATTTTGGAGAAAACGAAAAGAAAGAAGAAGAAAACTTACAATGGAAGATTTCCTTTAATCTGGGCTACACAGATAAGTATGAATCAACGGACCAGATCCTTCCCAAAAGACTAAAAGAAAGAAATATTATGTACTCAGGGTAGTGTAGGAAAGTACGAAGGTCAAAAGGCGTCGACTTGAAACTCAAAATTACCCCTTTAGGGGTGGGGTGGGGGGGTGGGGAGGAGGGAATGTTACTACCAAATTCAACACCAGAACCAGTTGTCGGTGAAGAGGTATTGAACCGCAACTAACTAAAAGAGAATAACTCGAAGGCATGAAACCGATAACAAGCTACTAGGGTAACTAAGCTCGAAAGTAGAAAGGGGAATATGTGATCGATGAGCTATCGAGGCTAACATAAAAAGAAGAGGGTGTGGACCGATACGAAAAGAGATAGTAGCAAAGTAATGCTGACACTACAAGTAATCAACATGATTCAGTTCCGAAAGCATAACACGCGAAACCAGAAGCAAACAAAAAAGAGAGAGAGGCGAAGGCGTATGATCTAAGACCCGAAACCAAGAAAAGAAAGTGTATGATCCGAAGCATAAACAAGATGGAGCAAGTGGCTATCCAAACCAATTTTCTTGGTATCGATACCTACACCGAGACACAGCTTCAAAAGCCATTAGGAAGTGCACCAAAAGCATGATGTCGGAAGACCGGAACCAACTCCAAAGGCTCACCGAAAGTAGATCAAAGCTTATAAAAAGAAGATCTATCCACACTAATCTGCTTAGTGTAAATATTGAAAGAGATGAGGGTCCTGAAGTCACAAGAAATGAAAGCGCAAGAATAATACTACGAAGACTTGAAGCCCAAACCGGAGCATATCGTTGAAGACCGAAAGAAATTACTTAAGTTATATATACCAATGGGCTTGGTATCGATACATATGAAAGGCAACATCGAGTTAAGATTCGAAAGTCAAGACCGGCACTCCGAAAGCCAAATTGTACCCAACAACAATGCTGTGAAGAGAAGGCGGCCGAAACCATGAGTCTTGGAACCAAATGAAGCAAAGCGACCGAAAGCCTGTTGCCACATTCAAAAGACGCTTCTTCTGATACCCCACATCCATAAATGTCACTCTCTAAGGGAATGCATTACGTTTCATGAAGCGTTATAGGTAAACAGAAACAGAAATATTACAAGACAAATATAAATGCAACAGTGGAATTCAAATTTTTATTTCAAACATAAATCATAACATCGTAGTCCAAAATATCACAAGTCCGAAACTACATAAAAGCCATTACAAAAATATAAAACTTTTTGTCTTGTTCCATCAAAATACATAAAAAGCATAATTCCCCCAAAGGAGACAAAGCCATAGTGGAGACAAGAACTTGAGCAATACTTCAGAAGCAGCTTCAAGCAAGATGATAACTGAGTCCTGACTAAGCCTGAGAATTCCCTACCTGAGAACCTGGGGGGGTAGGGGGTAGGGGGAACGGAAGAAAGAAGAGGAAACAAAAAGGGTTAGACATAAAGTCTGGCGAATCCAGTTACTTTTAGCAAGTAAATAAGTAAAAGTATCATGATAGGCATATAAGATGGATAAGAAAGACAACAACATATAAGGCAGGTATGACAAGGTAAATAGGATAAAAACGATAGAGTATGTTGCACTTCTCTAATGATTTCTATTTCTCTGCACTAATACTAGTATATCCAGAATGAGATGATCCCCACCATGTATGAAATGGTAGACTTAGGTGTACTTCTGGTGAGAGGTTTTAACCCCATACAATCCACAGGTAGCCCCAATAACGGACTCCTAAACTTACTAGAGTCTAGATGTACCCTAACTACTACCCTAATCGATCGGCTCCCTACTCCGTAGATACCCTATGCTGGCCCCACAGTAGGATGTATCACTTCCTAAAGTGGCAACCCTTCATTTCCCAGATGTGCACAACCATTTCTACTGATGTCACAGCGTCTTATTTTCCCGGGCAGGCGGAGTCATGCACGTACGTCACACCGATGGAACACGCCGTCATGTCACTTTCCCCCACATTTGGATCTCTTATATTCAACCCAGTAAGCGGGACCCACTCCGACCTAGTTCGGAGTACACGCTTGATACCTATATATAGGTTACTGACTGAAATGAGTCTCACACACAAGATGATGCAAGCTCTCCCCTTTGTCTTGCATCCCCACTACTAGGTTTTCCCACTGGTTATGTTTTACCTAACGGTGTCTTTAATTACATAACACCAACAGGTTAAGCCCATATATATAAATATTACCCACCAACCCAAGATGTACTTAACCCTCCCACTGTTTCATTCAAATATTACTTAACCCCTAATCAAGTTGTCATGTTCATACAATCCCTATGGATTCAATTAGGTTGAATATTACAGACTAACAGGTTATCCCCATTCACACTGACTTCTTTTCACTTGCCAAAATTCCACTTACTTATTAATTTCATATAAATATAACTTAATCCATTTAAGTTTAGTAATAAGCCCCATTACATGTCATTCTTTAGATTGTAATTAACAGATGTAATCTTACAATCTTTCTCCCCGGATTGTAATTAACGGAAGTAATCTTACAATCCATTTGTATTATTCATTGTCTGATTCCATAGTTACAATAACATGTTTTACTTAATATGTAATTAAGTGCACTTGATCTTAGTTCACCTGTTTTATGTTTAACATATTACCACAACTTGACTTTGTTTACTTATTAACTTAGTTTTCTTAACTAAGGTTTACTAATAACCTTCCTTTCCTTTTATTATAACATATGTTATAATTTCCACTTGTCCCTGGGACAAGCCTACATAGTATATAACATTCTTTATTAAAGTAATTAACGATAATAGGTTACTATCATTCCTTGTTTATTCCAATTCACTACCATTTATCCATTTAGGGTTATAATGTGCTAGGCCTCCCACATTAAGCCTACAACTTGTGGATGCTAGATATGCCGTGTGGGTCAGGGCCGACTTATTCCTCAAATCGGGCTTAACCTCGTTTCTTAGTACGTCTCATATTTGTGCACTTAGACCTCTCACATTAGATTCTCCACTTGCGGTCGCTGGATATGCCGTTCGGTTACGGGAAGACTTCCACCCCAAGTGCAATCTAACCTCGTGTCATAAGTTCCATTACAGTTTCTAATCACTGTAATCTGAGAGATCTTTCTATTTAATCAATTATACCGATGTCTTTATAGGTGTCCATGCCTCATTTTCCCCAATTATGTTCATAATTAATTATATGCCCAAATTTGTGTTCATAAACATTAAGTTATGCCAAACTTTCCATTTACAAATTATATCCAATTTTATACCTTTTTCCCTTCGTTCTCATTTTAACGTATTCGTATAATTTAACGTCATGCCTAGGCTAGAAAGTAGCCAGGCTATAGACAATGAAAAGGGAAAGGTGATGGGACGATGACCATTGTGATTATTTTAACAAAAGTGACATAAACATGTAATTGGCATAATGATTAAGTGGACATATAAAAATAGATCTAGTGAGCACGTGATAATAAAACTAGATCTAACATACTAAGTATGTCATAATAGGCATGAATAAATAATGGTTGATATGTCCAATTGATGATAGATCTAAATTAATTACTACATAATAGGTACAAGATGATCTAGATGGTGAATTAGATCTAAGCAAGGTTTTAACTGTCCAAATAATGACAGATCCAAATTAGCCACAAACATAGATAAAGGTTAAGATCCACAAATGTGACATGATAAACTAACCACAAGTGAATTAGATCCATAAAGGTAGATCCTGCATGATAAAGTTTAAGATCCACAAATGTGAAATGGTAAATTAACCACAATTGGATTAGATCTATAAAGGTAGATCTATCATGATAAAGTTTAAGATCCACAAATGTGACATGATAAATTAACCACAAGTGAATTAGATCTATAAAGTTAGATCTAGCATGATAAAGTTTGAGATCCACAAATTTGACATGATAAATTAACCACAAGTGAATTAGATTTATAAAGGTAGATCTAGCATGATAAAGTTTAAGATCCACAAATGTCATAGATTCATAATTTATAACAAATCCAAATCAAGGTCATATCACATTTACTTTTATTCATTTAAATCTAAAAGTAACTAACTCACAGTGTTTGGATTTTAGAAGGTAGAAAAGAAATTTTTGGTGTTGAATCTCAGATCTATTCTCGAAACACTTGAATCTTTAAACTTGATTTGTAGAAGAAGAAGGATTAGACTCAGTTAAGGCACTGACATCATTTGGCCTCCATTGTTTTCAGTATGAGAAAACAAGAGAAATGAGGGTATATTTATAGCTGCCAGCCTCCAGAATTCGACTACCACCTCAGTCCTTGGGGGAATCGGGCCATGGGTCGACACCCACTTGGGTCTGGATGCCCACAATTTAACATGGTCGCACTTTATAGTGCGCTAATGCAAAAATACCTTGACGCACTTGTCAAGTGCGCCAGTTTATCCTACTCTCATCATCAAACTTCTACCGTCCATAACTTCTTTATACGTTACCCGTTTTACGTAAATCAGGTGTCTATCTTGACTAAAATTTCGAGACGGATGCAATGACGTAGTCCGTTTCCCTAGTTCTGAATATTAAATTAATTATTTTTTAATTTATCCTCTTTAGTGTAGTTAAAATGCGGGGTATTACATTCTCTCCTACTTCAATGAATTTCGTCCCCGAAATCTCCAAGTTAGGAAGAATGTATCCTACTGTCCATCATCCATCTACTCATCCACCAATCACAGGCATCTATTGTCCTTAAAATTTCTAATGCTTATATGAACATATGCAAGGGTGTGTGTATTTGTCCCAACACTAGTGCGAAAGATTAGGCTGTCCACTGATTTAGTCGACCTCTTTAATGAAATGTATGTTAGTGTCATGAATCCAACATGTATGCAAATAATCCTATTATAACGTGTAAGTTTTATATGTGTGCACAATCATCCGTCCAAATGCAACGTCCATATGATGATACATCCATTTTCATCCATTAAAAGAAAGAAAAATGCACACACATCCATATATAATATGAGAGTGATTGAGTCGATCTAGTGCCTAATGTGTGTGTATATGCATCCACGAGCAACCGCTAGCAACCACTTGCATCCACTTGCATTCATCAAACATAACATGTCTCAAACACATGTTTACAATCATGGGATTTCCTACCTAAAGGTCAAAGATTCGATCGATAGGATATACTCAGATGACAGAAGCAAGTGCGAATAAAAGCTTTGGAAAAAGAAGTTAAGAACATAGTCCCAAAAAGGAAAGGGTATGAAGTGTTATCTTTGTCTTCAGTCTCCTAAGTCGCATCCTCGCTGTCTTCTCCCCATTGCACTTTTATTAACCTAACCTCTCTGTTAAGTAGTTTCTTAACCTCTGATCCAAGTATACAGGTAGGAACTCGTCTAATTGTCGCCTCTCGTTCTACCTCTACTTCTTCACGCATGTTCGACTCAACTACTTCTGCTGTATCTTGTAGACACTTCGATATATAAGAAATGAGGAAAAACATCATGAATATCCACACTTATGCGAAGCGAGCTGTACGCCTTAGTTGCGAATACCACCGGAGCACCCCATTCATAAATGCTTCGCCGACTAAATCCTTTCTCAAGTAGCTCCCCTATTTGTTTAATAAGCTCCCTCCTTTCTCTTGGAGCCATATAGCGCACGGGCAATGTTACCGGCTTTGCAGTGTCCACCAAATATATGCGGAAATCGATCTCGCACCTTAGGGGTAAACCCCGAACCTCATCAAAGACATCAGGATACTCACGGACTACCACTACAAATCGTAGATCATCAATAGACGCATCAAGAGATTCTAGAAAACTAAGCATGACAGACCCTTTTGGGTCACAAGAAATCTCGAGGGTCCTCCTATGGCAAGTCTAAAGTCTAACAACCCTCCTCTCACAATCAAGAATGGCACGGTACGTGGTTAGCCAATCCATCCCTAGGATCAATCCATAGCTCATAAAACCGAGCACATACGCGTCGCACTCAAACTTGACGCCCAACACTGATATTCTCGAACCCCGACAAATCATATACAAATGAGTCAAACCACCAATAGGGTTTGGGACAACAACGGGATCCACTACCATACTAGTATTTAAGTGCAGAGATTCAACTATAGAACTAGTATAAATGAGTGTGAAGCGCCAGAACCAAAAGAGTTCTAATAGGGTGACTGGAAAGAGAAATCAAATCTTCCACAGAAACTTTCCTACCTCTATCTGGAGCACTGGCCACGAGAGCACTCGCTTGCCCTCCAGAGGTTCCTGCCCTTTGATCTTTTCCTTGCTTCCTTGGGCACTCCCTAGATTAGTGTTTGCTTCCTTGGGCACTCCCTAGATTAGTGTCCAACCTCTCCAAAAACGAAGCAAGCTTTCTTCCTTTTCCTGCAGTCCTTGGCCAAGTGACCCTCTCGCCCACAACTATGGAACTTCCTCTTATCCTTAGCCTTGTCATTCTTTCCGTCTTCCTTCTGTTGTTGTTGTTGTTGTAGCTGTCCTTTCTTGGGCCATACCTTCTTATTTTGAGTTGTTTCCTCAGCCTTTACTTCCTTCTTTCCTCCTTTGTCTTCCTCATGCATCAAGGCCATATCGACAAGCCTTTCAAAAGGGACATAGCTAACCTATGAAGGGGTTCATTTAATCCTTTAACAAACCGCAAAGCTTTCTTATGTGGAGTGTCTACCAACTCTAATCTGAATCTCACTAGCTGGTTAAATTTGTTAATATATTCTTTAACCGTCATGCTCCCTTGCTTGAGCGCTAAGAACCTCTCAATTTGCATGCTTTTCTCAGCGTGGGAAAGAAACTTAATTTCAAACCTCCTTCTAAAATAATCCCAAGTTTCCACCGGACGCCCAGCTTGCGTCACTTCCCACCAAAACGAAGCTTCATCTTTTAGCAGCTAGGCAGCTAACTGAATCTTCCTCCGATCTTCCACCTCAAAAATTCCGAACAGATCGTCCATCTCTTTTAGCCAGTTTCTTGCCTCTCCGAACGTCTCAGTACCGCGGAATGGATTTCCGCCCATGGAACAGAAGTCTTTGCAGATCTTAGCGAAATTATCTACTCTTAGAGGAGGAGGAGGAACAATAGGTGCAGTTGGAGGAGGAACGTCAGATTGACCTCCGTTAGGCGCCATGCCTCTAGATACCTACGGAACCAGCCTGGTATCGTAATGCCCTTTGGGATATTAGCTTCCCCAAACATGCTAAAAAAAAGGAAAGAGATTTAGACAAAGGATCGAAGAATATTACATATGGCTTTAGGGAATATGGTTTTCAAAACAGACTTTTCTTTTTGAAAAAATGCTTTCTTTTAAAATCCTTTTGAAAATAATTTTTAAAATCATTTATCCAATCTGGTAACCTTCATCTCTGATACCAAGTGTGACACCCTACGTTCGTTAGTGTCACTCATTAAGGGAATACATTAAGTTTCATGAAGCATTATAGGTAAACAGAAATAGAAATATTACAAGACAGATATAAAAGAGACAGCGGAATTTAAATTTTTATTTCAAACATAAATCATAACATCGTGGTCCAAAATATCAGTCTGAAACTACATAAAAGTCATTACATAAATATAAAACTTTCTGTCTTGTTCCATCAGGGTACATAAAAAGCATAATTTCCCAAAAAGAGACAAAGCCATAGTAGAGACAAGAACTTGAGCAATACTTCATAAGCTGCTTCAAGCAAGATGATAACTGAGTCCTGACTAAGCCTGAGAATTCCCTCCCCAAGAACCTTGGGAGGGGGGACGGAAGAAAGAAGAGGAAACAAAAAGGGTTAAGCATAAAGTCTGGCGAGTCCAGTTACTTTTAGCAAGAAAATAAGTAAAAGTATCATGACAGGCATATAAGATGGATAAGAAAGACAACATCATATAAGGCTGGTATGACAAGGTAAACATGATAAACACGATAGAGTATGTTGCGCTTCCCTAATGATTTCTGTTTCTCTGCACTAATGCTAGTAGATCCAGAATGAGATGATCCCCAACATGTATGAAACGGTAGACTTAGGCGTACTTCTGGTGAGAGGTTTTAACCCCATACAATCCACATGCAACCCCAATAATGGACTCCTAAACTTACCAGAGTCTAGATGTACCCTAACTACTACCCTAATCGATCGGCTCCCTACTTTGTAGACACCTTGTGCTGGCCCCACAGTAGGATGTATCACTTCCTAAAGTGGCATTCCTTCATTTCCCAGATGTGCAAAACCATAACAACTGATGTCACAACATCTTATTTTCCCGGGCAGGAGAAGTCATGCACGCACGTGACCCCGATGGAACATGCCGTCTTGACACCGTCCCTTATGTTTGGATCTCTTATATTCAGCCCAGTAAGCGTGCCCGAGTCCGACCTAGTTCGGAGTACTCGCTTGATATCTATATATGGGTTACTGACTGAAACGGGTCCCACACATAAGATGATGCAAGTTCTCCCCTTTGACTTGCATCCCCACTACTAGGTTTTCCCACTGGTTATGTTTTACCTAACGATATCTTCAATTAAATAACCCCAACAGGTTAAGTTTGTGGGCCTATATATACAAATATTACCCACCAACCCAAGATGTACTTAACCCTCCCACTGTTTCATTCAAATATTACTTAACCTCGAATAAAGTTGCCATGTTCATACAATCCCTATGGATCCAATTAGTTAAGTATTACAGACTAACAGGTTATCCCCATTCACATTGACTTCTTTTCACTTGCCAAAATTCCACTTGCTTATTAATTTTGTATAAATATAACTTAACCCATTTAAGTTCAGTAATAAGTCCCATTACATGTTACTCTTTAGATTGTAATTAACCAAAGTAATATTACAATCTTTCTCCCCTGGATTGCAATTAACGGAAGTATTCTTACAATCCCTTAGTATTATTCATTGTCTGATTCCATAGTTACAATAACATATTTTACTTAAGATGTAATTAAGTATAGTTCATCTCAGTTAACCTGTTTTCTATTTAACATATTACCATAACTTGACGTTGTTTACTTATTAACTTAGTTTTCTTAACTAAGGTTTACTAATAACCTTCCTTTCCTTTTATTATAACATATGTTATAATTTCCACTTGTCCCTAGGACAAGCCTACATAGTATATAACATTCTTCATTAAAGTAATTAACGATAATAGGTTACTATCATTCCTTGTTTATTCCAATTCATTACCATTTATCTGTTTAGGGTTATAATGTGCTAGACCTCCCACATTAAGCCTACAACTTGTGGATGCTAGATATGTCGGGCGGGTCAGGGCATACTTATTCCTCAAATCAGACTTAACCTCGTTTCTTAGCACGTCTCATATTTGCACACTTAGTCTTCTCACATTAGATTCTCCACTTGCGGTCACTGAATATGCCGGTCGGTTACGGGCAGACTTCCACCGCAAGTGCAATCTAACCTCGTGTCATAAGTGCCATTACAGTTTCTAATTACTGTAATCCGAGAGATCTTTCTATTTAATCAATTATACCTATGTCTTTATAGGTGTCCATGCCTCTTTTTCCCTAATTATGTTCATAATTAATTATATGCCCAAATTCATGTTCATAAACATTAAGTTATGCCAAACTTTCCATTTACAAATTATATCCAATTATATACCTTTTTCCCTTTGTTCCCATTTTAATGTATTCGCATAATTTAACGTCATGCCTTAGCTAGAAAGTATCCAGGCTATAAACAATGAAAAGGGAAAGGTGATGGGAAGATGACCATAGTGATTATTTTAACAAAAGTGACATAAACATGTAATTGGGATAGTGATAAGGTAGACATATAAAAATAGATCTATTGAGCATGTGACAACAAAATTAGATCTAACATAATAACGATGTTATAATAGGCATAAATAAATAAGTATTCTTATGTCCAATTAATGATAGATCTAAATTAATCACCAAATAATAGGTATAAGATGATCTAGATGGAGATTTAGATCTAAGCAAGGTTTTAACAATCCAAATAATGACAGATCCAAATTAGCCACAAACATAGATAAAGGTTAAGATACACAAATGTGACATGATAAATTAACCACAAGTGAATTAGATCTATAAAGGTAGATCTAACATGATAAAGTTTAAGATCCACAAATGTGACATGATAAATTGACCACAAGTGAATTAGATATATGAAGGTAGATCTAGCATGATAAAGTTTAAGATCCACAAATGTGACATGATAAATTAACCACATGTGAATTAGATCTATAAAGGTAGATCTAGTATGATAAAGTTTAAGATCAACAAATGTGACATGATAAATTAACCGCAAGTGAATTAGATCTATAAAGGTAGATCTAACATGATAAAATTTAAGATCCACAAATGTCTCAGATTCACAATTTATAACAAATCCAAATCACAGTCATATCACGTTTACTTTTAATCATTTAATTCTAAAAGTAACTAACTAACAGTGTTTGGATTTTAGAAGATAGAAAAGAAATTGTTGGTGTTGAATCTCAGATCTATTCTTGTAACACTTGAATCTTTAAACTTGATTTGTAGAAGTAGAAAGGATTAGACTCAGTTCAGGCACTAACAACATTTGGCCTCCATTGTTTTCAGTATGAGAAAACAAGAGAAATGAGGGTATATTTATAGCTGCCAGCCTCCAGAATTCGACTGCCACCTCAGTCCTAGGGGGAATTGGGCCATGGGTCGATACCCACTTTACAGGTGCGCCAGTGCAAAAGTACCTTGGCGCACTTGTCAAGTGCGCCAGTTTATCCTGCTTTCATCGTCAAACATCTACCGTCCATAACTTCTTCATACATTATCCGTTTTATGCAAACCAGGTGTCTATCTTGACTAGAATTTCGAGACGGACGCAATGACATGGTCCATTTCCCTTAATTCTGAATATTAAATTAATTATTCTTTGATTTATCCTCTTTAGTGTAGTTAAAATTGGGGGTGTTACACTTTTGCTAAGCTGATACCAAAAACGGGTTCGATTTGCCTATAAATAAGAACCCAGGGGTCATATCTTGGGTTTTTTTTCTCTTTCATCACTCTTATACTCATTTTTAGAGAGTAAACCCTAATTTGTAAATCAATTTAGGGATTTCCTTTGTAAACACTTAGCACTCAATCCAATGAGCAATAAAGAGTTAATTGACACTTAGCATAATTTCTATGAGTTATCGTACTGTTCCTTTCGCTTATTACCTTATACTTTCTTCACACAAAAATCCTTATACACGAACCTTACCCTTGATCACAAATTACTAGAAATAACTTTCTGCAAGCCATTTAGCTTCTTAACTTGTGTTGCGCTTAGGGAGCCCTTATGCCAAGGTAACCGTTAGTTGTTGAGTTTTGTAAGGGTGATGCTCACCCCTTGAGGGAAGAGTAACTAATCTTCAGGCTTAAGACCTTGATATCTAGGAAACGGTGAACTAACTCAAGCTTGTGTGAACTAAATAACCCCTTACATTCCTTAGGTACACATCCATAGACCTACTAAATAACCTACTTAAAGACAAATTTCGTTAATAGATTTTCACATTCATTATATAATCGTAAACATTGCCAAGTTTAGATTAAATATACTTTTACAAAATACTCGAAGAATGACATAGAAGATTCCCCATGGTTTGTCAGAGTATATTATTAGTCAGATACTATTTCATTCGTTACATACCAACAACCAAAATATCATAATGACACAACAGACATAAATATAAATAGACTCCTACATAGCTAGGTCTACCTTCTACACGTCTTCAAAAGTTTTTTAAGCCAACTTAGAACCTGGAAACTTTAGTCCTGGCCTACTCATGTGAGCATTTGATAGTTTAAGGGGAAAAAATTTAGGTTGGACAAAAAGTCTAATGTAAATAAAATGTCATCTCGGAAAAAAAATATCAAGTAAAAATATGCCATTTATTGGAACCAGTTTTGCTCTTATTTGTATCTTCTGCAAATATGACCATTATAAATAATCATCTACAATCATAATGGTTAAAATAGATACCAAAAAATAATTATACGCATGCATGAAATATAGGTAGCCATTGTAACACCCCATAATTTAATGCACCGTAATTATGCTGTAAAAACAATAAAATGAATATTATATAATTAAATATTCAGAATTGAGTGAAACCGACTTCACCGTTGCATTCATCTTAGAATTATAGTTTAGATCAACCCCAAGTTTGCATAAATTGGATAATGTATGAAGAAGATATGAGCTTTCAAAGTTTAAACAACATTTAAAAATTCAAACAGCTAGCAAAAAAAAGCAAGAAGCAACGGTCTGGGACGACCTTCCCATACCTTGGTCGACCCCTGAGTCAACCCATGCATAATGGGGGTCGACCCATGGGTCGACACGGTAGGTGGGGGGTCGACCCAAATGCATGCAGGATGAATACGAACTTCTGAATCTGGACTATTTATATATATAAGGTTCATTGGTTGAGTTGTATTGTTGGATTTGAAAACCTAAAATCTAACGGTGTGGAAGTATCCTAGGTAAACTATATAAAGGCTAGCATTCTCATTGTTTTCCACACACAAACTATTCTTTATTTCTTCTTGCTCCAAATCTATATTCTGAATAAAAGCACGAAGATAGTGAGATGTCGCCGAAGACTAGATTAGAAAAGACAATTCTTATTCTTCTACAACAAATCTAAAGAGGACTTTCTTCAAACATCAGCATATAAAAGAGATACTTTTCTATACTTCAATCCAACCACTGTGATTCAGTTAGTTTCATGTTTTGATATTAATGTAACAACCCGCACCTCCGTTCACGCAAGATATTGTCCTCAACTTAGCCACCGTATAGATGTGGGGTTCTGTTCCTCAAAAGGCCTCGGCGTTAGTAAGAGATGAGCTCTACTATATAAGTACCCACTTCACACAGACTTCCACGATGTGGGACTTTGGGGTGTTACAATTAATCAGTAATTTTGACATTAAATAAATCTTAATATGAGATTATACATGTTTATACATTGTTATATTACTGTTTCACACCTATTCGGTTTTCAGTTGTTATATATTACATGTATATCCTATTATCCATTTTTTTGCTTTAAATTTATTTACAGTATTATGCCTATTTTATCCAGTTGATGTGTTTCTGAATCAGATCTACATTTTTCTCCTTTTCCTTTTATTTTTCACTATAGTTAGGTTATCCAATGCTCAGGCCAGTCACGATAAAATTGCATAATTGGGTTAATAATTGGAATAATTTAAAATGATAGTAAAAAGGGAGAAATTAGGCATATTAAACATGCAATCCAATGACTTTAAAACTGGGGATAATATGCAAAACATGTTAGGATAAACTTAATTAAATAATTAAGTACACACTGGGAATATCAGATGTTATTAAGTAAGATAAGCAAACTTAACACATGTATACATTTGGGTAGGTGCTTGTTTGGGGGAAGGGGTTGTACAAAGAATAGAATTTAGAGGAAATGTCATTTACACTCATGCTTATTAATAAACTCAAACCTACAAAGTTATTACTTATTGACTAATAAGCTAAGAGGTCTCACAATCTTGTTATTAGTATGCGGTTTTGGGACTCTTAAAACCTAGGCGGGACAAGCCTAAGGGGTTGGTTTGTGCCAAGTTGTGTGAAACCCGTATCAGTCAGTATCCTTGTTAGTATCTTGGAGAGGGGCCTCTCACTATGTACTGGCCAGGGCACGCTTTACTGATCTGGATTGCAAGAAGTTCCAGTGGATGGTGGATATGGGTGTGTTCCGGCGGAGGCATGAGCGTGCATGGGTTCGATTAAGGAAAACTAAGCCGCTATAACACCAGCAAATAGGTCTGTGTCCTATAAGTCGTTGTGTTAGGGACTGATACACCCTACTGTCGGAGATGGCACGTGATATTTGTGTAATAGGGAGCCGATCACATGGGTAATAATTAGGGTAACACGTAATCTTCATATTTTACCAGTGGTGTAGTAATTTATTTCTTGGGATATGAATGTGAAGCATACATGTCCTTTACCCTATTTTGTTATCATGTTATCTCGTATTCATTTATTTTTTATTATTGTTTCAGGTTCATCATTATTTACTTATCTTGATACTTCTATCTTATCCTATTGCTGAAAATCACCGAAACTTGCTAGACTTTATGTCTGACCTATTTTTGTTTCCCTTCTCTCTCTTCCTTTCCCACCTCAGGTTCTCAAGGTGGTAATGTTCAATAGTGATCATGATTTTCTTTCAGCTTGGATCAAGACTTCTTCCGACTTGATGTACCGCTTTAATTATCTTTCTACTTTGTTATGGCTTGTCAAAAGGGATATGGTTTTACATTTTTGTACTCTGATGTTTGGTATTATGTGGCAAATGGTTTTTGTAATGGCCCGAATTCCGCACCCTTTGAGTTGACTAAATACACCACACGTCCAACCCAAATTGCACAGAATCACGAATCATTATGAAACAAAGAAGAAAAAGATAGAAGAAGAACATAAATAACTATACAGAATCGCACTTCGTAATGGAATAAAATATAATATATATAACAACTTTTGGAATACAAAATTTTAAGTATACATTCATACCATTATCATAGTACAACAATTACAACACAACAGAAATAACAATAATTATATAATGTTGAAGTCTCCCGCTCCAAGCTCCTCTAACTATATATGTAAACACCTGAACTACTTGACTGTCGATACAAATTTGGGCACCCAAGAATTTAGGGTAAAACAAAACAAAATAAAACTCTGGGTCAGTCATGGGACTGGTGTGAATAAACTCCAATCACTTAGTTTAAATTTTAAAAATTCTTTTAAAAGAAAGGATTATCGTAAGACTGATCCACACATAAACACGAATGGTTTTTACCTTATTATAGCCCAAAATATTCTTTAAAATCAATACTATTCTGATATTATAATAGTGTATATATCAAGTAAATTGCAATCTAGCAGAACGCTTGGATCTCACGCTCCACATACATAGTATACAATCAAAAACTGCATGCTCTTATTGGATAATGGATTCCAACTAGCAAGGTATGAGACAACCTTTCGACGGTATATCTCTAGAGAGGTATACATGGGGTTCATCAAGAACATCTTGCAACCCAGGCTAAACATAACCGACCACTCAGTTCACTTGAGTGTTCCGGATGTATTATTTGGGATCAACAACCGTTTCCCGAAAGGGACAACATTGAAAGATTAAGGAAGCAAATTTATTTTCTCTAGATTAGGTGACAATACACCCTAATTTTAGCCATGTGACCTACCCGATTTTGTACCATTTTCCGGTTGCGAGGCTTGAGGCCACACTTATCTTTTAAATACCACAACATCATTCACTTTGAATGCCACATCGTCAAATTCGTTAATCATTAATTGATTTGCACAAATATAGTCTAGATATTATGCTAAGAGAAATAAATCCCCTGCCACCATATGTATATTTGTATAGACCAACATATGCGATCATTGAAAATACTTTGTCAGACATTGATTTGTAGATTTCCCTTTTGTTTGTAATATTATATTCTAAGCTCGTTTCCTTATCGAATACTATATATATTGACGTCTAATTATCAAATTTTATAAAAAATATTCTAACACCTCAAATTACCAGAAAATTTCACTAGCGTCTCCTTTGTACTGCTCAATCCGTACAACTAGAACTCGCCTCTCAAGGCCCTTTCTATTAAAAAAGAAAATCAAAAAGCCAAGTGGCATGCCCAATAGACTCATAAAATCTCATATAGAATTTAAACATGTACCTTTTTGTTGGGCACTCAAAATATAATCTTCATTCTCTTCGTTCCAAACCTGCTTAACATATATCTAACCATTCTCAATTTATTCCAACACAACTCAGTCGTTTTTAACTTAATTTGCTAATTAATTCTCTAATTAACACCTTTGTCTATTTTACTTTTTATTTGAACATATCATGTTCATACATATTTTTAATTTTCTTATAAACCAATCGAATTTCATTTCCGACTTAAGTTTCATATTCGATTTCAAATATAAATTCACAAATCTCATTCACTTATTCAAAGCCTAATTTCGATTCAAAATTCCATTAACTAATTATTCTTCAGATTAGTTAATTATATTCAATAATTGAAAATCTGATTTTTATTTCAAAAATCAATCCATTTACTTCACTTGAGTTCATATTTATTTTATAACTCAAGTCTAGATTTTTCTAATGGAAATCAAATTTTATTTGCTTAAAATCCTTTTATTAATTTAAATAAACAGTTATAGATTACAAATGATTATAGCGCTATTTTTTCGAAATTTTGATTTTGACATAATTCAAAATCCATAAGACGAAATTCATATTTTTCTCTTCCATTAGAAAACTATTATTCAATCGGTCCTGACGATTCTATTTCAAAGAATTTCGACTTAAATTGAGTTTGTATACTCAATTGAAGTTCGAAATGTCAAATTATGAACTGCCGCGCCGCGGCGAGCTCATTTTAATTTAATTTAAATATAAATGTTCAAACTTCGTTTATTATATAAATTCCCACTCCATTCTTCCATATTTTATTAAAAATTAAATAAGTTTTTCAAATCTAACTTAAATGTTTCGATTATCCCTACTCGTTGATTATTTCATTACTAAGTAATAAATTCAATCACAATTCCATTTTTAATATAAATTTCGAATTCTGTTAGAAATAAATTATTTTATAAAATTCGTTGAAATTGAATTCCAAGTATAATTTCTTAGATTTACCTCAATTCAGTTTTTATTACGAATTTTGGAATAAGATCTATCGTTCCCTTTTCAAAACGATTTCTATTTCCTTTTAAATTCATGCTTGAATTTATATTTCCAGATTATCCAATGATAATTATCCCATTTTATTTTCATACATCATTTATAAATTTTTCTTCCTTGTTTTATTTATATACTAAAACAAGTTTCCATTTGAAATTCAATTCCTAGTTGGAATATTTTATTTTTATAACATATATATATACATAAAATCTATTTACATATTAAATATTAATTTTAGTTTCTACTCAATACAATTCCAATATTTTTCTCTAGTAATAACTTATTTTTATGAATTCAACATAGTCGAATTTTAATCATAAATCTATATGGATTTGTTTTAATTCAATTTACATTCTGATTGTTGGGATAAATTTCATCGTTTCTTTTTGAAACTAATTTCCATTTTTAAATTCATATTTGAATTTACATTCCCAATTATCCGATGATAATTTATTTCACTTCACTTATAAACATTGTTTATAAATTAACTTCTTGTTTTTTTAATATTTAAAACAAGTTAATATTTCCTAGCCCATTTGAAATTCAAATTCTTTTTTTAAAAATTAGATTTTCCCTTTATCTCAAAATTCCTTTTTAAAATATTTTTATATTCAATATTTAGGGCCAGTGATATTCAAATATCTAAAACATCCAATTATCAATCATAGGTTTTCTAACATAACATATATGATAATATATATGAAAACAAACAATAATAAATTTTGAGGAATCCAGTTGGATCCCTCCGACCTATTTTTCCTGCATCCATAGACATCAGCCAACATAAATAATATACATCCTACTTCAAGGCAAGATATTGCGGTATAGAAGGTCAACCACTATATACATGTTGTTGAGGGCATAGGGAAATCATCTGCTAATGGTACTACGGGAATCAGCTAATGGTACTATGCGAACTATCGAATATATATATAATAGCCACAACCACTATGCCTGTATAATATATATATATATATAATAGTCACAAAAACATTTCAATGCATCCAAACAACCAACACACATCATATAAAAATTATTTAAAATAAAATTTCGTTTATAATAAATTATAAATGAATCCAGAGAGTGAGTTTACTCACCTTGATTTTCGTTTGCCGAATATCCTGTAAATTCCATATCGTTGCGCCTATGAATTGTCTCGAATGAGTTTATAACTACAATTATTTATTTTATTTAACCATTAATGATTATTAATTTAAATTATCTTAAAAATAAATAAATAAATTATCCAATGTATTTATGAATTCGGTAATAACGTATACCTTGCTATTACTACACTACACTCGATTAATCGACGAAGCAATATTAAACAACTCTAGAAATTGCAAACAACCCAAATAAAAGTTCCATATCCCACTTTAACATTACATCAAACATCTTACCCTTTTCCTTCCTGTTTTAAAACTCCTACTATAGATCTCTTCCCAATCTACAGACCTAAAATACACAGACCGACTTCCCGGACCTCTCACTACCAAACTCAGTTCACACAGTACCTCCCCAAACATTCAAACTCCACGTTCAACTAACGCACCATGCCCCAAATAACATATTGTATTCTCTAAGTCAACTCGGTACACCATCAGCACTTTGCAAACCATACATCTCCCACGAAACCCACACTTCAATGGACCAAAGTCCTCTCAAAGCCGAATCGCACTACCTCGAGTTTCGTTTGCCATCCTTATATAGACCTCAAGACTCGCTACAAAATATGCGAGTTCGAACTAACCTAAAACCTTGATGTCGACCCCTGAAACCTAGTCTCGGTCAACTCCCCATGCGCCATCCTCCTTGAAAATTCAGCCTTGCCTTTCGATGAAATAAGTCGCGATTTGGAAAAAGATAGCGACCATTTTTATTTATTTATGTGGTTTTCAGATTCCAGAATTGAATGAGGAAGGGAAAGAGATATCGCGATTTAAAATAGAGAGAAAAGAGGGTACCGTGTTTTTTATCATCGGTCGTTATATATATATATGTGTGTGTGTGCGTGTGTTAAGATTTCAGTTGTTGTTTGCCAATTCTGAATGAAGAAAGGAGGTTGCGAAATATAGAGGAAGAAGGTAGACAAAACGTACCTATGTTTTAAATGAATGTTTCCTATAGTACATTCATTTTTAATTCGAAGCGACTTTTGATTCGATCTCAATTTAATCCGATTTGACTTTTACTTAATTTGATTTTTATCTTATCTGTATTATTTTTATAGCAATATATTTCGTGGTTCCGAACCCCTATTTTGATTGTATGGAGAAGATATAATTTAAATTGATGACTTAAATTAAATTCAATATAATTATTTCAAGGAGTTTATTGATCGCACGATTAAACGATAAATCCAAATGCTACAAAATTTGAAACCCGATAATAACGTACTATTACGAATCCGATGTAATTGGTTTCATTAAATTCCGAGACTGTTTGAAAATCCACTATTTCATATGTTAGCTTAAATCAATTAAAATATAAATCGATCTTAAACAATTAAATTTATATTTATTATCGTTCTAATTCAAATAGAATTCATATTAATCTATAGAATTGTTTTGATTCAATTTTAACTGCGAATTCGATTATTAACATTTCGTATTACGATAATTCAATATCTTTGAAAATAAATCGTATATCGATTATTAAATTGATAAATTCCATATTAAAATTCATTTATATTTCTAACTTAACATTAAAAATAAATATTAAATGTTAAAAATTAATCGATCAGAAATCTAGTTCGTTACAATTCTTATTGAAGTTTTTGGTATTTGATGATGTTACTGGTTTGGAACATTATTTTTCTTTAATAATAAATGTTAGTTTTTCCGTTGCATATTTACATCTATTTTGTGAATTTTAGTTACTATTTACCTATTGCGCTTAACGAAACTTAATGCATTCTCTTATGAGCGACATTAACAGATGTGGGGTGTCACAGTTTGTATCAGAGCCTAAGGTTACAAGATTAGAGGATTTTTTTTAAAAGTGTTTTCAAAACAAAGGATTTTCAAACAAAACCATTCTTTTGATAAATATATCCCCTCAAGTCATTTAACAATATTCCTTCGATCTCTTTCTGAATCTTTGTTTCGGCCTTTTCTAGCATGTTTAGGGATCCTAAATTTCCTGAGGGCATTCCTATTTCTACATGGTTTCGTACATATTTAGAAGCTGCGACACCCATCGAAGCACAAGGAGATGCCCCACCCCTAGTTGCAGCCGCATTAGCTCCAACTCCTCCTATAGTCAACTTTTCTGAACTTTGCAAGGACTTCTGCATGATGGGAGGCAAGCCGTTTCATGGTAGCGAGAGTTTTGTTGAGGCGCGTAATTAGCTTAGAGAAACAGAGGATGTGTTTGGTCTTTTCGAGATTAACGATAGAAGAAAGACACGGTTGGCCGCTTGGCAACTGAAGGATGAAGCATTGTATTGGTGGGAGATGGTTTAGGCCAGACAAATGGTGGCTACGTGGGATGAATTTAAGACTAGATCTGAGATGAGGTTCTTATCGCAAGTGGAGGAGGGAATTCAAATGGAGAGGTTCTTAAATTTAAAGAAAGGTAGCATGACATTAAAGGAATATGTTATTAGCTTTACTCAACTAGCAAAGTTTGGGTTGGACTTCGTAAACACTCCTCTTAAGAAAGCTTTAAGGTTCGCAAAGGGATTGAATTAACTACTTCATCAAGATTTAGCAGTGAAGCATGTACCAATAGGAGCAACTTTTTAGAGGCTTGTAGACAAGGCTTTGGTGCACGAGGATGGCATTGAAGAAAAGAAAGAGGTTAAAACCGAGGAACCCAAGGCTGAGAAAAAGAAATGGTGGTCCAAGAAAGGCGTAGCTAAGAAAGGAGGAAATCCCGACATGGATCAGATCAAGACAGAGGTTAAATGTCATGGGTGTGGTGCTTTGGGACACTTTGTGAGAGACTGCAAGAAGACGAAAAACGTTAGCTTTGTTTGTGGTCAAGTTGGGTACTCTACAGGACAGTGCCCTAACAGGCGGAAGGCTGGATGGTTTGGAGGACAAGTTAATGCTATATTGGCTAGTGGACCGGATCGATGTAGGGTTTGTTTTCTCTTTTAGACTATCCTATTAAAACTCTCGTTGATTCTGGCGCTTCTCATTCATTCATATCCAACTCTGTGGTAGAAATTTGCACCTTGATACTAGTATTGTTTCTGATCCTGTTGTAGTCTCAAACCTGGAGGAAAAATCCATTTATCTATGATATGCAGGGGTTTGAGAATTTCTGTTATGGGCATCGAATTTGAATATGACGCATATGTTCATGGTTTTATGGGTTACGGATTAATTCTAAGAATGGATTGGCTAGCCATGTATGGTGCCATTCTTGATTGAGAGAGGAGAGTTTTTAGACTTCTAATGTGCCAAGGTAGAACTCTCGAAATTTCTTGTGACCCACGGGGGTCAGTTATGCTCAGTTCCCCAGAATCTCTTGATGCTTCCATTGACGATTTTCGATCAGTACCCATAGTTAGTAGTTTTCGGATGTGTTCGAAGAGGTTAGGGGATTACCTCCGAAGAGTGAGATAAATTTCCAGATCTACTTAGTGGAGAATGAAAAACCAGTTGCTCGTCATTTGTCTTCTAAGGAGAGAAGGGATCTCAACAAAAATGTTGGTGAGTTATTGGTGAAAGGATTCATTAGGCGGAGAATTTCTAAGTGGGGAGCTCCAATCGTCTTTGCAACCAAGGTAGATGGCTCTCTCGGTCTATACATGGACAATAGAGAATAGAATAAACTCACCAAGAAGAATAGGTACCCACTTCCGGGGATTGACGACTTGTTTGATCAGCCGGTAGGTGCATCGGTTTTCTCGCAATTGAATCTAGCCACGGGATTTCATTAGCTGAGGGTAGCAAATGACAGTATTGTTAAGAATGTTTTTAGAACTTCAGACGGTTTCTTTGAGTGGCTGGTCAAGCCTTTTGGGTTGACCAATGCACCCGCCTATTTTGTGGAATTGATGAGTAGGGTGTTTAAGAGTTTTTGAACAAGTTTGTGGTGGCCTTTGTGGATGATATTCTGATCTTCTCAAGTAATGAGGAGGAACATGCCATACTCTTAAGAGAGGTTCTATGCACTCTCAGATCGCATCAGCTCAAGGCAAAATTTTCTAGGTGACACTTTTGGACAAAGGAAGTAAGATTCCTGGGGCATGTTTTCTCCAAGGATGGGACAGCGGTGGATTCCGCTAAGGTCGTCGTAGTTCAAGGTTGGAAGGCTCCCAAGAATGCGACGGAGGTGAGGATTTTTCTAGGTTGGTGGGTTATTATAGGAAGTTCATTAAGGACTTTGCAAGGATATCAGCCGCACTAACTAGATTAACAAAGAAGAACTTGGCGTTCGCTTAGAGCATTGATTGCAAGGATTCATTTCAGAGATTGAAGAGGGCTCTGATATCAGCCCATGTCCTGACTCTCCCCGTGGAAGCAAGGTGTTTACGGTCTACACTTATGCTTGCAGCACGGGTTTAGTTGCCGCGTTGATGCAAAGAGGTGGGGTAGTATGCTATGGTAGTAAATAGTTGAGAGTTCACGAGAAGAACCACCATACCCATGACCCAGAGTTGGCTGCTATAATGTTTGCACTTAAGTCATGGCGACTTTATCTACTTGGAGAGAAATTTGAGCTATACACAGATTATAAGTTGCTCAAATATTTGTTCTCATAGAAGGATATCAATTTAAGGCAACAACGACGGATGGACTTCCTAGCGTCCTACGACTTTGAGATAACTTATACCCCAGGCAAGGGTAATCTAGTAGCGGACGCGTTGAGTAGGCAGAGGATGACCTTAAGTTCTTAGATAGTAGAGAGGCATAGTTTATGGTTTATCAACCTTTAATTTTAGGCCATCTATGGATTTTACGCCTGGTTTGTTGGCATCGTTGACAATACAACCTACTCTTATGGAGCGCATTGGATCTACATAGAGAGAGGACCCACAATTAGCAGACATCTTGGATAGGCTCCATGGAGGAGAGACCTCTAGTCACCTAAGTAGATATTCCATGGACGAGAAATAGTGGCCACGATGAGATACAAGGCTTTGTGTTCCCCGAGTTAGGGATTTGTTGAGGACAGTCCTTGGGGTAGCTCATCACTCTCGGATGACTACCCATCCGGGCGGTGACAAGATGTACAGAGATATGAAGAGAGTTTTCCATTGGATTGGTAAGAAGAAAGACGTGGCAGAGTTTGTGGCCCGATGTTGACTTGCCATCGAGTGAAGGCTAAACAAAGGAAACTTGGAAGATTGATTCAGTCCTTGGATGTCCCACAATGGAAGTAGGAGAGTGTCTTTATGGAATTCATTGATGGACTGCACAGATCAAGGAAGGGCAACACCAGTATTTGGGTGATAGTAGACAGACTTACTAAAAGTGCTCACTTTGTTCTCGTCAAGAGTAAGAGGACAATAACTTGGCCAGCGTCGGTATACCATAGAGAGATAGTCCGACTTCAGGGGGTACCTTCCAGTATAGTAAGTGACCATGACCCCATCTTCATGAGTGAGTTTTAGAAGAGCTTGCAAGAGGCACTAAGTACACAGTTACGACTGAGCATAACTTGCCACCCTCAAACCGATGGAAAGAGTAAGAGGGTAAATAGGGTTCTTGAGGATCTTCTAAGACTGTGTATCCAAGATTTCAGAGGAATTTAGGAGGAGCATCTCCTATTGGTTGAGTTAGCCTACAATAATAGTCATCAGCCAAGTATAGGCATGGCACCCTTCGAGGCACTTTATGGACGACCTTGCGGACACCGACATGTTGGTGGGAGCCTACGGAAAGGCTACTACTTAAACCTGATATGATTCGAGAGAGTTAAGAGAAGATTGATCTTATTTGCCAACGAATGAAAGCAACTCAGGACTGGCAGAAGTCATACGCCGATAAGAGGAGGATCGATTTGGAATTTGAGGTTGGAGATATGGTCTTCATCGAAGTACCACCTTTAAGAAATGTTGTTCGCTTTGGCTTGGTAGGAAGTTGGCACTGAGGCTTGTAAGGCTATTCCCTGTAGTGGAAAGGATATGTCAGATGGTCTATAGGGTTAGACTACCGGAGAGGCTGGAGTTCACAACGTTCCACGTTTCCCATTTGAGGAAATGTCTACATGATACAATAAAGGTAGTGGATCCGACCACGCGTTAAGATGATGAGCTGGAGAAAGAGGCGCCAGTTAGGAAATTTCCTACCCACATTCTTGGGTCTTTGGTTAAGAAACTACATAACTAAGAAATTATATTAATGAAGATACATTGGGGAGAAGATCGCGATGGTTCGACATGGGAACCCAAAGAGAAGATTCACTCTTCTTACCCTTTTATTTTTGAGAGTATTTTATTACTGTCATTTTCAAGCTTTTTGAATTTGCGTTTACTTTTATCATTCGGGTATGTTTATCCTATCGTTTGAACCTTCGATCCTTAGGAAGAAACCAATGGATGAAAACATGTGTTTGAGACATGTTATGTTCGATGGTTGCAAGTGGATGCAAGTGTTTACTAGTGGTTGCCATTGAACGCGTATTCACAAATTAGGCACTAGATCGGCTCAAGCACCTACATAATGCATATAGATGTGTGTGCATTTTAATTTTCATTGGGTGAAAATGGCTGAATGATCACATGGATGTTGCATTTTGGTGAATGATTGTGCGCACATATATAAACTATATGTTAAATTAGGACTCTTTTGCATATATATTGGATACATGGCACAAACATATATTGCATTAAGAAGGTCATCTAAATCAGTCGGCTGCCTGATTTTTGCATTAGCATAGGAACATATACAGAAACAAAATTGCATATGTTTATATTAGCAATAGAAGTTCTTAAGGACAATGGATGCCAGTGGTTGATGGATGAGTAGATGGGTGGTTGTCAAAATAATAACATTCATCTTAACTTAGAGATTTTGGGAACGAAATCCTTTAATTAGGGAAGAATGTAACACCCCATAATTGATACACCGTAATTGTACTGTTAAAATAATAAAATGAATATTATATAATTAAAAATTCAAAATTGAGCGAAACCTATTTCTGCGTTTGTCTCGAAATTCTAGTTCAGATAGGCCCCGAGCTTGCGTAAGTCAGATAATATATGAAGAAGATATGAGATTTCAAAGTTTAAACAACATTTAAAAATTCAAACAACAAAATAAACGCAGAAAGCAACAGTTTGGGCGACCTTCCCATACCTGGGTCGACCCCTGAGTCAACCCATGCCTAAGGAGGGTCGACCTATGGGTCGACGCGGTAGGTGGGGTTCGACCCATACACATGCGGGTTGAATACGAACTTATGAATCTGGACTATCTTTATATATATGGTTCATTGATTGAGTTGTATGATTGGATTGAAAATCTAAAATCTAACGGTATGGAAGTATCTTAGGTAAACTATATAAAGGCTAGCATTCTCATTATTTTCTACACACAAACTAGTCTTCATTTCTTCTTCGTCCAAGTCCATATTCTGAATAAAAACATGAAGATAGTGAAATGCTGCCGAAGACTAGATTGGAAAGGACAATTCTTATTCTTCTACAACAAATCTAAAGAGGAGTTTCTTTAAACATCAGCACGTAAAAGAGATATTTTTCTATACTTCAATCCAACCACTGTGAGTTCAGTTATTTTCGGATTTGTTAATTAAATAGTAACTTGGACAGTAATAAATTTGAATCTGAGATTATACATGTTTATATATTGTTATTTTACTATTTCATACCTATTCAGTTTTAAGTTGTTATATATTACTTGTATATCCTATTATCTCTTTTTCTGCCTTAGATTTATTTACAGTCTTATGCCAATTTCATTTAATTTATATGTTTCTAAATCAGATCTATGTTCTTCTCCTTTTCCTTTTATTTTGCGCTATATCCAAGCTATCTAATGCCTAGGCTATTCACGATAGAATTGCATAATTGAGTTAATAATTTGAATAACTTAAAATGACAGTAAAAGGGGAGAAATTGGGCATAACATGCAATCCAATGGCTGCAAAATTGGGGATAATATGCAAAACATGTTACGATAAAATTAATTAAATAATTAAGTACCCGTTTGGAATATCAGATGTTATTAAGTAAGATAGGCAACTTAATACAAGTATACGTCTGGGCAGGTGCTTATTTGGGGGAAGGGGTTGTACAAAGAATAACATTTGTAGGAAATGTTATTTACAACCATGCTTATTTATAAACTTAATTCTATTAAGTTATTACTTGTTGATTGATAAGCTAAGTGGTCCCACCGTTATGTTGTTGGTATCCAGTTTTGGGACTCTTAAAATCCTAGGGTGGAGGCACAAACCTAAGGGGTTTGCTTATGTCAAGTTGTACGGAACCCATATCAGACAGCATCCCTATTAGTATCTTAGAGAGGGGCCTTGCAATAGGAAAGTGCCAGGGCACACTTTACTGATCTCGATTGTAAGAGCTTCAAGTGAAACGTGGGTATGGGCGTGTTCCGACGGAGTCATGAGCGTGCATGGGTCCGATTAGGGAACTAAGCCACTGTAACACCAACAAATAGGTCTGTGTCCTATAAGTCATCGAGTTAGGGACTGATACACCCTGCTGTCGGGGCTGGCACAAGATATTTGTGTAGTAGGGAGCCGATTGCATGGGTAGTAATTAAGGTAACACGTAATCTTGAAATTTTACTAGTGGTGTAGTAATTTATTTGTTGGGATATGAATAAGAAGCATACACGACATTTACCCTATTTTGTTATCATGTTATCTCGTACTCGTTTAATTTTTTACTGTAGTTTCAGGTTCATCATTATTTACTTGTCTTGATAATTTCTATCTTATCCTATTGCCGAAAATCACGGAACTAGCCAGACTTTATGTCTGACCTAATTTTGTTTCCCTTCTCTCTCTTCCTTTCCCTCCACCCACAGGTTCTCAGGATGGTAATTTTCCGTAGTGATCAGGATTTTCTTTCAGCTTGGATCAGGACTTCTTCCAACTTGATGTACTACTTTGATTATATTTCTACTTTGTTATGGCTTGTCAAAAGGGACATGGTTTTACATTTTTGTACTCTGTTGTTTGGTATTATGAGGCAGATGGTTTTTATTGAAGTTTTTGGTATTTGATGATGTATTTGGTTTGGAACAATGTTTTTCGTTAATAATAAAAGTTAGTTTTCCAGCTGCATATTTACATCTATCTTGTGAATTTTAGTTACTGTTTACCTGTTGCTCTTTACATAACTTAATGCTTTCACTTATGAGTGCATTAACAGACGTGGGGTATTGATTGACATGAAAATATGTTTATTCTATGCTCCTATATCTTATCTTTTGTATATAAATAAAATATTACTTGGGTATTATTTTTTCACTTTTACAGATATGCCGACTAAGCCGCATGCAATCAGAAAATAGAAAATAAAGACCAAAATGATGTGTATATACATTTGAAGATCTGCAGATGAAGACTTTGCATTGTGTTTCTTTTGGAGTTAAGATATGTCCATCTTTGATGGAAGAAATCTCCTGAAATCTTATCTTCCTTTAATTAGTCACATGTCAAACAAGGAAGATATTGGAGGAATAATGGCTAATTAAGAGGGGAGGAATAATGGCAAATTAAGAGGGGAAGAATAATTTTTATGGGAGGAATAATTGCTAATTAATAGGCCCATATATGCATATATTGGATTAGGGTTTTAGGTTGGTTATCTATCCCCCAAACATATTCATGTAATCTCATTGTAAATTTCATATCCCATTTTCTATCTTCTTCTCCATTAACAAAGTTCTTCTTCTTCTTTTTATTTTCTGCAATTTTCTATTTCTTAACAACTAGTGCCATCTACACAATTAGATTTGGTAGAGTACTAGTTGTATTTTACATTTACTTTCATTAGTGATTAATCGTTTGATTAGTTTCAAAGATAATCCTAATTTTATTTCTGTTGTTATTTCTATTCTAGACTTCTATTTTCTGTATTTTTATTCTTGTTTTGCAATTTACTTTCATTAGTGATTAATCGTTTGATTAGTTTCAACGATAATCCTAATTGTTGCAATTTCAATTGTTCTATTTTCGACCAAATCTCAAAAGTCGTCTAACTCGCCCACGAAATTCTATAAATAATAATTTTTAATTACCTCCCTGTGACTCGACTGCATACTACACGATCTATGCGCTTGCAGAATTTATTTTAAAATTTCGCACTTTTCTAGTTCTTAGGAAAACGTCGATCAAGCTTTTGGCGCCGTTGCCGAGGAGGTAACAATTAAATTTTATTATTTATTTAATTTCTGACTCGTGTTAGTTTTTCTTTTCTTTTGTGTTCTTGTATATACAGAAGAAAATTCTTGATTGGTTTGATTTGGTATTCGTCATTGATACCATAATCTTTTAAATAAGAGAAAATAAAACCTTGCCTTTTTTTCCTTATTTCCTTCCTTTTTTCCATTTTGTTTCCCTTTTTCCCATTCATTTCTTTCCCTTTCTTCTTGTTCAAATTTACTTAAAAAAACTTGCATTTTTTTATTGATTGCTTTCCAATTATATTTCTCTTTGACCTCCTACAATCTCTCTTTCCATTCTTTTTCATTTATTTCTTTCCAATTCTCTTCTTTTTGCAAATTTCTTTCTTCTTTTACAACAATGACAAAATTTCCTTTCCATAATTTCTTCTCTGCTCATTATTCCCATCAATACAGATCGTCTCTGCCATTACCACCTTATTAACCTTCAAACTGCTTCCTCTTCACAATCGAATTCCACACTTTATCTTCAACAATCCACACGCCGTCCCTATTCACCACATCAAACCGCCTGCCAAAATATACATCAACATAGAACGCCATCTTAAGAAAATTCCATCGCAAAGCCATAATAGAAAAAAAAAAACCTACAAACTTCCTTCTGCTACTCCTTTTCTTTTCACTGCAAATTTTCACCCTCCTCTGTCCATATTCAATCACCTTCATCCCTTCACGAACAACATCACCAAGTCTTATCGGGCCCATAACCATCAACATTTGCCACCAACTGCATCAACACACCATCCATCCCTTAACAAACTAAATCCACTTCGTCTCAACCTCCAATCGCAACTTGTGAATCCCCTCCACCACTTTAGTTCGCCCAAATCCAAAGCATCTCCTCCATCCGCCAGTAACCATCTACCCACGAGTCACGCATCCTACATCCACAACTGCTCAAACCAAAACAGTCAGATCTCACCACCGATCATCACGTTCAAGCCATCTCCCCCGTAACCTCATCTGTGCACTCCCATCACCATTTTTCAACCACAGTACCCCATCTTCCCATTAACTTCACCTGTACGGCCATACATCCCTCCACTATCACGATTCTCAACATCCGATCGAAATCCAACCTGAAAACATCAAAACCGCAATCACCAGGAAGCCAAGATCCGAAACCCCCAAGCCAGAATCAAAATTCCATTTCGATTCACAATTCTCGAAGTCGGAAATCAATTTCGAATTGTTTAGTTTGATTAGTGATAGCGTCAATATTTACTTGGTACTTTTGTGGTTACTGAGATTTGGCTACGGTTTTCTGGAAAACCATACAGGGGCATGTTGACTATTTATTTTGGGATGTGGATTTTTGTTTTTGTGGACTGTTGAGCAAATAAAAAAAGAGAAAGGGAAGTACCGTGATTCACCATTTTTGTTTGAGTTGGCCTGGGGCTTATTCATCTGCGTGCCTTGAGTTCGACTGCATGACATTGGTTTGAGTTAAAACTATTTGGTCTGACCTTAGTTTAAATTCTTAAGTTAGTCGCTTTTTCTTTAAGCAAACCAGTTTTTTTTTCTTCTTTTAGGATTTTTTTAAGTTGATTTTTTTGTTTCTTTTATTATTTTTAAGCTAGTCATTTCGTTAGTTTATTTTTTATTTTATTTCTTCCTTCCGATTTACTTATTATTTGATTCTTAAAAAAACATCCTTCTAACCATAGGCCAAGGCGAACATAGTTCAAGCAAACAAATAACAAATTAGAGGTGAGGCGATTGCAAACGGTTGATTGAATTATCAGTGAAGTTTAATTTTTTTGGATGGACTGCCATACCCCACTGTAAAGTTGTCTAAACTCTACAGGTGCTGCAGCTGCTTAAAAAATATAGAAATTGCTTGTAAAAAATTTCTGCAGGGGCAGCGGCTTGCTTGTACAATTTTTTAAATTATGTAGTTATTATTCTGTGATTGTTCTATGACTAAAAATACTGATTGATTTGGCGAGGAACGAATTTCCATAATTAAATTCTTCACTCTCATTGTATTCAATAATAAAAATAGACGTTGCAAAATAGTATAATTGAAAAGTGGTGTTTTGTGAAGTTGACTGTCTTGTATAATTGGATCGTAGATATATAGTAGTTTAATTTATTGAACTATTTGCAAAAGAGGTTGCATACTACCCGTAAAATATTGGTTGTATCCCTTAGTATTTATACTATACGTGAACGACCATAAGACCCTCTTCCCCCTTCTAATTGAGTCATTTAATTAACAGAGCGCAGCTTAGTATTTTATACTATTTTGAAGTGAGAATAATTTCTGTCTTGCCGAGACTTCTTAAAAATGTCTGATTCAAAAATATCATTGAGAGAAATGTGGGATAATAATCGGAGTAGACGTCCTCTTGAAAAGTATGAGTATGAATTACACCTCAGGAGGCAAAATTTTCCGAAATTTTGTGAGCCTAATGCCAACAATTTTCAAAATTTTCCAAATGACCAAAATTTTCAAAATCATAGATATGATCGAAATTGCGATTTCAATTCAAACTTCAATAATTTCGATTATGAGCCACATCCTCATCAAAACAGCTTTGAATCCCAATATAGCTTTGATCAACATCAATATGGGGTTGTAAACCAAAATTTTCGAAGTTATAGCCCATATCATAATCTTGAAAATAACCAAAATTGCATTTTTTCCTCGAATTTTAACAGTTTTGGTTACGAACATAATTTACATAATCAAAATGATTTCCAATATCATTCTTCTGAAAATTCAAACAACCACCACATTGGAAATAATATTGATTGTGAAATTGATGTGAATTATAATTTTGAGAACCAAGAAATCCAAAACGAGAGCTCTCAAATCAACGATTCTGAAGAATATCATCTTAACTTTCTTAGAGAGCGGGAAGAAAGGCTAAATAAAAAGATGGATGAACTTCTTGGTTTAATGACATCTTTGAAAGAACAACGAGAGCAACATAATCAAATTTAAATAAGCGATGAATCAGAAAATAGTCCATTCTTTACTGATAGTGAAAATTTTCAAACAACAACTTTGGAAATTGAGAATAACGATCTAATTGAAGTTGTTCACAATTCAGTAAATTATTTAGACTTCAACTCTTTTCAGGAAACAAATTTAAGCTCAGATTTTGATCTTCCTCTTTCAGGCTGTGAGAAACTTGAAATTCTAGAAATTGAACAGAATAAAAATGTTGAATTTTTCAATTCAAATATTGAGAAGAATTTTAATGAACATGAATTTTTTGGATTGTATGAGGATGAGTTTCCAAATGAGGAAACTTCCAACGAATTTGAAGTTGTCAGTGTCAAAAATACATTGTCAATGAATGAAATTGAGAAATGTGATCACATAGTCTTGAACAACACTCAGAATTTAAATTTCCTGATTGCAACTGAGTTTATATATAATCACAAATTTTTGAACAATTACACTAATAAATTTGTTGAACACACGAATAATTTTTGGAATGCTGGCTTGGTTGAAAAACTTCATGTTAGGATGACCCTGGACATTTATCTGCTGGACTATAAACCTAGGTATAAAGATGAAATGGTTTTCAAAAACCTTTGCTTATTAGAAAACATGCCTAGACATAGTGGGAATCTGATTCATCGGGCTAGAACCAAGTGTGGGAAAAAAATTGGTGCCATTCTTTGCACCGCGTGCATCGTAAACACATATATCATTGTACATATGATCCATTCTCACATATAGTTAGGTTGCATTTCATTCTGCAAATCATTTTGCATCTAATCCATCTATGGGTTTTATCATTCAAATTTAGGAAACATGCTACAGTGTGGACATTGTTTTGTCCAAGTGTGGGGGGTCTGCATTTCATTCATTTTCGTTTTTTTTCTTTATTTTTCTTTCTTTTCATTTTCAACTTGCATTTTAGATTGTAGTAACATGGCATTTTTTTGAAACATGACTCGTTTTAGATTGATACAACAAAATAAGTTAAGGATTGTTAATCAGTTGATAGTAATTTTTCTCTCAACTAAGATCGAATATGAAATATAATGAAAAGTTGAATTTTGAGGGATAATAGTGTAACCGGTACATAGGGAGATTCTTAGGTGATGGCCATGAAGTTTATTCTATATTGTAGTCTTTTTTTAAATAAGTGGAGGACTTAAAATACTTATATTGGCTTTTTGAATCTTTAAAACTAAGTTGTGTTAAGCTGAATTTGTGTAACTCTCTCTTGTTCTTATATTTTCAATATAATAATAATAGCAATCCAACGGTATCCAACATTCCTTGTATATCTAGCGTTGGTGTGCAAACCCGCCAAGCTCTATCTAACATGTTGTTGACAAAGTCAGCGTCGGAATATCTTGGTCTCATATTATGAGACTGGACACCTAAGGATTACCGATATGTTGTTGACAAAGTCAGCGTCGATTTGCACAATCCGCCAAGCTCTGTCCCAACTCTCCGTCAGTCCGCAAGGCAGTGTATGGGTGGTATACCTTGGTCTTTAAGTTAGGTGTATGTAATTAATCGTAAATTTAAATTTTTATAGAGATAGAGAATAAGCGATGATGCCCAAACACTTCTTGACCTTATTGATTTGACTAGCCATAAAGGAGGAAATAATAATACCACTTTACAAACTGTGCCAAGCAAACTAAGAATCTATTTCATGGCTGCACTATGTTATCGACCGAACCAACTGGCCAAACTAGAGTTTAACATTGAAAACTTGAATTATATTGAAAACTTGTGACAAGTTGAGGTATCTAAAGTACAATCAACTGATTAGAAATTGTTAACTTAATTTGTTGTACCACTTTCCTGAAACAAGTCGTGTTTCCATTTTTCGTTTTTATTTGCATATGTCCATTGCATTCATGTAGTTGCATCAGAACCATAATGTAACACCCCACCTCCGCCAGGGTCACTCGCAAAGGAATGCACTAGCTTTAGAGGGGCATTATTGGTAAACATACATAATGATATAGCAAGGCAGGTCATGACATATATATGTAAATAAACAGAGTAAGTAAATAAAACAGCGGAAGATTTATAAACCATTCAAAACACAAGTCTGGTACATCAAAATGTCAATTTCCCAAAATTACAAGTCTAGATAAAAACATCATCTGATAAGCTGAAAATACATAAGTACTATCCCCAAATGAGAGTGATAAACCATAGCGCGCCCAAGTCCAAAGCATACATGAGCTATCCAAGGAAGCAGCTAAAATCCAAGCTAGGCTCTAGTATTACCTCCCTGAGAACCTGGGGGGGGGGGAAACGGAAGAAAAGAGGCGAAACAAAACGGGTCAGTCAAAAAGACTGAGTAAGCCCTGCTACGATCAGTCTATAAACTAATAAAGTTAACATCATGATGTAAACTGGGATGATCATGGATAACAACATACTGGCATGGTAAAGTAACTACAAGATAGATAGAGGTGTCATCGCATAAACAAGGTTAAGTTTTGCACCACGGTGTACTAGCAAACCGACATAACAGGTATCGATCCCTTAGCCCAACTTTGGCCCAATAACGTGAAGTGACCTTAGTATAAGGTCCAACCCAACGGTCTAGTCGATCGGCTCCCTATAAGCCTACCACGTCAAGTGTTGATGTCCATACGGCCCACATATGGATGTAGTCTGACTGTGCTGGGTCCACCTTCGGGTGTATCAAGCCCTCGGGTGCCAACCCCGGACACTTAAGCAATAATGCACAGCCCAGACCTACTGGTACCCGTGCCTCGAGTTTGTCCAACATCGGACTACGTGCACGTCCGTAGCCCGCCGGACCCGCACCGCTGTACCACTCAGCCGTCGCTTTGGTCGTTTACATCCGTCCAGTAATCGTGCCCCGCCCTAGCCTAGTCTCTAGGGTTGTGATGATACCAAACTGGGATCACTGCCGAAACAGACCCGCTGCTAGGGTTTCCTAAGAGGGTTAAGTGCGATTTAACCCTTCACTAATCATGGATTAAATTGGTTAGGTGTAACTTAACCCCATTCTAATCCCTCGAACTCCCAAATGGATTAAGCTAGTTAAGTGTAACCAACGGTTCACAACTTAACCACATTCCAATCCCTTGAATCCCCAAACTGGTTAAGTATTAGTGGACCCTGATTTAACCCTAATCATGAGGCATTAATTAATTTAATGCACCTTAACCTCTCACATTAGACTTTGTTGCGGTTACTAGTTAACCCGGGCGGGTCCGGGTAGCTTTACACCACAACTTGGTCTAACCTCGGGTCTTGGCACCACATGACCAACTTCTCACATTGGGTCCTATTGTTTGTAGCCACTAGTTAAGCCGGTCGGTTCCGGGTAGAATTATGCTACAAACTCAACCCAACCTCGAGTTGGCCACACTTATGTTTTCTAAGTGTCATGTCCACTTCATTTCAAAACATAATTACAAGTCAACAAATGCTTGGGTAGACCTAACTTAATAGGTAAATTCCCAAGGGGTAGACCTAACTTAATAGGTAAATTCCCAATCTTATATTTTCATGTATTTTAAGTTTACCCAAACCCCCAATGTCATTCTATCGCTTACATATTCGTAATAACGCATAAAGAATAGGAAGAGGGAACTTGGCACAACATACATGATAAACTTGCACAACAATCATGCATAACATGTTAGACTCGCACAACTTAGCATAGTGAACTTGCATATTACCATAAACATGCATAACTTGTCAAACATGCACAACTTGTCATTTTTAAACTTGCATAAGCATGCATAACTTGTCAAACATGCACCACTTGTCATTTTAAACTTGCATAAGCATGCATAACTTATTAAACATGCATAACATGGCATAATGAACTTGCATGACTTATTTAACTTGCAAATCATGACTTAGCAAACTTGCATAAACATGCATAACTCAATAAACTTGCAAATCTTGACTTAGCAAACTTGCATAAACATGCATAACTTAATAAACATACAAATCTTGACTTAGCAAACTTGCATAAATATGCATAACTTAATAAACATACAAATCTTGACTTAGCAAACTTTCATAAACATGCATAACTCAATAAACTTGCAAATCTTGACTTAGCAAACTTGCATAAACATGCATAACTTAATAAACATACAAATCTTGACTTAGCAAACTTGCATAAATATGCATAACTTAATAAACATACATAAATCCCAACTTGCATCACATATTAACTTTAGAGTTTCTAAAATGAAGGTAAGAGGGCTTACAATGCTTATGCGGACTCAAATGAGTATAGCAATTGTAAGGAACCCCTTATGCAACTAATTAAAACCCCCAAATGCAAGCAAACTTGATCAAGACTCCTCCTTTATGATGCCAATAGAAAAACAAGCCTTTAATGCAAGCTAAGGAGGATCATACAAGCCTAAATATACTTGTATGCATGGAAAATAACTTAGGAATTAATTTAGGAATTGTATGAAGAGGGTGGAGGCCATGAGAGTTTTGATTTTGGCATAGTTTAGTTACTAGGATGAATAATGAGTGATTTAGGGTAGGTTAGGGTCTTATTTATAGATTAGGCTAGTGATTTGGACCATAGGATTAACCCTAGATTCAATTAGGTCCATTAGATCCCGGAACTCTCTAGAAACAGGCCACAAGACCCAACCCTAATCAGAAATGGTGCACCAGGCTAAACAGCCGGGCACCCCCTGTCGACAGGGCTGTCGACAGGGCTGTCGACTCCCTGGGCACCCTGTCGACATGCCTGTCGACATGCGGGTCCTGGCGGGAGTTTTTCCCGCCTGCGCCAGTTTGCCCTAACCCCTTGTTTTTAATTTAAAATTTAAATCTGTTTTTACTTAGGATTTTTCTGAAAACTTCAATGGGCCTTAACTGGGTCATACGGACTCCGATTTTCGAAAACTCGGACTCTATTTCGCGTATTTTTCCGAGACGAACGCAATGGCATAGCCCGTTTCCCTTGATTCAGATTTTAGAATTAAATTCTGCCTCGGTTTATGTTATAACAGGTTGTTGAAAATACGGGTTGTTACATTCTCCCCTCCTTAAAGGATTTCGTCCCCGAAATCTTCAAGTTAGGAAGAACATATACTACCATCCAATCATCCATCTACTCAAAGCATCATCCACGAGCAATCATTGTCCTTAAAAGATTCTAAATGCTGGATGAACATATGCAGAGGTGTGTGTATATGTACTTATCTAATGCAAATATCATCAATGCAAATTATGTTAGTGAAATGAATCCATATGTATGCAATTCCTAACGTAATGTATATCATCTATATGTGTGCACATAACATACACCCATATGCAACATCCATGTGATAACACACAATTTTCATCCATGAATAAGCATAAACACTCATGCACATGCAATATGAGGAGTGTGCGAGCCGATCTAGTGCCTAATCGTGTATAATGCATCCACGAGCAACCACTTGCAAACACTTGCAACCACTTACAACCATCAGACATAACATGCTTCAAACACATATTTCAACCAAAGGGTTTCTACCTAAGGTTCTCATGACCAGATAAACACGATAAACTAGATAATCATGGACAGAGAAATATGCTTAGAAGGTAAGCAAGATAAACTCCTTTTTGGATTACAAGAAATCCATTCAAGCTCTGACATCTAGTACCAACCGATGAATCATAACCCGCTTATGGAGTTTACAACAGAAATAAGATCGACAATGGGACCGAGAGGATATATACAAAAGATAACTTGCAATCAAGCTCCACCAGAAAACAAAGATCAAGGATGCATTCTTAAAAAGAGATATGATGCACGTGTCTAGTCTTCACTCTTCTTAGTCACGGTTCCTTGAGCTTAACTCCACTGTGCTTTGACCGTCTTTTACTTCATGATTTCCTGGCTTCCTAACTCCTATTTCCCAAATTCGAGTTGGAACTCGTCGCCTCTTGTCTTTCTTTTCCACTTATTCTTCCTTCTGTATACCTGGCTTAAACATACTATAACCTCATGATTTCATGCAAGCTCTCCAAAATTCACTAGTGAATCCTGGATCTCGTCTACTTACTATAAAGTATTCCATGCAGCAGAACTTTTCTTGAAAATACCAACCCACGTTGCCAATTTCCCTTACAAACGTGATTTTCTATAACTCATGCTTAATCGAAATGAACCATCCGCCTATGAGTGATAGGCCATACCTAGATTCAACTGCCTACCCATGGCTTCCTGTAGGCTATTTCAAAACTGGCCGACTTCTTGAGGGTAAACCATTGCTAACCATGACGCAGTCCTCTTGCTCTTCACCGGACTGAAATGAGCACTCTTCATGAGTCTACCTATTATGACCCACATACCCATATTCCCTTTCTTTGATCTAGGTAGTCTATCCACATAATCTATCGAGATGTTTTCTCACTTCCTTGGCGAAACCTCCAATGGAGGTAATGGCCCACTGGGCTTCTATGACTTGGCCTTAACTTGGTGGCACAACATGCATTCCGAGACCAACTCGGCCACCTCCTCGAGTGATGCACATTTTCAAGAACCTTCTTTACTCGAGGAACACATAATCTCTCATCGCGCCTTAGTCATCCCTTGTCATCTATAATATATCTAGTGAGGTGACTTAACATCTCGCCTCGAATCATCTGGTCCATGTCCTTAACTAACTGCGGGTCTTCTTCCTGTGGAACCCCCTTCTTGATCCAGAAGAGTAAGTCTAAGCTCCGGGAATGCTAACTAACTAGCCAAACGGAGAAAGCTTCTTACTTCAATTGCCCTCCTCAGAGTTTTCCGGTCTTAAACCGCAACCACTTTAGCGGAATCCACCGCTAAGCCTTACTTAGGAACTATGTGCCCAAGAAATCCAATTTCTTTCCTCCAAAGTGACATTTGGAGAACTTGACCTTCAACTGATGGCTCTAAGCGTACCCATCTCCTCCTTGAGATGTATATCATGCTTTTCCTCGTTCTTTTGAGGAGATCAAAATATCGTCTACGACGACCATGACAAAACTTGTTCAAGGACTCCCTAAACACCCTACCCATCAAGTTCACGTAATATGCGGGTGTATTAGTCAAACCAAATAGCATGACTAGCCATTCTAAAACCCATCTAGAGTCCTAAACGCAGTCTTGTCGATTCCATCCTCAGCTATCCTAAGCTGATGGAATCCGGTAGCTAGATCAAGAGAAAACAGATGCTCCTACAAGCTGATCTAACAAATCATCGATCCTTGGTAACGGTTATCTTCACGATGATCAACACATAAGCGAAGCAAACTGTTCACATCGGTAACGAATACTACTGGAGCACCCTACTCGAAAATGCTTCGTCTCAGGAAGTTCTTCTCAAGCAACTCCTTGACTCGCTTTCTTAACTCTCATCTTGTGAGGTCATGTGCCTAACCGGCCACGAAACTGGCTTGGTATTACCAACCAGATAATGCGGAAATCTATCCCACGTCTAAGGGTAACCCCTTCACTTCCCCCATGATATCAGGATATTCTCGGACCACCCTCACAGATTGCTAACTATCGATAGACGAGTTGAGGGATTCAAGATAACATAACATGACGGGACCCATAGGGTTGCTAGAAATTTCTAGGGTATTACCGAGGCGAGTCATGAGCCTCACAACCCTATATACAAAAACCCAGAATGGCTCCAAAACAGGACGACCATTCCATGCCAAAAACCAACCCATATCCCCTGAAACCGAGAATATAAACATCCCACGAGAATTCTATACTCAAGATAGAAATTTCCAAATCCACTCAGACCACAGACGAACGGGCAGAACCCCCAATTGGATTTGAAACATATACGGGATCATCAACCAGACTAGTACTTAGGTGCAAAACTTTCCACTAGATCAGATGAAATAAAACTATGCGATGTGCTAGAATCGAACAAAGTTCGAACAGGGAAAATCAGAAAATGCAAACAAGATTTTCAACAGAAATGCCACCTCTATCATGAGCTGGAAGAACGGTGTTGAGGGGATGAACTCGCCCTCCAGATAGTCCTGCACACTGAGTCTGACCTTGCCCTTGTTTCCTCGGGCAATCCTTGTTGAGATGTCCAGACTCACCACAATGAAAGCATTCGCCCCGCTTTCTCTTCTTCTTCCTACATTCCCTGGCTATATGTCCAACTTTACCACAGAAGTTGCACTTCCCATTCGCTCTTGTCTTGTCCTTGCGGTTGTTGTTATTCTTGCCCCGTTTCCCGGAATTTACTCTCTTGCCTTGAGACTCATTCGCCTTGACCTCTTTCTTGTCATTGTTATCTTCTTCTTGAAGTAGGGCCAAATTCACCAAATTCTCGAAAGTCGCCCCCAAGGGTATATGAGACATGGCCAAACCATGTAATGGCTCGTTTAATCCTAGAGCAAAGTGTAGGGCCTTCTTCTGAGCCGTATTAACCAAGTCTAAATCGACCCGAGCCAGTTGATCAAACTTATCTATGTATTCCCTAATAGTCATGTCCCCTTGCTTCAGTGATAAGAACCTCAGTCCAAACCTTCCTCTAAAGTCATCCCAAGTCTCAATTGGCCTAGTAGCGGTGGTGACTACCCACCAACGTGCAGCTTCTTCCTTTAGCAACCATACTGCCAATAAAACCTTCCTGCGGTCACCTATATCAAAGGTGGCTAAAAGATCTTCGGTCTCTTTCAACCAATTCCCTGCCTCTACAAAAGTCTCAGTTCCAAAGAAATTCTTGCAACACATCACCTTAAAATCTTGGCAAATCTCTGCGAAGTCAGTTTGAGGATGCTGAGGGGAAGGAGGAAGAGGAACATCAACTACCAGAGGAGGAGTAATATTTGCGGGGCCGGCTTCGGTCGCCCTGGCCTCCAAAAGTCTCCTATACCAAACAGGTACGTGTACTCCCTCCGGAATGGCAAAGTTGTCGGCCATACTGGAAACGAAGAAAAAGATAGATTCAGAATGGAGAAAAACGAAGGAATTTTGCTAATGGCTTTTTTGGGGAATAGCCTTTAAAATAAACTAGACTTTTCTTTGGAAAATACTTAATACTTGGTTTTGAAAACAGTTTTTCAAAAGTTTTAAAAACCTTTTTATCCCTTCTCGTAAACCATATGCTCTGATACCAAATGTAACACCCCACCTCCGCCAGGGTCACTCGCAAAGGAATGCACTAGCTTTAGAGGGGCATTATTGGTAAACATACATAATGATATAGCAAGGCAGGTCATGACATATATATGTAAATAAACAGAGTAAGTAAATAAAACAGCGGAAGATTTATAAACCATTCAAAACACAAGTCTGGTACATCAAAATGTCAATTTCCCAAAATTACAAGTCTAGATAAAAACATCATCTGATAAGCTGAAAATACATAAGTACTATCCCCAAATGAGAGTGATAAACCATAGCGCGCCCAAGTCCAAAGCATACATGAGCTATCCAAGGAAGCAGCTAAAATCCAAGCTAGGCTCTAGTATTCCCTCCCTGAGAACCTGGGGGTGGGGGGGGGGGGGGAACGGAAGAAAAGAGGCGAAACAAAACGGGTCAGTCAAAAAGACTGAGTAAGCCCTGCTACGATCAGTCTATAAACTAATAAAGTTAACATCATGATGTAAACTGGGATGATCATGGATAACAACATACTGGCATGGTAAAGTAACTACAAGATAGATAGAGGTGTCATCGCATAAACAAGGTTAAGTTTTGCACCACGGTGTACTAGCAAACCGACATAACAGGTATCGATCCCTTAGCCCAACTTTGGCCCAATAACGTGAAGTGACCTTAGTATAAGGTCCAACTCAACGGTCTAGTCGATCGGCTCCCTATAAGCCTACCACGTCAAGTGTTGATGTCCATACGGCCCACATATGGATGTAGTCTGACTGTGCTGGGTCCACCTTCGGGTGTATCAAGCCCTCGGGTGCCAACCCCGGACACTTAAGCAATAATGCACAGCCCAGACCTACTGGTACCCGTGCCTCGAGTTTGTCCAACATCGGACTACGTGCACGTCCGTAGCCCGCCGGACCCGCACCGCTGTACCACTCAGCCGTCGCTTTGGTCGTTTACATCCGTCCAGTAATCGTGCCCCGCCCTAGCCTAGTCTCTAGGGTTGTGATGATACCAAACTGGGATCACTGCCGGAACAGACCCGCTGCTAGGGTTTCCTAAGAGGGTTAAGTGCGATTTAACCCTTCACTAATCATGGATTAAATTGGTTAGGTGTAACTTAACCCCATTCTAATCCCTCGAACTCCCAAATGGATTAAGCTAGTTAAGTGTAACCAACGGTTCACAACTTAACCACATTCCAATCCCTTGAATCCCCAAACTGGTTAAGTATTAGTGGACCCTGATTTAACCCTAATCATGAGGCATTAATTAATTTATTGCACCTTAACCTCTCACATTAGACTTTGTTGCGGTTACTAGTTAAGCCGGGCGGGTCCGGGTAGCTTTACACCACAACTTGGTCTAACCTCGGGTCTTGGCACCACATGACCAACTTCTCACATTGGGTCCTATTGTTTGTAGCCACTAGTTAAGCCGGTCGGTTCTGGGTAGAATTATGCTACAAACTCAACCCAACCTCGAGTTGGCCACACTTATGTTTTCTAAGTGTCATGTCCACTTCATTTCAAAACATAATTACAAGTCAACAAATGCTTGGGTAGACCTAACTTAATAGGTAAATTCCCAAGGGGTAGACCTAACTTAATAGGTAAATTCCCAATCTTATATTTTCATGTATTTTAAGTTTACCCAAACCCCCAACGTCATTCTATCGCTTACATATTCGTAATAACGCATAAAGAATAGGAAGAGGGAACTTGGCACAACATACATGATAAACTTGCACAACAATCATGCATAACATGTTAGACTCGCACAACTTAGCATAGTGAACTTGCATATTACCATAAACATGCATAACTTGTCAAACATGCACAACTTGTCATTTTTAAACTTGCATAAGCATGCATAACTTGTCAAACATGCACCACTTGTCATTTTAAACTTGCATAAGCATGCATAATTATTAAACATGCATAACATGGCATAATGAACTTGCATGAACATGCATAACTTATTTAACTTGCAAATCATGACTTAGCAAACTTGCATAAACATGCATAACTCAATAAACTTGCAAATCTTGACTTAGCAAACTTGCATAAACATGCATAACTTAATAAACATACAAATCTTGACTTAGCAAACTTGCATAAATATGCATAACTTAATAAACATACAAATCTTGACTTAGCAAACTTGCATAAACATGCATAACTCAATAAACTTGCAAATCTTGACTTAGCAAACTTGCATAAACATGCATAACTTAATAAACATACAAATCTTGACTTAGCAAACTTGCATAAATATGCATAACTTAATAAACATACATAAATCCCAACTTGCATCACATATTAACTTTAGAGTTTCTAAAATAAAGGTAAGAGGGCTTACAATGCTTATGCGGACTCAAATGAGTATAGCAATTGTAAGGAACCCCTTATGCAACTAATTAAAACCCCCAAATGCAAGCAAACTTGATCAAGACTCCTCCTTTATGATGCCAATAGAAAAAAAAGCCTTTAATGCAAGCTAAGGAGGATCATACAAGCCTAAATATACTTGTATGCATGGAAAATAACTTAGGAATTAATTTAGGAATTGTATGAAGAGGGTGGAGGCCATGAGAGTTTTGATTTTGGCATAGTTTAGTTACTAGGATGAATAATGAGTGATTTAGGGTAGGTTAGGGTCTTATTTATAGATTAGGCTAGTGATTTGGACCATAGGATTAACCCTAGATTCAATTAGGTCCATTAGATCCCGGAACTCTCTAGAAACAGGCCACAAGACCCAACCCTAATCAGAAATGGTGCACCAGGCTAAACAGCCGGGCACCCCCTGTCGACAGGGCTGTCGACAGGGCTGTCGACTCCCTGGGCACCCTGTCGACATGCCTGTCGACATGCGGGTCCTGGCGGGAGTTTTTCCCGCCTGCGCCAGTTTGCCCTAACCCCTTGTTTTTAATTTAAAATTTAAATCTGTTTTTACTTAGGATTTTTCTGAAAACTTCAATGGGCCTTAACTGGGTCATACGGACTCCGATTTTCGAAAAATCAGACTCTATTTCGCGTATTTTTCCGAGACGAACGCAATGGCATAGCCCGTTTCCCTTGATTCAGATTTTAGAATTAAATTCTGCCTCGGTTTATGTTATAACAGGTTGTTGAAAATACGGGTTGTTACACATAACATACTGCATTTGGATTTTGTGGGTAGTATCCGCTGAAAACCCTCACGAGACACCACTCGTCCTACTAGGGACACCTAGAGGTTTAATGACTTGTTGCATACGCTCAATGCAATCGTGTTTCCTACGAAAGTGTGACCTATCTAGTTAGTTTTTAATTTTTGTTTTACTCGAGGACGAGTAAAAGATAAGTGTGGGGGTATTTGATTGACATGAAAATATGTTTATTTTATGCTTCTATATCTTATCTTTTGTATATAAATAAAATATTACTTGGGTATTATTTTGTCACTTTTATAGATATGCCGACTAAGCCGCATGCAGTCAGAAAAATAGAAAATAAAGACCAAAATGATGTGTATATACATATGAAGATCTGCAGATGAAGACTTTGCATTGTGTTTCTTTTGGAGTTAAGATATGTCCATCTTTGATAGAAGAAATCTCCTGAAGTCTTATCTTCCTTCAATTAGTCACATGTCAAACAAGGAAGATATTGGAGGAATAATGGCTAATTAAGAGAGGAGGAATAATGGCAAATTAAGTGGGGAGGAATAATTTTTATGGGAGGAATAATTGCTAATTAATTGGCCCATATATGCATATATTGGATTAGGGTTTTAGGTTGGTTATCTATCCCCTATAAATATTCATGTAATCTCATTGTAAATTTCATATCCCATTTTCTATCTTCTTCTCCATTAACAAAGTTATTCTTCTTCTTTTTATTTTCTGCAATTTTCTATTTCTTAGCAACTAGTGCCATCTACGCAATTAGATTTGGTAGAGTACTAGTTGTATTTTACATTTATTTTTATTAGTGATTAATCATTTGATTAGTTTCAACGATAATCCTAATTTTATTTTTGTTGTTATTTCTATTCTGCACTTTTATTTTCTGCATTTTTATTCTTATTTTGCAATTTACTTTCATTAGTGATTAATCATTTGATTAGTTTCAACGATAATCCTAATTGCTGCAATTTCAATTGTTCTATTTTCAACCAAATCTCAAAAGTCGTCTAACTCGCCCACGAAATTCTATAAATAATAATTTTGAATTACCTCCCTGTGATTCGACCTGCATATTACACGATCTGTGCGCTTGCAGAATTTATTTTAATTTTTTTCGCTTTTCTAGTTTTTAGGAAAACGTCGATCAGGTATCACAACCATGACTAACTTGTCTACATCAATGTACCATCTATTGCAATATTATAGTTTTCCCAAGGTAACCGCTAACTCTTATAACTGATTTGGGTATACCGAATATATAAAATTATCCAAATATTACTAGGGAAAGCTGGGTTGTTTGTTCAAAGCTTTACTATTTCTAGGGTCACTCTAATCCTAACAGTTTCGCTGGCAAATAAATAACATATCTCAGCTTTGTGTATTCCTTTCTATGCGTGAACCGAGTTTTATTCTTACCCTTGAAGATTAATGCACTAGAATTACGAGCTTATATCAGTTAAAGGCCATCAGATAAAGTACAGGGCTCGACTTTACTCCATTCCCATCTAGTTTTCTAATCTCTGTGTTGGTTCATTATGTCATATTTTATTTGAAAATGATAAGAATAATAATAAAATTCTAGGCTAAATACCCTTTTAATTTCCATGAATCATAAATCTTTAGATGCATGAATTGCACAATCATCATAGCAAATAGCCCAGAAAGAAGATCAGATGGCTTAGGAATTTAACATGGATATAGAGTGTAGATGAGCAGATCTACTCAAATGGGATTTTAGAGTTGGAGAATGCAAATTTGGACAAGATAGGAATCCAAATTGGTGAAGATTTGGGGCACATCGACCCAAAATCATAACTTCAACATTTATCACACCACGACCCGAAGATGGTAAGGTAAAACCATGGAACAAGTACTAGCTACCTGACTCAAAGGCCAAGCCTATCCTAATTGCCCACGTTGTCCCCACTTCATGGGATCGTTCATCCTTTTCTTCTAGGATTCCCGATTAATTTTCATCTCGATTCGACTTCAGTCTAAATTATAAGTGGACTACCTTTGGCATTTGTAAAAAGATATTTTAAAAAAACATGCACAAGCTCCGCCCTTTTTCGGAATCAACATCATCATTTGTTTCTCCACATTCTTACTCATACAATGAACAATCTCACAATGCAAATAAAAACTGTCAAAATGGTCATAACCCAAAGTTTAACATTTTCTGCATTTTACGATATGATCTTCTGATATTATCATCATCAGTTTGGGGGTGTTGGTATTATTTTTAATACCACCATTTTTGATGCTTTAGAATTAGGATTTGGAAAAGCTTAAAGGAGTTAGCAATGACTAGTAATAAGAAGACAATTGCTCAAGAAGAAGCAGCTGAACACGGAAGGAGTCAACAAGCTTCCTTTGGAAGGAGTCAGCCAATTGTCTGCTTAATAGAAAAGAGATAGATAATCTGGTGAATCAATTGCAAATAAGGTTGGAAACGCAGGAAGACATGCTGAAGAGGCAGAAGGAGATAATGTAAAATTTCCTCTGATAGGTGGGCTAAGTAGAACTTTTCCTTGAAATCATAATCAATGCACAAGGGTCAGACCCAATAGGTAGGAGACAACAGCGACGATATGAAGGTTGCCCCAGATTAATAGTCTCTTAACAGTATCGATTCGAATTCTTGGATCAGAGCTGATCTGGTTCACATAATGGGTACACTCCCGCGACCTCTAGTAGCAGGCGATAGGTTAGTAGGAATTTTTAGCCGACAATTTGATGTTGAAAACAAAGCATGTAGAAGTGATTTGGATTGACCATGGAAAGCCTTAGTTTGGGAACTCTATTAGTACCGAACCCGATCTCATCTTCAACATCGAACTGGATCTCTAGATCAATACTAAATCAAGGGAAATGCCCAATGAAGACTGGTCTAACCTGGGGAATCTTGGCGCTCACATGATAGAAGCTCTGCAGTCGATTAGAGGATGCTTTTTGGCAATAGCGATAGGTTTTTAGACATCACTAGCTGCTATAAGAGGAGGTATGATGAATTAGGACATGGAGAGCATACATAAGAGTCCTTTTACACGGAACATCTAGAGTGCGAGTAACCCACCAAACTGTAAACATTCGATGTTAAAAGCATATAATGAATGATCAAATCCCCCTCTTCATGTAACGTGGTACATAAGGCATATGGAAGTGTTGGCAGCACTAGAGGAAGTCATGGCATTGAGCTTTCTACTCTTCTTATATGATTTTGCAAATTTATTGTTTTGACATTTGTAAAATTGATCTGAGGACTTAGGAAAAGTTGGTCGATAGACTCATGAGATGATTTAAGGTCTACATCATGCAAACTAAGAGTGTGATGACTCTTACAACAACCAAGCAGAGGACTGACGAAGTTATGCAAGCTTTCTTGGTTAGATTCGATGTAGTCTTGGCTTAGATGGATTGTCGGGTCCTTCTTATAGAATTCAGGATAATAATGACTTCAAAGCAATGTTGGAAACGAGACATCTCGACGGATCTTAGGAGTTTTATCATGAGGCAGATCGGTTCTTTAAGTAGGAGGATGCAAGAGCAGAGCAGGTAGCACTAGAAGTGAACACGGTCAAGGGTGGAGGACTATTCAGATTTGATTTAGATAAAGTAAAAGGAAACGTAAAGGCAAGGAAGGATGTGATAGATTGGTAAAACTAATGAAAGAGTTGAAGATCTTTCTTACTCACAATAGCATATAACTTTGGAGTTGATATATTTAGGAACTCGAAAGCACCTTTCATTCTGAAGGTCGGTTTGGAAGGTGCCCTTAGAACACGATCAGACATTTTGACGACACTATTTTTTTCATGAAATTGATAGGCATTAGTGCAAACACATAAAGGATATCACTAAGAAACAAATCAATAAAAGTCAATTGGCATAATATGATCGAAATAGAGAAGAAATAATGGAACATAAGCAGATGTCGACTACATAAGATCAAAACAAGCGCATCTTACAAGGAGGAATAATCATCAACCAATGGCTTGGGTTCGAATTCAGTTGGCTCTACCTTAACCGGATTTGAATAATAAACGACTATGTCGCTTTTATATTTACGAAGAATGGAGAAACACTTAAGCATGCTCTGAGACGACGATAAACCACCATGATCTTTATTTGCTTTCCAAATGAAAAAGGAAATTGTAATAAGATAGCTAAGTCACTTACACTTTTACTGAACTAGAAAGATCCTTAGGCGATCTTTGAAATGGCGATAAATCATTGTTTTTTGGGATGTAATAAAAACTTCATTTTGGTAATCTAAGAAAATTACTTAGCAACTATATATTATGCATGTGAGTATGGAATTGGCAATTGGATTTCTAATTTAGTAACTCAATGGTCGTCATTTATGTTTTATGCATGGTAAGGGATAGGTCATCCTAGAAACGAGGTTGTTTACGTAGGTCATCACATAAGGTTTATGCATGGAAAATGATAGGTTTTCCTAGAAACGAGGTCGTTTACTCGGGTCATCGCGTATAGTTTATGCATGGAAAAAGGTAGGCCATCTTGGGAATAAGGTTGCTACTTAGGTCATAAGGTATGGATTATGCCTTGTAAGGGGTAATCTGCCCTGCCATGACTTGGCAAGGTCTCTTACTCAGGTCGTCATGTATGTATTTTTCTTTGCAAAGGGTAAGTCTTTCCGGTAATAGAGCCCCTTACTCTGGTCATTGTGCATGACTTATGCTTGCAAGGGGTATGTCCTCTTATTAGGTCTTCGAAAGGTTAGTTATTCAGGTCGTCTAGTATGGACTATGTTTGTCAAGGGTTTCCCATTTTGGAATGATGTAAGGAGGCAACATGATCGATCACTGGGTATGAATTATGCTCGACGACAACTTGGGGAGGCTATAGTCATCAAGTGTGAACGGGGCTCTCCTAGAGCTCAGGGTGGTTAAAGGTTGTTGAGTGTGGACTATGCCCGCCAATGGTCTGGAAATACGAAGGATTCAATCAGAGAAACAATGGATTTGGACAAAAGCTTAAAATAGCTGCAGATTAGGATTTTGTTATGGCTTACACAAAAGATTCAGAGAGTTCATGAATTCCCTTGGACGAATGCCCAATTGAGATTACGGGTTTGCCTTTAGATTTAGCTTCCGGCCTGAAACTACTGTATTATTTATGGATAAATATGAAAGACTGCGAATTTTGATTGGCGTTGGATTGGATTTTTGATTGGCTATCCTAGACTTATAACAATACAGAACAAACCTTCCACAACAATGTATGTTTTAGGGCTAGGGTTAACCCGCATGTTTAAAAGGTCTCTACACACTGGATTTGGATGCATGGATTGCTCAATTATTATGGCGGATAGGCCAGGGAGATGATCAAATGGCTTAAGACTTGAGCATGTATGATAGTATGAGGTGCAGACTAACAAATCTACTCGAATGGTACTTTAGAGTTGGGGAAATGCAAATTTGGACTAGATATCCACGAAGATCGAGCATATACCGACCTGAAATCATAACTTCAGGGTTCATCACACCACATCTCGAAGACGGTGAGGCGAACAAAGGAGAAACACCCCGTAACCTAACCAGTACTTTAGAGAGAGTACCCTATTCTGATCGCACAATGTGGACCGATCATAATCTGGATTGGGCTTGATATGAAATGCAGATCGGTATTGATCCAGACTCACCTTTGGGTGATTCGAGCCCCACTTCATTAGCTCGGTCGTGCTTCTCCATTGTGGCCCTCTGCGATTTTTTACCCTGACTTGACCTTAGGCTCAACTATAAATAAACCACCTTTGGCGCTTGAAAAAGGATTTTTTTCTAGAAGACACGCGAGAGGTCTGTCATTTTTAAGGATCGACATCATCTTGTATTTCTCTGCATTCTTATTTAAACAATCAACCGTGTCAGTCTTATAATATGAATAAAATATTATCAAAGTAGAAGAAAGCCAAAGTTTGCCGAACCACTATTAAATTTGATGTCTTCTTTAGATTTTCTACATTTTATGATATGATTTGTGATTGCGATACTATCATTATTGATTTAGGGTGTGTATCAATTTTCATGCTAACAAACATTATATCCCTTTTTACTTTATCCAAATATTATGCCAAAATAAATGTTTTATACTAAAGTAGCTTTGACTAGCTTCAAAGAAAATTCTAACGCTCAACGCACCTTTAACACCTTGAGTTTTGAGGTTATGTTATAAAATAATTTGTACTTATAAGGTGTAGCACTAATAGGGTTGGGATGGGTCGTCACACCTCTTATATATCAAAATTATGTTAAAGCATTTGATATACAAAACATAAGGCCATAGATCTATAGTATTTGTTTACTCGCTTTTGATTTCAAAGCGCCCTTTAACTGGACTTAGAAGATACAAGTAGTATAAAAATAGATTGAAACTTCATAGAAGCACTTAGAAAAGGCAAAAAAGCAACTTGGCAAAGTTTGGCGGAACTTTGGCCTATGTACATAACTCAACCCCGAGCCAGCATGATGACTCAAGTTCAAGTTAAAATGACTTATGTCATTATACATTAAACTCTTGTGCTTGAATCCTCTGCATCTTCTGAGTGCAACCATATAGTTTCTGTGATTCAGATAGGTACTGAATGAGGTATGGATGATCGTACTTTGGATTGGAAGAGTTACGAAGATAGTTGATCAGAATAACTTAGAACGACTCAAGATTGGACCAAACGACTCAAATGGAAGGGAAAAGGACGACATAAGAGAAAACTTCAAAATATGGCTATGCCTATAGCTCGACATTAATTCATTTGTACGAATCGACATCGAGTTATAGAATTGACTTTTACCTATATGTGAGACACAGTGGAGACTCGTCTCGATATGTGGACTTGAATGCACTTTGGTTTATGCCCCAACTGTCACCGATTCTCCTATAAATAATGGATTTTTTGCAACTAGAAGAGGACATTTTTGATCTTGATAGAGATGATTCTACTCTACTAGATCATCTTTACTTCTTCAATTCTTATCACTTCAAAACATCTTATGTATTATGCTTTCACATTGCTTCTTTGCATTGATTCCATTTCTGGAATTTACATTTGGACCTTTTACTAAGCATTGAAGGAAAAGGCTTGGAAATCCGTTTAATCATGGAGTCAGTCAAGAAGTATCTTCTAACTCTAGAAGGTCTAGTTACGTAACTAGAGAAGTTACAGAAAGCATGATGAAAGAGATATATGATGAAATCTTAGGTTGATAGAAAGAAATGATGGAGGACACCTTATAAAGGATGAGACATCAATAAACTACTATAGCTAGAAGAATTTTGGATCAAATCCAAGGCAACATTGTAGGAGTTGCTGGAGCTAGAGGAAATGGAGCTAGAAACGTATCCCAAATTCCAAACAAGTTGGAGAAAATATGGTTCAACCCTGAAATGGAGAAGATTTACTTGTAGGCTACGTTGGAATAGCTAATCCGGGGATGATTAGTGATGGAGTTATTATTGAAACGCCAGGGATTGGTATAACTAGAACTGGGAACATACATCTAAATGTTGGAAGACTGTGCACGAAAGAGTACGCGCCAAAATTTCCTAAGAGGAACACTTATGAAGGAGTTGGAACTATAGATCAAAACTTAAACAAATGAAAACAAGAGAAATATGTGCCTAAGTAAGTGTTAGAATTTCCCCGTAGAAGTAGGCACGTGATGCTTTAATGGATTAAAGCGTTACAATGAACAATTTGAATCATATGGTTAGGAGGATTTTAGAGGTAGACCATTAGGTCAAAGCTTAGAGATTATCAATAAAAAAACCTTCTACTAATAATATTTGAAGCCCAAGGAATCCTATCGATTTCAAGCTTTGGACGTTGGACACGTATGATGGAAAGTCGGCTCCAATCATTCATTTAATGAGGTACATTAAACACAAGGAAGTGCTTGGAGCTTCAAGCAAAATAACTTGACACTGTTTCTCACTTTGCTTAACTTATTTAGATGAATGTGGTTTAGGAAGCTGAAGGTTAGATCTATCCATTAATGGAAATGAAATAGTGTATAAGTTCTTGAGGAAGTTTAGAGTTCACTAAAGAGTTACTTGACAAGATTCAACGTAGCGGCTACAACAGTGGATATAGACCGGGTCCATCAATAAACTTGATAACAACAATTTCATGAGTCACTAGCTAGATGGACACAAAGGTATCTCTAGAAAGGGACCAAACGTTGGATTTAGTTAAGATCTACCATGAAGCTCGAAATATATATGACAAAGGAGATAGAGGTTGAAGAAACTGATCTTTTTGATGAAGTGATTTTGTGGAAGGCGGAGGATCACCCAAAGCTGGATAGAAACTATAAAAGGTAAAAGAAAGCCTAGATGACGACAATAATTTTAGAGAGGCCAAGAAGCAAAGAAAGGAGCCTAAAATATCCTCCTACACGGGTTTGAATCATTGCAACAAATATGCTCATTGACATCGTTGAAAAAACGCTAATATATCCTTTTACAGCGTTTTGACGAACGTTGTCTACCAGGACGTTGTTATAGATCATGGAAATATCACAATACATTCCAAAACGCTGTAGGAAAACGACATACTACAGCGTTTTGATGAGCGTTGTCTACTAGCAAGTTGTTAAAGGCCATGGAAATATCACAATAAATACCAAACACTATAGAAGATTGACATACTACATCATTTCAAATGGTGTTATTCTTATGTTTATACAACATTTTATATTATTTCAGAAAGGTTGTCATCTTCCCTTTTCTACAACGTTTTGCCACATATCACAACGTTTTTTTTACATCTATCACAACATTTACATATTGTAGTATCAAAATATTCATGCACACACATATCACCAGCATGTAAATATATATCAACTAACTAATTATATAACACAATATTTATACACAAAGAAATCATCAATAAACCAACTTTACAAAATTTCCATTAAAAAAATAACACCATAAAATAAATTTATACAATATCTGTCGAACAAACTCACCATATCTATAAATAAAACAAAATATCCATAAAACAAGTTTGCACTGAATACCATCAAAATGAACATCTAAAAGTTACTGCTTTCTTCGTAATCAGTTGCCACAAGCAATCTTATTGTTGAGGGATCTTCAGAAGCGCCTAACACTATTCAGATTATAGTCGAATGCACAACGATGCCCATCTCCAATACCTATACACATGTGTTCGTGTTAGCATTTTTTTATGCTTACACATTAACAGGAAAACAATGCTCGACAACAAGAAAAAGAATACAAGAAGGAGCAAGTTAAAGATAACAACGTAGCATACTTGGTAATATTTTATAATAGTCAAGCAGTCTTATTGTTGAGGGATATTTGCCTAACAATATTCATATTATAGCCGAATGCACAACGATGCCCATCTCCAGTACCTATACATATGTGTTCGTGTTAGCATTTTGTCATGCTTACACATTAACAAGAAAACAATGCTTGACAACAAGAAAAAAGAATACAAGTGTAACGACTCGGATTTTTGAATAGTTTATTTTAAATATTTAATATGGTTTTAAATATTGAGTTGATAATATAAATGAATTTTATATTAAGTTATTGATTTAATAATCGATCTCGATTTAATATTGAATATATTAAATTTATCGTAATACGAAAAATAATTCAATTCGAGATTTAAAACTGAATTGAAAACAATTCAGATAATCAATACAAACTTCTGTTTGAATTAGTATAATAATAATAATAATAATTTATTGTCGAGGAATTTATTTGTTTTTGAATTTGAATTATATTATATTAATTTATTTTGGTTATTTATATTTAAGTTCAAATTTAATATCAAAATATATTCAGCTAGTTCAGAATAGTGTTACACTGTTGAAACAACAGTGGTTACGTTAAAATAGTAGTTCGTGGTTTAAATTAATGAACCCCGAAATATTTGATTGTGGATAGGTACAAAATCAAATCGATATCTGTTTAAAATAAAGTGAAAATCTCTATATATCAAATCGTAATCAAATCAAATAAATAAATGTCGTTCTCAGTTGTACTTTAAGCCATCCTAAGCTAAGAAATTTCATCAGCCTACCTTGTACTGTCCACATGCTACTCCTCCCCGAAGTTTTATCTTCGCCTATTTAAACGCAGTGACCCTTTTTCCCTTCAGATTTTTTCTCCAATTCATTTGATATTTAAAATCAAAATAAAATGACCGCCGCCCATTTACTTCTGCAAAAAAAGAAGATCGAACACTTTAAAATGGCCGTTCCCTCAAACAATTGGAAATCGAAATTGAATCGATGAAGTTCGGTGGAGCTAGGTACAGATCGCGATGACTGGAAGGGTGCGACGTCGCGAGTTACTTTTAGGGTTTGGCTCTTTGAGGTTCACAAGTTTAACTCGACATGGTTTTTGGGAGTCAAGATGCTATTTTGGGGACTGGGTAATTGTAACGACCCAGAAAATCTGAACCAATTTAAATTTTTTAAATTGGCTAAAATAATGGATTTTAAATATTTAAAATAAATATTTTAAATAATGGCGATGAAAACTGAGTTTGGATCGACATTTGAAAACGAATATAATTAATTATAATTATACATAGAATTGAAAATGGCGCGGTAGTTTGATAATTCGATTTCAAACTTCAATTGAATATACCGGGTGCAAAACAATCCGGATTTTAGTGAAACCAAAAATATTTAAATCTATTAGTGAATATCTTTCTAACGAATCCGACCAATCGAAATTTGATAGCGGGAATCAAAAGATATGTCCAGTTGGAAATTCTGAATAGTCGCTATGGAATTCAGGCCCTTAAAAATGGACATTTTGCAAACGACCTCGGATTTCGATGAAACCACTTTTGTTAGATCCGCAGTGTCAAGTTATTGCTAGGTTTCAAATTTCATAATTTTTCGAATCAATATGTGAGCGTGGCAAAGGAAAACGCGTTTGACCGGTTTCAGTTGATTTTAATCGACTGGAATTTGGCCATTTTTCAAACGGTCTCAGAATTCGACGAAACTAGTTTTGTTAGGACCGTATCGTCAATACGAAGCTAGAAAATATTTTTCTGGAATTTTTCTAGTTAGTATGTGACCCCGGTAATTTGAAATGTACGTTTAAAATTCAACATAAGGATTTAAATGTAAATTCAACGGAAACCATTCGAAACAATCGAATCAGCTTACGATACATATCCCATTGTGTTCGGGATGGGGGTAAAACGCTATGGACGACAGGCGGTGGGCCTCGTTTAGAGGTCGTATGTAAAAGTCAACTTTTTGAAAAATTAAATAATTAAATATATATATTTTATATAAACCCCCCCATTCCCTCTTCTCTCTCTTCAGTTCGAAATAAAAAATAAAAAAAACCCTAATCGATCGGCGACGCCGCCTCCACAGAAGCCCCACCCACGACCGCCTCCACCGAAGCCCCACCCTCGAACCGCCAGTGACCTCGCCCTCCCCTTCGAAGCCATCGCGACGCGATTCGAGAGCCCCCCCCCCAGTTCGAGACGCTGAAGCCGCCGCCCCCCCCAGAAGCCAGCTCCGACGAAGACGACGCCCCCCTTCTTCGAGATACAGTGAGTATTTTACTTTATTTTTATTTTTATTAAAAACGTTTAAATACTGAATTTTTAAAAAGGTTTAAAACTGAATTTTTAAAAAGGTTTAAAACTGAATTTTGAAAAGGATGTATAAACTGATTTTATTTTAAGATGTAAAAAGAAAAAGATTTAAACTTTAAATAGAAAAAGATTAGAACTTTAAATAGAAAAAGATTAGAACTTTAGAATAGAAAAGATCATATTTTTAAAATAGAAAAGACGGAATTTTTATTAAGTAGAAGAAGTAAGATATGATTTTTATATTTTTAAAGTAATAAAAATATAATCTTTACATCATAGGAATATTAAAAATATAATCTTTATTTTTGAAAAGGCGGAATCTATATTTTTGAAATGCAATTTTTATATATTGAATAACATAGTAAAAATTCGATTTTTACATATGTAGAGAATACGGGCAACAAAGCGACAAAAAGAGAGATTGGCGAAGATTTTATGCAAAGAAGAGTCGTGGGATTGAATTAGCTATTCTGTGAGAATTTCTCACTCTTCAATTTCTTTTTCTATTATATATATATGTGTTGAAATAAAGTGAATAGCTATATATAAATATATATATATATATATATATATATATACGCCCCTCGTCCACAAACCATGGACGATATTTATTGATTGAAATTGTTGTGAAAATTGATTGATAGCAAATGATTGTTTGGGATTGTTTGTGATTGATATTGGTTGATTGTGGTTGAAAAATACCCATTTGTGGTTGAGAAATATTTGGTTGAAACCACATAGGATTAGTTTGTGGAAATGAAATAAATATATACATGCCGCCTGCGTGCGAACTAGATGCATGATCCCCATTGTCAAAAACCGCGAGGTTTTAAGGTAGAGCGAGGAGCCGTACTAGGGACGGTCCCGGTTTTAACTACCCTGCCGTTATGCTGCCGAAATTTTGAATAATATTCGTGTGTTTGAATTATTTTCATATGCTTAAACTATATTTATTCATTGAATAGAAAACATTCATGTGTTGAATTGATATTCATTCGTTGATTAGAAATTCATGTGTTGAATGGTATTCATATTTTGAAATAAATTGTTTGATAATAAAAATCACATTTTTATCTATATATAAAAACTATAGAAAACATTCATGTGTTGAATTGATATTCATTCGTTGATTAGAAATTCATGTGTTGAATGGTATTCATATTTTGAAATAAATCGTTTGATAATAAAAATCACATTTTTATCTATATATAGAAACTATAGAAAACATTCATGTGTTGAATTGATATTCATTCGTTGATTAGAAATTCATGTGTTGAATGGTATTCATATTTTGAAATAAATCGTTTGATAATAAAAATCACATTTTTATCTATATATAGAAACTATAGAAAACATTCATGTGTTGAATTGATATTCATTCGTTGATTAGAAATTCATGTGTTGAATGGTATTCATATTTTGAAATAAATCGTTTGATAATAAAAATCACATTTTTATCTATATATAGAAACTATAGAAAACATTCATGTGTTGAATTGATATTCATTCGTTGATTAGAAATTCATGTGTTGAATGGTATTCATATTTTGAAATAAATTGTTTGAAAATAAAAATCACCTTTTATCTATATATAAAAACTATAGAAAACATTCATGTGTTGAATTGATATTCATTCGTTGATTAGAAATTCATGTGTTGAATGGTATTCATATTTTGAAATAAATCGTTTGATAATAAAAATCACATTTTTATCTATATATAGAAACTATAGAAAACATTCATGTGTTGAATTGATATTCATTCGTTGATTAGAAATTCATGTGTTGAATGGTATTCATATTTTGAAATAAATCGTTTGATAATAAAAAAAATCACATTTTATCGACTATATGAACTGTGTAAAATAATCTCGTTTTAAAAGAAATTGTTTTATGATAAAAATCCTATTTTTGTCACCTATATGAACTATATAGAAAATTAGTGTTTTGAAATGAACTGTTTTACAATAAAAATCACATTTTTATTGTATGCATAAATCGTTGAAATGTGAAGTGTTAAAAATAGCCACTTGTTCAAAATAAACATATATGAGTTGAAATATTCATTAATTAGCTAATGAAATGATTTGCACATATTTATGTAACATTAGAATGAATGGTGTTTTTAAACCAAATAGAAATCAAATATGAAGTCAAATAGAAAATGATAAATGATAAGAACTGTGTATATATGTACATGCATATTCATTGAACATGTTATAGCAAAGGGGCTAGAGAAGAGGAATAAAATTTTGTGCCCGACAAATAGGTACACATTTACTGTTTTGTTTGGGTGATGATTTTATGAGCCTGTTGGCTAGCCGCTTGGCTTTTTCTTTTTCTTTTTGAGATTAGAAGGACCGGGAAAGCTATTTGCGATTTCCCGATGCTCCCGGTGCAGGGGAGGTTATGGCGAAATTTTCCAAAATTTTAAGGTGTTAGAAAAATATTTGAAGTGAAAACGATATGGAAATCATTGAATGAACTATATTTATATAAATATATAAATATAAATAAAATTAAAACGAAACGAAGCCGTGCAGTTCGTATTTTGAAACCATGATTTCAAACAAATAGTACGAGAAATCCGACCATTGGATTTTCCCGAACCCTCAACCGTCGGGTTCGCCTTGGAAATATCTTTCCAACGGCACCAACCTTGTAAAAATCCAACGGTTGGATTGTCTGGAATGTTTAATTCAAATCTGAAGAAAAACAGCGCCAGAAGCGATTATATTTATATATATATAAATATAATTATATATTTAATCGAATAACGACGCTGCAGTTCGTATTTTGAAATCGAAACTTCAAACGATTGTACCGGGAGATCCGACCGTCGGATTTTCCCGAAACTGGAACCGTTGGATTCGTTTTGAAAAGACCTTTCTAATGATGTAAGTTTTGTGAAGATCCAACGGTTAGATTTTCAGATATGCGTAAATCAAATCTGAAGAAAAACAGCGCCACGGCCGCTTTATGGCCCGAAGCGTCGTTTTGAATATATTAGCTATTTTAAAATAAATAAAAATAGCGATAAATTATTATAAAGTACCATAAACATTATGGAATGGAAATAAACTGAATTTGCTCGATTTATGTTGTATTTGATGGTTGAATGTGTTTGGTGTGAAAGTTACATTAAAGAACACTATTGGTGTTGTCGAATAATTTAACCGTTGAAATAAATTGATTTGAAATTCTAAATATACATGAATTATTTGAAAAGGCCGAGTTAATTCTCATTTCAAATAATTGACCGACGATTGAAATTCGAAGATGAAGACGACGGTCGAAGACCGGAGATCTTCACCTCGTTTGGATGGTAACCGAGGTCCTGATTGGGAGGCATCCCGAAATATGGATAATGAGTGGTGATCGTCCAGACGTACGTGGTGATCGAAGGGTTTGCGAGGTATTTAGTGCCTCCGGCTTCGTTCAGACCCAGAACGGACTTGTAAATGGACTGTGTGTCTGACATTGGAGTTTATTCTGTGTTGATTGATTTCTGTTAAATATACACCTGTTTGGCGGCGGAGAATTTATTCTTTTGCTTAACGCCCTTTTCTGAGACGCACGAGCTCAGAGGTTGTATATCGATGGACATCAGTCGCATGGCATGAATTGCCTGTGTGGCATGCTAAGATGCAGTGATCAGGGCTTCTGTTGAAAAGCAAAGTCTTGTGGTGATGATCAAAGCACCGCCTGTGTGGTGTAGCTTTGTGTATAACGTGAAATCGCGAGCCTCACACCCCGGTATGAACCAGAAACGGGAGGAAGGACCTCAGGGAGGACATGCGTTTCTTTCTAGCTAGGGTGGTGTCAGTGACCTACCAGCCCTGACATTTATATACTTTCACCTATGTGGTTGTTGCTGTTGCGAGGCGCCTCGGTTTGATCGGACGATCCGGGTCCGATGGAGTCATTCGTTGGCTCGTTTACGCCCCAAAGGGCGGGGAAACGTATTGTTCAGGCATTTTAATCCACATCGGTGGACCGGCCCTGTCGCTCCAAGGGCCCACCTGAGTCTGGGTCCTGTGGCTCGGGCTAGAGAGTCACGAATTCGGTAAGGACTATCTTTTGCCTTGGTTCATGACGGAAATCCAATTTCCAAATACGTGACTGTGCGGTTTCGATTGTATATATATATTTGGCGACATAGTGGCATGGGACGCTCATGTCGTCTATGATTGATAGTTATGGTTTGAAATTGTTTTCAAAACATATAAACACTAGGAATAATATCAAATGCCTTTGTTTTATTCGTATCAAGCATATTTTGGCCATTATAAGGTAAAACTCTATCCTCCGGTTTGCGTTGCATTGTGTGATGGGAACTGAGTCTTATAATGGCTTCATTTTTATAAAAAGCATAGCGATGTTTAAAAGAAAGATTTGTTTTAAAAGCACTGGCAATCCAATGGAGTAAACCCGTTCCACGAAAGTGGCGTGGTCCTGTGATTAGCCATATTATATATGTGTTGAATGGATTTCTCATACCAGTCCCATGACTGACTCGTAGTTTGTTTCACTTTCAAACTCGGGTGCCCCTTTTTCTACACGAGCAGCCTTGTATTCAGGTTTAGCTGGTTCTTTTTCTGGATAGCTGGAGCTGAAGATGGATTCTATCATTATTTCTTTTTATGCTGTTCAGCTCCTATTGTACATATTTTGTTTATTTCCGCTGTAGACATTTATGTATAGCTGAACTGTATTTGTACTAAGTAAGATCCTGTATACTGTGTAACTCTGATGATTACTTTTATCCAGTATATTCTATTGTTCATTATCTGGTGTATTTATTTAATTCTGTTCTGCTATTATCTGTTTCTGTGTTATATTCCAAAGATAACCCTGGTCACCGTCTGAACGGGATTTCGGGTCGTCTCAACGTGGTATCAGAGCTTTGGTTAAGCTTAGTTCTGGAATATAACATATTAACGAACTCGTCAGAAATAGAACCAATAGTGTTCTAGGACGGGTAACTCAATACAGATAGGATCAGTAATATCCTAGTATGAGTAGAAGAAAGAAATAACACCTCGATAGACACATTTACATTCAAGTATTTGTCTCTATATTTTGAAATATCTTTCCTGTTGACCTGACACTTGATCTGCTATTTGCAGAAGAACTAGAAAATGAGTGCCAGAGACAGAAGAAGTAATACTGACCCGGATATAGAAGCTCTATTCATGAAGTATAGAAATCTGGGTGGAAAACCCTTTACGGGTGAAGAAGCAATTATGAAAACACAAGCTTGGATTCGTTCGGCTGAGAAGATCTTCGAAGCATTAAAGCTGAGGGATGACCAGAAAAGATTACTGGCCTCCTGGGCGCTCAAAGAAGAAGCTTTGTTCTGGTGGGATTCAGTTATTAAAGATAATCCAGAAGGTGATATCACCTGGGACAGATTCAAAGTGATTTTCTTAGAAAGATTTACTCCTCCCGAAGCAACTGAGCGATTATGCGATGAATTTTCTTATCTAATACAAGGAGACATGACCGTTCCCGAATATCATAAGAAATTCAATGAACTTTCTCACTTTTCCCCTCATCTAATTCAAAATCCGAAGAGGAAAAATATGAGATTTATTCACGGACTTCAAAGGAAATACCATAATAAAGTATTGGGGCATGTGAAGCCTCCTTTTTCTGAAATGATATATATGGCCTATCAGTATGAAGATCTTCATAAGAAAGGAATGTTATGCGATGAAGAAGAAGTCAGTTCTAGTGTCATAGCAGAGTCGGAGACTGATATTCCTGAAGCTAGTACGACGTCTGAGATCCGTAAAAAGCCCGGTGCCAAGAGAAAAAGGGCTGAATCTGGGAAAGAACCAGTGACCACAGCTATTTGCTCTAACTGCAATAAGAAAGGACATTTGTCGATAAGTTGTAGGTCTCTAAAGAAACAAGTTAAGGATGGGTCTAAATCCGGTAGGAGGCTACAAGAGAAAAGAGGATGCCATAAGTGCCACCAGGCCGGTCATATTGCGAAAAACTGCTCGCTACCTCAGAAACCTAAAGTAGTAAATATAAATGAAGTGGTGGAAGTACTTGCATCCTCGTCTACTCAGGAAAGGTCTGATGTTTTAGAAGGCACGCTCAATGTCAAAAACATTCCAGTTAAAGTACTGTTTGACACAGGCGCGTCACGAAGCTTTATTGCAAAGAGTGCAGTCAAGAAGTTGGATTTGAATTTGAAAAAGCTCAAAGAGCCCATGACTGTCCAAAATCCAGTTGGGGGTTCCATCAATCTCAGTTGGATCTGTGCAGTACCTGTCTCTTTTTCTTGCTATAAATTCCCTATTATCTCTATCGTCATGAATTTTAATGAATTCGATCTTATTCTGGGATTGGATTGGCTAACCAAATATGAAGCGGAGGTTAGATGCGCCGAGAGAGTTGTAAAGGCAAAAGCACAATTGGGAAATTATATAACCATACCTTGTGAAGGCCCGACTTCTAATAGAAAAGATTTCTGGTCAGCTCTCGATGTTTCTCCAGCTCAAATAGAAAATATCCCTGAGGTCGCAGAGAATATTCCTGACCTCATCAAAGACATTCCTGTCGTCAAAAACTATGTGGATGTGTTCGAAGAAGTTGTTCGCTTACCTCCGCAGAGAGAAATAGATTTCAAAATTGCTTTGATTCCCAATGCAAGGCCGGTAGTCCACGCTATTCGAAGAATGTCCTTAAAAGAGAAGGAGGAATTAGACAATCAAACACGACAGCTAGTATGGAAGGGTCTGATAAGGCCTAGTTTCTCTGATTGGGGTGCAGCCGTGGTATTTGTCCCAAAATCGGACGGTACTCTACGTCTATGTGTGGATTATCGAGATCTAAACAAGCAGACAATAAAGAACAAATATCCATTGCCCCGGATTGATGATTTGTTGGATCGATTAAATGGCGCACAAGTATTCTCAAGGATGGACCTAGCTACAGGCTTCCATCAACTTCGAATTGCCGAAGAATGTGTTCCAATGACAGCGTTCAGAGGTCCCGACCTATTCTACGAGTGGTTAGTAATGCCATTCGGCTTATGTAACGCTCCCGCTTACTTCGTCGATCTAATGAACAGAGTATTCAGAGGAGTATTGAATAAATTTGTTCTGGTTTTTATTGACGATATTTTAATCTTCTCTAAATCAAAAGCCGAACATGAAAAGCATCTGGAACAGGTTCTAGAAATTCTCAGACGGAATGTATTAAAAGCCAAATTTTCCAAATGTATCTTCTGGCAAGATGAAGTAAAATTTCTAGGCCACGTTGTATCGAAAGAAGGAATCGCTGTGGATCCAAGTAAAATCACAGCCATTCAGAATTGGAAACAGCCCAGTACCCCCACTGAAGTCCGCAGTTTTCTCGGATTGGCTAGCTATTACCGGAAATTCGTTAAAGACTTTTCGAAGATATCTGGCCATTTAACGAAGCTTACCAAGAAGCACTCTAAATTTAAATGGACTCCAGAAAGTGAGGAAGCTTTCGAAGAGCTAAAGTTAAGACTAACGACAGCTCCAGTGTTAACCATCATCGATGGCAACCAGGATCTAAAAGTCTGGACGGATGCTTCTAGAGAAGGCCTTGGCGCAGTGTTAATGCAAAGGGGCCAAGTAATTGCTTATGCTAGCCGTCAACTGAAGCCACATGAAAAGAACTACGTAACTCATGATCTTGAGTTATTGGCTATTGTGTTCGCTTTGAAAATCTGGAGACACTATCTTCTGGGCGAGAGATTCGAACTGTTTACAGATCACCAGTCGTTAAAGTATCTGTTCACTCAGAAGGACTTAAATTTGAGGCAGCAGCGTTGGCTGGAGTTTCTAGCAGCATATGACTTTGAAATTATATATACTCCAGGGAAAGCCAATGTCGTGGCCGATGCGTTAAGCCGAAAGAATGAAATGATCGCCAGTTTCATCATTGCGACTTCGTTGATTGATAAGATATCGGCTCTCCAAGAAGATGACCAATTTATCAAAGGAATAAGTCAGCGAATTTGTGAAGGCAATGCTTCGGATTTCCAGCTAGACAGCGAAGGGATTATGAGGTTAGAAGGGCGAATTTGCGTTCCAGATATTCCTGAACTCAGAAGGGATGTACTGGATGAATGTCACAAATCTAAGCTCAGTATCCATCCAGGTGTGAATAAAATGTATAACGATATCAAACGCACATTCTGGTGGAAGTCGTTAAAAAGAGACATCTCGATATATGTGAGTCGATGCCCTACTTGCCAGCTAATCAAAAGCGACCAGCAGAAATTGGCTGGATTATTACAACCACTAGAAGTTCCTGGTTGGAAGTGGGAGCATATTTCGATGGATTTCATTGATGGTTTGCCCAGAACCAGAAAAGGAAATGACAGTATTTGGGTGATCGTAGATCGCTTCACGAAGACCGCCCATTTCATACCTGTCAGATCAAATAGAACCGCTCAGAGTCTGTCACAGATATACTTCAGGGAAATAGTTAGACTGCATGGAGTGCCGCTCAGTATAGTAAGTGATAGAGATACAATCTTCACTAGCAAATTCTGGGAAGCATTCCAAGTCGAGCTGGGAACGAAGTTGAACTTGAGCACCGCTTATCATCCTCAGACAGACGGTCAGACTGAGAGGGTGAATCGCATTTTAGAAGATCTATTGCGGGCTTGTGTTCTAGATTTCGGTGGATCATGGGAAGACCATCTGCATTTGGCTGAATTCTCTTATAACAACAGCTACCAGGCGAGTCTGACAATGTCGACATTCGAAGCATTGTACGGTAGACCGTGCCGATCTCCTGCTTGTTGGGTCGATCCTGGAAATAGACTTGTGTTGGGTCCTGATATGATCCGAGAAGCTGCCGACAAAGTCGATTTTATTAAGAAGCGATTACTCGCCGCTCAAAGCCGACAAAAGAGCTATGCCGATAGAAGAAGAAGAGATATATCCTTTGAAGTTGGCAACTATGTGTATTTGAAAGTATCGCCGATGAGAGGAGTTATCCGGTTCGGTAAAACTGGAAAGTTAGCACCCAAATTCATAGGTCCGTTTCCTATTCTGGAACGGATTGGGACTCTCGCATATAAAGTTAAATTGCCAGATTGGTTGCCTGGAGTGCATGATGTATTTCATATATCTCAACTTCGAAAGCATGTTCATGATCTAGATTTGATCGTGGAAGAAGCAGCTCAACAGGACATTGAAATTACTCCAGAATTAGCCGTGAGGCGTGAGCCGCTAAAGATTATCGGCAAAGAAACCAAAGAGCTGAGGAACAAGAAGGTTCGCTTAGTCAAAGTGCAATGGAGTGGAGATCCGCGAGATTGTACTTGGGAAACTGAGGAGAGCATTCAGAAAGCTTATCCTAGATGCCGAGTAGATATCTCTGATTGACTCTGGTGCAAGGTACATTTACCCTACTTTGCATTACCATTTAATTCTCTACTCTATTGTTATTTTCTTTTCATAGACGTGCACTTTTAATTATATAGGCTGAATGATTTTGAAAAGAGTATAGAGATTAATTAGTATATTTTTGGAAGATTAAAAACAAATTGGTTGTTGTATTGTGTGACTGTAAATTTATCAAACCACTTTCGACTTTATTCCTTTTCGGGGACGAAAAGTTTTAAGTGGGGGAGATTGTAACGACCCAGAAAATCTGAACCAATTTAAATTTTTTAAATTGGCTAAAATAATGGATTTTAAATATTTAAAATAAATATTTTAAATAATGGCGATGAAAACCGAGTTTGGATCGACATTTGAAAACGAATATAATTAATTATAATTATATATAGAATTGAAAATGGCGCGGTAGTTCGATAATTCGATTTCAAACTTCAATTGAATATACCGGGTGCAAAACAATCCGGATTTTAGTGAAACCAAAAATATTTAAATCTGTTAGTGAATATCTTTCTAACGAATCCGACCAATCGAAATTTGATAGCGGGAATCAAAAGATATGTCCAGTTGGAAATTCTGAATAGTCGCTATGGAATTCAGGCCCTTAAAAATGGACATTTTGCAAACGACCTCGGATTTCGATGAAACCACTTTTGTTAGATCCGCAGTGTCAAGTTATTGCTAGGTTTCAAATTTCATAATTTTTCGAATCAATATGTGAGCGTGGCAAAGGAAAACGCGTTTGACCGGTTTCAGTTGATTTTAATCGACTGGAATTTGGCCATTTTTCAAACGGTCTCAGAATTCGACGAAACTAGTTTTGTTAGGACCGTATCGTCAATACGAAGCTAGAAAATATTTTTCTGGAATTTTTCTAGTTAGTATGTGACCCCGGTAATTTGAAATGTACGTTTAAAATTCAACATAAGGATTTAAATGTAAATTCAACGGAAACCATTTGAAACAATCGAATCAGCTTACGATACATATCCCATTGAATTATTTTCATATGCTTAAACTATATTTATTCATTGAATAGAAAACATTCATGTGTTGAATTGATATTCATTCGTTGATTAGAAATTCATGTGTTGAATGGTATTCATATTTTGAAATAAATTGTTTGATAATAAAAATCACATTTTTATCTATATATAAAAACTATAGAAAACATTCATGTGTTGAATTGATATTCATTCGTTGATTAGAAATTCATGTGTTGAATGGTATTCATATTTTGAAATAAATCATTTGATAATAAAAATCACATTTTTATCTATATATAGAAACTATAGAAAACATTCATGTGTTGAATTGATATTCATTCGTTGATTAGAAATTCATGTGTTGAATGGTATTCATATTTTGAAATAAATCGTTTGATAATAAAAATCACATTTTTATCTATATATAGAAACTATAGAAAACATTCATGTGTTGAATTGATATTCATTCGTTGATTAGAAATTCATGTGTTGAATGGTATTCATATTTTGAAATAAATCGTTTGATAATAAAAATCACATTTTTATCTATATATAGAAACTATAGAAAACATTCATGTGTTGAATTGATATTCATTCGTTGATTAGAAATTCATGTGTTGAATGGTATTCATATTTTGAAATAAATTGTTTGAAAATAAAAATCACCTTTTATCTATATATAAAAACTATAGAAAACATTCATGTGTTGAATTGATATTCATTCGTTGATTAGAAATTCATGTGTTGAATGGTATTCATATTTTGAAATAAATCGTTTGATAATAAAAATCACATTTATATCTATATATAGAAACTATAGAAAACATTCATGTGTTGAATTGATATTCATTCGTTGATTAGAAATTCATGTGTTGAATGGTATTCATATTTTGAAATAAATCGTTTGATAATAAAAAAAAATCACATTTTATCGACTATATGAACTGTGTAAAATAATCTCGTTTTAAAAGAAATTATTTTATGATAAAAATCCTATTTTTGTCACCTATATGAACTATATAGAAAATTAGTGTTTTGAAATGAACTGTTTTACAATAAAAATCACATTTTTATTGTATGCATAAATCGTTGAAATGTGAAGTGTTAAAAATAGCCACTTGTTCAAAATAAACATATATGAGTTGAAATATTCATTAATTAGCTAATGAAATGATTTGCACATATTTATGTAACATTAGAATGAATGGTGTTTTTAAACCAAATAGAAATCAAATATGAAGTCGAATAGAAAATGATAAATGATAAGAACTGTGTATATATGTACATGCATATTCATTGAACAGGTTATAGCAAAGGGGCTAGAGAAGAGGAATAAAATTTTGTGCCCGACAAATAGGTACACATTTACTGTTTTGTTTGGGTGATGATTTTATGAGCCTGTTGGCTAGCCGCTTGGCTTTTTCTTTTTCTTTTTGAGATTAGAAGGACCGGGAAAGCTATTTGCGATTTCCCGATGCTCCCGGTGCAGGGGAGGTTATGGCGAAATTTTCCAAAATTTTAAGGTGTTAGAAAAATATTTGAAGTGAAAACGATATGGAAATCATTGAATGAACTATATTTATATAAATATATAAATATAAATAAAATTAAAACGAAACGAAGCCGTGCAGTTCGTATTTTGAAACCATGATTTCAAACAACTAGTACGAGAAATCCGACCATTGGATTTTCCCGAACCCTCAACCGTCAGGTTCGCCTTGGAAATATCTTTCCAACGGCACCAACCTTGTAAAAATCCAACGGTTGGATTGTCTGGAATGTTTAATTCAAATCTGAAGAAAAACAGCGCCAGAAGCGATTATATTTATATATATATATAAATATAATTATATATTTAATCGAATAACGACGCTGCAGTTCGTATTTTGAAATCGAAACTTCAAACGATTATACCGGGAGATCCGACCGTCGGATTTTCCCGAAACTGGAACCGTTGGATTCGTTTTGAAAAGACCTTTCTAATGATGTAAGTTTTGTGAAGATCCAACGGTTAGATTTTCAGATATGCGTAAATCAAATCTGAAGAAAAACAGCGCCACGGCCGCTTTATGGCCCGAAGCGTCGTTTTGAATATATTAGCTATTTTAAAATAAATAAAAATAGCGATAAATTATTATAAAGTACCATAAACATTATGGAATGGAAATAAATTGAATTTGCTCGATTTATGTTGTATTTGATGGTTGAATGTGTTTGGTGTGAAAGTTACATTAAAGAACAATATTGGTGTTGTCGAATAATTTAACCATTGAAATAAATTGATTTGAAATTCTAAATATACATGAATTATTTGAAAAGGCCGAGTTAATTCTCATTTCAAATAATTGACCGACGATTGAAATTCGAAGATGAAGACGACGGTCGAAGACCAGAGATCTTCACCTCGTTTGGATGGTAACCGAGGTCCTGATTGGGAGGCATCCCGAAATATGGATAATGAGTGGTGATCGTCCAGACGTACGTGGTGATCGAAGGGTTTGCGAGGTATTTAGTGCCTCCGGCTTCGTTCAGACCCAGAACGGACTTGTAAATGGACTGTGTGTCTGACATTGGAGTTTATTCTGTGTTGATTGATTTCTGTTAAATATACACCTGTTTGGCGGCGGAGAATTTATTCTTTTGCTTAACGCCCTTTTCTGAGACGCACGAGCTCAGAGGTTGTATATCGATGGACATCAGTCGCATGGCATGAATTGCCTGTGTGGCATGCTAAGATGCAGTGATCAGGGCTTCTGTTGAAAAGCAATGTCTTGTGGTGATGATCAAAGCACCGCCTGTGTGGTGTAGCTTTGTGTATAACGTGAAATCGTGAGCCTCACACCCCGGTATGAACCAGAAACGGGAGGAAGGACCTTAGGGAGGACATGCGTTTCTTTCTAGCTAGGGTGGTGTCAGTGACCTACCAGCCCTGACATTTATATACTTTCACCTATGTGGTTGTTGCTGTTGCGAGGCGCCTCGGTTTGATCGGACGATCCGGGTCCGATGGAGTCATTCGTTGGCTCGTTTACGCCCCAAAGGGCGGGGAAACGTATTGTTCAGGCATTTTAATCCACATCGGTGGACCGGCCCTGTCGCTCCAAGGGCCCACCTGAGTCTGGGTCCTGTGGCTCGGGCTAGAGAGTCACGAATTCGGTAAGGACTATCTTTTGCCTTGGTTCATGACGGAAATCCAATTTCCAAATACGTGACTGTGCGGTTTCGATTGTATATATATATTTGGCGACATAGTGGCATGGGACGCTCATGTCGTCTATGATTGATAGTTATGATTTGAAATTGTTTTCAAAACATATAAACACTAGGAATAATATCAAATGCCTTTGTTTTATTCGTATCAAGCATATTTTGGCCATTATAAGGTAAAACTCTATCCTCCGGTTTGCGTTGCATTGTGTGATGGGAACTGAGTCTTATAATGGCTTCATTTTTATAAAAAGCATAGCGATGTTTAAAAGAAAGATTTGTTTTAAAAGCACTGGCAATCCAATGGAGTAAACCCGTTCCACGAAAGTGGCGTGGTCCTGTGATTAGCCATATTATATATGTGTTGAATGGATTTCTCATACCAGTCCCATGACTGACTCGTAGTTTGTTTCACTTTCAAACTCGGGTGCCCCTTTTTCTACACGGGAAGCCTTGTATTCAGGTTTAGCTGGTTCTTTTTCTGGATAGCTGGAGCTGAAGATGGATTCTATCATTATTTCTTTTTATGCTGTTCAGCTCCTATTGTACATATTTTGTTTATTTCCGCTGTAGACATTTATGTATAGCTGAACTGTATTTGTACTAAGAAAGATCCTGTATACTGTGTAATTCTGATGATTACTTTTATCCAGTATATTCTATTGTTCATTATCTGGTGTATTTATTTAATTCTGTTCTGCTATTATCTGTTTCTGTGTTATATTCCAAAGATAACCCTGGTCTCCGTCTGAACGGGATTTCGGGTCGTCTCAGTAATTAGGGATTAGCGCGGCGTTCGACGAGGCAAGGCGACAGTTTTGGGCGCGGATATGGTTCCCTGTAGCAGTGCGAAGGCGGCATAACCGTTGCTAGTTGGTCGAGATACAGATCTCGGCGATGAGAAGGTGGATGGAGGAAGGGATGTGGAGTTCAATTGGAGCCTCTGTTGATTGATTTTCACTAAGTATGTCAAGGCAAAGTTGGAGGAACATTGACCATTGTAATTGAAATGCTCAGGAGGTGATGCTCGGAAATTTGAACAGTAGCAGTGAAGTCATAGAATGAGCTGGAATTTCAGAATTGGGTTCGAAGTATTTAACTGAGTGGAAAGGTTTTTGAAGTGATTAAGTAAGGTAATTAAAATTTAGTTAATTAAATTTTGATTGTTAATTTAGTTTCTCGGTTCCTTATAAATCTTGTACTATACCAATACAAGGTTCTGAAATCTCGAAAACAAGATAGGATGGTCCGTGATACGAGTTATTTGAGTTAGTAATGGTTTGAAATTTTTTGGACTTAGCAAGGATTTAATTTAAAAGGAACTGGAACAGATTGCAAAGAGAAAAGAAAAAAATCACGGTGAGTAAATCTCACTCACCTTTTATTTAGAATTATTTTTATCAGTTAAAAATAATTGTTTGTTGCTTGTTTGGTTGCATTTAATATTTTTGTGCATCTTAAATATATTAGTTATTTAGGCTTGGTGTGCTATTATATATATATTGGTGGTTGGATATTCCTGCAGTCTCATTAGCGGATGCCCGCGGTACCATTAGCGGATGATTACCTTATACGCCCCACGCTATGATAGTGGATGACCTTCTATACCGCGATATCCTGCCTCGAAGCAGGATGGGTATTATTTATGTTGACTAACGTTTGTGGATGTTGGAAAAACAGGTTGGAGGGATCCAACTGGATTCCTCAAAAATATATTATCCGTTTGTTTGTATGTTTGCACATATATTGTCGTATATGATGTGTTAGAAAACCTATCAATTATAATTGGTTGTTTTGATTGTTTGAAATATCACTGGGTCTTAATGTTGATTTATAAAAATATCGCGAAAGAGATTTTGAGATTTAAAAGGAAAATTCTATTTTTAAAAAATAGAAATTTAATTTAGAATGGGCTAAAGATATCTACTTGTTTTGGAAATAAATAAAACAAGTATTGAATTTATAAATGATGTTTATAAGTTAAATAATACAAGACATTGAAGTGAATTTATAAATGGTGTTTATAAATAAAGTAGATTGATCTTTGTTGGATAATCAGATAATTGAAATGAAATTATAAACAGCGTTTATAGTAATAAAGTGAAAAAAATTATCATTGGATAATTTGAATATTTGAATTCAAGTATGAATTTAAATATAGAAATGGGGAAATCGTTTTAAAGAAATAAACGATGGAATGTATTCTGATGTTCAGAATATAAATTGGAATAAAATAAATCCGTAAGGATTTATGATTTGAATTCGATTAATTCGAATTTTATTTAAATAGAAGTCAAATTAAATAAAGAGAATTTGAATAGAATTTAAATAGAATTGAAAATAGAAAATTCAAATAGAATTGAAAATAGAATTTGAATATAGAGAATTCAAATTGAATTTGAATTTGGAAAATTCAAAGAGAATTGAAAAGAGAATTTGAAAATAGAAAGTTGAAATCATTTCGAAATGGGAATGACGAAATAGATTTCCGGATGCGGATTTTTAAACAGAATAGAAATAAATCCAAAGAATTTATAATTTGTAAAAGGAATTGGAATTTAACATAGAAGATCAAAGTATAAATAAATATATTACCGAGTTAGGAAAAAATCGACAATTTTAGAAAATCGGAAATATGATGTTGAATTGGGAAAACTGATTTGATATGTTTTAAAAATATATCAGAATGGAGTTGAATTTGGTATAAATGAAGTTCAAACGTTTATATATATAAATATAATTAAAACGAACTCGCCGCAGCGCGGCAGTTCGTAAATTGGTGTTTCGAACTTCAATTGAGTATAAAGAACTCAATTGAAGTCGGAATTCTTTGAAACAAGAATCGCCAGGACCGATTTGATAATAGTTTTCTAATGAAAGAGGAAATTCTAAATTTTGTCGTATATATTCTGAGTTATGTTAAAATCAAATTTTCAGAAAAACAACGCTATAACCATTTAAAAACCATAACGGTTTATTTAATTTTATAAAAGGATTTTAAGCGGAAAAATCCGAATTTCTATTTAGAAAATTTCAGATTTGAGTTGTAAAATATATTTGAACTCAAGTGGAGTAGTGGATTGATTTTTGAAAACAAAAATCAGATTTTTAATTATTAAATAAATTTATCTAATTTGAATAAAAATTAGTTAATGAAATTTTGAATCAAAATTGGACTTTGAATAAGTGAACTGGATTTGTAAATTCATATCTGGAATCAAATATTGGAATTTGAGTTGAAAATGACATTTGATTGTTTTATAAACAAATTAATTTACGTGATATGTTCAAATAAAAAGTGAAATAGGCAAAAGAGTTAATTAAAGAATAAATTAGCGAATCGAGTTTAAATTGACTGGGTTGAGTTGTAATAAATTGGAAATGGATAGATATGTGTTAGACCTGTATAGAATGAAGTATATGAAGATATATATTGAAATGCTCGACAAAAAGATACATGTTTAAATTCTATATGAGGTTTTATGCGCCGTATCGGCAAGCCGCTTGGCCTTTTCTTTTGATTGGAGAGGCCTATGTGGCGGTTTGGGAATTTTCCCAATGCTCCCGGTCTGAGCGGTAGTTGTACCCCAACTTGATCGATTTCATTTTTAATTGATAAATAGAAAGATCCAGTCTCGAAGAGAAGTGTTTGAATAATTGTTAGTTGAATAAAATATTTTGGGTTGTTGTAACGATGTTTTACACAGCATTCGTTTTAACCTAAGTGATGGAATTTTGGAAATATAAAAGTAAATATTTCCTGAGTATAATTAAAGTAGTCGGGAAAGAGATAAGTGATTGAAATTGTTTTTCAATTGCAAATAGAATATATTTTCTAAGTATAGAAAATAAAAGATGGTGAAATAGGGAAATGTTTTTCCAAATAGAGTAAGAGTCCAACAAGATCACTGAAAATATTTGGTTAACGAATATTAATAGGGAAATGAAGAAGTGAATTAACTAATGAAATATTAATTAACAAGCCCAGTGATTGATTGATGTTAGGGATGAATGGAATGTTTGTTTATTTTTCTTCGATAGTTAAATAACCGACTATCGAAGTGTTTGCCAATATCGTTGTCAATATGGAGAGACCGGTTGGATTACTATCCGAGAACCACTCTGTATTGGCAGTAGCGTTGCGAATCAGATTATATGAAGATAATCGAAGACGGAGTGAAGTGCAAGGACTTTTTCTATTAACAGAAATTGCGCCTTCGGTTTCGTTCAGTCCTAGAACGAGCGTAAAGGACGAATGTCTGACAAAATATTTCCAATGATCGAATATGTTGATCTGTACAAATATATGTGGTGACAACGGATTTATTCCCTTAGCATAATATCCAGAATATTTGTGCAAATCAATTAGTGATTAACGGATCTGACAATGTGGCATTCAAAGTAATTGTGCTATCAATGAATGGAAGTAATCGTTTCCTCAGGCCTCAGCAACCGGGAAATGACAAAAATCGGGCAGGAAGCATGGCTATGTGGGTCGCTCCCATTAGGGTGTATAATCACCTGTCTAGAGAAATTCCAATTGCTTCTTAAATCTATCGATGCTGTCCCTTTTCGGGAAACGGTTGCTGATCCCAACCGTTGGTGATATACATTCGATACACTTAAGCGAAATGAGTGGTCGGTCATGTGTGGGCCGGGTTGCAAGCGTTCTTGTTGAACCCAGTGTATTCCTCTCTAGAGATACACTATCGGAAGGTGGTTCCATACCTTGTCATGTTGGAAATCCAATCTCCAATAAGCGCCATGCGGTTTTTGATTTTATATTATATATGGAGTGTGAGATGCAAGCGTTCTGCTAGATTCTATTTATTTGCTATAGACATTATTATAATATCACCGGATTTGATATCAAAAATATTTTGGGTTATCGTAAGGTAAAAACCATCCGTGTTTATGTGTGGATCGGTCTTACGATTATCATTTCTTTCAAAAGGATTTTGAAAGTTAAACAAATGGTTGGAGTTTACTCACACCAGTCCCATGACTGACCCAGAGTTTATTTTGTTTGTTTTCCCAAAACTCTTGGGTGCCCAAATTTGTACAGGCAGTCAAGTAGTCGGGATTTTATAGATTCACTTGGAGGAGTTTGAAGCAGGAGGATTCACCAGTTAGCTATAGACTCATATATTCCGCTGTGTACTATGTGGTATTTGGAAACATGTGTTTATAACTGTTCCAGAAATAACTGTTGTGCTCTGATGATGGTATGTATATAAAGTTGCTGATTTGTATTTCAAAAGTTATGTTATATAATATATTTTATTCGTTCCGCTGTGAGATATCTCTTCTTTGTTTTCTTCTATTCTAATATTTCTTTCTTTCTATTTCTCATCCTCTAATTTCTTTCTAATAATGATTCGTAATTCTGTGCAATTTGGGTTGGACGTATGGTGTTACTAGTCAACTCAGATAGTACGGATTTGCGGGCCGTTACAACAAGAAGGAGCAATTTAAAGATAACAACATAGCATACTTGGTAATATTTTATAATAGTTAGTTAATTTTTATAATGCTTAGTTAATTTTTAATTATTGCTATTATTATTTTAGAATACTTGGTAATATTTTATATTTTTATATACGTAGTTAGCTTTTATAAACTAAATTTCTAAATTTTTATAAAATAGTAAATTTAGTTAATTTTATATAATAGTTAGTTAATTTTTACAATACTTAGTTAATTTTTAATTATTACTATTATTATCATAGAATATTTGGTAATACTTTATATTTTTATATGCATAATTAACTTTTATAAACTAAAGTTCTAAATTTTTATAAAATTAGTAAACTTAGTTAATTTTTTATAATAGTTAGTTAATTTTAATAATACTTATTTAATTTTTAATTATTGCTATTATTATCATAGAATACTTCGTGATATTTTATATTTTTATATACTTAGTTAATTTTTATAAACTAAACTTCTAAATTTTTATAAAATTATTAAACTTAGTTATTTTTTTATAATAGTTAGTTAATTTTTATAATGCTTAGTTAATTTTTAATTATTGCTATTATTATTATAGAATACTTGTTAATATTTTATATTTTTATATACTTAGTTAACTTTTATAAACTAAACTTCTAAATTTTTATAAAATTAGTAAACTTGGTTAAAAAATTTATAATAGTTAGTTAATTTTTATAATAGTAGTTAATTTTTAATTATTTCTATTATTATTATAGAATACTTGGTAATATTTTATATTTTTATATACTTAGTTAACTTTTATAAACTAAACTTCTTAATTATTATAAAATTAGAGAACTTAGTTAATTTTTTATAATAGTTAGTTAATTTTTATAATAATTTGTCAATTTTTAATTATTGCTATTATTATTATAGAATACTGGGTAATATTTTGTATTTTTATATACCTACTTAACTTTTTTAAACTAAACTTCTTAATTTTTATAAAATTAGTAAACTTGGTTCATTTTTTAAATAGTTAGTTAATTTTTATAATATTTTTTAATTTTTAATTATTGCTATTATTATTATAGTATACTTAGTAATATTTTATATTTTTATATACTTAGTTAAATTTTATAAACTAAACTTCTTAATTTTTATAAAATTAGTAAACTTTGTTAATTTTTTATAATAGCTAGTTAATTTTTATAATACTTATTTAATTTTTAGGTATTACTATTATTATTATAGAATACTTGATTATATTTTATATTTTTATATACTTAGTTAACTTTTTTTACAAACTAAACTTCTTAATTTTTATAGGATTAGTAAACTTAGTTAATTTTTTATAATAGTTAGTTCATTTTTATAATACTTAGTTCATTTTTATAAGTTTATTTTCTTGTAAATGTTAGTTAATTTACTACTATTACAAATCTTATTGTTATTATTATTATAGAAGTTTTGTTATGTTTTGTATTTGTATGTACTTTGTATTATAAATCTTTCATATTTGCAGCAAATTTCAAACGTTTGAACCTATTTTCAGACTTCTGAACATGGTTCAGACGTCTGAAAAAAGGTTTCAGACGTCTGAAATGGATTTAAGCCAACACTCTGGGACCGTTTCAGACATCTGAAATTGTTCTCAAGCAATTCCTAGAGCTGGTTCAAATGTTTGAATTTTTTTTTAGACGTCTTAATTTTTTTTAAGACATCTGAAATTGTTCTCAAGCAATTCCTAGACCTGGTTCAGACATCTGAAATTTATTTCAGATGTCTGATCTACTCTGATATCAAAGGTGATCAAATAAAAGAATCTAAATATAGAGCTACAACATTACCCAAATAATCTAAAGCTAAAGATGAACAATGACGAGAAAGTCTTTGATTCCAATCTGCAGATTACCCAAATAACCAATGTGTGAGCGCATGCGTGTGCGTGCATGTGTGCGTGTGTGTTTACATGCATGTGTGTGACAATTACAAACTATGAACTCCCATACCGATAACATCTTATCAATGTAACTTCTAATATTGCATCTTAGCCTCATTGTGTATATACAATTGCACCAATCTTACATGGGGTAGAGGTATAGAAGTATATGTACATCAAATCTCACTACTACAAAAGTGGGCATATTCGACACTAATTTGTGTGCGTTGCATGAAAAGTGTGGCGAAAGCTATGATTTCTTCGAGCTTCTGCTACAGCATTCATATGTTGTTGCATTATACGTGGATGCACTGTTGCGGTGGGAATTTTAGTGTTCTGATGTGCAACACCAGTTAAAAGCGTAGCATTACGTATATATAATCCAGCTCAGCTATCCGCGTTATCAACATATAAAAACCCCAACCGTAGATGAAAGATTAATCCAACGGTTCAAACCATCTATGGATCTGATGATCTTAATGTTAGCCATCATCCAATCATTGACAGCCACGTCATTTCATTCTTTTGACGAAATTTTGGCGCGATCTTCTCCCTTCATGAAATCGTTTTCTTCTCTATCATCTAATCGTTTTTCCCCCTTTTTACTATTGACAAAAATTTAAACCTAAATTCACGTCAGTATCGATCCTCTCCTCGACAGCAAATTCTATTCCGAAAAGAATGAAGCTTTGAAACGCTTTCTAGTTTTGATTGCTCAGGGCGCTGACATCGCCAGTTTTTTCCCTCAGGTTCAGTTTGTATTGCACTGTGAATTAGTTGCGCTTATTATAGATTGGATTATGAGTAATTAGTAATTAGTTCATTTGTTACATTTTGGAAAACCCATTCGCTTATGAGTAATTAGTTGCACTTATTATTGATTTGGGATTTGGGATTATGCTGAGGTTTATTCGAAAATTATACCCAGCAATAAACCATGAGAACCGGGCTACTGGCATGAAAAAGACATTGGTTTATTATAGAGGTCGAGCTAGTTAAGGAATGGGGACTGCGGTCAATTTGCACTGCTTGAGGTTCATACCTTACACTGTGGTTAATTTGTATGCTTGAGGTTAATTTGCACTGCGGTGTGTATGCACTGCGGTGACATCCGAATTTTAAGCCTCTTACCGCAGATTTTGACAAAATCTGAAGCGGGCACTCAAGCATTTTCGTTTTATTACAATACACATCATACACGCAGTGCATATATACACTCAGAAGTATACACGCACGCACAAGTATACACGCACAAGTATCATAAGTATACACGCATAAGTATACACGCACAAGTATCACAAGTATACAAGCTCAAGTATCACAAGTATACAAGCTCAAGTATCATAAGTATACACGCACAAGTACACACGCTCAAGTATCATAAGTATACACGCACAAGTATACACGCACAAGTATCACAAGTATACAAGCTCAAGTATCATAAGTATACACGCACAAGTACACACGCTCAAGTAGACACGCATAAGTATACACGCGCGCACAAGTATACATGCACGCACAAGTATCATAAGGCAGCCATCTGAAGGCACGCACAAGTATACACGCACAAGTATCATAAGTATACACCAGAGACGTACGCAGAGATTTTAAAAAATCACCAGCATTCACAAACAAAACAACGTACCATTCACAAACATTCAAAAACATTCACCAGCATCCATCATCAGTCATCACCAGTCATCACCAGTCATCACAAACTTCCACAACCACACAAAGTTTCACAAATATTCACAAAATTTCAAGCCAAAAATCATTACCAGCAGAATAAAACCAACATCCACAAACATCACCAGTCATCACCAGCATCATCACCAGCATCCGCACCAGCATCCATGTTAGAGTCATTGTTCATGTCAGAGTCATTGTCTATGTCAGAGTGGCTGTTAAGGATAGAGCATAGTCAGCGACCAAACCAGAATTTCTTGTTGTGGAGGGCAAAGTGATCTTTGGATGATCAAACTTCAATAGGTATGTTAATTCTATTTCTGTAAACATTTTGTGATCCACCTAATATATTATATGATCAAACTTCTATTTCTGTAAACATTTTGTGATCCACCTAATATATTATATGATTCAATTCTCAAATAATGTGATCCACCTACGAGTTTATATGCCTTAATTATCAAACAATTTGACATGTAACACACATTAATTATCAAACAATTTGACATGTAACCACATCTGAAGGAAATTCAAGCCATACAATAACAGTGTCTCAAATTCAAGCCACACAACCACATCTATGTACAACTAACAGAGCACCAGTTTGTATTATTATTTCAGAATCTTGGGTGGGGCATTATAACCTTGTATGTATGTATGTGAGTGTGTGCATGTGTGGTTGTGTCTCACTATAAGAAACTGTGGATGGAAGTAAAATTTACCTATGATCACAAAAAAATGGTACCACCAGTTCCTCCCTATTGCTCACAAACAGAATTTCAGGCCTCGTCAAAGGATGAGTATGTGTGGTGCGCTCAACCCTAATGATGTATTTCTTGTTGTCGAATCGAGCAGCAAAAACATTCTCCAAGCCAATGCCTTCATAAAATTCCATTTTCAGGTATAATGATCTATGGTCAATTCGAGACCAATGACAGTCGTCAATTTCACACACATTTCCCATGGGCGTCATTAATTCTTTTATTGCAGGAACATTTGTCTTCAGGAACTCGGGAAAGCCAACAACTCTGGCCCATGATTCTGCCTCGAACGCTGGTTCAGGCTCAAATTCTTCAGCAGACCATTGTTGCACATAAAAAGCACCTCCAATTTTTGTAAAAAGTTTCAACATTGGCGCATGATCACGCGTACTGTAAGATGGGCATGTTATTAGAAAAGAGTATTTGGGTATAACCCGTATAGTCCACTCCTCATTAAGCTTCAGTGTATGCCTAAGCGTGAGATGCACAAATTCGTATGTCCAATGTCCTGAAAGAACAGTGGCACTGATGCATAGTGAAGAGTCCTCCATTGTTTTTTTTAACTTTTGACGATGGTGTTTTGTTTAGGAGTTGAAGATGTAGATGACGATATGCTTCTGAAGCTTGACAGGATATGAAGTGACACACTGTAAGTGGCAATAATATGGGAACTGAAAACTTTTTGCTCAGAAGACGAATGGCCATATGAAATTGCTTATTTGTTGGCTGGCATGAGTGACCAATCGCCAATGGTCAGTAAGTCAATTGTAATAATTGTGTTCATAACATTTTACTAAGAAGGCCAATGGACATTCGATGCCACCACTTATCAAATAACTTGTTATCATTTGATCAGGTGCATATTTAATTCTGGAAGGCAGAGGGATACATTTTGCAGATCGGATTGCTGCATATATATGATTCATATATAGGTACATACTAACATACATATATATTTCCTATTGCAATCGGATTACTGCATATATATGATTCATATATATAAATGAGTAATACATTTTGCAGGTGTGGACACATGTGTACATGTTCAAAATTCGCTAAAGAATTGGCCAGGAATGGATCAGGATAATGTCCCTTATGCCGTGCACCTATTCTTGAAGTAGTTCGAGCTTACTGTATACAATGAACAAAACGTTGTAGCTGATTTTTGAGTTTTGATATTTGGCTAATTAAAACAATTGCTTTGGATGAGTTTCTTGTACAAAACCTGTATTGCAAAATATTTAATTAAAGCATTGTATTTCTATCAAATTAGTGTTGCATTTTCCTTCTTCTACTGTTGCGTTAGCTTTTATTGATATTGCATTTCATTGTAATGGTGTTGCATTACATATTGTAGTGGTGTTGCATTACATTAAATATAATTGCTTACCCGTCGCACGTGGACCCCACAGCTGACGTGGATAGCTGGTGTGGCATGTGACACGTGGAGTGCTGACATGGAGAGATGACGTGTCGTGTGACACGTAGACAGCTGACGTGGAAAGCTGACGTGGCGGCACTGGAAGCCAGACCCTAACTAATGCTTAAGGCAACGCTGAATAGTGTTGCATTACGTGCAAATAGTGTTGCATTATGGCTATAATGGAACACTTTCTTTCCGTGGCCGTAGATGGGCAAAAGTGTTGCCTTAGGTGGCTAATGCAACGGCCGCGGATGCCACGCCCCCCTGGTGTTGCCTATTTGAAAAAATGGCCTACGGCAACGCTTTTTTGATCTACGGCCACATAAAAATAGTGTCGAATATGCCCACTTTTGTAGTAGTGTCTGTACCTATATATTAGCAAATATGTAAGAGTTTAACTAGAAAATGCAATATGTGTTGAACATGAACAAATTACATTTATATATAAATCATTAAGAAAAAAGTTATGAATCTAAGTTTACCTTTATGCTATGAGTAGAATTTATTTACTAACAACTGTTACTTAGATGCTCCTGTTCAAGATTTAATTGAACTAAAATCATATTGTGATCACTAGTTAAATGTAAAATAATTGTCACATGCATTTCTGGGGTCGTTAGAAGGACCAATTCTGTGTTCATCATATATAACCACATCAAAGTCTCCCATCATAATTCATGGATGTGTTGCATACTGAGAAACGTATTCAATATGATACCATAGAAAATACCTTTGAGAAGCTGCATGCAGCCAATAAATAGAAGAGTAAAATAGTTTAAGGCCCTTTGAGTTATGCAATGATCTTGTGCCATAACTTGATGATCAACAAAATAACGAAAGAGGACAATGATGGACTCGGCCTGACCAGGAGCCTGAGTCTGGCCTATCTCAAATATGGTTCCAAATTATTATCTCAACAATGATTACTGAGCCTGAGATAGTACTCGGATAAAAACTGTTCTTATTATGAGTGGTCGGTCATTCCCAAGCCCACTATTAGGACAAGACCCTTTTACCGTACAAGAACAGTTCAAGTTGTTTACTTGCTAAAATCTTTTGTGCAGTTTATAACCAAAGTTGCAAAAATTGATTATTAGTTTAGTACCTATTCGCTTGAGGTAGCCATCATTGTCAAATAATTTTGAAAATCCAGGAACGGGAGTGGCTTCAACATCCTCATGAGGTTTTTCTTATGACTAAATTTCAAAGTATGTCATGAGCCCTTTATTATTTTCCATAGCTCATGAGCTGTACAATACACATCTTCACACACATGCTAAGAAACTCACTGATATGTTTTCCTCGAGTCTTTTTTATTTTTATTTTAAATTAAAAAATGAAAAGACAAAAAAATTATTTCTACCAATTTCCAAAGATATGCTCCAAATCCTATTTTTCAACAAGAGGATCAACCCTATAAAGATACAGTTGTGAAAGTAGAAAATTATTTCTACCAATTTCTGCGCATCAAATCCAATTGTGAAAAATATCAATATCGATTCAACGTCTTACAACCGAAGGGCATAGTCACCAAGGGACGTAGAAAAACTTCTAGAGGATATCTAGAAGCTGGCCATGGTCATGAACCTGTCATAAAGTGTAATAACCCGGAAATCTGGGCCAGTTTAAAATTTTTATTTTGGCAATTTTAGCGAATTTTGATTATTTAAAATGAATTATTTTAAATAATAACAACGGGAAATTTATTTTGAATATAATTCGAACGTATATATTCGTTTGAATCGACGATAGAATATAAATATTTATTTATATTTATAAAAGGAATTGAAAATGGCGCGGTAGTTCGATAATTCGATTTCAAACTTCAAATGAACATACCGGGTTGAAAACAAACCGGATTTTAGCGAAACTAAAAATAATAGGATCTAATTGATGATATCTTTCCAACGAATCCGAAAAATTGAAATTTCATTGCGGGAATCAAAAGATATGTCCAGTTGAAAATTCTGAATAGTCGCTGTGGAATTCAGGCCCTTAAAAATGGAAATTTTGCAAACGACCTCGGATTTCGACGAAATCACTTTTGTTGGATCCGCGATGTCAAGTTATTGCTAGGTTTCAAATTTCATAATTTTTCGAATCAATATGTGAGCGTGACAAAGGAAAACGCGTTTGACCAGTTTCAGTTGATTTTAATCGACTGGAAATTGGTCATTTTTCAAACGGTCCCAGAATTCGATGAAACTAGTTTTGTTAGGACCGTATCGTCAATACGAAGCTAGAAAATATTTTTCTGGAATTTTTCGAGTTAGTACGTGACCCCGACAAATTGAAATGCGCATTCAAATTCAATATATGGAGTTATATGTTGATTTTGACGAAAAACTGATCGAAACGATCGAATCAGCTTACGGTACATATCCCATTGTGGTCGGAATGGGGGTAATTAGCTATGGACGACAGGCGGTGGGTCTCGTTTCGAGGTCGAATAAAAAAGTTGCTTTTTGAAATTAAATAAAAAAAATTAAAACTCTCTCCTTACATCACTCAGGCCCCCCCGTTCATTTTGAAATCAAAACAAAAGAAAAAAAACCTAGACGACGAATCGCGCAGCCCCCCCCCCCCCCCCCGCGCCGCGCCGCCGCACCTCAGGCAGCCGCGCCCCCTCCCTCTCCCTCCTCCCCATCTTCTTCTCCTCCGCTGCCTATTCTCCCCCTTATCAGCAAACGCGCCGCCCCTTTTGCCCTACCACCACCACGATGCCACTAGCACCCTCCCCGCGCCAAGCCCGACCCCCAGCGACGCCCGCCACCTCAGCGCGCCCCTCGGTCTCCGTCCCTTCTAAAAATGTGAGCATTTCTTTTTATTTTTACTTATTTTGTTAACTCAGTTTATTTATATATATAATTAGCAATGTAAGGATTAGATTTTGAAATAAAAACTAGATTTTTATCATCATAAAGACTGGATATTTATAATAGGAAAGGCAAGGTAAAAATCTGATTTTTATATATGAAGTTATACGGTAAAAATCTGATTTTTATATATGAAGTTATACGGTAAAAATCTGATTTTTATATATGAAGTTATACAGTAAAAATTCGATTTTTCTATATTGAATAGCGAAGTAAAAATTCGATTTTTCTATATTGAATAGCGAAGTAAAAATTTGATTTGATTTTTTATATATATTGAATAGCAAAGTAAAAAAAATTCGATTTTTCTATATTGAATAGCAAAGTAAAAATGTGATTTTTACATATGTAGAGAATACGGACAAAGAAAGTGACAAGAGGCAAGAACGACGAAGATTTCTACATAAGAAGAGTCGTGGCGTTGGATTAGCAATTCAGTGAGAACTTCTCACCTTTTAATTTGATTTTCTAGTTGAAATATATACTAGGATGCAGACGGTGTTCAGTAGCACCCGACACCCGTCGTCCACAAACCATGGACGACTTGTATGCTTGTTTGTTTGATTTTGATGTGTAGTTGATTGTGTGATGGGATGTGAAATAAAATAAAATATTTATATAGTTTAAAATATTTTATAGTTAAAAATAGAATTTTTAACGTGTATATGAAATGAAATAAAAATAAACAGATCGGACGATTTGTTTATATACACACATTTGACTGATATTGATTGGGACGATAAATTTTACACATCGCCCAACTGCACAAATAAAATCTTTATTTGATTGTTTGAAACCCCACACGGGTATTGGGATGATATATGACATACACTAATCCCAATAGTTAGTTGTATGTCGATCGATTGATTGACAGACTGTTATAAGCGTTGAATATTTATATTTGATGCTTATACAGTGTAGAATGCACTTTGGATGATGGTTGATTATTCATCGTTGCTATTGCATACATGTGTTGTAGAAAATCCATATAATTAACATTATATGGTAATTGATTGGGCCTCATTCCATATTTGAAAAAGAAATATTTGAAAAAGAAATATTTGAAAAAGAAATAATTGAAATAGAAATAATTGAAATAGAATATATGAAGCCGTGTTGATTAGATTGACGCCATTTTGACGTGAACGATATTTATATCGATTTTATTCAAATTGAAATGAATATTAAAGTGAATTGAAATTAGAATTAAATTGAATTGATTTGAAATTCGAATTAAATTGAATTGATTAGAAATTTGAAATAAACGGAAATGATTTGAAATTCGAATAGAATTGAAATTCGAATTAAATTGAAATAGAATTGAGATCGTTTTGAAATGAATTCGAATTGAAATTGAATAGAAATGAATTCGAATTGAAATTGAATAGAATTGAATACGAATCGAAATTTAATTGAAAACGAATTGAAATTGAATTAAAAATCGATTTGAATTGAAATCAATTTGAAATGAATTCAAAACGAATTTGAAAGGGAAAATTCAATTTTGATTTGAATTTGAAAATGAAGTTGAAAACGTTTTGAAAACGAATTTAAAACGATTTATAAAATAAGTTTTAAAAGGAAATCGACGAAGTATATATTATATATATATTATATATATATAATATAATGGCTTGAATAGAACGCGCCGCGCTGCGGTAGTTCGTGAATTTCGACCATTGACTTCGAACGGATATTAAGGGAGATCCGACCGTCGGATTCTCCTGAAACCGGAACCGTTGGGTTCGTATCGAGAAGAGCTTTCTAACGAATATTAGAAATTTGAAATCTAATGGTAAGATTTGGAATTATGTCCAAATCAAATTTGAAAAAGGTCGCTGTAAGTGCAGTTCGATGGCCGTTGATGGAAATCGACTGTACGGGCCTTGATAAAATTATTAAAAATATCAATAATTTGTGTAAAATCATAAGAAATGATTTGGGAAAAATCGGGATGAAAAACTCCATATTTGAAAAGATAAAAATAGTTTTTTTATCGAAATGAACTAGTTTTGAACTAGAATTAAAATTCTATTTATTTTTAAATAAATAAATTGAATTTGAAAAGGGTTTTAAAAATAACCAGAATTTCCAATAATTGCATTGGAATGGATTTGAATCGAAATTGTCTTCGGAATATTTCGATGTTGGATTTCGTGATTATACAGGCGTTGTTATGGAAATTTGAAAGATATACATATTTATATCGTTATTTCCAATACGATATTTGTTGGTCGTAGAATTTGATATTGAATATAAGCCGATATATTTTCTATTCAGAGCCTTGTATTTAATATCAAATGTGATTTGGGTTTGTCGTGAATGGTGTCTTCTTTAACACTGTTCTTAAGCCCAGCTGAGAAAAGATTAAATCTTTTATTTAGATTTAATGAAGTGTACCAATTAAATTATAATTAATTGAATTGATATTGATTTTTGGGTTTATCGTGAACAGTGTTTTAAATAACACTTGTTCTTTAACCCGATAATTAATGGAATGTGATTTTGGGTTTATCGTGAACCGTGTTTTAAATGACACCGATTCTTAAACCCAGTTAAAGATTAAAACTAAGTGGAGTTTTAATGAATCTTTAATTAGAGTGAAAAGGTGTTAGAATGGAGTGTCACCAGTTTTACTCCAGGCGATAGTTAAATCTTTAATTAGATTTGAACGTGAAATGGTAATTGAATTTACCGATAACACCGTGGTGTTAGATATGAAGTATTACCAGTTTTACTTCATGGGATAAATAGGTTGGGATTGGGAAATTGAAATAAATGATTACTTCGGTGTGGTTCGCTAATCCCGACTAGTTTGAATTGATATTCAAAGGAGATTAAAGAATAAATTTAAAGAATTTATCTTTGATAAAATTAATGGGAACCTTTCCCAAAATATAAGAATATTTGAATAAAAGAATATTCTGAATTGGAATGAGGCATATGTTGTGTTTGTGTAACACGTGTTTATTATATATATACGCGAGTTGTTCAGAAAGACCGGGTTTATCCCATTCTGAATAACTGATTCGACGTGGTGTCGAGGATGAAGACGGTGGTCGAAGACCGGAGGTCTTCACGTTGTTTGGGTGATTACTGATGATCTTGATTGGGCCGTACACCCAAGAGGAGGGAATCAGTTAGTGATCGTCCAGACGTACCTGGAGATCGATGGATATGCAGGGTACTAGGTGCCTCCGGTTTCGTTCAGACCCAGAACGAACTTGTAAATGGACTGTGTGTCTGACATTGGATTTTAGTCTGTGTGATTGATTTCTATTAAATATATATCTATTTGGCGACGGAGAATTTATTCTCTTGCTTAACGCCCTTCTCTAAGACGTACGAGCTCAGGGGTTATATATTGATGGATATCAAACGCATGAAGTGAATTGCCTGTGTGGCATGCCTAAGTGGCAAATGATCAAGGCTTCGGTTGAAAAGCAAAGTCTTGTGGTTGATGATCAAAGCACGGCCTGTGTGGCGTAGCTTTGTGTAACGTTGATTCGCGAGCTTCACACCCGGTATGAACCAAAAACGGGATAGGACCTCAGGGAGGGCATGCGTTTCTTTCTAGCTAGAAGTGGCGTCAGTGGTTTTACACGCCCTGACGAGTTTGACTTATGTGGTTGTTGGTGTTACGAGGCGCCTCAGTTTGATCGGACGATCCGGGTCCGATGGAGCCATTCGTTGGCTCATTTACGCCCCATAGGGCGGGGAAACGCAGTGTTCAGGGTTTAAGTTTAATCCACATCGGTGGACCGGCCTTGTCGCTCCAAGGGGCAGTTGCGGCTGTTCCTGAGGCTCGGGCTAGACAGTCTCGAATCGGTAGAGGACTATCTTTTGCCTCGGTTCATAGATGGAAATCCAATTTCCAAATACGTGATTTTGCGGTTTTATTTGTAAACCTATATATGGCGACATAGTGGGATTGGGCGCTTATGCCGCCTATGATTGATATTTATGATTTGAAGTTGTTTTATACACTATACACTTATTGTAGTAGTAAATGATTTGTTTTAAACGTATCAAGCATTCTTGGCTATTATAAGGTAAAAACCCTATCCTCCGGCTTGCGTTGGATTGTGTGATGGGAACCGGGTCTTATAATAGCTTCATTGTTCTTTATTTAGCATTGCGCTGTTGTTTTATGCACTGGTATTCTTGGAAGGAAACCCGTTCCGTGTTATACGGCGTGGTCCCTTGATTTACCTAACTTTAAAATAAAGATAAATAACTGTTTTAGTTCTCACACCAGTCACATGACTGACCTGGAGTTTATTGTTTTAACCTAAACTCTGGGTGCCCATATTTTGACACGGGCAGCTAGTAGTTTTGGTTTTGCAGATTTATATTCACAGGATCCTGGTTTACAGCTGGAATGATATCCGAAAAGCTTTGTATCCGTATATCTCTTCTAGTTGTGTATTGTATTATTTTCCGCTGCTATATAATTTATTGTAATCTCTGATATTTGGTAAATTGTGTACTATTGATTTATACTCTGTATATTCTTGTATTCTGATGGAATTGTTGTAATATACAATGAAATGTTCTTCCGTCTGCGTTCTATTTGTCGTATTCTCGAAACAATCAGGCGTTTCGAACGGTCTGGGTCGGTCTAGCGACTGATTCGGATCGAGCGAAATTCCTTGTCGTCACATAAAGTTTGTAATAACCCGAAAATTCCGAGCCAATTTAAAAATTTTATTTTGGCTATTTTAATGAATTTTGATTATTTAAAATGGATTATTTTAAATAATAACAACGAAAAATTTATTTTCGACGAAGTTAAAACGAATAAATTTACTTTAATTATATAACGAGCCTGAAATGGCGCGGTAGTTTGAAATTTTGATTTTGAATTTCAAATGAATATAATGAATTCGTTTTAAGTCGGAATTGGACGAAACCAGAAATATTGAATCTGTTTAAACATATCTTTCTAACGGATGTAAGAAACTGAGATTTTGTTTTAAAAGTTGAAAGATATGTCCAGTTTAAAATTCAGAAAAGTCACTGTGGAATTTATATATATTTTAATATATATAAAGGCCCTTAAAATGGAAATTTTGCAAACAACCTTCGTTTTCGACGAAACCACTTTTGTTGGATCCAGGATGTCAAATTATTGCTAGGTTTCAAAATTCGTAATTTTCTGAATCAATATGTGAGCGTGGCAAAAGAAAACGTGTTTGTACAGTTTCAGTCAATTTCGATCGACCAGAAAATGGTCATCTTTCAAACGGTCTTAGAATTTGACGAAACTAGTTTTTTAGGACCGTATCGTCAATACGAAGCTAGAAATATATATTTTGGAATTTTTAGAGTCAGTGTGTGACCCCAATAAATTGAAATGTGCGTTTAAATTGAATATATAAAGATTTATATTTTAAATTTAACGATAACTGATTGTAACAGCCGAATCATCTTACAAAACATATCCCATTGTGTTCGGAATAGGGGTGATTGGCTAGGGGCGACGGTCGTTGGGTTCAGATTGGAGTTTGTACGTAAAAGGACCTATTGAAGAATTAAAATATTATTTAAAATACATTATCAAAGCCTATTTCCTAAAACCCTAGCCTCTCACTTCTCGTTTCAACCGCCACACCAAAACCGACGCCCCATGTTGCTCCAAACTTCCCAACGATTTTCCTCTTCAAATTCACAATAGAAATCAAAAGCAAAATGAAAGAAAAAGGCGCGATCTTTCGATTTGTGGTAGTTCCATCGAATCTCGTGGCCTGTAATGTCTGAAATCCGAGCCCAAAGGCGTCGAAGTCAAGCGCGATTCACGAGGGCTGGGGTCCACCGAAGTGGCGATGGCGACTGGAGTAGGTGCGTGGGGGGAAGGCGGTTCGAGTGGGCCCTTCTGATCAGGCGTCGTCGATCTGTGGTGGGCGCGGTTCTTGGTCAAAATCTGGAGCGTGGGTTCGCTGTTTACAGCGTGAAGGAAGAAGAAGAAGGGGGGGTGCAGTACACGCGCGTTGCAAGGGGTGAGGGATTTAAAATTATTCAAGTCCATTTGAATTTACTTAAAGCGTTGAATTTTTACATATACATATATTTGTTTTTAAAATATAAAATGCCATTGTTTGCTTTGGAATATAAAATTTGAATTGATTTGAAATATAAAATTTGAATTGATTTGAAATATGAAATTTGAATTGATTTGAAATATGAAATTTGAATTGATTTGAAATATGAAATTTGAATTGATTTGAAATATCAAATTTGAATTGATTTGAAATATGAAATTTGAATTGATTTGAAATATGAAATTTGAAATATGAAATTTGAATTGATTTGAAATATAAAATTTGAATTGATTTGAAATATGAAATTTGAATTGATTTGAAATATGAAATTTGAATTGATTTGAAATATAAAATTTGAATTGATTTGAAATATAAAATTTGAATTGATTTGAAATATAAAATTTGAATTGATTTGAAATATAAAATTTAAATTATTTTGAAATATAAAATTTGAATTGATTTGAAATATAAAATTTAAATTGTTTTGAAATATAAAATTTAAATTGTTTTGAAATATAAAATTTGAATTGATTTGAAATATAAAATTTGAATTGTTTTGAAATATAAAATTTGAATTGATTTGAAATATAAAATTTGAATTGTTTTGAAATATAAAATTTGAATTGATTTTGTTTTGAAATATGAAATTTGAATTGTGTTGAAATATAAAATTTGAATTTTTTTGAAATATAAAATTTGAATTGATTGAAATATAAAATTTGAATTGATTTGAAAATATACAATACTTTGATTTGAAAATATACAATACTTTGATTTGAAAATATAAGATAGCGAGGATAAAAATATGATCTTTTAAGATATATAGAACAGTTTAAAAATGTGATTTTTATCGATAGCGTTGTCAAGATAAAAATGTGATTTTAATAATCAACTGCGTGAAACAGATGGCGAAGGATCAGACTGAAAATCTGAACCGTTCAGAAATAAAGAATGGAGGAGTGGAACCCTCGGTGAGAACTCCTCACTTTTATTTTATTTTCTAGTTGAAATATATACTAGGATGCAGACGGTGCTTAGCAGCACCCGACACCCGTCGTCCACAGACCATAGATGACTTGTTTGTTTGGTTGCAATGTTGTGAAATTTGATTGTGTGATTTGGAATGAAATAAAATATTTTATAGTGGAAAATATTTTATAGTTAAAAATATAATTTTTAACGTATATATAAAATAAATATTTATAAACAAATCGGCCGATTTGTTTATATACACTGATTTGACTGATATTGATTGGGACGATAAATTTTATACATCGCCCAACTGCACAAATAAAATCTGTGTTTGTTGATTTGAAACCCCACACGGGTATTGGGATGATATTTGATGTACACTAATCCCGATTGTTTAGTTGTATGTCAATCGATGGGTTGACAGACTGTGTAAGCGTTAATTATTTATATTTAATGCTTATGCAGTTGTGTGGTGCACTCTGGATGATGGTTGATTATTTATCGTTGCTATTATATACATGTGTTGTAGAAAATCCATATAATTAACATTATATGGTAATTGATTGGGCCTCATTTCAATATAGAAAATAAATTCATGTGTTGAATTGAAAATAAATTCATATGTTGAATTGAAAAATATTCATGTGTTGAATAAAATAAACATTCGTGTGTTGAATAAAAGCCGTGTTGATTAGATTGACGCCATTTTGATGTGAACGATATTTATATCGATTTTATTCATTTTTCAATGAATATTGAAGGTGATTTCAAAATTCGAATTAAATTGAAATGAATTGAAATTCGAATTAAATTGAAATGAATTGAAATTCGAATTAAGTTGAAATGAATTGAAATTTGAATTAAATTGAAATTGAACTGAAATCGATTTGAAATGAAATTAAAACGAATTTATATTGAAAAATTCAATTTTGATTTCAATTTGAAAGGGAAGTTGAAATCGTTTTGAAAACGAATTTAGAACGATTTATATAATACGTTTTAAAAGGAAATCGAAGAAAAATATATAATATATATATTATATATATAATGGCCTGAACAGAACGCGTCGCGCCTCGGCAGTTCGCGAATTTCGACCATTGACTTCAAATTGACGTTGCGGGAGATCCGACCATCGGATTCTCCTAAAACCGAAACCGTTGGGTTCGTATCGAAAAGAGCTTTCTAACGAATATTAGAAGTTAGGAATCTAACGGCTGGATTTGGAATTATGTCCAAATCGAATTTGGAAAAGGTCGTTGTAAGTGCAGTTCGATGGCTGTTGATGGAAATCGACTGTACGGGCCTTGATAAAATTATTAAAAATAGTAATAATTTGTGTAAAATCATAAGAAATGATTTGTGAAGAATTGGGATGAAAAATTCCAAATTTGAAAAGATAAAAATTGATTTTTATCGAAATGAACTAGTTTTGAACTAGAGTAATAATTTATTTATTTTTAAATAAATAAATTGGATTTGAAATGGTTTTAAAAATAACCAGAAATTTCCAATAATTGAATTGGAATGGATTTGAATCGAAATTACCTTTGGAATATTTCGATGTTGGATTTCGTGATTATACAGATATTGTTATGGAAATTTGAAAGATATATTAATATCGATATTTCCAATACGATATTTGTTGGTCGTAGAATTTGATATTGAATATAAGCCGGTATATTTTCTATTCGGAGCCTTGTATTTAATATCAAATGGGATTTGGGTTTCTCGTGAATGGTGTCTTCATTAACACTGTTCTTAAACCCAGTTGAGAAAAAGATTAAATCTTTTTATTTAGATTTAATGAAGTGTACCAATAAAATGGTAGTTAATTGGGATTGAATTTGAATTGATTTTTGGGTTTATCGTGAACGGTGTTTTAAATAACACTTGTTCTTTAATCCGATAATTAATGGAATGTGATTTTGGGTTATCGTGAACGGTATCTTCAATAATATTGTTCTTAGACCCAACGGAGTTAAGAAAATCTGAAACTAACTGGAGATTAGTTAAGTTGAATGGTTTCTTGGGTATTGATCTGATGTTGGTTTCGGCCTTCGGGGTTAATACTTAGGGAATTGCTCACTTGCTAATTTACGGTTAGGGACTGATTGAAATGTGATGTGATTTTGGGGTTTATCGTGAATCGTGTTTTAAATGACATTGATTCTTTAACCCAGTTAAAGATTAAAACTAAGTGGAGTTTTAATGAATCTTTATTAGATTGAAAAGATCGAGAATGGAGTATCACCAGTTTTGCTCCAGGCGATAGTTTAATCTTTAATTAGATTTGAACGTGAAATGGTAATTGAATTTACCAATAACACTGTGGTGTTAGATATGAAGTATGGCCAGTTTTACTTCATGGGATGAATAGGTTGGGATTGGGAAATAAAATAAATGATTACTTCGGTGTGGTTCGCTAATCCCGACTAGTTGAATTGATATTCAAAAGAAGATTAAAGAATAAATTTAAGGAATTTATCTTTGATAAAATTAATGGGAACGTTTCCCTAAGAATGTGAAATTTAGAAACTAACTGTAGGTTAGCTAAGAAGAATGGTTTCCTGGGTATTGATCTGATGTTGGTTTCGGCCTTCGGGGTTAATATTTGGGGAATTGTTCCCTTACTAATTTACGGTTAGTGACTGATGAATTGGAATGAGGCGTATGTTGTGTTTGTGTAACACTTATTTATTATATACGCCAGTTATTCGGAAAGACCGGGTTTATCCCATTCTGAATAACTGATACGACGATAAGTCGAAGGTGAAGACGGTGGTTGAAGACCGGAGGTCTTCACGTCGTTTGGATAATTACTGATGATCTTGATTGGGCCGTACACCCAAGAGGAGTGAATCAGTTAGTGGTCGTCCAGACGTACTTGGAGATCGATGGATATGCGAGGTACCAGGTGCCTCCGGTTTCGTTCAGGCCCAGTACGGACTTGTAAATGGATGTGTGTCTGACATCGGATTTCATTCTATGTGATTGATATCGGTTGCATAGCGTGAATTGCCTGTGTGGCATGCTGAGATGCAAATGATCAAGGCTTCTTTTGAAAAGCAGAGTCTTGTGGTTGATGATCAAAGCATAGCCTGTGTGGCATAGCTTTGTGTAGCGTTGATTCGCGAGCCTCACACCCTGGTTGTGAACAAAAAATGGGAGAAGGACCTCAGGTAGGACATGCGTTTCCTTCTAGTTAGAAGTGGCGTCAGTGGTTTTACACGCCCTGACGGGTTTGACTTATGTGGTTGTTGCTGTTGCGAGGCGCCTCGGATATATCGGTGACTACGTGAAGCCGATGGAGTCATTCGTTGACTCATTGACGCCCCAAAGGGCGGGGAAACGCAGTGTTCAAGCATTTTAATCCACATCGGTGGACCGGCCCTAACGATCCAAGGGCCCACCTGAGTCTGGGTCTCGAGACACGGGCTAGAGAGTCTCAAATCGGTGAGGACTATCTTTTGCCTCGGTTCACAGATGGAAATCCAACTTCCAATACGAAACTGCGGATTTGATTTGTAACTTATATATGGCGACATAGTGGCATGGGACGCTCATGCCGCCTATGATTGATATTTATGATTGTATATAAAATCAGAAACTAACTGGAAACGAGCTAAGATGGGTGGTTTCCTGGGTATTGGTCTGATGTTGTTTTCGGCCTTCGGGGTTAATACTTAGGGAATCGTTCTCTTACTAATTTACGGTTGGAGTCTGATTAAGAATCAAAAGATAAAATTTCGCGTATCAAGCATTCTTTGGCTGTTATAAGGTAAAACCCTATCCTCCGGCTTGCGTTGCATTGTGTGATGGGACCTGGGTCTTATAACAGCTTCATTTTTCTTTACTTAGCATTGCGCTGTTTGTTTTATGCACTGGTATTCTTGGGAAGAAACTCGTTCCGTGTTATACGACGTGGTCCCTGGATTTACCGGACTTTAAAAACCAATATTAATAACTGTTTTAGTTCTCACACCAGTCACATGACTGACCTGGAGTTTATTGTTTTAACCTAAACTCTGGGTGCCCTTATTTTGACACGGGCAGCTAGTAGTTTTGGTTTTGCAGATTTATATTCACAGGAACCTGGTTTACAGCTGGAATGATATCAGGAAAGCTCTGTATCCGTATATCTCTTTCAGTTGTGTATTATATTATTTTTCCGCTGTAGTAATGTATTGTAATCTCTGATATTTTCTGTGTAATATTTATTCATACTCTGTATATTCTTGTATTCTGATGGAATTGTTGTAATAAGCAGTGAAATGTTCTTCTGTTTGGGTTCTGATGTGGCTTGTCCTCAACTCAATCCGTGCTTTCCTTACCGGGGAAGTTCGTGTCGTGTCAAAGTTGAAATGTGAAATAAAGAATAATTGATAATTCATAATAATAAAATATGAGCATGAGAAATTAAGTTCATTTAAGTTATATTTATCCTACTAAACATCCCACATATTGCTTTGTTGCTTATTACCATACTGGACTACCAATTATAGAATCTAATGCATTCCCAAAGAAAAGGAAAAATAGTAACTTCACATAAACATGTTTCCGCCGCGCTCGCGCATCTATTAGATTATGATCTATTTGCTAGTAGGTTGATGTATACATAACCTATTAACCATAATCCATGTACTGTGATCCCAAGCAGCAATTGGATCAACTGCAATTGAGGTGTGCTAGTAAAACTCAACACCAAATTAACCGTCTAAAGTTTGCCTCTATATCCACCCTTATTAAGATATATATATATATATATATATATATATATATATATATATATGGTGCGTCTGTATGTGCATGTGTGTCAATGTTTCATTTTTATGTCTGATTAGTTAGTGAGTGTGTGGAAGAGAAAACCACTGTAATAATTTACTAAAAAAATTGAAACTGAACATTTACATGAGATTAAATCACTTAAAAGAAAAGAGCCACTATCAAGTTGGTGTTTGTGGAATATGTCAACATGAACATTGAACATGGAATTTTTGTAATGTCTTACCAGAATAGTTTGAGACCGGTTCATTTGATGCAAACACAATCGCTTGCTACATTCGATAACATAAATCAGAAATTAAAGATAAGTTATGACGGATCATTAAGAAATTACATTTGCTGCATGCAAATATGATTTCATGTGTAGCAAATGTGGTTTTATGACTGGAATTTAGGGGCTGTACAAAATTACAAGCAAAACAATGAGGGAGTCTTTTTTGGTAACACAATCAATATTAATGCTTATTTAATCAAATATTGATTTGTAATAGGTCTATGATAAGCAATATCACATACAAACGTTCTGAGTTCGGGAGGAATCAACCTCATAAGGTGAATATGCTCAACATCTGGCCATAAGCCATCAAATCTAATTGCAATACTACCACAAAAAGGACATGCATAGTTATTATAGTTAGGTAGGACTGGTCTTCGCTTCTCTATAAAAGATGCCACTTTTTGAATATCAGCATCATCTCTGGGGTCCATATTATTATAGCAGACTTGCACTCTGATAGATTTCTCAACTCACAATTCACAAATTCAATTTTCTTGGTCAAGTTGGTTCACTAAACTGATACTGCGAGGCATAAATGAATGAATCACAGAAAAAATATATCTAAACCTTCGGTAGAAAAAAGTAAGCATCAATTAAAATGTAAAAAGGTTACCGTAAAAAATAAAACAACTCAATCCGAATGTATCTTCGGATGATAATGATTGTACCCTAAACTACTCAAAATGTGTCAATTTTAACAACCTGGTTTACTAAATTAGTATCAAACAACCTGGTTTAGTATCATCTTATTCTTCTGGAGTGACTACAAGGCAATCTTCCATGATTTTATCATCACAGTTGTTGTTATACAAAAAATGAATAAATAAATTACAAAAACAGGTTAATAACATAAATTGTAAAATTATGAAGTGGATGGAGAGAAATATTTACCAAAGACCAGTAGCTGGTTCCCATGTGTCATCATCTTTAGAATTATATCCTTTCCCATGAGCCTAGTATGAAATTTATTCATTAGTAGCAGAAGTTCTTTCTTTTCTCCATTTAAGAACTTCTCAATTATGTAAGGAGTGGATATTAGTGAAATGAAAATTATAAGCAAATTTTTCTTAAATAAAAATAACAAATTCCATTTTTGTAAACAAATCAAGCTAGCACCAATAATACTAATTTGGTAAGTGATATAAATCAGTAACTCAATCTTGAATTTAGAAGATGCTGAAATAGTTCTAGCAAAATCATTCAGCTTCACATAAAATAAAGTGAGAATCATGCTAAAGTCCCTGAGATTTGAGAAACTTGACTCTGAGATTAAAGTTTCACCTAGAGCTCCCGATGTTATTTCCTTAGAAAGATCACTAAGCTTCATGAATTGGCAACAAGTTGAAGAAATAGAAATGACGACCTTCAAGCATGTTTTTCTAGACACCGTAACCCATCCTGCAGGCAGTGCCCCAATTCCCGTATAGCGTCTATGTGGTTCACCGATCTGGACAAGGCTCAAATCCATGGTCGAATATGCTATAACCAATTTCTCTTGACTTGGAAGAATTAGACGAGATCGCAGGAAGAATGGAGCTGTGCTATTTTAGGTTTTTTTTTGGGGAGAGGGAAAACAAATGCAAGTGAAATAAAGAAAAAACACGACCATCAATTTTTTTTCAGAGCCCGCCAAAGATTTCGTTTAATACACAACATTTTATTTTTTTATCTACACAATTAATTCAATAAACCACAACAAGGGGACCAAAATGTTGTCTTTTGCAATTGTAGATAACTATTTTTCTTATAGTGAATGCGATCTCGAAGAAAATTTTCTTAGGTACTTGGGGTCCTTCTTTTATAGAAAGTTAATAAGGAGAGAACCCACAGATTGTCAGCAAATTTCAGGAAAGTATTATGTTTTCCGTTAGATAGATGGACACGGTGCAAACTAATGCATACATCTAAAGGATTTGGTCAAAAAGCATGTTATGAAAGCCTAGCTACAACATTATCTTAGGATTCCAACTGCAATGGTATAAACGGAGAAACCACTATTTGCAGCCAAAAATAACTAGAGATCTAACTAGAGACCTATAATCCCATGATTGTGATGAATATTGGTAGGTTTGTCTATCATTCGCAGCCCTCTACTTTTACTTTCTTTTAATTAGGATAATAACCTTGGACCACTAACATATGTACCAGAACCGAAAAGATCCTTAGGCACGCTCCAATTCAGATGTCCCAAATGACTATCTATAAAAAAAAATCTAGTTTTATTCTCTTTAAGCACTTGAAATAGCTAAAATTCCATAAGAGTTAGATTACTGACATGGTCGTCTTAAAAAAATCAACTATAGAATTGCCATCAAACTTAAGAATGCAAGTTCCATCACCAAAAGAAGTGGTAGAGCTTATGCAACTTTGATAAATCCCTTGGTCAGAGAGCCAGGGTAAGAAATGCATGCACCATCACCAAAGAGTGAGAGTAAGTATTCAAAGGGCATTGATCACACTATGTTCCTCCTATAGAGACGAAGCTGGAGATTAATAAGTATGACGCTTCGTCGAAGAGTGATATCATTGAGTCCCTTCGTCTAATAGTGGTTAAACTCGACCCAGTAAGGATCGCAATATGTTGGACCGGACATTGAGATGGATCGAGGATAAAGAAGTGTAATGCTTTGGTGGAGAGCGACATGGCACGATTACTTGTCATTAAACTTGCACTGGACAACAATTGGATTAAGGTCAATAATGGTTAGAGATAGACTACAATCGGCCCAGAGACGCTATAAGGAGAACCGGTAGTCCGTAGAAACCACGGTTAGTCCATATAGACCTTGAATCGATCTGTTTGGTTTTAAATAAGATCACTGGTCATAAGAGACATTGCATCCCCAACTCAATGATTCGAATAGATTATCCCCTTTAAATTAGAGCTTAATGGTTCAGAGAGACTGTTTGATTAACGTGTAAACTCTAAAGACCCGGAGAGATTGTCCAACTAAAACCTGATTATAAAACGGTCTGGAGAGATCATCTTCCTAAACAAGAAATGTAAGAACCTCGATAGGTCACCCAACCAAAACATAAGTTGAAAAATAGCTCGTCAAGGGAGACCATAACTCAAACTGAAAAGTGGACAGGACAACGAGGCAATACTTTAGATTATATGCAGTGCACTTGAAAGACTTGGACTTAAGAGATTGATGCTGGAAAGTGTCACTCGGTTTAGCTGGAAAACTTTGTCTTGTGTGGAACTTAGTCTTGGTCATCTTAGTTTGTTAGCTTTGCCTTGAGCCTTAGTCAACTTAGATGGAAAACTTCGCCTTTAGCAAGAATAAGCCTAAAGATTTTTGCCTTGGTCGGCTAGCTAGACAGCTTTGCCTTGACTTAGATTAAGCCTCGGGCGACTCAGATGATGAGCCTTGCCCTAAATGGGAATAAGTTTAGATCGGGTTAGCTAGAAAACTTTGCATCAAGCAGGACTAAGTTTCAATTCGGATAAACCAAAAAGTTAACTTTAAACTTAATAGCATGGAAGATTAGGTACTAGTGGGATTGGATAAGCACTCTGATGAAAAGCATTTTGAGTGCTTAATCATTGGAATTGGATTAATAAAATTTATTCCCATTGAAAGAATACCTTAAATTTGAAAGGCATACTTTGAAGGAAAATATTTACCTGCTTTTGGACCAAATCAGATTTAACTCGACTTAGAGGATTCAGACAAAATAAGATTGAATGAAACTTCACAAAAACATTTGGAAAAGACATAAAAAAGCATTGGTGAAGTTTGGCGGATTTTTAGGGTTAAGTTCATGACTCAACTCCGAGTCATCATGATGACTTAGGTTCAAGTAATAATGGCTTGTATTATGTTATCTTTTATCTTTTACTTGGATCCTCTACTCCTTTTAAGTGCACCCATGTGATTTCATGCCATTTTGACAAGTACAGAATGAGATATAGATGATTCATACTTTGCATTGGAAGAATTATGAATGCAGATAATAAAATAACAAAGAAACTCAAAATATGATCAAACGACTCAACTGGAAGGAAGAAATATGATTCAAAAAAATTAGCCTAAGTCTACGGCTTAGTATCGAGTCATCTCTATGACTCGGAACTGAATCATATAACTGACTCAGAACCCTATGCAACCATGGTGGCCTTCTCAACATCCGGAGTTGAATCCAAGTTGGTTTGTGACCCAATACCCGCTGATTCTATACTAGACCTTCTGTAACTAGAGGAGGACTTCTTTGATCTTGTTAGAGATGTTGCTACTCTATTGGATCATCTTCACTGCTTAAATTCTTATCTTTACAAAACATATTCTAAATTGGTCTCCATCATCTTGCTATGAAAGCGTGTTGCTACTACATCTGTAAAGAACTGCTTCGAAAGACCTATAATACAGATGTTTCATCATCTGCTAAGAAAACATGAAACTATGTCCACATTGGACTACTCCAATTCTCGAACATCCACGATGTACCAACCGGTACATACGTTGAGTATTTACACATAATCGCTATGTCTATACTCTAATTCCGCTAACAAGTGGCATATTGTAGTGCACTTCATACGGAACCCAGTCAAGGGTTTAGTACAACTGAAAAGGTCAATATTAAGCCCACAAGTGCTAAACCAGGTTTATCCCTCTCCACGCAGCTACCCCTCAATTAGTGGAAGACTCTCTAACGGGTTAAGGCCTTTCCCTAAAACAAGTAAACTAAGCAAACAATTGGCATTGCCACCTCATCTAGCGTCTAGATAGTGAAAGATCACTGACATGTTGGTTTAACCCACATCTTCCTCATGCTCTCTTTTGACTAACTGTGATAAGTATTCGAACGGTTATTATCCTTCTTGGGTTCTCACCGCTAAGCCGAGGCAACTACCCAAATTCTAGTGTCACCCATCAACCTTCTGACTGCCTCTACTATACGTACAGTCAAGGCATACCCTCTTGATGGAAACTATAGACCCACCTCCAATGAAATGCTCTACTATGCCTATATCGCAGGGTCATCCTCCAAGTCTCGCTTGAAACTTTTTCCTCTTTCTCTAACATGATGCACTCGATCTTCTTGAGATCATCGGTTCCTGGTTGGAAAGGGATACTACTACAAACACGCCACATGAGATCACCGTACTGAAGAATCTACTACATTTCGCTTCCTTAGGCCTACATCTGGATTCCTAGACTACTCAAAACACACCTCACCTATTATTAGGCCATATGTCTAATCTTTTGTTATGCGTTTATTTATTTTGTCTTTCTTAATATGCCCTTATTCATTTATTATGATGCTATTCTTATTTTCTCTTGCGTATATTTTATGAAAATATCAATTTGGAGCGTATTTACTTGTCATAAATCAATTATCATAATAATCTCTTTTCTTCTTATTATTTGTGTTATAACAACACATCTTATTCGTATTCTTTATTTACTATATTCTAGGCTATCAAAATTCTAACTTGATTACTTACTATACACTTTTTATAACGTATTTCTGTTGTATTACATCTTTACTTATCACCTTTGCAAGTTTTGTTCTTAAGAAGTTATATTTGTTCTATTTGATTGGTTACAGAAACTATAATAAAATCTATTTCCATGTTTTAATATAAAATAATCCTACAAACAGTAACCTATAATTATAGACATTAATTTTATTTCTTCTAAACTTACCAAATAGTGCAAAATATGGCTACATCACTATTTTACACTATTTTCACTTCTTTAACTTTTATTCTTGCAATTCCTTCCTTCTTATAAAATCAAACTATAAGAATACATCCTTATTCTCAACCAACCAACTTAGCTATTTCTAACTTTCGATACAATTTGTACATTAAATTCCTGTTTTGATACATTTCTAAATCTTGACATTTCTACTATAAATTTATAATATTTGGGTTTTATCTTCTTTCTCTACAATTCTTTAAAACCACAAGTACTTATGTTCATTTAGGTTTAATCCTGAAAGAATAACTTTTACATTTAAGTACAAATTTCACAACATTTAGAGTTTAAATACAAATAATTTATTGAAACAATTACTACAAATAATCTTTTTCAAAATGTCAAACTTAACTGATTATAGTAGAAATCAAACGATGTTATGTACAATTAGTTAAAGGATACATAACTTAAATCCGCTCATCTGAAAATAGCACTCTAAGTTCTAGATTTGATTTTTAATTCAATTATATTATTCATAGCCATCCCTTTTGTAACCCTACTTGGATCCAGAAATTGGAATTTGTATGGATTTATAAATTTTGATCTAATTAAAGAAAACTAATGAATTAGAAAACCAAATCTGTAATGCTTACTTTCTTTGGATGACATAATTTGGACATCCATATTCTAGACCTCCTACTTTCAGATTGCAATTCAGAAAGCCTAAATCTAATATATTTGATTTCTGAAAAAATGAAGGAGAAAGAAAAGTGATAGGGCTTTCGTGCTCATTCAAAGAAATATGAATTTGAAGGTTAGCCCTGCATGTTTATTTATAGATGTCTGAAACTATAACAACATAAAATTTATAGTTTTAATTTAGGGTAAATTTTAAATATCGAAGTGATGAGTTGCAGCTAAAATAAATCTCTTTCAAAAATAAAGAGTGATAGTGAAATAATTTTTACAACTAGTGTACAAAAATATTTAATTCAATGTGAAATTGAAAAGGTGACTAGAAGTCATTTATCAAATTCTCGACCTTTCATCAACTAAACTTATCAGAAAGGTCATGACACTCTCGTGCATGCTAACACACATTATATAAAGTTAGCATGGTTGTTAAGCGTGAATATATGTATTCATGTATGGGAAAATAAATTTAAAACAAGAAGCTTATCATGTAAGCTAAAAGATATAAAATAAGAAGCTTATCATGTAAGCTAAAAGATATAATATAAAAAGCTTATCATGTAAGCTAAAAGATATAAATTTAAAATAAGAAGCTTATCATGTAAGCTAAAAGATATAAAATAAGAATCTTATCATGTAAGCTATAAGATATAAATTTAAAATAAGAAGCTTATCATGTAAGATAAAAGAAAAAGGAAAAAAAGAGAGATAAGGATGTTGAAAACAAGAATTTTGATTAATGTCAACAAAGAGAAGAGCAATGGGAATCATGTCATGAAGATAAGGTTATATATATATATATATGTGTGTGTGTGTGTGTGTGTGTGTGTGTGTGTGTGAGTCGTGTAAGAATTATGTTAAAATCTATCCTCAAGTATAACACGAATATACAAAACAAGATATAATTATATATATATATATATAAAGGCTTTAAAAAGCCATGACTATACAGACTCAGCTGTACTAGTCGACTGGTAGAGATTCAACCAGTCGACTGGTCAGCCTGTCTCTATGCAACAATGGCTAGTTTTGAATGATTTTAAATATAAACGTTTTAAAGTATGATTCAACCAGTCGACTGATGATTTTTAGACCAGTTGACTGATCCGAAACAAAAGTCTTTTTTATGAAGAGTCACCTTCCTTCATGAAGAGATTCCTCTTCAATTACGAATGGAAATGGACACAACTTTTTGCTGAAATCCTTCATGAAGAAATGCTACTCTTCTACTACTATATAAACAACACAAACATGTTTTCCAACTAACGAATTATAATTCTATTCTATCTATTTTCTGATTTTCTCTTCTATATTCATTGCAATCTAAAGCTCTCTCAAATTCAAGTTACTTGTTGAATCCTTGATAACATTTCACATATCTTGGTTCGACAAGCAACTAACTTTCTTCAGTCTTTGCAATCATATCAAATACTTGAGGATAAGATTATAGGATGGGTGTACTTCACTGTGACTATTCCGTGTTGATTAGAGAACGCATTTAAGAGTCAAAAACCTTTGTAAATTGTAAAGTCCTATGTGGGTGCCCAGGCGTGAACATCAATGTTGGTGCTCGGGTGTATTGTGACCTATCCTCTGGGTTAAGAGATAGCGTGAGAGTGAATATGAAGAGGAGCTTCGGGACTGGACGTAGGGCAGGAAGTCTGAACCAGTATAAAATTCCTGGTTTTGTTTCTTATCACTATTACTTTTTATTTGTGATATATTTCTATAGCTTAGCTTTTACCTGCGTAACTATTGTAGTTTACTAGCTAGTTTATCATTTCCGCTATATCCATATAAAGATCCTGCTTAAGTCGCACCGACCCTTTTCAATTGGTATCAGAGCCTGGTGTTCTAGAGATTGTAACAACATCCTAGAATAAATGGCAATAAAGAAATCTTGTCAAGAGATTAGAAAATGGAAGAGCAACAAAGCGGAATCAAGAGAGGAAGGAAGCAAATGTCTCATGGCTAAAGTCAGATCACAATCGGTATGTGTAGATTCATTATATAAAGATCTTTTGTTAGACCATGAAAAACTGTTAAATGATTTTAAAATTTTAGGTAAACTTAATGCAGTTATTTTAGACAAGTATAAAGATTGTGAGCAAGAAAATTCCAAACTAAAAGAGGAAAACAATTTTTTTGTTAAACATGCCAAATATTTTGAAAATTCCTTAGAAGAGCTTGTTTTTCAAAAATATTTCCTTCAAAAAGAAAATGAGCGACTAGAAGATAAAAACAATGTTCTTTTAAAGGAAATCGATGGTTTACAAAATAAAAATACATCATTAGAAGATTCTTTTTGAAATAGGATTCTAGTTCTTTAATTTTGTCTTTTGAAAAAGGGAATAAGGCTTTAACAGAAAAGAATTTAGTATTATCTAAAGAATGTGAGACTTTAAAAGTTAAAAATAATATTTTTCAAAAAGCAATTTCTGAATCAAAAGAAAATGTTGAAAAATTACAATCATCTTTAGACAATTCAGAATCTCAAATTAGTTGTCTCGAAAATGAGAATAGTACTTTAAAAAGGAAGAATTCTGAATTAAATAAGAGTATTAATAACAAAGTTTCTTTTGAAAATATCAATCGTGACTATGGAATCAAATGTACAAATAAGTTTGCGGAATTTAATAAAGGTCAAAATGATTTAAGTATGATCTTATCTTGTCTCGAAAATGAGAATAGTATTTTAAAAAGGAAGAATTCTAAATTAAATAAGGGTATTAATAACAAAGTTTCTTTTGAAAATATCAATGGTGACTATGGAGTAAAATGTACAAATAAGTTTGCAGAATTTAATAAATGTCAAAATGATTTAAGTATGATCTTATCTAGATCTCGACCTTTACATGACAAAAGTGGCTTAGGATATAATAAAACCTATCCACATCCAAGTTCCAATTATCATAGAAATTTGAATACTTCTATGACTAGACATCTTCATAATAAATCTAGAACTACGAAAAGAAATATCAATAGAAATTATTTTAGTATTTGGTTTCTTGTAAATTGGAAAAGCAGAGAAAAATATATCAATGATTATTTTGATTCTATAGTTAATAATGAAAATTTTATCTTTAAAGGTTCCACTAAACCCTGTTGGGTATGGTTACCTTTTATCTAACCCCTGGACCCAAACGAAACAAATGGGTATCAAAGTATATACATCATATTTTTTGCAAGTACACCCTAACAAAGAAAGGATATTTCAGTATCTCTATGGACGTATAATAAATAGTCCCATATGCTCTTTGAAAACCATCTATGCTTGTTTTCTCTTATTTATTCTCAATTACTGCTTTATCATGTTACATATTCTTTTTAATCGATGACAACGGGGGAGAAAAATTATGGAATATATATGCATTACACACTAACATTTTGTTACAGGGAAACAAACGATAAGTTTATAAATTTATGAACTAACAAAATGTTGTAGAAATTCAGGGGGAGAAAATACTCAGAGGGAGAAATTTGAATATGTTGTCATAAATCAAAAAGGGGGTGAATGTTGAAAACAAGAATTTTCATTAATGTCTACAAAGAGAAGAGCAATGTGAATCATGTCATGAAGATAAGGTTATATATAGATAGTCGTGTTAGAATTATGTTAAGATCTATTCTAAAGTATAACACGAATATACAAAACAAGATATAATTATATATATATATATAAAGGCTTTAAAAAGCCATGACTGCACACACTCAGCTGTACCAGTCGACTGGTAGAAATTCAACCAGTCGACTGGTCAGCCTGTCTCTGTACAATAACGGATAGTTTTGAATGATTTTAAATATAAACGTTTATAGTATAATTCAACCAGTCGACTGATGATTTTTAGATCAGTTGTTTGGTTCAAAACAGAAGTCTTTATTATGAAGAGTCACCTTTCTTCATAAAGAGATTCCTCTCCAATAACGAATGGAAATGGATGCAACTTTTTGCTAAAATCCTTCATGAAGAAATGCTACTCTTCTACTACTATATAAACAACACAAACATGTTTTCCAACTAACGAATTCTAATTCTATTATATCTATTTTTTGATTTGCTCTTCTATATTCCTTGTAATCTAATGCTCTCTCAAATTCAAGTTACTTGTTGAATCGTTGATAACATTTCACATATCTTGATTCGACAAGCATCTAACTTCCTTCAATCTTTGCAAACATATCAAATACTTGAGGATAAGATTATAGGAAGTGTGTACTTCATTATGACTACTCCGTGTTGATTAGAGAACACATTCAGGAGTCAAAAACCTTTGTAAATTGTGAAGTCCTATGTGGGTGCTCAGGCGTGGACATCCTTATTGGCGCTCGGGTGTATTGTGACCTATTCCTCCGGGTTAAGAGAGGGCGTGATAGTGAATTCCGAAGAGGAGCAATGGGACTGAACATAGGGCTGGAAGTTCAAACTAGTACAAAATTCCTAGCATCGTTTCTTATCGCATTTACTTTTTATTTGTGATATATTTCTATAGCTTAGCTTTTACCTACGTAACTATTGTAGTTTACTAGCTAGTTTATCATTTCTGCTTTATCCATATAAAGAACCTGCTTAAGTCGTATACACCGACCCTTTTCGAAGGACACATAACCCTCTTAGGTATCCATATGTAGAAACATCTTAGGACACATAAGTAGGCATGTGTCATCATCTTATGGTTTGCATGAATGATGAAGGACAAGTGTCTAAAACTAAATTACCAAATTAGCCTTGAAATTTCTATATAAAGGGTGGAAGGAATCATTTCATTTCATGTATTCACAAATGAAAAACAAAAGTAAGATAAAGAGTAGAAGTTTTGAAGAAGCCTAAAGGATAAATACAAGATAAAAATACAAGTTTAAGGTGACAAAATCTATTTAAGTTCATGTATCCATTTCATATTTTGAAGAAAAGTTGTGAAAATTACGAAGAAACGATAGAACCTGAATCACTGAAAATGACGTTTGGCATTTTAGGTATAACTTTTGCAATTCTTGATGAAATTCCGATTTCTCTATCAGTCTGGAAAGCTAATTCAAAGGGCTACAACTTTCACTTGTACGACTTTTTCTAATTTGACCGGTTGAGTACCTGAAAATTGGATGCCATGTCAGGTAAAAATCAGCCTGAAATGGACATGTTAAAAGTGTCGCATGATGCTTACTTTTTATATTAAATTGATGAATGATTTTAAGGTTTTCGTTTTATAATAATTAAGTAGACTAAGTGGGATTCTTACTGTAGAAAATTTGGAGTCAAAAACTATTATTATCATAGAGAAATAGCATCAAACATTTTGCCGAAAAACAGGCTGAAAATCTGAATTTCGGAACAGTTTGTAGGGCTTTAGAATGCGATCTTTTCTCTGAATTAGCTATGAAGAATAATAAGTTACCCAGAACTTTTCATAGCATCTCAAAAACGTTGTAGTATGCTGTTTTTAGTCTAAAATCGTTATAAACCACCCAGAGCTTGTCATACCATTTCTGGAAGTGTTGTATTTTCTCTGAATTGACTATGAAGTATTTTAAAACAAGAAGAACTTCACATAACATGATAGAAATGTTGTTGTCGATGTTTTGAGTACAAAAAATGGATTAACTAATGCAAAAATGTGTTTAGGCAGTAAATTTAATAAAGATTTAATTTGACATATAATAATAATAAATGTTTAATGTGACATTTGATTTGACATAGTAATAACAAATGTTTGATGTGACCTTGAATTTGACATATAATAAAATGAATGTTTGATGTGACATTTGATTTGACATAATAATAATAAATGTTTGATGTGACATTTGATTTTACATAATAATAAATGTTTGATGTGATATTTGATTTGACATATAATAATATTAAAAGTTTGATTTGACATATGGAGAAATTACTAAACTAGACTTAAGAAATACTATAAATAAGATGGAAAAATTCATTTATTTTCCATACTTTAAAAGAAAAAGATAAAGGAAGATAATTAAGAGAAGTTCAGTGGGAGTAAACAAGATAAAATACAAGGCAAATGAGCAACTTAAAGAGAGTCAATATATGTCAGTCCCGAGAGCAATTTGTAAACTGATGTGAGCTTTGCGATGATTCGTGGAAGACATTTGAATGCCTTGAGGGGGGTGGTAAGAACTATATGTTGCTCTACGAGACTTTTTCAAGAAGATAGCAAGGAGTACTGTGAGTATACTTATCGTCTAATCCATTATTATTTCATAAGATTGTGTTTTAATTTAAAGATGCATATGAGTTTAACATACTATATTGACTCCATTCTTTGCTTCGGTAAGTAAAGAACATATTTGACTGATACCTGAGAGCACTGATGACTTAGTATGACCGACATAAAGTTCTGAAAACAAGAACATAAGGATTAGTAAGGGACTGGGACAGACATAGATTACCTATGGTTTGATAGCCATAATTGCATTATCGAAATGCATTCCTTTGATTAATGTCTTTTGTGAATATTATTTTCAAGTATTCCTTTTTCGATGGTTAGTTTGAAGTTAAAATCTATTTTATCGCAAGGGAGTTTTTGGTATTTAAAAGAGAAGATCTTTTAAAAGGAAGTTTTACAAGAAATATCTAGATATCTTTAAAAACGAGTATTTTTAGAGTGTTTTTACTTGATATAAAATGTATTTTTGGAAGTAAATATTGATTTTAAATTTTTTGTAAAGAAGAACTACATCGGCTTGATCCTTTATCTAATTGCTTACCAAATTAGATATAGGTATGTAGGCAGTCACAAGGGGTAGTGATGCAACTGCTTTTATAAATATAATTTTTTTATCACATCTTGTGTTGGTGCATCTTTCATGTTTATCATTTAAGCTATACTGACGTTTTATCAAGTGTGCATGATTGAATATCGATGTCCATCTCATTAGAGTTACAAAATGGTTAATTTACGGTAATTGTGTTTAATTCATTTTTAAGCACAAATGATTAATTAGATAAGCAGTACTTATTAATATTTTATACAAAGCATTTAGTGATGATGTATATCTATAAAATAAAATGGTAACTGTCATTGTTTGTTTTGGACGGAAGGATTTTCAGAAATTTTTACTGGTCCGATATTTCGGGGCGTTACAAGTTGGTATCAGAGCTTAGGTTAGGTGCCTTAACAAACTTTCTCGTAAGATTAGAAGATCATTCTAGAAATGAAATGAAGCTACCTTAATTTTATAAATAAAACAGGACCGGGTAAGGCACCATTCCTCTGACCAGGGTTATGAGAAGTATTTTGTTTGTGTGTTTAACTTTTGTTTAGTGTTTATAGTAATAAGAACAATTGTTAATCCATTATCAAGCATCACACAGAGAGGTTTAACGAAGTTTAAGTGCATATGATTAGTTATAAAGTAACAAAGGAATGAATGAAGCGGCTTATAAAAGGAGGTAGGTAGTAGCATCAAATGGATGTACTTGGAAGGAATGTGGAATAGCTACTTGTCGAGGAAGAAATTAAATGAGCTTAGAGAAAGATCAAGACGAGTAAATTGAACACTACGGTCGTGCAAGAACAAGGTGAGATAATCTCCTTAAATATTTGTGTCATTTCGTAATATGATATTGGAATTGTTTAGCACTGATGATGCTAGCTTAAAAGCTGCTAAAACATCTCTCAGTAATTCGGTCATAACTATTGATTCCTTGATTTGGGTTTAGTCGAAGTTAATCTTATTGGGAAGTTGGATTAATCATCTAGAATACTTGCATCATGTATATTTTGAAAGTTTTCTATCTCAAAACATTGTTGCAAAATGGCTATGTATTTGAAAAGAAGGAGGTTGGCGTCATTTAGTGCAAATGTTGTAACTAGTGTCCTATATAAGATTTTGAGATACATCGAGTAATATGAAAACATTGATGTGAAAAAAAGGGTTTGTACTTAAGATGATTTTCGAAGTTGTGAGAGTGGATTTTCCAAAAAAATGAAATGGTTATCCATGTGGAAGTAATGATTACAAAGTATAAAAGTACTCTGAGAAAATATTTTGTTTAAACTTATGAAAGAATTTTATTGATTATTTTTTCAATAATGGATACCTTCGGATGACGTTGACGATGTACAAGACAATTGATCTTGGGCAGTGCACTACTACTCTATGTGGTATCGAGCCAGTAGAGTACATCCTATTTGATGACGGGATGCCGGCATAAGACATTAGATCTTGGGTAGTGCAACTATTACTCTATGTTGGTATCGAGCCAAGTAGAGTACATCCTATTTGATAACAGGATGTCGGCATAAGATAATAGATCTTGGATATTGCAACTATTACTCTATGCTGGTATCGAGTCGAGTAGAGTACAACCTATTTGATGACGGGATGCCGACCGCAATAGGATAAACTATCCTGAACTGAGTGTGTAGATTGGATCCACTTTGATGAATATGATCCTAGTTTTGACAAAAGATTTTTTTTATAAAACTTATTTTACTTAATTAAAAATATTGATTAGAGTCTATTTTGAAAATATTACTCTCTGGTACATTTTGATGGGTACTGCAACAAGGAGAGTACAACATAATTAATGAGTTGACTTTGATGAATATAACCAATGAAGATATTATTTGAGATGTATATTTTGAAAATATTATCTGGTACATTTCGATGGGTACGACAATATGGAGAATACATCCTTACATGACGATGATGAGTTAGATGAGCCGAAGCACAATGAATCTTTGGTACATTTCGATGGGTACCGCACACGAAAAGTATTTGTTTACTGGATGATTTAGCATTGCTGTAATTATGTATAAAAAGGGAAAGCGCTAAAATCGATTACAAAATGAGTGTATGTTCACAAGAAGGAGATTTGGTATCGATGTGGATTGCAAAGAACATGATCCTGAATTTGGACATAAAGAGAAGCTATGGCGTGCCTGGTCCAATAACAGTTTGCAGGATTGATAGAACGTTGATCACAAATTGAAAAGTTTGAATTATATAATATTCAGGTATGTCTTAAAATTTTGACTTATGAAATTGTTTCAAAGTATACTTCAAAGAAAAATGCCCAGCATACTAAGAGTTTTATTTGTGGAATATTTGGTTTTCTCCAGATTAAGTATTGCCTAGAATTTCGGGGACGAAATTCCTTTTAAGGGGGAAAGAATGTAACAACCCGAAAATTTACAGTTGTCTTAGGAAATTTTAAATATCGAAGTGATGAGTTGCAGCTAAAATAAATTTCTTTTAAAAATAAAGAGTGATAATGAAATAGTTTTTACAACCAGTGTACAAAAACATTTAATTCGATGTGAAACTGAAAAGGTGACTGGAAGTCGTTTATCAAATTCTCGACCTTTCATCAACTTAAACTTATCAAAAAGGTCATGATGCTCTCGTGCATGCTAAAACACATTATATAAAGTTAGCATGGTTGTTAAGTGTGAATATATGTATTCATGCAAGGGAAAATAAATTTAAAATAAGAAGCTTAACATGTAAGCTAAAAAATATAAAATAAGAAGCTTATCACGTGAGCTAAAAGATATAAAATAAAAAGCTTATCGTGTAAGCTAAAAGATATAAATTTAAAATAAGAAGCTTATTATGTAAGCTAAAAGATATAAAATAAGAAGCTTATCATGTAAGCTAAAAGATATAAATTTAAAATAAGAAGCTTATCATGTAAGCTAAAAGAAAAAGGAAAAAAAAAGAGATAAGGACACATAACCCTCTTAGGTATCCATATGTAGAAACATCTTAGGACACCTAAGTAGGTATGTGTCATCATCTTATGGTTTGCATGAATGCTGAAGGACAAGCGTCCAAAACTAAATTACCAAATTAGCCTTGAAATTTCTATATAAAGGGTGGAAGGATTCATTTCATGCATTCACAAATAAAAAACAAAAGTAAGATAAAGAGTAGAAGTTTGGGAGAAGCCTAGAGGATATATAAAAGATAAAGATACAAGTGTAAGGTGAGAAAATCCATTTAAGTTCATGTATTCATTTCATATTTTGAAGAAAAGTTGTGAAAATTACGAAGAAACAATAGAACCTAAACCACCAAAAATGACGTTTGGTATTTTGGGTATAACTTTTGTAATTCTTGATGAAATTTCGATTTTTTTACAAGTCTGGAAAGCTAATTCAAAGGGCTACAACTTTCACTTATACGACTTTTTCTAATTCGATTGTTTGATTACCTGAAAACTGGATGTAAAGTCAGGTAAAAATCAGCCTGAAATGGACATGTTAAAAATGCCTCATGATGCATGATTTTATATATTAAATTGATAAACGATTTTAAGTTTTTCTTTTTATTATAATTAAGTAGACTAAGAGAGCTTCTTACTGTAGAAAATTTATAGTCAAAAGCTGTTTTTATCATAGAGAAATAGCATAAACATTTTGCCCAAAAACAGGTTGAAAATCTGAGTTTTGGAACATTTTGTAGCGCTTTAGAGTGTTTTCTTTTCTCTGAATTAGTTATGAAGCATAATAAGTTACCCAGAACTTTTCGTAGCATCGCAAAAACGTTGTAGTATGTTGTTTTTAGTCCAAAATCATTATAAACCACCCACAACTTGTTATAGCATTTTTTGAAGTGTCGTCTTTCCTCTGAATTGACTATGAAGTATTTTAAGATGAACAGAACTTTTCATAGCATGATAGAAACGTTGTTATAAATGTTTTGAGTACAAAAGCATGGATTAACTAATGCAAAAATGTGTTAGGCAGTAAATTTAATAAAGGCTTAATTTGGCATATAATAATAATAAATGTTTGATGTGACATTTGACTAGATATAGTAATAATAAATGTTTGATGTGACCTTGGATTTGACATTTAATAATAATAAATGTTTGATGTGATATTTGATTTGACATAATATAATAAATATTTGATATGACATTTGATTTTACATAATAATAATAAATGTTTGATGTGATGTGATATTTGATTTGACATAATATAATAAATGTTTGGTGTGACATTTGATTTTACATAATAATAATAAATATTTGATGTGACATTTGATTTGACATATAATAATATTAAAAGTTTGATTTGATATTCGATTTGACATTTGATTTGACATATGGAGAAATTACTAAACTAGCCTTAAGAAATATTATAAATAAGATAGAAAACATCATTTGTTTTCCATACTGGAAAATGAAAAGACAAAGGAAGATAATTAAGAGAAGTTCAGTGGGAGTAAAGAAGATAAAATACAAGGTAAAGGAGCCACTTAAATAGAGTCAAAATATGTCAGTCTCGAGGGAATTTTATAAATTGATGTGAGATTTGCGATGATTCAAGGAAGACATTTGAATGCTTTGAGGGGGGGGGGTGGTGGCGAGAACTATATAATGTTCTACGAGACTTTTGCATGAAGATAACAAAGAGTATTGTGAGTATACTTATCATCTAATCCATTATTATTTCCATATCTTGTGTATAATTTAAAGATGTCTATGACTTTAACATACTATATTGACTCCAGTCTTTGCTTCGGTAAGTAATGAACATATACGACTAATGACTAAGAGCGTTGTTGACTTATTATGACTGGCATAAAGTTCTGAAAACAAGAACATAAAGATTAGTAGGGGACTGGGATAGACATAGGCTACCTATGGTTTGATAGCCATAATTGCGTTATCGAAATGCATTCCTTTGATTAATGTCTTATGTGATTATTATTCTCAAATATTCTTTTTTCGATGGTTAGTTTGAAGTTATAATCTATTTTATCGCAAGGGAGTTTTTGGTATTTAAAAGAGAAGATCTTTTGAAAGGAAGTTTTACAAGAAATATTTAGATATCTTTCAAAACGAGTATTTGCAGAGTGTTTTTAATTGATATAAAAAGTATTTTTGGAAGTATATATTGATTTTAAATGTTTTGTAAAGAAGAAATACGTTGGTTTGATCTGTTACCTAATTGCTTACCCAATTAGATATAGGTAGGTAGGCAGTCACAAGGGGTAGTGATGCAGCTACTTTATAAATAAAATATTATTTTGTTATTACATCTTGTGTTGGTTCATCTTTCATGTTTATCATTTAAGCTATACTGACGTTTTGTCAAGTGTGAAGGATTGAATATCGACGTCCATCTCATTAGAGTTACAAAATGGTTAATTTACGGTAATTGTGTTTAATTCATTTTTAAGCACAAACGGTTATGTAACGACCCGCATTCTACGCATCGAAGGATCGTAGAATATTTATTTCTTTTACGTACGAAGACGTATGGTCATGTAACTTTGGGAGACGACTATTGCGGTCATTTCCCATGTTCATGATTTTTCTCGATTTTTAAATGACCGTTTTGCCCTTAGCTGATACTGTTTTGGCCATAACTTTTGATTGGAAAGGAATTTTGACCTGAAACCACTTTCATTAGATTCGTTTGATGGTTTACAATTCCGTCGAGTGGTCACATTAGCCAAACGGACTCACCGTTTGGGAGATATGGCTGAAACAGTTTTCAGATAGTGAAAAACATCTTAATTGGGCTTAACCGGGTGATTAACAGCTAGGCCCAATGGGGGATTTCGGGATTAGAGGTATTTGAGGGCTGCTAGGGTTAGGATTTCGGTTTTTCACTCATTTTCCAGCCGCCACAAACTCTCTCTTCAACCTAACAATGGCCTCCAACATCTAAATACACCTCTAATCACCTCTTAATCAAGTTTTGGCTTAAACTACCTCAAATTAAGGCGGATTAGCACGAGAATCGAGGTAGAGCTGCTGTGTAAGACTGGGGACAGCGCCAAATCGAAGAATATTTCAGTTTTGGGGTTTTATTTGTGGCTAAGGTGAGTGATTTGCAAAGTTTTGCACTAATTACGGTTAATTAAGGGTAATTAGTGAAGATTAGCGAATTTATGCACTAATAAATTCTGGAAAAATATTTATAAATTCTAAAATAATGTTTTAGACCTCTGTTAGAAATTTGGTTTAATTTGGTTAAGTTTAACTAATCATATCATTAGTTTTGCCTAAATATGCTTAAGGGAAAATATGGGTTTTGGGTATATTTGATCCGTTTTGACATGTAAATTCATTGTTTTGGTGTTTGTGGTTAGTTTGCTATGTTGCTATGACTGTTTGGAATGATTTGTGGTTGTTTAGAATAGTTAGATTGGTCGAAAACGTCGTCGAATGGCGTAAACAAGTCGCTGGAAAAAGTTGCAGAAAGTTGTGTAGGGTTTCGGATCGGATCGGGTTAGGGGCTCAGATCGGATAGGAGAGCTGGGCAAGGAATCCGAACCGAACCGAAGTCTGGCACAAAGGAAGTTGGCAAGAAGGAAGGCCATTGCTTAGAGTTGGAGTTGGACAGAGGATCGGATCGGAGCTAGGGAGCGGGATCGGATCGGAGCAGGCAAGCAAGCGGGATCGGATCGGAGCAGGCAAGCTGGAGCAGGAGGGACGAACCGAACCGAATGGAGCATGGCACACCCGAACCGAACCACCTCAGAGCATCCGAACCAAACAGAGCTAGAAGGGGAACAACGAACCGAGCCGCACCCAGGAGCGTACTAAGAGGCACTAGACCGAACCGAACCGATGAGGACTGGAGCACTATGTATATCTGAACCGAACCGCACGTGTGTTATTACTACTAAGCGACGACTCTTTTGAAGACCAACTCCAATTCGATCAAAAGCCGAGATGCAAAGGAAGTCCAAATAGGAAGTAGAACTCAGGATCCAGTTGGGAACCAACGAGTTGACTTCATGAGTTGGGCTTTGCTGCGGGACGTGTGCCAAGGGGCTGTCGATGTCTATGTCTTTGGATCACTATGTATGGGAGGTACGTGGACGGATTCAGGGCCAAAGTGACCTAGGTACGACTAAAGGCTATAGACCAATGAAGTGGGGTCATTTGTAAAGATTTGGTCATGACTCCATGTGGTGAGCTTGGTAGTAGCAGTAGTTGTACAAGTCGAACTCCGTCACTACTTCGATGGGTCTAGTGATTGATAGTGGTGGACATCGTATGCTTTACGCACTGAGTGAGAGATGTGAGGATGGTTGCTATGCTTGATTTATTTGCCATCATTATGACATGCACACCCCACCCCCGTATTCTTTACACTATTTGTTATGGCACCTTAGAGTATTGTACGGTATGTAGTACTAACTCTTTGGTTGCAAGTCCAGGTTCAGGTATGGTTTAGTATACCTGTTATTGTTCTGTTTAGCTGCTTATCGCTCATACCAAACTTTTTGTCTGACCCAGAGTTTTATGTCTCTTCTTATTACTCTGGGTGCTCTCACGAGCAGACTAGAGACAGGTTAGCTGGGTATGCACGAGTAGCTGATACGGAGACGAGCAGGAGGCTTTCACGTATGATGCATATAGTATTCTCCCTGTGTTGTCGAAGATCACTGCTTGGGTATTAGTAGTGCATCTTCTACTTTAGCTTTCTTTTGCTTTAGAGACAGTAATTTGGAAAGTTGTAATAAGATGTATTTGGATTTCCGCTGCTATGTTGGTTTAGTTTTCAGCTTATGCACTGTCTCGCCTGTTTTATGTCAAGATTATGTTATTATTATATTTTGTTCCATGCGTTGTGAGACATTCTATAGGTTCCTTGTTAGTTCATTCCCTTCTTTCCTTTCTTTGGCGACCGTTCCGTGCTAGTCGGGCATGTGTACAACGCACCTTCGGAGGAAATGCAGGCTAGTGCGGGCGGGCCGTCACACTTGGTATCAGAGCTCTAGGTTGCGTAGTTAACCTAGGGATGTCATGAGGGAGAGATAGTATACGTATATGAGAGTGCGTATTTGTGATTATTTTGGTTTTCAAAAGCTATGTATATATATATACTATTAGTATAGCTAAGGATGAAGTCGCACTGCACTAGCACCGCTATGGATATGGTTAATCGTTTTCTCTTTACAGATTAAACGATGAGCCGATACGTAAGAGGTGCCGCTAGAGGAGCCAATAATGGGAATGCTGCTGACATGAGGACGATGTTTACTGACCTCATGAGAGAGATGCTTAGGGATGTGCAGAGGGCAGCTCCCAATAATGGTAATGGTGGTGGTCCAATAGTGCAGGCGCCTAGGGCCGATTTCGCCAAGCTGAACAAGGATTATACTAGTCTTGGTGGGAAGCTGTTCCACGGAACAGAGTCGGCTACGGATGTTCAGGATTGGTTGGATAGCTGCGAGCGTATCTTCGAAGATTTGGGTATCGAGGATGCGATGAAGAGAAGGCTAGCATCCCATCAGCTGCAAGGACGGGCAATGAATTGGTGGAATGCTATAAAGGCAGCTACTCCCGAGGATCAGATTACTTGGGAGCAGTTTAAGGTTCGCTTTAGCGAGAAGTTCATTCCAGCTGCTCAGAAGTCAGCGTTGTTTAAGAAATTCTTGGAGCTCAAGCAGAATGGCCGAGCTGTCTCGGAGTATATTTCCGAATTCGACACTTTGTCGAAGTATGGGTTATCTCTTATTGATACTGCCGAGAAGAAGAACGAGAAATTCATAACTGGCTTGGATCAGTGCTTGGGGGAGAGGCTTATTAACCACATCGATGAGACGTTTGAATCGATTGTGGGAAAAGCATTGAGGTCAGAGAATCTTTACCCTAAGTCGAAGACTGAGATTGCATCTGCAGAGGAGCCAAAGCCGCAAGCAAGTGGTGGAGGCAAGAGTGGTTCTCAGAATAAGAGGAAGCAGAACCAGAATATGGATGGCCAGAAAAAGAATAAGAAAGATGTTGAGTGCTTCAGCTGTGGTAAGAAGGGCCATTATGCTAGTAATTGTCGGGCCAAGCCAGCGGATAGGAAGTGCTTCAACTGTGGCCAAGTGGGACATCACAAGGACAAGTGTCCGCAACCCCCTAAAGAAAAGTAGATGGTGAAAGCATATGCCCTTAATGAAGTTCCTTCTTCGTCGAATGCCCCAACTGCGGCGGAGAAGGGAAAGAATGTCGTCATCCAAGGTAAGCTTTCTGTTTATGATGTTCCTGTTAGAGTTTTGTTTGATAACGGAGCTTCTAGTTCTTTCATATCTAGTGACCTGGTAGATAGGTTGGGATTGGAGCCCGAGATTGTCGATAGACCTTTAGTAGTGACGAACTCAATTGGTGGTTCAACTAACCTTAACATGATTTGTCGTAATGTGGTCTTATCGAGTCATGGATGCATGTTTGTTTGTGATTGCTTTGTTTTGGGCTTTACTGGGTTTGACATTATTTTGGGAGTCGATTGGCTCCAAAGATACGGGGTGGTGGTAGACTATGAGGGTTTTTTGGTGACAGCTAGAGCGGATGATGGGCGGAGTGTTGTGTTTGGCGGTCTACCTAGTGATGGGGTAATGGCTAGTTTTCTAAATTCCCTCGACATCCCGCATAGTGAGTTGTCAGGTTTGCCCGTGGTTGGCCAATATCCAGATGTCTTCGAGGAAGTGACCGGGCTTCCACCACACCGAGAGATTGAGTTCCATATTGATTTGGTGAAATATGCCAGACCTATAGTGATGCCACTTCGTCATATGGCACCAAGGGAGCAGCGAGAGCTTGGGGTGCAAGTCAGCGATCTTTTGAAGAAGGGATTTATCAGAAGGAGTGTTTCTGAATGGGGAGCACCAGTTGTGTTTGCTACCAAGGCAGATGGTTCCCTTCGTTTGTGTGTAGACTATCGCGAGTTGAATAAAGTGACAAGGAAGAATAAGTATCCTCTACCACAGATAGATGATTTGTTTGATCAGTTGAGTGGCGAGAGAGTATTTTCTCAGTTGGATCTCGCGACAGGTTTTCATCAGCTTAGAGTGGAAGCTGAGAGTATAGCTAAAACGGCATTTCGGACGCCGTCTGGATTTTATGAGTGGTTGGTCAAGCCATTCGGGCTGACCAATGCCCCAGCATATTTTGTGGATCTTATGAATAGGGTATTCAGAGATCAGTTGAATAAGTTTGTTCTTGTGTTCGTGGACGATATACTCGTTTATTCGAGGATAGAGGAAGAACACAAGGAACATTTGAGGATAGTGATGGAGGTGTTGAGAAAACACCAATTGAAAGCAAAGTTTTCTAAGTGTCACTTCTGGAGGAGGGAAGTGAGATTCTTGGGCCATGTTGTTTCAGAGAATGGTATTCCGTGGATCCTGCGAAGGTGGCTACGGTACAAGATTGTTCTACGCCCAGGAATGCAACGGACATAAGAAGTTTCTTGGGATTAGCTGGATATTATCGTAAGTTTATCCAAGACTTCTCCAAGATAGCAGCACCATTGACTCAGTTGACCAAGAAGAATCAAACTTTCGTCTGGGACGAAAAGTGTGAGAATGCATTCAAGAGTCTAAAGGAAAAGTTGACATGTGCACCAGTGTTAGTCATCCCTAAGGAGAATGAAGAGATGACAATATATACGGATGCATGTGGCACAGGGCTAGGTGCTGTATTGATGCAAAAAGGTAGGGTTGTAGCTTATGCAGGTCGGCAACTGAAACCGCACGAGAAAAGATACCCTACACATGATTTAGAATTGGCAGCGATCGTGTTTGCATTAAAGATGTGGAGACATTATCTCTTGGGAGAAAGATTCGAGTTGTTTACCGATCATAAATCGTTAAAGTATCTCTTCTCCCAAAAGGATCTAAATCTCCGTCAGCAAAGATGGTTAGAATTCTTGGCTTCCTATGATTTCGACATCGCATATACACCAGGAAAGGGCAATGCGGTAGCCGATGCATTGAGTAGAAGACACGCCAGTTTAGGGGCTATGTTTCTACAATGGAAGCAACTGGAGTACATCGCTGGGTATGATTTCAGACCAAAGTGCGAATTGGATCCAGAAATGTTAGCAAGTTTGATGATCAGACCCACTTTGATTGAGCAGATTGGTTCCAGCCAGAGGAACAATCCTAACCTATTGGAAATCATCTCAAAGTTAAAGATGGGAATCGACGGAGAGATGAACAAGTATGGGCTTGATCGAGATGGATGGCTTAGAAAGAATGGAAGACTAGTTGTACCCAATGTCAATGGATTGAGAGATGAAGTGCTTAGAGAATGTCATCACTCAAAGCTGGCTATACATCCCGGTGGTAACAAAATGTATCGAGACATAAAGCAGACCTACTACTGGGAAGGGATGAAAAGAGATGTTGGGAAGTTTATATCCAAATGCATGAACTGCCAGCTAGTTAAGGCTAAGCAAAAGAAGCCTAGTTGTTTGCTACAACCATTAGAAATCCCAGAATGGAAATGGGAACAAGTGTCAATGGATTTCATTGATGGGTTACCAAGGACTAGATCGGGCCATGATAGCATTTGGGTGATTGTGGACCGATTGACCAAGAGTGCAAGATTTATACCCGTCAAGTCGAACAGGACAGCGGCTAAGTTAGCTGAACTATATATAAAGTGGGTAGTGAGATTTCATGGAATACCCAAGGGCATTGTGAGTGACCGAGATCCGTTGTTCACTAGTGGATTTTGGAAGAGCTTACAGGAGGCGTTAGGATCAGAACTACATCTCAGTACCGCGTATCATCCTCAAACCGATGGTCAAATAGAGAGGGTGAATCATATATTAGAAGATCTCTTGAGAGCCTGTGTATTGGATTTTGGCGGATCATGGGATGACCATCTGCATCTAGTAGAGTTTGCATATAATAATAGTCACCAATCCAGTATTGGTATGGCTCCGTTTGAAGCTTTGTACAGAAGACCGTGCAACTCAGCGTCATGTTGGGTAGAAACTGGAGAGAAGTTTGTGCTTGGACCCGATGTGATAAGAGAAACTTCAGCTAAGATTAAGATTATCCAACAGGGAATGAAGGCTGCCCAAGATAGGCAGAAAAGTTATGCTGATAAGAGGAGAAGAGAGTTGAAGTTCCCCATTGGCGACTTGGTGTTTGTCAAGATTTCTCCGTTAAAGAGCGTGATACGATTTGGCAGGAGAGGCAAGTTAGCACCAAGATTTGGGTGTCCATTCCCAGTTCTTGAACAAATTGGGAATTTAGCATACAAAGTTGAATTACCAGAGAAGATGGCAGGAGTTCACAACGTATTTCATGTTTCCCAATTAATGAAGTTCTTGCACGACCCAAATGTGACTATTTCACCTGATCAGTTAGATGATATCGAAGTTGAATCCGAGGCGGTTGGGAAGTGCAGGCCTATGCGTATTGTTGGGAACGATACGAAGCAACTTCGGAGGAGAGCAGTGAATCTAGTAAAAGTTCAGTGGGGGCGAGAATGAGAATGACTGTACTTGGGAGACAGAGGAGAGCATTAGGAAGACGTATCTAGAACTCTTCGCCTGGTAAGATTTCAATTTCAATTAGTCTTTCCGCATGCTAAGATAGGCTTGTTTTGTTTGTTTTGCATGTTTGATTGTTGTTTGTGGCTGGTAGGCATGCGGGACCCTTTGTATGTTTTGGGGTAAGGAATTTCGGGGATGAAATTTCTTAGGGGGGGAGAGTGTAACGACCTGCATTCTACGCATCGAAAGATCATAGAATATATATTTCTTTCACGTACGAAGCTGTATGGTCATGTAACTTTGGGAGACGACTATTGGGGTCATTTCCCACGTTCATGATTTTTCTCGATTTTTAAATGACCGTTTTGCCCCTAACTGATACTGTTTTGGCCATAACTTTTGACTGGAAAGGAATTTTAACCTGAAACCACTTCCATTAGATTTGTTTAATGGTTTACAATTCCGTAGAGTGGTCACATTAGCCAAACGGACTCACCGTTTGGGAGATATGGCTGAAACAAGTTTTAGATAGTGAAAAACAGCTTAATTGGGCTTAACCGGGTGATTAACAGCTAGGCCCAATGGGGGATTTCGGGATTAGAGATATTTGAGGGCTGCTAGGGTTAGGATTTCGGTTTTTCACTCATTTTCCAGCCGCCACAAACTCTCTCTTCAACCTAACAATGGCCTCCAACATCTAAATACACCTCTAATCACCTCTTAATCAAGTTTTGGCTAAAACTACATCAAATTAAGGCGGATTAGCACGAGAATCGAGGTAGAGCTGCTGTGTAATATTGGGGACAGCGCCAAATCGAAGAATATTTCAGTTTTGGGGTTTTATTTTAGGCTAAGGTGAGTGATTTGCATAGTTTTGCACTAATTACGGTTAATTAAGGGTAATTAGTGAAGATTAGCGAATTTATGCACTAATAAATTCTGGAAAAATATTTATAAATTCTAAAATAATGTTTTAGACCTCTGTTAGAAATTTGGTTTAATTTGGTTAAGTTTTACTAATCATATCATTAGTTTTGCCTAAATATGCTTAAGGGAAAATATGGGGTTTTGGGTATATTTGATCCGTTTTGACATGTAAATTCATTGTTTTGGTGTTTGTGGTTAGTTTGCTATGTTGTTATGACTGTTTGGAATGATTTGTGGTTGTTTAGAAAAGTTAGATTGGTTGCAAACGTCGTCGAATGGCGTAAACAAGTCGCTGGAAAAAGTTGTAGAAAGTTGTGTAGGGTTTCGGATCGGATCGGGTTAGGGGCTCAGATCGGATAGGAGAGCTGGGCAAGGAATCCGAACCGAACCGAAGTCTGGCACAAAGGAAGTTGGCAAGAAGGAAGGCCATTGCTTAGAGTTGGAGTTGGACAGAGGATCGGATCGGAGCTAGGGAGCGGGATCGGAGCAGGCAAGCAAGCGGGATCGGATCGGAGCAGGCAAGCTGGAGCAGGAGGGACGAACCGAACCGAATGGAGCATGGCACACCCGAACCGAACCACCTCAGAGCATCCGAACCGAACCGAGCTAGAAGGCGAACACCGAACCGAGCCGCACCCAGGAGCGTACTAAGAGGCACTAGACCGAATCGAACCGATGAGGACTGGAGCAATATGTATATCCGAACCGAACTGCACGTGTGTTATTACTACTAAGCGACGACTCTTTTGAAGACCAACTCCAATTCGACCAAAACCCGAGATGCAAAGGAAGTCCAAATAGGAAGTAGAACTCAGGATCCAGTCTGGAACCAACGAGTCGACTTCATGAGTTGGGCTTTGCTGCGGGACGTGCGCCAAGGGGCTGTCGATGTCTATGACTTTGGATCACTATGTATGGGAGGTACGTGGACGGATTCAGGGCCAAAGTGGCCTAGGTACGACTAAAGGGCTATAGACCAATGAAGTGGGGTCATTTGTAAAGATTTGGTCATGACTCCATGAGGTGAGCTTGGTATTAGCAGTAGTTGTACAAGTCGAACTCTGTCACTACTTCGATGGGTCTAGTGATTGATAGTGGTGGACATCGTATGCTTTACGCACTGAGTGAGAGATGTGAGGATGGTTGCTATGCTTGATTTGTTTGCCATCATTATGACATGCACACCCCACCCCCGTATTCTTTACACTATTTGTTATGGCACCTTAGAGTATTGTACGGTATGTAGTGCTAACTCTTTGGTTGCAGGTCCAGGTTCAGGTATGGTTTAGTATACCTGTTATTGTTCTGTTTAGCTGCTTATCGCTCATACCAGACTTTTTGTCTAACCCAGAGTTTTATGTCTCTTCTTATTACTCTGGGTGCTCTCACGAGCAGACTAGAGACAGGTTAGCTGGTTATGCACGAGTAGCTGATACGGAGACGAGCAGGAGGCTTTCACGTATGATGCATATAGTATTCTCCCTGTGTTGTCGAAGATCACTGCTTGGGCATTAGTAGTGCATCTTCTACTTTAGCTTTCTTTTGCTTTAGAGACAGTAATTTGGAAAGTTGTAATAAGATGTATTTGGATTTCCGCTGCTATGTTGGTTTAGTTTTCAGCTTATGCACTGTCTCGCCTATTTTATGTCAAGATTATGTTATTATTATATTTTGTTCCATGCGCTATGAGACATTCTACAGGTTCCTTGTTAGTTCATTCCCTTCTTTCTTTTCTTTGGCGACCGTTCCGTGCTAGTCGGGCATGTGTACAGCGCACCTTCGGAGGAAATGCAGGCTAGTGCAGGGCGGGCCGTCACAGGTTAATTAGATAAGTGTTATTTAATAAAATTTTATTCAAAACATTTAGTGATGTTGTATATCTATAAAATAATATGGTAACTGTCATTCTTTTTTTTGGACGGAAGGATTTTCGGAAATTTTTACTAGTCTTAAATTTCGGGGCGTTACAAAAACAATCTTGTCCATTCGATTTAAATCGGATAAGTTCTACACATATTTATTTCACTTATTTTTAATTCAAACGCTACTTAATTAACGTTATCAAATTTCCTTTATTATGTGATTTGATTCCGCTTATAATGTGCGTTTATTATCAAATTCAAACGTGCATTACTTCTGATATTTATACATATATATATTTATATGAAATAAACAAATAAATACACACAGACACATGCATGTTACTATTCTAGAATTAATTCTCATCTTTTAAGCATTAACATTACATTTGCCAACATAAAAAAATCCGTTTATCTCTCTTTTAATTTCAATAATGACGCGTTAACTTGTCAAATTCAAATGTGCTTAATTTATAAAGTTTATATTATGCATATTTATATAAAATAAGTATATACATGTGCGTTTATATGCTCTATTAATCTTGAATTAATTCCTTTATAGCACACTCTATTTAGTAATTTATAAAGTCATGCTTATACAACATTAGTTTTTGATTAACTTCCATTAACTCTTCTGTAATGTTACATTTATATAATGTTAACATTTATTGAATCTCATTTGTTATTTTATAATGTTACATTAATAGCACGTTAACATTTTAATTAATTCCATTTATATTTTTGTAACATTATGTTTGCATAATGGTAAGTTCTCATTTATTTCTCATTTATTCTGCATTTATATCTTTCGTTTTAAATTCAAACGTTAATTAGTTAACGTAATCAATTCCATTAACTCTTGATTTTATTCCCTTTTTGACATGGTCTATTTGTAAATTCAAATGAATGTTATATTTGAAACTAATGCATGCATATATTCATATAACAAATATATTCATGCAGAATTACATGTATAATTATTTTTCGATGCAGAACTTCGAACGTCAATAACTTTTTCGTATGAACTCCATTTGAAATATATTATAAATGTAAACTGATCAGAAAATCGCCACAAGATCTATCATATAAATATCAATGCCAAATTCTGATAACTCCAAAAATATTTATTTTCATTGTTCAATGTTAATTTAATTGTTTAATTATTAAAAAATGCAGGATGTTATACTAGCCAAGAAGTGTCATAAAGATCCATAATATACATGTAATCCATTTCAACTGGGTGTAGTCTAGCTCTAAAATATGTATCATCATCATCATCAAATACATTAACATACACATTAGGATGAAACAACTACACACAAATATAAGCTAAAAGAAATCCACTCTAGAATCATCATGAGGTATATACTGTAATAACTCGATCTGACTAGAGTATTGTAAATAATAAACGAGTCAGTCTAAACTATCCAGACATTTAGCATAGTAAAGGGTGCATAATATAGAGTGATCTCAGCATACTGAATAAGAGCATGTAACAACATCACAACAGCTTATAAAGCAATAGATCCATAAAGTACCTTTAACGATATTGTGCACATACAAAATCCCATTAATGAGTAAGAATGCGGAAAAACATGAGATTTAACAATCTCAAATTAAACCAAAATGATATTGTTCACATATCCCTAAAATTAGCAAACTTATTAGCTCGTCGATTACGCTTTCCTCAGACCATATGCACACTCAAAATAGACCTATAAATGTATTCATAAATTGGTTCACCTCTATAATCAGGTTTATAAACCCACTAATTAGGAATCCCCCAAAACAGATCTATAATATCCCCATAAGTGAACACCCACCATAACAGCCTTGAAAACCTTTCAATAATCCGTGATAGCAGCATAAATATCCCAGAGTCTACGATAAGCAGCACAAATTTCCCATAATCCATGTCATGGGCCATGTTTGAATGAAATTTAACCCGTCAGCTAGTGCTCACATACTTACGAATGGTAAGCACATACAAGACGTCCACGGGTTTACTTGAACATTTACTACTATTTAGTAAACCTCACTCAAAAATGCCATAAGTGGTTTCAATCGAGCAAGACATTGATTTAATTTGGTATAGTAAACGCGAGTGTCCCGTTCTACTCATTTTACTATGCCACTTAACTCAATTCCTTACCTAATTGATTTCGTGCACATATATATTAGCTGATAATAATTTTAAAATCATATATACATTTACATACACATATACAAGAAATTATACTTCTTTAAATTAATCTAAAGCTAAAAACTCTTTTCGATTTTAAGTGTAAGATTACATGCGTGAGTCTATTATGGAACCATGATTTTTCCTCCAAAAATGAGGCCAAAAAGAATTGAGTGCAAATGAGTCTCGTCTATACAAAAATAATGATCTAAAAAAAAAATACCCGGATGTAATATGCATTGTTATGCACAAAGGTGTTAGAGAAGGACATAGGAATAACTACTCGGTTTGGTATTCGAATGGGATCTCGGATGACTACACGACGACCTAGAGTTGTGCTTCAGGTCATCCACCGATGGATCGGTCCAGGAGACTAGTGAATCGATGTTTATGCTTAAAGCATATCCCCAGGCATTTTTTTCACCATCTGGGCCTCCATTTATGTTTGAATTTGATCTCAAGGATGCCATATCATGCAGCTGGACAATATCAACTCGTCCATCATGCATTTAAGTCATAATTCAAGAATCAAAGGGGAATAATTATGCAAATTCCCTACAATCAGAAAACATATAAGCTAAAATATCAAATGCTCATTTAATTTCATAAATTAATCAGCCATACATCCTTTTGTTACCCATTACTAAAGCATGAATCTATGAACAATTTAATTGTTGAGAAAATTTACCTTAAATGGATAAAATCAATACAATAGCCCTTGAATTCTTCTAGAATCACGTCTAACAAGCTATATTACTATTTCAACCAGTAATCATGGAATGTGTCAAACCCTAGCTTCTTAAGATGTTGAAATCGATTAGCCAATTGTAGAATAGGATCAAAGACCTTACTTGGAACATTCGATACGTAAATTGACTAAAATCCATTGATTTCTACTTTGAATTTGAGAATTAGGGTTGATATTATGTAACATCCCGTAAAATAAGCATAAATCAGACATATGATTATATAATTTAAAATAAATAAGGAAAATTAATAATAAGCTAATAGGCTGAAAAATGAAATTTTGAGTAATTAGGAATTAGCCACGAAAATATTATTGTTACGTTCGTGGCAAGATTCTGAATCACTTTCATATTTTATTTACTGAAAACGGAATCTATATGCAAAAGATATTATTAAATCAAGTTGTGCGTAAATATTAACATACAAGGTTTGAATTTCAAGCAAATAAATATAGAGACTTGGAATATATCAATTGAGATAAGTACAAAAAAATATTCTTTTCGAATTCAAATGTGTGTGTGTACATTTATACACAATGGGGACAAGAATAATCAATATAAGCTAAGCAACCAATGTAACGAAAAGGAATTTCGCTCGATCCGAATCGATCGCTAAACCGACCAAGACCGTTCGAAACCCCTGATTGTTTTGAGAACACGACAGATCAGAACACAAACAGAAGAACATTTCATTGTTAGTTACAACAACTCCATCAGAATACAAGATTATACAGAGTATAAATCAATATATCACATTTACTAAATACCAGAGATTCAAATTACATTTAAATACATCGCAGCGGAAAACAATACAAAACACAACTGAAAACAGATACACGGATACAGAGATTTCTGAATACCGCTTCAGCTGTAAATCAGGATCTTGTGAATATAAATCTGCAAAACCAAAACTGCTAGCTGCCCGTGTCAAAATAAGGACACCAAGAGTTTAGGTTAAAACAATAAACTCCAGGTCAGTCATGGAACTGGTGTGAGAACTAAAACAGTTATTTAAAACTTTACTTCACATCAGATATATCAAGGGACCACGCCGTATAACACGGAACGGGTTTCCTCCCAAGAATATCAGTGCATATAACAAAACAGCGCAATGCTTTTTGGAAAAATGAAGATATTATAAGACCCAGATCCCATCACACAATGCAACGCAAGCCGAAGGATAGGGTTTTCCCTTATAATAGCCAAACATGCTTGGTACGTTAAAAACAAATCATTTATACTATTAAAAGTGCATAGTGTATAAAACAACTTCAAATATAAATGTATCAATCCTAGATGGCATGGGTACCATATATCATGTCGCCATACTAGGCTCTACAATCAAAACCACAAAGTCTCGTATTTGGAAATTGGATTTCCATCTATGAACCGAGGCAGGGGATCGTCCTCAACCAATTCGAGACGCTCTAGCCCGCCCCTCAGGAACATCCGCAACTGCCCCTTGGATCTTCAGGGCTGGTCCACTGATGTGGATTTTTATGCCTGAACACTGCATTTCCCCGCCCTTTGGGGCGTAAATGAGCCAAGTGAATCCATCGGATCCACATAGTCACTGATAAATCCGAGGCGCCTCGCAACAGCAACAACCACATAGGTGAAAATAGTATAAATGTCAGGGCTGGTAGGTCACTGACACCACCCTAGCTAGAAGGAAACGCATGCCCTCCCTGATGTCCTCTTCCGTTTCTGGTTCACAACCGGGGTGTGAAGCTCGCGATCAACGTTACTCAAAGCTATGCCACACAGGCGGTGCTTTGATCATCAACCACAAGACTTTGCTTTTCAACAGAAGCCCTGATCAATTGCCACTTAGGCATGCCACACAGGCAATTCACTCCATGCGATTGATATCCATTAATATATAACCCCTGAGATCGTACGTCTCAGAGAAGGGCGTTAAGCAAGAGAATAAATTCTCCGCCACCAAACAGATATATATTTAATAGAAATCAATCACACAGAATAAAATCCAATGTCAGACACACAGTCCATTTACAAGTTGGTTCTGGGTCTGAATGAAACCGAAGGCACCTTGTACCTCGCATATCCATCGATCTCCAAGTACGTCTCGACGATCACCAACTGATTCCCTCCTCTTGGGTGTACAACCCAATCAATATCATCAGTAATCACCCAAACGATGTGAAGACCTCCGGTCTTCGACCACCGTCTTCATCCTCGACACATCGTGGAATCAGTTATTAAGAATGGGATAAACCCGATCTTTCTGAATAACTCGCGTATATAATAAACAAGTGTTACACAAACACAACATACGCCTCATTCCAATTCAGAATATTCCTTTATTCAAATATTCTCATACTTTGGGAAAGGTTCCCATTAATTTTATCAAAGATAAATTCTTTAAATTTATTCTTTAATCTTCTTTTGAATATCAATTCAAACTAGTCGGGATTAGCGAACCACACCGAAGTAATCATTTATTTTAATTTCCCAATCCCAACCTATTCATCCCATGAAGTAAATCTGGTAATACTTCATATTTAACACCACAGTGTTATCGGTAAATTCAATTACCATTTCACGTTCAAATCTAATTAAAGATTTAACTATCGCCTGGAGCAAAACTGGTGATACTCCATTCTCGATCATTTCAATCTGATTAAAGATTCATTAAAACTCCACTTGGTTTTAATCTTCCCAAAAATCAATTTAATGATTATTTAACTTGGGAAATCATATCCTGTCTTTAACTGGGTTAAAGAACCAATGTCGTTTAAACACGGTTCACAATAAACCCAAAATCACATTCAAATTCAATTTCAATTAAATATCATTTAATTGGTATACTTCATTAAATCTAAATAAAAAGATTTAATCTTTTTCTCAACTGGGTTTAAGAACAGTGTTAATGAAGACACCATTCACGACAAACCCAAATCCCATTTGATATTAAATACAAGGTTCTGAATAGAAAATATATCGGCTTATATCCAATATCAAATTCTACGACCAACGAATATCGTATTGGAAATAACGATATAAATATAACTTTCAAATTTCCATAACAATATCCATATAATCACGAAATCCAACATCGAAATATTCCAAAGACAATTTCGATTCAAATCCATTCCATTTCAATTATTGGAAATTCTGGTTACTTTTAAAATCCCTTTCAAATTCAATTAATTTATTTCAAAAATAAATTGATTTTAATTCTAGATCAAAACTAGTTCATTTCGATAAAAATCTATTTTTATCTTTTCAAATATGGAGTTTTTCATCCCAATTCTTCCCAAATCATTTCTTATGATTTTACACAAATTATTCCTATTTTTAATAATTTTATCAAGGCCCGTACGGTCGATTTCCATCAACGGCCATCGAACTGCACTTACAGCGACCTTTTCCAAATTTGATTTGGACATATTTCCAAATCCAATCGTTAGATTTCTAATTTATAATATTCGTTAGAAAGATCTTTTCGGTATGAACCCAACGGATCCGATTTTAGGAGAATCCGACGGTCGGATCTCCCGTAATATCCATTCGTAGTCAATGGTCGAAATTCGCGAACTACCGCGGCGCGACGCGTTCTATTCAGGCCATTATATATTATATATAATATGTATAATATATACTTCGTCGATTTCCTTTTAAAATGTATTTTATAAATCGTTTTAAATTCGTTTTCAAAACGATTTCAACTTCATATTCAATTTCGAATAAAAATTGAATATTCCACATCATCGATATACAAATGATAATATTTTCAAAACGTTATATTTTGAAATCACTTCCTTTTCTATAATCATTATAAAAACGAATATAATCGATATAAATATCGTTCGCGTCAAAATGGCGCATATCTAATCAACATGGCTTTATATATTTCAATAACTTCGTTATTCTGTTCAACACATGAATATTCTTCAACACATGAATATATATTTTATTCAACACATGAATATTCTTCCTATTCAACACATGAATATTTATTCTTTTCACCACATGAATTTATATTTTTATTCAACACATGAATTTATATTTTTATTCAACACATGAATATTTTTATTTTATTCAACACATGAATATTTATCCTATTCAACACATGAATTTTCTATTCTATTCAACACATGAATTTTTATTCTATTCAACACATGAATTTATATTATTATTCAAACACATGAATATTTTTATTTTATTCAACACATGAATATTTATTCAACACATGAATTTTCTATTCTATTCAACACATGAATTTTTATTCTATTCAACACATGAATTTATATTTTTATTTTATTCAACACATGAATATTTATCCTATTCAACACATGAATTTTCTATTCTATTCAACACATGAATTTTTATTCTATTCAACACATGAATTTTTATTCTATAATATTCCTTATTTTTCAAATTGGAATGAGGCCCAATCAATTACCATATAATGTTAATTATATGGATTCCCTACAACACATGTATATAATAGCAATGATAAATCATCAACCATCATCCAGAGTGCACCACACAACTGCATAAGCACTAAATATATATAATTAATGCTTACATAGTCTGACAACCCATCGATTGACATACAACTAAACAATCGGGATTAGTGTACGTCAAATATCATCCCAATACCCGTGTGGGGTTTCAAATCAATAAACACAGATATTTATTTGTGCAGTTGGGCGATGTATAAAATTTATCGTCCCAATCAATATCAGTCAAATCAGTGTACATAAACAAATCGTCCGATTTGTTTATTACTATTTATTTTATATACACGTTAAAAATAATATTTTTAACTATAAAATATTTTCCACTATAAAATATTTTACTTCATTCCACATCACACAATCAAATTTCACAACACAGCAATCAAACAAACAAGTCATCCATGGTCTGTGGACGACGGGTGTCGGGTGCTACTAAGCACAGTCTGCATCCTAGTATATATTTCAACTAGAAATCAAAATAAAAGTGAGGAGTTCTCACCGATAGCTAAACCAAACGCCACGACTCTTCATGTGATGGCCCGCCCCGCACCAACCGACATTTACTCCAAAAGTGCGCTGTACACATGTCTAGTTAGCACGGAACGGTCGTCAGAAGAAAAGAAAGAAGAGAATGAACTAATTAATGAACCTGTAGAATGTCTCACAGCGCATGGAACAAAATATAGTAATAACATAATCCTGACATAAAACAGGCGAGACAGTGCGTAGGCTGAAAACTAAACCAACATAGCAGTGGAAATCCAAATACAGCTTATTACAACTTTCCAAATTTACTGTCTCTAAAACAAAAGAAAGCTAAAGTAGAAGATGCACGACTAATGCCCAAGCAGTGATCTTCAACAACACAGGGAGAATACTATATATATCATACGTGGAAGCCTCCTGCCCGTCTCCAGATCAGCTACCCGTGCATACCCAGCTAACCTGTCTCTATTCTGCTCGTGTGAGCACCCAGAGTAATAAGAAGAGACATAAAACTCTGGGTCATACAAAAAGTCTGGTATGAGCGATGAGCAACAAACAAAACAATAACAAGTATAATCCAATCATACATGAACCTGGACCTGCAACCAAAGAGTTAGCACTACATACCGTACAATACTCTATGGTGCCACTAACATACAGTGTAAGAAATACGGGGGTGGAGAAGTGCATGTCATAGTGATGTCAAACAATCAAGCATAGCAATCATCCTCACATCCCTCACTCAGTGCGTAAAGCCTACGATATCCTTTACTTTGGTCATCTAATCCTTTGGGCCATGACGGAATCCAATCCCGTACAACTATCATTATAAGCCCCTAATCTATCTGTCAATAGTGAACCAAGGTTACGGATACCGATAACCCCTTTGCACATGTCCCGCAGCAAAGCCCAATCATGAAGTGAACTCATTGGTTCCCATCTGGATCCTGAGCTCTAACTTCCATTTGGACTACCTTTGCATCTCGGGTTATTGGTCATCACTGGATCGGTTCGGTTCTCTGTCCTTTTTCTCTGTCGGTTCGGATCGGTATCCTCCAAGTGCTTCGGTTCGGGTCGGGGGTCTCCAAGTCCCTTAGTCGTACATCAGTTCGATTCAGGTCCTCCATGTCACATCGGGTCTGTTCGGGTCCTCCATGTCGCATCGGGTCGGTTCGGGTCCTCCATGTCGCATCAAGTCGGTTCGCCAACTGTCTTCCTTCCGTCCCTTGCTTGATCTTCTGGTCCGATCCGATCCCCATTCCTATTCCCATCCGCTCCGATCCAATCCCCCCTTCTCTAGCTCGATCTGATCCCAGTTCAACCATTTTGGCCTTCCTTTTTGCCACACTTTCCTCTTGTGCCAAGCCTCGGTTCGGTGATCCCTTGCCAAGTCCTCTATCCGATCCGAGCCCATTCCTCCGATCCGATCCGAAAACTTGCACTGTTTTTCTGCAACTTTTTCAGCGAGCGTTTTACGCCATTTGATGACGTTTTCGACCATTCTATCTATTATAATCAATCACAAAGCATACCATACAGTCATAGCAACAAGTAAAAGTGACCTCAAACACCAAAACATCAATATGATAGGTTAAAATGGATCAAACATAGCCAAAACCCCATATTTTCCCTTAAGCATGTTCAAGCATAATTAATGATAGAATTAGCAAAACTTAACCAAACTAACCAAATTTTCTTACAGAGGTCTAAAACAATATTTCAGAATTTTAGAATATTTTTCCAGATTTTAATCATGCATAAATTCGCTAATTATCACTAATCACCTCTTAATCCCCTAAATTCCGGGATCAGCAAAATTAGTCGAAATTAACCCAAATTCATATCAGAGTCACAAAATGATGTTTTAGAATTTTAGAAATTTTTCTAGATTTTTCTGAGTTATAATTTCGCTAATCTTCGCTAATTACCATAATTAGCCGTAATTAGTGAAAAACAATGCAAATCACTCACCTTTGCCACAAAGTAAACTATAGATCTGAAATAATCTCTGATTTGGATCCAATCCCTATGTGTTCCAGCAGCTCTATCCCAATCCTTATGCTAATCCACCTTGATTTGATGTAGATTAGGCTAATATGTGATTAGGGATGACAAAAAGATGTTTTAGAGTGTTTTAGAAGATGGAGGCCATTGCTAGAGCTTAAGGAAGGTTTGTGGCGGCTGAGAAAACTGAAATGAAATGATTTTCCTAACCCTTCCAGCCCTCTCATAACCCTAATCCCGAAATTCCCCTTTGGGCCTAGCTGTTAATCACCCGGTTAAGCCCAATTAAGCTGTTTTTCACTATCTGAAACTTGTTTCAGCCATATCTCCCAAATGGTGAGTCCGTTTGGCTAATGTGACCACTCTACGGAAAGATAAACCATAAAACGAATCTAATGGAAGTGGTTTCAGGTCAAAATTTCCTTTCCAATCAAAAGTTATGGCCAAAACAATATCAGCTAGGGGCAAAGTGGTAATTTAAAAATTGGCAAAAATCATGAACATGGGAAATGAACCCAATAGTTGTCTCCCAAAGTTACACGACCATACGACTTCATACGAAAAAGAAATAAATATTCTACGATCCTAGATACATAGAATGCGGGTTGTTACACTTCATATGTAGGAAATCTTCGCTGTGCTCGCCTTTTGTCACTTTCGTCGTCCGTGTTCGCTACATATATAAAAATCACAATTTTATATTCTCTAGTATATGAAAATCATATTTTTAATTCGCTACATATATAAAAATCACATTTTTATATTCTCTACTATATGTAAAAATTGAACCTTTACTTCGATGTTTACACTATAAAAATCATTTCTTTTCATATGTAAAAATCATATCCTTTTATATAAAAAAAAAATCAAACTTTCTCTATATAAAAATTCAAACTTTCTCGCTACTCAAACAATAAAAATCGTATATTTTCTAATCATAAAAATTATGTTTTTCTAATCAAAAATCATATCTTTAATTTCATTAAAAACAAATTGGAAATAAAACTTACAAGGGAAGGCTGAGGTGATGGGTTGGGGGAGGCTCGCGTCCAAGCGGTGGTAGGCCATGGTGGCTGAAATGGGCTGGAGCAGGTGGGTGTGGGGTTATTGCGGGCTGTTTTGGAGTTTAGAGGTAGGGACGAGAGAGAGGGGAGGTCAGAGGGGCGGCGCCAGAGATCGGAGCTTGGGCTCGAGGTGGTGGTCGCGGTCAGGCGAGGGGGTTGGGCGCGGTGGGCGGTTTCCGTCGTTGGGGCTCGGGGTCTTTCCGATCGAAGGGGAAAGGAGACAAAGGGGGGTGCCGTAGTTGGGGAAGAGGGGATCATCGGCGGTGGGGCGCCAGCTCCGGCCTAGCAGCGGCGATGGCGGTTTTCCTCCCCCCCCCCCCCCCCCCCCCGTCGTTCGCTTTTTTTTTATTTAACGCTTTGACCGATTTGAGGGAAGAGGGAGAATTGAGGGGATTATATAAATAATTAAGTGAAAATTAGCCTCACATCCTTAAAATTAAAGTTAATTAGGCTCACATCCTCCCCTTTGTAAACATATAAATTTCATCCCTGTTTTTAAAATAGCGCCTAGTAATTTCCACTTTTGCCCATATTGATATCTGCGTGTTTAATTTCGGATCTTATCCGATATTTCTTATATGCGATTACATTTTTATATCGCGTTTTTTTCCTCCTAATGGCGGCGGCTACTTCTTTCTTATTTGCGATTAAATTTTCATTCGTTTTTTTCCTGCTAATGGCGGCGGCTGCTTCTTACTGGCGTCATCTTCATCAAGGTATTTTTTTGTCTTTGTATTCTTTCGTTCTTACTTTTAAATTATCTGATTCATTTTTTTCTTCCTTGTTAATGGCGACAAATTCTTCAGCGTTTTAATCTGATGGAGCCATCATTTAAAACGAGGATGTTTCTTCTGACAGGTGTTTTATAATTGTTAGTATTTTTTTTGTGCACGGATTTCATTTTTCAATCTGAGTGTAAACGTATTAAATTAGTGTTAGAACACTTCGGTTGTAAATTTACTCAGAAAAATTGAGTATAAGTATGCATATATTCTACATATATGCATACAAATATGCATCTATTTGTATATTAGTCTCACATACTGTCAAAAATTTGCATACAAATGTTCATATATTCTTAATTTGTTCATATCTGTATGCATCTTTTTATAATTCATGCAGGAAAACATATTTTTTAAAAATATATTCATATATGTATGCATATATATAGAAAACTTGCATATAAATCTGCAGAACTATTGATATTTCGCTGAATTGTTTTATCATACGTGCAGGAAAACATATTTTTTTTAAATATAATTCATATATGTATGCATGTATATAGAAAACTTGCATATAAATATGCAGAATTATTGTTATTTTGTACGTATGTATTTATATTAATCTGAAGCTATTTATGTAATTTGATTATTGCACATTATGCTTATTAACGGTTAATTTTTTTTTTAATATCAGTTCTCCTCCAAAATGTAGAAGAATGCCTGGTCCTCCATCTTCGTCAAAAATTTTGAAATCTGCAGTTGATTCTACGGAGACTACTAGCTGATGTTCGTGCAATAAGCTGGGTCTTAACTAAAGAGCTTGTTCTTCAAAAGACCATTAGATCTGCTTTGTTTATTTTATTTTTAAGACACTTGGTTTTAGTGTTTACTTTTACCATTTGTTGTAAACATTTATGTGATGTAATAAAATCAGTTCAGTATTTTGTTGTAAATTTGTTTATAATTTCCAGTTTTCGTTTTGATCTGAAATGTATTGGTAGCAGTTAGTATTAATATTAATATTGGCAGCAGTTTCTTCTCAACCACTTGTGCAAATTTATGTATTAATGTATGCAATTAATCTACATAAATGCATAAATGTATGCAACTATGAAAATTATATGTACGCAATTAGTATTTGTATTGTTTGCATATTTGTATGCAAGTAATAATAATATTTTCATATAAGTATTCTAGTATTTAACTTCTGCAATTAAATTTGCAAATTTTCAAAATATTTGCATACAATGATGCTAATATTTTGAATAACTGCATACCAATAAGTAAAAATTCCAGGTTATCATATAGAAACAAAATAACTTGAAACCCTACATAATTTTTCCCAGTGATTCATTGTTGAAAATAATAATCAACAGCCCGTAGTTTTAAAACAAAACAACAATACAAATATTCACAAAAATTCTTGTACTAAACGCACATAATCAAGAAACTTTTATTACAAAATTTATTTGTTTACGCAAGAATTCAAACTTTTATGAATAAATAATTGCACACTTTTACACAACATCTCTAATTATCTGCATACAAATATGCAAATATCTGCTGATATTTGCAAACTTTCCATCAACACAACACAACATTTCATATTTGGTTACAATAATCCACAATTAATCTGACTAACTAAATTCCAGTCAGGGGCAGCGGTGGTTCTCACTTTGTGGTTGGATGCAGTCTTGTGGCTGTAGATGTTTGGTGGGGGTCGGATTGGGGAAGGAAGATGAAGAGGAGGGTTTGTCGAGGGCGGTGGGTCCATCGGTGGGCGGTGCGGCGTCTGGTGCAGGGGGAACGGCGGCGATGTCAAATCGTAGGAGGTAGACGACTGGAGTGATCGAACGGTTTGCAAAATAGTGGGATTAGGGTTTCAAGTGAGATATAAGGAAATATTGACTGAGTAAATGATGCGTATCGTTTTGGATAGTTTTTTAATTTCATAAGGGTACATCTGGTATTTTTTCAGCAGAAGTTCAAAAACAAGGATGTATTTTATATTCTTTTTATCAGCGGTTTTTTTTTTATATTTTGAAACTTAATAGGGACTTGTAAAAAACGCACCCAATAATTAATTTATTATTTAATTTATTTCTCTAAAAAGTTGAAATCTCGTCCAAACTCAAAATGAGACCCAACGACTGTCGCCCCTAGCTAATTACCCCCATTCCGAACACAATGGGATATGTATCATAAGACAGTTTGGCTGTTTTAATCAGTTTTCGTTTAAATTAAAATATAAATCTATATATTCAATTTTAAATGTACACTTCAATTTACCGAGACCACATACCGACTCTAAAAATTCACAAAAAATATTTTCTAGCTTCATATTGACGATACGGTCCTAACAAAACTAATTTCATCGAATTCTGAGACCGTTTGAAAAATGGTCATTTTCCAGTCGATTAAAATCAACTTAAACTGGTCAAAACACGTTTTCCTTTGCCACGCCCACATATTGATTCAGAAAATTACGAATTTTGGAACCTAGCACTAATTTGACATCCCGGATCTAACAAAAGTGGTTTCATTGAAAACTGAGGTCGTTTGCAAAATTTTCATTTTTAAGGGCCAAAATTCCATAGCGACTACTACGAATTTTCAACTGGGCATATCTTTTTATCCCCGCTATGAAATTTCAATTTTTCGGATTTGTTGGAAAGATATTCTCAATTAGATTCTAATATTTTTGGTTTCGCTAAAATTCGGTTTATTTTGAATCCTGTACATTCATTTGAACTTTGAAATCGAAATTGCAAACTACCACGCCATTTTCAATTCCTTTTATTATTAAAAATAAATATTTATATTCTAACAACGATTCAAACAAATATATTCATTCTAATTCTATTCAAAATAAATTTCTCATCGTTATTATTTAAAATAATTCATTTTAAATATTCAGAATTCACTAAAATTGCCAAAATAAAAATTTTAAATTGGCTCGGATTTCTTGGTTATTACAATCTCCCCCACTTAAAACTTTTCGTCCCCGAAAAGGAACGAAGCCGAAAGCTGTTTTACAAATCAACTCAACTTTCTTAATTTTCATTATGGCTTGAGTTCTTCAACTTTTCAGTTTCTCAGAACTTTTCAAATTTTTCAAAAAATTGGCTAACACCCTAAATTTTCGAAAAATTTCGCCATAACCTCCCCTACACCGGGAGCTTCGGGATATTTCAAATAGCCTCCCATGGCCCTCACCAATCCAAAAAGAAAAGGAAACAACCAAGCGGTTAGCCAACCGGCTCATAAAATCATCCAAACCCAAAGAAATACAATAAACATGTACCTATTTGTCGTGCAAACAATTTTATTCCTCTTCTCTAGCCTCCTTGCTATGACCTGTTCAATGTAAGTACATGTATATGCATGCAAATGCGACAAATTTTCAATACAATTCACTATTTGGTTCAATTTGGCTAAATGGTTCAAATTTTACTTAATCAACCAATAATCAAACAACACAACCAACAATCAATTAGCTGATTAACGTTTCAAATTCATAATTTTGATACATAGTCAAAAGTCACATTTTTGGTGCCAAATCACAACCATAAGCCCTATCTAATTTTGGTTCTCACACCAGTCAATTGGAAATATATAGATATCCCACTTTCGACACTCGAATATAAATGCTGATGACGACTAGTCTATCATCAGTATCATCTCCGGGCGACTAGAGTGTGATTCTATATCTATCCAGTATATTAAAACTTCGAATACACGTGGATCAGACGTATATGCAAAATCTTTATATATTGGATTGTCCAAATTCAATATAAATAAATACTCAAATACATTGAATAAAGTTTAAATTTTCAAAACAAAAATTGTTTTCATTCTATTTTTAAAAAAAATATCACTCTTCACACTCGTTCTAGGATACTACTGATCCTATCTCTAACGAGTCATTCTCATTGGATATTACTAATCCAATCTCCGATGAATTCTTTCGTTCGGTTCTAATATGTCTTGTTCTCGAGCTTTGTAAACCAAAGCTCTGATACCAAATGTAACGAAAAGGAATTTCGCTCGATCCGAATCGATCGCTATACCGACCAAGACCGTTCGAAACCCCTGATTGTTTAGAGAACACGACAGATCAGAACACAAACAGAAGAACATTTCATTGTTAATTACGACAACTCCATCAGAATACAAGAATATACAGAGTATAAATCAATATTACACATTTACTAAATATCAGAGATTTAAATTACATTTAAATACATCACAGCGGAAAACAGTACAAAGCACAATTGAAAACAGATACACGGATACATAGCTTTCCGAATACCGCTTCAGCTGTAAATCAGGATCTTGTGAATATAAATCTGCAAAACTAAAAATACTAGCTACCCGTGTCAAAATAAGGGCACCAAGAGTTTAGGTTAAAACAATAAACTCCAGGTCAGTCATGGGACTGGTGTGAGAACTAAAACAGTTATTTAAAACTTCACTTTAAATCAGATATATCAAGGGACCACGCCGTATAACATGGAACAGGTTTCCTCCCAGGAATATCAGTGCATATAACAAAACAACGCAATGGTTTTTGGGAAAATGAAGCTACTATAAGACCCAGGTCCCATCACACAATGCAACACAAGCCGAAGGATGGGTTTTCCCTTATAATAGCCAAACATGCTTGGTACGTTAAAAATAAGTCATTTGATACTATTATAAGTGCATAGTGTATAAAACAACTTCAAATATAAATGTATCAATCCTAGACGACATGGGTACCATATATCATGTCGCCATACTAGGATCTACAATCAAAACCGCAAAGTCACGTATTTGAAAATTGAATTTCCTTCTATGAACCGAGGCAAGGGATCGTCCTCAACCAATTCGAGACGCTCAAGCCCGCCCCTCAGGAACATCCGCAACTGCCCCTTGGATCGTCAGGGCGGGTCCACCGATGTGGATTATTATGCCTGAACACTACGTTTCCCCGTCCTTTGGTGCGTAAATGAGCCAAATGACTCCATCGGCTCCACATAGTCACCGATATATCTGAGGCGCCTCGCAACAGCAACAACCACACAGGTGAAAATAATATAAATGTCAAGGCTGGTAGGTCACTGACACCACCCTAGCTAGAAGGAAACGCATGCCTTCCCCGATGTCCTCTCCCGTTTCTGGTTCACAACCGGGGTGTGAGGCTCGCGAACAAACGTTACACAAAGCTATGCCACACATACGGTGCTTTGATCATCAACCACAAGACTTTGCTTTTCAACAGAAGCCTTGATCAATTGCCACTTAGGCATGCCACACAGGCAATTCACTCCATGCGATTGATATCCATCAATATATAACCCCTGAGCTCGTACGTCTCAGAGAAGGGCGTTAAGCAAGAGAATAAATTCTCCGCCGCCAAACAGATATATATTTAATAGAAATCAATCACACAGAATAAAATCCAATGTCAGACACATAGTCCATTTACAAGTTCATTCTAGGTCTGAACGAAACCGGAGGCACCTTGTACCTCGCATATCGATCGATCTCCAAGTACGTCTGGACGATCACCAACTAATTCCCTCCTCTTGGGTGTACAGCCCAATCAAGATCATCAGTAATCACCCAAACGATGTGAAGACCTCTGGTCTTCGACCACCGTCTTCATCCTCGACACATCGTCGAATCAGTTATTCAGAATGGGATAAACCCGGTCGTTTTGAATAAATCGCGATATAATAAACAAGTGTTACACAAACACAACATACGTCTCATTCCAATTCATAATATTCTTTATTCAAATATTCTCATACTTTGGGAAAGGTTCCCATAATTTTATCAAAGATAAATTCTTTAAATTTATTCTTTAATCTTCTTTTGAATATCAATTCAAACTAGTCGGGATTAGCGAACCACACCGAAGTAATCATTTATTTTAATTTCCAAATCCCAACCTATTCATCCCATGAAGTAAAACTGGTAATACTTCATATTTAACACCACGGTGTTATCGGTAAATTCAATTACCATTTCACGTTCAAATCTAATTAAAGATTTAACTATCGCCTGGAACAAAACTGGTGATACTCCATTCTCGATCATTTCAATCTGATTAAAGATTCAATAAAACTCCGCTTGGTTTTAATCTTCCCAAAAATCAATATTAATGATTATTTAACTTGGGAAATCATATCCTGTCTTTAACTGGGTTAAAGAACCAATGTCGTTTAAACACGGTTCACAATAAACCCAAAATCACATTCAAATTCAATTCCAATTAAATATCATTTAATTGGTATACTTCATTAAATCTAAATAAAAAGATTTAATCTTTTTCTCAACTGGGTTTAAGAACAGTGTTAATGAAGACACCATTCACGACAAACCCAAATCCCATTTGATATTAAATACAAGGCTCTGAATAGAAAATATATCGGCTTATATTCAATATCAAATTCTACGACCAACAAATATCGTATTGGAAATAACGATATAAATATAACTTTCAAATTTCCATAACAATATTCGTATAATCACGAAATCCAACATCGAAATATTCCAAAGACAATTTCGGTTCAAATCCATTCCAATTCAATTATTGGAAATTCTGGTTACTTTCAAAACCCCTTTCAAATTCAATTTATTTATTTCAAAAATAAATTGATTTTAATTCTAGTTCAAAACTAGTTCATTTCGATAAAAATCTATTTTTATCTTTTCAAATATGGAGTTTTTCATCCCAATTCTTCCCAAATCATTTCTTATGATTTTACACAAATTATTCCTATTTTTAATAATTTTATCAAGGCCCGTATAGTCGATTTCCATCAACGGCCATCGAACTACACTTACAGCGACATTTTTCAAATTTGATTTGGACATAATTCCAAATCCATCTGTTAGATTTCAAATATCTAATATTCATTAGAAAACTCTTTTCGATACGAACCCAACGGTTCTTGTTTTAGGAGAATCTGACGGTCGGATCTCCCGTAATATCCATTCAAAGTCAATGGTCGAAATTCGCGAACTGCCACGGCGCGTTCTATTCAGGCCATTATATATAATATATATAATATATACTTCGTCGATTTCCTTTTAAAACGTATTTTATAAATCGTTTTAAATTCGTTTTCAAAATGATTTCAACTTCATATTCAATTTCGAATCAAAATTGAATATTCCACATCATCGATATACAAATGATAATATTTTCAAAACGTTATATTTTGAAATCACTTCCTTTTCTATAATCATTATCAAAACGAATATAATCGATATAAATATCGTTTGCGTAAAAATGGCGCATATCTAATCAACACGGCTTTATATATTTCAATAACTTCGTTATACTATTCAACACATGAATATTCTTCAACACATGAATATATTTTATTCAACACATGAATATTCTTTCTATTAAACACATGAATATTTATTCTATTCACCACATGAATTTATATTTTTATTCAAAACATGAATTTATATTTTTATTCAACACATGAATATTTTTATTTTATTCAACACATGAATATTTATCCTATTCAACACATGAATTTTCTATTCTATTCAACACATGAATTTTTTTTCTATTCAACACATGAATTTATATTTTTATTCAACACATGAATATTTTTATTTTATTCAACACATGAATATTTATTCAACACATGAATTTTCTATTCTATTCAACACATGAATTTTTATTCTATTCAACACATGAATTTATATTTATATTTTATTCAACACATGAATATTTATCCTATTCAACACATGAATTTTCTATTCTATTCAACACATGAATTTTTATTCTATCCCCAAGTAGTAGTGTGTCCAAAGCCATAGCCAAAAATAAGAGGTTCCAAGCTATACATCACAGGGTCTTCAAGCTTGGAAAGATGAATGGTCCAAATTAAGTTGAGCTGCTCCCTCTCTAGGTACCTGAGGGGGAGGGAAACGAAAGAAAAGAGAGCGAAAGAAAAATGGGTCAGACATAAGTCTGGTAAGCCCAGTGATTATTTAGCATGTAAACTGATAAGAGAACCATGACTTGAATAAGCTGGACACATGACAATAACAAGGAACAAAGGTAACATAGGATAAGGCAAGATAAACAAGGTAAGATAAACTAATCATACTATCGCACTCATATCCATATTATCTGCACCTACTAGATATTTCAACCATCATCATGAGTTCAAACCCAGTGATCCTTTTTTATCGATCGGCTCCTACTCGCACGCGTTTACTTCTTGTGTCATACGGACCCGCTCGATTGTAGATACCTGTGCTGGTCCCACCATGGGGTGTATCAAATCCTATGGTGGCAAACTGACATGATTCAAGATGCACAGTGTATAACCACTGATGCCCAGTGCCTGCTTTTTCCACTGCGGAGTACGTGCACGCACGTACTCCATCGGAACCTACACTGACGCACCAACCACCGTTGTTTTGACCGCTTATAATCAGCCCAGTAATCGTGCCCCACCCTGCCTAGTTCAGGGTACCATGATACATCTATGTGAGTTACTGCTGAAATGGGTCCCCGTTACTAGGGTTTCCTAATCAACATGTGTAATGACCCGCATTTTCAGCGATATAATAATTTATTTATTTAATTATTTAAAAGGTGATTAAGAGGATTTAATGGTCGTTTAATTAAATAAGAGTGAATATTTAATTAAAATAATAATTTAATAATATATTTAATTCAGAAATAATCAAAAATAGCGAAATACACAGTATGGTGTAATTTGGATTATTTATAATATATAATTCAGTTTAGAGTTGAATTATATTAACGAATATATTATATAAACGAAGTTTGAACGTATAATTATATTATAATTAAAATCGAGCTTGAAATGGCGCGGCAGTTCGCGATTTGGCGATTTGAACTTCAACTGAATATACAGGATTCGTTTGAAGCCGGATTTCTGTGAAACAAGAAACGTTAGGAGCTGGTAAAGTATATTTTTCTAGTGGAAGAGAAAAATCGGGATTTCATCGTGTAGATTTTGATTTACGTCAAAATCAAATTTTAGAAAAGTCGCTGTGGAATTCCTTTATAATTTATTTATACTTATAAAAGGAATTTCATTATAAATCGAATATCGATTTAATCGGGATTTGAAATATCGAGTTAGAAATTCACATAGGAATATTCTAGAGCTGTATGGTATTCCACTGTGAATATAGACGATAATATTTATTTTTAAATATTAAATTTAATTGTTTTTAAATATATTTATATATTTAAAAGGGTTATTTAGAGCTTTAAAAATAACCACTTTTGCAAACGAAGTCGGAATTCGAAGAAACTAATTTTGTTGGATCCGCAACATCAAATTTTTGTTAGATTCCAAGTCCGTGATTTTTGGGGTCACTGTGTGGCCGTACGGATTTTTAGAATGAAAAACAATCAGTATTTTGATGGTTAAAAATACGCTGTGTGAGCAAACGGAGTCGGAATTCGACGAAACCAGTTTTGTTGGATCCGTAATGTCAAACTCTAGCAGTATGTCTAGTTTGGTGATTTTTGGGCATCAAAAGCGATCACAGGAATTTTTCAAGGCTTATATGACAATATAAAATAAATAAAATAAAAATTGTATGGATAAGGATGTTACAACAAACCACAATTTTACATTATAAGGACACCATCTTGTTTCCTAACCTAATTTCCATCTTCCCACAGTCAGAGAAAACCCGCCGTCATTATTTCCACCTTCAGCAAACATTTCTTGTCTTCAAAAATCCATAACAAATCCAAACAAAATTCTGTAAATCCTAATTTATATAGATTCGAGATGCTCAGGTCCTTCTCTTTATTTCTGTATAGCATTTGAAGGGTTCGAACACAATCCTGTTCGCAGCTTTTAACCACCGCAGCAGCTAGGGTTCACATCTTTGAGGAGCTAAGGCCTTGAAGCTCGAGTTCGAGGAGTGTTTGGGGTTTGTTAGAGGATTTTGCACTTCATATGTATTTTTGGGAGTTAACCGAAACAAAAGGTGACGCGTTCAGGGTAGACGCTGGTGAATGTCGTGAGGAGGAGAACGAGTTCGAGTTTAAGGGTTTTGATATGGATTTGTAGATATTTGGATGAGAAGTTCAAAGTTGTTTTCGGTTGTGAAATCCATGGAAGAATGGAGGAGCTATGGGAGGAAGAAGATGCGGCGATGGTGTAATTGAAGTCCTGGAGGTCGCGTTTTTAATTTGGCGAAGAAGGAAATTATTGAACGCGGGTCTGGGCTGAAATTGGTGGATGGGCCTTATGTTAAAGGTGAGCCCAAAAGGAGAAGTAGAAATTTAGTTTTAATTCAAATTAAAATGCTCGTATAACTTCAGAAATTGATAACTTTATCATATGGTATCGAAATCAACGAAACAAGATCCGTTGGGATCGTATAGATGAACACTACCCAATGGAACTGACTGGGAGTGGATTGGAGCCCATTACAATTTATAGCAAAATAAATTGTCTGTCTGAATCCAGCGATGGTTATCGTTATTAACGATGATCGTCCAATGTGAGTAAAACTCACTAACTCTGTTCGGTTTATATTTTTATAAACTGTACTTTATTTTTGTCAATGCTAATTGATTGCTGTGTATTGATTGTTTGGGCTGTTAAATAGATTTGATTCAAAACGTAGATATAGTTATATATAAAAGTCGATAATCAAATACCGATTCAGTTCATCAGTATATTTCATGTTGGAATGAAATTGATGTATATTATGTTGTTTAACATCTGTGATGCAGGGAAACAGGTCGGAGGAATCCAACTGGATTCCTCAACAAATATTTTTTTTGTTTTTCATATATTGTGTATATGATGTGATATATAATCTGTTGTTGATTATATGTGTTTGAATGATATCGATCACCATTGTTTGGTATTTTAAATACCGTAAGAAATACAGAATGTAGAAAGGGGATTTTCAAAGCATATTTTGAAAATAATTTATTTATATAAAATCAATGGATTTTATATAAAAAAAGGAAAAAGGATTTTATAAAAGTTAATAATTATAAAATCAAAAGAGTTAAAGGAAATATATTTGTAAAATGAATATAAAGAAAATATATTTGTAAAACAAATATAAATGAGAAATATTTGTAAAACAAATATAAAGGAAAATGTTTGCAAAACAAATAGAAATAGAAAGGGTATATTTGTAAACCATTTACAAATAGAAATAGAAAGGGTATATTTATAAACCATTTACAAATAGAAATAGAAAGGGTATATTTGTAAACCATTTACAAATAGATTTGGAAAGGAAATATTTATTTGTTAAATAAATAGAAAAGATAAAAGAAATATTTATTGGTTAAATAAATAGAATTGAAAAGGGAATAGTTATTTGTTAAGTAAACAAATAGAAAAGGAGATAATTCAAAGGAGATAATTCAAAGGTGATAATTCAAAGGAGTTAATTCAAAAGTGTAAATCGAAATGAGTTAATCGAGTATTAGTTATTCGGTTAGAGTTAACCAGTTAGAGTTAATCGATTAGAGTTAATCAATTAGGGTTAACCAGTTAGAGTTGACCACTTAGAGTTAACCAGTTAGAGTTAGAGTTAACCAGTTAGAGTTAATCAATTAAGAGTTGACCAGTTAGAGTTAATCAATTAGGGTTGACCAGTTAGAGTTGACCAGTTAGAGTTAACCAGTTAGAGTTAGAATTAACCAGTTAGAGTTAATCAATTAAGGGTTGACCAGTTAGAGTTAATCAATTAGGGTTGACCAGTTAGAGTTGACTAGTTAGAGTTAACCAGTTAGAGTTAACCATTTAGAGTTAGAGTTAACCAGTTAGAGTTAATCAATTAAGGGTGGACCTGTTAGAGTTAATCAATTAGGGTTGACCAGTTAGAGTTGACCAGTTAGAGTTAACCAGTTAGAGTTAACCAGTTAGAGTTAACCAGTTAGAGTTAATCAATTAAGGGTTGACCAATTAGAGTTAATCAATTAGGGTTGACCAGTTAGAGTTAACCAGTTAGAGTTAACCAATTAGAGTTAATCAATTAAGGGTTGACCAGTTAGAGTTGATCGGTTAGAGTTAACCAGTTAGAGTTAGAGTTAACCCATAGAGTAATTAAATAGAGTTAATCGAATTAGAATTAATCGAAAAGAGTTAGTCGAAAAAAGGGTTATCGAATTTAGTTTTTCGAAAGGAGTTATCGATTAGTTTAATCGAAAGGAGTTAATCGAATTTAGTTGTTCGAAAAGGAGTAATCGAATATAGTATTCGAAAAGAGAGATTATCGAATATTGTTTATTCGAAAGAAAGAGTAATTGAATATTAGTTATTCGAAGTGAGTTAATCGAATATGAATTATTCGAAGTGAGTTAATCGAATATTAGTTATTCGAAGAGAGTAAATCGTCGAATTCGATTATATCGAATTCGGGAAAGTACTTATACTTTCGGGTGTTTAAATCAAGATTTATTTATTTATAAATAAATCAGACTAGGTAAATTATTCAAAGTAAGAAATAAAAAGTTAGATGCTAAGTTAAATATTTCAGAAGTAAGGATTATAACGTTATCGTTATAATCAAATGTTTCCAGTAAAGAAATGGATTTGTGAATAGAATACGAAAGTTATGTAAGGAAGTTTGTTAAAGATTAAAAGATAAACTTTGACCATTTCGAAGTTAAAACGTTGTTCAGTTAAGGTCTGAGAGGTAATTATACCCCAACTTGATTGACTTCCTTCTTAACTAAGGAATGGTAAGGTTTGATCGTGAAGGAGTTTTGGAAACGTTTTCCAAATACGAATCGGAAATGTTTTCTGATAATAGAAAATAAGAATGTAGAATATATAGAAAACAGGCGATAAGTGAATTAATGAACTAAAGAGACAAATGTTAAATGATGATTGATCGATATAATTTCCATCTGGAAATAATGTCGTTGTTTGCACACCTGTTTTTCTTTGATGGTTAAATCACAGACTATTGAAGTTTTGACCATTTTAACGTTGTTAATATGGAGAGACCGGTTGGATTATTATCCGAAGAACCACTCTGTATTGGCATAAGCGTTGCGAATCATATATGCCAAAGATAATTGAAGACAGAGTAAAGTGCAAGGGTTGTTGTATAAATCTTAGATAACAGTGCCTAAGATGGATATACTGAATAGTGCCTTCGGTTTATCCAGTCCCAAGACGACCTGTATGGAAGAATGTCTGGCAGAGTATATCTAATAGATAACGTAAGTTGATCTCTTCAAACGTATTCACGTTTGGTGGCGGAGGAATTTGTTTCTCTTAGCTGTATACCCGTGGTATTTTTGGGGAAATAAATTTGTGATTTGGCAGGTATGACATTCAAAGTGAATGAAGATGTGGCATGTAAAAGATAAGCGTAGCTTCTAGCCTCACATCCGGTAAATGACAGAAATCGGGCAGGCAGCATGTCTATGTAGGTCGCACCTATTAGGTTGTATAATTACTTCTAAAAAACTATTGTGTATGCTGTCCCATTCTGGAAACGGTTGCTGATCCCAACCGTTGGTGATATACATTCGATACACTCAAGCGAAATGAGTGGTCGGTTATGTGTGGCCGGATTGCAAGATGTTCTTGTTGAACCTAGTGTATTCCTCTCTAGAGGTACACTAGCGAAAGGTGGTTCCATACCTTGTCATAGTTGGAAATCCATTACCCAATACGTGCTTGCGGTTTTGATTGTATACTATATATGTAGAACATGAGATGGAAGCATTTCTGCTAGATGATTATTATATTGTGGTTGATAGACATTATCATAATATCAAAAGGTTTTTGATATAAAGATATTTTGGATTCTCATAAGGGAAAACCCGTTCCGTTATACGGCGTGGTTTTATGAGATATCGTTTACTTATTCAAACTGTTTTACTCACACCAGTCCCATGACTGACCCAAAGTTTATTTTATTTTGTTTTCCCTAAACTCTTGGGTGCCCAATTTTGTACGGGCAGTCAAGTAGTCGGGAATTACAGATACTTGAAGAGCTAGAGCAGGAGGCTTCAGGATCATATAGCTATTGTTTATTTCCGCTGTGTTGTAAGTGCTGTACTTTGGAAATGATATGTATATTCAAGTACAGATTTATATTTCAAAGTTATGATATATATTATATGTTATTCACTCCGCTGTGAGGTTCGTGTTACTCTGATGTTGTGTTCTTCTTCTTCTTCTATTCTAAGTTTCTATCTTATCAATCCTCACCCTCTAATTTCTTTCATTAACTACCGGTATTTTTCGATGTTCGGTTAGTCGTCATTGAGTTATGGCGATAACCAAAGTCGCTAAAAACCGGGTCGTTACAACATGTTAAATTGGTTAAGTGTCCAAGTTAACCTAACCCCACCCATCAGTTTAGTTAACATGTTGTATTGGTTAAGTGTTGCCTTAATTAAATTAACCCTACCATTCCTGACTTAGCTTTAATTCATTCATTAAAGCACCAACCACTCACATTAGACAGGTATTGTTGCGGTCACTGGATGTGCCGGTTGGGTCGCGGCAGTTTTACACCGCAACTCAGTCTAACCTTGGGTCCTTTTGGGCTCGATGCACTAACCTCTCACATTAGATATATATTGTTATGGTTGCTGGATGTGCCGTGTGGTTTCGGGAAGTCTTACACCATAACTCAATCTAACCTCGGGTTAGGCATATTCGTCTTTTCTAAATTTTGCATATTTACAATTTTATATTTATATGTAAATTATTGTCATTCAAGTCAAGCCCCACTTTCCCTTTAAATCAAGTTAATAATTTTAGGTATAAAAATTTGTACCACTTTATGCCATAAAACATTTACATGTTTATGAGCCAAATATGCCAATTATATGTAATTTCATGTTTTTCCCCAACGATACCCCCGTTAAACGTTCGCATAAATCACATAAAATGTTAGGCTCGATACATAGCCTAACTTATACACAAAAGGGGAAAAAGAGGAACATGTAATAATTCCAGCATCATAAAAATATGGATCTAACTACACATGTATCATATGAATTTGGCATAGAACAATATACATTCAATTATGAACTTGCAAATTTAGATCTACTCAACATGAATCATGAAATAGGGGTTTTACATAAAACTACATAAACTTAAAAATTAGGCATGTAGTTGCGGACTTGCAAATCAGCTGAATCGAATTTAACATGAACCTAATCATATTAGCATGTAGTTTAGGTCATATATGTGATCATGGTTGAACTTGCACAAACATAGCAAAATTCCCAAATTGTCATACAACATATAGGTGTCATTACCAAATTATACAACTTGAAATGTTATTACCAATTTATACAATATGGTATGTCATCGTCGAATTACACAATATGATATCCATCGCCAAATTATACAATATGGTATGTCATTGCCAAATTACACAATATGATATCCATCGCCAAATTATACAATATGTCATCGCCAATTTATCATCAAATTACATACAACATGGTCACAAACTTAACATGATAAGAGTCATAGTCTTAATCAATTCAGTTTTAACAAAAAGGATATGCATAAATTTACATTAGGCATTGTTCTACATCCAGTTATTTAGTCACGATTCTAGTATCATTTAGGTCTAAATGATAACTAGACTTACAAAAAGGAGACTAGTCTTGTGTTCTGGGATCTGTATTCTGAAATTGGATAGCTCTCCTTTGTTGTAGACGTTGAATTCTCTATGTTTGAATTAGATTTGATTTGCAATTCCTAACTTGCTTTCTAGTTGATGGAGAATGGCGGCTACTCTAGGTTGAATGTTGACAGCATGACGGTCTTAGGAATATTTTTGTGTGGCTTAGGATTTATATTTAGGTTGCTTATATTGAAGTTTGATTTAATAGGAGCCGCCAGATTAACCTAGAGCAAATCAAAGCCATTCATACCTAAGAGAACCAACAAGAACTTGCCACACAAGCCCTAATGACACAGCAATTCGTCACACAACCAAACACGCCAGATTTCAGATCTAACCCGAGGGGGAGGTCGACCCCCAAGTCGACCTGTATGGGGGGAGGTCGACCCCCTAGTCGACCTGGCATTGGGCGGGAAAATTCCCGCCCAGCCCGCTTCTGCTTCTGATTTCGAATTTTGAATTTTCTGAACTTTAATCTGAGCTGTTTATTTAAATTCTTGAATCTTCTGAAGGTCATAACTCCTTCATACGGAGTCCGATTTACGCAAACTCGGACTCTATCTCAAGCAGAATTCCGAGACGAACATATTGGCGTAACCCGTTTCCCTTAATTCTCACATTTGTAATTAATTATTCTTTGATTCGTTACTTTAATGTTTACAAAAAACACGGGGTGTTACATTCTCCCCTCCTTAAAGGATTTCGTCCCCGAAATCTTCGAGTCAAGGAGAACATATATCCTACCTTCCAATCGTCCATCTACTTATCCATCAAACACAGGCGTCCATTGTCCTTGAAAAGACTTCTAATGCTTCATGATCATATGCATAGTGTGTGTACATGTCCTTATCTAATGCAAAATCAGGCGGTCTATTGATTCAGTTGACCTCCTAAATACAAGTCATGTCAGTGCCATGAGTCCGTTATGTATGCAATCATCCCCAATCATTCTTTCTACGTGAGTGCACAATCCTTCTTACAAATGCAACATCCACATGATAACACATCAAGTTTCAATCATATACAAGTACATATATGCATATGCAATACGAAAGTGACTGAGCAGATCTAACACCTAATGTGTGTGTATATGCATCCACGAGCAACCACTAGCAACCACTAGCAATCACTTGCAACCACTTGCAACCATTAATCATAACATGTTTCAAATATATGTTTACATCCATTGGTTTCTACCTAAGGATCAAGAATAGTACTGAGGAAAAAGATAGATATGAGCATGAACAGACTTAAGGAAAAAGGGGTCAAAGATGTACCCTAAAAAATAAAAGGGTAGGCTGCGCGTATCTTGGCCTTAGTCTCCCAAGTGCTTCTTCCTCAGCATCACTCCATTGAACTTTAACAAATTTGACTTCGCGGTTGCGTAGCTTTTTGACTTCGGTACCCAAGATACGAGTTGGAACTCTTCTCACAGTCTCCTCTCGTTCTACTTCTACTTCCTCTAACATGCTTGGTTCCACCACTTCCGCAGACTCATGTAAGCACTTCTATAGGTGAGAAACGTGAAAGACATTATGAACTCCAGCCAATCTTTCGGGCAGCTCTACTCTATAAGCCATCTTTCCAATCTTTTCAATGATAGGGAATGGCTCTACAAATCTTGGTGCCAACTTTCCTGTGGATTCAAAGTGAACGACGTTCCTCAAAGGAGATACTTTAAGGAAAACCCTGTCTCCAACCTCAAACTCAAGGTCGGTCCTTCTTTTATATGCGTAGGACTTCTGTCTATCTTGGGCAGTCTTCATTCTTCTTCATATCAAGTCCACATTCTCTGAAGTTTCTCTAATCATATCTGGTCCAAGTATGAGCTTGTCTGTAGACTCCCACCAACAAGTTGGTGATCGGCATGGTCTTCCATATAAAGCTTCGAAGGGTGCCATGTCTATGGTGGCTTGGTAGCTATTTTTGTAGGCGAACTCCACCAAAGGAAGATGATCCTCCCATGTTCCTCCAAAGTCAAGAATGCATAATCTCAAGAGGTCTTCTAATACTCTGTTCACCCTTTCCGTCTGACCATCGATTTAGGGATGATAGGCCGTGCTTAAGCATAGCTGTGTGCCTACAGCTTCTTGCAAGCTCTTCCAAAACTCGCTCGTAAAGATAGGATATCGGTCACTCACAGTGCTGGAGGGTATCCCATGGAGTCGAACCATCTCCTTAAGATAAATGGATGCTAAAGATGAGGCAGTCCTTCTACTTTTAATGGGTATAAAGTGAGCGCTTTATGTGAGCCTGTCCACTATTACCCAAATACTGGTATTGCCCCTTCTTGACCTAGGCAGCCCATCGACAAAGTCCATCGAAATGCTATCCCATTTCCACTGTGGGACCTCTAGAGTATGAAGCAAACCACCAAGCTTCTTTTGCTCCGCCTTGACTTGCTGGCATATCAAATACTTAGCGACGAACTCAGCTACATCACTCTTCATGCCATTCCAAAAGAAAACCCTTTTTACGTCTTTATACATCTTGTCTCCACCTGGGTGTATGGTCAACTTGGAATGGTGTGCCTCTTCGAGAAACTTCATCACCAAATCCTTTGCTTGTGGGACGCATAGCCTTCCATCCTGCCTCAACCAACCCTTATCATCGATGGAGTATCTATTGAGGTGACTAGAAGTCTCACCCCTAATTAGCTTATCCATCACATCAATTAGCCGAGGATCTTCACGTTGCGTGGTTCCTATTGAGTCCAAAAGAGTAGGCCGCACTTCTAGTGATGCTAACAAACCAGTCACATGATCGATGGAGGGTCTAAAGTCAAAGTTGGCCATGTATTCCAAGCTCTGCCTTTCTACAAAGAGAGGGCTTAAGGTCAGCTTCTTTCTACTCAAGGCGTCTTCTACTACATTGCCCTTGCCAGGGGTATAGGAAATCTCGAAATCGTAGGATGCCAAGAATTCCATCCACCTTTGTTGCCTGAAGTTAAGATCTTTCTACGAGAAAAGGTACTTCAACGATTTATGGTCAGTATACAATTCAAACTTCTCACCTAGGAGATAATGGTGCCAAGACTTAAGTGCAAGGACGATGGCAGCCAACTCTAGATCGTGGGTTGGGTAGTTTTTCTCATGTACTTTCAACTGTCTGCCTCCATAAGCTACTACCTTCCCTTCTTGCATCAAGACAGCACCTAGTTCCGTACCACATGCATCCGTGTATACGGTAAACATCTTGCTCCCATTCCGCAATGTCAGAACTGGGCCTGTTGTTAGAGCCCTCTTTAATCGTTGGAAAGCAATATCGCAATCCAAATCCCAATTGAAAGTTAGGTTCTTCTTCGTCAACCTTGTAAGTGGAGCTGAGATTTTCGCAAAGTCTTTGATGAACTTTCGGTAAAAGCCCGCTAGCCCGAGGAAGCTCCGGACCTCGGTCGCATTCCGTGTAACCTTCCAATCTTGCATCGCAATTACTTTTGCGGGGTCCACGGCTAACCCTTCCTTGGATACCACATGTTCAAGAAATCTCACTTCTCTCCAAAAATGGCAATTGTTGAATTTGGCTTTCAATTGATGTGCTCGAAGTGTATCCATGACTTGTTTTAAATGCTGAGCATGCTCTTCCTCACTCCTTGAGAAAATCAAAATGTCGTCTATGAAGACCACCACAAACTTATTGAGGAACTCCCTGAACACCCTTCTCATCAAGTCAACGAAGTAAGCGGGTGCGTTTGTCAGGCCGAAAGGCATGACAAGCCACTTGAAGAAACCATCTGGAGTTCTGAACGCGGTCTTATCAATACTGTCTTCAGCTACTCTTAGCTGATGAAACCCGGTAGCTAGGTTTAGTTGGGAGGAAACCGATGCACCTACAAGCTGATCGAACAAGTCGTCTATTCTTGGAAGCGGGTGCCTATTCTTCTTGGTCAGCTTGTTCAGCTCCCTATAATCAACGCATAGGCGAAGTGAACCATCCTCTTTGGTTGCGAATACTACTGGAGCACCCCATTCAGAAATACTCCGCCTTATATACCCCTTCTCAAGCAACTCTTTAACTCGCTTGCTGAGTTCTTTCCTCTCCCTTGGAGCCACGTGTCTAACGGGCAAAGCAACGGGTTTTGCATTATCAACGAGGTATATGCACAAGTCTATCTCCCGCTTCGGAGGTAAGCCCTTCACCTCTTCAAACACATCCGAGTAATCATAGACTACTCTAATAGACTGCAAGTTCTCAACAGATGCATCAAGAGATTCTAGATAGCTAAGCATAACAGAGTTCATGGGATTACAAGATATTTCGAGAGTATTACAGAGGCGAGTCATGAGTCTAACCACTCTCTTTTCACAATCGAGGATGGCACCATTACTGGATAGCCAATCCATGCCTATAATCAACCCATAGCCCGTGAAGCCCAAGACATAGGCATTACATCTAAACCCCACACTTAGTATATAAATTTCCAAATCCAAACAAATCATTGAAAAATAAGTTGAGCCCCCAATTGGATTTGAAACAACCAAGGGATCCTCTACTAAACTGGTGTCTAAGTGTAGAGATTCAACTAAAGCAGTAGATATAAAAGAGTGCGATGCGCTGGAATCAAAGAGTGTACGAACAGGATGATCAAAAAGATAAACTAAACTCTCAACAGAAACATTTCTACCTCGTTCTTGCGGAGGTGCCATGAGAGCGTGAACCTGCCCTCCAGAAGTAGATCCAGCTCTCTGCCCTTGCCCTTGCTTTCTTGGGCAGTCCCTAGCCATGTGTCATGTCTCGCGCAACGGAAACAGCCACCCATCTTCCTTTTCTTCTTCTTTCTGCAGTCCTTAACCAGATGTCCAGGAATGCCACAAAAATTACACTTCCTCTTATCACGGGGTTTGTTGTTCTTCCCGCCCTTCTTGGAATCTGTCTTCTTTCTCTGTGATCCTTCCACTTTCTTATCTTGAGGTACTTCCACCTTTATCTCTTTCTTGCCACCCTTATCTTCCTCTTGTAACAGTGCCATGTCCACCAGCCTCTCATAAGTCGCACCCATAGGTATATAGGACATAGCTACGTTGTGCAGTGGCTCATTCAATCCTTTAACAAAATGGAGAGCCTTCTTATGTGGAGTGTTCACTAACTCCAATCTGAACCTAGCCAGATGGTTGAATTAGTTAACGTATTCCTTGACTGACATACTCCCATGTTTGAGAGCTAAGAACTTCTCCATTTGTAGGCTTCATTCAGCTTGTGAGAGGAATTTCATTTTAAACCTCATTCTAAAATCCAACCAAGTTTCAATTGGTCTTTCAGCATTAATAACTTCCCACCAATAGGAAGCTTCATCTTTGAGCAACCATACCGCCAACTGTATCTTCTGCCTATCATCCACTTCGAAGATATCAAACAAATCCTCAGTTTCTTTGAGCCAGTTTCTTGCTTCCACGAAGGATTCATTTCCATTGAAGTTCTCTCCACCCATGGCTCGAAAGTCCCTACATATTTTTGGAAAGCATTTGCACGAGGAGGAGGAACCGCTGCAGCTGGGGGCGGAGTAACGTCTGCTGGGCCTGCGACATTAGCCCTAACCTTTAGGTACCTTCTGAACCAGCTAGGTACCGGCACGCCCTTGGAAGGTTAAGATCCCCAGACATGCCGAAACGAAAAAGGAATGATTCAAAACAAAGGATAGAAAGATAGTGCATATGGCTTTTGGGGGATTATGCCTTTTTAAAATAAAAACACTTTTTCTTGAAAACTGCTTCTTTAAACTTCTTTTTGAAAAACAGTTTTCAAAATTTTTATCTAATCTGGTAAACCTTTGCTCTGATACTAAGTGAAACACCCCACCTCCGTTAAGGTCACTCACAAAGGGAATGCCTTAACTTTGGTGGAACATTATAGGTAAAAGATACAGATAATTTACAAGACAGACATATATAAGCAACGGAAAAAGACTAAATTTATTTCATACGTAATTCATAACAAAAACATTACAGCAAACTGTCTCAAACCAACTTCCAAATCATTACATCAAAATCTTTGTCTTGATTATAACATAAAGAAGCATAAAACACAATAAAACTGCATAAATCCCCAAGTAGTAGTGTGTCCAAAGCCATAGCCAAAGACAAGAAGTTCCAAGCCATAAATCATAGAGTCTTCAAGCTTGGAAAGAAGAACGGTCCAAATTAAGCTGAGCTACTCCCTCGCTGGGTACCTGAGGGAGGGAGGGGAATGGAAGAAAAGAGAGCGAAAGAAAAATGGGTCAGACATAAGTCTGGTAAGTCCAGTGATTATTCAGCATGTAAACTGATAAGAGAACCATGACTTCAATAAGATGGACACAGGACAATAACAAGGAACTAAGGTAACACAGGACAAGCCAAGATAAACAAGGTACGATAAACTAATCATACTATCGCACTCATATCCATATTCTCTGCACCTACTAGATATTTCAACCATCATCATGAGTTCAAACCCAGTAATCCCTTTTTATCGATCGGCTCCTACTCGCACGCGTTTACTACTTGTGTCATACGGCCCCGCTCGATTGCAGATACCTGTGCTGGTCCCACCATGGGGTGTATCAAATCCTATGGTGGCAACCCGACATGATTCAAGATGCACAGTGTATAACTACTGATGCCTAGTGCCTGCTTTTTCCACTCCGGAGTACGTGCACTCCCGTGCTCCATCAGAACCTACACTGATGCACCAACCGCCATTGTTTTGACCGCTTATAATCAGCCCAGTAATCGTGCCCTACCCTGCCTAGTTCAGGGTACCATGATACATCTATGTGGGTTACTACTGAAATGGGTCCCCGTTACTAGGGTTTCCTAATCAACATGTTAAATTGGTTAAGTGTCCAAGTTAACCTAACCCCACCCATCAGTTTAGTTAACATGTTGTATTGGTTAAGTGTTGCCTTAATTAACTTAACCCTACCATTCCTGACTTAGCTTTAATTCATTCATTAAAGCACCAACCACTCACATTAGACATGTATTGTTGCGGTCACTAGATGTGCTGGTCGGGTCCGGGCAGTTTTGCACTGCAACTCAGTCTATCCTCGGGTTCTTTTGGGCTCGATGCACTAACCTCTCAAATTAGATATACATTGTTACGGTTGCTGGATGTTCCGAGCGGTTCCGGGCAGTCTTACACCGTAACTCAATCTAACCTCGGGTTAGGCATATTCGTCTTTTCTAAATTTACATATTTACCTCTTTATATTTATATGTAAATTATTGTCATTCAAGTCAAGCCCCACTTTCCCTTTAAATCAAGTTCATAATTTTAGGTATAAAAATTTATACCACTTTATGCCATAAAACATTTACATGTTTATGAGCCAAATATGCCAATTATATGTAATTTCATGTTTTTCTCCAACGTTACCCCTGTTAAATGTTTGCATAAATCACATAAAATGTTAGGCTCGATACATAGCCTAACTTATACACAAAAGGGGAAAAAGAGGAACATGTAATAATTCTAGCATCATAAAAATATGAATCTAACTACACATGTATCATATGAATTTGGCATAGAACAATATACATTCAATTATGAACTTGCAAATTTAGATCTACTCAACATGAATCATGAAATAGGGGTTTTACATAGAACTACATAAACTTATAAATTAGGCATGTAGTTGCGGATTTGCAAATTAGCGGGATCAAATTTAACATGAACCTAATCATATTAGCATGTAGTTTAGGTCATATATGTGATCATGGTTGAACTTGCACAAACATAGCAAAATTCCCAAATTGTCATACAACATATAGATGTCATTACCCAATCATACAACTTGAAATGTTATTACCAATTTATACAATATGGTATGTCATCGCCAAATTACACAATATGATATCCATCGCCAAATTATACAATATGGTATGTCATCGCCAAATTACACAATATGATATCCATCGCCAAATTATACAATATGTCATCGCCAATTTATCATCAAATTACATACAACATGGTCACAAACTTAACATGATAAGAGTCATAGTCTTAATCAATTCAGTTTTAACAAAAAGGATAGGCATAAATTTACATCAGGCATTGTTCTACATCCAGTTATTTAGTCACGATTCTAGTATCATTTTGGTCTAAATGATAATTGGACTTACAAAAAGGAGACTAGTCTTGTGTTCTGGGATATGTATTCTGAAATTGGATAGCTCTCCTTTGTTGTAGACGTTGAATTCTCTTAGTTTGAATTAGATTTGATTTGCAAACTTGCTTTCTAGTTGATGGAGAATGGCGGCTACTCTAGGTTGAATGTTGACAGCATGACGGTCTTAGGAACATTTTTGTGTGGCTTAGGGTTTAGATTTAGGTTGCTTATGTAGAAGTTTGATTTAACAGGAGCCGTCAGATTAACCTAGAGCAAATCAAAGCCATTCAAACCTAAGAGAACCAGCCAGAGCTTGCCACACAAGCCCTAATGACACAACAATTCGTCACACAGAGAAACATGTCAGATTTCAGATCTGACCCGAGGGGGAGGTCGACCCCCAGTTCGACCTGTATAGGGGGAGGTCGACCCCCTGCTCGACCTCCTGGTCGACCTGGCCTTGGGCGGGAAAATTACCGCCCAGCCCGCTTCTGCTTCTGATTTCGAATTTTGAATTTTCTGAACTTTAATCTGAGCTGTTTATTTAAATTCTTGAATCTTCTGAAGGTCTTAACTCCTTCATACGGAGTGCAATTTATGTAAACACGAATTCTATCTCAAGCAAAATTCCAAGATGAACGTAATGGCGTTACCCGTTTCCCTTAATTCTCACATTTGTAATTAATTATTCTTTGATTCGTTACTTTAATGTTTATAGAAAACACGGGGTGTTACATCCTTTCTCTTCTTCTTCATAAGATACAAGGAAGTTGTATGTGAATAAGTCTTATGGACTGTAAGGTGAATTGTATCTTTAATTTCTTAGGACTTGAGGAATTATAAAGTGGATATAGGCTTGGTTTGAGCCGAACCACTATAGAAACCTCATGTGTCTCCTGCAATTTAGTGCTTTTTATTTGTGATTTCTGATTATGAGGACTTCACACTGCATTTGGGTGTTAGTACCAGATTTCGGTCTAGCATCTGGCGCGCCAGGTAGGGGACAAACGACACAAATTCTTCTTCTGGCCTGAAAGGAAACAGATTATTTGGCTATCGGATCGATGGTCAAACGAAAGACATCCCAAGTAGACGATGTTGAATCTCGAGGCATGAGAAACGAGGCGAGCCAAGAGGCTTCCTCTCATGAAAATCCATCGGCGTACTTAACCACAGAAGAGATGGATAGCGTTCTCGCCGACTTGAGAACCCAAATGGCAAGGCAAGATGATCTCCTACGCAAACAACAGGAGATGATGGACGAATTATTTGCTCGAATGAATGGAAGACCGAGCAACAATTCGCAACTTGCTGGAAATGGCACGGATATGGCTCCAGCAGGAATAACGAACCAGATCGGTTCGGAGATACGAACCGAGGGCCAAAACCCGAATCCAGCACAGATGGAGACAGTGGGCATCCCCTACCTGGTCGGTTCAGACCCGATCCGACTTTCTACTGTACATGAACTTGGGGGCAGCAGCCTTCTCTCTGCAAATCAAGGCTTCGCTAGGGTTCTACCTACATCCGCTCCGGTTCGGATGGACCTTCAGGCCCCAGCTTTGGGTCAACAACAACCCAATGTGGCTCGGAACAGAGAGCCAAGTCCGGGACGGTTCGGACCCTCCGAACCACACACCACCGATCCGAACCGGATCACATCCCAAGTGCCTCTTTACTCTCTTGGAATCAACCCTGGGGGCACCAGCTCTGATCTAGGTTACTTGCAACAGCTTTTTGAAGGCGATCGACTCGCCAATCTCATTCAACGCCTCTTGAGTGGCCGCACTTATCAGATTGACGTGGATGACGTCAATCATAATCCATTCACACAAGAACTCAGGAATTCCCGCAATCCCCCAGATTTCAAACTTCCAGTTCTAGAACCTTACAACGGCAGGACAGATCCTACCGTGCATCTGATGCACTACACGCGTCATACGGAAGTTCAAATGGCATATGAAAATGTCATGGAAAAAAGCTTTTCCCTCTTCTTGACTGATATAGCTGTTATGTGGATTCGACTGCTGGAAACTGAATCGATCAACAGCTGGAACATGCTGGTCGCTCACTTTATTGAGCAATTTCGGGTCCACATCGCTCGACCCAAGAAGCACTACAAGAAAATATGATATATATAGCATTATATCATAGCCTAATAGTTAAAATGCTATATAAAAATTATTAAATAAATAATATAATAGTAAATTGTGCTATATTAAACGTCAATAATAAATAATCCGCTATGTCTACCCAAAACGCGGGAGTTGAAATCTAAGCGGGATCCAATTTCGGCGAAGTAAAAAAAAGGACCTCGAAAATAAAATTCCCTCCACTTCACTTTCGATCTCCAGCTAATCTATCAAAACCTAATTCTACCCAATCTTAATTTTTTGATTTACACCTAAAATCGATCCGTCAATTTTCAATTCAGTCTAACAACATCTCTTCCATAACTGGTTGCCATCTCGGATTCACACCAGGTACCTCCAAATCAACAGTGGATTTGTCCGCTAGTAGCTAATTTTTGGTTCCGATCCTTAGTTAATTAGTTTACCCAACCTTTCAATTTTTGTTTTTATAATATGGCTGTCGATTTATTCCGTGATTAAGTTTTGATGATTTGTAAGCTAAGTATTCATTGGTTGTAATTAGTCGTGGTGATGTTGATATCCAACAGTATATGCATTTTAATTTGCAACTTTTCCATAATACTGATGCATTTTTTCTTGTAAAGTCGATTCATTCACTCCAGTTTAGTAAGAACAACAGATCGTAGTGATTTATAGTTTTGTTTTCCCTTTCAGTTTTTTATCTGAAGTAGATTCCAGTATAATAATTAGTTGATTATGCTAGAAAATGTGTTGTTTTGGACTTTTTATAGGGAAAATACCTTTTTTTTTAAATAATAAAATTGTGTTGATATGTAACCTTGCAAAATATATATGCTCAAGCATCAAAATTTATATTTAGTCGATACTAATTTTTAGCCATTATTTACGATGAAGCTAGCAAGTCATCGTTTATTAAATCCATTACTTTGTTGTTGGCTCCTTATCAGACCGCATTTTGTACAAATGAACTTTGTCCACTGGAGTTGAAATAGCCGTAAATTCCAATATGATTAGTTCTGCCAAAGACTGGTCAGACTATAATGAATCTTAGTTCAGGAGTAAGATCGCAACACTTTCCAGTGTTAACCACAAGAACTTTATGAATCGTATTGGCTATTGTGAGGAAGAAAAGCCTTTTACCAGGATGATGGTTTACGAGTATGCTCCTAATGGAACACTGTTTGAACATATGCATATTGAAGAATCTGATCATTTGGATTGGTCTGCTCGCTTGAGAATAATAATAGGAGTAGCATACTGTTTAGACTGCATGCACCAACTGGGCCCTCCTGTTGTTCTGAACGATTTAACTTCATCTTCCACCTATTTATGCGACGATAATGCTGCCAAAATTATCAAACCTTCCATTCACATACGAAGGAAAAGAGCCAAACAATGAATTATCTTTTGAATGCTCAAGAATATTGAATTATAAACTATTAACTTTCGAAGGCAATGTGTACAAATTTGGTGTCTTATTATTGGAAATGATTTCGGGTAGGTTACCATATAGCAAAGATGACGGTTTACTCATGCTTTGGGCTTCGAGTCACCTAGTGGGTAAAAGGCCATTAATGGACGTGATTGATACTACCCTCGAGTCATTTGGTGCAGAACATCTTGCAGAATTGAGTGAGATAATCAAAATGTGTACTCATAGTGATCCGGAGAAAAGACCGAAAATGAAAGAGGTTGTTTTTAAGTTGAGAGAAATTACACAAATGCATTCCGTTACAGCTAGTCCTAAGCTATCGGCTTTATGGTGGGCAAGGCTTCAGATCATATCTACAGAGGGTGACAACTTAGATTAGTTTATCTGCAGATGTTTGTAGGATAATCAATATATGTATTATCTTGTTTGCATGTGATTTTTAAATAGTAGGATTTGTGCATGGTTTTCTGGTAGCACATCCTGTTGGTTTGTTGTTCAACTTCAAAGTTACTATATGTTAGCTTTTGAGGGAGAGACTAACAATCATGAACAAACAGATTTCGCATAGTTATTAAGATTTTATGTGAGATGTGAAGATTTCCTTTTTTTTTTAAAAAGTTTTGTCCAAGTGTCATAGAGCATATTAAAATTGAATGGGTAGAAAATAATTTGTACATCCTATAATCTAAGATATCATATTTTATGGGTTTTGTTAGTTTAGAATAATCATTATACGTGATGGTGAATCTATGTTTAGTAAAGTTGCTCCTTAGATTATACTGCCAAAATTAGTTGTGACTATATATCATGAACAACTAATAGATAAATATTATGTAGAAACTCAAAGTTATATTTCGATAAGCTCTCTGAAATCTCTATTGCGTATTTATATGCTTCACATGTTTGAACAGCTACGGCGTCGGCTTCATATCATCAGCAGCTTTCAATTTTCGTTTCAATACAGCAGTTTGCATATTTCTGTCATCGGTGTGTTCAGTTCCTATCTACTGCAACAATAAACCAGCATCTTCTATTCATGCCTATTGCAACAGAACACTAGCTAGCTATGTGAGTGATGCAACAGAGCACCATCTTCGCATTGTTCGGTACATGCATTTATAAAAGCACATAAGTTTAATTTCAAAATTCGTATAGATGCTAACATGTTAGAACAAGTTACCAAATTCTATAGCACAAACAAATCTAGTGTGTACCAGCCCAATGGGTGGAGCTAACATTTTAAGTTTGTTCTAAAAATCGTATAATATATAATGTCTTGAGTGGAAAGTTGAGACTATTAGCATTCACACACACAGAGAGAGACATATATATATTCGTGCTTAACTTCATAACGTGTTAACTCTGCAGTATGTGATTGGATCTTGCTAAAGGCATAACACAATTACAGCGGAAAACAACAATTCGAATTTCTTGTAAATCAATGCTTCAGGTAATAGAAGTCCAGCTTCAAATATAATATATGATGTATATGCTGAAAATTTGTTGGTATTATGTTAAATCAGCAAATTTGTTTCTGAAGTTTTATTTTTGTTTGTTTCTTTGTTGTTTGATTATCTCTGTCAGCTCAAATTTGTTTGTTCTACCTTCTCAGAAATCAATAACTTGATTTTGGTTTAAAAAAGAATAAATGCCTGTATTTTAGGAATATGATTATATTACTTTATAGGGATGGCGGCCCTATTAATTTGATCAAATCATATGTATTTTTTATATGAGTTTATTTGTTTTAACTCAGATTTGTTGTTTTCCCCATATTGACTTTTAACTTATGTCCGATCTTAGCCATTTTACGCCAAAAATGATTATACAATATGTCTTATGACAAACAAGTTGATACTGGATTCTTTGCAGTTATATTTTGATTGGTTGAAGCCACACATGTTGCATGCCTTTTTGTTTAACCTGTTTCTTCAGAATGCGAGGAAAACAAGCTTTTCTTTTCCATATTTTTTTAGATTTTCCTTACTAAGATTAGATTATACAATATGTCAATAATTTTACCTTTATTTGCAGACCCACTATGTATTCTTATTGTGCAACTTCAAGGATCAATTACAACAACATGTTCGTGTTTATGCGATGGAAGCAGTAATGGCTTGTTAGGAACTTGAACAATCTTTACAGAGCCTGACAGGTGATCTAATTCTCGTTATTCATTATTCAGAGTTCTGATTTGGTCTGCACACACATGATAGTGCATTATAAATTGCATTTACATGAGGCTAAAAAAAATCGTGTTCTCTTAGTTATTACGTACATCCACGAGTATGTTAGTTAAGTGGATTCAAAAAAAAAAAGTAATCCATAAGAATAAAAGCAAGTTTTAATAAATTAAATTTATTCTACTTATAATATAATTGGATGCTAGCACGTTTATGCAAGATTTTATATACAATAATAGAAAAACATTCATCCAGCAAAAGAAAATCAAAATAGTGCAGGCTCGGTTAATTGGTTATATGTCCAACGACGTCATGTTTGTTGGCTCTTTCGTTTCCCAAAATAAACACCTCCCGCGACTAGAGACCAGCCGTCATCATTTTCTTTTGTTGTGCTTTTTGGTGGTGCCAGGAGCTTTCTTCCGATCTACCCAAACGACAAATACTGCAGATAATTAGTTCATGAACAAGTAAAATAATTGATTGGCATGTGCTAACAAGATTACGTACCGAAATTTTGTATCTCAACTGTAGTTGTTGTTATTTTGAATCAATAAATATTATAAGCTCCTTTTGCGCGAAAAACTCCGTAATTATAGACAAAAAGATCCCATTTTCATATAAATAAATAAATAAAATCTAATATTTACATATCTACAAATTTTGTACCATCTATAAAAGTGAATATAATCTAGATAAAAAACCAGTGCTGCATAAATTTGCAAAATTTACAGCTGTGTTCATGTCATGCACCATCTATATAAAAGTCCATCTCCATAAAAGCTGGTTCATTTCAATCAGTAGAACATAACAGTTTTGATGTTTCAAATTGCAGTAAATGTTTTAGTGGTGAATACTGAACAATCATTTGAAGGATGCTACAAGTAAAATGGTTTCATTTTTTTTAGAGATGATCATAATATTTGGTCAAATAACTGTAAAAATTTATTGCATTTGGAATAATGTAGGTGAAAATAATTACATGCATGCTGCAAAGGGGACTGTCATTCTTGCATGTACGTATGTGATACAAAAAATTGTGTTAGTATGTATGGTATTGACTAGCAAAGTGTTTACATTATAACATCATCATTAAATCCAATTGTTGATTTATTAAATATAATGGGTTCATTCTTGGGCTACAAAGGGGCTATGTATTTGCATATATTTATGTGTGTAGGTGGAATCCGTATCCCCACTTATCACAAATCATTTTATAGGCATGACATAATGCAAGCAATACCATCCTTGCAAAATTATATATTTTTACGGAACTTTAACTGATTCAAAATTATATGTATGTATACATACACACACATATGTATGCATGCATGTCTATACGTATATATGTATGCATGTATATGTATGCATTTGTGTGCACTTTAAGGTCTGAATTTCCGCTTTCCGGTTCCGTTCCGTTCTATAATATTTTTTTGTAATTTCGGATCCTTTTCGTAAATTCCGGATATTCCGTTTCAATTCCGGTTTACTAATTCCAGTGCTTTTTCCTCCTCAAAGTTAATAAGTGTTTAGTATTGACACAAATCTAGCTTTGGTATATATGTTCATTTGTAGAAATAACATAATAAACATATTATTTTATATTAAAAAATTATTTTTAAACTGCTGAACTGCTTCAAATTAGAATATGCATTTTCTAAAATTTTACATAATGGTATTTATTAGACATACTTGATAGAATGTGTGATGAAACTGGAAAGCAGGAAAGTATGTTACTTGGACTTACTTCCACTGATATGACCAGGTAGCTTGATGTTTGAAAATTGATCCCAATTTGTACGTTTTGTTGTAAATATAGATTTGTTTGCCAGAAAGGTGCAAGGGTATCTTTGATACAAGAAATACTGTACAGTAGGATTAGCCTTCACCATGCTGTAGAAAGTCTTTCACCACTCTCAACGAAAAAAAATGAATTCAAACTGCCTGATTCCTTTTCAATTATTTACTCTGAAAAGCAACAGTAGATCAAAAAGTTTTGTATCCTTTTCTCATCTCATTAATTTTTCTTTTACATTCATCTTCCAAAATAAAAGTTTCGTTATCTTCAGCCATGTCCGAAACCGGGTTTCCAGCCAGATTCCATTCCGGTTCTGACCGGAACCGGAACGAAACGGCCGGAATCCCGTGGTACCGGTCGGAATTTCAAACCATGGTGCATGCATGCACATGCTTGCATTCGTGCGTGTTGTTTGCGGTGGGGGAAAGGGAGGGAGAATAACTTTACACGCTGTATTTCTGTTGGAAAATAGAGGAAGATATTTGATACTTAAGTATCGAGCATACATGTAGACAAGCATTCAATAGTCAGCCACCAGATAAAACTGCATCCAGAACTCAAGAACAATCAGCCGATAATAGTTAAAATAACAAGATAATACCACCAAATAAAACTGCATCCAGAACTCAAGAACAATTAGCCGGTAATAGTAAAAATAACAAGATGATTGAGAAAATACCATAGACTCTTTGTGGGACAGAGGATCCTACACCAGGCTTTGTTGATTTTGAAGCTAAACAAGAGAAAGAAGAGGAAAAAAAGAATCAGATTTCTTTTCATCTTTTTTTGACTGTGCAACATGTTCATATAGCGTAGGCAACAAACAAAATAATCAGCATACAAGCATAGGGAAAAGTCAAGTCTACTGTGATCAAAAATGAATATTTTACAAAATGAATCTTAGCAATTGGATATTCTTGAGATTACAACCTCAAAAATAAACACAATGAAATCGACATACCAATAAAAAAAATTATGTCGGTCATTGTGTGTATGCATGTGCGCTTTTTTCTCTCGTGGGTCTCAACAGTGGTTACTATAGGGGGGAGGGGGGGAGAACATAAATATTATTCAACATACAAACGGTAAACCATGCATCACTTTTCTAAATTAACAAATACGCAACCTCCAAATAGTATACCACGAAACCAACAGATAAGAAAGGTTTGAAGCTGTACCAACAAACATACCTTGTTTTTGTTTTTTATGACAGGTCGAGATATTTGCACCCTGCATTTCTTGCAAAGCAAAAATGTGCAATTAAAAAAGATAAGTACAATAATAGTTTATCTAAAATGCTATTAGCTCGCATTTGTGTACTTAACTAAAATGTGTAATTAAAAAAGAGAGTTTAACGATCGTAACTAGTGCAAGTGGACCGAAGACAAAGATTATTCTGCTCTTCTTTCAAAGCCAAATAATACAAAATTAGACATAAACGCAAGTCACTATTATTCCCAATTGGAATAATTTTATTCATGATTATTATGATGAGCAGACAACATTTGATTCAATAACTTGGACCCTAGTTTTAAATATATTTTTAACGTAAGTTATGCAAGTAGCTACCCTAGTCGGTTGAAGAAAGCGACCATAGTCTTGCTTCAGTGCACAATGCCACTGCCATAGGTGCACACACTATTGCCAATAAAATTGTAAACCTGTTAACACTCCTGTTATTTTATTGATGTTATTCAAGTACCAGCGACCCGAAAGAGCTCTCATCAGCCACACATGCACTCTTCTTCTATCGACCAATCCCTAGTCCCCGCTTCATGGCTTCCACTAGTCTCCACATGGTTAATGTCACTAGCTGAATTTTAGAATCAGAATGATTATAGGATTTATTTATTTGGGAAAGGAGGAAGTATATAAGCAAGTAATTTTATTTGAATGATGGTAGAAGCAGTGGTGTGGGGCTTACTTTATAATGAATTCGGACCGTGTTCATTCATTAGCTTTGTTGTATATGTGGGGTCATTTTGAGAATTGAAAATTTATGCAATCCCCACAATAGGATATCTGTAACACCCCACTCCCGCTATGATCACTCACTAAGGGAATGCCATAGCATCGGTGGAGTATTTTTGTGAATATAGAACAGAAAAATTACAACAAGACAGATATAAATAGTACTTGAAATTTTAAAACATCATCTCATAACAGCGGAAGTAAAACATGTCTGGTTACATCATAAAACCACAATAAAAGTCAAGTACAATATCCATCAAAATAAAGAAGTACATAATCCCACTCTCATACAATAGCCATGACAAAAGAAAAGAAACTGGGTAACTGGAGCTTTACATCTATCCAAGCTCCTAAAGACTGGAACAGCAATCCGATCAAGCTCCACTACTGCTAGGATCCACCGTAGGACCTGAGGGTTGGGAAAAAAGATAAAAACAACGGGGTCAGACATAAGTCTGAGCGAGTCCTATAACTTTAACAATACAATCATTAAAGTAACCAGAGAAGACATAAGCTTGATATACGGTGTCGTCTGGGAATGAATGGCTACACTAAGCAGCTTGGTAGACTTAGGATAAACTAAGAAATGTAAAGACGCATCTACCCTTCCAAAGGTAAATTACTAAACTGCACCACACCAGTCATTCCTAACTTAAAGGTTGATCCCACCCATGGACTTATAAAATTAACTTTATAGTTCTCGCGTACCCCTAGGTGACTGAGTAGACGCCACAGGGCCCTACAATCCACTAGGTGTACACACTACTCCCCATTCGATCGGCTCCCTAACGTAGATACCCGTGCTGGCCCCACTGTGGGGTGTACCATTCCCCAACGTGGCAACCTGATAAAATTAATGGTGCACGGCTTATATCTACACGATGCAACAACGTCTTATTTACCAGCCCGGGTCCACACACGCATATGAAACCCGTTGGTCATGCGTTGCCACCGCTAACCCATTTTGGCCTCTTATAGTCAAGCCCAGTATGCGTGTCCCGCCCTCGACATGGGTCGAGCCCACTAAGATACGTATGGGTTACTGGTTGAAATGGGCCCCCAGCACAAGCCACCCCCCTAAGCTTGGCCCACACACTAGTGTTTCCCACTTAACCCTTTAATCATGTTTAATTACATGTTCCTCTTTGGTTAAGTATTCTAATCGTATTTTCTATTGCCACCCAAGGCAACCCACTAGATTCCTCATGCCACCCAAGGCACCCACTTAACCCCTCATGTCCTTCTACATGCTAATATGGTTAAGTGTTTCTTAATTAATTAATTAATTAATTAAGATCATGACTTCATAAAGACCTCTCACATTAGACCGTCTTTTATGACTGCTGGATATGCCGGTTGGGTCCGGGCAGCCTTACGTCATAAAAAGGGTCTAACCTCGTGTCTTTACTTTAATCACGTATTTAATTTGTGCCTAAGACCTCTCACATTGGGCTAACATTTGTAGCAACTGGTTAAGCCGGTTGGGTCCGGGCAGTTTTACGCTACAACTGAGTCCAACCTCGTGTCTTAGTCGATTAATTACACCTAATTAATCACCCTCCTAATTTATATTAATTATCCCTAATTAATTAATCATGTTTTCCAGAATATGGGTAGACCTAACTCAATAGGTAAATTCCCAACTCCGTAGTGTGGGTACACCTAACTTAATAGGCAAATTCCCAACACATAGTATGGGTACACCTAACTTAATAGGCAAATTCCCATACTATGTTCATTTATTTTATGTTATGCATAATTATATTAATTTCACACAATCTTATTAACATATGCATTTAATTAACCCCATCGTTCCCACGTAATTTCGTTCTCATGACATAACACATATAAAAGGTGTCAACTTGCATATGTATGAACATGTTTCAAAGGTGCCATCTTGCATATTAACAAACACATAACTTGCATATGAACTTGCACAACATGTCACATAACTTGCATATAATCTTGTATAACATGTCACATAAACTTACATATTAACAAATACATGACTTGCATATAATATGTCACATAACTTGCATATAATCTTGTATAACATGTCACCTAACTTGCATATAATCTTGCATAGCATGTCACATAACTTGCATATAATCTTGTATAACATGTCACATAAACTTACATATTAACAAATACATGACTTGCATATAATATGTCACATAACTTGCATATGAACTTGCATAACATACTTGCATATAAACTCATAAACTTGCATATGAACTTGCATAACATACTTGCATATAAACTTGCATAACATACTTGCATATAAACTTGCATAACATACTTGCATATAAACTCATAAACTTGCATATGAACTTGCATAACATACTTGCATGTCATAATGTATGCATAAAACCAAACACTTAGCATGCATAAAATCAAATACTTAGCATGCATAAAATCAAATACTTAGCATGCATAAAATCAAATACTTAGCATGCATAAAATCAAATACTTAGCATGCATAAAATCAAATACTTAGCATGCATAAAATCAAATACTTAGCATGCATGAAACCCATCACTTAACTTGCATAAACCCACATACTTAGCTTGCATAAACATAGGGTTAACATTAAACATAGATTAGCAAACTAACATCATATCATATGACTTAAAACCCATTAATCCACATATAAAACCATATGATCTCATCATATCTCATCTACTTAGTTTAGCAATTGATCATTAAAGTGATAGAAACTCACAACTAGCAAATTTGCACTCCAAATGAAGAAGATTAAGATGCTTAGAATGGATTAGAGGTTGATTAGAGAGTGATTAGCTTGCAACCCTCTTCATAAATTAGTGGAGGCTCCTTCTAAGATTTAATTTGGCGGCATGTAGCCCTCAATCCTATTTTTAGTATGGATTAGGGTAGGTTTAGGGTGTATTTATAGATTAGGTGAGTGTTTTAGGCCCTTAGATTAACCCTAGATTAGATTAGGTCCGTCAGATTTAGGAAGTCTCTAGAACACAGCCCAGCCCTAGCCAGAAAACCAGACCTGGTGCACCCAGGCCAAGTGGCTCGACACCCCGTGTCGACAGGCAAGTCGACAGGCAAGTCGACTCCCCAGTCGACAGGCCTGTCGACAGCCCTGTCAACATGGCTAGGGCGGGAAGTTTCCCGCCTGGCCCCCAGCTGGCTCCCATTTCGAAATCTTAATTTGAATTTTAAATCTGTTTTGAACTTTGAATTTTCTGCAAACTTCATTGGGCCATAACCGGGCCATACGGACTCCGATTCTCGAAAACTCGGACTCTATTTTGCGTATTTTTCCGAGACGAACGCAATGACGCAGCCCGTTTCCTCCAATTCTCACATCTGAGATTATTTATTCTGTAATTAGTGAATATTAGTATTAACTGAAATTCGGGGTGTTACATTCTCCCCTCCTTAAAGGATTTCGTCCCCGAAATCTCTAAGCTAAGGAGAATGCATATCCTACCATCCAAACAACCATCTACTCAATCCATCAAACACGAGCATCCATTGTCCTTAAAACAATTTCTAATGACGTATGAGCATATGCAAAAAGTGTGTGTATATGTTCCCTATCTAATGTATGAACATATGCAAACCTTGATAGTGCCATGCATCCAATATGTATGCGAGAGAACTCTATCGACACATACAATATCTATATGAGTGCACAATCATTCACCAAAATGCATCATCCACATGATAACACAATCATTATTCATCCATAAATATAGCTATCTACACACAATTATATGCAATATGCAATATGAAGTGACTGAGCCGATCTAGTGTCTAAAGTGTGTGTATATGCATCCACGAGCAACCACTAGCAAACACTTGCATCCACTTGCATCCATCAATCATAACATGTCTCAAACACATGTTTCAACCATAGGTTTACCTTATCTAAAGGTCAAAAGCACTAACGAGAGGACATACTAAAGATAAGATAAGTACTAGACAACGATAGAGGAGAAATTAGAAGACATACCCTCAAAAAGAAATGGGTACAATGAACGCATCTTCGCTTCCGTCTCCCAAGTAGCATTGCTTTCGTCATCTCCCCATTGCACTTTAACTAGCTGAACTTCTCTGTTCCTCAACTTCCTAGTTTCTGACCCAAGGATGCGAGTAGGAGCTCGTCGAATCGTCGCATCACGCTCTACCTCTACATCTCTAAGCAAGCTCGGCTCTACCACCTCTGCGGTCTCATGTAAGCACTTCCTCAAATGTGATACATGGAATACATCATGAACACCACTAAGTCTGTTGGGCAACTCCACCCTATATGCCATCCGTCCAATCCTTTCCTTAATAGGAAACGGCCCAACAAACCTCGGTGCTAACTTCCCAACGGACCCAAAGCGAACAACATTTCTCAACGGAGATACTTTGACAAAAACCATGTCCCCAACCTCAAACTCAAGATCCGTCCTTCTCCGATCCGCATAAGATTTCTGTCTATCTTGTGCTGCCTTCATCCTTCTTTGAATCAAATCAATCTTCTCTGAAGTCTCTCTAACCATATCTGGCCCAAGCAAGATCTTATCCGTAGATTCCCACCAACATGTAGGAGATCGACAAGGCCTTCCATAAAGAGCTTCGAAAGGTGCCATGCCAATACTAGACTGAAAGCTGTTATTGTATGCGAACTCCACCAAAGGAAGATGTTCTTCCCATGTACCTCCAAAATCCAAGATACAAAGCCTCAAGAGATCTTCTAAGATACAGTTCACCCTCTCGGTCTGACCGTCCGTCTGAGGATGATATGCGGTGCTCAAACACAACTGAGTCCCTACCGCCTCTTGCAAACTTCTCCAAAACTCACTAGTGAAGATAGGATCTCGATCACTCACAATGCTGGATGGTACACCATGCAATCTAACAATTTCTCTAACATAGACTGAAGCAAGCCATGGAGCGGTCCTCTTACTCTTCACGGGTATAAAATGGGCACTCTTGGTAAGTCTGTCTACCACAACCCAAATTCCCGTATTGCCCTTCCTCGATCTCGGTAACCCATCGATGAAATCCATCGAGACACTATCCCACTTCCATTGCAGAACTTCCAATGGGTGTAGCAACCCACCGGGTTTCCTTTGCTCCGCTTTAACTTGTTGGCACGCTAAGCATCTAGCCACATACTCGGCCACATCTTTCTTCATACCGGCCCAGAAGAAAACTCTCTTCATGTCTTGGTACATTTTGTCTCCACCGGGATGAATAGTCATCCTTGAACGATGTGCATCATCCAAAATAGCCTTCTTCAAACCCTCATCTTGCGGTACACAAAGTCTACCGTCTCTATGCAACCATCCCCTATCATCTATGGTGTATCTACCCAAATGGCTGGACGACTCCCCCCTTATAAGCTTCTCTACCAACTCAACCAACTGTGGGTCGTCTCGCTGAGCCTCGCCAATCCGTCCCAAAAGAGTAGGTCTAACCTCCAAGGATGCTAACAAACCAGGTACAAAGTCAACAGAAGGTCTGAAGTCGAACAAAGAAAGAAACTCCAAGCTTCGCCGTTCTACGAACAATGGACTCAAAGATAGCCTTTTTCTACTCAAGGCGTCTGCCACCACGTTACCCTTGCCAGGGGTATACGCTATCTCGAAATCATAGGATGCTAAGAACTCCATCCACCTTTGCTGTCTTAAGTTTAAATCCTTCTGAGAGAATAAGTACTTCAATGATTTATGGTCAGTGAACAACTCGAATCTCTCACCAAGAAGATAATGGCGCCAAGACTTAAGTGCGAAAACAATCGCGGCCAACTCTAGATCATGGGTAGGGTAATTCTTCTCATGCACTCTCAATTGCCTCCCTCCATAGGCTATTACCCTTCCCTCCTGCATCAAGACTGCGCCTAATCCTGTCCCACAAGCATCGGTATAAACAACAAACGGCTTACTCCCATCTGGAAGCACTAAAACTAGAGCGGTGGTCAAAGCTCTCTTTAACCGTCAGAAAGCATCATCACAATCTACGTCCCATGAGAAAACCAGATTCTTCTTCGTCAAGCGGGTTAATGGGGCTAATATCTTCGCGAAGTCTTTGATGAACTTCCTATAATATCCTGCCAACCCCAAGAAACTTCTTACTTCGGTAGCATTTCTAGGAACTTTCCAATCCTGGATAGATACTATCTTTGCGGGATCCACGGCTATCCCTTCCTTAGAGACCACATGCCCTAAGAATCGCACTTCTCTTCTCCAAAAATGACATTTAGAGAATTTAGCTTTAAGACTATGTGCTCGAAGAGTCTCCAATACTTCTCTGAGATGTAAGGCATGCTCTTCTTCACTCTTGGAAAAGACCAAGATGTCATCCACAAAGACCACTACAAACTTATTCAGATACTCTCTGAACACTCTACTCATCAGATCAACAAAGTATGCAGGGGCGTTTGTCAACCCAAATGGCATCACAAGCCACTCATAAAAACCATCCGGAGTCCGGAAAGCAGTCTTCTCTATACTGTCCTCCGCCACTCTCAACTGATGAAACCCTGTAGCTAAGTCCATCTGCGAAAACACTGAGGCGCCAACCAACTGATCAAAGAGATCATCTATCCTCGGTAATGGGTGTCTATTCTTCTTCGTGAGCTTATTAAGTTCTCTATAATCCACACAAAGTCTGAGGGACCCATCCGCCTTCGTGGCAAACACTACTGGAGCTCCCCACTCCGATATACTTCGCCTTATGAACCCCTTCTCAAGCAACTCCCCTACTTGCTTATGAAGTTCTCTTCGCTCACGAGGAGCCATGTGGCGCACTGGCAAAGACACTGGTTTGGCATTATCTACCAAATAAATTCGGAAATCTATCTCCCGCTTCGGAGGCAAACCCTTCACCTCTTCAAACACATCCGGATATTCCCGGACCACTCTGACAGAACGCAAACTCTCGACCGAAGCATCGAACGATTCAAGATAACTTAGCAAAACAGATTCCATGGGATTACAAGAGATCTCGAGAGTATTACCCAAGCGGGTCATAAGCCTGACAACTCTCCTTTCACAATCAAGAACGACACCATTACTGGATAACCAGTCCATGCCCAAAATCAACCCATAGCCCGTGAAGCCCAATACAAAAGCATCACATCCAAACTCAACGCTAAGTATAGAAATCTTCAAACCCAAACATATCATAGACAGATATATGGAGCCCCCAATTGGGTTTGAAACAACCAAGGGATCATCAACTAGACTGGTGTCTAAGTGCAGTGACTCAACTAACGATGATGAGATAAAAGAATGCGATGCGCCAGAGTCAAACAAAGTACGAACTGGATGATCAAATAGAAAAACCAGACTTTCAACGGAAATAGTTCTACCTCTCTGCTGAATCGGTGGAACTGAGAGAGCCTGAACTTGCCCCCCTACCCAAGCTGGTGCCATAAGAGCTTGCACCTGACCTCCTGAGGTAGACCCCGTCTTCTGCCCCTTCTTTGGGCAGTCCTTCACAAGATGTCCTTCTTCACCACAATGAAAGCAACCGGTCTTCTTCTTTTTGCGACAATCCTTGCTGAGGTGGCCTGGGGTCCCACAATTGAAGCACTTCTTCTTCTTCTTCCCCTTGTCACCATTACCTTTTCCACCCTTGCCTTGTTGTTGTTGTTGTTGCGGTTTCTTCTGATCCCCCTTCTTCTCTGGTGCCTTAGAACTCTTATCATCCTCATGCATAAGTGCCATGTAGACAAGCTTCTCAAAGGTGGCCCCCATAGGAATGTGAGTCATAGCTATTCCTTGCAATGGTTCGTTCAAGCCTCTAACGAACCTCAAAGCCTTCTTCTCCGGTGTATTCACCAACTCTATGCCAAACCTTGCTAATTGATTGAATTTGTTGACATATTCTTTCACCGTGAGATTTCCTTGCTTCAAATTCAAGAACTTCTCCATAAACAGATTCTCTTCCGCCCTTGAGAGAAACTTAGCCCCAAACCTTTGCTTGAAATCTGCCCAAGAGTCAACAGGGCGTTCTCCATTAGTGACCTCCCACCAGAATGAGGCCTCTCCCTTCATTAACCAAGCCGCCAACTTGACTTTCTTTCCCTCTTCCACTTCAAAGATATCTAGCAACTCTTCCACTTCCTTAAGCCAATCTCTAGCCTCTACGAAAGTCTCTGAACCTAGAAAAGGTTTCCCTCCTATAGCCTTGAACTCCTTGCAAATCTTAGCAAAATTATCCACTCTAGGCTGAGGAGGAGGAGCGGTTGCCTCTGGTGTAGTAGCATTGGCTGGACCCGCAGCCGCGGCCCTAGCCTCTTGTAACCTCTTATACCATAGTGGTATAACTAAGCCCTCCGGGATGTTAAGATCTTCAGCCATGCTGAAACGAAAGAGGAAAGATTCAAAAAGGAGATTCCGAAAGATAAAGATATGGCTATTGGGGATTATGCTTTTCTTTTTCAAAAACTTTTCTCTTAAAAGACATGTTTTTGAAAATACTTTTTTTCAAAAATATTCTTAGAAAATAGTTTTTCTAAAAAAATTATCTGTTCCGGTAACCTTAAGCTCTGATACCACGTGTAACACCCCACTCCCGCTATGATCACTCACTAAGGGAATGCCATAGCATCGGTGGAGTATTTTTGTGAATATAGAACAGAAAAATTACAACAAGACAGATATAAATAGTACTTGAAATTTTAAAACATCATCTCATAACAGCGGAAGTAAAACATGTCTGGTTACATCATAAAACCACAATAAAAGTCAAGTACAATATCCATCAAAATAAAGAAGTACATAATCCCACTCTCATACAATAGCCGTGACAAAAGAAAAGAAACTGGGTGACTGGAGCTTTACATCTATCCAAGCTCCTAAAGACTGGAACAGCAATCCGATCAAGCTCCACTACTGCTAGGATCCACCGTAGGACCTGAGGGTTGGGAAAAAAAGATAAAAACAACGGGGTCAGACATAAGTCTGAGCGAGTCCTATAACTTTAACAATACAATCATTAAAGTAACCAGAGAAGACATAAGCTTGATATACGGTGTCGTCTGGGGATGAATGGCTACACTAAGCAGCTTGGTAGACTTAGGATAAACTAAGAAATGTAAAGACGCATCTACCCTTCCAAAGGTAAATTATTAAACTGCACCACACCAGTCATTCCTAACTTAAAGGTTGATCCCACCCATGGACTTATAAAATTAACTTAATAGTTCTCGCGTACCCCTAGGTGACTGAGTAGACGCCACAGGGCCCTACAATCCACTAGGTGTACACACTACTCCCCATTCGATCGGCTCCCTAACGTAGATACCCGTGCTGGCCCCACTGTGGGGTGTACCATTCCCCAACGTGGCAACCTGATAAAATTAACGGTGCACGGCTTATATCTACACGATGCAACAACGTCTTATTTACCAGCCCGAGTCCACACACGCATATGAAACCCGTTGGTCATGCGTTGCCACCGCTAACCCATTTTGGCCTCTTATAGTCAAGCCCAGTATGCGTGTCCCGCCCTCGACATGGGTCGAGCCCACTAAGATACGTATGGGTTACTGGTTGAAATGGGCCACCAGCACAAGCCATCCCCCTAAGCTTGGCCCACACACTAGTGTTTCCCACTTAACCCTTTAATCATGTTTAATTACATGTTCCTCTTTGGTTAAGTATTCTAATCGTATTTTCTATTGCCACCCAAGGCAACCCACTAGATTCCTCATGCCACCCAAGGCACCCACTTAACCCCTCATGTCCCTCTACATGCTAATATGGTTAAGTGTTTCTTAATTAATTAATTAAGATCATGACCTCATAAAGACCTCTCACATTAGACCGTCTTTTATGACTGCTGGATATGCCGGTTGGGTCCGGGCAGCCTTACGTCATAAAAAGGGTCTAACCTCGTGTCTTTACTTTAATCACGTATTTAATTTGTGCCTAAGACCTCTCACATTGGGCTAACATTTGTAGCAACTGGTTAAGCCGGTTGGGTCCGGGCAGTTTTACGCTACAACTGAGTCCAACCTCGTGTCTTAGTCGATTAATTACACCTAATTAATCACCCTCCTAATTTATATTAATTATCCCTAATTAATTAATCATGTTTTCCAGAATATGGGTAGACCTAACTCAATAGGTAAATTCCCAACTCCGTAGTGTGGGTACACCTAACTTAATAGGCAAATTCCCAACACATAGTATGGGTACACCTAACTTAATAGGCAAATTCCCATACTATGTTCATTTATTTTATGTTATGCATAATTATATTAATTTCACACAATCTTATTAACATATGCATTTAATTAATCCCATCGTTCCCACGTAATTTCGTTCTCATGACATAACACATATAAAAGGTATCAACTTGCATATGTATGAACATGTTTCAAAGGTGCCATCTTGCATATTAACAAACACATAACTTGCATATGAACTTGCACAACATGTCACATAACTTGCATATAATCTTGTATAACATGTCACATAAACTTACATATTAACAAATACATGACTTGCATATAATATGTCACATAACTTGCATATAATCTTGTATAACATGTCACCTAACTTGCATATAATCTTGCATAGCATGTCACATAACTTGCATATAATCTTGTATAACATGTCACATAAACTTACATATTAACAAATACATGACTTGCATATAATATGTCACATAACTTGCATATGAACTTGCATAACATACTTGCATATAAACTCATAAACTTGCATATGAACTTGCATAACATACTTGCATATAAACTTGCATAACATACTTGCATATAAACTCATAAACTTGCATATGAACTTGCATAACATACTTGCATGTCATAATGTATGCATAAAACCAAACACTTAGCATGCATAAAATCAAATACTTAGCATGCATAAAATCAAATACTTAGCATGCATAAAATCAAATACTTAGCATGCATAAAATCAAATACTTAGCATGCATAAAATCAAATACTTAGCATGCATGAAACCCATCACTTAACTTGCATAAACCCACATACTTAGCTTGCATAAACATAGGGTTAACATTAAACATAGATTAGCAAACTAACATCATATCATATGACTTAAAACCCATTAATCCACATATAAAACCATATGATCTCATCATATCTCATCTACTTAGTTTAGCAATTGATCATTAAAGTGATAGAAACTCACAACTAGCAAATTTGCACTCCAAATGAAGAAGATTAAGATGCTTAGAATGGATTAGAGGTTGATTAGAGAGTGATTAGCTTGCAACCCTCTTCATAAATTAGTGGAGGCTCCTTCTAAGATTTAATTTGGCGGCATGTAGCCCTCAATCCTATTTTTAGTATGGATTAGGGTAGGTTTAGGGTGTATTTATAGATTAGGTGAGTGTTTTAGGCCCTTAGATTAACCCTAGATTAGATTAGGTCCGTCAGATTTAGGAAGTCTCTAGAACACAGCCCAGCCCTAGCCAGAAAACCAGACCTGGTGCACCCAGGCCAAGTGGCTCGACACCCCGTGTCGACAGGCAAGTCGACAGGCAAGTCGACTCCCCAGTCGACAGGCCTGTCGACAGCCCTATCGACATGGCTAGGGCGGGAAGTTTCCCGCCTGGCCCCCAGCTGGCTCCCATTTCGAAATCTTAATTTGAATTTTAAATCTGTTTTGAACTTTGAATTTTCTACAAACTTCATTGGGCCATAACCGGGCCATACGGACTCCGATTCTCGAAAACTCGGACTCTATTTCGCGTATTTTTCCGAGACGAACGCAATGACGCAGACCGTTTCCCCCAATTCTCACATCTGAGATTATTTATTCTGTAATTTGTGAATATTAGTATTAACTGAAATTCGGGGTGTTACAATATCATTATCAGGATCAGTGTCACCTCCTGGCCTTTATTAGGAAAGTTTGTTAAGTTAATTATAGTCTTTCAGTTGGTAGATGTACTTTGATTATCCTATATAAGATCATCATTGGTGATTGTGCCTTTCATTATTTGGATCATGTAGCATGTTATTAGCAACAAAGAACATTTTGCTCAACTAGAAATCAAAAAGTGCTACTTATTCCTTAATTCTAAAGAGCAGCAATAGGAGAAAAGTGCTTGTAGTTGATATGGTAAGAAGGATACTTGTAGACAAGTTTACTCATGTTATCATGTTCTTGTGCATCCATTTTGTTATCTTTAAAATATAGAGAAGTATGTCAAATACGTTCTTCTATATATTTAATTCACATGGAAGTTTAAACACCAGAGTTACTTACATGCTGTATATCTAATTTAGCTTTCTAAACCTTATTGCTTGCATGATATTTCAGGTGTATTCTTAGTATCGGCAACCAAAGAACTGACCAAGTTGCAATGTGATATTTCAGGTAAACTGTAACAGCTACCATTCTTAATCCTGCAGTATAATGTACCAGCATATCCAAAATGAAACCTTCCTGGAAAACAGAAACAAACATATGGAAAAAAACAATTTGGCCCAGATTTAACAAAAGCATTACTAGTTCGCTCATCGTATATAAGTCATACCTGAGGTAAAAAAAGTTGAATAACCAAGTTGAAAAGTTATCATGTGCATATCAGTAAATTTGTTATGTCCTAATAAATTTACATCGTTTGTCGCTTTTTTCTTATGCTTATAAGGATTAAATATTAAGTCTGTTCTAGATTTACTATAGGCTACTGCAAAATCTTGTGAAATGCGAATACTGGATATAATATTGATCTATAATCAACTACTAATTACGTTTCATTTGTCATTGTTATATTCTTTAGCTGGGAATTAGCTTCTGTCTTACAAAACTCGAAACCACAGTTTGATGCAGCTAGAGTCAAAATGATTGCAGTTGGTGTTGGCACTCCTGACATGGCTCGTTTATTTGCAAAAAGGGCATGTATATTCTAACTTGTTTAGCTCAGCATCAATTCTAAGTTTCTGTAATTCACCCATTTTAGTGCATTTACATAGTTGTCTTATTTTCCTTAATTTACTTCTGCAGCTTCCTTTTCCATTAGAATACGCTGATCCCGACCGCAAGGTAATAAGATTTTCAACCAATCCTTTTATGAGCTGCATTCTAATTTTGCCGCCACCAAAGACAATTCTAACATACATATAACTTCAGGCATATAACCTCTTGGGTTTATATTACGGGTTTGCATGCACTTTTCTGAATCCTGTCAGTGTAAGTCTAGCTATTCTATACTGCATTTTCCATTTTCGGTACACAAACTAACAAATGCGTGCTCTACTCTTTTTCCTAATAACATGCTGGGCTACATGTCATGGAACATGCAAAATTATTTACGTCTTCGAGATTTAAAGTCTAAAGGAAGGAGCAAAGAATTATAGGGTCGTCGCTACCCTTGATGATAGAAGTGGAGTTTTACAGCAGGTCTACCTCCAATGCATTTTTCATGCTAATATCAGTTCGATTACAGTTTAAAATCACGGTTGCAGTCGCTATGGTTATTGAACATGTATGTTTTCTTGCTATTTCGATAGGGTAGGACGTTCTTATTCACATTCAAAATATTAAGTCTGTTCTAGATTTACTATAGGCTATTGTGGTTCACTTTACCATGTCAATGTAAGCTACTGTGAAAAGGTTAGACTTCAAAATTCACACTAATTCACATTCAGGTTATAAATCTGTATAATTCACATTCAGATTATAATTCACACTCAAATTTCAGTCTGGCCATATTCCTGTAGAAGTTACTTTAATTGCTGAGTGAACCGAAGCAATTAGTGCACCGTTCATTTAAAATGCGTATGCCCGCCATGTTAATTAGAACCTGTTTACATTAATCAAACCGACAAACTATAAGATAATAAACATTTTTGTTTGTTATGAACTATTTGAGATGACATCTAACACTGTTTCATTTTTTACATTTTAATTGTGTTTCTTGCATTTTACTTTGTTATAAGACTGTAACTTGTGCTTGTGAATTGCAGGTTCTAGAAGTTGGACGAGCTTACAAGTTGAAGATCAAGTGATTTTTCATGTAGTCTTGTTTAGAAACGATGTTTGAACAATATGTATGTTGACTTATTTCTATGTTTTATTAGTAGACTTATTAACTATGACTTTGTAATTGAAATCAAATTTGCTTTTGGTATTAATTTTTTTGCTATCGACAGTTTTGTTCTATGAATTTACTGTTTAATTGTTTGAATTGTGCATAAATTAAATAAGAGATTTGCTATATAAACATCAAAGCTGAAATATGTGCTATATATTATTAAAAATATTAATAGCGGAAAATTGCACTTATGGAAATGTAAGGTGAAATGCTATGTAAAAAATTAAATAGCGTAGAAAACCTTTTCATATCATTGATCGTATGCTACGAAAATAATGAAAACGCTATATATACTACAAATATTCATAGCGAAAAACTCCTCTTATGGAATTAAAACGTGAAATGCTATATAAAATATAAACAGTGTGGAATTTTTTTCATATCACTGAATATGAGTTATGAAAACAGCGATAATGCTATAAAAAAAACGAGTATTTAACATAGTAAGGTCTGAACGCTATATATCAATAAGGAATTCAATAATAGCGGAATTTAAAAAAAAATGAAAAACATTTTTCATAGCAATGAATATGTGCTATGAAATTATTGATAACGCTATAAAAAAATAAGCTGATATTTTAGTAAGAAAATATAATTGCAAGGTCTGAATGCTATATAAAACATTTCATGCTGGTGAACGTGTGCTATAAAATGTATAATACTATAGCGTTTAAATTTGAGCAATAAGATATAACAGGGCTATTATTGCATGTTGTTATATAGCGTCGTCACTAATGCTATGGTAACCTGTTATAGCGTTTTTCATGTGCTATTAAAAGGTAAATCTGTTGTAGTGAAGTAATGTAGCCAAGCAGAGGCCCAAAGAAACTTTGCGCTCATTTTTGGAAAGATTCAATGTTGCGGCAACATCAGTTGATCGACCCGAACCGTCCGTGGTATTGATGGCAGCAGTATCCGACGTTTTGGATAACTCAAAGTTCAAAAAATCATTGTACCAAGACCCACCGCGGGATCTCGGCGAATTCTACCTTGAAGCGGATAGATTTCTACGTGAGGAAGATGCAACTTCCAAAAAGAAGATTCTTGATGTCAACATGCTTAAAGATGGAGGACTGTCTGATTCTGAAAAAGGCAAGGGAAAAGCCGCTGTCAAGAATTACTGCATCACTCATCCCCGGAGAGGGCCCAGATATGAAAAGTACACTGAACTCAATTCAACCCTGACTGCCATCTACATGGATACGAACGGTTCCATCTCCTATCCAAAACTTCCCAGGAGGGAGCCATCACAAAGAGAACACAACTAGGGAAAACATTGCATATTTCATGATATGTACGGTCATGAAACAAATGAATGTAGACATCTGCGAGATCTGATTGAGGAACGAGTTAGACGTGGAGAGCTACCCGAGTATGTGAAACAACCAATAACGCCTACATCCGCGCTGCCACCACCCGCTCCCCGGAGAGGGAATGACCCTAGATCAAGCTCTCGTGGGCTCATCATCAACTGATATGGATTGGATCACTTTGTACTTTCTGCAATTATTAGGATTTAAGATATGTTCTCGCTTTCTTTAGTTTTTCGATTGGCTAAAACGAAGTACATATGTATGTTGTTAGGATTTGACTCCAAAGCATGCTCTGGACTCGATGAGGAACCAATCAGGATTTGCTTTGGTTTTTTACTTTGAATTGAATAAGGAAGGACTTTCCGAGCATGGATTATGTTTGGCAAATTTAAGTATCTTGTCAGGTTGTGGCAGGATTCTCAATCTCAATTAAAGTATGGCTTATACTTATCTCGAAACCCTAGGTACGGATTGTCCCTGGGGATGGACTGTCTTATCAGGCTTTGGCAAGTATATCTCTATCTCGGTATGAGTATGGATTGTACTCCACTGAATTTCTAAGTATGGATTATACTCAAGAATGGCGAATGGTCTCGTTAAGATTTGGCAATGGAACTCATTAAAATTCGAGTGTGGTTTATGCTTAGTTTGAACTTCCTGGTATGGCTTATGCCTGGAAGGTTTGGTCCTTCGCCAGGTTTTGGCTGGATGATTCGGATGTCCCTCGAGTATGGTTTATGCTCAATCGGACGTCCAAGCATGTTTTATCCTCGAAAAAGTAATCAGTTTTGTCAGGTTTTGACACACCTATTTACTTTCTCTTCTTTGCAGGTATGGTCTATACTTCCAACTGGTAGGTCCGGCGTGGCCTTGGATCTCCTGGATTATCCAGAACACATCTTCCTTCAATAAGCAAGATCTGTTCTAGGGGGCAAAAATGTTGACATGCTTTTTAGTAAAAGCAGTCACACATGGAATTTCTGGTTAGCAACACACTCAGGCATTGAGAACATCGTCAGAAGACATGAAGTGATTTTGTTAAAGTCGCAACTCAAACATAAAAGTGGCCTGAACTCCAATCAGATGACCTCTTTTGGGTGTGAAAACATCAATTCCGGAGCTTTTCTCCTTTACACTTTATTCCTATGAATTAGCTTTGAGTAGAGCTTTTGTTTGCGCAAAACGGACTTACGGTTTGGAAGCTACGTCTGTTTTCGCGAACGCGCGCAGAATGAGAACTTGAATTTTGGCATTGGCATAGCCCTGGATCGGATCGAGCACCCCGGGTCGGATCGGATATACGGGTGGGAGTGGAAGAGCCCTGACTAGAAAACTTGGCTTGGATTCGAATGTGAATGGCATCAGATTCAGTTTGGTTCGGGGGCATTGGTTCGATTCGGATCGGAGGCACCTAGGGGTGTAAATCGGTCGGACCGGACCAGACGGAGGTGTGTTCAGTTTCTGTCCTAAAAAAATTCGGACTGGACACGGACCGAACCAAAAATTTTCTTGAACAAATTTTGTTGTCCTAAATAAAATCGGTCGGACACGGACATACGTATTTCAGACACAGACACGATCGGACTCGGTTGGACATGGCTATTTATATCACATTTTGCTATATTTTCTCTCAACTATACGCTGAATTATAAGGAATTCGGATGAGCCCGGACCGGACGTGATTTTTCTCGTATAAATTTTGTTGTCCTAACTCGTGTCCTAAATGAAAATCGAACGGACTTGGACGGACGTATTTCGGTCACGGACACGAATGGACGTTGGACATTCGTACAAAATTTACAGCCCTAGAGGCACCGACCCGACTCGCCTGGGGCGATTTTTGTACACAGCTATGTTGACCGATTTTCATGGCATGAACAACTCCTACAAATGCGGATCGAACTCCACTTTTCTTAGAACGATTTTGGGATGATTTTCCACTACTTTCCGAGTTCGCCTCCGGTCGTGACACGTGGCATCCGACCCGAAGCTCCTTTACAACTATAAATGCACCACTACATGGCATTTTGAGAGGACTTTTGGCACTTATTCTTCACAGCATCCACAATTGCTACAATGCAAGGACTTAGTGCTTCTCTAATCTAATTAAAATGAGGATTTCGTGTATAAATTCATTCTCCTTTCTCTTTTTCTTCATAAGATACAAGGATGTTGTATGTGAATAAGTCTTATGGACAATAAGGCGAATTGTATTTGTAATTTCTTAGGACTTAAGGAATTATAAAGTGGACGCAGGCTTGGTTTGAGCCTAACCACTATAAAAACCTCATGTGTCTCCTGTAATTTACTGTTTTTATCTGTGATCTGTGATTGTGAGGACTTCACACTGCATTTGGGTGTTAGTACCAGATTTTGGTCTAACATTATGGTGCGCCAGGTAGGGGACACACGACACAAATTCGTCTTCTCGCTTGAAAGGAAACAGATTATTTGGCTATTGGATCAATGGTCAAACGAAAGATATCCCAAGCAGACGATGTTGAAGCTCAAGGCACGAGAAACAAGGCAAGCCCAGAGGCTTCCTCTCATGAAAATCCATCGGCGTAATTAACCAGAGAAGAGATGGACGGCGTTCTCGCCGAATTGAGAACCCATATGGCAAGGCAAAATGATCTCCTACGCAAACAACAGGAGATGATGGACGAATTCTTTACTCGAATGAATGGAAGACCGAGCAACAATTCGCAACTCGCTGGAAATGGCGTGGATATGGCTCCAATTGGAATAACGAACCGGATCGGTTCGAAGATCCGAACCGAGGGCCAAAATACGAATCTAGCACAAATAGAAACAGTGGGCATCCCCCACCGGGTCGGTTTGGACCCGATCCGAATTGCCACTCTAAACGAACTTAGGGGCAACAGCCTCCCCTTTGGAATTCAAGGCTTCGCTCGGGTTAGACCTACATCCGCTCCGGTTCGGATGGACCCTCAGGCACTAGCTTTGGCCCAACAACAACCCAATGTGACTCGGAATAGAGAGCCAAGTCCGGGATGGTTCGGACCCTTTGAACCACACACCACCGATCCGAACCGGATCACATCCCAAGTGCCTCCTTACTCTCTTGGAATCAACATTGGGGCACCAACTCTGATCTTGGCAACATGCAACACTTTTTGAAGGCGATTGGCTCGCCAATCTCATTCAGCACCTCTTGAGAGGCCGCACTTATCAGAATGACATGGATGACTTCAATCACAATCCGTTCACACAAGAAATCAGGAATTCCCGCAATACCCGAATTTCAAACTTCCAGTTCTAGAACCTTACAATGGCTGGATATATCCTACTGTGCATCTAATGCGCTACAAGCGTTATATGGAAGTTTAAATGGCATCGGAAAACGTCAGGGCAAAATGCTTTCCCCTCTCCTTGACTGATATAGCTGCTATGTGGATTTGACAGTTGGAAACTGAATCGATCAACAGTTGGAACATGCTTGTAACACCCCACGTCCGTTAATGTCACTCACAAAGGGAATGCATTAAGTTTCGTGGAGAATTATAAGTAAACAGAACGGAATATTACACGAAAAAAAAAGTAGTAATTGAAAATTTTGTAATTTTATTGCAGCGGAAACAGAAATAAGTTTGATTACATTTCCAAATACCAAAATCAAGTACATAATATCAGTCTTGTACAAAACCTTCAGAGTACACAATTTTAAAGCCATAATCCCCAACAGAAAAATGACATACGCAGAATCAAAGCCAAGCGGTACACCTTTCAACTTCAAGCTAGAAGAAAGAGATATCTGAACTAAGCTTGAGTATTTCCTCCCTAAGAACCTAGGGGGAAACGGAAGAAAAGAGGCAAAACAAACTAGGTCAGACATAAGTCTGGTTAGTCCAGTGATTTTAACAAGATAATCATTAAAGTAACATGATAAGAACATAAACTGGAAAGCAAGAAATGACTGTAGAATAAACAGGCATGACAAAGCAGACAAGATGAACAAGATATAACGTTGATTGCGCTTCGAATAACTACAAGATAATTACTACACTGCACCAATGCTAGTAACACCGTATCATTACTAGTTACACCGCACCCTTACTAGTCCCATACTAAAAGTTGATCCCTTTTATTGATCTTGATAATGGTAGTTTCTTGTACTCCTAGTTGCTATCGTATGTGCCCCCTTTTGCTCCTACCCCTACGAGTTGTACCCACTACCTTCCTCATTCGATCGGCTCCCTAACTCGCATGTATTAATTACTTGTGTCATTCGACCTCGCTTGTATGTATTCATTACTTGTGTCATTCGGACCCGCTTGTATGTAGATACATGTGTTGGCCCCATCATGGGGTGTATCAATTCCCATGATGGCAACCCGACATGATTCATTATGCACAGTTTATACTACTGATGCCCAATGCCTTCTTTTTCCACTCCGGAGCACGTGCACGCCCATACTCCGTCGGAACCCACATTGTTGCACCACCCGCTGCTATTTTGACCGCTTATAATCAGCCCAGTAATCGTGCCCCACCCTGCCTAGCTCAGGGTACCATGATACATCTATGTGGATCATTGCTGAAATGGGTCCCCGTTACTAGGGTTTCCTAATCAACATGTTATAATAGTAAAGTGCTCTTAATTTAACTTAACCCCACCCATTTTCTTAATTAACATGTTGTACTGGTTAAGTGTTGCCTATTCATATGTTACTTAACCTTCTCACTGATTCACGCATGTTTATTTAACGGTTAAGTTTGTGGGCCTATATATACTAATATTACCCACTTATCGAAGATTTACTTAACCCTTCCCCTTATCAAGTCCATATGTATTATTGGTTAAGCTTTCCTTAACCCTATCCACTTTGTTTATGTAATATTGGTTAAGTTGTCTTCTTGTCCATGTTAACTTAACCCACCCACTTAACATGTTGTATTGGATAAGTGTCGCCAGTTCATATGTTACTTAACATTTCCATTCTTAGCATGTCTGTTCCTTAGCTTTAATTTATTTATTAAGGCACCAACCTCTCACATTAGAACTGTTGTTTGCGGTTGCTGGATGTGCCGGGCGGTTCCGGGCAGACTTCTACCGCAAACTCAATCTAACCTCGGGTTTTTGGGCTTAATGCGCTAACCTCTCACATTAGATCTATGTTGTTGCGGTCGCTGGATGTGCCAGGCGGTTCCGAGCAATCTTACACCGCAACTCAATCTAACCTCGGGTTACGCACGTTCATCTTTTAGCCAATTTACATATTTACCATTCATGTCCAACTTTATATGTAAATTATCCATAAGTATGGTCAATTCAAGTTATGCCACATTTTCTAGTTATGTCCAAAATTAATTATATGATTACAACCCCTTTTTATGCCAATTACATAATATCCAACCTTTACCTAAACTTTTCCCCAATCTTCCCACATCGTTCGTACGTATAGTTCATGTGATACGTTAGGCTCACAATTAGCCCAACTCTTAAAAAAAAGGAAAAAGGGAAGAAACACATGACATCATAACTGGCATATACAATATAGATCTAAGATGGCATAAATCTAGTAAACATATCAAAATAGATCGAATCAACATATTGAGTGCGAACTGGCATGGATCTAAACATAAACTTGCACGGATTTAAACATATGAACATATAATTCTAAACATATGGACTGATATGGATCTAATCATATAAACATGTAGATCTAAACATATGAACATATAGTTCTAAACACATGGACTGATATGGATCTAATCATATAAACGTGCAGCTCTAAACATATGAACATATAGTTCTAAACATATGGACTGATATGGATCTAATCATATAAACATGTTGATCTAAACATATGAACATATAGTTCTAAACATATGGACTGATATGGATCTAATCATATAAACGTGTAGATCTAAACATATGAACATATAGTTCTAAACATATGGACTGATATGGATCAAATCATATAAACATGTAGATCTAAACATATGAATATATAAAATAAGTTCTTACATGTGTGAACATGACTTGCATATAATCTTTCATAACTTGCATAGATCGAGCAAACTTGCATACATAACTTGCATACTTAATTAGGCATATGAATTAATGTAACACCCCACGTCCATTAATGTCACTCACAAAGGGAATGCATTAACTTCCATGGAGGTTTTAAGTGAATATAGAACAGAAAAATTACAACAAGACAGATAATAAGTAGTACTTGAAAACTAAAGCTTCATTTTATTGCAGTGGAAATTTAACATGCTTGTTACATCACAAAACCATAATCAGAGTCAAGTACAATATCCATCTTTTAAAACAAAATACATAACCCCGTTACACAAATAGCCATTAAAGAAGATAACAAGATGGACTTTACTTCAATGGTCCAAGCTTTCCAAAGAGAGATGAAGCAATCCAATCAAACTCCACTAGAGCTGGGTCCAACCTGAGGACCTGGAGGGGGAAAAAGGATAGAAATGGAGGGGGTCAGACATAAAGTCTGGCGAGTATGATAATTCTAACAATACTATTATCAAAATAACTAGACTAAGGCATAAGTTGGAAGACAAGTAAATGTCTATGAACTATTTGGAAGATAAAGATAGCGTTTAAGATAACGTTAAAGATAACGGTAAAGGCATACCTAATTACTAACGAATAATTACTATACCGCACCGCACATTACTACACTGCACCGCGCCAATTACTACACTGCACTGCACCAGTCACCCTAAAGGTTGATCACGCATGCTTCACACAGAAACTATATAAATAGCCTTGCGTACTCCTAGCTGACTACATAGGTGTCGTCTGCCCCTATCTCCACTAGGTGTACCCCACTACCCTCTTAGAAATTTTATAAGTAACTTCGTGTACTCCTAGCTGACTACATAGGTGCTGTCTGCCCCTATCTCCACTAGGTGTACCCCACTACCCACTTTCGATCGGCTCCCTACTCGTAGATACCCGTGCTGGCCCCACAGTGGGGTGTATCACTCCCCTAAAGTAGCAACCCGATACAACTGAGAATGCACGGCTTATACCTACACGATGCAACAACGTCTTACCTACCAGCCCGGGTCCACACACGCATATGAAACCCGTTGGACTTGCGTTGCCACCGCTCCCCGTTTTGGCCTCTTATAGTCAAGCCCAGTATGCGTGTCCCGTCCTCGACTTGGGTCGAGCCCACAAAGATACGTTTGGGATACTGGTTGAAACGGGCCCCCACAAGCTACCCACCTAAGCTTGTCACCACTAGTATATCCCACTTAACCCTCTTAGTCATGTTTCATTTACATGTGTGTTTGGTTAAGTCGTACTAATCGTATTTCACATGCCACTAAGGGCACCCCCTAGATTCCTCATGCCACCCAAGGCACCTACTTAACCCCCATGTCCCACCTTACATGTTTATCTGGTTAAGTATTTCTTAATTCATTCAGGCCATAACCTCATAAAGACCTCTCACATTAGACTGGCATTTATGGCAGCTGGATTTGCCGGGCGGGTCCGAGCAGTCTTACACCATAAAAGAGTCTAACCTCGTGTCTTTACAACCGTTATGCTTTAGTTTAGGCCTAGGACCTCTCACATTGGGCTGACATTTGTGACCACTGGATTTGCCGGGCGGTTCCGGGCAGGTTTACGTCACAAACGAGTCCAACCTCGTGTCCTAAGCATTGATTGACAACTTTCAATCTTTTACCCCAGTTTTAATAATTCCCTATCAAAATTATTAATTAAGTCCACTTTTATTGATGTCCATAATTGACTCAATTATGGTCATCCACTCATGGTATGCAAATTCATATCAATTGCACCCAACATCTTATTATTAAATCCTTAATATTACCCCTACCCCACGTTTATACGTTTGCTTATTCAACGCATAATATAGGCTAGACTTGAATAGTCTAACGCACAGCAGAAAGCCAAATTAACATATAGATAATAAAATAAATCTAATCATGATAGGGGTGAAACTTGCATAAATTACACATGTTAAGGATCAAAAGGTGTCAAGTTGTTAAATGTCACAATTCACATGATATGATCATTGCCCAAATCTATACATAAACTTGCATATGGGGTTTTTAGGCAACATAATGATGGTGTGATCTAGCATAGGATATCACATATGTCATAGCATAATTCTAGATGTCATAATAGATGTCATGGCATATGTTCATAACTTTTCTAATCAATTTAACTTGCATATGTAACTTGTCATATAGATCAACATAGCCCAAACATGATGATTTAATTAATATGAACTAACTAGCATAGATGGCTTTCTAACATGTATGATTCATCACAACTTAGCATAGAAACTTTCAACATACATAGCATGATTTACAACATATAGTATATCATCACCACATAGCATAGGATTAATAACATACATGATAGCATATGACAATTCACATCATCTACTCACAATCCATTCATGACTTAACCTAATTAAAATGATAATAATCTTGTTAAGACTATCATACTCACCATTATAGAAGAAAGAGAGTCGAATTAGCGCTCTTTTGATGAAGAATCGCTGTTAGGATTGGGTAGTTCTGATTTGGTTGTTGTTCTCTATCTTTAATTTGATGGCGGCTGCTCTAGGTCTCAAAATATCAGCATGACGGCCATGGTCTTTGTTTATTTTTTGATTTAGGGTTTGTGTATGGGGGTCTTTTTATAGAGTTATAAATTAATTTAAGCCATCGGATGTTCTTAGGGTTAATCAAAACCATTTAATTATGATAGGGTGATGAGTCAGCCCTAATGACTCAGCAAGGAGTCAGAATGGACTCAACAACACGGGTCAGCCTGAACCAGAAAGCTGTGCAGGCTCCAGCCTCGGCCTGGGCGCACTTGGCAGGTGCGCCAGTGTAAATATGTACTGGCGCACTTCCCAAGTGCGCCAGTGCATTTTATTTTTTTATTTTTTTATTTTCTTCTTTGCCACCAAACTTCGTTCGTCCATAACTTTTTCATCCGGTACTCGTTTCCCGCAAACTCGGACTCTATCTCCACTAGAATTCCGAGACGAACACAATGGCGCAACCCGTTTCCCACAATTCTCACGTATGAGATTAGTTATTCTTTACTTTGTGAATTTTAATGTTATAAAATTACGGGGTGTTACATTCTCCCCTCCTTAAAGGATTTCGTCCCCGAAATCTTCAAGTTAAGAAGAATGTATATCCTAACATCCAAACAACCATCTACTCAACCATCAAACACAAGCATCCATTGTCCTTATAGACTTCTAATGCTCTCATGTTTAAATGCACAGTGTGTGTATATGTCCCTATCTAATGCAAAATCAGGCGGTCCACTGATTCAGTTGACCTCCTTAATGCAAACCATGATAGTGCCATGCGTCCATTATGTATGCAAAAGTTCCCTAATGCTACATATTATTTCTACATGCGTGCTCAAACATTCACCAAAATGCGGTATCCATATGATAGTACAACCATTATACATCCATTTTACTAAATACAACCATTTATATGCAATATGCAGTATGAAGTGACTGAGCCGATCTAGTGCCTAACAGTGTATGTATATGCGTCCACGAGCAACCACTATCAAACACTTGCATCCACTTTGCATCCATCATACATAACATGTCTCAAACACATGTTTCAACCGTACGATTATCCTATCTAAAGGTCAAGAATACTAACGAGGGGATACTCTAAAGGTAAGATAAGTACAAGATAAGTGATAAAGGAGAAATTAAAGGACATACCCTCGAAAAGGAAAGGGTATCGTGAACGCATCTTCTCTTCTGTCTCCCAAGTAGCGTTGTTCTCATCATCTCCCCATTGTACTTTGACCAGTCTGACCTCTCGATTTCTCAGCTTCTTAATCTCTGACTCAAGAATGCGCGTAGGAGCTCATCGAATCATCGCGTCACGCTCGATCTCCACCTCTCTAAGCAAGCTCGGCTTTACCACTTCCGCGTTCTCGTGCAAGCACTTCCTCAAATGTGACACATGGAATACGTCATGTACACCACTAAGTCTCTCAGGCAACTCCACTCTATACGCCATCTGTCCAATTCTTTCCTTAATAGGAAATGGCCCTACAAACCTTGGTTCTAACTTCCCAACGGACCCAAAGCGAACTACGTTTCGTAATGGAGACACTTTGACAAAGACCATGTCCCCAACCTCAAATTCAAGATCCGTCCTTCTCTTATCCGCATATGATTTCTGCCTATCTTGCGCTGCTTTCATCCTCCTCCGAATCAAGTCGATCTTCTCCGAAGTCTCTTTAATCATATCGGGCCCAAGTAAGATCTTATCGGTAGATTCCCACCAACATGTAGGCGAACGACACGGCCGTCCATAAAGAGCTTCGAATGGTGCCATACCAATGCTAGACTGAAAGCTGTTATTATATGCGAACTCCACCAGTGGAAGATGCTCTTCCCATGTACCCCCAAAGTCTAGGATACATAAACTCAAAAGATCCTCTAGAATGCGATTCACCCTCTCAATCTGGCCGTCCGTCTGAGGATGATATGCGGTGCTCAAACATAACTGAGTCCCTACCGCCTCTTGTAAGCTTCTCCAAAATTCGCTAGTGAAAATAGGATCGCGGTCGCTCACTATGCTAGAAGGAACACCGTGCAAACGAACTATTTCTCGAACGTATACGGAGGCTAACCATGGAGCAGTCCTCTTACTCTTTACGGGAATGAAATGGGCGCTTTTAGTAAGTCTATCTACTATAACCCAAATTCCCGTATTACCCTTCCTTGATCGCGGTAATCCATCCACAAAATCCATCGAGACACTTTCCCACTTCCATAGTGGAACCTCCAATGGGTGAAGCAACCCACCGGGTTTCTTTTGCTCCGCTTTTACTTGTTGGCACACCAAGCATCTAGCGACATAGTCGGCTACATCTTTCTTCATGCCGGCCCAAAAGTAAACTCTCTTCATGTCTTTGTACATCTTCTCCCCGCCGGGATGAATGGTCATCTTCGAATGATGTGCTTAGTCAAGAATAGTCTTCCTTAGGTCATCGTCTTTTGGTACACAAAGTCTACCGTCCCTACGTAACCAACCCTTATCATCTAGGGTATACCTACGGAGATGGCTTGATGACTCCCCTCCTTTGAGCTTTTCTACTAACTCAACCAACTGCGGGTCGTCTCGCTGTGCCTCGCCAATCCATCCCAAAAGCGTAGGTCTGACCTCCAAGGATGCTAGCAAACCGGGTACAAAGTCAACGGAAGGTCTAAAGTCAAACATCGAAATAAATTCTAAGCTTCGCCGCTCCACAAACAAAGGACTTAAGGATAACCTTTTTCTACTTAAGGCATCCGCCAACACGTTACCCTTGCCAGGGGTATATGTTATCTCGAAGTCGTAGGATGCTAAGAACTCCATCCACCTTAACATATCTCCCTTCCCTAGAGACCACATGCCCTAAATTCCTCACTTCCTTCCTCCAAAAATGGTATCTTGGAGAAATTAGCTTTAAGCAAGTGCACTTGTAGGGTCCCTAAGCTTTCCCTAAGACATAGGGCATGCTTTTCTCTGCTTCTAGAGAAAACCAGGATATTATCCCATGTAAAATCGTCACAACTATCCATCTCTCACGCAGACCATCCTAGTCGAATTCGACATCCCCCAAGTGCAAGCCCCAAAGGCCTAAACCAATATCAGACAAACACCCAAGGGATACCTCCTTCGAATTCAGACGACCTATGTGAGATGATACTAGTAAGATGGTCAATCAATTGAGCACTTGACCAACTCTGGCCGTCCTTGCCAGTCTTGCTCCAAAACTACCGCTGATTACATAACGGGCTTTGCTTAATCTATTAAGCACATACGAAAACTTATTCCGCGCCTATGGGTAAACCCCGCGCTTTATCAACGGCGTCTCCATACTCACGGACCACACAAACAGGTTCCTAATCATCGTTAGATGCATCAGAATATTCTAGGCAGCTAAGCATCACTGAACCCCTAGGGTTGCAAGAAATGTGAGGGTTTTTCTTCAACGAATCAATAGTCTAACTACCCTCCTTTCACAGTCTAGGATGGCACCCCGCTTGGCTAGCCAATCCACCCCTAGAATCAAACTACAGCCCGTGAAACCAAGGACAAAGGCGTTGCATTCAAACTCAACGCCCAAGATAAACACTCTCAAATCCCGACAAATCATAGAAAGATGAGCCGAACCACCAATAGGATCTGAGACTACTAAGGGATCAGTAACAATACTAGTATCTAGGTGCAGTGTTTCAACTAATGATGTAGAGATAAACGAATGCGATGCGCCCGAATCGAATAAGGTACGGACAGGATGATCAAACAGAAAAACTAAGCTTTCAACAGAAATGGTTCTACCTCGTTCTTGCAGCGGTGGGACCGCGAGAGCCTGAACTTGTCCCCTTGCCTGCCCTAGTGCTATAAGAAACTGCACCTATCCTCCCGAGGTAGCCCCTGCCCTCTGCCCCTTCTTTGGCCAGTCCTTCACTAAATGTCCCGCATCGCCACAATGAAAACAGCCAGTCTTCTTTTTCTTTCGGCAGTCCTTGCTGAGATGGCCTGGGGTCCCACAGTTAAAACATTTCTTCTTCCCCTTAGCATTGTTGCCTTTGCCACCCTTATTTTGATCCCCTTTCTTCTCGGGTGCCTTATCAGCTTTAGTGCCTTTCTCCTCGTGCATGAGTGCCATGTCTACTAGCTTCTCAAAGGTGGCCCCCATAGGGATGTGGGTCATAGCCAACCCTTGCAATGGTTCATTCAATCCATTAACGAACCTCAGAGCCTTCTTCTCCGGCGTGTTCACTAAGTCTAAGCCAAACCTTGCTAACTGATTAAATTTGTTGACATATTCTTTCACTGACGAGCTTCCTTGCTTCAATGTCAAGAACCTTTCCATATATAGATTTTCTTCCGCCCTAGAGAGAAACTTCGCCTCGAACCTACATCTAAAATCCGCCCAAGAGTCAACAGGACGCTCCCCATTAGTGACCTCCCACCAAAACGAGGCCTCTCCCTTCATTAACCAAGCTGCTAATTTGACTTTCCTCCCTTCTTCCACTTCAAAGATTTCTAGCAATTCTTCCACCTCCTTAAGCCAATCTCTAGCTTCCACAAACGTTTCTAACCCTTGAAAGGGTTTTCCACCCATAGCTTTAAATTCCTTGCACGTCTTTGCAAAAGTATCTACGCGAGGAGGAGGAGGAATGGGTGCAACTGGTGGTGGAGGAACATTGGCTAGACCTGCAGCGGCCCTAGCCTCTAATAGCCTCCTATACCATCCTGGTATCGTTACACCGTCAGGTAGGTTAAGATCTTCAGCCATGCTGAAACGAAAAAGGAAAGATTCAAAATGGAGAATTCGAAAGATAAAGATATATGGCTATTTGGGGATTATGTTTTTCATAAAAACTTCCTCTTTAAATTTCTCATTAAAACATGTTTTTGAAAACATTTCTTCCAAAAATAACTATTTTTCTAAAGTATTTTTATCTGTTCTGGTAACCTTAAGCTCTAATACCACGTGTAACACCCCACGTCCATTAATGTCACTCACAAAGGGAATGCATTAACTTCCATGGAGGTTTTAACTGAATATAGAACAGAAAAATTACAACAAGACAGATAATAAGTAGTACTTGAAAACTAAAGCTTCATTTTATTGCAGCGGAAATTAAACATGCTTGTTACATCACAAAACCATAATCAGAGTCAAGTACAATATCCATCTTTTAAAACAAAATACATAACCCCGTTACACAAATAACCATTAAAGAAGATAACAAGCTGGACTTTACTTCAACGGTCCAAGCTTTCCAAAGAGAGATGAAGCAATCCAATCAAACTCCACTAGAGCTGGGTCCAACCTGAGGACCTGGAGGGGGAAAAAGGATAGAAATGGAGGGGGTCAGACATAAAGTCTGGCGAGTATGATAATTCTAACAATACTATTATCAAAATAACTAGACTAAGGCATAAGTTGGAAGACAAGTAAATGTCTATGAACAATTTGGAAGATAAAGATAGCGTTTAAGATAACGTTAAAGATAACGGTAAAGGCATACCTAATTACTAACGAATAATTACTATACTGCACCGCACATTACTACACTGCACCGCGCCAATTACTACACTGCACCGCACCAGTCACCCTAAAGGTTGATCCCGCATGCTTCACACAGAAACTATATAAATAGCCTTGCGTACCCCTAGCTGACTACATAGGTGTCGTCTGCCCCTATCTCCACTAGGTGTACCTAACTACCCTCTTAGAAATTTTATAAGTAACTTCTTGTACTCCTAGCTGACTACATAGGTGTCGTCTGCCCCTATCTCCACTAGGTGTACCCCACTACCCACTTTCGATCGGCTCCCTACTCGTAGATACCCGTGCTGGCCCCACAGTGGGGTGTATCACTCCCCTAAAGTGGCAACCCGATACAACTGAGAATGCACGGCTTATACCTACACAATGCAACAACGTCTTACCTACCAGCCCGGGTCCACACACGAATATGAAACCCGTTGGACTTGCGTGGCCACCGCTCCCCGTTTTGGCCTCTTATAGTCAAGCCTAGTATGCGTGTCCCGTCCTCGACTTGGGTCGAGCCCACAAAGATACGTTTGGGATACTGGTTGAAACGGGCCCCCACAAGCTACCCACCTAAGCTTGTCACCACTAGTATATCCCACTTAACCCTCTTAGTCATGTTTCATTTACATGTGTGTTTGGTTAAGTCTTACTAATCGTATTTCACATGCCACTAAGGGCACCCCTAGATTCCTCATGCCACCCAAGGCACCTACTTAACCCCCATGTCCCACCTTACAAGTTTATCTGGTTAAGTATTTCTTAATTCATTCAGGCCATAACCTCATAAAGACCTCTCACATTAGACTGGCATTTATGGCAGCTGGATTTGCCGGGCGGGTCCGGGCAGTCTTACACCATAAAAGAGTCTAACCTCGTGTCTTTACAACTGTTATGCTTTAGTTTAGGCCTAGGACCTCTCACATTGGGCTGACATTTGTGACCACTGGATTTGCCGGGCGGTTCCGGGCAGGTTTACGTCACAAACGAGTCCAACCTCGTGTCCTAAGCATTGATTGACAACTTTCAATCTTTTACCCCAGTTTTAATAATTCCTTATCAAAATTATTAATTAAGTCCACTTTTATTGATGTCCATAAATGACTCAATTATGGTCATCCACTCATGGTATGCAAAATCATATCAATTGCACCCAACATCTTATTATTAAATCCTTAATATTACCCCTACCCCCACGTTTATACGTTCGCTTATTCAATGCATAATAAAGGCTAGACTTGAATAGTCTAACGCACAGCAGAAAGCCAAATTAACATATAGATAATAAAATAAATCTAATCATGATAGGGGTGAAACTTGCATAAATTACACATGTTAAGGATCAAAAGGTGTCAAGTTGTTAAATGTCACAATTCACATGATATGATCATAGCCCAAATCAATACATAAACTTGCATATGGGGTTTTTAGGCAACATAATGATGGTGTGAACTAGCATAGGATATCACATATGTCATAGCATAATTCTAGATGTCATAATAGATGTCATGGCATGTTCATAACTTTTCTAATCAATTTAACTTGCATATGTAACTTGTCATATAGATCAACATAGCCCAAACATGATGATTTAATTAATATGAACTAACTAGCATAGATGGCTTTCTAACATGTATGATTCATCACAACTTAGCATAGAAACTTTCAACATACATAGCATGATTTACAACATATAGTATATCATCACCACATAGCATAGGATTAATAACATACATGATAGCATATGACAATTCACATCATCTACTCACAATCCATTCATGACTTAACCTAATTAAAATGATAATAATCTTGTTAAGACTATCATACTCACCGTTATAGAAGAAAGAGAGTCGAATTAGCACTCTTTTGATGAAGAATCGCTGTTAGGGTTGGGTAGTTCTAATTTGGTTGCTGTTCTCTATCTTTAATTTGATGGCGGCTGCTCTAGGTCTCAAAATATCAGCATGACGGCCATGGTCTTTGTTTATTTTCTGATTTAGGGTATGTGTATGGGGTTTTTTTTATAGAGTTATAAATTAATTTAAGCCGTCGGAAGTTCTTAGGGTTAATCAAAACCATTTAAATATGATAGGGTGATGAGTCAGCCCTAATGACTCAGCAAGGAGTCAGAATGGACTCAACAACACGGGCCAGCCTGAACCAGAAAGCTGTGCAGGCTCCAGCCTCGGCCTGGGCGCACTTGGCAGGTGCGCCAGTGTAAATATGTACTGGCGCACTTCCCAAGTGCGCCAGTGCATTTTATTTTTCTATTTTTTTCTTCTTTGCCACCAAACTTCGTTCGTCCATAACTTTTTCATCCGGTACTCGTTTCCCGCAAACTCGGACTCTATCTCCACTAGAATTCCGAGACGAACACAATGGCGCAACCCGTTTCCCACAATTCTGACGTCTGAGATTAGTTATTCTTTAATTTGTGAATTTTAATGTTATAAAATTACGGGGTGTTACAATTAACATAGAACATAACTTGCATATAATGAATCAAATCAAGCATAAATGAAAACATAGTTTGCAAAGACATAAACTTTATATGATTTATAAACATTTTCATACAGTCCAATTCATAACTCATCACAATTACATTTAAACAATTATCTTGTGGAAGTAACTGCACTCACAGAAAACGAATCTTGAATTCTGAGATCTGATTTCTGAATTTGCTAAGCTAATCCGTTGATGTAGGCGTTGATTCGTTTGTTCTTGTTCTAGAATTCCTTTTCGTAATTCCTAGGCTTTGAATCTTTATCTCTTATATTTTTATCTTTAATCTAGAATTTGATTTGTTATGGTGGCGGCTAGGTTAATTTGTAGATGAACAGCATGACGGCATCATAGTTTAGGGTTGCGAGGTCTAGGGTTAAGGTTTGGGGTGATTATACAGATGTTTAGGATTAATATGGGCCTTTAGATCAACCTAAGAGTCATCAAAGCCATCCAAACCCAAGAGATCTAACCAGAACATGACAAATATGCACGAACATCTCATAAAATCGTCACTGTCGAAATCAGTTCGTAGGTGTCGAACCTACAAGGGGGTCGACACCCGTGAGCGGGAAATTTTCCGCTCAGCTGTTTTCTGAAGTTTTGAAATTCGAATCTGCTTTAATTATTTATTTATTATTTTAATTTAATTTTTACTTAAACTTGAAAACTTCTAACCTCCGTAACTTCTTCATACGGAGTCCGATTCACGCAAACTCAGACTCTATCTCAAGCAGAATTCCGAGACGGACGCAATGGAGTAACCATTTCACCCAATTCTTCTTTTAAAGATTAATTATTCTTTAATTATTTCTTATGTCCCATTTTAAAATTACGGGGTGTTACATTCCCCCCTACTTAAAGGATTTCGTCCCTGAAAACTTCAAGTCAAGAAGAATGTTTATCCTACCATCCAACAACCACTACTCAACCATTCAATCACAGGCATCCATTGTCCTTAAAGAGGTTTCTAATGCTTTCATGATCATATGCATAGTGTGTGTATATGTCCATATCTAATGCAAAATTAGGTGGTCTACTGATTCAGTTGACCTCCTTAATGTGAATTATGTCAGTGCCATGAGTCCATCACGTATGCAATTATACCTAATCGTACTTTATAACTTCTACATGAGTGCACAATCATTCATACAAATGCAACATCTATATGATAACACATCAAGTTTCAATCCATATACAAATACATATAATCATATGCAATATGAAAGTGACTGAGCCGATCTAGTGTCTAATGTGTGTGTAAATGCATCCACGAGCAACCACTAGCAAACACTTGCATCCACTTGCATCCACCAAACATAACATGTCTCAAACACAATTTTACAACCATAGGATTTTCTACCTAAAGATCGAAGACATAATCGAGAGGACATACTAAACTATATAATAAGTCTAGGCAAAGCGATAAAAAAAAGGAGAAGTTAAGAATATCCCCTAAAAAAAGGGTACAACGTACGATCTTGTCTTTCGTCTCCTAAGTCGCGTCTACTTGATCATCTCTCCATTGGATTTTAACCAACTTGACCTCTCTGTTGCGTAACTTCTTGATCTCCGATCCAAGGATGTATGTAGGAGCTCGTCTAATCGTGGCATCTTGCTCCACTTCCACTTCTCTAAGCATGCTCGGCTCCACTATTTCCGCGGTATCATGTAAACACTTCCTCACATGCGACACGTGAAACATGTCGTGAACACCACTAAGCTTTTTCAGCAACTTCACTCTGTTTTCTGTCCAATTCTTTCTGTAATGGGGGATTTCCCTACGAACCTTGGTGCTAATTTCCCTACGCTCCCCAAAGCGAAGTACGTTCCTCCACGGTGACACTTTAATAAAAACCCTGTCTCCAACATCGAACTCAAGGTTGGTTCGTCTCTTGTTAGCATTTGACTTTTGTCCGCCCTGTGCCGTCTTCATTCATCTTCGAATCAAGTCTATCTCCTCAGAAGTTTCCCTAACCATATCTAGTCCAAGTAAAATCTTATCCATGGATTTCCACCAACAAGTTGGTGATCGACACGGTCGTCCATTAAAACCATAATACTAGCTTAATAACTGTTGTTATAAGCGAACTCCACAAATGGAAAGTTCTTTTCTCATGTCCTCCAAAATCTAGGATGCATAACCTCAAAAGATCTTCAAGGATTCTATTCACCCTTTCTGTCCGTCCATCCGTATGTGGACGATACGCGATGCTCAAACAGAACTGCGTACCTACTGCCTTTTGCATACCACCTTTTCCTCTTGCATCGAAAACTGCTCCAAGCCCTGCCTCGCAAGTACCGGTATATACTGTGAACGGTTTACTCCCATCTAGCAAAGTCAAAACTGGGGTTGATACCTTCGCAAAGCCCTTAACGAACTTCCTATAGTAGCCCGCCAACCTTAGAAAACTTCTTACTTCCATTTCTTTTCTAGGAAACTTCCAATCTTGGATTGCCACCAGATCCACTGCTATCCCTTCCTTAGAGACCACGTGTCCTAAGAACCTCACTTCTTTCCTCCAAAAATGACATTTGGAAAACTTAGCTTTGAGTTGATACGCTCTAGGGTCTCTAAGACTTCCCTAAGATGTAGGGCATACTCTTCCTCGCTTGTAGAGAAAATCAAAATACTATCCACAAAGACTACCACAAACTTGTTTAGGAATTCGCTAAACACCCTACTCATCAAGTCTACGAAATATGTGGGTGCATTCGTCAACCCAAAAAAAGTATGACGAGCCCTTCGAAGAAACCGTTAGGAGTCCTAAAAGCAGTCTTATCTATGCTATCCTCAGCTGCCTCCACTGGTGAAATCCTGTAGATAAGTCCAACTACGAGAAAACCGAAGCACCAGCTAACAGATAGAACAAATCATCTATCCTCGACAATGGGTGTGTATTCTTCTTCGTGAGCTTGTTTGGCTCCATATAGTCCACACACAATCTAAGTGAACCATCAGCCTTCGTAGCAAAAATAACTGGAGCACCCCATTCCGAAATGCTGCTTCTTATGAACCCTTTCTCAAGTAGCTCCCCTACTTGTTTACTGAGTTCCCTCCTCTCTCTCTATCTTGGAGCCATGTGGTGCATTGGCAATGCAACTGGCTTTTCATTATCTACAAAGTTTATTTGGAGGTCTATCTCGCGCCTCGTGGGTAGACACCGAACCTCATCAAAGATGTCACCATACTCACGGACTACATGAATAGATTTCAAATCATCGATGAATGCGTCAAGAGATTCTAGGTAGCTAAGAATCACTGAACCCCTAAGGTCACAAGAAATATCAAGGGTCTTTCCACAACGAGTCAACAATCTAACTACCCTCTTTTCACAGTCTTGGATGTCACCATGCCTAGCTAGCCAATCTATCCCTTGAATCAAGCCATAGCCCATGAAACCAGGAACAAAGGCGTTGCATTCAAACCCAACACCCAAGATAGACACTCTCAAAACCCGACAAACCATAGATAAGTGAGCCGAACCACCAATAGGATTTGAGACTACAATGGGATCCATAACTAGACTAGTATTTAGGTGCAGTGTTTCAACTAACAAAGCAGATACAAATGATTGTGAAGCGCAAGAGTCAAACAAGGTTCGAACATGATGACTGAAAAAGGAAAATCAAACATTCAACAGAAATGCTTCTATCTCTCTCTTGTCCTAGTGCCATGAGAGCATGAACCTGTCCTCCAGAAGTAGGTCCTGTCGTCTGTCCATGCCCTTGTCCATACCTCCTTGGGTAATCTTAAATCATATGTCCTGTCTCACTGCAATGGTAACAATCATGTTTCTTCTTCTTCCTACAGTCCTTAATTATATGGCCCGTTATACCACAATAACGACACCTTCTTTTGTTACGGGGGTTAATTATTCTTTCCACTTTCTCCTTTACCTTCTTCGTGGATTAAAGCTATATCAACAAATTCCTCATCCTTGGGTTGTGTTCCTTAGCCTAAACTTCCTCATCGACCAAGCAGCTTGCTGAACATTCCTTCTATTGTCTATCTCCAAGATACCAAACGAGTCCTTCACTTCCTTAAGCCAATTTATAGCCTCGACAAATGTCTCAGTCTCATGAAAAGGTTTTCCGCCCATCGCACCGAAGTCCTTCCATATCTTAGGAAAGGCATCTAAACGCGGAGAAAGAGACTCAAGAAGAAAAAAGGAAGAGATTCGAAACAAAGAATCGAAAGATAGATATATGGATTTTGGGGATTATGTTTTTCATAGTAAATCTTTCTCTTGAAAACTCCTTCTTTGAAACATGTTTTTGAAAATAATACTTTGAAAAAACGGTTTTCAAAATCTTTTATCTGTTCTGGTAACCTTCAGCTCTGATACCACGTGTAACACCCTACGTCCGTTAATGTCACTCACGAAGGGAATGCATTAAGTTTCGTGGAGCATTATAAGTAAACAGAACGGAACTTTACAAGACATAAAAAGTAGTAGTTGAAAATTTTGTTATTTTATTGCAGCGGAAACAGAAATAAGTTTGATTACATTTCCAAATACCAAAATCAAGTACATAATATCAGTCTTGTACAAAAACCTTCAGAGTACATAATTTTAAAGCCGTATTTCCCAATAGAAAAATGCCATACGCAGAATCAAAGCCAAGCAATACACCTTTCAACTTCAAGCTGGAAGAAAGAGATATCTGAACTAAGCTTGAGTATTTCCTCCCTAAGAACCTTGGGGGGAACGGAAGAAAATAGGTGAAACAAATTAGGTCATACATAAGTCTGGTTAGTCCAGTGACTTTAACGAGATAATCATTAAAGTAGCATGATAAGAACATAAACTGGAAAGCAAGAAATGACTGTAGAATAAACAGGCATGACAAAGCAGACAAGATGAACAAGATATAACTTTGATTGCGCTTCTAATCGCTACAGGATAATTACTGCACTGCACCAATGGTAGTAACACCGTATCATTACTAGTTACACCGCACCCTTACTAGTCCCATACTAAAAGTTGATCCCTCTTATTGATCTTGATAATGGTAGTTTCATGTACTCCTAGTTACTATCGTAGGTGCCCCTTTTTGCTCCTACCCCTACGAGTTGTACCCACTACCTTCCTCGTTCGATCGGCTCCCTAACTCGCATGTATTTATTACTTGTGTCATTCGACCTCGCTTTTACGTATTCATTACTTGTGTCAATCGGCCCCGCTTGTATGTAGATACCTGTTCTGGCCCCATCATGGGGTGTATCAATTCCCATGATGGCAACCCGACATGATTCAATATGCACAGTGTATACTACTGATGCCCAATGCCTTCTTTTTCCACTCCGGAGCACGTGCACGCCCATACTCCGTCAGAACCCACACTGCTGCACCACCCGCCGCTATTTTGACCGCTTATAATCAGCCCAGTAATCATGCCCCACCCTGCCTAGCTGAGGGTACCATGATACATCTGTGTGGGTCACTGCTGAAATGGGTCCCCGTTACTAGGGTTTCCTAATCAACATGTTATAATAGTAAAGTGCTCTCAATTTAACTTAACCCCACCCATTTTCTTAATTAACATGTTGTACTGGTTAAGTGTTGCCTATTCATATGTTACTTAACCTTCTCACAGATTCACACATGTTTATTTAACGATTAAGTTTGTGGGCCTATATATACTAATATTACCCACTTACCCAAGATTTACTTAACCCTTCCCCTTATCAAGTCCATATGTATTATTGGTTAAGCATTCCTTAACCTTATCCACTTTTTTTATGTAATATTGGTTAAGTTGTCTTCTTGTCCATGTTAACTTAACCCACCCACCTAACATGTTGTATTGGATAAGTGTCGCCTGTTCGTATGTTACTTAACCTTTCCATTATTAGCATGTCTGTTCCTTAGCTTTAATTTATTTATTAATGCAACAACCTCTCACATTAGAACTGTTTTTTGCGGTTGCTGGATGTGCCGGGCGGTTTTGGGCAGACTTCTACCGCAAACTCATTCTAACCTCGGGTTTTTGGGCTTAATACGCTAACCCCTCACATTAGATCTATGTTGTTGCGGTCGCTGGATGTGCCGGGCGGTTCCGGGAAATCTTACACTGCAACTCAATCTAATCTCGGGTTAGGCACGTTCATCTTTTAGCCAATTTACATATTTACCATTCATGTCCAAGTTTATATGTAAATTATCCATAAGTGTGGTCAAGTCAAGTTATGCCACATTTTCTAGTTATGTCCAAAATTAATTATATGATTACAACCCCTTTTTATGCCAATTACATAATATCCAACCTTTACTTGAACTTTTCCCTAATGTTCCCACATCGTTCGTACGTATAATTCATGTGATACGTTAGGCTCACAATTAGCCCAACTCATAAAAAAAGGAAAAAGGGAAGAAACACATGACATCATAACTGGCATATACAATATAGATCTAAGACGGCATAAATCTGGTAAACATATAAAAATAGATCCAATCAACATATTGAGTGCGATCTAGCATGAATCTAAACATAAACTTGCACGGATTTAAACATATGAACATATAATTCTAAACATATGGACTGATATGGATCTAATCATACAAACATATAGATCTAAACATATGAACATATAGTTCTAAACATATGGATTGATATGGATCAAATCATATAAATGTGTAGATCTAAACAGATGAACATATAGTTCTAAACATATGGACTGATATGGATCTAATCATATAAACATGTAGACCTAAACATATAGTTCTAAACATATGGACTGATATGGATCTAATCATATAAACGTGTAGATCTAAACATATGAACATATAGTTCTAAACATATGGAATGATATGGATCTAATCATATAAACATGTAGATATAAACATATGAATATATAAAATATGATCTTATGTGTATGAACATGACTTGCATATAATCTTTCATAACTTGCATAGATCGAGCAAACTTGCATGCATAACATGCATACGTAATTAGGCATATGAATTAACATAGAACATAACTTGCATATAATAAATCAAATCAAGCATAAATCAAAACATATTTTGCAAAGGCATAAACTTTATATGATTTACAAACATTTTCATATAGTCCAATTCATAACTCATCATAATTAGGTTTAAACAATTATCTTGTGAAAGTAACTGCACTCACAGAAAACGGATCTTGAATTCTAGGATCTGATTTCTGAAGTTGCTAAGCTAATCCGTTGATGTAGGCGTTGATTCGTTTGTTGTTGTTCTAGAATTCCATTTCGCAATTCCTAGGCTTTGAATCTTTATCTCTTATCCTTTTATCTTTAATCTAGAATTTGATTTGTTATGGTGGCAGCTAGGTTAGTTTGTAGAAGAGCAGCATGATGGCATCATAGTTTAGGGTTGTGAGGTTTTGGGTTGAGGTTTGGGGTGATTATATAGAAGTTTGGGATTAATATGGGCCTTTAGATCAACCTAGGATTCATCAAAGCCATCTAAACCCAAGAGAGCCAACCAGAACATGACACATATGCCCTAACACCTCAGAAAATCGTCACTGTCCAGATCAGTTCATAGGTGTCGACCCTCAGGGGGGTCGACACCCGTGTCAACACCCCTGAGCGGGAAATTTCCCACTCAGCTGTTTTCTGAAGTTTTGAAATTTGAATCTGCTTTAATTATTTAATTATTATTTTAATTTAATTTCCGCTTAAACTTGAAAATTCTAACCTCCGTAACTTCTTCATACGGAGTCCGATTAACGCAAACTAGGACTCTATCTCAAGCAGAATTCCGAGATGAACGCAATGGCGTAACCCGTTTCACCCAATTATTAATTTAAAGATTAATTATTCTTTAATTATTTTTTATGTACCGTTTTAAAATTATGGGGTGTTACAATGTTTGTCGCTCGCTTTATTGAGCAATTTTGGGTCCACATCGCTCGACCTAAGAACATAATGTCGCTCACTACAATCAAGCAGAGGCCCAGAGAAACTTTGCGCTCATTTCTGGAAAGATTCAACATTTCGGCAACATCAGTTGATAGACCTGAACCGTCCACGGTAATTATGGTAGCAGTATCCGACGTTCTGGATAACTCGGAGTTCGAAAAATCATTGTACCGAGACCCACAGTGGGATCTCGGCAAATTCTACCTTGAAGCGGATAGATTTCTGCGTAAGAATATGCAACTTCCAAAAAGAAGATTCTTGATGTCAACGTGCTTAAAGACGGAGGACCGTCTAATTCTCAAAAAGGCACGGGAAAAGCCGCTATCAAGAATGAGTGCAACACTCTGCCCCGGAGAGGGCCCAGATATGAAAAGTACACTGAACTCAATTCAACCCTGACTGACATCTACATGGATACAAACGGTGCCATCTCCTACCCAAAGCCTCCTAGGAGGGAGCCATCACAAAGAGAAGGCAACTTTGGAAAACACTACATATTTCATGATATGGACAGCCATGACACAAATAACTACAGACATCTGCGAGATCTGATTGAGGAACAGGTTAAACATGGAAAGTTACCCAAGTATGTGAAACAACCAATAGCACTGCCACCACCCGCTCCCCGGAGAGGAAATGACCCTGGATCAAGCTCTCATGGGTTCATCATTAACTAATCTAGATTGGATTGCTTTGGGTTTTCTGCATTTCTTTGGATTTAGAATATGTTTTCGCTTTCTTTAGGTTTTCCGATTGGCTAAATCGGAGTACACATGTATGGGATTAGGATCTAATTTCAAAGCGTGCTCTGGACTTGATGACAAACCAATCAGGATTTGCTTTGTTTTGTACTTTGAATTGAATAAGTAAGGACTTTCCGAGCATGGATTATGTTTGGCAAATTTAAGTATCTTGTCAGGTTATGGCAGGATTCTCAATCTCAATTAAAGTATGGCTTATATTTATTTCGAAACCCTAGGTACGGATTATGCCTAGGGACAGATTGTCTTGTCAGGCTTTGGAAAGAATAGCACTATCTCGGTATGAGTATGGATTATAATCCACTGAATTTTTAAGTATGGATTATACTTAGGAACGACGAATGGTCTCGTTAAGATTTGGCAATGGAACTCAATAAAACTAGAGTATGGTTTATGCTCTGTTTGAACTTCCTGGTATGGCTTATGCCTGGAAGGTTAGGTCCCTCACCAGGTTTTGGCAGGATGATTCGAATGTCCCTCGAGTATGGTTTATGCTCAATCGGACGCCCAAGCATGGTTTATGCTCAATCGGACGCCCAAGCATGGTTTATGCTCGAAAAAGTAATCAGTTTTGTCAGGTTTTGACACACCTATTTACTTTCTCTTCTTTGCAGGTATGGTCTATACTTGCAGCAGGTAGGCTCGGCGTGGCCTTGGATCTCTTGGATTATCCAGAACACATCTTCCTTCTACCAACAAGATATGTTCTAGGGGGGAAAATGTTGAGATGCTTTTTATTTAAAGCAGTCACACAGGAAATTTCTGGTTAGCAACGCACTCAGGAATTGAGAACATCGTCAGAAGACATGAAGTGATTTGGTTAAAGTCGCAACTCAAACATAAAAGGAGCCGGAACTCCTATCAGATGACCACTTTTAGGCCCGAAAACATCAATTACAGTGCATTGCTTCATAATTCTTGTAGCCCTTTGAATTAGCTTCGAGTAGAGCTTTCATTTGGGCAAAACGGACTTACGGTATGGAAGTTACACCCATTCCCGTGAACGCGCGCAGAATGAGAACTTGAATTTTGGCATTGGCATAGCCCTGGATCGGATCGGACACCCCGTGTCGGATCGGATATACGGGTCAGAGTGAAAGAGCGCTGACTAGACAACTCGGCTTGGCTTCGGATGGGAATGGCATCGGATTGTTTTGGTTCGGGGGCACTGGTTTGGTTCGGATCGGAGGCACCGACCCGACCCGCCTAGGGCGAGTTCTGTACGCAGCTATGTTAACAGATGTGGGTTGCCTTCATTCATTACCGAATGATCTTGATATAGTCTGAGGTCTCTCTTATCATCTCTGGCCTAAGTACCAATTTATCTCCAGTTTCTAACCAACCTGTCGGGGAATTACACGGTCTACCATAAAATGCCTCATATGGCACCATCCCAATGCTCGACTGGTAACTCATTATTATATGCAAACTCAACTAAATGTATATGGTCTCCCCATGATCCTCCAAAGTCCAATACACAATCGCTCAGGAGATCTTCCAAAACTCGATTAACCTCTCGGTTTGACTATCGGTTTGGGGATGATAAGCCATACTCAAACACAACTCGGTTCCCAAAGTCTCTTGCAAACTATACCAAAATCCACTCGTGAATAATGGATCTCGATCACTCAGTATGCTCTTTGGGATACCATGGAATCGAACTATCCATTTTGTATAAAGCTCAACCAACCTTGATGTTGTCCTAGTTGATTTGACTGGAATAAAACTTGCACTTTTTGTCAAGCGATCCATGATGACCCAAATTCCTTAGTTTCCTACCCTGGTTCTAGGTAGTCTATCAATGAAATCCATCGACTTCTTCTCCCACTTCCACGTAGGAACTTCCAATGGATGAAGCTATCCACTCAGCTTCTTGTGTTCAGCTTTCACGAACTGACAGTTCATGCATTTGGAAATAAACTTTACAATATCCCTCTTAATACCTTCCTAGTAGTAAGATCGCTTCATGTCCAGATACGTCTTATTACTGCCGGTGTGACACCCCACATCCATTAATGTCACTCTTTAACAGAGTGTATTAAGTTTCGTGAAGTGTTATAGGTAAACATGAATAAAAACATCACAAGACAGATATAAAATTATAGCGGAATTTAAAATTTTATTTTCCAAATAGAAAACATCGTGATCCAAATTCAGTTACAACATAAGTATGAAATACAGAAGACCCATTACACCAATTTAAAGTATCTGCCTTGTACTAAAATCATCAGAGTACAGTAATATAAAAGCATAATCTCATAAATAGCCATATCATAGAAGATAGGAGATCAAAGCGTTACATCTAAGCAACTCTAAGTAGAAACAAAAGAGAGGATCCTAATCAAGCATGAGTATTCCCACCCTGAGAAACTGTGGGGAGAAGAGGAAGAGAGAGAAAAGGAAACAAAATGGGTCATACATAAAGCCTAGTGAGTCCAGTTACTTTTAACCAGTTACTTTTAGCATATAAATAAGTAAAAGCATCATGACATGTATATAAACTGGATGAGAGATAACAATATCATAAGGCCGGTATAACAGGCTGAGCAGGATAAACAGAACAAAATATATTGTGCTTCTTAAGTACTTTTCTCTACACCAATACAAGTATAACAGAAACAAGATGATCCCAACAAGAACAAGATGATAGGCTTAGGTGTATGTCTAGTGAGGGGATATTTTTCCCCATACAATAATAACAGGCAACCCAACAGACATGACAGATGTTACCTCCAACGATAATAACGGGCTCCTAAACAAGCAAGACTAGATGTACCCTTATTACTACCCAATCAACCAGCTCCCTATCCCGTTGACACCCTGTGCTGGACCCACAGTAGGATGTATCACTTCCTAAGGTGGCAACCCCTTTATTAGCGTGATACACAGACAACTACTGATGTCACAACGTCTTGTTATCCCAACGCAAGTTGATTCATGCATGCACATGAATCCAACGGAGTGCACCGTCAACATCCCCGCTTAAATAAACCTCTTACAATCAACTCAGTAAGCTTGCCCAGACCCCGACCTAGCTCGTGGTTCCCCGTTTGATACCAAGATGGGTTACTGACTGATACGGGTCTCTCACAATAGATGATACAAGCTTCCCCCTAGGCTTGCATCCTCACTACTAGGATTTTGGCAGGTTATGCCAAACAGTTTAACAAGATTACATAACCCCCAAATGTAAAACATGTTAAGTTCATCGGGTTTATATATCTAACCCGGCCCCACAAATTTAACATGATTAACTTAACTTCCACTAATTCAAGAAAGTTTACTTAATCCCTACTCAATTTGACAGGTTCATGTAACCCCCACAGATTTAAACAGGTTAAGTATTATAGGTTAACAAGTTATTATCATTCATCCATTTATGGCTATTAATGGACTAGACCTCTCACATTAAATCTACCACTTGTGGATGTGGGATATGCCGGGCGGTTTGGGGCAGACTTCTACCACAAGTCAGACTTAACATCGTGTCTTAGCACTGTTATGTGTATATTTATGCACTCGACCCCTCACATTAGATTAACCACTTGTGGACGCTTGATTTGCTGGACTGTTCCGGGCAGACTTCTACCACAAATGTAATCTAACCTCATGTCTAAGTGCGGTTATAGTTTCTAATTACTGTAAATCTAGGCATGTTCATTATTAAACAATTTTTCATGTTTATCCAAGATTATGCCCCAAATCCCAGTCTAATTCACAATACAAGTTATGCCCCCAAATTAAAGTTTTTGATTAAGGTATAGATTATGCCTAAATCCCAATCATGTTTTTCAATATAAGTTATGCCCCAAATTTGTCATTCCTAACCATTCCCAATTTCATGCGCTCGCATATTTCAGCGATAGGCCTAGGCTCGAAGGTAGCCTGGCTATAAAAATAAAAAGGGAAGGAGGGAGAGAAGAGAACAGAAATAGGAATAAAATCAAAACAGACATATGATGACAGAAATATGCATACTAACAAAATAGGTAAATGGTGACATGATTAGGCACAATAACAGGATAGGCATTTGGTGATACCATCATGTAAAATGACAGAATATACATAATAAATATAAGCATGTAAGAACTAAACAGAGGATCGATTATACAAGTAATGGCAGATCTGTTTAGTTATGATTCAGGCACAGGTTTAGATCCAACTCATGAACATGTCAAGATTACTATTGAATGTTTATTTCTAAAAATAACACGAACTCACTGTGGCGGGATCTAAAGAACAGAGAATTGATTGCAGATGTTGTAGCAGAGATTCTTGTATGTTAATAAGTTGTTGTTGCAGAAGAATAGGCTTGTTTAATATGAGTTGGGGCAGCACCTCCTTGTCTCCATTGTTTTTGGTGAATAAAACAATAGAAATGAGGTCGTATTTATAGCCTACGGTCAATGAATCTGGTCAAGAAATGAGTTCACGTTCACAGGAACGGATCTGCCCTGTATCTGATTAGGGTCGACCTAGGGATCGACACAGGGGTCGACCCATGGGGCACCGGATCAACCCCTAACCGGCCAAATTCCCCACTTTTCCTGCTCTCTGATTTGATTTCTGGACTAGTTTATATTTATATATATTATGCTTATATGTATACAATCTTTAAACCTTAATATCTTCTTCATACGATGTATGATTTACGCAAACATGGGGTCTATCTTAAGAAAAATTTCGAGATGGACGCAATGGCACAGTCCATTTTACTTAATTCCAATTATTTAATTAAGTATTCTTTAGTTTCTCATTATAACGTTCTTTAACATTACGGGGTTTTACATTCTCCCCTATTTAAAGGATTTCGTCCCCGAAATCTCCAAGTTAAGAAGAATGTATATCCTAAAATCCATCATCCATCTACTCATCCACCAATCACAGGCATCCATTATTCTTAAAATATTTTTAATGCTTATATGAATATATGCAAAGGTGTGTATATATGTCCTTGTACTAATGCGAAAGATCAGGCTGTCTGCTAATTTAGTCGACCTCCTTAATTCAATGTATGTTAGTGCCATGAATTCAACATGTATGCAGATAGTCCTAATATAGCATGTAAATACTATATGCATGTGCAATCATCCACCTAAATGCAACATCCATATGATGATACACCCATTTCCATCCATAAAAGAAGAAAAAAGCACACACATCCATATGCAGTATGAGAGTGATTGAGCCATTCTAGTGCCTAATGTGTGTGTATATGTATCCACGAGCAACCATTAGTAACCACTTGCATCCATCAAACATAACATGTCTCAAACACATGTTTACATCCACTGGATTTATAACTAAAGGTCGAAGATTTGATCAATAGGATATACCTAAATGACAGAAGCAAGTATGAATAAAAGCTTTGAAAAAAGAAGTTAAGAACATACCCTTGAAAAGGAAAGGGTATGAAGCACGAATCTTGTCTTCAGTCACCCAAGTTGCATTCTTGAGGTCTTCTCCATATTGAACTTACATCAACTTGACCTCTCATCCAAGAATACGGGCAGGAACTCGTCTAACTGTTGCCTCTCATTCCACCTCTACTTCCTTAAGCATACTTGGCTGAACTACTTCTACAGTATCATGTAAGCACTTTCGTTAATGAGAAATGTGGAAAACATCATGAACACTAGCCAGTCTCTCTGGTAATTTCACTCTATAATCCATTTGACCAATCCTTTCTGTTATGGGAAATGGACCTACAAATCTTGGCGTCAATTTCCCTATAGATCCAAAATGAACTACATTCCTCAAAGGTGATACCTTGATGAAAACCCTATCTCCTACTTTAAACTCAATATCAGTTCTTCTCTTATCTGCGTAGGACTTCTGCCTGTCCTGGGCTATCTTCATGCTCCTGCGAATAAGATCAATCTTCTATGAAGTTTCCATAATCATCTCAGGTCCAAGTAAAAGCCTTTTTGTAGACTCCCACCAACAAGTCAGTGATTTACGGGGTCGTCTGCATAATGCCTTGAAGGGTGACATGCCAATACCAGCCCGATAACTACTATTGTAAGCGAACTTTACCAATGGAAGATGCTATTCCCTAGTCCCTCTGAAGTCCAGGATACACAGTCTTAAAAGATGCTCAAGAACTCTATTCACCCTTTCTGTCTGTCCATCGGTTTGAGGGTGATAAGCGTTGGTCAAACACGACTGTGTCCCTAATTCCTCTTGCAAGTGGTGTATATAAAGTAGTTGTATACACAATAATACGATTTTTGTTTGATGATAACAACCAAATAAATATTATTTTAAATGTGTTTATTACTGTACTACTATATATATACATCACAGACAGGAATATACTAATTATATTTAAAAAGAATACGACTGCACAGACATTCAGTTATTTACACAGTATTTTATTTAAATATAAATATTTTATTTCAAATATTCAAACAATACAACTATTTATAACTCCACTATTTGAACACATCACATTACATATACAATCCCAGAATATTGTACTTGTAAATAAACTGAATATAGTAGACAAGTTTGTTTAAACACAATAAAATGATATATTTTTTTCAAACAAAATTTGTTTATTACAAATATCAGCACAATTCTCTCTACAACACTCATACAGTCACTCTGTCATATATACATACATTTTCATTTTCATATACAAACACATTTTCTGACACTGTTTCATTCGTTTTCTTCAGTCTTCTGTCGTCACAGCTCTCTGTCAGTCCAGCCATCATCTTCTTACCTGTCACACTGAAACACACACAAAGTACACTGCAATAGAATTTAAACTGAATATATGCAAATATAAATTTTATTTTTAAAAAATTTATTTGCCTCAGATTTATGGTGTGTTTCTCATCATTTTTCATGACTTGATCTGATTAATCTGTGTCTAGGCAGCTAGTTTGTATATGAACAGGGATAGAAAATCTTGTCTGATGGCTGCATATACATACGTGCATATATACACACGTGTGCACTGCCTCGCCAATCCAGGTTGCATCTTCGGAGTAGCTACAAGGACCATCTCAACTCAGTGCATATGAATATGGTCGAGAGTGTGCTCAATCAAAGCATCAAATAAAAGTGGCCGAGCACAATACAAAGTCAAACATGTTTTTCAAACAGCCCAAGTGTCGAGCCATGCACAAACATAAAGCAAAGCAGTTTGATCAATGGTACAAGTAAACAAGTATCAATGTGATTTGTGCAAAGCAAGCTCAACTGGTCAAAAAAAGTCAATGGTGCAACCCAACATAGGACAGTATGGTCAAGAAACATGGTGCAATAGTAAAGTTATAGTGGGTGAATGGTGCTACAACAAATTGGTTCAAGCATGGATGGAATATTAGTTTCAGCATGACAAGAACAACAAAACAGCAAGACAATGGTGCAGTGAACATAGTGCAGGTGTGCAAGAGTACAAAATGGAACAAGTAAAGAAAGAACACCATGTGCAACTGACATACACAAAGCTAGCTGGTCATGTGCAGGTCAGAACAACCACAACCAAGAACAACCCAGGTTTACTTGTTTGGTTTAGCAAAAAGGAGTTCATGTTTACAAATACAAAGGAGCTCATGTTACAACTAGCATATGATCAAGAAAGAACAAGTGCTATGAGCAAGCAGCAACATACAAAGCCATAAAAGTCAAGTGTCCGAGGATAGTCAATCCAAATACAACATTTCAAATGCAAGCATGTGGACATCAAAGTGAATAACATGTCAGCATGTGCAAGTGAAGTCGAAAGGAATTCAGTGTCAAAGGTTCAAGAATATTTCAGTATTTATATCAAGTTTCAAGCATGGCAGCAAAAGTGATGCAGCAAAGTGAAGTTTGTATACATGCAACATTAGTGAATCAACATACAAAATGAAGCATGAGCGGATCACGATGATTCAAGCATCTTTTACAAGAAAGCAAGGATGATACATGATGGAGCTTTCAGCAGCATAAATATGTACATGTAAGAATGGATCTATATGCTCAAGCATGGGTGAAACAGTGTGATTCAAGTGGAGCATAGCATGTGCAACAATAATGGTTAAGTCAATACATGTATGAATAGTGAATCTGTTCCTTATACACAGCAAATGAATTTGCATTTCTCTACATGGCATTTGGAAATGCACAAAACAGTTCAGCTAGCATGTTATCAGCATTTGGTAATGGGAAGTAAAATAGAAATGAAGGGATATATAGCAAAATTGTTTCTGGAAAATCTGTTTCCAGTTTTAGACAAAGCATTCAAGGAATTGCATATTTAGCAAAGTTTTTTTTACTGGAAAGAATAGTTTTTGAGAAACTATTCAAGCATGCAAAATGTTGGCAGAGGTTTAAATGCATTCTTGAAATCATTCTACACATAAGGCAAGAAATCTCAAGCAAAAAGGAGCAGTTTATATTTGGCAAAATTTGATCAATATTCTTGGCAAAACAAGCTAGGAAATCAATTAATATATTTCTAGATTTTTTTGTTATTATCAATTATGGATTTCCAGAATCAACACAATTCAAACTAGGCAACAAATCTCAATTTAAATCGAGGGCAATCAAAAGGGAAAACTGCACAAATAAGGGAAATTTAAATGTGGTGTTTCATCAAAGAATCATATTCTAGTCCAGGTTCATTTCAATCAAAGAATCAAAAGAGGAAATCGCATATTTCAGATCAAATCATTCACAGTTGAAATGAGAGTGTAATGAATAGGATTTAATTATCCTATTTAACACAACATCATCACAGGAAAGGAGGGCAACCGAAAACACGGCATAATTGATTTAAAAAATTGAGAGAAACTCATCTTTTTTATCCATAGTTTTCAATCGCCACAAATCTCAAATTGGTGAAGAAAGAAGCACCAGTATTCGATCAAGAGCATCAACGAGAATCCAATCATCAGAGAACAATTTTTCTGCAAGCATACGAGATTGAGATTTGGGAAAATTTGGAAACCCTAGATTTGTTTGCAGCCGCCATTTTGTATTCCCACGAGAGAAAGCAAAGGATCGGGAGATTAAACAAGGGGTGCAACCGATTTATGAAACATGCTTGCCAAGTCAAGTTACAAAGGGGACCAAGCTTACATTTTAAAGGGGATGACCCTCACTTCTAACTTCTAAGGATTTTAACTGTTTTCCTTTTTTGCGTTGTTTTTTAATTTAATTGTAAACAATCTGATCAGTTTCTAGTGTCCGCAAAATACGAGGGGAACCAGTCAGGGTGTTGACTGACAGTTGCTAGAGTTTGTAAAATCTAGGATATTGGTTATGGGGTTGTAATCAGGGGAAATCTTTTCTAGGGGAGTAGAACAGTCTAGGGTTTTGAGCGTAGGATTAGAATAGGAGCGAGGTGTTCGTGAGTGTACACGGTCTTGTATGCGGGATCTGTTCTTATACCTAATATAAACCTTAGGAATGCAGCAGTAGTGTAACGACCCGCATTCTACGCATCATAGGATCGTAGAATATTTATTTCTTTCACATATGAAGTCGTATGCTCATTTAACTTTGGGAGATGACTATTGGGGTCATTTCTCATGTTCATGATTTTTGTCAATTTTTAAATGACCATTTTACCCCCTAGTTGGTACTGTTTTGGCCATAACTTTTGACTGGAAAGGAATTTTGACCTGAAACCACTTCTATTGACTCCGGATGATGGTTTACAATTCCGTAGAGTGGTCACATTAGCCAAACGGACTCACCATTTGGGAGATATGGCTGAAACAAGTTTCAGATGGTGAAAAACAGCTTAATTGGGCTTAACCGGGTAATTAGCAGCTAGGCCCAAAGGGGATTTCGGGATTGGAGATGTATAGGGGCTGATTAGGGTTAGAAAACATTTCTTTCAGCCGCCACTTTCATTCTTGGAACCCTAGCAATGGCCTCCAACACCCAAATCACCTTCTAATCACTTTCTGATCAAGTTTTGGCCTAATCTACATCAAATCAAAGAAGATCTTCACCAAATCAGTATTAGAGCTGCTGTTAGACATCAGCATTCACCCAAATCAGCGAGGTTTCAGTTTTGAAATTTTATTTGTGGCCAAGGTGAGTGATTTTCATAGTTTTGCACTAATTACGGTTAATTAAGGGTAATTAGTGAAGATTAGCGAATTTATACATTAATAAATTCTGGAAAAATGTTTAGAAATTCTTAAATAATATTTTATGCCTCTGTTAGAAATTTGGTTTGATTTGGTTAAGTTTTGTTAACCCTATGATTAGTTTTGCTTAAATATACTTAAGGGAAATATGGGATTTTGGGTATGTTTGATCCATTTTACATACTATAGTTATTGTTTTGATGTTTGTGGTTGATGTTACATTTTGCTATGATTGTATGACATGATTTGCGATTGTCTAGAAGTGTTAGATTGGTCGAAAACACCGTCGAACGGCGTAAAAAGTCGCTGGAATGAGTTGTAGGAATTTGGCCGATCCGGACCGGATCGGAGGGAGGAGCCCGAACCGAACCGACCAGGAGACCTCCCCACGAACCAATGTTCTGGAGTCATGTAGCCTCACGAGCTGAACGGAAGGAGCATATCCGAACCGAACTGACCTGGTGCTATGGAGCGAGAATTCTGAGCCGACCCGATGGAGAAGCTTGAGAGACCCGACCCGATCCGATTGCTTGGGGAGAAGGACCGAACCAGAGGAGTTTTCTATGAAGCCAGGAGGTGTGGACTCCGATCCGAACCGCTGGAGGAAGATCACCCCGATCCGACCCGAAGCAGAGAGGAAGGTTGACCCGATCCGAACCGATCCGATTGCTTAGGGAGGAGTATTCCGATCCGAACCGAGGAGCTGATGACCACGACCTGAAGTAAAGTAAAGTGAAGAAATGAAGACCGGTCCGGAGAAGAAGGCGATGACCAGAACCCGAGATGCCAAGGAAGTCCAAATGAGGAGCTTTGACTCAGGATCCAGTTGGGAACCAATGAGTGAGCTTCATGATTGGGCTTTGCTGCGGGATGTATGCAAAGGGGTTGTCGATGTCTGTAGCTTTGAATCACTATGTGTAGGGAGTACGTGAACGGATTCAGGGCCACAGTGGCCTAGGTACGACTAAAGGGACTATAGACCAATGAAGTGGGGTCATTTGTAAAGATTTGGTCATGACTCCATGTGGTAAGCTTGGTAGTAGCAGTAGTTGTACAAGTCGAACTCCGTCACTACTTCGATGGGTCTAGTGATTGACAGTGGTGGACATCGTATGCTTTACGCACTGAGTGAGAGACGTGAGGATGGTTGCTATGGTTGATATATTTCCCATCATTATGACATGCACACCCCCACCCCCGTACTCTTCACACCATCTGTTTAGTGGCATCTTAGAGTATTGTACGGTATGTAGTGCTAACTCTTTGGTTGCAGGTTCAGGTATGGTTTAGTATACCTGTTATTGTTCTGTTTAGATGCTCATCGCTCATACCAGACTTTTTGTCTGACCCAGAGTTTTATGTCTCTTCTTATTACTCTGGGTGCTCACACGAGCAGACTAGAGACAGGTTAGCTGGTGATGCGCGAGTAGCTGATTCGGAGGCGAGCAAGAGGCTTCCACGTATGATACATATAGTATTCTCCCTGTGTTGTTGAAGATCACTGCTTGGGCATTAGTAGTGCATCTTCTACTTTATCTTTCATTTGTTTTAGAGACAGTAAATCTGGAAAGTTGTAATAAGCTGTATTTGGATTTCCGCTGCTATGTTGGTTTATTTTTCAGCTTATGCACTGTCTCTCCTGTTTTATGTCAAGATTATGTTATTATTATATTTTTGTTCCATGCGCTGTGAGACATTCTACAGGTTCCATGTTAGTTCATTCTCTTCTTTCCTTTCTTTGGCGACCGTTCCGTGCTAGTCGGGCATATGTACAGCGCACCTTCGGAGGAAATGCAGGCTAGTGCGGGGCGGGTCGTCACATTTGGTATCAGAGCTCTAGGTTGCGTAGTTAACCTAGGGAAGTTATCAGGGAGAGATAGTATACATATATGAGAGCGCGTATTTGTGATTACTTTGGGTTTCAAAAGCTATATGTATATGTACTATTAGTATAGCTAAGGATAAAGTCGTACTGCACTAGCACCACTATGGAGATGGTTAATCGTTTTCTCTGTGCATATTAAGCGATGAGCCGATACGCAAGGGGTACTGGTAGAGGAGCCAATAATGGGAATGGTGCTGGCATGAGGACGATGTTTACTGACCTCATGAGAGAGATGTTTAGGGACGTGCAGAGGGCTGCTCCCAATGGTGAAACTGGTGGTGGTCCACTAGTGCAGGCGCCTAGGGCCGATTTCGCCAAGCTGAATAAGGATTATACTAGTCTTGGTGGGAAGCCGTTCCATGGAACGGAGTCGGCTACGGATGTTCAAGATTGGTTGGATAGTTGCGAACGTATCTTTGAGGATTTGGGTATCGAGGATGCAATGAAGAGAAAGCTAGCGTCCCGTCAGCTGCAAGGGCGGGCAATGAATTGGTGGAATGCTTTAAAGGTAGCTACTCCCAAGGATCGGACTACTTGGGAGCAGTTTAAGGTTCGCTTTAGCGAGAAGTTCATTCCAGCTGCTCAGAAGTCAGTGTTGTTTAAGAAATTCTCGGAGCTCAAGCTGAATGGCCGAGCTGTCTCGGAGTATATTGCTGAATTCGACACTTTTTCAAAGTATGGGTTATCTCTTATTGATATTGCCGAGAAGAAGAATGAGAAATTCATAACTGGTTTGGATCAGTACTTGGGGGAAAGGCTTATTAACCATATCGATGAGACATTTGAATCGATTGTGGGGAAAACATTAAGGTCAGAGAGTCTTTATCCTAAGCCGAAGACTGAGGTTGCATCTGCAGAGGAACCGAAACCGCAAGCGAGCGGTGGAGGTAAGAATGGTTCTCAGAATAAGAGGAAGCAGAGTCAGACTAAGGATGGCCAGAAGAAAAATAATAAGCAAGATGTTGAGTGCTTCAGCTATGGTAAGAAGGGCCATTATACTAGTAATTGTCGGGCCAAGCCAGCGGATAGGAAGTGCTTCAACTGTGGCCAAGTGGGACATCACAAGGACAAGTGTCCGCAACCCCCTAAAGAAAAGCAAATGGTGAAAGCATATGTCCTTAATGTTATTCCTTCTTCGTCGAATGCCCCAACTGCGGCGGAGAAGGGAAAGAATGTCGTTATTCAAGGTATGCTTTCCATTTATAATGTTCCTGTTAGAGTTTTGTTTGATACTGGGGCTTCCAGTTCTTTCATATCTAGTGACCTGGTAGATAGGTTGGGATTGGAGCCCGAGATTGTCGATAGACCTTTAGTAGTGACGAACCCAATTGGTGGTTCAACTAACCTTAACATGATTTGTCGTAATGTGGTCTTATCGAGTCATGGATGCATGTTTGTTTGTGATTGCTTTGTTTTGGGCTTTACTGGGTTTGGCATTATTTTGGGAGTAGATTGGCTCCAAAGATACGGGGTGGTGGTAGACTGTGAGGGCTTTTTGGTGACAGCTAGAGCGGACGATGGGCGGAGGGTAGTGTTTGGTGGTCTACTCAGCGAGGGGGTAATGGCTAGTTTTCTAAATTCCCTCGACATCCCGCATAGTGAGTTGTCAGGTTTGCCCGTGGTTGGCCAGTATCCGGATGTCTTCGAAGAAGTGACCGGGCTTCCACCACATCGAGAGATTGAGTTCCGTGTTGACTTGGTGAAAGATGCCATCCCTATAGTGATGCCACTTCGTCGTATGGCACCAAGGGAGCAGCGAGAGCTCGGGGTGCAAGTCAGCGATCTTTTGAAGAAGGGATTTATCAGAAGGAGTGTTCTGAGTGGGGAGCACCAGTTGTGTTTGCTACCAAGGCGGATGGTTCCCTTCGTTTGTGTGTAGACTACCGCGAGTTGAATAAAGTGACGAGGAAGAATAAGTATCCTCTACCGCGGATAGATGATTTGTTTGATCAGTTGAGTGGCGCGAGGGTATTCTCTCAGTTGGATCTCGCGACAGGTTTTCATCAGCTTAGAGTGGAAGCTGAGAGTATAGCTAAAATGGCATTTCGGACGCCGTCTGGATTTTATGAGTGGTTGGTCATGCCATTCTGGCTGACCAATGCCCCAGCATATTTTGTGGATCTTATGAATAGGGTATTCAGAGATCAGTTGAATAAGTTTGTCCTTGTGTTCGTGGATGATATTTTGGTCTACTCGAGAACGGAGGAAGAACACAAGGAACATTTAAGAATAGTGATGGAGGTGCTAAGAAAACACCAATTGAAAGCAAAGTTTTCTAAGTCTCACTTCTGGAGGAGGGAAGTGAGGTTCTTGGGCCATGTTGTTTCAGAGAATGGTATCGCCGTGGATCCTGCAAAGGTGGCTACGGTACAAGATTGGTCTACGCCCAAGAATGCAACGGACATAAGAAGTTTCTTGGGATTAGCTGGATATTATCGTAAGTTTATCCAAGGTTTCTCCAAGATAGCAGCACCATTGACCCAGTTGACTAAGAAGAATCAAGCTTTTGTCTGGGATGAAAGGTGCGAGAATGCATTCAAGAGTCTAAAGGACAAGTTGACATGCGCACCAGTGTTAGTCATTCCTAAGGGGAATGAAGAGATGACGGTATACACGGATGCCTGTGGTACCGGACTAGGTGCTGTATTGATGCAAGGCGGTAGGGTTGTAGCTTATGCAAGTCGGCAATTGAAACCGCACGAGAGAAGATACCTTACCCATGATTTGGAATTGGCAGCGATCGTGTTCGCGTTGAAGATGTGGAGACATTATCTCTTGGGAGAAAGATTCGAGTTGTTTACCGATCATAAATCGTTAAAGTATCTCTTCTCTCAGAAAGATCTAAATCTCCGGCAGCAAAGGTGTCTAGAATTCTTGTCTTCCTATGATTTTGACATCGCATATACACCAGGAAAGGGCAATGCGGTAGCCGATGCATTGAGTAGAAGACATGCCAGTTTAGGGGCTATGTTTCTTGAATGGAAGCAACTGGAGTACATCGCTGGGTATGATTTCAGACCAAAGTGCGAATTGGATCCAGAAATGTTAGCAAGTTTGACGATCAGACCCACTTTGATTGAGCGGATTGGTTCCAGTCAGAGGAGCGATCCTAACTTATTGGAAGTCATCTCCAAGTTAGAGATGGGTATCGACGAGGAGATGAACAAGTATGGGCTTGATCGAGATGGATTGCTTAGAAAGAATGGAAGACTAGTTGTACCTAATGTCAATGGATTGAGAGATGAAGTGCTTAGAGAATGTCATCACTCAAAACTGACTATACACCCCGGTGGTAACAAGATGTATCGAGATATGAAGAAGACCTACTACTGGGAAGGGATGAAAAGAGATATTGGGAAGTTTATATCCAAATGCATGAATTGCCAGCTAGTTAAAGCTGAGCAAAAGAAACCTAGTGGTTTGCTACAACCAATAGAAATTCCAGAATGGAAATGGGAACAAGTGTCAATGGATTTCATTGATGGGTTACCAAGGACTAGATCGGGTCATGATAGCATTTGGGTGATTGTGGACCGATTGACTAAGAGTGCGAGGTTTATACCCGTCAAGTCAAACAGGACGGCAGCTAAGTTAGCGGAACTGTATATAAAGTGGGTAGTTAGGTTTCATGGAATACCCAAGGGCATTGTGAGTGACCGAGATCTGTTGTTCACTAGTGGATTTTGGAAGAGCTTACAAGAGACGTTAGGATCAGAATTACATCTCAGTACCGCGTATCATCCTCAAACCGATGGTCAAACAGAGAGGGTGAATCGTATATTGGAAGACCTCTTGAGAGCTTGTGTACTGGATTTTGGTGGATCATGGGATGACCATTTGCATCTACTAGAGTTTGCATATAATAATAGCTACCAATCCAGTATTGGTATGGCTCCGTTTGAAGCTTTGTACGGAAGACCGTGCAACTCACCGTCATGTTGGGTAGAAACTGGCGAGAAGTTTGTGCTTGGACCCGATGTGATAAGAGAAACTTCAGCTAAGCTTAAGATTATCCAACAGCGAATGAAGGCTGCCCAAGATAGGAAGAAGAGTTATGCTGATAAGAGGAGAAGATAATTAAAGTTCTCCATTGGCGACTTGGTGTTTGTCAAGATATCTCCGTTGAAGAGCGTGATACGATTTGGCAGGAGAGGCAAGTTAGCACCAAGATTTGTTGGTCCTTTCCGAGTTCTTGAGCAAATTGGGAATTTGGCATATAAAGTTGAATTACCAGACAAGATGGCAGGAGTTCACAACGTATTTCATGTTTCCCAGTTAAGGAAATTCGTGCACGACCCAGATGTGACTATTTCACCTGATCAGTTGGATGATGTCGAAGTTGAACCCGAGGCGATTGGGAACCGTAAGCCTATGCGTATTGTTGGGAACGATACGAAGCAACTTCGAAGAAAAGCGGTGAATCTAGTCAAAGTCCAGTGGGGCGAGGATGAGAATGACTGTACTTGGGAGACAGAGGAGAGCATTAGGAAGACGTATCCAGAACTCTTCACCTGGTAAGATTTTAACTTCGATTTAGTCTTTCCGCATGCTAGGATAGGCTTGTTTGCTTGTTTTGCATGTTTGATTGTTGTATGTGGCTGTTAGGCATGCGGGATCCTTTGTATGTTTTGGGTTAAGGAATTTCGGGGACGAAATTTCTTAAGGGGGGGGGGGGGGAGAGTGTAACGACCCACATTCTACGCATCATAGGATCGTAGAATATTTATTTCTTTCACATATGAAGTCGTATGGTCATGTAACTTTGGGAGACGACTATTGGGGTCATTTCCCATGTTCATGATTTTTGTCGATTTTTAAATGACCATTTTACCCCTAGTTGGTACTGTTTTGGCCATAACTTTTGACTGGAAAGGAATTTTGACCTAAAACCACTTCCATTGGCTCCGGATGATGGTTTACAATTCCGTAGAGTGGTCACATTAGCCTAACGGACTCACCATTTGGGAGATATGGCTGAAACAAGTTTCAGATGGTGAAAAACAGCTTAATTGGGCTTAACCGGGTAATTAGCAGCTAGGCCCAAAGGGGATTTCGGGATTGGAGATGTATAGGGGCTGATTAGGGTTAGAAAACATTTCTTTCAGCCGCCACTTTCATTCTTGGAACCCTAGCAATGGCCTCAAACACCCAAATCACCTTCTAATCACTTTCTAATCAAGTTTTGGCCTAATCTACATCAAATCAAAGAAGATCTTCACCAAATCAGTATTAAAGCTGCTGTTAGACATCAGTATTCACCCAAATCAGCGAGGTTTCAGTTCTGAAAATTTTATTTGTGGCCAAGGTGAGTGATTTGCATAGTTTTGCACTAATTACGGTTAATTAAGGGTAATTAGTGAAGATTAGCGAATTTATACATTAATAAATTCTGGAAAAATGTTTAGAAATTCTTAAATAATATTTTATACCTCTGTTAGAAATTTGGTTTGATTTGGTTAAGTTTTGTTAAACCTATGATTAGTTTTGCTTAAATATACTTAAGGGAAATATGGGATTTTGGGTATGTTTGATCCATTTTACATACTATAGTTATTGTTTTGATGTTTGTGGTTGATGTTACATTTTGCTATGACTGTATGACATGATTTGCGATTGTCTAGAAGTGTTAGATTGGTCGAAAACGCCGTCGAACGGCGTAAACAGTCGCTGGAATGAGTTGCAGGAATTTGGCTGATCCGGACCGGATCGGAGGGAGGAGCCCGAACCGAACCGACCAGGAGACCTCCCCACGAACCGATGTTCTGGAGTCATGTAGCCTCACGAGCTGAACGGAAGGAGCATATCCGAACCGAACCGACCTGGTGCTATGGTGCTAGAATTCCGAGCCGACCCGATGGAGAAGCTTGAGAGACCCGACCCGATCCGATTGCTTGGGGAGAAGGACCGAACCAGAGGAGTTTTCCATGAAGCCAGGAGGTGTGGACTCCGATCCGAACCGCTGGAGGAAGATCACCCTGATCCGACCCGAAGCAAAGAGGAAGGTTGACCCGATCCGAACCGATCTGATTGCTTAGGGAGGAGTATTCCGATCCGAACCGAGGAGCTGATGACCACGACCTGAAGTAAAGTAAAGTGAAGAAATGACGACCGGTCCGGAGAAGAAGGCGATAACCAGAACCCGAGATGCCAAGGAAGTCCAAATGAGGAGCTTTGACTCAGGATCCAGTTGGGAACCAATGAGTAAGCTTCATGATTGGGCTTTGCTGCGGGATGTGTGCAAAGGGGTTGTCGATGTCTGTAGCTTTGAATCACTATGTGTAGGGAGTACGTGAACGGATTCAGGGCCACAGTGGCCTAGGTACGACTAAAGGGACTATAGACCAATGAAGTGGGGTCATTTGTAAAGATTTGGTCATGACTCCATGTGGTAAGCTTGGTAGTAGCAGTAGTTGTACAAGTCGAACTCCGTCACTACTTCGATGGGTCTAGTGATTGACAGTGGTGGACATCGTATGCTTTACGCACTGAGTGAGAGACGTGAGGATGGTTGCTATGGTTGATATATTTCCCATCATCATGACATGCACACCCCCACCCCCGTACTCTTCACACCATCTGTTTAGTGGCACCTTAGAGTATTGTACGGTATGTAGTGCTAACTCTTTGGTTGCAGGTCCAGGTTCAGGTATGGTTTAGTATACCTGTTATTGTTCTGTTTAGATGCTCATCGCTCATACCAGACTTTTTGTCTGACCCAGAGTTTTATGTCTCTTCTTATTACTCTGGGTGCTCACACGAGCAGACTAGAGACAGGTTAGCTGGTGATGCGCGAGTAGCTGATTCGGAGGCGAGCAGGAGGCTTCCACGTATGATACATATAGTATTCTCCCTGTGTTGTTGAAGATCACTGCTTGGGCGTTAGTAGTGCATCTTCTACTTTATCTTTCATTTGTTTTAGAGACAGTAAATCTGGAAAGTTGTAATAAGTTGTATTTGGATTTCCGCTACTATGTTGGTTTATTTTTCAGCTTATGCACTGTCTCTCCTGTTTTATGTCAAGATTATGTTATTATTATATTTTGTTCCATGCGTTGTGAGACATTCTACAGGTTCCATGTTAGTTCATTCTCTTCTTTCCTTTCTTTGGCGACAGTTTCGTGCTAGTCGGGCATATGTACAGCGCACCTTCGGAGAAAATGCAGGCTAGTGCGGGGCGGGTCGTCACAAGTAGACAGGATTTTGCCGAACTGGGTATCTCTGTGTGTGATTTATTTTCTGCACTTTTATTTCTCTGCATTCTGTGATTTTATTATTATTTTAATATCCCGTAAGTTTTTGAACTTGACAAAATTTTGTGATAAACCATATTCACCCCCGTCTTGGGTTAATCTAGATCCAACTAGTGGTATCAGAGAAGGTATTCTTTAACTCTAGAGTTATGGATATCTCTAGTTGTCAGTCTTCTGAGAGTCAGTCCAGTCATGTTCCATCTATTTTTAATGGTACAAATTTTTTAAATTGGAAATTAAAAATGGAGTTGTATTTAAAATCTGTTGATATTAAATGTTGGGATACTGTTATTAATGGATATGACATGGGTAGCAGAAAAGATATTGGGTTTAATTCTCGTGCTATTCATATCTTATATTGATGATGTTCAGTATAGCCTTATTTCCCATTTTTTAACTGCACAGGAAATCTGGAATACTCTCAATATGAAGTATGGAAAAACTGACAACAGGAGCTCAAAACCCTAGAAGGACAACTCAGATTTAGATATATGCTTAACAAGTCATGTATATGAAACTTCAGATGGATCAGATGATGGAGAATAAACAAATGCTGAAATAGAAAATTTCTCATATGAAGATCTGGTTATATGTGTCTTGATTTAACGAAATCTATTGATAAAATCCAACTAAAAAATAAGTCTCTGAAATCTAAGAATTTTGAGTTGACCAGCAAAATTGATGATTTGGAATCACAACTTGAATATGTTAAAAATTCTTCAAATTCAGTTTGCAAAAATTGTTTGAAATTGAAAACCAAACTTGTTCATCTCAATAAAAATATTCAAAGTTTGAAAATGAAATTCTGATCTTAAAAGACAACAAGACTGAGTTATCAAATTTGAATAATCTTCTGCAAAAGGAATTTGCAAATTTTAAAACAGATATAAATTCCAAATTTCAAATTGCTGAAAAGGAGAACTTGTTGAAATCAAAATTGATTTTAGAAGAACTTGAAAATGAGATTGAAAAATCCAAGAAATTTGAGTTTGAAAAACAAAAATGATTTGAATATGAAATCATGGAATCCCAAGCCAGAATTAAAATTGTTAAAGATGAAAATTTGGTTTTAAAATCTGATTTTGAAAGATGTAAGATCACTAAAAATCATTGTTCGGATTTAATGAAAGAGAACCGTGATCTTTAAACTAAAATTCAACAACTTGAGTCAACTTTGACTAAATTTTCTAATGGTGAAAAATCTCTGAATATGTTGTTGAAAACTCAATTTTCATCTGGAAATAAAAGTGGTCTCGGCTTTGAGAAAAATAATGTTTTTGAAAATCAGAACTCAAATGATTTTAAAAATTCTTTAAACTACTTTGGAAAGAATCAATATGAAAATTCAAACTCTAATAATCGCAAAGGAGTTTTGAATCATAAACGTGATGTGATTTTTTCTTATAATAATCCAATTGAGCAATTCTGGATCCTAAAAAGAAATAAAACAAACTTCATTAAATTCAAACAGATCTGGGTTCCAAAGGGTACGAAGATAAATTTGGATGGATTGTTATACGAACATGTTTGCAAAACGTACAAATGCAACTGTGAGTGGTTTTACTTCTTTTGTTAGACCACTCAATTCTCCAAACAGTTAGGTACCAAAGATGGCTGAGGAATTGCTTTGCTAAAAGGAGTTTGAATCCAAGTTGCTTCATATTTCTGTATCATTCAGAGTTCCTTAGCCCAAGATTATGATGAGTTAGAGATTCTAGTTTACATCGATTTCATATATGACCTCTAAACTCATATTTGTAATTATTTTATTTTTTGTGTTTATTTCTTCTTCTACCTCTCCTATCTCTTTTTCTGTTTATTCTGATTTGATTTATCACTGCCATATATTTTTTTATTCTGGGCTTTCTTAACTTCAAATTGCAGCATTCTTGATTTTCTGGAAATTCACTTCACTTGAATGAAAATCTGATGTTTTAATCTTTTCCAGATCTTGAATTTAAACTTGTAAATATCTGCAATTGTTTTGAAGTTTATTTTCTTATTTTTGAACTCATAACAGCGTTGATACATTCATATCATATCTTGAACATTATTAATCTGAATTCTAATTTTTTTGAAGATTTGGTATATTAATGAAGTTTCACACAGCTTTGCTATTTTGAGTTTCTTCTAATTCATTTTAGAAAAGCTTGAAATGTTATACTCATTACAGCACATTACTAGTTTTCAATTGTGATAATCTCATTAATTTTCAGATTGGATTGGATATTCTAAATTGTCTTGAATCTCATTGATACATCGTGAAATTTATATTTATTCATGATCATCTTATTTTGAAATCTGTTTGTTTGAAATCATCTGAAATTCTTGATATTATGAATCTCACACACCTCATAAATTTAAACTTATCAAATCTTGTGTGGCTGATTCATTATATCTCAAACTTGACATTGATTCAAGTGATTTCAAATAAATTATTGTCTAATTTTCTAGATCATGAATATCTCTCAAGTCTTATGTAAATGATATGAAATTACTCTTGTACTTGTGAGAGATACTTATGAAAAATTCTTTGGAAATCTGGTCTTAAAACTCATTGTTATTTCATGATTATTTTATTTGAATATATGTTTGTTTAAAATCATTTGAAAATATTGATTTATTGAATCACACACATATCTTGGATTATAATCTGGTGTGACTGATTCATTGAATCCTAATTTTTCACTTTTCCTCAAATGATTTAAAATAAACTGAATTTTATAATCTTGGATCATGGAATATATTTTGTGACCATCAAAAACATCTTCTGACAAGTCTGCTATGCTATTGGTTTCTTCTGCTACCCTGATATTGATTTTGAAAATTTTGGTAACTACTTGCTTTGATTAATTTTTGCTGCTCGGATAAAAGGAATCTCTTTTTGAAAATGTTATTAAAACTGCTTGTTTGGGTCAAAACTAGTTACTGCTCTGATAAATAAAATTTGTGTGCTAAATTTGTCTGATTGGGCTTTGTGCTTAAAATTCTTTTGTCTGTGATATCCTTGCTTGCCTCCAATGTCTTATTACAACCCTCATTAATAGGGACACCAATTGGTATCAGAAGTGTTGTTCTTCTTTTGTATATATTTTAATCCCTCTTGTCCTGTATAGATCTTTCATATTCCTCTTGTAATTGATTTTCAATTTTAAAATTATTTATTGATTATTCATTCAGAAATTGAAATCTATATCCAAATTGAACTGTATTTATAACTCATCAAAATTATTAATAGATTTTGAAATTGTGATGAATTGTGACTGCAGTATATTTCACAATAGGAGGAGATTTTATTTAGATTTTCATGATGGTTGAACATATATTATAATATCTTTGAATTGGCGATTATTTGATGACCATCTTCTTTATCGACCATCATTCGGCCATCCATGATAATTTTATATTAATGTGGAGAGTTAATATGTTTTAAAATATTTTTGAATAAACAGTGGAAATATTTGTGATAGAAATAGGACTATGTTATTTTTTCAGAATTAGTGACAATTGAAAATTTTCAATGATCTCGATACAATTGATCATATTTCATAATACAATTAATTTAGAAATTTATTTCACGGTCCACTCCTGTACCTACCGCATCTTCTATCATCCATATATTGGTTTTATATACCGAGGAGTTTTCCTTTTAAAGATGAAATGATAAATATATAATTAATACATCAGCGTGTCTCTAACCTCATTTAAAAATCCAAGCTCTGCTCATGCATGGTTATGAGACAACTTATAATTTAAGCTGCGACTGACCTCATTTAAAAATCCAAGCTCTGGTTATGCGTGGTCAGTGTGCTCTTAAATAAAATAAAAAGAAAAAGGAAATATTGTGCTATAAATTGAAATTAGTCTGAAATTCTCCTCGGTGTATAAAAACCAGCCTATCAATCCATCTTTCTAATCTGCGAAATGTGTTGAAATCTTATGAAGTATTATGATTTGTTGATTGATAGCTATTGGGATTTGAGATTATACGATTTTGTCACTTAAGTTGAAATTATAATTATAGTCCAAATCCATCACTGTTTTGGTGCTTCAATTTATAAAAAAAATTTGAAAATAATTGGGAAATATTTTTTTTGAAACTCTCTCCATTATATAAATTTCATTGTAAATTCGTCATTCTCTACAATGTGAAATATGCCATTAGTTCTCAGTTTATTATGATTTTTGTTTGACTGATTGAGATTTACGATGACCGCTCTTCCTCTTAAGCTGAAATTATATTTTTAGTCAATTTTCATCTATATTTTAAATTCCGAATCCTTTTGATGATAAGAAAAGGGGGAGAATAGGTTGAGATTTTGATTTATGAGTGAATATTTTATAAATATTTTTAATTTTGAAAATTCATTATTATTCAGTTCAGTTCACTCATGCACAGTTATAGGGGGAGTTTTCTGTTGTAGGGGGAGCTAATAAATAGGGGGAGTTCAAAATTCACTGTCAAACACATTTATTGTGCTCAAAATATTTTATTTGTTTGTCATCATCAAAAGGGGGAGATTGTTGTACAAAACGTAGTTGTATACACAATTATATGATTTTTGTTTGATGATAACAACCAAATAAATATTGTTTTAAATGTGTTTATTACTGTACTGTTCTATATATACATCACAGACAAGAATATAATATTTATATTTAAATAGAACGACTGTATAGACATTCAGATATTTACATAGTATTTATTTAAATATAAATATTTTATTTCAAACATTCAAATAGTACAACTATTTATAACTCCACTATTTGAACACATCACATTACATATACATTCCCAGAATATTGCACTTGTAAATAAACTGAATATAATAGACAAGTTTGGTTGAACATAATAAAATGATATTTTATTTCAAACAAAATTTGTTTATTACAAATATCAGTACAATTCTCTCTACAGCACTCATACAGTCACTCTGTCATATATACATACATTTTCATTTTCATATACAAACACATTTACTGACAATGTTTCATTCGTTGTCTTCATTCTTCACGGCTCTCTGTCATTCCAGCCATCATCTTCTTACTTGTCACAATGAAACACACACAGAGTACACTGCAATAGAATTTAAACTGAATATATGCAAATATAAATTTTATTTTTAAAAATTTTACTTGCCTCAGATTTCTGGTGTGTTTCTCATCATTTTTCATGACTTGATCTGATTAATCTATGTCTAGGCAGCTAGTTTGTATATGAATAGGGACAGAAAATCTTGTCTGATGGCTGCATATACACACGTGCATATACACACATGTGTGCACTGCCTCGCCAATCCAAGTTGCATCTGAGGAGTAGCCACAAGGACCATCTCAACTCCGTGCATATGAATATGGTCGAGAGTGTGCTCAATCAAACAGCAAATAAAAGTGGCCGAGCATAATACAAAGTCAAACATGTTTTTCAAACAGCCCAAGTGTCGAGCCATGCACAAACATAAAGCAAAGCAGTTTGATCAATGGTACAATAAACAAGTAAACAAGTGTCAATGTGATTTGTGCAAAGCAAGCTCAACTGGTCAAAACAAAGTCAATGGTGCAACCCAACATAGGACAATATGGTCAAATAAACATGGTGCAATAGTAAAGTTATAGTGGGTGAATGGTGCTACAGCAAAATGGTTCAAGCATGGATAGAATATTAGTTTTAGCATGACAAGAACAACAAAAAAGCAAGACAATGGTGCTGTGAACATAGTGCAGGTGTGCAAGAGTACAAAATGGCACAAGTAAAGAAAGAACACCATGTGCAGCTGACATACACAAAGCGAGCTGTTCAGGTTTAGGTCAGAACAACCACAACCAAGAACAACTCAGGTTTACTTGTTTGGTTCAGCAAAAAGGAGTTCATGTTTACAAATACAAAGGAGTTCATGTTACAACTAGAATATGATCAAGAAAGAACAAGTGCTACGAGCAAGCAGCAACATACAAAGCCATAAAAGTCAAGTATCCGAGGATAGTCAATCCAAATACAACATTTCAAATGCAAGCAAGTGGACATCAAAGTGAATAACATGTCAGCATGTGCAAGTGAAGTCCAAAGGAATTCAGTGTCAAAGATTCAAGAATGTTTCGGTATTTATATCAAGTTTCAAGCATGGCCGCACAAAGTGATGCAGCAAAGTGAGTTTGTATACATGCAACATTAATGAATCAACATACAAAATGAAGCATGAGTGGATCAAGATGATTCAATCATCTTTTACAAGACAACAAGGATGATCATGATGGATCTTTCAGCAGCAGAAATATGTAGATGTAAGAATGGATCTATGTGCTCAAGCATGGGTGAAACAGTGTGATTCAAGTAGAGCATAGCATGTGCAAGAATCATGGTAAAGTCAATACATGTATGAATGGTGAATTTGTTCCTTATACATAGCAAATGAATTTGCATTTCTCTACATGGCATTTGCAAATGCACAAAACAGTTCAGCTAGCATGTTATCAGCATTTGGTAATGGGAAGTAAAATAGAAATGAAGGGATGTATAGCAAAAATGTTTCTGGAAAATCTGTTTCCTGTTTTTGACAAAGCATTCAAGGAATTGCATATTTAGCAAAGTTTTTTTTACTAGAAACAATAGTTTTTGAGAAACTAATCAAGCGTGCAAAATGTAGGCAGAGGTTTAAATGCATTCTTGAAATCATTCTACACATAAGGCAAGAAATATCGAGAAAAAAGGAATAGTTTATATTTGGCAAAATTTGATCAATATTCCCAGCAAAACAAGCTAGGAAATCAATTAATATATTTCAAGAATTCTTTGTTCTTATCAAATATGGATTTCCAGAGACAACACAATTCAAACAAGGCAACAAATCTCAATTTAAATCGAGGGCAGTCAAAAGGGAAAACCGCACAAATCAGGGAAATTTAAATGTGGTGTTTCATCAAAGAATCATATTCTAGTCCAGGTTCATTTTAATCAAAGAATCAAAAGAGGAAATCGCATATTTGAGATCAAATCATTCACGGTTGAAATCAGAGAGTAATGAAGAAGATTTAGTTATTCTATTTAACACCACATCATCACAGGCAAGGAGTACAATCGAAAACAAAGCATAATTGGTTTAAAAAATTGAGAGAAACTCATCTTTTTTATCCATAGTTTTCGATCGCTACAAATCCCAAATTGGTGAAGAAAGAAGCACCGGTATTCGATCAAGAGCATCAACGAGAATCCAATCATCAGAGAACAAATTTTCTTCAAGCATACGAGATCGAGATTTGGGAAAATTTGGAAACCCTAGATTTGTTTGCCGCCGCCATTTTTTATTCCCACGAGAGAAAGCAAAGGACCGGGAGATTAAAAAAGGGGTGCAACTGATTTGTGAAACGTGCTGGCCAAGTCAAGTTGCAAAGAGGACCAAGCTTACATTTTAAAGGGGATGACCCTCATTTCTAACTTCTAAGGATTTTATTTGTTTTCCTTTTTTGTGTTGTTTTTTAATTACACTGTAAATAATCTGATCAGTTTTTAGTGTCTGTAAAATACTAGGGGAACCAGTCAGGGTGTTGACTAACAGTTGCTAGAGTCTGTTAAATCTAGGTTACTGGTTACGGGGTGGTATTCAAGGGAAATCTGTTCTAGGGGATTAGAACAGTCTAGGGTTTTGAGCGTAGGATTAGAATAGGAGTGAGGTGTTCACGAGTGTATATGGTCTTGTATGCGGGATATGTTCTTATACCTAGTACAAACCTTAGGAATGCAGCAGTAGGTAGGATTTTGCCGAAGTTGGGTATCTCTGTGTGTGATTTATTTTCTGCACTTTTATTTCTCTGCATTCTGTGATCTGTTTATTATTTTAATATCCCGTAAGTTTTTGAACTCGACGAAATTTTGTGATAAACCCTATTCACCCCCTCTAGGGTTAATCTAGATCCAACAGCAAGCTCCACCAAAACTAACTGGTTGAAATGGGATCACGATCACTCACAATACTGGAAGGTACTCCATGTAGATGGACTATCTCACGAAGACAAACTGCTGCCAACCATGCTGTCGTCCTCTTACTCTTAACCAGAATGAAATGAGTGCTCTTAGTAAGCCTGTAAACTATAACCCAAATATTTGTGTTACCTTTCCTCGATCTAGGAAAACCATCAATGAAATCCATAGAGACGCTCTCCTACTTTAACTGTGGGACTTCCAAAGGATGAAGTAAACCACCGGACATCCTTTGATCAACCTTGACTTGCTGGCAAATCAAACATCGAGAAACAAACTCTGCTACATCTTTCTTCATCCCATCCCAAAAGAAATCCCTCTTCATATCTCTATACATCTTATCACCACCTAGATGGATAATCATCCTAGAATGACAGGCTTCCTCAAGGACTGTCTTCAACAAACTCCAAACTCGGGGAACACAAAGCCTTCCATCTCGTCGCAACCTTCTCTATCATCTGTGGAATATCTACCGCGGTAACTAGAAGTCTCTCCTCTACTGAGCCTATCCAAGATGTCTACTATCTATGGGTTCTTTCCATATGAAGTTCCTATCTGATCCAAAAGAGTAGATCACACCTCTAATGATGCCAATAAACCAGGTGTGAACTCGGTAGAGGGCCTAAAATCAAAATTTTATATAAACTCCAAGCTCAGCCTCTCTACAAATAGATAACTCAAGGTCATCCTCTACTTACTCAGTGCATCCGCCATCACATTACCTTTGCCACGGGTATAAGAGATCTCAAAGTCATAGGACGCTAGTAACTTCATCCATCTTTGTTACCCCAGATTGAGATCCTTCTGCGACAATTACTTGAGAGATTTATGATCGGTGTACAACTCAAACTTATCTCCAAGTAGTATGGCAACCGACTCTAAGTCATGGGTAAGGTAGTTCTTCTCATGAACCCTTAACTATCTACCTCCATAACATACTACCCTTCCCTCTTGCGTCCGAACCGCACCAAGCCCTATACCATATGCATCGGTGTAAACTGTGAACACTTTGTTCCCATCAGGAAAAGTCAAGACTGGGGCTGTTGTCAGAGCCCTCTTCAATCGCTGAGAAGCATCTTCATAGTCTATACCCCAAGAAAATGTCAGATTCTTCTTTGTCAGTCTGGTGAGTGGGTCCGATATCTTTGCGAAGTCCTTTATGAACTTCCTATAATAGTCCGCTAAACCAAGAAAACTCCTCACCTCCGTTGCATTCTTTTGAATCTGCCAATCTTGAACTGCAACTAATTTCGCGGGATCTATCGCTATCCCATCTTTAGAGACAACATGCCCTAGAAATTTTACTTCCATTCTCCAAAAATGACATTTGGAGAATTTCTCCTTAAGCTGGTGCACACGGAGAGTTTTCAAAACCTCCCTTAAATATAGGGCATGCTCTTCCTTGCTCTTTAAGAAAATCAAGATGTCATCAACAAAGTCCACAATGAACTTATTCAGAAACTCCCAAAACACCCTACTCATCAGATGTACAAAATAGGCGGGTGCATTCGTCAACCCAAAAGGCATGATGAGCCATTCAAAGAAACCATTTGGAGTTCTAAAAGCAGTATTGTCTATACTGTCTTCGGCCACCCTCAACTGATGAAACCCCATGGCCAAGTCTAACTGGGAGAAAACAGATGCACCAACATGGTCAAATAGATCATCTATCCTCTGAAGTGGTGCCTATTTTTCTTATTAAGGTTATTCAACTCCGTGTAATCCACACATAAGCAAAGCGAACCATCAGCCTTAGTGGCAAATACTACTAAAGCACCCCATTCAGATATGCTTCACCTAATAAACCCTTTATCAAGTGGCTCCCCTACTTGCTTGTTAAGCTCCCATATTTTTCTTTGAGCCATATGGAACACAGGCAATGCAACTGGATTTTCATTGTCCACTAAATATATACAGAAATCAATCTCACGCCTCAGAGGTAAGCCCTGAACCTCCTCAAAAACATTAGGATACACACAGACTACCGATACAGATCGTAAATAATCGATAGATGCATCAAGCTCCTCTATGAAACTAAGCATGATAGACCCATTAGTGTCATAAGAAATTTTGAGGGTCCTCCCATGGCAAGCCAAAAATCTAACGACCCTCCTCTGACAATCCAAATGGCACCATACATGGCTAGCCAATCCATCCCTAGAATCAAACCATAGCCCATGAAACCAAGCACATACGCGTAAAACTCAAATTCGATGCCCAACACAGATATTCTCAAATCCCGACAAATCATAGACAAATGAGTCGTGTCTCCAATAGGGTTTGAGACAACAACGGGATCTGAAACCATACTAGTACTTAGGTGCGGAGACTCAACCACAGGATTCGATATAAAAGAATGTGAAGCGCCAAAATAAAAAAGAGTCCTAATAGGACGATTAGAAAGAGAAGTCAAACCTTCAACATAAACTTTCCTACCTCTATCTAGTTCACCAGCTACGAAAGCACGCACCTACCCTCCAGAAGATCCTGCACTTTGGCCCTGTCCTTGCTTCTTCGAGCAATCTTTAATAAGATGTCCGACCTCTCCACAATGGAAACAAGCATTCTTCCTTTTTCTAAATCTTTGCTCAAATGACCCACGCGTTCACGACTATGACATTTCCTTTTTTCTCGTGCTTTGTCGTTCTTTCCGTCGTTCTATTGTTGTCGTTGTTCTTACTTGGGCCAAACTTTCTTGTTTTGTGTTTCATAAATCCTAGCCTCTTCCTTTTCACCTTTATCTTCTTCGTGCATCAATGTCATATCAACGAGTTTCTCAAAAGTTGCTCCCATTGGAATATGAGACATAGCCAACCCATGAAGGGTTCATTCAATCCTCTAGCAAACCTTAAAGCTTTTCTGTGCGGGGTATTCACTAGTTCCAAACCAAACCTCGCCAATTGATTGAACTTTTTAACATACTCTTTGACAGGCATGCCTCCTTGCTTAAGTGCCAAAAACCTTTCCATTTGCGTACTTTGCTTGGCTTGAAAAAGAAACTTCATCTCGAATCTCTATCGGAAATCATCCCAAGTCTCACTGGATGCCCTGCTCATGTCACTTCCCACCAGAACGAAGCCTCATCTTTCAGCTGCTGAACGACAACGGAATCTTCCTACGGCCGTCAACCTCAAAAATCCCAAATAAATCCCCCATTTCTTTAAGCCAACTCCTTGCTTCTACAAAAGTATCAGTTCCATGGAATGGCTTTCCTCCCATAGCACAGAAGTCCTTACATATCTTGGAGAAATTATCCGCTCGTGGAGGAGGAGGAGCAGCGGCTGCAGCTGGGGGAGGGGCATCTGCTTGGCCTCTGGCAGGCGCCGTAGCCTCAAGATACCTACAGAACCAAGCCGGTAATGTAATGCCCTCGAGAAGAATAGGTTCCGCAAACATGCTGAAAAAGGAAAGAGAAAGGATTCAAATATAGAATCGAAATATATTTCTTATGGCTTTGGGAATATGTTTTTCAAAACAGAGTTTTCTTTTGAAAATGCTCTCTTTTAATACCTTTCTGAAAACAATTTTCAAAATCTTTTATTTGATGTAGTAACCTTCAGCTCTGATACCAAATGGTACACCCCATGTATGTTAATGTCACTCTTTAACATAACGCATTAAGTTTTGTGAAGCGTTATAGGTAAACAGAAAAAGAAACATCACAGGACAGATACAAAATAACAGCGGAATTTAAAACTTTATTTTCCAAATAAAAAACATCGTGGGCCAAATTCAGTTACAACATAAGTCTGGAATACAGAAAACCCATTACATCAATTTAAAGTATCTGCCTTGTACTAAAATCATCAGAGTACAGTAATATAAAAGTATAATCCCAAAAATAGCCATATCAGAGAAGACAGGAAATCAAAGCGGTACATCTAAGCAGCTTCAAGCAAAAACAGAAGAGAGGATCCTAATCAAGCCCGAGTATTCCCACCCTAAGAACTTAGGGGGTGGAGAAGAGGAAGAGAGAGAAAAGGAAACAAAACGGGTCAAACATAAAGTCTGGCGAGTCCAGTTACTTTTAGCATATAAACAAGTAAAAGCATCATGACAGGTATATAAACAGGATGAGAGAGATAACAATATCATAAGGCAGGTATAACAGACTGAGCAGGATATACAGGATAAACAGAACAGAATATATTGCGCTTCTCAAGTACTTTTCTCTACACCAATACTAGTATAACCGAAACAAGATGGTAGACTTAGGTGTACGTCTAATGCGGGGACTTTCCCTATACAATCATAACAGGCAGCCCAACAGAAATGACAGGTGCTAACCCCAACGATAATAACGGGCTCCTAAACAAGCAAGTCTAGATGTACCCTTACTAATACCCAATTAACCGGCTCCCTATCTCGTAGACACCCTTTACTGGACCCATAGTAGGATATATCACTTCCTAAGGTGAAAACCCCTTTATTAATGAGATGCACAGCCATCTACTGATGTCATAATGTTTTATTATCCCAACGAAAGCAGATTCATGCGCGCACATGAATCCTGCGGAGTGTGCCTCAACATCCCTACTTAAATGAACCTCTTACAATCAACTCAGTAAGCGTGCCCAGATCCTGACCTAGTACGAGGTTCCCTGTTTGATACAAAGATGAGTTACTGACTAATACGGGTCCTACACAACATATGATACAAGCTTCCCCTAGGCTTGCATCCCCACTACTAGGATTTTGACAGGTTGTGCCTAATAGTTTAACAAGATTGCATAACCCCCACATGTAAAACAGGTTAAGTTTGTCGAATTATATATACATATATATAACCCGTCCCCACTGAATTAACAAGATTAACTTAACCCCCACTGATTCAAGCAAGTTTACTTAACCCCAACTCAATTTTACTGGTTCATGTAACCCCCACAGATTTAAACAAGTTAAGTATTACAGGTTAACAAGTTATTATCATTCATCCACACTACACCAAAACAGGGGATTCCCAATAAGTATAAGTGTTGCAAATAATTTCTATAACACTTTTAAGTGTTACCAATGGCCTGTGAGGGATTGGCTAATCAAATTTGTAACACTTATAAGTGTTTTAAACAGACTAATTGCTAACACTTATAAATGTTGGAACCACAAGATATTGTAACACGTGTATGTGTTACAAACAGTTTCATGGCTAACACTTACAAATGTTTGAACCATAATATATTGTAACACTTATAAGTGTTACAAACATATTCGTTGCTAACACTTAGAAATGTTGGAACCATAAGATATAGTAACACTTATAAATATCAGTATCATAATCCTACTAACACTTATAAGATATAGTTTCTTGCAATACTAATATTATAATATTTAAAGTAGAATATATATACATACACATACATATATATAAACATATATACATATATCATAAACGATGGTTTCCATATCACATATAATACATCATATAGATCCAATGCAAAGTTTAAAATGATACATAAATTGAGCATATGTCAATTTTTTTTGTAAAGATACCTTAAATTTCACAATGGCATGCATTTAGATAATACAACATAGGATACAAAAAAATTAATTTTGAAAATACTTAAAAGTTTTCTAAATGTTAATCTAATCATTTTAGATCTTTTGCGCCAAACTGTAATGGTTTTCCCTATTCCTCAACGCCCAATACAACATTCCAAAGAGCTCCTCTACAAGTTCTTGCGTTTAATACAAGCACTCGATAAACATATATAATGGAAAATTTAAAAAAAAAATTGAAAACTGGATTACGATTTATATTCTAGGCCTTACAATAAAACCTATGAAATATTTTAGTGTAGTTGGTTGTTGAATATGCTCATTCTGAGCACTTACTCCTAACAACTAGAAAGCCATTTTGCAACTCAATTAGGTGCAGCGACTCAGTTTTCAAACTGAGTCGCTTACAACTCGGTTTTCAAAACTGAGTCGCTACAACTCGGTTTTCAAAACTGTGTCGCTGCGACTCAGTTTTGAAAAATGGGTCGAAAAGGTTGGCAAATCGAAACTAAGCCTTTAGGCTCATTTTCAATTCGAAACTGAGCAGCTCAGTTTCAAATGAAGCTGAAAAGCTCGGTTATGGATTGAAACTGAGCTAAAAAGCTCAGTTTCGATTCACAAAAATGAGTTGCCAGTTTTGCGAATAGAAACTGAGCCTCGGGCTCAGTTTCTGAACTGAGCCTCGGGTTCAGTTTCTGAACTAAGCCTCAAGATCAGTTGGAATTCGAAACTGAGCCATTCGGCTTAGTCGAAAGCAAGTGAAAAATGAATAACACAATATTATATGTACATACAAAGAGGGGAAGCAGGTCATGCTAAAGACATTTAGTAAACGGTCCGACCGCTTATTGTTATTAACTTATTATACTTTTTGATAAGTTTTCTTACAATAAAAAAGCACTTAATGTTTTGCATGAAGAAACATAAATGATCACGATAAGGAGGAAACAAGCGTAACGGGTCAATTTCAGATTTCTTCAATAGTTACTTCTGACAAAATCCTTAATGAATTCTAAATCCTAATATGTTACTCATATACAATCATGGAAAAGAGGGAGGATTTTACTCACCATAAATCAGCTAATAAAACATCTTTCAAAAGAGCTACAGACATGTTAAGAAGCACTGAATGGCATAAATCACATAATTTTACTTTCAACTATGTGAGTTCTAATCATAATGAATTATATTCTGCTAGAGCATGCAATAATCATATTTATTGATACTAGGCTTGATAACATGCCAAAACACACTAATCAGATCATGCCAGAAAGGCTGTTACTTGTGTACCTTGTCAATTCAACGTATATTGGTTCTGTCTGATTTGCATGATTCAAATCTATTTTTTGAAATGCTAGTTGCTGCAACAACAAAAACAAGCTGTTAACTAATAAAATCGTATATTAGCTGATTTTTTTAATCAATAAAAATACTGAATACAATTTTGTTTAATCATTTGTGGATACAAAACTTAGACTGTAATTTATGAATATTTTCTACTTTTGATTGTGGGTTTACTAGCATTTCTATTAAGAATAGGTGAATAGTTTAACAGTAATCCATTTTTGACATTTTTTTGACCTTAGTTAGCCCACCATGTAAAATCAAGCTACTAATGCTCTTATACATCTCATATAATGCCTCAACTTTGATCGCAATTGCATATTACATAACATTTCTGTAACAAACTGGGATTTTCGACTTCGAAAATCAACACACAACTGCCATGATGACTATTCGACATCGGAAATACTTGATCATTAATAGAAATAAGTTAGAGGGTGAGAATAGATAAGATAGAAAAATTAGAATAGAAGAAGAAGGAGATCACCACAGAACAGAATCAGAGTTATATGAATCTCACAACGGAATGAATAAATATAATATATAACATAACTTTGCAATCTAACAGTATATATATACAATAACCTTTGTAGAGGACAACACTTACACACAACGGAAATAACAATAGCTATATAATCCTGAAGCCTCCTGCTTCAAGCTCCTCCAAGTATATCTGTAAAGACGTGAACTACTTGACTGCCCATACAAATTTGGGCACCCAAGAGTTTACGGAAAACAAAACAAAATAAACTCTGGGTCAGTCATGGGACTGGTGTGAGTAAACTCAAATCATTTCGTTTAACTTTTCAAAATCCTTTTCAAAAGAAATGATAATCGTAAGACCGATCCACACATAAACACGGATGGTTTTTACCTTACGATAACCCAAAACAGTTTTGGAAATCAATACTTCTCTGATTTCATAATAATGTCTAATCACAAGAAAATAACAATCTAGCAGAACGCTTGCATCTCACGTTCCACATATATAGTATACAAACAAAACCGCTGGCACTTATTGGAGATGGAATTCCGACTATGTCAAGGTATGGGACCACCTGCCGATAGTGTATCTCTAAAGGCGAATACATTGGGTTCAACAAGAACGTCTTGCAACCCGGCCCACACACGACCGATCACTCATTTCGCTTGAGTGTATCGAATGTATATCACCAACAGTTGGGAGCTACCCATTGTTTCCCGAAAAGGGATAGCATCGAAAATAGATAAAAGAATGAAATGAATTTTCTCTAGATAGGTGATATACACCCTAATGGGAGCGACCCACATAGCCATGCTGCTTGCCCAATTTCTGTCATTTCCCGGTTGATGAGGCTTGAGGTCATAACGTATATTTTGGAACACCTGACCGCCATTCACTTTGAATGCCACATCGTCATACCCGCCAAATCACAAATCGATTTCTTCAAAAATACCACGGGTATAAAGCTAAGAGGAACAAATTCCTCCACCACAAAATGTAAGTACATTTGAAGAGATCAACTTGCGCGATCCGTTAGATATACTTTGTCAGACATTCGTCCATTCACGTTGTCCTGGGACTGGACAAACCGAAGGCACTATTCTGTAATAGGATAGCCCTTGCATAATTCCGTCTTCAATTATTTTCATCATATTTGATCGCAACACTAACGTCCATACAGAGTGGTTTTCAGATTATGAATCTGATCCTAGTCTCTCCGTATTGATGACGGAAAAATGGTCAGAAACTTCGATAGTCGATGATTTAACTATCAAAGAAAAATAGGTGTACAACAAACGATCTTATTTCCAGATAGAAATTTGATCGATCAATCATCAATCAACACCGATATCCTTTAATTTAATTTATCCATTCCCCATTTCTATATATTTGTAAATTCTTATTTCTAGATTTAGAAAACATACTTTACTAATCATTGGAAACATTTCCGTATTTGCTCCATTCCTTATTTTTTATATTAGAAAACATTTCTGATTCTTATTTGGAAAACATTTCCAAAACTCCTTCATTTGATTTAAATAGATGTTTAAATAAAACATCTCTAAGACAATTCAAACCATTACACTCATTAACTAAATTCACATAACCAACCTTAACCATTCCTTAGTTAAAAACAAAGCCAATCAAGTTGGGGTATAACTACCTTTCAGACCTTAACTGAACAAAATTTTTAACTTCGAAAAAAGACAAGGTTCACTTTTTAAACCTTTAACAAACTTCCTTACAAAACTCCCGGATTCTATTTACGAATCCACTTCTTTTACAAAAATCAATTGATTTTAACAATAGTTTTATAATCCCATGCTTCTGAAATATAATAACTTCAATAAACTTTTATTTATAAATTTGGATAAATAAGAAAACAGTTAATTTATTAGTAAATAAATAAATCTTGATTAAAAAGGGGAAGTGAATAGTACTTTCCTGAATTCGATATAATCGAATTTCAACATATAACTCTCTTTCGAATAATCTCTATTCGATAACTCCTTTTCTAATAAACTATATTCGATAATCTCCTTTCGAATAAACTATATTCGATAATCTCCTTTTTCTTCGAATAAACTATATTCGATAACTCCTTTCTTCGAATATCTAATACTCGATAGCCTTTTTTAATTTACTAATACTCGACTAACTCTAACTCGATTAACTCTAACTGAATAACTCTAAGTGATTAACTCTAATCGATTTACTCTTATCAGTTAGCTCTATTTGATTAACTCTATTCTATTAACTCTATTTGACTAATTCGAATTCGATTAACTCTATTGGATTAACTCCACTCGATTAACTCCTTTCAATTAACTCCTATCAATTAACTCCTTTCGAATAAACTATATTTGATTAACTCCTTTCGAATAAACTATATTCGATTAACTCCTTTCTAATAAACTATATTTGATTTACTCCTTTAACTCTATTCGAATAAACTATATTCAATTTACTCCTTTAACTCTATTCGATTTAACTCTAATTCAATTAACTCTATTCGAATAACTAATATTCGATTAACTCTAACTCGATTAACTCTAACTAAATAACTCTAACTGGTTAACTCTAACTGGTTATCTCTGACTGGACAACCCTATCCAATTTTACTCTTCGTCCATATTCAGTTTCAAATATCCATGTTGAAATCGATTCTTACTCCTCTATATAAGTCCTGACTTATATATTCTATTTATCCAATGATAAATATTTTACTTAATTTATAAAACCTTATTTATAAATTAATCTTCTTACTTTATCTGTTAAAACAGATTTCTCTTAAATATTCACTTTGAATTCATAATCTGTTATACTCGTGTGCGAAGCACGGGTCTAAACCTTCCTAGTGTAAAATTCTCTTTTTATATAACTCTATTCATTTTTAAGTATTTCCTTTTATAATCTATTTTTTTCCAAATAAATATTCCCTTTAAAATTTTATTTACTTTCTAAATAAATATTTCTTTTTAGAACTCTGTTTATTTTCTAAATAAATACTCCCATTTATAATCTATTTATAAATGTTTTACAAATATTTCCTTTTCAATCCTATTTGTAAATGGTTTACAAATATTCCCTTTTCTATTTGTTTCACAAATATTTTCCTTTTATATGATATTATTTATTATATAAATAATTCCTTTTATAAAATTCTATTCATTTAAAAATATTTCTTTTTATAAAATCCTTTGATTTTATAAATATATCTTTCTATAAAATCCTTTGATTTTATATATATATTTCTTTTTCAATACTACATTGAAAATTTCCTTTTTAACATTCCAGTATTCCTTATGGTATTTAAAATACCAAATAACAATGATCAATATCATTCTAACACACATCAACAATAGATGATATATCACATCATATAACATCATATATGAAAAACGATAAAATAAATGTTGAGGAATCCTGTCGGATTCCTCCGACCTATTTCCCTGCAATCACAGATGTTAAACAATATTATTAACATCGATTTCATTTCAATATGGAATATTCTGATAAACAGAATCAATATTTGATTAACGATTTATATATATATATATATATCTTTATCTATAATTTCAAACAATCAGTCAACACACAACAAATCAATCATCATTTATCAGTTCTAAATATATGTTATAAAAATATGAACTGATAGAGTTGGTGAGTTTTACTCACATTGGATGATCATCGTTAAATAACAATGATTGTCGCTCAATTTGATTCTGACAATTTATTTCACCATAAATTGTAGCGAGCTCCAATCCATTCCCAGTCAGTTCCATGGGGTCACCACCGCCCCTATGATCCCAACAGATATTGTTTCGCTGAAAACCGATATCGTATGACAAAGATATTAATTTTACAAGTTTGTGTAATATTAAATAAAGAATTAAACTTAATTTTTATTGAAGTTTGGGCTTTACCCATCAAACCCGACCCAAAATGATATAACTGCTCCAACAATTTACCTTCTTCCCTGATGCATTTCGAACCCGCTCTTTCCTAATGGCCATTGCCACACTTTCGAACTTCACTGCTCCTCCAACTTCCATTTTAAAATCAAACAAAATTCACTAATATTCCTCTCTTCATCTACTCTCTCTCCTCGTACCTTTTTTCCAAAACTCGAACCCTTCTTCTGGAAAACATTCTACACCCCGTCACTCTCTGCTCAACAGCCGAACCCAGCCTCTACTTTCCCTCTTCGATCCATGGTTCAACATACTGACAACACCAGGTTCTTCCTCTTCAACCACCCTTCCTCCTCATCAATTCAAACTCTAACCCGATTTCATCAATTTCAGCGCGACATCAAGGTCTTCAACCTGCTGTACACGATGATGACGACATCAAGCAGATCGGATTCTAACTAAAAGTTTCCACGAGGAGCTAAACGTTTTGCTAAACCCAAATACCAACCTCATTTCGCGAATAAAAGCATATAGATCCCCGAATTCTTGAATCCTAGATGGCGTGCTTCCCTCTGCCATTTTTCCAACGAAAAATATTTCGCTCGAACATCCCAAAATTCACATCATCTTAAAGAGAATCTCACGATGAATCCAACTATACTGGTTTGGTGATTTATGGGTATTTATCTCATTTGATTTTGATTTTCCAATCTCAGAAATTTACTGGTTTGGGGAAAAATATACGATGGACACGTTTTGAGTTGTGTTGACCGGAGGAAAATATATTTAGGGTTAAGGGATGTAAGGGATATATATAGAAATTTTTTAAATATTTTTATATTGATTATTTTATTTTATTTTAAGCAGTGGTTGTTTGTATATGTCTTCTAAAAATTCACACGGTCACATACAATATCCAAAAATCTTGAAAATGGATATACAACTAGAGTTTGACATTATGGACCCAACAAAACTGGTTTCGTCGAATTCCGACTCCGTTTGCTCACACAACGTATTTTTAACCACCAAAATACTGATTGTTTTTCACATTTAAAATCCGTACAGCCACACACTGACCCTAAAAAGCATGAAACTTGAAATCTAACAATAATTTAATATTACGGATCCAACAAAATTAGTTTCGTCGAAAACTGAGGTCGTTTGCAAAACTGGCTATTTTTAAAGCACCAAATAACCCTTTTAAATATATAAATATATTTAAAAATAATTAAATTAAATATTAATAAATAAATATTATCGTATATATTCACACTAGAAAATCATATAGCTCCATATCGGGATTCATAACTCGATATTCAAAATCCCGGTTGAATCGATATCCAATTTATTTGAAAAATCCATTTATAATATAAATAAATCACTATAAATTATAAAGGAATTCCATAGCAACTTTTCAAAAAATTTATTTGGACATAAATCAAAACCTACACGACGAAATCCTGATTTTTATCTTCCATTAGAAAAATATACTTCACCAGCTCCGAACGTTTTTTGTTTCATAGAAATCCGATTTAAAACGGACCCTGTATATTCAGTTGAAGTTCAAATCGCCAAATAGCGAACTGCCGCGCCATTTCGAGCTTGATTATAATTATAATATAAATTATACGTTCAACTGTCGTTTGAATAATGTATTCGTTATTCTAATTCAACTCTAAACTGAATTATATATTTTCAATTGTCCAATTCACACAATATTGTGAATTCTGTTATTTCCGATTATTTCAGAAATAATTATATTATTCTATTATTTATATTAATTAAATATTCAATATTATTTTATTCAAGTTATCGATGTCGCCAAATCGATATTTAATAATTAAATAAATTAATTATTCAGCCGTTAAAAATATGGGACGTTACATTCCTTCCCCCTTAAAATAATTTCGTCCTCGAAATTGCTAAGGTAGAAAACAAACCCTATCAACTGGGTTAAAATTTATATGTTTACTTTTAACTTCAGTTTCAACTGAACCCGTTTAATTCCAATTAAAATATTAATTTATTCCTACTAACGAAAATTTTCAAAAATCCTGAAAATTTTCTAACACCTGAAATTTTCAAAAAATTTCGCCAGCACCTCCTTTGTACTGGTCAATAGTTCAAACCCCAACTCGCCTCTCTAGGCCTTTTCCTTTCAAAACGAAAATTAAAAAGCCAAGCGGTTTGCCAATTCGGCGCATAAAACCTCATATGAAAATTTAAACATGTACCTTTTTGTCGGGCATATCATTACATCCATGCACTTGCTTTTACCCAATACCTGCTGATCATATATCCATCTATACCAATCGATTTCCAATCAATTTCAGTAAATCAAATCTCAACACAATTATTCACTTATCCAAAGCCAAATTCCATTTCAAACTCGAGTTCCATTCTCGATTCCAAACTCCTAACCCACCAATCCAATACCATTTCAGATTCTTATCTCATAATTCAAAATCTGATTTTACTTGATATGTTATATTCCAATTCAATTTCCAGTTAATTGGTTTCAATTCAATTCCAGCTTGCTTTCACAAATTTCTGTTTGAATTTGTTTTTGTCTAAACAATCCCTCCTGGGAGTTTTTAAACAGTTTAGCTCTTTCAAAAATCAAATATTCCTTTTCAGGATTCAAAACAACTTGTTTTCTCAAAACAATTCAGCACAAAATCTTTGGTAGTAATCCGTCACTTACAACTCGAAAATGAACACTGATGATGTGGCCAGCATCATCAGAGTTATTTCCCAGCGATCGAAGTGAGTTCAATACTATACCACTTTTCAAAACACATATATAAACATTTCCATTTTGGAATCTTTTTCAAATTATCATTCATGATGCTTGTAAAACAATTTTAATAACTCCCAGAATCTTAAAATTCTCATATATTTAATCCAAATCCACTTCCAAATACTTTTCCAATTTTTAGGAGTTTTAATTCCAATTCTGATTTAATTCATTTCATAACACTTATATAAATCTTATTTGGTTACATATACATAACCAACTCAACTTTAAGCTTAATTCGGTTTATATAACAACAACACATCCAATATACTATAATACTTCAAATATTAATATTTTGTTTATATCAAAATATAATTTGGGTAAAATTATTTCATTTACCCTTTTTTTTAAAACATACTGTGTCGGTTTATCATACTTGAGTGTTTTGAAACCCCTATCGATACAGTGGATCAAACTGATCGACCAGAACTCATAAACAACTCAACCAATAAATCTCCACAATATAAAACATTTTTTTTATAAAATCTACAAATACGTTCACCCGTATATATACACTCAAACTCAATCTTGAGTATTACTAACCCCATCTCTATTGAGTCATGCCACATAGCCAAGGTAGTCGCTTAACCTTCAGCTCTGATACCAATTGTAACAAACTGGGATTTTCGACTTCAAAAATCAACACACAACTGCCATGTTGACTATTCTACATCGGAAATACCTGATCATTAATAGAAAGAAGTTAGAGGGTGAGAATAGATAAGATAGAAAAATTAGAATAGAAGAAGAAGGAGATCACCATAGAACAGAATCAGAGCAATACGAATCTCACAGCGGAACGAATAAATATAATATATAACATATAACATAACTTTGCAATCTAACAGTATATATATATACAATAACCTTTTTAGAGGACAACACTTACACACAGTGGAAATAACAATAGCTATATAATCCTGAAGCCTCCTACTTCAAGATCCTCCAAGTATATCTGTAAAGACCAAAACTACTTGACTGCCCATACAAATTTGGGCACCCAAGAGTTTAGGGAAAACAAAACAAAATAAACTCTGGGTCAGTCATGGGACCGGTGTGAGTAAACTCAAATCATTTGGTTTAAATTTTCAAAATCCTTTTAAAAAGAAATGATAATCATAAGACCGATCCATACATAAACACGTATGGTTTTTACCTTATGATAACCCAAAATAGTTTTGGAAATCAATACTTCTCTGATATTATAATAATGTCTAATCACAAGTAAATAACAATCTAGCAGAACGCCTCCATCTCATGTTCCACATATATAGTATACAAACAAAACCGCTGCCACTTATTGGAGATTGGACTCCGACCATGACAAGGTATGGGACCACCTGCCGATAGTGTATTTCTAGAAGCGAATACACTGGGTTCAACAAGAATGTCTTGCAACCCGGCCCACACATGACCGATCACTCATTTCGCTTGAGTGTATCGAATGTATATCACCAAGGGTTGGGAGCTACCCACCGTTTCCCGAAAAGAGACAGCATCGAAAATAGATAAAAGAATGAAATGGATTTTCTCTAGATAGGTGATATATACCCTAATGGGAGCGACCCACATAGCCATGCTGTCTGCCCGATTTCTGTCATTTCCCGGTTGATGAGGCTTAGGGTCATAACGTATCTTTTGGAACACCTGACCACCATTCACTTTGAATGCCACATCGTCATACCCGCCAAATCACAAATTGATTTCCCCAAAAATACCATAGGTATAAAGCTAAGAGAAACGAATTCCTCTGTCACAAAACGTAAGTACGTTTGTAGAGATCAACTTATGTGATCCATTAGATATACTTTGTCAGACATTCGTCCATTCACGTTGTCCTGGGACTGGACAAACCGAAGGCACTATTCTGTAACAGGATAGCCCTTGCATAATTCCGTCTTCAATTATTTTCATCATATTTGATCGCAATGCTAACGTCCATACAGAGTAGTTTTCAGATAATGAATCTGATCCCGATCTCTCCGTATTAACGACGGAAAAATGGTCAAAAACTTCGATAGTTGGTGATTTAACTTTCAAAGAAAAATAGGTGTACAACCAACGATCTTATTTCCAGATAGAAATTCGATCGATCAATCATCAACCAACACTGATCTCCTTTAATTTAATTTATCCATTTCCCATTTCTATATATTTTTAAATTCTTATTTCTAGATTTGGAAAATATACTTTATTAATCATTGGAAACATTCTGTACTTGCTCCATTCCTTCTTTTCTATATTAGAAAACATTTCTGATTCTTATTTGGAAAACATTTCCAAAACTCCGTCATTTGATTTAAACAGATGTTTAAATAAAACATCTCTAAGCCAATTCAAACCATTACACTCATTAACTAAATTCACTTAACCAACCTTAACCATTCCTTAGTTAAAAACAAAGGCAATCAAGTTGGGGTATAACTACCTCTCAGACCTTAACTGAACAACATTTCTAACTTCGAAAACAGACAAGGTTCAATTTTTAAACCTTTAACAAACTTCCTTACGAAACTCTCGAATTCTATATACGAATCCACTTCTTTCAGAAATCATTTGATTTTAACAATAGTGTTATAATCCCATGCTTCTGAAATATAATAACTTCAATAAAATTTTATTTATAAATTTTGATAAATAAGCAAACAACTAATTTATTAATAGATAAATAAATCTTGATTAAAAACGGAAAGTGAATAGAACTTTCCCGAATTCAATATAGTCGAATTTCAACATATAACTCTCTTTCGAATAATCTCCATTCGATAACTCCTTTTCGAATAAACTATATTTGATAATCTCCATTCGAATAAACTATGTTCGATAATCTCCTTTTTCTTCGAATAAACTATATTCGATAACTCCTTTCTTCGAATAACTAATATTCGATAACCTCTTTTTAATTTACTAATACTCGACTAACTCTAACTGAATAACTCTAATTCGATTTAACTCTAATTGATTAACTCTAATCGATTTAGTCTTATCAGTTAGCTTTATTTGATTAACTCTATTCTATTAACTCTAATTGATTAATTCTTATTCTATTATCTCTATTGGATTAACTCCACTCGATTAACTCCTTTCAATTAACTCCTATCAATTAACTCCTTTCGAATAAACTATATTTGATTAACTCCTTTCGAATAAACTATATTCGATTAACTCCTTTCAAATAAACTATATTCGATTTACTCCTTTAACTCTATTCAAATAAACTATATTCGATTTACTCCTTTAACTCTATTCGATTTAACTCTAATTCAATTAACTCTATTCGAATAACTAATATTCGACTAACTCTAACTCGATTAACTCTAACTGAATAACTCTAACTGGTTAACTCTAACTGGTTAACTCTAACTGGATAACCCTATCCAATTTTACTCTTCGTCCATATTCAGTTTCAAATATCGATGTTGAAATCGATTCCTACTCCTCTATATAACTCCTGACTTATATATTTTATTTATCCAATGATAAATATTTTACTTAATTTATAAAACCTTATTTATAAATTAATCTTCTTACTTTATCTGTTAAAACAGATTTCTCTTAAATATTAACTTTGAATTCATATTCTGTTATACCCATGTGCGAAGCACGGGTCTATACCTTCCTAGTGTAAAATTCTCTTTTTATACAACTCTATTCATTTTCAAGTATTTCCTTTTATAATCTATTTGTTTCTAAATAAATATTCCCTTTAAAATTTTATTTATTTTCTAAATAAATATTTCTTTTTATAACTCTGTTTATTTTCTAAATAAATATTCCCATTTATAATCTATTTGTAAATGTTTTACAAATATTTCCTTTTCAATCCTATTTGTAAATGGTTTACAAATATTCCCTTTTCTATTTGTTTCACAAATATTTTCCTTTTATATAATCTTATTTATTATATAAATAATTCCTTTTATAAAATTCTATACATTTAAAAATATTTCTTTTTATAAAATCCTTTGATTTTATAAATATCTCTTTCTATAAAATCCTTTGATTTTATATATATTTCTTTTTCAATACAACATTGAAAATTTCCTTTTTAACATTCCAGTATTCCTTATGGTATTTAAAATACCAAATAACAATGATCAATATCATTCTAACGCACATCATCAACAACAGATGATATAACTCATCATATATCATCATATATGAAAAAACATTAAAATAAATGTTGAGGAATCCTGTCGGATTCCTCCGACCTATTTCCCTGCATCCACAGATGTTAAACAATATAATTAACATCGATTTCATTTCAATATGAAATATTCTGATAAGCAGAATCAATGTTTGATTAATGATTTATATATATATCGTTATCTATAATTTCAAACAACCAATAAGCAATTCAATCAAACAGTCAGTGCACAACAAATCAATCATCATTTATCAGTTCTAAATATACATTATAAAAATATGAACTGATAGAGTTGGTGAGTTTTACTCACATTGGACGATCATCGCCAAATAACGATGATTGTTGCTCGATTTGATTCTGACATTTTATTTCACCGTAAATTGTAGCGAGCTCCAATCCACTCCTAGTCAGTTCCATGAAGTAGCCACCGTCCCTACGATCCTAACGGATCTTGGTTCACTGAAAACCGATATCGTATGATAAAGATATTAATTTTACAAGTTTGTATACTATGAAATAAAGAATTAAACTTAATTTTTATTGAAGTTTGGGCTTTACCCATCAAACCCGGCCCAAAATGATATAACCGCTCCAGCAATTTACCTTCTCCCCCGATGCATTTCGAACCCGCTCTTTCCTAATGGCCATTGCCACACTTTCGAACTTCACTGCTCCTCCAACTTCCATTTTAAAATCAAACAAAATTCACTAATATTCCTCTCTTCATCTACTCTCACTCCTCATACCTTTTTTCCAAAACTCGAACCCTTCTTCCGGAAAACATTCTACACCCTGTCGCTCTCTGCTCAACAGCCAAACCCAGCCTCTACTTTCCTTCTTCGATCCATGGTTCAACATACTGACAGCACCAGGTTCTTCCTCTTCAACCACCCTTCCTCCTCATCAATTCAAACTCTAACCCAATTTCATCATATTTCAGCGTGACATCGAGGTCTTCAACCTGCTGTACATGATGATGCCGACATCAAACAGATCGGATTCTAACCAAAAGTTGCCACGAGGAGCTAAACGTTTTGCTAAACCCAAATACCAACCTCGTTTCGCGAATAAAAGCATATGGATCCCCAAATTCTTGAACCCTAGATGGCTTGCTTCCCTCTGCTGCCATTTTTCCAGCGAAAAATATTTCGCTGGAACATCCCAAAATTCAGATCATCTTAAAGAGAATCTCACGATGAATCCAACTATACTTGTTTGGTGATTTATGGGTATTTATCTCATTTGATTTTGATTTTCCAATCTCAGAAATTTACTGGTTTGGGGAAAAATATATGACGGTCGCGTTTTGAGTTGTGTTGACCAGAGGAAAATATATTTAGGGTTAAGGGATGTAAGGGTTATATATAGGAAATTTTTAAATATTTTTATATTGATTATTTTATTTTATTTTAAGATGTCGTTGTTTGTATATGTCTTCTAAAAATTCACACGGTCACATACAATATCCAAAAATCGTGAAAATGGACATACAACTAGAGTTTGACATTACGGACCCAACGAAATTGGTTTCGTCGAATTTCGATTCAGTTTGCTCACACAGCGTATTTTTAACCGTCAAAATACTGACTATTTTTCACATTAAAAATCCGAACGGCCACACCCTAACCCCAAAAATTACGAAATTTGAAATATAACAATAATTTAATATTACGGATCCAACAAAATTAGTTTCGTCGAAAACAGAGGTCGTTTGCAAAACTGGCTATTTTTAAAGCTCTAAATAACCCTTTTAAATATATAAATATATTTAAAAATAATTAAATTAAATATTAATAAATAAATATTATCGTATATATTCACACTAGAAAATCATACAGCTCCATATTGGGATTCATAACTCGATATTCAAAATCCCGGTTGAATCGATATCTAATTTATATTGAAAAATCCATTTATAATATAAATAAATCGCTATAAATTATAAAGGAATTCCATAGTGACTTTTCGAAAATTTGTTTTGGACATAAATCAAAACCTACACGACGAAATCTTGATTTTTCTCTTCCATTAGAAAAATATACTTCACCAGCTCCGAGCGTTTCTTATTTTATAGAAATCCGATTTAAAACGGACCCTGTATATTCAGTTGAAGTTCAAATCGCCAAATAGCGAACTGTCGCGCCATTTCGAGCTTGATTATAATTATAATATAAATTATACGTTCAACTATCGTTTGAATAATATATTCGTTTTTCTAATTCAATTCTAAACTGAATTATATACATTGAATTGTCCAATTCACACAATATTGTGAATTCTGTTATTTCCGATTATTTCAGAAATAATTATATTATTCTATTATTTGTATTAGTTAAATATTCAATATTATTTTATTCAAGTTATCGATGTCGCCAAATCGATATTTAATAATTAAATAAATTAATTATTCAACCGTTAAAAATACGGGATGTTACATTTTCATATGAAAGTCTAGTATAAAAAAAACAATCAGAATGAAATACATATTATATCATGTACCACGCAGAAACAAAGCATATCCTGTAGCGGCAGCATAACATCAGTTAAAAATTAACCGTGGCAGTTGGATTTACTAATAATTCTTTGCACCTTTTCATCAACAATTTAGATATCCAGATTCTATTTTTCATGTGTGCTCTCATAAATAAAGAACTATATAGTCCCACATGTAATAGGGGTAGGTTGATCGCTTGACTTTTAGTATTTTTGGTTTATATGTATAAAATTTACAAAAAGAACAATCTTACCAACAAACTTGATGTATATTTAAACTTACATGTGTATATCTGTTTTAATTTAAAGCACTGTAATGCTATAACAAACAGAATATTAGTTAAAAAAATGGATTACTGTTAAACTGCAGCATCCTAGAAAGGTCAAAAAAACTGAGGAAACCAAACGACAACATTTTAGAAAATTCATTTACCAATGGTAAAAAAGATTGGGAGTGCACGTTAAAAAAGGTGAAACCAATTTTAGATTGTGACGATCCCAAAACCCCGTGACACGGTGTTAAGGATAATCATTGGAATATAACACATCAATCATCATTAGCAGATCACAGATAATAGCATAAACATAAAATAGAATAATTTACACACATATGATAGCGGAATCATATAGATATCACCACATCAGAGAGCACAGTGCAGGATACAACTTAGTGCATAATAATACATAATCAGTCACCATCACCCGAGGTGGAATCATACATAAAGAGTACACAAAATAAATATCAGTCTACATCGCCAATGGCGGAATCATAATACATATACTAGAATGGCGGAAAGAGTCAAAGTCAGCACGGTGTAGTCAAGCCTCGCCATGAGCCAAAAATGCACCAGATACCTGTAACTAGGCTGCCCGTGTGAAAATGAGGGCACCCGAGTTTGCAAGGTGAAACAAACTACGAGTCAGTCATGGGACTGGTATGATAAATCTACTTAACTTATTAACAACAATAATAAGGCAAATCAAAGGACCACACCACTTTCGCGGAATGGGTTTACTCCAATGAGTGCTAGTGCATGAAATAAAGTAAATGATTAAATCATCCCAATGCTTTTTATAAAATGAAGCCATTATAAGACTCAGGTCCCATCACACAATGCAACGCAAGCCGGAGGATAGAGTTTTACCTTATAATGGCCAAAAATGCTTCATACGTATAAAACAAAAGTGTTTGATATTATTACTAGTGCATATCTGTTTAAACGCGATTTCAATCATAAATATCAATCATAGGCGGCATAAATGACCCATACCACTATGTCGCTGTACTAGTAATACAATCACATCCGCATATTTCGTATTGGAAATTGGATTCCTTCATGAGTCGAGGCAAGGGGCAAGCTACTCTCAGATTCGAGACACTCTAGCAAATGCCTCGGGACCGCACACAGCAATCCCTGGATCCTCCAAGGCCGGTCCTCTCTTACTTTTGAGGATTGGAAATTCCTGAACACACGTTTCCCGGTCCTTACAGACCTATAATCGAGGCGCCTCGTATTCCAACAACCACACAGGTGAAAAGTAGATATAAATGTCAGGACTGGGAGGTCACGGACACCACCATGGCTAGAAAGAAACGTCGTGCACTCCTTGGATCCTTCTCCCGTTTTGGACTCATACCGGGGTGTGAGGCTCGCGAATTCACGTTATACACAAAGCTCGTCACACAGACCATGCTTTGATCATCAACCACAAGACTTTGATTTGCAACAGAAGCCTTGATCATATGCCACTTAGGCGTGCCACACAGGCAATCCACTCCATTCGACTGATTTCTATCAATACATAACCTCTGAGCTCGTACGTCTCAGAGAAGGGCGTTAAGCAAGAGAATAAATTCTCCGCCGCCAAATAGATATATATTTAACAGAGATCAATCAACACAGAACAAAATCCAATGTCAGACACACAGTCCATTTACAAGTCCGTTCTGGGTTTGAACGAAACCGGAGGCACCAAATTCCTCGCATATCCGTACAATCAACAGTATGTTTGGACGGCTACTACTTCAGCTCCTTCACGGTAGCTACTCCAATCACGAGCATCAGTAGCTCCCATCCATCCAATGTGAAGATCGTCGGTCTTCAACCGTATTCGACTCTTCGACTTCTCGACGTCGATCGATTATTTGAAATGAGATGAACTCGGCCTTTTCAAATAACCCACATATATTTAGATTTTCAAATCAATTTATCACATGGTTAGACTATTCAACATTCACATTTCAGTTCTTTAGTTATAATTTTCATGTTAAATACATTCAACCATCACATATCAAGCAAACACAACAAAATTGGTTTATTTCCCCTCTATATCGTCTATAGTATTTTATAACGATATATCGCCATTTTTATTTATTTAAAACGGTCATATTTAATTAAACGACGATTCAGGTCATGCCGATGCACTGGCGCTGTTTTTCACTAAATTTGTTTTACACATATCTGAAAATCTAACCATTGGATCTTCACAAATTTTATATCACCAGAAAGATTATTTCAAAACGAATCCAACGGTTTCAGTTTCGGGAAAATCCGACCGTCGGATCTTCCACACTAGCCATTTGAAGTTACGATTTCAATTTACGAACTGCAGCGTCGTTATTCGATTTAATTTAATTATATTTATATATATATAAATATAATCGTTTCTGGCACTGTTTTTCTTCAGATTTGAATTAAACTTTCCAGACAATCCAACCGTCGGATCTTTACAAAGTTGGTGCCGTTGGAAAGATATTTCCAAGGCGAACCCAACGGTTGCGGTTTCGGAGAAATCCAATGGTCGGATTTCCCGCACTAGTCGTTTGAAATCACGGTTTCAAAACACGAACTACACGGCCACGTTTCATTTTAATTTTATTTATATTTATATATTTATATAAATATAGTTCATTCAAAAATTCCTATATCGTTTTCATTTCAAATATTTAACTAATGCCTTTAAATTTTGGAAAATTTCGCCATAACCTCCTTTGTACGGGAGGGGCTGGGAAAATTCCCAAATAGCCACACGGGCGTCTCATGTCAAAAAGAAAAAGAAAAAGCCAAGCGGCTAGCCAACATGCTCATAAAATCGTCACCCAAACAAAACAGTAAACGTGTACCTATTTGTTGGGCACAAAATTTTATTCCACTTCTCTAGCCTCTTTGCTATAACCTGTTCAATAAATATGCATGTACATATATGCAATTCTTATCACTTATCATTTTCCATTCAACTTCATATTTGATTCACTTTGGTTCAAAAACACCATTCATTCTAATGTTGCATGCATAGGCAAAAATCATATCATTAGCTAATTAATGAATATTTCAACTCATGCATATTTATTTGAACAAGTGGCTATTTTTAACACTTCACATATCAAAATTGATAATTTTGGCGAACTAAAATATATTTCAACGCATGACTATTTTATTTAGTTCCTATGCATGTTAAAAATAATATTCCTTTCACAAATATTTATTTCAACGCTCGCATATCTTTAGCATATCACATATATGATAAAAAATGATATTTTTATCATTTAAAATATTTATTCAACCAATGAATGTTTTTAACACTTCATAATTTCAATAAAATGTAGTTTTTATTGTTCGATCTTTTTATTCAACACATGAACTTTTCCAATACACACACTTCTCAACACATGAGCACCTCCACACATGGATATTTTATATATGTTGTTCATATAAGAAAGATGAAATTTTTATTGTTGAAACTATTTATATATAAGGCGAATATTTTACATACTTCTTATATATTATAAAAATGTGATTTTTATTGTTTAAACACTTCATTCATTCACACATGAATTTAATTTTCACACATCACTTCTCAACACATGAGCATTTCCACACATGGATATAGTTTCAACACATGACTTTAATTTCAACGCATGAAGATAACTTCAAAATATGAAAATAATTCTAACACATGAATATTATTCAAAATTTCGGCAGCATAACGGCAGGGTAGTTAAAACCGGCACCGTCCCTAGTACGGCTCCTCGCTCTACCTTAAAACCTCGCGGTTTTTGACAATGGGGATTCGTGCATCTAATTCCCACGCAGACGGCATGTTTATTTTTATTTCCACAATTATTTCCAATTCATTTCAATCACTAATGGGTATTTTTCAACCACAACCAATCAATATCAACCACAAACAATTATTCAACCATTCGCATTTCTCATCCAATATTTCACACCAATACACAACAATAAATATCGTCCATGGTTTGTGGACGAGGGGAGTATATATATATATATATTATCTCACTTGCATTTCAACACATATATCAATTATTCTATGCATGTATAATTCGTACTTCGCTTATATAGCTTACACATTGCATGTACATGAGGTATACAATACGTGTGTAATTTATATTTCGCTTATATAATTTATACACGACATTTTCCATTCAAATTCATTTAATTTAGATTTCTCACATTGGTTTTCGGAGTGCTAAAAATCGTAGATGACTCAGAAAAATCCGCGGTCTCTTCTATGTGGTAGAGAGCTTCCTTGCAGTCCCGATGTTTCTTGTTTCATCGAATTTCGTCAACACACCATAAAGATATGATTTTTCAAAGTTCAAACATCAAAAAGAACTCACCTTTATCGATGGTTCAAAACTAGGGTTGTAGTTTTCGCGAGAACTGAGGCACGATAGGATGATCAGAGGTGATGACGTGGAAGAGGGAGGAAAGGGGAGTCGGCGCAGGGCAGTTTGAGGTGGTTCGGTGGTCTCTGGCGATCGGGGCGGCGGCGGAAAGTGTTCGACTTTGGGTCGACGTTACTGGCGATGGAGGAGGCGATAGGGGTCGGGGTACGGTCGGATTGGAAGAGGGGAGGGAGGCGCGTCGAGGTTGGGGGGTGGCGGCGGCTGGAATCGCCTGTGGAGGCGGTGATTTGGAGGGGAAGCGGCGAACGACGTATATCGTCAATCGGGGGAGAAAACGAGGGTTTTCTGATATATTTTTTATTTTAAAAATAATGAAAGGAAAATTCTGATTGGCCCATAGTTTTAATAAATTTTTAAATAGTGTTTCTCCCCACGGACACCAATTCAAACCCAACGACTGTCGTCCCTAGCTAATTATCTTCATCCCGGACACAATGGGATATGTTTCGTTGGCCAATTCGACTGTTACAGTCAGTTATTCTTCAAATTAAAGTATAAAACATTTAATTTTTAACTTTGAACGTACATTTCAATTTGCCAGGGCCACAAACTGATTCGAAAAATTCCAGAAAAATAAATCTAGCTATGTTTTGACGCTACGGTCCCAACAAAACTAGTTTCGTTGAATTCTGAGATCGTTTGAAAAATGGTCATTTTCTGGTCGATCCAATTTAACAGAAATTGACCAAACACATTTTCTTTTGCCACGCTCACATACTAGCTTCAAAAAATATGAAATTTGAAACCTAGCAATAGTTTGACATCCCGGACCCAACAAAAGTGGTTTCGTCGGATTCTGAGGTCGTTTGCAAAATATCTATTTTCCAGGGCTATATATTATATATAGCGACCTTTCTGAAAATTCATTCGGCCATAACTTTTGATTCCCGTTATGAAACTTCGATTTTTCAGATTTGTTAGAAAGGTATTGATAAACAGATTTAAATATTTTTGGTTTCACTAAAATCCATTATATTTTCCACCCTGCACAGTCAATCAAAGTTCGATTTCAAATTTTCAAACTGACTCACTATTTTATTGAAATATTCTATTTCAATGGTTCAAATTCCTTTGAAATGACCAATTAAAATTTTTTAAATTGGCTCGTATTTTCCGGGTTGTTACAATCTCCCCCACTTAAAAAATTTCGTCCTCGAAAAGGAAACAACAGTAAAGTAGGAAACAAAATGTAAATGTAAAGTATTGTAAAGGTACCTTGCACCGGAGTTAGTCAGAGATGTCCACTCTGCATTTGGGGTAAGCTTGCTTAATGCTTTCCTCAGTCTCCCAAGTACAGTCTCTAGGATCACTACTCCACTGCACTTTAACTAAATGAACCTTTTTGCTTCTTAGTTCTCTAGTTTCTTTGCCAACAATCTTTAATGGCTCTCTTCTGGCTGTTAATTCTGGAGTTATGTCTATATCCTGTTGCGCTGCTTCTTCTACAACAAGATCTGGATCATACATATGTTTTCTAAGTTGTGATACGTGAAATACATCATGCACTCCAGGCAACCAATCTGGTAATTGAACCCTATAAGCAAGAGTTCCAATTCGTTCAAGTATAGGAAAGGGACCAATAAATCTCGGTGCCAACTTCCCAGTTTTGCCAAATCTGATTACTCCTCTCATCGGAGAAACTTTCAAATAAACATGGTCACCAACAGCAAATGTCAAATCTCTTCTTCTAGAATCTGCATAACTTTTCTGTCGGCTTTGCGCAGTTCTCAATCGCTTTTTGATGAAGTCGACTTTATCAGATGCTTCTCTAATCATATCGGGTCCTAACACAAGTTTGTTGCCAGGTTCTACCCAACATGCTGGAGATCTGCACGGTCTGCCATATAATGCTTCAAATGGCGACATTCCCAAACTTGCTTGATAGCTATTGTTATATGAGAATTCTGCCAAATGCAAGTGATCTTCCCATGACCCACCAAAATCAATTATACACGCCCGCAATAAATCTTCTAGAATTCTATTCACCCGCTCAGTTTGGCCATCTGTTTGAGGGTGATAAGCGGTGCTCATATTCAGTTTCGTTCCCAATTCTGTCTGGAATGCCTCCCAGAATTTGCTAGCAAATATTGGGTCTCTATCACTGACTATGCTGATGGGAATTCCATGCAGCTTAACGATTTCTTTGAAATATATCAGTGCTAGACTTTGAGCGGTTCTATTGGATCTAACAGGTATGAAATGGGCAGTCTTCGTGAAGCGATCTACGATTACCCAAATGCTGTCATTACCTTTCCTGGTTCGCGGTAAACCATCTATGAAATCCATGGAAATCTGTTCCCATTTCCAACCTGGGACTTCCAACGGTTGCAGCAATCCAGCTAGCTTCTGTTGGTCGCTCTTGACCAATTGACAAGTAGGGCATCTGCTAACATACAAAGAAATATCCCTCTTCATTGCCTTCCACCAGAAAGTGCATTTGATATCGTTGTACATTTTACTCATACCAGGATGAATGCAAAGTTTAGATTTATGGCATTCATCTAGCACTTCTCTTTTGAGCTCAGGAATGTCGTGAACACATATTCTTCTATTCAATCTCAGAACTCCCTCACTATCCACTTGGAAACTGGAGCCTTCGCCCCTTTAAATCCTTCTTATCATCTCTTTCACAAAATTGTCACTTTTCTGAAGAAAAGATATTTTATCAATCAATCCTGGCGTAATTATAAGATTGGCAATGATTGCGGTTTTCCTACTAAGCGCATCCGCTACAACGTTAGCCTTTCCCGGCGTATACAGGATATCAAGATCATACGCTACAAGAAATTCTAGCCAACGCTGCTGTCTCAAATTCAGATCTTTCTGGGTGTATAAATACTTCAATGATTGATGATCTGTGTACAGTACAAATTTCTTGCCTAATAAATAATGCCTCCAGATTTTCAATGCAAAAACGATAGCTAGCAACTCAAGATCATGAGTTACATAATTCTTCTCATGTGGTTTCAGTTGGCGGCTTGCATAAGCGACTACTTGGCCTCTTTGCATTAACACGGCACCAAGACCTCTAATAGAAGCATCTGTCCAAACCGTCAAATCCTGATTGCCATCAATAATGGTTAACACTGGAGCAGTTGTCAGTTTCGATTTCAATTCCTGGAAAGCTTCTTCATAGTCGGAAGTCCACTTAAATTTCTCATGCTTCTTCGTGAGCTTCGTTAACGGACCGGATATCTTCGAAAAATCCTTAACGAACTTTTGATAATAACTAGCCAACCCCATAAAACTTCTAACCTTTGTGGGTGTAGTGGGTTGTTTCCAGTCTTGAATCGCTGTTATTTTCCTCGGATCTACAGAAATCCCTTTCTTTGACACGACATAGGCAAGAAACTTCACTTCTTCTTGCCAGAAGACACATTTAGAGAATTTGGCTTTGGAGACGTTCTTTCTTAGAATCTCCAATACTTGTTCTAAGTGTTTTTCATGCTCGGGTTTTGATTTGGAGTAGATTAAAATATCATCGATGAATACGAGGACAAATTTATTCAGAACTCCCCTGAACACTCTATTCATTAGATCGACAAAGTATGCTGGAGCATTGCACAGGCCGAATGGCATTACTAACCATTCATAAAATATGTTTGGACCTCTGAAAGCTGTCAAAGGAACACACTCCTCTGCTATTCTCAATTGATGAAAACCTGTAGCTAGGTCCATTCGGGAAAATACTCTCGCCCCATTTAATTGGTCTAGCAGATCATCGATGCGGGGTAATGGGTATTTATTTTTGAGCGTATGTTTGTTGAGGTCTCGGTAATGAACACACAATCGAAGAGTACCATCTGACTTTGGGACAAACACAACAAATGCACCCCAATTAGAAAAGATAGGTCTGATTAGACCCTTCCACAACAGTTGACGAGTTTGATCGCCTAATTCTTCTTTTTTCCTTTGGAGTCATTCTGCGAATTGGATGTACCACTGGTCTGGCATTGGGAATTAGATCGATTCTGAATTCTATTTCTCTTTGCGGAGGTAAGTTTTCGGCTTTTTCAAACACATCCGCATAGTTTCTAACAATAGGAATCTTTTCTATGGAAGTGGGGATAACTTCTAATGCAGACCAAAATTCTTCTCTATTTGGATTTGAACCATGACAGGGTATAAATATATGTCCAAGCTTCGTTCGAATTTTTACTATTCGTTCTGCACACTTTACCTCAGCTTCATATTTCGTTAACCAATCCAGCCCGAGAATGATATCGAATTCGGGAAAGTCCATAACGACTAGATCAAAAGGAAACTTGTAGAAAGAATAAGAGGATGGCACTTTACAATATGAACTGAGAATAAGAGATCCTCCTATCGGATTATGTACTTCAACTGATTTCTTAAGCTTTCTCTGTTTTAACTTTAATTTGTGCACTATGTTACTAGCAATAAAACTACGTGATGCACCCGTGTCAAACAATACAGAAACAGGAATATTTTTAATTGTAAGGGTGCCTCCCAAAACATCGGGTTTACCTGCTCCTTCGGAAGCCACTGGCGGGTTCGACCCGTCATACACGTGAGCTACTGCGGCCTTCTTCAGCAAAGGACAGTCTTTGACAAGACGATCCGTCTTGCGGCAATTAAAGCAGGAGCGAGGGTTCTGAGAGCCCTGGCTTGAACCTTGTGAATTTGTCTTCTGCCTCTTCGGGGCTGTGCACACATTAGAGAAGTGCCCCATTTTGCCACAGTTATAGCAGCTTCCTTTTGGCGTCCTGCCAGTCTGTGGTTTCGAGGATGCTGCTTGGCTTGACTCATCTTGATTCACAGCAGGCTTGCGTTTGTTTCTGGCTTGGCTTTTAGCGCGATCCTGCTCCAGGTGCCTTTGGTCAAGGTCTTCGTAGTTGCATGTCATTTCCACCATTTCATTAAATACCAGCTTGACGTGGGCCATGGCTCTATCATGATACTGTCGCTTCAGCCCGAGGATAAACCTCTTATTCTTGGACTTTGCAGTGGCGACAAGCTCCGGAGCATAGGGGGACAACTGTGTAAATTTATTCAGATAATCCTGCACTGAAAGATCCCCCCGCTGGAGGTTGGCGAAGTCATCGTGCATGCGTTCTAGGGCTTGTTCTGGGACATATTTCTCTTTGAAGAGTTCTTTGAATCCATCCCAGGTTCTTCCAGCTTCTCTATTCCCGGCGGTGAGAGATTCCCACCATAGTTCAGCTTGTTCCTGCATAAGCCAGGCACCCATAATAGCTTTATCTTGATCTCCAAGCCTTAGGCCTTCTAGTATTTTCTCGCATGTTTTGAGCCATGCAAGGGCCTCTATCACAGTGCCAGTTCCCGAGAAGGTCTTGCCTCCTAGGTTTTTGTATCTCTTAGCTACGCGGTCCAGCTCGAAGTATTGAGCGGCCGGGGGATGTATCAAGGGTCCTTCTTCAACTGGGACCTCTCCTCTTCCTCTGCCACGGCCAGCATGGCCTCCTCTAGCGGCGGCTGCTCGGGTAGCCATTTTTCAAATTCTGTATAAGCAAGAAAAGAGTCAGCTTACAGAAATGATAACTTATTGCATGGCTAAGCAGAAAATTTAAGGAAAGATAATGATGGACTGATAAAATTGTTTTTTTTTTTTGCTATTCTGCTTGGCTCATTCTAGGACATTACTAGTCCTATCTCTAATGAGCTACTCGCCTTAGAATACTACTGATTCTATTTTGACGAAGTGTTTAATGTGTTAGACTCCAGAACTAAGGTTAACCAAAGCTCTGATACTAGCTGTGACGATCCCAAAACCCCGTGACACGGTGTTAAGGATAATCATTGGAATATAACACATCAATCATCATTAGCAGATCACAGATAATAGCATAAACATAAAATAGAATAATTTACACACATATGACAGCGGAATCATATAGATATCACCACATCAGAGAGCACAGTGCAGGATACAACTTAGTGCATAATAATACATAATCAGTCACCATCGCCCGAGGCGGAATCATACATAAAGAGTACACAAAATAAATATCAGTCTACATCGTCAATGGCGGAATCATAATACATATACTAGAATGGCGGAAAGAGTCAAAGTCAGCATGGTGTAGTCAAGCCTCGCCATGAGCCAAAAATGCACCAGATACCTGTAACTAGGCTGCCCGTGTGAAAATGAGGGCACCCGAGTTTGCAAGGTGAAACAAACTACGAGTCAGTCATGGGACTGGTATGAGAAATCTACTTAACATATTAACAACAATAATAAGGCAAATCAAAGGACCACGCCACTTTCGCGGAACGGGTTTACTCCAATGAGTGCTAGTGCATGAAATAAAGTAAATGATTAAATCATCGCAATGCTTTTTATAAAATGAAGCCATTATAAGACTCAGGTCCCATCACACAATGCAACGCAAGCCGGAGGATAGAGTTTTACCTTATAATGGCCAAAAATTCTTCATACGTATAAAACAAAAGTGTTTGATATTATTACTAGTGCATATCTGTTTCAAAAGCGATTTCAATCATAAATATCAATCATAGGCGGCATAAATGACGCATACCACTATGTCGCCGTACTAGTAATACAATCACATCCGCATATTTCGTATTGGAAATTGGATTCCTTCATGAGTCGAGGCAAGGGGAAAGCTCCTCTCCGATTCGAGACACTCTAGCAAATGCCTCGGGACCGCACACAGCAATCCCTGGATCCTCCAAGGCCGGTCCTCTCTTACTTTTGAGGATTGGCAATTCCTGAACACACGTTTCCCGGTCCTTACAGACCTATAATCGAGGCGCCTCGTATTCCAACAACCACACAGGTGAAAAGTAGATATAAATGTCAGGACTGGGAGGTCACTGACACCACCATAGCTAGAAAGAAACGTCGTGCACTCCTTGGGTCCTTCTCCCGTTTTTGATTCATACCGGGGTGTGAGGCTCGCGAATTCACGTAATACACAAAGCTACGTCACACAGACCATGCTTTGATCATCAACCACAAGACTTTGCTTTGCAATAGAAGCCTTGATCATATGCCACTTAGGCGTGCCACACAGGCAATCCACTCCATGCGACTGATTTCTATCAATACGTAACCTCTGAGCTCGTACGTCTCAGAGAAGGGCGTTAAGCAAGAGAATAAATTCTACACCGCCAAACAGATATATATTTAACAGAGATCAATCAACACAGAACAAAATCCAATGTCAGACACACAGTCTATTTACAAGTCCGTTCTGGGCTTGAATGAAACCGGAGGCACCAAATTCCTCGCATATCCGTACAATCAACAGTATGTTTGGACGGCTACTACTTCAGCTCCTTCACGGTAGCTACTCCAATCACGAGCATCAGTAGCGCCCATCCATCCAATGTGAAGATCGTTGGTCTTCAACCATCTTCGACTCTTCGACTTCTCGACGTCGATCGATTATTTGAAATGAGATGAACTCGGCCTTTTCAAATAACCTACATATATTTAGATTTTCAAATCAATTTATCACATGGTTAGACTATTCGACATTCACATTTCAGTTCTTTAGTTATAATTTTCATGTTAAATACATTCAACCATCACATATCAAGCAAACACAACAAAATTGGTTTATTTCCACTCTATATCGTCTATAGTATTTTATAACGATATATCGCCATTTTTATTTATTTAAAACGGCCATATTTAATTAAACGACGATTCAGGTCGTGCCGATGCACTGGCGCTGTTTTTCACTAAATTTGTTTTACACATATTTGAAAATCTAACCGTTGGATATTCACAAATTTTATATCATTAGAAAGATTATTTCAAAACGAATCCAACGGTTTCAGTTTCGGGAAAATCCGACGGTCGGATCTTCCACACTAGCCATTTGAAGTCACGATTTCAATTTACGAACTGCAGCGTCGTTATTCGATTTAATTTAATTATATTTTTATATATATATAAATATAATCGTTTCTGGCGCTGTTTTTCTTCAGATTTGAATTAAACATTCCAGACAATCCAACCGTCGGATCTTTACAAAGTTGGTGCCGTTGGAAAGATATTTCCAAGGCGAAACCAACGGTTGCGGTTTCGGAAAAATCCAATGGTCGGATTTCCCGCACTAGTCGTTTGAAAAAACGGTTTCAAAACATGAACTACACGGCCACATTTCATTTTAATTTTATTTATATTTATATATTTATATAAATATAGTTCATTCAAAAATTCCTATATCGTTTTCACTTCAAATATTTCACTAACGCCTTTAAATTTTGGAAAATTTCGCCATAACCTCCTTTCTACGGGAGGGGCTGGGAAAATTCCCAAATAGCCACACGGGCGTCTCATGTCAAAAAGAAAAAGAAAAAGCCAAGCGACTAGCCAACAGGCTCATAAAATCATCACCCAAACAAAACAGTAAACGTGTACCTATTTGTCGGGCACAAAATTTTATTCCTCTTCTCTAGCCTCTTTGCTATAACCTGTTCAATAAATATGCATGTACATATATGCAATTCTTATCACTTATCATTTTCCATTAAACTTCATATTTGACTCACTTTTGTTCAAAAACACCATTTATTCTAATGTTGCATGCATAGGCAAAAATCATATCATTAGCTAATTAATGAATATTTCAACTCATGCATATTTATTTGAACAAGTGGCTATTTTTAACACTTCACATTTCAAAATTGATAATTTTGGCGAACTAAAATATATTTCAACACATGACTATTTTATTTAGTTCCTATGCATGTTAAAAATAATATTCCTTTCACAAATATTTATTTCAACGCTCGCATATCTTTAGTATATCACAAATATGATAAAAATGATATTTTTATCATTTAAAATATTTATTCAACCAATGAATGTTTTTAACACTTCATAATTTCAATAAAAATGTAGTTTTTATTGTTCGATCTTTTTATTCAACACATGAACTTTTCCAATACACACACTTCTCAACACATGAGCACCTCCACACATGGATATTTTATATATGTTGTTCATATAAGAAAGATGAAATTTTTATTGTTGAAACTATTTATATATAAGGCGAATATTTTACATACTTCATATATATTATAAAAATGTGATTTTTATTGTTTAAACACTTCATTCATTTACACATGAATTTAATTTTCACACATCACTTCTCAACACATGAGCATTTCCACACATGGATATAGTTTAAACACATGACTTTAATTTCAACACATGAAGATAATTTCAACATATGAAAATAATTCTAACACATGAATATTATTCAAAATTTCGGCAGCATAACGGCAGGGTAGTTAAAACCGGCACCGTCCCTAGTACGGCTCCTCGCTCTACCTTAAAACCTCGCGGTTTTTGACAATGGGGATTCATGCATCTAACTCGCACGCAGGCGGCATGTTTATTTTTATTTCCACAATTATTTCCAATTCATTTCAATCACCAATGGGTATTTTTCAACCACAACCAATCAATATCAACCACAAACAATTATTCAAACATTCACATTTCTCATCCAATATTTCACACCAATACACAACAATAAATATCATCCATGGTTTGTGGACGAGGGGAGTATATATATATATATTATTATTATCTCACTTGCATTTCAACACATATATCAATTATTCTATGCATGTATAATTCATACTTCGCTTATATAGCTTACACATCGCATGTACATGAGGTATACAACACATGTGTAATTTATATTTCGCTTATATAATTTATACACGACATTTTCCATTCAAATTCATTTAATTTAGATTTCTCACATTGGTTTTCGGAGTGCTAAAAATCGTAGATGACTCAGAAAAATCCGCGGTCTCTTCTATGTGGTAGAGAGTTTCCTTGCGGTCCCGATGTTTCCTGTTTCATCGAATTTCATCAACACACCATAAATATATGATTTTTCAAAGTTCAAACATAAAAAAGAACTCACCTTTATCAATGGTTCAAAACTAGGGTTGCAGTTTTCGCGAGAACCGAGGCACGATAGGTTGATCAGAGGTGACGGCGTGGAAGAGGGAGGAAAGGGGAGTCGGCGCAGGGCGGTTTGAGGTGGTTCGGTGGTCTCTGGCGATCGGGGCGGCGGCGGAAAGTGTTCGACTTTGGGTCGACGTTACTGGCGATGGAGGAGGCGATAGGGGTCGGGGTAGGGTCGGATTGGAAGAGGGGAGGGAGGCGCGTCGAGGTAGGGGGTGGCGGCGGCTGGAATCGCCTGTGGCGGCGGCGATTTGGAGGGGAAGCGGCGAACGACGTATATCGTCGATCGGGGGAGAAAACGAGGGTTTTCTGATTTTTTTTTATTTTAAAAATAATGAAAGGAAAATTCTGATTGGCCCATAGTTTTAATAAAGTTTTAAATAGTGTTTCTCCCCATGGACACGAATTCAAACCCAACGACTATCGTCCCTAGCTAATTACCCCCATCCCGGACACAATGGGATATGTTTCGTTGGCCAATTCGACTGTTACAGTCAGTTATTCTTCAAATTAATGTATAAAACATTTAATTTTTAACATTGAACGCACATTTCAATTTGCCAGGGCCACAAACTGATTCGAAAAATTCCAGAAAAATAAATCTAGCAATGTTTTGACGCTACGGTCCCAACAAAACCAGTTTCGTCGAATTCTGAGATCGTTTGAAAAATGGCCATTTTCTGGTTGATCCAATTTACCAGAAATTGACCAAACACATTTTCTTTTGCCACGCTCACGTACTAGCTTCAAAAATTATAAAATTTGAAACCTAGCAATAGTTTGACATCCCGGACCCAACAAAAGTGGTTTCATCGGATTCCGAGGTCGTTTGCAAAATATCTATTTTCCAGGGCTATATATTCTATATAGCGACCTTTCTGAAAATTCATTCGGCCATAACTTTTGATTCCCGTTATGAAACTTCGATTTTTCAGATTCGTTAGAAAGGTATTGATAAACAGATTTAAATATTTTTGGTTTCACTAAAATCCGTTATATTTCCACCCTGCACAGTCAGTCAAAGTTCGAATTCAAATTTTCAAACTGACTCACTATTTCTAATTCACTATTTTATTGGAATATTCTATTTCAATGGTTCAAATTCCTTTGAAATGACCAATTTAAAATTTTTAAATTGGCTCGTATTTTCCGGGTTGTTACATAAATTTATTTTATTTAAGTATTATAAAAACATCTTTTAGAAATGGTAAACATATCAGCAGCAGTGGGTTGTGTATTTCTAAATAAATAAATAAATATTAGTTGTGCAAAAAATTTAGGGAAATATGAGAAAAATTAAAACAATAGTATTCTCCCTTTTACGTTATTAATTAGCTGTGGTAAAAAATAATAATTAAATCTATGCTAGGAAAAAATCTTACTAAATTATCAGTTTCACTTTTACCATGCTAATAGCTGCACATATCAGAAATTCCACTAAGATTTATAGCAAAATAATTGTTTGAAATTACATAAAGAGTGATGTGTGAAACAATTTAGGTAGTCAGTAAATGATTGAAAAGGGCACAATTTAGGCAGTCAATAATGATTGAAGAAGGCACGGAAAAAAATACAACTATCATGAAAAAAATAGGCAATAATCAAAGAATATGGACTTCATTGTTTTGTTGCTAAATTAGATCAAAATTTACAACTTAACATGCATCATGGCAAAATAATGTAATTTTTTCCACAAAATCAAAAAATGAAAACATTTCCAAAGTCAAGTATAATAGCCACCACTGAGTGATAGCCAACAATAAACATATAGCCACCAGTTATAAAATGGACACATGTTAAAATAGGATTTAAATCATAGGTTGAACACATGGTAAGAATATGCACAAGATTTAAACATTTGGAATTTGCTTGATTAATTTCTGAATCAGCCGTCATAAAAGAGGCAACATAAGTTGTAGAATAACATTGTTTTGAAAATATGTGAGTCAATATACAAATTAGCCCAAACTTCCCAAATTGTAAAATGTGTATATATGGTAAAATTGTCTTATAAATCATTTCAAAAAGAATAAATTGATTTATTTTTTCAAATGAAAGCATGTTATAATCAAACATCATCATCCATACTCCATAGTAATTGTTAAAATTTACACGCCATGCAATAGAATTATCCACAAAACATGTTGATCGGCAAGTGGAAATTAAAAGTTATGTATAATTAAAGTTTACACGCCATGCAATGAGTAAGTTAGAATAACAAAGTTGATGCGGAGAACATAGAGGATTCATACCTCAAACGCAGTTTGGGAGTAAATGTTCTTCGGATTTGAGCAAAACTGTCAGAGAAAATTATAGTTAGCAAAATATAATTGTCAAAGAAGCTTACTACTTTTGGATGTAGGAATTAAGTACCGAATGGAATAAAAATCGAATAAATGTACCATGTCGGTAAATGTACCAAAAAAACAGTTAAAATGTAATTAAATATGGAATTGAATCATGTTCAATGTAATTAATTTCCATTTTTACTCTCCGTTTCAAAGTTTGAAAACTATCAAAACATTAAAAAAAATACCATATGACCATTATTCCGAGAGATTTTATTAATAAAACAGTGAAATTAATATCAAAACATATATGAAAATCTGCAATGCAAATATTAAACATTGAACTTTAATCACCTAATGTATCTCCTTCATACATATATGAAGGTCATAAACTATGATTTGGAAAGGACATTAGTTGATTATATTGGAATATTTATTTCATATGCCAAGATAAAATGATTAATTATTGATCTTGATTAGAATTTTAGTTTATAGCAACATGTATAGTCTAAAGATTTCAGAAATTAAGGTAGAATAATGAGACATGCATACATTAAATATTGTCGTCAATATCTTTTGCAAACCTTAACCTAATAAAAATGACATCACTTTCATTAAGAAATAATTAATACCATCATTAGAGATGAAGGTATATTTCAGTAGTACAACATTAACATAAGAAAACACAGGAAAATATAAAATGTGAATACTGTTCATTAAGTTTCATCATGTAAAATTCAAGATGCGTACAGTAATGCGGTCAAACTAAAAAGTTTAATATATTCGTTATCTGGTATACTGAAATATTTTAGATTAAACTATAAACAAATAATAATATTATTTTGTTGCAACATTGGTCGTCATCCATAATGAGATAATTAAAACCAATAATCAATTATGTCCCTTAATTAGTATCAAATTCTAGAATAGCTAACAAAATGCACTACACATTTGTTTGCTTCCAAAAGAAACATCAAATGAACTTTAAAAAATCACATAAATAAACAAATATATTACATAAACACAATTAAATTATATCAACTGCATGTATATATAAAAGCAATTTATCTTCAAAAGTTTTGGCATTTGCATGTATAAATGTAGGCAACATATCTTCAGATGATTAAGTTCCGTATTTTATTTATTTTATTTCATTTTATTCATTTTAGAAAATGTTGTCCTGGCAAAAGCAGATACGTAAGTGTTTGCTCCAAATTTGGGATCAAACACCAAAGGTGTAAAAGCTACACTTCACCTATTCGGTAAGAATATGGAACCGCGAAATCGCAAATAAACGGATAAAAGCAAGTAAGAGCACAAAGGAATTTTTATAGTGGTTCGATTCTCTATGAATCTACTCCACTTTCAATCCATTCTCATTATGATATTCAAGCTTACAACAAATGAATTTTTCCTCATTACAATCATTTCTCTCTTTTTTCCTTCCTTATGATCTAATTTCAGTTGAGTTTGGTGAAGAGAAGGAAAGAGGTTTAGTTTTGTGATGAATCTTCAACCACTTGTGTGCTTTGATCCTTTTCCATGATCTTCATAGAATTCATAGTGAATTAGCATTCAATTTAGGCTTTGGAGAGGACTAGAGATTGTTTGAATGATGCTTGAGAGATTTATTGTGTAGCTTGAATGAGATTGAAGGAGTTTAGATTCAATTGTAGAAAGCTCTGATGATCATTGATTTGGATTTGATCTTCATGAAGTTAGAAAAGTGTTGTTGAATCCATGGAAGCCATTAGAGAAGTTGTAGATGAGCTTTGAATTTGACGGAGTCTCCTTGTAGCAATCAATTTCGGTCCCCCTCTTAAGTGAATCATATGGGGTATTTATAGTGGTGTTCAATGGGTAGTGGCAAAGTGGTAAATACACGTGTACAGCTGGACCGCGACATGATTCCAACGTCATGACTCTGCTTGCGATATGAATGGTCTAAATGCCCTCAATTGTTTTAGGTTGGTTCCCCTTTTTATACAGTGGAGTGGCACTTTAGTAAATAAGGTGTACAACTGGAGTTTCATACATCACAGCCATTGACAGGCTAGCAGGCGATATGCTTTATGAGCGGCATGAAGTAGAATGGATTGAGTAGGGAATGGCATAGTTACTTGTGGTGGGGAACAAAATCCTTTTAGTGGTACTTGGCTCGACTTATTATTTAAATATATGGATAAAAAGCCTCACATAGTTTCTCTTAGGCCACGTGCAACTCCTGTACTCATAACATACTTTCCACCATGACATGCCTTCCCACACGACATGAATTCAACGTCATGCTTTCTGTTACCCCATGCCTAACCAATAATTCACAATCGCTAATGTGTATTGCCAGCTGTTTTTAACTCATACTTTCGCTTTGTTTACGTGTTATGATCTTTGCGGTCTTTCAGTTCTTATGTACAACTGACGATACTTCCATCACACGACATGGGGAAGTAAAGCACCCTACTGATATGCACCACGACCTGAATGATGCCAACGACATGATGTAATCATGTGAGACTCACGACTTGAACTGCATCTTACTTCTCACGGCATGAGTTTGGCGACATGGAAGATATTTGAGGAATGCGGCATGACATAACAGCCTTTAAATGAATGTCATGCGAGTCCTTTCACACGGCATGACTTAATTCGTATTGTCTCAACTTCATGAGTCTTCACGACATGGTGGCATCTGCGACATGGTTTGAACGTCATGAATCTTCTTGCGACATGCTTTGTACTGGCACAATTTGGCAGTATACTGCATGACTTGAATATTTGCATAAATATAAATGTTCAGCTATTTTGTATGAACACATGTGGAAATATCTTGTCCTTCCAATCATGTACGCGACATGAATAATGCTGCAAACAACTCGCTCCTGACCAATCATGGCGTGATAACACAAAGAGCGACTTGGCTAGTTGGTAGAGCACATGCATGTCGTTCCATTTCAGAGTTTAACGCCGAATGTTGGCTTGGTACGCTGAGACTTGCTTGGACTGGAATGCGACATTGGTACTGCGGCATTGTATCACAACTTTGATGAGTTGTCATGGTCCTTAGCTTGCACATTGAAATGCCTTACGACATGAATGAGGTGCGCCTTGAATGGCCTTCGCTCTGAACTACCGGTAACATGATCCATGCGTCATGGATTTAACGACTTGATTATCGCACTATGGTTTGCATAGCGACTTGAATATTATTGCTCCAGATGACATGAGAGCTTGCGCCATGATTTAGAATGTGTTAGGCTCATGTTATATTAACGACTTGAATCCAACTTGTGCCAATGACTTAAAATCATGCCGCGTGGATGACTATAGGATCCATGTCGTAGAAACGATATGAGTTAGTTATGCCGTGTGTCATTGTCTGTGAATAGTTCTTAGTTCTAAACCGTGTTCTAAGAACGGGGTTAACATTTTCCAATCGAAGCTTGTATTTCTTGCTTGCGATAAATGCGGGCTTTGAAATGAACACAATTTGCGTTGAGACTCAGTCGTAGCTTTTTGTCCGCTATGGAAAATTGTGCTTTGAACTTCGTGATACCTGCTCTGTAATAAAAAAACAAGTATTTGCACGATTTTTGGACTTATACTTTGTCATTGATCGCCCACATCAATAACAGATTAGTTTAATCATGGATTATAGCAACTTTTATTTTTGGACTGAATAAAGTATTTGCAAAGAATTATTTTATTCAATGATTTATAACTCGTCAAATATTGTCTGCACAAATACGGTATTCTAATTTGATTTTACGTTAATGCTTGAAATCAACTAATCGACTATGCTGACTGTGGACTTCAAAAATTACCACTTTATAACTTATATGATGGCACAAGATATTTCTCATTTGAGAAACATGTATTTGTGATTTATTCTCTTCTTCTTTTTGGAGAAGTTTTTGATCATTGGTGCCCTGGTTTAGGAGGCCATCTCTATTCTTCACCATGGAAAGAGATTTTTCATATCTCAGTGTTAGTCTGTCATGTTGATCAGCTTTGGCATTGAAGATTCCGTTGGATGACCCATGTTTTAGTGAGTTCCTTTTAATCCAATGTCTTGTCTTTTCCTTGCGATTGAATCAACATGATAGATTTCATTGAACGTTGTTGATATCTCCTATGGAGAAGTCGCTTTCTCTATGGAAAGGGATTTTTGGTTGTCGCATCGTTTTGCAGTGCGAACTTCCGCGAGATTTGGGTTAAGGCTGCATCGCTCCGCGCTTACGAACTCCCATGCTTCGTCTTGCTTTAGCAAGCTCCCGCGCTTCGTTTCGCGCCTACGGATTCCCGCAAACCATTGGGTTAAGGCTGTATCGCTCCACGCTTATGAACTCCCACGCTTCGTCTTGCTTTAGCAAGCTCCCGCGCTTCGTTTCGCGCCTACGGATTCCCGCGAACCATTGGGTTAAGGATGCATCGTTCCGCGCTTACGAACTCCCATGCTTTGTCTTGCTTTAGCAAGCTCCTGCGCTTCGTTTCGCGCCTACGGATTCCTGCAAATCATTGGGTTAAGGCTGCATCGCTCCGCGCTCACGAACTCCCACGCTTCGTCTTACTTTAGCAAGCTCCCGCGCTTCGTTTCACGCCTACGGATTCCCGCAAACCATTGGGTTAAGGCTGCATCGCTCCACACTTACAAAATCCCACGCTTCGTCTTGCTTTAGCAAGCTCCCGCGCTTCGTTTCGCGCCTACGGATTCCCGCAAACCATTGGGTTAAGGCTGCATCGCTCCACGCTCACGAACTCTCACGCTTCGTCTTGCTTTAGCAAGCTCCCGCGCTTCGTTTCGCACCTACGGATTCCCGCAAACCATTGGGTTAAGGCTGCATCGCTCCGCGCTTACGAACTCCCACGCTTCGTCTTGCTTTAGCAAGCTCCCGCGCTTCGTTTCATGCCTACGGATTCCCGCAAACCATTGGGTTAAGGCTGCATCGCTCCGCGCTTACGAACTCCCACGCTTCATCTTGCTTTAGCAAGTTCCCGTGCATCGTTTTGCGCCTACAGATTCCCGCAAACCATTGGGTTAAGGCTGCATTGCTCCGCGCTTACGAACTCCCTTGCTTTGTCTTGCTTTAGCAAGCTCCCGCGCTTCGTTTCACGCCTACGGATTCCCGCAAACCATTGGGTTAAGGCTGCATCGCTCCGCGCTTATGAACTCCCACGCTTCATCTTGCTTTAGCAAGCTCCCGCGCTTCATTTCGTGCCTACGGATTCCCGCAACCTTTGGGGGATGAGGTTTTGGATCCGTGATAGCTTATTGCTCTTTTCGCCGTTTGATTCATTGGGACTTCCTTGATCAACCGTTGAGTTGGTATTATCGGGGTTGCCACATTTCGTCGGATCTTGAGGAAGCAAACGCTCATAGAATGACCTGCGATGAGAAAATCGTCTTTTAGCAAATTTTCAGGTATATTTGCAAGTCAGATATTTACACAAGCAGGCAACACTTCATTCGCAGTACTTTTGTTCTGTACAATGCACGTAAACCATTACAGATTTTTTACAAGAAAGTAAAACAAAGTAAAGGGTAAAGTAATGCTGAGAGGCGATAATGATCGCTTATTCCGAGTCTCAGATATTAGATCATCATCAATGACCGTTAGTTCATTATCAGCCTTGGAGTGATCTGAGCAGAAGCTACGCTGCTTGGACCAGACTGATCATTTGATGCCCTTTGCCCTTAGGGAGTTGCAGAGGGATTTGCATCTTTGGGGTTCTTCACAAATTGTTGCAGACAGTTTTTCCAAATCAACTCTTCAATTAATGTTTTTAGATGCCTGCATTCGTTGGTGCTTTGGCCCGGCTGATTATGATACCGACAGAACATCCCGGATTTAGTCAGATGGTCATTCATTTTTATTGGCCGAGGCTCTGGGTAATCTTCTGCGTCCTTTGTGGCAAGGTAGATGTTCTCGGGAGTGTTATTCAAAGGAGTTAACTCAAACGAGTCAAGAAGGCGAAACTTTTTATTGGATTTGTGGTCGTTTCCGTTGTTGGCTTGCTTCTGCCCCTGAGTATTCTTTTGCTCACACTGAGTAGCAGCACTTTTGGGAGCTTCAAGACGTTGGTTACCACCGATGATCTGAAGAGGTATAGGATTATCGTCCACTCTCATGTACTCCTTTGCTTTCTTATAGAACTTGTCAAGCATAGTCGGTTCCTTCATCTTTATCCATCTTCCGAATTCGCTTGTTTTGTCTATAGCGTCGAGTAAAGCCATGAGAATTATGTGTGGCTCTGGATTCCTCACTTCAGACAAGGCAACATTGAATCGACTGAGGAAGGCTTTGACAGTTTCCCCTGGATTCTGTTTCATTGCTGAAAGTGTTATAGTATCCTTGGCTTTAGTAGCGTACAGCCAGAACTGCTCCTTGAACTTTTTGGTGAGGTCATAAAATTGATCGATTGACTTGGGTGGCAGCTTTGTGAACCATAGTGATGCGGCACCTTCTAAGTAGAGAGGAAAGTACGTGCATCTCATCTCATCGGTCGCCTTAGCTGCACTCATATGCCATTCATATTTGAATAGGAAGTAGTTCTGATCAACAAGACAGTTGTACGGAGGCAGGGTCGGAGGATTGAACTTCTTCGGACATTCTGCTCCATGGATTCTTTCGGTGAATGGAGTCCTATCGGGAGAGAAGTCCCATTCTCTTTCGTCGTCCTTGCTAGCTTGATTCTTTTTCATGGCTCGTTCTATCATGTCTGAAATGTATTCTTCGATGCTATGGCGCTCTATGAAGCCGAGCTCTTTACCAAATGTTCGTCTAGACATATGATCTCGATTAGAGAGCTTAGGCCCTTTGCCTTCTCGATGAAGAGGTGCCCCCGTGATAGGATTAGTGTCTTTTCGAGCATTCGCTTCAGAATGGATCTTAGCTTTTGATCTCAATTCTTCGATATTAGCTTCATCTTTGCCACTTGTCCAATCATAATCGTCTTCCATATTGTCGTTGCGGTTATGATCGAAAGTGGGCGATTTATCATTCTCCTCGAGATCCACATGCACTTTTGGAGGGGCTTGAATTGGTTGAGCATTTAAAAGAGCGTTCATTTTATCCATTAGAGCATCATTAGCATCCATCAAAGTTTTATTTGATGTTTCAATTCGGCGGTTCACGTTGGCAATAGCGGCATTTAGTTCATTTCTAGTCACGCCAGCTCCACTTATTGAGTTTTCACCAACATCGAAACGGTTAGTAAGTGGTGTCTCTTCATTAGCAACATCATCGGCTTCTAACACGGTTTTTCTAACGGTCTTCTTAGACTTTGCCATGATTTCGTAGAAGGATGCAACTTATAGCTTTAATGCAAGGATCTCAACTTTGGTAGAGGGCGAGAAGAGGTAGGAGATGCGAGCGCGGTCCTACGGTGGGCGCCAAATGTTTGCTCCAAATTTGGGATCAAACACCAAAGGTGTAAAAGCTACACTTCACCTATTCGGTAAGAATATGGAACCGCGAAATCGCAAAATAAACGGATAAAAGCAAGTAAGAGCACAAAGGAATTTTTATAGTGGTTCGATTCTTTATGAATCTACGTCCACTTTCAATCCATTCTCATTATGATATTCAAGCTTACAGCATATGAATTTTCCCTCATAACAATCATTTCTCTCATTTTTCCTTCCTTATGATCTAATTTCACTTGAGTTTGGTGAAGAAAAGGAAAGAAGTTTAGCTTTATGATGAATCTTCAACCACATGTGTGCTTTGATCCTTTTCCATGATCTTCATAGAATTCGTAGTGAATTAGCATTCAATTTAGGCTTTGGAGAGGACTAGAGATCGTTTGAATGATGCTTGAGAGATATATTATGTAGCTTGAATGAGATTGAAGGAGTTTAGATTCAATTGTAGAAATCTCTAATGATCATTGATCTGGATTTGATCTTCATGAAGTTAGAAAAGTGTTGTTGAATCCATGGAAGCCATTAGAGAAGTTGTAGATGAGCTTTGAATTTGATTGAGTCTCCTTGTAGCAAACAATTTAGGTCCCCCTCTTAAGTGAATCATATGGGGTATTTATAGTGGTGTTCAATGGTTAGTAGCAAAGTGGTAAATACATGGGTACAGCTGGACGGTGCCATGACTCCAATGCCATGACTCTGCTTGTGATATGAATGGTCTGAACACCCTCAATTGTTTTAGGTCAGTTCCCCTTTTTATACAGTGGAGTGGCACTTTAGTAAATAAGGTGTACAACTGGAGTTTCATACATCACAGCCGTTGACAAGCTAGCAGGCGATATGCTTTATGAGCGGCATGAAGTAGAACAGATTGAGTAGGAAACGGCATAGTTACTTGTGGTGTGGAACGACATGCTTTTAGTGGTACTTGGCTCGACTTATTATTTAAATATATGGATAAAATGCCTCACATAGTTTCTCTTAGGCTACGTGTAACTCCTGTACTCATAACATACTTTCCACCATGACAAGCTTTCCCACACGACATGAATTCAAAGTCATGCTTTCTGCTGTCCCATGCCTAACCAATACTTCACAATCGCTAATGTGTATTGCCAGCTGTTGTTAACTCATACTTTCGCTTTGTTTACGTGTTATGATCTTTGCGGTCTTTCAGTTCTTATGTACAGCTGACGGTTGTTCCATCACATGACATGGGGAAGTAAAGCACCCTGCTGATATGCGCCACGACCTAAATGATGCCAACGACATGATGTAATCATGTGAGACTCACGACTTGAGCTGCATCTTACTTCTCACGGCATGAGTTCGGCGACATGGAAGATATTTGAGGAATGCGACATGACATAACGGCCTTTAAATGAATGTCATGCAAGTCCTTTCACACGGCATGACTTAATTCGTATTGTCTCAACTTCATGAGTCTTCACGACATGGTGGCATCTGCGACATGGTTAGAACGTCATGAAGCTTCTTGCGACATGCTTTGTACTGGGGCGATTTGGCAGTATACGGCATGACTTGAATATTTGCATAAATATAAATGTTCAGCTATTTTGTATGAACACATTTGGAAATATCTTGTCCTTCCAATCATGTACGCGACATGAATAATGCTGCAAACAACTCGCTCCTGGACAATCATGGCGTGATAACACAAAGAGCGACTTGGCTAGCTGGTAGAGCACATGCATGTCGTTCCATTTCAGAGTTTAACGCCGAATGTTGGCTTGGTACGCTGAGACTTGCTTGGACTGGAATGCGACATTGGTACTGCGACATTGTATCACAACTTTGATGAGCTGTATGGTCCTTAGCTTGTGCTTTGAAATGCCTTACGACATGAATGAGGTGCACCTTGAATGGCCTTCGCTCTGAACTACCGGTAACATGATCCATGCGTCATGGATTTAACGACTTGATTATCGCACTATGGTTTGCACGGCGACTCGAATATTATTGCTCAGGATGACATGAGAGCTTGCGCCATGATTTAGAATGTCTTAGGCTCATGTTATATTAATGACTTGAATCCAACTTATGCCAACGACTTAAAATCATGTCGCGTGGATGACTATAGGATCCATGTCGTAGAAACGATATGAGTTAATTATGTCGTGTGTCATTGTCTGTGAATACTTCTTAGTTCTGAACCGCGTTCTAAGAACGAGGTTAACAGTAAGTGAAAGCAGAACATGTTTCAATATGAGGAAGTAAAGGGACAAAAATCAACATAAGTTTTATAAGTTGGGTGAAATATTTTAGATGTAAAAAAGTAAATGAACTTGTAATAGATAGATTACCGTAATTTAGATGTACGAAACTCAGTGAAAAAAAAATTAGATGTACGAAAACTTGGTGAAAAGTTTACTAGCATTCCTAGTTTCCTACAACTTTAATTAGTGGTATTGTATCAAAGTATAATAAATGTAACGCATATGAAAACCTTAAATAAGTACAAGTTGAAACTGTTGATTTATTTTGTCTACATCTTTAAGTTACATTGTATGAAAATAAGGTAACCAATTAAGCATGTTAAATCAAACAGATAGAGAAGAGGAAAAAACGGATGGAGAAGAAGCCGTGGTTGATGTCGGGTGGAGAAGAAGCATTGGTCATTGAGCTCAAACCCTAGTAATAAAATTAAATTTTATACGGCCCGAGAACGAGGAAGCATGAGAAATGAAAACGAAAAAAAATTATCGAATTCTTCCAAATTTGATGGACTCTTTACATGTGTATCAACTATTGAAACACTTATTTTTTCCACAGATTTTAAATAATACATTGTACAGTTCATACAAAAGGATATCCATTTTTGCTAACACTTTTTGATGTATCCTAACATTTTTTATTGTTGTTATCTTATAACATTTATAAGTTTTAGAAGTTGACAAATATAAAGTGTTGTAAATACACTGATTTGGTGTAGTGCCATTAATGGCTGTTAATGTATTAGACCTCTCACATTAAGTCTACCGCTTGTGGATGCCGGATATGCCGGGCAGTTGCGGGCAGACTTTTACCACAAGTCAGACTTAACCTCGTGTCTTAGCACCGTTACGTGTATATTTATGCACTCGACCCCTCACACTAGATTAACCACTTGTGGACACTGGATTTGCCGAGCGGTTCCGGATAGACTTCTACCACAAGTGTAATCTAACCTCGTGTCTAAGTGCGGTTACAATTTCTAATTACTGTAAATCTAGGCATGTTCATTATTAAACAATTTTTAATGTTTATCCAAGATTATGGCCTAAATCCCAGTCTGATTCGCAATACAAGTTATTCCCCAAATTTAAGTTTTTGATCAAGGTATAGATAAAGCCCAAATCCCAATCATGCTTTTCAATATAAGTTATGCCCCAAATTTGTCATTCCCAACCGTTCCCAATTTCGTGTGTTCGCATATTTTAGTGATAGGCCCAGGCTCGAAGGTAGCTGGCTATAAAAGTAAAAAGGTAAGGAGGGAGAGAAGAGAACAAAAATAGGCATAAAATCAAAAAAGCCATATGATGACAGAAATAGGCATACTAACAGAATACGTAAATGGTGACATGATTAGGTATTATAACAGGATAGACATATGGTGATATTATCAGGCAAAATGACAGAATATACATAATAAAGATAGGCATGTAAGAACTAAACAGAGGACCAGGTGTACAAGTATGGCAGATCTATTTAGTTATGATTCAGGAATAGGTTTAGATCCAGCTTATAAACATGTCAAGATTACTATTAAATGCTTATATCTAAAAATAACATGAACTCACTGTGATGGGATCTAAAGAACAGAGAATTGACTGTAGATGTTGTAGTAGAGATTCTTGTATGCTTACAAGTTGTTGTTGCTGAAGAATAGGCTAGTTTAATCTGAGTTGGGGCAGCACCTCGTTGTCTCCATTGTTTTTGGTGAATAAAACAATAGAAATGAGGTCCTATTTACAGCCTATGATCAATGAATCTGGTAAAGAAATGATTTCACGTTCATAGGAACGGATCTGCCCCAGATCTGATTGGGGCCGGCCCAGGGGTTGACCCCTCTGTGTAGGGGTCGACCCATGGGGCATGGGGTCGACCCCTAACAGGCCGAATTCCACCCTTTTTCCTGCTCTCTGATTTGATTTTTGGACTAGTTTACATTTATATATATTATGCCTATATGTATACAAGCTTCAAACCTTAATATCTTCTTCATACGGTGTCTGTTTTACTCAAACTTAGGGTCCATCCTAAGTAGAATTTCGAGACGGACGAAATGGCGCGGTTCATTTTACTTAATTCCAATTATTTAATTAAGTATTCTTTACTTTATCATTATATCATTGTTTAAAATTATGGGGTGTTACAACCGGGATGAATAGTCAACTTCGAGTGATGACATTCCCTAAGAACCTCATCTCTCGATCCATTAATATAAGGAACAACTAGTCGTCCTTTATTTCGAAGCTAACCATCTCGATCAACCTCGAATTCCTTATCCTCTGTTTCCAACTTCTGGAAAATCTTGGCAAGCTTTGCATCATGCTTTTGGCTCTCGCCAATCCTTTCAATGAGATAGGTCTTATCAATAAGCTTGCCAACATTTCAGGTTCTATCTCACATCGAGGCATGAAATCAAATCCTTCCAAGTACTTAAGGTGCTTCCATTCCGAAAACATCTCTCCCAAACTTTTGTTTCTTCGACTTAACGCATATGCCACTGCGTTACCTTTACCATGAGTATAGGCTATACCAAAATCATGCGATGCCAGAGACTCTAACCACAATTGTTGCCGAAGATTTAGATCCTTTTGGGAAAAGATACGACGAATTGTGATCCGTAAACAACTCAAATCGAACTCCCAAAAGGTAATGTCTCCACATCTTCAGAGCAAACACGATCGCTGACAACTTCAAATCATGAGTCAGATAATTCCTTTCATGGTGCTTCAGCTGTCGACTCGCGTAGGCCACAACTTTGTCCTTCTGCATTAGCACTGCTCCGAGTCCAGTACCACATGCATCGGTGTATAGCACCATCACTTCATTCCCACTCGGAATGGTCAAAACAGGAGCACTCATCAGTCTCTTTTTCATGTTTCCAAAAGCTTTCTTACACTTCACATCCTATGTGAACACTTGATTCTTCTTCGTCAATCCAGTTAATGTGTAGCTATCTTGGAGAAATCCTTGATAAATCGACGATCCCGCCAACCCAAGGAAACTCCGAACATCCGTAGGATTATTAGGTTTATCCCAGTCCTAGACTGCTTCCACCTTAGCAGGGTCAACCGCAATCCCATTTCCAGAAACAACATGGCCTAAGAATCACACTTCGCCCTTCCAGAAGTGACACTTCGAAAATTTAGCTTTCAGTGGATGCTTTCGCAAGATTTTCAAAACAACTCGCAAGTCTGTCGTATGCTCTTCCTCATTCCGAGTGTAAACCAAAATATCATCCATGAACATAAGCATGAACTTGTTCAATTGATCTTTGAATACCCTATTTATAAGATCCACGAAATATGTTGGCGCATTAGTCAACCCAAATGGCATAACCAACCATTCGAAGAAACCAGATGGTGTCCTAACTGCAGTCTTCGGCATACTATCCTTTGCCACCCTCAACTAGTGGAATCCTATTGCCATATCCATTTGAGAAAGCACCCTGGCCTCGTAAAGATGATCGAACAAGTCATCTACCCTCGGAAATGGATAATTTTTCTTTTTGGTCACTTTATTGAGCTCACGATAGTCCACACATAGTCTCAAAGATCCATCAGCCTTGGTTACAAACACAACTGGTGCACCCCATTCGGATATGCTTCTCCGAATGAATCCTTTACCCAAAAGGTCACATACTTGCACCACTAAATCTCGTTGTTCCTTAGGAATCATCTGCCTAAGAGGCACGACGATAGGTCTAGCACACTCGACAAAATTGATTCTGAACACAATTTCGCGATGCGGCGGCAACCCTTTGACTTCGTCAAAGACATCATCGAACTAACTAGCTATCAGCACAAATGATAAATCTTCTCTTGGAATCACAAGAGTATTCAAACATGAAGACAACATCTTCGGGCTTACATCGAATCACAACCGTACGCCCTTTCACATTCTCGACCATCACCTCGAGCTTCTCGCAATCCACTTTTGTCGCATACCTCTTGAGCCAATCCATACCCAAAATAATCCCAAACCCAGAAAGTTCAAAACAAAGCAATCACATACAAAGGAGCAACCATCACTCAAGAACACTAGACTACGACAAATCATATACAAACTGGATGAACCCCCAATTGGATTAGTCACAATAAAAAGTCTACCACAAATCTCATGTTCCAAACCCAAGCGGTACACAAGCTCATTGCAAATGAAAGAATGCAATGCTCCAGTATTAAACAACACACGAACTGAAATATCTCTAATGGAAAGAATAACTTTAATGACAACACTCCTCCCTTTCTTCTCTGTCGTAGGAGCCCTTGAAGACAATAGCACGGACTCCAAAGCATACACCTTCACAATCTACTTTCGCTTACTGTTTCGGGACATTCCTTCTTGAAATTCCTAGGCTTGCTACAGTTACGACACTTCCTTTTAGCTTTCAGATTTTGAAATCCTTGGAATAATGGCCCTTCTGCTGGCAGTTAAAGCAAGTCACTTCGCCTTTCTGCTTTTTCTGACCATCCTTCCCTTTTTGTTGTTGTTACTTCCTCATTTTGTTATTACCACTCTGTTGTGGTTTCGGTTCTTCCTTGGCCGCAGCAACAGTCTCTTCCTTGGGAAAGAAACTCTCATGCCTCTGAGGTTTCTTGACGATCTTTTCATAGGTATCATATAAATGATCCACCAGCTGATTCCCTAGGTATTTATCCAAGCCCATGACAAATTTCTTGTTCTAAGTCCTGACATTTGAATAAGCATACTTCGACAAAGCTTCGAAGTCAGAAACATACTCCATCACTGGCCGACCATTCCACTTAAGCTCGACAAACCTCTTAAACAGAATAGACTTTTGAAAGGTAGAGATAAATTTCGTCTCAAATTTGACTTGGAATTGCTCTAATGAAATCTTATCTTCTGGAGTCTCTAGAGTGGCAGAGTTCCACCAGTCCATAACTCTTCCCTCTAGCTGTCTCGATGCAAGATTCCTCTTGGTCACATCATCAATTCCTAAGTCTCCAAAGATCCGAATGCAGGTATCAATCCACCCTTGAATTTCTATAACCGGCTCCGTCCCCTTAAACGGCTTCCCTCATAGAGTAGTGAAATCTTTGCATAGCTTTGCGAAGTACATTGCCCTTAGCACTTGTACTTGAACTCCGACATCTACCACGGCTGTCTCTGGAGCAAATCCCTCCTCATGGTCGCTGCCATCATGGCCTCGAACATAGCTAGGTAATCTGGTATACCGCCATTTCCCCCTCCAGGAACAGTCTCCTCCCTAGTAGCGTGTCTCAATGTTCGACGACTCATTCTAAATTTGAAAAATAGAATGATTAGTCCAAACACGAGAAAAACAGCAAATGGAGTTCAAACGGTACTGTACTATACACTACTATATAATATACATCCATCAGAAATATACAAATACATCTCTTATACATTATTACGTCCTTGAACTTTGGCTAAAATTGATTAACCAGAGCTCTGATACCAAATGTGATGACCCCACAACTCCTGCACTTAACAAGGGAAATAACGTGCTGAAAAGATGTGTTAGGCAGCTATGGACGATCATCAGGGTAGAATAACATAAGAGGAACCTGTCGTATAACTCACAGCGCAAGGATAAAATATAATAGAACATATACAACATGCAATAATAGGGAAGTAGAATTGAGCAGAATCTTAAACTTTTTCATATCACCATGAAGAATCTGTACCACATTGGATAGCACTATAAGAGTCTATACAAAGTTGCCTCACTATAAGTCACTCAAAGCATACGTCAACATAACAGCGGAAAAACATCATATTGGTAATAGAAAACTAATACGTAAGCCTCCAGCTCGTCGTCGCTCAGTAGCGTCGTCCTCATTAAGATAAATCACCTGCCTCCTAGTCTGCCCATCCACAACATCATGGATGATCAAACTAAGGTAATAAGAGAAAACATAAAACCTTGAGTCGGACAACAGTCTTAATGACCGATAAAACAACTATATAATATCATCAATAAAGCATATGAGAATAGCCAAATTAATCATCTAATCTACCAACAACAACAGGGAAAAACCCAAACTCGTTTTCCCCACGTCTGACAATGATAACCTTTACAACAATCAAGTAGGAACAAACATTATATTCATGATAACCAATTATCAAGCGTAAACCATCCTAATCGATATCGACATCTCCCAAGCACAAGCCCCGAAGGCCTAAACCAACATCATACAAGCACCCAAAAGATATCTCCTTCAACGTCGAATAATCTACATAATACAATACAAGCAAAACAATCATCATCCATGACTATGGATATCACCGCCAATCCTACTTTGAAACCATCGTTAATCGTATGACCGACCCAACATCATGCCATCCTCAAGGGTTAATGGTAAACCTCAGTTCTAACAAAAACTCCATACGCCATTGTGACTCGTATCTCTAGGCCCATCTTGACTGCCCGGAGTACTCGACCATCCAACCGTTCTTTTAGGTGTCCCTATTATACCCCTTCTTTGAGTCCTCTAGAACCTACGTCAATGGTAATTCATCGGTCGTCGATATCTCTAGTTGTCATCATCAACGACTATCCATAGCCCAAGAGCCTTCTCAAACAACCATTATCCACAAACTCAAAATCTTTGAGTCGTTTACATATTCGTTGCATTTCATCGATCAACGAACACTTCACAATACTTTGAACATTCTTGCTTGAATTCGCGTCGAAGCTTTAACCACCATCGATCCGAAAACATACTTTATTTGGTCGATATTCCATTTCACATCATTTTCAGCCTTTCATAGCGTTTCGGCCTTTTACAGCATTTCAGAAAAGCTATCAAAGCTTCCGGTTCATCGTTATGCCTTTTGGTCCATCAATATGCCTTTCATAGCTTTTTTGCCCTTTTACAGCATTTCTGAAATGCTATCAAAGCATCTGGTTCATCCTTATGCCTTCCGGTCCGTCAATATGTCTTTCATTTCGTTTTTTCTCTTTTACAGCATTTCAAAAATGGTATCAAATCTTTGTGTCCATCGTTATGCCTTCCGGTCCATCACCTTTCCGGTCCATCGCATTCTGATCCATGCTTTCTGTAGCGTTTCCCAAACGCTACCAAAGCTGATTTTGCCCGATCCAAAAAGAAATCTTGTCAGATCCATGCTAAAACTCCATCTGATCCATGAAGTGTCCGATCCATCTACACAAGCTTGATTTCAAACTTATACAACTCGATCCATTCAACCAATCAACAATAAATTCGATCAACAAATCAACAATTGATTTAGGCAAAATTCAACAAACATTAAAATGACGATTCAGCAAATTATCAAATCATTAAATGGGCCCAAACATAGAATTAACATATGAAATTACCGTTTACAATTTGCTAGATTAGATCCTATGGTGATTTGAATTGAAATCATACTTACATCAATTAGATTTATATGAAAACAACTTGAAATGATGAACATAAGATTAAACAATCCATATACTTGATTGAATCCATGTGAGAGATGCTTATCACTCACCAAATCTTCAAACAAACTCAAAAACGATAAATTTCCAATACAAGTAGAGAAGAATGATCTTCCAACCTCTCAATTTCACGCGATCTCTCTTCACTTGATGTATATCTAGCTTTGTTTGATGTAGGTCTTCAATATTCTCGCTTAGATCTAGAATTTTAATGAAGGAAAGGTGTATTTGATTGAGCAAGGAGAATCATAAACTCAACCAAATGAGAGAATAAAGAAAGTAAACTATTCTCCATGTCTCTACCCCCATTTATAGCCCCCAATCATCCCACTAATGGGCCACACCAATTCAGCCCGTTATTGACTAGCCAAACCTGAACAGAAATTGTGAAACACTAAAACAACGATTTCTCCCACCGCTAAATCAAATCTTTAGTGTGACCACTCTACGGAATTGGTAACACCATTTCCTTTCCAATGAAATCGATCCCAGCACCTGATTTTATCCTAGTCAAAACTTATGCCCTATAAAAAATTGACAGAGGCAAAATGGTCACAAATAAAATTAGTAAAAATTATGGATATGTCTCACATCCCCATAAACAACATATCAAAATATGAGAATGATCCAACCCTCAGGGAATTAAATAAAAATAATTTACAATACTCCGATACGTAAAATGCGGGTTGTTACAGAATTGGCTAAATATGAATCGGGACACTAGATAGGCATTAGATCATCATAATTCAAACCATCGTAATCAGATGGTCATAATCGAATCATCATAATCTGATCATTATATTTTGGATCATCATAATTAGATCGTCAAAATTCGAAACATCATAACTCATCACTTAATAGTTTGGCTCACTAAAGATCACTCAAAAAGTCGAGACTGGCAGGGACAATTGATGAACAAACACTTAATTCTAAAGTGTGAACCAGGAGGACCGATCCGAAATGTGTTGCCATGTGTTCATGCAATTTCTCGTGCGGGCATGTCTTGATTCAAAGGCTTCCTATGTAAAATTTCAGCCTGATCTGAGCTTGTCGTCACCAATAAATACAACAACATATGAAATCATTTGGGGTCATCTTTATGACCTCTAGGAACCTCCATTGTTTTTTAGGCTTAGTATCTTCTTCTTCTTCACCTTCTTCAACTCTTTAACATCCATTACACCTTTCTTACCTTAAAAAATTATTTTTATTGTGATCAACAATATAATAAAAGATTAACTGGAATTGACACGAGTCAAAGCTTGTCAAACCACTATAAAATTGTGGTATTCTTTTCCTGTTTTCTTTATTTTGTGATTTGATCTGTGATTGAGATACTACTATTATCTGTATGGGTGTCATTGACCAAAAAAGATGCTAACATGCACTTCAAATTTCAAGCAACAGTTCAAATGATGATGTACACATCACTTCTTGAGTCTGCTATATTCAAGGGGTAAATATTTGCCGCCATAAATAAAAAATTGTTAAAACCTATTTATATGGATCAAAAAATAACGATTTTTTAATCTAATGATGAAAGCAAAATCAAAATTCGATAAATTCAGTGAAAGATATCACATTTTAATATTGCTAGTTAACTTCTAATTATAGGATATATTTGATTGTATAAATTATAAAGACTAAATTTTAGTATTAAATTAACTTATATTAAGTTTAAATAAGGATTTGTCCCTAATTTCCGAAACAAAAGTAAAAACAAACAAAAACTTGCATTATATACTCCTTGTAAAATGTAAACATTGCTATCGTCGTACCGCCGTTGGAAAGAACCATTGCACGCTATCGAAAACATGATGAGGCCATCGGAGAGCCATTAGAAAATTTTTGGCATGACAGATATTATTCCAATGATAATTTCTGACGGCTTCTATTAGTTTCCGATGGTCATCTATGGTCTTAGCCTTCAAAAATTGTTGTGTTTCTTGTATTAATGGATTTCTAAGCTTTTCTGCTGAGTAGTACTGTGGAGCACATGATGGTGCTTTCTTATCCTCTTTATGTTGAGATAGTTTATTTAAATTGATCTTAATGTATACTCTATGATATCCGATGTACAACTCCATGAATATTGCTTTGATGATTAGTTCACAATGTTATCGCTATCTCTTACCACTATCTCTTTTGTTAAATATGTGATTTATATTTTATACACGCGTTGTGAGATATATGATATATTATGTTGCATTTATTTCATTTTCAAACCTGATGATTGTCCTAAATTGATCAGACATGGTATCAAAGCTGGGAAGTTAAATCCCCGCTAAGTCCCCGCAATATCTCTGTTATAGCCCTTAGCACTCTTCAACCATTACGCAATTTCACTTTAGCATTGATGAATATTAGATCCGCTTTAAGCTCTTTATTTTCTACTACACTCTCTAAATGAACGCTATTTAGCATCTGGTTTAGCAATGTGAATGCATAGAGGCTGATTTGTCAAGTTCTCTTTTGGAAATATTGAAAAAGTTACATTAAAAAGCCAATTTAAAGGCATAAATGCCTAATTTAATTTAGAAATAAATCAAAACGATCAAATCTATTACAGAAAACCATGATATTCCTCAACTTTTTTATATAAGACTAATTCATATTAGTTTCTTCTGCATAAGTGATATGAAAATGATAATTAATTAACTTCAGACATTTTGTTTTACATTTAATGATTTTTTTAGCACATCCGTTATTTCCCTGCTTTTCTCCGTTATAACTTTTTGGACCTCGCCCGCTATAGAATCGCTAAGTGCTTATAACTACACAGTAACAACACATTATTTAGTTATTTTGATGTCAGTGGTATATGATGATCGGTACAATTGATTCGAAAATCCAGACACATACTTAATATAATACATTTCAATCGATAATTCGAATAAATGTCAAACATCAAGAAGTGGAAATCAACCATTCATTTTTTTAGTACGATTTTTATATTCCACCAATTTCACAACTATTATTAGCCCTGAAAATTTCTAGAAATTGAAAAATCATTTTACTTCCTTTCTTCTCATTTGTCTCCCGTGGAAGAGCCTTGTTTCTTCTTGATTTGTTTGCATCTGATTTATCTTGCACATCAATCAATCAACAAATGATACGATGATGCTCACTTTTGGTATCAATAGATGTTCTTCAACGAGTGGAATTTGTGTAACAAAATTGTAGTTAGGGTTTTGTGTAATAATGACCAAAGGAGATGAGGTTGATGTCGTTGGTGTGATGATATAGAGTAGATCGAATTTGGCCAGTATTACCTAAAGCAAAAGTTGCAGGTATAAAAGTGGTGTAATTCATTCAACGTCGATGCTGGTCCGTTGGATGTAATTTAGTTAATCAAGTTCAATGATTACATGTAAATAATTGTACCTCGTATTACTTTTGGAGATATTTGGTATTTAGCAAAGATACTTATATATTTGAATTGTAAGTGTTTTGTGTAATATTTCCATTTGTCGTTTTATTACACCACAAAAGCTTTTTGACAACATAAATAATTATTGCAATCGCACACCAATTATTTTGTAGTCGAGAAAAAAATCATAAAATTATATTATATATAAATCATAAGTATGTTATCTAATGGGAAAAAAACAATATAATTCAACTAAAAGATAACTTTCTTTACATATTGGAATTTATTAGGTTAACAATTAAAGAACTTTGGTCTATGTCATGTGACTATGGCTTTATTTTATGTTTCAACGGACTTTCCCCTTTTTATACTTGTCAAATTAATTTGGTTGTCTAGTTGTATTATGATACTTTAAAAAGCATATGCAGATTTCTTTTATTTGGATGACTTTGAAACAAAAAATTTGTCTCTCGTTTCTTGAGTTTACTTTTTGGTGACGTTAGCCTCATATTAATAAAATATTACTAAAGACTTTAGAGGAATGGGTTTTTCTGCAGTAAAGGTCAACTGATGGATTTGTATATAGAGTTTGAAGATAAAAAAAAGCCATCAGTTGGATTAAAAAGACTATTCCTTTTGTTAAAGTACCGAGGACAAAATGTGATGCTATATAACTCATAACGTTTGCAACAAATAGCTGGAATCGATTACTTACAAGTGTGTGGTACCACTACAACAAAATGACCCTATTACAATGGTGGACACCGTTGTAATATACATTTTACAACGGTGGGAAAACCGTCGTGTATTAAGAAGTTGTAATAGACTAATATCTTTTACAACTTTTTTGCACTGTTGCAACACCGTTGTAATATATGTATTTTACAACTTTTTTCCACCGTTGTAATAAACTTTATTACAACAGTTATGCACTGTTGTAATAAAATCTACTACAACTGTTATGCACCCTTGTGATTGACATTTGGGTTTTTAAAAAAATAAACATCTTTTGCAACTGAAAAGAACAATACACTAAATATAGCAATACTCCATAAGCAAATCCGATATTACAGTTATTTGCAAACTAATTTATTAAAATACTCAAATATTCAGTATTACAAATAATAAGTTTTAGACAACATTTCGTACATTATTACATACTTGACCGTTACAAAGCAACTTAGTACAAGCTGGCTTACAAGCTCAGGCCGAACCTTTTGGTACTCCTGCTCGATAAAAGATGTTGCGTCTTCTGCTTTATCTGCATCAACAATTGCAAGGCAACACCCTCTGAAGCCTGCCCCGCTGAATCGTGCACCGTAAAAGCCTGGAGCTTTCACTAGAAAGTCATACAGCTCTCTCATTTGCTTGCTACCACATTCGTAGTTCTCGATAGAACTCCGACCGGAAGATGATATCAACTTTCCGAATTCTTCTAAATTTCCCGATCTCCATGCTTCCTTTCCTAAGTACAATGGAAGGAGTGTGAACATGTGAGGCGTAACATGACCATAAAACCATATATGCAATCCAAATCCTCACATAAGTGAGATGAATAACAAAAAGGCAAACAATAAGAAGACTGTAGCCAAAGCTATTGTCAACCAAAATCAATGCCAGTGTATAATACATGGTGATATTGTAACTATGATGAAATTAACAAATATGGTACAAAGACATTAAGAAATAAGAGAACACATACTTGAAAGTAGCATTTGGCGGTGAACCATGGTTTATTCCATCACCTATGTTATTATACCTCAATTCCCTGCAAATAAATTCCACCTTTACATAAGCATACATTATTGTAGCTATAGATATAAATTGTAGCATCTATTGTAAAAGAAGAACATGTATAAGTTTTTTGGTAGATATACCTTTTTTCAGAAGATTCATCCCCTTTGAAACTCATGTTGAACTTCATACCAACTGAGTACTTGATTTTTGGTATATTCCATATATTGTTTGCAAGGAACAATGAATTCAGATGGGCATGTTCTGTGTAGTAAGATGGACAGTAAGTAACAAGAATAATAGGTGGCAGTGAAAAGATCATTTGTACTTTCCCTCATCACTCAGTACAAATAATTGCACTATCAAATAAGGGATGGTATCAAATCCATTGTGACATTGAATACAAATATCATCAAAACCAATATCAGTTTCAATGGGTGAAGATCCACAACGATAAGTAGGTAGACAGCAAAATTTTGACTATTAAAAGATCTTAAATAGAAATAGTCAGCTATGAGTAAAAGAAACTTAACACTGGTGATAATGGTATGAACAATGAAAATTTAACACTAAATGTATATCATGGATTGTATGTAACTTTAAATTATGTCCCTGCGATGACAGCCTGCCATACATTTGCAAGAACTCCAAGATGCGTATTTTGACTAGAAATACCAAAAGATGAAATATCTATATGTTGTGCGTATATATATAAGACAACTAAAAAATAATACTGACCAAAGAGGGCAAACATTCTTCAGCATGCCTCTTTAAAAGAATCAATGATCCTGTGATACTTGCATTTGAAGAGGTCAGGGTCTTACAAAAAGAATGAGTGTGCACATGAGACGGACGAGAAGGTAGCATCTCCATCATCAGAGCATTCTCATCCTGCTATAGATCCAAATACATTTTATGATATACTTGGTCACATGATACAACATAACAAACAATGAGCATCGTTAATACAACAAACATACCATTTGCTCCGGTTTTAACGTCACTTCAGCAAATACATCATCATTTTTTGGGTTCGCCTAGTTAAACAAAATTATAATGACTATATTTTTTTAATTTTAAATCAAACTCTATTCCTATTTTCATTAGTTTACCATTAACTCGACATTAATGACTCGGCGAAGAATTTTTTATAACTGGTTAAACATAGGTGTATGCTGTGATCAGCAACTTTATTGGTTGATGCCTCAACCTGAGAGCTCCAAGATTTTACCCAAAAGGAGGAAAAACAAAAGAAAAACAACTTGATGCTCAGTGTGATTAACTGTTAGTATAAATTACAAATTTGACAATCTCACCGCTCAGTGTTAATAATAACGACGTTATTTTAACACTTTTGCTACTTCACCGACTCTAAATTGGTGAAATCACATGAATCTCACCGCTCAAGTCTTAAGACTCATTAATTGAACTGAAATACAAAATTTTATTGTAATCAAGTTTAATTTCAAGCAAATGTAACAATAATATAACCAGTTCATGGAAGCAGATCAGTAAACATAGGTAGGTTGCTTACTTTGCACTGAGGTCAGTTTGAGCAGTTTTGAAAATGGAGAATAGCAAATGCGGACATTTTCTAATAGCACTTTCCCCTTCCTTAATTTCCTGTTTATGCTTAATGTGTAACAAGGAAAGAATCTCCAAAATATCATCATAAAAGCACACCATTTGCAACACAAATTAAAGGGAAAAGTGTAAAACTGTAGAATTTTACTGGAACTGAGGTAAAGTGTATTCCATCCCATGATATCATTAAAAGTGTAATCGCAAAACAAATAACACAGCATTGAGAAGTCTTTTCAGTCTTTTGAGTGAGAATGAATTTCCAAATTTAGAGTCATCTATTCTATTGAAATATTGTTTTGACACATGCCAAAGGTTAACTTTTCTTTACTGTTGAACTACTGTTTTAAATAGTTATACAACAGCTAATTTGTTTTGTATTTAGACGGGAACAGTTTTTGGTCATTGGGCATGTCTCGGTTTCCAAGTTAGACTGAAGCTCGCTCACTCCAAGCTATTTTCCCAAGCATCCTTTTTAATTTTCGATCTCCATCCCGTTAGATTTTACAAATACTGTAGAAAAAAAATTAACCAAAATTCCCAAAAAAAACGATGCTAATGGGAATCTCTCAATGCTAATGCAACAACATTGCCACTCGAATGTAGCAGAAATGTATTTAGACGTTAAACAAACTGTTATGCTCATCTTCTCCCGCATGTTCAGAGACCAAGTATGAATCGAAATAAGACATTAATATAGTCACTTAGATTAAAATCAATACCTTACGAAAGATTGAAGCTTGAAAGTTGCAGATCTAGAGCTTGCCTGTACATCCCATCGTGACTTCCAGATATCCATCACGTCCCCTTAACGATCACGACCTTCTCTGGTCGATCATAAATCATCGCTTCTGTGACGACCGCCCATAACCCCCGCACTAAACAAGAGGAATAATGCGCTGAAAGGCGTGCCAGGCTGCTATGGACGATCATCATAGTAAGTGAACACATCGAAACCTGTCGTAGAACTCACAACGCAAGGATAAAATATAATAGAACATATACAACAGGTGATAGTAATGAGGTATCATATAGCAAACTTTTGAAACTCTTTCAACATCCAGAAAGATTATCCAACTGATATCCAAGTTTGTACATAAAGCCTCACTAAAACTCTCAAGCAACTCAAACAGCGGAAACAGAAATACTAGATAGAATAAAACTGGTACGCCAGCCTCCTGCTCGTCATCGCTTGGCTTCCTCGTATCACTAAGCTCCATTACCTGTAACCTGCTACTTAGTCTGCCCATCCACAACCGGATGAACAGCCCAAGGTAATAAGAGGAGACATAAAACCTTGAGTCAGATAATAGTCTTAGTGAGCGATAATACAGCTAACAAACTTCAACAAGAAAGTATATGAGAATGGGTAAATGAACAACTTTTCTACCCACATCACCAGAGAAGAACTCAACCTTATCTTCCCCACATCGGACAGTGATAGCCTTTACACCAAGCATTTCAACCATTCATCCATAGAAACCAAAACACCCATTCAATCATAGAGAACACACATAACATCCAGATTATATAAGTCTCACACAGACAACCCTAATCGAGTTTAACATTCCTCAAGTACCCTCGCCAGAGGCCTAAACCAATATCACTTAAGCACTCAAAGAACATCTCCCTCGACTTTGGATAATCTATGTGAGATAGTACAAACAGAACAAACAATCATCCATAACCGACTCTGGCTATCACCGCCAATCCTGCTTCGAAACCATCATTGTCGTATGACGGCCAACCTTGCCATATGTCAAGGGCTAATGACAACCCCAGTTCTAGCATGAACTCCATATGCCCAACCTTGACACTAGGCCTTTCCCCAACCAGAAAGACCCAGGGTACTCGACCAACAACCGGTCTTTTGGGCCTTTCAACGATACCCATCGTACCCCTGCTTTGAGCCTGCTAGAACTTACGACAACGATGACTTCTCGGCCTTCGCATCTCTAATCGTCCAACCTTGACGATGTTTCATAGCTCAAGCAACCTTCTCGAGCAGCCATTATCCACCAACTCACGACCTTTGAGTTGTCTCCGCATTCGTTGTTCCACCTTGATCAACGAACACATTCATCACTTCGAGTCTTCCTACTTGAATCACCTCGAAGTCTTCCTACTTTTTCAGAAAACGACCCTGTGACCGACCAGCCTTGCTTGACCGACCAGACCAGCTCCAAGACCGACCCGCCTCCTTGCAGCTTTGGACCGACCCGCCTCCTTGGGACCGACCAGCTTTGGACCGACCCCGTCAAAACCGACCAGGATATGCTTCCATCTGACCGACCAGGATTTGCGTCCATCTGACCGACCAGCTCCTTCAGACCGACCAGGTGAAACCGACCAGCTCCACCAGATCGACCAGCTCCTCCAGATCGACCAGCTTCTCCAGAGCGACCAGCTTCTCCAGAGCGACCAGGCTGAAACCGACCAGCTGCTCCAGAGCGACCAAGCTAAAACCAACCAGCTGCTCCAGAACCGACCAGAATCTTCTCTGCTCCTCCAAAACCGACCAGAAACCTGCACATCTCCAATTCGACTCCGATTTTGACCAAAACTTTGCCAAACGACGAATCCGACGAAACCAGCTTATCCGATTCATCCAAACGCAATCACAAACATGTTATGCAACCAACAATATCATCAATCTAACAATTTCCATCAAAACACATAAATTTCCCAAAACATGATAAGTGAATCATATGAACATAAAAACGGATCTAACTTGCATAATCTTGAGAAAAATCATAAAATTAACCTTTTAAATTATCTAGATCAGATCCTAAGGTGATTCATATATAAAATGGACTTAGCATGGTGTGGATCTAAGGAAAATAACATGGAAATGATGAAATTAACATCCTAAAACCCATATACTTGCATGAATCCGAATGAGAGATGTAAATCACTCACCAATTATCCAAATCTAAGCAAAAGCAATGAAAACGCAATCCGGACAGCGAACACTTCGAATCAAACTCTTCAATCCGATGAATTCGCCCTTGAGACGATGTAGATCTAGCCTCTTATGGTGTAGATCTTCGATTTCCCTCCTTGGATTTTGGAATTTTAATGGTGGAAAGATGTTAGAGGAAGAAGGAGATCAAAGCCTCCCCATAAGAGAATGGAAAATGCCAACCTTTCTCCATACCCCTTACCCCCTATTTATAGTCTCCACCCACCCTCTAATGGGCCTTCTCCAAATCAGCCCATTAGCCTTCCAAAACATGAACAGCCAACTGAAAAACCTTAAAACGGCGATTTCTCCCAAACCGCTGAACCAAATCCTTAATGTAACCACTCTACGGAAAGGGAATCATCAATTCCTTTCCAATGGCACAGGTCTCACCCTCTGATTCGACCTGAGTCAAAAGTTATGCCCAGTACAAGACTGACAGGGGCAAAATGGTCACAAACAAAATCGGTAAAAATTATGGACATGTCACACATCCCCATAAGCAACATATCAAAAGATGAGAATGATCCACCCCTCAGGGAATAAAATAAAAATATTTTACGATCTTCCGATACGTAAAATGCGGGTTGTTACAGCTTCTCACCCGAGCTCCTCCTTCCCACCACCTCCAACGCCGCCTGAGCACGTCGCTACCGCTTCGTCTAATGTTGCGGTTGTTGCAAATACCCAATCTTGACGACGACCGGGAAGAACAATGGTGAGATCTAGAGAATGGAAGGAATTGAAAAGAGCGATTGAGTGTGGATCTAGGGTTTAGGAAATCTGAGAATTAGGAGCAAAAAGAAAAATGAACGAAAAATAAAATGGATGAGGAAGTGGAGATGGGAGTAGTTCATTGACGAGTACACAGGCAAAAACAACTAAGATGAAATCAACACCCAAAATTTCGCTTCAGAGCCAAAATTTTCGCCTTGGAGCCAAAATTTCATTAGCTGAAACAAAAAGTAAATGCGTATATAGATATGTATATACATGTCAAATGAAAGTTTGAATACTATGCAAAAATTTATTTAAATTTAATGTTAATAGTAATTATTTAGTATTAATTATTAGTTATTTAATACTAATAAGTGTGTATTATGCAAATGAAGACTACTATTAATCATTATAGTATTTAACTTTAATTGCATACTTAATTTAAATTATTGTTTATTTAGAAAATATTATTTATTTATTTATATATTAATAATTATATATACTATATTATTAATTATGAAAAACAATAATAAATAAAACATTACTTATTAACTATTAAAAATATTAATTATAATTCATTATATTATAAAAAAATTCAAATTATTGATCAAAATATTAGAAAATGTTATTTATTATTAATATTTTTATGAATTATTATATAATTTAATTATCAAATATTAAGTATTACTTCTTAATTAAAACTATCAAAGGCGGGCAGATCAAAAGCAATGCAAGGGGACTACTTACAACATAAAGTTTACACGCAAAAAAAAAAAAAAAAAACTATCAAAAGCACAAACAAGCGGTTGTTAACTGCTGAACAAACAAGTTGCCATAATTATATTTATTAAAATTGCTGAAATAGTTACTACAAAATCAATTATTACTTATTAATAATAGTTGTTATTTAACTTTTACTAATTTCTACTTAGTTATCATCGAGTAAAAATTATTAAAAATTACTACTTATTAACTATTAATTATTTAATAATAATTGACAAATATTATTGATTCCCAAGTTTATTATTATGAATTATTATTAAATATTATTATTAAATATCAATATAATTAGTTATTAAATATAGATATTATAAACATGAAGTTTGCACTAGGCATCTCTATTACAACCAATAAAATGAAAAGTTGAGACATATATGTTTATTATAACGGTGATTATTTCACAGTTGTAAAAAACATTTATTACAACAGTGTGTTTTGCACAGTTGTAAAAAAGCATTTATTACAACTGTGCTTTACGCACCATTGTAAAATTAAAGTTGTAATATGGTGTTTTTGTTGTAGTGTACAGATCACCACTGAGCGGGATGCTGGGTTGGAAGTTGGAACACAGACTAAAGTATGACTATGGCTTTATTTTATGTTTCAACAGAATTTTCCTTTGTTATACTTGTCAGATTGTAAATTTTGTTGTCTGGTTATATTATGGTACTTTAAAAAGAATATCCAGATTTATTTTGTTTGGATGACTTTGAAACAAAAAATTTGCCTTTTGTTTCTTGAGTTAACTTTTTGGTTGCGTCAGCCTCATGTTAACAAAACATTACTAAAGACTTTAAGAGGAATGAGTTTTTCTGCACTAAAGATAAACTAATGGATTTATATATAGAGTTTCAAGATAAAAATATAACCATCATCTGGATTAAAAAGACTATTTCGTGTATTGCAGTACTGGACACAATGTGACGCTATATAACTCATAACGTTGCAAGAAATAGCTTGCTCGCCTTACCCTAGGGACGGCCCTGCCAGAACTGGCAGTAGCAAATGAAAATTGTGATGCCCCAAGCACCACATCTGTACTTAATGCTAATGAGTAATGACATCAAGTTATTCACTTATGAATAACAGTTCTTAGTAAGCATAAACCAAGGTGCTCTTAACATAATATAAAATTTAGACCACAAAATGTGTAGTACTAAATAAAATAAGAGACCAAAATTTCTAATCAGTTACCAAAATGATAAAAAAGAAGCAAAAAAATCAGAAAAGGAAGCAACATTAGGGTCCCATAAATGGATATTTAGGTAAAAAATCACACTCCGCTATTTTGAGAGTCCTCTAATGGGGAAGGATTTCCGCCGCCACCTTCTTCCCTCTTTCTGAACTTCCTTTCGTCTTCTCGTTTCTGACCCTCCCTCTCAACGAATCGTCCTCCATTCTCTTTATCACCTCATCCATGTTTTATCTTTTGTTTTGTCTGTTTTCGGTTTTGACTTTACTCTAGCTTTTGTTCTGTTCTCTTTTCCTTTCACCAATTTTGTTACCGCTTTTCCTCAACCCAGATTGGCCTTTTTGTTCAGATCTGTTTTTCTTGGCTGTTTATATTTAACTGCAGATGCTCTTGAGCCCCTCTTAGCTAGGGTTTGCTGGTTCAACAAAGTTGTTGGTTGGATTTGCAGCTTCTTCGCAGTTCTGGATTTTCTTTTGCGTTCGGGATCTCCAAGTTGATGTTTTGATTTGTTTTGGAACTAGTGCTTTGTCGATCTGTAGGTTCCCTTTCTTCACAATCGCTTGTTCCATCTTCCTGTGTTTTATTGGGCCCAAGCCGATGGTCTTTATGCTAGTCTTGCTTCAGATTTCTTTTCCATTCTCTTGCTTTTCCATGGAGTGCAGTATCGCCTTAATCCATGATCTGTACTGTGTCGCATCACTCTTTGTCTGGTAAGTTGTCTTCTCTCTTGTAGTGTGTTCATCACTTTTTGGTGGACTATTACTTTTCTCGGCTTCATCATACTATGGGTTGATTGTGCTGGCATTTTGTGGTATGGAGGTTTTCTCTGTTACTCTATGACCTTGGCTTGTTCTTAACATATTGTAGTCTGTCGCGAGATTGTGGTGGCACTGGTTGTCGATGCTCCTTGGGTCATCATATACGAAGATTGGATTCTTCTTTGGCTTTGGTTGTTTGGGAGCCTGCCCTTGCTTGTTCTGCTATGCTATGCTGCTTGTTGCTGGTTATTGGTTTTGCTGATTCCTTTGTTCTTGGTGGGATCTATTTTCAACGGCTATTGGTTTAGTGGTACTCGAGATTGGTAAAAGGAAGGATGCTTTGTTTTGTCTATTTTGTTATGTCTGCGGCTTTTATTTTTGGTTTATGTTGACTAAGCTGTATGGAAATTTTGGCTTCTCTTTCTCTATTTGTATTTGCTGCTGTAGCAGGACTGTAATAGTTTGATGTTGAATGGAAAAAAAATTGTTGAAAAAAAATGGATACTTAGAACATAGGAAGACCGAAATATAAGATGATATCATTCCATGTTTAAGACAATGATAAAATATGAGAGGACAAAACTCCTTTAAGAAAGATGCATCCAAGGATAACGAGTAAGTAATAAATGAGATGCGAACATAAACAAAAAAAAAGGAGACAGGAAGCCTCACATGGGTTCGGTATAAGTTTCATGCTTTGCAGGCAGCAGTCAATATGAATACCGTCAGTGGTGGGTTCAAATGGTTCGCTATTTAATATTGACTACTGCCTACGTCAAGAAACATTCTATCCACTTTTGGTATTTTTACATTCTATTCACTATTTCATTCAGCGGATCAAATCAAAACAAACATTCTATCCACTATCCATATAAGATTACATCCTCCTACAGGATCATCATGTATTAAATTAAAAGGCAAAATTACTTATCTACACTGTCGATACAGGATTACATCCTCCTATAGGGTTGGAACACAAACTAAACTACAGGTTAAATTTAAAGGCAAAATAACTCCTTTTTGTTTCTATTGGCTACTCGACTCTACTGTCCATACAGGATTACATCCTCCAACAATAAAAGAAAGAAATGCATGGGGATTTTCTTTAAAACAAACAAACTTTGGTATGAAAGTGCCGCAAAAGTACTATCGTTCATATAATATCAAACACTAGGTTGATTTCCACTTCAGAAGATCGTATTATAATGCACTATGAAAATACGAATTTTCCAAGGATCACCATGTATTAAATTTAAACCAGAAAACGTGCAGAACTAAATAAAATAACAGGCCGAACTTTCTCCTCACTTACCAAAATGGGAAAAGGCAATAAAACCAGAAAAGAAACAAACACTAGGGTCCCATTATATATATATATATATATATATATATATGATAGGATCAAAAGAACCCGAAATAGTGTAGCACCCTTTTAGCCCTCCTAATTTCCATCACACATTCTTCATTCTCTCTCCATCCACTAACTCTCTCTCTTCCCACTAACTTTTTAATTATAAATGAGAGGCTACAATTCGGATGCAAATGGGGTGCTAAGTAATTGGGGTGTCATAGAGTGTGCCTCTCTCTCTCTCTCTCTCTCTCTCTCTATATATATATATATATATATATATATATACATAAAGAAAAAAATGTAAGATGGTATGGTATCATTCCATGTTTTAAGACAATGATAAGACATGAGAGGAAAAACTCCTTTAAGAAAGATGCATCCAAGCATAACGAGTAGGTAATAAATTAGATGCGAAAATAAACAAAAAGGAGACAAGAAGACTCACATGGGTTCGGTATGAGTTGCTTGCTTTGCAGGCAGAAGTCAATATGAATACCGTCAGTGGTGGGTTCTAATGGTTCAGTGTGAAGCTGTAATGCCTGCCATGGGCAAAGTACAATTTATCTAGTATTTTTACATTCTATTCACTAAATTATTCATCAGATCAAATCAAAACAAACATTCTTTTATTTAGAACCATTTACAGCTCCATGATATCATCCACATATTTGGATTTGAAATCCATATGAATGAAAAAAAAACGAGTATTGAAATAAGCACTTGTAGTTGACATCAGAAACTACAAAACAAGCCTATATAAAGAAGCTATTATCCAAGCCTTTTATGTAAAGCAAAAAAGCGTATACCTTTGATCTAAACCTGTGAGGATTAGATAAAATATTTGACCCAATCAAATACTGCAGCTCGACAATTATACAGCTAAAGACATCGGATAAAATGCATATAGAAAGACAAATAACACTACAAAAAAACATTGAACTAAAAACTAAAATTTTCGGTCTTTAATTGAAAATTTTAGTTTTCAAATAACATTTAAAGACTGCCTAAAAACTGAAGATTTCAGTCTTTAATTCTCAAATCTTAAAACAAATTAAGATTGACGCATCAGTCTTTACAATTAGAAACCGAAAATCAGTCTTGAATATGCATAAAGACCGAATATTAAAGACTGATTTATGGTCTTTGATCCATCTTAAATAAATACAACATTATTTAAATGCTTTTACGCCAATTCATACAATGTGCATTCTGAGTTGCTAGATGCAATTTATAAATGACTCATAATGATTAATCTTATGATTTCATTCACATTAAAAGTATGTCAGGTACACGCTTAAAAATGAAAATACGCTGCTTCATTTACATTAAAAGAAAGGCAGATACATGTTATAGCATACAAAACAGTTACCAATGAAATAAACAAACACCCATTACATAATATCAGCTAAATTGGTTCATACAAAGGACATTCAAGTTTATATCCCTGCAGCTGAATCCATATATAATATAACTACAGTAACATGTTTCTGAACAGTTGTACATCCACATTTAGTACAATAGCATTTTAAATATATTTGTCAACTTTCTTAAATGAAGCCTTCCTTGAAATATCTCTGCCCTTTCCACAACATTAATTTACTACTTCTTTATTAAAACATGCAACATTATGGACTAAGAACATATCCCCAAACTCCGCAACTTCATGTATTATCTTTCACTGCTAAAAGAGCGTTTTCTTTACATGTCGCAGCCCTGTTGTACAAATACTACAGGTTCTTGTGTCTTCAATGTAGCCTTATCTCTTCTAGCACTTTTGTTGTTTCCTTAGAATTAACATGAAGCCATTAGTTAGTCCCATCCAAACAGAAAATGTACTATTTCACAAAAAGCAACACAACATAAATTTCCAGTTATTTTAACTCAATAATACTTAACAAAAATAGCATGCATATTTCAACTCAGCAATATAAGAGAACCTGGTTGCTTGTTAAACAAAGTGACATAAGAATAATATAATTAGCAATACAAGTCAAGCAACCAAGGAAAAAGCAAGCATTCACCGCAAAATCTTGTAATAAGGAACTAAAGATAGGATGAAAACACAAACCCCCTGCGGCACAACAAAAAAGCAAAGTGACTTCCAATTTGCTTCACAATGATGGATTTATGGTCAAGCAGAAGAATGATCCTTGAAGTGATGAATATGGAAAGTTGGGTTTTGGTTTATGTGATAACCCAAACTTCTGTGCCATGGAAGCAAGGATAATCATGGGAATATAACACATTTATCACAACAGCGGATTACAGATAACAGCATAACACATGAATTCATAGGATAGTATCATCATAGCAGCGGAATTAAAAATGTCACCAACATCAACATCAGAGTTGCATAGACACAGGATACAACTTAGCACATAAAAGTTCTCACAAACAGAAAATAAGTCTAGAACATCATCAAATACATCAGAGATAAAGTGATGTCTAAACATCCCAAAATAAAGATAAAAGATAAAGATAGTCTTCGTCTTCTATCAAAAAGCACACCATGCTGCAGTGCATATCCAAAGAAAACCTGCTACCCATTTACTTGGCTTCCCGTGTAAAAATAAGGGCAGCCGAGTTTTCAAGTGAAAACAAACTACGAGTCAGTCATGGGACTGGTATGAGAAATCTTACTTAACTTATCTAATAATAGGGCTAATCACAAGACCATGTCGCTAATGCGGAACGGGTTTACTCCATTGGATTGCCAGTGTATAAAATAAGTAATCTTTTAAAACAACGCTGTGCTTTTTAGAAAAATGAAACCATTATAAGACTCAAGTGTCATCCCACAATGCAATGCAAACCGGAGGATAGAGTTTTACCTTATAATGATCAAACATGATTGATACGAATAAAACAATAATCATTTGATATTATTACTAGTATCTAATCAGTTTTAAAACATTTTCAAAATAAATGTATCAATCCTAGACGGCATAGTTATCATATACTATGTCGCCATATATAGGTTTACAGTCAAATCTGTAATGTCGTATTGGAAATTGGGTTTCCATCATGAGTCGAGGCTAGGCATGGCTCCTCCTGATTCGAGACACTCAAGCAAATGCCTCAGGGATCGGACGCTGGCGAACCCTTGGATCTTTAGGGCCAGCCCACAAATACTTTAGTGGATTGATTATGCCAAAACACACGTTTCCCGATCCTATCGGACCTATCATTTGGCCAGTAGCGACCAATATACCTAGGGCCCTAACAATCCATCATCCACATAAGTAAAAATGTTTGGGCTCCATACCATGACACCACTTCTAGCCACAAAGAAACGCATGCGCTCCCTGCAGTAATGATCCCGTTTTTGACTCATACCAGGTGTGAGGCTCGCGGGGTAACGCTATACACAAAGCTATGCTAATTAAAGTTGTGCTTTGATCATCAACCACAAGGCTCTGCTTCTCAACAAAAGCCTTGATCATTTGCATCTTGGCATGCCACATTGACAATCCACGCCATGCAACTGGTATCTATCAATATATAACCTCTAAGCTCATACGTCTCAAAGACGGATGTTAAGCAAGAGAATAAATTCTCCGCCACCAAATAGATATATATTAAATAGGAATCAATTCACACAGAACGAAATCCAATGTCGGACACACATCCATTTATAAGTCTGTTCCGGGTCTGAACGAAACCGTAGACACCTTATTCCTCGTCATGTATATCCAATACGGAAGAGAGGTGCTCGCATATCCGGACAATCAACAAGTACGTCCAGACAACCACCACTTTAAGCCTTTTAAGGAAGCAACTTCCATCAAAGGCATCTGTAGTCGTCCATTCGATGTGAAGATCGTCGGTCTTCAACCACCGTCTTCAAGGTCTTCAATTTAAATCGTCGTATAATTATTTGAAATGAGATTGAACTCTGTCTTTTCAAATAATTCTCGAATATATATAATTCAAATCATTTTATATCGTTAATATTATTTTATAACGATTTATCGCTATTTTTATTTATATAAAAATAGTCCATTTAATTCAAACGACGTTTCAGTTCGTTATGTGGCCCTGACGATGTTTTTATCCTAATTTGAATTACACATTTTTCGAAATCTAACCGTTGGATCTTAACAATTTTAATATCGTTGGAAAGATCTTTCAAAGAGAACCTAACGGTTCCAATTTTGGGAAAATCCGACGGTCGGATCTTTCGGTATAATCGTTTAAAGTTACGATTCTGAAACGCGAACTACCGCGCGCGTTTCGTTTAATGTTAATTTATATTATATATATATATATATATATCGTTCAACGATTTCACTAACATGTTAAAAGCGATGTTTTCAACAAACAAAACATATTTTAACATATAAACATTTTCCTACTTTGCTAACATGTCAATGACAAGTTCCATTTTAATATGTCATTCTTTTTAATCTAAATGAGCATGTTAAATTAACATTTTTGATTACAAATCCTATCTTAGCATGTGATCCTTTTCATCTATTTAATCAAAACACACACTAAAAATGTCATTTTTAATGTTTAAACAATTTTCTAATGAACATGTCATTTTAATAACTAATCATTTTTAATGAGACTAAACATACATCAAAAATGTTCTTTTTAATCTCTAAACAATTTCTAATGAACATGTCAATTTTCATCATGAATCATTTTTAATGAAACTAAACATACATTAAAAATGTCCTTTTTATTCTCTAAACAATTTATAATGAACATGTCAATTTTAATAATGAATCATTTTTAATGAAACTAAATATACATTAAAAATGTCCTTTTTATTCTTTAAATAATTTCTAACGAATATGTCAATTTTTTGATAATGAATCATTGTATACATTAAAAATGTCCTTTTTATCCTTTAAACAAATTCTAATGAACATGTTACTTTTAATAATGAATCATTTTTAATGAAAATAAATATACATTAAAATGTCCTTTTTATTCTTTAAACAATTTCTATTGAACATGTTACTTTTAATAGTGAATCATTTTCAATGAAACTAAACATGCATTAAAAATGTTCTTTTTAATCTCTAAATAATTTCTAATGAACATGTCTCTTTTTTTATAATGAATCATTTTTAATGTAACTAATCAAACATTAAAAATGTCCTTTTTATTCTCTAAACAATTTTTAATGAATATGTCACTTTTTTATAATGAATCATTTGTAATGTAACTAATCAAACATTAAAAATGTCCTTTTTATTCCCTAAACAATTTCTAATGAAGATGTCACTTTTTTATATGAATCATTTTCAATGTAACTAATCAAACATTAAAAATGTCCTTTTTATTCTCTAAACAATTTCTAATGAACATGTCACTTTTTTATAATGAATCATTTTTAATTTAACTAATCAAACATTAAAAATGTCCTTTTTATTTTCTAAACAATTTCTAATGAACTTGTCACTTTTTTTTATAATGAATCATTTTTAATGTAACTAATCAAACATTAAAAATGTCTTTTTTATTCTTTAAACAATTTCAAATGAACATGTCACTTTTTTATAATGAATCATTTGTAATGTAACTAATCAAACATTAAAATTGTCCTTTTTATTCTCTAAACAATTTCTAATGAACATGTCACTTTTTTATAATGAATCATTTTTAAGGTAACTAATCAAACATTAAAAATGTCCTTTTTATTCTCTAAACAATTTCTAATGAACATGTCACTTTTTTTATAATGAATCATTTTTAATGTAACTAATCAAACATTAAAAATGTCCCTTTTATTCTCTAAACAATTTCTAATGAACATGTCACTTTTTTTATAATAATCAATTTTAATGTAACTAATCAAACATTAAAAATGTCCTTTTTATTCTCTAAACAGTTTCTAATGAACATGTCACTTTTTTTATAATGAATCATTTTTAATGTAGCTAATCAAACATTAAAAATGTCCTTTTTATTCTTTAAACAATTTCTAATGAACATGTCACTTTTTTTTATAATGAATCATTTTTAATTTAACAATCAAACATTAAAAATGTCCTTTTTATTCTCTAAACAATTTCTAATGAACATGTCACTTTTTTTTATAATGAATCATTTTTAATGTAACTAATCAAACATTAAAAATGTCCTTTTTATTCTTTAAACAATTTCTAATGAACATGTCACTTTGTGATTCATATACATAGTGTGGTGCTACGGGCACTCCAGTATGTGCTTCCTAATACCGCAACTAAAAAATACCACAAAAAATAATCCATCCCTCTTCCAAATACCTCCAATTAATAATTAGGGGCTACCACTGTTTTTATCGTTCTCCTCTCTTATTTCGCCCCCTCTTTCATTTCAAAACCCTGACCAAGCAAACTTGACCGTGTAAATTTAGTACCTCTTCCTCTCATCATTAATAATCTAAAATCGTTGCTAATGCCAATAAAGATGGAGACAGGTTGTATGTTGTTTCTTATGAAGATGATATTTTGAGATTGTATAGTGCGGTTAAAGCTGTAGCCTCAGTTTCTCACTCATCATCCAGAGCAAGAGCTGCTCCTACGCCTGTATTAGGAGCAGATTGCAACGTTATTTCTCATCTATGATGTGAAGTTTGTGAGTGAATTAAACATAACCATATATTACTGTATCTTTAATTATGTATGATTTGAGGTTGGTTCTCCATATTTTGCCTTTCATTCTTGTTTTTAAATTCTATTTTAAAGAAATTGGGTTGTCTGTGCTAATTATACATTCAATATTGCAATTTACTTTTTGCATGCCCCCATGCAGTATATATAACATACAAGAAAACTACCACTGGTCGGTGGTTGTTCACCGTGAGTTGAGTCCTTTCATGGCTTGTCACCACCGAATGGTGATAGACAAAAATAACAAATCTGTGGATGCACTGGTCGGCGTTTCATATCCGGTGAAGGTTACCATATCCGGTTGCTATCTGCCATAGAGAATAAAATATGGAGTAAACATTTTTTTAATTTCACTGCTCGGTTGTTTACAGCCAAGAAATAATACACTGATCGACCTTTTTGAGACGAATAAACTGTCATATTTTGCAATTTTGAATGAATTTGCTGGACGGCTTTAAACCATTGTGAATTGTTTAACTGGTTGGTTGTACATGACCGCCAATTTTTATTTTCACCAGCTATTAGAGACCGAACCTACTGATAAAATCGAAGATTAGATTTCAAATTTTCAGTCGTGGCAAGGAACGATATGAAGAGTTATGGGAATAGTTAGAGTTTTAGATGAGGTTAGAAGACGTGATTAATTTGGTAGTGAATGAGTGAGTGAATATTAGATTGAGATAATAGTGGTATTAGGAAGCATAGAAAATTTAATAGTTTTAAATTTTTTAATTGCGGTATTAGGAAGCACATACTGGGGTGCCCTTAGCACCGCACTATACATATACAATAAAAAGTAAATTTTTATTGTATAAACAATTATTACTAATTCTATGATTCTCATGTACAATAAAAAAAAATATTGTATAAATAATTTTGACAATTTCTATGTTCACATATACAATAAAAAAGGAATTTTTATTGTATAAATATTTTGACCAATTCTATGTTCATATATACAATAAGAAGATAATTCTTTTATCATATAACAATTTTAACAAATTATATGATTAAGATGTACAATAAAAAGATTATTTTTATTATATAATAATTTTAACAATTTTATTATTAACATGTACAATAAAAAGGTTATTTTTATTGTATAACAATTTTAACAAATTATATGATTAACATGAACAATAAAAAGATAATTTTTATTGTATAATAATTTTAAAAATTCTATTATTAACATGTACAATAAAAAGGTTATTTTTATTGTATAACAATTTTAACAAATTATATGATTAACATGTAAAATAAAAAGATTATTTTTATTGTATAACAATTTTAACAATTCTATTATTAACATGTACAATAAAAAGTATATTTTCATTGTATAACAATTTTAACAAATTATATGATTAACATGTACAATAAAAAGATTATTTTTATTGTATAACAATTTTAACAATTCTATTATTAACATGTACAATAAAAAGGTTATTTTTATTGTATAACAATTTTAACAAATTATATGATTAACATGTACAATAAAAAGATTATTTTTATTGTATAACAATTTTAACAAATTATATGATTAACATGTACAATACAAAGATTATTTTTATTTTATAACAATTTTAACAATTCTATTATTAACATGTACAATAAAAGGTTATTTTTATTGTATAACAATTTTAACAAATTATATGATTAACATGTACTGTAAAAAGATTATTTTTATTGTATAACAATTTAAGCAAATTATATGATTAACATGTACAATAAAAAGATTATTTTTATTGTATAACAATTTTAACAAATTATATGATTAACATGTACAATAAAAAGATTATTTTTATTGTATAACAAAACGATTATTTTTATTGTATAACAATTTTAACAAATTATATGATTAACATGTACAATAAAAAGATTATTTTTATTGTATAACAATTTTAACAAATTATATGATCAACATGTATACAATAAAAAGGAATTTTATTGTATAAACAATTTTTAACAAATTCTATTCTATCCAATTCAATCCAACGGATCACCACAATTAAAATCAATCAATTCAAATCTCGTACAACACACAACTGGATTTGTGATGACCCTAAACCCCCTTCCACGGTGGCAAGGAAAATCTTTGGAATATAACACATAAACAGTAACAGTAGAACAGAAATATATCATTACACCAGATAATGTACGACAGAATACACTGGATAAATATAATCATCAGAGTTACACAGGATAACAGGATCATACTTAGTACAAAATACAGCTTGAGCTTTATATAAAATGTCTACAGTGGAATCAAACATAATATACATAACAAAAGCTGAACAACATAATAGAAGTGATAGAATCCATCTTCAGCTTCATGGCTATCCAGAAAGAACCTACTAAAACCTGAATACTAGGCTGCCTATGCAGAAAATAGGGCACCCGAGTTTGCAAAGTGAAACAAACTACGATTCAGTCATGGGACTGGTATGAGAAATCTACTTAACTTATTTTATAATAAGGTCAATCACAGGACCACGCCGCTAACGCGGAATGGGTTTACTCCATTGGATTTCCAGTGCTTAAAACAAGTAAATCATTTAAACATCGCAATGCTTTTTATAAAAAATGAAGCCATTATAAGACTCAGGTCCCACCACACAATGCAACGCAAGCCGGAGGATAGAGTTTTACCTTATAATGGCCAAAATATGCTTGATACATAAAAAAACAAAAGCATTTGATACTATTACTAGTGTTTATATGTTTCAAAAACAATTTCAATCGTAAGTATCAATCATAGACGGCATAAGTGCCCCATACCACAATGTCGCCATGTATAGGTTTACAATCAAAAACGCACAATGTCGTATTGGAAATTGGACTTCCGTCATGAACTAAGGCAAGGGTGTGACGGCAAAGAATTTCGCTCGGTCCGAACCAGTCGCTTCATATATAAAATAAAAATCAGATTTTTATTTCGTTACATACACAAAGATGATATCTTTATATTCTCTATCCTATAAAGATTATATTTTCAATACTTTAAAAATATAAAAATCATATTTTTAATACTTTAAAAATATAAAGATCATATTTTTACAAAAATATAGATCCCGCCTTTTCCATTTTAAAGATCAAATCTTTTCTTTTACCTTTTCAAGTTTAAATCTTTTCTCTTTTTAAAATCTAAATCTTTAATCAGTTTTTAAATGCTAATAGAAAAATCAAAACAGTTTTAAATTACTAATTAAAAATAAAAACAGTTTTAAATTACTTATTAAAATTCAGTTTTTAAAACAAAATAAAATTCAGATTTTAAGTTAAATAAAATTCAGATTTTAAGTTAAAATAAAATTCAGATTTTAAGTTAAATAAAATTCAGATTTTAAGTTAAAATAAAATAAAATAAAATAAAAAAAAAAGTTACTTACAGGGGGCTCGAACGTCGTGCCAAGGCGGAGGGGCATCGCCTTCTCAGGCGGAGGTGGCTGGCGGAGCGCCTGATGGCGGCGGCGCTAGGGTTCGGGGGGGGCGCTCGCTGTCCTCGCGTGGAGGAGGGAGGAGGAAAGAGTCGCGAGGGGGAGGAGGCTGAAGAGGGGACAGGGGCTTCAACTGAGTGGCGGGCGATTTGAGGAGGAGGCCGACGCGAGGGTGGCGGCTCCGACGAGGGAAAGGGGCGATTTCGATTTCGTTTCCCCCTTTTTTTTTTTTTTTTTTTTTTTTAGTTTTCTTTAAAAGGAAATCGGGGGGGGGGCCTGGGTAGTAAAGGGGGAGATAATATTCTTTTTTTTTTATTAATTAATTAATAAATTTTATCCTAAAGAGTTGACTTTCACATTCGACCTCGAAACGAGGCCCACCGCCTGTCGTCCATAGCGTTTTACCCCCATTCCGAACACAATGGGATATATATCGCAAGCTGATTTGATTGTTACAATCAGTTTCCGTTAAATTTACATTTAAATCATTATATTGAATTTTAAACGTACATTTCAAATTACCGGGGCCACATACTAACTAGAAAAATTCCAGAAAAATATTTTCTAGCTTCGTATTGACGATACGGTCCTAACAAAACTAGTTTCGTCGAATTCTGAGATCGTTAGAAAAATGGCCAATTTCCAGTCGATTAAAATCAACTGAAACTGGTCAAACGCGTTTTCCTTTGCCACGCTCACATATGGATTCGAAAAATTATGAAATTTAAAACCTAGCAATAACTTGACACTGCGGACCCAACAAAACTGGTTTCGTCGAAATCCGAGGTCATTTGCAAAATGTCCTTTTTTAAGGGCCTGAATTCCATAGCGACTATTCAGAATTTTCAACTGGACATATCTTTTGATTCCCGATATGAAATCTTGATTTTTCGGATTCGTTGGAAAGATATTCCCAATTAGATCCCATTATTTTTGGTTTCACTAAAATCCGGATTGTTTTGCACCCGGTACATTCAATTGAAGTTTGAAATCGAATTATCGAACTACCGCGCCATTTTCAATTCTATTTATAATTATATATAAATATTTATATTCTAGCGACGATGCGTATAATATATACGTTCGATTTATATTCAAAATAAATTTTCTCGTCGTTTTATTTAAAATAATTCATTTTAAATAATCAAAATTCGCTAAAATTGCCAAAATAAAAATTTTAAACTGGCCCAGATTTTCCGGGTTGTTACAATCTCCCCCACTTAAAACTTTTCGTCCCCGAAAAGGAACAAAGTCGAAAGTGGTTTGATTATTCAGCTCTACGTTCGATCTGGCTTCCATTCTCCAACTCTTTAGTTTCTGAGAATTTCCAAAATTTCAAAAATTTGGCTAACACCCTAAATTTTTGAAAAATTTCGCCATAACCTCCCCTGCACCGGGAGCATCGGGGAATTTCAAATAGCTTCCCCGGTCCTTCAGATCTCAAAAAGAAAAAGAAAAAGCCAAGCGGCTAGCCAATAGGCTCACAAAATCATCATCACCCAAACAAAACAGGAAATTATGTAGTAAACATGTACCTATTTGTCGGGCAAACAAATTTTATTCTCTGCTCTAGCCTCCTTGCTATGACCTGTTCAATGATATACATGTATATACAAGCAGATGCGACCAAATTTCAATATAATTCAATATTTGATCCAATTAGGCTTAATGGTTAAAAATTAGCAAACAACTAAACAAACAACACAAACATCAATCAATTAGTGAATTAGAGTTTCAAATTCATAACTTTGATATATATACAAAAATCAGATTCTTGATGCCAAATCACAACCATAGGCCCTATCTAATTTTGGTTCTCACACCAGTCAATAGGAAATATATAGAAAATCACACCTTCGAAACTCGAACATAAATGTTGATGATGCGATCGCTATCATCAATATCATCTTCGGGCGACTAGAGTGTAATGCTATATCTATCCAATATATTAAAATTTCAAATACACGTGGATCAGACGTATACTTAAAATCTTTATATACTGGATTGTCCACATCAATATAAATAAATAACCAAATACGAATAATTGATTTAAATTTTCAAAACAAAAATTTGTTTTCACTTTTAAAATATACTCTTCACACTCGTTCTAGGATACTACTGATCCTATCTCTAACGAGTCATCCCATTGGATATTACTAATCCAATATCTGATGAATTCTTTCGTAAGGTTCTAATGTGCCTTGTTCTCGGAGCTTTGTAAACCAAAGCTCTGATACCAAATGTGACGGCAAAGAATTTCGCTCGGTCCGAACCAGTCGCTTCATATATAAAATAAAAATCAGATTTTTATTTCGTTACATACACAAAGATGATATCTTTATATTCTCTATCCTATAAAGATTATATTTTCAATACTTTAAAAATATAAAAATCATATTTTTAATACTTTAAAAATATAAAGATCATATTTTTACAAAAATATAGATCCCGCCTTTTCCATTTTAAAGATCAAATCTTTTCTTTTACCTTTTCAAGTTTAAATCTTTTCTCTTTTTAAAATCTAAATCTTTAATCAGTTTTTAAATGCTAATAGAAAAATCAAAACAGTTTTAAATTACTAATTAAAAATAAAAACAGTTTTAAATTACTTATTAAAATTCAGTTTTTAAAACAAAATAAAATTCAGATTTTAAGTTAAATAAAATTCAGATTTTAAGTTAAAATAAAATTCAGATTTTAAGTTAAATAAAATTCAGATTTTAAGTTAAAATAAAATAAAATAAAATAAAAAAAAAGTTACTTACAGGGGGCTCGAACGTCGTGCCAAGGCGGAGGGGCATCGCCTTCTCAGGCGGAGGTGGCTGGCGGAGCGCCTGATGGCGGCGGCGCTAGGGTTCGGGGGGGGCGCTCGCTGTCCTCGCGTGGAGGAGGGAGGAGGAAAGAGTCGCGAGGGGGAGGAGGCTGAAGAGGGGACAGGGGCTTCAACTGAGTGGCGGGCGATTTGAGGAGGAGGCCGACGCGAGGGTGGCGGCTCCGACGAGGGAAAGGGGCGATTTCGATTTCGTTTCCCCCTTTTTTTTTTTTTTTTTTTTTTTTTAGTTTTCTTTAAAAGGAAATCGGGGGGGGGGGGGGGCCTGGGTAGTAAAGGGGGAGATAATATTCTTTTTTTTTTTTTTTTATTAATTAATTAATAAATTTTATCCTAAAGAGTTGACTTTCACATTCGACCTCGAAACGAGGCCCACCGCCTGTCGTCCATAGCGTTTTACCCCCATTCCGAACACAATGGGATATATATCGCAAGCTGATTTGATTGTTACAATCAGTTTCCGTTAAATTTACATTTAAATCATTATATTGAATTTTAAACGTACATTTCAAATTACCGGGGCCACATACTAACTAGAAAAATTCCAGAAAAATATTTTCTAGCTTCGTATTGACGATACGGTCCTAACAAAACTAGTTTCGTCGAATTCTGAGATCGTTAGAAAAATGGCCAATTTCCAGTCGATTAAAATCAACTGAAACTGGTCAAACGCGTTTTCCTTTGCCACGCTCACATATGGATTCGAAAAATTATGAAATTTAAAACCTAGCAATAACTTGACACTGCGGACCCAACAAAACTGGTTTCGTCGAAATCCGAGGTCATTTGCAAAATGTCCTTTTTTAAGGGCCTGAATTCCATAGCGACTATTCAGAATTTTCAACTGGACATATCTTTTGATTCCCGATATGAAATCTTGATTTTTCGGATTCGTTGGAAAGATATTCCCAATTAGATCCCATTATTTTTGGTTTCACTAAAATCCGGATTGTTTTGCACCCGGTACATTCAATTGAAGTTTGAAATCGAATTATCGAACTACCGCGCCATTTTCAATTCTATTTATAATTATATATAAATATTTATATTCTAGCGACGATGCGTATAATATATACGTTCGATTTATATTCAAAATAAATTTTCTCGTCGTTTTATTTAAAATAATTCATTTTAAATAATCAAAATTCGCTAAAATTGCCAAAATAAAAATTTTAAACTGGCCCAGATTTTCCGGGTTGTTACAAAGGGATCGTCCTTACCGCTTCGTGACGCACTAGCCCGTGTCTCAAGATCAGAGCTCGAGTAACCCTTGGATCGTTAGGGCGAGTCCATACGGAGTGGATTAAAATGCCTGAACACTGCGTTTTCCCGCCCTATGGGGCGTCAAACTGGCCGATATATCTACCAAACCATCCATCGACTCCGCAGAGACCGAAATAACAGAGGCGCCTTGCTTTCCATCATCCACATAAGTAAAACATCAAGGCGTGCAAAACCCCGACACCACTCCTAGCTAGAAGGAAACGCATGTCCTCCCTGATGTCCTCTCCCGTTTCTGGTTCATACCGGGGTGTGAGGCTCGCGAATTAACGCTATACACAAAGCTATGCTATATTAAAGTCATGCTTTGATCATCAACCACAAGGCTCTGCTTTTCAACAAGAGCCATGATTACTGCATCTCAGCGTGCCACGTTGTCAAGCTACAATGTCAGACACACATCCATTTACAAGTCCGTTCTGGGTCCGAACGAAACCGGAGGCATCTTATTCCTCGTCCCATATGCCCAATAGAGGAGAGAGGCCCTCGCACATCCGAACAATCAACAAGTACGTCCGTACAACTACCACTGTAGCCCCTTCAGGGCAACAACTCCCATCAAAGGCATCAGTAACCATCCATTCGATGTGAAGATCATAGGTCTTGCACCGTCTTCATATCATCGACCTCTAATCGTCGACCAATTATTTGAAATGAGAATTAACTCGGTCTTTTCAAATAATTCACGTATATATAGAACTTTATATCAATTCTGTCCATGGTTAAATTATTTGACATCCATAATTCAGTTCATTAATACAATTTTCATGTCAAACACATTCATCCATCAAAATTCCAATAAACCAAGTAAATTCGGTTTATTTCCATTTCATATCGTTTATAATATTTTATAACGATTTATCGGTATTTTTATTTATTTAAAAATAGCTCATTTATTTAAACGACGCTTCAGGTCATAACGCGGCCATGGCGCTGTTTTTCTTCAGATTTGATTTACACATATCTAAAAATCTAGTCGTTGGATCTTTACAAATTTTATATCGTTGGAAAGATCTTTTCAAAGCGGACGCAACAGTTCTAGTTTTGGGAAAATCCGACAGTCGGATCTTCCAGTATAACCGTTTAAAGTTACGATTTCAAAACGTGAACTGCAGCGTCGTTATTCATTTTAATTTAATTTATATTTATATTTATATAATTAAAATTCATTCTGGCGCTGTTTTTTATTCAGATTTGAATTAAACATTTCACACAATCTAACCGTTGGATCTTTACAAATTTGATATCGTTCGAAAGATCTTTTCAAAGCGAACCCAACGGTTTCGGTTTCGGGGAAATCCGATGGTCGGATTTCTTGGTATAATCGTTTAAAATCACGATTCCAAAACACGAACTGCAGCGTCGTTATTCGTTTTATTTTAATTATATATATAAAAATATAATCCGTTCCTCGATTTCCAAACCATTTTCATTTCAATACGTGGTAAAAATAATTTTTTTAGCCAAAAAATATTTATTTCAAGACATGACTATTTTTAGCTCTTCATATATATAATAAAAATGTGATTTTTATTGTTAAAATAATTTATTTCAAACATGAATATTTTTAGCGATTCATATATATAATAAAAATATGATTTTTAGTGTTAAAACAATTTATTTCAAACATGAATATTTTTAGCGATTCGTATATATAATAAAAATGCGATTTTTTTGTTAAAACATTTTATTTCAAACATGAATATATTTTTCATTTCATATATATAATAAAAATGTGATTTTTATTGTTAAAACAATTTATTTCAAACATGAACAGTTTATCAACACATAAATATATTTCAGAAAATTTCGGCAGCATAACGGCAGGGGGTTTAAAACCGGCACCGTCCCGAGTACGACTCATCGCACTACCTTAGGCCTCGCGGCGATCCCTAAGGGGCTTATCCTAATGATCTAATCATTTCGATCATTTTCATATCATATTGAAATTTACCACAAACAATTCCAGTTTTGTTTGAACCACAAACACCCATTGTCAACCATTCGCAATATCAACCAAATTTCACACCAACCATATTCCAAACAATCACAACCAATATATATCGTCCATGGTTTGCGGGCGAGTAGAGTATATATATATATGTATGCATATATAAACGTATATATTTCCATTTCAATTCCATATCGCTATATATGGTATATACAACGCATGTACAATTTATACATCGCTTACATAATTTATACAATGCCCATATATTAGGTATACAACGCGTATATAATTTATACTTCGCTTATATAAATTATACATTGCTATTCCATTCCAGTTTTAATTTAGAAATCTCACATTGCTTTTGGCTTCATCTAAAATTGTAGCAAGCTCTAAAAATTCTCCGGTCTCTTCTAGAATGTAGAGGACAATACCACGGGTCCAATGTCTCTTGTTTCACTGGATTTCGACAACATAGCAAAAAGATATGATTTTTATATGGTAATCATACTTTGCAACACTTTAGAGTGTTAAAATCAGTAAAATAATTCAAAGTCGTTACCTTTTCTGAATCGTTCAGAATTAGGTTTGCATTTAACTTCAAATCCGTGTAGCGGTTGGACGATCGGCTTGCGTAGCGTCGAAGAGGGAGGAGGGGCACTTCAGGGCATGGTGGTCCGATCCAGATCAATCTGGCGTGGAGGAAACGGCGGCGGGTTGAAGTCTCGAACTTCAGGAGGTCGATTCGGGCGTTCTGGCCACGAAAAATTCCAATCCTTATATGGATTCAAAGCTTGGAACATTCTCTACGAAATCTTCAACTGGAGCTTCGAAATTCGTTGAATGATTTAGGAGAAAAAGGGGAGAGAAGGCAGGAAGGTGTTTCCATCGTGCGCTTGGAGTGGTTACGGGTTTTGAAGAAGAAAGAGAAATGAATCTGATTGGCCTGCTTATTTTATTTATATATTTAATTCTTTAATTTCCAAAAATACTCATCCGTTCATACGAACTCCAATTCAAACCCAACGACTGTCACCCTAGCCCAATACCCCCATTTCGGACACAAAGGAATATGTTATATAAGCTCATTCGACTGTTTCAGTCAGTTTTTCTTCAAATTAAAATATAAAACATTCAAATACGGATTTGAACGTACATTTTAATTTGCCGGGGCCACATACTGATTCTAAAAATTCCAGAAAAATAAATATAGCTATATTGGGATGATATAGTCCCAACAAAATTAATTTCGCTGAATTTGGAGACCGTTTGAAAATGGACTTTTTCTGGTTGATCCAATTCAAACTGAAATTACCAAACGTGTTTTCCTTTGCCATGCTCACATATTAATTCCAAAAATTATGGAATTTGAAATCTAGAAATAATTTGACATTCCGGATCCAACCAAAGTGATTTCGTCGAAAACGGAGGTCGTTTTCAAAATGTTTCTTTTTACGGGCTATAATTATTCCATAGCGACCATTCTGAATATTCAAATGGCCATAACTTTTGATTCCCGCTATGAAATTTCGATTTTTCAGATTTGCTAGGAAGATATTCTTAAACAAATTTAAATATTTTTGGTTTCACTAAAATCCGGTTTATTTTGAATCCTGTACATTCAGTCAACATTCAAAGTTGAATTTTCAAACTGTCGCGCTATTTCTAACTCCTTTTAAAATTAAAATAAATATTTATATTCCAACTTCGATTCAAATCAATATATATGTTCTAATTCTATTCAAAATAAATTTCTTGTCGTTATTATTTAAAATATTCATTTTAAATATTCAAAATTCATTAAAATTGCCAAAATAAAATTTTTAAATTGGCTCTAACTCCTTTTAAAATTAAAATAAATATTTATATTCCAACTTCGATTCAAATCAATATATACGTTCTAATTCTTTTCAAAATAAATTTCTTATCGTTATTATTTAAAATAATTCATTTTAAATATTCAAAATTCATTAAAATTGCCAAAATAAAAATTTTAAATTGGCTCTGATTTTCTGGGTTGTTACAGAATTTTAACAGAGTATATATATAAAAGTTTCTCAACGCAATAATAGTTCATTTTAATTTTAAATCAGAGATCTCACAGTGCTTTGAAATTCTTTAGAAAAATTGGATCGCTCTAAATTTCCCTGGTTACTGCTAAAATGTGGTAGACACTGCCACGATCCCAACGGTACCTATTTCATGCGATTCTGACATCGCATGAACGAGGTACGATTTATATCTTGTTAATAATACTTTAAATTTAATTAATTAAATTAAAAAAATTACCTTTCTTTTTCTATCTGAAACAAGGCCGCATGTTTTTCTTATGGTTTCAAAACTAGGTCAGAGGTTTATGATCAACACACTCCACTTAGCGACGATCGGACAGTGCCACGACGGAGAGGGGAGAGCGGCGCACCTGAGGGGGCCCACGGCGGCGAGTGCAAGCTGGGCTAGGAGGCGCGGCGGCGCTGCAAACGGCGGGACTTTCAGGGGGTGGTGCGATCAAAATATCCATTTACAGGTAGTGTTATCCGTATGGATGTGAAGAGCAAAAAGAGTACTCCAATATTGTCCAAAGGAGGGAGTGATTTTATTAAGAGGAATAGGAGATTTTAATGGATGAAGTTTGGAGCTTTTCGGCCATTAAACAGAGATGGCGGCGGCTATGTATTCTGAATTAGGGTTTGATTATCCTAGGTATTTATAATATTATATTAATTAATTCTCTAATTCTCAAAAAAAGCTCGTTAACTCATACTAACTCCAAATCTAGCCCAGCGACTATCGCCCCTAGCTAAATACCCTTATTCCAGACATAATGGACAAGGTTTCGTCAGCCCATTTGTTTGTTTCAGCCTGTTTTTCTTTAAATTAAAATATAAAACATTTAATTATTAAATTTGATCGTACATTTTAATTTACCGGGGCCACATACTGACTCCAAAAATTCCTGAAAAATAAATCAAGCTATGTTTTGATGATACGGTCTTAACAAAATTAATTTCATCGAATTTGGAGACCGTTTGAAAAATGGTCTTTTTAACAGTCGATCCAATTCAATAGAATTACCAAACACATTTTAATTTACTACGCTCATATATTAATTCCAAAAATTATGGAAATTTAAACCTAGCAATAATTTTATATTTCGAATTCAACAAAAATAGTTTCATCGAAAATGGAGGTTGTTTGCAAAATGGCTATTTTTAATAGCTTTGTTATTAATTAAAAATAGAATTTTTAAGTTCTGACACATTTTCTAACAAAATTTCTAAAAATAATTTTTTTAAATTGGTTCTAATTTTCCGGGTTGGGTTGTTACAGTTTATTAAGAGAAAAAATGAAGGGCTTGATTTGATAATGGAGTGGACATAATTTGTGCGTGAGTGGGGAGGTTAATATGGAGATCATGGAGTTTTTTTCCGGTAGTATTGCCACCAATAAGTTACTTGTTTTCAGATGAAAATAATTTGATGCAGGTCGCTAGATTAACGGATGGATTTACAGAATCAAGAGGATATAGAGTCATAGGAAATTAAGATATCAAAACGAAAATTAGTAACTGGCCTAAAGACTGAAATTTAAAATCTAATCAATTTTAAATTGTAGTAACGGATGAAAGACAGACTTTCGGTCTCTAGAGTTGATAAACTAAGACTGACTTTTTAGTATATTTTCAGTCTTAAGTTAAAGACGGAAAATTTTCGGTTTTTAATTATCAGTCTTTATTTGATTGTTTTTTGGTAGTGTAAGACCGTAAATGTAATCCTACTTGTAAAGAGCAGACTTCACGCTTTAGCAGTATACGCCCCCTAGTGAAAGAAGCAACAAACAAATACTCTTTAAGAAGGTCCCAAAAGGATACAAATCCATAACTAGACCCAACTAAAGCATTAGATAAACTTATGACATCATATGTCTAGGCTACCTGGCTACCAAAATGGCATAATAATACTAATATCTTGATTACATTAGCTCTGACAGGGCAAGCCATGACATCATTTAGAGGGAGACTTCTGATAAAAAAATTGCTTTATTTTTCATCTTTAGGTTTTGAAATCTTCTTGTACTCGTAATTGTTAATATTGACCTTCTTTTGTAATGCATGCATGCATTAGATTACGTACTTAAGAAGATAAATCACCTTTAGTTCTTCTTCTAGTGAAAGCTCCTTTGGCTTATAACCGCCATTAACAGGCTCTTCACGAGTAAGTACTTTTGCGTTCTCAATGGTTCCCCATTCATCCGTTTTTGCCAAGAATATAGTTAATATTTTATGTATCTTAGTACAACAATAGACGTGTGCTTTTATTAAGCTAGCTAATAGTCTGTATTATATTAATATATTGCATATTAATTGTTTTAAACTATTTATTATTATTTTATATATTTTTTCACACTTTTGAAATTAATGGAATTGAAAAAAAATATGCTAAACCTGTGTGTGTGCGTGTGTGTATATCTTTTCACTAACTCTCTCTCTCTCTCTTCCAACTAACTTAATTAATTATAAACTTGTGGCTATAAATCGAGTGCAAATGGAGTGTTAGGAATTTTGGGTAGCTACACATTTATGATTAAATAAGTTAGTAGAGGGAGTGAGAATTAGTGAGAAGAGAGAGAACGGGATTGTGTAGTGGAAATCAGGGGGGCTAAAGGGGTGCTGCACTATTTGTGGTGCTCTTGATCCTAGCTCGCTCTCTCTCTCTCTCTCTCTCTATATATATATATATATATATATATATATATATATATATATATAAGGAGCATTCCGCTACACCTCTTATTTTGTACGTGAACTCTCCCTCTTAATCTCCACCATCCATTTCCCTACTCATTCTCTCTCTTCCCACTAAGAAATAATATTGAAATGGAAAGAGAGAGAATGAGTGGGAAAACGGGTAGTGGAGATTAAGGGGGAGAGTTCACGTGCAAAATAAGAGGTGTAGCGGAACCCTACTCATATATATATATATATATATATATATATATATATATTTTCAGCAACTATAATTTCCAAAGTAGTGCTAAAATTTGTAGCATGCGTTATTGCCTATGAAAAATAAGCTGGGACTAACGTTTGGAGTTGGGTAGTTGCTGGATTAGCTAAATTTATCTGGTAATAACTGAATAGTATCGTCTTTCTGAATACAAAAAGAAATAAAGTTTTATGTTGAATTGAAGTAATTTGAAATCATTAAGTTAAAAAAATAAAATTAAAAATGTGCATAAGGAGTCGTAACAGTAAATGAACTAAGTAATTTCTATTGAATCTAACGTAAATAAGAAAACGATGAAATTTCAAATTCAATCTCAGATTGAAATTTTAATTCATATTTCAGTAAGAGTTGAATATTTTGAATGAGATGAACATAGAAGAGACATTAAGGACCTTTGATATCTCATTTCAACGAAGTGTGATAATGAGATCCCGACCAACGTAGAGCAGATTTAAAATCATGAATATATCATACATGTTAACACGTCTGCGATGAGAAGTGTGGTGTACTTAAAAGGTCACTACTGTTATGTAACGGCAGTCAAAACAAACTCCCCTCCTCCTGCATAGGGTGCACCCATATAAGTTGGCACACACATCATTGTAACAAAATCAATTCCTATTGTTACGTGCCTACCAATTCATATTTGTTATGTGATGTGAGACTATTTATTCAAACCAACATTCCTGCCTTAACAACATGCGAGACAATCATAACAACTACCATGGAGGTGAGAAGGGATATTAGGAATTGCATTATATGAAAATCCAAAATAGTCAATTATTTGCGTGGATGTATGGAATAGGTGGACAAATGAAACTTGTAAAGATCTAAAGGCAGCTTGTGTACCAGTTCCATACAAGTGGATGTATAAAAGGATCAACAATACTGTTAATTTTTGACCACTTAACATGAAAATTGTGTGATGTTACAGGTAACAGGATCTTAGGAAAAATGTTTATATTTGGGAACACATTTTATTATTACAAAACCAATATGTATGAAAAGGATCACATAAGCTTGTATCAAACATAATTTTTACAGAGGTGATACTCATTTTTAACATAATATTGTTGAAAATATATCCACATTGCAAAAAAATTGTACCTACTATAAGAAAAGTTTTTTCTTTCTTTTTAAATCAACAGTTATAGTACATATTTTTAATAAATAGTATATTGTATAATCCATTTAGGTGACTAAAAGCATAGAAATAAGGTAAATTTTGCAGAGAATATGATAATGATTGGAGCATCTTCAACGGTATTCAGATCTTGAGTATTATGATCTGTAAGATTACGGTGAAGAAGATGAATTTCCCCAATGGTTGCACCTTGATTTTTCGGTGTGGAAGAACTCCAGCTATTTCTCACTAAATCCTATTACCTAATGTGCCAATTTTTTAGGCGCACGCCTAATTTTTGCCTGCAAAACGGTTGCATGCCGATAAAAAAGGCTCGCGGGGCCAGTTGAGCACTAAGGATTGCCCCATAATATTTGACTGAATATTACGCTTCGTAATATCAGTTGGGTGTGTTTTCTACCCTAATTCATGATTTAAAAGGTGAATTGAGCGGGTATTGGAGATGCTCTTAGATCACACCTTCAGAAAAGTATCAAGTACGAACGACCATACATACAGAGCCGACCATAAATACACTGTGGCCCTAGGCCAAAAAAAAGTTTTAGGCCCCAAAATTTATGTGGAGAACATAAAATTGGAGAAAAAAAACTAGTCAGGGGATAAAAAGTACAGTTGCACAAACATTGAGCATGCCCAGATTCGAACCTGTGTCATACCGTACAAGGCCTCCGCATTATACCACTAAGCCAATGCTTCCTCACAGCTATCATTTGATATGAATTAATGCTATAAAGTCTGCAAGTTTGAGGCTCTCTACAACCTCCAACCTCCTCCTCCTCAGTCCGAGGCCTAGGCGATCGCCTATGCCCAGGGCCGGACCTGCATAAATACTAAAAACGAAGTTAGACATGAATTCACAAACAATGTACATAAACATAATTCACAACAATGCAAAACGTATACCGTCACGCTCGTATTACATATAGATCATAATCATGTTATTTAGTGGAAAAAAAGAATCAAATAGTTCAACTAAAAGACAACGTTATTTACATATTGGAATTATACAGGTTGAGAATTAAACAAATTTGATCTATATTATTATCATGAAAAAACTATGACTATGGCTTTATATTATGATTCTTTAGAGCTTCTCTATGTTATACATGTAAAACAGTAAATTTTGTCGTGTCGTTATATTATTATACTTTAGAAAGCATATCCAGATTTATTTTATTTGGATGACATTAAATCACTAGCCTCACATTAATAATAAATTATTACAAGAGGAATGAGTTTTTATGCAGTAAAGATAAACCAACGGACTTACACGCAGAGCTACAAAGATTAAAATATAGGATTTTTTTAAAGAAAAACTTGGTCAGCATTTTAAAATTTACTGCGATTTTATCTCGATTTTAAAACAATTTTTGTTTGTTGCCCTGTTTTGACCAACTCAGTATCGAGTTGATCAGAACGCACTGGTGCAATTTCAAATTGCGCCAGTTATATTTTGGACACTGACGCAATTTAAAATTACGTCAACCAGCGTGTATCTTATTTGTTATTTTAAAATAAGATAACATTGACGTAATTTCAAATTACATCCTAACTAACGCAATATCAAATTGCACGAATGCGTTCTGGTCAATTCATCACTGAGGTTCAGTGGCGGCCCAGTGGGCAACCCAGCAAGCCCACGGGCTAAAAATTTAAAAGGCTTGCAACCCACGTAGCAGAAGAAGAAGGTAGCATCCGCAGTGCAGTGGAGAAATGAACCATAAACAAAGTATCTCAAATCTCTGTTAACCGATAAATTAGGTTTTCCTAGTCCCTTGATCTCTCCACTCCACATCGTCTTGGCGCATAAGAAATAGACGAGCCACCTCGTCTTCCTCAATCTTCGATCTCCACCGCCAACATCGACCAAGCTGCTTCCTTTCCCTATTTACAAATTCGAAATTCTAGGTAGTTTTTGTTTTTGTTTTTGTGTATAACTACATTACTAATGCGCTGAAATTGGTTAGGCCCTTTTTATTTTTAAAGTATTGTACTTCTACGCTGAAATTGGTTAGGCACCTCATTTTTTTTATTTTTATAGTGTAATACATTACTATTGCACCTCTAATGAATTGCTGACGTATTGGAATTGTTAAATTTGATTTTTCTTGATGCTGAAGTGTAAATTTGTAGTGTAGTTGTCTTGAAAATTATTTTGATTCATGTCCGTTTTGTATTCTTGTTTGACTAAGACCCAAAATTGAATTCTTATTCACTAGATATCAACACCATGCCAAAAAAGGAGCGAGTGAGGTTTAGAAAACAAAACTATGGAGCTCATAATAGAAAAGTGAAACAACGCCAAGATGTAATGTCTTCATCGTTAGTGGGTTCAATTTCTAAATTATTCAATGCGAGTGCACAACAATCACTTGGTTCAAGTCAAGCGGGAAAAATCAATGAAGTAACCAACGAAAACATTGATAATTCTATCGAAGCCAATGTTGTGGGAAGTCAATCAACGGAAGAAAGTTTTAGAGTCACATACTTCATTCACATCATCGATCAAGATCTTATATCATTTAAAGACCGATTCGAACAATTTCAAGTGTATGATACTATTTTTGGATTTTTGTTGAATGCAAAATTCATGGAAATTGATAAGGAGTGATAAGGATTAATATAAGCTAAGTCAATCTCTGCATATATGGTATGCCATAATATGAAGAAATAGAATAAATATTATTAAATATCATTAATGATAATATTCCATAACTGGAGCATTATGTATAATAATACGCCATAATGAGGAAATAGAATAAATATCCTTAACAATATTATTCCACAAATATCATTAATGACATTATTCCATAATTGTTGTAGTGCATATGATTGTATCTTGTAACTTTATATATTTGTGATTCATGAATGAAAAAAGTATCCTTCTCTTCAACTCTTCATCAAGGAGTTGCTGGAATGACACATTTGTTTAGAAAATTGTTTGAAATACAACCAATAATGTGATCTATATGGACAAGATCTATTTCAAGATTTAAAAGCTTTGGAAACCATGTTACCTAAAAATATTACCAAATCCGTTGACATTCTTGACTTTATACGATCCTATGTGGATGATGGAGGTTTTCAATGTGCATGGGCTGCATATCTAATTTTGCTAACTATACCGGTCACTGTTGCTTCTACGGAGAGGAGTTTTACTAAATTAAAGTTAATTAAAAACTATCTTTGAAAAACGATGTCACAAGAAAGATTGAATGGATTGGCAATGATCTCAATTAAAAGTTCATTTTTAGATAAAAACTTGATTATGACACTTTAATTGAAGACTTTGCTTCAAAAAATGCAAGAAGAAGTATCTTTCTTTGAACATTTTGAAAAGTTGTAGTATTTTGTACGAAAAATTGGTATTTGACGTTTTTCTTGAACCAATTATTGTCGTTCAATTGATGTTAGGTGTGATAGTTTTTGTTTTGTTTAATATTGTATCAGCTATGTTATTATACCAATCTATAATATTATATAGCAAATGTTTTGTTCATGCTTGCTTCTTGTTTAATCAAACAAATACCAAGTTGCTCAATTGTTGTCTTGAAGACAAACAAGGCTGCCATATTTGTTGTATGTCCATATACACGGTACATGAAAGGTATGTTTGAATATATGTTATGATGATATACTTAAAACAAAATATGTAGGTTAGTTGGTATTTTATATTTTTGCTATATATGCAGGTTAGCTTGAAACGTTCCAGATTAGGGCATCCTTAACCGTGGGTCATATGTCCCTTCAGTGTTGCAACACTGAAGGGTGTTTGAGCAACCGTTTGGTTACTCCAACAACCCGGCCTTAACCGGTTTGGTTAAAACCAGCTATGGCCTAGTCGGTTTTAACCAAACCGGTTAAGTGGGGATTGCATGTTGTAACACCCTGTAATTTTAAATATTAAAATTAACAAATTTAAGAATACTTAATTGTTAAAGTGAGAATTAAGGGAAACGGGTTACGTCATTGCGTTCGTCTCGAAATTCTGCTTGGAATAGAGTCCAAGTTTTCGAAAATCAGACTTCGTATGAAGAAGTTATGGCGCTCAGAACTTTCAGAAATTTATATAAAACAATTTAGAAAATTAAATACCAAGGCAGGTCGACCTGGGGGTCGACCTACCCTAGGCCAGGTCGACCAGGGGGTTGACCTCCCTATATACAGGTCGACCTGGGGGTCGACCTCCCCCTCGGGCCAGATCTGAAACCTGACGTGTTTCTTTGTGTGACAATTTTCTGACTCATTAGGGCTTGTGTGGCAAGTTCTGATTGGTTCTCTTAGGTTTGAATGGCTTTTATTGGTCCTAGGTTTATCTAACGGCTTAGGTTGATTTAAACTTCTATAAAAGAGTACCTAGACTCAAACCCTAATCAAAAACAAAATTTGTCTCTTGGCCACCATGCTGCTGCTAGGATAGTTCTCCTTCCTAAAGCTTAGGGATTAGCAAGTCAGAATTCTAATTCAGAAGACGAACAAATCATTCTCTTCTCTAACCTATCTTTGTGAGTACTATTTCTTTCACAATATAATTAATAAATTAATTATGATGGGTGGTAATTGGATTATGAGAACATGTCTGTTGAATCACGTGATGTTGTTTAACTTTGTTATCTTATGTTGGTAGATCTATTTCATATCTAACTTGGTTCATTTTATATTTGAATTTTATGCAAGTTTGGGATGTTAAATCATATGTTAAATCATATGTGAATTTTATGAAAGTTTGGGATGTTAAATCATATGTAAATTTATATGTGAATCTTATGCAAGTTTGGGATGTTAAATCATATGTTAATTCATATGTGAGTCTTATGCAAGTTTGGATGTTAAATTATATGCTAATTCGTATGTGAAATTTATGCAAGTTTGGGATGTTAAATTGTATGTTAGTTTGAATATGAATCTTATTCAAGTCTATATGTGAATTGTACACAAGTTTATATGTGAATCAAGTATATACATATGCTAGTTTATATGCAAAAACATGTGGTAAATTCATATGCAAGTTGTAGAAATCCATATGCAAGTTTAGGTGAAAAACTATATTCACATTTTTGGATGAAAATTGTATTCACATATGCAAGTTAAGTGAGACCCATAATTTATATATGCAAGTTCACAATTTCATGTTTAGATCTATATTTAGATCCATGGTAGTTTATGCAAATATATGATTCTATATGACCATTGTCTATGGAAATTATTGGCTATGCGAATTTATGTTATAATTCCTATTTGCAAGTTAGATCTATTTTTATGTGCTATGCAAGTTGTGATGTTTCTTTTCTTTTTATGAGTTAGACTATTTGTGGGTCTAACATATTTCATATTAAACGTGCGAACGACGTGGGGGCAATGGGAAAATATTAAATATTAATATTATTAATTGGCATAAAAATGGCTTAAAAGCTTAAATAATTTTGAGACATTAATTGGCCTAATTTATATGCATAGAAATTATGGACATAATTTAGGCGACAATTATGGACATAGATTAATTTGGAAGTTATTGACAATTTGAAATGGAGATATTAATTCAAATTGGGGTCGAATAATAATATGTAATAATAAATGCCTAAGACACGAGGTTAGACTCGTTTGTGGTGTAAGGCTGCCCGGACCCGCCCGGCAAATCCAGCAACCACAAACGGTAGTCTAATGTGAGAGGTCAAAGGCATAAATTAAATGCGTAATAAACTCCTAAGACACGAGGTTAGACTCGTTTGTGGTATAAGACTGCCCGGACCTTCTTGGCACATCCAGCAACCACAAACGACAGTCTTATGTGAGAGGTCGTAGGCATAATTAAAAGATGCTTAGACACGAGGTTAAGTCTGGCTTGTGGTGGAAGCCTGCCCAGAACCGCCCGGCATATCCAGCAGCCACAAGCAATCGACTTAATGTGGGAGGTCTGTGCATTAGTAATTAATTAATGCTGATCAAAGACGAATATGAATGACAAACAGAAGTTTGGTTGAGTGGAGTAATTCTCTGAGTACCAATCTGATGTTGATTTCGGTCTTCGGGGTTGATACTTAGGGAGTTATTCTCTTAACCAATGTATTTGTGAACTAAGATGTACTTAATCATAAATTAAGTAAAACATGTTATATATTTATATATATGATACATAACATGATAAGTGGATAGGGTTAAGAACAGCTTAACCAATAATCTGATAAGTGGATAAGGTTAAGACTAGCTTAACCAATAATCTGATAAGTAGGTAGGGTTAAGACCAGCTTAACCAATAATATATAAGTGGATAGGGTTAAGACCAGCTTAACCAATAATCTGATAAGTAGGTGGGGTTAAGACTAGCTTAACCAATAATATATATTAATTTGATAAGTGGGTAAGGTTAAGTCTAGCTTAACCAATAATATATATATATTAATCTGATAAGTGGATAGGGTTAAGGCAAACTTAACCAATAATACATATTGATCTGATAAGTGGATGGGGTTAAGACCAACTTAGCCAATAATATATAAGTGGATAGGGTTAAAACCAGCTTAACCAAATATATATATAAATATATATATATATATTGATCTGATAGGCGGATAGGGTTAAGACAAGCTTAACCAATAACACATGTTGATTTGATAAGTGGGTAACATGGGTGACATGTGGGATATAATCATTAACACGTAACCAAGATAAACATGTGGTGGGACATGGGGGTTAAGTGGATGACATGGGAGACATGTGAAATACGATTAGATACACTTAACCAAATTGTAACATGTAAGAAGACATGAATAAGAAGGGGTTAAGTGGAAAATTCTAGTGGGGACCAAGCATAGGTGGAAAGCTTGTGTCAAGCATGGGGGACCCATTTCAAACCAGTAACCCATTAAGTATCTTTGTGAGCTCGAGTAAGATCGAGGACGGGACACACTTACTGGGTTTGATCGTAAGAGGTCAAAACGGGTTAACGGTGGCAACGCAAGTCCAACGGGGTCATGTGCGTGCGTGGGCCCGGGCTGGTAGGTAAGATGTTGTTGCATCGTGTAGATGTAAGCCATGCATCTTTAGTGGCATCGGGTTGCCACTGTAGGCAGTGATACACCCTATTGTGGGGACCAACACGGGTATCTACGAGTTAGGGAGTCGATCGAATGGGGAAGGTAGTGGGTATGACTAGCAGAGATAGGAGCAGGCGTGTAACGACCCAGAAAATCTGAACCAATTTAAAATTTTTAAATTGGCTAAAATAATGGATTTTAAATATTTAAAATAAATATTTTAAATAAAGGCGATGAAAACTGAGTTAAAATCGACATTTGAAAACCAATATAATTAATTATAATTATATATAGAATTGAAAATGGCGTGGCAGTTTCAAAAATTGAATTCAAACTTTTGTCGGACTGTATCGGGTGCAAAACAATCCGGATTTTAGTGAAACCAAAAATAATGGGATCTAATTGATAATATCTTTCTAACGAATCTGACCAATCGAAATTTGATAGCGGGAATCAAAAGATATGTCCAGTTGAAAATTCTGAATAGTCGCTATGGAATTCAGGCCCTTAAAAATGGACATTTTGCAAACGACCTCGGATTTCGACGAAACCACTTTTGTTGGATCCGCAGGGTCAAGTTATTGTTAGGTTTCAAATTTCATAATTTTTCGAATCAATATGTGAGCGTGGCAAAGGAAAACGCGTTTGACCGGTTTCAGTTGATTTTAATAGACTGGAAATTGGCCATTTTTCAAACGGTCTCAGAATTCAGCGAAACTAGTTTTGTTAGGACCGTATCGTCAATACGAAGCTAGAAAATATTTTTCTGGAATTTTTCTAGTCAGTATGTGGCCCCGGTAATTTGAAATGTACGTTTAAAATTCGATATAGCGATTTAAATGTAAATTCAACGGAAACTGATTGTAACGATTAAATCAGCTTGCGATACATATCCCATTGTGTTCGGAATGGGGGTTAAACGCTATGGACGACAGGCGGTGGGCCTCGTTTAGAGGTCATATGTAAAAGTCAACCTATTTGCAAAATTAAATAATTAAATAATAATAATAAAAAAAAAAATCTATTTTCCCTCCTATACCTTGCCCCCCCCCCCCCCCCCGTAGCTCATTACCGATTCATATAAACAGAAATAAAAAAAAAAAAAGTGGAAAAACCCTAAGACTGGCGATCGACGCCCTGAAGCATCGCCGCCCCTCCGTCCGCTCTGCCTGTCCTCCCTCCCTCGATCGAAGACCCAAAACCCTCGAAGCCGCCGACCCTGACATCGAGCAGCCCCCCCGAAGCAGCGACGCCACCGCCCGCCTTCAGCCGCCCCCTCGAAACCTCCGACGAACTGCAGAAAACCCCCCCTCTGTAAGTTTCTTTTGCTTTGTTATTTGATTTTTTTTTTTTTTAGATTTTAAAAACTGTGTTAAATAGAATTAAAAACTGATTTTGTTAAAAGTAAAAAAAACTGAATTTTTAAAAGTAAAAAACTGAATTTTTAAAAGTATAAAAACTGAAATTTTTAAAAGAGTAAAAAAACTGAAATTTTTAAAAGTATAAAACTGAAATTTTTAAAAGTATAAAACTGATTTGTTTTAAAAATAAAAACTGATTTGTTTTAAAGAATAAAAACTGATTTGTTTTAAGAATAAAAACTGATTTGTTTTAAGAATAAAAACTGATTTGTTTTAAGAATAAAAACTGATTTGTTTTAAGAATAAAAACTGATTTGTTTTAAAAGAATAAAACTGATTTTAAAAAGCAATTTAAAAACTGATTTTTTAAAAGATTAAAACTGATTTTAAAAAGCAATTTCAAAACTGATTTTCCAAAAGTATAAAAACTGATTTTTTGAAAAAAAGTTTTAATTTCAAAGAGAAAAAGGTTTGAGCTTTAGAATGGAAAAAGATTTGAACTTTAAAAAGAAAAATCAGATTTTTATATATTGAAAGTCGAAGTAAAAATTCGATTTTTATATATTGAATAACATAGTAAAAATTCGATTTTTATATATTGAATAACATAGTAAAAATTCGATTTTTACATATGTAGAGAATACGGGCGAAAGCGACAGAAAGGCGAAGATTTCTCTAAGGAAGTGTCGTAGAGTTGGATAGCTATTGGTGAGATTTCTGATTTAAAAATATTATATATGTGTTGAAGTAGAAGTGAATTGCTATATATAAATAAATATATATCTATATATATATATAAATACGCCCCCTCGTCCACAAACCATGGACGATATTTATTGGTTGAAATTGTTGTGAAAATTGATTGATAGCGAATGATTGTTTGGGATTGTTTGTGATTGATATTGGTTGATTGTGGTTGAAAAATACCCGTTTGTGGTTGAAAAATATTTGGTTGAAACCACATAGGATTAGTTTGTGGAAATGAAATAAATATATACATGCCGCCTGCGTGCGAACTAGATGCATGATCCCCATTGTCAAAAACCGCGAGGTTTTAAGGTAGAGCGAGGAGCCGTACTAGGGACGGTGCCGGTTTAACTACCCTGCCGTTATGCTGCCGAAATTTTGAATAATATTTGTGTGTTTGAATTATTTTCATATGCTTAAACTATATTTATTCAATGTATAGAAAACATTCATGTGTTGAATTGATATTCATTCGTTGTTTAGAAATTCATGTGTTGAATGGTATTCATATTTTGAAATAAATTGTTCGATAATAAAAATCACATTTTTATCTATATATAAAAACCATAGAAAACATTCATGTGTTGAATTGATATTCATTCGTTGTTTAGAAATTCATGTGTTGAATGGTATTCATATTTTGAAATAAATGGTTCGATAAAAAAATCACATTTTTATCTATATATAAAAACCATAGAAAACATTCATGTGTTGAATTGATATTCATTCGTTGATTAGAAATTCATGTGTTGAATGGTATTCATATTTTGAAATAAATTGTTCGATAATAAAAATCACATTTTTATCTATATATAAAAACTATAGAAAACATTCATGTGTTGAATTGATATTCATTCGTTGTTTAGAAATTCATGTGTTGGATGGTATTCATATTTTGAAATAAATTGTTCGATAATAAAAATCACATTTTTATCTATATATAAAAACTATAGAAAACATTCATATGTTGAATTGATATTCATTCGTTGTTTAGAAATTCATGTGTTGAATGGTATTCATATTTTGAAATAAATGGTTCGATAATAAAAATCACATTTTTTTTCTTTTTATTGTATGCATAAATCGTTGAAATGCGAAGTGTTAAAAATAGCCACTTGTTCAAAATAAACATATATGAGATGAAATATTCATTAATTAGCTAATGAAATGATTTGCACCTATTTATGTAACATTAGAATGAATGGTGTTTTTAAACCAAATAGAAATCAAATATGAAGTCGAATAGAAATTGATAAATGATAAGAACTGTATATATATGTACATGCAATATTCATTGAACAGGTTATAGCAAAGGGGCTAGAGAAGAGGAATAAAATTTTGTGCCCGACAAATAGGTACACATTTACTGATTTGTTTGGGTGATGATTTTGAGCCTGTTGGCTAGCCGCTTGGCTTTTTTCTTTTTCTTTTTGAGATTAGAAGGACCGGGAACGCTATTTGCGATTTCCCGATGCTCCCGGTGCAGGGGAGGTTATGGCGAAATTTTTCCAAAATTTAAGGCGTTAGAAAAATATTTGAAGTTAAAACGATATGGAAATCATTGAATGAACTATATTTATATAAATATATAAATATAAATAAAATTAAAACGAAACGAAGCCGTGCAGTTCGTGTTTTGAAACCGTGTTTTCAAACAACTAGTACGGGAAATCCGACCATTGGATTTTCCCGAAACCTCAACCGTCGGGTTCGCCTTGGAATAATCTTTCCAACGGCACCAACCTTGTAAAAATCCAACGGTTGGATTGTCTGGAATGTTTAATTCAAATTTGAAGAAAAACAGCGCCAGAATCGATTTTATTTATATATAAATATAAATAGAATTATATTTAATCGAATAACGACGCTGCAGTTCGTATTTTGAAATCGAAATTTCAAACGATTGTACCGGGAGATCCGACCGTCGGATTTTCCCGAAACTGGAACCGTTGGATTCGTTTTGAAAAGACCTTTCTAATGATGTAAATTTTGTGAAGATCCAACGGTTAGATTTTCAGATATGTGTAAATCAATTCTGAAGAAAAACAGCGCCACGGCCGCCTTATGGCCCGAAGCGTCGTTTTGAATAAAATAGCTATTTTAAAATAAATAAAAATAGCGATAAATAGTTATAAAATATCATAAGCGATATGGAATGGAAATAAACTGAATTTGCTTGATTTAGGTTGTATTTGATGGTTGAATGTGTTTGGTGTGAAAATTACATTAAAGAACAATATTGGTGTTGTCGAATAATTTAACCATTGAAATAAATTGATTTGAAATTCTAAATATACGTGAATTATTTGAAAAGGCCGAGTTAATTCTCATTTCGAATAATTGAACGACGATTGAAAGTCGAAGATGAAGACGGTGGTCGAAGACCGGAGATCTTCACCTCGTTTGGATGGTAACCGAGGTCCTGATTGGGAGGCATCCCGAAATATGGATAATGAGTGGTGATCGTCCAGACGTACGTGGTGATCGATGGGTTTGCGAGGTATTTAGTGCCTCCGGTTTCGTTCAGACCCAGAACGGACTTGTAGATGGACTGTGTGTCTGACATTGGAGTTTATTCTGTGTTGATTTATTTCTGTTAAATATACATCTGTTTGGCGGCGGAGAATTTATTCTTTTGCTTAACGCCCTTCTCTGAGACGTACGAGCTCAGAGGTTGTATATCGATGGACATCAATCGCATGGCGTGAATTGCCTGTGTGGCATGCTAAGATGCAGTGATCAGGGCTTCTGTTGAAAAGCAAAGTCTTGTGGTGATGATCAAAGCACCGCCTGTGTGGCGTAGCTTTGTGTATAACGTGAATTCGCGAGCCTCACACCCCGGTATGAACCAGAAACGGGAGAAAGGACCTCAGGGAGGGCCTACGTTTCCTCCTAGCTAAAAGTGGCGTCAGTGGTTTTACACGCCCTGACGAGTTTGACTTATGTGGTTGTTGCTGTTGCGAGGCGCCTCGGTTAGATCGGACGATCCGGGTCCGATGGAGTCATTCGTTGGCTCGCATACGCCCCAAAGGGCGGCGAAACGTAGTGCTCAGGCATTTTAATCCACTCCGTGTGGACTGACCCTGACGATCCAAGGCTTGCCTGCGCGCTTGCCTGAGACTCGGGCTAGGCAGTCTCGAATTCGGTAAGGACTATCTTTTGCCTTGGTTCATGATGGAAATCCAATTTCCAAATACGACATCGTGCGGTTTTGATTGTATACCTATATATGGCGACATAGTGGTATGGGGCATTAATGTCGTCTATGATTGATAGTTATGATTTGAAGTTGTTTTCAAAACATATAAACACTAGCAATAATATCAAATGCCTTTGTTTTATTCGTATCAAGCATATCTTGGCCGTTATAAGGTAAAAACTCTATCCTCCGGTTTGCGTTGCATTGTGTGATGGGAACTGAGTCTTATAACGGCTTCATTTTTATAAAAAGCATAGCGATGTTTAAAAGAAAGATTTGTTTTAAAGCACTGGCAATCCAATGGAGTAAACCCGTTCCACGAAAGTGGCGTGGTCCTGTGATTAGCCAATTATATATATGTGTTGAGTGGATTTCTCATACCAGTCCCATGACTGACTCGTAGTTTGTTTCACTCTCAAACTCGGGTGCCCCTTTTTCCACACGGGCAGCCTTGTATTCAGGTTTAGCTGGTTCTTTCTGGATAGCTGGAGCTGAAGATGGATTCTATCATTTATTTCCTTTTATGCTGTTCAGCTCCTATTGTACATATTTTGTTTATTTCCGCTGTAGACATTTATGTATAGCTGAACTGTATTTGTACTAAGTAAGGTCCTGTATACTGTGTAACTCTGATGATTACTTTTTCCAGTATATTTTGTTGTTCATTCTGGTGTATTTATTTAATTCTGTTCTGCTATTATATGTTTCTGTGTTATATTCCAAAGATAACCTTGTTTCCGTGAGAACGGGAATTCGGGTCGTCTCAACGTGGTATCAGAGCTTTGGTTAAGCTTAGTTCTGGAATATAACATTTGAACGAACTCGTCAGAAATAGAACCAGTAGTGTTCTAGGACGGGTAACTCTATACAGATAGGATCAGCAATATCCTAGTATGAGTAAAGCAGAAAGAAATTACACCTCGATAGACACATTTACATTGAAGTATGTGTTTCTATATTTTAAACTATCTTTTCTGTGACCTGACACTTGATCTGCTATTTGCAGAAGTACTAGAAAAATGAGTGTCAGAAACAGAAGGAATACAGAACCCGATCTAGAGGCTCTATTCAAGAGATATCGAAATCTGGGTGGAGAAAAATTCTCGGGCAATGAATCTATTATTCAAACTCAAGCTTGGATGAGTTCTGTCGAAAGAATCTTTGAGCATATCCAGCTGAGAGATGACCAGAAACGGTTAGTAGCATCTTGGGCGCTCAAAGAAGAAGCTTTAATCTGGTGGGAAACAATCATCAAAAATAATCCAGAAGGTGATATCACCTGGGACAGATTCAAAGTGATTTTCCTAGAAAGATTTACTCCTCCCGAAGCAACCGAGAGATTATGTGATGAATTTTCTTATCTAATACAAGGAGATATGACTATCCCAGAATATCATAAGAAATTCAACGAACTTGCTCACTTTGCTCCTCATCTGATTCAAGATCCAAAGAGGAAAAATCTGAGATTTATTCATGGCCTGCAAAGGAAATACCAGAATAAAGTATTGGGGCATGTGAAGCTTCCTTTTTCAGAAATGATTTATATGGCTTATCAATATGAAGATCTAGATAAGAAAGGTATGCTACAGTACGAAGAGGAAGTCAGCTCTAGTAATAAAATTGAGTCTGAAACAGATCGTCCTGAGGCCAGTACAATATCTGAAGTCGGTAAGGAGCCCGAAGTAAATCGAAAAAGGGCAAGATCTGAAAAAGAACCTGCCACGACTGCCACATGCTCTAACTGCAATAAACAGGGGCATCTGACTAGGAAGTGTAAAACCTCGAAGAAGCGAAAGGAGGGTGGGTCTAAATCCAAGGGCAAGTATCCTGTGACTCGAGAATGCAATCTTTGTCATCAGGCCGGTCATATAAAGCGAGATTGCCGGCTGTTAAAAACGACCAAAATAGTTCAAGTAAATGAAGTAGCAGAAATGTCTGAGCCCTCAGCTAGTCCAGAAAGGCCAGATGTTTTAGAAGGCACGCTTACTGTCAAAAACATTCCAGTCAAAGTACTGTTTGACACAGGCGCGTCACGAAGCTTCATTTCCAAAGATGCAGCTAAGAAACTGGATTTGAATTTGAAGAAGCTCAAGGAACCAATGACTGTCCAGAATCCAGTTGGGGGTTCCATTGATCTCAGTTGGATTTGTGGAGTGCCGGTTTCCTTTTCTCGTTATCGGTTTCCTACCATCGCAGCCGTTATGAATTTTAAAGAGTTTGATCTTATCTTGGGGTTGGACTGGTTGACCAAATATGAAGCTGAAGTGAAATGCGCCGACAGAGTCGTAAAGGCGAAGATTAAATCAGGTGATTATATAACCATTCCCTGTGAAGGTCAGAATGCTAATAGAAAAGACTTCTGGGCAGCTTTGAATGTTTCTCCAGCCCAAATAGAAAATAGCCCTGAAGTTACGGAGGATATACCTGACCTCATTAAAGATATTCCTGTCGTCAAGAACTATGCGGATGTGTTCGAAGAAGTTGTTCGCTTACCTCCGCAAAGAGAAATAGATTTCAAGATTGCTTTGATTCCCAATGCAAGGCCGGTAGTTCACGCTATTCGAAGAATGTCCTTGAAAGAGAAGGAGGAATTGGACAATCAAACACGACAGCTAGTATGGAAAGGTCTGATCAGGCCTAGTTTCTCTGATTGGGGAGCAGCAGTGGTGTTTGTCCCGAAATCTGACGGTACTCTACGTCTATGTGTGGATTATCGAGATCTGAACAAACAAACAATAAAGAACAAATATCCATTGCCGCGAATAGATGATTTGTTGGATCGATTAAATGGAGCACAAGTATTTTCACGAATGGACCTAGCTACAGGATTCCATCAACTTCGAATTGCCGAAGAGTGTGTTCCAATGACAGCGTTTAGAGGCCCCGACTTATTCTACGAGTGGTTAGTAATGCCGTTCGGCTTATGTAACGCTCCTGCCTACTTCGTCGATCTGATGAACAGAGTATTCAGGGGAGTTTTGAATAAATTTGTTCTGGTTTTTATTGATGATATTCTAATCTTCTCTAAATCAAAGGCCGAACATGAAAAGCATCTGGAACAAGTGTTAGAAATTCTCAGACGGAATGTATTAAAAGCCAAATTTTCCAAATGTATCTTCTGGCAAGATGAAGTAAAATTTCTGGGCCACGTTGTATCGAAAGAAGGAATTGCTGTGGATCCAAGTAAAATCACGGCTGTTCAAAATTGGAAACAGCCCAGTACTCCCACTGAAGTCCGCAGTTTTCTCGGATTAGCTAGCTATTATCGGAAGTTCGTTAAAGACTTTTCGAAGATATCTGGTCACTTAACGAAGCTTACAAAGAAGCATTCTAAATTCAAATGGACTCAAGAGAGTGAGGAGGCTTTCGAAGAGCTGAAATTGAGATTAACGACAGCTCCAGTGTTAACCATCATTGATGGCAACCAAGATTTAAAAGTATGGACTGATGCTTCTAGAGAAGGCCTTGGCGCAGTGTTAATGCAAAGAGGCCAAGTAATTGCTTATGCTAGCCGTCAACTGAAGCCACACGAGAAAAACTATGTAACTCATGATCTTGAGTTATTGGCTATCATATTCTCTTTGAAAATCTGGAGACACTATCTTCTGGGCGAGAGATTTGAACTGTTTACAGATCACCAGTCGTTAAAGTATCTGTTCACTCAGAAGGACTTAAATTTGAGGCAGCAACGTTGGCTAGAGTTTCTTGCAGCATACGACTTTGAAATTATATATACTCCAGGGAAAGCCAATGTCGTGGCCGATGCGCTAAGCAGAAAGAATGTAATGATCGCCAGCTTTATTATCACGACATCCTTGATTGACAAAATATCTATTCTTCAGAAAGAGGATAACTTTATTAAAGATATGATCAAAAGGATTCAGAAAGGCGAACCCTCGTGTTTTCAAATAGATAACGACGAGACCTTGAGGCTAAAAGGAAGGATTTGTGTTCCTGACGTTCCTGAGCTAAAAAGGGAAGTGTTAGACGAGTGTCACAAGTCCAAGCTGAGTATCCATCCTGGTGTGGCTAAAATGTATAACGATCTCAAAAGAACATTCTGGTGGAAGGCTATGAAGAGAGACGTTTCAATATACGTTAGCCGATGCCCTACTTGCCAGCTAGTTAAAAGCGACCAACAGAAATTGGCTGGATTGTTACAACCACTAGAAGTTCCTGGTTGGAAGTGGGAGCATATCTCCATGGATTTCATTGATGGTTTGCCCAGGACCAGAAAGGGAAATGACAGTATTTGGGTGATCGTAGATCGCTTCACGAAGACCGCCCATTTTATACCTGTCAAATCAAATAGAACCGCTCAGAGTCTGGCGCAGATATACTTCAGGGAAATAGTTAGACTACATGGAGTGCCACTCAGTATAGTCAGTGATAGGGATACAATATTCACTAGCAAATTCTGGGAAGCATTTCAAGTCGAGCTGGGAACGAAGTTAAACTTGAGCACCGCTTATCATCCTCAGACAGACGGTCAGACTGAGAGGGTGAATCGCATTTTAGAAGATCTATTGCGGGCTTGTGTTATAGATTTCGGTGGATCATGGGAAGACCATCTGCATTTGGCTGAATTCTCTTATAACAACAGCTACCAGGCGAGTCTGACAATGTCGCCATTCGAAGCATTGTATGGTAGACCGTGCCGATCTCCTGCTTGTTGGGTCGAGCCTGGAAATAGACTTGTGTTGGGTCCTGATATGATTCGAGAAGCTGCCGACAAAGTCGATTTTATTAAGAAGCGATTACTCGCCGCTCAAAGCCGACAAAAGAGCTATGCCGATAAAAGAAGAAGAGATATATCCTTTGAAGTTGGCGACTATGTATATTTGAAAGTATCGCCGATGAGAGGAGTTATCCGGTTCGGTAAAACTGGAAAGTTAGCACCAAAATTCATTGGTCTGTTTCCTATTCTGGAACGGATCGGAACTCTCGCTTATAGGGTCAAACTACCTGACTGGTTGCCTGGAGTTCATGATGTATTTCATATATCTCAACTTCGAAAGCACGTTCATGATCCAGACTTGATCGTGGAAGAAGCAGCTCAGCAGGATATTGAAATTACTCCAGAATTAGCTGTGAGGCGAGAGCCGCTAAAGATCATCGGCAAAGAAACCAAAGAGCTGAGGAACAAGAAGGTTCGCTTAGTCAAAGTGCAATGGAGTGGAGATCCGCGAGATTGTACTTGGGAAACTGAGGAGAGCATTCAGAAAGCTTATCCCAGATGCCGAGTAGATATCTCTGATTGACTCCGGTGCAAGGTACATTTACCATACTTTGCATTACCATTTAATTCTCTATTCTGTTGCTATTTTCTTCCCATGGATGTGCACTATTTATTCTATACTCTGAAGGTTAGAAACAAATTGGTTATTGTGTTGTGTGTGATCGTTGATTTATCAAACCACTTTCGACTTTATTCCTTTTCGGGGACGAAAAGTTTTAAGTGGGGGAGATTGTAACGACCCAGAAAATCTGAACCAATTTAAAATTTTTAAATTGGCTAAAATAATGGATTTTAAATATTTTAAATAAATATTTTAAATAAAGGCGATGAAAACTGAGTTAAAATCGACATTTGAAAACCAATATAATTAATTATAATTATATATAGAATTGAAAATGGCGTGGCAGTTTCAAAAATTGAATTCAAACTTTTGTCGGACTGTATCGGGTGCAAAACAATCCGGATTTTAGTGAAACCAAAAATAATGGGATCTAATTGATAATATCTTTCTAACGAATCTGACCAATCGAAATTTGATAGCGGGAATCAAAAGATATGTCCAGTTGAAAATTCTGAATAGTCGCTATGGAATTCAGGCCCTTAAAAATGGACATTTTGCAAACGACCTCGGATTTCGACGAAACCACTTTTGTTGGATCCGCAGGGTCAAGTTATTGTTAGGTTTCAAATTTCATAATTTTTCGAATCAATATGTGAGCGTGGCAAAGGAAAACGCGTTTGACCGGTTTCAGTTGATTTTAATCGACTGGAAATTGGCCATTTTTCAAACGGTCTCAGAATTCAGCGAAACTAGTTTTGTTAGGACCGTATCGTCAATACGAAGCTAGAAAATATTTTTCTGGAATTTTTCTAGTCAGTATGTGGCTCCGGTAATTTGAAATGTACGTTTAAAATTCGATATAGCGATTTAAATGTAAATTCAACGGAAACTGATTGTAACGATTAAATCAGCTTGCGATACATATCCCATTGTGTTCGGAATGGGGGTTAAACGCTATGGACGACAGGCGGTGGGCCTCGTTTAGAGGTCATATGTAAAAGTCAACCTATTTGCAAAATTAAATAATTAAATAATAAAAAAAAAATCTATTTTCCCTCCTATACCTTGCCCCCCCCCCCCCCCGTAGCTCATTACCGATTCATATAAACAGAAATAAAAAAAAAAAGGGGAAAAACCCTAAGACTGGCGATCGACGCCCTGAAGCATCGCCGCCCCTCCGTCCGCTCTGCCTGTCCTCCCTCCCTCGATCGAAGACCCAAAACCCTCGAAGCCGCCGACCCTGACATCGAGCAGCCCCCCCGAAGCAGCGACGCCACCGCCCGCCTTCAGCCGCCCCCTCGAAACCTCCGACGAACTGCAGAAACCCCCCCCCCCCTCTGTAAGTTTCTTTTGCTTTGTTATTTGATTTATTTTTTTTTAGATTTTAAAAACTGTGTTAAATAGAATTAAAAACTGATTTTGTTAAAAGTAAAAAAAACTGAATTTTTAAAAGTAAAAAACTGAATTTTTAAAAGTATAAAAACTGAAATTTTTAAAAGAGTAAAAAAACTGAAATTTTTAAAAGTATAATACTGAAATTTTTAAAAGTATAAAACTGATTTGTTTTAAAAATAAAAACTGATTTGTTTTAAAGAATAAAAACTGATTTGTTTTAAGAATAAAAACTGATTTGTTTAAAGAATAAAAACTGATTTGTTTTAAGAATAAAAACTGATTTGTTTTAAAAGAATAAAACTGATTTTAAAAAGCAATTTAAAAACTGATTTTTTAAAAGATTAAAACTGATTTTAAAAAGCAATTTCAAAACTGATTTTCCGAAAGTATAAAAACTGATTTTTTGAAAAAAAAAGTTTTAATTTCAAAGAGAAAAAGGTTTGAGCTTTAGAATGGAAAAAGATTTGAACTTTAAAAAGAAAAATCAGATTTTTATATATTGAAAGTCGAAGTAAAAATTCGATTTTTATATATTGAATAACATAGTAAAAATTCGATTTTTATATATTGAATAACATAGTAAAAATTCGATTTTTACATATGTAGAGAATACGGGCGAAAGCGACAGAAAGGCGAAGATTTCTCTAAGGAAGTGTCGTAGAGTTGGATAGCTATTGGTGAGATTTCTGATTTAAAAATATTATATATGTGTTGAAGTAGAAGTGAATTGCTATATATAAATAAATATATATCTATATATATATATATATATATAAATACGGCCCCTCGTCCACAAACCATGGACGATATTTATTGGTTGAAATTGTTGTGAAAATTGATTGATAGCGAATGATTGTTTGGGATTGTTTGTGATTGATATTGGTTGATTGTGGTTTAAAAATACCCGTTTGTGGTTGAAAAATATTTGGTTGAAACCACATAGGATTAGTTTGTGGAAATGAAATAAATATATACATGCCGCCTGCGTGCGAACTAGATGCATGATCCCCATTGTCAAAAACCGCGAGGTTTTAAGGTAGAGCGAGGAGCCGTACTAGGGACGGTGCCGGTTTAACTACCCTGTCGTTATGCTGCCGAAATTTTGAATAATATTTGTGTGTTTGAATTATTTTCATATGCTTAAACTATATTTATTCAATGTATAGAAAACATTCATGTGTTGAAGTGATATTCATTCGTTGTTTAGAAATTCATGTGTTGAATGGTATTCATATTTTGAAATAAATTGTTCGATAATAAAAATCACATTTTTATCTATATATAAAAACCATAGAAAACATTCATGTGTTGAATTGATATTCATTCGTTGTTTAGAAATTCATGTGTTGAATGGTATTCATATTTTGAAATAAATGGTTCGATAAAAAAAATCACATTTTTATCTATATATAAAAACCATAGAAAACATTCATGTGTTGAATTGATATTCATTCGTTGATTAGAAATTCATGTGTTGAATGGTATTCATATTTTGAAATAAATTGTTCGATAATAAAAATCACATTTTTATCTATATATGAAAACTATAGAAAACATTCATGTGTTGAATTGATATTCATTCGTTGTTTAGAAATTCATGTGTTGGATGGTATTCATATTTTGAAATAAATTGTTCGATAATAAAAATCACATTTTTATCTATATATAAAAACTATAGAAAACATTCATGTGTTTAATTGATATTCATTCGTTGTTTAGAAATTCATGTGTTGAATGGTATTCATATTTTGAAATAAATGGTTCGATAATAAAAATTACATTTTTTTTCTTTTTATTGTATGCATAAATCGTTGAAATGCGAAGTGTTAAAAATAGCCACTTGTTCAAAATAAACATATATGAGATGAAATATTCATTAATTAGCTAATGAAATGATTTGCACCTATTTATGTAACATTAGAATGAATGGTGTTTTTAAACCAAATAGAAATCAAATATGAAGTCGAATAGAAATTGATAAATGATAAGAACTATATATATATGTACATGCAATATTCATTGAACAGGTTATAGCAAAGGGGCTAGAGAAGAGGAATAAAATTTTGTGCCCGACAAATAGGTACACATTTACTGATTTGTTTGGGTGATGATTTTGAGCCTGTTGGCTAGCCGCTTGGCTTTTTTCTTTTTCTTTTTGAGATTAGAAGGACCGGGAACGCTATTTGCGATTTCCCGATGCTCCCGGTGCAGGGGAGGTTATGGCGAAATTTTTCCAAAATTTAAGGCGTTAGAAAAATATTTGAAGTTAAAACGATATGGAAATCATTGAATGAACTATATTTATATAAATATATAAATATAAATAAAATTAAAACGAAACGAAGCCGTGCAGTTCGTGTTTTGAAACCGTGTTTTCAAACAACTAGTACGGGAAATCCGACCATTGGATTTTCCCGAAACCTCAACCGTCGGGTTCGCCTTGGAATAATCTTTCCAACGGCACCAACCTTGTAAAAATCCAACGGTTGGATTGTCTGGAATGTTTAATTCAAATTTGAAGAAAAACAGGGCCAGAATCGATTTTATTTATATATAAATATAAATAGAATTATATTTAATCGAATAACGACGCTGCAGTTCGTATTTTGAAATCGAAATTTCAAACGATTGTACCGGGAGATCCGACCGTCGGATTTTCCCGAAACTGGAACCGTTGGATTCGTTTTGAAATACCTTTCTAATGATGTAAATTTTGTGAAGATCCAACGGTTAGATTTTCAGATATGTGTAAATCAATTCTGAAGAAAAACAGCGCTACGGCCGCCTTATGGCCCGAAGCGTCGTTTTGAATAAAATAGCTATTTTAAAATAAATAAAAATAGCGATAAATAGTTATAAAATATCATAAGCGATATGGAATGGAAATAAACTGAATTTGCTTGATTTAGGTTGTATTTGATGGTTGAATGTGTTTGGTGTGAAAATTACATTAAAGAACAATATTGGTGTTGTCGAATAATTTAACCATTGAAATAAATTGATTTGAAATTCTAAATATACGTGAATTATTTGAAAAGGCCGAGTTAATTCTCATTTCGAATAATTGAACGACGATTGAAAGTCGAAGATGAAGACGGTGGTCGAAGACCGGAGATCTTCACCTCGTTTGGATGGTAACCGAGGTCCTGATTGGGAGGCATCCCGAAATATGGATAATGAGTGGTGATCGTCCAGACGTACGTGGTGATCGATGGGTTTGCGAGGTATTTAGTGCCTCCGGTTTCGTTCAGACCCAGAACGGACTTGTAGATGGACTGTGTGTCTGACATTGGAGTTTATTCTGTGTTGATTTATTTCTGTTAAATATACATCTGTTTGGCGGCGGAGAATTTATTCTTTTGCTTAACGCCCTTCTCTGAGACGTACGAGCTCAGAGGTTGTATATCGATGGACATCAATCACATGGCGTGAATTGCCTGTGTGGCATGCTAAGATGCAGTGATCAGGGCTTCTGTTGAAAAGCAAAGTCTTGTGGTGATGATCAAAGCACCGCCTGTGTGGCGTAGCTTTGTGTATAACGTGAATTCGCGAGCCTCACACCCCGGTATGAACCAGAAACGGGAGAAAGGACCTCAGGGAGGGCCTACGTTTCCTCCTAGCTAAAAGTGGCGTCAGTGGTTTTACACGCCCTGACGAGTTTGACTTATGTGGTTGTTGCTGTTGCGAGGCGCCTCGGTTAGATCGGACGATCCGGGTCCGATGGAGTCATTCGTTGGCTCGCTTACGCCCCAAAGGGCGGCGAAACGTAGTGCTCAGGCATTTTAATCCACTCCGTGTGGACCGGCCCTGACGATCCAAGGCTTGCCTGCGCGCTTGCCTGAGACTCGGGCTAGGCAGTCTCGAATTCGGTAAGGACTATCTTTTGCCTTGGTTCATGACGGAAATCCAATTTCCAAATACGACATCGTGCGGTTTTGATTGTATACCTATATATGGCGACATAGTGGTATGGGGCATTAATGCCGTCTATGATTGATAGTTATGATTTGAAATTGTTTTCAAAACATATAAACACTAGCAATAATATCAAATGCCTTTGTTTTATTCGTATCAAGCATATCTTGGCCGTTATAAGGTAAAAACTCTATCCTCCGGTTTGCGTTGCATTGTGTGATGGGAACTGAGTCTTATAACGGCTTCATTTTTATAAAAAGCATAGCGATGTTTAAAAGAAAGATTTGTTTTAAAGCACTGGCAATCCAATGGAGTAAACCCGTTCCACGAAAGTGGCGTGGTCCTGTGATTAGCCAATTATATATATGTGTTGAGTGGATTTCTCATACCAGTCCCATGACTGACTCGTAGTTTGTTTCACTCTCAAACTCGGGTGCCCCTTTTTCCACACGGGCAGCCTTGTATTCAGGTTTAGCTGGTTCTTTCTGGATAGCTGGAGCTGAAGATGGATTCTATCATTTATTTCCTTTTATGCTGTTCAGCTCCTATTGTACATATTTTGTTTATTTCCGCTGTAGACATTTATGTATAGCTGAACTGTATTTGTACTAAGTAAGGTCCTGTATACTGTGTAACTCTGATGATTACTTTTTCCAGTATATTTTGTTGTTCATTCTGGTGTATTTATTTAATTCTGTTCTGCTATTATATGTTTCTGTGTTATATTCCAAAGATAACCTTGTTTCCGTGAGAACGGGAATTCGGGTCGTCTCAAGGCGACACCTATGGAGGCAGCTAGGAGTCCAACTACCATATTATGAATAAACGTTGTAATTAGAATAGGTATAACGAACTGGAATTTTCGACTCCGAAAATCAACACAAACTACCATGTTAACTATTCGGACATCGGAAATACCTGATCATTAATAGAAAGAAGTTCGAGGGTAAGAATAGATAAGATAGAAAGTTAGAATAGAAGAAGAAGAAGATCACCACAGAACAGAATCAAAGTAATACAAATTTCACAACGGAACGAATAAAATATAATACATAACATAACTTTGCAAATTTGGCTTAACAACTTGACTGCCCGTACAAATTTGGGCACCCAAGAGTTTAGGGAAAACAAAATAAACTCTAGGTAAGTCATGGGACTGGTGTGACTAAACTCAAATCATTTGGTTTAACTTTTCAAAATCCCTTTCAAAAGAAAAGATAATCGTAAGACCGATCCACACATAAACACAGACGGTTTTTTCCTTACGATAACCCAAAACAGTTTTGGAAATCAATACTTTTCTGATATTATAATAATGTCTAATCACAAGTAATTAACAATCTAGCAGAACGCTTGCATCTCACGTTCCACATATATAGTATACAAACAAAACCGCGGGCGCTTATTGGAGATTGGATTCCAACTACGACAAGGTATGGGACCACCTGCCGATATTGTATCTCTAGAGGCGAATACACTGGGTTCAATAAGAACATCTTGCAACCCGGCCCACACATGACCGATCACTCATTTCGCTTGAGTGTATCGAATGTATATCACCAACGGGTTGGAGCTACCCACCGTTTCCCAAAAAGGGACATCATCGAATAGATAAAAGAATGAAATGGATTTTCTCTAGATAGGTGATATACACCCTAATGGGAGCGACCCACTTAGCCATGCTGCCTGCCCGATTTCTGTCATTTCCCGGTTGATAAGGCTTGAGGTCATCACGTATCTTTTGACAGATCATACATTCATTTACTTTGAATGCCACATCGTCATACCCGCCAAATCACAAATTGATTTCCCCAAAAATACCACGGGTATAAAGCTAAGAGAAACGAATTCCTCCGCTGTGACGAAAAAGAATTTCGCTCGATCCGAATCAGTCGCTAAACCGATCTAGACCGTTCGAAACGCCTGATCGTTTTGAGAACACGACAAAATAGAACGCAGACGGAAGAACATTTCTCATTGTATATTACAACAATGCATTAGATTACAAGAATATACAGAGTATGAATAAATATTACACAGAAATATCAGAGATTTAAATTACATTTAAATACATAGCAGTGGAAAATAATACAATACACAACTAGAAGAGATATACGGATACAAAGCTTTCCGGATATCATTCCAGCTATAAACCAGGATCCTGTGAATATAAATCTGCAAAACCAAAACTACTAGCTGCCCGTGTCAAAATAAGGGCACCCAGAGTTTAGGTTAAAACAATAAACTCCAGGTCAGTCATGTGACTGGTGTGAGAACTAAAACAGTTATTATTCTTTATTTTAAAGTTAGGTAAATCAAGGGACCACGCCGTATAACACGGAACGGGTTTCCTCCAAAGAATACCAGTGCATAAACAAACAGCGCAATGCTAAATAAAGAAAAATGAAGCTATTATAAGACCCAGTTCCCATCACACAATGCAACGCAAGCCGGAGGATAGGGTTTTTACCTTATAATAGCCAAGAATGCTTGATACGTTTAAAACAAATCATGTGATACTATTATAAGTGCATAGTGTATAAAAACAACTTCAAATCATAAGTATCAATCATAGGCGGCATAAGCGCCCCATCCCACTATGTCGCCATACTAGGCTCTACAAATAAAACTGCAAATGTCACGTATTTGGAAATTGGATTTCCATCTATGAACCGAGGCAAAAGATAGTCCTCTACCGATTCGAGACGCTCTAGCCCGTGTCTCAGGAACACCCGCAACTGCCCCTTGGATCGTCAGGGCCGGTCCACCGATGTGGATTATTATGCCTGAACACTACGTTTCCCCACCCTTTGGGGTGTAAATGAGCCAACGAATGACTCCATCGGACCCGGATCGTCCGATCAAACCGAGGCGCCTCGCAACAGCAACAACCACACAGGTGAAAAGTATATAAATGTCAGGGCTAGTAGGTCACTGACACCACCCTAGCTAGAAGGAAACGCATGCCCTCCCTGATGTCCTCTCCCGTTTCTGGTTCACAACCGGGGTGCGAGGCTCGCGAATTCACGTTGCACAAAGCTGTGCCACACAGGCTGTGCTTTGATCATCACCACATGACTTTGCTTTTCAACAGAAGCCTCGATCAATTACATCTTAGCATGCCACACAGGCAAACCACTCTAAGCAACCGATATCAGTCACACAGAATGAAATCCAATGTCAGACACACAGTCCATTTACATGTCCGTTCTGGGTCTGAACGAAACCGGAGGCACTTTCCTCGCATATCCATCGATCTCCAAGCACATCTGGACGACCACCGATTGATTCCCTCATCTTGGGTGTACAGCCCAATCAAGATCATCAGTAATCACCCAAACGATGTGGAGACTTCCGGTCTTCAACCACCGTCTTCATCTTCGACTTATCGTCGTATCAGTTATTCAGAATGGGATAAACCCGGTCTTTCCGAATAACTCGCGTATATTTTAAATAAGTGTTACACAAACACAACATATGCCTCATTCCAATTCATCAGTCACTAACCGTAAATTAATCAAGAGAATAATTTCCCAAATATTAACCCCGAAGGCCGAAACCAACATCAGATCAATATCCAGAAAACCATTCTGCTTGGCTAACCGACAGTTAGTTTCTAAATTTCACATTCATTGGGAAAGGTTCCCATTAATTTTTTCCAAGATAAATTCCTTGAATTTATTCTTTAATCATCTTTTGAATTTCGATTCAACTAGTCGGGATTAACGAACCTTACCGAAGTAATCATTTGTTTTAATTTCCCAATCCCAACCTATTCATCCCATGTAGTAAAACTGGTTATACTTCATATCTAACACCACGGTGTTATCGGTAAATTCAATTACCATTTCACGTTCCAATCTAATTAAAGATTTAACTAACGCCTGGAGCAAAACTGGTGATACTCCATTTCGATTATTTCAATCTAATTAAAGATTCATTAAAACTCCACTTAGTTTTAATCTTTGACTGGGTTAAAGAATCAGTGTCATTTAAAACACGGTTCACGGTAAACCCAAAATCACCTTCCATTAATTATCGGGTTAAAGAACAAGTGTTATTTAAAACACTGTTCACGATAAACCCAAAAATCAATACTAATTCGATTCCAATTAAATATTATTTAATTGGTACACTTCATTAAATCTAAATAAAAAGATTTAATCTTCTCTCAATTGGGTTCAAGAACAATGTTAACAAAGACACCATTCACGACAAACCCAAATCACATTTGACATTAAATACAAGGCTCTGAATAGAAAATATACCTGCTTATATTCAATATCAAATTCTACGACCAACAAATATCGTATTGGAAATAACGATATATATATATCTTTCAAATTCCCATAACAATATCTGTATCCTCACGAAATCCAACATCGAAATATTCCGAAGACAATTTCGATTCAAATCCATTCCAATATAATTATTGGAAATTCTGGTTATTTTCAGAACCATTTCAAATCCAATTTATTTATTTAAAAATAAATAGAATTATTATTCTAGTTCAAAACTAGTTCATTTCGACAAAAATCTATTTTTATCTTTTCAAATATGGGATTTTTCATCCTAATTCTTTCTAAATCATTTCTTATGATTTTACACAAATTATTACTATTTTTAATAATTTTATCAAGGCCCGTACAGTCGATTTCCATCAACGGCCATCGAACTGCACTTATAGCGACCTTTTCCAAATTTGATTTGGACGTATCTCCAAATCCAACCGTTAGATTTCAAATTTATAATATTCGTTAGAAAGCTCTTTTCGATACGAACACAACGGTTCCGGTTTTAGGAGAATCCGACGGTCGGATCTCCCGTAATATCCGTTCGAAGTCAATGGTCGAAATTCGCGAATTGCCGCGGCGCGGCGCATTCTATTCAGGCCATTATATTATATATATAATATATATATAATATATACTTCGTCGATTTCCTTTCGAAATGAATTTTATAAATCGTTTCAAATTCGTTTTCAAGACGGTTTAAACTTCATATTCAATTTCAAATCAAAATTGAATATTCCAATATAAATTCATTTTAAATTCCTTTCAAACGATTTAAATTCAAATTGATTTCTAATTCAATTTCAGTTCGTTTTTCAATTCAATTTAATTTCAATTCGAATTCATTTCTATCTGATTTCAATTCGACTTCATTTCTATTCGAATTTCAAATCATTTCAGTGTATTTCGAATTTCAAATCAATTCAGTTTAATTCGAATTTCAATTCACTTTAAATATAATTCGAATTTCAATTCATTTCAATATAGTTCGAATTTCAAATCTATTCAATATTCATTGAAGAATGAATAAAATCGATATAAATATCGTTCACGTCAAAATGGCGTCAATCTAACCAACACGGCTTCATATGTTTCTATTTTCAAATATTCTATTTCAAATAATGCTATTTCAAATATTTCTATTTCAAATATTTTTATTTCGAAACTGGATTGAGGCCCAATCAATTACCATATAATGTTAATTATATGGATTTTCTACAACACATGTATATATCAACAACGATGAATAATCAACCATCATCCAAAGTGCATTCTACACTGTATAAGCATCAAATATAAATATTCAACGCTTATAACAGTCTGTCAATCAATCAATCGACATACAGCTAATTATTGGGACTAGTGTATGTCATATATCATCCCAATACCCGTGTGGGGTTTCAAACAATCAAACACAGATTTTATTTGTGCAGTTGGGCGATGTGTAAAATTTATCGTCCCAATCAATATCAGTCAAATGTGTGTATATAAACAAATCGTCTGATTTGTTTCTTTTTATTTCATTTCATATGCACGTTAAAAATTCTATTTTTAACTATAAAATATTTTTAACTATATAAATATTTTATTTCATTTCACATCACATCACACAATCAACTACACATCAAAATCAAACAAACAAGCATACAAGCCGTCCATGGTCTGTGGACGACGGGTGTCGGGTGCTACTAAACACCGTCTGCATCCTAGTATATATTTATAACTAGAAAAATTAAATTGAAAGGTGGGAAGTTCTCACAGATAGCTAATCCAATACGCCACGACTCTTCTTATGTAGAAATCTTCGTCGTTCTTGCCTCTTGTCACTTTCGTTGCCCGTATTCTCTACAGATGTAAAAATCGAATTTTTACTTCGCTATTCAATATATAAAAATCGAATTTTTACTATGCTATTCAATATATAAAAATCGAATTTTTACTTCGCTATTCAATATATAAAAATCGAATTTTTACTATGCTATTCAATATATAAAAATCACATTTTTACTTCGTTATTCAATATATAAAAATCACATTTTTACTTTGTTATTCAATATATAAAAATCACATTTTTACTTTGCTATTCAATATATAAAAATCGAATTTTTACTTTGCTATTCAATATATAAAAAAAATCGAATTTTTTTACTTTGCTATTCAATATATAAAAATCGAATTTTTACTTTCTCTATCCTATAAAAATCATATTTTTAATACTCTACTTATGTAAAAATAATATTTTTAACCTTTCTATATTATAAAAATTATATTTTTAACCTTGCTATATTATAAATATTATATTTTTAACCTTCCTATCTTATAAAAATTATATTTTTAATATCTCTACATTATATAAAAATCACATTTTGATTTCTATACACATGTAAAATTTAAAACTTTTCTCTAGTTATTCTTGTATATAAAAATTTAAACATGATTTTAATAAACAAAGTAAATCAGATCTTATAATGTATTTAAAAAAAACATATACTCACAATTTTTGATCGCTAGCAAGGTTGAAGCTCGCTGGTGGTCGCAGTGGAGTCGATGGAGTGTTTTGGGGCGGGGACAGCGGTGTTCGTTTTAGGGCCTGGGGGTTTCAAATGGGAAAGGAGGGAAGCAGGGAGGGTCGGAGGGAGGAGGAGGGTGCAGCGACAGCCAGGGGGCCAGGGAGGCAGTGCTGATGTGGTTGTGGGCTGTAGGTGATTGGCGGCGGCGTCTCGTCGATTTGGGGATCGACTGGTCGGAGAGGAGAGGGAGAAGCAAGGGGAAGGAAGGAGGAGCAACGCAGAGAGGGGGGAATGACCTGCGGTAGCGCGTCGGAGGCGGCGCTGGGGCACGATCGCCTGGCGGCGGTTTGGGATGAGGAGCGGCGGGTTTTGGGTCCTGAAGGGGTAGCGGTTTTTTTTTGACTGGGCTGACCATATGAGAGAGAGAGAGGGGAGAGATATATTTTATTTTATTTTCCACCAACAAGTAACTTTTTATTTCGAACACGAAACAAAACCCACCGCCTGTCGCCCATAGCTAATTACCCCCATTCCGAACACAATGGGATATGTATCGTATGCTGATTCGATCGTTTCGATCAGTTTTCGTCAAAATCAACATATAACTCTATATATTGAATTTGAACGCGCATTTCAATTTACCGGGGTCACATACGAACTCTATAAATCCCAGAAAAATATTTTCTAGCTTCGTATTGATGATACGGTCCTAACAAAACTAGTTTCGTTGAATTCTGAGACCGTTTGAGAAATGGCCATTTTCTAGTCGATTAAATTCAACTGAAATGGTCAAAACACGCTTTCCTTTGCCACGCTCACATATTGATTCGAAAAATTATGAAATTTGAAACCTAGCAATAATTTGACATCACGGACCCAACAAAAGTGGTTTCGTCGAAATCCGAGGTCGTTTGCAAAATGTCCATTTTTAAGGGCCTGAATTCCATAGCGACTATTCAGAATTTTCAACTGGACATATCTTTTGATTCCCGCTATGAAATTTCAATTTTTCGGATTCGTTGGAAAGATTTTCTCAATTAGATCCCATTATTTTTGGTTTCACTAAAATCCGGATTATTCTGCACCCGGTATGTTCAATTGAAGTTTGAAATCGAATTATCGAACTACCGCGCCATTTTCAATTCTATTTATAATTATCTATAATTATTTATATTCTAACGACGACGTATATAATATATACGTTCGAATTCTATAAAAAAATAAATTTCTCGTCGATATTATTTAAAATAATTCATTTTAAATGTTCAAAATTCACTAAAATTGCCCAAATAAAATTTTTAAACTGGCCCAGATTTTCGGGTTGTTACATCCGCCACCAAACGTAAGTACGTTTTAAAGAGATCAAGTTACGCGACCCGTTAGATATACTCTGTCAGACATTCATCCTTTCACGTTGTCCTGGGACTGGACAAATCCGAAGGCACTATTCTGTAAACAGGATAGCCCTTGCATAACTCCGTCTTCAATTTATTATATTTGATCGCAACGCTAACGTCCATATAGAGGAGTTTTCAGATAATGAATATGATCCCAGTCTCTCCGTATTGACGACGGAATACTAGTCAAAAACTTCGATAGTCGGTGATTTAACTATCAAAGAAAAATAGGTGTACAACCAACGATCTTATTTCGAGATAGAAATCCGATCGATCAATCATCAATCAACATTAATCTCCTTTAATTAAATTAATCATTTATTTATTCATTTCGCGTTTCTATATATTTGTAAATTCCTATTTTTAAAATTTAGGAAATATATGTCATCAATCATTGGAAAACATTTCCATCTCTGTTTCACGTATCACTGTCATTCCAGTATTCTTTCTCATCAACATTTCATTTTCTATGATTAGAAAAAATCTCTGATTTTATTTGGAAAATGTTTCCAAAATTTATACATTTGATTTAAACAGATGTTTAAATAAAACATCACTAAGCCAATTTAAACCATTACACTCATTAACTAAATTTACTTAATCAATCTTCACTATCGAACCTTACCTATCCCTTAGTTAAAAACGAAGTCAATCAATAAGGGGTATAATTACCTCTCAGACCTTAACTGAACAACATTCCTAACCTCGAAATAGACAAAGTTCAACTTGTAAATCTTTAACAACTTCCTTACGTAACTCGAATTCTATTTATGAATCTACTTCTTTATTTTAAAACGTTGATTATAACTATAGCGCTATAATCCCTTCTTCTTAAATATCCAACTTCAAAATATAACTTTTATTCATTAATTTAACTAAATATCTAAACCGCTAATTTATTAATAAATAAGTAAACCTTGATTAAAAACGGAAAGTAAATATTACTTTCCCGAATTCGATATAATTGAATTCAATGTATAATTCTCTTTTTCGAATAATCTCTATTCGATAACTCCTCTCAAATAAACTATGTTCGATAACTCTTTCTTCGAATAACTATATTCAATAACTTTTTCTTCGAATGATTTACATTCGATTAACTTTCTACGAATGATTTACATTCGATTAATCTCTTTTCGAATAAACTATATTCGATTAACTCCCTTAATTCTATTCGAATAAACTATTTCGAATAACTCCTTTGGATTAACCCGGTTTGATTAACTCATTTTGACTAACTCAACTCGACTAACTCAACTTGATTAACTTACTTGATTAATTCAACTTATTTAACTCAACTTATTTAACTAAACTTATTTAACTCCTATCTAATAACTAATATTCGATTAATTTATATTCGATTAACTATGTCTGTTTTAACTTTATTTCGAATGGCTAATATTTGATTTAACTCCATTCGTTTGACTCTAGATCGTAGCGATCACAATGGTTACACCTAATTCCCTCAGGAAACATCCGACCGTCGTAGGCTATCTGCAGCCCTGCGAATTACGCTAGCAGTCGTACGAAATGCCGACTCATCCTGAATAACTATGTTTGACTAACTCTATCTCAAATAACTATATTCGATCAACTCTAATTGAATAACTAATACTTAGTTAATCCCAATTCGATTAACTGTGTTCAGTTAACTCTAATTCGATTAATTCTAACTCTAATCAATTAATTCTAATTGATTAACCCTAATCAATTACTCTATTCAAATAACTAATATTCGATTATCTCTCTTTCATTTTGATTAACACATTTTGATTAACTCCAACTGATTAATTCTACGTTTATTCAGTTTCAAATATCAATGTTGAAATCGATTCTTACTTCTCTATATAAGTCCTGACTTATATATTCTATTTATCCAATGATAAACATTTCATTTGATTTATAAAATATTATTTATAAATTTATTTTCTCAATCTATCGGCCAGAATAGATTCTATTTAAAATCTTCGCTTTAAATCCATATCATGTTGTACCCGTGTGCGAAGCACGGGTCTAAACCTTTCAAATGTAAAATTCTCTTTTTATACAATTCTAGTCACTTTTCAAGTAGTTCCTTTTATAATCTATTTATTTACAAAATAAATCCCTTTTTGATAATTCTATTTATTTTATAAAATATTTTCTTTTTTATAAAATCTATTGATTTTATAAGTAATTCCTTTGATAATCTAACTATTCCCTTTCTATTTGTTTTACACATATTTCCCTTACTATTCTATTTATTTTCAAATAAATATCCCTTTTCAATTCTATTTGTAAATAGTTTACAAATATTTCTTTTTCAATTCTATTTGTAAATGCTTTACAAATATTTCCCTTCAATTTTATCTATTTGATTAACAAATAAATATTCTTTTTAATCTATTTATTTTCTAAATAAATATTTTCTTTTTATAAAATCTTTTGATTTTATAAATATTTCTTTTTCTATATAACATTGAAATTTCCCTTTTTAACATTCCAGTATTCCTTATGGTAGTTAATGTACCATATAAAATTTGATCGGTATCATTCCAACATACAAAATCAACAACAGATTTCATATCACATCATATAACACAATATATGAAAAACAGTAAAATAAATGTTGAGGAACCCAGTTGGGTTCCTCCGACCTGTTTCCCTGCAACCACAGATGTTAAACAATAAAATTAACATCAATTTCATTTCACTATGAAGTATTCTGCTAAACAGAATCAATATTTGATTAACGATTTATATCTATATCGTTATCTATATTTTAAATCAACTGACTAGCAGTTCAAGCAAACAACCAACACATAGCAAACAACCATCATTGATAAATTCTAAAAATATTTTATAAAAATATAAACTGAGCAGAGTTAGTGAGATTACTCACATTGGACGGTGATCGTTAAATAACGAAAATTGGTCATTGATTCGATTCAGGCATTTAATTTCACCATAAATCCAAACGAGCCCCAATTCACTCTCGGTCAGTTCCATGGTGTAGCCACCGTCCCTACGATCCTAACGGATCTTGTTTCGCATGATTCTGATAATGTATGGGCAAGTTATTAAATTTACAATTTTAAACGCATTTAAAACAATTACTAACCTATAATTAATTAATTAATTTCAAATAAAAACTTAACCATTCTTAATCCTTGCTAAGCCGCCTCTCTAATCCTTTCTCCCCCAATACCAGAATACCGAATACTCGTTCGTTGCCCAAGCCATTACCAACATTTCTTCATCCAATGCTCTCGCTCCTCTTCTCGATAAATTCACCAAAAATAACTAATATTCCCCTCATCATTTCCTCTTTCAACCAATACCTAAATTGAACAACCCGTGCTTCTATTTAAATCACGATGGAAACCTGGAAACGCAAGAGGAAGTTCGCGTGTCTCATTTCACAATCGTAATCCACCAAACATCACGAGAAAACACCAACTGAAGCCACAAACACCACCCAACATCCAGTTCTTCGATCGATGCTCCGAGGTCCCCAGATTTGATAACCCTAATTTTCCGTGTTTAAAAGCTGAACTCCAGAAATGATGTCGAACTGAGAAAAACATATACAGCAAAGAAGCTCTTCCTTTGCTGATTCCATATGAACCACTCGTTTGATTTAAGGAATTATTTCCCATTTGTTTAGGATTTATGAAGCTCGCAATTTTTCTAAAGAACAAGGAAAAGAAGACGGCGGAAATTTTATTGACCAAGGGAAAATTTCTAGTTTTATAAAACCTTAGGGACTACTTATAGGAAAATAAAATATTTTTATATTTACTATTTTATTGATTTATAATGAACCGTTACTTTCATTTAGCGTTTAAAAATTCGTATGATCACATACAATACCCAAAAATCACGAAACTGGACTTGTGGCTACAGTTTGACATTACGAACCCAACGAAACTGGTTTCGTCGAATTCTGACTTCGTTTGCTCACACAGCGTATTTTAAAGTCAAATTATCGACTGTATTTCACATTAAAATCCCATATGGCCACATACGGACTCTAAAAATCATGGAAATTGAAATCTAGTAATAATTTAATATTGTGGATCCTACTAAATTAGTTTCATCGAATTTTGAGGTCGTTTGCAAAACTGGCTATTTTTAAAGCTCTAAATAACCCATTTAAATACATAAATATATTTAAAAACAGTTCAATTAAATATTTAAAAATAAATGTTGTCGTATATATATTCATAGTGGAATACCATACAGCTCCACTAGGATTTATAACTCGATATTTCAAATCCACTGTTACATCGATATTCGATTTATATTTAAAAATCCATTTTAAAATATAAATAAACCGATATAAATTATAAAGGAACTCCATAGCAACTTTTCTAAATTTTGTTTTGGACATAACTCAAAATCTATGCAATGAAATCTCGATTTTTCTCTTCCACTAGAGAAATATACTTCACCAGCTCCTAACGTTTCTTGTTTCACATAAATCCGACTTAAAACGGACCCTGTATATTCAGTTGAAGTTCAAATTGCCAAATAGCGAACTACCGCGCAGCCATTTCAGGCTCGATTTTTAATTATAATATAATTATACATTCAACTGTCGTTCAAATAATATATTCGTTATTCTAATTCAATTTTAAACTGAATTAAATATCACAGGTGATCCAATTAATACCATACTGTGAATTCCACTTTTTCTAACTATTTCAGAATTTAAATATACTATTATATTTTTTATTTTAATTAAATATTCAATATTATTAAATTTTGGTCATTTTAAATAACCAAATCATTATTTAAATAATTAAATAAATTATTTATATACCGTAAAAATATGGGTCGTTGCATTATTCCCCCCTTAAATAAATTTCATCCTCGAAATTGCTAAGGTAGAGAACAAACCCTATTGACTAGTATGAATTTATTTGTTTACTTATCAACTTCAATTTCAACTGAACCAATTTATTTTCAATTAAAATAGTAATTAATTCTTATCAACGAAAATTTTCTAAAATCCTGAAAATTTTCTAACACCGAAAAATTTCGCCAGCACCTCCTTTGTACCGATCAATAGTTCAAACCCAAACTCGCCTCTCTAGGCCTTCTCCAATCCAAAAGAAAATCAAATAGCCAAGCGGCTTGCTAAATCGGCCCATAAATCACCAAATCTATAAAAATAAACGTGTACCTTTTTGTCGGGCATATCATTAAATCCTTTCCATCTGTTACCAATCGATTTCCAATAAAATTCCAATTTGTTTTTATCCACAAATCAAACCATTCGCTTATAACTAAGCCAATTTCCATTATCAATTCCAAATTCTTACGACATCAATCCAACCTACTCGATATCATTATAATCTAATTCAATTCAATTTTTACATAATTAACTTCAATTTAATTCCAATTTGCTTTTGCAAATTTCAATTCAATTTGGTTTTAAATCAAACAATCTCTCCTTGGGAATTTTAAATAACTTTGCTTTCCAAAAATCAAATATCCCTTTTTGAAATTCAAATCAACTTGCTTTTCTTAAAACAATTCAAAAATCATCTCTTTGGTAGTAATCCGTCACTTACACACTCGAAAATGAACACCGATGATGCAGCTGTCATCATCGGAACCTATTTTCCAGCGATCGAAGTGAGTTCAATACTATATCCCTTTTTTAAAACCATTTCTAAACACTTCCATTTTGAAATACGTTTCAAAATATCATTTACAATGCTTTAAAACAATTTAAAATCTCCCAGGATTTTAAAATTCTCTTATATCCAAGCCATATTCATTTACAACCACTTACTCAAATTTCCAGGGTTTTAATTTCAATTCTGATTTAAATTCAGATTTAATTCACTTCGTAGCACTTATACGAATTCTACTTGGTTATATATATAACCATTTAATTTATAATCTTACTTGATTATAATAACAACCAATATATCCAATATATTATAATTCCAATGTATATATTTTCTCTATATCAAAATATACTTTGTTATTTACCCTCTTTTCAAAACATATCATGTCGACCCATCGTATTCGAGTGTTTAGAAACTCCTACCGATACAGTGGATCAAACTGATCAACCAGAACTCATAAACAACTCAACCAATGAATCTCCACAATATAAAATCATCTTTATATCAAATAACAAATGCATTCACTCGTATATATACACTCAACTCAATCTAGGGCATTACTAACCCCATCTCTGCTGAGTCACGCCACAGAGCAAAGGTAATCACTTAACTTTCAGCTCTAATACCACTGTAACGAACTGGAATTTTCGACTCTGAAAATCAACACAAACTACCATGTTAACTATTCAGACATCGGAAATACCTGATCATTAATAGAAAGAAGTTAGAGGGTGAGAATAGATAAGATAGAAAGTTAGAATAGAAGAAGAAGATCACCGCAGAACAGAATCAGAGTAATACGAATCTCACAGCGGAACGAATAAAATATAATATATAACATAACTTTGCAATAAAACGGTATATCTACACTATAGCATTATCAGAATACAACACTTACACACAGCGGAAATAACAATAGCTATATAATCCTGAAGCCTCCTGCTTCAAGCTCCTCCAAGTATATCTGTAAAGACCTGAACTACTTGACTGCCCGTACAAATTTGGGCACCCAAGAGTTTAGGGAAAACAAAACAAAATAAACACTGGGTCAGTCATGGGACTGGTGTGAGTAAACTCAAATCATTTGGTTTAACTTTTCAAAATCCCTTTCAAAAGAAAAGATAATCGTAAGACCGATCCCCACATAAACACAGACGGTTTTTACCTTACGATAACCCAAAACAGTTTTGGAAATCAATAATTTTCTGATATTATAATAATATCTAATCACAAGTAATTAACAATCTAGCAGAACGCTTGCATCTCACGTTTCACATATATAGTATACAAACAAAACCTAGGGCGCTTATTGGAGATTGGATTCCAACCATGACAAGGTATAGGACCACCTGCCGATATCGTATCTCTAGAGGCGAATACACTGGGTTCAACAAGAACATCTTGCAACCCGGCCCACACATGACCGACCACTCATTTTGCTTGAGTGTATCGAATGTATATCACCAACGGTTGGGAGCTACCCACCGTTTCCCGAAAAGGGACTGCATCGAATAGATAAAAGAATAAAATGGATTTTCTCTAGATAGGTGATATACACCCTAATGGGAGCGACCCACTTAGCCATGCTGCCTGCCCGATTTCTGTCATTTCCCGGTTGATAAGGCTTGAGGTCATAACGTATCTTTTGACAGATCATACATTCATTTACTTTGAATGCCACACCGTCATACTCGCCAAATCATAAATTGATTTCCCCATAAATACCACGGGTATAAAGCTAAGAGAAACGAATTCCTCGCCACCAAACGTAAGTATGTTTTGAAGAGATCAACTTACGCGACCCGTTAGATATACTCTGTCAGACATTCGTCCATTCACATTGTCCTGGGACTGGACAAACCGAATGCACTATTCAGTAAACAGGATAGCCCTTGCATAACTCCATCTTCAATTTATCATATGGCATCGCAACGCTAACGTCCATACAGAGGGGGTTTCAGATAATGAATCTGATCCCGGTCTCTCCCTATTGACGACGGAAAACTAGTCAAAAACTTCGACAGTCGGTGATTTAACTATCAAAGAAAAATAGGTGTACAACCAACGATCTTATTTCCAGATAGAAATCCGATCGATCAATCATCAATCAACATTAATCTCCTTTAATTAAATTAATCATTTATTTATTCATTTCACGTTTCTATATATTTGTAAATTCCTATTTTCCAAATTTAGGAAATATATGTCATCAATCATTGGAAAACATTTCCATCTCTGTTTCACGTATCACTGTCGTTCTAGTATTCTTTCTCATCAACATTTCATTTCCTATGATTAGAAAATATCTCTGATTTTATTTGGAAAATGTTTCCAAAATTTATACATTTGATTTAAACAGATGTTTAAATAAAACATCACTAAGCCAATTTAAACCATTACACTCATTAACTAAATTTACTTAATCAATCTTCACTATCAAACCTTACCCATCCCTTAGTTAAAAACGAAGTCAATCAAGTTGGGGTATAATTACCTCTCAGACCTTAACTAAACAACATTCCTAACCTCGAAATAGACAAAGTTCAACTTGTAAATCTTTAACAACTTCCTTACGTAACTCGGATTCTATTTATGAATCTACTTCTTTATTTTAAAACGTTGATTATAACTATAGCGTTATAATCCCTTCTTCTTAAATATCCAACTTCAAAATATAACTTTTATTCTTAATTTAACTAAATAACTAAACCACTAACTTATTAATAAATAAGTAAACCTTGATTAAAAATGGAAAGTAAATATTACTTTCCCGAATTTGATATAATCGAATTCAATGTATAATTCTCTTTTTCGAATAATCTCTATTCGATAATCCTCTCGGATAAACTATGTTCGATAACTCTTTCTTCGAATAACTATATTCAATAACTTTTTCTTCGAATGATTTACATTCGATTAACTTTCTACGAATGATTTACATTCGATTAATCTCTTTTCGAATAAACTATATTCGATTAACTTCCTTAATTCTATTCGAATAAACTATTTCGAATAACTCATTTGGATTAACTCATTTGGATTAACTCAGTTTGATTAACTCATTTTGACTAACTCAACTCGACTAACTCAACTTGATTGACTTACTTGATTAATTCAACTTATCTAACTCAACTTATTTAACTCCCATCTAATAACTAATATTCGATTAATTTATATTCGAATAACTATGTCTGTTTTAACTTTATTTCGAATGGCTAATATTCGATTAACTCCATTCATTTGACTCTAGATCGCAGCGATCACAATGGTTACGCCTGATTCCCTCAGGAAACATCCGACCGCTGTAGGCTATCTACAGCCCTGCGAATTACGCTAGCAGTCGTACGAAATGGCGACTCATCCTGAATAACTATGTTTGACTAACTCTATCTCAAATAACTATATTCGATCAACTCTAATTGAATAACTAATATTCAATTAATCCTAATTCGATTAACTATGTTCAGTTAACTCTAATTCGATTAATTCTAACTCTAATCGATTAATTCTAATTGATTAACACTAATAAATTACTCTATTCAAATAACTAATACTCGATTATCTCTCTTTCATTTTGATTAACTCCAACTGATTAATTCTATGTTTATTCAGTTTCAAATATCGATGTTGAAATCGATTCTTACTTCTTTATATAAGTCCTGACTTATATATTCTATTTATCCAATGATAAACATTTCATTTGATTTATAAAATATTATTTATAAATTTATCTTCTCAATCTATCGGCAAGAATAGATTCTATTTAAAATCTTCGCTTTAAATCCATATCATGTTGTACCCGTGTGCGAAGCATGGGTCTAAACCTTTCAAATGTAAAATTCTCTTTTTAAACAATTCTAGTCACTTTTCAAGTATTTCCTTTTATAATCTATTTATTTACAAAATAAATCCCTTTTTGATAATTCTATTTATTTTATAAAATATTTTCTTTTTTATAAAATCTATTGATTTTATAAGTAATTCCTTTGATAATCTGACTATTCCCTTTCTATTTGTTTTACACATATTTCCCTTTTCTATTTTATTTATTTTCAAATAAATATCCCTTTTCAATTCTATTTGTAAATAGTTTACAAATATTTCTTTTTCAATTCTATTTGTAAATGTTTCACAAATATTTCCCTTCAATTTTATCTATTTGATTAACAAATAAATATTCTTTTTAGTCTATTTATTTTCTAAATAAATATTTTCTTTTTATAAAATCTTTTGATTTTATAAATATTATTGTTTCAATATAACATTGAAATTTCCCTTTTTAACATTCTAGTATTCCTTATGGTAATTAATGTACCATATAAAATTTGATCGGTATCATTCCAACATACAAAATCAACAACAGATTTCATATCACATCATATAACACAATATATGAAAAACAGTAAAATAAATATTGAGGACCAGTTGGGTTCCTCCGACCTATTTCCTTGCAACCACATATGTTAAACAATAAAATAAACATCAATTTCATTTCACTATGAAGTATTCTGTCAAACAGAATCAATATTTGATTAACGATTTATATCTACATCATTATCTATATTTTCAATCAAGTGACTAGCAGTTCAACCAAACAGCCAACACATAGCAAACAACCATCATTTATAAATTCTAAAAATATTTTATAAAAATATAAACTGAGAAGAGTTAGTGAGATTACTCACATTGGACGGTAATCGTTAAATAACGAAAATTAGTCATTGATTCAATTCAGGCGTTTAATTTCACTATAAATCCAAACGAGCCCCAATTCACTCCCGGTCAGTTCCATGGTGTAGCCACTGTCCCTACGATCCTATCGGATCTTGTTTTGCTTGATTCTGATAATGTATGAGCAAGTTATTAAATTTACAATTTTAAACGCATTTAAATCAATTACTAACCTATAATTAATTTCAAATAAAAACTTAACCATTCTTAATCCTTGCTAAGCCGCCTCTCTAATCCTTTCTCGCCCAATACCAAAATACCGAATACTCGTTCGTTGCCCAAGCCATTACCAACATTTCTTCATCCAATGCTCTTGCTCCTCTTCTCGATAAATTCACCAAAAATAACTAATATTCCCCTCATCGTTTCCTCTTTCAAATAATACCTAAATTGAACAACGCGTGCTTCTATTTCAAATCTTGATGGAAACCTAGAAACGCAAGAGGGAGTTCGATTGTCTCATTTCACAATCGGAATCCACTAAACATCACGAGAAAACACCAAATGAAGCCACAAACACCACCCAACATCTAGTTTTTCAATCGATGCTCCGAGGTCCCCAGATTCAATAACCCTAATTTCCCGCGTTTAAAAATTGAACTCCAGAAATGATGTCGAACTGAGAAAAACATACACAGCAAAGAAGCTCTTCCTTTGCTGATTCCATATGAACCACTCGTTTGATTTAAGCAATTTTTTCCCATTTGTTTAGGATTTATGAAGCTCGCAATTTTTCTAAAGAACAAGGAAAAGAAGACGGCGGAAATTTTATTGACCAAGGGGAAATTTCTAGGTTTAGAAAACCTTAGGGACTACTTATAGGAAAATAAAATATTTTTATATTTACTATTTTATTGATTTATAATGAACCGTTACTTTCATTTAGCATTTAAAAATCCATATGATCACATACGATACCCAAAAATCACGAAACTGGACCTGCGGTTACAGTTTGACATTACGAACCCAACGAAACTGGTTTCATCGAATTCCGACTCCGTTTGCTCACACAGCGTATTTTAAAGTCAAATTATCGACTGTATTTCACATTAAAATCTTGTACGGCCACATACGGACTCTAAAAATCATGGAAATTGAAATATAGCAATAATTTAATATTGCGGATCCAAAAAAATTAGTTTCGTCGAATTCTGAGGTCGTTTGCAAAACTGGCTATTTTTAAAGCTCTAAATAACCCATTTAAATATATAAATATGTTTAAAAACAATTAAATTAAATATTTAAAAATAAATATTATCGTATATATATTCACAGTGGAATACTATACAACTCCACTAGGATTTATAACTCGATATTTCAAATCCAGTGTTACATCGATATTCGATTTATATTTAAAAATCCATTTTAAAATATACATAAATCGATATAAATTATAAAGGAATTCCATAGCGACTTTTATAAATTTTGTTTTGGACATAACTCAAAATCTATACAATGAAATCCCGATTTTTCTCTTCCACTAGAAAAATATACTTCACCAGCTCCTAACGTTTCTTGTTTCACATAAATCCGACTTAAAACGGACCCTATATATTCAGTTGAAGTTCAAATCGCCAAATAGCGAACTACCGCGCCATTTCAGGCTTGATTTTTAATTATAATATAATTATACATCCAACTGTTGTTCAAATAATACATTCGTTATTCTAATTCAATTTTAAACTGAATTAAATATCACAGGTGATCCAATTAATACCATATTGTGAATTCCACTATTTCTGACTATTTCAAAATTTAAATATACTATTATATTATTTATTTTAATTAAATATTCAATATTATTAAATTCTGGTCATTTTAAATAACCAAACCATTATTTAAATAATTAAATAAATTATTTATATACCGTAAAAATACGGGTCGTTACAATAGGGAAGGGTAGTGGGTACAACTAGTGGAGATAGGAGCAGGCGGCACCTATGAAGACAGCTAGGGGTACATGAAACTACCATTATGATTATTATGTTCAGTAGGCGGGATCAACTTTTAAGGTGACTAGTAGTGGTGCAGTATAGTAATTATCCTATAGTGATTAGGAGCGAGATTAACGCCAGAATATTCCTCTTGTTTGTTTTGTCTTGCCCACTTGCTTCACAGTCATTCCTTGTTTTACCAGTTTAAGCCTTATCCTAATTACTTTAATAATTATATTGTTAAATTTATGGTACTCGCCAGACTTCATGTCTGACCCCCTTTGTTTTCGCCTCTTTTCTTCCTCCCCCCCAAGGTTCTCAGGGTGGGACTAGTACTAGTGGAGCTTGATCTGGATCTTCCTCTCTCTTTTGGAAGTGCTTGGATGGCTGAAAGTAAAGTTCAGCTCATCTCTGTTATGGCTACTTATGTTGGGGTAATGCTTTTAACTTTACTCAGAAAATAATTTGTCAAGATGGTTACTAAGTGTACTTGGTTTTTCTGTTGGTTTATGATGTTGTTGTAATCAAACTATTTCTCCGCTGCAACAAAAGTTGTTTTGAATTTTTCAAGTACCAATATATGTATCTGTCTTGTTATATTTTGTTCTATTCACCAATAATACTCCATGAAAGTTAATGCATTCCCTTTGAGATTGACATTAATGGACTTGGGGCATTACACGTGGTATCAGATCTGAAGGTTACAAGAACAGATAAGAGATTTTGAAAAACTGTTTTTCAAAAGCAATTTATAAAGAAATACTTTCAAAAGTATGTTTTAAGGAGAGTATTTTCAAGAGAAAAGTTTGTTTTAAAAACATAACCCCTAAGAGCCATATATCTTTCCTTCGATTCTCCGTTTTGAATCTCTTCCTCTTTCCTTTTTTTGAATTTCTTCCTCTACGTATAGATGCTTTTTCTAAGATATGTAAGAACTTCCGTACGATGGGCGGAAAACCGCTTCATGGGACTGGGACGTTTGTCAAAGCTAGAAGGAAGCTGAGGACTTGTTGGTACCTTTAAGATGGACGATAGGAGGAAGGTTCAATTAGCCACTTGGTTAATGAAGGATGAAACCTCATTTTGGTAGGAGGTCACGAATGGAGAATGTGCAGGAGAGACATGGATAGTACACACGATAAGAAAGTAGATCCAAAGAAAGGCGGTAAGGATAACAAGGGGCCAAGAGAAAAGGAAGGGCCACACTTGTGAAATACCTGACTACTTAAATAAAGACGTTAGAAAGAAGAAGAAGACTAGTTGTTATCGTTACGGAGAAACTGGACATCTTATTAGGATCGTCCAAAGAAACAAAAGGCAAAGGTAAGGGCAAAGTACAGGATCTTCTGGCAGGCAGACGCGTTCCCTCATGGCTAGCATACCTGATAGAGGTAGAAATATCTTGGTTGGAAGTTTGGTTTTTCTTTTTGATCATCCTGTTCGAACCTTGTTTGAATTCTGGCACTTCACACTCGTTTGTATCTTCTTTGTCAGTTGAAAACACTGCACCTAAATACTAGTCTAGTTACGGATCCCATAGTAGTATCAAATCTTATTGGTGGTTCGGCTCATCTTTCGATGATTTGTCGGGATTTGAGAGTGTCTATCCTGGGCGTTGGGTTTGAATGCAACGCCTTCGTTCTTGGCTTCTTGGGCTATAGCTTGATTCTAGGCATGGATTGGCTAGCCGGATACGGTGCCATCCTAGACTGTGAAAGAAGGGTAGTTAGATTGTTGACTTGTTGTGGAGAGACCTTTGATATTTCTTGTGACCCTAGAGGTCCGGTGATGCTTAGCTACCTAGAATCTCTTGACGCGTCCAACGATGATTTGGAATTTGTTCGTATGGTTCGTGAATATGGTGACGTCTTCGATGAAGTTCGGGGTTTACCCCCGAGGCGCAAGATAGACTTTTGTATATAAATTATAGATAATGCAAAGCCAATTGCATTTCCAGTACGCCACATGGCTCCGAGAGAGAGAGAGAGAGAGGATAACTCAGTAAGCAAGTGAGAGAGAGTTGCTTGAAGGGGTTCATAGAAGGAGCATTTCGGAATGGGGATAGCTGTGGATCCCGCAAAGGTGGTGGCAGTCCAAGATTGGAAGATTCCTAAGAACGCAACAGAAGTAAGAAGCTTTTTAGGACTGGCGGGCTATTATAGGAAGTTCATTAAGGACTTCGCGAAGATATCAACTCCACTTACTCGGTTAACGAAGAAGAACTTGACTTTGCTTGGGATGTTGACTGTGACGATGCTTTCCAACGTTTGAAGAGGGTTTTGACGACAGCTCCAGTTTTAGTTTTGCCAGATGGAAGTAAGCCATTCACAGTGTATACCGGTGCTTGCGGGACAGGGCTTGGAGCAGTTTTCGGTGCAAGAGGAAAAGGTGATATGCAAAAGGCGGCAAGTACGAGTATCGCTTATCATCCACAGACGGATGAACGGCCAGAGAGGGGTGAATAGAATCCTTGAAGATCTTTTGAGGTTATGTATCCTAGATTTTGGAGGGACACGAGAAGAGGCAACGAGCTTCGTGATATTCATGACATGTTTCACGTATCACATTTGTGGAAGTGTTACAAGATAACGCGGAAGCAGTGGTGCCGAGCATGCTTAGAGAAGTGGAAGTAGAGTGAGATGCCACGATTAGACGAGCTCCTACATGCATCCTTGGGACGAAGGTATTACAGCTACGCAACAGAGAGGTCAAGTTGGTCAAAGTGGAATGGGGAGATGATCAAGGAGACATGACTTGAGAAACAGAAGACGAGATTTTTAACTTCTCCTTTTTCTACCGCTTTGTTGATACTTGTCCTATAATTTAGTATGTCATTGCGATGATATCTTCGATCTTTAGTTAGGAAAAACCCTATGGTTGTAAACATATGTTTGGAATATGTTATGTTTGGTGGATGCTAGTGGTTGCTCGTGGATGCATGTACACACACATTAGGCACTAGATCGGCTCAGTCACTTTCATATTGCATATAAATATGTGTGCATATTTAATTAATGGATGTATAATGGTTGTGTTACCATATGGATGCTGCATTTTGATGAACGGTTGTGCACACATGTAGAAATAATATGTATCGTTGGGATTCTTTCGCATACATAATGGACGCATGACACTATCATGATTTGCATTAAGGAGGTCAACTGAATCAGTAGACCTCCTGATTTTGCATTGGATAAGGAACATATACACACACTTTTTGCATATGTTCATACAGCATTAGAAACCTTGTAAGGACAATGGATGCCCGTGTTTGATGGTTGAGTAGATGGATGATTGGATGGTAGGATATACATTCTCCTTAACTTGGAGATTTCGGGGGCAAAATCCTCTAAGGAGGGGAGAATGTAACACCCCGAAATTTTAAATATTAAAATTAACAAATTTAAAAATACTTAATTGTTAAAGTGAGAATTAAGGGAAACGGGTTACACCATTGCGTTCGTCTCGAAATTCTGCTTGGAATAGAGTCCAAGTTTTCGAAAATCGGACTTCGTATGAAGAAGTTATGGCGCTCAGAACTTTCAGAAATTTATATAAAACAATTCAGAAAATTAAATAACAAGGCAGGTCGACCTACCCCAGGCCAGGTCGACCAGGGGGTCGACCTCCCTATATACAGGTCAACCTGGGGGTCGACCTCCCCCTCGGGCCAGATCTGAAACCTGACGTGTTTCTTTGTGTGACGATTTTATGACTCATTAGAGCTTGTGTGGCAAGTTCTGGTTGGTTCTCTTAGGTTTGAATGGCTTTGATTGGTCCTAGGTTTATCTAACGTCTTAGGTTGATTTAAACTTCTATAAAAGAGTACCTAGACTCAAACCCTAATCAAAAACAAAATTTGTCTCTTGGCTACCATGTTGCTGCTAGGATAGTTCTCCTTCCTAAAGCTTAGGGATTAGCAAGTCAGAATTCTAATTCAAAAGACGAACAAATCATTCTCTTCTCTAACCTATCTTTGTGAGTACTATTTCTTTCACAATATAATTAATAAATTAATTATGATGGGTTGTAATTGGATTATGAGAACATGTCTGTTGAATCACGTGATGTTGTTTAACTTTGTTATCTTATGTTGGTAGATCTATTTCATATCTAACTTGATTCATTTTATATTTGAATTTTATGCAAGTATGGGATGTTAAATCATATGTGAATTTTATGAAAGTTTGGGATGTTAAATCATATGTTAATTTGTATGTGAATCTTATGCAAGTTTGGGATGTTAAATCATATGTTAATTCATATGTGAATCTTATGCAAGTTTGGATGTTAAATCATATGCTAATTCGTATGTGAATTTTATGCAAGTTTGGGATGTTAAATTGTATGTTAGTTTGAATATGAATCTTATGCAAGTCTGTATGTGAATTGTACACAAGTTTATATGTGAATCATGTATATACATATGCTAGTTTATATGCAAAAACATGTGGTAAATTCATATGCAAGTTGTAGAAATCCATATGCAAGTTTAGGTGAAAAACTATATTCACATTTTTGGGTGATTGTATTCACATATGCAAGTTAAGTGAGACCCATAATTTATATGTGCAAGTTCACAATTTCATGTTTAGATCTATATTTAGATCCATGGTAGTTTATGCAAATATATGATTCTATATGACCATTGTCTATGCAAATTATTGGCTATGCGAATTTATGTTATAATTCCTATTTGCAAGTTAGATCTATTTTTATGTGCTATGCAAGCTGTGATGTTTCTTTTCTTTTTATGAGTTAGACTATTTGCGGGTCTAACATATTTTATATTAAACGTGCGAACGACATGTGGGCAATGGGAAAATATTAAATATTAATATTGTGAATTGGCATAAAAATGGCTTAAAAGCATATAATAAATTTGAGACATTAATTGGCCTAATTTATATGCATAGAAATTATGTACATAATTTAGGTGACAAGTATGGACATAGATTAATTTGGAAGTTATGCAAAATTTGAAATGGAGATATTAATTCAAATTGGGGTCGAATAATAATATGTAATAATAAATGTCTAAGACACGAGGTTAGACTCGTTTGTGGTGTAAGACTGCCCAGACCCGCCGGGCAAATCCAGCAACCACTAATGTAAGAGGTCAAAGACATAAATTAAATGCATAATAAACGCCAAGACACGAGGTTAGACTCGTTTGTGGTATAAGACTGCCCGGACCCGCCCGGCACATCCAGCAACCACAAACGGCAATCTAATGTGAGAGGTCGTAGGCATAATTAAAAGATGCTTAGACACGAGGTTAAGTCTGGCTTGTGGTGGAAGTATGTCCGGAACCGCCCGGCATATCCAGCGGCCACAAGCAATCGACTTAATGGGGGAGGTCAGTGTGTTAATAATTAATTAATGCTGATCAAAGACGTATATGAATGACAAACAGAAGTTTGGTTGAGTGGAGTAATTATCTGAGTACCACTCTGATGTTGATTTCGGTCTTTGGGATTGATACTTAGGGAGTTATTCTCTTAACCAATGTATTTGTGAACTAAGATGTACTTAATCATTAATTAAGTAAAACATGTTATATGATATATATATACATATGATACATAACATGATAAGTGGGTAGAGTCAAGACCAGCTTAACTAATAATCTGATAAGTGGATAAGGTTAAGACCAGCTTAACCAATAATCTGATAAGTAGGTAGGGTTAAGACCAGCTTAACCAATAAAATATAAGTGGATAGGGTTAAGACCAGCTTAACCAATAATCTGATAAGTAGGTAGGGTTAAGACCAGCTTAACCAATAATATATATTAAGTTGATAAGTGGGTAGGGTTAAGTCTAGCTTAACCAATAATATATATATATATTAATCCGATAAGTGGACAGGGTTAAGAAAAACTTAACCAATAATACATATTGATCTGATAAGTGGATGGGGTTAAGACCAACTTAGCCAATAATATATAAGTGGATAGGGTTAAGACCAGCTTAACCAAATATATATATATATATATATATATATATATATTGATCTGATAAGCGGATAGGGTTAAGACAAGCTTAACCAATAACACATGTTGATTTGATAAGTGGGTAACATGGGTGACATGTGGGATATAATCATTAACACTTAACCAAGATAAACATGTGGTGGGCCATGGGGGTTAAGTGGATGACATGGGAGACATGTGAAATACAATTAGAGACACTTAACCAAATTGAAACATGTAAGAAGACATGAATAAGAAGGGGTTAAGTGGAAAATTCTAGTGGGGACCAAGCATAGGTGGAAAACTTGTGTCAAGCATGGGGGACCCATTTCAAACCAGTAAACCATTAAGTATCTTTGTGAGCTTGAGTTAGATCGAGGATGGGACATGCTTACTGGGTTTGATCGTAAGAGGTCAAAATGGGTTAACGGTGGCAACGCAAGCCCAACGGGGTCATGTGCGTGCGTAGGCCCGGGCTGGTAGGTAAGACGTTGTTACATCGTGTAGATATAAGCCGTGCATCTTTAGTGGTATCGGGTTGCTACTTTGGGGAGTGATACAACCCACTGTGGGACCAGCACTGGTATCTATGAGTTAGGGAGCCGATCGAATAGGGAAGGTAGTGGGTACGACTAGCGGAGATAGGAGCAGGCGACACCTATGGAGGCAGCTAGGAGTCCAACTACCATATTATGAATAAACGTTGTAATTAGAATAGGGAAGGGTAGCGGGTACAACTAGTGGAGATAGGAGCAGGCGGCACCTATGAAGACAGCTAGGGGTACACGAAACTAACATTATGATTATTATGTTCAGTAGGCGGGATCAACTTTTAGGGTGACTAGTAGTGGTGCAATATAGTAATTATCCTATAGTGATTAGGTTCCAGATTAACGCCAGAATATTCCTCATGTTTGTTTTGTCTTGCCCACTTGCTTCACAGTCATTCCTTGTTTTACCAGTTTATGCCTTATCCTAAATACTTTAATAATTATATTGTTAAAGTTATGGTACTCGCCAGACTTCATGTCTGATCCCCTTTGTTTTCGCCTCTTTTCTTCCTTTCCCCCCAGGTTCTCAGGGTGGGACTAGTACTAGTGGAGCTTGATCTGGATCTTCCTCTCTCTTTTGGAAGTGCTTGGATTGCTGAAAGTAAAGTTCAGCTCATCTCTTTTATGGCTACTTATGTTGGGGTTATGCTTTTTGCTTATGTACTCAGAAAACTATTTGTCAAGATCGTTACTAAGTGTACTTGGTTTTTCTGTTGGTTTACGATGTTGTTGTAATCAAACTATTTCTTCGCTGCAATAAAAGTTGTTTTGAATTTTTCAAGTACCAATATATGTATCTGTCTTGTTATATTCTGTTCTATTCACCTATAATACTCATGAAAGTTAATGCATTCCCTTTGAGAGTGACATTAATGGACGTGGGGTGTTACACATGTCCCCACCTTGGCCGGTTTGGGTAAAACGGCTAAGGGGGGAGGATTATTAAAATTCTCCCCTCCCCCCTAGCTGGCTTTAGCAGAACCGTGTTGGCTATATAGCCGTTATATGTCTTCAAATCGTTGTTTTTTTACCGTTGTTGCTCATTTTGTGACCGTTTTGGTTAATGGTTATATATATCGCATTCATTTTTATAGCATAACACACTCATCTCTTCCTTCTTCATTTCCTTTTCAATTTATTTGCAATGTCACAAAATGTGAAAGCCAAGAAAGGTGCCTCAAAATCTGCTCGAAATCAATACGGTTACCAATCTGACCGCATTTAGTCTCCTATGCAATCGACGTACCAATATAATCAAAATCCCCATTATGGTAACTTCCCAAATGGTCCAAACTGTTATGCTTTTCAACAAAACCCAAATTTCTATCTATCACATCAAAACTCCAATCATTATCAGAATAATCAAAGTTCTGGTTCTGGACAGAACGCGTCTTTTCAGCAAAATTACACTGATCATCACTACGCTTCTCCAAGTAGCCAGCAAAGGTTAGTCTCGCCTGAAACTTCTCCAAATATATCAAAAAAATTTAAATAGTGTGTTTGGAGACAATAGCGAAATGAATGAGGAAACAGAAGTTGACGTTACTAAAATTCCTGATATGTATGCGAACACGCTAGTGAGAAGACCAAACAAAATAGTGAAATGGTCTACAGAAGAACTAGCAGAACTAGCTTTTTGTTGGGTCGAATGCTCTAGAGATAATATTAAAGGAACTATTCAGACCGAAAACTCATTTTGGAGTTCTGTTATGAGATTATTCAACGGCCGTAGTCCACAAAACCCACCAGAATAAACTCATAAATGACTTGTATCAGGGTGGGGATCATCGAGAACAACGTCAATATCGAATAACTGTCGCCAACAGCGCTCCCCCGAGTACCAATAACATCCTAAAGCGGGTGGTGACGATACCAATGGAAATCGTCTACCTGAAAGAAACTGAGCATGCTGCTGGGCTGGGCCTAACAAGAAAGGGGAATCGGAAAACGAACGCCACAAAACTGACTCTCGTGTGGTCCTCATCTTTATCTGATTACGAGCCACTGCAAATACATGACGGCAATCACTTCCTGGTACAACCCGCCGGTTTTCGGGCTCCCAAGCTTTCACTCGAGGATAGAAATGTGATAGTGCAGGATCCAATATCGGAAAGGACACGTTATGAAAGTACTCAAAATACCAATACTGCAGAACCTCCCAAAAACCTGTAATCGACCATCTACGAGCCCTAATAGTGCACTGCTGGTCCAAACCCCTGTACAAATGAGCTACAATCGGCGTACCCCAGTCATATGTTGTAGGAGTACTGTCGAACGACATGTTCGCAACAACAGCTACATATCCACATGGTAATGTGTTTGATGAATTCGTAAAGAATAAATTATCCATTATATATAATATAAACAATCTGAGAATCTCTAAGTGGTGAACTGCAGGCCAAGGTACCACTAATTTCATGATGGCTTGCTTCATGAACGAGGATTTGATATGATGATGTTTGTTAAGCCTCCCCCTTGTAAGTCCAAATGTGGGAATATACTAGTCAATAGGTCATACTGCTGATATAGCTCATCATAAGGTAAAGTTGCACCCTGACCAATTGGTATGCCAATAAGCATGGTAAAATATAGTGGCGTAAAACTGATCTCTCCAAAACTAAAGTGAAATGTATGTGTGGTTTTCCACCAACACACGACTAATGCACCACATAACTGAACATCATTATTGTACAGGTTTTCAATACCTAATATGCAAATTAAAAATAATTAAATCGAGTTAATATATTAGGTTTTATAACATACATATTATGTAAGTTGGATCATCAAAATTACGTACTCAAGAAATCTCCAAATCCCATATTTCTAAGGTATCTCGCAATAATGTCGTCTGTGTCGTACGCACGAATCATCCTATACAAACGGACGATACTAACTCACGATCTTCGTGTACGATCAGTACGAGCCTATTAACATACAAAAGAATTACTATTTTTTTAGCGACACACTTATTTTTCAACTATCGACTAGTACACTAATCAATTTAAGAAGTTATACCTCTAACGACGACTTCAAGGAATCGGTAAGGTGTCTTTCGCCTTCGGGCAGTTCGCGAAAATCAGCCAACGCTTTGTCTCTATTCAAATTAACATCGATGTGCAGATTCAGCATAGCATAAACACCGGGTCTAGCAACCCGTCTTCTCTGAACAGCCCTTGAACAACGAGCATCGCTTAGACCGGTGTCTTCAACTACTTTCTGCATTGTTGTTGGCGGCATTACTACTCTCAGAGCCAAAAATAGCTCTACCTAATCTTCTCATTTTTTTTAGGTGAAAATTTGGGTGCAGCGGAAGAGAGAAGGGAAAGGGGGAGGGTGGCGGCTGCAAAGAAGAATGAAGAGCAGGAGAGGAGAGAGCAATCGGGTATTTACCCGATTGCACCGGTTAAGGGTCAAAACCCTTAACCGGTTTTGGTGAAACCGGCTATATGTAATAGCCGGTTTCACTAACACCGGCTAAGGGTTTTTGACCCTTAGCCGTTGGGGGAAGGGGGGAGGGGGGTTGCTCGTGTCAACCCCCACGAGTTGACAGCGAGCAACCCCCACGTTGGAGATGCTCTTACTTGTCAACAAATGAATCCTTTGTAAAGTACCAATCACACACAATATGCAAGTTAACATGATTTTTTTCTCGCATGCATTAGAGGGTAACCAAAATAAGTTGTGGCTTGGGCCATCGATTGGTTGGGCCGCCACTGCTGAGGTTTATAGCTATAAACGTAAATAATTTTCAAATTGGACTAATTTTGTAATAAGTTCCTGAAATAGTAAGAAAAAACCAATCCGAAAATATAACTATATGCGGGATCAAAATGACTTTTTGTGTATTGTAGTACAGAACATAATGTGACGCCAGATAACTCGTAAAGTTGCAACAAATATGTAAGTGTGGTACAGAGGGTTGGAACTCAAACTAAACTACAGGTTTAAATTAAAAGCAAAATAACTCCTTTTTGTTCCTATTGGCTACTCGACTCTACTGTCCATACAAGATTACCTCCTCCTACAATAAAAGAAAGAAATGCATTGGAAATTTCTTTAAAACAAACGAAATCAGATACGAAAATGACTCAAAAGTAGGAACGTTCACATAATATCAAACACTCGGTTGATTTCCACATCAGAAGATCATATTATAATGCACTGTAAAAATACGAATTTTCCAAGGATCATCATGTATTAAATTTAAACCACAAAACGTGCAGAACTAAAGAAAATAACAGGACGAACTTTCTCCTCAGTTAAATTGGGGTGCTCACTATTTGGGGTGTCATTTAACGTTCTTTATATATATATATATATATATATATATATATATATATATATATATATATATATATATATATATATATATATATATATACACACACACACACACACGATACAGCAAGACAGAAATGTAAGATGGTATGGTATCATTCCATGTTTTAAGGCGTGCAATGATAAGATATGAGAGGACAAAAGTCCTTTAAGAAAGATGCATCCAAGCATAACGATTAAGTAATAAATGAGATGGGAACATAAACAAAAAAAGGAGGCAGGAAGCCTCACATGGGTTCGGTATGAGTTTCATGCTTTGCAGGCAGCAGTCAATATGAATACGGTCAGTGGTGGGATCAAATGGTTCAGTATAAGGCTACTTAAACAAGCTATTATCCTAGCTCTTTATGTAAAACCGTCTGTGGATCAGATGAAATATTTGACTCAATCAAATCCTGCATTTTAACAACTATACAGCTAAATTAAGACATCTGATACATATAAAAATACAAATAGGAGCATAGATGTAAGCCTACATGTAAAACAGACTTCATCCTTAGCAGTATAAGCCTCCTAATAATGAAGGAAGCAACAGAGACTATTCAGAAGGTCATAAAAGGATACAAATCCATAACAAGGCCCTACTAAAGCATTAGATATACTAAACTAAGATCCTGGATATAAACTAAGATGTTCCCATCACATAGCCAATTGGTTTTGTGATAATAAGAGGATTAATAAATTCCAACATGGTATCAGAACTCAGGATTTCAGTAGAGTTGAAGAGAAAGTGCTTCAACAAATTGAAGGTGATGAGAAAGTGCATCACAAATCGAAGAGAAAGTGCTTCGATCTCAACAACTTTGAAGCAAGGGGGTGTGTTGAATGGTGCTTCAAAGTTGTCACACATCGAGAGAAATACTGAACTAAGATCCTGGATATAAACTAAGATGTTCCAATCACATAGCCAATTGGTTTTGTGATAACAAGGGGATTAATAAAAAAACTAACAAGATAGACTTATGACATCATATTATTTATTTATTAGTTGTAATAATACATTTGCTCTGTCAGGGTATGTCATGACACATCAAAGGGTAACTTATGTAACCAAAAATAAAAAATAAAATCCTACAGTGTTTATTATTAAAGGCACAGGATTAAAAACATAATTACAGGTTTTAGGCTTTCATATCATGCCAAACCATGCACAATTAAACAAAGAACATACTGGTATTTGAGCTAAACTATGCTACTAAAAATAGTGTGGCAGATTAGTATTTTCAGTTTTGCTTTATTTTTCCGCTTTAGGATTTGGAATCTTCTTGTACTCTAATTGTTAATATTGACCTTAATCTTTTGTAATGCCTGCATGCATCAGAATGCATACGTAAGAAGGTAGGTATAGCTCAAATAGCCTAGTGCAAAGTAGACAGTGAAATATAAACCACCTTTAGTGTTCTTCTTCTAGTGAAAGCTTCTTTGGCTTATAACCAGTGGCGGAGGCAGTATTGCAGACCACTAGGGGTGTAAATCGGTCGGACCGGACCGGACGGAGGTGTGTTCAGTTTCTATCCTAAAAAAAATCGGACCGAACACGGATCGGACCAAATTTTTTCTCGGACAAATTTCGTTGTCCTAATTCGTGTCCTAAATAAAATCGGTCGGACACGGACACGGGCGGACTAGGTCGGACTCGGTCGGACATGACTATTTATATTATATTTTGTACATTTTACTAGTCTTTTTCTCAACTATATGCCGAATTTCAAGTAATTCAGACGAATTCGGACGAGCTCGGATCGGACATGATTTTTTCTCGTACAAATCTTGTTGTCCTAACTCGTGTCCTAAATGAAAATCGGACGGACTCGGACGGACGTATTTCGGTCACGGACACGAACGGACGTCGGACATTCGGACAAAATTTACAGCCCTTCAGACCAGGTAGGGCCAAATTTTTTTTTTTTTTGTCCCACATCACTAAAGTACAATGAGTTATCCTATATATATGTAAACAAGTGCAAAACAAAGCTAGATTGGCTGTACGTGGGAGTGTTTGGGCTGGAACATACTAGAATTTGGGCCTCTTTGAGCTTGGTTGGCAGTGAGGTAGGGCGAATTGATGAAAGCCAGGTAGGGCAAAGTACTTATATTCCGTTTTTCTTGCCGGGATTTCAGATTTTGAGGTGGGGCGGCGGCCCTACCTCGCCTACACCTACATCCGCCCCTGCTTATAACCGGCCCTTCACGAGCAAGTGCTTTTGTGTTCTCAATGATTTCTCATTCTTTATCATCTACTGCTTAATCAGATAAATGTATATGTTAGTGTAGTGATTCTGTAAGGAAGAATAGCTTCTATATGTTCACTTTTATTGACTCAAGAAGTTATTTTTAGATGGGGATTCTAAGTAGAGTTTTTGAGAGCCTAGAGAGTCAGTACTGGTGTCAACTGTGCCACGGCCCACGGAGAACTCAAAATGGGTTTGTAATTTGTGCAAGTTTTTCGATCTGTATGAAGTGGGCGATCCTGAGAATTTCATATCCAGTTCTAGCTCTGATAGCACCGGGGAATAGAAATACTAAAGGGTCAGTATATTTGGCTTTTACGGCTCCTGGGTCGTGTGAAACTGGATGTCCGCTCTTGTTTGCTAGTTAGAAGTGGAAAGCAAATCTACTTTACCCTAAAATCCCATGCCCATCTGCACTCAATCAATAAAGATTCACCATTTTCACATTTTTGCAATTAAGTTCTCCATCTCAACCATACGATGAGAATGGATACATCATACATGGTAACACATCTGGAATGAGAAGTGTGGTGTACTTAAAAGGAAATTGCATTATATGAAAATCCAAACTAGTCCATTATGTGTATGTGGATGCATGAAATAGGCCAACAAATGAAACTTGTAGAGATGCAAAGGACAGCTTGTGTACATACTCCATACAAGTGGATGTATTAAAGGATCAACGATGTTGTGTTTATTTTTTGACCACTTAACGTGCAAATTGTGTGATGTTACAGGTAACAGGATCTTAGGAAAAAGGGTTGTATTTGGGAACACATTTTATTGTTACAAAACCAGTATACATGCAAAGCATCATCGAAGCTGGTATGAGACATAATTTTCACAGAGGTCATTAACATAGTATCATCCAAAGTAGATAGCAATACGCTCATCTATCTACTACGCCAAGATGCTCTTTCGCCAATCATTGATTTCATCCAGCTGTCCCTGCATTTGAGTTATCTCCTCCTCAGCTAGGAATCTCCTGTAAGCCCTCTGAAAATTAAATGAAGAGTCTCTAAAATAAACCAGGTTAATGTTCAAAAACAAAACATACAACAATCAGTGGACTGAATTTCAAATCATCGTCGGATATATAAAAAAAGGGCCACTAATATTAACCAGTTATATGATTCGATAAAAAAATGTGTGTATGATTTTCATGCTTTTGTTCTAAAACGTAAGCGTTTGCAATTTTATTTATTTGTAATTTTGCAGATTTTGTAGTTTCAAGCAAAATTGCTTCAATTTAGACAGTTTACCTATAAAATTATTTTAACAAGTAGTGTTTTTATTGAGGAATAACGCTTTGAGCAAATATTATAGTTTTCAATAGCCTGTGTAATATCAAAATTCAAACAAGTTTTTTTTTTTAATCAAGACCGCATATAAATTTTACGAAATTCTGAAGTTTTACAGAATAATTTGTAAGTAGGCAGCTTTTGTGTAAAATTGATTGGTATGAAAATACAATGGAAGAATCGACACTGATTTATTATGTATTTGGTGAAAATTAAGATGAAACCATAACCAACAAATTACGATGAAAATGCAATGTGAATATGTCTTACTTTGTTGTGCGATGGAAGGGTCGACACTACCATTGTTAATATGATATTTCACAATTTAAGACAAAGGAAAAATTTAATGTGTAAGGTCTTTAAATAAACATGCATCCAAATATGTTTCAATCACAAAAAATGTATATTGTAACAAAATCTAATAAGAGTTCATGTAATAAAATCAGAATTATTGTGTATTGTTTTTGATTTAATATTGAAATTACTGTGTACTGCATTGTTATCACGGCGTTCAAGTAGTCGAGATTGAGGCATCGACTGAAAGCCTCGACTTGCAATCTATAAGTATTTCGAGCATTTGGAAAGAAATTCGTCGACTAGTCCCCTGGCTAGGCCTTACGACTTGCTCACTAGTTGTTATTCACCCAAAACAAAAACAAAAAACACAAAGTCAGATCCAAAAAAGCAAAGTCAAAGCCAGGAAAACAAAAGTCGAACCATGAAAAAAAATTAAAGTCGAAGAAAAGCTTTTGCAATGCTCTTACCTTAGCCGCCGCTTCCCTTCCAGTGTTATTATTGCCTCTCCATTGCAGGCGTATACTAAAACTTATGAGTATTGTTCAGGAAACTAGTGGTTGTAAGACAAATAAAGAAGTCGAATTAGATGACTATCTTTGTTTGATTGCCTCATTTGTATTCTTTATGTTGCACTATGTTAATTAGATTGAACATTCAATTTGGTTTGTATTTCCTTTGCAATTTGAAGTCTATTATATTTTATGTATCATACTAGTGGCAACAAATATAACGTGGTATTACTGTCATTACATTCATGTTAGTGTCATTACTAATATTCTATGCGTCTATTTATTTATTGACTAGTCTATGACTAGTCCACTAATCGACTAATTGGACCTTTGTTGACTCGACTCGACTTACCGCCGTAACAACCATGGTGTACTGTTTTTAATTAAACTATAGTATAATTGTGTAAGTTCACATACATGTAGATTATTATTATGCTAAATTTAAATATATGTTATTAAAACGGATTACCTCCTGATTGACGAAACCATAACGCTTATTCCGATTAGATGGTGCAATAATGACATCGGTTAAACTAAAATGGGCATGTTATGACCATCGTAAAATTGACATCTATTGCAACGAACATTTTTTAGCCCATTGTAAAATTGGCACCTATTATAAGGTGCATTATCCCACTGCAACAAAAACACCATATTACAACTTTAATTTTACAACTTTGCGAAAAACACAGTTGTAATAAATGTTTTTTTACTACTGTGCAAAAAGCACTGTTGTAATAAATGTTTTTTACAACTATCAGCTCTTTAAAGTTGTAATAAACATATATATCACAGCTTTCATTTTATTAGTTGTAATAGATGCCTATTAGAAACTTCATGTTTATAATATATGTAATAACAAATTATATTGATATTTAATAATAATAATTAATAATAAACTTGAGAATCAATAATATTTATCAATTATTATTAAATAATTAATAGTTAATAAGTAGTAATTTATTTTTAATGGTTAATGTATGCTACCTAGCTACTTATTAATTTATTAATATTAACATAAGCTTTTAATAAGTATTACTCTCGATTATAATTAACTAAGTAGAAATAAGTAAAAGTTAATTAATAACTTTTATTAATAAGTATTATTTGATTTGGTAGTAACTATTTCAGCAGTTTTAATAAATATAATTTTGACAAACTTGTCTGTTCAGTAGTTAATTAACAACCGCGCTAGTTTGTGTGTTTTTGATAGATTTTTTTATTTGCGTGTAAACTTTATGTTGTAAGTAGTCCCTGGCATTGCTTTTGATCTGCCAGCTTTTGTCAATTTTAATTACGAAGTAATATTTAATATTTGGCAATTAAATTATATAATAATTCATAAAAATATTAATAAAAAAATATAACATTTATAACAATTAATAAATAAGAATTTAATAAACAATAAGAATTAATTATAAATATATAATAATTAATAACTAAGACTAAATAATTATTATTATTTTGAAATGTGGCACAATTCAAAGCATAATGGAGAATACTGGAAAATAAAGTCCCTGACGCTTTCCGCTCTGTTAACCCGTTAACCATTTCCATCGTTTAATTCAATCCTCCCGCTGATGAAACGTTACCGCTTCTGACATCGGTTCTATTCAATATTTTATTCCTTTTCATTAGTTCGATTTACCTCTCTCCTTTTACTCATCTTCCACCGCAAAACCCTAATTTCCACTTCGATAATCAGGAGGCCCTAGCGATTCTTCTCCATTTCACATCGTCGCTGCTCGCTTTATTGAAATCACTCTTTCTCCAGCTACACTGCTCGTTGCTGTCTCTATTTCCATCGTCTACTGATCGATCACCTACGTATCTCATTCTCTCGCTGGTAAATTTTTTTTCATGGTTCCAATTGCACGTGCTTGTAATTTTACTGTTTCACTCCGCTATTGCATTTGTGTGAATGTAGATTTATTGTTTGTGATGTTTTTTATGTATGATTGGCATCCTAGATAATTATCTAGATAGTTTTGGCTATGAAGCATGGAAGCAAACCTTCAACGATCCATCTTATTAAACTGTAGTCCTAACTTTAGCTACTGGAAAATTCCACGACCATATTAATTTTGATTAGACGTGGCATATGCATGGTCCATTGTAGGCATATAATTCACTGGAGCAGATCTACTCCATTTGGGGTTGAAATTTGAAATGCAGTATGCATTTTGAATGCTTTCTATATGATAAACATTGTAATCACTACAACAAAAAACACTTTTCGCAACAGGCGATATCTGTTGCAGTAGACCTTTTGCAACAGGTCTGCGCCTGTTGGTATAGCTGAAGTTGCAAAAAGTCTGCAACATTTTCCGCCTGTTGCAATAAAATGTTGCGGTATACTTTTTGCAACAGGCTTTTGCTGTTGCAACAGATCGTTTTGCAACAGTATATGCCTGTTGCAATAGATCCATAAATATATAAAAAATATATTATAGCTTATAGATATTACATATTAAATGTATTCATTTTAGTAATAGTGTATATCACAGAATAAAATAAACAAATAAAATTTTATTTTAACAAAGTTCTAATAGTACAAACAATTACAAAAAAAATTCTATAATTTTCGTACACCACTCATGTATAACAATTTCTTCTCTCACACAACACATTTTTTCGAATAGAATATTTTCTAATCATATTTCTACTCTATCATACATATATTACAACAAGAGAACAAACATGAAGTTCATGCTCCAAGCTTGCTGTAAAGGCTCTCAGCTTGCTTCACCGTACTGGCTAGGTCCATACTAGTGCTTAGGCTGCTCTTTGAGTAATCTCCGGACATTCTTTCCCTGCAACATGTGAAGCATAAGTAGCACCATTCATTTGAAATGTATTCCAAACATGTTGAAAATGCTTGATATCATTGTTCTATGAATCTGAACTATTTTAAACTATCAACAACAAAAAAAACATAACGTTTGTAAGCAATTAACCCTCATTCATTATTAACTTACACTACAAGAAATTTGACCTTTATCTACCAATATTTTACCTACCAATACATATAGGTAGGTAAAGAGAACCTTTATTTACCAATATTTAATGGTAAAATTCATTGGTAGGTAAATGTTATCAATTTTATAAAGTTGTTAAAGGATGATTATCTACCAGTAATTATAGGCAGGTAAAATGTATTATCTACACATATACAGAACTGGAAGTTTTTTTTGCGATTAACCCTAACATTTTTCTCATATCATTTTAAACTTTCATTAAAAATAATGCTGGATCATTCGATGTTGTGTCAAAAAAGTATATTTTAGTAATTTTTTTGAATTGAAGATTTCGCTTACATATCCTAACAATGTTTTTTTGTAAAATAATTTCTTTATTAATTATTAATAATTATTTTGAAATATGAAATAACTAACAATTAATAAATTGATAAACAATAATTAAATTGTAAATAACTAATATTACATAATCATTCGGTAATAACTTATCATACATTCTTAACTTTTTCCAAACATTTGATTAAATTTAAATTTTTCGCAAATGTTTCACAATTTCTCTCTAATATGTCATCATTTGAAATGACCAAAACGTATTTTCTTTAGTTTATTGTAGAGACCCAATTTGTACCATACTCTCCGACTATAAATTTAACAGCTTATTTTAAATTAAATCTAATGGTACAAATCTCAATCCACGTGATCTCTTTTGTGACCTCAATCCGCATAATCTCTTCTGATTGGCCACAATATAAAACACAAAAACTACCACAACAAATAAACACCAATAATCTTGATGACAACTGTTTATTGTAATTGCTATGTTTACATCCCTTTCTAAAACAAGCGAGGCATTCTTACTTTAAAACTTAATTGATTTTCTTCTCTTTCTAAAAACATGTTTCATGAAATACCCTAATAACTATATTTTTTCAACTTTTTTATTCACACATGAATCTGCATAATAACAACAAAAAAATAATGATGTGGGCATCTGAGAAATTTGCTTCTGTGTATTCTACAGGCCAAATTATTATATTTTCTAACTGCAGCTCCAAAATAACTGTCCGAATCAATTACGTTCATGCATATAACAAATAGATTCAATGATATAAGGAAGAGCTTCATGCATATAAGGGAATTAATTACATTCATATATATCCTCTTATTCTTCTTTTCTTTTATTCTCTGCTATTTTTACACATGATGTTTGAATAATATAATATACATTCAATTCCATTTTAATATTAGATCTATATTTACAGACAAATTAATCAATTCAATTTTGTTTGTATATATATATCAAGAGTTTGTGTTAATTAATGTATATCCTTTTTCTTTAATTCATTTATTTCATATTTGTTTTGTTAAAACATGGTTGACATTAACCTTGCTTAACGTTTGTGTTAATTTATCAAGAGTTACTATTTAACGTTTGTATGAAATAAATGGTAACGTATTAACGTTGATTAATTTATACATGATAGACTCAATACTTGATATAAATGGCAAAATATTAACATTTTTGTTAATTTATTACATACTTGTACAAATTAATTGCAATTAATTAACGTTAATTTATACATGGTAGCATTTATGAATGGTAAAATTTGTATAAATTAATTTATTAAATAAATGGTTAACATTACATGGTACCAAGTTTATTTACGTTAATTTACATATTAAATGGTACCATGTTAATTTACATATAAATTAACATAAATTAATATGGTACCATTTTTTACATGGTAACGTATTATTTGTATAAATGGTTACATGGTAGCATTTATTAACGTTAATAAATGCTTACTGACGCTGGTATTCACCACAATTTTAATGCATAGAAAACCTTTTATTTTCATACCTAGAGGTGATTTTTTTCCTTTTTCTTCCTTCCTTCCTGTCTTACGTTATATATTTATTTATTTACAAATGGCTAGAAAAATGGATCTGGTTCATGGGGATGGTAGCATTGGGGTCATGTGTTCAGTTTCCGAAGCTATTCATAATGCTAATGGTCATGCTACTGGGTAATTAATTTATATTGTTTACATCCCTTTTTTCTTTTCCTGGTTTACAAATTTCTTACCTCAATCAATTTTCTTTATTTTATGTGTGGAAACATTAGGATCATACCAAGGACTATAATGGCTAAAAAGGTGATCTTGGCTTAAAATTCATATCTGATAAAAGTCAAAGGGATCATTCTCATATTTGGTTTATTATGTAGTTAATTGGAGAAACGTATGGGGTAGTGAAAGAAGTGAGCGACATGCATCAAAGAAAGGCAGAAATGGCTAAGCACTATGATGCATTCATTACATTATCTGGTTAATTTTTATCCATTATGTTACAAATTTTATTTTATCTTTCCTTCATTTTATATTTTCTGATATTATTCTACTACATTCCCAAGTGGTTATGAAACATTAGAAGAGCTACTTGAAGTTATAATATGGGCTCAGCTTGGCATCCATAAAAAACTAGTTAATGATAATTGAAGATATATTAAGGTTTGTGTTAATTTATTTCATAATTGTATAAATTAATTTCAGTTGATTAACTTTAGTTTATACAAGGTAGCATTTATAAATGGTAACATTTGTATAAATTAAATTATTAAATAAATGGTTAACATTACATAGTACCAGGTTAATTTACGTTAATTTATATATTAAATGGTACCATGTTAATTTACATATAAATTAACGTAAATTAATATGACATCATTTCTTATATGGTAATATATTATTTGTGTAAATGGTTACACTGTAGCATTTATTAACGTTAATAACTGCTTGCACTAGTATAACGTTACTCAACTTCATACTTGTATAAATTAACGTAAATTAACATGTTACCATTTAATGTTAGTTAATGTTAAAACAAGTATAGAATAAATGGTAACATATTAACGTTTGTGTTAATTTATTTCATACTTGTATATATTAACGTTAATATGTTACCATTTAATAACTGATTCATATCATTGTTAATTAATTCTCATATATTTGTTTCATTTTCAATGCTAATTTAATTTGATTTGATGTTGATCTCATTTGATAAATTTCTACTAATCTCTGATTTGATTTGGTATAAAACTAATTGATTGGATTTTAAAGCTTATATTTATGTTTTGCCTTATATTTGTAACACCCCGAATTTTAGTTAATACTAAAATTCACTAATTACAAGATAAATAAACTCAGATGTGGGAATTAGGGGAAACGGGCTGCGTCATTACGTTCGTCTCGGAAAAATACGCGAAATAGAGTCCGAGTTTTCGAAAATCGGAGTCCGTATGGCCCAGTTATGAGCCAATGAAGTTTGCAGAAAATTCAAAACTAAAACAGATTTAAGTTTAAATTTAAATATTCAGATGGGGAATGGGCCAGGCGGGGTCAGGCGGGAAGGTTCCCGCCCAACCCATGTCGACAGGGCTGTCGACAGGCCTGTCGACAGGGGTGTCGACATGCCTGTCGACTTGCCTGTCGACAGGGTGGCACCGTTCTGTGAACCTGGGTGCACCAGGTTGCACCAGGTTGGGTTTCAGGCTGGCTAGGAGGGCTGGTTCTAGAGATTTCCTAAATCTAAGGGTCCTAATCTAATCTAGGGTTAATCCAAGGGTCTAAAATGCAACCTAATTCTATAAATAAGACCCTAACCCTATCCTAATTCATTCATAATTAAAACTAGTAACTAAACTATGGCAAAATGAAATTTGAGCATGGCCTCCACAAGTTCATGAAGAAGTTGCAAGCAAATCACTCTCTAATCATCCTCTAATCCATTCTAAGTATCTTAATCTTCTTCATTAGCTTGCTAATTGTGTTTTGGTGAGTTTCTATGGCTTTAGTAATCAATTGTTAATTTGATTGTGGTAGGATGTGATAAGACATGGCTATGTTTGTGGATAAATGTATTTATGCAAGTTTGTATGATATGTGATTTGCAAGTTTTATGTTAAATGCAAGTTAAGGCCATGTTTTATGATGCAAAACACCATGTTAAACATTTATGCATATGTGACATGTTATGCAAACTATATGTGAGAATATATGCAAGTTATATGTAACATGATATGCAAGTTATGCATGTGATTTTATGCATGCTAAGTAGTTGGTGTTATGCATGTTAAGTATTTGATTTATGCATGTTTACTAAGTGGAATTATGCATGTTTAGCAAAGTGAGTTATGCAAGTTGAAAGTGATATGCAAGTTAAGTATATGTTTAAAATGCAAGTTGAAAGTGATATGCAAGTTAAGTATATGTTTAAATGCAAGTTGAAAGTGATATGCAAGTTATGCATGCTTATGCAAGTATATGAATGCTTTTGCAAGATATGTATATGCTTAAATGACATGATATGCAAGTTATGCAAGTATGTGAATGCTTATGCAAGTATGTGGATGCTTATGCAAGTATGTGAATGCTCATGCAAGTTATGTGTATGCTTAAATGCATGTTTAACATGTTATGCAAGTTATGAGAATGCCAATATGCAAGTTCATATGCAACATGTTATGCAAGATAGGTGTATGATAATATGCAAGTTCATATGCAACATGTTATGCAAACCATGTGTATGATAATATGCAAGTTTGGGTTATATGTAGTTGGGTTAATATATGTTCATATATGCAAGTTGACATCCTCTTAACCCATGACGGAGTTGTATGTTAAACCCATGATATTTGTGATGATCTTCCCCTTATTACGTCATGTAACGAGAATGATTTACGTGGGGAACGATGGGGTTGGTAAATATGTTAATAAATGAATGTTTGGGTATGATTAAGCATACCATAAAAATAAATTACCATAAGTGGGAATTTACCTATTGAGTTAGGTCTACCCCATGGGAATTTACCTATTGAGTTAGGTCTACCCATGTTATGGAAAACTTGATATTAATTAGGGATAATTAATATGGGGGTGATTAACTAGGTGTAATTAATCGACTAAGACACGAGGTTGGACTCATTTGTAGTGTAAAACTGCCCGGACCCGACCGGCTTAACCAGTTGCTACAAATGTCAGCCCAATGTGAGAGGTCTTAGCCATAAATTAAATACGTGATTAAGGTAAAGACACGAGGTTAGACTCTGTTATGACGTAAGACTGCCCGGACTCTACCGGCTTAACCAGGCGGTCATAACAGCCAGTCTAATGTGGGAGGTCTTTATGGGAGATCACGGTCTTAATTAATTAAGAAACACTTAACCATATTAGCATGTAGTGGGACATGAGGGGTTAAGTGGGTGCCTTGGGTGGCATGTGGTAACTAGTGGGGGTGCCTCGGGTGGCATGAGGAAACTAGTGGGTTGCCTTGGGGGCAATAGGAAATACGATTAGAATACTTAACCAAAGTGGAACATGTAATTAAACATGATTAAAGGGTTAAGTAAGTGCCTTGGGTGGCATGTGGGAATCAAGTAAGTGCTTTGGGTGGCATGTGGAAATCTAGTGGGTGCCCTTAGTGGCAATTTGAAATATGATTAGATGACTTAACCAAAACTTAACATGTAAGTGGGCATGATTATAAAGAGGGGTTAAGTGGGGTGCACTAGATTAAACGACAAGCTTAAGTAGTAGCTTGTGGGGGCCCATTTCAACCAATATCCCAAACGTATCTTTGTGGGCTCGACCCATGTCGAGTGACGGGACACGCATATTGGGCTTGATTATAAGAGGCCAAAACGGGTTAGCGGTGGCAACGCGGGATCAACGGGTTTCATATGCGTGTGTGGACCCGGGCTGGTTGGTAAGTCGTTGTTGCATCGTGTAGATATAAAGCCGTGCACCGTGATATTATCTGGTAGCCACTTTAGGGGAATGATACACCCCAATCGTGGGACCAGCACGGGTATCTACGATAGGGAGCCGATCGATGGGTAGTAGTAGGTACACCTAGTAAAGATAGGGGCAGACGGCACCTATGTAGGGGTACCCGAAACTACTGGGTAAGATTACTAGATACACCTAGTGGATGTAGGGGCAGACGGCACCTACGTGGTCAGTTATACACCTAATGGATGTAGGGGCAGACGGCACCTACGTAGTCAGCTAGAAGTACCAGAAACTACTAGTTTTATTTTCTAAGACTTTAGAGGGGATCAACCTTTATGTAGGAATTACTCTTGGTGGGTAGAACTGGTGTGGTGCAGTGTAGGAATTACCCTTGGGTGAATAAGTCTGGGGTGGTGTAAGAATTATCCTTGGGGGGATAAATGCGTCTTCTCGATTATCTTAGTACATCCTGTGTTTTGGTTGGCTACTTAGTGTGGTCATTATCCCCAGAGGTACCGTACCTTATTTATGTCATACCCTAATTACTTTAATGGTTGTATTGTTAGGGTTATAGGACTCACTCAGACTTATGTCTGACCCCGTTGTTTTTATCTTTTTCCCAACCCTCAGGTTATCAGAGTAGGCCTAGCACTTGTGGGCTTGGATCAGACCGCTATATCTATCTTTTGGGCTTGGATCGTAGAAGTAAAGCTCGGTTTATCTTTTCTATTATGGCTATTGTCTATGTAGTGGGATTATGTACTTCTATTTTATCAGGATGGATATTATGTACTTGACTCTTGTTATGGTTTTGTGATGTAACCAAACATGTTTTACTTTCCGCTGAAATGAAATGATGATTTAAAATTTTCAAGTATTACTTATATCTGTCTTGTTGTAATTTTTCTGTTCTATATTCACTTAAAATACTCCACCAATGTTATGGCATTCCCTTAGTGAGTGACCGTAGCGGGTGTGGGGTGTTACACGTGGTATCAGAGCTCAAGGTTACCGGAACAGATAAAATTTTTAGAAAAACTATTTTCTAAGAATATTTTTGGAAAGGAGTATTTTCAAAAACATGTCTTTTAAGAGAAAAGTTTTTGAAAGAAAAGCATAATCCCCAATAGCCATATCTATATCTTTCGAATTCTCCATTTTGAATCTCTTCCTTTCTCTCGTTTTGAGTTTCCCCTCCACGTATAGATGATCTTTCTAAGATAGATAAGGATGGAAAACCACTTCAAGGGACTTAGACGTTAGTCGGATTAGAAGTTGGTTCAAGAAGGAGGAGGACTGGTAGGTATCTATTGGATAGACGGTGGGAGGAAGGCTAAAATAGTAGTTTGGTTAATGAAGGATGAGACCTCATTGGTGGGAGGTTATGAGTGGATAATAGGGAAGAAGAAGGCAAGTGGTTAGCCTTTTTGAGAGGAATGGGACACCTTATTAGGATTGTCCAAAGAAGCAAGGGCAAGGTATGGAATCTTCTGGGGGGTAGTTGTATTCCCTCACGACTGGGGTACCAGATGGGGATAAGACCGTCTAGATTTGAGGTTGGATTTCTTTATCATCCAATTCGAACTTTATTTGATTCTGACGCATTGAGTTCGTTTATCTCATCATTACTAGTAGAGTCACTGCACTGAGACACCAGTTGGTAGATGATCCCTTAGTTGTTTCAAACCCAATTGGGCTCCATGATGTGATTGGGTTTGAAAGTTCCTATACTTAGCATTGAGTTTAGGTGTGATGCTTGTTGGGCTTCACGGGCTATGGGCTAGTTTTGGGCATGGACTGGTTATCCAGTAGGGGTGCCGTTCTTCATTTTGAAGGGAGAGTAGTTAGGCTTATGGGCCGCCTGGGTAACACTCTCGAGATCTCTAGTAATCCCATAGAATCTGTTATGCTAAGTTATTTAGAATCGCTTGACACGTCGGTCTAGAGTTTGCGATCTGTTAGAGCGGTCCGGGAGCACCCGGATGTGTGTGAGGAGGTGAAGGGCTTACCTCCGAAGCGGGAGATTGACTTCCGAATATATATGGTGGATAATGCTAAACCAGTGTCTTGGCCAGTGTGCCACATGGCTCCTTGCGAGAGGAGGGAACTCCATAAGTAAGTAGGCGATTTGCTTGAGAAGGGGTTCATAAGACGAAGTATATCGGAGGGGGGCGCTCCAGTAGTTTTTGTTATGAAGGCGGATGGGTCCCTCAGACTTTGTGTAGGCTAAAGAGAACTAAAGAAACTCACAAAGAAGAATAGATACCCATTGCCGAGGATTGATGATCTCTTTGATCAGTGAGTGAGCGCCTCAGTATTTTCGCAGTAGGACTTAGCCACAGGATTTCATCAGTTGAGAGTGGCTGAGAATAGTATAGAGAAGACTGCCTTTAGGACTCTGGAGGATTTCTTTTAAGAGTGGCTGGTGATGCCATTGGGTTTGACGAATGCCCCCGCATACTTTGTTGATTTGATGAGAAGGGTGTTCAGGGAGTACCTAAATAAGTTCGTGATGGTCTTTGTAGATGACATCTGGGTCTTTTCTAGAAGCGAAATAAGTTTTCGTATGTGCTCAATAGGCTGAGCAGAGCCAGTATAGGATAAACGACGGTTTTGGAACGAGACTGGCGAAAACATCCAGAATTGTTCAAAGGCTTAATTATTTAGCCATTTTTATTTGTATCATCTCACGTAGGTCGTCTGAATTCGAAGGAGGTATCCCTTGGGTGTTTGTCTGATATTGGTTTAGGCCTTTGGGGCTTGCATTTGGGGGATGCCGAGCTCGACTAGGGTGGTCTGCGTGGGAGACAGTTGTGATAATTTTGGATGATATCCTGGTGGAGAAGAGCATACCCTACATCTTAGGGAAGTATTGGAGACTCTTCGAGTGCGTAGTCTTAGGACAGCAAAAGTGGATGGGATCCTTAGCATCCTACGAGTAAGGGTAACATGGTAGCGGACGCCTTAAGTAAGAAAAAGGTTGTCCTTGAGTTCATTGTTCGTTGAACGACGGAGCTTAGAGTTTATTTCTAAGTTTGACTTTAGACCTTCCGTTGACTTTGTACCCGGTTTGCTAGCCTCCTTGGTTAGACCTACTCTTTTGGGGCGGATTGGAAGAGCATAGAGGGACGACCCACAGTTGGTTGAGTTGGTAGAGAAACTCATAAGGGGGGGAAGTCGTCCAGCCATTTGAGTGGAAACACCCTAGACGATAGGGGTGTTTGCGTAGAGACGGTAGACTTTGTGTACCGCAAGACGAGGGTTTGAGGAAGGCTATTCTTGATGACGCACACCGTTCTAGGATGACCATTCATCCCGGTGGGGATAAGATGTACCAAGACATGAAGAGGGTTTTCTTCTGGGCCGGTATGAAGAAAGATGTGGCCGAGTATGTCGCTCGATGTTTGGTGTGCCAGCAAGTGAAGGCGGAGCAAAGGAAACCAGGTGGGTTGCTTCACCCATTGGAGGTTCCGCAATGGAAGTAGGATAACGTCTCGATGGATTTTATTGACGGGTTACCCAGGTCGAGGAAGGGTAAGACAGGAATTTGGGTGATGGTAGATAGACTTACTGGGGAGCACCCATTTCATACCTGTGAAGAGCAAGAGGACTGCCCCATGGCTAGCTTCAGTATATCTTTGAGAGATAGTTCGATTACATGGGGTACCCTCTAGCATAGTAAGTGGTCGAGATCCTATCTTCAATAGCGAGTTCTGGAAGAGTTTGCAAGAGGCGGTAGGGACTCAGTTGTGTTTGAGTACCGCATATCATCCTCAGACGGACGGCCAGACCGAGAGGGTGAATCATGTCCTAGAAGACCTTTTGAGGCTTTGTATCTTAAATTTTGGAGGAACATGGGAAGAGCATCTTCCATTGGTGGAGTTCGCGTATAGTAACAGCTTTCAGTCCAGTATTGGTATGGCACCTTTCGAAGCTCTTTATGGAAGGCCTTGTCGATCACCTACACGTTGGTGGGAATCTACGGATGAGATCTTGCTTGGGACGATAAGGTTAGAAAGACTTCGAGAAAAGATTGATTTGGTTCAAAGAAGGATGAAAGCAACAGAAATCTTATGCGGACAAGAGGAGAACAGAGCTTGAGTTTGATATTAGGACATGCTTTTTATTAAGATATCTCCGTTACGGAATGTGGTTCACTTTGGATCTGTTGGGAAGTGAGTACCAAGGTTTGTTGGACCGTTTCCTATTAAGGAAAGGTTTGGACAGATGTCATATAGAGTGGAGTTGCCCGACAGGCTTAGTGGTGTACATGATATATTCCATGTGTTACATTTGAGGAAGTTCCTACATGAGACCGCAGAGGCGGTAGAGCCGAGCCTGCTTAGAGAAGTGGAAGTAGAGCGTGATGCGACGATTCAACGAGCTCCTACTTGCATCCTTGGGTCAGAGATTTGGAAGTTGAGAAACAGAGAGGTTCGACTAGTCAAAGTACGAAGGGGAGATGAAGAGAGCGACGCTACCTCGGAGACGGAAGCAAAGATGCGTTCGAGGTACCCTTTTCTTTCGGAGGGTATGTCCTTTTGCTTCTCCTTCATCGCATATCTTGTGCTTATCTTATTCTTAGTATGTCCTCTCGTTAGTACCTTTGACCTTTAGATAGGGCAAACCTATGGTTGAAACATGTGTTTGAGACATGTTATGGTTGATGGATGCAAGTGGATGCAAGTGTTTGCTAGTGGTTGCTCGTGGATGCATATACACACACTATAGGCACTAGATCGGCTCAATCACTTCATATTGCATATTGCATAAAAATTGTGTGTAGGAAGCTATATATGGATGTATAATGGTTGTGTTATCATATGGATGATGCATTTTGGTGAATGATTGTGCACTCATGTAGATATTGTATGTGTCGATAGGGTTTTCTCGCATACATAATGGATGCATGGCACTATCATGGTTTGCATATGTTCATACATTAGATAGGGAACATATACACACACTTTTTGCATATGCTCATACATCATTAGAAATTGTTTTAAGGACAATGGATGCCAGTGTTTGATGGATTGAGTAGATGGTTGTTTGGATGGTAGGATATGCATTCTCCTTAGCTTAGAGATTTCGGGGACGAAATCCTTTAAGGAGGGGAGAATGTAACACCCCGAATTTTAGTTAATACTAAAATTCACTAATTACAAGATAAATAAACTCAGATGTGGGAATTAGGGGAAACGGGCTGCGTCATTACGTTCGTCTCGGAAAAATACGCGAAATAGAGTCCGAGTTTTCGAAAATCGGAGTCCGTATGGCCCAGTTATGAGCCAATGAAGTTTGCAGAAAATTCAAAACTAAAACAGATTTAAGTTTAAATTTAAATATTCAGATGGGGAATGGGCCAGGCGGGGTCAGGCGGGAAGGTTCCCGCCCAACCCATGTCGACAGGGCTGTCGACAGGCCTGTCGACAGGGGTGTCGACATGCCTGTCGACTTGCCTGTCGACAGGGTGGCACCGTTCTGTGAACCTGGGTGCACCAGGTTGCACCAGGTTGGGTTTCAGGCTGGCTAGGAGGGCTGGTTCTAGAGATTTCCTAAATCTAAGGGTCCTAATCTAATCTAGGGTTAATCCAAGGGTCTAAAATGCAACCTAATTCTATAAATAAGACCCTAACCCTATCCTAATTCATTCATAATTAAAACTAGTAACTAAACTATGGCAAAATGAAATTTGAGCATGGCCTCCACAAGTTCATGAAGAAGTTGCAGGCAAATCACTCTCTAATCATCCTCTAATCCATTCTAAGTATCTTAATCTTCTTCATTAGCTTGCTAATTGTGTTTTGGTGAGTTTCTATGGCTTTAGTAATCAATTGTTAATTTGATTGTGGTAGGATGTGATAAGACATGGCTATGTTTGTGGATAAATGTATTTATGCAAGTTTGTATGATATGTGATTTGCTAGTTTTATGTTAAATGCAAGTTAAGGCCATGTTTTATGATGCAAAACACCATGTTAAACATTTATGCATATGTGACATGTTATGCAAACTATATGTGAGAATATATGCAAGTTATATGTAACATGATATGCAAGTTATGCATGTGATTTTATGCATGCTAAGTAGTTGGTGTTATGCATGTTAAGTATTTGATTTATGCATGTTTACTAAGTGGAATTATGCATGTTTAGCAAAGTGAGTTATGCAAGTTGAAAGTGATATGCAAGTTAAGTATATGTTTAAAATGCAAGTTGAAAGTGATATGCAAGTTAAGTATATGTTTAAATGCAAGTTGAAAGTGATATGCAAGTTATGCATGCTTATGCAAGTATATGAATGCTTTTGCAAGATATGTATATGCTTAAATGACATGATATGCAAGTTATGCAAGTATGTGAATGCTTATGCAAGTATGTGGATGCTTATGCAAGTATGTGAATGCTCATGCAAGTTATGTGTATGCTTAAATGCATGTTTAACATGTTATGCAAGTTATGAGAATGCCAATATGCAAGTTCATATGCAACATGTTATGCAAGATAGGTGTATGATAATATGCAAGTTCATATGCAACATGTTATGCAAACCATGTGTATGATAATATGCAAGTTTGGGTTATATGTAGTTGGGTTAATATATGTTCATATATGCAAGTTGACATCCTCTTAACCCATGACGGAGTTGTATGTTAAACCCATGATATTTGTGATGATCTTCCCCTTATTACGTCATGTAACGAGAATGATTTACGTGGGGAACGATGGGGTTGGTAAATATGTTAATAAATGAATGTTTGGGTATGATTAAGCATACCATAAAAATAAATTACCATAAGTGGGAATTTACCTATTGAGTTAGGTCTACCCCATGGGAATTTACCTATTGAGTTAGGTCTACCCATGTTATGGAAAACTTGATATTAATTAGGGATAATTAATATGGGGGTGATTAACTAGGTGTAATTAATCGACTAAGACACGAGGTTGGACTCATTTGTAGTGTAAAACTGCCCGGACCCGACCGGCTTAACCAGTTGCTACAAATGTCAGCCCAATGTGAGAGGTCTTAGCCATAAATTAAATACGTGATTAAGGTAAAGACACGAGGTTAGACTCTGTTATGACGTAAGACTGCCCGGACTCTACCGGCTTAACCAGGCGGTCATAACAGCCAGTCTAATGTGGGAGGTCTTTATGGGAGATCACGGTCTTAATTAATTAAGAAACACTTAACCATATTAGCATGTAGTGGGACATGAGGGGTTAAGTGGGTGCCTTGGGTGGCATGTGGTAACTAGTGGGGGTGCCTCGGGTGGCATGAGGAAACTAGTGGGTTGCCTTGGGGGCAATAGGAAATACGATTAGAATACTTAACCAAAGTGGAACATGTAATTAAACATGATTAAAGGGTTAAGTAAGTGCCTTGGGTGGCATGTGGGAATCAAGTAAGTGCTTTGGGTGGCATGTGGAAATCTAGTGGGTGCCCTTAGTGGCAATTTGAAATATGATTAGATGACTTAACCAAAACTTAACATGTAAGTGGGCATGATTATAAAGAGGGGTTAAGTGGGGTGCACTAGATTAAACGACAAGCTTAAGTAGTAGCTTGTGGGGGCCCATTTCAACCAATATCCCAAACGTATCTTTGTGGGCTCGACCCATGTCGAGTGACGGGACACGCATATTGGGCTTGATTATAAGAGGCCAAAACGGGTTAGCGGTGGCAACGCGGGATCAACGGGTTTCATATGCGTGTGTGGACCCGGGCTGGTTGGTAAGTCGTTGTTGCATCGTGTAGATATAAAGCCGTGCACCGTGATATTATCTGGTAGCCACTTTAGGGGAATGATACACCCCAATCGTGGGACCAGCACGGGTATCTACGATAGGGAGCCGATCGATGGGTAGTAGTAGGTACACCTAGTAAAGATAGGGGCAGACGGCACCTATGTAGGGGTACCCGAAACTACTGGGTAAGATTACTAGATACACCTAGTGGATGTAGGGGCAGACGGCACCTACGTGGTCAGTTATACACCTAATGGATGTAGGGGCAGACGGCACCTACGTAGTCAGCTAGAAGTACCAGAAACTACTAGTTTTATTTTCTAAGACTTTAGAGGGGATCAACCTTTATGTAGGAATTACTCTTGGTGGGTAGAACTGGTGTGGTGCAGTGTAGGAATTACCCTTGGGTGAATAAGTCTGGGGTGGTGTAAGAATTATCCTTGGGGGGATAAATGCGTCTTCTCGATTATCTTAGTACATCCTGTGTTTTGGTTGGCTACTTAGTGTGGTCATTATCCCCAGAGGTACCGTACCTTATTTATGTCATACCCTAATTACTTTAATGGTTGTATTGTTAGGGTTATAGGACTCACTCAGACTTATGTCTGACCCCGTTGTTTTTATCTTTTTCCCAACCCTCAGGTTATCAGAGTGGGCCTAGCACTTGTGGGCTTGGATCAGACCGCTATATCTATCTTTTGGGCTTGGATCGTAGAAGTAAAGCTCGGTTTATCTTTTCTATTATGGCTATTGTCTATGTAGTGGGATTATGTACTTCTATTTTATCAGGATGGATATTATGTACTTGACTCTTGTTATGGTTTTGTGATGTAACCAAACATGTTTTACTTTCCGCTGAAATGAAATGATGATTTAAAATTTTCAAGTATTACTTATATCTGTCTTGTTGTAATTTTTCTGTTCTATATTCACTTAAAATACTCCACCAATGTTATGGCATTCCCTTAGTGAGTGACCGTAGCGGGTGTGGGGTGTTACAATATTGGAAGGAAAAAGCTAATAAATCTATTATGATAGGTATACACACACTCATTTCACCCTGTCTAGAAAAATTGTCAGAAACAACCCAACTTACTGAGGTAAATATATTTACATCAAAATTATATTTGCGAGTTAAATTGTTTGTTTTCAATTTACTATGCTATTTTATTATGACAGGTAAGATAGACGACTGGAAAAATTCTGGATCAAGAAGGCGATGACTAAAACTAGAGTGAGAGTATGAGTGACTGACTGTGTACATGTATATGAGTGAATTAGTATGTAGTAAGGAGCCAATGTATATGAGTGAAATGTAGCGAGGAAGTGTATGTAAAAGTGATTGTATAATAGTGAGGAAACAGTATGTGTACAATTCGAAAGTGTAATAAATATTTAATTAAATAAATATTTGTTATTTTCTTAAAAATAAATTCTGTGTAAATATTGAATTATTGTAAATATTTATTTATAACAAATAATGCCATATGGCCTAAAAAATGATGTCATGTGCACTAATCAAATGATGATACATGGACAAATTTCTGATACATGAACCAACCAATAAATGCCAAGTGTCGACATTAATATATGTCATGTGTATACTATTACGACAACCATGTCAGCATCCATGTCGGATGACACATCACCAGCCATCTAGGATGACACATCATCAAACAAATCAGTTGGTGACTCATTATTCGAGTCATAAGTTAGTGGGGTCCATTGATTCTTTTACCTACCAATATCAATAAGTGTAGGTAAATCTCTTTCTCTACTAAGCTTTACCTACCCAATTTTTACCAATTCAATATTGGTAGCTAAAATATATTACCCACCATTATGTTAGTTTTACCTACGCTTACAATTGGTAGGTAAAGACCTCATTTTCTTGTAGTGTTAATTAAGAGCACAATTACACTTACTCCAAGTAGAAACACCTGCTCTTTGACACTCACTCTCCAGCATCTTCCCAGTAGCCTCGCTCGCCACGCATCTCTTCCCAGTAGCTATGTTATTCAATCTTCTACAGTATCATGGCATGGGCAAATATAAATTTGAAGGAATCACTTTTTATTTGCTTCTACCTTCATTTTTCCTTTTTACAGGAAAGAAATAACAAGAAATGGAAGGGTACATGAAAACTAAGAGGCTAAATGCATGTAAAAAAACAGTAGTTGTAAAGGAGAAAAACTAATTAATTATTGTAGTTGCTTGAGGCAATCACGTGGGAAGCAAAAGAAGCCAAAAGATATCTGGGGGCAAGCTAACAAACAAAGAGCTGAGAGTATAAAAGTGTAGGCAAACTGTTATGGTTATTTGGATCCCTCTGTTCTACTTGTATGTAGAAGTGAACATAACTAAAGTCAATAGAAACAGAGATGGTTGTTCACATGATCATACAAATACCATACAAAACCAAGGTAAAAAAATACCATACAAAACCAAAAATTGATGCGTTGACTGACAAATTTTTTATAGAGTCAAAAAAGAAAATGTCAAACATTGCTCACAGTAGATCCCTGAAACAAAAGAAATGATAACAGAAGACTGACCGCTGGAATATCAAACATTCAATGTCCATGGAAGGCATTGGAAAAAAAATCTCCTGCATGTCAGGAACGAATTGCTTGATCTCCCTTATGTAAATGCCATTAACAAGCACTGCATCTCCAGTCTCAATTACTTTTACTCCAAAAATAGTGCACTGAAGTTTCAACATCTGAAATTAGATTGAGTAGTCGCAACTACACACAAAGTTAACTAACAAAAAGGGAAATAGAAAAAAGAACTAAAAACAAAAAAGCATGCAGGTTGGTATCCAAATCAGGGTAGGAAAAAACCACAAATAGAATCAAAGGATTGATCTAACAATCTCTAGTTTCAAGGCCCAACAACTAACATCTAATACACAAACCACAGCACCCACAAAATCTTTGCTGAGTAAAAACATAAAACTTCAAATCATATACTTCAAAAAATCAGTCATAGCGGAAGCTAAAAAGTTAATTTGATGCTGGAATATAATATGAGCACAGTAGTTGTTGATTACCCTCCGAACCTCATAGAAGAAGGACAGGTGAGCGGTAGGAGCTCTGGGCGGAGGATGACCGGGAATAGACGGACGACAGGTGAGCCTCAACTGCGAAGCACGGCTGTTCCTTTGGATCAAGGAAAGGGAAGGAGGGCCGGGTCGGGAGGAGATGAAGGGCAAAGGGTCATATGGTCCGCCGCCGACAATCTGGAGATTGTCCACCATCGCGTCGGGTAGAGAAGCGTAGAATTAGGATTTGTAGGCTACTGGGGGTTGCGGTTAGGGTTAGGGCGAACCAGTGAGTAGTGAGGGTAGGGACGCCCTATTGAATTCTTAAAAAATTAGGTTTTAAGTTCAATTTAGAGGTAGATTTACTGAAATGTTAAGCGGGAACCGAAAACTGATGGCGGCAAAAGAAAATTAATTTAGCTGTACATCTGTAACATTTTAATTTATTATTTGCACCGTCTTACATAATATCATTTGTCAATTAAATATTAATTATCATTTATCAAGTTCAACAAATCATATCTCATTTTATTGAGCATCATTCATCAATTAAATGCTAAGTACCACTTGTAATAATTAAAATTTATTATTAATTAATAATTATGAAATATTAATTTAATCTTCATTATATAATAATTAATAAAAGTAAATTATTTAATAGTAATTATTTTAAATTAGTTGCTTAAAGCTAATCATTGTTATAACCCTCCGGCACCACAACCGACTATCATCCTTCACGCTTGAACAGTTGAATCCAGCCCGCCAACGCCACCCCTCGCTTCGATTCCCCAAGTTCCCTTCAAACCCGTAACCAATCGTAAATCCCTTCAACCATCATCTTTCACTTTACCACACAACGCAACCACAAATCCGAACTTAAAGTTCGATACTCTCAACAATCACTAACAAATTATAAAATAATTCATACAAGAAATTAATATTAATTATTAATTACTCCTTAATAGTAATATAAATCAATTATTGTTTATTTATTTATTAGAATTTATGAATTATTTATTATTTATTTGATATTTAAAGATATTCATATTTCAAATTAATTATTAATCATTATCGAGTAGTTTTTTATCATTAATTTATTATTATTTAATAATTATTTATTTTATTATTATTTAAAGATTATTTATTATTATTTATTATTAACTAATTATTATTATTTAATTGTCAATTATAAATATCACTTTATAATACTTAAATTTTATTATTAATTAATAATCACTAAATATTAATCTTAATTATTATATAATTACTGATAATGATTTTTAAAAGTACATTTTTTGCAAGTGGCTTTACCTAGCAAAAAAATTATAGTTATCGCAACTGGTGAAAACAGTTGCTAAATATATAATTTTTGCAACTGGTTTGAAAGTGTAGTTGCAAATAATATGTCTATTGCAACAAGAATGAAAGAGCAATTGCTAAAAGTATGTTTTCGCAACAGACATGAAAGCGCTCTTGCGAAAAATATGTTTTTCGCAACAGGAATGAAAAGCCTGTTGTTAAATCTTATCTATTGCAACAGCTACGAAAGGTCTTTTGCTAAATATCATTTACTGCAACTGACATTTGAGGCCTGTAGCAAATAGCTAGTTGCAATAAGGTATTTTTCCTGTAGTGAATTATTCTAGATTACACGGTTCTATCATGTGTATTTCATCTATTTATTTTCGTACGATTATAGTTTTCTAGAAGTACCCAAGTGTTATAAAACGCGGTTGTGTGCTAAGCATAAGGATCTCGTTTGTTTCGATGCTTATTGAAGTTCTAGTTTATGTGTTGTTTTTACATATAGTAGTAAGTAAAAAAAAGTGAATCTGTTGGGCGCGTTATGAAATATAACAACGTAACAATTATGTTCCTATGGTTTTAGGGCTGAATTAGTAGTAAACCTATGTATTTTTTTAAGTTTAATTTAATATTTTGTTAACTAAGCTAAAATTTTAGGTACTTGGATTTGAAGCATCATTTTCATGTATTGTAAAATTCATGGTTTCCACTAGATGATATTATAAAAGAATTAGACACAATCAATAAGCTCCTTTGTTTCTTTCTTTTTTTTTCAACTTTTTTTTTGTTCAACGAATTTTTTTTCTACATCAGGCTGATTTCCTTGGTGATTTATATAATAACTATAAGGCACTTCACAAAGTTAGTATAATTATTCTCACATTATTTTTTTTCTAACCTTGGTTCCCCTTAAAATAAAGGTTCTGCATTCCTCTTTCAGTTCATAAAGCCTTAAACTATTGAATCAAAATGAATAGATATCCCATAAATTTCTAAAACATAACTACATGGTTGTTATACATATTTCATTGACTGATATTTATCTTGATCGAATATTTAGTTCAATGCAATCATGTTTTTAAGGGAATGAAGGGGTTGATGACGTTGAAGAAGTAGTCGAGGAACCGAACGGTTCAATTGCAAAACCGAACAACTCTAACAAAGGAAGTAGTTGAATATTTAGTTCACAAGTGACGTGGGAGGAATTTAAGTTAAAAGGTTAAATAAAAGTGATGCTTTAAGTAAATATTGGTGATTTGTATACAAACAAGGGTTAAAACATCGGACATTGGTTGTGCAGAGAATAAGTTGGTGGACGATGTTGACGAAGCCAATTAGATTATAAGGTTCTTCCGCTCAATGAAATATCGACGTTTTCATTTTTCTTCTTTTTTAATTTTATGTTCAAGTGTCTTTCAGAAGTACATATTGAAGGTTTGCAAATTGCGCATAGGATGTCAATTAATGAAGTTGTGATTTAAAAAAAAGGTTATTATTTCCTTCTTAATCATCTCTATGATATCCCGATTTCTTAATCATATATACATTAATGAACTGTTGAACCATATATGATCATTTGAGATATAAAATTTTAACAAATATATAAGTTAATATTTGTTACATAAGAGGGGTAATCTACCAAGATGGCTGCATATAACTAAGCTGTACAATAATGTTGAGCATAATTCTTTCCAGTAGTTCCCAAAATTAGGGGCGTTTTACCAAGATGGACAAGGCATGGGTCAACCTATAAAGGTTTCATCATTTTGGAAATTACTTCCATAGTTATAAGTAGTGTGATGCTAAGGGCACATCATTTTCCTCTTACTTATACCATGAATAAAAATAATAAGCATAATAAATTTTATGTATTTCCTAATACCCTTATAAATAAATATATGTATTTAAGAATGAGTCTGGTGTTAGGAAGCATGTGGTATAAAATTTTGGTATTAGCAAGAAGAAAACGAGAGGCCCTAGCATCACACTATAAGTATTTATGAATGAGTATTAATACAATTTTTGTTTCGTAGAATGACAGGCGAATATAAGCAAGCTGTTGAAAATTTTGTATATGGGCATGTTGCGAGTGAATGGAATCCCGAAAAAATTAGATGCCTACGTCGTAAGTGTAGGAATCTAATTTGGCAAAAAGCAAGGGAAGTTGTGTCACACTTGATTTGTTTTGGAATGGACCCAACCTATGATGTATGGATTTTTCATGGAGAAAAACGGCCATCACAAAATAAAAGTGAGACTGATACGTATAGAATGTATGTTGATGCGCAAATCTATGATGAGGAGGTAGACGCCAATGTTGAAGAAAGACGTGGGGAAATTATTAAGGAAATGATGGAGAATGCCGAAATTCCTTTATATCCTGGTTGTTCAAGCCACACAAAGTTGTCTGCTACAGTACTTCTTTTCGAGCACAAAGCGCAAAATGGTATATCGGACACAGCTTTTACAGAGCTTCTTAAACCTCTTAAGGATATGTTGCCTACAGAAAACATGCTTCCCAAATCTACATACGCAACAAAGAAGTTTCTTAAGACATTTGGTTTAGGCTATAAGCAGATACATGCATATGTAAATGATTGTTATTTATTTAGAAAAGAGCTTGCAAACTGTGATTTCTATCCTAAGTGTGGTAAGTCTCGCTGGAAAAAAACAAGACTAGTAAAGATGGGAAGCAAACCAAAATGCCTATGAAGGTTTTGAGATACTTCCCACTGATACCAAAACTGAAAAGAATGTTTACATCCCCAGAACATCAGAACAACCAAGATGGCATAGCATTCATAAGAGTGAAGATGGTAAATTGCGTCATCCAGTGGATTCTTCTCAGTGGGCTACGATTGATAGAATGTATCATTCTTTTGCTTCTAATCCATGAAATTTAAGGCTTGGCCTTGCATCTGATGGCTTTAATCCTTTTGGTGATTGGAATTGTGGATATAGTTGTTGGCCAGTGTTTCTTGTTGCTTACAACTTTCCTTTGTGGCTTTGTATGCACAAAGATAATATGATGCTATCTTTGTTAATTCCTAGGCCACGACAACCGGGAAATGACATTGATGTATACTTACAACCACTTATTGAAGATTTGAAAAAATTGTGGGATAAAGGGGTGAAAGTGTACGACGCTTGCTATTCTTATGTGGATAATTAGCAATTTTCCAGCTTACGGAAATTTAGCTGGTTGCACTGTAAAAGGTAAGAGAGCATGTCCTATTTTTGGTGCCAATACCTGCTCAGTATGGCTACCATTTAGTAAAAAGTGTGCATACATGGGTCACAGATGATTCCATGAACCTAATCATGAGTATCGTCAATGGAAAAACTTATTTAATGGAACCATAGAGAGTAGACAAAGGTCTCGGATACAAAGTGGTGTTCAAATCTTTGATGATGTTCAAGATATTAGTAATAATTGGGGGGAAAAATTAAAAGAGGAAGAGAAAGGTGAAAAGAAAAGGAAATGAAAAAGGAAAACAATGATAAAAAAGGATGTAAAATATGGAAGATGAAGTCCATTTTCTTTGACTTGCCTTATTGGAAGGTAAAATTTAACTAGAAACACATTGATTTTCGTTTTCTATCCATGTTTGCTACTTAGTACTAAATTATTTGTTTTTGTCAATTTTTAGGCACTTCCTTTGCGGCATAATCTAGATGTGATGCATATTGAGAAAAATATTGGTGAAAGTATTGTTGGTACATTGCTTGATATCAAAGGAAAATCAAAAGATGGCCTCAAATCACGCCAAGATCTAGAAGAAATGAGCATTAGAAAAAAATTGCATCTTATAGACATTGGAAATAAAGTATTGCTTCCAGTCGCACCATGCACCTTATCTGATCAATAAAAAGAGATCTTTCATAGTTGAATGAAGAACTTGAAAGTGCCTGATGGATATAGCTCAAATATTGGAAAATGTTTTGCAAAAGAAGACAAGAAACATTAAGTCTCATGATTATCATGTTTTGATGCAACAACTATTGTCTGTTGCATTAAGAGGACTTCTACATATAGGGATAAGGAATGTACTACTACGACTATGTTCATTTTATAATGACATATGCCAAAAAGTGCTTGATAGCGATAAACTAGAATTAATGGAGTATCAAATTGCATTAATACTATGTGATCTAGAGAGGTTCTTTCCCCCTTCCTTTTTCGATATCATGATTAACTTAACAATACATTTAGGAAGAGAAGCAATAATTTGTGGGCCGGTCCAATATCGATGGATGTATCCATTTGAGAGGTAATATTTATTATAAATACTTGACGGTTAATAGTATGTGTACTTGTGAAAGTACCTTGTTTATGCATTTGGGTTATAGATATATGAAAATATTAAAAGGGTATGTTAAAAATCAAGCACGACCTGAAGGGTGCATTGCTGAGCGCTATGTTGCCGAAGAACATATGAAATATTGCTCTACATATATTAAAGATGCATTACAGATTGGAGAGAGGAAAAACCGAAATGAAGTGGAACAAAATGATTTTATACTTGAGGGGTGTCCTATTTCCAAAGGAAAGCCTATTACAGTCAATGAGGAGGTGATTAGTGCTGCTCATCGATACATTTTGTTTAATACAGAAGAAGTAGAGCTGTATATAGAGTAAGTATAAGTCCAACTTAACTATGATCTACAAAATAAATTATATCCTTAATTACATTTATGTATGCAGAATGCACAAAGAGGAGCTAAAATGTTTGCATCCTCATCTTACACAAGACGATTTGGAGCTGTCAAAATTGCAGTCGGAGACTTTTAATTTTCGGTTTGAGAAAAAGGTTGATAGTTATATATTAAAAAAAATTAATGATGAAAGTAATAGATCAACATAATTCTTTATTTAATATATTGTACTTGTCTAGGTTAGAGATGATAGACGTATATCCAATGTCAGCAACATAATAAAATGGCTTTCATACGGACCTCATTCACAAATAATTTCTTATTCTGGCTATATTGTTAATGATCGATGTTTTCATACGAAAGACTTTGAGAAGACTACACAAAATAGTGGTGTTTCCATTAAGGCTAGTACTGTTTGTGAAGATGGGTCTATTGAAAAGGTAATATATTATGGGGTCTTACGTGAGATTTTCTTGTTGGATTATCGTCAATTTCGATTTGCCTTTTTTGAATGTGATTGGGCAAATATGTATCGTGTAGTCAAAGTTGAAGATGGATTTACATTGGTCAATTTGCATTAGTTTCAAAATCAGTTTGCAAGCGACCCGTTTATCTTAGCAACACAAGCAGTTCAAGTTTTCTTCTCTAGAGAAGGTAGTTCTTCAAATTGGTATTTTGTGTTGAGAGCGGCCTCTAGAGGATTTCATGAATTGGAAAAATACGATGAGGATGAAGAATCAACTAGAAAACCATTGGATGAGTCACAACTTGATGATAGAGACGTAGATAATGGGGATGAAAGTTACATAAGGGATGTTTGTAATGATATTTTGCTATGTTATAAGCATATTTTATTATTTTTTATGTTATGCATGTTCACATATACCATAAAATATGTTGTTAGATGGTAAAAAAATAATCTGATCTAAGATTGACATCCTAGCGTGTATCAAAATAATTTTAGTTTCTATTGTACATGATGTTTTCATGTTTTATTTTGTACATGGTTGTTACAAGTAGTGTTATATTTAGTGTGATGTTCTAATGCTTTGTAAATCATTATGTTTTTTTATAGGTCGACGAGGAAGATTGATCTTGTATTATCGACGAGGAAGATGGTGCTACACAAAGGAGAGGTATTCAAGTTACATATGCATTCTTACAACATGCTTTTTTTACTTTAGCCTTATTTTTTTTCCTGCAATGTATAGTAACATAGCTGGGTATAGTAACAAACGTGTCTGCACGCACACACACACATGTGTGTGTGTATATATATATATAAACACACACACACACACACACACACACACACATATATATATATATATATATACATACATATACATATATTTATATACATACTGATAAGGAAACTATCTTCATTTTCATGTTCAAAAAGAAAATATGGAAATCCTACAAAATTATCAAATTTATAAACCATATTTATCTTTCATTTACCTATGAGTGAATCTTCTGGTATGCTTGGCTTACATGATTATATTCAATACTGGGTACAGTATTGCTCCTACATAACTATGAAAACAAATATTAAATATGTTTAAACTATACAAAATAATGCTAATTACGAAGATTAAAATCTTTACTGCTATCATTATCAAACATGCTAACCACCTGAAGAAATTGAAGATTTGGTTAGTTAAAATAACATATATAAGATATCCAACATATACAATATATTAGTTAAACATGATTTGTTAGCATATGAAACCAAATATTTTCTCTGGTTTATTACAACTACATGCACTGCCCATTAACAGGGGAAAGTATGGACTAATATGTGTTATATACAGAAGCAATATTATAGTACCACTAAATACGTTTGTACCAATATAACGATTCAAAGTTGAAGGAAAATAATAAGAAAAAAATCTTTTATCTGTAAAAACTGAATAAAAAGTTAAGCCGAATTGAGATTTAGCAATATGCCGACACTAAGAAATAGCATTGTATGCTTTGAATACTGCTAAATCTTGTTGTTTTGATCTTTTGAGATCATTTCGAAGTAGATAACTACAATTCCACTGTTTCCATTGTTTGTTTTGATCATTTGAGATCCAGCAAATTTGCATTTTGCTGCTTCGAACTAAAAATAATTAGAAGACTCCTTCTGTTACATGAAAGCTAATAGAAACTCCGTGAGCCTCATTCTGTCATAAATAAAACTATTATTCACTCGGCCCTTTGCTGACAAACAACAAAATTGAGAAGCAATTTGTTGTGATTTGTGACATAAAATCACATATGTTGATAGAGACGAGGCGTGGATGTGCTTGGCAGTAGAGGAAATGGTGCAGCAATAAAAAGAAGGTTAGAAGGAGCAGTTTGGCGTTTGAGCAGATTTATTGCTGGATTTTGACCCGGTCTTTCTGTGACTTATCTGCAAGTATTGAGGGAATATATTCCTAATATATCTCTAAGTGGAAAATTGGATATTTTTCCTAGGCCTTCTATTCTCCTATAAAAGCAGCACATTGGGTTGGATTAATGTATGACGGAATAGAGTGGCGGCTGCGCGCCTCTAGGGCTTGGTGCGTCCAGTTAATCCAAGGCTTAGTCGTCGTTCTTCATTGTTCTCCTTCTCCAACAAAGAGTGTTAGTCATCTAGATATTCTTTCCCTTTCTCAATAAGGTTATTGATTCTTGTAATTTTGTTTATTGTTGGTTTTGATCCATTGAGTGTAAATAAAATTTGTTTTTGTGAATCAATAAAGAGGGTGGTTGGGTGGAATATCTTGTATTTGTGCGTGTGATTTCATATCTGTGTTTGTTTGCATAGAAATCATCTTTAAGTAATTGGGTGAATAAGATCATGGTCGCTTCCGCAAAGGCGCAGTTTACCATAATAGTTGGTATCAGAGCTAGATCATCGCAAAGCTTAGAGTGATTTTGGATTGGAAAAATTGATTTTTGTTTGGAAAAAATTGATTTTTTGTTGAAAAAAAATCGTTTTTTTTACGTCGGGTATGATGGCCCTGTTGGTGATGACTAATTTTTATTAGGGATTTGAAGGCCTTAATTGTTTGGTTGATGGAGATGAAGAGGAGCCCTCAGATGTGGATGGGGGAAGATGGAAGAAGACGAAGATGTTGGCAATTGGTTTGATTTGCCTATACCTTGGTGATTCGGTTCATGTTTTCGACTGGGGTCTTCACATTGATGATGCTCGAGGGATCAGGAGTGATCGAGGAAGGAGCTCAGGTCAAGTGGTAGACGGGTGTCGATGTGGCAGGCGAGTGACGGTTGAAGAACCTAGTCCACAGCAAGGTGGAGAAGTTAATTTGGTCACTGCTGATGTGTTCGACATGGGTCTTTACGTTGATAATGCTCGAGGGATCCGGAGTGATCGAGGAAGGAGCTCAGATCAAGTGGTAGACGGGTGTTGTTGTGGAATTACAAGCACTTTTAGACCGTTGGTTGATGCACGGTGCAACTCAGGTGGTAGATGCATCTTTTGCAGGTGGTGATTTGTGTTTGTAATTGAGGTGTGGTCGTAGTCCTTTCAAATCGACTAGGCGTATCTCATTGCCCTGAAATCGAGGTTGTGGGGTGTATCTCGTTGCTCGAAAATCGAGGTTGGTTTAATTGAGAGAAGGTGTCGTTGAAAGAGCTAGATGACTTGTTTGGTGATTGTTGGAGTGTTGATATGATTTCAGATTAAGGTGGAGCATTGTGATGGTGATTTCATATGTCCATGGAAGTCGGTTGACTTGTTGTTGATGTGATTTCATATCAAGGTGGAGTGTTGTGATTTGTGACATAAAATCACATATGTTGATAGAGACAAGGCGTGTGCTTGGCCTTAGAGGAGATGGTGCAGCAATGGAAACAAGGTTAGAAGGAGCAGTTTGGCGTTTGAGCGGATTTATTGCTGGATTTTGACCCGGTCTTTCTGTGACTTATCTGCAAGTATTGAGGGGATATATTCCTAATATATCTCTACGAGGAAAATTGGATATTTTTCCTAGGCCTTCTATTCTCCTATAAAAGCAGCACATTGGGTTGGATTAATGTATGACGGAATAGAGTGGCGGCTGCGTGCCTCTAGGGCTTGGTGCCCTAGAGATGATTGGTGCCTCCAGTTAATCCAAGGCTTAGCCGTCGTTCTTCATTGTTCTCCTTCTCAAACAAAGAGTGTTAGTCATCTAGATATTCTTTCCCTTTCTCAATAAGGTTATTGATTCTTGTAATTTTGTTTATTATTGGTTTTGATCCATTAAGTGTAAACAAAATTTGTTTTTGTGAATCAATAAAGAGGGTGGTTGGGTGGAATATCTTGTGTTTGTGCGTGTGATTTCATATCTGTGTTTGTTTCCATAGAAATCATCTTTAAGTAATTGAGTGAATAAGATCATGGTCACTTCCGCAAAGACGCAGTTTACCATAACACAATTCAGTTTAGGTACTTGCATAATTACCAAAACTCAATTTCTGATATGTAATTAAATATATAAAATCCATTTGAGACCCAAATCTAATAACAAACAACTATAATGAGATCAACATACCTACAACGATGGAAATCTGGCTTCAACGAAGAAGAGCATCTGCAATATATGCAAAAGCACAGTCGTGGCGATTGGAATACCTATGTTTGCCATAGTACATTTTGCTGCATCGACATACAAATCCACCGCTTAAACCCACTCTCTTCCTGCACGCACTGCACCTATTCACTGTTTTCCCTGTTGCGGTTGTTGATCGTTGTCTATATTTTCTGCTCCTCCTTCCCGGAACCCGAGCCCGGTTTCCCGACTGCCAACACCGATGACACCGGTCCCAAATCGGATCTGAGGGTACCGGAGTTCAAATTGCAGATTTCAGGTTGGGTGTTGGATTTGAATCAAGTAGCGATCATTCTTGGTTTCTTGGTTGAGCCATGTCCTATACATCTATACATGCGCGTTAAAACATTCAAATAAGAATAATATGTCTGAAATATTTGATGATTAAAGTTGAGATTTGCAGAATAATGTCGAAAGAATATTTCTTAGAAGAGAAATGTGTAAAACAGAACAGTGTTTTTGAATAATGTAATACAGGTACATTATATAGCGGAAGAGAAAACAGAAATGGGCTGAGCCCATGTACAGGCCCAAAGCAAATAAAAAGAATATAAGTTAAAGTGTCTCAGCCGTTACTCTTATTACCCCCCTTCAAACCCTACGAGGGTTAGGGTTTGTCACAAAGTAAGAATAACGGCCTCCATCATGGCGATTCTGGCAAAATCAACAGATCAAATGATGAATCGAAGAATCAATTACTTGCAGACGTTCTTCAGCACTACTGTAATCAAAGCGAGAAAGTAATCCGTCTTCTATTATGGCGCGATTAAAGTTTCACAACGGATCTGAAGAATCAGCTACTTGTGGATGTTCTTCAACTCATCTACGAACAATAAAGAGGAATCAATCAGGAATATATACCAACCTCTGTGTTCTTTTACTTGAATCTGCTTCATCGACGTTCAATTCATCTCGGAGGCGACAGAAATTCACCTTGGACAGAGGTTTAGTAAGTATGTCTGTTTTTTGGTAAAACGATGGTATGTATCCAACCTTTAATTTACCATTTATCACCTGCTCTCTGATAAAGTATAAATCCAGTTATGTGTGCTTAGTTTTAGAGTGTAAAACAGGATTTGATGTAAGTGAAATTGCACTCACATTATCACACCAAATTGTAGCAACTTTGTTAGGTTTAACTTTGAGTTCACTGAGTAAGGATTCAATCCACATAACTTCTGTTGTTGTGTTTGCAACACATCTGAATTCTGCTTCAGTGCTGGACCTTGACATAGTATTTTGTTTTTTTGCACTCCAAGATACAGGATTGTTTCCCAAAAATATACAGTAACCAGAAGTAGATTTTCTGTCATCATGATCAGTACCCCAATCAGCATCTGCATAAGCGTTGACATTAAGATTTTTGCTAGACTTTAGAATGAGCCCATGATTAATAGTCCCTTTTAAATATCTAAGAATCCTCTTAACAGCTTTCCAGTGACTGTCTAAAGGTCTTTGCATATACTGACTCACTTTGTTAACACTGTAAGCAATGTCTGGTCTTGTAATGGTAGCATACTGCAAGGCTCCAACTATGCTTCTATATAACTTTTCATTCTGAATGTCTTCACCTTGATATTTAGATAATTGACTGCTGGACACCATTGGAGTAGGTAAAGAATTAGCTTTAACCATGTTAGCCCTAAACAAAATTTCTGAAATGTATTTTCTTTGGTTGAGATGCATTTCTGAAACATTTGTTCTTTTAACTTCTATACCCAAAAAGTAATCCAAATTGCCCAGATCTTTGATAGAAAATTCTGAATTAAGTATGTCTGTTATATTTTTGATTTCAGCTACACAGCTAACTGTAATGATAAAATCATCAACATAAATAAGTATATATGTAGTAGTAGCAGTAAACTTAGTGAAAATTGAGTTATCAGATTTTGTTGGCCTGTATCCATATTTGACAAGTGTTTCTTTCAACTTGTCAAACCAAACCCTTGGAGCTTGTTTGAGTCCATAAATAGCTTTGTTCAACTTGCATACTAAATTTCTGCCATCATTTTTAATAAACCCTTGAGGCTATTCCATATATACTTCTTACTGTAAAATACCATTCAAAAAAATATTATTCACATCCAATTGCTTGATGCTCCAATTTCTATATAAAGCAATAGTTAAAATAATTCTGACTGAAGAGGGCTTTACAACAGGTGAAAAGGTTTCTGAAAAATCAAAATCATACTGTTGTGAATACCCCTTAGCAACTAATCTTGCTTTATATTTTGAAATTGAACCATCAGCATTCTTTTTGAGTTTAAAAACCCATTTACACCCAATAATATTTTTATTATTGGGTATTTCAACCAGAGTCCAAGTTTTATTTTTAATAAGAGCATTATACTCTTCAGACATAGTTGTTTTCCATTCATCTACCTGATTAGCATCTATATAAGAAATTGGTTCATCTTGCATACTTACAGTGTTTAAGGTTTTGGTTTAAAAATACCACACTTGTCTCTAGTCATCATAGGATGCATATTGACATTGTCTCTAACTAGTTGACTTTGATTGATGTTCCCTGAAGACTCTGCTTCTTCTAATTCACGATTGTTGTTAGCAGTATCATTATCACTATCACTATTACTTCTTTGTGAATGTTCCTGCATATTGCTTCCAATATCTGGCATATCAGAATTCTCTTGACCTGGTCCATCATCGATGGGCACTGTGTGTTGAGAGTGAATGTTGCTGTCATTCTTCTTTTGAGAAGATGACACAACATTTTCTATCTCCTCTGGTATGTCAGGTATATATAGCCTTGGATTTATGACTTTTGTAGTAGTTTTAATATTTGTTTGAATGAATGGGTACACTTCTTCATTGAATCTAACATGCCTTGACACATATATTCTACCCTTGCTATCTAAACATTTATAACCTTTTTGATTATTACAATACCCCTAAAATGTGCAAGGAGTAGATCTAAAATCTAATTTATGAGTGTTGTAAGGCCTTAAGTTAGGAAAGCATTGACAACCAAAGACTTTTAAATATTTATAGTCTGGTTTAACCTTGTATAACACTTCATGTGGGGATTTGAATTCAAGTACTTTTGTAGGAAGTAAATTAATTAAATGTACTGCTGTGTTAAATGCCTCTGGCCAAAATTTTAATGGCATAGAGGCTTGTGCAAGCAAGGTTAAACCAGTTTCTACAACATGTCTATGCTTTCTTTCAATAATGCCATTTTGTTTTGAGGTATAAGGACAAGTAGTTCTATGGCTTATACCCTTTTTGTCAAAGAATGCTTTCAAAGGTAAAAATTCCTTTCCACCATCAGTCTGAAAAATACTTACATGATTACCAATCAAGTTTTCAATCTTATTGATAAATTGAATAACTGTACTGCAGGTGTCTTCCTTTGATTTTAGCATATATTTCCAAACATATCTAGAATAAGCATCAATAAAGGAAATATAATACTTATAACCATAATCAGAACTTATAGGTGCACGACCCCACAAATCAGTAGCAATTAATTGAAGAGGTCTAGTGTAACTGGTTTGAGAATCTGGAAATGCAAGTTTATGACTCTTTCCCATTTGGCAAAAGGTACACATATATGAAATATGAATTTTGCACATAGAAAAATCATTATTACACATAACATGCTTGACAGTTTTTAAACTAGGGTGACCTAGTTTACTATGCCACAAACTAAACTCTTTATATTCATTAGAATCATTCTTGACTGTCAGCATACATGTTTTTCTATCTAACACAGATGATCTAGGACTAGAAACATTAAATCTGTACAGTCCCTTATATTCATTGCCCTGCAAAATAATTTCCTGTGTTAGAATATCCTTAACAATGCAAGCATTAAGATAAAATTCAAAGAACACATTGTTGTCCTTTGCAAATTGGGAAACACTCATTAAGTTTTTCTTGATAGATGGAACCCTTAAAAGATTTTTTAGAATTAATTGTTTTGGCCCATCTAAACTTGCATTTCCAGTATGTGTAATGTGCACAGTTTTACCATTTCCTACAAGTAAATTCTGCATACCTTTGTACTCTTTATTCCCCAAATTCAGATTGTTTAGGTTGTTAGTCACATGATTGGTTGCCCCAGTATCAGGATACCAGCTATCATCATTAATATCATCAATAGTTGCTGTAGAATCAACATTAACACTTTCAGCTTTACTTTTGCTGTTATCTTTCTGCACATTAACCAAATTAACACTAGAGTTGTTGCCAGTTTGTGATGGATTAAAATTTGAATTATATCTAAAATATCACTTGTTAGCACTATGGCCAAGCATGTCACAAATCTGACACCTAACTCTACTGTTGTTATTTCTGCCTCTACCCCTGCCTCGATTAGTTTGACCACCTCTTTGCATATTTGGTTGATTTCTTGAAGTGTTAACTTGATTCTTTCCTCTACCATATGAAGTATTATTGATAGATAGATCAGAATTAATAGTTTTCTTGTGATCTATTCTTCCCTCATGAGCCAATAGTGTTGAATACACATAGTGTAGTGTGGGTGTAGGATCCATTGACAAAAATAATTACTGAAACTGCTTCATAATCATCATCCAACCCACTGACAATTGATAGCACATGCTCAGATTCAGGAATTTTTTGACCTATTGAGTTTAACTGATCACATATATTCTTTACCTTCAGTAGATATTCATTCATGGATGAATCACCCTTTCTTATGCTATGAAGTTGTCTTTTATAATGCATAATACGAGCAGAAGATCGAGCAAAAAAATTTCTCTCAATCGTTGACCAAACATCTTGAGCAGATTTAACACCAATAAGTTGAGGCAGAATTGTTGCTCCAATGGATGACATCATCCATGAGCAGACAAGACTATCTTGTCTTTGATATGCCAAGAACTCAGGATTTTGAATGTGTTTTTCTTCACTGTCACGAACAAATTTAGATGGAACAATCTTTGTTCCATATATGTAATCTTCAAGTCCATAACCTCTGACAGTTGTTTCTATTTGTAATTTCCACAACAGGTAATTTGATTCATCGAGCTGGACTGAGATAAGTTGGCTTTGAGGTTTAATGGTGGCTTTCATCAGATCTTGAACTGGATCTGGCTGATTTTGAGAGACAGAAGCCTTATTGCTGGAAACATTTGTATTGAATTCATCACCTTGATTACCTTGATTAGGAGGATTAGTCATGGTTGAATTCAGACGAGAAAGCAGCAAAAACAGGTAATGAAATATGAATTGGATAGTCTTTGAATTGAGATTTTAAAGAAATGCTATATTTGATCACTATAGCACCTTAAGAACTTCAATGATGAGTTTTCTTGAATGAATTTCTAATGATTTTCTGATGAACAGATACTAATAACTCTGATAAGTTCTTCTGGACGTTTTTTTGACCAAATGCAATGGTTTCTTTAAAATCTTGATCGATTGTCTGATTATTCAGATTCTTTATCTCCAAACTTGAACAGGGAGAACTGATGCAGCCAGTATCTGAATTAGGCGAGGCACAGTTCTTCTTGTTTGAGCAACAACTCTCAGGTGATAAGATGCAATTCTTTGATGGGAGGCGTCCAAATGATGAAACCTCTCTGATGGACAAATATGATCTTAGAAAAACCTTGTCTGAGAATCAACAATGATCACGAGTTAAACTGATGCCGTTAAGCACACTGTGTAGCTCTCATACCAAGTTGAGATTTGCAGAATAATGTCGAAAGAATATTTCTTAGAAGAGAAATGTGTAAAACAGAACAGTGTTTTTGAATAATGTAATACAGGTACATTATATAGCGGAAGAGAAAACAGAAATGGGCTGAGCCCATGTACAGGCCCAAAGCAAATAAAAAGAATATAAGGTAAAGTGTCTCAGCCGTTACTCTTATTAATTAACATAATCTAAAACAAAAGAATTATACACTACGGAGAGATTACGACTATAATTTTAGTTAACTCAATATTGGAATTTTTAGAACTATGCAGTGATTACTAATTAAATCCCATTTACCAATCGCAATTCGTGGGAAGACTGAGACTGTATCAGTGAAATTACCAAAGATCAAAGTGCAAGAAAAGCCCACTTTCATTTTCGGGTCATATAATAATCAGTAGACCAAAAATGGAAAACGAAATTATTGAAGATAAATTTGAGAAAAGACCTTACTATTTATAACTTATGGTGAATAGCATCACATGTTGGATTTTCTTGGATTTTGCTCGAACTTCCATTGGATTTGATGCCGAAAGACTTCGGACTGTGAAGTTGTCTGAAATATTTTACAAACAATTATAGTGTTGTGATGTAGTAGATGACTATATTCAATACATAACAATATAATATAATCAAATTACATGATGAACGTTGTTGTAGTACAATACAAAGGTTCTTTGCAAAACAAGCGATATAAACTAATAAACTTAGAACCCTAATGGTAGAAATCTGATGAGGCCGAAAAAAAGTTTCCTGGGATCATCGACGTACCTTGCCACTAACTTTTCATACACAAATTCTTTTTTATCACTAAGGCACTAATCATAATTGGAACTATTTTTATAAGACGTCTTCTATATAAACACACATTAATGTGTAAGTGCTTGATAATATTTCATGGTTAAATTTCAACATGTGCTAATGCACCCCTATTACCCATGGAACACTTTGGCAATATATAATTATATAGTAAATGCATTTCGTGTTATGCTCTGCTTCATCAATATGAATATCTAAAAATTTGAATTTCCCTATGGCATATAGCTTCTTATTGACTGCATTTACAAAATGAAAATTAGATGGCACATTTCAACCATTTAGTGCATTTTCATACATGCAAAAATACACTTAAGTAATCAATTATATCATCACCTGAAGGGGTGGGACCACTCCGGCAAGCAACGTGCCTGAGGTAGTGCCTATGTCATAAAGGAATTCATAGGAAATATTTGATCGCCCTACCATTATTGCTAGCCTTCTATGTATGAAATTGTTTGCATATGAGTAAATAACATACATGGTATCTAATACGGATTGTAATCCACATTTACCTTTAGTATCGATTGGTAAGCCACCCAAAGGCATGTCCTGAGCTGAAGTCCTGGTAAGAACACATTTTTAAGTATAGTGATGATGAGGACAACCAAAAAGAAACACCCATGAACTGAAACAGTATAACGCCAACAACATAAGTTAACTGGAAATATCCAGCGTTGTGTACATATCAAAAGGAAAGGTACTTAAGTTTGTGCTTACAGCTAGTACTTAACCGAAAAGAAAACACGCTTAAAATACAATGTAACTTTTTCGCTTTTAATAGAGATAAAGTCACCACTTAAATACAAAAATATTTAGTTGAAAATCAAAGCAATCGGATTTATTTTCTAAATATAAATTTTAGTCACTACGTTGTTGTAAAGAGCTTTACTCATTATTATTTTTGATGATACTTTGTTTCATACTTCCTATAAACACTTTTTGTGTAAAGTTTCATCCAGTTTTAGTCTCAGCAAAAGTAAGCCTATTTCTGTGAGCATACACCATGCTTTTGAAATGTATTAAATTTGTCATGCAGCTTCCTTTAAGTATTCTGAAGAATCAAATTAAATATACCACCTTCTAATTACAATAACATAAAACAAAATACAATTATTTATCTTTTGTGCCCATAAGACAGCAATACCTTACTCCTTGGACCTATCTAGAAACTATATTAGTATGTATATCGATAAGCACTGGCAACGTAAGAAACCAAACAGCAGATAACCAAAGAAAAAAGTATGTGCTGAGTGAGTGAGTGTGTGTGCGTACGCATGTGCATGTCTCTATGTGTGTTTTTCACAAATCCCCAATTGTCTGTGTGTGAGAGCACATGCGCATTCCTATATCCCCTATATCATAGTCACAGCCTCAGTTAACATCACTGATGACTTGTTTACACTGGACTTCAATTATGCATTTTTACTACACGGATATTTTGAGGTATTCAACATATCTGCTCTACTTATACAATCAAATAATAAATCTTCATGATATCCGACCAGCATAGTGTTTCCGTCTACTCCTCTTTGTATATATGGAGAAATGCATTTATTTATTTTCTTGTTAAATTGTGTTCTAGTTTTGTGCCAGCACTGAATTTGTAGGATATTTCACATTTATAGATATTTCATGATATCCCATTTGCCATAACCTAGTTTCAAAATGCTTAAGTCATTTGCAATGTGTACTGAATTTGTATATATGCAGATACTTCACATTTATCATGATAAGTACATCAAAATGACTTAAGATTTTGATTTCTTCAGAGCTCAAAAATAGCAAAGAAAAGAGCAAAAAAGAAAATTTTAGCTGCACTTGCAGTTGTTCATGCTGCTGATGAGAGGGCGAGTGGGGTTAGAATTAACAAAAACCAAGGTAACAATCTTAAAGTTGCTCGTTCGCTTCAGAATTTAAATAATGCTATAAGAAGATCTCCTTGAAAGCATGTCGAATACCCAATACGCCCCCCTGGCCAAACCGGAAGCAACCTGTGACGATCTCAAAACCCCGTATGATGGAATTAAGGATAATCATTGGAATATAACACATTAATCATCATTAGCAGAGAACAGATAATAGCATAAACAGAAAATAGAATAATTTACTTCAATATGACAGCGGAATCATAATATGCAATAACATCAGAGTAGCACAGTGTAAGATACAACTTAGTGCATAAAAGGAAATGATCAGTCTACATCAAAATCACTGGGACATATACATCATTGAGTACATAATAGAAATAAATCTGTCCACATCGCGATAAGCGGAATCATATACATAAGGTACTAATAGAGGAATATCAAATAGCCAAAGTACTGAGAAGTCAAGTCCTCGCCATACAAGCCAAAAGGTGCACTCCATGCTGCAGTGCAAAACCCAAAATATATTCTGTCACCTGTCACTAGGCTGTCCGTGGGAAAATAATGGCACCCGAGTTTGCAAAGTGAAAAAAACTACGAGTCAGTCATGAGACTTGTATGAGAAATCTACTAAACTGGTTAAACAACAATAACATGGCAAATCATAAGACCACGCCGCTTTCGCGGAACGGGTTTACTCCAGTGATTGTCAGTGCACTAAATAAGGTAATTTATTTAAATAGCGCAATGCTTTTTGTAAAAATGCAGCCATTATAAGACCAAAGTCCCATCATACAATGCAACGCAAACCGGAGGATAGGGTTTTACCTTATAATGGCCAAAATATGCTTAATACGTGTAAAGCAAAATTAGTTGATATTATTACTAGTGCATATATGTTTCAAAAGCAAATTCAACCATAAATATCAATCCTATACGTCATAGCTACCATCTACTATATCGCCATATATAAGTTACAATCATATCCGTGGTTTCGTATTGGAAATTTGGATTCCGTCATGAGTCGAGGCAAGGGGCAAGCTCCTCACCGGCTTCGAAACACTCTAGCAAATGCCCCAGGACTACACACTCTGAGTAGCCCTTGGAATCGGCTGGGCCGGTCCACACTTACATTAGTGGATTGGCAATTCCTAAACACACATTTCCCGGACCTATCCATCGGCTCCGTAGAGACCGATATAATTGAGGCGCCTCGCGTTCCAACATCCATAAAGGTATAATAATCAACAATGTCAGGGCTAGTAAAATGCTGACACCACCCATAGCTAGAAAGAAACGTCGTGTCCTCCCAGCAGTCCTTAACCCGTTTTTAACTCATACCGGGGTGCGAGGCTCGCGAATCAATGAACACAAAGCTACGCTATATTAAAGCTGTGCTTTGATCATCAACCAAGAAACTCTGCTTTTCAACAAAAGCCTTGATCATATGCATCTTTGCATGCCACGCTGTCAATCCACACCATACCACTGATGTATACCGATATACAACCTCTGAGCTCGTACGTCTCAGAGAAGGGCGTTAAGAAAGAGAATAAATTCTCCGCCGCCAAACAGATGTATATTTAGTAGAGATCAACGAAGACAGCACAGAATACACGTCAGACACACATCCATTTACAAGTCCGTTCTGGGTCTGAACGAAACCGGAGGCACCTTATTCCTCATCCTGTATGTCCAATACAGAAGAGAGGCCTTCGTACATCCAGACGATCAACAAGCACATCTTGACCACTACCACTGTAACCTCGTCAAGGGAGCTACCCATCTCAAAGGCATAAGTAGTAATCTACACGATGTGAAGATCACTGGTCTTGCACCGTCTTCATATCTTCGACATTTATTCGTTGATCAATTATTTGAAATGAGCATTAACTCGGCCTTTTCAAATAATTCACGTATATTAGAATTCAAATCAATTCGGCCCAAGGTTAAATTATTCGACATCTACATTTAAGTTCTTTATATTATTTTAATGTCAAACACATTCAACCATCAAATATCAAGCAGACAAAGTAGAATCGGTTTATTTCCATTCCATATTGCCTATAATATTTTATAACGAAGTATCGCTATTTTTATTTATTTAAAAATAGCGCCATTTAATTAAATGATGTTTCAGGCCATAACGTGGCCCTGGCGCTGTTTTTCTCTAAATTTGATTTACACATTTCTCAAAATCTAACTGTCGGATCTTAACAAATTAAGTCCGCTGGAAAGATCTCTTCCAAGCGAACCCAACAGTTCCGGTTTCGGGGAAATCTGATTATCGGATTTCTCTATATAATCGTTTAAGATTACGATTCCAAAATACGAATTGCAGCTTCGTTATTCGTTTTATTTAATTTATATATATATATATATATATATATATATATATATATAATTCATTCTACGATCTCCATATTATTTTTCGCTTCAAATATTTCAATAACGCCTTTAAATTTCAGAAAATTTCATCATAACCTCCTTTGTACGGGGAGGGTTTTGGAAATTTATTGGGTCGTACTAGGCACCCAATAAATCCTAAAAAGCATGCACATATTTATAGTGATATATTTCGGTGTCCACAGGGAAGTGTGTATAGATCATAACTCCAGAGAATAATTTCTCGTCACCCTACAAATGATTTTTTGTGCCTTAATGACTAGAGAGACGTGTTTATTGTCATCTCCAGACCTGTGTGGGGTTTCTATTAATCTGGCAATTTACCGTTATATTTTATATAGTCCAAATCAGTCTTCAGTCCAACCTGAAATATAGTCATCGCCATACAAGCCTCTCGCTTGTATGGTAAATTTTCCACCTCGTCACATAAGCTCCAAATGCTTATGTGGTATATGATAAGGTATGCTATCTTCAAGAAGTATGCCATGTAGTATAGTTCAAAATTAATTGTTACTATCCTATGACGACGTTTATTATTTCACACAGAACAACCAGCACTCCGCATCCAATGGCATTCACAGGAGTCTATATAATAATAAAATCAAGCGGCCAACTCATTATGGCTTACCTATTTGTCGGGCACGCAAATATATTCTTTACTCAACAGATAATCCATATTCCTATTCAACACGTGTGTGTGTGTGTGTATATATATATATACATATATATATATATATGCAGAACTAAACTAAAATAATATTTTTAGCAAACAAATGTTTATTTCAACACACCGTTATTTTTAACACTTCATACATAGGATAAAATTGCTATTTTTGGCGAACAAGAATATGTTTCAACACATGTGTATTTTTAGCGAGTCGTATACATGATAAAAATGATATTTTTATCTCTCAAAATATTTGTTCAACACACGAATGTTTTTTGCACTTCATATTCACAATAAAATGTTAGTTTTGTTGTTCAACCCTTCTATCCAACACATGAATCCTTTTCAACACATGAATATTTTAAATGGTTCATACATATAATAAAAATGATGTTTTCATCGTTAAAACAATTTATTTGAAAAATGAATATTTTATATACTTCATACATAAGATAAAAATGTTATTTTTGAAGTTAAAATAATTTATTTAAAATACTAGTATTTTATATAGTCCATATATATGATAAAAATGTGATTTTTACTTTTCAAACAATTTTTTCAATGCATGAATTTCTCAACATATGAATATCTCATACATGCATACCTCATATACTTCCCACGCATAATAAAAATGTGATTTTTATTATCTAAACAATTTATTCAACACATGAATATAATTCAGTACAAGAAAATTATTCAAACACATAGATATTACTGAAAATTTCGGCAGCATAACGGTAGGGGGTTAAAAACCGGCACCGTCCCAAGTATGGCTCCTTGCACAACCTTAGGCCTCGCGCCGTTCCATAAGGGGCTTATCTAAATGATCTAAGATCAATTTCATATCATATGAATTTTCCACAACAATTCCCATTGTTTCGACCATAAACAATTTTTTTCAAACACAAACAAATATTTCCAACCATTCATATTCCAACTAATTTTCAACCATTCACATTATCAATCAATTTCACGTCAATCACAATCAATTCATATCGTCCATGGTCTGGGGACGAGAGGAGTATATATATGTATATAAATATATTTCGTTTTCATTTCAACACATATATGATTTTTACAATGCATGTATAATTTATACATCGCTCATATAGCTTATACAATGCTCATACATGAGGTGTACAATGCATATATAATTTATATTTCGCTCATATAATTTATATGACGCATTTCCATTCTATATTGAATTTAGAAGTCTCACATTGATTTTAATCCTTCTGAAATTTGTAGCGAGCTCGGAACATGTTCTAGCTTCTTCTAGAATGTAGATGATGTCGCTATGAGTCTGATGTTTCCTGTTTTATCGAATTTCATTAACATAGCAAAAAAGATATGATTTTTGTTTGAAAATCACGTTTTGCAACACTTTAAAGCGTTATGGCCTTTAATTAAAAATCAGGCCGTTACCTTCAGCTAAACCTTCCGAACTAGCTTTTGATTTTTAACCAAATCTGTAGCACTTGGTCCAGATCGAGTTATATGACGACGAAGAGGGTGGAAAGAGGTTTCTGGCGCCGGTGGTCACCGTTAGATCGACAATCTCTAGTGAGCTCAGCGACACGACGAAGTCCTGGACTTTGAGGAGGTGATTCTCACGAAATACGAAACGAGAAGGGGTGTACCAGTTATTGATTTGAAGAGGAGAGGGGAAGCTTCAAAAAGTTCTAAAGGGGCAGGGTCAAATTCGAAGCGGTTTGGCCGGAAAATAATCGGGAACGGAGGAAGCTGCAGCGCTGTCGGTCGAGGGAGAAAGCGGGGGTTTTCTGATTTTTTTTTCATAATTTTAATTAATGAAAAAATTAATTCTATTGGTCTATATTTATATTAATTCAAAAATTAGGGGTTTTTCCATACGAACTCCAATTCAAATCCAACGACTGTCGCCCCTAGCTAAATACCCCCATCCTGGACACAATGGAAAATGTTTCGTAGGCCCGTTCGACTGTTACAATCAGCTATTCTTTAAATTAAAATATAAAACATTCAAATTCTATTTTGAACGTACATTTTAATTTACCGGGGCTAGATACTGATTCCAAAAATTCCCAAAAAATAAATCTAGCTATGTTGGGACGATATGGACCTAACAAAACTAATTTCATCGAATTCTAAGACCGTTTGAAAAATGATCATTTTCTGGTCGATCCAATTTGACTGAAATCAACCAAACACGTTTTCCTTTGCCACACTCACATATTAATTCCAAAAATTATGGAATTTGAAACCTAGCAATAAATTGACATCCCAGATCCAACAAAAGTGGTTTCGTTGAAAACGGAGGTCGTTTGCAAAATATCAATTTTCAAGGGTGGCCATAACTTTCGATTCCCGCTATGAAATTTCAATTTTTCAGATTCGTTGGAAAGATATTCTTAAGCAGAATTAAATATTTTTGGTTTCGCTAAAATCCGTTTTATTTTGAATCCTGTACGTTCAGTCAAATTTCGAATTCAAAATTTTAAACTGCCGCACTATTTCTAACTCGTTATTTTATTGAAATAAATTATTTCAATTAATCCAAATTCATTAAAATAACCGAATTAAAAATTTTAAATTGGCTCGTATTTTCCGGGTTGTTACAATCTCCCCCACTTAAAACTTTTCGTCCCCGAAAAGGAAACAGAAATGCAAAGTATTGTAAATGTACCTTGCATCAGAGTTAGTCAGAGATGTCCACTCTGCAATTGGGATAAGCTTGCTTAATGCTTTCTTCTGTCTCCCAAGTACAGTCTCTAGGATCTCCACTCCACCGCACTTTAACTAAATGAACCTTATTATTCCTTAGCTCCTTAGTCTCTTTGCCAGTAATCTTTACCGGCACTCTTCTGACTGCTAATTCTGGAGTAATTTCCAAGTCCTGTTGCGCTGCTTCTTCTACAACAAGATCTGGATCATGCACATGCTTTCGAAGTTGAGATACGTGAAACACATCATGTACTCCAGGCAACCAAACAGGTATTTGAACCCTATAAGAAAGAGTTCCAATTCGTTCAAGTATAGGAAAGGGACCAATAAATCTGGGTGCCAACTTCCCAGTTTTACCGAATCAGACTTCTCCTCTCATCGGAGAAACTCGCAAATAAACATAATCACCAACAGCAAATGCTAAATTTCTTCTTCTAGAATTCGCATAACATTTTTGTCGGCTTTGAGCTGTTTGTAATCGTTTCTTGATGAAATCGATATTGTCTGAAGCTTCGCGAATCATATTGGGTCCCAACATAAGTCTGTTGCCAGGTTCTATCCAACATGCGGGAGATCTGCACGGTCTACCGTATAATGCTTCGAACGATGACATTTTGAAGCTTGCTTGATAACTGTTGTTATATGAGAACTCAGCCAAATGCAGGTGATCTTCCCATGATCCGCCAAAATCAATAATACAAGCCCATAGTAAATCTTATAGGATACGGTTCACCCTCTCAGTTTGACCATCTGTCTTAGGGTGATATGCGGTGCTCAGGTTCAGCTTTGTCCCCAGTTCTACTTGAAATGCCTCCCAGAATTTGCTAGTAAATATTGGATCTCTATCACTGACTATGCTGATCGGCACTCCATGTAGCTTAACAATTTCTTTGAAATAAATCTGTGCTAGACTTTGAGCAGTTCTATTGGATCTGACAGGTATGAAATGGGCAGTCTTCGTGAAACGATCTACGATCACCCAAATACTGTCATTTCCTTTCCTGGTTCGGGGAAAACCATCTATGAAATCCATGGAAATTTGCTCACACTTCCAATTTGGAATTTCCAACGGTTGCAATAATCCGACAAGCTTCTGTTGGTCGCTTTTGACTAGTGGCAAGCAGAGCACCGACTAACATATATATAAATGTTCCTTTTCATTGCCCTCCACCAGAATGTTCATTTGAGGTCATTATACATTTTTCTCACACCCAGATGGATATTCAATTTGGACTTGTGACATTCTCCATCACTTCTTTTCGAAGCTCAGAAATATTGGGGATGCAAATTCGGCCTTTCAACCTCAGGACTCCTTGGTTATCAATCTGGAAACTCGAGGATTCACATTCCTTGATCTTTTTGCCAATCGTCTAAATAAATTCATTGTCTTTCTGAAGTACAAAGATCTTATCAATCAATGACGGTGTGATTATAAGATTGGAGATAATTGCAGTTTTCGTGCTAAGCGCATACGCTACCACATTGACTTTTCCCGGCGTATACAGAATATCTAGATCGTACGCTACAAGAAGTTCTAGCCAACATTGTTGTCTCATATTCAAGTCTTTCTAGGTGAACAAATACTTCAATGATTGAAGATCAGTATATAATTCAAATTTCTCACCTAGTAGATAGTGCCTCCGTATCTTCATAGCAAACACGATGGCTAATAATTCCAGATCATGAGTTGCATAATACTTCTCATGCGACTTCAACTGACGGCTAGCATAAGCGACTACTTAGCCTCTTTGCATTAATACTACACCAAGACCTCTAATCGAAGCATCTGTCCAGACCATCAAATCCTGATTGCCATCGATAATGGTTAATACTGAAGCAGTTGTCAATTTTAATTTCAGTTCCTGGAAAGCTTCCTCACATTTGGGAGTCCACTTAAATCTTTCGTGCTTCTTTGTAAGCTTGGTTAATAAACAGAATGTCTTCGAAAAATCCTTAACGAATTTCCAATAATAACTAGCCAATCCCAGAAAACTTCGGAGTTTTGTGGGTGTAGTTGGCTGCTTCCACTCTGAATTGCTGTAATTTTGCTTGGATCTATAGAAATTCCTTTTTTTGACACTACGTGGCCAAGGAACTTCACTTCCTCCTGCCAGAAGATACATTTAGAGAGTTTAGCTTTGAAGACTTTCATTCGCAGAATTCCCAATACTTGTTCTAAATGTTGTTCATGCTCTCTTTCTGACTTGGAGTAGATTAAAATATCGTCGATGAATACCAGAACAAATTTATTCAAGACTTCTCTGAGCACTCTATTCATTAAATTGATGAAGTAAGCTGGAGCGTTAGACAAGACGAACGGCATTACTAACCACTCATAAAATATGTCTGGACCTCTGAAAGCTGTCAAAGGAACACATTCTTTGGCAATTCTCAGTTGATGGAAACTTGTAGCTCGGTCCATTCTGGAAAATACTCGCGCTCCATTCTATTGATCCAACAAATCATCGATGCGGGGTAATGGATATTTGTTCTTGAGCGTCTTCTTGTTGAGGTCTTGGTAATCAACACACAATCGGAGAGTACCGTCTGATTTAGGAATAAACACTACAGCGGCACCCCAACTAGGAAAGCTGGGTCTGATCAGACCTTTCCATAAAAGTTGTCAAGTTTGATCACCCAATTCTTCTTTTTCTTTTAATGTCATTCTTTGAATTGAATGTACTACTGGCCTGGCATTTGGAATAAGATCGATCCTGAATTCAATTTCTCTTTGCGGAGGTAAGTTATCGACTTTTTCAAACACATCCGCATAATGTTTAACGACAGGAATGTTTTCCAACAAAGTAGGAATAACTTCTAGCGCAGACCAAAACTCTTTTCTATCTGCGTATGAGCCGTGGCACGGTATAAGTATATCTCCCAGCTTCGTTTTAATTGTAATTACCCTCTCGGCACATTTCACTTCGGCCTCGTATTTGGTTAACCAGTCTAGTCCAAGTATAATATCGAATTCGGAAAAAACCATAACGATCAAATCAAAAGGAAACCGATATCGAGAAAAAGAAATAGGTACTTTACAATATGAACCGAGAACAATAGACACTCCTATCGGATTGTGAACTCTAATCGATTCTTTAAGCTTTCTTAGATTTAACTTTAACTTTTTAACCATGTTACTTGCAATAAAACTTTGTGATGCACCAGTGTTAAATAGTATGGAAACAGGAATATATTTAATAGTAAGGGTACCTCCCAAAACACCGGGTTTGCTTGTCCCATCTGTAATAGCTGGCAGATTCGCCTCTTTGTATACATGCGCAACCTGTGAATTCTTCAGCAAAGGATAGTTTCTTCTGATGAGCCCCTTCTGGTGGCAGTTGAAACACTCAACAAGGTTGCGGGGGTTCTGATTCGAGCTTGGTTGGTTGGTCTTCCGCCACTTTGGAGCGGTGCACACATTAGAGTAATGGCCAGCTTGACCGCAGTTGTAGCAACTTCCTCGGGGTGGCCTATTCGTCTGTGGCTTAGCATTAAGTGCTGTGTTGCTGGATTCGGGCTGACTTTCTGAAGTCTTGCGCTTGTTTCCCGCTTGATTCTTTGCGCGGTCTATTTGCATGTTCCTCATATCTAGGCTCTCATAATTTCAAGCCATATCGGCCATCTCGGCGAATGTAAGGTTAACATAGCTCATTGCCTTATCCTAATACTTGCGTTGAAGTCCATGAATGAACCTCTTATTCTTTGCCTTCACAGTCTGAAAAAGCTCTAGAGCGTAGCGGGATAGCTGAGTGAACCTATTGACGTACTCCTGGATGGTGCAATCTCCTTGTTGGAGATTGACAAACTCATCATGCAAGCGCTCCATCTCTTGCTCTGGAACGAACTTTTTTTTGAACCGTGTTTTGAATTCATTCCATGTCATCACTACCTCTTCCTCATTTATGGTAATGGCGTCCCGCCAGAGTTGGGCCTCGTCCTGCAATACCCAAGTGCCCATAAAGCTTTTCCTCTGATCCTCAAGACCCATTCCCCTGAAGATCTTCTCACATGTGTTCAACCAGCCCAAGGCTTCAATTGTCGTACCAGTGCCCGAAAATGGCTTGCCTCCCAGATTCCTATATGTCTTTCCCACTCGGTCTAAATCAAAGTGGCGCGGGGACGGTGGTGGCTGAATCAAAGGCTCTGGGACAACAGGGATATTCCTCAGTCCTTCGCCTCGGCCTCCTTGGCCTGCTCTACCTCTAGTTGCAGCTGCTCGTATAGCCATCTAAGTCAAGTTTTTTACAAGCAAGAAAAGTGTCAAGCTCACAGAAATGATAACTTTAAGATATGGTAAAAGCAGAAGAATATATGAAAAGATAACGATGTATTGATCAAGTTATTTTGCTATTCTACTTAGCTCATTCTAGGAATCCTATCACTAATGAGCTACTCATCTTAGAGCACTACTGATTCTACCTTGACGAGGTGTTTAATGTGTTAAATTCCAGAACTAAGATTAACCAAATCTCTGATACCACCTGTGATGATCTCAAAACCCCGTATGATGGAATTAAGGATAACCATTGGAATATAACACATTAATCATCATTAGCAGAGAACAGATAATAGCATAAACAGAAAATAAAATAATTTACATCAATACGACAGTGGAATCATAATATGTAATAACATCCGAGTAGCACAGTGTAGGATACAACTTAGTGCATAAAAGGAAATGATCAGTCTACATTAAGATCACTAGGACGTATACATCATAAAGTGCATAATAGAAATAAATCTGTCTACATCGCAATAAGCGGAATCATATACATAAGGTACTAATAGCGGAATATCAAATATAAGCCAAAAGGTGCACTCCATGCTGCAGTGCAAAATCCAAAATATATCCTGTCACCTGTCACTAGGTTGCTCGTGTGAAAATAAGGTCACCCGAGTTTGCAAAGTGAAACAAACTACGAGTCAGTCATGGGACTGGTATGAGAAATCTACTTAACTGGTTAAACAACAATAACATGGCAAATCATAGGACCATGTCGCTTTTGCGGCACGGGTTTACTCCAACGATTTCCAGTGCATTAAATAAGGTAAATTATTTAAACAACGTAATGCTTTTTGTAAAAATGTAGCCATTATAAGACCCAAGTCCCATTATACAATGCAACGCAAACCATAGGATAGGGTTTTACCTTATAATGGGCAAAATATGCTTAATACGTGAAAAGCAAAATCAGTTGATATTATTACTAGTGCATGTATGTTTCAAAAGCAAATTCAATCATAAATATCAATCCTAGACGGCATAGCTACCATCTACTATGTCGCCATATATAAGTTACAATCAAATCTGTGATTTCATATTGGAAATTTGGATTCCTTCATGAGTCGAGGCAAGGGGCAAGCTCCTCACCGGCTTCTAGACACTCTAGCAAATGCCCCAGGACTACACACTCTGGGTAGCCCTTGGAATCGGCTGGGCCGGTTCACAGTTACGTTAGTGGATTGGCACTTCCCAAACACATGTTTCCCGGTCCTATCGGACCTATCCCCTGGCTCTGTAGATACCGATATAATCGAGGCGCCTCGCATTCCAACATCCACAAAGTTATAATAATCAACAATGTCAGGGCTAGTAAAACGCTGACACCACCCATAGCTAGAAAGAAACGTCGTGTTCTCCCAGCGGTCCTTATCCCTTTTTTAACTCATACCGGGTGTGAGGCTCGCGAATCAATGACATACACAAAGCTACGCTATATAAAAGCTGTGCTTTGGTCATCAACCACAAGACTCTACTTTTCAACAAAAGCCTTGATCATTTGCATCTTTGCATGCCACACTGTCAATCCACACCATACCACTGATGTCTATCGATATACAACCTCTGAGCTCGTACGTCTCAGAGAAGGGCGTTAAGAAAGAGAATAAATTCTCCACCGCCAAACAGATGTATATTTAGTAGAGATCAACGAATACAGCACAGAATACACGTCAGATACACATCCATTTACAAGTCCGTTCTAGGTCTGAACGAAACCGGAGGCACCTTATTCCTCGTCCTGTATGTCCAATATAAGAGAGAGGCCCTCGTAAATCCGGACAATCAACAAGTACATCTAGACCACTACCACTGTAACCTCGTCAACGGAGCTACCCATCTCAAAGGCATCAGTAGTATTCTACACGAAGTGAAGATCACCAGTCTTGCACCGTCTTCATATCTTTGACATTTATTCGTCGATCAATTATTTGAAATGAGCATTAACTCGGCCTTTTCAAATAATTCACGTATATTAGAATTCAAATCAATTCTTCACATGGTTAAATTATTCAACATCTAAATTTAAGTTCTTTATATTATTTTAATGTCAAACACATTCAACCATCAAATATCATGCAAACCAAGTAGAATCGGTTTATTTCCATTCTATATCGCCTATAATATTTTATAACGATATATCGCTATTTTTATTTATTTAAAAATAGCGCCATTTAATTAAATGACATTTCAAGCCATAACGTGGCCCTGGCGCTGTTTTTCTCTAAATTTGATTTACACATTTCTCAAAATCTAACCGTCGGATCTTTACGAAGTTAAGTCCATTGGAAAGATCTCTTCAAAGCAAACCCAACGGTTCTGGTTTCAGGGAAATCCGATGGTCGGATTTCTTTATATAATCGTTTAAAATTATGATTCCAAACTACGAACTGCCGCGTCATTATTCGTTTTGTTTAATTTATGTTCATATATATAAATATAATTCATTCTACGATTTCCATATTATTTTTCACTTCAAATATTTCACTAACGCCTTTAAATATCAGAAAATTTTGCCATAACCTCCGTTTTATGGGGAGGGGTTTGGAAATTTATTGGGCCATATTAGGCAACCAATAAATCATAAAAAGCATGCACATATTTATAGTGATATATTCCGGTGTCCACAGGGGAGTGTGTATAGATCATAACTCTAGAGAATAAATTCTCATCACCCAATAAATGGTTTTTGTGTTTTAATGACTAGAGAGACGTGTTTATTGTCATCTCCAGACTTGTGTGTGGTTTTTATTAATCTGGCAATTTACCGTTATATTTTATATAGTCCATACCAGTCTTCAGTTCAACATGAAATATAGTCATCACCATACAAGCCTCTCGCTTGTATGGTAAATCTTCCACCTCGTCACATAAGCTCCAAATGCTTATGTGGTATATGATAATGTATGCTATCTTCAAGAAGTATGCCACGTAGTGTAGTTCAAAATTAATTGTTACTATCCTATGGCGACGTTTATTATTTCACACAGAACAACCAGCACTCCGCATCCAATGGCATTCACAGGAGTCTATATAATAATAAAATCGAGCGACCAACTCATTATGGCTTACCTATTTGTCGGGCACGCAAATATGTTCTTTAGTCAATAGATAATCCATATTCCTGTTCAACACGTATACATATATGCAGAACTAAACTAAAATAATATTTTTAGCGAACAAATGTTTATTTCAACACACGGTTATTTTTAACACTTCATACATAGGATAAAAAAGTTATTTTTGGCGAATAAGAATATGTTTCAACACATTGTTTTTTTAGCGAGTCGTATACATGATAAAAATGATATTTTTATCTCTCAAAATATTTATTCAACACATGAATGTTTTTTGCACTTCATATTCACAATAAAATGTTAGTTTTATTGTTCAATCCTTTTATCCAACACATGAATCCTTTTCAAAACATGAATATTTTAAATGGTTCATACATATAATAAAAATGATGTTTTTATCGTTAAAACAATTTATTTGAAACACGAATATTTTATATACTTCATACATAAGATAAAAATGTTATTTTTAAAGCTAAAATAATTTATTTAAAACAATAGTATTTTATATAGGCCATATATATGATAAAAATGTGATTTTTTACTTTTCAAACAATTTACTCAACGCATGAATGTCATTAAATGCATGAATATCTCAGCATATGAATATCTCATACATGCATACTTCATATACTTCCCACGCATAATAAAAATGTCATTTTTATTGTCTAAACAATTTATTCAACACATGAATATAATTCAATACATGAAAATTATTCAAACACATAGATATTACTAAAAATTTCGACAGCATAACGGTAGGGGATTAAAAACCGGCACCGTCCCGAGTACGGCTCCTCGCATTATCTTAGGCCATGCGGTGTTCCATAAGGGGCTTATCTAAATGATCTAAGATCAATTTCATATCATATGAATTTTCGACAAAAATTCCCATTGTTTCGACCACAAACAATTTCTTTCAACCACAAACAAATATTTCCAACCATTCGCATTTCAACTAATTTTTAACCATTCGCATTATCAATTAATTTCACGTCAATCACAATCAATTCATATCGTCCATGGTCTGTGGACGAGGTGAATATATATATGTATGCAAATATATTTCATTTTCATTTCAACACATATATGATATTTACAATGATTGTATAATTTATACATCGCTTATATAACTTATACAACGCTCATACATGAGGTGTACAACGCATATATAATTTATATTTCGGTCATATAAATTATACAATGCATTTCCATTCCATAGAAGTCTCACATTGATTTTAATCCTTTGAATTTTGTAGCGAGCTCGGAACACATTCTAGCTTCTTCTAGAATATAGATGATGCCGCTACGAGTCCGGTGTTTCCTGTTTCATCGAACTTCGTCAATATAGCAAAAAGATATGATTTTTATTTCAAAATCACGATTTGCAACACTTTAAAGCGTTATGGCCTTTAATTAAAAATCAGGCCGTTACCTTTAGCTAAACCTTCTAAACTAGGTTTTGATTTTTAACCAAATCTGTAGCACTTGGTCCAGATCGAGTTATATGATGACGAAGAGGGTGGAAAGAGGTTTCCAGTGCCGGTGGTCACTGTCAGATCAACGGTCTCTGGTGAGCTCGGCGACGCAACGAAGTCCTGGACTTTGAGGAGGTGATTCTCACGAAATACGAGAGGAGAAGGGGTCTACCAGGTATTGATTTGATGAGGAGAGGGAGAGCTTCAAAAAGTTCCAAAGGGGCAGGGTCAAATTCGAACGGTTTGGCCAGAAAATGATTGGGAACGGAGGACGCTGCAGCGCCATCGGTCGAGAGAGAAAGCAGGGGTTTCTGTTTTTTTTATAATTTTAATTAATGAAAGAATTAATTCTATTGGTCTATATTTATATTAATTCAAAAATTAGGGATTTTTCCACATGAACTCCAATTCAAACCCAATGACTGTCGCTCCTAGCTAAATACCCTTATCCCGGACATAATGGAATATGTTTCGTATGCCCATTTGACTGTTACAGTCAATTATTCTTCAAATTAAAATATAAAACATTCAAATTTTGTTTTGAACGTACATTTTAATTTGTCGGGGCCACACACTGATTCCAAAAATTCCCGAAAAATAAATCTAGCTATGTTGGGACGATACGGTCCCAACAAAACGATTTCATCGAATTCTGAGACCGTTTGAAAAATGGCCATTTTCTGGTCGATCCAGTTTGACTGAAATCAACCAAACACGTTTTCCTTTGCCACGCTCACATATTAATTTCAAAAATTATGGAATTTGAAAAATAGCAATAAATTGACATCCAGGATCCAACAAAGTGGTTTCATTGAAAACGGAGGTCATTTGCAAAATGTCAATTTTCAAGGGCTATATTTATTTTATAACGACCATTCTGAATATTCAACTGGCTATAACTTTCGATTCCCACTATGAAATTTCGATTTTTCAGATTCATTAGAAAGATATTCTTAAATAGATTTAAATATTTTTGGTTTCGCAAAAATCCGTTTTATTTTGCATCTTGTACGTTCAGTCAAAGTTCGAATTCAAAATTTTAAATTGCCGAACTATTTCTAACTCGTTATTTTATTGAAATAAATTATTTCAATTACTCCAAATTCATTAAAATAACCAAATTAATTTTTTTTAAATTGGCTTGTATTTTCCGGGTTGTTACACAACCTTGACCACACTTCAAAACGGATGCAGCCCCCTCCTCCTTCCAGTAGCATCCCCATCAATAATACAAATCAGATTCAGCCCCCTCCTTCTAGTAACAGCCCCTTCGACATTGCAAACCCAGTACAGCCCCCTGTTTGTCAAATACACTTCCAGCAAACTTCAACCACCTTGGATTCTAGTGAAGGTCATACATTGACGCAACCTAGAAAAAAGAAAGGAAGAACAATGTTGAAATCATTAGCTATGATACCGGATGAGATGCTGGAAGTTGAATTTAATGAACGAGGACAAGCCATAGGTACTAATTCCAAACATTTGTCATCATATATTGGTACTCTAGCAAGGGAGATGGTGCCCTTTACCATTATTGGATGGACGAAAGTCGATGACGATTTGAGGGAAGATTTGTGGACTTGTATACATGTATTTTACTTCATTATCTAAAATCTCCCTAAATATCACGAAATGTAGTTAGGCATCTATCTTCGAATAATTATCTAAATACAATGTTCTGGAAATATACAAAAATATCCTATTAGCATGCTTTATACCAATCCACCTTGATGAGCTATTCTTATTTGTTGTAACCCTACATGATCTTGATTTGTTTACTACTCTGTGGATGTCGTTCCCTTTGTTGAATTTCGAGTTTCTACATTTACAAAACCAACATAATGAAAAATATTTTTTAACCCACTTTGACTCCAGAAACATTTTTCAGGCTAACGTTAGTATCTTATGTTAAATCGGTGTGTCATACAAATTTTAAAATGGACTATTAGTATTAGGAAAGAGGAAATCAAGACTAGGTGATACTTTCATTAAGATTTCCACTTCATTGAATTATGCAATGAATTTTGTGTCACCAAAGTTGAGGGCATATGTACTGCAAACATTTTTTTCAGTGTCCTTTAAGTATGATTCAATCACTTGTCCAGAAAGTTATCTATTCAGGTCACATTTGATACTTATTTGCTTACAAAAATCAAACCTTCCAAAAACAATTCTGAAAAATTAAGTAAGCTTGGTTAAGCAAAAATGAGTAATCCTTTTTTTTTTGGGCAAAACTTTTAACATATTTAATTGTTGAGCAAGTGAATAATAAAATCTGGCTTTCAGTTGTATTTAATTTTACTGATTCTATGTTATTTATGTTAGAGTACCTATATGTCTCAATATTCAAAGCTAAATATTATATACCTGCTGTAGTTCTCTCTATGTGCAATTTTCCTAAATTTAATTGTCTCAATATTCAAAGCAACTATTTTCCTATATCAGTTTTATGATATATTATAATATTCAAAGCTTAAGCCGTTTACTATTTTTGTTTGTTATATGTTCAGGAATAGATCATAGGTATTTATCGTTTCTCTTCGTATCAAAGTACACATCGACATCTATAAATATAAAGCCAAGCAATCTGTAATAAAGATTTAAATGAAATAGTAGTGGTTGGGTGTAACAATACATGTCTCTAGTGCATTGCAATACTGTTTGATGCTATGAGCAACCACACTTTTACAACAGCTACACTTATATATTGGCTCCACCGTATCACAAATCTAACATCATTTAAGATATCCCATTATATGCATTATACGATTATGTTTTTGGATAAAATTTGAAGTTCTATATGCATTATGCACATGCCTACGGTACAACATTGCATTTTGCAATGCTGTTAGAGACTAATCTGTTTTATTTTTGTGTGCAGCCAAGATTCAAGGTAGATACAGTGTATAAGGATTGCTTGTTAATGATACTAGGACAACGATGGATGGAGTCGAAATCAAGGTTAATTGCAGCTATCAAAAAAGCGTCTCAAAATCCCGACTCTACCAATACTTTAGCAGGCCTAAAACCGTTAAATATAAAGAGCGCTGAAGAGTGGGATGCTTTTGTAAATGAAAAATTGTCAGAAAAGTTCGGGGTGGTTATTTTTATCTGATTGATTTTAACTGTTAAATATATTACATTTACCTATATCATATTTATTGAATTGATCTTATAGGCAACAAGCCAAAGATTCAAAAGTTTTAGAGAAAAGAATAAACTTCCACACACCATGAGCAGAAAAGGTTATGCAAGATTGGAAGAAGAAATGGTAAAAAAAAATATTGTTAAAGCAATTTTATTTGTTATAACTTGTATGTTCTTAAGCTGTTAAACTATTATTTGCAAAAAAGGAAAATGCAACGTCTGATATCATTAGAGACGAATTGTGGTGCAAAGGCCACACTAGAAAAAAATGGAAAACCTCTGAATTCAGTTATTGTTGAATGCATAGTAAGAATAAGTTCACATATACTAATGTTATTGTTAATGTATTTTTAGTTTTAATTTCTTAGTATTGGTTGTTTTGAATTTGTAGTCTAAGATAAAGGAGCATCGCGCCACAAGTCAGAATTCTCAGGAAGCGACATCAATTACTCAAGATGGCGTGTCGAAGCTTTTTGGTCAGGAGCATGGAGGACGTGTAAGAGGGCTTGGTTTTAGGATTGTACCATCTCAGCTTTGTATTCGGGCTAACTCAGGTGAAGTACATGCATTGTGAAACCAAGTTAGTGGCTTGGAGACCAAAGTACAGGAGCTTACTTCGATGTTGATGGTAAGTGTTAATTAGAAGTTTATTTTAACGACGATTTTTTATGTTAATTAGAAACCAATTTATCCTTAAAAACTCCATTAACTGCAGGGGGTAGTTACTAATATATGTATTTATAGTTGAGCATACTTTTCAGTCCATAGAATCTTTACAGGAGCTAAAAGGAAAGCAAGCAAGTTATGCGGAAAATCGAGCAACTCCTGATACTAATACACCTCAGGTACCCTTTTTTATTGTTATACTTGTTAAAAAATGCATCAACTTTTTTTTGACAATGCAAGTTTAATTCTTTGGTGACATGTTTGGCGAACATTGAAATGCTTTTAACCGGAGCTGTGAAATTTTTTGGTTATTTTAAGGATAGTAAACGGAGGGGGGTGGGTACAAATGGGTAATGGTAAGAACCGGTTTATTAAGAGCTTGGGTAAATTGAGAAATGGATAAAAATGAGGCCTATTAGTCCGACATTTTTTTAATCATACTTTGTGTTAAATCTGCACTAAACTGTTGGACATCTCACAAAACACATTGTACGTCCAGTTAGCATCCTTAACATTTTAGGAACTGAAAACCTAATACGTTCTATGTGAGAATCATCTAAAATAGAACTGGAAATCCTTGAGTGTAATTTATTTGAAACGCTTGTTTATGCCGTAAAAGAAAAAAATATAATTGAAGATGTAAAAGGCTTCTTGTTTGCTAGTACGACACAACAAACATGATCAATAGCCTTCTTTAAAGTTATTACGGTTTTTCAGCTGGCAGAACAGCCAACTACAACCAAGCCTGTTTTTAAACGACGAAATAAACATGTAAAATTCCAAGCATAATGTAAAGAGAATAAGGATGTGTAAATAGAACTGGAAACCTAATACGCTATATGTGAGAATCATCTAAAATAGAACTGGAAATCCTTGAGAGTAATTTATTTGAAACACTTGTTTATGTAAAAGAAAAAAATATAATTGAAGATGTAAGAGGCTTCTTATTTGCTAGTACGGCACAACAAACATGATCAACAACCTTCTTTAATGTTAGGACTTTTTACGTACTTAGGCTTGTTTCAGAATTGTATTACATGATTAGCCATGTTTCAAAAATAATTACAAATATAGACCTGTTTTGTCAGGGGAGAGACATGGGCGAGTTTTCAAAACTCGCCTTTGGGTGCGTTTTCAAATCGCGCCAGTGTATTTTGGGTACTTTCAAAACTTTATATATACTCATCGTCTTCTCATAACCCGTTGTCGTTGTATGTTTCTGAAGTTTAGTTTGAATTATTATTTGTGTGTTTGTAGGAGTTGGAAGATCAACACGAAGCATTGTATGTATGTGTTTTTCTAATGAATTATTTTATGCTTTTGAAGTTTGAATTAAAGCTTTGTATTTTGCTGGTTCGTACAGTGTACATTATGACATAAATAAGAATTGACAACTCGCTGACACGGGTACAGTTTGTACAGTGTACAGTAATTTGCTGGTTTGACTAGACACGGGTAAATTGGTCCATTGTGATAAAGCCATTGTGATAAAGCTCTTCCAATTCTGACGCATGGCTTGTTTTGTGTGATCAGTACGAGCAAAGGACAATTGATTATGATTCTGCTTTATTTTGAATTGGATGACATGATTAAAGCTCTGTTAAATCTGACTTGACAACGACCGCACACTGAGTTGAATAAAGTTGATTTAATGGTGACGTTGCTTAGTTGGTTTCCCTATTTCATAGCTCTTCAGCACATTATTTCTCATACACTTCAATCTTGTCTTCAAAGAACTTCAAGAAAAATAAACATAGTCAACAATGGCGCCTCCTTTTATTACTGCACTTATCTACTACGACGGTGAATTGGTCGTGGATGGGCAACAAATTGGAAGTTATGTGGGATCTAACTGAAATGCATTTACTAATAGATCTAATTGAAATGCATTTATTAATAGATTGACTGTAGAAGCCAAAGAATGGGGTGCAGGACCTTCACAACAGGCCGAACATATTGACAGCATGGAGGTTGCCACGACAACAGTTGATGATACATGCTGGACCGGAGTCAGCAATGAACCATTGAACTATGACTATGATACAAACACAGTAGATACCGAAGAAGATGGTGATGAGCCTCAAATGGAAGTACCCATGGACGATGATCTCTGCACTGTGCAAATGATGGCCAGATCCGTAGTGGCTAATTTAGAGTTTTCTGGTGAAAAATTCTCGGCTTGCTGCGTACAAAATGGTTTTGCTGTTGGGATGGTATTCCGAAGCAAGGAAGAGTTTCTCCACCAACTTACGGAATGGTCTATTCTGCACGGTGTTTCATACAAGCCAATCAAGTCGAATAAAACAATATATACCGCTGTATGTAAGGTTGATGGTACTTGTCCATGGCGAATACATGCTATAGTGTCGAAGAAATCACAAAACGGATTGTGGGAAATCCGAAAGTTGCCTCATGAACATAACTGTGTCAACCCTACGATTAATTCAAACCACAAGCAAGCCACTTCTGTGTTTCTTGTATCCAAAATCATGGCTTTTGTGAAGGCCAACTTGGATATCTCAGCTGGGACGGTGCAAGTGCTTGTCGACGAGCACCTTTTCATCAAAATCAGTTACATGAAAGCTTGGCGAACGTTGAATAAAGCTTTAGAAAAAGTATACGGTGACTGGGCCGAATCGTATTCGTACTTGCCTCGGTATTTTGAGGAAATTAAAAGACGCAATCCAGGTTCAGTAGGACATATAGTACACGATGAGTATAGGGTATTTCATCGTGCTTTTTGGGCATTTGGTCCTTCCATTGCAGGTTTTGTACACTGTCATCCAGTGCTCTCTATTGATGGGACTCATTTGTACGGTAAGTACAAAGGAATACTGCTTGTTGCTACCGCTATAGATGCGGACGACTGCCTTTACCCATTAGCTTATGGGGTGGTCGAGTCCAAATCATATGATAGTTGGGCCTGGTTCTTTTCATGCATGCGTGAGTTCATTTATAGCGTACAAAATCGACACATTACATTTATATCTGATAGAATGAAAGGGATTCCAAGCGCTTTGCAGGATAAATGGCACCAACCGCACAAACATAGGTTCTGTGCAAGACATCTTAAAGCAAATTTTCAAGCTGCAGGTCATCGAGACAAGCGACTTATAGGCTTGTTTTACGCTGCTGCATGTGCTTCAGAAGTGATTGAATACAATAAACTTAGAGAAGAGATCAAGACAACTAAGCCGGAGGCGCATGACTGGATTGAACGAAGCCTAGGAAATTGCGAAGAAAACTGGGCTCTTTGCAAAGATGACGACGACCGCTTCCATATTATGACGACCAACGCATCTGAAAGTTTTAATGGCGTACTAAAAGGCGCCAGATCCTTGCCTATAAAGGCGTTGGTTGCAAGAACGTTCTTTCGATCAGTTGAGTATTTCTATAAGAGACGAGAAAAGGGGGCGGGTCTGAATTCGAAACTTACTCCAAAATGGGAAGCTAAAATTGAAGCTCGTGCTATTGACGCACGGCGTTGTAGGCTTGTTCGATTTGGTCGATATAAATGGCAAGTGATTAACAATTACGGTGATGAATATGATGTTGTGATCGATGGTTCTGATGTCACATGTACATGCAGAATCCCACTTCTGCAGAAGATACCATGTGCTCATGTGATGGCAGCTTGTTCAGCCCAGGGTTTTGGTAGTAATACAGCACATCACGATTTTGCTTCTGAATGGTACTCCGTCGAAAGTTATAGAGCTACATACGACCCAGAGTTTAATCCTGTACGCGATAAGAAATACTGGGACCCGTACAACGGTCCACGAATACTGCCTCCAACTATCAAAAGACTAGATGGACGACCCAAATCAACGAGGTTCAAAAATGTTATGGACGAGCATCAAACACCCAAAACAAACAGGTGCAGCAAATGTGGATCGCTGGGCCATAACAGAAAGCGGTGTACTTCAGCAGCCTAAACTGGAGATGTATGTTTGTTGATGCGATGTCAGTGTGTTGCATTTCGTGTATCTGTATTTGTTATGTTTCGAACTTATCTGTCCTTAACCGGACTATGTATCTCTCTTGTATTTGAATATTAGAATTTGGTATTTGTTTTACGTTGTTTGGTTAAGCTATATATACTAATTAAATGTCATGGTAGTTCGAAGTTTAACGTTTACATCTACATTCGAATATATAGGAATCGTTATACGTCGGTTTTCATTGAAACACAAAACGTTTGAATCTATAGAACTATATTTCAGTAATGAAACAGAAAAATGGGAATTTCATATTATAAAATTCGAGTTATGTCCAAATCGAATTTCAAGAAAGTCGCTATGGAGTTCAAAACAAAAGTGTACAGGCGAGTTTCCAAATCGCGCCTTTGGGCGAGGTTCCAAAACGCGCCTTCGTTAATACAAAACAGGTCTATTTCTGTAATTACTTTCAAAACAGGTCTATTTGCGTTATACAATTCTTAAACAGGTCTAACATGGTAAAAAGTCCTTAATGTTATTATGGTTTTCCAGCTGGCAGAACAGCTAACTACAACCAAGCATGTTTTTTAACGACGAAATAAACATGTAAAATTCCAAGCATAATGTAAAGAATATAAGGATGCATAAATCTTAAGAACAAGCTTGTACAAAGGTACATGAATTTTTCTATACCACAGCGCGCTGGAATATGATATTTTGTTATAAAACTATGAATGTTAACAATATATTATACAAAGAATGCCAAAATGTAATTTTGGTCCAATGTACGCCTATTAGTCCGGCAAAAAAAATTAAGCAGTTGCTTTTCTAAGGACCTGCAATACCATCAAATACATTATGAATCGTGTTAGACTGTTAGTGTACAGAAATGCAAATTAGGAGTAACATGACAAAGGTCTGGTGTTTTAAACTTGAAAGGAATAAGTGTGCAACTTAAATAATTCAAACTATGTTTGAAGGTATGCAACTTATCATATCTACAGGCATACCTTTAATGAGGTATTTAGTCTGGAATTAAATTTGAATATATGAGATAAATTATAAGGTATAATTACTCATATGTTTCCTATTCGTGTAATGTAGACTTAATCTCCATATAGGCATCGGAGTGTGTGTAGTTTATAAGCCAATAAGTAGAATGTCGTATAAAACATTTATTTAGAATGTGTCGGATTGGTGGTTTGATTAATGACATAGGTCATGAATATTTTCGAAGAATGTATTGTGAAATACGTACATAATATCTCATGAACTTGCATAATTACCGATAGTTGAAGATGTCTGTAATTACAAAAGTATACATTAACCTATCCGTGATGGCATCAATCCTTTTGAATAATGTGAAGAATCCATACTGAAATAGGTGTACGCGCTATCTCACGAGCTTTCATACCTTAATGTGAAAAAGTGAACTTGATTAACGGATAAAAGAGCATAAGAATACAAAGAAATCTCATACACTACCCATGATAATTAGATAGTATCTTAGTCTATGAAATATTTGTCACGATATTTTAGTTCCAGTTATAGGATAACCTAAGAAATTATAAAACAAAGACTTTGGAAAATTTTGAATACTGTTAGTTCCAGTTATAGGATCATTGAATGCTTGAAGATTGCCTGATCGAATCAGTTTTATGTTTATATAGTAGGCATTTTGTATAAGTATAATGGTTCATTTTTTCAGCGTTATACATGCCAAATAAATTAATATTTGTATAATTGGTGAACCAGTTATGAAATTCATTCAAATTATTGACAGCCGACTAAGCGTGTTGAATTAGACTAAGCGTGTTTGTTGCGTGGTTGCAAGCTTGAAGTTTTTTATCAGCTACGCTAACAAGGACTGAATCGAATCAGTTTGTAAGAATGCAAACCGTATGGAATATGAAGTAAGTCAAAAGACGAGAGTAACAAAACGAAAGAAAAACCGTAAATGTTATAGCACAAGGGCACCCCCAAAGATGAGCAAAGTTTTTATTGTATTAACCGCTGAATTGTAAAATACATGAAGATTGAAATTAGATATTTCAATGTAAAAATACAAGCACAAAGCCTAAATTTTATCCTGATTTTTTTGTAAAAAAGGCAAAAATGACTTGAACAATGACCCATTCGACAACGTGGTATTTCACCTAGAGACTTGTACAGAGCCAGATCAAAACGATTAAATGTCACCATTGGCATCACTCGTCGACATCTCAGATCTTATACTCATTGATCAGATGAGCGACATTACAATGTAGTTTCATTAATTGCAGTTTAAGGAGGAAATATAGTTTGCAGACATAGGAATAAGGTATTGCTTTCCTTAAAAGCCATCACTAACATTAAGGAAATTATGAATTATGTGTTTTTTTTGTTGACTCTAAGAAAAGCAGAACGCATTAGGGCCCATTTATAAAAATGCACTCCCTTTTCCCAAAATATCAATTTTAATGCAAATAATAAACTACTTTTATAATTCTGTTGACTCAGTGAACGAAATAATTTTGTTTTCTTTTAATTTTCTGAAATAACATGACAATTTCAGCAAAAGAATAAGAATTTTTGCTTTAGGTGACCAAATTAGCATACTCTTGCCAGTTAAGAGCATGTCTGACAGCTCCTTATGGTAGTCAAAACCACCTACTAGTAACTTATGTCAGGTTTTTTTTGGAAACTTCTTATGAGTAGATTGCAAAGGTAGCTAATATGTATTATAAAAGATAGCCAGTATGTACTTATTAGTAGTAGTCAATGTAGTCATTTTGCACTATATTAAGAAGCAGCAGCATTCATACACATCAGTTTTTCCCTGAGATAATTTCTGTACTGAGTTTTGCAGTTCATTCACATCAGTTTTTTGTTGTACTCAATACATTTTTTCTTTTTTTGGCAGTCACACGGTGGAAGCAACAACTTGATAGTTCAACATCCTAAACAAACTGAAAAGCAAGCTGAAAATAAGGGCAGAAAATGTAAAATATTGAATTGGGAAAGACAAGTAGTTGCAGAAGGAACGTTGATATCTGCTGATCCAGAAGCTTTGGTGCACTTTAAAAAAGTTGGACCATAAGGTTGGAAAGTTTGGATTGATGCGGCCATTGATCCAGGAGCTTTCTTGTGGAAGCCGAATTCTGAAATGACTACTATTCGAGAAGCTATTGGATCAACTGTGGCTTGGAATAAAAATTTCGTTGCCTTTGACTAGAGTGCTTTCATAGGGTATGCGACCTTTTGTGGACGAAATTTCCATTTTTCTTATGTATCTTTTGTGTTGGATCACGTATGTATATTGAAACGGTCATGTTTTTTTGTGACGAGTTTAGTTGGTGATATACTATGTGAATGTTTTATGCTGATCGAATATTATGTTAACTAATATATATGAATGATTCCGTGTAGTAATATTTGTTGCATTGAAATATGAATCATATTATTATTAATATATATAAATTCTTTTTATTAGTAAGGTGTATGTAAGTTACAACAGGAAAAACAAGTTGTAATAAGTCATATTGCAACGGTGTGAAAATGTTGTAATAACCCCTATTGCAACGGTGTGTAAATGTTGTAATATCAAGAAGTCACAACGGTAAACAAATGTTATTATAACTATGAGCTCACGATATTACAAAATATATAACAACGGGGAGGAAAAGTTGTAAAAAAAGGTTAATTACAACGGTGACAAAAGTTATTATAACTATGCTGTTATGTTATTACAGTATATACAACAACAGAGAATAAAATTTGTAATAAAATTTATTACAACAATGTCTGACTGTTGTTAAATACCAAAATTACAATGGTTGTGCAATGGTGCAGAAAAGTTGTAAAAGATTTGCAACTCCTGCATACACGACGGTGGTACCACCGTTGTAATATGTAACGACCCAGATTTTTGGTCGGTTAATTTTAAATATTTAATATGGATTTAAATATTTAGTTGGTAATATAAATCGATTTTTATATTGAGTTATCGATTTAATAATCGAAATACGATTTTTTTCGAATATATATAATCATTGTAATATGAAAATGAATTTAATTGAATTCAAAATTTAAAACTGAATTTAAAACAGTTCAGATGATCAGTACAAACTTCTGTTTGAATTAGAATAATAATATTAATTTATTATCAGAGAATATATTGTTAAATTTAATTTATATTGGTTTAAATTAATATCTTCTCCATATGATTGAATAAGGCTTTTAAACATGTCCCAGTGTGTTTAGAATAGTGGTTTAACCCTAGAAAGGCCTGTTGTTGGGCTTATACAGGAGTTTGAAATCAACGTGATAATTTAAATTAAAGAATACTGGTTCTAAATAAAATAAAATTTATTATAAAAATAAATAAATTTCCATCCTTCTTAAGCAACCATACTACACTGTTAACCTACCCTAATTTACACCAGCTACGTTGTACTGCCCTCGTGCCTACTCTTTCTTCGCTAAGCTTCCTTCTTCTCTATTTATACACTCCTACCTTCCCCTTTGTTTCTTTACACTTTCGATCTTCTGCAAATAAAAGAATACCCAAATCATAATTTAATTTTGAAACCTGTGAGGTCTCGTGTACCATATTCTTCCTCTCCTTATTAAAATAGAAAGAAAAAATGGAGCACCACTTTACTTTAAAAATCGCACGCACACTTTCATTCCTCAGAAAAACAGTTCGAAAGCTCCAAAAATAAATAAATGTCGTGCTCCTTTCCTCTTTCTTATATCTGGAATCTGAAACTATGGGCTTCCTTATTTCTTCCCAATCTTAAAATAAACAGATCGATTTCATTCCCTCTCCTTTCCTTCTTTTCCCAATCAACGAAATCGAATCCTGTGAAAATCAATTCGTAACCGTTCAAAGGAAAAAGGGGAAGAAGGGAAATTGAACTCAGATTCGATTACGAGTCCATTCTGGGACAATTTGTAAGCAAGCGGTTGATTTAAAGTTCGACTTTAAGGAAGAACGATAAGATTGAAGCTTAACATTGTGATTTAGCACTGTCGTTGAGAAGGATGTCATCGTATTTAGTGCGATGCTTCCCGAGGTCAGTACTTGGATTAATAGCAAAGTCTGGGTGGTCAACGTAGTAGCAGAGGAGTCGGCACTGGTATAGGGAAGACATGGTTTGAACATTGCGCAGTGGGAAGAAAGTTGGGTTTTTAATTGACTAGTTTCTGAAGTAACGACAGGTGTTCGAACTGATAACAGTGGGAAAGTTGCAGATGACAAGGCGTGAAGAAGAGGGGTCTAGACAGTTTAATGTTGGAGTTATTTCCATGAGCTTCAGGAAGCTACAAGATATTGTGCAAAAACAATGAAGAAGGGGAATCAGAAGTTTGGAAATAATGAGTATAGTTGTAGCAGACTCCAACCGTTTCATCGTTTCATTTGAGAACAAGACTGTTAAAACGTAGGTGCACCGGTCGTTGAACTTTGGTTTGAAGAACAAAGCTTCAAGTTGAAGCTTGCGTGGAAAATAATTGAACAGTGAAGGCAGCTGGTAGTAGGGAATTCTATGGTCAAAATAAAGGAGGAAAGGATGGGGATTTTTGTATCGTCCATCGGAAAATTTTAAATAGAAGTAGAGGCCATATTTTGTTAAAGGAAGAAGGAGTTAGCGGTTAAAACATGGGTCAGGTACTTAATTAAGTAAATTAAGTAAATTAGTGAATATAATAATTATTTGATATTCATAACCATATTAAATGTATAATTTCTCCATCCAAGGTCCGATCAAGGTGCCATTTCGCTCGTATTAGCATAAGCTATAAAATGGAGATTAGTTTTGGAATTGTTGGAGTCGATCGGAATTTGATTGGAATTGATTACGAAACAAAATCAATGTGAGTAAATCTAACTCATATTTTTATTATAATTATTTTATCGTTAAAATAATTGTTTGATGGTTGTCTGGTTGCATTAAAATATTACTGTGTCTATTATAAATATATTAGATATTTAGGATTGGTGTTTGTGGCTATTATATATATTAGTGATTGGATAGTTCCCGCAGTACCATTAGCGAATGCCCGTAGTAACTTTAGTGGATGATCCTATGCGCCCCACGCTATGATAGTGGATGACCTTCTATGCCGCGATATCCTGCCTCGAAGCAGGATGGGTATTATTTATGTTGGCTAACGTCTGTGGATGCAGGAAAACAGGTTGGAGGGATTCGACTGGATTCCTCAAAAATATTATTATTATTGTTTTCATATATATCATCATATATGCGGTGTTAGAAAACCAGTGATTGATAATTGGTGGGTTTGGATGTTTAAAATATCACTGGGCCTAAATGGTAATTTATAAAAATATCGTAAATAGGGGTTTGAGATTTAAAAATGGAAATTCTATTTTTCTAAAATAGAATTTGAATTTCGAATAGGCTATAAAGATATTAACTTGTTTGAATAATAAAAACGAGTGAAGAAATTTATAAAAAAATATGGGAATTAAAGAAATTTATAAACGATGTTTGTAAATTGAATAATACAGGGAATTGAAGTGAATTTTTAAATGGTGTTTATAAACGAAGTGGAAAATTTATCATTAGATAATTTGAATATTTAAATTCAAATGTGAATTTAAAAATAGAAATGGGGGATTATTTTAAAGAAGTAAACAATGAAATTATTCTGATGTTCAAAATATAAATTGAACTAAAATAAATCCGTAAGGATTTATGATTTGAATTCGATTAGTTCGAATTTGTTAAATAAAATATGTCTAATAAAAATATTAGGATTATATTAAATAGAAGTTAAATTTAAATGTGAAAATAGACTATATGTTATATATGGGTAAGTTAAAATAAATAAAATATTCCAAAATGAGATTTTGGTTTTAAAAAGATTTCGATTGGAACTTGTTGGAATTTATAAAACAAGTAAATTTATAAATGATGTTTATAAATATAGTGAATTTATTTATCTGGAGATAATCGGTAATTTTAAATCCAAGTATGAATTTAAAATATAATTTGAAATCGTTTCGAAAAGGGGAACGACGGTTTTATTCCAAGATTCAAAATATAAAAAGGAATAGGATTTCAAATGGAATTTGAAATGGAAAACTTGTTTTAATATATGAAACAAGGAAGTTGAATTTATAAACAGTGTTATAAATTTAGTGAAATAAATTATCATTTGATAATTTAGGAATTTGGATAAGTAAATGCTTTGTAAATTCATATTCGAAATCGAATATGAAACTTGAATTAAAAATGGAATTTGATTTGTTATAAGCAAGTTAAAAATATATTTGAACGTGATATGTTCAAATCAAAAGTGAAATAGGCAAAAGAGCCAATTAATGAATAAATTAGTGAATTGAGTTAAAATGATTAGACTGGGTTGAAACAAATTAGGAATGGATGTATATGGGTTAGACAGATATGGAATGAAATGTATGAAGATTATAATTCGAGTGCCTGACATGAAGGAACACGTTTAAATTCCATATGAGATTTTATGCGCCGAATCAGCAAGCCACTTGGCTTTTTGATTTTCTTTTTGAATGGAAAGAGCCTAGAGAGGCGAGTTGAGGTTTGAACTGTTGACTGGCACAAAGGAGGTTATAGAAAATTTTCCGAAAATTTAAGAAGTTAGAATATTTTTAAGAAAATTGGATAACTAGAAATCAATATATCGATATATATAGAATTTGATAAGAAACAAAATTAAAAATAGAATATTTTAAACAAAAAGGAAATCTATAAATTAGATTTGTTAAAAATAGAAAGCGAATCATATACATGTTTTTAAAATGAATAATTAGTTTTTATGGTGTTGTTTATTCGATGTAAGTGGTCTTGTCTGTTTTGAAGTTAACGATGTTTTCAGTTAAGGTCTGAGAGGTAGTTATACCCCAACTTGATTGATTCCATTATTAACCGATAAGTAACAAGATTCAGTCTCGAAGAGAGATGTTTAAAGAAATTTAGTTGAGTGAAATATTTTGGGTTGTTGTAACAATGTTTTATACAACATTCGTTTTAACCCAAGGAAGTGGAATTGTGGAAATATAATAAATAAATATTTCCTGAGTGTAGAAATGAACGGGCGTGAAAGAGATAGGTAATTGGAATGTTTTCCAATTATAAATAGAAAATATTTTCTACGTACAGAAAATAAAAGAAAGCGATATATGGATATGTTTTCCAAATGATGTAAAAGGCCAAGATGATAGTTGAAAAGATTTAGTTAACAAATATTGATAAGGAAATGGAGTAGTGATTTAATTAATGAAATATTAATTAAGGGCCCAGTGATTGTTTGATGCTATGAATGGATGTTTGTTTCTCTTCAATAGTTAAATAACCGACTGTCGAAGTATTTGCTAATAATCATTGTCAATGTGGAGAGACCGGTTGGATTATTATCCGTGAACCACTCCGTATTGGCAGTAACGTTGCGAATTAGATTATATGAAGATAATCGAAGACGGAGTAAAATGCAAGGACTTTTTCTATTAATAGAAATGGTGCCTTCGGTTTCGTTCAATCCCAGAACAAACCTAAATGGACGAATGTCTGACAGAGTATTTCCAACAATCACATATGTTGGTCTGTATAAATATGTATGGTGGCGGAGAATTTATTCTCTTAGCATAATATCCAGAATATATTTATGCAAATCAATTAATGATTAACGGATCCGACATTGTGAAATTCACAGTGACTGGGTTATAAATGAATTGCAAGTAATCGTAGCCTCAGGCCTCAACAACCGGGAAATGACAAAAATCGGGCAGGCGACATGGCTATGTTGGTAGCTTCCATTAGAGTGTATTATCACCTGTCTAGAGAAATTCATTTAATTCCTTATTCTATTCGATGTTGTCCCATTCAGGAAAACGGTTGTTGATCCCAACCGTTGGTGTAATACATTCAATACACTCAAGCGAAATGAGTGGTCGGTCATGTGCGGCCGGGTTACAAGATGTTCTTGTTGAACCCAGTGTATTATTTTCTAGAGATACACTATTGGAAGGTGGTTCCATACCTTGTCATAGTTGGAAATGCATTACCCAATAAGTGCCTGCGGTTTTGATTGTATATTATATATGTGGAGCGTGAGATGAAAGCGTTCCACTAGATTTCTATTTATTTGATTTTGATACTATTATAATATCAAAAGAGTTTTGATATAAAGATTATCGTTTCTTTCAAAAGGATTTTGAATGTTAAATCAACTGTTTGGGATTCTCATAAGGGAAAATCCATTCTGTGTTATATGGCGTGTCTTATGAGATATCGTTTGTTTTCTCAAACTGTTTTAAATTGTTTACTCATACCAGTCCCATGACTGACCCAGAGTTTATTTTGTTTTATTTTACCTAAACTCTTGGGTGCCCAAATTTGTTCGGGCAATCAAGTAGTTCAGGATTTTACAGATCTATGTAAAGGAGCCTGGAGCAGGAGGCTTTAGTGTTAGATATATAACATTCTTATTTCCGCTGTATTGTAAGTGTTGTACTCTGATAAATGTATGTAATACAATTAAAATTTTGTATTTCAAAAGATATGATATATTATGTTTGGTTCCGCTGCGATATGAGATTCTGTGTTGTTATTTTTGTTCTTCTTCAACCTTTTTCTTCTAAAAAAATGATTTGTATTTCTGTGATATTTGGGTTGGACGTGTGATGTATGTAATCAACTCAGATAGTACAGATTTGTGGTTCGTTAAAGTTGGTATCAGAGCTCAGATTGAGCGAATACCTAGGCTTTGGTTGGATGTGCTCATTAGAGATAGGGTCAGTAGTACCCTAGAATGAGTTGATTGTATCATACAAGAGCGTGTATTTGTTAATTGATATAAAATTGTTTTATATTGTGTTGACTAGTCTGTTGAGTGGTTTATGAATTCTGATCGAATCGTGGGACGCCACAAAGTCGATATAAATTTCTAAACACTTGAACAGAGAAATTCGACATAGTTTTGTTTTAAAACGGGTAAATGAAATAATTTTACCCAAAACTATATTTTGTTATAGAAAGATTAAACTTTTGAAATTATTATAATATATGAATGTGTTGGATGTTAATATTATAATCCGATGAGATTATAAAATAGAATGGTTATATATAACCAAATAAAATTGTATATGAATGAAGTATATACAAATGAGATGAATTAGAATTGAATTCAGACCAGAATTTAGAATTTAAAATCCTGGTAAGTTGAAAAATATTTTCTGAAATAACTTTGTTTTGAAAGGATTTTTGAATAAAAAATCAGCTTGAAATGGATTTTGAAGGTGATAAAGCGCTGAACTCACTTTAATATCTGGAAAATAATTCTGATGATGATCGCGAAATCATCAGTGTTCATTTTCGAGTTTCTAAGTAATGGATTGCTACCTTAGAAGGGTTTTATGGAAATTTGTTTGAAAGAAAACAAGTTGGGTTTGAAAATTCAAATGTTTTGAATTTGTGATGGGGTATAAATATAGGTTTATATTATATGATTTCAAAAGAATTTAAAAAAAAAACCCGGGATTTCGAATTTTGGAATTTAAAATTGAACTTAAAGAAAGTTAAATGGATTGCAGTAACTAAATTGACTAGAATCAATTTGAATAGAACAATGGAATATAGATTGGATGTAAATGTATTGATTGTAGATCATTCGAATTAAATGAATGAAAACCAAAAGTTTTGATTGAACTAAATTTGTTGAAATATGAAAGGTTGAGTTTCAACATAAGTGGATTTTGAAAAGTAAATAAGTTTGTAGCACTCTTCCTACCTTAGTAATTTCAGGGACGAAATTCTTTTAAGGAGGAAGAATGTAATGACCCGGATTTTTGGTTGGTTAATTTTAAATATTTAGTTGATAATATAAATCGATTTTTATATTGAGTTATCGATTTAAAAATCGATATATGATTTATTTCGAATATATATAATCATTGTAATACAAAAATGAAATTAGCTGAATTCAAATTTTAAAACTGAATTTAAAACAATTCAGATGATCAATACAAACTTCTGTTTGAATTAGAATAATAATATTAATTTATTATCGGAGAATATATTGTTTTAAATTTAATTTATATTGATTTAAATTAATATCTTCTCCATATGTTCGAATAAGGCTTTTAAACATGTCCCAATGTGTTCAGAATAGTGGTTTAACCCTAGAAAGGCCCATTGTTGGGCTCATATAGGAGTTTGAAATCAACGTGATGATTTAAATTAAAGGATACTGGTTCTAAATAAAATAAAATTTATTATAAAAATAAATAAATTTCCTTCCTTCTTAAGCAACCATACTACACTGTTAACCTACCCTAATTTACACCATCTACGTTGTACAGTCCTCGTGCCTACTCCTTCTTCGCTAAGCTTCCTTCTTCTCTATTTATACACTCTTACCTTCCCCTTTGTTTCTTTACACTTTCGTTCTTCTGCAAATAATAGAATACTCAAATCGCAATTTAATTTTGAAACCCGTGAGGTCTCGTGTACCATATTCTTCCTCTCCTCATTAAAATAGAAAGCAAAAATGGAGCACCACTTTACTTTAAAAATCGCACGCACCCTTTCATTCCTCAGAAAAACAATTCGAAAGCTCCAAAAATAAATAAATGTCATGCTCCTTTCCTCATTCATATATCTGGAATCTGAAAATTTCGGCTTCCTTATTTCTTCCCAGTCTTAAAATAAACGGATTGATTTCATTCCCTCCCCTTTCCTTCTTTTCCCAATCAACGAAATCGAATCCTGTGAAAACCAAAGAATGTGAAAACCAATTCACAACCGTTCGAAGGAAAAAGGGGATGAAGGGAAATTGAATTCAGATTCCATTGCAAGTCCATTCTGGGACAATTTGTAAGTAAGCGGTTGATTTAAAGTTCGTCTTCAGGGAAAAACGATAAGAACGAAGCTCGACATTGTGATTTAGCACTCGCATTGAGAAGGATGTCATCGTATTTAGTGCGATGCTTCACGAGGTCAGTACTTGGATTAATGGCAAAGTCTGGGTAGTCAACGTGGTAGCAGGGGAGTCGGCACTAGTATAGGGAAGATGTGGTTAGAACAGTGCGCAGTGGGAAGAAAGTTAGGTTTTTAATTGACTGGTTTCTGAAGTAACGACAGGAGTTCGAACTGATAACATTGGAGAGTGGTGGTTGACAAGACGTGAAGAAGAGGGGTCTAGACAGTTTGATGTCGGGTTTATTGTCGTGAGCTTCAGGAATCTGCAGGATGTTGTGCAAAAACAACGAAGAAGGGGAATTAGAAGTTTGGAAATAGTGAGTATAGTTGTAGCAAACTCCAACCGTTTCATCTGAGAACAAGACTGTTAAAACGTGGGTGCATCGGTTGTTGAACTTTGGTCTGGAGAACAAAGCTTCAAGTTGAAGCTCGCGTGGAAAATAATTGAACGGTGAAGGTAGATGGCAGCGGGGAATTTTATGTTCAAAATAAAGGAGGAAAAGATAGGGATTTTTGTATCGACCATCGGAAAATTTTAACTGGAAGTAGAGGCCATATTTTGTTAAAGGAAGAAGGAGTTAGTGATTAAAACATGGGTCAGGTACTCAATTAAGTAAATAAGTGAATATAATAATTATTTGATATTCATAACCATATTAAATGTATAATTTCTCCATACAAGTTCAGATCAAGGTACCATTTCGCTCGTATTAGCATAAGCTATAAAATGGAGATTTGTTTTGGGATTGTTGGAGTCGATTGGAATTGATTACGAAACTAAATCAATGTGAGTAAATCTCACTCGTATTTTTATCTAGGATTATTTTATTCGTTAAAATAATTGTTTGATGGTTGTTTGGTTACATTAAAATATTACTATGTCTATTATAAATATATTAGTTATTTAGGATTGGTGTTTGTGACTATTGTATATATTGGTGATTGGATAGTTCCCGCAGTACCATTAGTGGATGCCCGCAGTGCGATTAGCGGATGACCCTATGCGCCTCACGCTATGATAGTGGATGACCTTCTATACTGCGATATCCTGCCTCGAAGCAGGATGGGGTTATTGATGTTGGCTAACGTCTGTGGATGCAGGAAAACAGGTTGGAGGGATCCGACTGGATTCCTCAAAAATATTATTATTGTTGTTTTCATATATATCCTCATATATGAGGTGTTAGAAAACCAGTGATTGATAATTGGTTGGTTTGGATGTTTAAAATATCACTGGGCCAAAATGGTAATTTATAAAAATATCGTAAATAGGGTTTTGAGATTTAAAAAGGGAAATTCTATTTTTCTAAAATAGAATTTGAATTTCGAATAGGCTATAAAGATATTAACTTGTTTGAATAATTAGAACGAGTGAAGAAATTTATAAATTAAATAATGTGGGAATTAAAGAAATTTATAAACGATGTTTGTAAATTGAATAATGTAGGGAATTGAAGTGAATTTTTAAATGGTGTTTATAAATGAAGTGGAAAAATTATCGTTAGATAATTTGAATATTTAAATTCAAATGTGAATTTAAAAATAGAAATGGGGAATTATTTTAAAGAAGTAAACGATGAAATTATTCTGATGTTCAAAATATAAATTGAACTAAAATAAATCCGTAAGGATTTATGATTTGAACTCGATTAGTTTGAAGTTGTTAAATAAAATATGTCTAATAAAATTATTAGGATTATATTAAATAGAAGTTAAATTTAAATGTGAAAATAGACTTTATGTTATATATGGGTAAGTTAAAATAAATAAAATATTCCAAAACGAGATTTTGGTTTTAAATAGATTTCGAATGGAACTTATTGGAATTTATAAAACAAGTAAATTTATAAACAATGTTTATAAATATAGTGAATTTATTTATCTGGAGATAATCGGTAATTTTGAATCCAAGTATGAATTTAAAATATAATTTTAAATCGTTTCGAAAAGGGGAACGATGGTTTTATTCCAAGATTCAAAATATAAAAAGGAATTGGATTTCAAATGGAATTTGAAATGGAAAACTTGTTTTAATAAATGAAACAAGGAAGTTGAATTTATTAACAGTGTTATAATTTTAGTGAAATAAATGATCATTTGATAGTTTAGGAATTTGGATCAGTAAATGCTTTGTAAATTCGTATTCGAAATCGAATATGGAACTTAAATTAAAAATGGAATTCGATTTGTTATAAGAAAGTTAAAAATATATTTGAATGTGATATGTTCCAATAAAAAGTGAAATAGGCAAAAGAGCTAATTAATGAATAAATTAGTGAATTGAGTTAAAATGATTAGATTGGGTTGAAACAAATAGGGAATGGACATATATGGGTTCGACAGATATGGAATGAAGTGTATGAAGATTATAATTCGAGTGCCGGACATAAAGGTACACGTTTAAATTCCATATGAGATTTTATGCGCTGAATCGGCAAGCCGCTTGGCTTTTTGATTTTCTATTTGAATGGAAAGGGCCTAGAGAGGCGAGTTGAGGTTTGAACTGTTGACCGGTACAAAGGAGGTGATGGCGAAATTTTCTGAAAATTTAAGAAGTTAGAATACTTTTAAGAAAATTGGATAACTAGAAATCAATATATCGATATATATATATATATATTTATAGAATGCGACAAGGAAACGAAATTAAAACTAGAATATTTTAAACAAACAGGAAGTCTATAAATTAGATTTGTTAAAAATGGAAAGCGAACCATATACATGTTTTTAAAATGAATAATTGGGTTTTATGGTGTTGTTTATTTGAGATAAGTGGTCTTGTCTGTTTAGAAGTTAACAATGTTTTCAGTCAAGGTCTGAGAGGTGGTTATACCCCAACTTGATTGATTCCTTTATTAACCGATAAGTAACAAGATTCAGTCTCGAAGAGCGATGTTTAAAGAAATTTAGTTGAATGAAATATTTTGGGTTGTTGTAACAATGTTTTATACAACATTCGTTTTAACCCAAGGAAGTGGAATTGTGGAAATATAATAAATAAATATTTCCTGAGTGTAGAAATGAATGGGCGTGAAAGAGATAAGTAAGTGGAATGTTTTCCAATTATAAATAGAAGATATTTTCTACGTATAGAAAATAAAAGAAGGCGATATATGGATATGTTTTCCAAATAATGTAAAAGGCCAAAATGATTGTTGAAAAGATTTGGTTAACAAATATTGATAAGGAAATGGAGTAGTGATTTAATTAATGAAATATTAATTAAGGCCCCAGTGATTCTTTGATGCTATGAATGGATGTTTGTTTTTCTTCAATAGTTAAATAACTGATTATCGAAGTATTTGCCAATAATCGTTGTCAACGTGGAGAGACCGGTTGGATTATTATCCGTGAACCACTCCGTATTGGCAGTAACGTTGCGAATCAGATTATATGAAGATAATCGAAGATAGAGTAAAGTGCAAGGACTTTTTCTATTAATAGAAATGGTGCCTTCGGTTTCGTTCAATCCCAGAACGAACCTAAATGGACGAATGTCTGACAGAGTATTTCCAACAATCGCATATGTTGGTCTGTATAAATATATATGGTGGCGGAGAATTTATTCTCTTAGCATAATATCCAGAATATATTTATGCAAATCAGTTAATGATTAACGGATCCGACATTGTGAAATTCACAGTGACTGTGTTAAAAACGAATTGCAAGTAATCGTAGCCTCAGGCCTCAACAACCGGGAAATGACAAAAATCGGACAGGCAGCATGGCTATGTGGGTAGCTTCCATTAGAGTGTATTATCACCTATCTAGAGAAATTCATTTAATTCCTTATACTATTCGATGCTGTCCCATTCAGGAAAACGGTTGTTGATCCCAACCGTTGGTGTAATACATTCAATGCACTCAAGCCAAATGAGTGGTCGGTCATGTGTGGCTGGGTTACAAGATGTTCTTGTTGAACCCAGTGCATTCTTTTCTAGAGATACACTATCAGAAGGTGGTTCCATACCTTGTCATAGTTGGAAATGCATTACCTAATAAGTGCCCGCGGTTTTGATTGTATATTATATATGTGGAGCGTGAGATGAAAGCGTTCCACTGATTTCTATTTATTTGATTTAGACACTATTATAATATCAAAAGAGTTTTGATATAAAGATTATCGTTTCTTTCAAAAGGATTTTGAAGGTTAAATCAACTGTTTTGGATTCTCATAAGGGAAAACCTGTTCCGTGTTATAGGCGTGGTCTTATGAGATATCGTTTGTTTTCTCAATCTGTTTTAAATTGTTTACTCATACTAGTCCCATGACTGACCCAGATTTTATTTTGTTTTTTTTACCTAAACTCTTGGGTGCCCAAATTTGTACGGGCAGTCAAGTAGTTTAGGATATTGCAGATCTATGTAAAGGAGCTTGGAGAAGGAGGTTTTAGTGTTAGATATATAGCATTTTTATTTCCGCTGTGTTGTAAGTGTTGTACTCTAATAAGTGTATGTTACACAGTTAAAATTTTGTATTTCAAAAGAAATGATATATTATATTTAGTTCCGCTGCGATGTGAGATTCTATGTTGTTATTTTAGTTCTTCTTCAACCTTTTTCTTCTAAAAAAATGATTAGTATTTCTGTGATATTTGGGTTGGACGTGTGATGTATGTAGTCAACTCAAATAGTACAGATTTGCGGTTGGTTACATAATATGTCATTTACAACAGTGTTGTACCGTTGTAATAGGACCATTTTGTTCTATTGTCCATTGTGAAAATGGAACCTCTTACAATAAATATTTTGTAACCAGTGTAAAATATACAACTACTTCAACATGCATATAGTGACACTACAAGAAAAATACCCTATTGCAACTAGCTATTTGCAACAGGTGATAAATGACAGTTGCAGTAAATGATATTTAGCAACAGACCTATTATAGCAGTTATAATAGATAAGATTTAGCAACCGTCCTTTTTTTCTATTGCGAAAAACATATTTTTAGCAACTGCGCTTCCCATCTTGTTGCAAAAACATACTTTTAGCAATTGTGCTTCTATAGCAGTTGCAACAAACATATTATTTGCAATTGCACTTCTAAGCAAGTTGCAAATAAATATCTTTAGCAACTGTTTTTGCCACTTGCAATAACTTATTTTTAACAACCGGTAAAGCCCGTTGTGAAAACATACTAAAAATAAGTATTAGCTTTTAATGACTAACTTTTAATAATTAACTTTAAATAGTTACTATTAAGTGATGAACTAATAGTAATTATATGATAATTAAGACTAATATTTAGTAATTATTAATTGATAATAAAATTTAAGTATTACAAAGTGATATTTACAACAGATAATTAAATAATAATTATTAATAATTAATAAATAATAATAATTAAATAATAATAAATTAATAATTAAAAAACTAATGGATAATAATTAATAATTGATTTGGAATATGAATATGTTTAAATATTAAATATATAATTAAATAATTAATAAATTCATAATAAATAAATAAATGGTAATTGATTAATATTACTATTAAGGAGCAATTAATAGTTAATAATAATTTCTTATATTTATTAATTTATAGTTTCTGTTTATTACTAATAATTATTTTTAAATTTATGATATTATATTTAATTATTAGTGATCAATAAATTATGTTTTTTTAACAATTGGTAAAGCCAGTTGCGAAAAACAGAATTTTAAATATTATTATTTTCACCCCACCTTTGGTAAGCATAATTACTATTAAATATAAAAGTACGAAGTAATACGTAATATTTAGTTATAATTTGATAAGTATTAAGTAATAATAATTAATTGAAATGAATTAATACTTTAATAATTTATTATGGTTAGTTATTGATAGTGCGTAAATTATATTTAACAATTATTAATTACATTTAATAATTACAATTAACCAAAAAAATATTGAACAATTAATAAATATTCCTCATATATTGTATTTAACAAATAATATTCATTTATAATTAATTAAGAAGTAAAACTAATAATAATTAAACGTCATTAAATTTGATAATTAATATTAGTATGTATTTTTATTACTTAGTATTTAATAATTATAATTGATATTTCATGTTTCTTGTTCAATGTTAGAAAACATGAAACCTGCGTTTGATCCATGTCTTACAACCTGCGTTTCACAGTTAAGAAAACATCAAAATGTTACCAAACATGAAAACATATATGCTACCCACTGGTTACAAGTTAAAAATAAAGGCAGCATCCTAAAATTTCAGATCCCGCTCTCATTTCAGTTTCACCGCCTATCCTTCGTCGTTAAACCTAAATCCGAAAACTCGTTAAATCAAATTCCCTAAAATCAATCCGTTGACAAAAATCAGAAATTTTCACTTCGACAAACGTGACTTCACTGTTGCAGCTGCGACTTCAGCTTGGCCAGGGGTGACCAGCTCAACAAGGGGCGACCGATGACAAGCTTCAGCTCAGAAGGGGACAGGTGCTGTAACGACCCAGACTTCCCCTGTCTCCGAAGAGAAGAGAAAGAACAAATTGTATGAGAACACGACAAATTAGATTACAAACAGAAGAACATTTCATTGCTTATAACAATAATTTACATCAGAATATAAGAATACACAGGGTATGAACAAATAATATATATTTGATAAATATCAAAGATTTACAAATTATTATGCAGTGGAAAATAATATAAAATACAACTGGAAGAGATATGCGGATATAGAGCTTTCCGAATATAGCTTCAGCTGTAAACCAGGATCTTGTAAGAATTAATCTGCAAAACCAAAACTACTAGCTGCCCGTATGGAAAATAGGGGCACCCAGAGTTTAGGCAGAAACAATAAACTCCAGGTTAGTCATGTGATTGGTGTAAGAACCAAAACAGTTATTTAAAACTTTACTTTAAAAGAGAGTAAATCAAGGGACCATGTCGTATAACACGGAACGGATTTCCTCCCAAGAATACTAGTACATAGAACAAACAACGCAATGCTTTTTAGAAAAATGAAGCTATTATAAGACCCTGGTCCCATCACACAATGCAACGCAAGCCAGAGGATAGGGTTTTCCCTCATAATATCCAAACATGCTTGGCACATTTAAAACAAATCATTTGATACTATTACAAGTGCATAGTGTGTAAAATAAATTCAAATATAAATGTACTAATCATAGATGGCATGGGTACCATATATCATGTCGCCAATACTAGGTTCTACAATCAAAACCGAAATGTCACGTATTGGAAGTTGGATTTCATCTGTGAACCAAGGCTAGGGATCGTCCTTCCTCTTAGAGACACTCAGCCAATGTCTTAGGACTACACACTCTGGGAAACCCTAGGTAACAAACAGGGCCCGTCCACGCTAAGTGCAAGGTGGATTCATAATTCTTGAACATGTGTTTCCCCGCCCCATGGGGCGTAAGTGAGCCAGATGACTCAATATCCATCGACTCCGTAGTAACTGATATATTTGAGGCGCCTCGAAATCTAACAACCACATAAGTAAAAATCTCAGGGCTCCATACGATGACACCACTCCTAGCTAGAAGGAAATGCACTGCCCTCCCTATTGTCCTCTCCCGTTTCTGGTTCATACTGGGGTGTGAGGCTCACGAATTAATGCTACACAAAGCTATGCTATATTAAAGTCGTGTTTTGGTCATCAACTACAAGACTCAGCTTTTCAACAGAAGCCTTGATCATTTGCATCTCAGCATGCCACACAGGCAATTCACGCCATGCGACTGATGTATATCGATATATAACCTCTGAACTCGTACGTCTCAGAGAAGGCGTTAAGCAAGAGAATATATTCTCTGCCGCCAAACAAATATATATTTAATAGAGATCAATATACATAGAATAAAATCCAATGTCAGATACACATCCATTTACAAGTTCGTTCTGGGTCTGAACGAAACCAGAGGCACCTTATTCCTCATCCCATATGTCCAATACAGGAGAGAGATCCTCGCATATCCAGTCGATCTCCAAGTACATCTGGATGATCACCACTTATTACCTTGTTTTGGGTGTACAACCCAATCAAGACATCAGTAATCATCCAAATGATGTGAAGACCTCCGTTCTTTAACCACCGTCTTCATCGTCGACTTATCGTCGAATCAGTTATTCAGAATAGGTATAAATCCAGCCTTTCCGAATAACTCGCGTATATGATAAACAAGTGCTATAAAACACAACATACGCCTCATTCCGATTCTGAATATTCTTTTATTTAAATATTCATATCCTTTGGGAAAGGTTCCCATTAATTTTATCAAAGATAAATTCATTAAATTTATTCTCTAATCTTCCATTGGATATCAGTTCAAACCAAATTAAGGTTTATCCAAACTAGTCGGGATTAGCGAACCTTACCGAAGTAATCATTTATTATATTTTCCAGTCCCAACCATTCATCCCATGCAGCAATACTGGTAATGCCCCATATCTGACACCATGGTGTTATCGGTAAAATTAAATACCATTTCACGTTCAAATCTAATTAAAGATTTAACTATCGCTTGGAGCAAAAATGGTGATACTCCATTCTCGATCATTTCATGAATTCGATAAATTTAATTATTTCATTCACATTCCAATCTAATTAAAGATTCATTAAAACTCTACTTAGTTTTAATCTTCCCAAAAATCGATATTAATGATTATTTAACTTTGGAAACACAAACACGTCGCATCGACAATCTACACTGTACTATTGATTTCTGCCGATATATAACCTCTAAGCTCGTACGTCTTAGAGAAGAGTGTTAAGCAATAGAATAAATTCTCCGCCACCAAACAGATATATATTTAGACGAGATCAACCATACAGTTCGAAATACAATGTTAGACATGTAATCCTGTCCTTAACTGGTTCAAAGAACTAATGTCATTTAAAACACAGTTCACGATGAACCCAAAATCACATTCCATTAATCATGGAATCTTCTCGGAAAACAGATCAACATATATAATCGATATCAATTTATGTATCCGACTAATAATTTAAATGGAATAACGACAAAGCCTTTTAAATTCCTTATATATTAACAGTCTTCCTCCACAAAAGCTCATTTCGATTATTATCAAGTCGAATACTATTCAATTCCAATTTAATATATTAAATTGGAAAACTTTACTTTGGAAAATTTCCATTAAATCATAATAAAAAGATTTATAAATTCTGAATCACATTTCACTGTAAATCGGGTTAAAGAACGAATGTCGTTAAAAACACAGTTCACAATAAACCCAATTCGCATCCCATTTAATTCCAATTAAATGTTAATTAACAGGAAACTCTAATAATCTTAATTAAAAGATTCATTCTTTTCACACGGGGTTTAAGAACAGTGTTATTTAAGACACCATTCACGACAAACCCAAAATCCAATTCTTTTATTCAATTCCAATTAAATCTTAATTAATTGGAAAACTTCACTAATCTTAATTAAAAGATTTATTCTTTCCTCAACTGGGTTTAGGAACAGTGTTAATGAAGGCACCATTCACAACAAACCCAAAATCCAATTCAATATTAAATACAAGGCTCGGAATAGAAATTATATCGACTTATATTCAATATCAAATTCTGAAATCAACAAATATTGTAACAACCCGGAAAATCTGAGCCAATTTAAAATTTTTAATTTGGATATTTTAGTGAATTTAAAATATTTAAAATAAATATTTTAAATAATAACGACGAAAAGTAAGTTTGAATCGATGTTTGAAAATGAATATAATTATTTCTAATTATAAACAAGGCCTAAAATGGCGCGGTAGTTTCAAAATTTGAATTCAAACTTTGACTGACTGTACCGGGAGCAATACAAAACGGATTTTAGTGAAACCAAAAATATTTAAATCTGTTAGTGAAAATATTTCTAACGAATCTGAAAAATCGAAGTTTCGTTGCAGGAAGCAAAAGTTATGGCCAAATGAATTTTCAGAAAGGTCGCTATAGAGTTTATATAGCCCGTGAAAATGGCCATTTTGCAAACGACCTCAGAATTCGACGAAACCACTCTTGTTGGATCCGGGATGTCAAATTATTACTAGGTTTCAAATTTCATAATTTTTGAAGTTAGTATGTGAGCGTGGCAAAGGAAAATGTGTTTGGTTGATTTGTTAAATTGGATCGACCAGAAAAGGGCCATTTTTCAAACTGTCTCAGAATTCGATGAAACTAGTTTTGTTGGGACCGTATCGTCAAAACATAGCTAGATTTATTTTTCGGGAATTTTTAGAATCAATATGTGGCCCCGACAAATTGAAATGTACGTTCAAATTAAATATAGAATGTTTTATATTTTAATTTGAAGAATAACTGAATGAAACAGTCGAATGGGCCTACGAAACATATCCCATTGTGTTCGGAATGGGGGTATTTAGCTAGGGGCGACAGTCGTTGGGTTTGGATTGGAGTTTGTATGTGAAAAGGGGTATTTTCGGATTTAAAATAAATAAATAAAAAAATATATTCGTGGCCCAATCAGAACGCTTCTTCCACTTTTCACGTTGACCCATATCCCGCTCTCTCTCACTGTCGAATGGCAGAAAATGATCCCTTCTCTCCTCTTTAATTCACAATCCACGCAGTAAAGCCCTAGGGTCCTTTGGAGGATTTCAAAGATCTCTCCTCCAGCTTCGAATCAACCCTGGTCTCGCCACCTATGGTGCACCGTATCTCGTGAATCGCGCTCAGGAAGTAGCGCCGCCTCAAGCCAGAATTCTCCTCCACCGCGCCGTCGTAGGGGACCCCACTACCTCTCCAGGAGCGCCTCTCCAAGGCAGACATTGTGGCGCAACCCGATCTTCATATCGTGTGGTGGCTTGATCAGAAAATGAAAACCTAGTTTCCAATCAACAGGAGAGGTATACGGCCTATTTATTTTTAACTGTTTATAGCGCTCTAAAGCGCTACGGTTTTTGATTTCACTGTAAAAATATATCTTTTTCATTTATGATCGAAATTCAGTGAAACAAGAGAAAGTGGACTCGTACGGACGTCTTTTACATTCTAGAAGAGACCGAATATTTTTCTGAGCCTTCTGCTATTTTTGGAGGAGTGGAACCCAGTGTGAGATTTCTGAATTATAAACGTTATGGAAAACGACGATGTATAAATTGTATAGTCGATGTATGAGTTATATAAACGTTGTACACCTCATGTATAAGCGTTGTATAAGTTGTACGTTCGATGTATAAGTTATATATGCGTTGTAAAAATTTATATATGTGCTAAAATGGAAGTGAAATATACTAATATATATATATATATATATATATATATATACGCCCCTCGTCCACAAACCATGGACGATATTTATTGGTTGTGATTGGTGTGAAAATTGGTTGATAGCGAATGGTTGATTAGAACTGTTTGTAACTGAAATGGATTGATTGTAGTTGAATAATACCCGTTTGTGGTTGAGAATTATTTGGTTGAAACCACATAGGATTAGTTTGTGGAAAAGAAAAAAATAAACATGCCGCCTGCATGCGAACTAGATGCATGAAATCCCCATTGTCAAAAGTTGCGAGGCTTTAAGGTAGAGCGAGGAGCCGTACCAGGGACGGTCCTGGTTTTAACTACCCTGCCGTAATGCTGCCGAAATTTTGAATAATATTCATGTGTTAGAATTATTATATTGTGTTGAAACTATATTCGTGTGTTGAATAGAAATTTATGTGTTGAATAGAAATTCATGTGTTGAATAGAAGCTCATGTGTTGAATAGAAATTCATGTGTTGAACGACATTCACGTTTTGAAATAAATTGTTTTGTAATAAAAATCGTATTTTTACCATCTATATGAACTATATAAAATAGTTGTGTTTTGAAATAAATTGTTTTATAATAAAAATCATATTTTTACCATCTATATGAACTATATAAAATAGTTGTGTTTTGAAATAAATTGTTTTATAATAAAAATCATATTTTTATCATCTATATAAACTATATAAAATAGTCATGTTTTAAAATAAATTGTTTTATAATAAAAATCAAGTTTTTATCATCTATATGAACTATATAAAATAGTCGTGTTTTGAAATAAATTGTTTTATAATAAAAATCATATTTTTATCATCTATATGAACTATATAAAATAGTCGTGTTTTGAAATAAATTGTTTTACATTAAAAATCACATTTTTATTATATACATGAAATGTTCGAAATAGTGAAGTGTTGAAATAAATGTCTATTGGATAAAAGTATCATTTTTATCAAATGTATGAAAAGAAAAATGGTTTTGAAATCGAAGGATAGATTATATATATATATATATAATCAAAATAAAACGAATAACAAAGCTGCAGTTCGTGTTTTGAAACCGTGATTTCAAACGATTAGTGCGGGAGATCCGACCATCGGATTTTCCCAAAACCGAAACCGTTGGGTTCGCTTTGGAAATATCTTTCCAATGACACCCACTTTGTGAAGACCCAACGGTTGGATTGTCTGGAATGTTTAATTCAAATCTGAAGAAAAACAGCGCCAAAATTGATTATATATATATATATAATTAAATTAAACTAAATCAAATAACGACGCTGCAGTTCGTATTTTGAAATCGAAACTTCAAAGGAGTCTACCAGGAGATTCGACCGTCGGATTTTCCAAAACTGAAACCGTTGGATTCGTTTTGAAAAGATCTTTCTAATGATGTAAAATTTCTGAAGATCCAACGGTTAGATTTTCAGATATGTGTAAATCAAATATGAAGAAAAACAACGCCACGGCCGCGTTATGGCCTGAAGCGTCATTTGAATAAATTGGCTATTTTTAAATAAATAAAAATAGCGATAAATCGTTATAAAATATTATAAACGATATGGAATGGAAATAAATCAAATTTACTCGGTTTATTGGATATTTGATGGTTGAATGTGAAATTTATATACTAATTGAAGGTTAGCTAAGTCGGATGGATTCCTGGGTATTGATCTGATGTTGGTTTCGGCCTTCGGGGTTAATACTTGGGAAATCGTTCTCTTACTAATTTACGGTTAGTGAATGATGAATTAGAATGAGGCGTATGTTGTGTTTGTGTAGCACTTGTTTATTATATACGCGAGTTGCTCAGAAAGACCGGGTTCATCCCATTCTGAATAACTGAATCGAGATAAGAAGTCGATGATGAAGACGGTGATTGAAGACCGGAGATCTTCACCTCGGTTGGATGGTAACTGATGTCTTGATTGCGAGGCATCCTGAAATATAGATAATAAGTGGTGATCATCCAGACGTACGTGGAGATCGATGAATATGCGAGGTAAATAGTGCCTTCGATTTCGTTCAGACCCAGAACGGACTTGTAAATGGACTGTGTGTCTGATATTGGAATTCATTCTGTGTGATTGATGGCATCAGTTGCATGGTGTGAATTACCTGTGTGGCATGCTAAGATGCAGTGATCAAGGCTTCTGTTGAAAAGCAAAGTCTTGCGGTTGATGATCAAAGCACGACCTGTGTGGCATAGCTTTGTGTATAACGTGAATTCGCGAGCCTCACACCTCGGTATGAGCCAGAAACAGGAGAGGACCTCAGGGAGGGCATGCGTTTCCTTCTAGCTAGAGGTGGTGTCAGTGCTTAAACTGGCTGACATTTATATTACTTTCACCTATGTGGTTGTTGCTGTTGCGAGGCGCCTCGGATATATCGGTCGATCCGGGACCGATGGAGTCATTCGTTGGCTCATTTACGCCCCAAAGGTCGGGGAAACGCAGTGTTCAGGCATTTTAATCCACATCGGTGGACCGGCCCTGTCGCTCCAAAGTCTTGACTGAGTACTTGCCTTAGACATGGGCTAGATTGTCTCGAAGTCGGTAAGGACTATCTTTTGCCTTGGTTCATGACGGAAATCCAATTTACAAATACGACACTGTGCGGTTTTGATTGTGTAAATATATGGCGACATGATATATTGTACCCATGCCGTCTATGATTGATAGTTATGATTGAAATTGTTTTTGAAACATATAAACACTAGTAATAATATCAAATTCTTTTGTTTTATTCGTATCTTGCATATTTTGGCCATTATAAGGTAAAACTCTATCCTCCGGTTTGCGTTGCATTGTATGATGGGAACTGAGTCTTATAATGGCTTCATTTTTATAAAAAGCATTGCGATGTTTAAAAGATTTACTTGTGTTAAAGCACTGGCAATTCATTGGAGTAAACCCGTTCCGTGAAAGTGGCGTGGTCCTGTGATTAGCCATATTATAAAATGTGTTAAGTAGATTTCTCATACCAGTCCCATGACTGACTCGTAGTTTATTTCACTTGTCAACTCGGGTGCCCCTTTTTCTACATGGGCAGCCTTGTGTTCAGGTTTTAGCAGGCTCTTTCTGGATAGCTGGAGCTAAAGATGGATTCTACCATTTATCTCTTTTTATGTTATTCAGCTCCTATTGTACATATTATGTTTGTTTTCCGCTGTATACATTTATGTTTAGCTGAACTGTATCTGTACTAAGTATGATCCTGTATAATGTGTAACTCTGATGATGTTTATCCAGTATATTATTTGTACATTATCTAGTGTATTTATTTATTTCCGATTTGCTATTATCTGTTTATGTGTTATATTCCAAAGATTACCCTTGCCACCATCAGTACGGGGTTTGGGGTCGTCACAACGTGGTATCAGAGCTTTGGTTAAGCTTAGTACTGGAATATAACATATTAATGAACTGGTCAGAAATAGAACCAATAGTGTTCTAGGACGAATAACTCATTACAGATAGGATCAGTAATATCCTAGTATGAGTATAGCAGAATGAAATACGCCCGATATACACATTTACATTAAAGTATATGTCTCTATGCTTTAAAATATCTTTTCTGTTGACCTGACACTTGATCTGCTATTTGCAGAAATACTAGAAAATAAGTGTCAGAAACAGAAGGAATGCAGAACCAAATATTGAGGCTCTATTAATTAAGTATCGAAATATGGGTGGAATACCGTTCTCGGGCGAAGAATCTATTATAAAAAAACAAGCTTGGATTCGTTCTGCTAAGAAAATCTTTGACGGTTTAAAGCTGAGAGATGACCTGAAAAGATAACTGGCATCTTGGGTACTCAAAGACGAAGCTTTGTTCTGGTGGGATTCGATTATTGAGGATAATCCAGAAGGTAATATTACCTGGGATAGATTTAGAGTGATTTTCCTAGAAAGATTTACTCCTCCTGAAGCAACTGAGCGGTTATGTGATGAATTCTCTTATCTGATACAAGGAGATATGACCATTCCAGAATATCATAAGAAATTCAATGAAATTTCTTATTTTGCCCCGCATCTAATTCAAGATCCAAAGAGGAAGAATCTGAGGTTTATTCACGGGCTCCAAAGAAAGTACAAAAATAGTGTAATGAGGAATATGAAGCTTCCTTTTTCTGAAATGATACACATGGCTTACAAGTATGAGGATCTCGACAAGAGAGGTATGTTGCGCTACAAAGAGGAAGTCTGTTCTAGTAATAAAGGGGAGTCTGAAACTGATAATCCTGAGGCCAGTACGATGTCCAAGGTCAGTAAGAAGCCTAAAGTAAATTGGAAAAGGGCCAGATCTAGGAAAGAACCAGCAACGACTGCCATATGCAATAATTGCAAGAAGAGGCCATTTGCAAAGAAATTGCAAATCTTTAAAGAAGCAAAGAAAGAATGGATCTAAACCCACCAAAAAGCAAAAGAACCCACATAGGGAAAGGAAATGCCATAAGTGTCACCAAACAGGTCATGTTGCAAGGGAGTGCCAGCTATCAAAGGAATCTGAAATAGTACAAATGAATGAAGTGGCAGAAACTTCAGCACCCTCAGTTAGTCAGGGAAGGTCTGATGTTTTGGAAGGCACGCTTAATGTCAAAAATGCAAAGAATGCAGTTAAGAAGTTGGATTTGAAATTGAAAAAGCTCAAAGAACCCATCACTGTACATAATCTGGTTGGGAGTTCCCTTGATCTTAGTTGGATTTGTGGGGTGTCTGTCTCTTTTTCCTGTTATAAGTTCCCTACCATCTCGATCGTCATGAATTTGACTGAATTTGATCTTATTTTGGGATTAGATTGGTACACCAAATACGAGGCTAAGGTTAAATGCGCCGAGAGAGTTGTTAATGCAAAAGCCCAATCAGGGAACTATATAACCATACCATGTGAAGGCCTGGATTCAAATAGAAAAGACCTTTGGTCAGCTCTAGATGTTTCTCTTGCTCAAATAGAAAATATCCCTGTAGTCACAGAGAATATACAGGACCTCATAAGAGATAATCATGTCGTTAAGAATTATGCAGATGTGTTCGAAGAAGTTGTTAGCTTACCAGCGCAGAGAGAAATTGATTTCAAGATCGCTTTAATTCCGAACGCAAGGCCAGTAGTGCATGCTCTTCGAAGAATGACTCTAAAGGAGAAAGAAGAGCTAGACAATCAAACTCGACAGCTTGTATGGAAGGATCTGATCAGGCCTAGTTTCTCTGATTGAGGAGCAGCAATGGTGTTTGTCCCAAAGTCAGACGGTACTCTTCGACTATGTGTGGATTATCATGACTTGAATAAGCAGACAATAAAGAATTAATATCCATTGCCACAGATTGATGATTTGCTAGATCGATTGAATGGTGCACAGGTGATCTGTAACAACCCGGAAAATGCGAGCCAGTTTAAATTTTTTATTTTGGCGAATTTAATGAATTTTGAATATTTAAAATGAATTATTTTAAATAATAACGACGGAAAATTTATTTTGAATATAATTAGAATGTATATATTTACATACGTCGTCGTTAGAATATAAATATTTATTTTTATATATAAAAGGAATTGAAAATGGCGCGGCAGTTCGATAATTCGATTTCAAACTTCAAATGAATGTACAGGATTCAAAATAAACCGAATTTTAGCGAAACCAAAAATATTAGAATCTATTTGAGAATATCTTTCCAACGAATCCGAAAAATCAAAATTTCATAGCGGGAATCAAAAGTTACGTCCACTTGAAAATTCAGAATAGTCGCTATGGAATTATGGCCCTTAAAAATGGAAATTTTGCAAACGACCTCGTTTTTCGACGAAACCACTTTTTTTGGATCCGTGATGTCAAGTTATTACTAGATTTCAAATATCATAATTTTTGAAGTTAATATGTGAGCGTGGCAAAGGAAAACGCGTTTGACCAATTTCACTTGATTTTAATCGACTGGAAAATGGCCATTTCTCAAACGGTCTCAGAATTCGATGAAACTAGTTTTGTTAGGACCGTATCATCAATACGAAGCTAGAAAATATTTTTCAGGAATTTTTCTAGTTAATATGTAGTCCCGGTAAATTGAAATGCGCGTTCAAATTTAATATATAGTTATATTTTGATTTTGACAGAAACTGATCGAAACGATCGAATCAGCTTGTGATACATATCCCATTATGTTCGGAATGGGGGTAATTAGCTATGGGCGACAGTCGGTGGGTTTGATTTTGAATTCGAAATAAAAAGTTACTTTAAGAAATTAATTAATTAATTATATATTATAATATAATCCACTCTCTCTCCCTCATATCTCTCCTCCCCCTTTTGAATTAGCAGTCAACGCTCATTATAAAAAAAACCTCTCGTCGATCAAAACCCACTGCCGCCCTCCTCCAACGAAAGCCGCCTCCTACGAGAAGCTCTGACCCCCTCCTCCCCTTCGCTCGCCTCCTTCCTCCTCCAGTCGCCCTCCCAAAAAAAAACCCTAGCCGATTCTAACCAGTGCCGCTGCCCTGAAGGGACGCCACCGCCCCCAGAAAGGACCGCAAGCCACCAGCGAACCCCTGCCACCTCCCCTCCGCCCTGAGCCGCCATCCCCTACCCTAGAACCGCCAGTAAGTTTTTTTTATTTTATTCTATTTATTTATTCAATTAATGTAATTGGTTTTAGAATCAGTTTTCAGTTTATAAAATCAATTTTATTTATAAAACATATTCTAAAATCAGTTTATATGTATTAGCAAAATAAAAACACGATTTTTATTGGTTGAAAGCTATGATTTTTAGCAAGGAAAAGATTTGATTTTTATGTAGTTAGAAAGGCGTGATTTTTAAACAAAGGAAGTTTGAAATTTTATCAAAGAAAGCTTGAATTTTATTTAAAGGAGGCTAAGATGTTTATTTAAATTAAAAATATATTTTTTATAATGTAGAGATATTAAAAATATAATTTTTATATAATGTGGATAGTAAAAATAGGATTTTTATAGTATAAAGTAAATAAAATTCGATTTTTATTTGAGTAGCGAAGTAAAGATTTGATCTTTATATATGTAGTGAAGCAAAATAGATTTTTTATATATTAGAGAATATAAAATTGTGATTTTTATATGTGTAGTGAATACGAAAGACGAAAGTAACAAGGGCGAGCACGACGAAGATTTTCCATATATGAAGTGTCGTGGAGTTGGGATAGCTTTGGTGAGAACTCCTCACTTTTATTTTAAATTTCTAGTTAATATATATACTAGGATGCAGACGGTGCTTAGCAGCACCCGACACCCGTCGTCCACAGACCATGGACGGCTTGTTTGTTAGATTGATGTTGTTGTGAAAATTTAATGTGTGTTGTGGAATGAAATAAAATATTTATATAGTTAAAAATATAATTTTTAACGTGTATATAAAATGAAATATATATTTATAAACAAATCGAACGATTTGTTTATATACACACATTTGACTGATATTGATTGGGACGATAAATTTTACACATCGCCCAACTGCACAAATAAAATCTGTGTTTGATTGTTTGAAACCCCACACGGGTGTTGGGATGATATTTGGCGTACATTAATCCCAATTATTTAATTGTATGTCGATCGACTGGTCGACAGACTGTGTAAGCGTTAATTATATATATTTAATGCTTATGCAGTTGTGTGGTGCACTTTGGATGATGGTTGATTATTTATCGTTGTTATTATATACATGTGTTGTATGGATTCCATATAATTAACATTATATGGTAATTGATTGGGCCTCATTCCAATTGGAAAAATAAAGAATATTATGAAATAAAGATTAACGTGTTGACGGTACTCATTTGTTGAGATTAGTCAGGTGGTGAAAGAAATATAGATTCATGTGTTGAATAGGATAAATATTCATTTGTTGAATAGAATAACGAAGTTATTGAAAAATCTAAAGCCGTGTTGATTAGAGATGCGCTATTTTGACGCGAACGATATTGATATCGATTATATTTGTTTTTAAAATGAATATTTAGAAAGAGATTTAAAAATATATAATTGAATTGAATTGAATTGAAATCGAATCGAATTGAATAGAAATTGAAATCGAATCGAATTGAATTGAAATTGAAATCGAACTGAATTGAATAGAAATTGAAATTTATAATTGAATTGAATAGAAATCGAAATCGAATTGAATTGAATAGAAATTGAAATATATAATTGAATTGAATTGAAATTGAAATCGAATTGAATTGAATAGAAATTGAAATCGAATTGAATTGAAATTGAAATCGAATTTGAATTGAATTGAAATGAATTTAAAACGAATTTATAAGGAAAATTTTAACTTTGATTTGAAACTGAAAAGGAAGTTGAAATTGTTTTTGAAACGAATTTAAAACGATTTATAAAATTCATTTTAAATAGAAATCGATGAAATATATATTATATATATTATATATATATAATATAATGGCCTGAATAGAACGCGCCTCGCCGCGGCAATTCACGAATTTCGACTATTGACTTCGAACGGACATTACGGGAGTTCCGACCGTCGGATTCTCCTGAAACCGGAACCGTTGGGTTCGTATCGAAAAGAGCTTACCAATGAATATTAGAAATTTTAAATCTAACGGTTGGATTTGGAATTATGACCAAATCAAATTTGGATAAGGTCGTTGTAAGTGCAGTTCGATGGCCGTAGGTGGAAATCGACTGTACGGGTCTTGATAAAATAATTAAAAATATCTATAATTTATGTAAAATCATAAGAAATGATTTGAGAAAAACTAGGATGAAAAACTCCATATTTGAAAAGATAAAAATAGATTTTTATCGAAATGAACTAGTTTTAAAACTAGAATTAAAATCAATTTATTTTTGGAATAAATAAATTGAATTTGAAATGGATTTTAAATAACCAGAATTTCTAATATATTTAATTGGAATTGATTTATGGGTTTACTATGAACGGTGTTTTAAATAACACTTGTTCTTTAACCTGATAATAAATAGAATGTGATTTGCGTTTATCGCGAACTGTGTTTTAAATGACATTAGTTCTTCAACCCAGTAAAAGGAGTTTTAATGAATCGGTAATTAGATTGAAATGTGAATTGATAATTTAAATTACCAAATTTGGAAACTGAGAGAGAATGGAGTATTACCAGTTTTGCTCCAAAGTGATAGTTAAAATCTTTAATTAGATTTGAACGTGAAATGGTAATTAACTTTACCAATAACCCCGTAGGGTTAGATATGGAGTATCACCAGTTTTGTTCCATGGGATAAATAGGTTGGGATTGGGAAATAAAATAAATAATTACTTCGGTGTGGTTCGCTAATCCCGACTAGTTTGGAAAACCATAATATTGTTTGAAATGATATCTAAAGGAAGAATAAAGAATAAATTTAAAAGAATTTATCTTTGATAAAATTAATGGGAACCTTTCCCTAGGAGTGTGAATATCTGAATAAAAGAATATTCTGAATTGGAATGAGGCGTATATTGTGTTTTATAGCACATTTTGATTAAGATACGCGAGTTATTCTGAAAGTCCGGGTATAACCCATTCTGAATAACTGATTCGACGACGAGTCGAAGAGATTTAAGATGGTGCAAGACCGACGATCTTCACATCGAATGGATGGGTGCTACTGATGCTCACGATGGGAGTAGCTACCTTGAAGGGGGCTAAAGTAGTAGTCGTTCGGACGTGCTTGGAGGTCGACGGATATGCGAGGAAAGTGCCTCCGGTTTCGTTCAGACCTACAACGGACTTGTAAATGGATGGTGTGTCTGACATTGTATTCCTTTATATTGTATTAGTTGATCTCTGCTAAATATATATCTGTTTGGCGGAGGAGAATTTATTCTCTTGCTTAACGCCCTTCTCTGAGACATATGAGCTCCGAGGTTATATATTGGCAGAAATCAGTGGTACGATATGGATTGATAGTGTGGCATGCTGAGATGCAGTGATCCAGACTTTTGTTGAAAAGCAAAGTTTGGTGGATGATGATCAAAGCGCAGCTTTAATATAGCATGGCTTTGTGTATAGCGTTGATTCGCGAGCCTCACACCCCGGTATGGTGGTAAACTGATGGTTTGATTAGTATGCTTTTTAGTGGATGGGCACCTTAGTGGTGTCGTGAATTCGATCGACCGAGATTGAGCGTAGTGCTCATAGGGATAGGGTAAGCGGTGTTTTCTCTCGCCGAGACGTAAGCCGCAGTGATACTCGATTTCCCAAAAGTGCGGATGTGCATTACGGTGTTTTATCTAGCTGAGACGTATGCCGTTGTAGATGGCACTACGCGATCGATCTTTCGAATCAGGAGCCACCATGATGGAAATCCAACTTCCAAATATGACATTTTGCGGTTTTGATTGTAGAGCCTAGTATTGGCGACATGATATATGGTACCCATGCCGTCTATGATTGATATATTTATATTTGAAGTTGTTTTCTTCACTTATAGTAATAATATAAGATGAAATTTCGCGTATCAAGCGTATTTGGCTATTATAAGGGAAAACCCTATCCTCTGGCTTGCGTTGCATTATGTTATGGGATCTGGGTCTTATAATAGCTTCATTGTTCTTTATTTAGCATTGCGTTGTTTGTTTTATGCACTGGTACTCTTGGGAGGAAACCCGTTCCGTGTTATACGGCGTGGTCCCTTGATTTACCTAACTTTAAAAACAAAGATTAATAACTGTTTTAGTTCTCACACCAGTCACATGACTAACCTGGAGTTTATTGTTTTAACCTAAACTCTGGGTGCCCCTATTTTCCACACGGGAGCTAGTAGTTTTGGTTTTGCAGATTTATATTCACAGGATCTTGATTTACAGCTGGAACGATGCTCGGAAAGCTCTGTATCCGTGTATTACTTTCAGTTGTGCTTTGTATTGTTTTTCCGCTGCGATGTATTTAAACGTAATTTAAATCTCTAATATTTTCTGTGTAATATCAATTCATACTCTGTATATTCTTGTATTCTGATGGAATTGTTGTAATATACAATGAAATGTTCTTCTGTTTGCGTTCTGATTTGTCGTGTTCTCAAGGTAATCCGGGCTTTCCTTCACGGGGAAGTTACGGGCTATCACATATTCTCAAGGATGGACCTAGCTACAGGCTTCCATCAGCTTCGTATTGCCGAAGAGTGTGTTCCTATGACAGCATTCAGGGGTCCCGATTTATTCTATGAGTGGTTAGTAATGCCGTTCGGCTTATGTAACTCTCCAGCTTACTTCGTCGATTTAATGAATCGAGTGTTCAGAGGAGTCTTGAATAAATATGTTCTGGTTTTTATTGACGATATTCTAATCTTCTCTAAGTCAAAGGCCGAACATGAAAAACATTTGGAGCAAGTTCTAGAAATTCTGAGAAGGAATGTATTGAAAGCTAAACTTTCCAAACGTATATTCTGGCAAGATGAAGTAAAGTTTCTTGGCCACGTCATATCAAAAGAGGGAATTGCTGTGGATCCAAGTAAAATCACCGCTATTCAAAATTGGAAACAACCTAGTACTCCTACAGAAGTCCGAAGTTTTCTTGGATTGGCTAGTTATTATCGGAAGTTCACTAAAGATTTTTCGAAGATATCTAGTCACTTAACAAAGCTTACAAAGAAGCACGCAAAATTCAAGTGGACTCCAGAATGTGAGGAGGCTTTTGAGGAGCTAAAGTTAAGATTAACAACGACTCCAGTGTTAACGATTATCGACGACAATTAGGACTTGAAAGTCTGGACAGATGCCTCTAGAGAAGGCCTTGGTGCAATATTAATGCAAAGAGGTCAAGTGGTTGCTTATGCTAGCCGTCAGCTGAAGCCACATGAGAAAAACTATGTTACTCATGATCTTGAGTTGTTAGCCATTGTATTTGCTTTAAAAATATGGAGATACTATCTTCTGGATGAGAAATTTGAACTGTTTACAGATCACCAGTCGCTAAAGTATCTGTTCACCCAGAAAGACTTGAATCTGAGGCAGCAACGTTGGCTAGAGTTCCTTGCAGCATACGATTTTGAGATTTTGTACACTCCAGGGAAAGCCAATGTTGTGGCCGATGCGCTATGTAGAAAGAATGTAATGATCGCCAGTTTTATCATTACGACTTCATTGATGGATAAAATATCTTCTCTTCAGAAGGACGATCACTTCATTCAAAGGATCAAAGAAAGAATACAGAAAGGTGAACCCTTGAGTTTCCAGATTGATGGCCAAGGGATTCTAAGGCTAAAGGGTCGAATTTGTGTTCCTAACATTTCTGAGCTCCGAAAGGAAGTGCTGGATGAATGCCACAAGTCAAAACTTAGTATCCATCCAGGTGTGAGCAAAATGTATAATGACATCAAACGCACTTTCTGGTGGAGGTCGATGAAGAGAGACATTTCTTTATATGTTAGCAGATGCTCTACTTGCCAACTAGTCAAAAGTGACCAACAGAAACTGGCTGGGTTGTTGCAACCGCTGGACATTCCAGGTTGGAAGTGGGAACATATTTCCATGGACTTCATAGATGGTTTGCCCAGAACCAGAAAAGGTAATGACAGTATTTGAGTGATCATAGATCGCTTCACGAAGACCACCCATTTCATACCTGTCAGATCGAATAGAACTGCTCAGAGTCTGGCACAGATATATTTCAAGGAAATTGTTAGGCTACATGGAGTGCCAATCAGTATAGTTAGTGATAGAGATCCAATATTTACTAGCAAATTCTGGGAGCCATTTCAAGTAGAAATGGGAACGAAGCTGAATCTAAGCACCGCCTATCATCCTCAGACATATGTTCAGACGGAGAGAGTGAATCGTATACTAGAAGATTTATTGCGGGCTTGTGTTCTTGATTTTGGTGGATCATAGGAAGACCATTTGCATTTGGCTGAGTTCTCGTACAACAACAGCTACCAAGCGAGTCTGACAATGTCACCATTCGAGGCATTGTATGGTAGACCGTGTCGATCTCCTGCTTGTTGGGTCGAACCTGGTAATAGACTTGTATTGGGACCTGATATGATTCGTGAAGCTGTAGACAAAGTCGATTTCGTTAAGAAACGATTACTTGCCACTCAAAGCCGACAGAAGAGCTATGATGATTCGAGAAGAAGAGATTTGGCTTTTTCTGTTGGTGACTATGTGTATCTAAGGGTTTCTCCGATGAGAGGAGTGATTCGATTTGGCAAAACTGGGAAGTTGACGCCCAGATTTATTGGTCCATTCCCTATTCTTGAACGGATTGGAACTCTCGCTTATAGAATTCAACTACCTGATTGGTTGCCTAGAGTGCATGATGTATTTCACGTATCTCAACTTCGAAAGCATGTTCATGACCCAGACTTGGTTATGGAAGAAGCCGCAAAACAGGATATTGAAATTACTCCAGAGTTGGCTATGAGAAGAGAGCCGCAAAAGATTGTTGGCAAAGAAATCAAAGAGCTGAGGAACAAGAAGGTTCACTTAGTCAAAGTGCAATGGAGTGGAGATCCGCGAGATTGTACTTGGGAAACAGAGGAAAGCATTAAGAAAGCCTATCCTAAGTGCAGGGTGGATATCTCTGATTGACTCCGGTGCAAGGTACATTTCCCATACTTTGCATTACCATTTGTTCTCTACTTTGTTATTTTATTTTCATGGATATAAACTTTTAATTCTATAGTCTGATTATTTTAAAAGGGTATATGAATCGATTAGTATATTTTTGAAAAGTTAAAAACAAATTGATTGTTGTTTGTGTTGCGTGATAGTAGATAGGATTAATTAAATTGTTAGAATGATAGTTAATTTAATCAAGAAGAGAATGATGGTAAATTTATAGTTAATTGAATCACACATTGAACTGAGTTAAAAATAGATAGAAATATATACATGTGCATTATATTTGTTTCAACAGGTAAATGGATTAGCTGTTGAGTAAAGAATTTATTTGCATGCCTGACAAATAGGTAAACCTTAATGAGTTGGTTGCGCGATTTTATTATTATATCAACTCCTATGAATGTCATTGGATGCAGAGTGCTGGTTGTTCTGTGTGTAATAATAAACGTCGCCATAGGCTAGTAACAATTAATTTTGAACTACACTACATGGCATACTTCTTGAAGATAGGCATACTTCATCATATACCACATAAGCATTTGGAGCTTGTGTGACGAGGTTGAAGATTTACCATACGAGCGAGAGGCTTGTATGGCGATGACTATATATTACAGGTTGAAATGATGACTGATATGGACCATATAAAATGTAAAGGTAATTTGCAAGATTAATAAAAAAACCACACGGGTCTGGAGATGACAATAAACACGTCTCTCTGGTCATTAAGGCACAAAAACCATTTATAGCGTGACGAGAATTTATTCTCTGGAGTTATGATTTATACACACTCCCCTGTGGACACCGGAATATATCACTATAAATATGTGCATGCTTATTAGGATTTATTGGGTACCTAATACGACCCAATAAATTTCCGAACCCCTCCCCGTACAAAGGAGGTTATGGCGAAATTTTTCGAAAATTTAATGTGTTAGCCAAATTTTTGAAGAATTTGAAAATTATTAGAAACTGAAAAGTTGAAGAATGGAAGCTAGATTGAAAGTAGTGTTGGTTAATGAATCCACTTTCGACTTCGTTCCTTTTCGAGGACGAAAAGTTTTAAGTGGGGGAGATTGTAATAACCCGGAAAATCTGAGCTAATTTAAAAATTTTAGTTTGGCTATTTTTGTGAATTTAAAATATTTAAAATAAATATTTTAAATAATAATGAGGAAAAGTAAGTTTGAATCGATGTTTGAAAATGAATATAATTATTTCTAATTATAAACAAGGCCTGAAATGGCGCGGTAGTTTCAAAATTTGAATTCAAACTTTGACTGACTGTACCAGAAGCAAAACAAAACGAATTTTAGTGAAACCAAAAATATTTAAATCTGTTAGTGAAAAACTTTCTGGTGAATCTGAAAAATCGAAGTTTCATAGCAGGAAGCAAAAGTTATGGCCAAATGAATTTTCAGAAAGGTCGCTATAGAGTTTATATAGCCCGTGAAAATGGTCATTTTGCAAACGACCTCAGAATTCGACAAAACCACTTTTGTTGGATCCGGGATGTCAAATTATTGCTAGGTTTCAAACTTCATAATTTTTTAAATTAGTATTTGAGTGTGGCAATGGAAAATGTGTTTGGTCGATTTCTGTTAAATTGGGTCGACCAGAAAAGGGCTATTTTTCAAACGGTCTCAAAATTCGACGAAACTAGTTTTGTCGGGACCGTAACATCAAAACATAGCTAGATTTATTTTTTGGTTATTTTTAGAATCAATATGTGGCCCTGGAAAATTGAAATGTACGTTCAAATTAAATATTGAATGTTTTATATTTTAATTTGAAGAATAACTGACTGAAACAGTCGAATAGGCCTACGAAACATATCCCATTTTGTTCGGAATGGGGGTATTTAGCTAGGGGCGACAGTCGTTGGGTTTGGATTGGAGTTTGTCTGTGAAGAGGGGTATTTTCGGATTTAAAATAAATAAATAAAAATATATTCGTGGCCCAATCAGAACGCTTCTTCCACTTTCCACGTTGACCCAGATCCCGCTCCCTCTCACTATCGAACGGCGAAAAACGTTGATCCCTTCTCTCCTCTTTAATTCACAATCCACGCAGTAAAGCCCTAGGGTCCTTTGGAGGATTACGAAGATCTCTCCTCCAGCTTCGAATTAACCCCGGTCTCGCCACCTATGGTGCACCGTATCTCATGAATCACGCTCAGGAAGTAGCGCCGCCTCAGGCCAGAATTCTCCTCCACCGCGCCGTCGTAGGGGACCCCACTTACCTCTCCAGGAGCGCCTCTCCAAGGCGGACATTGTGGCGCAACCCGATCTTCATATCGTGCGGTGGCTTGATCAGAAAATGCAAACCTAGTTTCGAATCAACAGGAGAGGTATACGGCCTGTTTATTTTTAACTGTTTATAGTGCTTTAAAGTGCTACGGTTTTTGATTTCACTGTAAAAATCGTGTATTTTTCATTTGTGATCGAAATTCAGTGAAACAAGAGACAGTGGACTCGTACGGACGTCTTCTACATTCTAGAAGAGACCGGATATTTTTCTGAGCCTTCTGCTATTTTTGGTGGAGTGGAACCCAATGTGAGATTTTTGAATTATAAACGATATGGAAAACGACGATGTATAAATTATATAGTTGATGTATGAGTTATATAAACATTGTACACCTCATGTATAAGCATTGTATAAGTTGTACGTTCGATGTATAAGTTATATATGCGTTGTAAAAATGTATATATGTGTTAAAATGGAAGTGAAATATACTAATATATATATACACGCCCCTCGTCCACAAACCATGGACGATATTTATTGGTTGTGATTGGTGTGAAAATTGGTTGATAGCGAATGGTTGATTAGAATTGTTTGATTGAAATGGATTGATTGTGCTTGAAAAATACCCGTTTGTGGTTGAGAATTATTTGGTTGAAACCACATAGGGTTATTTTGTGGAAAAGAAAAAAATAAACATGCCGCCTGCATGCGAACTAGATGCATGAAATTCCCATTGTCAAAAGCTGCGAGGCTTTAAGGTAGAGCGAGGAGCCGTACTAGGGACGGTCCCAGTTTTAACTACCCTACCGTTATGCTGCCGAAATTTTGAATAATATTCATGTATTAGAATTATTTTCATGTGTTGAAACTATATTCGTGTGTTGAATAGAAATTCATGTGTAGAACGGCATTCATGTTTTGAAATAAATTGTTTTATAATAAAAATCATATTTTTACCATCTATATGAACTATATAAAATAGTCGTGTTTTGAAATAAATTGTTTTATAATAAAAATCATGTTTTTACCATCTATATGCTATATAAAATAGTCGTGTTTTGAAATAAATTGTTTTATAATAAAAATCATATTTTTATCATCTATATGAACTATATAAAATAGTCGTGTTTTGAAATAAATTGTTTTATAATAAAAATCATATTTTTATCATCTATATGAACTATATAAAATAGTCGTGTTTTGAAATAAATTGTTTTATAATAAAAATCATGTTTTTATCATCTATATGAACTATATAAAATAGTCGTGTTTTGAAATAAATTGTTTTACATTAAAAATCACATTTTTATTATATACATGAATTGATAAAAATAGTGAAGTGTTGAAATAAATGTCTATGGGATAAAAATATCATTTTTATCAAATGTATGAAAAGAAAAATGATTTTGAAATAGAAGGATATATTATATTTATATATATATATATATATAATCAAAATAAATTGAATAACGAAGCTGCAGTTCTTGTTTTGAAACCGTGATTTCAAACGATTAGTGTGGGAGATCCGACCATCGGATTTTCCCGAAACCGAAACCGTTGGGTTCTCTTTGGAAATATCTTTCCAACGACACCCACTTTCTGAAGATCCAATGGTTAGATTGTCTGGAATGTATAATTCAAATCTGAAGAAAAACAGAGCCAGAATCAATTATATATATATATATATAATTAAATTAAATCGAATAATGACCCTGCAGTTCGTATTTTGAAATCGAAACTTTAAACGAGTGTACTGGGAGATTCAACCGTCGGATTTTCCCAAAACTGAAACCGTTGGATTCATTTTGAAAAGATCTTTCTAATGATATAAAATTTGTGAAGATCCAATGGTTATATTTTCAGATATGTGTAAATCAAATCTGAAGGAAAACAGCGCCACGACCGCGTTATGGCCTGAAGCGTCGTTTGAATAAATTGGCTATTTTTAAATAAATAAAAATTGCGATAAATCGTTATAAAATATTATAAACGATATGGAATGGAAATATATCGAATTTACCTGGTTTATTGGATATTTGATGGTTGAATGTGAAATTTTTAAACTAACTGAAGGTTAGCTAAGTCAGATGGTTTCCTGGGTTTTGATCTGATGTTGGTTTCGGCCTTCGGGGTTAATACTTGGGAAATCATTCTCTTACTAATTTACGGTTAGTGAATGATGAAATAGAATGAGGCGTGTGTTGTGTTTGTGTAGCACTTGTTTATTATATACGCGAGTTGCTCAGAAAGACCGGGTTTATCCCATTCTGAATAACTGAATCGACGATAAGAAGTCGATGATGAAGATGGTGATTGAAGACCGGAGATCTTTACCTCGGTTAGATGGTAACTTATGTCTTGATTGGGAGGCATCCCAAAATATAGATAATAAGTGGTGATCGTCCAGACGTATGTGGAGATCGATGGATATGCGAGGTAAATAGTGCCTCCGGTTTCGTTCAGACCCAGAACGGACTTGTAAATGGACTGTGTGTCTGACATTGGAATTCATTCTGTGTGATTGATGGCATCAGTTGCATGGTGTGAATTGCCTGTGTGGCACGCTAAGATGCAGTGATCAAGGCTTCTGTTGAAAAGAAAAATCTTATGGTTGATGATCAAAGCACGGCCTAGGTGGCATAGATTTGTGTATAACGTGAATTCGCGAGCCGCACACCCCTGTATGAGCCAAAAACAGGAGAGGACCTCAGGGAGGGCATGTGTTTCCTTCTAGCTAGCGTTGGTGTCAGTGCTTAAACTGGCTGACATTTATATTACTTTCACTTGTGTGGTTGTTGCTGTTGCGAGGCGCCTCGGATATATCGGTCGATCCGGGACCGATGGAGTCATTCGTTGGCTCATTTACGCCCCAAAGAGCGGGGAAACGCAGTGTTCAGGCATTTTAATCCACATCGGTGGACTGTCCCTGTCGCTCCAAAGGCTTGACTGAGTACTTGCCTAAGACATGGGCTAGATTGTCTCGAAGTCGGTAAGGACTATCTTTTGCCTTGGTTCATGACGGAAATCCAATTTCCAAATACGACACCGTGCGGTTTTGATTGTGTATATATATATGGCGACATGATATATGGTACCCATGCCGTCTATGATTGATAGTTATGATTGAAATTGTTTTTGAAACATATAAACACTAGTAATAATATCAAATTCTTTTGTTATATTCGTATCAAGCATATTTTGGCCATTATAAGGTAAAACTCTATCCTCCGGTTTGCGTTGCATTATGTGATGGGAACTGAGTCTTATAATGGCTTCATTTTTATAAAAAGCATTGCGATGTTTAAAAGATTTACTTGTGTTAAAGCACTGGCAATCCAATGGAGTAAACCCGTTCCGCGAAAGTGGTGTGGTCCTGTGATTAGCCATATTATAAAATGTGTTAAGTAGATTTCTCATACCAGTCCCATGACTGACTCGTAGTTTGTTTCACTTGCAAACTCGGGTGCCCCTTTTTCTACACGGGCAACCTTGTGTTCAGGTTTTAGCAGGCTCTTTCTGGATAGCTGGAGCTGAAGATGGATTATACCATTTATCTCTTTTTATGTTGTTCAGCTCCTATTGTACGTATTATGTTTGTTTTCCGCTGTAGACATTTATGTATAGCTGAACTGTATCTGTACTAAGTACGATCCTGTATATTGTGTAACTCTGATGATGTTTATCCAGTGTATTATTTGTACATTATCTAGTGTATTTATTTATTTCTGATCTGCTATTATCTGTTTATGTGTTATATTCCAATGATTACCCTTGCCACTGTCAGTACGGGGTTTGGGGTCATCACAAATATTGTACTGGGAATAATGATATATATATCACGAAATCCAATATCAAAATATTCCAAAGATAATTTCGATTCAAATCCATTCCAATTGGAAATGCTGGTTATTTTTAAAACCATTTCAAATCCAATTTATTTATTTAAAAATATTGGATTATAATTCTAGTTCATAACTAGTTCATCTTGATAAAAATATATTTTTACCTTTGTAAACGTGGAATTTCTCACCTAAATTCTTTCCAAATCATTTATTAGGATTTTACACAAATTATTGATATTTTTAGTAATTTTATCAAGGCCCGTATAGTCGATTTCCATAATCGGTCATCGAGCTGCACTTATAACGAGCTTTTTCAAATTTGATTTGGACATAATTTCAAATCCCACTGTTAGATTTCAAATTCCTTATATTTGTTGGAAAGCTTTTTTCGATATGAACCCAACGGTTCCAGTTTTAGGAGAATCCGACGGTCGAAACTCCCGTAATGTCAATTCGAAGTCAATGGTCGAAATTCGCGAACTAACGCGACGCGGCGTGTTCAATTCAGGCCATAAATATATAATATATATTATATATATTTCATCGATTTCCATTTAAAACGTATTTTATAAATCGTTTTAATTTTGTTTTCAAAACGATTTCAACCTCATATTCAATTTCAAATCAAAACTGAATATTCCATATCATTAATATATAAATGATAATATTTTCAACACATTAGATTTTGAAATCATTTCCTTTCCGATATTCATTATAAAAATGAATAAAATCGATATAAATATCGTTCTCGTCAAAATGGCGTTATTTAATCAACACGGATTTATATATTTAAATAGTTTCGTGTTCATCAGAAATCGGACATCAAAATCATATTTTGATCCATTAATGAATATTATTTTAAAATATTAGTTATTTTAAAATATTTATTAATCATCATTATAAAATATTCTTTAATTTAAACACTAGGCGATAAATGGCATACAGCAACCCCAGAGAAATGACGCGATAGGTGCCAAAAAGAGTTGTTGTTGGCAAAAAATGATCTGTGGTAACACTTTTTTGGGGTTGCCTTTTTCCACGTTGCCTTAGAGTCAAAGGCAACACATTTGCGACCCTAAGGCAACATCAGCACAAGTGTTGCCGCATGTACTAAATTTACAAAAATGTGGGACCCACTAAAATAAGTAACCCGGGTTTACGGAATCACCACTAAAATATGTATCCCAGGTTCACGGAATCCAGTTATGGGGCCCACATGCATAAATTTGTGGCAACAATTTTACCACCCAATAGCAACACTATATCATAGCTATGGCAACATTTAACATCACATACTGCAATATTATATCGTATATATGGCAACATTACATAACATATCATCAAATTGAAATTAAAAAAACAACTTTTTATTTTTACCAGCAAACACAAGTAGTACTTAGTCAACTACAAAATAACAAAACATAGCAACAAAATTCAATTTTACAGACATTTCAAAAACAAACACAACAAGTCCTAAATTCATGTTTACATAAAACTAAAACAATTTCAAAATATAGCGCAAGCCTTCAGTGCGTTCAATGCCTCTACTGCATCGCGTACCTCTAGTGCCTTCAATAACAAGTTCTTGAAAATCCTCATCACTGTCTCCTTCACCTGCATACATCAGTTGGATTTCAGCACAAAATAAGAGGTATGCATGCCTCAATTGCATTTTAGCACAAACTATGGTCATAGTATAACTGAGTTTCCTTTCAGCACAATTAAACTGAGTTTCATAACTGAATTCCATTTGCATTTCAGTATAACATAGTATACTGATCTAAACAATGTGTATAAAAGTGTACTGATCTAAACAATGTGTGAGTTACGCAACTGATCTAAACAATGTGTATACAAGTGTATACTGATCTAAACATAACTGAGTTTCATTTTCATTTGCATTTCATTTACATAACTGAGTTACATAACAGAGGCACAATGTGGATACAAGTGTACTGATCTAAACATAACTGAGTTACATAACTCATCTGAACAATGTGCGGCAGTGTGGCAAAAATTATGTAATCAGTAGTTTAGGTTTAATGGGCAATGTGGCAAAAATTATCACTAATCTGCAATGTGGCAAAAATTATCACTAATTTACAATGTGACAAAACTTAAAATTATACCTTAAAAACAGCCCATGAATGCTATTTCATGTTACTTCACTGCTCTACATTTCCATAACAACACACAAAAGAACTCCAAACATGATCTAGGACATAGCTGAAGCTTTTGCAAAGAATTTTGTCTTGTCTCGTGTTTTCCACATTCAATGCGCATTAGGGCCAACTCTTCTTTCATATATGCCACAAATTCATCGGCTTTTGCCCTCTTTTGCTTTTGCTTCAGCAGCTTTTCTTCAATTGTCTTCTTTTCCACGAGCAATTTCGATAAAGTCTTTTTTTCCATCAATTTAACGGTAGTATCGTCCAATTCACATGGAGCAACCAAAAAACTTCTTCCCCGCATTCAACCCTACCTTCACAATCCTCATCTTCGCTGGGATTTTGTGGTGGCAGTTCTTTATCGCATCCGCTGTTGATGAATTTGAAGTAGAAATTGATTGAGCGGTCATTCAACTCGATTTGAAGGAAGAATTGAAGTGATATCACAAACTGCAAATCGTTCAATAGGCTTTCAGGCTTGCATTTCATGTATATTTAATATTTGTGTGCATAATAAAAACAAACATGCGTATATTTATTAGCCAGTCTTACACACACTTAAGAAATCATGCGTATACTTATTAGACGGTCTTATTGAAACAGATCATGATAATACTTAAGAAATGATAACTATCATGTATATGTAAGCACCCTTATGAAACCATTTTCATAAACCAGTGTATCATGTCTCAATCATCACAGACAACAGCAACCTGGGAAACCCGAGCAGTTGTTTAGAGCATGCAGCTCATATAAGGTCGTTGGTCTAATTGTTCACAACCACACTTCGCTAGGAACTAAAGTTTTGTTTTATTAAATTGATTAACAACCAAACAGCGGCTCAAAGAACATTTCAGTGAATCTACATATAACGAAACCACAAAAATACACCACCATCTACAATTTATAGATCTTAGTTTCAACTTTTTGTTTCATTATCATGCCCAATATTGCTGCTCATATCTACCTTAGTTTTTAAGTTTCAAAACTCCTTCAACTAAACAAAGCTACAAACCCGGAATCAAACTTGTGTTACACATATTTAGAAGCACTGTTCTGGCCAAAACAACAAGCCGCTATTTCAGGCTTGTTTGTAGATGAAGATTCTGGATTATAGTCTGAGACGGTGCATTCTGGAGCTCAATTTTTGCCAGTATATCTCAAAGTATCTAGATTGAAAATAAGCTCAGTTTTTTAGGTAACGCGCTGTTCGAAAATGAATTGTGTGAAACAAACTGGATTGTGTGAAACAAAAAAATTAGGAATTTTACCTCAATAAATGCAAAGCGTAAGGGAGACAACTGAAAAAATAACCAACTGTCGCATAGACGGAGTTGGAGGAAGGGCACAACAACCGATTGGAATTGCGGCGTACAAAAAAGGGGAAATCGCTGAGGCAGAGGACACCAGTAAGAAGTGTAGGAGAAACGAAACAATGACGATGGGCAAGGACGCTGATTGTCTCGAAGCCGACCAATTTGATTGTAAATGGAAATTAGAAGGGAGAATTGATGGTCATTTGATTTGGAGTTAGGGATCGGTGATTTTGGGAATTTGGGGTAGAAACGAAATGAAAAGAGAGGCGGTAGAAAGAAAATAAAAGCGGGAATAGAAATAAGTGAGGTGCGGGTTGATGATGTGGACGGACGACTGAGATTTTGTTTAAATTAATGGTATGGATCGCTGAGGTGTATTTATTTTTTTAAATATTTTTATTTAGAATATATCTATAGCCACCGCAACACAATTTGATATCTATCCTAACACACTAAAGCGTGTGTTGCAATATACAAAAAAAAAAAGCAAAACAATGGCAACATTGTAGCTAGCAACACCATGGATTTTCGTTGCAATAGGCCATCTATGGCGTAGTGAAAATATTCATTCTTTCCGAATTGGAATCAGACACGATAGATTACCATATGATTTTATTTATATGGATTTCATACACACATGTACACAACAATAATCAGACATAGTTTACCATCATCCAGAGTGCATTACACAACTGCATAAGTGCTAAATATAATAATTAACGCTTGCAACAGTCTGTCAACCCATCAATTGACATACAACTAAATATTGGGATTAGTGTACGTCCAATATCATCCAAATACACGTGTGGGGTTTTCGAACAACAAACACTGATTATTATTTGTGCAGTTGGGCGATGTTTAAAATATATCGTCCTAATCAATATCAGTCAAATGTGTGTACATAAACAAATCATCCGATTTGTAAATGAATATTTATTTTATTCATATACATGTTAAAAATTATATTTTTAACCATAAAATATTTATTTCAATACATGAATATTTTATGCAGTTCATTTATACAATAAAAATAATATTTTTATTGTTCTAACATTTTTAGAAAATTTCGGCAGCATAACGACGTGATACTAGAATGGAGTAAGGTCTATCCTTATCTCTCGCCCAATAATGGCTCGCGCCATATACAAACCAAATTCTAATCAATTCATTTCATTTTCCAAACCAAATTCAAATAAATAATCCAATCAACCAAACAACCAAACAAACATGGTCTTAAATAAGGGCGTCGGGTGCTACTAAGCACCGTCTGCATCCTAGTATATATATTTAACTAGAAAATAAATTAGAGTGAGAAATTCCCACCTTCGGGATACACTCCTCCATTCTATATTTCTGAACGGTTCAGATTTGGATTCTTTTCCACTAGTTCCATCGCAATCTGTTTCATACGATTTTTATATTAAAATCGCATTTTTATTCTATTACTACATAAATAAAAATCACATTTTTAAACCGTTATTATATTATAAAAATCCTATTTTTAGAATGCTACTATGAAGTATGTTTTTATATCGCTACTCGTATAATAAAACTTATATTTTTATTATGCTATTATATAAATAAAAATCATATTTTTATTTTGCTATTCAAATAATAAAGATCCAATTTTTACATGCTATTCAAATAAATAAAAATTATATTTTTTATTTGCTATTTTCATATTAAAAATCATATCTTTACCGTGTTAAAAATCATATCCTTTTAGTTATAAAAATCATATCTTTTTATTTATAAAAATCAAATCTTTCATTTATAAAAATCATATCTTTTTCAATATAAAATCAAATCTTTATAGCGATGTTCATATAATAAAAATCAAATTTTTATTTCGCTCTCTAGAGAATAAAAATCATATTTTTATCTCAAATCTATATACATAAAAATCGTATTTTATTTCAAATCTATCCATGTTTATTTATTTTTAAAACTGAAAATTTACTTAATTACTAATTAAATAAACTAAGTACATAAAAAATGCTCACTATCATTCATCACCAATGTCCAATCGAAGCGGACTGGGCTTGCTCAGCCTCGGCGACGGTGGAGCTCTTGGTTTCTTCAATTTAGGGTGGGGTTTCGCTGTTCGAAAGGAGGAAGGGGGCTCGAGGTCTGGTGATGGGTTAGGGAGGTGGCAGTATCGTCAGGTGGCAGAATAGGGGGTGGAGGCTTGATTTTTGTGAAGGGTTTGCGGTTTGCACGATTTGGAGAGGGAGGAGGAGGAAGGGGGCTCGACGGTGGAGGGGGAGGCGGCTGGGCTGGCGATGGAGGCTGGGGAAAATGGTGGTTGTGGCGCGGCAACTCCAGGGAGGGTGGCGGCGGTGAAAATCTGGGGCGACCGGGGGGGCTAATTAAAATGGGGAGCAATTTATTTCTAGGTGAATGAACTAGGGCTTAAGAGAAAATGAACATATATATTTATTTTATTGTATTATTTTAATTTCATAAAGGTTGACTTTAAATTCGAACGCCATATTGAACCCAGAGACTGTCGCCCCTAGCTAAGTACCCCCATTCCGAACACAATGAGATATGTCTCGTAAGCCAATTCAACTGTTACGCTCAGTTTTCATCAAAATTAAAATATAAATTAATATAACGTTCAAAATTGATTTTAACATACATTTTAATTTGTCGGGGCCATATGCTAACTCCAAAAATTCCAGAAAAATAAATCTAGCTATTTTTTGATGAACGGTCCTAACAAAACTAATTTCGTTGAACCGTTTGAAAAACTGTCATTTTCTAGTCGATTAAATTCAAATTGAATTTACCAAACGCGTTTAAATCCACCACACACATATTAATTCCAAAAAATCTAAAAATTGGAATCTAGCAATAATTCGACATTCCGGATCCAATCAAAGTGGTTTCGTCAAAAACGGAGGTCATTTGTAAAAACCGTTATTTTTAAGGGCTATATATATATATATAAAAATTCCATAGCAACTGTAACACCCCACCTCCGCTAGGGTCACTCACAAAGGGAATGCACTAGTTTTGGAGGGGTATTATCGAGATAACATCACAGAATCATCACAAGACAGAACATTAATAAATAAAAAATTAAGTAAACAGCGGAAGAATTTATGAGCAAAACAGAACTTCATTTTATTCCAAAATAAACCATGTCTCTTACAAACATTTCAAATAACTTCATTACAACTGTCTTGTAATAATAGCCAAAGAAGCAATAACTTAAAAACAGAAAAACAGATTATTCCCCAAGTGCAGTAAAATGAAGCAGCCATAGCAAACCGTACATGCTGAGCCAAAGCAAGTGATATCCAAGCTAAGAGCTAGTGTTTCCTCCCTGAGAACCTGGGGGGGGGAACGAAAGAAAAAGAGGCGAAAGGAAAAGAGTCAGTCATAAAGACTGAGTAAGTCCTAGTGACTTTCAGTGTAAAAACGATTAAAACAACCTGTCCTGTATGAACCGGAACTAAACTTAAGAATGGTGTCAAGGTGAACAAGATAGACTAAGGTGATCAGGATAAGTCAAGACAAGTCAAATAAAGCATCACATGTTCGAGATTCGCTGCATCGACTGTACTAGTATACTAAGCCCATATCACAAGTTAATCACGAAATAAATCCCACGGCCCAATATCTTGAAATGACCCTGAAACGGGGACTGACCCAAGTACGGGGTCCTACGGAGCGATTATCTAGTCGATCGGCTCCCTACAAGTTCTAGCTCGTCAAGTGTCCGTGTCATACGGCTAATCACGAATGTAGTCACCTGTGCTGGGTCCACCTTCGGGTGTATCAGCCCTAGGGTGTCAACCCCTGACACGATTCAAGATGCACAGATAAATCTACGGATACCCAGTGCCTGCCCCGGAATACGTGCACGACCGTAGTCCACCGAACCTACACTGGCATACCCCACTGTCGTCGTTCACCTCTTACAATCAGCCCAGTAATCGTGCCCCACCCGGCCTAGCCCCAGGGTACCTTGATACATCTAGAGGGTTACTGCTGAAAAGGGTCGTGTCTAGGGTTTCGCCTAACAGATTAGGTCATGTAACTCGTGACCTAACCCGCCTAACCGATTAAGTCATGTAATTCGTGACTTAATCCTTTTCCAGTCTAGTTGTGTCAAGATGGTTAAGTATGTCATTTAAATTCGTGACTTAACCCGCCTACGTGTCATGTCAAGTTGGCTAAGTGTTGTTGTTTCAAGTTCATGACTTAGCCCTACAAATAGTGTTCAAGTTGGTTAAGTTGTCTTTTCATGTTCATGACTTAACCCTAATTGGCATTAATTGATTCGTTAATGCACCGAACCACTCACATTGGATCCTATTGTTCGTAGCCACTGGATTTGCCGGGCGGTTCCGGGCAGGTTTACGCTACGAACTCAACCCAACCTCGGGTTTCAAGCGCGATGTGACCAACTACCCACATTGGATCCTATTGTTTGTAGCAACTGGATTTGCCGGGCGGTTCCGGGCAGGTTTACACTACAAACTCAACCCAACCTCGAGTTGGCCACTTTCTTGTTTTCTAAAGTCATGCCCATGTTCTTATCAGATTCGTGCTATTTTCATAGCATGTTCATATGTCAATTTCGTGCCCAACTAAGGCATGTTTCAAGTCAAGTTATGGCATGTTCAAGTCGAGTTTTCGTGCCATATTTCATGTTCTACTTATGCCAAATTTCACGGTTTATGATTATAATCAATTCAAGTTTTTTCCTATTCTACCCAATCGTATCCCCAACGTATATAAACGTACTTCGTTCACAAGCATAAACAATTCAAGAGATAAAGGGGAATAACACCAAACATGTGATAGGCATACGTGACAATTCCAACATCACTTGCATAATAAACAGGCTATAACATATCACATGGTTTCAATACTAGCATGATGATGACTTGGCATAGTAATGGTTCCAACTTAGTTCAACATGATGAATTCAACTTTACATCCTAGGCATAATAATCATTGCGGGCATAATAATAATTTTATTACAAACATGAAACATTAAGGCATGGTAATTCTAATAGGCATAGTGATCTAGTATTTTTAACATAATGATTCTCCTCTAGCATTATAAACATAATGATTCCAACTTTTCATCATGACCTAGCAATTCCCAATTTGTCATTAGCATGATAGGTATATTAACATCACAAGCATAGTTTCATTAATATCATAGACATGGTTTAATTAGCATCATAGGCATGGTTTAATCAACATGAGGATTTCAATGAACATAATGATTCCATGGACATGTATTTGTTCAACTTGCAATGAAATTAAGCCCAAGTGATTCGTAACAACATCAACATCATGATAAGTTTAACTTGCAACATTAACATAGCAATATTCCCAAATTTTGATTCAAAGTTAAACAATATAAACATGGATTAATAATAGTTCCTAAATCCGGTTTCAATTCATAGCATGTCCATGTTATTTCAGCGTTTTTGCCTAAAAAGTGACATAGAACTTACAATATGAAACAAGCAATCCAAATCAAAACTTTAAATCAAATAGCCCCAAATCCGTTGTCTAAAGCGTCGTAGTTGTTGTAGCTTCTAGTTGTAGCCTTCATGAATCATCCTTCGTCTTCTTTAATTTTGTTCTTTGTATTTTTAATTTAGAGTTCTAGGTTTAATGGCGGCTGCATGAGCTAAAATGAAATAGTATGATTTAAGCTAGGTCTTAGGGTCTTTTTATAGTGTTTAGGATTAGTTTTAGCCATAGGATAAACCCTAGGATAGATCTGAGCCATATAAAATCGTCACAAGCCCCCAAAACAAGACCCAGGAGCCAAAACAGGTGCACCAGGCAAATTGGTCCGACCGGAGGGGTCGACTCCTGGGTCGACATGGGTGTCGACCCATGGGTCGACATGGGTGTCGACCCATTGGGGGGGGTCGACACTGGTGTCGACCCCTGTGTTGACCCTGCCTGGGGCGGGAAAATTCCCGCCCATTCTGCCTTGGTTGAAATTTAAATCTGAATTCGAATTTGAACTGTTTTCAGGCTTGGAATTTTCTGAAAACTTCATTGGGCCATAACTTGGTCATACGGACTCCGTTTTTCGAAAACTCAGACTCTATTTCGCGTATTTTTCCGAGACGAACGCAATGGCACAGCCCGTTTCCCTTGATTCAGATTTTAGAATTTAATTCTGCCTTGATTTACATTATAACATGTTATTAAAAATACGGGTTGTTACATTCTCCCCTCCTTAAAGGATTTCGTCCCCGAAATCTCCAAGTTAGGAAGAACGTATCCTACCATCCATCATCCATCTACTCAAAACACCATCCACAAGTAACCATTGTCCTTATAAAGATTCTAAATTATGTATGAACATATGCAAAAGGTGTGTGTATATGTACTTATCTAATGCAAAAATCAGGCGATTACTGATTCAGTAAACCTCCTTAATGCAAAGTATGTTAGTGAAATGAGTCCATATGTATACAAATTCCTAACATAATTTATAATCTCTACATGAGTGCACATAACATTCATTCATATGCAACATCCACGTGATAGCACAACAAGTTTCATCCATGAATAAGCATAAACACTCATGCATATGCAACATGAAAGTGTGTGAGCCGATCTTAGTGCCTAATGTGTATCATGCATCCACGAGTATCCACTTGCAAACATTTGCAACCATCAAGCATAACATGTTTCAAATACATGTTTCATCCAAAGGGTTTCTACCTAAGGTTCTCATGACACGATTACGAGATAACAAGATAAAACAAAGCATCTAGAAAAAGAAGTTAAAGATGTACCCCCGGAAGGTCCGGTCTGCCTCTTAGGGCAGTCCTTGCTGATGTGTCCAGTCTCCCCACAATGAAAACATTCACCTTGCTTTCTTTTCCTCTTTCTACAATCCTTGGCTATGTGCCCTTCCGTACCACAGAAATTGCATTTCCTTTTATCACGTGAGTTGTCGTTCTTGCCTCCTTTCTCGGGGTCTACCTTCTTATTCTGAGAATCATTGGGCTTGACCTCTTTCTTGCCCTTCTTATCTTCCTCATACAGTAGGGCCATATCCACCAAGCTTTCAAAGGTCGCCCCCATGGGCACATGAGTCATGGCCAAACCATGTAGTGGCTCGTTCAAGCCTCGTGCAAAACGTAGCGCCTTTTTCTGAGGAGTGTTGACTAACTCCAATCCAAGCGAGCAAGCTGATTGAAACGGTGCACGTATTCTTTAACTGTCATATTTCCTTGTTTAAGGGCCAGAAACCGTTCCATTTGGAGACTCTCCTCTGCCGATGACAAGAACTTAAGCCCAAATCTCCCTCTAAAGTCCGTCCAAGTCTCAATGGGTCTAGTAGCGTTGGTGACTTCCCACCAATAAGAAGCTTCCTCTTTCATGAGCCACGCCGCCAACTGTACTTTCCTATTGTCCTCTACCTCAAAGATAACAAACAAGTCTTCGGTTTCCTTCAAACAATTCCGTGCCTCAACAAAAGTCTCAGTTCCTAGGAAATCCTTTCCGCCCATGGCCTTAAAGTCCTTGCATATCTTTGAAAAAGCGGTTTCTCGCGGAGGTTGAGGAGGACGAGGATTGGCTGGGCCTGCTACATTAGCCCGAGCCTCAAGGAAACGACGGAACCAAGTGGGTATATTGACCCCCTCGGGAAGATTAAGGTCGTCGGCCATGATAAGCTGAAAACGAAAAAAGGAAAAGATTCAAACGAGGAAACAAAGATGGTGCTAATGGCTTTGGGGAATATGCCTTTTAATCAAAACAAAATTTTCTTGAAAATTTGCTTCTTTGTAAATGGTTTTGAAAAAAAAAATTCAAAAGGTTTTCAATACTTTTGCCCAGTCTTGGTAACCTTCTGCTCTGATACCAAGTGTAACACCCCACCTCCGCTAGGGTCACTCACAAAGGGAATGCACTAGTTTTGGAGGGGTATTATCGAGAAAACATCACAGAATCATCACAAGACAGAACATTAATAAAAAAAATTTAAGTAAACAGCGGAAGAATTTATGAGCAAAACAGAACTTCATTTTATTCCAAAATAAACCATGTCTCTTACAAACATTTCAAATAACTTCATTACAACTGTCTTGTAATAATAGCCAAAGAAGCAATAACTTAAAAACAGAAAAACAACTTATTCCCCAAGTGCAGTAAAAAGAAGCAGCCATAGCAAACCGTACATGCTGAGCCAAAGCAAGTGATATCCAAGCTAAGAGCTAGAGTTTCCTCCCTGAGAACCTGGGGGGGAACGAAAGAAAAAGAGGCGAAAGGAAAAGGGTCAGTCATAAAGACTGAGTAAGTCCTAGTGACTTTCAGTGTAAAAACGGTTAAAACAACCTGTCCTGTATGAACTGGAACTAAACTTAAGAATGGTGTCAAGGTGAACAAGATAGACTAAGGTGATCAGGATAAGTCAAGACAAGTCAAGTAAAGCATCACATGTTCGAGATTCGTTGCATCGACTGTACTAGTATACTAAGCCCATATCACAAGTTAATCACGAAATAAATCCCACGGCCCAATATCTTGAAATGACCCTGAAACGGGGTCTGACCCAAGTACGGGGTCCTACGGAGCGATTATCTAGTCGATCGACTCCCTACAAGTTCTAGCTCGTCAAGTGTCCGTGTCATACGGCTAATCACGAATGTAGTCACCTGTGCTGGGTCCACCTTCGGGTGTATCAGCCCTAGGGTGTCAACCCCTGACACGATTCAAGATGCACAGATAAATCTACGGATACCCAGTGCCTGCCCCGGAATACGTGCACGACCGTAGTCCACCGAACCTACACTGGCATACCCCGCTGCCGTCGTTCACCTCTTACAATCAGCCCAGTAATCGTGCCCCACCCGGCCTAGCCCCACGGTACCTTGATACATCTAGAGGGTTACTGCTGAAAAGGGTCGTGTCTAGTGTTTCGCCTAACAGATTAGGTCATGTAATTCGTGACCTAACCCGCCTAACCGATTAAGTCATGTAATTCGTGACTTAATCCTTTTCCAGTCTAGTTGTGTCAAGATGGTTAAGTATGTCATTTAAATTCGTGACTTAACCCGCCTACGTGTCATGTCAAGTTGGCTAAGTGTTGTCGTCTCAAGTTCATGACTTAGCCCTACAAATCGTGTTCAAGTTGGTTAAGTTGTCTTTTCATGTTCATGACTTAACCCTAATTGGCATTAATTGATTCGTTAATGCACCGAACCACTCACATTGGATCCTATTGTTCGTAGCCACTGGATTTGCCGGGCGGTTCCGGGCAGGTTTACGCTACGAACTCAACCCAACCTCGGGTTTCAAGTGCGATGTGACCAACTACCCACATTGGATCCTATTGTTTGTAGCAACTGGATTTGCCGGGCGGTTCCGGGCAGGTTTACACTACAAACTCAACCCAACCTCGAGTTGGCCACTTTCTTGTTTTCTAAAGTCATGCCCATGTTCTTATCAGATTCGTGCTATTTTCATAGCATGTTCATATGTCAATTTCGTGCCCAACTAAGGCATGTTTCAAGTCAAGTTATGGCATGTTCAAGTCGAGTTTTCGTGCCATATTTCATGTTCTACTTATGCCAAATTTCACGGTTTATGATTATAATCAATTCAAGTTTTTTCCTATTCTACCCAATCGTATCCCCAACGTATATAAACGTACTTCGTTCACAAGCATAAACAATTCAAGAGATAAAGGGGAATAACACCAAACATGTGATAGGCATACGTGACAATTCCAACATCACTTACATAATAAACAGGCTATAAAATATCACATGGTTTCAATACTAGCATGATGATGATTGGCATACTAATGTTTCCAACTTAGTTCAACATGATGAATTCAACTTTACATCCTAGGCATAATAATCATTGCGGGCATAATAATAATTTTATTACAAACATGAAACATTAAGGCATGGTAATTCTAATAGGCATAGTGGATTCCAATCTAGTATTTTTAACATAATGATTCTCCTCTAGCATTATAAACATAATGATTCCAACTTTTCATCATGACCTAGCAATTCCCAATTTGTCATTAGCATGATAGGTATATTAACATCACAAGCATAGTTTCATTAATATCATAGACATGGTTTAATTAGCATTATAGGCATGGTTTAATCAACATGAGGATTTCAATGAACATAATGATTCCATGGACATGTATTTGTTCAACTTGCAATGAAATTAAGCCCAAGTGATTCGTAACAACATCAACATCATGATAAGTTTAACTTGCAACATTAACATAGCAATATTCCCAAATTTTGATTCAAAGTTAAACAATATAAACATGGATTAATAATAGTTCCTAAATCCGGTTTCAATTCATAGCATGTCCATGTTATTTCAGTGTTTTTGCCTAAAAAGTGACATAGAACTTACAATATGAAACAAGCAATCCAAATCAAAACTTTAAATCAAATAGCCCCAAATCCGTTGCCTAAAGCGTCGTAGTTGTTGTAGCTTCTAGTTGTAGCCTTCATGAATCATCCTTCGTCTTCTTTAATTTTGTTCTTTGTATTTTTAATTTAGAGTTCTAGGTTTAATGGCGGCTGCATGAGGCTAAAATGAAATAGTATGATTTAAGCTAGGTCTTAGGGTCTTTTTATAGTGTTTAGGATTAGTTTTAGCCATAGGATAAACCCTAGGATAGATCTGAGCCATATAAAATCGTCACAAGCCCCCAAAACAAGACCCAGGAGCCAGAACAGGTGCACCAGGCAAATTGGTCCGACCGGGGGGGTCGACCCCTGGGTCGACATGGGTGTCGACCCATTGGGGGGGGTCGACACTGGTGTCGACCCTGCCTGGGGCGGGAAAATTCCCGCCCATTCTGCCTTGGTTGAAATTTAAATCTGAATTCGAATTTGAACTGTTTTCGGGCTTGGAATTTTCTGAAAACTTCATTGGGCCATAACTTGGTCATACGGACTCCGTTTTTCGAAAATTCGGACTCTATTTCGCGTATTTTTCCGAGACGAACGCAATGGCACAGCCCGTTTCCCTTGATTCAGATTTTAGAATTTAATTCTGCCTTGATTTACGTTATAACATGTTATTAAAAATACGGGTTGTTACAGCAACTGTTCTGAATTTTCAACTGGACATAACTTTCTATTCCCGTTCTGAAATCTGGATTTTTCACATTCTTTATAAAGATATTTTCAAACAGATTCAAATATTTCTCATTTCACTAAAATCTAATTTATTTTGAATCCTATACATTCATTTGAAATTTGAATTCAAAATTTCAAACTACCGCGCCATTTTATGCTCGTTATATAATTAAAATAAATATTTATATTATAACTTCGATTTAAATAAATTTATACGTTCTAATTCTATTCAAAATAAATTTCTAGTCGTTATTATTTAAAATAAATCTTTTTAAATATTCAAAATTCCTTAAAATTTCCAAAATAAAAAGTTCAAATTGGTTCCAATTTTCTGGGTTGTTACAGGTGCGAACTTAACTTCGGCAACCGTGACTTTAGCTCAGGGTGATACCATCTCAGCAAGGGGCGACTGCCAACAAGCTTCAGCTTAGAAGGGGATGGGTGTGAACTGAACTCTGAAGCTTTCAATTTGTTATATCAAGTTGATTTCTATTTCGGTTTGTGGCCTTGATAGTTGCAATTATGCGTTTATGTTATGCAAAAAAATTGCAATTTTGAGTTTCCATCTGCTGCTCAGTAATCAATACCAATTATGTTGTTATTCCAAATTGGATTTCAAATCGAATCTGACCTATCTTAATTTGCTGGTTAAAAATGAAAAATTAATAATTTTGCGTAGTTCGTTCCCTTTGGAAGAAGATAAAGAGACGAGTTCTAGTGGGGGACCGACTTCTGGTTGGGTCTATTGATTGGAAAGGAGGGAGGGGATGATTAAGCATACTTTTGAGAGGAGCACAGAGCTTGCCGAATTCAATGTTGTAAATGTTGACCATTTGTTTGTTCTTTTTGCATTGGATCAACCAAGGCCAGAGCAGTTTACGCTTGCACGGTTCTTGGTTAAGGCTAAAAGTATGGGGATTCCATTTACTTCGGCATTGAATAAGTCGGAGCTTATTGGCACAGAGGGTGCGGCTTAGTGATCGGGGATATAATTCAGTATTTTTCAGTGTTGATCGCGAAATTTGGCTAACTAAGCTTAGGGATATCTTGAAAGGACAAACTACCTGCCTGGTCATCCTGGTCTAGATCACGTTCTATGGTAATGCTTAGTTTTCGAACCATTCTTTCACACAATCATTTTTTTCCCAAATTTGATTGCTTGGTTTCAGGAAATGAATTAACACTTAGTTTCTGAACTAAGCAACAGCTGCAACACACTCAGTTTTTCAAATCTTGAGCATAGTTCAGGTTTTTATGGCCGAGCATATAGCTCAGTTTCACAAACTGAGTGTATGTTCGGTTTATAAATTGAGCATTATGTTTATAAAGTGAGCTAATGCTCAATGTTTTGAAGCTGAGCATACTTTATATATACCTCCTGCTTGTTTTATGTGTATAGCTATTTAAACATGAGTGCTTCTCTAAGAAGAGGATCTTTATATAAGAGTAAAAAGTAGCATTTTATTTTATATGAATTGAGATAAAACTTGCACTACAACAAAAATACCATATTACAACTTTAAATTTACAAAAGTGCATAAAGCACAGTTGTAATAAATACATTTTTACAACTGTGCAAAACGCACTGTTGTAATAAATGTTTTTTACAACTATGTAATAATCACTGTTGTAATAAACATATATACTTTTCATTTTTTTGTTGTAATAGAGATGCCTTCATGTTTATAATTAATATCTATATTTAATAACTAATTATACTGATATTTAATAATAATATTTAATAATAGTAATTAATAATAAACTTGGGAATCAATAATATTTGTCAATTATTATTAAATAATTAATAGTTAATAATTAGTAATTTTTTTAATAGTTAATGTATGTTAACTAGCTACTTTATTAATTAGTAGTAACATAAGCTTGTAATAAGTATTACTCTCTATTATAATTTACTAAGTAGAAAATAAGTAAAAGTTAATTAATTAATAACTATTATTAATAAGTAATATTTGATTTGGTAGTAACCATTTCAGCAGTTTTAATAAATATAATTTTGGCAAATTTGTTTGTTCAGCAGTTAACAACCGCGCTATCGTTTGTGCTCTTTTGTTAGATTTTTTTTATTTGCGTGTAAACTTAATGTTGTAATTCCATGGCATTGCTTATGATCTGCCGGCTTTTGACAATTTTAATTACAAAGTAATATTTAATATTTGGCAATTAAATTATATAATAATTCATAAAAATATTGATGATAAATATAACATGTATAATAAATAATAAATAAGATTTTAATTAACAATAAAAATTAAATACAAATATACAATAATTAATAACTAAGACTAAATAATAATTATTAATTTGAAATGTGGCACAATTCAAAGCATAATGTTGAAAATGTTTTTTGAGAATAGTGGAACATATCTCAGCTCCGAACTGATTTCTCACCCCCCCCCCCCCCCGACACTTAACAAAATTTCCATCCTTCTTCAACTAATCTTCCCACTGTGTGGATGAAACGTTGTTCCTTTTGACATCGGTTGACAACATTTCTTTCGTATTCCATCGTATTCAATTCCTTTTCCATCCGTTCACAACATTTCGTTTTCCATCCGTTCACAGTACATTTCCTTTTCCATCGTATTCAACCGCAAACCCTAATTCCCCTTTCGATAACCAGGCGGCATAGCGATCTCCTCCACATCACATCGCCACTGCTCGATCGCCGCTGCTCAATCGCCACTGCTCGATCGCCTCCGTATCTTGCCTGCATTCTCTCGCTGGTAAATTTTTATTCGTTGTCTCAATTGCATGTGATTTTACTGTAATTTTACTGTTTCCGTCTCGCTGATGATCATGAGAACGCTCCCCGTCAGTATTTCCCATATATCCAATCCCTTACACATGCAAAGCTTGACCAACTTTTTGGCTCATGCTACTGTGTCATATTGATTGTAACAATGCTCCTTTTAGGTTGAACTTTGTATATAATTTGATGACAAACCTCAATAATGACCAAGAAACTGATGCAAGTTTATAGGTTATGTTGTAATATCACTTATTTTATTTATATTTATGCTAAGGAAAGCTGAGGAAGTCATAGAGATGAATTAGTTGTTGACTCTATCCTTGGAATAGCTATTATAAAGTTCAGATTTTAATGTAAGATATAAAAATTAATTGTGCTGAAACTGTTAGTTTCCATGTGAAATCATAACAATTCATTGTCATTAATACTGTACATTTCCTTCTTAATCTGTCCATCTCTTGACAAATTACCATGGCAAACATCTACATTTCCACTACTGCTTATTTTTCCCTTCTTTACTACCCATTATGTTTCTTCGATCTCACCAAACCCTATCATCCATTTATTATTTGTTTATTTCCATCTCCATATTTCTTCATCTAATTGTAATTCCTGTCAATTTGCAGTCACACTCGTTTTGAACATGAAATATGAAATTTGATCATATATATGCACATACACGTGCGCATATGTATAAAACATGTATTTGATCATACGTTGAGTTTGTATATTTAGTTTATGATATTGACTTTTTGAATTTTACGGGTTTGGGTATTTGCCATAAACGACCAGTATGTTAGAATGACCAAAGTTTGTTCGCTTGCATTTCATACTTTGTACTGCGGTACTGACTTTATAGGCTGGAATATATATATACATTATACCAGCATTATTTTTGTATATAGTCAGGATTAAGTTCAACCACAAAAAGCATGGGTTAATACTGGTTAATCATTTATTAAATATACACCTATACATATACGTATATATATGTAATTGGCGACACCTTAAACCAGGTTCATATATGTATATGCTGTTAAGACGGGTAATATATGTATATATGTCACACTATATATGTAATTGGCGAGACCTTAAACCAGGTTGAAAACTGGATATATGTCACACTATATATTAGGTAGAAACTTGTAGACATGTTAGTTTAGCATGTACTCGGCTGCCCTGGCATGTTAGTGGGAAGAATTAACAGGTTATTTCATTACTTGAAGTTGTCAAACGATGTTGAAGATCGTAATAGGTGGAGGCCTCTTAAGTCGACCCATGTACAATCCACTTAATGCAGAAATATATTGCTTATTCGTGCACAACTAAGCTGTGGACAACGCCATAAAAGCTATTTAACTGCAGAAGTAGACTGCTTATTGGCTCACACCTACCTCTGGACGGCAACATGAAAGCTATTTACATAAAGAACCAACCGGAAAAATACATAATTTAAAGAAGAATTAATACAAATTTTCATTTGAATTAGTTAGATATTAAAATATGCAACCTAGAAAAATAGTTCAAAGATTTAAGGAAATATATCTAGATACAGCAATGTAAATAGTAACTAAGTGATTTAATGAGACATGTTGAAGACATATCTGTTTTTGCCCAGTTTGGTTTTGCAAGTTTAGAACAAAGGAACATCCCTTACGATTGGGTTAATAGGATGCTCCACGCATCAACCTGAGTAGCCAGGTGAAACTGAAAAAACATACGCAAGTATGATAATGTTAGTTACAGTTAGGATTTGATGATTTTTGTATTTGAGATGATAAAATGAATGTTGTAACATGCAGGGTAGTCAAGGCGAAAAAGCCACAGGCTGGCGCCTAGCGCTTTTTGGCGCCTAGGGCTTTTTTGGGCGCCTTGAGCATGACTTTTGCTATTTTACAAAAAAAAAAACTGCACTTAAAAAATGAAACTTAAAAACTGCACTGAACAAAAACTGCCTTAAAAAACTACACTTAAAAAAACTGCACTTTAATAACTGCACCTAAAAACTGCACTAAAAAAACTACACCTAAAAAAATAGCATTTGTTTTATAAAAAAACTGCACTGCACTTTGTTTTTTTTTTAAAAGTACTAATTTTAAAAAAAAAAAACTGCACTGATTTAAAAAAAAAAAACTGAATTTGTTGAAACTTAAAAAAAACCTGCATTTGTTCCCAAAAAAAACAGCATTTATTCAAAGCTTCAAAAAAAATACTGCATTTTTTCTTTAAAAAAAATCTGCATTTGATTAAAAATAAACAACATTTGTTTAAAAATAATCCGCATTTCTTCAAAAAGAAAAACACACACTTACTCTTGTTTAACAAAAAAAAAAACTGCTGTTCAAAGAAGGAAACGAGAAAAAAAACTTACAGAACAAAATGTTTCTAAAGGCTCGAGCTTTGATCAGATAAGATTGAAGTAATTTTTGCTGTTGATTTGCTTGTTCGATGTCCTCTTTGAGTTCGACGGCTGCTCTCTTTTTTTTTGTTCAAGGTATGAAAATGAGTTAAAACCTAGCCGACTAACTTGATATCATCGAAGTGGGCATGTTGTAGGCATGATAAACAAATGAATGTTGTAGGCATGTTAATTGAAAACTGAAAATACACATGTAGCATAAGTATGCTTGTATATCCTTGGGGCTGGTCATCTAGGTGGAGATAGGATGATCAATGGGTTGGTTGCCATGGAAATGAGATATGAAAGATAGAGAGAGAATAAGGTTATGGATGTATAAAACTAACAACTTCAGTACTAAGTTTAACCAATTCATTAATGAACTGTTGAACCATATAAGATCATTTCCAGAAGGTCCGAAAATTAGAGGCGTTGTTTTACCAAGATGGACAAAGCATGGATCAATCTACCAAGGTTTCATCATTTTGGTTGTTACTTCCATAGTTATAATTAGTGTGATGCTAAGGGTACATCATTTTTATCTTACTAATACCACGAATAAAAATAATAAGTACAATAAATTTTATGTGCTTCCTAATACCATTATAATAAATATAAGTATTTATGAATGAGTTTGGTGTTAGGAAGCATGTAGTATAAATTTTTGGTATTAGCAAGAAGAAAACGAGGTGCCCTAGGATCACACTATAAGTATTTAAGAATGAGTAATAATACGTTTTTTGTTTTGTAGAATGACAAGCGAATATAGGCAAGCTGTGGAAAATTTTGTATATGGGCATGCTGCGAGTGAAGGGAATCCCGAAAAAATTAGATGCCCATGTCGTAATTGTAGGAATCTAATTTGGCAAACATCAAGGGAAGTTGTGTCACACTTGATTTTTTCTGGAATGGACCCAACCTATGATATACGGATTTTTCATGGAGAAAAACGGCGATCACAAAATAAAAGTGAGAATGATACTTATAGAATGTATGTTGATGCGCAAATCTATGATGAGGAGGTAGAAGCCAATGTTGAAGAAAGACATGGGGAAGGTATTAAGGATATGATGGAGAATGCCGAAATTCCTTTGTATCCCGGTTGTGCAAGCCACATAAAGTTATCTGCTACAGTACTTCTTTTCAAGCACAAAGCGCGAAATGGTATATCGGACACGGCTTTTACAGAGCTTCTTAAACTTCTAAAGGATATGTTGCCAAAAGAAAACATGCTTCCCGATTCTACATATGCAACAAAGAAGATGCTTAAGTCATTTGGTTTAGGGTATAAGCAGGTACATGCATGTGTAAATGATTGTTGTTTATTTAGAAAAGAGCTTGCAAATAGTGATTTCTGTCCTAAGTGTGGTAAGTCTCGCTGGAAAAAAAAACAAGACTACTAAAGATGTGAAGCAAACCAAAATACCTATGAAGGTTTTGAGATACTTCCCATTGATACCAAGACTGAAGAGAATGTTTGCATCCCCAGAAACATCAGAACAACTAAGATGGCATAGCAGTCATAAGAGTGAAGATGGTAAATTGCGTCATCCAGTGGATTCTACTCAGTGGGCTATGATTGATAGAATGTATCATTCTTTTGCTTCCGATCCACGAAATTTAAGACTTGGCTTTGCGTCTGATGGCTTTAATCCTTTTGGTGATTGGAATTGTGGATATAGTTGTTGGCCAGTGTTTCTTGTTGCTTACAACTTTCCTCCGTGGCTTTGTATGCACAAAGATAATATGATGCTATCTTTGTTAATTCCTGGGCCACGACAACCGGGAAATAACATTGACGTATACTTGCAACCACTTATTGAAGATTTGAAAATTTTGTGGGATAAAAGGGTGAAAGTGTACGACGCTTACAGTCGTAGTGAATTTAGATTACATGTTATTCTTATGTGGACAATCAATGATTTTCCAGCTTACGGAAATTTAGCTGGTTGCACTGTAAAAGGTAAGAGAGCATGTCCTGTTTGTGGTGTCCATACCTGCTCAATATGGCTACCATTTAGTAAAAAGTGTGCATACATGGGTCATAGACGATTCCTTGAACCTGACCATGAGTATCGTCAACGGAAAAACTTATTTGATGGAACTACAGAGAATAGACAAAATCCTCAGATACAAACTGGTGTTCAAATCTTTGATGATGTTCAAGATATTATTAACGATTGGGGGGAAAAATAAAAAAGGAAGATAAAGGTGAAAGGAAAAGGAAAAGGAAAAGGAAAACTATGATGAAAAAAGGATGTAAAATGTGGAAGAAGAGGTCCATTTTCTTTGACTTGCCTTATTGGAAGGTGAAATTTAACTAGAAACACATTGCTTTTCATTTTCTATTCATGTTTGCTACTTAGTACTTGATTATTTGTGTTTTGTCAATTTTTAGGCACTTCCTTTGCGGCATAATCTAGATGTGATGCATATTGAGAAAAATACTGGTGAAAGTATTATTGGTACATTGCTTGATATCAAAGGAAAATCAAAAGATGGCCTCAAATCACGCCAAGATCTAGAAGCAATGGGCATTAGAAAAAAATTGCATCCTATAGGCATGGGAAATAAAGTATTGCTCCCAGCCGCACCGTGCACCTTATCCGATCAAGAAAAAGAGATCTTTTATAGTAGAATGAAGAACTTGAAAGTGCCTGATGGATATACCTCAAATATTGGAAAATATTTTGCAAAAGAAGACAAGATATCAAACCTTAAGTCTCATGATTATCATGTATTGATACAACAACTATTGTCTGTTGCATTAAGAGGACTTCTACCTACAGGGATAAGGAATGCACTACTACGACTATGTTCATTTTATAATGACATATGCCAAAGAGTGCTTGATAGGGATAAAGTAGAATTAATGGAGTATCAAGTTGCATTAACACTATGTGATCTAGAGAGGTTCTTTCCCCCTTCCTTTTTCGATATCATGATTAACTTAACAATACATTTAGGGAGAGAAGCAAGAATTTGTGGGCCGGTCCAATATCGATGGATGTATCCATTTGAGAGGTAATATTTATTGTAAATAATTGACGGTTAAAAGTATGTATAGTTATGAAAGTAACTTGTTTATTCATTTTGGTTATAGATATATGAAAATATTAAAAGGATATGTTAAAAATCAAGCATGACCTGAAGGGTGCATAGCTGAGCGCTATGTTGCCGAAGAATGTATGAAATATTGCTCTGGATATATTAAAGATGCATTACAAATTGGAGAGAGGAAAAACCGAAATGAAGTGGAACAAAATGATTTTATACTTGAGGGGCATCCTATTTCCAAAGGAAAACCTACTACAGTCGATGAGGAGGTGATTATTGCTGCTCATCAATACGTTTTGTTTAATACGGAGGAAGTAGAGCCGTATTTAGAGTAAGTATAAGTCCAACTTAACAATGACATACAAAATAAATTAGATCCTTAATTACATTTATGTATGCAGAATGCACAAAGAGGAGCTAAAATGTTTGAATCCTCATCTTGCACAAGACGATTTGGAACTGTCAAAATTGCAATCGGAGACTTTTAGTTTTTGGTTTGGAGAAAAGGTTAATAGTTATATCTTAAAAAACTATTAATGATGAAAGTAATAGATCAACATAAATCATTTTTTAATGTATTGTATTTGTCCAGGTTAGAGAAGATAGACGTATATCCAATGTTAGCAACATAATAAAATGGCTTTCATACGGACCTCGTTCGCAAATAATTTCTTATACTGGCTATATTGTTAATGGTCGACGTTTTCATACGAAAGACTATGAGAAGGCTACACAAAATAGTGGTGCTTCCATTGAGGCAAGTACTGTTTGTGTAGATGGTTCTATTGAAAAAGTAATATATTATGGGGTCTTGCAAGAGATTTTCTTGTTGGATTATCGTCAATTTCGAGTTGCCTTGTTTAAATGTGATTGGGCAAATATGTATCGTGGAGTCAAAGTTGAAGATGGATTTACATTGGTCAATTTGCATCAATTTCAAAATAAATTTGAAAACGACCCGTTTATCTTAGCAACACAAGCGGTTCAAGTTTTTTTTCTTTAGAGAAGGTAGTTCTTCAAATTGGTATGTTGTGTTGAGAGCGCCCTCATGAGGGTTTCATGAATTGGAAAAATACGACGAGGATGAAGAATCAACTAGTAAACCATTGGATGAGTCACAACTTGATGATAGAGACGTAGACAATGTAGATGAAAGTTACATAAGGGAGGGTTGTAACGGTATTTTGGTATGTTATAAGTGTATTTTATTGATTTTTTTATTTTATGCATGTTCATATATACCATAAAATGTGTTGATAGATGGTTAAAAAAAAAATCTGATATAGATTGACATCTTAGCGTGTATCAAAATGATTTTATTTTCTATTGTACGTGTTCTTTGCATGTGTATTTTATTTTTGTACATGGTTGTTACAAAGTAGTGCTATATTCAGTGTGATGTTCTAATCCTTTGTAAATCGTTATGTTTTTTATAGGTTGACGAGAAAGATTGATCTTGTATTATCGACGAGGAAGATGGTGCTACACGATGCAGAGGTATTCAAGTTACATATGCATTTTTTTACCACATGCTTTTTTTACTTCAGCCTTATTTTGTTTCTTTTGGTACGTTGTGTTGAGGTATTCGACCATCGATGCACATATGATATTTTGAAAAAAAAACATTCACATTATTAATTAAAAGCGAAAGGAATTCCACTTTTTATTTCTCACGTACCACTTGAATTGATTTTGGGTGTGAGAAAACAAGAAAAGCGAGAGTTTTCCTTGGTAAAAGCGAGAGTTTATACTAGATTATTTTTGAATTACTTGGTAAAAACGAGAGTTTTCCTTGAATGTGTATAAATTTAAGTTTATACTAGATTATTTTTGAATTACTTGCAAAACTGTGTATTTTTTAAATAATTATAAAACATTGTTATTAATTCAGAAAATATGTTTACATACATTTATTTTGCAAATACCATTGAAATAGGTAAATTGCCTTTTAATTTTTCTAGGTGTGTTATATTGATACACATGTATCTCTTCTTCATTACGAATTGATGCACCTTTGTATTTGTCTTTGATTCACATGCAAGACAATATATCCTAATTAATAATATTAATAAAAATACAATTTTTAGATTCAATTATTAAATTTAAAATTCAATTTTTTGACTCAATTTTTTGATTCAATTAGCAAAAATTTGCATATATTTATGTAATTTTTGATAAATGCTTTAAAATTTCAAATTTAATGTCGATATTTATTCACCATTGCATTATTGCAGAAAAATCATTAAAAACTTAACGTAAATTGCATACAAATGACTTTTGAATAGGTATATGTCATGTATAAAGTTTGATTTAAAAAACAAGTCTCTTATTTTGACTTTACTAAAAAAAAGTTCTTATGTGGAATTCTTTACAAAAAATGTTCTTTCATTTTTTAGGCAAATTTGAGTGACAAAGATCCGGGATCGGCTGATTTCAACTCTTTGTCAATTACACATAAAAAGTTGTTATTAAATAGCAGTAATACCATATCTAAAAAATTTGGATGCGTTGAAAGTGGAAACGATGACTCAAACATTTTATCGTGTTTCCTCCTACGTAAGAAAATTAAATAGTTTAAAGTTGAACTCTGATACGTCAAATACGGTGTCAAACAGCATATGACAATACAACGCCCTTTTTATTTAACAAACAGCACATGCAAAACTGTACTCATCTCATTTTTCTAATTTCGCTACCCTTTTTATTTAACAAAAAAGCAATTTTTCTTTCATCAAACTTTTCCATGACAATACAACGCCCTTAGGTGGGTGCCTAAGACAGCGTCCTCTGCAATAAAGTAGTCGTAACCCCTGCCGCTGTGTACACGTCATTATCCAAGAATGGTGGTAACACCCTTAGATTCGCGAATACATGTTTAGCCATATCGAAGAAAAAGGGGGCACTTAATACCACCAGTGCAGGGTCATAAATTTATGTGCCGCTAAGTACACAAATGCCTCATTTGGCTAAACATTAATTAAAGCCACCTGAAAGCTTGTAAGCCCAAACATTTCATTTGCTTTTGTATTTTCAAAGTATATAATCCAGTATTATTTTTCAATGTATATATTCAGGTTGGTAATGGTCAACCTCCAACCCACCCCACCAGAAAAAAGAAAAGAAAAAAACTTAGTATGCTTTATTTTAACTCACTATGGAATTTTATTATTTAAAAAAAACATGGTCTCTGCAAGTTACCTTTTAACTTGTTGAGATAACTTTTTATTAAAATATATTATCGGCTAAATGGCTGTTTTCGAACTTTTAGGGTTGCTTTGCAAACCTTTAAAGTTATCAAAGCAACCCTGCAGAACACAACCGACCTCATGTTGTGGGTCGGTTGCTTTCCAACCCACACTTGGTTGGGAATGCTCCTACTGTTCACCACATTACAACTATGTGATATATATGTACATAAATACATGCTATGCTTAAATTTCCATATGCTCATATATGGGGTTTAGACATTGCTTCCTTTATAATTATACAATAAACGTGTTTTTTTTTTTGAAAAGTGGTTAATACGCCAACATAGTGGACAGAGTAGTACTCAAAATAAGCGTGTTTTTATATGCATACGAAAAAGGTACAAAATATAAAACAGTCTTGCGTGCATTTTCTTAACTATAATTTCCCTTTACTACGGTACCTTTTTTTTTTTGCATTTGCAAGATCATAGCTTTTAAAAAAATATATATATTCTCTGCATGTTCAGCATTAATGTACTTTTGTTCTATGTTAATACTTAATACCCTTTCTCTCTCCTATTGAAATAACAAAACTATGTTAAAAAAGGCCTATGCATGCTAAAGTTTTAATATTATAATTTCCCCTCAATGCACCATCCCCTACCTATACAGTATATAGTACCTTATATTTTACTTCTTTCTACTCACTTTTCCTTCCTTTTCTGCTGTATACCCTCATATATTTTTCTCCACAGTCGTACAAGTTCAGACTAAAAATTATAGATGACTATGTAAAATCATATTTAACGCTTCTGAATCCCAAAGAAGAACACAATAAATAGCGGATGTTTGTTTGAATATTCAAACAAATATTCAGATGTCAGTTCTGAATTATGTCGGACGTTATTAAATCAACACTTTCCGTTGGACTTTGTAAATTAACGTCCAATGGAAATCGTTGATTTGACCAATGATCAAGCTGAAAAAGAAAAAAGTCGAAGTATATTTTTAATGAGTTTGAACGCTGATTTAATCAAGGTACTTTCAATTAGTGCTGATAACATATAAATGCATGCAGTAGCACGTCGACTTAATTAGCACTCTTCTGTTGGGTTGCACATGTATTATTCAACTTGAATATTACATGCCATAAGATTATCAATTAGTGCCTAAACATTTCATTTGCTTTTCTATTGGGTCGCTACTTGTCTGTTTTTAAACACCACGGTTACGAAGACTTAACTACTGAAAACTGACTTAAGATTTTTATTTTTTAGAGCTCAAAAGTAGGAAGCAAAAGAGCAAAAAAACAAAAATTAGCTGCACTTGCAGCTGCTAATGCTGATGCTGAGAGGATGGTTGGGATTAGAATCAGCGATCAGCCAAATGGACCACTTCCATTGCTTCGTGATTTAAATATTGCTATAAGAAGATCTCCTCGAAAGCATGTTGAATACCCTATACGCACTACTCCTTGTAAAATTGGAAGCAACCTTCGCCACACTACAAAACATATGCAGCCCCCTCCTCCTTTCAGTAGCATCCCCGTCGACACTACAAACGCGATTCAGCCCCCTCCTTCCAGTGACAGCCCCGTCCACACTACAAACCAGATTCAGCCCCCTCCTTCCAGTAACAGCCCCTTCGACAATACAAACCCAGAACAACCCCCTGTCCGTCAACTAAACATCCAGCAAACTACAGCCACCTCAGATTCTAGTCCAAACGAACTTCAACCGGATTCTGCTGAAGGTAATAGATCAACGCAAACTAGAAAAAATAGAGGCAGAACGATGTTGAAATCATTAGCTATTATACCGGATGAGAAGCCGGAAGTTGAATTTAATGAACGTGGACAAGCTATAGGTACTAATTCCAAACTTTTATCGTCATATATTGGTACTCTAGCAAGGGATATGGTGCCTTTTACCATGGAGGAAAGTCGATGACGATTTGAGGGATGATCTGTGGACTTGTATATAGGTATTGATATTTTATTTGTATACACCAGCTGTTGGCGATAACATAAGCAAGTGAATAATAAAATATGGCTTTCAATTGTTTTTAATTTTGACTGATTCTATGTTATTTATGTTATAGTACTTATATGTCTCAATATACAAAGCAACATATTATATACCTGTTGCAGTTCTCTCTGTGTGCAATATGCATTATGCACATGCCTATGGTACAACATTGCATTTTGCAATACTGTTAGAGACTAATCTGCATTTTTTTTTTTGGGATGCAGTCAAGATTCCAGGTAGATGCAGTGTATAAGGATTACTTGTTAATGATAATAGGACAGCGATGGAAGGAGTCGAAATCAAGGTTAGTTGCAGCTATCAAAAAAGCGTCTCAAAATCCTGACTCTACCAATACTTTAGCAGGCCTAAAACCGTTTAATATAAAGAGCGCTGACGAGTGGAATGCTTGTGTGAATGAAAAATTGTCAGAAAAGTTTGAGGTTGTTATTTTTGTCTGATCGATTTTAACTGTTAAATATATTACATTTTCCTATATCATATTCATTTAATTGATCTTATAGGCAACAAGCCAAAGATTCAAAAGTATTAGAGAAAAGAATAAACTTCCGCACACCATGAGCAGAAAAGGTTATGCAAGATTGGAAGAAGAAATGGTAAAAAAATATTGTTAAACAATTTTTATTTGTTATCATTTGTACATTTTTAAGCTGTTAATTAAGCTATTTTTGCAGAAAAAGGAAAAGGCAACATCTAGTATCACTAGAGACGAATTGTGGTGCAAAGGCCACACTAGAAAAGATGGAAAACCTCCGAATACAATTATTGTTGAATGCATAATAAGAAAAAGTTCAAATATACAATATAAGAAACTGTTGCTATTGTTAATGTAGTTTTAATTTTAATTTCTAAATATTGGTTGTTTTTGAATTTGTAGTCTAAGATAACAGAGCATCATATTGCCGCAAGTCACGATTCTCAGGGAGGAACATCAGTTACTCAAGATGGTGCGTCGAAGCTTTTTGGTCAGGAGCATGGAGGACGTGTAAGAGGGCTTGGTTTTGGGGTTGTACCATCTCAGCATCGTATTCGGGGTAACTCATCAGGTGAAGTACATGCATTGCGAAACCAAGTTAGTGGCTTGGATACAGGAGCTTACTTCAATGTTGATGGTAAGTGTTAATTAGAAATTTATTTTAATGGCGATTTTTCCTGTTAATTAGAAACCAAATTATTGTTGGCAGCAGGTGTGGCTATTGCCCTCAGTTTGCTGCCAAATTCATTAGTTTTAAGATTAGTTTTAAGATTTTTCCTGTTTTCCTGTAGTAAACCATCATCTGAAAGAGAAATGAACTGTTATTGTCGGCAGCAGGTGTGGCTATTGCCCTCAGTTTGCTGCCAAATTCATTAGTTTTAAGATTAGTTTTAAGATTTTTCCTGTTTTCCTGTAGTAAACCATCATGTGATGGTAAATGTATTTATAGTTGAGTATAGTTTTCAGTCCATGCAATCTTTACAGGAGCTAAAAGAAAAGCAATCAACTAATGCGGGAAATCTAGCAACTCCTGATCCTAATACGCCTCAGGTACCCTTTTTTATTGGTATAATTGATAGAAAGCTGTAACATTTAATGATCTACGGAATTGGAATATTGCTGTTAAAATGCATAAACTTTTTTTTGACAACGCAAGTTTAATTCTTTGGTGACATGTTTGGTGAACCTTGAAATGCTTTTAACCGGGGTTGTGAAATTTTTGGGTGATTTTAAGGACAGTAAATGGATGGGGGTTGGGTACTGTTAAAAAGGTATTTCGACAGGGGTTGGGTAAATTGAGAAATGGGTAAAATGAGTCCCTAATGTGGCACTGTCTTATGTGGATACCATATCTCCCTTTAATCTGCAATGTTTGGAAAGAATTTCGAAACACTTTATTTTTATAGATTTAGAAACGCCAAGAAAGCACAACAAATTCAAGTTTTTTCATACTCTTCTCCTTGCTTATGTCTTTCAACTCTTTCGTTTTGAGATTACAAATTCAATGCTCTCATCTTTGCGATCAATTCAACAGATTGTTTGAATCGGTCTCCACAGTATTACCACAATTAATTAAGAAGAGTAATCCTTTTGACTTCATAGTAATTTGAAAATCGATTTTCTTTAACTCGCAGCACCAATTTGTTTGTTTAAATGATCGGTGAAAGCAAATAACGTGTTAAGCAAAATATTGTCGCTTTGCCACTTCATCATATATCTAGAGTCCACACCAACATATGTGTTATATAATGATCCAGAATTGGACTGGCTTAGGTAGATTTTTTTTTAAAAATAAAATGGAAATGGAGTAAAATTACACTGCAAGCAGGTTTTTATTTTTATGGAAAAAAAAGGGGAGAGAGGGATATAGCATGCTACATGTACAAAATGGAAAAAAAATGTCATTGAGGTTTCTTCCAGACTTGATAATACAATGATAATATCCATGATCATACATCGATAATGGCGCCCAAGTATTCCAAAAATGCATGAATTAGCTGACCAGAACTGTACATGCACACAATGCATTCCCAGTTTTCTCAACCATGTATATCTTGACCTTCTGTAGATCATTTAAATGACCTCCTACGGTTTTTATGAGAATATATAAGACCTTATTTGACCTTTTTATATTTTGTGTTGCTGTAGCTTAGACGGAAAACAATAACATTCAAATTGTTGGTTAGTTTACTATTGACTAGCTGATTAGCTTCTTTGACTCTTCATTTTATTATGAAATATTCGACACAATAACCAAAAAATTGGCCCCCCTTGCCATATTTCTGATTAAGTCCCTGATTGCTATAGGAGTATATTATAACATAATAAGCAAATAAGCTTATCACAAACAATGCAGTTAGGTTCTGTACGATCTATACTCCAATTTCTTTGTTTAGAAGATTAAGAGCCGTGCTTTCAAACAATGTCACATAAAAAGCACCCAATCGGAAATTGAAATAAATTTAGTGAAAATTTCAGTGAAAACAATGAATAAATGTTATCGAATAGAATAGGAAAACAAAAATTCTCAACAGATGTCCATCATCTTATGCAACAAGCGAAAGTAAATGGGAATGCTTCTAAGAGCTGTGAATACCTTTAAGTTGAGAAGCAGTATCATCGTGATCGATAGAAAGAATAAGATGAGTGCCCAGATTAGTATGTATAAATACTGGGAAAGGCGATGATGTTGAACCCTCCGTAGCCATTGCAGACGGGAGAAAGTCCCTTTCACTTTGCAAAAATAAAATTTTGCATAAAAACAATTGTTAGCGACAAATATAATTTACATGTTAATTAATATATTGCTTGTGTTCAAATTTTTATCTGCTAAACCAGTAACCAGTAACCATTAATACTTACCACATTATTCAATTAGTTTTGCACTGAGTTTTGCACTGGTAAAGAGAGGAGTTATTTTTCAGTTCATTCCCAATCTTGTTATACTAAACTTATTATTATTATTATTATTATTATTATTATTGCAGTCACACAGAGGAAGCAATACCTTGATAGCTCAACAGAAACAAATTGCACAGCAAGCAGCTGAAAAGGATATGCAACCAGCTGAAAATGAGGCCAGCAATACCGCTCCACGGACCAAACAAAATGGAAAGAAAGCTGCAATTGATCAGGGTAGCAGACCAATTCAGCAGTATAAACAACTTGGAAATCACACTGAAAACGATCACGCTAAAGAAAATGAGGGCAGAAAATGTAAAATACTGAATTGGGACAAACAAGTAGTTGCTGAAGGAAGATTGGCATCCACTGATCCAGAAGCTTTGGTGCACTTTAAAAAGATTGGAACGCAAGGTTGGAAAATTTGGGTTGATGCGGCGGTGGATGCAGAAGCTTTCTTGTGGAGGCCGACTGCCGAAATGACTACTATTGGAGAAGCTCTTGGATCGACTGTGGCCTGGAATAAAAATTATGTTGCCTTCAGCTAGAGTGCTTTCGTAGGGTATGCAACCTTTTGTGGACAGAACTTCATCTTTCTTATGTATATTTTGGGTTAGATCATATGTATTTTGAAACGGTTATGTGTTTGGTGACGGGTTAAGTTGGTGATGCATGTACTACGTACGTTTGTTTTATGTTGATCGAATATTATGTCAAGTAATATATATGAAAGATTCCGTGTAGTAATATTTGTTGCATTGAAATGTCAATCATATTATTATTAATATATATGAATTTGTTTTACTAGTCAGATTTATAAATTACAACAGAAAAAAAGTTGTAATAAGCCATGTTACAACGGTGTAAAAACGTTGTAATATTAAGGAACTTATAACGGTATAAAAATGTTGTTATATCTATGATCTCACGATATTACAATATCTACAACAACGGGGATAAAAGTTGTAATACAGTTTATTACAACGGTGTATAAATGTTGTTATATCTATGATCTCATGGTATTACAATATCTACAACAACGGGGATAAAAGTTGTAATAAATTCTATTACAACGGTGATAAAAGTTGTTATACGTATGCTCTTACTTTACTACAGCATACACAACAACGGAGAGCTAGAGTTGTAATAAAATTTATTACAACGGTAAATAACTGTTGTTAAATGCTACTATTACAACGGTGATGCAACGGTGCAGAAAAGTTGTAAGAGATTTGAATATATTACAACTTCCGCATACACGACGGTTCAGGCACCGTTGTAAAATTATATTACAACGGCGTTGCACCGTTGTTATAGGGTGAATTTGTTGTAGTGTCGATACATTTCACTAGGACTAAACACTATCAAATGGTATTTTTTTTTCTTAAACCGATTATCGCCGTGGAACTTAGAAACCTATGAAAGTGTTCAGTGTTTTACATGTGGTAGATGAGGCACTATAGTAAGCTTTATCTGTAGAAGGGTAGTGGATTCCGTGTAAGTTATATGTAAACAGTTCTCATGCATAGCTTGTTTGGGGTATTTAATGTAGTAAATGATTGATTGTCTTTCTCATATTGTATACAAGCTTTATGGTAAGAAGAGGCACTATGGTAGTAAATGGATTGCATAACCAGTTGGTCCTCATCAACAATAATATCTAGTTTTTCCCATTTTGTTAAAAAGAAAAAAACACACATTTATTTTTGTTTTCTTGTAAGATTGTTTGGAGCCTGAAGGTTTGGTAGTTGTAACTAATAATGTTGGTGAATATTTCAAGCTTAATTCTACGAGAGAATTATGCTACCGCTATGGGTTTTAACAAAATGATGCTTCTAGAGTCTCCCAACTTTTTTAATTGCTTATTCCTACACTTTGACTTCATCATAAATGGTGGCTTGCATTTATTTCGCAAAACAAGCATTGTCTTATATGGGTCAGCCCAATATTGAAGACATGCTCTATTGTAAATATAGTGTAAAATTATAATGTGATGTTTTGTCACATCATCATGTGTCACCGTACATGATAAAACATTGGTTGATAATGGATCCTGTACTTTGTGGTATTTTCTTCTAAAAGTCCATGCGCGTAATCTTCTGGTAACCATTTTAGACATTGTGGAATTTTAGTTCCAACAGCTAGTTATATGCATATAAGTAAATTTGTAGCACGTTTATTATGGAGAGTGGAGCCTTGCACCTAATGGATAAACTGGTAATTTTTTGAACTTAAAATTGTTTATCTACCTTTCTATTTTTGATTTGTGATCAATTGTCCTTTTGGGGTTCAGTTGACCAGATGACAGGAAAGAATCAGGTCAGGACTTGGGTCACAAAGCTGGGACAGTGCAGATTAGTTGAAGCCAAGAATATGGTTGTCTCAAATTTTATTTCATTGGAAATGCTTCCAGTACAGTATCAAAGTCTTAATGCCACCGAAGATCGTCTTTGTGATCAAAGTAAAGTTTGTTCCATGTAGAGGAAGCTGTGTAGAAAATATCTAGAAAAAAGGAGGCCTGACAAATGAGAATTCTGAAAAGGCAGTTAAAAGATGCTTCATTTCTTACTACCAGATTTTGTCTTAGGTATGCTTATATTTGATAGGCTCGGTGTTTCTATCCAAGTGCTTAATATAGTTCTTGATATGGATACAGTCACATTGTTCCCATAAAATTGGTACATTCTTCTCATTTGGATACAAAATGCCTGAGACATGTGAATGCTGCATCATAAACTGAGTGTTTGTTTGTTTGTTTGTTTGTTTATGCACTTAATTCTTCATCTATATAAATGCCATATGATTTTTGTATTGGAAAGTTCATCACAGCTTCTCAATTATTGATAAACTGGTGTACAGTTAAATGGCAGCTGTCTTTTTAATCAAATAATTTTTGACTTCAACATGCATGGATAAATTTTCAATGTTGATTGTTACTGATTATGAACTTTAGGTCATGTTTTTGCATTATGGACATTTTTGCGTTGTGGATAAATTTTCAATGTCTTGATGGATATTTTTTGTTAGTAAGTCTATATATTATGCAGTTATAGTTATATTATACTAAGTAGATTTATGGATTGATTGGACTTCCACGTATACAAAACACAAGCATAAATATATTCAGTTTCCTTATATTTCTGTTGATGTGTATGATCTTAAATAAGCATTTCTTGTTTTTAAGCAGGCTTCTACTGGACCTTAGTTTTTATATTCTTTTTATGAATGTTTGTCTTGCTTGTAATGCATTCTTCAATAAACTGGTTGTTATCGGTATTTAAATGCACTTGTAGGATGTTTGGACTGAAGTAGGACGCCCTTGTGGCATTCATCAAAAGCAGGTTTATTTAACATATGCAAATATAAATATAGCTTTAATTGTATTAGACTACTAGTCGGTAGTATTATTTCTACTACACGATAGGTGGATCATATGGTAATTCACTCTGCTTCAGACCCATGGCCAAAGACAACTCTCTGTGGTGATTACTTTTACAAGTATTTTTCACAAGGTTTGGATGTACCATTTGAGGTCAGGTATATATTAATTCTGAAGCATCCTTTTTCTCCATATTCTGAACGTCTATTGTGTCTAGTTTTGAGTGATCTCACATTAATTCTACATTTAAATTACATTTTTTCTTTTAGTCAGGTATATATTAAATTACATATGTACTTTTAAGCTAGAACATGGTATATATTTTCTAAAGCAGTGACTAGTTTTAAGCCATGGAAAAGTAATCCATGTGTTCTTTTAGTTTTGGAACGGTTTGAACATTCGTTAATAATTAATGTATCATAATTTGTTTCGTTATCGATAGTTTGTACATATTTGATTTAAGTTTTCGGCTGAAACAAAGATGTTCTGATCATTCGATTATGTGTCAGAATATAATGTTAATGGTAGAAGTGAAGCATTATATAATAAGTATGAATCTATGAATGATTATTGAAGCTTAGCACCTGCTTTAAATTTATAACATAATTTTATAATGCAGTTACTTCAAAAGATATGCACCATTCAAGAGATCGTTGATCCAGAAGCTTTTCTACTAAGGTCAAATTCAGAGATGTACACCATTCAAGAGGCCATCAGAACAACCGTGGCTTGGCACAAAGACTTCGTTTCACTAGAGTAGTATGTGCTTTTTAGCTTTTAGGTGTTATGTTGAACTACATTTTGGAAATGTTGGTATGATATGCGTTTATGTTATGTATGGATCATGTTTGTTATTATGCTAAACTTTGAATGTAACTTGAACTAATATTACGTATGGATCACGTTTATATTATGTGTGAATCTATTGATTGTCAATGCTTTTTGGAGTGTATGTCTAATTTTTTCGTAATATATCATATCATTATTACAATAAATTATTGAATGTGTATATCGGTGAATTGTAGGTAGAATCTGCAGCTGTTTGTTGCAGTTGAATCATTTGCAATAGGAAATAACAGTTGTAGTATTACTACCTGTTACAAATTTACAACTGTCATTTGTTGTTGCAAAATAATCTGTTGCGACAATAAAGGCCAGTTGCAAAAACGTATACTACAACGTCTTATTGCAACAGGTAGAAAATGTTGCGACAATGGACCGACTTTTTACAACTCCGGCTATACCAATAGACGCGGGCCTATTGCAATTGGTCTACTACAACAAATATTGCCTGTTACGAAAAGTTTTTTTTTTTGTAGTGTGAACATTGTAAAATTGGCATATATTGCAACATGCCTGAAATAATCGTTGTAATAGCATTTTATTAAAATGACTAATACTTGCCCATTATAAAAAGGGCGTTGTGCAAAAAATCTATTACGAGGGTCAATGACGGTTGTAATAGCATCCTATTACAACGGGCAGTCGATCCCCATTGTAAAAATTGTGTTGTAACATAGTATTATTGTTGTAAACGATAATTTCCAATGACTTCCATCAGTTTTTGAAGGCCACTAATGGTTTTTAGCCAACGGAAATTATTTTGTTTCTTGTACTGATAGATTTCTATTCTTTCCGTTGAGCGGTACTGTAGATCCCGTGATAGTACTTTTTATCCTTTTTACATTGAGAAAGTTTATTTGAGTTGATCTTCTTTTATATTATGATATCTAACGTATAACCCTCTGAATGTTACTTTAATGATTAATTCACAATGTTATTACTATTTCTTCTGTTATATATGTGATATTATATTTTAAACATGCCTTATGAGATAGGCGATATATTATATTATGTTTGTTTCATTTTCAGACCCGATGATTGTCCAAAATTGATCGGGCACGGTAGTAGCGCACCATTTAGTTATTTTGATATCGGTGGCATACAATGGTCTGTACAGTTGAGTTGGAAATCCAGACTAATTCATAAAATAATAGATTCCAATAGATAATCCCAATTAAATGTCCGACATAAATAAGCGGAAATCAACCATTCATTTTTTATTTTAAAAAGATTATTTTTACATTCCACAAAATTCGCGGCTATTGCAAGCCTTTAAATTTTCAAAAAACTGAAAAATCATTTAACTTCCTTTCTACTCATCTGTTTCCCCTGAAAGAGACTTGTTTTCTTCTTGATTTAGTTTTGTTGACACCAAAGATTGGCACCACACCCAAGAAATAAATGTGTAGAGATTTAAATGAAGACAAGTAAATGAAAATCTAGAAGAGGGCGATCACACATAGATTTATAGTGGTTCGGCGTTAACGTGTCTACATCCACTTTATAATTCTTCTTATACCGGATAATCTAGTAGTCGAATATTTACAATGATGATATAATCAGAAAAATGCCAAAAGTCCTTTCTTCTAAGTCCAGAAAGTGTATTTATAGATGATTTAGTTGCTTGAGTTGGCAGAGATACATGTAATTTTATCCCAATTAATCGGAGAGCATAAAGAGATGTTCTAGCCTTACAGAATCAACATGATTTGAATAGGTATCGATAGGTGCTAGTTGACCCAATCTATTCGGTCGGCTTGAAATGTTTAATGCTGAGCATGAGCTATTCTTTAGGCAGATATTCTATTTCGGATCGGGCCTGACCCGACTCGGCCAGTATAATCATTGCTGGTTCCAGCCAGGGTTTCTTTGATTCAAGTATGTGACTCCGCTAAACCTTGATGGCCTTTCCAAAAGGCCCATCAACACTTTGCCCCCCAAAGTATGTTGCATTAGAAACGGGGCATGCTTTGTAGTTATCTACTCCGAATTACTTTTCCAGAAAATCATCTATTGGTCGGCTTGAGCTATCTCATCATGAGTCTCGTAAACCGAAGTTGACTTGCCAAGTACCTTGGAAATTTACATTGGCTCAGATAACCATGAGGCTTGGCTGCCAAATGTCTATTCAATTAAACTTGGCCTATTGATGGATAGAATCATCGGCTGAGTCTGGACCAGGGGTCATGTCATTTACATACGAAGAGTCTCCCCATTGTATTATAAAAGGATGACCTACTTTCACTTTTACCCTTTATCACAGCTTAATTTAATGTTCTTTAGGAAAAAAAATTAGAAATTCTCTTCTTCTGCAATCAAGATCACTTCTTCTGTTGCTTCTGTAGGTATAAACGATTTCTCCTTCTCATATTTTCAATGCATCTTGATATAATTTTCGTACACAAACCTCTTTTTTACATTTTTGTCATAATTTACTCCCCACGTAGTCCATGGCCGGAATCACCAGCACCAAGTCGCCAGAGCCGGCGGCGATGCAGCTGTCGGTGGTGTTTCTAACACCATTGTGGTAGACTTCGAAGGCACTAGAATTACCATCTTGAAATGGTACAAAGAAAGAGATGTATCCAATCTTTTCAAAACGTCTTGTGTTTTAAGGCCTACTTTATCCTTGGACACGTGGCCACATGTGAAAGGGTGGCCATAAGGGTATGTATAGGTAAAGACTGTGATTTTTGTATAGTCTAGCATATAAGGACAAAAAATGGTTTTATGATTGTCGTTTATCGAAATACCATTGCAAGGTAGAAGTAACTGTTTCTGAAACGATTTCTGTTGGCCCAATAACATTTCCGGTTCATTTTATTTATCCCTTCACAAGTTAATTATCATTAATTCCTACATGTCTTTGACTGATGTTTTTTTTTGTGAATAGGCCACTTACAATGGTCAAGACATAAGGTGTTCACAAAAAGGGACCTGGTAAGGGCAAAGAGTTATTCATCCAATTACAGTAGATAACACCCTTTAGTCTTCAGCCAATTCTAAATCTGATTCGGGCGCTGACACCCAAGGCGGATCGACAAGCTCATCCCCTCTCCCCGGGGTAATGGTTGAGTCGAGCGAAACAATAGCTATACCAGTAGCGTCCGACACACTTCTGAGCACACGATCTTAAGAAGTCCCCCGGATGCTGAGGAAAGCATAATGACCCTTAAACAACTGCAGAACATAACCGTTAAGCACAACATCCCTTAGAAGAGGTTTGTCTTCCCAGAGAACATGATCGTCCTCACAATCCCCCGGAAGGTTACATGGCTCTGTCTTGTCCTATGTGAACTGTTTGAGTTGTCCCCCTTCCCTTTATTTATTATCAACTTCCTACAACGAATGAACCTGGCTCCGATGTTGTTTCATCTGATTACTTATGGCAACCTGCTATCGTCATTTTATCTGTACATGAAGTATGTGGGTCACCCTCCAACCTTTGATGATGTAGTCTTCTTTTTTAGTTCCAAGCACAATGGGATGAATTCCCCTGCTATCTTTTTTTCGAGGTTATTCACGACTGGAAAATCATTGAGAAAATCCCGAGCAAAGTGAGGGAAATAAAGCATAACTGGTTTTACATTAAACAACAGTATGGATGTGCTCATCATTGGCTTCAATGCAGTAAGCTTTCCACTTTACTTGATATATCTGTAATGAAATTTCTTATATCAATCGTTTCTTTTTGCAGGAGGAAAACCAAAAAAAAGCCTGAGGGGAGTGTATTTGAAGAACGCTACAACAAACTGCCCAAGTTGACGCTTAAGCAACGAAAGTTTTGGAGATGTCTGGCCGACGCTTATTTGCATCAATACGACCTTCTTGATAAGAATAGGACGCTGGGGCCACGGAAAGAGGAATCTCCTTCAACGACACCTAGTCGAAAAGGAACATTTGATGGTACACAGGTAGCGCCCCTAGTCGGGGGATCATCTGTCCGTCTCTCGTCCAATGGGAAGAAGACACCTCGCTCACCGAGAAAAGGTCTTCCCCTAAAAGACTTTTTCGGGAGGCCGATCGTCTAAAGAGACAAAAGAGTCATGCTTTGAAAATTCCAGAAGAGGTTCAAGAGGGGTTAGTTGCGAGAGACCTGGGTGAGCATCATTCGAAAGGGCCGGAGGCTAGGAAAGATCCTTCTCTTATTCGTTGTCCGTAGGAGGAGGAGGTGACATCCCCTTTTCATGACTTAAGGATCTGAAGATGCCCGACACGATCATTTCATCACAAAATTTGGATCTTGACAACTTCTTCAAAACCAAGTCCAGGGAGGTTTATGCCTTGGTTGAGCCTACAGACGCTGGAGGTATGAGTCAGCCTCCATTATAGGGTTGACCTAAGCAAATTTTTTACACAACATAGACACTGCATGTCACAACACCATTTTATCTTATGCAAATTGAGTACTGACTGTATTTATTTTCATTATATTTTATAGGGGTAATGAACATCGAATTTTATCATGACCTTTTCATCTCCCTATCTGCAGACGGTGGGCCTGTCAAACCGACCATGTAGAAAGTCGGGCAAGGTGATGAGGAGGGAGACGACAATCACAAAAACAAAAAGAAAGAAGAGAAAGAAAAAGAGTAGAGAGAGGGAACAACAAAAGAAGATCAGGGAGAGCATAAGAGGATACACGAGGAGGAAGAGGAAGATGGGTGCAATTTCAAAAGATGAAAAGAGCATGAGTCTCACAAGCGTCGATCTTCTTCTCGCACCCAGGGTAAAACCACAGAGAGAAGTAACAAAGCCAAACAATCTCGGGCTATCCTAAGTCGTTCCAGGCTCCTGGTTAATTCTGAAAAGCATCCTCAAGAGTCGTCTCCGGGGGATCAGGAAAGGGTATTCGCCAATTGGATTAGAGAGTTAGAAGAAGATTTTCCTGACCTTGTTTTCACTGAAATTGAGCCTTCCCCCGAGCTACAGTTGTTCCCACCAAGCTTCCGCCATCAGATGTGAACTAATGTTAACTATGCCTTATCCCTGTACGACGCAATGTATGCATATGTCAGCGCCAAATGTTGTATATATGTCAGCGTGGACAAATGCAAAAATAGAAAAGCACCGCCTTGAAAAGTGAATGGAAAAAGTCGCAAAGATTCAAATAACCAGCAAGCGCCATGACAAAAAAACGAGGGGTTTGTAACTTTTGTCGAAAGGGAACTTTCCCGAATGAGAGGTCCAAGGCTCCAGTTCCTGAATTGAGACAGCCTGCCAAGTCAAGCGTCTGACAAAGGAACCGGCGCCATCCCCATGAAATGATATAACAAGGAAAACCCTCCATAGTAAAGAAAACACTTCCCGAGTGAAGCACAAAGACCTCCCCTAGTGGGGGCATCGAATATAAGTCCTCCCCTTACGGGGGCACAAAATAAAAGACCTCCCCTAACGGGGGCACCGAATATAAGTCCTCCCATAGTGGGGGCGTAAAACAAAAGACCTCCCCTAGTAGGGGCACCAAATATAAGTTCTCCCCTAGCGGGGGTGCAAAATAAAAGACCTCACCTACTGGGGGCACCAAATATATGACCTCCCCGAGTAGGGGCACTAAATCCAAAGACCTCCCCGAGCAGGGACACTAAATTAAAAGACCTCCCCGAGCGGGGGCACCAAATCCAATGACCTCCCCGAGTGGGGGCACTAAATCCCAAGACCTCCCCGAGCTGGGGCACTAAATCCAAAGATCTCCCCGAGCAGGGGCACTAAATTCAAAGACCTACCCGAGCGGGGGCACCAAATCCAAAGACCTCCCCGAGGAGGGGGCACTAAATCCCAAGACCTCCCCGAGGCGAGTGACTAAATTCAAAGACCTTACCAAGCGGAGGCACAAAGATATAAAAATTTCTCCAAGAACAAGTACTAAACCAACCAGTAAAGTCGGAATTCCTATTGTATTGGCATATCTCAGGGGCTCCATGCATGTTGGCAAGCTCAAATAACTTTTGCTGACAAAGTTGAAGCTTCTAGCACATCAAATACGATTACGGAAACCTAATAAATTGACCACATTGAGCTTTTACGACTCGTGACGACCCATGGTATGTAGGCCTAGAGATGGACAATTAGCAAATTCCTCTTCCCATGACAATTCTGTGTCAAATTCAAGAATTCCAAAATAAGGGCACAAATTGAGTTAGCGTAGAATGGCATCTTTCCGACAAATTGTCAAGAGGACAAGGAATAACCAAAGACTGATTCATTTACAATCCAAAAGCTGTAGTAATTCTAGCCTCAGAAACTCAAGTTGAAGTTCCAATTTGAACACGACAGGGCGTAGCACTGAAAAAACATGCTTGGTTTATCTGTTATGAAGACAAATCATTGATTGCCTACAATACACAAGTCCTTGCGACAACACTGAGTTGCTAGAAAGTCAAAGATAACTTCGAAATCCATGCTTTCAAAATCTAAATTGACAGAGCCGAGATCTGATTTCAACTAAAAAACATTGAGATCGACCATTCAGCTTAATTCCAAAGATCCAACTCAGACTCTAGTCAAACCTTTGATTCAACAGTAGAGACATCGATGATCAAGAAACTGATCCTCCAAAATTAATCTGTGTCACATCCACTGTCAGGAAAATTTTCCAATTCGGTACGTAAGAAAGTGTTCGATACATATTTGCATGATAAAATATATGTTACGATCCAAAATACAATAAGCACTCGGACCGTATATATAAAAAAAATCCAATCCATCAAAAATAAGTATAGATGGTCTATCGATGTGTGTTAACTCTCGTCATGTCAGTTATTTCGAAGTTTATATTTTTCACAAGAAAAAAATATAAATTTCGAGGGGCAAATGTTAACCTTGTTATAAAGCGCCGTCTAAAAATAATATTCTGTTGCACAAAAGAGTGATATACCATTTATATTAAAACGATGGACCATGTAATGTTTTGATACGGGTCGGGCGTAAATTATATAATGGATCGGGCATGATTTTTGGGTACGGATTGGACATAAAATAATAGTATGGATCGATTGTTATTGGTGTGCATGGATCGATCGGTCTCAACTATGTGGGTCAGCTAAGTTGGAATGTGAAGACACTAGCATGTAATCTTAGCTCACAATATACAAGTATGGACGAGGATAGATGAATTTCATAACATCCATGCAAAAGTATCATACGTTGTGCACATATGGAACGAGCATCAGCTCTCATGCGTGGAAACTTTCAGAATCCACATGGACCTACACGTTTGCATATTCATATATACAAAGTACAAGAGCAAAACAGGTTGGATATATATGTCGGCGTGTACTCATTCTACTGGATCGGTCAGTACCAACTGCTGACTAGGTCAGTCGACATCCTTATTGATGGGTCGGTCGGTCAATAAGAATACAGGGTCGGTCACTTGAGAAGGGTCAGTCACCTATCTTTAGACCGGTCTTCTTGAAGTAGCGGGAGTCCTGCAGAATTGTTTATATGGTGAATGTGTAATTAAAGTATGAAGCTGGTTCACTTACGGATGCGTTAATACGTTCATATAGCCAAGACACATTGTTAGCAAATATATGAAGGTGTTCATACAGATTAACACGTTCATACAATATTGACACATTCATAAAGTATTAAAATGTGCTCATATATATATATACACACACACACATATGTATATGCATCTGTATATGTATGAGACGTACCATAATGAAGATTGGTAGACACGGGATCACAATTCCAGGAACGTGGAACAAATTGGTGTAAAAGCTTGAACGACGGCAAATGAAAAGTGGGTCAGTCATAAAAGGTGGACAACTGTAACTAGTTGTATAGTGGGTCAGTCCTTGTAAAAGCAGTATGGGTCGGCATCAATTTTCCAGTCGATCGGTATCAAAGTGGGTCAATCAGAAAATTTCCCAGTGGCATTTTCATAAATAAATTTATGATCGACCCAAAACCTTCATACCATATTTTCAGCTTTGCCACTACCTCTAAACTACACCTATAAATACGCCACTTCTCTACTATTGAAGGAGGGATTTTTCGACCCCGAAGGGCAGCTAAAATCATTTCTCCACCACTCTAAACTTCTTTAACCTCCATTTATGGTTTCTCAAGCTAAATCCATCCCTCTCCAACAACAAATGGACCAAATCTTCTCCAAACTCCATTAGAATCTCTCAAACCTAATTCAAGTAATCCCTAACTGCTATTAATTCTCTCTCAAGCCTAAATCTAACGTAAATTCACCATGGAACTAATAAAGAACGTCTAATTGTTCAAGTGATCGAAGATCTATTAAACTATCATCACAAATCAAGAGATCTCACTGATTCCTTCATGAATTAAACTGAAATCAAGAGCAAAAAGAGAGATAAAATAGAGGAGATCATTATAAATGAGAGAAACGAGTGATATGAATGAAGTTATGTACTTTGTAAATCGAAAAGTGAGAATGAAAAATAGCTTCTATAGTGGACGTAGGTCTAAATTGACCGAACCGCTCTAAAATTTCTTTATTCTCTACTATTTTACTTTTAGTCTGTGTTTGTGGCTCCATAATTTTGAATGTTATCTTTTGGTGAAGTGTTTCCATAACACCTTGGGTGGTGGTACTATAACACCCCGAAAATTTGACAACATTAAGAGGATAAATTAAATAATAATTAACTTAATATTCAGAATTAAGGGAAACGGACTGCACCATTGCATCCGCCTCGGTATTCTGGTCAAGATGGACACCAAGTTTGCATAAAACGGATAACATATGAAGATGTAATAAGCTGTAGAAGTTTATATACGCACAAGGGCGTATATATATAAACAAAATCATCTTTTGAATTCAAACCGTTTCAAAAACAGTCAAAAGCGGTGAGCGGGAAAAATCAGGCTCAAAGGGTGTTGACCCCCTAAAGGGGTGTCGACATAGGTGTTGAACCCCATGTAGGGGTGTCGACACAGGTGTCGACCCCTCTATATGGGGGTAGACACAGGTGTCGACCCTCCCCCCCTCCATGGCTCCAGAAGCTTCTTCTGACATGGACGATTTTGATGGTTTCTGGTCCGATCTGATGGCCTTGGTTGCTCCGCTATTCCTATATAAAGAACCCTAAACCTAGGTTTTTTTCATAAAAAGATAATGGTGATGGAGAAGCTCTGCTGCGATGGAAATTAAAATGGTTCTTCTCCTTCTTCTTTTTCTAAATCAATTCAAAGAAGATTATACATATTCAAAGATTGCTACAATAAATTTAGCGATGGCTACAACAACATATTCAACATGTTCTTTGCAGCAAATTCATTGTGAGTTCATGTTGCTTTTAGATCTAAATATCTAAATAGTGATCTTGATATGTATATAATAATTGGATCTTGAATTGGTGCCTAATCAGTTATATTATGACATATTGCGTTGATCTGTTCTTATATGTTCAAATCATCACCAAGTCTAATCTTGTCGTAATATGTCAATTCAGTTTATGCATATTCTATCGTTATGTTGTTGATTCATTATTTTGCCTGTTCTGATTCTCCTCTCCCCTTCTTTTCCTTTTTATTTTTATATAGCCAGGCTACCTTTGAGCCTAGGCCTAACGCTGAAAAATGCGGACGTGCGAAACTGGAAATAATGGGAAAAGACATAATTTAGGGCATAATTGGTATTGGAAAATATGGATCTAAATTTGGGCATAAAATTGGAAATATACGAAGATGGGTTTGGGGGCTTATGTCTTGTTGGATAATATGAATTTAGGCATGCATTGGAATATATGTAATACGGAATTGAGTTTAAAATGGACATGTCTAAATATTGATATGGAACGTAAATTTGAACATATGTGAATATGAATTTTAGGCATAAATTATGTGAAGGTGGATTTGGGTATAACTTGCATTGAAAGGGGAGAATATGGACTTGGGGCATAAGTTAGAATATATGTGGGTTTGGGTTTATACAATATATATATATATATATATATATATATGCCTTAATTTATGATAAAGGGCATATGGTGCAAAATTAAAAGGTGAATTAAAAAGAGGCATAAAGGTCTATAATTTGAATAGTGAATTAAACATAATTCAAATGGGGAAACATAGAATAATTACCTATAATGATATAGGTGGATTTGAATAAAAATGGAATGTTTAGTAATCACAATTAGGAATTGTAATTGTACTTATGACACGAGGTTAGGTTACATTAGTGGTGGAAGTCTGCCTGGACCCGACCGGCATATCCAGCAGCCACTAATGTTGAACGTAACGTGGGAGGTCTAAGTACGTAAATACGAATCCGACTAAGACAGGAGGTTAGACCCAACTATGGGTTAAGACTGCCCGGACTCGACCGACATATGCAGCATCCACATGTTATAAGACTAATGTGGGAGGTCTAGCACATTATAACCATAATTGGACATGGTAATGAATTGGACTACTTAACCTGATTTAATCCATAAGGGTTGTGTGATTATGAACTTAAGTTAGAGTTAAGTAAAACTAGATGTGTAGCGTGCGGGTTATGTAAATTAGAAGGGACGGGTAATATACACATATAGGCCCATAAACTTAACCCGATAAGGTTATGTAATTAAAGACACCTAGTGGTATACATAACCGGCAGAAACAATAAAGTTATGTAATTAAAAGGACACCGTTTAGGGTAAGCATAACTTGTAAGGAAATGAGACAACCTAAGTAATAAGATAAGGGGTACTTAATTATAAATTAAGTAATCTAGAAGTTTGGAACCCGCTGATGTGAACAACATGCTTTGGCTTGTCCTAGGGATAACAGGAAATTATAACATAGGTTATAGTTAATGGGTTGGAAAACTTGTTAATGGGCCTTAGTTAATACAACTAAGTTAACAAGTAAACAACGATAAGTTGTATTGACAATGTAAAAGGAATTATGATTAAATAAGAAAGAACGAGGAAAACTTGTAAAATGAAATAAGTTATTGTTAGATTAAAATTTGGCTCTAACACCCAAATTGTTCTGATTCGTAGAAAATTATAACTGAAAAATGAGGAAAAATCAGAGAACACACAAGGTTTATAGTGGTTCGGCGTTAACGAGCCTACGTCCACTTTATATGCTATTGATTATACTTTGAATGCTAGTACAACCAATGATTTCTCTCAAACTCACTCTTACAATTATGATTTCTCTCAGTAATCTCGAAATAAAACTGATAAGAAATAGTGGTATGACAGTAATGGTGGAATCAATACTCAATACTACCAAAAAGATCCCGAAAAATGCCAATCTCTGAGCTATTTATAGTTGATTCTGTCAGGCGGATCGCGGTCACACGTGGCGCAAATCCCGAGAATATCGAATCGGATCGAGGCTTGATGAAGAATTAGTCAATATGACAGTTGTAGATAGGTGTCGTGAGATCCATGCATCTCGGATCGTGATGGACTTAGTCAGGAGCTTCGCCACGTCCTCAGGGATCGGATCGGTTCGTGATGGCGAAGGAGGGATCGGGTCGCGACCTGCTACAGCGATCCGATGGTGCGATCCAAAAGGGGGGCGATCCGCATGGGCGATCCGCCTTTCTGTGAACTTGAGGAGCGAAATCTCATACTTTCTTCTTATGTGTGAACCTTGGTGGCTTGGTCAAAAAGCTAGCCAACATTTTTTCCCCTCGAAGTATATTTTATCAGAGATGGAATATGCTTCGAAACCGTGGAAACATCTTTTCATAGGAAGATGCAAATCAAAGGCCGTGTCTGTTCATATTGTTGTACCATTTCTGAAAAGTTGTATCTCCTGATTAGAAAAAATGCCCAATGAAATCTTCGATCGTTTCTTTGGTTATCGAGCAACTCTTCTCTCTGGGATTTCTGGATACTTCAGGTAAACTTTTATTAATTTTATTTCAAACAATTTCCAAAATTTGATTTTGACAAAAGTTTGTCGGGTCGGATCGCCCAAATCCCCCATGGTTCACGACACGAGGCGTTCATCCTGATCCGATTTTCGTGCGGGCCTCGTGCGATGGGCCATCTTCCATTGTGAGTTGATCCAGGGACCGGCCTCCTCTTTTCTGATGGGCTCGGATCCGCGGCCCGCTAGCCCCCCATGGATCGAGTAAAACAAAAAGCGGAAGATGAGAAGTCACCCATTCGCCTATATATACCCGACCCCTTTCTTCTCTTCTTTCTTTCTTCTTTCTCGTTTTTGGTTGCCGCTGCTTAGAAATTCCGTCCAACAATCCAACCTTAATCTCCCTATACCCCATCAATTCTAAATCTAAGGTAATTGAACACTTTTATTTTCGCTTCCATCGATTTAGAAAGTGGAAAGCTCCGATTTCAAAGGTTTGAGATCGAGGGGCTGAGTTAAGGAAGAAGGAGAAAGAGGGAGACAGGTTGGTTCGTGGGTGAAGAGGAGAAACGAGGGGGGAAAAAGGAAACAAGGATCTGGACGACTCGTGGAGGGGAGCTTCATGTCGGATCGCGAGAAGGGTGGAGGTAGGAAAGTGGGAGCAGTATTTTGGCCAACGTTTCGGATCGGGGGAAGTGGGATCGAGTCGTAAGCTGGATCGTGGTGGGTTCTCACGATCCCCCTGGCAAAATTCCCGATTTGAAGCCTTCCGCGATCCGACAAGAACTTCGATCCATGCTGCCTTGCGATCCGAAAGAGGGCGATCAATTACATGTATCGCGATCCGACCCGTAGCCCACGATCCAAACATATTCTGAACTCTAAACAATGCCTTGCTATTGCCATATTCTGAACAGTTAGGTTAGAGCCTTCAATACGGACTTTCAGGACCGAGCGACAACATAACTTGACCGCATATGATGACTAATACTTCGATGATCTTGATAACTTCTACGTTTTTTCTTTAAGACATGCACATGCTCACACTTGCACTTGCACACACGGGGGACGGGTGATTATATTCTTATTTCTCATGTTTACTCGCCTAAACAGTAATGTCGGATAACCGTTCCCCTTCAAGGTCTGACACAGAGATGGATCCCGAGACATATGATCACCACTACCCCGAGGTTCTTCCAATTAATCCAGAGGGTGCGGATTCTGGACCCGAATATGAGGCAGAAACAGAATCGGATCCGTCCGAGAGTACCTCGCTTGATGAGGAGTCTGAAGTAGACGACCGAGCTCCTGACGAAATTCCTGGTGCAATAGAAATAGAGAAATTCACTGACTCTTTAGCTTCCAAACTCGATGACATAAAGCTTAAGAGAATTTGCTTGAGACACGGGATCCCCTGGGATGATGTGAGGACACCTGGCAACGAAGATAGACCTCATTTGGCTCCGGAGGGGTATATGATAGTTAGCCGACTTATGTGCTGGGTAGGCGCTATTCCTCCGTTTCCTCCAATAGTCATTGAGACCCTAAAACGATTGGGTATTGCTCTAATGCAGCTTCATCCCAATGCTTACGCAGCCCTATACACCCTATACATCGCATATGCGGAAATCCTGCAAACTGAGCTCACGTTTAAAGATTTGAATTTTTTTTACCTTTTCAAGCATCGCTCCACGGCAACCCCAAATTTTTCTTTCTTCGAATCAGTAGCAAATAGGAAGGTTTTGTCTGACGGGTACAACAACATAGGGGATCCCAAGGCCAATTGGTTCTATATAAAGAGACAGGCCGGGTGTTCAAGAAGATGGCTTAAATCAAGTAAATTTTAAATCTTTGAATGAATAACTTGTTTAAGGAATCGAAGCGCTAACATGCTTCTTTTCTCTAAGTAGATCACGCCTTTCCAAAGACGGAAGGCTCGGTGTACAATAATCGACTGTCCCTTCTTCTGCAAAGCAAATCCGACTTCCTAAAGATCAAGAAATGTATTACTGACGAGAATCTTCACAAGCACCGCCTTTTGGATATAAGGTTTGGACTTGGTTCGGGCAGCAAACCTTACAAATACGTGCCCCCGACTGAGGTAGAAGGAACGTCACGGGCAGTAGAAACAATTAAATTTCGTAAGAGTCCTTCGTCGATAATCATCCAGGACGACGAAGACCTAAATGTATATAAAGGAGATGAGGCCCGTGCTGACGAGTCTAAGGAAATCCCAGTCTCTCCGGGGGGTTTTCCCTCAAGGGCCTCTCTACCGGTTGAACCTGCTGCTCCCGATGATTTAACAGAGGAGCAGTTATTTAAAGAACTGAGCAAGATTCCTTTACCTGATGATGTATATACACAGGGAGACTTCGAAGGGGAGCCATCTTTCCCTATTTCTGAGGAAACAACTGTTCCAATTGGAGAACGAGAGACTACCCAGATGAGCCTGACTTCGGGCCCTGGTCTGTTAGGGGGAATTATATGGGATGCACAAATCACATGCACTGTCTGACCCCACACTTTTATACCAACAGTATTCAAGGTTTTAATATGTACTTGTTTCTTTTGCAGGAAAGATGTCTCGCAAACGATCTTATTCCTATCGCTCTCTTCGTGAAGGCACACCTAGTCTTCATCCAAATCCTGAGCGTGCTCGCAGTCATTCTCACAAGCCTACTTCTTCACAGTCCAGATCTCCATCAAAACCAACCTCTGGAAAGCCTCCCAGTCATCCGGTGCCGCCTACAGGGGGAAAACAACTTCCCAAAGACTTAACCCCTCCGAAGAGTGCACCCTCCCACAGCAGATCATCCAAAAGGCACCACGAGCCCAAGGATAAAAGCAAGGATCCAAACAAGGATTCTGAGAGGGAGAAAATTTACATTGTCCCTTCCAGCCAACAAAGTTTGAGTGCCCCCGGGTCATGAGACTATATCCACGGTCCTGAGACTCAGGCCAAGTTGGAAAAATTACGAGAACAATTCCCCGATATCTTCTTCGAAAGGATGATGTTCGTTCCAACCTTGGAACCAGTCCCTAGGAATTGGGATACTGAAGTCATCGGACATGTTCGCCATATAGCCAAGTAGTATGAGGCGATGAAGAAAGAGGTGGATTCTAACAGCAAAGAGCGAGCGTTATTGAAGAAAGAGGTGGAAGATCTCAGGATGGCCAACACCGAACTGAAAACAGCACAGGATCATTTAGAGGCCGAAAGAGCTGCTTAGGAGAAAGAAAAGGCAAGTTTGAAAGATAGCTTAGCTCTGGCCGAAAAGGAGAAGGCGATTCTGAATGATCAACTCGCGCGTGCAGAGAAGCGCGCTATTCTTGCTGAAAATAATGTGAAGAGTGCCATTGAAATGGCTACTGTTTCTAATGAAAAGCTCCTCGAGAAAGAGAAGGATATAGAAGGATTTGAAGAAATGTGGTTTGACTTCCTTGGTCAGGTCATCGAGACCCGTAACATCTCCTGGATCCCAGACTACCATGTCACTCTAGCCAACATATGGGATGCAATCGTTGAGACCGAGAAACAGCGATTAGGAGTTGATGAGATTGATGAGAATGAGTTGATGCGGACCATTCTTAGGGATAATGAACCTGAGGATTTAGAGAAAGGCAGGCGCCTACTCCGAGAAGAAATTGAAAAAGAGAAAACTCAGGCGAAGGGAAAAGATAAAATGGAAGAAGGCCCGAGCTCAACTGCAGAGCCTAAGGCCTCCGAAATTGAGGAATACAATCCAGACTATCCATTGATTCCTCTGGGTCCAACCCCTCCAGCTGTCGGGGGTTCTGCTGCTAGCTTGGATGGAGGATCGGCGGAAGGTATCTCTATATTTTCTCCGCAACTTGCCGAAGCAATTGTCACTTATCGTCGTCTGGTCGGACAATCAACTAAGCAAACCGCATTCTCTCCCAAAATAACATTTGTTTCTCATGATACAAGTGGCGGGCCAGTTGATAAGGATGCTGAAAAGAAGGCAGAGGCAGAGAAGATTGACATCCTGCCAGGCGTTGGTGCTGATGTCCCCCCAGATGCTGAACCCATCGAGGCTTTGAGAGACATGGACGGGCGCCACGACGGCGATGAAGAGGAAGTCGCCATTACCAAAGAAAGCAGAGGCGATGATGAAGAAACCTTGGCTGAACAACAGGCCGAAGAGGAGGAGCTGTTGCTCCTTATGAAAGGGGAACATGATCCAGTATATGTGCCCCCTATTTCCAAGATCGACCCCAAAACTGGGTTGGTCGTAAGATTTTCCTCCCGATCAATAACTTCGCAACTAGCCTCTCAATCCTCTAGTTCTTCGCCGGAGCCTCTTGTTGATAAGAGGAAGAGAAAAAAAAAGGTGATCGTTCGGATGTTGATAAGGAGGAGCCAAGGAAGCAGAAAAAGAGCAAGAAGCCCACATAACCCCCTCCCCCCCAGCATAAGTAGGATGTAGATATCAGTTCATATTTTGTCCTTAGGATTTTTAGGCTTTCCACTGGCCATGAAATGTAATTGTGAGAATGGCCCTCACTTTTGTTTAGGTTCCTCTTTATCTGGTAGGTTTGCAGTTTATGAATGAAAGTTTATTTCTTTTGCGTCATCGTGTACCTGCAGTCAATAAACTCTTCATATTTAGTCACAAGTCATTTGGCTATAACCAAGCTAAAATTATACTACAAATCATTCAAGCAACAGAAAGAATTTAACAATTTCTATGCATGTTGCCCCCTATATTTGAATACGGGGGACTTGGAGTTTTTTAGTAGAATTATAGTCCTTGAGGCGCCGAACCTCCGGTGCCTCTATACTTTCCCGATCCATCAGCGGGTTAAAGTTCGAATTCGTATCATGATCTGCTCACCGATCCTTTAACGGGGCAGGAATTCTGGGGACGTTGAGTTTCCAGCATCCTTGTCAGCGCTTAATCACAGATGTTTTTATACTCTCCTGGCGGTCGCCAAGGTTAGAGTTCGAGCTCGGCTGTTCAGTCGCCCCCCGATCCTTCAGCGGGGTAAGAGCTCTTTCTCAGCGCTTAATCGTAGACGCTTTTATACTCTCCTGGCAGTCGCCAAGGTTAGAGTTCGAGCTCGGATGTTCAGTCGCCCCCCGATCCTTCAGTGAGGTAAGAGCTCTTTCTCAGCGCTTAATCGTAGACGCTTTTATACTCTCCTGGCGGTCGCCAAGGTTAGAGTTCGAGCTCGGCTGTTCAGTCGCCCCCCGATCCTTCAGCGGGGTAAGAGCTCTTTCTCAGCGCTCAATCATGGATGCTTTTATACTCTCCTGGCGATCGCCCAGGTTAGAATTCTGTCAATGACGTGATTCACTCTATTGTACCTTCAAAGTTCTAGCTGCGAATTGCTCTCCATTCTGATGGAAGGCACCTGGAGTCACATGTTCCTGTGGTTGCCGCATAGTTTACAGCAAATTTCATAAAGATAGAAAAGCGGATAAATAATAGTGTAATAAAGGTAAACGACACACGGTATTTTTATAGTGGTTCGGTCAAATCATAACCTACGTCCACTTTATAATCTTTTGCTTAAAAAATTGGACTATTCTAGGCAAGTCGTGCCTTTTACATGGTCCTATGAAACAAAAGAATAAATCCGACATCTTTATGTCAGATAAAGCCGCAAATGTTGGGAATTCAACACTCTGGGGATTTCTTCTCCATCCACTGTAGCTAGCTTGAAGGTTCCATTATCAAGCCTTCGTAGAATGGAGTACGGTCCTTCCCACTTCGCACCCATATGAGTCGGGGGTGGAAAGACACGCTTCAGAACCAAGTCTCCGGGTTCAAAGGTTCGGGCTCGAACCTTTTTGTTGTAGTATCGAGCGACCTGTTGCTTGTGTCGTAAGGCACGCAAGTCTGCTTCATCCCTCTTCTCTTCTATTGAATCTAGGGATTCAAGGAGCAACTCGTTATTAGTCATCGGATCGTAATAAGTAACTTGGTGAGATGGTACTTTTAGCTCAACCGGAATGACTGCTTCTGTTCCAAAAGCAAGGGAGAAGGGGGTATGGCCTATTGCCGATTTATATGTCGTCCTGTAGGCCCATAATGCCAAGGGTAACTCAACGACCCACATAGCTTTGGCCCGCTTCAATCTTCTTTTGATAATGGACTTAATCACTTTATTTGCTGCTTCGATCTGTCCGTTCGACTGCGGATGTGCCACAGAGGTGTACCGTTTCTCAATGTGGTATTTCTGGCAGAAGTTCCTGAATTCGCTGCTGTCAAATTGGGTTCCATTATCAGTTACGACGATCTTCGGAATCCCGAACCGGTAAATAATGTTCCTAACAACGAAATTGATCACTCGCTTGGTTGTAATTGCAGTCAACGGTTCGGCCTCAACCCATTTGGTGAAGTAGCCTACAGCTACAATGGCGAACTTTGCTCCCCCTTTTGCTATAGGGAGGGTTCCAATGATATCAATTCCCCACATAGCGAAAGGCCACGGACTTGTCATTGTTTTTAACTGACCAGGAGGTACCCTGGGAATCCTTGAAAATCTTTGGCAAGCATCACAACGTCGTGCGTACTTTGTCGCGTCTTTGTTTATGGTAGGCCAGAAATAACCATACCGCAACACCTTTTTTGCCAGAGTTTTTCCTCCAGTGTGATCGCCTCATTCACCTTCGTGCACTTCCTGCAGTACACGTTTGATGTCGTCATGGGCTATACACCGAAGGAGAGGCATCGAAAATCCCTGTTTATACAGGACTCCGTCTTGCAGAACATATCGGGAAGCTTTACGAATTACTTTACGCCTCTCGCTCTTCTTGGTCGGAAGTGTTCCATTCATTAGGAAATTCTTTAGAGGGGTCATCTATGACTCCCTTTCCGGCTCAGTTTCTAGTACCGGATCAATTTCCATCTGATATGTACTAGGGAACCGAAGCACTTCAACTGGGGCTAGCCTGATCTCTTCAGGATCGTCGGAACTAGCCATCTTGGCTAATTTATCTGCCTGTTGGTTCTCTGACCGCGGAATATGAGAGATACTGTAGTGATCAAAACCTATCAGCAACTCCTTTACTTTCTCCAAATACGAAATCAATCTTGGGCTCTTAGCTCGAAATTTTCCAGAAACCTGATTTACAACCAACTTGGAGTCACAAAATATGTCCAGCTTCGCGATCTCTAATTCCTTTGCGATCCTCAACCCGGCTATCAGGGCTTCATATTCGTAGTCGTTGTTAGTGGCGTGAAATTCCAACCGGATAACATAGGATATCAGTCTTTTCTCAGGAGTTTCAAACACCACTCCAGCACCAGATCGTTTATCATTCCTAGCACCATTAATATACAATTTCCATGCACTAGGATCGAGAAGTAACTTTGGTGGGTCAGTCTCTTCGTTTACCTTGTCGTCCTCCGAGGCAGTAAATTCTGCTATGAAATCTGCCAGCATTTGCCCCTATATTGACCGTCGGGGCTGAAAATTTAAATCAAATTGACTCAGTTCAATGTTCCACTTGAGCAACCTTCCAGAAGCTTCTGGTCTCTGTAGAACTTTCTTGAGGGGATGATCTGTGTACACGGTGATAGGATGAGCTTGGAAATAATGTCGAAGTTTCCTAGATGCAATCAATAAATTGTACGCCAACTTTTCGATCCTCGGATAATTGCGTTCAGCTTCCGCCAATTTTTTACTCATGTAGTACACTGGCCTTTGAACCTTGTCTTCTTCTCTCACTAACGCTGAGCTGATCGCGTGGGACGACACTGCTAAGTACACGAATAAATCTTCGTGATCCACCGGCTTAGACAGTATCGGAGGTCTCTCCAGATGATTCAGCAGGTTCTGAAATGCTTCAATGCAATCAGGGGTCCACTTAGAATTGCATTTTCCTCGCTTTATCAGTTCAAAGAACGGAATGCATTTTTCTGTCGCTCTAGAGATGAATTTGCTTAATGCCGCTACTTTCCCCGCAAGGCTCTTCACATCTTTGATTTGTATAGGCTTCTGAATGTCTCTGATTGCTACAATCTGGTTTGGATTAATTTCAATCCCGCGCGAGCTGACAATGAATCCCAAGAATTTCCCGGATGCAACCCCAAATGAGCATTTCGTTGGGTTGAGTTTCATCCCATACTTTCGAAGAATACCAAACATCTCTGCCAAGTTTGTAGTGTGATCGGACGATTGTCTGGACTTAACCAACATGTCGTCAACGTACATCTCCATCGTTTTCCCAATCTGGTTATAGAACATTCTGTTCACTAACTGTTGATATGTAGCGCCTGCGTTCTTCAAACCAAAAGGCATTACCAAGTAGCGGTACAATCCCAGATCAGTAATGAAGCTAGTGTTTTCTTGATCTGGAACATGCATAGGAATCTGGTTATATCCTGAATAAGCATCCATGAAAGAGAGAAGCTCATGACCTGCCGTTGAGTCTACCAACTGATCAATTCTGGGTAACGGAAAGCTATCTTTTGGGCAGGCTTTATTCAAATCCGAAAAATCAATACATGTACGCCACTTCCCATTGGCCTTCTTTACCAAAACTGGATTTGAAATCCAATCTGGGTAGGTTGAGTCTCTGACGAATCCGTTACTTCTTAACTTTTCAACTTCTTCTTTCAAGGTTGCGGACCTCTCTGGGCCCAGCATTCGCCTTTTTTGTTTTACAGGGGGGTGCTTTGGGTTAATGTTCAATGAATGGCTCATGATTGATGGAGATATCCCACACATGTCCGCGTGGGTCCAAGCAGATACATCCAAGTTATCTTTGAGGAAATCCGTCAGTTCTTTAGCTCGAACTGGATCCAACTGGGATCCAATCTTCAGGACCTTCTCTGGGTCGCTATCATCGATTGGTACATCCACAGTCGTTTCGTTGGGAGCCGCCATTCTGCCCCCAGTCTCTTCGTCCTCTCTGGGATCTATATCCTCGGGCAGTTCTCTGGGCGACTCACCTATAGTCATTCTCTTTAATTGCTATGACGTCTCCTCCCTTGCGGGGGAAGAAGCGTCTTTAATCTCAATATCTTTTCCTTTACGGAGTAGCTTTAGCTCTGCAATGTAACATGCACGTGCAGCAACCTGATCTCCTCTAACTATGCCAACACCAGCTTCCGTAGGAAACTTCAATAACAAGCACCTGGGGGCTATACAAGCTCTAAACTTTGCTAGGGCCGGTCGGCCCAAGAAGGCATTATAAGGCGATTCAATATCCAAAACTACGAAGGGAAGAATTCTCACTCTCTAGCGTTCTCCTTCCCCAAGTGTTACCGGCAGCTCTACATATCCCATTGGAGTAGTTGAAGCCCCGTTAAATCCACGGATCCATCCTTCACATGGCTTTAAATCTTTCAATTCAAGGTTCATTAGATCGAACGTCTTTTTGAATAGAATGTTGAATGAACTCCCGTTATCCACTAAAACTTTATGGACAGTAGCCGGGCCAGTAGGAAATGTGATTACAAATGGATCTTCGGTCGGAGCGTGGACTCCAATACTCTCTCGGTTGCGGAAAATGACGTCGTCTGACATCATCTTTTGTTGTTTTACTGGGACATTGTCCTCAGGTTTGCTGCAATCTCCTGCCTCGAGATGATGCTTTGCTGCGTTTACGTACTGGTCCATCGCCCTGAAACTATGCCCGGCTAGGTGAAGCCCTCCGATTATGGTATAGATAACAAGATCCTTTCCTTTTTGCTGGACAGTTGGCCTGGCAGTAGGTTAATTCTGGTTTTGGTTCGGGGTCTGAATAGCTTGCCCCCTGTCTCTAGGAGTCGCCCGGTACTCATCAAACTTCCCTTCCCGGAGCAACCTCTCAACTACATATCTCAGATGATGGCATTCATTTGTAGAGTGGCCGTGAGTCTGATGGAAGAGACATCCCCGTCTCACGTTCTTTCTCCGTCGAATCTCTTGGAGGAGGCCTTTTATGTTGGAGAACGTTGTACGAGTCAACGAATATATTCTCCAAAGTATCATTTATTGGCGTATAACTTTCGAAAGACCTGGGACGTGTCCTTCTCTGAGAATCGTTCCCCCGATTTCTCTTTCGATTATTTCCATTACTGTTGTTACCATTGTTTCCTGACTGGCGGCCGCCGCCCTGGTTTCGGTTCCCAACGTTGATTTCAACCTTTCCTGAGCTGTCTCCGGTTTGCTTGATGGCGACATTACTTTGGATTTCCTCCTTATTTGCCATTTTCATCTTCCGGTTAGCATATACCTCCTCCTGACGTAAGCGTACGTTTGCTTTCTCGTAAAACAATTCTCTAGTATGAGGTGGTTTGCCGGCCAGGTATCTCCCAAATTCAGTATCTTTATCTACCCCATCAATTAGGGCTGCCACAACAGTCGGCTCATGGGGATCCTTGACTTCGGTGGCGGCTAGGTTGAAACGATCCAGATACCCCTCAAGCTCTCACATGGTCGTTGTTTGACAAGGAACAGGTCAATCACACTTTTCGACCTTTGTGCATAAATGCGGAACTGTTCTACGAACTTTTCACTCAATTCCCTGAAAATGGATATTGATCTTGCTGGTAAGCGAGTAAACCATAATAACGCTGCATCCTCCAGGAATATAGGGAATGCTTTGCACTTTACAGCGTCGGAAGCTGCGGCAGCGGTCTTTGACCAAGAATATCTCATTAGATGTTGGATTGGATCAGATCTACCCGCGTAACAGTTCATTTGAGGCATGTTGAAGCGCCTCGGGAATGTTACATCTAGAATGTCGTCGGTAAAAGGAGTGTGGCTGCGATCAATTCCCCAGTCCTCATTCCTTTGTCCACGGCTATCCGCCAGGATTTGATGAACCATAGCCGCAACATTTGCACTGGTCATCGGAGGCTCGGGGTCAGGGCTCCTAGCTCGGTGAAATTCTCCGATCTCTCTTCTAGGAACATCCACGAAGTCCGGAGCTCGGATTGGGCTTCGCTGCCCCCTATTACTATGAGTATTTGTACGGTGGAGGGGCTGAGGTGGTCTATTCTCAACAGGATTATTCACAACCCGAGCTCTAGGAGTTGCGGCATGATTATTCAAGTTGCAGTTTGAGGGTCCTTCACCAAGTGTCTCTTCCTCCCGTGATGGCAAGGTTCCAAATCGGAGCTGTTCTATGTTTTCAGCCCGCTCATACGGTCGCCGCGGAGGTCTTGGCGATTCCTCCGATGAAGAAGAGAACTCTGGGGTGAGTGGACGGACTGGAGGAGGCGTTCTTTGTCTTACAAGATCATCCAGACGTCTATCCATAGTAGTCAAATTCTGTCGCAGCATGGAGTTTTCCGGCCTTTGAGCAGTTATTTCATCAAACAGCCTATCCCACATTTCAACGAAGCGAGAGAGATCTCCTTCAGTAACTGGAGCAAAGGGGTCATACCGATCATCAACATTTTCCCTTATGCGCAGAGAGCTTGAACCAGGTCGAACAGAGGGACCAGGATGGGAAGAGCGAGCCATAGGCTCCTTTCCAGGTCGAGTTGTAATCCGGTCATCACCTCGGATCGTGGTGGATCGGTGTCGGTGGCTCGCAGCACCCCCCTGGGATCAGATCGTGGTAACATTGGGAGGGGGTTCGTGGTGTTATCGTGGGACCGGGTGATGACCCCTTCAATTGTTCGGTTCGCATCGCCCTCCACGGTTCGGTTCGCCATCTCCGTTCCGCGATCCGAGGGTCCATCGTTGACCTGTTCATGCACGCTCTCTTCAATCGCTTCATTCGCAGCTTCATTCGCCTGTGAAGCTCGCACTTCCTTAGACTTCTTCCCAGCCATGATATCAGCTATTGTTGAAATCTTCAAAAGTCTGAACAGTGAGGTTTCGGGACTGTTTTCTTCGGACTTGAATATCCAAACAACGGAGAAACAATCCAATATCATGAGTTCAACTCTCAATGAAAGCACCAAAATGTTAGATTAAAATTTGGCTCTAACACCCAAATTGTTCTGATTCGTAGAAAATTATAACTGAAAAATGAGGAAAAAGCAGAGAACACACAAGTTTTATAGTGGTTCGGCGTTAACGAGCCTACGTCCACTTTATATGCTATTGATTATACTTTGAGTACTAGTACAACCAATGATTTCTCTCAAACTCACTCTTACAATTATGATTTCTCTCAGTAATCTCAAAATAAAACCGATAAGAAATAGTGGTACGACAGTAATGGTGAAATCAATACTCAATACTGCCAAAAAGATCCCAAAAAATGCCAATCTCTGGGCTATTTATAGCTGATTCTGTCAGGCGGATCGTGGTCACACGTGGCGCAAATCCCGAGAATATCGGATCAGATCGAGGCTTGATGAATAATTGGTCAATATGACAGTTGTAGACAGGTGTCGCGAGATCCATGCATCTCGGATCGTGATGGACTTAGTCAGGAGCTTCGCCACGTCCTCAGGGATCGGTTCGTGATGCCGAAGGAGGGATCGGGTCGCGACCCGCTACAGCGATCCGATGGTGCGATCCAAAAGGGGGGCGATCCGCCTTTCTGTGAACTTGAGGAGTGAAATCTCATACTTTCTTCTTGTGTGTGAACCTTGGTGGCTTGGTCAAAAAGCTAGCCAACAGTTATATTTAATCATAAATGGTAAGCAACATGTTAATTAGAAAACATGTGAATTGGATATACTTAATTATATATTAAGTAAAACATGTTATTATAATGATATAACTAAGTAAGAATATAAAATAGATTGTGGATTTCGGACCTTGGGCCACAATCTAAAGAATAACATGTTGTGGGCTTATTAATAAACTTAAATGGATTAAGTTATATGACTGAAATTAATAAGCAAGAGAAACTTGGTAATTTGAATAAGAATTTAATATGAATGGTAATAACCAAGTTAGATGAAAACCCGGTGAGGTAAGGCAAGCGCGTAATAGAATGTTTAGACATAGGGTCTAATAACATATTAAAATGAGGCGCTTGGACCAGTCCGTACGTTTGAGGGTGAATAACCCAACAGGGTAGATCATCAAGTTGTTATAAGGCACGAGGAGAGCGCACATTCATCTGATTGTTATGACGGCTTTGAAGGACTGGAAAGGGAAGCACACGGCGTCCTGATACGTTGAAGGTGCTCCTAGTAGTCCTCTGTGGTGGTGTAGTTTCGAACTGTGCTCAAAGAGGTTGGGTCTGCACGTAACTACCAGGTGGGTAGGCCTTAACTACAGAGGTAGATATGCAGTCAGAATGCTGTGACGAGGTGACATCAGGGCGATTTGACGGTTTCCTCATGAGGAGGTGTCAGGTCAGGACCGACAAGGATAGTAGATCGTCGGATACCCGTCATCGGCAGCCAGCAGAATGCGAAATGACTAGAGTTAACCCTAAGATATCATTTCACCTTTCACTATCGAGGTACAGGGTTGAGGGGAGACGCCACATGGATGTTTAGATTGGTTGTTTTAGGGGCGGTCTCTTAGCTCCGTAGTCTTTACTAGTTGAGGGAGAGGCCGAGGTGAGGCCATGGACACCATGGAAAACAGACCCGAGGATTATCCGTATTTGAAAGCTCTTAAAGACGGGCCTGTATAGATAAGGAAAAAGCTCCAACCGAGTTCCGTGTTTAGCCCTGTCACAGAACTCGGTGCACATTAGAGGACGTGCGATTGAGGCATCGAGCTACAATTATAGTACATACATGGGACAGTCTAGATACATGCACATCAACTCGGGGTGATGTACCGTAGACTAGAGGGCGTTACTCCGATCTGGAGTCTAATTCGATCGATGGTGGCAGTCCGTACGCTCACATAGCAGAGTAACGACAGATCTATGCGGAACTTAACATCGCTATATAGGAATCTGTGCGTCACTCCGGCGTAGGATGAGGGACTGCGTTCATTTCGATGGAGACCGTGCGAGTGGAGTACCATGGGATATATCTCAATATTGAGAGATAGCTACACATACTGTATTAGGTGAATTCATGAGAAAGTAAATGGGTTTGATGCGTGTATAAGTCTTGAGTGCTATTAAGCCAAGTAACCTAATAATTAAGAAGTGTAAGGGGACGATATTAGTTGGAATCATTCTACTTCTAATATACTAGTATCTGCGCGGTGCAGAGAAATGTTTTCAAGAAGTGTAATATATCATGTTCATCTTATCTTGCTCTATTCATAATTGTTATTGTTATCTTGTTCTTCCAGTTTTTTATATACCTTCCATGATACTTTTATTTATTTACATTTAAAAGTAACTGGACTCGCCAAACTTTATGTCTGACCCTTTTTGTTTTCTCCTCTCTCTCTCTCTCTCTCTTCCGTCCCCCCCCCCCCCCCCTAGGTTCTCAGGGTGGAAGTGCTTAGAGTTGATTTGGATTCTTTCGGCTTAGCTTGGATTTTGGATACTGTTGTACATCTTTGACTTATTATCAGCTCCCTCATGGCTCTGCTTGGGAAATATGTTTTATGCTTTTGTACTCTGATATTTTTGGCAAGACAGATTATTAAACATGTAACTGTTATTTTAGACCTATGATGTAAACTCAGTATCTGGGACCATAATGTTATAGTTTAAATAAATTTTTAATTCCGCTTCTATTTTACATGTCTGTCTTGTGAAATTATGTTCTTATTTACCTATAACGCTTCACGAAAGTTAATGCGTCCCCTTAGTGAGTGACATTAATGGACGTGGGGTGTCATATTTAGTATCAGAGCATATGGTTATAAGATCGGATAAAGTATTTTGAAAATAGTTTTCAAAAAGGTCTCAAAAACCAATTATTTTAAAATAAAAAGTCTGTTTTTGGAAAAGCTTATTTCCCAAAGCCATAAATATTTTCTCGATTCTCCACTTGATTTCTTTTCCTTTTTGATCGGGGAGCCATTTCCTGTCGAAAGGGTATCCCTATTTCGGCATGATTCCGTAGGCATGTTAAAACTATGGTACATGTAGAGGGGCAAAGAAGTGCCCAACCTCCATCTTTAGCCGCAGTGGTTTCACATGGGTCTTATTTTCTTTCGAACCTCGTAAGGATTTCCGTGTGATGGGGGCAACTTTGAAGATACTGGTTAGCATGTGGCATAAGCATGGTAAAATAGAAGAATAAGGGAATTGGAGCTAAGGAGCACAGCCCAAAGAAGAAAAGTGTAAATGCCATAATTTCGGAACGGTGGGTCATCGGAAAAAGGATTGCAGAAAGAGGAAAGACGTTTGTTACCACTTTGGTAAGGCGGGATACCTTATTAAGGAGTGCCCAAAGAGACAAGGACAAGGCCAGAGGGCAGGAACTTCTAGGAGGCAAGCTAATGTTCTCATAGCTGGTGGACAGGATAAGGGTAGGAAAGTTTCTATCGAAGGATTGATTTCTATTTCCGATCATCCTGTTAGGATTCTTTTTCTGGTGCTTCGTATTCTTTTATATCTGATCCGTTAGTTGAGTTGAGTCTCTGCACCTAGATACTAGTATGGTTTTGGATCCCGTTGTTTCCTCAAGCCCCATTGGAGGTACGACTCATTTATCGAGGATTGGTCGGGGTTTGAGAATCACTGTGTTAAGCATCGAGTTTGATTGCATTGCATATGTTCTTGATTTCACAAGATACGGTTTGATCCTAGGATGGATGGGTTAACCATATATGGAGCCATTCTAGATTGTGAGAAGAGGGTTGATAGACTTTCGACTTGCCATGGAAAGACCCCCAAGATTTCTCATGACCCCAAAAGGGTCTGTCATGCTTAGTCTCCTAGAACCTCTTGATATATCTATCGATGGTTGGCGACATGTGAAAGAAAAGAGGTAACTTGATAAGCAAGTAGTGGAGCTACTTGAGAAAAGGTTTGATAGATGACTATTCGTTCAAGAGGCAATAAAGGGTATAGAGTTCGAGATATTGGAGCCAAACTTGCGAGAAGAAATGAAAGTAGAGAAAGCAGCAATGATAGGATGAGAACACAAAACCTCAAAACCTCAAGTACCACCGAAGTACCACCGAAGTCTACAAGAGGAAGGTGGTCTTCCCAAGTACCACCGAAGTCGAGAACACAAAACCTCAAAAGATCTTCTAGCACTCTATTCACCCTTTCGGTTTGGCCATCCGTCCGGGGGTGATAGGCTGTACTCAGATTCAATCGCGTACCCATTGCTTCTTGCAAACTGTTCCAGAACTGGCTAGTGAAAATTGGGTCACGATCGCTAACTATGCTAGAAGGAACTCCATGCAGCCGCACTATCTTTTGAAGATAAACAGATGCTAGCCGTGATACGGTCCTCTTGCTTTTCACCGGAATAAAATGGGCTCTCTTTGTAAATTTATCAATTATTACCCATATCCCATAAAGCCCAAAATAGTTTGGTGGCGAACTTCTTCACCCCAACCATATACCACAAATAGGCTAGCCATACTCCTTAGGGGGTTTGTAACATAACTAAGATTGAGGATAGGACTGAGAGGATATACTTAAAAGGTAGCATGCGAGTAAGCTCTACGGAACAATAGGGATCAAGGATATACTCTTAGAAAGAGATTAAATGCGCGTATCTAGACTTCAATCTTCTAAGCCGCATTTTCTTGTGCTTAATCCCATCGTGCCCTGACCGTCTTTTATCTTCGCAATTCCGTAGTTCTTAATTCTTGTTCCCAAAATATGAGTTAGAACTCATTTCACCGTTGCTTCTCGTTCCACTTCCACTTATTCTTTGCCTAAAATACTTGGCTTAAACATAACTGCGTGCTCATGGTTCATGCAAGCTTTCCAAGATTCGTTAGTGAATCTTGGATCTCATTTACATACTATACGGTATCCCACGCAGAAAACTATCTCTTGAAAACAGTGCCAATCCACGTTGCCAAACTGGAGCTGAGGTAAGGGCTCTCTTGAGCCTTTGAAAAGCAAGCTCACACTCCAAGTCCCATGCACAGACTAAGTTCTTCTTCGTCAACTTAGTAAGAGGGGCTGAAATCTTAGCGAAGTCCCTGATGAACTTCCTATAGTAGCCCGCCAAACTGAGAAAGCTTCTTACTTCGGTTGCACTCCAAGGAGTCTTCCACAACCACTTTCGCGGGATCCACCGCTATGCCTTGCTTAGAAACTATATGTCCAAGAAACCGAACTTCCCTTCTCCAGAAATGACATTTGGAGAACTTGGCTTTCAACTGATGCGCTCTAAGCGTATTCATCACTTCCTTGAGATGCCTAGCATGCTCTTCCTCATCCTTTGAGAAGATCAAAATATCATACACGAAGACAGCAACAAACTTGTTAAGGAACTCCCTGAACACCCTACTCATCAAATCTACGAAGTAGGCGGGTGCATTAGTCAAACCGAATGGCATGACAAGCCATTCAAAGAATCCATCTGGAGTCCTAAACGCAGTTTTATCAATGCTATCCTCAGCCACTCTAAGCTGATGGAATCCGGTGGCTAGATCGAGCTGAGAGAAAACAGAAGCACCTACAAGCTGGTCAAAGAGATCATCAATTCTCGGTAACGGGTGCCTATTCTTCTTTATCAGCTTGTTCAACTCTCGATAATCAACACATAGACGAAGCGAACCATCCGCCTTAGTAGCGAATACCACCGGAGCACCCCATTCAGAAATGCTTCGCCTAATAAAATTCTTCTCAAGAAACTCCTTGATTTGCTTAATGAGCTCCCTTCTTTCACGAGGGGCCATGTGCCTAACGGGCAATGATACTGGCTTGGCATTATCAACTAGATAAATGCGGAAATCTATCTCTCTTTTAGGGGGTAACCCCTTAACTTCTTCAAAGACATCGGGATAGTCTCGGACCACCCTTACAGATTGCAGATCATCGATGGACGAGTCGAGAGATTCAAGATAACATAACATGACGTGACCTCTAGGGTTACAAGAAATTTCTTGGGTGTTACCGAGGCGAGTCATGAGCCTCTCCACCATATGCTCACAATCGAGGATGGCTCCATAACTGGACAACCAATCCATGCCCAAGACCAACCCATATCCCGTGACCCCGAGAACATAAGCACTACACGTGAATTCTACGGCCAAGATAGAAATTTTCAAATCCACACAAATCATAGACAGATGGGCGGAACCCCCAATTGGATTTGAAACACAAACGGGATCCTCAACTAAGCTAGTACTTAGGTGCAAACTTTCAACAATATCAGAAGAGATAAAACTATGCGATGCGCCAGAATCAAATAAGGTGCGAACAGGAAAATCAGAAATGTAAACATGAATTTCTATAAAAACTCTACCTCGATCAAAAGCTGGAAGAGCGAGGAGAGCCTGCAATTGCCCTCCAGAGGGTCCTACTTGCTGAGTTTGTCCTTGCCCTTGTCCATGCTTCTTGGGACAATCCTTGCTAAGATGTCCAGATTCTCCGCAATGAAAACACTTGCCTAACTTCCTCTTCTTCTTCCTGCAATCCTTGGCTATGTGCCCAGTGATCCTACAGAAGTTGCACTTTCTTGTCTTTCTTGCCTTGTTGTTGTTCTTATCTCTTTTCTCGGTATCTTCCTTCTTGCCTTGGGACTCATTTGCCTTGACCTCCTTCTTGCCACTCTTATCTTCCTCTTGAAGTAGGGTCATATTCACCAAACTCTCGAAGGTCGCCCCCAGGGGTATATGAGATATGGCCAAACCGCGCAAGGGCTCATTTAATTCTAGAGCAAAGCGTAGGGCCTTCTTCCGAGCGGTGTTAACCCATTCTAGACCGAACTGAGCAAGTTGATTAAACTTATCCACGTATTCTCTAACGGTCATGTCCCCTTGCTTTAGTGATAGGAACCTCTCTAGCTGAAGGTTCTCTTCTGTCGATGATAGAAACTTTAGTCCAAACCTTCTCCTAAAGTCATCCCAAGTCTCAATGGGTCTAGTAGTGGTGGTGACTACCCACCAATAAGCAGCTTCCCCTTTCAATAGCCATACCGCCAACAGAACTTTCCTACGATCTTCCACATCAAAGATAGCAAAGAGGTCTTCAGTTTCCTTTAACCAGTTTCTTGCCTCCACGGGAGTCTCCGTTCCAACAAAATTCTTGCAACCCATCGCCTTAAAGTCTTTGCAAAGCTTTGCGAAATCCTCTTGCGGATGCTGAGGGGGAGGAGGAACCTCAGCTACGGGAGGAGGAGAGATGTTAGCGACGGGGGAAGGAGGAGGAATGTTCGCGGGGCCGGCTTCATTCGCCCTTGCCTCCATAAATCTCCAGAACCAGACGGGTACTTGTACGCCTTCCGGGATGTTAAAGCGATCGGCCATACTAAAACGAAAAAAAAGATAGATTCAGAACGAAGAAACGAAGGATAGTGCTATGGCTTTTGGGGAATAGCCTTTTTAAAATAACTAGACTTTTCTTGGAAAATACTTAATTGGTTTTGAAAATAGTTTTTCAAAAGGTAAGTTTCAAAAACACTTTTGCTCAAATCTTGTAAACCTTATGTTCTGATACCAAATGTAACACCCCACCTCCGCCAGTGCCACTCTTGCAAGCACACTGGCTTTGGAGGGGCGTTTAAACAAGGTAAACATGGATGCAGATATCACAAGACAGAACATATAAGTAAAACAGAGTAGTAAAGCAGCGGATTAAACTAGCATTTCAAAACCATAGTCATATTACAACAAAGTACTTGAGCATTATTTTCCAACAAACAAAGTCTAGACAAAAGCATAAACTGAAAAACTGAAATACATAAAGTACTATCCCCAAAGTGAAGTGATAAACCATAGCTAGCTCAATGTCCAAACCCGTACATGAGCGAATCCAGTAAGCAAGCTAGAAAGATCCAAGCTAAGCTCCAATGTTCACACCCTGAGGACCTGAGGGGGGGGGAAACGGAAGACAAGAGGCGAAAGAAAACAGGTCAGTCAAAAAGACTGGTAAGCCCTACTACTATATGTCTATGAACTAGTAAAGTTAACTGGCATGAGAAGCTGAGATGAACATAAGGATAATAACATACTGGCATGATGATTAACTAACAAGGTAGATAAAGGTGTCATCGCATAATCAAGGTTAAGTTTTGCACCACGGGTGTACTAGCATTCTAACATGTCAAGTAAAAACAAGAATTGATCCCTTGGCCCAAGCTTGGCCCAATATAATGAGGTGACCTAAATCAAGGTCCAACTACACAGTCTAGTCGATCGGCTCCCTATAAGCCTAACTCGTCAAGTGTTGGTGTCATGCGGCTTAATCATGTAATGTAGTTGACTGTGCAGGGTCCACCCTAGGGTGTATCTGGCCCTACGGTGTAACCCTCTGACACCATACCATGATGCACAGTCCAAACCTACCGTTGCCCGTGTTCAACTCCGGACTTGATGTGCACGACCATGGTCCGCCTGAACAACCGGGGCATCATTCAGCCGTCTCTTTTGGTCTCTTACAATCAGCCCAGTAATCGTGCCCCACCCTAGCCTAGTCCTAGGGTCTTATGATACATCTAGAAGGTTACTGCTGAAAAGGACCACGCAACTAGGGTTTCTTAACGGGTTAAATGTGGTTAACCCGATCCAAACGTGGATTAAATCGGTTAAGAGTACCCAAGGCTCCTGACTTAACCTCGATTAATCCATCAAGCCCAAATTGGTTAAGTATTAAGTGGACCATGACTTAACCCTAATCAGGAGGCATTAATTAACTTAATGCGCTTTAACCTCTCACATTAGACTTTATTGTGGTTACTAGTTAAGCCGGGCGGGTCCGGGTAGCTTTACACCACAACTAGGTCTAACCTCGGGTTCGAGCACAACATGACCAACTTCTCACATTGGGTCCTATTGTTTGTAGCCACTAGTTAAGCCGGGCGGGTCCGGGTAGATTTATGCTACAAACTCAACCCAACCTCGAGTTGGTCACACTCATATTTTCTAAGTGTCATGTCCATTATGTTTCCAAAACATAATTACAAGTTAACATATCACGTCATGTTACAAAAATCATGTTCATGTCATTATGTTACCCAACCCCAACGTAATCCCATCGTTTACATAATCGCAACAACGCATAAAGGATAAAATAGGGAACTTGGCATAACCATGACATAAAGGTGTTGAAGCCACAAGTTTAACATGGTGGCATATGAAATGTACATATGTTCATATACTTGCATATTGCATTATTAGGCTTCAAAAGCATGCATAAAACCAAACTTAGCATATGAGTGATACATGGTGATAAATGACATGTAGAAGTTGCTAGAAGTTCGCATTTTGCCTCACATGCAAGTTATCATAAGGGATATGATAACTTTCATGTTGCCAAAATGCAACCTTTAATATAAAGCTTGGAGCTTTATGCTCAAAACCTCAAGTTTAACTTGCATAACATGATAACATGATCAACCCAAACTTGCATAACATAGCAACATGTGTCATACATAATGATTAAACCAACTTGCATAATGATCATCCAAACTTGCATATAATGAGCAACCAAACTTGCATATAATGATCAACCAAACTTGCATATAATGACCAACCAAACTTGCATATAATGATCAACCAAACTTGCATATAATGATCAACCCCAAACTTGCATCATTCATTTAACTTTAGAGTTCAAAGAAAGAAAGTAGAAAAGGGCTTACTACGCTATGAAGACACAAATGAATATTTATTATAAAGATTGAGACGAAGCCCTTATGCAAGCACCAAAAACCCAAATATGCAAGCTCCAAATGAAAACCCTTGAGCCAATTCAATAAAAACCCTTGCTTTGAAATAGAAATGTTGCAACTTGACTTGAATGCAAGCTAAGAACACTCATACAAGTTTGAAAACACTTGTATGAACTTAAAATCTCTCATAGAAATTAACTTAGAAATTTTAGCATGAGAGTGGAGGCCATGAGAGGTACAAATTTGGCATAGTTTAGTTGTAGGATTGAATAATGGTGATTTAGGCTAGGTTTAGGGGTCTTTTCATAGAGTTTTAGGATAGTATTAGCCATAGGATTAACCCTAGATTCAATCCAAGCCATCAAAGCATGTTTTGGGGAAGAAGTCAAGTGTAGGAACCATCTAGGGCCTTTAGATTAAAGCTGAACCATGAGAACCATTCAAATGCAAAATCTGCATTTGAGCGAATCGGCCCACGGGTTGACAGCCAAACACCCTGGATTAACCCCTAGTCGACCCAACGAGCTCGGGTCGACCTCAAAAATCGGCCGGTTCGGTTATTCCCCTCTCCCAATTCGCTGTTTTGAACATTTTTGCATATTTATTTATTTATTTTTCAATTATATATATATATATCAATATATATATATATTTCTCTGCGCAACCCATTTCACTTAATTAAGTATACTTTAATTTGTGAATTTTTCGTGAAACTTCGCGAGGCCATATCTTGGTCATACGGACTCCGATTTTCGAAAACTCGGACTCTATTTCGCGTATTTTTCCGAGACGAACGCAATGGCACAGCCCGTTTCCCTTGATTCAGATTTTACAGTTTAATTCTACCTCCATTTATGTTATAACATGTTATTCAAAAATACGGGTTGTTACATAACTGGTTATTTCAAACCTATGAAGTAAACTCAGTATTTGGGACCATGATGTTATGATTTAAATAAACTTTAGTTTCGCTGTTATTTTACATGTCTGTCTTGTGATATTATGTTCTTATTTACCAATAACGCTTCATGAAAGTTAATGCATTCCCTTAATGAGTGACATTAATGGACGTAGGGTGTCACAGGTACCATTTTTGATATCAACACCAACTTTACAACTATTACTAGCCCTGAAAATTTCTAGAAACAGAAAATTCGTTTTATTTCCTTTCTTCTCATGTGTCTCCCGTGGAAGAGCCTTGTTTCTTCCTGATTTGTTTGCATCTGATTTATCTTGCACATCAATCAATCAACACACGATACGATGATTGGATGTTGTTCACTTTTAGTATCAATAGATGTTCTTTAACGAGTGGAATTTGTGTAACCAAATCGTAGTTAGGTTTGTGTAATAATGACCAAAGGAGGTGAGATTGGTATCGTTGGTGTAATGATATAGAGTTAATCAGAGTTGACCATTATTACCTAAAGGCAAAAGTTATGGGTATAAAACTGGCGTAATTCATTCAAAATCGATGTAGGTCCGTTGGACGTAATTTAGTTAATTAAGTTCACTGATTACATGTAAATATTTGTACCTCATATTACTCGTGGAGATATTTGGTATTTAGCAAAGATGCTTATATATTTGAAGTGCAAGTGTTATGTGTAATATTTCCATTTGTTGTTTTATTACACACAAAAGCTTTTTGACAACGTAAATAATTATTGCACTCGCACACCAATTATTTTGTAGTCGAGAAAAGAATCATAAAAGTATATTATATGTAGATCGTAAGTATGTCATTTAATGGGAAAAGAATAGTATAATTCAACTGAAAGATAGCTTTCTTTACATATTGGAATTTAATAGGTTGACAATTACAGAACTTTGATCTATGTCATATGGCTATGGCTTTATTTTATGTTTCAATGGACTTTCCTCTTGTTATACTTGTCCAATTGTAAATTTTGTTCTCTGACTGTGTATTACGATACTTTAAAAAGCATATGCAGATTTCTTTTATCTAGATGACTTTGAAACACAAAATTTGCCTTTCGTTTCTTGGGTTAACTTTTTGGTTGCGTCAGCCTCATGTTAACAAAACATTACTAAAGACTTCAAGAGGAATGGGTTTTGTGTGGTACAGATCACCGCTGATCACTGGGATGTTGCTGGGTTGGGAAGTTGGAACACAGACTAAAGCACAGGTCCAAATTAAAAGGCAAAATAACTCCTTTTTGGTTCTATTGGCTACTCAAGTCCATTGTCATGTGGATGACATTTCTCCTACATAAAAGAAATACATTCGAAATTTCTTCAAAACAAACAAGATTAGGATAAGAAAATGACGTAGAAGTACGAACGTTCATATTGTATTAACCACCCAGTGGATTTCCACATCAGAAGATCCCATTAATGCACTATAAAAATATGAATTTTCCAACGATCTTCGTGTACTCAATAGAGTAGTGATGTTAATGATACCATGATTTGCACTTATATACCAGGACTCAGTGCCGGATCCTATGCCCTAGGTTGCCTCGGACAAACCACAACAATGTTCCCTGTAGCTGGAAAAAACAACGTTATTGTTACATCTAATTTAACTATCGATAAATAATATGAATACAACTATATTTTCAATTTCATTCAAATGTAGCCTACGCGATTGACTTGCTCGCCTTACCCTAGCGCCGGCCCTGCCAGGACCGGTAGTAGCAAGTGAAATTCGTGACGCTCCCAAGCACCACATCCATACTTAATGCTAATGAGTAATGACATCAACTTATTCACTTATGAATACCAGTTTTTAGTAAGCGTAAATCATGGTGCTCATAACACAATATTGAATTTAGACCACAAAACGTGCAGTACTAAATAAAATAAGAGGCCAAACTTTCTACTCAGTTATCAAAATGAAAAAAATGAAAAAGCAATAAAATCAGAAAGGAAAGCAACATTAGGGTCCCATAAATGGATATTTAGGACACAGGAAGACAAAAATGTAAGATGGTATCATTCCATGTTTTAAGACAATGATAAAATATGAGAGGACAAAACTTTAAGAAAGATGCATCCAAGCAAACCGAGTAAATAATAAATGTGATGCGAATATAAAGAAGAAAGGAGACAGGAAGACTCACATGGGTTTCGTAAGAGTTTCATACTTTGCAGGCAGCAGTCGATATGAATACCGCGAGTGGTAGGATCAAATGGCTCCGTATAAAGTTGTAATGCCTGTCAAGAGCAAAGTACAATTTATTCAGTATTTTTACATTCCATTCACTATTTTATTCCATGGATCAAATCAAAACAAACATTCTATTCAGTTTGGGTGGCTCCATTAATTTGACTTGAACTATATAAAGGTGCTGAATAAATAAAACAATCAAAATAATTCTTTTATTTAGCACCATCTAATTACAACTCCATGATATCAACCACAAATTTGGAATTTAAGTCCATATGATTGAAAATAAAAAAACGAGTATTGAAATAAGAACTTGTAGTTACACCAGAAACTACAAAATAAGCCTATGTAAAGAAGCTATCATCGGAGCCTTTTATATAAAGCAAAAAAGCGCATATATAACTTTGATCTAAACCTGTAAGGATCAGATCAGATGCTGCAGCTCAACAGCTACACAGCTAAAGACATCTCCGATAGAGTACATATAGAAAGACAAATAAGACCATAAATGTAAGCCCACATGTAAAGCAGACTTCACCCTCAAAGAAGACTCTTTAGAAGGTCCCAAAAGGATTCAAATCCATAACGAGATCCAACTAAAGCATTGGATAAACTTATGACATAAGGTCCCAAAAGGCATGATAATACTAATATCTTGATTACATTAGCTCTGACAGGGCAAGCCATGACATCATCAGAGGGAAACTTCTGGGAAAAAGAAAAAAAAAAAGAGACTACGGTATATTATAAAAGACACAGGATAAAAAAAAATATAAACACAGTTTTTGGGCTTCCATACCATGCCAACCCATGTGCAATTGAAAACGGAACATACTGCTATTTGATCTAAACTATGCTACTTAAAGTACTCTGCTGGTAGATGAGTAATTTCTGTTTTGCTTTACTTATTTTCCATCTTTAGGTTTAGGAATATTCTTGTACTTGTAATTGTTACTATCGACTTTCTCTTGTAATGCCTGCGTGCATCAGAATACATACGTAAAAGGACAGAATAGATCAGACTGCCATTGCCTGCTGCAATTACAGTGAAATGTGAACCATCTTTATAGTTCCTCTTCTGGTGAAAGCTTCTTTAGCTTATAACTGCCTTTAACAAACAGGCCCTTCTCCAGTAAGTGATTTTGTGTTTTCAATGATTTTTCCCATTCTATATCATCTTTCTCCTTTGTTATTTCTTTACTGCGCATTCAGATAAATGAATATGTTAGTGTAATGGTTATGTAAGGAAGAATATATAGCTTCTATATGTTCACTTTTATCGACTCAAGAAGTTCCATTTCACTGAGATTCCAACTACAATTTGTACTCAAATAGGACATGCAGGATTGACAACATAGGAAAAGGAAGAAAGTAAGCTGCTTTCATTGCACTACTTCTATACTTCATATTACGGTATTGAATTGAGCATGCATGATAAGCAATTCCCTGCAGAAGACATAAGCACGAATCAAGGCACACAAGCTAGACCAGTCAATCCGTCCGCATACATACCGGAAAAACGGTTACATATCCGATATCCATTAAAAAAAAAAAACACACACACACACACACGAATGAGAAAGTTTTACATCCGTTTTTGCCAAGAATGTAGTTAATATTTTATGCATCTTAGTAAAACGATAGACGCGTGCTTTTATTAAGCTAGCCAATGGTTTGTATTATATCAATCCAAAATGCTGTGATACCCGAAATAGTGCTTTCGGGTGAATTATGCGGCTAATTTGACCTCTTTTCATTTGTGTGTGACAGCAACTTATGGGCATTTGGAAAGTAAATTTACACAAGTACTCCATGAATTGGGTAAGAAGGGTAACTTTGGGTGTTTCGGGTTTCTATTTTCTTCGGGTAATGTAGCAGTATTCTATATCAATATATTGCATATTAATTGTTTTAAACTATTTATTATCATTTTCTTTTTCACACTTTTATAATTAATGGGATTGGAAAATTATGCTAAACCTATTTGAGCCTTTGGAACGAGATGAACATTAGAAGAGATATGAAGGCCGAACTTTGATGTCTGATCTATCTCAACAAAGTGTGAAAATGAGATCCGGAACAATATAGAGCAGATTTAAAATACACACATCTGCGATGAGAAGTCTGATGCACTTAGAAAGTCACTACCATTAATTGAAATTGCATTATGTGAAAATCCAAAGTAGTCCATTATTTGTGTGTGGTTGCATGAAATGGATCAACGAATGAAACTTGTAGAGATCCGTGTACCTATTCCATACAAGTGGATGTATAAAAATACCAAAGAAATTGTTAATTCTTGACCCCTTAACATGCAAATTGGGTGATGTTACAGGCAACCGGATCTTAGGAAAAAGGGTTGTATTTGGAAACACATTTTATTATTACAAAACAAGTACAAACGCAAAGGTGATACTTATCGTTAACAGAATATCATTGAAAATATCCACGTTGCAAAACAAAAAAATCATACCTACTAAGAGCATCTATTTTGCAATAAAAAATTACAATCTCACCATTTACGAAATGTAATTCCAAGTTTTCTCCAAAAGTTTTATTTTCGGGCATCTGCTGAACAAACTTCTAAAGCTCAAGCGTCTGTTCAACAAGCGTCTGGTTTGTGGTGCTGTTTGAACAGATGTTTTGTATTCGGGTGCCTGTTCAAATGCTGCATATGCCAATTACGTTTTTGTAATCAAATCCACTGAATTTTGAACCGATTACAAAATATCTACTCTGTTGGGGATGAAAATGAATGTATATATTACGTTTTTTAATTTTTAACTTTTGTCGGAGATGCTCTAAGAACAGTTTTTTCTCTCTTTCCAAATCAAGGGTTATAGTATATTTTTTAATAAATAGTATATTGTATAGTCCATTTAGGTGACTAAAAGCATAGAAATAGGGTAAATTTTGCAAAGAATATGATGATGATTGGATCACACATTCAAAAAGGTACCAAATACCAACAATCATGCATACTATAAACAGTTGTACATAAGCAGGGGCACACAGAACTCGAAATACATACAAACAAACAGACACGAACAAAAAAAGAAATAAAAAAAGAAGCTGATAACGATTACAACACACCTGTAAAATGTATCATATTCCAATAATCATGCATACCAAAAACAAAGTAGGACATAAAATGGGATACGACGAAGAATCGTATAAAACACATGCACAAACACACAAACATAAAACACAAATATACACACATATGTGCGTTAGGATTGTCTTGCATGTTGTTAAGGAGGGTTGATGGTTTGGATGCAAAAGTCCCACACCACGAAATAAATTAGAGGAGGCAAGTACTAATATGGTTGGTTGACACGTAATATAAGGGACTTCCTTTATTACAAAGATGAGTGTGCCAACTCATATGTGTGCGCCCCACGCAGAAAGGAGGAGAACTTTGTTCCGACCGTCATTACATAACAGTGGTATCATATCCGAAGGTTACAGACTGGGATATGCAAGCAAGACAATGCTCTCAAAAGATACTCCTAGGATGCGAGTCAAGGTGGAGATTGTTAGAATTATCTCGCATGTTATTAAGAAGGAATGATGGCTTGGATGTAAAAGTCCTACATCATGAAATAAATTAGAGAAGACAAGTACAAATTTGGGTTGGTTGACATGTAATATCAGGGACTTCTTTTATTACAAGGATGTGTGTAACTCATATGCGTGCGCCTTATGTTGAAGTAAGGAGGCTTTGTTCCGACCGTCATTACATAACAGTGGTATTAAAGGTGAAAGCCACGGACTGGGCTATGCAGGCAAGACAATGCTCTCAAAAGATACTCGTATGATGTGAGTTAATGAGGAGACTGTTAGAATTGTCTCGCATGTTGTTAAGGTTGGAATGACGGTTTGAATAAATAGTCTCACATCACGAAAAAATTTGATGAAGTGAAGTACAAATATGAGTTGATCGGCACGTAACAATAGAGATTCTTTTGTTACAAGGATGTGCATGTCAACCCATATGCGTGCACCCTATACTGGAAAGAGGGGCTTAGTTTCGACCGTCGTTACATAACAGTGGTCTCAGAGCCGAAGGTTACGAACTGGGACATGCAAGCAAGACAGTGCTTTCAAAAGATACTCGTAGGATGTGAGTCAAGAGGGAGACTGTTAGGATTGTCTCACATGTTGTTAAAGATGAATGATGGTTTGGGTGCAAAGTCCCACATCACGAAATAAATTAGAGGAAACAAGTACAAATATGAGTTGGTAGGCACTTAACATTAGGGATTCCTTTTGTTACAAGGATGTACATGACAACTCATATGTGTGTGCCTTACGCAGAAAGAAGGGGTCTTTGTTCCGATCGTCATTACATAACAATGTATGCCTGTGTGCTTGTATAATAAGAACTTCTTCCACGGTTCAAGAACCGTAATATTACAATTCGTAATATATGGTTCATTATTCAGTATTCGAACCAACAGACGGGCGCTGATCTAATCAATGCCCTTGATAGGGAACATATTAAATCCACGTTTAGCCATTAAGCACTGTTTTAGACAACGTCTTATCATCCGAGATAGGGCGCTATTAAATAGCGTCCTACCGGTCATTTTCTGTTGTCACCCTCATAAATTGTGTTTTAATTTTTTTAATCGAATATCACGTTGAGATGTCGCCTTTGTGTCACTATATAATCGCTAAACGGACCCGTCCGACCATAAATAGACGAGATAGCTGGTCCTCTGCACATCCCCTGTGCCTGAGACGACGATATTCAATCTAAGGATTCTCCATGAGTTACCTAAGGGTTTCTCCTACTGTATGTTCATAGCTCTCGACATAGTTGAGGTATGATTTCTGAATTTAACATAATTTGTAGTGTATGGCTTAATTATCTACCACATTACGTAGTCAGTTCGTAGTGTTATTTTATAGTATAATAACCAAGAACAAATGTTTTTTTACTAGTCTTGCTACCTCTGCCTTCTTGGCAGTTGATCGAGGTGTATTACACGTATGTTGGACGTAGTCCCTGAGGGTTTTCGAGAGATAGACCATGGACTAGGCCATTGGGACATTTCTTAGAGATTATATCTGCCCAGTCCTTTGACCGGCAACTGCTAGGTGCCTCGGTCTTTTTTATATAGAAAAACAGACACACACACACACAAATATATATATATATATATATTGAAAGCAAAAATGTGTGGTCTTCTAAAAAGAAGAGAGCGCGCACACACACACACATATATAAAGAAAAATATAGTCTACAAAAACATCCTACATGCCTGACAGGTAACCAAAACAGTATAAAACTACTCAAGTCATGACTATATGTATGTATAGAATGGTAGATAGATGAGCTCCAGATAAATCACTCCCCATCATACTTCAAAATCGAGTTCCGGCATGGTCACCACCCGATAGTGAAGTATATCTACTCCTACACAATACACTAGTTTCTCCAAACAAAAATATACAAATACATGTGATCAGAAACATCAAAAATACTCTCTAGAACTGCACTCTAATGAGTTCCACAGCATATACCAACTACACTCTAAATCAGCTCTGCAAAAAGCTCTTCAGCTTAAATCAACTACTTGTGACCTGAAAGAGACTAGTCAACCATAAACTACCTTCTCTCTCTCTCTCTCACACACACACACACATATATATATATATATATATATATATACATATATATATATATATATGTATATATATATGTGTGTGTGTGTGTGTGTGTGAAAATGAAAGAAAACCATAGAAAAAAGGAGACAAGTGAAAAAACTCATTAAATCAGATAACAATAAAAAGAATACAAATTCTATTATGACTAAAATACTAATTTATTCTAATAAACAAACTCAAATTAATTTTAACCTTAATCATATATCTCTCAAATATAGTATCCCTATATAACTTATAGTGAGGGTTAGACATTCAATGCAGACTAAAAGTAACAATCCTAATGATTAATTCATCTATAGAAACAAAATTAGATTGAATCATACTCTGATTTCTTTCAAACCAAATAAACCAACTAATAGTAGTAACTAAAGAATCTAGCACATATCTATGTTTGAAATTAAAATCAAATCTAAATAATTCCAATAATAATCACAGTTTCTAAAAGTATTGAAGCAGTAAGAAACAAAAATTCTTAAAACCAAGTTTAAATTATAATAGGTTTTATTACAAAAGAAAAATAAATGATCAACACTCTCATCCAATATACTACAAAAAACAATACTTAACATCAAAAATAATATTTTTCTTTTTTAATTGCTCAACCATATTAAGTTTCTTATGAATAATCAACCACATAAGAAATTTTTCTTTAGGCAGAGAATTAATCTTTCTACTCAGTTATCAAAATAAGAGGCCAAACTTTCTACTCAGTTATCAAAATGAAAAGAAAAAAAAAAGCAATAAAATCAGAAAGGAAAGCAACATTAGGGTCCCATAAATGGATATTTAGGACACAGGAAGACAAAAATGTAAGATGGTATCATTCCATGTTTTAAGACAATGATAAAATATGAGAGGACAAAGCTTTAAGAAAGATGCATCCAAGCATACCGAGTAAATAATAAATGTGATGCGAATATAAAGAAGAAAGGAGACAGGAAGACTCACATGGCTTTGGTAAGAGTTTCATACTTTGCAGGCAACAGTCAATATGAATACCGAGTGGTAGGATCAAATGGCTCTGCATAAAGTTGTAATGCCTGTCAAGAGCAAAGTACAATTTATTCAGTATTTTTACATTCCATTCACCATTGCATTCTATTAGCCCTCTTTTTGGCAAGAGTCCCAACGGGCTAAACCGAAGCCCAAAGCGCGACTAACCGAGCTACAGAAAGCACCACAAGATAATAAGGTCGCCTAAGTCACCAGTCGACCTATCTCCCGCACGAACAGAAGAAGGCCCGCTCCTTCAAAGGGTCGCACTCTCAAGCTGAAGATCTTCCTTCCAGATATCTCGCCTTGACCGATTATCTCGCCTTGACCGATTATCTCGCCTTGACCGATTATCTCGCCTTGACCGATTATCTCACCTTGACCGATTATCTTGCCTTGGCCGATTATCTCGGAATAGTTTGGAAACCGCCTACAGTCACCGAATATACTGACTTTTGAGGCAATGGATACGGTCAAACCATATCCGGACAAAGCTCAACTTTTGATATGCCTTCCAATGGACGCCACGTCTGCCACAGAATCCGAGGGCACTATTTATGAACATTTGAACCCATCAGCAGCCGAAAGTCCGGCCAATCATCGAAAGCCACGTGTTCGAGCTTTCCCGAAATGGCCGGATAATATTGCAGTAGCCCAAGCCATTATTTTCACCTATAAATACCTCTAAACCTAAAGAGGAAAGGGATCGGTTTTTCTTTGGCAAAGATAGCTTCCATAAGCTTTTCACCATTACTCTTCTCCATCATCATTCTCTTTCTCTTCTTCAATTAGAAAAAGCATTGTATTTGTAATCCAAAAAAGATATATGACATATAAAGTGGACGTAGGCACTGACTTTGCCGAACCACTATAAAAATTCTGTGTGTGCTCTTCCCTTTTTTCTTATTGCTTTCTGCATTTTTTATCTTATATCGTGTGTTGCTCACGCGATTGGGGGTTGGCCGTCATTAGTGACCAACTTTTGACGTCAACACTTTGGCACGCCAGGAAGGGGAAGCGCACCGATACGGCCATCGAGCCTCTGCTTGTTTCAGATCATGGCGAACAAACGAAAGAAAGATGCAACTTCCTCTCGTCCCTCGGGCACCAACGCAGCCGAGACAGATGCTGCGGAAGTAAGTCACGAAGCTTCCTCTCATGATGATCAGCCTCAATTTCTTACCCAGGACGACCTGGATAAAATTATGACCGAGTTCCGAGATCGCATGGCATCTCAGGGAAAACTCCTCGAACAACAACAGTCAATGGAGCACCTTCTCAGTCGACTGGGTGCGGGGTTGAACGCTTCAACATCAATTCCTCCACCAAACGAAGCTGGAGCAATGACTGATCTTCGGTCTGCACAGAATCAGGCTACTGATCGGCCTACACCTTTATTTCATCCTGGTTTGGTCCCACCAACCAATGCTTCACAGCCAGGAGTATCGCTTCCAGCGACCGGCGCAGTTATGGCAGCAGAATCTCAGGAGGCGGGCGATCATGATCTAGGTCGTCTGGCAAATTTTCCTCCGCTCCTTGGAACATCTCGACCTGTCGGATCAGTCGAGCTACCACCGGGTCCCTCAGCATCAATGCCATGCCCATTACAACCCGTGATCTTACCACAGACCAGTTTAACCACTCTTCCCCTTCAACCAAGAGCTGGTGCATCCTTCCCTTCGAACGAGGACAACCAGCCCGCTGCACCGACCCTTGCAACTGCGGAAGAGAATGTTACCGTAGACCCTCCTAACCTCGCTTCAAACGGGGGCAATCTTGGGCTCCGAACATCACATGCTATGCTAGATCGGCCAGGACCCTCGGAACTGGGAATGGGTCGACACACAACTCATCTGGTTCCAGAGGGGCCATTCTCCCCAGAACCAGTCGCCAGATCTCACCTTCACTCACACCTTCACTCAAGTCTCGGCGGTCGAGCTCAGCCAACGGTCACCCTTCCGAGCATGCTTTTGCCAAATCCTCGAACAGAACTCCCTCAGGATGCGGAATTGAGTTCATGGCAACGACTCCTCGGAGATGGGAGTCAGCTCGCAAGCATCGTCCGACGCTTCACTTGGGGCAATTCTTCGCAGCAAGACATAGACAATGTCAATCGCAGCCCCTTCACCAGAGAAATCAGAAATTCTCGGAATCCTCCAGACTTCAGGTTTCCGGCTATCGAGCCATACAACGGTCGCACTGACCCGACCATTCATCTCATGCGATACATGCGACATATGGAAGTACTTGGCGCATCGACCGGTTTCATGGCTAAGTGCTTCCCTCTCTTTCTCACAGATATAGCCGGTATGTGGTTTCGGTAGCTCACAACAGAGTCGATCAGCAGCTGGAACACCCTAGTCACCCGTTTCATCGAGCAATTCCGAGTGCACATCTCTCGACCGAAAAGTGTCATGTTCCTGTCTACCATCAAACAGCGATCCGGAGAGACGCTAAGATCCTTCCTCGAAAGATTCAACGCGGCCGTAGCATCAGTTGATCGGCCCGAGCCATCAATGGTACTTATGGCCGCCATCGCAGGAGTTCAAAATCGATTGGAATTCTCCTTCTCTCTAACTCGAGATCCTCCCAAGGACATCGATGACTTTTATTCTGAAGCCGAGCAATTCCTCCGACAAGAAGATGCCAGCTTGGAAATGGAGAGCCTTGAAGTTCTGGTAGCCAAACAACAAGGTCCATTCGAGGGCAACGACCAGAATAAAGGAAGAGGAAAAGCCCCAGAGAACAACGAGCGCCATGTTCGGCCTAGGAGTGAAAACAAATATGATCACTACACTGAGCTCAATTCCCCCTTGCTCGATATCTATTTCGATATGCACGAGTCCTTTCCCACTCCAAAACCGCCTCGACGAGAGCCGACCCAGATGGAACTCGACTCTGGCAGGCATTGAATATTCCACAACGTAGCTGGACATAATACAAACGACTGCCGACATCTGCGCGACCTCATCGAAGGACGGATCAGAAAAGGGGAACTCGCTGAATATGTTAAAAATCACGCCTCGGCCATGCCACCGCAATCCTCTGCCCAAGCTCCTCAGGCTGGTCCGCGAGCTCCTCGAGATGGAAGGGACCCTGAGACTAGCACCCGTGGCATTATTATAAATTAAGAATTTGTTTTTTCTCTTAATGCATTTCTTTTTAGTAATAAAGGCACCTCGATATACCTGTATATAGCTCTAAGACATGTTCCGGGATTGATGGTGGCCCTCTTTGAATTTCTTTGTTTCTTGTTATGAATTTCCTTTAGCATACGTGAATTGTCTAAAGATCTCTAAGCCGGACATGGGAATTGCCTGCCCCTTCTTTATATATACCACATGGTTAGCACGAACGCTTACTATCCGCTTAAACCCCTTTAGACAAGGGAGACTCTGTTTTAAGCATACTCTTCCTCATGAAATACTTATAACTCGCAGAAAATACTAACCTAAAATGAGTTGAGCATAAAAAAAACACTTGCACTAAGCCGAGTATGTTTAGTGCTCGCCACTTTCGTAAGCCGAACCAGGTTAGCGTTCGCCACCAAGCCGAGTATGTTTAATGCTCGCCACTTTCGTAAGCCGAACCAGATTAGCGTTCGCCACCAAGCCGAGTATGGTTAATACTCGCCACCAAGCCAGACATGGATAATGTCTGCCATCCTCTAAGCCAAGTGAACTAAAATGCTCGACCCAAACTCTGTTTTGTTTTATATTCACAGGAATCCTTATGCACAAGATAGTTACCGCATCAGCCTTAATACGGATCCCCGATAATTGTCGGTTTTCTAGCCTTAATACGACCTAGAACGGTCGTCGGATTTCTGGCTTTAATACAGTATCGGGACCGTCGGTTTTCTGGCCTCAATATGGTTTGGCATAACCATTGCAAATCGAGCGTTTGTGCTCCGTCTCAGGTTTCAGAACACACCTCCCTCTACCGATGAAGATATATTCTGATGGGCAAAGTGTTAGCCCTCTTTTTGGCAAGAGTCCCAACGGGCTGAACCGAAGCCCAAAGCGCGACTAACCGAGCTACAGAAAGTACCACAAGATAATAAGGTCGCCTAAGTCACCAGTCGACCTATCTCCCGCACGAACAGAAGAAGGCCCGCTCCTTCAAAGGGTCGCACTCTCTAGCTGAAGATCTTCCTTCCAGATATCTCGCCTTGACCGATTATCTCACCTTGACCGATTATCTCGCCTTGACCGATTATCTCGCCTTGGCCGATTATCTCGGAATAGTTTGGAAACCGCCTACAGTCACCGAATATCCCGACTTTTGAGCCAATGGATACGGTCAAATCATATCCGGACAAAGCTCAACTTTTGATATGCCTTCCAATGGACACCATGTCTGCCACAGAATCCGAGGGCACTATTTATGAACATTTGAACCCATCAGCAGCCGAAAGTCCGGCCAATCATCGGAAGCCACATGTCCGAGCTTTCCCGAAATGGCCGGATAATATTGCAGCAGCCCAAGCCATTATTTTCACCTATAAATACCTCTAAACCTAAAGAGGAAAGGGATCGGTTTTTCTTTGGCAAAGATAGCTTCCATAAGCTTTTCACCATTACTCTTCTCCATCATCATTCTCTTTCTCTTCTTCAATTAGAAAAAGCATTGTATTTGTAATCCAAAAAAGATATATGACATATAAAGTGGACGTAGGCACTGACTTTGCCGAACCACTATAAAAATTCTGTGTGTGCTCTTCCCTTTTTTCTTATTGCTTTCTGCATTTTTTATCTTATACCGTGTGTTGCTCACGCGATTGGGGGTTGGCCGTCATTAGTGACCAACTTTTGACGTCAACACATTCACTACTTAAAGAAGCTAGTATCCTAGCCCTTTATGTTGGGCTGTCAACGGATACTTTCGGATACGGATAGTGCCACATCCGTATCCGCATCCGAAACCAATTTCGGATATCGGATATCCGCATTAGCAGATATGGACGGATATCGGATAATTATCCGCCCCGCCAACAATCGATAAATCAATGAATATAAATGAATTAATTTAGCATAATATTAAGCTTTTTCAACCTAATTGATTACTAAAGTGCTAAAAATAAATAAATATGATGATAATATATAATTTTGAGCAATTAACATGTGTTTAGTAGACTTCTAATTTTGCAAATTAATAAATTAGCATGTTTAATCAAACCGACCGTTATGGAGGTTTGCCTACCGTGGGATCAAATCAATTTTCGTCTGAAGCCAAAAAAATGCGGTCCCTATTTCACAAAATATTTCCCCGTCTCTGTAAAATCACGATCTCCCCGCAACTTCTTCCTCATATCTCGTTCTTCTCCGATTTCTCCAAATATATTCCCAAATCTCGCCGCAAAATTTACGTTCTCCCCGACCCTCCAAAATTATTATCTCGCCGAATCTTCTCTTCACATCTCATTCCTCTCCGATTTCTCCCAATATATTCCCAAATCTCGCAGCAAGATTTTCGTTTCAACTTGCTTATTTATAAAAACGGAGAAGAGCGATGTTTTTTATCCATCAATTTGCTTGAATCGATTTGCTTGAACCAATTCATCGCTTCAAATAAGGTACGTCTTTTTAAATTTTTACTTGTTTGAATCAATTCATTTTTTCTATTTATCATATCTGCAAGTTTCCTTTTATTTGTTTGAATCGTTTTTTTAATCAATTCGTTTTTCCTTTTCATCCGAACTACAGCATGTGAAGTTTCCTTTAATTTGTTTGAACTTTTTTTTATTTGTTTGAATTATTATTTTTAAGTAAAGACATTTGATTCTAATAAGCTCTGTAAATCATTTATAAATGTAAATGTATACCGTAAATATCTTCACATTTCACTTCAGATACAGTATATCTATCAATCTTTTTCCAAGTGATATGTAATGGGTTTATAATTATATGCTGATTTATCTGTATACCAATATAGGCATACCACTGTAATTTTACCAAATGATGGCTGGACTTTCTTAAGGCACATGCAAAAGTATACAATACAGACTTTCTTCTTTGTTTTATTATTATGTATAAAAAAAATCTACAATCAGAGATCACTTAAGAAAATTAATCATAAACAAGTCTGATGAGCTTGTTGTCCTTTTTGTTAAATCTGAAATCACTTAAGCATTAGCAGAACAATATTTTGCATTAACCAAATATGAACTTCTTATTTAATTTAATACTAACTGCTGCCTTTTATCAAACCGACCGTACCAATCTCATATGTTATATCGAACAGTACCTTGCTCAAATTCTCATCTGACCTTAATCCATTTTTACTAAGAGAAAAGGCCTATCGGGTATGCATGTCACTATATATATTTATTGTTAACTTTATAACCTTTTAATTTGAAGTTCATCATTTTATTTTACGCTGTGCAGACCATATATTCTTGCAATCATGCGTTTGAATTCAAATTAGTATTATCTATGATTTCCACTGTGCTCATTGTTATTTCTTCTTCATCTTGTTTCATAACTTTACATTTTTGATTCATTATGTTTTTATTTTTTAAAATTAGGAGATATGACTCAAAATGCGCAACAAATTGATTTGAATGCATTGCCCTCATCTACTGATGACGAGTTACCATTTCAAGAAGATATCAGTCAAATTACAGAGGTGCCAGCATCATAGTTTGTCCGTCAAACGGTTGAATTTTAATCTTTTTTCAGATTTTCGCAATGCGTTTTTATCATGTTGTTTTTGTTTAAATAAATTTGTTATGTTGTTATAAATGATAAATGAAGTCAAATCTGATTCTTGATTTTTTTTACTTTTCAGGCAGGTATAAAGCATGATACAAATTACATTGATTTGAATGTTATGCCTTCATCTGACAATGACAATGGCCAACCATTAGATAATAATTCATATTGCCAAGTCACTCTGAAAAAAACACAGCCTAGAGATCAAGGTTACTCCTTCAACATTAGTTATCATTAAATATTTTGTGTTGAACATTCAAATTACTAGAATTAACATTAAATTGTCTATCAATTGTGATATTTATAAATTAATATTTGCACGTGTAGATGATATGCATAATATTGATTTAAATGCATTTCCCTTGCTAAACAATAACGGAAAAGATGATGAATGGATCAACCATATGCAAGACGTCCATGCAAGAATCAGTTTAGCTATGCAGGTTTTCTTTGCTTAAATTTGTAACTTTTAAAATATAATGTCAAATTTTAGCATAAGAACTTGTGTTTTGGTCTTTTAATTCAAATATTATTATATGGTATTAAAAATACTAAATTTAAATTATAAACATATATCGCAGGATGAAATAAACAAACCTACGACTAGAGAGGAGCCTTGGTCACATTTGAATGCTTTATATGTTGATTCCAATTCTTTTAAAGGAACTTTTAATACATCCAAAAGGTTAAAAGCGTCCGCTCCATCTTGTTCCAATATATGTGATATTTTTGATGATTCTTTTGGTGCTTTTGGTCCATTTGATTTTTCATGTACTTCGGAGAGGTATATTATTTTGCATTTAGCTTAAATGTTATAATGGTTGATTAAAAGTACTACTTTGAGAAACTAGCTAATATAAGAAAATTTTTGTATAACAGAGACTTGTCGATGTTTAAAAAATACGATGAAATCATGGATAAATATAGAAGAAATCGTACATCTACCCAACGAGCGAGACGTTCGAGTCAAACAATTGAAGGGAAACAACGTAGAAAAGCAATTGATGCTGCACGACATAAAGAATTTAGAGCTGCTCGTAAAAACTCAAACATGATTAATAGTTCATCTCCCATTTCAAAAGTTAACAATGCTCAGAAATTTAGAAGCTCATGTCAAAATATTCAATGGAAAAATTGTCAAGCTTGCTCTCGATTTTTTCCAGATCTAACCATTTCACCAACTTCTTGTTCTGATTGTGGCACGGATAAACCACAACATGGTCTTCCATATTTGTTCAGTTCTTAAAATTTGATGGAACCTGGATCTGTTTCGCCTGTATTATCTTGTCTAACAAGTTTGGAACAAATATTAATTGCACGTATTCATCCAGTTTTGTCAGTTTATCGTTTTAAAGGACAACAATATAAATATAGTGGAAATATTATTAATTTCCCTCAAGATATCAATGCAATCGCATGTTCTCTTCCTTTCGGGTTGGAAAATTTATCCGCAATATTAATTGTCAACAGAACTGGAACACACGAAAGTAAGGAATTTCGAGTAAGACGTGAGCATGTAAGACAAGCACTACTCTGGCTTAAAACACATAATATTTATTACTCTGATGTGCAAATTAATGAAATATCTCTTAATGAGCTACCATTTGATGGTGTGCCCTCTACCCTTCCTTATATTCCAGATAATTCCCAGATAATTTCAACACAATATTCTTATGATGAAGCACGAGGACCACCGGAGTTTGAAAATGAAGTTACATGCATTGATGAATTTGAGATATCAGGCACTGTCACATCTTCGGTACAACCAAATCAGCAAGCCCACAATTTATCTCTTTTAGAAAATCAAGAAAAGCATGGAACAATTGTTCAAATGTTGATCTCATCAAATGCTATTGATGAGTTTAATACTCCTGGGTATATCTCCATGGCATTTCCATCATTGTTTCCATTAGGAAGTGTTGATTTGAGACAAGCTCGACCAAGAAAAATTAGGCCTTTACAATATTTTCAATATCTTATGAAATATCATGATCAGAGATTTGCAAAAGATCCAAGATTTCGATACTTTGCTTATAATTCAATTAGTAGATGGCGTGCCCTTGATATTGGTAATATTTACGTACAGAAAAATCCAGAGGATAGAGACCTGTCAATTCAAGACATCTGTGAAATGTTAAAATCAGGAGATAAACAGTTGTCTCAGCGTATTTCTTACTTCGCAAAAGGCATCCGTGGAAGCCGTTCTTATTGGTCAGCAAGGTTAAAAGAGTTAACCGCAATGGTAAAACAATTAGGAGCTCCAACAATATTTTTCACTTTAAGTTCAGTGGATATGCAATGGCCAGAACTTTATAAACTTCTCACCAGACAAATGAATTGGAAAATTTGAATCTCTATGAGAAAAGAAAAAGAAAGGCTCAATTACTAAATGAAAATCCACTTATCGCTGCATGGTTTTTTCAAACAAGGGTTCATATGTTCATAAAAGATTTCTTAACACCAGAGTTTTCAGCGATTGACTTTTGGTACAGATTTGAATGGCAAAATCGCGGAAGTGGACATATTCATGGCTTCCTCTGGTTCAAGGATGCACCGAACTTATCATATGTTGGTGAAAATTTATCAGAGAATTCTATAATAATTGAATATTTTGATCGTCTTGTTTGTACAATAAATCCTAATATGGGTGAATCGTTAAATGCACAAGAACATCCTTGCGCACGGGTTATTCCGACTGATGCAAATTTAGATGCTGACGACGATGATTATGCAAATTTGATAAATTGGGTTATGCGTCATTCTAGGTGTGGAAATTATTGTTTGCGATTGCACAAGACAACCAAGCAAATGACATGTCGGTTTAAATATCCATTTGATGTCATTCCACAATCTAAAATTGTAGAAGATCCTCCAAATAGTAAAAAATTTCGTTTTATCTCAAAACGTAATGACCCTTTGGTATGCTCCCATAATAGGAAAGTACTTCAGGTTTGGCGTGCTAATATTGATTGGTCTCCGGTGTTATCCGTTCATGCCGTGGTAAATTATATTGGAAAATATGCAGCTAAATCTGAACCAGTATCAAAGATGTTTATAGATACATTCAGATCAATAGTAGAAAACGTTCATAAACGATGCAAAACATCTACCTCCGCAATAAAGAAACTTCTTCTTAAGACTGTATCTGAAAGAGACATTTATGCACAGGAAGTGTGTCATCTTCTAATGTCATATCATTTAGTACGTTCATCCAGAACAATAGTGCAGCTTACTGTAAGCGAGAAAAGCATGTTGTCAACAGTGATCAAACGTCGAAATACTACAGCGGACGAAGATATGGTAGAATCTGATCCAAATTTTAATATGAGATATATGGATCGACCACCCGAGCATGAAAATCTTTCACTGTTTGATATGGCAAAAAAAATCCGCTTTTATAATAAAGGTTGGCATAAATTACGAATAGAGGCAGTGGTACGAATAATACCAGAACTAAAGAGCAATATTCCACCATTTAGTGAAAATTGGGAGTTTTTTTGCGAACAACAGGTAATACAAATTTAATTTAATTTTCTTACTATTGTCGATTGCATTAAAATTTCAGAAGATTGTTTTTGTAAATACAACAGTTTTTCATTTTCAAAGTTACTTTAACTATATAGCCTTTAATACCTTGATTGTTGAAATAATACATTTTTCTATAATAATTGTTATAACCTTTGGATTTCGTACAACTAATCAAACTTACTAATATAGGTGTTGCTACACCATCATTATCGAAATCTAAATGAAGCAAAAGGAAACTTTGATACTTGGTCTGATAGATATATTAATCTGGGTTTGATTCAATCTCAGTCACTTCCAGATGCCGTAGAAGATGAATTTGAAATCAATAACGATGTAAACGACATTGAAGAAAATGAACAAGAGGAATGGATGATGGTGTCGGCAATGTGACCTTCATTTGTTCCATAACAGGAGGTGGAAATAGGTTTACGCGATTTCGATACCTCATATAATTGGAATGAATCACTTCACCGATATCCTAATATAGAAACCGAACGTAATTTTATACATACCAATTTACGTTCTGTTCTTGATTCTACAAATGACCGCATAAATGGTTCCATTCTCGTTCCTTTAGAAAGGTTGTCTGAAAATCAACAAACTGCACATGATATGATATGTAAATCCATAATAGCTGGAAAATCAATTCGAATGATTATATGCGGTGGAGCTGGTTTAGGGAAATCAACTCTTATAAATGCTATTGTTCATACGATTGTTACTCATTTTGGAAATAGTAAAGCAGTTCATATAATGGCTCCGACTGGAGTTGCTGCATTCAACATTGGTGGTAGCACTATACATCATGAACTTTCAATCTCTACAGAAAGGAAGTCTTCCTATAAAGAAATTTCAGGGGAGCAATGTCGTCGCATGCAAGATGATTTTGAAGATACCAAGTTGATTATAATTGATGAATATAGCATGCTCGGTAGAACAATGATTGCAAATATTGATTTACGATGTCGTGATATTTTTTCAGATAATGACATATTCGGCGGTGTATCAATTGTGTTAGTCGGTGATATGAGACAACTACCTCATGTGTGTGATAGTCCGTTATACATGAAAGGTGGGAATCTGATGCAACAACGTGGCGAGCTTGCTTATATGAGTTTCAATAAGTGTTTAAGGCTATCTTATATATTTCGTCAAGACGGAGATGATCAAGCGCGTTTTCGAGAGGCTTTAGAAAGATTGAGCAGAGGTGCTTCTATTATAGACGATTGGGAACTTTTCAAAACTAGAGATTGGCTTACATTATCTGAAGATGTCAAGGAAAATTTTAGAAATGCTCTTTATCTTTTTCCAACAAGAATGACAGCTAATGAACATAACAAAAATCATTTGATTAAACTTAGAAAACCCATTGCTCGCATTTCTTCTTTAAACAATTGTGAAACAACATCTACTGCTTCTACAGATGATGCAAAGGGTTTAGAAAAATGTATTTATCTCTCTGTAGGTGCTCGAGTGATGCTGCAATCTAATCTTTCAGTTCAAAATGGGTTGGTTAATGGTGCTATGGGTACTGTTGTGGATATCGTGTATTCTCGATCAACAAGCTTAATAGTCTAGTCACAATATATAACAGAAACCAATGAATTATCGATATTCTATTTTTTTCTACACTTAAGTCTTTTTCAGTTTTCACCAATTTTGTCTCTGTCATACTTTGCCTGCTTTTACAATAAATTAAATTGAAATGAATACACTTTACTAATGTATAAGGATCAGCTTTATGATTCAAGTATGTGTACTGTGTGTGCGCTAAAATTATCAGCTCTTTAAACTTGATGTAATGTACGGCTAAATTATGCCTACCCTATGCTTAAAACCCTCTAGTATAAGCAACTACTTGGATGAAGGTAAAAATTTGAGTATAGTGTTATGTAAAAGAAACAAAAGTTGTCGGATCTCCATCATTTAAATCTTGAATCTATGCATGTATTTCATATAGCAAAACTTATGATGTACACTTGATTATTAAGAGAGTAAAAGATAAAATGGTTGTAAAAACAAATGAAAAATGATGTGCATAGCCAGTGATCTTTAACACCTACCAGTAATTCAAATGAACTACTACATATTTTGTGCTATTGTTTTCATCATTTACAGCGAATGGTAAAAGGAATAGGGATAGAAAACCACGAACAATGCCTAATAATCAACATGTTGTGTTCATGAAGCATTATAAATAACCCGACCGATGCCCTGTAATAATGGATTAAAGTTGAAGCATGTTATATATTTTCCTTCTATATGTAACTATAAATCATCTGTAGTAATTTCATAATAGTGCTATATGATGATCGCATATAAACTCTATTATTTGATAGTATGTTTTTTGTTAATTATGGTGATATCTATGCATTTGTGTAATAATCATTGGTTACCATAATAATACACAGCAATAAAAAAATACTCAATTTGATTCGTTGTTTTTAATTATCTACCAATCTTATGTTTTTTGTTCTTATTTATTTTTTATGAATTGGTGTTGAGCCCAAAATCAATGGCTTTTAAAAAAAATAATCAACCGAACAGTAGTAAAAATGAAGTATGCTCTAGATATTGGTATTGCATGCCTATAATCAACATAAATGAATTTGTACTGTCATTAATATGTATTTCAGAGCTGTGGGGTATCAGGTTATCATAAATGGATATTTTTGATTGTTTAACTATCATAACAATAACCATTAAAAACAATTCATCTCTTAACATATTTACTATCTTGGCATTAAGGTGGATGGTGCACTGTTTCAAGGGATAAACATAGGAATACAGACTTAGCGATGGTGGAGTCAAAAGGAAAAGGCTGGGAAAAGACAAAGAAGGTCCCAAACATCAAGTATCCGCAGACCATATTGGTGGTATATAGGTTGAATGAGAATTAAAGAAAAATGAAAACAACCTTGCAATTTATGATCATGAGAGTAACCTTGACTAGACGTCTATCAATTGTAAGTTTACTATGTTTCCTTAATTTTTAAGCTTCACATTGGCTTATCAAAGTTTTTTTATATAGATTTCACATGTTAAACTAACATGTGATTTGTCTGTTTATATTTTATTAAATTAGATCTTAACTAATAGCTAAGCAAGTAAAAAAGCAGGTCTGAATGGTGAAACCAGCATCTATCATGTTTAAGCTTTTCTTATACCTTTGAACAATAAATTAGAAATAAACATGATGGAATTTATAAATGTATATATCCATCGGCAGGTAAAATGATTCAAAAGGAGAGCTTGGAACTTTTCTTGGAAGCCTTTGAATCATATGAGCATTCCATGTACAGTTGGGTCCTGCATTTCCATTATTGCAGTCGTTTATTTCCCATACAAAGGAGAAACACCCATTGCATATAATACAAAGGACACGTTCTGATCTTCCTGATCCAAGTTATTCAGTGGTTCTATTTTTTCCTTATTGCTTTTTAAAAAGCTTAGTATGTAATTAGCATAATCAAGGTTTATATTCCAGAAGGATTTATTAATGAAAAAAAAAACAATAATCTTACATAAACTGAAATTATGAATTCAACCGCAGGCCTTATACCTCATCCCGCTGCCAAATGCGAGCATCCGCCTCTGAATACCTGATGCTGCAGCAGCCTCCGCTCAAATGAATGAGTTGAGAGGAGAATTGCAAACTCATTTATCCAACAGCAATTAGAGGAATGCCTCTCAGGTATCAATTGCAGCAATTTATTTTAGCAAATACAAATTCAAGAGCCGATTCAAATGGGACAGCGTGTCATCGCCTTTCATATTAATGCTTTGCAAAATGGGACAGCGTGTCATCGCCTCTCAGGTATCAATTGCAGCAGAATTTCCTGCATTCATGCTTTGTCCATGTATATCAATGTCTGACCTCATACTCTTTATTTAAGAAGCTTGAAAAGTAGCCGTAAGTTCCAAGTTTATAACTCAGATGACAAGTTCATTAATTTTTTGAACTGGTTGTTTATTAAAGTGATTACTTTGAATGAAGTAGGCATTGAACGTAGTTTATAGTTTGGTAGCAGTCAATATGTTTTCGACGTGAAGTAACATGCTTGAACAACGAAAATAAAACAGTAGAATATACATCGTTGTGTATTTCTTTTTTGCATGAGACAACAAAGATAAAAGAACTACTATTAGATAACTGATCGTGAAATGAAAACATAATAAAATTTGGCTTGTAAATAGCATTAACTCATTACAGACGGGGAAGTTTTTAGTTTTAGGTAGGGGCAAACTGATCGTGAAGATTCATTATTGTTTTATAGGACATGTTTGCTGGAGGATATGAAACAACGGCGACAACCATACAATGGGCAATGGAGGAGCGGGTGAGGAATCCTCTCATGATGAAGAAGGAACAGCAAGAGGTGAGAAAAGCCTGTGAAGGAAAAGAGGGGCTATCAGAAACGGAAGTGTCCAGGAATGATGTTTGGTTTGGCAACTATAGAGTTCACCCTTGCCTTGTTGCTGTTCAACTTTATTTGGGAGCTGCCTTCAGACCTTGAAATGAAGGCCAAGAGAATTGACATGTCTGAGTCTTTCGGATTAGCAACCAGCAAGAAGTTTGATCTTCTGGTTTGTGCAAAATTACCAGGTGCACAGTAACTTCAGTCTATAAATCTGTATTTTTGCAAAATTTGTTCCAAAAAACTGAATGGTCATGTATACGTACATATGTATATATGTGCCACTCTATGATGTATATTGAAAAAAAAATCAAATACTTGCAGGACGATATTGCATAGAATTCTGGAAACTCTAAGAGAATGCTATTCTATAAGCTATTCCATGAGCACGCTATCAAAGTACTTCCAGGTCAAAATACTTAGTGCTTTCACTTTGGGTAAATGCATTAGAGCATGCTTATTAGTTATTACTCATAGGTGTGATGTAATGCATTTACCGTTTTATCTTTTTGTGAATCAAAAGCAATGCCAGCATTGGCGAAATCTTCTTTTGTTTGATGTAAATGTTTTTATTTTGTCATTTTCAATATAGAGATATGCATGGTTAAAGTGTCCAAAACTGTTTTTGGTTTGGAAATCATTTTGTGGAGGAAACAGTTTAGACTGTGAGGATAAAATATTGATTGATGTTGGCCAGTATTTGTTATCATTAATATTAGGTTGTTTTATCATAAAATGCATCTTTTTCCTTTTTCTCACACATTAGATATAAATTATGATTCATATTTTATTGTGTATTATAGAAATTTTTAATATTTTGGTTGTAATTCCGCATACTACAGTCTTATGCATTAATCCACATCTTCTCATTTGTGTTTTTTCCTCATGCCGGCTAGCATGGATTAAAAAAGTCGGGAATAAGGGAATTTTAGTCTAAGTATTTTTCTTTTCATACAAATGAAAATTTGATTTTTAGCAAAATAATAATTATATTTCATTCATACTGTCTACAGATATGACCTTTGGAGAAGCTTTATTACCAAGCTGTTTCATGCGGGTTTCTTTATGTTGCCTTACTTGCTATTGGCTTGGTAAGTGGTATCTACTTCATTCAATTTGGTTGCCTTTAGTCGTTCACACTTACTTCTACATCCATTTTCGTACCTGATATTAATTATTTGGATAGTTTTGCCTCAGGGTTGCAATTGTGCTCTTTTCTTGGTTTGTTAATTGAGATATATTTTTTGTTAACAATTTATTGTTAACAGCATTGAAAATATGATCAGGTGTTCAAGTCTCATTTGAGAAATCTCCAGCAAACCCATCAGCTTTATCAATCACTCATCGACACCAAAAGAGAAGCAATCAATGCATCTTTATTTTGTCCAAGCAAAGAAGAGGAAGGACACATGTTAGTTCCCATTTCAAGTCGGTCAAATGTGATACAGTGAACCAGATGCAAATTCCAGAAGGACTTATTCATTTTCAGTTTAATTTTGATAGTATAAACTTCTGCCAAAAAGAAGGAAGACTGCACTGCACCTTGTAGATTGAGTTATGCTGCATATCTAAGACACAGAAAGCTTCTTTCATCTTTCAGAATATAAGTAATTACCATTTGTAATTGTATACATAATGAATTAAAGAGTATACATAATATTTGAAAGAGAGCTGACGCCTTGGTTTTTTGTGGACAATGCATTGTTGACTTTGTATGTCAGATATGAGCATTATCAGTACGTTTACCTTGAAATTTGGTGATGTTTTGTGTTCACGAAGCCTTTTTCTAAGGCTTTTTATCTACTATATGGTTGGTTTTGGATACTGGCAGACACTACGTATATTTTGGATGCTAGTCGCATGGCTTTGGTCTAATGTGTCTGCATGTGTTTGATTGTAATTGCATGAGCGATGGTGTTGCATTTTTCTTTACTTGTATAGATAGTGGAGTTCACGTTGGCTATGCAGTGGGCTTTAGTTTTTATGTTTTGTGTAAGAGGTAGTTCTGGTTCATGCTTCATTGAGTATGCATGGTGGCTAATTTCTGATAGTTGGTTGTTGATAGCTGGTTGATGATAGTTGGCCTTAGTTCTCACTGGTATGAAGTGTAGTGGATTGCGAAGATTGATTAGCAGCAAGTTTTGGTTCATGCTGTTATTCATTGCTGTGTTTTTTTTTCCTTCTGTTTTGTTAGTTATTTGATTTTTTATACAGTCTGTGTCCAGTGAAATTGTGGATTTCCTTTGTGTTCTTAAATCTTTCAGGGACTTTCCTACGAATTTGAGTAAATCTCCATATAGATACACAATTAATGTCTGTTGGATGCATTTCCAGTCCTTCTGGTACCAGTATTCTTATTGGGCATTGAATTATAATTGCACCCATGGCAATGAGTTGAATTTTATGGTAAACAATCTATTTGCGACAACAAGTTATATTTCATATAACTTGGGATTAGCAAAAGCATTCTAAGATTCTAGTTATATTTAGCGTAAATATTAGTTTTACAAACTGATTTAGTAAACTTCAATATGAAAATTTAGCAGTGGTATTTGATAAAATAAAGATTCAAAACCGAGTCTACAAGTAATGGAGTAAACAAGAGGCTGGAATAAATTTTAGTAGTTACCCAGAAGTAAGAACTGAAATTCTACAGCTTGTGTGTTATATAACACATCATTTTTCAGCATTTGTAATTTTCATTGTGATGACGATGATGATGGTTTCAAAATTTATATTAATACTGTAAATTTGTACTTCAAAAGTCAAAGGCAGAATATTGTCACTTTGGCCTGGTTTAGAATTCAGTCAGTCAAAATATGTTTATATTATAAGATGACAAGTCCAACTTTACATAACGAAAGAATGGCTGCCTTATGATAACATAAAATAAGAGCAGTATTCATAATCCACTAATAAAGTTCATGGAACCATGAAGAATCTAAATAAAAGTGTTGATAGCAGTGCGCATAATTTATAAATAGAATGTGTGCAGCCATCAATCCAAATAAATAGTGCTCATGGCAATACACAGCCTACGCCAGCACCATAAAAGGAATGATTTAATTTGAGAAGTTTAGAAAGCACAAATATAAGCTAGCACAAAATACAAACCAGTCAAAAAGGAAAATCCACAAAGGCTTGATCAAATGAAGGCAAAAGGAAAGTATAAATCTAGATGAAGATGCATAAAATACCATGAAAAATGTTGATTGGCCATCAAATCATTGCTGGAACACAACCGCAGCGTAGAGGGAAGACTGTATGTGAGTTAGGAGTGGGAGCAACGCTCTTTTGTTCAGAAAGAAACCAAGGTAGCAGTATAAGCTACACTGAAAATCAGTTAAAACTAAATGTAGACCAAGACTTGCACTGCACACAAATTACTAGTCATATACGGGTTTGTTTCTAATTGAATTTAATTAAAAAAAGAAAAAAAATACGCCCAGGTCAGTAAGTATATCCTTGGATACCAGATCAACTCCTTTTTTCACTCAACAATTCAATTTATATATACACTGATATTCTTCCCCTTGAATACCAAGTCCTGAATACCAGGTCTTCATATTTTTAGCTAAATATATCTGGTAGGGTCTCAGATATCTCATCTATAAGTGCAAAGCCTTTTTTATTTCTCATCAACCACAGAGAACTACCCTCCTTCCTTTCAATCTTCTAACTAATTTGCAAAACTTCTAATTTTAGGAAACCTGTTTACATTGCTTTTTTTCATTTTTTACAAATTTAATATCATAGTACTTAAGCATCTTGTTTTTTAAACCATCTTTCTACTGACTTTAAAAGGTAGTTTTTTATTTGTTTGTTCATTCTTGAGACCCCCTTCTGCTTTCAAATGCTCCTTCTGTTTCTTTCTGTTTTACTTTGAAACTATTTGTGTATTGCAAATTTTTTTTTTTAGAATCAAAAGTACTTTTTTTTATCATTCAAAAGTATACATATACGCTTGTTATGTCAAAGAAAACTATGTACATGTATCCAAACATGTCTATGCATGTACTTAGGCATATCTTCATTAAACAAAAGTTAAGCCAGTAGAAAAGTTTGTGTATTGCACTTTTTATTATAAACAAAAGTACTTTTTTTTAACGTTCAAGTATACATATACGCATGTTCATGCTGTCATTGTTTTACATGGCATTGAAAGAAAGTTTTGGATTTTGTTCTTATTGAATCTTATACAATTTCGCACCACCTCCATCATATGTACACATGTTATCAATTACTGGGAGTTAAAAGTTCATTGTTTACATAGAAGGGTAATTCTGCTACTAGAAAAACATGAATGATAAAAAACTATTTTTTTTGGTATATATTGCAAAATAGAAAGAAATGGATTAAGTTCATATATTTGCTTACCTTAAAGTCACACACACAACAAAATTGGTAACAACTATTTACGTATATGTTTACTTACGCTTTATTTAACTTGCATTTAAAGCTTGACAAAATTTTTTTGCTATTCAGATGGATTCGACTAGAAATGTTATTCCTCTTGCATTGCTTAATCCACATCAGCGTAATTGGATGATCAAAGTCCGACTAACAAACAAAGGGAATTTTCGATCTTATAAAAATAGTAAAGGAGAGGGATGCGTCTTTAGTATAATACTCACAGATGAACATGTAAGTTTTTATATTTGAATATATTTTTTTTCATTTTTTCAACAATTAATTTATTATTATAATGCCTATGATCTTCAAATTAACAGGGTACCAAAATTCAAGCTACCATGTTTAACAAAGCTACAGACAAATACTACCCCATATTTGAGTATGGAAAAATTTACTATATCTCCAAGGGAAGTGTTAGGTCTGCGAAAAAAGAATTCAGCATCGTAAAGAATGATTCTGAGTTGAATATAAGTGAATTTTCATTGGTTGAAAAAGTGGACGATGTGTGCTTCCGTATACCTGACACCGTTTACAATTTTGTAAAGATTGAGCAACTTCAAAAATATGTTGCAGAAAAAGAAGTAGTAGGTAATGCATTTACATTATAATTTTGTTTTTAAATCATCGTCTGATTTATTAACAGATTTTTTTTCCTTTAGATGTGATCGGTCTTGTTAAAAGCGTCACAACAATCAAATATGTTAAAAGAAAATCCAACAATCAGACCATTCCAGAACGTGATTTAACTATTGCAGATGATTCGTAAGTAAATATAGTAAATAAATTTATTTCTCTAATGTATACATTTTGACGTGGATTTAAATTACAGAACTAAGACAGTTAATGTTGCGTTATGGGGAGAACTTGTTAGCGGAGTAGGATCCGAACTAATGGAAATGGTTGATAATGCTCCTATAATAGCCATTAAATGTGTTAAAGTTGGAGATTTTCAAGGTAAAAAAAAACTTTTATTTTCTTTAGTTTATTTTAGCTTGTAACCATCTTTTAAAATTTCGTATTACTCCTCCAGGTTTGTCTTTGTCCACACTGACTAGTAGCATTATAGCTATAAATCCAAACATACCAGAAGCTAAAAAGCTTAGAATTTGGTATGATATCGAAGGCAGAAATGCACAAATAAAATCTACTACTTATGACAGAGTGACGCTTTCCTATATAACAAACAATCCGAGTTTGGGTCTTGACAAAGTTAGTACTACTAATCATTTCAATTTATATCATATGTACTGGATAATATCATGTAAATTAAGTTAGTTTTTTTAAATGCATAGACTGTTTTCTTCAGTGTGTTTGGTTACATAACTTATATTAAGACTGAACCACTGTGGTATGAAGCATGCGAAAGTTGCAATAAAAAGGTTATTAAAGCTACAATATCAGGCTATTGGTGTGAATTATGCCAAAAGAATGAAGATGCATGTAATCTGAGGTAAAAATAATAATTAAAGCTACACATTTTTGTTTAACGTTACTATTTGTAATTATATATTTATACAATGCAGATATATTATGGGAATGAAGATTTCCGACACAACGATGAGGCTTGGATTACTGCTTTTAACGAACAAGCAAAAGAAATTATAGGTTGTAGTGCAGATGATCTTTACAAAATTAAGAAGGATGAAACTGAAGATATATTCCAACAAAAGCTAAAGGAATTGCTATGGATACCCTGCATTTTTCGTGTCGTTGTTATTCAAGCTGAATATATGAATGAAAAAAGACAAAAGATTGTTGTTATGTCGCAATCAGTCGTCGATTATTCAGCTAAATCAAGCTTGTTGCTGGAAGAAATATCTAAAATGAAGGAGTCCAACATTTAGTTTTATCTTCAGAATTTTTATTTCAGCAGTTTCAGTTTTTAAAATAATAATGGTACTTTTATTTTAAGTGCTTTATTTAAATAAATTAGTTTACTAGTTTGGGATTTACTTATTACATCTTACTCTTGTGTTTTCTTTTTTTATTTCAATTACGTATTCACTGGTATAATGTTATGTTCTGTGCTTATATTTGTTTCGTTTCTCTTTTTAATTCATGATTTCATTAACGGTTTATAGTTGAAGAATAACTAAACATTAACATTATATTGAACTTACTTGATATATAATAAAAATGCATGTACGTTTTTGTGACTAATTCGAATCAATATATTGATACTATATTTTTATCTCAAGTTGGTTTACATGTAAAATTCAGTTTAATTGAATTTATACTTTATTAGTTACTTTCATTTCCTCTTAAATTACCCTATAATTTTTAAAATAAAAACTAATTTGAAAAATGTTTTAATAAATAATTTTTATTTCATATTGAACACTAACGGTCGGTTTTTCCCACCGTTATACGGTAATACTAGTTATGTTAAAATACACATAATTTAAACTACAATCCAAAAAAAAAGCGGACAGATAATTTTCGGATATGGATATGCCTATATCCGCATCCGCGTCCCTTTCCCGGATATCGGATATTTATCCGCTTTTCGGATACGGATGCAGACGAATTTCAGATTTTCCGGGTATCCATTGACAGCCCTACCTGTATGTAAAACAAATAGTGCATACCTCTGATCAAAACCGTGTGGATCAGATGAAATACTTAACCCAATCAAATCCTGCAGCTTAATAACTATTCAGACAAAGACATCTGATGCATGTAAAGAGACAAATAAGACCATATAAATGTAAGCCTACATGTAAAACAGACTTCATCCTCAGCAGTATAAGCCTCATAATGAAAGAAGCAACAAAGACTCTTTACAATGTCACAAAAGGATTCAAATCAATAACAAGACCCAACTAAAGCACTAGATAAACTTATGACATCATATGTCTAAGCTAGCTGGCTACCAAAAAGGTATGCTAATACTAATATATTGATTTCATTTGCTCTGACTGGGCAAGTCATGCCATCATCAAAGGGAAACTTACGTGATAAAAACAAAACCTACTGTTTATTATATATAAATGGCACAGGATTAAAAACACAGGTTTTGGGCTTTCATATCATGCCAACCGATGTACAATTCAACACAGAACATACTGGCATTTAATCTAAACTATGCTACTAAAAATACTCTGGTTGATAAGTATTTTCAGTTTTGCTTTATTTTTCTTCTTTAGGTTTTGGAATCTTCTTGTACTCGTAATTGTTAATATTGACCTTCTTTTGTAATGCCTGCATGCATCAAAATACATACGTAAGAAGATGGTATAGCTCAAATTGCCTAGTGCAAATACAGTGATATATGAACCACCTTTAATTCCTCTTCTAGTGAAAGCTTCTTTGGCTTATAACTGCCATTAACAGGCCCTTCTCGAGTAAGTGCTTTTGTGTTCTCGATGATTTCCCATTCTATATCATCTTTCTCCTTTGTTATTTCTTTACTGCACATTCAGATAAATGAATACGTTAGTGTAATGTTTCTGCAAGGAAAAGTAGTTTCTACATATTCACTTTTATTGACTCAAGAAGTTTCATTTCGCTGAGATCCCAAGTACAATTTGTACTGAAATAAGACTACGGGATTGACAACAGAAAAAAGGAAGAAAGTATTAAAGAAGAAGGGTTTAGCTGCTTTCGTTGCACTATTCATATTTCATTATTGAATTGAACATTATAAGCTTCCTTGTAGAACAGGTAGAATTTCATACATGCTACTTGAATCAAAAGAGATCTGGGACCAGATGAGCGTATTTCAAGTGTACATCTCAAATTGACATCCACAATCTTAAAGAACATCCCAAAAATATCTCGAAGTAACTTATGTGTCTTAATGGTTTATTTAACAACTATAATTCTAAAGTAATGATAAAAATTGTAACATGTTTATTTGCTTGGAAATAAAAATTTTAAACTAATGTTTGGAGAAGAATAAGCTTAATTTATTTGGTAATAATTGAATAGAATCCTCTTATTTGAATACAAAAAAGAACTACTACTTTTTTTGGTTGAATTGAGAATTTTAAATCATGAAGGTAAAAAATTTAAATATATTCACGAAGTTGTAATAGTAATCGAACTGAGTAGTTTATGTTGAATATAATGTAAAAGAGGAAAATGATGAAATTTTCAATGAGATCTCGAATTGACATTTTAGTCCATATTTCACCTTGAAATTTAAATATTTCGAACAAGCAGGGTATCAGAAGAGATATGAAGGAACTGCGATGTCTCATTTCACCAAAGTGTGAAAATCAGATCTTGAGCAAGATACTGCATGCAGATTTAAAATTATGAATACATCATACATGGTAGCATACCATTAATGTTCATTTGCGATGAAAAGTGTGAGTACTTATAGGTCACTACCATGAAGGTGAGCAAGGATATTAGAAATTGCACTATATGAAAATCCAAATAGTCCATTATTTGTGTATTGGATGCATGAAACAGGTCAACGGATGAAACTTGTAGAGATCCAAAGGGCAGATTGTGTGCCTATTCCATACACGTGGACGTACAAAAGGACCAATGCAATTGTTAATTTTTGACCACATAACATGCAAATTGTGTGATCTTCAGGGCCGGCCCTGGCCTAGTGCGAGCCGTGCGACTGCATAGGGCCCATTAGGTAGGGGGGGCCAAAAAAAACTATATTACCTTTACTAGAGCTGCTTTTTCTTGTCAGGATGCGTGTACTTGATAGTAATTTATCTATGTAAAAATAGATATGATTGTATGCTTTGTTGACATCAATCAATGTATTAAAATGGAGATGAGGTTTGTGTGGACCTCTAGTTGACAGATTGAAAACGTGGGTAAAAACTTTATGAATTTGCTGAAACACGCAATTTTCTCAATGGAGATACATAGTAGAAAAAACACATTTTCACTAAAGTTCAATTTCATATAAAAAATTAAGGGCCCAAAATTTTGGGTCCACACTAGGTCCATAAATACTCAGGGCCGGCCCTGACAATCTTACAGGTACCATGATCTTGGGAAAAATGGTTGTATATAGGAACTCTTTTATTTTTGCAAAACCAGTACATAAACAAAAGATCATAGAAGATGGTATCAGACAATTTTTACAGAGGTGATACTTCTCATTAACATATCATCTGCGGAAAAATTCACGTTGCAACAAAATTATATCTACTAAGAACTATATTTTTTCTTTTCAAATCAACTATTATAGTGTATGTTTTTAATAAATGTTAGACCAAAAAGTGGTTCTAACACCCAAATTGATTAAAAGCAGAATGAAATAAGATCAAAAATAAAAATGAACACACAGGATTTATAGTGGTTCGGCGAAGAAATGCCTACGTCCACTTGTCTTTCACTATCTTCACTGATTTTAGTTGCAAGTACAATAAAATATTCACTTGATTTCTCTCACAACTCACTCACAACCACTCAATTGTCTAAAAACATATAATGAAAGAAGATTTGGATTTTCCGGAAGTGCTAGAATTCGGGTAATGAAGGTGGTTCAACTCTCCAAAATGTCCCCCAAAAGATCCTTTTCTTTGTCTCCAGACGGGGTATTTATAGGTGAGAATTTGCTCAGATCCCGATCCGGATCGGAGCCACGTGTCATCCACCCCATTAGCGTCGGGTTCGGATGGATTTCTGTGTTGACAACGCATCAGAGTAGTGGACGTTGAGGGTAGGAACTGGTCACGGCCGATCCGAATATCCAGGCGCTCATGCAGGAGAGTGACGTGGAAGACAGGTTCGGGTCGGAGGGGCATGCACAAGGGGTTCGGATCGGGGTACCCGATCCGACCCGGATTGACTCAGAACCAATTCTCTCTTCTCTTTATTCTGCTCTGCTCCGATCTATCTCCGTAGCAATCAAGCGGCTATCCGATCCGAATGGGAGTATATTGCCCCCCGATCCGAACAGTTGTGCCTTTCTGATTCCAATAGCAATGGTTCACCGATCCGAACGGCAGACTCTACCCTATCTGAACCGCCACCCTGCTCCGATCCGACTCGCTTCAGTGTTTTTCAAGTTCTTCAATATTTCACATCTTGACTTTGTGTTGCCCAGTTCACAAAGTGGGCTAACATTTTGCCCCCTCAAAGGATGCTTCTGTTGAAGACAGAGCATGCTTTGACTATCAATGCATAGCGCTCTTCGAGGTAATTTCTCTTTTGATTTTTCTTGTGTTTTCATCTTTTTCTTCAAATTTCAATTCAGTTTGTTGCTGAGCTAAAGGACTCGGTTCGGTTCGGATTCCGATCCGAACAGACCCCTTCTCCCTTCTATTTTCCACTGGACTATTGGGCCAAGCTTTACTTCTGGACTGCCTATCCGATCCGAACGGGGGTTCTGCTATTGGGCTGCCGATCCGAATGGGAAGACGAATAGTCACATTCTTCTTCTATATAAACACTGCCTCCTTCCTTCATTCACTTTTACTGTTTTACCGCTCGAGCTCTGCAAAACGAGAAAAATTTAATTCGTGAACCTTCAAAATTCTTCTTAATTCTCGAAGTAATCACACTGGTATGTTATAAAACTTCGATCGATTCCTTCTTTAATCGTTTTCGAGTCGGATTCGTGAGCGATTAGGTTAATCTACCCATGAAACTCTGATGACCTTGCCGCCGTGTCCCTCCCCCTCGTCATCGTTGTCAATATACTCGTCGCCGTCTTGAGGTTGGAACGGAGGGAACGAGGATCCGTAGTTGAATGCACCAGCATGTAATTGCTTGGTTTTGACGTGAGGGACTAGCACGAGATTGGCCTTGGGGTCGGATAGGGAAGAAAGAGGGTGAAGGAGAAGAAGAAGATGATGGAGAGTCGGTTCGGTTCGGGGAGACATGGAAGTTGAAAAAATGAAGGGAAGAAGAAGGGAGTTCAGGAAATCGGACCGGGTCGGGGAACGCAAAAAAGAAAAAAGAAAAGAAAAGAAATTCAGGAGATCGGATCGGGTCGGAGCAAATATTTGAAAAAGGGAAAAAGGAGCTTACCTAATCGGATCGGGTCGGACCGTAAAATGATGGAGGAGAAGTATAACTACGTAATCCGATCCGAACCGTTAGGGGACTTTGCCTCCGATCCGATCCGTCTTTGATTTCTGAGTTTCAATGTAATATTCAAGCCCAATGCCACGCCCCCGATCCGATCCCAATGAATGGATCCGAACCGAACCGAAGCACAGTCTATCTTAACGCATAAAAACTCGTCTAACTGGCCCAATCAACTTTTGGCATGATCTTCAATTTGATGGACAGTTAGGATAGTGCCTTGTGAACGTGACTGGACATCCAGAATTACTTCAACTCTTTATATCTTGCCAAACTTTTGCGTCGCACTTTTAAACATTTACTTTGCACTTTCCGTATACACTGTTCACACTTTAGTTTGCACACACGCACGGGGGGATACGGGCTAATTTGCTCTAATTTGTGCTATTGCTTCTTCAATAGTTCTATGACCATGAGACCCAGACGCTCTTCCAGACTAGCTGAGAGGAAAGAAGCCCCGGAAACCTCTAACAAAATCACTCTCGAGGACATATCTTCTCCGTCGGATCCAGAATGGGACAATGAGGGTCCAGACTACGGGGTTGGAAATCGGGAAAGCAACGAGGTGTCTTCAGAGAATGAAGTTTCTCTGGGTTTTGAGGAGGAAGGAGGGATTGGTGACGATCGAGCCCCCGATGAATTTGAATCGGCCGTTATATTGGAATCACCTTCAGATTCCGTTGAATCAACAATCGACAACGATCGACTTATCCGAATTTGCTTAAAGTACGGGATAATGAAAAGGGACACTCTAGTGCCTTCAAGCTCTGACCGTCCCCACAACCCTCCAGAAGGATATATGGCGGTCACTCGGTTGATGTGTATGGTCGGCGCTATCCCTCCATTCTCTCCCTTCATCGTTGACTTTTTAAGACAAATGCGGATTGCCCCCATGCAGCTGCATCCCAATTCTTATGCCTACTTGCACACTTTGTACATAGCATACCGTGAGATCTTAGGCATAGAGCTCACGTTCGATGACGTTCACTTCTTCTATAACTTCAAGCATCGGACTCGAGAGACTCCATCTTTCTGCTATTTTGAGTCAGTTCCAAAAAGGAAGATAATCTCGGCACCATTCAGCAGTAAAGCTGGAGATTCCAGACTGGAATGGTTCTATGTGAAGCGACAGCCCGGATGTGCCAGGAGGTGGACAAAATCAAGTAAAGCACTGATTTTCTAAATCCGGGCTCTATACACTTGAATCATCACCTTAACTTGTTTTCCTTTTTGTTTGCAGTCGACAATCCCAAACAAATATCAGATCAAGTGTTCTTTGACCGGATGCACCAACTTCTTAATGGCGATCAGAAATTCTTGACTATCGATGAAGTCCTTAAAGACGAATATCTTCACTTTCATGGGTTGTTATCCATTTTTCGTAGCATTGGTCATGGGACGGCTCCGTACGTATATATTCCTCCAGTGGAGGTAGTCCCAGAGATAGGAGAAGGCTCGGGAGTTCCTACAGTGCCTCTTCAAACTTCACCTTCTCCATCTTCTACACAAGATGACGAATTGGCTAACCTGGCCGAAAAGCATCGTGAAGGATATACTGCCCCCGAGGAGGCTACTTCTCTGGAAAAGTCAACATCCTCCCAAGAGTCGCCACTTAATGCTTCCGAGGGGGATGTCCCTAGTACTGATGACCAAATATTTCAGGGTTTGGGGGATCTCCCCTTACCTGAAACTATATACACTTCAGAGGATTTTAGGAAGGATCCTTTAGTCTTCACCTCTTCTGAAGAGACCACTCCTGCTAAGGCCAAAGAGCCTACCCGTACTAGTCTAGCTTCAGACTCGGGTTGGTTGGGGGGAAACACACCACTTAGGACACACTTTATACAACAGCATTAGCATTCATTGCACCTCTTTCTCCGTGAATCCATTGATTCTAAATTTCGCTTGTCTTATTGTGCAGGTACGATGTCTCGATCCTACTATGATATCAGGAAGCTTCGCCGCAGCATGTCTAATCCACCTCAAGATATCGAGTATGATCGTCGTGATGACCGTGGTAGGGAGGAGAGAAGGCCTTATGATCCCTATCGTTCTCGACCCTCACGTTCTCGCTCACCCGTTCGGCCGGAACAAGAGAAATACAAAGGTTATCAAAGCCGTAGGGAAGAGGACAGACCACAATCTAAAGACTCCACTTCTTCTCATGAAAAGCGCAGTAGAGAGAGAAGTCCTCCAAAAGAAACCGGGTCTCGAAGTAAGCACAAGGTCCCTGCTACTAAACGACCTAGGACAGACAAAGAAACTACCGAATCCTCCTCACATAGGGACACCGAATTGACAATCCCCGCTCCTCCCCCACTAGATGCGGAAACTGCAATAAAGCGGGCATATTTGGAGGAGCAATTTCCCGAACACTACTCCGAGACTTTGACTTTTTTACCTGCCCTTGAACCTATTTCTTCTAAGTGGGCAGACGAGGCCAAAGCAAAGATAGATGCGGTGGAAAAACAGTATTCTGAGATGTTTAAATATTCACGCAACCTTTCCAGAATCATCCGCACTCTAATCACAAATACCGACTCAATGCAAAAGACCGCGGAGGAGGATGCCAAGGCTTTAAAGGCTCTAGGAAAAGATTTGGAAGACACTCAAGCTCAGCTAGCTGTCGCTCAAAGGGACGCTTCTAACTTCAAACAACAATTTGAGGACATGCAAAAACGTTATCATGACTTGCTTGAATCTCACACTCAAGAGCGTTCTGAGTTAAAAAAGCAAGCTGATGAGGCTAAGTCAGAAGCTGCTAAGACACGCCTTGCTTACGCTGACCTCGAACGGAAAAATGCCGAGTTAGCAAAGAGGAGTGCTGAACTAGAAAAGAAGAATGCTGACTTGGCTTCAAAGTTATTGGAGGCAGAGAACAGAGCTGCCCTGGCTGAGGGCAATGTGGAGTGTGCTATCAAATCTGCGGAGGAAGCCCGCAAACAACTGTCAGAGGCGGAGGCTGATATTCAGGGTTTCGGCGAATTAATGATTGAATTCTTCGCACATATCATCCGTCGCCGAAACATTTCTTGGATCGAGGATTATCCATCCACTCTAGTTCAAGTATGGAATCAGATCGTCGAGTGGGAAAAAGAGGAACTTAAGGTCGATTCCATCGATGAAGATAAGCTAATGGAGAAATACTTGAGGGATGATGAGCCGGAGCGCCTAGCTGAAGGGCGCCGCCTCATTGCTGAGGCTATGGAAGAAGAGAGACGGAAGTCTAAACAGAAGAATGTTCTCGAAGCTGGTTCCTCTTCTTCTGCCCCTGCGACTTCTGAAGTAGAGGGGTATGATCCTGAAAATCCGGGAATTCCCCGAACAACTCTGTTATCCTCTATTCCTGAAACAACATCAGAGGTAGTAGTCACCCCTGCCGAGAAGTCTTCGGGAGGTATCCCTACCTTTTCTCCTCAATTTATCAAGGCTATTTCTACCTTTCGCCACGTGATTGAGCAATCGATGAAAAACCCATTGTTTTCGCCTGAGTTGATAATTGTTGCTTCTCATTCTGTAGGTATTGAGCCATCCGGAAAGACAGATGTGGCTCAGGGAGCCACCGCTGGGGTAGAGCCTACGGAAAAGGCAAAAGGAGGGGAGGACAAGGCTGCTCCTATAGACTTGGGAGAAGGAAGTGAGCCGACTAAGGCCGACACTCCCGATGATGAAGAAATGATAGCAGCTTTAAATGATGATGGCGGTGACGGAGGTCATGAAGAGGAACCAGAAGTTGCAATAGTCGGGGAGTCAAAAAATGCTGATGATGTTACTTTGGCTGCAATGAAAGCTGATCAAGACAAACGCTTGCAATTAAAAGCCGAAGAACTAGACCCTGAAGCCCTCAAGCCCCTCGCAGTTGTGGATGCGGGATCAAGGTTAGTTAAGCTCTCAACTAGATCTATTACAGAGGAACTCGCTAAAAAATCTTCTCTTGATTCCAGCGCTCCGCCCTCTGGGAAGAAGTCAACCGGTTCCAGCACCGCATCTTCAGGAAAGAAGAAATCTAAACGAATTTTGACAGAGGCTGAGAAAGAAGCAAAGGATGCGGAGAAAACCGCCAAGAAGTCCAAGGCTCACTCGAAACCTAAATAGTGGATTGCCTTGTATCATTTTAGCATTTAGTGAACCAACAATTGCTGCTACAAGAGTGGCTCCTGCGCTTTCTTTTTTTAGCTATTTTCCTGTACAAATTCATTCATTTGTAAATAAAAAATAACTCATTTTCTGCAATGTCTGTTTGTCAGTAGTTCTGCACTTATGTAAAAATGCATGTCTTACTATAGTTATGAAATGAAGTTACGGAGGGAGGAAATATGCGTATACATATATGCCCCCAGTCAATTCCCACAAATTATTTAATGCTTAATCAAGCAATCTGAATGCTCCCGATTTTCTGACGGGATAGCACTTCCTGTGTCGTCAGTACCTGTCGTTTTTTCTGGCATTTCTTTTATACTCTCTCTTTCTTTCTCTTGAGAGTTAGAGTTCGAGCTCAGCAATCTATTCATTCCCCGATCTTTCAGCGGGGAAAGATTTCTTTCTCAGCGCTCAGTCGGAGACGCTTTTATACTCTCTCTCTCTCTCTGGAGAGTTAGAGTTAGGGGAAGAATTTCTTTTTCAGCGCTCAGTCGGAGACGCTTTTATACTCTCTCTCTCTCTGGAGAGTTAAAGTTAGGGGAAGAATTTCTTTTTCAGCGCTCAGTCGGAGACGCTTTTATACTCTCTCTCTCTCTCTGGAGAGTTAGAGATAAGAATGTCGTTTTCTCATTCTTTTATGTTTTGTCGCACAAATAGTCGTTGTGCTTTTTCTTATGTTTAAACTGTCTTTAACCTTTTCAGGTTTTGAATCATCCTGTATTCCATAATCATAACAGAATAATTGATGAATGTATATATGTAATGCATAAAAGTAAATAACACACAATATTTTTATAGTGGTTCGGCTAAGTCGTAGCCTACATCCACTTTATAGTCCTTTATTCATATCGTCAGATTTTCCCAAGGCAAGTCGTGCCTTATTACAGAGTTCATAAGAAAAATAACAAAGAGTACAGCATTTCTAATCCAAATATCGCATTAAGTGTTGGGCATTCCATGCTCTAGGGACTTCTTCGCCATCTACGGTCGTTAACTTGAAGGTTCCTTTTTCAAGTTTCCGTTGGATGACAAAGGGTCCTTCCCACTTTGGACCGAGGTGAGGAAGGGATGGAAAGACTCTCTTTAGCACCAAATCTCCTGCTTCAAAAGTCCTGAGGCGAACTTTTTTGTCGTAATAGCGTGCCATCTGACGTCGATGTCTTGCCGCACGCAAATCTGCTTCGTCCCTTTTTTCTTCGACTTCATCAAGAGACTCAAGTAAGAGCGCCCGATTCGTCATCGGGTCATAATATGTCACCCTGTGGGAAGGAACTTCCAGTTCAACTGGAATTACTGCTTCTGAGCCAAAGGAGAGAGAGAAAGGGGTGTGACCGGTGGCCGTCTTAAATGTTGTTCGATATGCCCACAAAGCTAGGGGCAATTCGTCAACCCATTTTGCCTTTGCACGCTCTAACCGTTTCTTGAGGATGGATTTTATTACTTTGTTTATTGCCTCTACTTGCCCGTTCGACTGCGGATAGGCAACTGCAGTATATCGCTTGTCAATCTTATACTTCTGGCAGAAATTTCTGAATTCAGTACTATCAAATTGGGTTCCGTTGTCAGTTATAATCGTCCTCGGGATCCCGAATCGGCATATAATATTTCTGACCACGAAACTTATCACCTTTCTTGCCGTGATCTTGGTCAAGGGCTCAGCTTCCACCCACTTCGTAAAATAGTCCACGGCCACTATTGCATATTTCGCTCCTCCTTTAGCAATCGGTAGAACTCCAATGATATCGATTCCCCATGTGGCAAATGGCCAAGGACTCACCATTGATTTAAGTTGGGTCGACGGTGCTCTGGGGATTCTGGCGAATCTCTGGCACTTATCGCAGCGTCGTAAATAATCAGCTGCATCTTTATTAATTGTAGGCCAGAAGTATCTGTATCGCAATATCTTTTTTGCTAAAGTCTGACCTCCTGTATGATCTCCACACTCACCTTCGTGTACTTCTCTTAGTACACGCTTGATGTCGTCGTGTGCTATACATCGTAACAGGGGCATAGAAAATCCTTGCCTATAAAGAGTATCATCTTGTATGACATATCTGGTAGCCTTGCGAACTACAGCCATTTTCTCACTCTTCTTTGATGGGAGTGTCCCATTCTTAAGGAAGTTCTTAATTGGAGTCATCCACGACTCCTTCTCCGGTTCCGCTTCGAAAGCGAACTCAACTTCCATCGACTCAAAGCTTGGCGATTCCAACGTTTCAATTGGAATTATTTCAGTCTCTTCTGGATTGTCGGAACTAGCCAGCTTTGCCAGCCTATCCGCCTTCTGGTTTTCGGCTCTTGGGATGTGTGTTATATCGTACCGCTTCAAGCTACTCAATAGCTCTCTCACTTTCCTGAGGTAGGCGATAAGTCGAGGTCCCCAAACCACAAATTCCTCTCGCACTTGGCAAACAACGATTTTAGAGTCACAGAATATGTCCAACATTTTTATTCCGAGGTCTTTAGCAAGCTTTAGCCCGGCAATCAGGGCTTCGTATTCAGAGTCGTTGTTAGTCGCCGAGAATTCTAATCGTAGAGCGTAATATAACGACCGTCCTTCGGGAGTGACTAAAACGATTCCAGCTCCGGACCTTCGGTCGTTCTTAGCTCCGTCGGTGTATAGCTTCCATGGATCTATCTTCAACTCATTCTCGGACTTGACCATTCTGTCATCGATTATTTCCTCCTCTAGGATGGTGAACTCCGCAATAAAGTCTGCCAGAGCTTGCCCCCTGATCGACTTTCGTGGTTGAAAATTTAAATCAAATTGGCTTAATTTTATATTCCATTTGATCAACCTCCCCGATGCTTCGGGCCTCTGTAACACCTGCCTCAAGGGCTGGTCGGTGTATATGGTTATTGGATGAGCTTGGAAATAGTGGCGAAGCTTTCAGGATGCGATTAGGAGGCTGTAAGCGAGCTTCTCAATCTTTGGGTAGTTGCGCTCTGCCGCTGCTAATTTCTTGCTTACATAATATATTGGCCTTTGTGCTTTGTCTTCTTCTCGAACCAGGGTTGTGCTAACGGCATGAGCCGAGACTGCCAAGTAAACAAACAATTCTTCGTGATCCACTGGCTTTGACAAAATCGGCTGTTTCTCTAGCAGTTCCAATAAATTTCGAAAGGCCTCAACACAATCCGGAGTCCACTCAAAGTTTTTCTTTCCCCTTTTAATTAAATCAAAAAACGGAACGCACTTGTCTGTAGCCTTGGAGATGAATCTACTCAACGCGGCTACTTTCCCTGCAAGACTTTGGACATCTTTAATTCTTCTTGGCTCTTCAATGTTTCTAATCGCTGCTATTTGGCTAGGATTGATTTCAATTCCTCGGGAGCTCACAATGAAGCCTAGGAATTTTCCCGACGCCACTCCAAATGAGCATTTCAGAGGATTCAACTTCATCCGATACTTTCGCAGGATACCAAACATTTCCGCCAAGTCTTGTGTGTGGCTGGAGGACTGCTTCGATTTGACAAGCATATCATCCACGTAAACTTCCATAGTCTTCCCTATTTGATTATAAAACATTCTGTTCACCAAGCGCTGATAAGTGGCTCCAGCGTTTTTCAATCCGAATGGCATTACAACATAACAATACAATCCCAAATTTGTAATGAAGCTCGTATGTTCTTTGTCTGGCACATGCATATGAATTTGGTTGTACCCAGAATATGCATCCATGAAAGAGAGAAGTTCATGACCTGCTGTCGAATCTACAAGCTGATCAATTCTGGGAAGTGGGAAACTGTCTTTTGGGCAGGCTTTGTTCAAATCTGAAAAATCAATGCAAGTCCGCCACTTTCCATTCGGCTTCTTTACCAAGACGGGATTCGATATCCAGTCGGGATATGTCGAATCTCGAATAAATCCGTTCTGCTTCAGCTTCTCCACTTCCTCTTTGAGAGCAGCCGACCTCTCTGGGCCCAGCATACGTCTCTTTTGCTTCACAGGCGAATGCTTCGGGTTTACATTTAATTTGTGACTTATAATGGATGGCGATATCCCACACATGTCAGCGTGGGTCCAGGCAAACACGTCCAAGTTCGCCTTCAAAAAGTCCGTTAGTTCTTTGGCCCGACGTGGATCCAATTGAGACCCAATCTTCAAGACTCTTGTCGGATCAGCGTCATCAATGGGAACTTCCACTGTCGCTTCATTAGGAGTTGCATTTTTAGTCTCTGGTTCCTCGTCTTTTCTGGGATCCAGGTCTTCAGGCGTTCCTTTAAGCAACTCCTTCGGGGCCGATTTCTCTAATTGCTACGCCGAGCCCCCCTTTGGGGGAGGCGAGGCATCTTTACTCTCGATGTTAAGTCCTTTCATCAACATCTTTAGTTCGGCCACATAGCAGGCCCGTCCGGAAACTTGATCCCCTCTCATTACTCCAGTTCCGGCTTCGGTTGGGAACTTAAGCAATAAACACCAGGGGGCGATACAAACTCTGAATTCAGCAAGGGCAGGCCTCCCCAAAAATGCATTATAAGGCGAATCTACGTCCAATACTACGAACTGAAGCATCCGCACTCTTCTGCGTTCTCCTTGCCCCAAGGTCACGGGCAATTCTATGTATCCCATGGGAGCTGTTGACGCCCCGTTGAAGCCTCTGATCCATCCTTCACATGGCTTCAAATCTTCAGATTCCAGCTTCATCTGATCAAATGACTTTTTAAACAAAATATTGACAGAACTTCCGTTGTCTACTAATACCTTATGGACCAAGACCGGCCCAATAGTGGTAGTAATAACCATCGGATCATCAGTGGGTGATTGGATCCTAGTATTATCTCTGCTGCGGAATACCACGTCGTCAAACATGGTCTTCTGTTGTTTTATGGGGGGTGATATCTTCCAAATCATCGCCTTCATTCACATCTATGTGCTTGGCAGCATTTACATATTGATCCATTGATCTGAAACTTCGGATTGCCGGGTGAGGTCCGCCCACTATGGAGTTGATAACAATTCCTTTACCTTTCTGCTGCGCTGTAGGCTTGGGAGCAGGTAGAATCTGTTTTGGAGCCTGCTCTCCTTGCCCCCTGTCCCTCGGGGCAACCTTGTATTCATCCAACTTCCCTTCACGCAGCAGCTTCTCAATCACATCTCTCAAATGCCGACATTCATTGGTTGAATGCCCATGAGTTCCATGAAACAAACAAAACTTCCCTGTCGCCATCTCTTTCTCGGTCGAATCACGATGTGGCGGTCTTTTATACTGCAAAACGTTGTACGTATCCAGGTAAATATTCTTCAGGGTGTCGTTCAATGGTGTATAATTCTCGTAGGTCTGGAATCGGGGTCTTTTGTTAGGATCACTTCCCCTATTTCTATTTCTTCTGTTTCCGTTCGCATTACGGTTATTGTTGTTGCCTCCGTTTCCAGCATTGTTGTTTCCACCCTTATTTCCCACATTTACTTCAACCTTGCCGGAACATTCCCCAGACTGCTTCACGGCGACGTTACTCTGCACATTTTCTTTTGAAGCCGCCTCAGACTTTCTCTTTCGGTTTGCCCTGGCCTCCTCTCGCCTTAAATAAATATCGGCTTTCTCATAGAATATCTCTCTTGTGGAGGGTGTCTTCCCAGAAAGGTAATCCCCGAACTCAGATTCAGGATCGACTCCTTCCTTTAATGCCATCAGAATGGTGGGCTCATGCGGGTCACTAACTTCAGTCACAGCTAAGTTAAAACGGTCAAGATATGCCCTCAAAGACTCTCCTGGTGCCTGCTTGATTCTTGATAATTCAATAACACTTTTGGACTTTCGGGCATGGAGTCGTTACTGATTCATAAAACGTTCGCTCAGTTCCCTGTAATTCGAAATCGAACGAGGGGGAAGTCGGGTAAACCAGAACAGCGCCACATCTTCTAAATAGATTGGGAATGCTTTGCACTTCACTTCATCAGGGGCAGCAGCAGCATTCATGAGCCACGAGTATCGCATCAAATGTTGTCCCGGATCAGTCCTCCCGTTGTACTTGTCCATCTGTGGCAGGTTAAAACGCCGGGGAAACTGGAAGTCGAGGATATCGTCGGTGAAAGGAGTATGGCTTCGCTCAATGTCATAATCTTCATTTGTATAGTTCCGGCTCTCGGACATGATCTGGCGAACCATTGCATGTACATCAGCATTAGTTAGGGGCCGTTCAGGTTCTCTGGCCCTAGTATCCGGGTTCCTTCTGGGCTCTTGTTCAGGAGATGCCCTTCTTCTTCGAGCTGCTTCTGCTCTATTCCGTTCCCTACGCTCCCGGTCGATCTCAAGAGGAGGGGACTGGAGCCTTTGCCCCCGAGTGGGGTCATTGTTTCCTAGTGCTCGTGCGATATCCTCACGAGACCCCAAAGATCCGAATGTCAGCTGCTCCACATTCTGAGGTCGTTCAAGCGGCCTTCGTTCACGGGGCCGTTCTTCCTCGGAAGATGAAGACTGATCCACTGGTGTGTGACGAACCGGTGATGGGGTTCTCTGTCGACGGAGTTCGCTAATCTCCCTGCTCATGAGCCTCATATTTTCCTGCATCATGAGATTAGTGCGCTCGTGGACTTTCATAGCCTCCCTAGTACTCTCGAGCATGTCAAGTAAGCGCGAGAAATCTCCTTGGGTAATGGGTGCAGATGGATTGACCTGGTCACTGACCCTGGTGGCTGGAATCGGAGCATTTGTAGGGACTCGAGTAGAGGTTCCAACATCACCAAGAGTCGGATCGGATCGGAGATGGGAGATCGGGTCGGTTCGGAGCTGGGGAGCCTGGTCGGATCGGTACATGGCAAGCTGCTCGGGTCGGTTCAGATTGGGGGAATGCACTGCTTCAGAATCTCCTACCCGGATCGGATCGGAGCTCTCCCCCTGAAGACGGTTCGGATTTCCTGCATTGGTTCGTCCTGCTGCTGAACTCTGCCCACGAGACCTTGTTACAACCGCATTTTGCTGATCTTCGCCAGCTCCATTTCCTCGACCAGATTGAACTTCTTTGCATTTTCCTTTGGCCATGATTCTTCGACAATCACTTCAACAAATATCCAAGGGCGTTGAAACTTGAGGATTAACTTCTTTGAGCTCAACGGTCCAAAAAGTAGAACGATAATCCCGAAAAACAAAGAATTCAGATGAGCTCTCAGTGAAAGCACCAAAATGTTAGACCAAAAAGTGGTTCTAACACCCAAATTGATTAAAAGCAGAATGAAATAAGATCAAAAATAAAAATGAACACACAGGATTTATAGTGGTTCGGCGAAGAAATGCCTACGTCCACTTGTCTTTCACTATCTTCACTGATTTTAGTTGCAAGTACAATAAAATATTCACTTGATTTCTCTCACAACTCACTTACAACCACTCAATTGTCTAAAAACAAATAATGAAAGAAGATTTGGATTTTTCGGGAGTGCTGGAATTCGGGTAATGAAGGTGGTTCAACTCTCCAAAATGTCCCCCAAAAGATCCTTTTCTTTGTCTCCAGACGGGGTATTTATAGATGAGAATTTGCTCAGATCCCGATCCGGATCGGAGCCACGTGTCATCCATCCCATTAGTCTCGGGTTCGGATGGATTTCTGTGTTGACAACGCATCAGAGTAGTGGACGTTGAGGGTAGGAACTGGTCACGGCCGATCCGAATATCCAGGCGCTCATGCAGGAGAGTGACGTGGAAGACAGGTTCGGGTCGGAGGGGCATGCACAAGGGGTTCGGATCGGGGTACCCGATCCGACCCGGATTGACTCAGAACCAATTCTCTCTTCTCTTTATTCTGCTCCGCTCCGATCTATCTCCGTAGCAATCAAGCGGCTATCCGATCCGAATGGGAGTATATTGCCCTCCGATCCGAACAGCTGTGCCTTTCTGATTCCAATAGCAATGGTTCACCGATCCGAATGGCAGACTTTACCCTATCCGAACCGCCACCCTGCTCCGATCCGACTCGCTTCAGTGTTTTTCAAGTTCTTCAATATTTCACATCTTGACTTTGTGTTGCCCAGTTCACAAAGTGGGCTAACAATAAATAATATACTGTATAATCCATTTAGGTGGGTACAAGCATAGGAATAGGGTACTTTTTGCAAAGAACACAATGATGACTAGATCACACCTTCAAAAGTATCAAACACCAGCAATCATACGTACCGAAAACAAGTTGGATATAAATTGGGATATGAAGAAGGCGAAACACACACTCTCTCTTATTATGACAATTAGATCACATCTGCAAAAAGCATCATACTCCAATAATCATACATACCAAAAACAAAGTCGGACATAAATTGGGATACGAAGAAGCCATAAAACACACACACACACACACACACAAAACCACACAAAAAAAACCCACAAACACATGCATGTGCATGTGTGTGTGTAATAAGAACACACTACACCTCTCTTCCGCTGCATCTCATTCTACACCTCTTAAGGCATTTAGATCTAATATTTTGAAATCAAATAAAACTTTGGAAAGGTTCAATCTACGCAATAAATATCATGTCCTAAAAAAGGATAATTTCAATTTTATAATATGTTCAAAATGTTCAGTCATTTTCAATGCCTAAACATTTTAACTACCAAGTTGAAATATTATTTTGGATATACCTTAATTATCCAGATCAACCAAAATTCTGTGAAGATAATACTGAACTATGCAAAAAAGCATCCATAAATTTCTTCTTTTTTTGTTCTTTTTTTTTTCAGACCGTATATCTTTAAAAATCATAGGAGTGTAGATGAAGTATAGCGAAGATAATACAGCGAAACGCTTCCCATATGTGTGTGGGGAAGCCAAAAGAATCAAGCTTCAATCGAAAATTTTAGCGAATCATGCACAGAACCGACAACAAGTACTCTAAGTAAATCACAGGGATGTGTAGTGAGTATTGGAATTCAACCTTGGATGTGAGCACCAGTTTTAACCAACTACACTATCCTGGTATGCGTGCGCGCACACACATCTTTTAACCAACTGCACTATCCTTATATGCGCATGCACACACACATATGTACAAGGAAGGATCCACAAATCCCTTTTTTATAGCACCACCTTGATGTTTGTAGTTACACTATTTAAAACACTATAAATTCTTGAAGAACTTTAATCTATATTATAAATATTATGTGTACAAAAAGTGAAACCATTCTAGAATCTGAAGAGCCTTCAAATTTATAAGTAAAAATTCACAAGTCAAAGTTAACACCCAAACATATCTTTTGACCATTAATTTTTCTAAATTAACTTCATCATGCTATAAATATTCAAATTAGCCCATTTCTCATGAATGACTTGTGTATGACACAAACAAATTGATAAATTTTTGTAGTATTGATATTAGTATTACTAAAATTACGATTAGAGTGATAACGGGATGCCATGACAAATTCAAAAGGACCAATTTTAGCAGTAAACTGGCAAATCAGACTCTAAGTCTATGGTAAGAGGTATGCTGTGGCATCCAAAAATTTAAGTTTACTTTGTGCGCCGGTTAAGCTATAATAAATAAATAAACCAACACTTTTTTTTGTTCCTGGATAAAAAACGTAAGTTGAAATTCAACTTAGTTAAGTTATTTTTTTGTGATTCAACATAACAAGAACAGAATCATTTCAGGCTTGGTTAAAGGAAAGTGATCCAGATGCAAACAGTTTCAATACAAACACCATGTGAGCATTTGGGAGTACAATAAAAGTTAATGAGCATTCAGAGTCAAATAGGAAACAAGAGCTGTGTGTAGATATCAAGAAACATCTTGTGAATGTCCAAAAGGATTGTAATTCACACATGTTTTAAAAAATTATGAATGGAAATGGATATTTTGGGGATTCAGAATGTGAATTATTATAGTAAAGTATGTATTGTTATTTGCTAATCATATTCTTTGTTTCAGAACTTTCCAGCTTAGAAGAATGATAAGAACAAATCGACACATCCATATACGTTCATAACCAGTCACACTGATTAAATATCTATTTGATTAAAACAGATCATTTTGCTTGATCAAAATCCAAGAAAGGTTACAGTATGGATCTGGTAATTAAAGTTTTAACCATTTTCGTATATCATTCACGATTTCATTACAGTTACCATATGAAGTACCTAGCCAATGTAAATCAACAGGGACTGGAAACAAAACTTGCCTGCCTTGTATAAGATGAGCAAGACCAACAGTTCCAAACACTGTAAGAGAAATCAACGGAACCCCATATTTTAGGAACGGGTATTTTCGACCCCATCTTTTGAACTGAGAGGCAGTGCTATTTAAAAAGTTTACTGGAGGTGCCACTTGCTTGATTTTGTGAGGGACGTTGATATTCATTTCAGCAGTAATATCTTCTTAAGTTAACCTACATCATCAAATCAAATGTTATTCAAAAATAATGGAATCTTCTCCCGCTTGGCAATGATTTTATCTCTCTCATAATTTCATTCTTTATTGGTAGTTTTTGTTACAATTATTTATACAAACTATTCATGTAAAGAATAAAATATTTTTCAGTATAATTTTAAATACAAAGAAACGATGAACAAACATCTTTTCTGACCAAATAAATTTGCTGGATTTCTACAAGTCATTGAATGTCATCTCAATTAGTAAGATTCTCAATTTCACAAATCAATGTAAGTTCCATTAGATCTCATTCAATTATTTCTAAATCAGATCAGGGCCGGCCCAAACAATTGGCTGCCTCCAATCAATTTTTGTTGCCCACTCTAACATGACACTTGTTATAAGTTCTTTGAAAGCACAAAATCACATAAGAATAACAACAATACCATACATTAACCTTTCGCACAAAAGTCACTACATCAGGTAGACTACAATACAAAATTTAAAGGAACATATAATCCAATATTGACCTTCCACACAAAATATGATCATTTTTTTCATGACTAATTCAAAGGAAAATGCTTCTTCTTGCATATTTTGTAGCGAATTATTCAATTAAATTATTATAATTAAGTTACTTCAGAAAATCGTTTTCAATTGAGATCGTGACAATTCCATTTAACCGCTCTTGTGACGTAGTAGTTTGAAGATAATTTTTAATGAATTTCAATTTAGAAAAACGTCTCTTGATAGAAGCAACCGTGACCGGAATTGTTGGTAAAATCTGAGGAGCAACCCAGACGCATTGGAAATCGCTATCTTTCACATACAACCTTAAGAAAATCAAGAATGTCCACAAACTTAGTTTTTTTTTTTTTTTGGACAACATAGTTTGCTAAGCTCTCAAATCCAGAAATAAATCTTTTCCATATACGTCACATTGTTGGTTGAGTTTCAAATACCTTTCTAAACGGAAGCAATGTTCCATCAACCCTTCTTTACCAATATTCATAAACTTTGCTTTCAACAGAAACTCTTATAAAGCTCAAACCATTTTTTCCTCCTCATCCTTTGGCATATTATCAATTATCTAATAAGATATTTTGAAAATTAAAACTGACATAAATTGTAGTTTCGAAACTAGAAACAAATTTTTATTTATCCAACATAATCTCTAATTTGATGTTGCCAATACTTAAAAAACTGACAAATTTTGAATTGTAATATCAGCCCACTGCACACACACATTTACCATAAAAAGTTGCCTGAATTCGCGTTAAAAAGTTGTTAATTTAAGAACTATCTAAATTATGAAGGATAATTTTCATCATTGGGCCTGTTTCAAAAAAGTATAACAGCTTTAACCCTGATTCAGATTTAATTACACATAGAGACCTGTTTCGGTTTTTGCATTGGCCAAGTTTGAGAATGCGCCAACACAATAAACAAGTTTATACACAACAGACAAACATTGTTCACTACTCGGTAATTTCTGAATAATAAAATGTTGTAACACTATGTCGACTAATCCTTTTATATTAAAATCGACGTTCAATTTATATTAAAAATCTTTTTTATTTATGTAGTAAATTGTTATGGTTTATAAACGATTCAGTTGCGACTTTTTGTAAATTCAATTTCGACATAACTTACAATCTATCCGACGAAATGTCGATTTTTCCATGAAAAAGCTTGTTTAAAAAAGGATAATTAACAAGAAATATTGAAGTTGATCAAATTTTAAGAAAATATTAAAGTTGATCGAAGAAATAAGTTATTGTTGCAAAGAGAAGGGCGCTTAACCCATGAAGAGTATTGGGCGATGGTAACAAGATTACATGACAACCATTGCACCTGCACTACTAGACGATTGTCAGTTGAAATTCATATGGCTCATCGTCGTTTCGTAGAAGCTTGTGATCGATATTGTAAGATTATCGAGACGGTTGAAGACGAAGACATATTTAAAACAACTAAATCAACTTATGATTCTCGTTACTGTTCAGAGTACAGTACGGATTTTGTTGGTCATGAAGCATATAAATTTCTCTATAGTTGGCTAACCCAATATGGGGCTGAATAAGCCTATGATATTTATCTACTTTATCTGGTTGTTTTAACTTGTGTTTGTTTTTATGATTTCAACAATCTAAAATGGAGATGTATATGTGTTGATCATATTTCATTGTGTTGAATTTGGTGTATCTGTATTATTTTTATGTTTCGAAGTTATCTTTCTTGTATCAGACTATTTGTCTCTAATGCTCGGATATTTGGATTTGTCATTTGGTTTATGTTGTTTGGTTGAACTTAGGATGCTATTTGGATGTATAATTATAAATTAATTAAAACGAGCTCGTAACGGCGCGGTAGTTCGTAATATTACGTTTTGAACTTTAAACGATTATATATGATTCGTTATAAGTTGGATTTCTTTAAAATAAGAAACGTTAAATTTTATCTAACTGTATATTTCTAACGAATATGAAAAATCGATATTTTGTCGGATAGATTGTAAGTTATGTCAAAATCAAATTTACAAAAAGTCACTACTAAATCTTTTATAAACCATAACGATTTATTAAATAAATAAAAAAAAAATTTAATATAAATTGAACGTCGATTTTAATATAAAATGATTAGTCGACATAATGTTACAACGTTTTGTTATTCAGAACCGAGTAGTGAACAATGTCCGTCTATTATGTGTAAACTTGTTTATTGTGTTCGCGCATTCTCAAACTTAGCCAACTGGCGCATTCTCAAACTTAGCCAATGCAAAAACCGAAACGGGTCTATATGTGTAAATAAATCTGAAACAGAGTTAAAGCTGTTAAACTTTTTTGAAACAGGCCTAATGATGAAAATTATCCAATTATGAATTGTTTAAATTCTATAATATTTTGAATAGCAATTCTCCTCCGCCAATTCTTAGAATTCATTTAGTTTAATGTTGTCATTTAATTAATCATCCATTTGATGCTTACAATTCTTACAAAACTGTCTAATTCAGAATTCTTAAAATGCTTCTAAAATCTACAATTCTGAGTGTTAAACAAAAAAGGGTGTCCAAAATCTGAGTTTTAAAACAATGAATTTTTCATCTTAGCTCTAGTATCATACACAAAAAACTTTATCTCCAACATCAAAAAGCCAGAATCTCAGGTTTTACGATTACAATAAGAATAAATGTACCTTTCTTCTACTACTCTACACAAAGCAGGCAGCTAGCAACAAATTTGTAGAATTTCGAAGTCCGGACGTTGGTCTCTGGAGTCGCGGAAAGGAAATAGCAAAGGAGGAGATGTCGTGCAGAAGCGTCGAGAGTCTGTGGACTTGCCCTATTATTTTTCGAAGAGATTCGATTGGCCCTGGCAGAAACCACACTGAAGACGGAACGGAATGTCAAACCGTAAGCGGAAGGTCAAGGTTCTCGTGGTTCGTAAACCGTTATAGTTTATTTCAATTTTTTTGATCTGAACGAAAAATTATTTTAAATATAAATAAAATTTAATCGATCATGACAAGCATTTTTTTTTCGAAACTGGTTGAGACACTCACATGATGCAAGATGTCACGAGTTCGATTTTTGTCTTCAACCCACTTGTCATGTAGTATATTATATATTACCTAATTAAATAATTTCATAACAACTTAACAATGCAAAATTGTAAAATTACTATTTTTTTATAATGAAAGAGGATTAATTTGACAATAATTTGTTAAATGTACACTAATAATGAATTGTGTCATCCAGAATTAAATTGCTATGAAATTATATGTTAAATTATTATGTCGAAAAGTTAAAGTGAAATGGTTTTTTTTTTTTTTTTTTTTTCCTCAAATTGAAGAATCGTGAGGTTCAAAGATGTTGGTCTAGAGGTTTTGAGGTTAAAGCTTGGGTTTGTGCACATGCAAAGTTATTTCATTTTTAGAGTCGTGACGTTTAAAGGTCGAAGGTTAATCGTGGTCGAACCAAGATTGAGTTGGGTCTTTAAAACACTGGATAATAAAATATATTTTCTACTTTATTTTAGAGCATGCATTTGTGTAGACTTATAAATATATACTTTCAGATACATATGGTGTCATATCCACGTCTGCATGCATCAACGTCTACGATGATTTCCGAACATCAGATATCCACATCCATGAATGTAGATGGATATCAAATAATTACCATATTTGCTAACAATTTATATACAGATATATAGATTTAGCATAATTTTTCTCAATCTCATTGTTGACGTCAAAAGTTGGTCTAATGACAGTCAACCCTCAAAGTGTGTTAACACACACAATAATATACACAGAATACAAAAAATAAAATAAAAATAAGCACATGGAACACAATATTTTTATAGTGGTTCGGCTTAAAGCAAGTCTACGTCCACTTTATAATCTCTGTTTATACTGTCGATTGCAGGTTACAGTTGCTTTTGATTGAAAGAGAGTAGAGATAGAAATGGTTTATACACAAAATCCTCATGTTGAATCTGGCATACTATTTTTGGGATGCCAAATAGGAGCTTTTTGTGCTGGATTTCAGATGCCTTCACTGCTACAAAAGTGGGCATATTTGACACTAATATGTGTACGTTGCATGAAAAGTGTGGCGAAAGCTATGATTTCTTTGATCTTCTACCACAATATTCATATGTTGTTGCATTAGACGTCAATGTAGTGTTGCGGTTGGAATTCTAGTGTTGTAACGTGCAACACCACTTTAAAGTGTAGCTTTATATAAATACAGTCCAGGTCAGCGATCCGCGTTATCAAAATAAACAAATAAAAAACCGTAGATGATGATTTAATCCAACGGTTCAAACCGTAGTGTTGGCACTTGTGGTATGTAGAATATTTGAATTGTACTTTTAAATTATGTATTTGATCGTATGTGTTGGCACTGTGGTATATTTAAAGAATCGGTATGGTATGTAGAATATTTTGGATGATTTGAATGTGATGATGAATGTTTTGGATGTGTTTCTTCTATGTACGAAACTGGTATTGCAAAATTTATACTTAAAGCATTGTATGTGCCTTCTTTTACTGTTGCATTTGTTTTTTTCCTGATGTTGTAGTTCGAGATAATGGTGTTGCATTCCATAATACAGTGGTGTTGCATTACATAAAATAGTATTAATTCCACATGGCACGTGGACCCCACAGCTGACATGGCATGTGACACGTAGGCAGCTGACATGGAAAGCTAACGTGTCGTGTGACACATGAGTAGCTGACGTGGAAAACTGACGTGGCCCCACTATCGTAACCTGGAAGTCATGCTCCAACTGATGCTCAAGCAACACTGAATATTGTTGCATTACTTGCAAATAGTGTTGCATTACGTCTATACTGCAACGCTTTCTTTCCGTGCAGTAGATGGGCAAAAGCGTTGCCTTAGAGGGCTAAGGCAACGGCCGTGGATGTCACGCCCCTCTGGTGCTGCCTATTTGAAAAAAAGGGAAAATTCAACGCTTTTTCGATCTAAAACCACACAAAATTTGTGTTGAATTTGCCCACTTTTGTGGTAGTGCTTTCCATTTTTGGAAATGGATGTATTTATAGGCGAGAAGGTGGGCCGAGTTTGTATGCAGTGTGGCTCACATCCTTTTCGGGCTTGATCACGTGTAACTCGATCCTATAAAGTAGTTGTAGGCGGAGGGATCCGGTCTTCTACTGATGAATAGTTCTCCTCGAGAAGTGCGACATACGTGGAACTTGAATTTTGGCATATAGAAAGTTGTGCAAGTTAAGGCTGACCGACTCTGAAGCGTTCGGAGTAGGACTTCGTCTTGTAGTAAATAATTTGGATTGATATTTCTGATCTAATATTTCAGGCTTGATCCGATCTTTCAAGAACAGCTCGATCGGTCGGTTGATGACCTGATCGATCGGTTTGGTTTTGACTTCGAAAGAATGCCAATTTAAGGGAGAGCTTTTACTTACTGCGAAGCCGATTCGGGTTGAATTACGATCGATCGACCTAAGATGAAAGTCGACCATGAAGTCAAGGAACATGCGATATCTGGTAGCGAGCTTCGGACTTGAGTTGTGATTGCTTTTGCCAAAAAGCTGGTCAAAACTTTGCCCCCCAGAAAATATCTTTTTTGGGGAAAGAAGATGTGTTCTGGATCTTCTAGAGAATGTTCAATGGAAGACATCCAAAAAGCCATGGTTATGCCAAACCACCGTAAACCTATGTGTGATCGTTTTCTTCTTCATTTTTCATTTGTTTGTCTTCAGTTAATCTCTACAATTTTATTTCTTGGGTGTTATGCCAATTTCTGGTGTCAACACTTTGGTGCTTTCACTGAGAAACTTGATATTCTCACCATTTGAAGGATTTTGCTCTACTTTCGGATCACCAAGTCTGAGACGAGATCCTACGACTTTTCAGATATCATTGAATCATGGTTGCTAAATCCTCAACACGTGCCACTAGAAAGCAGCCTCTAGCTACAACATCGACAAATGCGGTCGGAGGGTCAACTGCTTTGGGGATTACTCCGAACCAGCCTAAGCTAGCATCTTTGGTACAACCTTCTGCAGCGGATCAAGCCGTCCTCTCAGCTTTTGATACCCGTGATGAGTTCATGTCTATAATGAATCAACTCTGGAAAACCACTGAAGCATTAAATGCTCATGCCTGGGAGAATGCTGTAATGAAGCAGGATATGAACCGTATGTCGAGGCAGTTGGAAGAACTCAGAAATCATCAATCTTACTCTCGACAATTAGACCAAAACTCGGAGAGCTCGTCGTCATTCAAAGGAATTAGAGGCCAATGTCAACCACGATACCCGTTGGAAAGACCCAAAAATATACAACAATTGCATTTGGAAGGGCATTCAGACCAACCCGGAATGAAGGGTCAAACTCAGGCCGATCTGGCCGATGTGGAAGTCACCGATCCCATAGCCCAACGGGATCGAAGTGCCTCTCCCTCGGCAATGCTTAGACAACCCAAGCTCCTATCCTTCCTCCCGACGCCTTGTGATTGACCGAGATGCCCAGGGAGGAGGAAGGACCACCTGGACGACGTCTCAGGCAACGTTGCTTGGAGAGGGGGCAGGGAAAGGTCGATCAGTCGAAGAGGCTGATCGATGTACACTTATCCCTCCAAATTTAACTGCCATGATACGACAGATCATAAATGAGAGAAAAGGGAATAAAAATGAAGATTGTGGGATCGCCCTAGTCATACGCCTTTCACATATGACATTATGCAGGAAGAATTCCCCAAAAGGTTTAATATGCCCTAGATGTACCATTACAATGGAACCACTGACCCGCAACAATATTTGATGAGGTATTCATGCATGGCATTTGAACGTGGCTGTAGCTCTAGACACCATTAAATGCAAGGCCTTCTCGATTGTTTTGAGTGGAGTAGCACTCATGTGGTTCACTCGTCTTCCCTCAAGGTTGGTCCCGAGCTTCAAAGATTTAAGCAATAAATTCTTGAACCAGTTTCGTCTCTACACCTCTAAATCGAAGCATGGCATGGCCCTTTCTACAGTAAAGAAAGGAAGGGGTGAATCCTTAAGGAACTACCTTAATCGGTTCAAGCGTCCTACCACCGAAGTAAGTAATCCTAATCATGAGATAGTTTTGATGGCCATGGTTGATGGCATTGATAAAATGACGGAGTTCAAGAAATATCTTATCGGGAAGCCACCCACGACAATTGAGATGTTTTATGAAAAGACTAACATTCGATTACGGTAGGTTGATGCGCAATTGGATGAAGAGGACAGGTCAAAAGACGTACTTACCAAACCCATTCAGAGCAATGTAAATGTCAAGAAGTCCGGAGATAACTCTGAGAAGGTGGAAGTGAATGTTGGAAACCGTGATAAGCGAAATGGTAACTAACTAAAAGGAGCCAGTGGAAACCTGGACAAAGAGGGAATTCTAGGAAGCGGGCCTAGTTCCAAGTTTTTGAAAGTTATACGACATTGAATGACACGCTGGAAAACATTTATCTCGATACATGCAGTACAGTTCAGTATAAGAAGTTGCTCTTGCGTGAGCCTATGGAGAAAGAACGGGCGACTGGGAAGTTTTGTTTGTTCCATGAGATCTATGGGCATACGACTAATGGATGTTATCACCTTCAGGACATCGTTGAGAAGTTGATTCAAGAGGGGAAGCTCAATGAGTACAAAGTGACCCCGAGAGACAGGGGCAAGGGGCTTCGACACCTAAGAAAAATTAGACGGCACCTAGAGACACAACCCAAGAAAAGGGAAGGGGATAGTGATCAATGCCATTGTTGTAGGACCTTACTCAGTAGGGCATAGCGTTCGGACTATGGAATAATGGAACGTTGTGTAAACTCCGCAAAGCATCTGGATGTAGGAAGACAAGCACCCCTGAAGCTGCAAGTCCCATAAAGTAAAGAAGGACAATGAACGATGACATCGTTTTCCGCGATCAGGAGTCGATCGGTGTAGAATCCCCGAGCATCGACTCGTTGGTCATAACATCCACTATTGGTCCAACCACAGTACGAAAGGTCTAGATTGACAACGAGAGCTCGGTAAACATATTGTTCAGACATGCCTATGACCAGATGAAGTTATAACTGAAGGACTTGAAGCCATACACAGGTCAAACACGTGGTTCCAATGGGTCGTCCACTAAGTCGGTCAGTGTGATTGACCTATCGGTAGAACTGGGAAATGGAGACCGTAGGAGAATACGGATCTTATTGTTCATTGTAATGATTATAAATTCCCAATAATATGCATTCTTAGGGAGACTGACCCTAGCTGAGTTCAGAGCTTGTATTACTACTTGGTGCCAGTTTTTGAAATTCCCGACCGATGAAGGGATCGGGACGGTACGGGAGATCAAGTAACATGGAGAGCTTGTTATTTGGCAGAATAGAAAGAGCTACGAAGAAAAAGTAGTAAGGAATCAGAAGATACCCCTTCCCCTGCAGAGGGGAAGGAAGCATGGCAATTGCAGAATCATCTCGGCCAGGACCGTCCATCTGCCAACTCGAGGACATCGATCCAAGAGACGACGAAGAACCAGGATGTAGGAAGGCAGCTCCGAATGAAAATACTGTAGAGATCTCGATCAACGACGATGATCCGACCAGGGTCTTGAAGATCCGATCTCGTCTCGACCCCCTCCAGACAAGGGAGTTGACTGAATTTTTTGCATGGACCTATACTAACATGTATGCAAATTCAACCTCCATCATGACTCACTCTCCCGATATCGACCCGAAATACAACCCTACGAAGCAGAAGAAGCGGATTCTCAGCCCAGAGAGATCCGCGGCCTTAAAGGAAGAAATTGAAAAACTCCAAGCAAATGGGTTTTTCCAAGGTGAGACTTACCCCAAGTGGATAGCCAACCCGGTACATATGAAGAAAGCTAATGGAAAGCTGAAAACTTGTACCGACTTCTCCGATTTAAAAAAACCTTGGCATAAGGATAGCTTTCTGTTGTCTAGGATTGATCAATTGGTCGACTCAACCGCAGGGCATGGACTCCTGTTATTTATGGATGCTTATTCAGGTTACAATAAGATTGCAATGCACGTCCCAGACCAAGAACATACCAGCTTCATCACGGATCTCGGATTATATTATTACGTAGTCATGCCTTTCGGATTGAAGAACGCTGGGGCGACTTATCAGTGCTTGGTCAACTGGATGTTTCATGATCAAATAAGAAGAACGATGGAGGTGTACGTGGATGATATGTTGGTGAACTCAAGGTAGTCATCCAATCACGTTAGAGACTTGTCGGAGATGTTCGACATCCTCCGAAGATATGGGATGAAGCTCAATCCTTTGAAATGATCATTCGGGGTGGCATCGAGAAAGTTCTTAGGTTTCATAGTTAGCTCTCGAGGGATCGAAATCAATCTGTATCAGATTTTGGCCATCGAGGGAATCCAGGAACCTAGAAGAATCAATGACGTGCAAAGCTTTCCAGGTAAGGTCACAACAATGGGTCAATTCATATCCAAGGCGACCGACATGTGCTTACCCTTCTTTGAATTGATCAAGAGAGGGAAACAAAACTTCGCTTGGACACCTGACTGTGTCGAAACCTTTCAAAACTTGCTCGATCACATAGAGAAACCCTCATCTTTCCAAACTGATTAACCATGAAGATCTATTTGTGTATTTGGAAGTATCCCCGCATGCAATCAACTCGGTCCTAATCCGTGAAGAGGATCAGATACAACAACCTGTTTATTATGTAAGCAAGAAATTGACAGGGGCTGAACGCAACTATCCAAAGATCGAAGAGCTCAACTATATTCTGCTCATTGCAACACAGAAGCTTCGACATTACTTCCACGCCCATCCTATTAAGTGTTCACAGACCAATCGCTATGGCAAGTCTTGCAACGACCTGAGGTAAGCAGAAGATTTCTCAAATGGAATATCAAACTTAGTCAATTCGACCAGACCTTTGCCCATGAAAGTCCAGCTGGGGGCAAGCACTGGCTGATTTCATTGCCAAGTTCACCACCTCGGAAGACGATAGCATAGAGGATAGTGTCAAACATCCAAATACTGAGTTGAGAACAGAGACTTGGAAGTTGTATACAGATGGAGCCCATAACGATCGGCGTTTTGGTGCTGGCATAGTGTAAAGACCCGTAAATTCCCGCCGTTTGGATCGACCATAAACCACACAAGTCTGACCCAAAAGTTGGAAATCCACGAATACTTTAACTTTGGAAATACAACAACATCCGAACAACAACAGCAGAATTTTATAAACATTAAAATAATGTTACATCAGAGTACAGAATATCAGAGTGCATCGAATAAAATTACAGCGGAAGATAAATTACAATAAATTATTGTACAATACAGTGCAGCGGAAATAAAATAACTAAGGCAGCGGAAAGCAACTACTCTCTGGACACAGCTTTAAGCTTCAATCCAGCATCCTACTCGAGATAAGAACCTGTCGACAAACTACTCGACTGCCCGTGTGGAGAAGAGGGCACCCGAGTTTGTAAAGGTGGAAACAAACAACGGGTCAGTCATGGGACTGGTGTGAGAATTTTTAACTAATTTTACTGATAATAATAAAACAAATCCAAGTACCACGCCACTAACACGGAACGGGTTTACTCCAATGGATTGTCGTGCATAAATTAAAGTAAATCGTCAAAACAACGCAATGCTTTTTAGGAAAAATGAAACCATCATAAGACCCAAGTCCCATCACACAATGCAACGCAAACCGGAGGATAGGGTTTTACCTTATAATGGTCAAAAATGCTTGATACGATAAAAACGAAATTGATATTATTATTAGTGTATATATGTTTTAAAAACATTTCAATCATAATGTATCAATCCTAGGACACATAGATACCATAATACTATGCTTCCATACTAGTAATACAATCAAAACCGCATGAGGTCGTATTGGAAATTGGGTTTCCATCATGAGTCAAGGCTAGGGAGGAGCTCCTTACCGATTCGAGACACTCTAGCTAATGTCTCAGGATCCCCCGCAGTGAACCCTTGGATAGCTGCAGGGCCGGTCCACCATACGAGTTGCGGATTAGTTATTCTTGAACACACGTTTCCCGGTCCTATAGGACCTATCATCTGAGGCGCCTCATTCCATCATCCACATAAGTAAAATGCCGGGCCGTGTTAAAGCCCAAACACCACTTCTAGCTAGAAAGAAACGTGCTGCTCTCCCTGCGTTCTCTTCTCCCGTTTTAGACTCTGCCGGTGTGTGAGGCTCGCGAAGTCACGCTATACACAAAGCTATGCCTAAACAGGCTATGCTTTGATCATCCCACAGGGCCTGCTTTTCAACAAAGCCTTGATCATATGCATCTTAGCATGCCACATCGTCACTCCATGTCACACTACCAATCCTTTGCCGAAATATATGAAAGGGTGTTAAGCAAGAGAATAAATTCTCCGCCACCAAGCATTCATACATTCAGCAGAAAATCAATAAGTTCAATATATAAAGGAGTACGATGTCAGACACACATTCCATTTATAAGCTTATGCTCTGGGTCTGAGCGAAAGCCAAATCCGTACAAATCAACACTACGTCCGGATAACTACCGTTTTAGCCCCGTCTTGGGAGCAAATCAATCAAGGGCCTCAACACTAGTTACCCATTCGATGTGAAGATCGTCGGTCTTCCATCGTCGTCTTCAATTCTTCAAACGTCGTATCATTATTTGGAATGAGAGTAAACTCGGACTTTCCAAATAACTCTCGCATATATAAATTTGAAAACCATTTCATACCGTCATTAATAATTTATAACGATCTGTCGCTATTTTTACTTTACATACACATCCTAAACATAACAATGTATATTTTACTCTTCCATTTTTCAGTTTACACCAAATGTATATTTGGTTTCATTATTTTCTTATGAAAATCTATTCCTTAGAAATGTATTTTTCTAATCTTATTATTTACATTGAAAAATGTAAATTTCTATTCCTATTTTATTTACATTGAGAAATGTAAACTTATACTTCAATATATTATTATATTGAAAATGTAACCTTTATTTCATATTCTACTTACATTGGAAAATATAAATTCCTAATCATTCTTTTGTTTTCTTTGATTACATTGAAAAATGTCAATCCTTTTTATTTGCATATAAAAAAAATATAATTTCTATTTCATCCTTATTTACATTGAAAAATGTAAGTTTCTATATTTTTCTAATTACATATAAAAATGTAACTTCCTTTTTTTTTTACATTAAGAAAAAAATGTAAAACTTTTATAATCCTTATCTTATTACATTAAAAATGTAACTTTCTTTTATAGCAAACTTGGAGGTGAAAATATTTATTTCATTATTAACACATGACGGTGTGAAAATAACATCAATTTCTAATTTATCCACTTATATTTTAATATGGGCCAGACCTCTCACATTAGGCCTACAACTTGTGGATGCAGGATAGGCCGGTCGATTCCGGGCAGACTTCTCCCACAAGTTGGGCTTAACCTTGTGTCTTGGCCCAATTTGTATTTGCGCACTTGGACCTCTCACATTAGGCCCAACATTTGTGGCTGCTGGATATGCCGGTCGGGTCCGGGCAGACTTCCACCACAAATGTAACCTAACCTCGTGTCCAAGTACAATTGTAATTTTTAATTATGATTATAAATACTTTAATGAATATTATTTTAAACGTTCTTTATTAAAATAATCCTCATACTAAAAATGCTCTTTATATATTCCAATCTTTCTATTGTAATAGTAAAGCCCAGTCTTTTAATGTAACCTCTTTATATATATAAAAAGGTACTTTTACATAAATATGTCCTCTTACATAAACATATTCCTTTTATATAAATATGTTTCTTTTTCATATAGAAATGTACCCTTACATAAAATGATTATTTTATTTTCATAACCTATTGAAGGTGGCATTTTTAATGTACAAGTATTGAATTCAATAAATGATTATCTTATTTTCATTAGCATATAAAAGGTTATATTGTTGGTGTACAAAAGTATAATCCAAGAAATGACAACTTTTTATAATAACATAAATGTTTGCTTTACTTTCTAACATGAACGACTACTTTTATTCTATTTCAACATTTTATGACAAAAATGTACTTTAAACTCTTCTATTCTTTTTGCATATAAAATGACAACAATAATGATACTTTAAGACCCATTCTTTTCACTACCACTAAACTGACGGTGAAATCATTTTTTTTTCTTTCAAAAATGATAGTGAAATCATCTTTTTAATTTGACAAAAAAAAATGGCGGTGAAAATATCACTTTTGTAATTTGACAAAAGTGACGGTGGAAATTCCTTCTTTGTAATTTGACAAAAATGACTGTGTAAATAATGTGCTTTCCTTTTAATCAAAATAAATGAATATTTTCATGTTACTACACTTAAGGTAAACATAAGTTTATTCTCAAATTTTAACTACAACGCTAAAAATATGTTTATTTTCTGATTTCATGAATACGTTAAAAATATGATAATTTTCCTATCTTCATGAACGCGCTAAAGATTTTATAAATTTTCCTACTTTCATTAATGCGCTAGAAATATGATAATTTTCCTTATTTTCATTAACGCGCTAGAGATATGATATTTTTCTCTACTTTCACCTACATATGAGGACGACTTATAATTTTGGTGTCAATTTCATAACAACATATTAGAACAACATATAATTTGGTGTCAAATGTCAAACCACTACTTATGAGAACATTATATAATTTGGTGGCAACATAAGGTATAAATTTTCGCATCGTGATTCAAAACATGAAACAAAAATTATGTTATGGTGTCACATTTATTTCATGATCTAACCTAAAACATGTAACCAAAATTATATCTTTGGTGCCAACAAATCTATCATGATTCAAATCCATACATAATACTTCATCAATAATTGATTCATTTTAATGAAAAAAAATTCTATGTAAACTAACAAATTTAATTCTCTAACACAAATGGTATTTTTAATTTACATGTTATGATTATATCAAAGTGATGTTTTTAATCTTACATATAATGATTCTATCAAAGTGTTGTTTTTGTCCACACAACATATTTCTAATCAGAATGGCTTTTGAAATCTAATATAACATTTCTATAAAATAAATGTTATTTTTAATCGAATAAACATCTAACTAAAATGTTTTTTTTTCTTTCTTTTCTTTTTTTCTAGCATAACATTTCTATAATATAATGGTATTTTTAAATCTGACCATAGTCTAATTCAACAAAACATAAATAAATGATATTTTTATTTCTAACATAATAATCAATCACCTTAACAGATCATTCTAACAACATCAAACAAACCAAATCAAATTACATATACAACAACCTTAATTTACAGCAGTTAAAAAAATGATTTTTTTTACATGATTATAATCAATAAAGTTTAATTATTTTAAAAGAAAAGAATTCTCACCTCGCTTGAGATTTAGTCTAAATTTGATCTGCTCTGTTTCAGAACTAGCCTGTCCCAAGTTGTACATCTCTCTGACACGAGTGCAACGCAACTTACGGTTCGTAAATTGGATCTCGTACGAAAAAGATACGATAAATTACACATTTGATAATTTAGTAAATAATTAACTTAAATAATGAACTAAATTTTCCCTTTAACCTCTTAATCCAAATTCAAGCCGCCCTCATCATCTTCGTTCCAAGTATAAGGCGTTCAACGAAACGCATAAATTGATTTTCAAGTCATGTTTTGATCTGCCATTAGAGAAAGAAATGAGCAGATGAAAAATATACGTACAATGAAAATTGGCTGACGAGGTGGAACTGAATTTTATTTGGCATATGTGTAGATGGTCCAATAGGAGAAATAAACAATTATTCCACTGCATTGATTCCTATTAATTACAATTTTGATTGAACATTCAATTTTAATTCCAATTATAAATTAATTAATTCCATTTCATTCAAATACATAAATATAAATTTTAATACTTACCAAAACAAACCAAATTTTAATTTCAATTATGATAAATAAAGTTACTGTTTTTCAAGTAAGTTGGATTTCATTAATTACGAATTTAAAATTGTATTTCAAATATTAATTACACCAATAAATTTCCACAACCAATTACAAAATTAAATTATGAATTTATTAACCCAATTTAACATAAATAATTTAATATTTAATCCCAACTCTCAATAATTACCATATAAATCAATTGATAATTTAAATTTTAAATTCACATAAATAATGATACTTATTATCGGTGGGTCTTCATTACACAAACAACGAACGTATATTATTACCATATAAGTTAATTTAAAAATTTCAACATATATGAAATTCTAAATATGATTAAAATGGTTCTAGTTATAAATCTTATTTATGAGGACCCAAAATAGATCATTTACAATTACATTTATTTATATGACTTTTATATTTGTAGTTTCCATTTTGAAGCAATTAATTAACCTGCTGAATTTCCCATTTCAAATTTATTAGCATCCCCAAAATCATAGTTATATTAACTACTATACTTGTTATATCATTAGGAAAAAGTTTAGAATCGAATCAAATTCTTCTTTCTTAAATTTCCATATTAATCGTTTGTTTTAATTTCCAATTTTATTATTAACGATATCAAAGTTAATTATCTTTCCAATTACAAATCAACAAGTTATAAGTCTCTATGAAAACAATAAACGTTAGTTAAAATTCATGATAAAATTATTATCTAAAAATTTATTATCTAACATTTGAATCTCATAAATTTCACACTGATTTAAAATAGATAAGAAAATGAAACATAACGGTTGTTATTTTAAAGTAATTCCAATCATATTCATAAATCTATAGTTTTCAAGCAAATATTATAATTATCAGCCAACTTTATTTCAAACATGAAATATATGTTTACATCTATTTCATAACAAACATGATATATATTTAATTTAACAGTCCTCTAATTAACATAATTGTTAATTTCAACAATTTAACAAACATACCATACGATTAACAAATATTAATTATATAATAAAAGAATATGATTTCATTGGCCCAATTTATTATAATTTACACTTATTACACTGTCATTTATTTTAGTTCTTTATTATGTGTGTGTATATATATGTATATATTTATTATATTAATTTCCCCTAATTTAGAGTTACAATATTTAATTCTCATTTGTACTAATTGCAACCTTTCTGGCTTCATTACCATTTATTTCCCATTAAGACCAACGATTACAACTGTAAATTTTCCTTTTATTATAAGTAACGTTAATTAATATGCATAAGTATCGGAGAACGTTTCAAATTCAAAACTACATTTAACGTTTATCTAATATTAATAATAACTAGCACTGATTACTTGTGTTTTTGGATGGACATAGTATCAATATATATATTTTTAACGTACTTATTACGTGTATGCTTATTTCTGAATTTCTATATTATATTTACTCCTTTACAAAATTTGTTAATTTCAATTTATTTACAATCTAGTCCAAACTACTTACTAGAAAAATCATTCTTATGTTTTGACTTGCTAAGATTTAAAATCCTGTTAACTTCTGTTGATTACATTAAAGAAAAAAAATGTAATTTCTTATCCAGTGTCACATTTTACACACAAATGAAATTTCCATTGTCTTCCTACTTTCTAATGTTTTATATTACAACAAAAATATAATATTTATTGTCTTCACTTTTCTAATATTTCATATTACAATGAAAATAAAAAAAATTCCATCCTTATATTACATTACAAAGAAATGTAATCCTTTCTTTTCTTATGTTTTATTTCTAATATGACATAATTTAACACGAAGGGTATTTTTATTCTACATCTCTAACTCGACAAGCTTGACATTTTTATACTAATACAACATGTATAACATAAATGGTAAATGTATGTTCTATCATAAATGACATAATTTAACTCCTAACATAATTGACAAAATTTGTGCTAACATGAATGACATATAAAAATAATTTTATATATTCACATTCTTCTATGAATACTAATGACATATAAAAGGATATTTCTATTTGTTTACATTTTCTATGCAGTCTAATTATCATATAAAAGTATAATTAACATGTTCACATTTTTTTATATATCCTAGTATCAAAATAAAGAACATTTATTTGTTTTCATCCAATGTATAATCACAAAACGACATTTTTGATATTTTTTCCCGTTATTATTTAAATAAATTATTTTAAATAGCCCAAACTCATTAAAATAACTTAAAATAAATTTTAAATTAGCCCCAAAATTCAGGGTTGTTACACATAGTATTATAATCTCCTGAAGGATGGTCGATCTATTGTGCCCTGAGATTGAATTTCTTGGCTACCAACAATGACTCCGAGTATGAAGCCTTGATTGTCGGGCTCAAACTCGCGAGCGGCTTAAGAATAACATTGCTTCATATTTTTTGTGATTGACAACTTATTGTATTTTAGGTTCGGAAAGAACATCAGACTAAAAAATTCTGACTTTCTGCCTATCTCAAGCAGGTCGAAGGATTACTGTATGACTTCGATCAATATAACATCCCCCACATTCTAGAGAGGAAAACCAGAAGGCGGATAGATTGGCAAAAATCGCTAGCTCCGACAAACCGAGTGAGGCAGAATTGGTTCCTATAGAGACCTTAAACATTCCGAGCAATGATCAAATGGAGGTCAATCAGATAGAAGCTGAACCTGAAAAAGAATCTTGGATGACCCCCATCAAGAATTTTCTCCCACATGGCACTCTCCTCGAAAGAAGGAATGAGATACGAGCCCTCGTGCGAAAAGCCTCCATATACATCATTCATTTGGACCAACTTTATAGAATTGGTTTTTCATTCCGACGTTTAGATGTGTGGCCAATGATGATGTTAAGAGAATATTGAGAGAAGTTCATGAAGGAGAGTGCATCGCACATACAGGGGGGCAAACCCTGGCTAAGTAGGTACTGCGATATGGATACTTATGGCCGACTATCAGCAAGGACATGGCTAATTATTCCATATGATGCGGTAAATGCCAAAGGTTTGCACAGATTCTATGAGCCCCACCAACAGAGCTCACTCAGATGGTCATCCCCTGGCCATTCGTTGTTTGGGGACTAGACATTATTGGAAGTCTTCTAATCTCAAAAGCGGGTGCAAAATATGTGATCGTGGTTGTTGACTACTTTACAAAATGGGGAAGAGGTTGAACACATGACCGTGATCACGATGAAGCGAGTCATTAACTTTATTGTCAGGAATATCATCTATCGGTTTGGTTTACCTTGAACTACAATAACTGGCAACAGAACTCAGTTTAATAGCTCAAAATTCAAAGACTTTTTTGAATGAAATCACATCGAGAAAAAATACACAGCAGTTGCACATCCCTAATCTAATGGACAAGTCGAAGAGGTCAACAAAATTATTAAATCTACCTTGAAGAAGCGATTGGAACGAGCCAAAAGCAAGTGGGTTGATGAGCTTCCTTTAGCCCTTTGGGCATATCGAACCACACATAAGACTGCCACACTCCCTTCGCCTTGTCTTACGGATGGGAGGTTGTCATCCTCATAGAGCTTGTAGTTCCTTCCCATAGAACTACGTGTTATGATCCGTTATCAAACAAAGCCCTTCTCCTACCATCACTAGACATGATTGATGAAAAAAGAGAAGAAGCAAACCTCCGTGCTGAAGCTCACCTGCAGAGGGTCGCCCGATATTACAACAAGAAGGTTTGACACAAGACCTTCGATGTTGGTGACCTTGTCATAAAACTGGTCTTCCCAACTCCTGTACATGTGGGCCCTAAATGGGAAGGGCCTTATGTCATCCAATAGAAGCTTGGTAATGGAACTTGCAAGCTAGCCATTGTTGATGGCAAACTTTTTCAGAGAGCATGGAATGTGGAGCATTTACGACATTATCTTTCTTAGAACTTTTTAGTTTTCTTATTATTTTATCTATTAAGCATTGTAATAAGTGTGCCTTTTCACTCATAATAGTTTATGAATAAAAGCTCCTTTCCTACTCTGACTTATTATTATGATGACCGAATGTTGTGATTCGACCGACATCAAGTCAAATAATGACACCCCAGCCTACCAATCCATCTCATAACGAATCGACCTTGTTTAGGAGCTAGTATGGAACCTGGGAACTCTAAGCATGATATCGATGCTCGAACCTTTGGGCCCCACTTTGTTGACTAAAAGTGAGGATAACACTGATGTAAACAACATGACTGTCAGTTTAGAACAACTCAAATTCTTTTTATTTGAGAAGGAGTATAAAATTATAGACTAGTGTGAAAGGTGCACCCTGACTAAAGACCACTCGATCCTTAGAACTCTAACCCTTAATGAATAGAGGAAGACTACAGAAAACTTACGTATTCCTAACCATGATCGATCGACCCTCGAACTGGTCGATCCGATGATGGGGTCGATAGGAAAACTTGACGATCGAACCAATCCCCCACAACATTGGAGGCATGGGTATATGCAAGTGATTCAACTACGAGTTTCACTTAAAAGACTCCTATGGTCTGAAATGAATTGGGGACATTGGTATTGCTCCCCTAAGACTTTCTAAAATACTTAGACACATTAATAATACAAGTATTTGAAGACAATGAAATATTGTTAAACATTTAGCTTACTTACAAACTAAATATTCTTTACAAGTACTTCCAACATTGTCCACAAAAAACAAGACTTGACGATGACAAAAACGCGAGGGATGCACTTAGATGAAACTTCAATGGGCCTAAAGCAAACATACATTAAAAGACTTTTAAGCTAGGGGAGGCTTCCCACCGAACTTCCCCATTTCCTCCCATTCTTTTTCTCTCTTCCTGATCCGCTTTAGCATCTCCTTGGTAGTTAAGCCTAGCTTTGGTCTTTTGAGTGTACTACCAAAAGTCATAGATCGACTAGATGTTGCCGTGTCATGCTTCCTCTTACTCGGATCAGTCGGAGCTTGAAGAAGAGCCACTGACAGGTGAAAGTATGGTCGGAGTGAGGTAACGGAGAGAAGTAATGTTGAGAGGTTCATTAGTTGGTTCAACTTTAAAATAGGAAACCTTATCCTCATTTTTAGCCTTCATCTCCGCCATAGATGGATGTTCAGATGTCTTGGTCTCACCACAAACTCTACATCCTCATCGACCAATTGAAGATTTCCCATTATTGGGTTCTTTGGAGCATTAATTATTTCTTTATCTTTCTCAGTGATGGTGATAAGGTTCTTCTCTGACATTCCGAGCTCCAACCCAGATGCTATCGTCGACGATGGTGTACCTACAACAGAAAGAACAAAAGTTATGAATAAGGGAGCAGATGGTCGATAAAGTTAAGCAGGAAGGAGTGAGTAACCTTTGGTCACAAACTCTGTAGGTCGGGCTGAAACCTTTATTTCAGAAGCCGGAGCAACTGAACATTTCTTCGGCAAGGGGAGAAGATGGTCATCCGTACAGAAGTCCTCCACTAAGCCAGAAGATTGAGTTGGAGGAGGAGGAATAGAGGATGAACTGACCTCAACATTTAAAGAAGGGAAAGATGCTTTCATCATACTTGTGCCTGGGACATACTTCCCTAGGCCTCGTATCGTGCAGCGTCTCTTAACGCCTTTAGCTTTCTCTTTCCCTCAGTCAGTACCTCTCACTCATCGTCATGCAAATACTGAGCGATCATAGCTTCCCCGTCTACTGGATTACCCTTTGACACCTAAAACTCTTCTCTCATGAACACCTCCCATGCATCGGTTAACACCCGTTGATAATCTTTTGTCGAAGACAAATTCCTGTGGTGAAGAATGCAGGCAAATAACCGCAGAATGCTAGCTCCAAATTTTTTGCTTGTTTCTTTCTTCTCAATGGCGTGTTTGGCTTTGACCAAACATATTTCAGTTTTGCACTGGAGGTGAGCATTGCCAACATTTTCGATCGCAGCAGTAGTATCCTCCGCCTGTTTTTTGGCAAGCTCGAACGCATCGAGACGGGCCTTGAGGTATTGTACCTATCTGTCCAACAAACCCTTGTCACCTCTTTAGGTCTCATTATTGGCCTTCAAAGTCGCACACTCCTGACTTGCAGATTGAAGTCAAGCCTCTAAGCTCGTCGAAAGTTCTCTACACTTTTCTCTAAAAGTATCCACTTCAGTCTCACACCCCTCTACCTTTTTCTACAGCCACTCAAAAGCCTTCCTGCTAGCATCTAGATTCCTCCTCAAGCCTTTGTTTTCCATCGACCAACTCCTCACCACTTCACTTAATTGCTTTGCATATGCATGCATCGCATCGTATTAGGTTAGGGCAAAATTAACATTTGATCTGGTTTGATGATGGAGGTTTGGTGGGAACGGTTGCAGTATGGGGGCAGGCTCGATACCAACAAAATAGAGGCCCAGAAAGAGTTCTTCCATTTCCCTGATTTGTTCGATAGGTACCCTCTCTCGATCCGGATGGGTCGACCCCTGGGGACTTTTTTCAAGACGACAAGGAAGAGGGATAGATTCATGATTATGGGGTCTAACCGATTGCGCATTAGGAAAAGGGTCGACCTGGAAGATGGGATCACTAAGGCATCTTCATTAGAGGATTTGTCACCATCCTTGGGGCATTCGTCTCGAGGATGAGGTGGAGGTCGATTCTCGAAAGTTTCAGGTTCCTCCCCTTTTTCATGAGGCTTACTCTTCTTCCCTTCCTTCTCCTTATGATCTCGACTTTCTTTCTCTTGCCTCTTCCTAGCTTTCTCTTCCTTCTTCTTCTTCTTCCATTCTTTTTCCTCTTTCTTTCTACAATTGTCGTTCCTACATTCGCCCTCCTGCCTGACTAGCAGCGGGGCCAACCCAACAGGATCACCTTCCTCCAAAAGGGACTCGAAGTTGATATGATAATATTCTTCATCAACTACACTTGCATTATGACAAAAGGATATAATAAATATACATAAGAGAAAATAAAGCTATGACATACAATGATATTGCTGTGTATATTAAGCTATCCTCCTAAACCGACCTGAGCTCTAAATATGATATGCGTCTTTTGGGTCGATCGGTATGAAATGTTCGCCAGACTTAGTATGAAAAAAGTTCTCCGGATCCAAGTTATGGGAAGAAATAAATGTATCTGGAATTTCCACATTTTGTAACTCCTAAAAATGAAAGGATGATTCTTTCTCTTAGGGACCATGAACATGGGAAGGATCTCTTCTAACATCAGAATCTTCCAGTTGGTGATTGACAAGCTCCTCCTCAATTGTTTCTACACGAAACTTCTCCGAAGCATCTACTACCGGTTACTTCTAAATTTTTTGTGGATCAGACTCCCATTGTAGTCTCTTAAAAGCCAGCTTCTTCCTCCTGACTTGATGACGAACATGCTTCTCTTTGAACGAGGGTTGAACAGACAACCCCTCAACTGGGGGCACGAACTTGATATCGATCAATTTCTTATGGGGAAGAGGCATATCCAACTTAATGCCGTGAAGAGGAGACCTCTTTCTGTCTGAGGGTCCTAATGACCTCCTCTTATCCAGAAGTAACAAAGAAGATTCGCATCGGTCAAAAGCTCCTTGTAGTGTCGGTCTTCCTTCTTAAGAGCAACTAAGATATTGAAATGATCCTGGAACACTCCCCCTATGGGCCTTCCCGGCTCATCATCTACATGGAAAAATTCGTATGAAGGCGTAACTAAAATAAAAAACTTACAACATCGAAGCCAACGGTAAGCACACCCTGATTGGTGCTTGAAGTACAACCAGGCGTGCTTAGTGTCACCTAATTTTTTGGGGACCCCCTCGACAATCTTTCGACCGCGGACGGCCTCAAAGTAAAGAAAAGAGAGAGATGTTTGCTGTTGATGTCTGAAATTGAAGAAAAACAATATTTCATCGAGCGTTGGGGGTTGATTCAGGTACTTCATGTATAAGACACATATAGACAGTAAGTTGGCATATGCAATTGAATGAAGCTGCATAGCCGCCAGATTCATTTGCCTTAGAAAGTTGAGTACGAATGGAGAAAAAAGTGGGATAGCCGCCGCCATGCACATTGAGTGAGTAATCGTCATATAGCCACTCGGTGGATTGTGAGGGGGATCCATCACTGTAGGAGCAAGGAAATCACACCATGGAAGTTTATGTTTTGTACTCAAGTTTTTCAGCTGTCTTTCGGTCATTGTGCCGAGCCAAAAGTCAAGGGGGTCTGCTATAAAGTCAGCCTCAGGAAGAGTATCATTTCCGGCTATTGCACCGCTTGATTCTCCAATTTTTGTATCATGAAGAGGATCGACCGACTGACCGTAAGTATCGATGTTACACTAGTTTCGGGGTCGGCACCGGATTTAGAAGCTGAGGAACTCTCCAGGTCTATAGGGGTGGATGTGGCCTTTCTCTTGTTAGGCTCAAGTTTACGGGTGTTGCGTCGTTCAACCATTGTGAGTTATACTACAAAATAAAAGAAGAGAATAAACCTCGATCAGATTGATGAGATCGTAACACCTCGACATATGTATTTACAAGTGTGTGCAAGAAAAAATAACAGCTTAAGTTAAAGACAACAATCAAGAACATGTTCAACTTTATGGCCTTCAACCATAAAGAAGCCCCCGATAACCTTGCTGACCCAAGGTTGGGTGGTATTCCCAAACATGATAAAGGCAATCACTTGTTCTGCAATGTTGAGTTGACAAGAACCGATTTCTAATATCAGCCCTTATCTTCTTCTGACTGACCATACCAAGAGTCATCACCCTTGTTTGTACATACTCAAACAATCATTCCCTCTCTTCCACTGCCACGTGTCCTAAGGGTTGATGCGCCTTGAAATTTGAAATGTTTCGAAAAGGCGAAATACTTGTTCATTTCCTACCTCTTCACGAAGGCAGTCTTTCCTTCGCCACTAGTGACCACCGCCTTACCACCAGACCATAATTCCGACGAGTTCGACATTGGCAACCTAGTCCATAAATTGTATGATATACAAATTGAAATGGAGAAAGAACAATAGGGAAGATCCATGTGCAAAGTCAGTGTTTAAAAAGTAAGAAGAAGGATATTAATACTTATGGGGAAATCAAAGAAGACGATCTTAATCTTTGGCTAAAGAGTTTTTCCTAATTATTTTGAAAGGTAACAAAGTCAGCTGTAGAAAAAAGTAAAAAGAAAATAAAGATGGTGGGCTAACCTTTTACAACGAAATGAAGGGACTCTTCGTCTTCTATGGACATGTCTACTGAACCTGACACGAGGTTAACGTGGTACTTCATTAATGAGCCAAGCCTGATTGAATGGACGCCTGACTACAGAGCTTCATTATTTCCTGGACTATTTTTAGTTCCCAAGACATTTGGTCGATCCTTAGCCCATATTATTTATAGAAAGTCCTTTTAGTCGACGTAGATATATACTTCTGGTTTTATTGCGATGAGAAATAATCTAGAATAAAATATTCAAAGCATGCCATGTTATTAACATGACATACTTTGTGGGCCAGAGTGTTGACCGGCCTTTTGGCAAGGCCATCAAGGTTTATTGGTATCATGGAATCCAACCCAAACGACGAGAAATCCTATGTGACCCCAGCTAAAGAACCGATCGATCCAGGGACGAGTCGATTGACACCTAAGACTTGAGCCAAACACAAGGACCCAGTATGCGAGCTAGTTAGAACCCACAACCCCGGACCGATTGGGTCAGATTCATTCCAATGCCATGCAAAATATCCTTAGGAAGATTTAGACTCTCTCTTATTGAACGTTACTAGTCATCCTTTATGATTGGATCAGATGCCACCTAACACCGTGGATTCAAATCACGCCGCCATCCACAAAAAGAACTCCTCTTAGGGATCTCCTGAAGTCTTAGATCATAAGACATGTATCTCAGCCAATTTAAATGTTGTAGCACCTATAAATAGACCTTCTGGACTCATAAGAAGGACCTTTTGGCAATTTCTAATTATATCATTATTGTGACTGTTTGTTTGTAATAGAGCATTTGATATAAGAAGATTATAAAGTAGATGTGGGCTCGTTAACGCTGAACCACTATAAACCTGTGTGTGATTATTTTCTTCTTCATTTTTCATTTGTTTGTCTTCATTTAATCTCTACAATTTTATCCTTTAGGTGTTGCGCCAATTTTTGATGTCAACATCGGGAAGGTTGTGCTGAAGGTTGCATGAGATGAGTTTGTGGTAGGATACTGGGTCAGACCGGAGGTTGCATCGATCCTTGTTCTGAACGACTCAAAAGTTGGATTGGTTCAAGAGGTGCTTGTCCAGGGAGTTGAGTCAACCCCTGGATTGGAGGCAAAATGGTCAACCGATCCGGAGCTTGGCCATGGCCGACCTAAGAATCTGCATCTACCCCCAGCTTCGATGGTTGTTGGAAGTGATGGAATTAGATCTAGCCGACCGAAAAGGGAAGTTGAGACAGGAAGAACTGTAGACCTTTCTGGGGCTTGGATTTCATCAGATCGTAGATTAGCTATTGCCCAAGCTTCATTTCGTGCAGGTGGTGATACTTGGTTTCTCGGTCTCCCTTCCATCAGAGCAAGGAAATCTTTCATCATTTCCTGCTGCTTTGCAAGAAGTCCGTCCTATTGTGTCATCTGAGCTCCGAGCTTGTCCAAAACTTTATCCATCTCATCCCTAGTCAAATATTGGGATGGGTCTTCATGGGAGGAAGCCTCTTGGCTTACAATCGTTGTCCTGCGTCTGTTGCAACATTGGGTTGAGATTTAGCACGGGAAGGTGTCGAGTCCTTCTTCCGTTTTGCCATTGTTTCTTTAAGAGTTGCCGGAGGTGTAGGGTATATCCGATCCCCCTACCGTGCGTGCCAGACTGTTGATGTCAACAGTTGATCTAATGACAATCAACAGCTAACTACACATGATAATATTCACAGAATTCCAGAAAAAGTAAGTAAACACAAGGAACATAATATTTTTATAGTGGTTCGGCTTAAACCAAGCCTACGTCCACTTTATAATCTTTGTTTATAGTGTCGATTATAGATTACAGTTGTTTTTGATTGATAGAGAGTAGAGATAGAAATGGTTTATACACAAAATCCTTGTGTTGAATCTAGCATGCTATTTTTGGGATGCTGAATAGGAGCTTTTTGTGGTGGATTCCAGATGCCTTTCCATTTCTGGAAATGGATGTATTTATAGGCGAGAAGGTGGGCTGAGTTTGTACGCAACATATAACACAACCTATTCGGGCTTGACCACGTGTAACTTAATCTTATAAAGTAGTTGTATGCGGAGGGACACGGTCTCCTGCTGATGAATAGTTCTCCTTGAGAAGTGTGGCATATGTGGAACTTGAATTATGGCATATAGAAAGTTGTGCGTGTTAAGGCTAACCGGTTCTGAAGCCTTGGTTGTAGGACTTCGCCTTATAGTAAATAATTTGGCTTTATATTTCCAATCTGATATTCTAGGCTTGATCCAGTCTTTCAGGAACAACACAATCAATCCGTTGATGACCCGATCGATTGGTTTGGTTTTGACTTCAAACGAATGCCAATTTTGAGGGAGAGCCTTTACTTGTTGTGAAGCCGATTCAGGTTAAATTACGATCGATCGACATAAGATGAAAGTCGACCCTGAAGGCAAGGAACGGGTCAAAATCTGGTAGCAAGCTTCGATCTTAAGTTGTGACGGTTTTTGCCAAAACTCTAGTCAACACCCATTAATTATAAAAGTGTGAAAAAGCATACAAAATGATAATAAATAGTTTAAAGCAGTTAATATGCAATATATTCATATAATACAAACCATTAGCTAACCTAACAAAAGAACATGCAGGGTCGGCTCAAGCATATCGGTTGACCAAGGCAACCGTAAGGTCTAATAAAAAATGAGAAATGTTGCCCCTAGCAAATATATTTAAAGCCAGGAGTCGAATGCATGATCCCAGCGTTGGGAGTATACCGACTATCAACCTGCAGCTTGCATTTTCTGGAAATAAAACATGCAACATTAACTCAATCCTACCGTTGATAATAAAACATGCAGCATCCCCTTCCACCACCTTTTACCCCTACCCCGGGGGTTTCCTAGGCGGTCGCCTAGCTAGCCTACCCCTAGGACTGAGCACATGTCACTAATATAGATAAAATATTACTAGGCAAAAATTGATGGATATTTTTCTTATTTTTATGTTTTTTTTTATATTAGATATTTAACCGCTTTTTTAATATGAATGTAGATGAATTTTGAGTAGGTATTCATTGACTGGTCTAGCTTGTGTGCCTTGATTTGTGCTTATGCCTTTTCATCTCTCTTTGTTCTACAGGGAAGCTTTTAATGCTGAATTCAATACCGAAATATGTGTTATATGTCTAGTAAGACAAAACATAGACCAATCACTTATAAACTCATCTCACAATTTTTTAAATCAGATTTCCATTACACTGAAAATCTGTATTAGCTAATTTTAGCAATAAGTATGTTATAATCAATTTAAAATAGCAATGTTATATTATTTAAAGAAAATATCACAACATTGAAATACAGAAAGATTATAGAATGTTGTATATAAATACACAAATAAATTAGAAATCTAACCCGGTAACAAAGGAAATTTTGTTTGAGGCTCGTCGTAATACTTTCCTTATGAATTTTTATTTAAGATTCTCTCAAGATACAACAGACATAATACGCATGAGATTGTAATGGATATGTCACTCTGTGATTTTTATACTGATGTGGCAGCGGTAAAGGAGATAAAGAAGAAATCTAAAAAAAATCAGATAGAGAATGTGAACGGTATTCTTTCTATTTATATTTCCTTCCGTACCCCTTCAAGCAGTCGTATCCGTACCCCTTTGCATAATCGTGCTTGTACCTTTTCAGACCCATATCCGTAGAAATACTACTCCCGGTCCTGCTGTTTTCACTTGTACCCATCCGCCAAAATATCCACCGCTTCCTAACGGGTCACACCCGTTTGCTGTGCGCCCAAATTCTACTAAGGGGTCGCACTCATTCGCTGTGTGCCACCAGTCGCACCTCTTCAGTCAACCCGATGCTCGCATCTGAAAAGATCCACAAATGTTCGCATATCCTTCTACTGTTAAGAAGTCCGACCTAGTTTTACAAATAGTAGGATCATATTAGACCCAAACACGAACTGATTCGGTTCGGTTCAGGCGGTCGGACAGAAGGACGACACGTGCATATGGTAGTGAAGCATGACTTCCCTCCTCACAACAAAGCACACATTTTGGTGCCCTAAGGCCCTAACCTCCAATTAAGGAAGTCACTCATAGACTTATAAACTTTTTCAAGTTTGGCAGTGTAGGACAATTGTATTTCATTCACACTGGGAATTCCAACAATCCCCGACATAAATTATAATATACTTTCCCCCATACAAAACGAGATATCACAGAGTACATATGGAATAATGTTTTATCGTGGATAAGTAGATATTTCACTTTGAACTTTCCCTATTTAAAATTTATCGGGTCTACTTAGCTAATCGGTGAATTACTTCATCGTGAACCGTTAGCCTGTATTGTATATTCAGGCAATAAGCTTTACGAAGCATTGATCCCTTTCTCATCTAATCCCTTGGTTTTGTTCATTTTGGTCCTGAAACAATTTTTGGTTCAATGAGTGTTATAGAGAATTTAAGCCTATAATATTCTCATAGAGCCGACCCAGCTCACACTAACGTAGGAGATCGCAACCCTAAGAGTATCCTAAATATACCCCACTTGTATTTCATTAAAAATAACATATTTTTAACCTTCTAAAATTTCCGTAGGCATGCATTTATATTGTGAACCATAGGAATGGCGTAGGAATATGTCCAAACAAATGCATTACGTCTTATGTTAATCATAACTGGTTTGCCTATTGATCCTAGTCCATGGGATCTCCAATTACCAGGATAAGTTTTCGTATAAGATAACTCTTGTTCATTTAGGCTTTTAAACCCATTCTCCTCGATGCACGGTTAATTTTCTCTCCTGATAAACCTTTAGTAAATGGATCCGCTAGGTTATCTTTTGTTCACATATAATCTATAAAAATAGTTCCATTTGAGAGTAATTTCCTAACCGTGTTATGGCGTCTATGAAGGTGTCGTAACTTTCTATTATACACAAAGTTTTGCGCTCTACTTAACGCTGCTTGGTTACCATAGTGTATGCATATGGCTGGTGCAAGTTTAGGCCAAAACAGAATATTTTCTAAAAAAGCGACGAAGCCATCTGCTTCTTCTCCATCTTTATCTAAAGCAATGAACTTAAATTCCATAGTGGATCAAGTTATGCAAGTTTGTTTAGTAGATTTCCATGACACTGCTGTCGCTGCTATGGTAAAGACATAACACTAGTTGATTTTGATTCCTATGAATCAACAATCTGGTTTGCATCATTATATCCTTCTATGATGGCAGGATATTTTCCATATTGTAAGGAATAATTTTTGGTATTTTTTAAATATCCAAGCACTCTCATTAGTTCTTTCTAGTGTTCCTCTCTTGTATTGCTTGTATACATAATCAGTTGACTTACTTCATATGTTGTATCTGGTCTTGTGCAATTCAAGAGATACATTAAACATCCTATTACACGAGAATATTCTAGTTGCGTTAAACTCTCCTTAGTGTTTTTATGTAATACTTTTGATGGATCAAAAGGTGTTTGTACTTCTTTTATTCCAAAATTTTGAAATATTTCAATCACTTTATCTAATAGGGAGACTAAGATAATTCAATTTATTAGGTGTTCCTTTTATTTTGATTCCCAAAATAACGCATGCACCACCTAAATCTTTCATATCGAAATTTTTGATTAACATTCTCTTCAAGATCTTTATAACTTTAATGTTAGGACCAAATTAACATATCGTCTACATATAAACAAATTATCATGTATGATTATCCAACTTTTTTATAATAAACACATTTATCACATTCATTTATATGAAAACCATTTTTCATCTTGACACTATCAAATTTTGTGTGCCATTGTTTTGGAGCTTGTTTTAGTCCATATAATGATTTTATCAATCTACCAACTTTGTTTTCATTTCCATTGGAAATGAAACCTATGGGTTGCTCCATGTAGATCTCCTCATCGAGATTTTCATTTAAGAATGTCGTTTTTACATCCATTTGATGAATATCTAGATTATAGATGGATGCAATTGTTATTAGCATTCTTATAGAGGTTATTCGTGTTACCGACGAACATGTATCAAAGAAGTCTGCACTTGCTTTTTGACGATATCCTTTGCGACTAATCTGTCTTTATACTTGTCGATAGAGCCATTGGGTTTCATTTTCTTCTTTAAAATCCATTTATAGCCAATCGATTTTATTTTTGGTGGAAGATCGACTATTTCCCAAGTTTTATTACTCGGAATTGTATCAATTTCACTTTGGATTGCTTCTTTCTGGCATGCAGATTCAGAAGATTGCATTGCTTCCTTATACGTTTGAGATTCATTTTCTAACATGTATGTTAAGAATTTCGAACTAAATGCCTTGGAAGTTCTATCCCATACGCTTATTCTAGGTTCAACATCCTCAATTCCATGATGAATTTCATCTTTATTTGACTTGCTTGGTTCTCCTCTTGTCCTTTCAGGGACATTATTTCCTTCATTCCTTTTGTATGAAAATGCATCTTCATATAATGAGGCATCTTTTGATTCAATGATCGTATTTATATTGATATCATCTATATCAAACTTAAAATACTAGAAATCCATAGGCACTACTATTTTGGGTTGACCCTAGATAGTAACAATTTATAGTTTTTGGTCCAAGTTTGACTTTCTTGGGAGGCGGAACCAGAACTTTTGGCAAGCACTCCCACACTTTGAGGTATTTAAATATTAGTTTTTGTCTTTTGCATAACTCATATGGAATTGTTCCTATTTTATTATAAAGAGCCTTGTTTAAAATATAATTAGGCATATTTAAGGTTTCCCCCTACAAGTTCGTCGGTAGACCAGAAGTTAAAATCATTGTGTTAATCATATTTTTTTAATGTTCTTTTCTTTCTCTCAACAACACCATTTTATAGTGGTGAATATAGGACTATTGTTTGACGAATTACTCTATTTTCTATATAGAATTGTTCAAATGGTGATTCATATTCTCCACCTTGATCAGATCTCAATATCTTCATCTTTTATTTAACTGATTTTCTACCTCAGCTTTGTACTTTATAAATGATGTAATTGCTTCATCTTTACTGTTCAAAAGGTATACATAACAATATCGCGTATAATCGTCAATAAAAGTAATGCAGTACTTGTTCCACTGCAAGAAACATTGTCAATAGCGAAGATAAACGTCGATAAAAAAAACATCGGAAATCTCAACGCAACAGCGACGCATTAGTGATGGTTGATACCACCCAACTAAATTGAGAAAATACATTGCGAAAGCTATTGGTACTATGACATTTTTCCCAATCGATTATTAGTACAGTAAAACTAAAGTATAAATTATTTTGTCTTTGAGAATATCATCTTGTCAAATGTAATAACCCGGAAAACTGAGCCAACTTAAAAATTTTATTTTGACAATTTTGATGAATTTTGAATATTTAAAATGAATTATTTTAAATAATAACGACGATAAATTTAATTTGAATAGAATTATAACGTATATATTTATATACATCGGAGTTAGAATATAAATATTTATTTTAATTATAAAAGGAATTGAAAATGGCATGGTTGTTTGAAAATTCGATTTCAAATGGATGTACAGGATTCAAAATAAACCGTATTTTAGTGAAACCAAAAATATTTGAATCTATTTGAAAATATCTTTCCAACGAATCCGAAAAATGGAAATTTCATAGCGGGGATAAAAAGTTATGCCTAGACGAGAAATTTATTTTGAATAGAATTAGAACATATATATTTATATACATCGAAGTTAGAATATAAATATTTATTTTAATTATAAAAGGAATTGAAAATGCGCAGTAGTTTGAAAATTCGATTTCAAATGAATGTACAGGATTCAAAATAAATTGGATTTTAGTGAAACCAAAAATATTTGAATCTATTTGAAAATTCTTTCCAATGAATCCAAAAAATGGAAATTTCATAGCGGGGATAAAAATTTATGCCCAGATGAAAATTCAGAATAGTCGTTATGGAAAATATAGCCCATAAAAATAGCAATTTTGCAAATGACCTCCGTTTTCGAATAAACCACTTTTGTTGAATCTGGAATGTCAAATTATTGCTAGATTCCAATTTTCAGAATTTTTGGAATTAATATCTGGGCATGTCGAAGTAAAATGTGTTTTGACAGTTTCAATCAATTAGGATCAACTAGAAAATGGCCATTTTTCGAATGGTCTCCAAATTTGACGAAATTAGTTTTGTTAGAACCGTATCGTTAATACGAAGTTAGAAATAATTTTTTTTGGAATTTTTAAAGTCCGTATGTGGCCCCGGCAAATTGAAATGTGTGTTCAAATTCAATATATAGATTTATATTTTAAATTTAGCGGAAACTGATCGTAACAGCCGGATTAGCCTACGGAACATATCCTATTGTGTTTGGAATGCGGGTAATTAGCTAGGGGCGACAGCCGTTGGGTTTGATTTGGAGTTTGAATGCAAAATCTCTATTTTGAAAATAAAATAATATTAAAAATATTAAGGAAAAACCCTAATTGGCCATCACTTTTCTCATCCGCCGCTTGGGGAAAATACGACGCCTAAATCGCTCCTATTTTAGATCGACCAGATCTTCCAATCCACTCAACGTTTTTCGAAATCTCCAGCTGCAAATCAAAGAGCACAACGAGGTTTATCAATCCAACGGCCAAGATTAGGATTAGCTTCGTGGTTGGTGAGATTTTGTCGAGCAAAGTACCACCGTTTGGGGGCAAATCCCGGCATCAGGCGGAGGTCGAGCTCAACGGGGTCGAGGTCGGCGGGAAGCTCTCTTGGCGGTGCTCCATGTGGTGCCACCAGATCATGCTCCGGCCCCTTGGTTCAACGTGCGACGGTGATATTTCCTGGCGAGGTGGGTTCGATTATGCTTCAGGAGAAAGATGTATTAAGGAGGTGATTAAGGAGATAATTAATTATATAATTTTTGTAATCAATGTTCGTAATACCGTAACTTCTTCGTACGAGGTCGAAAAAAATACAAACTTGGATCCGTTACGATCGTGGGGACGAGAGTTTCACAACAAGACTGACCAGGTTCAATTTAGAGCATGCTAAAATTTTAGACAAATTCAACCCCAACAGTGGTGAAATTCAGAAATAAAAGAACCAAGGTGAGAACTTCCCACTTTTATTATATTTTCTAGTTAGAAATATATACTAGGATGCAGACGGTGCTTAGCAGCACTCGACACCCGTCGTCCACAAACCGTGGACGACTTGTTTGATTTGATTGTGTTGTAAAAATTGATTGTATGATGTGGGATGGAATAAATATTTTATAGTTAAAAAATATAATTTTTAACATGTATATGAATAGAATAAATATTCATAAACAAATCGGATGATTTGTTTATGTACACACCTGTGACTGACATTGATTAGGACGATAAAATTTACACATCGCCCAATTGCACAAATAAAATTCATTATTTGTTGATAGAAACCCCACATGGGTATTGGGATGATATATGACATACATTAATCCCAATAATTAGATGTATGTCGATCGATTGATTGACAAACTGTTATAAGCGGTAAATATTTATATTTGATGCTTATGCAGTGTAGAATGCACATTGGATGATGGTTGAATGTGTTTAATTATTGTTGGGTAGATGCGTGTATGAAATCCATATAAATCACATTCTATGGTAATTAACTCTGTCTGATTCCAATTCAGAAAGAATGAATATTTTAAAATAACTAATATTTTAAAATAATGAATATTTTAAAAATAATATTCAGTAAAAGATCAAAATCTGATTTTGATGTCCGATTTGGGATGGACACGAATATATTTAAATATATAAAGCCATGTTGATTAGATTGACGCCATTTTGACGTGAACGATATTTATATTGATTTTATTCATTTTTATAATGAATATCGAAATAGAAATGATTTCAAAATCTAATGTTTAGAAAATATTATCATTTATATATATCGATGATATGGAATATTTCATTTTGATTAGAAATTGAATATGAAGTTGAAATCGTTTTGAAAATGAATTTAAAACGATTTATAAAATACGTTTTAAATGGAAATCGACAAAATATATATTATATATATAATACAATGGTCTGAATAGAACGCGCCGCGTTGCGGCAGTTCGCGAATTTCGACCATTGACTTCGAATGGACATTACGGGAGATCCGACTGTCGGATTCTCCTAAAACCGAAACCTTGGGTTCATATCGAAAAGAGCTTTCTAACCAATATTAGAGATTTGAAATCTAATGGCTGGATTTGGAATTATGTCCAAATCAAATTTGGAAAAGGTCTCTGTAAGTGCAATTCGATGGTCGTTTATGGAAACCGACTGTACGGGCCTTGATAAAATTATTAAAAATATCAATAATTTGTGTAAAATCATAACAAATGATTTGGAAAGAATTGGGATGAAAAAGTCCATATTAGAAAAGATAAAAATAGATTTTTATCAAAATAAACTAGTTATTAACTAGAATTATGAAATCCAATATTTTTAAATTAATAAATTGGATTTGAAATGGTTTTAAAAATAACTAGAATTTCCAATATATGAATTGGAATGGATTTGAATCAAAATTATCTTCGGAATATTTCGATATTGGATTCCATGATTATATAGATATTGTGGAGGAATTTGGAAGATATAGATATCGTTATTCCAATACGGTATTTGTTGATTCCAAAATTTGATATTGAATACAAGCCGATATATTGTATTTAATATCAAATGTGATTTTGGGTTTGTCGTGAATGGTGTCTTCATTAACACTGTTCTTGAACCTAGTTAAGAAAAGATTTAATCTTTTTATTTAGATTTAATGAAGCATGCCAATTAATTAATATTTAATTGGAATGGAATTGAAATTGGTCTTTGGGTTTATCGTGAACGGTGTTTTAAATAACACTTGTTCTTTAACCCGATTAATAACAGGAATAAGATTTTGGGTTGTTGTGAATGGTATCTTTAATAATACTGTTCTTAGACCCAATGGAGTTAAGAAAATCAGAAACTAACTGGAGATTAGTTAAGTTGAATGGTTTCTTGGGTATTGATCTGATGTTGGTTTCGGCCTTCGGGGTTAATACTAAGGGAATTGTTTACTTGCTAATTTACGGTTAAAGGCTGATGGAATGGAATGTGATTTTGGGTTTATCGTGAACCGTGTTTTAAAGGACATTGGTTCTTTAACCTAGTTAAAGACAGGAATAAGATTTTGGGTTGTCGTGAATGGTATCTTTAATAAAACTGTTCTTAGACCCAATGGAGTTAAGAAAATCGGAAAATAATTGGAGGTTAGTTAAGTTGAATGGTTTCATGGGTATTGATCTGATGTTGGTTTCGCCCTTCGGGGTTAATACTTAAGGAATTGTTCACTTGCTAATTTACGGTTAATGGCTGATGGAATGGAATGTGATTTTGGGTTTATCGTGAACCATGTTTTAAATGACATTGGTTCTTTAACCCAGTTAAAGACAGAATATGATTTCTCAAGTTAAACAATCATTAATATTGATTTTTGGGTAGATTAAAACCAAGTGGAGTTTTAATGCATCTTTAATTAGATTGAAATGATATCCAAAGGAAGATTAAAGAGTAAATTTAAAGAATTTATCTTTGATAAAATTAATGGGAACCTTTCCCAAAGTATAAGAATATTTGAATAAAGGAATATTCTGGGCTGGAACGAGGCATATGTTGTGTTTTTTATAGCACTTGTTTATTATATACGCAAATTATTCAGAAAGACTGGGTTTATCCCATTTTGAATAACTGATTCGGCGATGCGTCGAGGATGAAGAAGGTGGTTGAAGACCGGAGGTCTTCACATCGTTTGGATGATTACTGATGTCTTGATTGGGCTGTACACCCAAGGCAAGGTAATAAGTGGTGATCGTCCAAACGTACTTGGAGATCGACCGGATATGCGAGGGCCTCTCCCCTGTATTGGACATATAGGGGAGGAATAAGGTGCCTCCAGTTTCGTTCAGACCCAGGACGAACTTGTAAATGGATATGTGTCTGACGTCGGATTTCATTCTGTGTGATTGATAAACATCGGTTGCATAGCGTGAATTGCCTGTGTGGCATGCTGAGATGCAAATGATCAAGGCTTCTGTTGAAAAGCAGAGTCTTGTGGTTGATGATCAGAGCACGACTTTAATATAGCGTAGCTTTGTATAGAGTTAATTCGCGAGCCTCACACCCTGGTGTGAACCAGAAACGGGAGAGGACAATAGGGAGGGCATGCATTTCCTTCTAGCTAAGAGTGGTGTCAGCTTTTTACTAGCCCTGATATCTTACTTATGTGGATGATGAATTGCGAGGCACCTCGGTTATATCGATCGTTCCAGGGCCGATAGTTTGGTCAGGATATGACTAGTTTACGCCCCCATAGGGTGGGGAAACGCATTGTTCAGGCATTTTAATCCACTCCGTGTGGACCGGCCCTGACGATCCAAAGGCTTGACGGAGTACTTGCCTGAGACAGGGGCTAGATTGTCTCGAAGCGGTAAGGATGATCCCTTGCCTTGGTTCACAGACTGAAATCCAACTTCCAGTACGAGATTTTGCGGTTTTAATTGTAAACCTATATATGGCGACATAGTGATATGGGGCACTTATGCCATCTATGATTGATACTTATGATTGAAATTGTTTTAACACTATACACTTATAGTAATAATAAAATATGAAATTTCACGTACCAAGCATTTTTGGCTATTATAATGTAAATCTCTATCCTCCGGCTTGCATTGCGTTGTGTGATGGGACCTGAGTCTTATAGTAGCTTCATTGTTCTTTATTTAGCATTGCGCTATTGTTTTATGCACTAGTATTCTTGGGAGGAAACCCGTTCCGTGTTATACGGCGTGGTCCCTGGATTTACCTAACTTTAAAATAAAGATTAATAACTGTTTTAGTTCTCACACTAGTCACATGACTGACCTGGAGTTTATTGTTTTAACCTAAACTCTGGGTGCCCCTATTTTCCGCACAGGCGGCTAGTAGTTTTGGTTTTGCACATTTATATTCACAGGATCCTGGTTTATAGCTGGAATGATATTCGGAAGGCTTTGTATCCGTATATTCATTTCAGTTGTGTTTTATTATTATTTTCCGTTGTATTGTAATTTGTAAATCTCTGATATTTTTCTGATGTATAATATTTATTTATACACTGTATATTCTTGTATTCTGATGGAATTGTTGTAATAAGCAATGAGATGTTCTTCTGTTTGTGTTCTGATTCATCTTTTCCTCAAGGCAATCCGTTCTTCCTCTTCTCCTCGGAGACCGGGGGAGTTCTGGGTTCTTACATCAAATATGCAAACTAATGTATATGCTGGCTATTTTTATAATATTTAAATTTATTTTCAAAGAGTTATACAAGTTACTAATTTTGATGTAATTTGGATGAAATAATTATTATAATCAAAATTTGTTGTCTAAATTTTTTGGAAAATTAAAATTTTTATTTAGCAATGTCATATTCGATGCAATTCAAAAAATAGTTAAAATGGAATATACCTTTTTCATGATCTAAGTATAGTTGTATTCAAAATTATATTTATATTTTTTAACTATCATTTGACTGAATTTCAAGTTATCAGTTATAATTATATGTTGTATACTTAGTGATGTACAAGTTATTTTTATCATTCACATATCCTATCAAAATCAAAATTACATAATTAGGATAGACCGTACAGTTGAAAGGAATTGTATAATACAATGTTATGTAGGGATCAAGACACAGATGTTTGATATTAAGCAGGCTAAGTTTTTTTAAGGGACTCGATTTATTTGGTAGTAGCCTGTTGGAGTCGGTCGAATAACATTTTGGTTTTCACAGGCAATACAACCTTCCTTCCATTTCTCGATCTTACTTGATTCTCTCATTTCATCTCCACTAAAACCAATCTTATTCGATTGCTACCAAACTTATCAAGAGCCACCAAAACCAATCTTATTCCCAAAACCCTGACTAGGATTTTCGCTATACAGTCAACTTTGCTAAGCGCGATTAGCGCACAGATGAAATTTCTCTGCGTGAGTCTCAGGGCATTGTATTATTTTGCCGTCAGTTGATCAATTTTTTTCCTTTATATGTTATTTGATTTTCATCTATTTGTTTCAGATCTAGGAAAATATCTCTATAATTTAAGGTATGTATTAATTTTATATGTCTTATGATTGTTGCTTAATTTAGGTTTCTTTATTTATTGTTCTGAATTTCTTTTTGTCATTTCAGATCATAGAATAAAACCTCTTTATATTGATTTCAGGTATATTACTTTTTAATATTCTTTTTTGATTGATTTATTTGGATTTCTTTGTACTTGACTTTGGCTGCAATTATTAATGTTTATCATCTTTTCTGGTATGATATGTAAGACAACCTTGCAAGCCTTTAGATGACAAAAGGTCACTACTGAGAATTTCAACGAGATTTTTAGAGGACAAAAGACACCAAGTGATCACAATTTTCAGTAAGAACAAATAATTAATTTAGTTTCAAAGTGTTCACTTTTTTTTATTTCTTTAAGCTTCTCAACATACTAAGCCTCCACTGCTTCTATTGATTGAAGATGGAAGAATTTTTCATTTTAGTGAAGATTAGAAGTATATTATCATTTGAGAACATATGAATGAAATAATAGTGTTATCGAATTACCAGACACTATAATGTACATCAGCGAGAGAAAAAGACAGTCTGTGATTGTCAAACATTAAATATATAGACCTAAACAAAGTATGTTAAGGTGCGTAAATATTTTCCTCCAATAGTAAGGTCGATCATTGTCAAAATTACATATGTTATGTTATATACAGTGTACTAAGCTTGTATTTTACATATAGGTGGGTGTTTTAAGAAATTGGTGTAATTTACAATGTCTTCTGTAACGAGCTGATTTCGATAATGTATATCCTAAAGCACCAGAAATGCACTAAAATGTAAGAAACTATTTCAAAATTTTGAACTAGTACTAGATCAACCCATGTCAAATCCCATGTAGTTTTTTTGTTTCGGCATCTTACAAGCTATGAAGGTAGCGAACCAGAGTTAATTTGCAAATAAATTAATTGGTTTATCGATATACATTCACCGAATTACTCCTCTCGACTTCTTAATTATTGCTTTAGCAGTATAACTTGAGCAGGAGGCCAACCAAGGAGCAGGAGCCTGCCTAAAAAGCTAATTACTTGCATCACATATATACATTACATATTTAAACCCGTCCTTTTCTAAAACCATTCACCTTTTCCATTATTGAATGAATGCTTTTAATAATGATATTTATGCTACAACAATAATTGTCTTCAAACATCAATAATTATTACATGCCTGAAATCAGCTGCTATGCAAAGAAATCCAAATAAATCAGTCCAAAAATATAATTATTTATTTTTGGTATGATATATTGAGCCTGATACAACAATTGTTATGCTAATTCATGGTCGGGAAGCTCAAACCAATCATGATATTCGTGCTAAAACTCGATCGCATTACCATCGTGTACGTTCGATACCATGTACGACTAGCGATGCATTATCCTCTCATGATGAGCCAGATGAGATAGGAGTTATCAACTCGAACATCTAACGTAGACCGCTTTGACACATCCACTATGTCTATATATCACCAAAGTTAAATGTGAGTAATTTAGCATATCCAGTCTTTATTTTAGTAGTATTAAAACTTTTACGTAATCATATATGAGTGGTTAATACTATACTTTAGGTAAAACTATTTTAGTCCTTTTTGTTTACATTAATATTTGAGGATTGATCTGAGGTGGTAAAATGGTTTATACAGGAAATGGCAGTTCAGTGACATGTATTTGCCTCAAGCATAATTAGATGTTGTTTCAAACGACGTATGACAGATTTTTGTCCTGGGATGAGAAGTATTCCTCCTAACACAATGGATATATTATTCTCAGATTTTAAGGTAATTAACAAAACCTATATTTTAAACCATCTCCTATATTATTTTGATCATTGGCTTTGGATAAGTGTTCTAATGTAGTCTATTGTGCTTGGTTTAATTTTGGAAGTGCTTCTATGACTGTATTTTCACATTCTGTTGTTCCCAACGTGTTTTGAATTGCTAGTATGTTAGGCTTTTGGGCCATCCGGAATTTGCCGTGGGTATGTATCTGTTTTATTTTGGTTTATGTAATCTTGGGCTTTTCTTATGCTAGTTGGTTGTAAATAATGATTAGTGAGTGCGCTTTTGTACAAATTGGTTATTTTGGGTTTATGGAGTCATTATATATATATTAAACAGTTATATACATATATACATATATATATATATTTGTTATACTATATTTTAATAACAAAGATTCAGTTTTCCATGTTTTTAAAATGATCAAATATTTTGGAAAAATTAGCATTTCATAGCTGAATTTTTAGAAGTCGTTCAACTTCTAAAAATTAATAGTTGGATAACATATATGTTTAGGATAACATTTATCGATTTGAATTTCCTACCCAACGTAATAATCAATGGGGTATTGGTAATGTGTAATTTTACGATCATTATTGTTGAGAAGCTTTAGTGGAGGAAAAGTGTGATAAGTCTAGCCCTAGTTATGGGAGGTTTTTGATCATGCTTTTAGAATAAATAGAATGCAATTACTGAAACTACATAAACCTATATCATAACTTGCATATTATTGTCAGATTCTCAGTATTATTTGTTACACAATATGTCAGTATGCACGCTGATTCAGTAATTGTGGATTGGAGAATTTAATCATATATTTGTTTCCAATTTATAAAGTTATGTAATTTGCATATGAATAAAAGTGTACATCATATGATCAACATTATAATATATTTTAAACTAAGTCCAAATATAAAACGACACGAAATCCCCCTTACGGGAATCACTAATTAAACCGAGGACAAGACGAAACAGAACGCAAACAGAAGAACATTTCATTGCTTATTACAACAATTTCATCAAATTACAAGAATATACAGAGTATAAATAAATATTACACAGAAAATATCAGAGATTTAAATTACATTTAAATACATCGCAGCGGAAAACAATACAAAGCACAACTGAAAATAGATACAGAGCTTTTCGAATACCGCTTCAGCTGTAAATCAGGATCCTGTGAATATAAATCTGCAAAACCAAAACTACTAGTTGTCCATGTCAAAATAGGGGCACCCAGAGTTTAGGTTAAAACAATAAACTCCAGGTCAGTCATGTGACTGGTGTGAGAACTAAAACAGTTATTAATCTTTATTTTAAAGCTAGGTAAATCAAGGGACCACGCCGTATAACACGGAACGGGTTTCCTCCCAAGAGTACCAGTACATAGAACAAACAGCGCAATGCTAAATAAAGAAGAATGAAGCTATTATAAGACCCAGGTCTCATCACACAATGTAACACAAGCCGGAGGATAGGGTTTTATCTCATAATAGCCAAAGAATGCTTGATACGCTAAATTTCATCTTTTATTACTATAAGTGTATAGTGTCAAAACAATTTCAATCATAAGTATCAATCATAGACGGCATAAGTGCCCCATCTCACTATGTCGCCATATATAGGTTCTACAATCAAAACCGCAAAGTCACGTATTGGAAGTTGGATTTCCATCTGTGAACCGAGGCAAAAGATAGTCCTCTACCGATTCGAGACGCTCTAGCCCGCCCCTCAAGTCGGAGCTCGAGTGGCCTTTGGATCGTCAGGGTCAGTCCACCGATGTGGATTAAAATGCCTGAACACTGCGTTTCCCCACCCTATGGGGCGTCAATGAGTCCAATGACTCCATCGGCTCCACACAGTCATCGATATATCTGAGGTGCCTCGCAACAGCAACAACCACATAAGTCAAACTCGTCAGGGCATGTAAAACCACTGACGCCACTTCTAGCTAGAAGGAAAAGCATGCCCTCCCTGATGTCCTCTCCCGTTTCTGGTTCACAACCGGGGTGTGAGGCTCACGAATCAACGCTACACAAAGCTATGCCACACAGGCCGTGCTTTGATCATCACCCATAAGACTTTGCTTTTCAACAGAAGCCTTGATCATTTGCCACTTAGGCATGCCACACAGGCAATTCACTCCATGCGTTTGATATCCATCAATATATAACCCCTGAGCTCGTACGTCTTATAGAAGGGCGTTAAGCAAGAGAATAAATTCTCCGCTGCCAAACAGATATATATTTAATAGAAATCAATCACACAGAATAAAATCCAATGTCAGACACACAGTACATTTACAAGTTCGTTCTAGGTCTGAACGAAACCGGAGGCACCTAGTACCCTGCATATCCATCGATCTCCAAGTACGTCTGGACGATCACTAACTGATTCCCTCCTCTTGGGTGTACGACCCAATCAAGATCATCAGTAATCACCCAAACGACGTGAAGACATCCGGTCTTCGACCACCGTCTTCATCCTCGACACCACGTCGAATCAGTTATTCAGAATGGGATAAGCCCGGTCTTTTTGAATAACTCGCGTATATAATAAACAATTGTTACATAAACACAACATACGCCTCATTCCAATTCAGAATATTCTTTTATTCAAATATTCTTATTCTTTGGGAAATGTTCCCATTAATTTTATCAAAGATAAATTCTTTAAATTTATTCTTTAATCTTCTTTTAAATATCAATTCCAACTAGTCGGGATTAGCGAACCACACCGAAGTAATCATTTATTTTATTTACCAATCCCAACCTATACATCCCATGAAGTAAAACTGGTCATACTTCATATCTAACACCATGGTGTTATCGGTAAATTCAATTACCATTTCACGTTCAAATCAAATTAAAGATTTAACTATCGCTTGGAGCAAAACTAATGACAGCCCATTCTCGATCACTTCAATCTAATTAAAGATTCATTAAAACTCCACTTAGTTTTAATCTTCCAAAAATCAATATTCTGTCTTTAACTGGGTTAAAGAACCAATGTCATCTAAAACACGATTAATGATAATCCCAAAATCAATTCCAATTAAATACCATTTAATTGGTACACTTCGTTAAATCTGAATAAAAAGATTTAATCTTTTTCTCAACTGGGTTTAAGGACAGTGTTAATGATGACACCATTCATGACAAACCCAAATCACATTCGATATTAAATACAAGGCTCTGAATAGAAAATATATCGGCTTATATTCAATATCAAATTCTACGACCAACAAATATCGTATTGGAAATAACGATATTAATATATCTTTCAAATTCCCATAACAATATCTGTTTCATCATGAAATCCAACATCGAAATATTCCAAAGACAATTTCGATTCAAATCCATTCCAATTCAATTATTGGAAATTCTGGTTACTTTGAAACCATTTCAAATCCACTTTATTTATTTTAAAAATAAATAGAATTATAATTCTAGTTCAAAACTAGTTCATTTCGATAAAAATCTATTTTTATCTTTTCAAATATGGAGTTTTTCATCCCACTTCTTCACAAATCATTTCTTATGATTTTACACAAATTATTACTATTTTTAATAATTTTATCAAGGCAGATACAATCGATTTCCATCAACGGCCATCGAACTGCACTTATAGTGACCTTTTCCAAATTTGATTTGGACAAAATTCCAAATCCAACCATTAGATTTCTAATTTCTAATATTCTTTAGAATGCTCTTTTTGATACGAACCCAACGGTTCTGGTTTTAGGAGAATCCGACGGTCGGATCTCCCGTAATATCCATTCGAAATCAATGGTCGAAATTCGCGAGCTGCTGCGGCGCGGTGCGTTCTATTCTGGCCATTCTATATATATAATATATGTATTATATATATTTCGTCGATTTCCTTTTAAAACGTATTTTATAAATCGTTTTAAATTCGTTTTCAAAATGATTTCAACTTCCAATTCAATTTCTAATCAAAATTGAATATTCCACTTCATCGATATACAAATGATAATATTTTCAAAACGTTATATTTTGAAATCACTTTCTTTTCTATATTCATTGTAAAAACGAATATAATCGATATAAATATCGTTCGCGTCAAAATGGCGCATATCTAACCAACTTGACTTTATATATTTCAATAACTTCGTTATTCAATTCAACAAATGAATATTTTCTTCAACACATGAATATATATTTTACTCAACACATGAATATATATTTCTATTCAACACATGAATATTTATTTTTCTATTCAACACATGAATATATATTTTTCTATTCAACACATGAATATATATTTCTATTCAACACATGAATTTATATTTCTTATTTTCCAGATTGAAATGAGGCCCTATAAATTACCATATAACGTTTATTATATGGAATCGCTACAACACATGTATATAACAGCAACGATAAATCATCAACCATCATCCAGAGTGCACCACATAACTGCATAAGCATTAAATATAAATAATAACGCTTACAACAGCCTGTCAATCAATTGATCAACATACAGCTAATTGTTGGGTTTAGTGTATGACCAATTTTATTCCAACACCCGTGTGGGGTTTCTATCAAACAAACACATATTTTATTTGTGCAGTTGGGCGATGTGTAAAATTTATCGTCCCAATCAATATCAGTCAAACTAGTGTATATAAACAAATCATCCGATTTGGTTATTATTATTTGTTTTATATACACGTTAAAAATCATATTTTTAACTATAAAATATTTTCCATTATAAAATATTTTATTTTATTCCACATCACACAATCAAATTTCACAACACAGAAATCCAACAAACAAGTCATCCATGGTCTGTGGACAACGGGTGTCGGGTGCTACTAAGCATCGTCTGCATCCTAGTATATATTTCAAACTAGAAATAAAAATAAAAGTAAGGAGATCTCACGGACTAGCTAAACCAAACGCCACGACTCTTCTTATGTAGGAAATTTTCGCCACTCGCCTTTTGTCAATTTCATTGTCCGTAGCCACTACATATATAAAAATCACATTTTTATATTGTTGCTATGTATATATAAATCACATTTTTATATTGCTACTATATAGATAAAAATTCTATTTTTACACCGCTATTATATAGATAAAAATTCTATTTTTACACCTCTTTTATATAGATAAAAATTCTATTTTTACACCGCTATTATATAGATAAAAATTCTATTTTTACACCGCTATTATATAGATAAAAATTCTATTTTCCTCTCTTCATAACAAAGATTATATTTTTATCACGCTAACTTCACAATAGAAATTATATTTTTATATCGCCACTCATAAAAAAAACACATTTTTGCTTCAACATATACATAATAAAAATCAGATTTTTATTTCGCTACATTTATAAAGATCAAATTTTTATTAGTTATATAATATAAAAATCATAATTTTAATCTTTCTATGCTATAAAAATCAAAATTTTATTATCTCTACTATATAAAAATCTCATTTTTATTATTAAAAATTTAAACTTTTCCTAACTAAAAATCTATACTTCATACAAATGAAAATCTATTCCTATATCGATAAAAATCAAATCTTTACACCGTCAAAATTCTATTTTTACCCGACTAAAAATCCTAACTTTATGTACATAAAAATCTCTTCTTTATGGTTTTAAAAATCTAACTTTTCACTTAAAAAAACCTCACCTTTCCTTATTCAAAAATCAAAATTTTAGTTGTTCCATATATAAAAGGTTTGATTTTTATTCGCTCATATCGTGTATAAAACGGATTTTAAAAATAAAATTAAAATGATTATCAAAGGGGAGACTTACAGCGTTCGGCATTTGGACTGAGAGGGAAAGGGCGAGCAGGAGGTGCGGAGGAGAGGGGGTTTTATCGGTGGCGGCGCTGCAGTGGTGGTCGGCATCAGTTCACAGTTGGAAAGGGGGCTAGGTCTCGTTTGGAGGAAGGAAGGGGGAAGGGTCGGTCGAAGGTCGAGAGGAGGGTGGGCGCTAGAGGTGGGCGGCGCTCCTGGTGGCGCGCGACGGTGGAGCGGGGGGGGGGGGGGGGGGGGGGCGTGACGCGATGCTTCCTAGTTTTTTTTTCTTTTTGTTTTTCTGATATTTACGGGGGGAGGAGGGAGGGTATGAGAGAGAGGTAGAGGTGAGGGAGTAAAGGGGTTGACCGGGTTGAAGGATAAGGTCTTGGGCCCCCCTTATTTAAATAATTTAATTTAATTTCCAATAAAAGTGGACTTTTTATTCGAACTCGAAACGAGATCCAACGACTGTCGTCCCTAGCTAATTAGCCCCATTCCAAACACAATGGGATATGTATTGTAAGCTGATTCGATCGTTTCGATCAGTTTCCGTCAAAATCAAAATATAACTCTATATATTGAATTTGAACGCACATTTCAATTTACCGGGAACACACATAGTCTCTAAAAATTCCCGAAAGATATTTTCTAGCTTCGTATTGACGATACAGTCCTAACAAAACCAATTTCACCAAATTCCGAGACCGTTTGAAAAATGGCCCTTTTCCAGTCGATTAAAATCAATTAAAACTAGTCAAACGCGTTTTCCTTTGCCACGCTCGCATATTGATTCAGAAAATTATGAATTTTGTAATTTAGAAATAATTCTACATCCCGGATCCAACAAAAGTGTTTTCATCGAAAACTGAGGTCGTTTGCAAAATTTCCATTTTTAAGGGCCAAAATTCCATGGCGACATTTCTGAATTTTCAACTGGGCATAACTTTTTATCCCTGCTATGAAATTTTGATTTTCTGGATTTGTTGGAAAGATATTCTCATTTAGATTCAAATATTTTTGGTTTCGCTAAAACCCGGTTTATTCTGAATCCTGTACATTCATTTGAACTTTGAAATCGAATTTTCGAACTACCGCGCCATTTTCAATTCCTTTTATATTTAAAATAAAATATTTATATTTTAACGTCGATCTATATAAATATATTCGTTCTAATTCTAATCAAAATAAATTTCTCGTCATTATTATTTAAAATAAATCATTTTAAATATTCAAAATTCATCAAAATTGCCAAAATAAAATTTTTAAATTGGCTCGGATTTCCGGTATATTACAATCTCCCCCACTTAAAACTTTTCGTCCCCAAATAGGAACGAAGCTGAAAGTTGTTTAACTAATCAACTCAACATTTATTATTTTCACTACGGCTTAAGTTCTTCAACTTTTCAGTTTCTTGGAGCTTTTCGAAATTTTCAAAAATTTGGCTAACACCCTAATTTTTCAAAAAAATTCGCCATAACCTCCCCTGCACTGGGGACTTCGGGATATTTCAAATAACCTCCCATGGCCCTCACCAATCCAAAAGAAAAAGAAACAGCCAAGCGGCTAGCCAATCGGCTCATAAAATCATCAAATCCTGATAAATTTGTAAACATGTACCTATTTATCGGGCAAACAATTTTATTCCTCTTCTCTATCCTCCTTGCTATGACCTGTTCAATGTAAGCACATGTACATATATGCAAATGCAACCAATTTTCAATACAACTCACTATTTGGTTCAATTTGGCTAAAGGTTCAACATTTAATTAATCAAACAATAATCAAACAACACAACCAGCAATCAATTAGTTGATTAACGTTTCAAATTCATAATTTTGATACATAGTCAAAAATCACATTTTTGGTGCCAAATCACAACAATAGGCCCTATCTAATTTTGGTTCCCACACCAGTCAATTGGAAATATATAGAAATCTCACTTTTGTCACTCAAATATAAACACTGATGATGGCGCGCCATCATCAGAATCAGACCCAGGCGACTAGAGTGTGATTCTATATCTATCGAATATATTTGAGGCTTCAATACACGTGGATCAGACGTATACTAAAATCTCTATATACTTGATTGTCCAAATCAATACAAATAAATATTCAAATACGAATAATTGAATTTAATTTTCAAAACAAAAATTGTTTTCGATTTAAAAATATACTCTTCACACTCGTTCTAGGATACTACTGATCTCATCTCTAACGAGTCATTCTCACTGGATATTACTAATCCAATCTCTGATGAATTCTTTCGTTTGGTTCTGACGTGTCTTGTTCTCCGAGCTCTGTAAACCAAAGCTCCGATACCAACTAAAACGACCCGAAATCCCCCTTACGGGAAATCACTGATTGTACTGAGGACAAGACGAATCAGAACGCAACCAGAAGAACATTTCATTGCTTATTACAACAATTTCATCAGATTACAAGAATATACAAAGTATAAATAAATATTACATAGAAAATATCAGAGATTTAAATTACATTTAAATACATCGCAGCGGAAAACAATACAAAGCACAACTGAAAACAGATACACGGATACAGAGCTTTCCGAATACCACTTCAGCTGTAAATCAGGATCCTGTGAATATAAATCTGCAAAACCAAAACTACTAGCTGCCCGTGTTAAAATAGGGGCACCTAGAGTTTAGGTTAAAACAATAAACTCTAGGTCAGTCATGTGGCTGTTGTGAGAACTAAAACAGTTATTAATCTTTATTTTAAAGTTAGGTAAATCAAGGGACCACACCGTATAACACGGAATGGGTTTCCTCCGAAGAGTACCAGTACATAGATTAAACAACGCAATGCTAAATAAAGAAGAATGAAGCTATTATAAGACCCAGGTCTCATCACACAATGCAACACAAGCCAGAGGATAGGGTTTTACCTTATAATAGCCAAAGAATGCTTAATACGCTAAATTTCATCATTTATTACTATAAGTGTATAGTGTCAAAACAATTTCAATCATAAGTACCAATCATAGACGACATAAGTGCCCCATCCCACTATGTCGCCATATATAGGTTCTACAATCAAAACCGCAAAGTCGCGTATTGGAAGTTGGATTTCCATCTATGAACCGAGGCAAAAGATAGTCCTCTACCGATTCGAGACGCTCTAGCCCGCCCCTCAGGTCAGAGCTCGAGTGACCTTTGGATCGTCAGGGCCAGTACACCGATGTGGATTAAAATTCCTGAACACTGCGTTTCCCCACCCTATGGGGTGTCAATGAGTCCAATGACTCCATCGTCTCCACACAGTCACCGATATATCCGAGGCGCCTCGCAACAGCAACAACCACATAAGTCAAACTCGTCAGGGCGTGTAAAACCACTGACGCCACTTCTAGCTAGAAGGAAACGCATGCCCTCCCTGATGTCCTCTCCCGTTTCTGGTTTACAACCGGGGTGTGAGGCTCGCGAATCAACGCTACACAAAGCTATGCCACACAGGCCGTGCTTTGATCATCACCCACAAGATTTTTCTTTTCAACAGAAGCCTTGATCATTTGCCACTTAGGCATGCCATACAGGAAATTCACTCCATGCGTTTGATATCCATCAATATATAACCCCTGAGCTCGTACGTCTCAGAGAAGGGCGTTAAGCAAGAGAATAAGTTCTCCATCGCCAAACAGATATATATTTAACAGAAATCAATCACACAGACTAAAATCCAACGTTAGACACATAGTCCATTTACAAGTTCGTTCTGGGTCTGAACGAAACCGGAGGCACCTAGTATATCCATCGATCTCCAAGTACGTCTCGACGATCACTAACTGATTCCCTCCTCTTGGGTGTATGGCCCAATCAGGATCATCAGTAATCACCCAAACGACGTGAAGACATCCGGTCTTCGACCACCGTCTTCATCCTCGACACCACGTCGAATCAGTTATGCAGAATGGGATAAACCCGGTCTTTCTGGATAACTCGCGTATATAATAAACAATTGTTACATAAACACAACATACACCTCATTCCAATTCAGAATATTCTTTTTCTTTGGGAAATGTTCCCATTAATTTTATCAAAGATAAATTCTTTAAATTTATTCTTTAATCTTCTTTTGAATATCAATTCCAACTAGTCGGGATTAGCGAACCACACCGAAGTAATCATCTATTTTATTTCCCAATCCCAACCTATTCATCCCATGAAGTAAAACTGGTCATACTTCATATCTAACACCACGGTGTTATCGGTAAATTCAATTACCATTTCACGTTCAAATCTAATTAAAGATTTAACTATCGCCTGGAGCAAAACTGATGATACCCCATTCTCGATCACTTCAATCTAATTAAAGATTCATTAAAACTCCACTTAGTTTTAATCTTCCCAAAAATCAATATCCTATCTTTATCTGGGTTAAAGAACCAATGTCATCTAAAATACAGTTCACGATAAACCCAAAATCAATTCCAATTAAATACCATTTAATTGGTACACTTCATTAAATCTGAATAAAAAGATTTAATCTTTTTCTCAACTGGGTTTAAGGACAGTGTTAATGAAGACACCATTCACGACAAACCCAAATCACATTCGATATTAAATACAAGGATCTGAATAGAAAATATATCGGCTTATATTCAATATCAAATTCTACGACCAACAAATATCGTATTGGAAATAACGATATTAATATATCTTTCAAATTCCCATAACAATATCTATTTCATCACGAAATCCAACATTGAAATATTCCAAAGACAATTTTGATTCAAATCCATTCCAATTCAATTATTGGAAATTCTGGTTACTTTTGAAACCATTTCAAATCCACTTTATTTATTTTAAAAATAAATAGTAGTATGAATATTTATTTTTCTATTAAACACATGAATATATATTTTTCTATTCAACACATGAATATATATTTTTCTATTCAACACATGAGTATATATTTCTATTCAACACATGAATTTATATTTCTTATTTTCCAGATTGGAATGAGGCCCAATCAATTACCATATAACGTTTATTATATGGATTCCCTACAACACATGTATATAACAGCAACGATAAATCATCAACCATCATCCAGAGTGCACCACACAACTGCATAAGCATTAAATATAAATAATAACGCTTACAACATCCTGTCAATCAATTGATCAACATACAACTTATTGTTGGGATTAGTGTATGACCAATTTTATCCCAACACCCATGTGGGGTTTCAATCAAACAAACACATATTTTATTTGTGCAGTTGGGCGATGTGTAGAATTTATCGTCCCAATCAATATTAGTCAAATCAGTGTATATAAACAAAACGTCCGATTTGTTTAATACTATTTATTTTATATACACGTTAAAAATCATATTTTTAACTATAAAATATTTTCCACTATAAAATATTTTATTTCATTCCACATCACATAATCAAATTTCACAACACAGAAATCCAACAAACAAGTCATCCATGGTCTGTGGACGACGGGTGTCGGGTGCTACTAAGCACCGTCTGCATCCTAGTATATATTTCAAACTAGAAATAAAAATAAAAGTGAGGAGTTCTCACCGACTAGCTAAACCAAACGCCACAACTCTTCTTATGTAGGAAATCTTCGCCACTCGCCTTTTGTCAATTTCATTGTCCGTAGCCACTACTTATATAAAAATCACATTTTTATATTGTTGCTATGTATATATAAATCACATTTTTATATTGCTACTATATAGATAAAAATTCTATTTTTACACCGCTATTATATAGATAAAAATTCTATTTTTACACAGCTATTATATAGATAAAAATTCTATTTTTACACCGCTATTATGTAGATAAAAATTCTATTTTTACACCGCTATTATATAGATAAAAATTCTATTTTACACCGCTATTATATAGATAAAAATTCTATTTTTACACCTCTATTATATAGATAAAAATTCTATTTTTACACCGCTATTATATAGATAACAATTCTATTTTCCTCTCTTCATAACAAAGATTATATTTTTATCACGCTAACTTCACAATAGAAATTATATTTTTATATCGCCACTCATTAAAAAACACATTTTTGCTTCAACATATATATAATAAAAATCAGATTTTTTTTCCGCTACATATATAAAGATCAAAATTTTATTAGTTATATTATAAAAATCATAATTTTAATCTTTCTATACTATAAAAATCAAATTTTTATTATCTCTACTATATAAAAATCTCATTTTTATTATTAAAAATATAAGCTTTTCCTAACTAAAAATCTATACTTCATACAAATGAAAATCTATTCCTATATCGATAAAAATCAAATCTTTACACCGTCAAAATTCTATTTTTACCCGACTAAAAATCCTAACTTTATGTACATAAAAATCTCTTCTTTATGGTTTTAAAAATCTAACTTTTCACATAAAAAAAACCTCACCTTTCCTTATTCAAAAATAAAATTTTTGATTGTTCCATATATAAAAGGATTGATTTGTATTCGCTCATATCGTGTATAAAACTGATTTTAAAAATAAAAATAAAATAATTAACAAAGGGGAAAACTTACAGTGTTCGACATTTGGACTGAGAGGGGGAGGGCGAGTAGGAGGCGCGGAGGAGAGGGGGATTCATCGGTGGCGGCGCTGCAGTGGTGGTCGACGTCAGTTCTCGATTGGAAAGGGGGTTAGGTCTCGTTTGGAGGAAGGAAGGGGGAAGGGACGGTCGAAGGTCGAGAGGAGAGTGGGCGCTAGAGGGGGTCGACGCTCCTGGTGGCGCGCGACGGTGGAGGGGGGGGGGGGGCGAGGGCGCGACGCGATGCTTCCTAGGGTTTTTTTCTTTTTGTTTTTCTGATATTTACGGGGGGGGGGTATGAGAGAGAGGTAGAGGTGAGGGAGTAAAGGGGTTGACCGAGTTGAAGGATAAGGGCTTGGGCCCCCCTTATTTAAATAATTTAATTTAATTTCCAATAAAAGTGGACTTTTTATTCGAACTCGAAACGAGACCCAACGACTGTCATCCCTAGATAATTACCCCCATTACGAACACAATGGGATATGTATCGTAAGCTGATTCGATTGTTTCGATCAGTTTCCGTCAAAATCAAAATATAACTCTATATATTGAATTTGAACGCACATTTCAATTTACCGGGAACACACACAGTCTCTAAAAATTCCTGAAAGATATTTTCTAGCTTCGTATTGACGATACGGTCCTAACAAAACTAATTTCACCAAATTCCGAGACCGTTTGAAAAATGTCCCTTTTCCAGTCGATTAAAATCAACTGAAACTGGTCAAACGCGTTTTCCTTTGCCACGCTCGCATATTGATTCAGAAAATTATGAATTTTGGAATCTAGAAATAATTCTACATCCCGGACCCAACAAAAGTGGTTTCATCGAAAGCCGAGGTCGTTTGCAAAATTTCCATTTTTAAGGGCCAAAATTCCATAGCGACTATTTTGATTTTTCAACTGGGCATAACTTTTTATCCCTGCTATGAAATTTTGATTTTCCGGATTCGTGGAAAGATATTCTCATTTAGATTCAAATATTTTTGGTTTCGCTAAAATCCGGTTTATTCCGAATCCTGTACATTCATTTGAACTTTGAAATCGAATTTTCGAACTATCGCGCCATTTTCAATTCCTTTTATATTTAAAATAAAGTACTTATATTTTAACATCGATCTATATAAATATATTCATTCTAATTCTATTCAAAATAAATTTCTCGTCGTTATTATTTAAAATAAATCATTTTAAATATTCAAAATTCATCAAAATTACCAAAATAAAAAATTTAAATTGGCTCGGATTTCCGGGTTATTACAAAATATTTATTCAAATATGCAGGATCAATTTATATGGGCGGCTGGTACAAATTTTGTAATGGTTAGGCGCACATGGAAGCATGTGGTGGGACCTTATTATAGAGACTTTGTTTCTACCATGAAAAGAGGCAAGAAACCTTCTTAGTGCAGCAATTTTAAAGAAGTTTGAGGAATACTGGAAGAAGCCCGCGATGAAGAAATTGTCAGAGATAAACACTAGAAATCGACATAAAAAGTCATATTACACAAACATGGTTCAAAGTCATATATGCAATGTCGACGAGATTTAGTAAGAGTTCAGTTTATAGTTAGATGCTATCATATTAATTTACATTTAGATATGTTATATAAAAATATCTTTCTATTGCATTGGATTGATTTTATTTCAGCGTAAGGAGTTAGGAAGAGAACCAACTTATATGGGGTTGTACTTGCAGGTTCATAGGGATGAGGTAGAGGATGATAATGGAAACATAACATATGAGTGGGTGGATCGGAGATCTTCAGATTTTTTTAGTAAGCATAATTAAGCCTTGGGATAAAGCACTCCAAGAACTCTTATGCAATATCTAGCATATCTTGATTTATGTATGGTTTCAAAGAGCAATGTTGAAACTTGGCAAAGGACTTTTTTTTTTTGAAGAATCTGGTGAAACTTATAGAAGAATCTTTTTTGTATGTTTGCGACCTTTGGAACAACTTACATCAAAAATTGGAGATGGCTTGGAAGGTTCTTATGGCGATAAGTCTGATTTACTAGCACAGCGGGTGAATTCGGCTTCTACAAGTTGTGTGGATATGAAGATCCATGAAGCATTCTGTAATGTCCCAGATTTTTAGTCGTTAATTTTAAACATTTAAATTTGTTTTAAATGTTGGATTGAATATATAAATAAATTTTAATATGGAATTTATCGATTTAATAATCGATATACGAATATATCAGATATCGTAATATGAAACGATAGTCACTGAATTCGCAATTAAAAATAAATCAAAAAAATTCAGTCGATTAATATAAATTCTATTTGAATTAGAACGATAATAATTATTTATTATCGATGAATTTAATTGTTAAAAATCGATTTATATTCTAATCAACTGAATTTAATTTTAAATAGTCAGTTTAAATTGTTATCTTTTCCATATGATCGAATTACACTCCGAAATCTGTTCCAACGTGTTCAGAATACAGGGATAACCGGAGAAACGATGTTTATTATGTTCAAATAAGGGTTCGGAACAGCAAGATATAATTTAAACAGATAAAATCAAACCAAATCAATAAATATAAAATTAAAATAATAAAAAAATATACAAGAGCCAACCTATCCCCATTTAAATCACAGACATATTATCTCCTCGAGTCAAATAAAATGCTCCCCGGCTTCATAACGAAGGAAGACAGGATTTTAATGGTTTCGTACCTTATATTTACCCGTTTTCTCTATATATTTAACTTCTCACCTTCGTTCACTTCCATTATTCAAGCCATTTCCTCTTTCTCCAGTCAATGAAATTCCACTGACTCGTATTATTAATAATAAAAAAGTTCATGATTTAAATCGAGACCCTGAGGTCTCGTGAATTCAGTGCCAAGGAAGAAGCTCGATATCTATAGAGTACTGGGCTCCGTTCGAACTCGATGCGGTAGTGGATCTAGTAGCCTGAGGTTTCCAATTGGGAAAGGAGATGGTTGTGTGCTTTGAAGGCTATCGAGTTCGACTTGGAAGAAGGAGCTAGCGTACGGGAATTTGAGGTGGTTCATCGTGATTCAGGCAGTAGCGTTCGACTTTGGTTTAAGGACAACGACGAGTCAGGGATATCGAAGACCGGGCTGTAGGCTCGGGTGAACTCGAGATGATGAAGTGGACGTGCAAGTTGAATCTAAGGGGTTCAGCATGGGTGATTTAGGGTGAATTGATTTATTGTGGTCGAATTGGGGAAGGACAGAACTTGTGTTGTTTGCAAACCAATTAGAGAAATAGTAACCGATGTGCAAAGATGGGGTTCAAATTTGGATTTCTGGAGCCAATTAATACTTGTGTGCAAATAAGGGATTAAGTGCTGAAATAATCTGAAAATGAGGATGTCAAGAGTTCGACAACTAGAGGAGAACGGGGATGACTAGAAGTGATGAGGCCGGATTTTTGTTGTGTTCGCAGATTGGGTTTATGCTAAAAAGATTGAATTGTTTAACAACAAGGAAGATGGTGTCAAAATAATCAAGGTGACTATTCTCAATTTAGTAATTAATTTTTTATTATAGTTAAATTGTTCGATGGCCTATTTAATGAATGCTATATTAAATATATACAAGATCTTAACGGATGAGGTCAATCAAGAAATTCATAGCTGAGGATTGCATAATCAGGATTTAAATCGGAATCGGAGTGGATCAAAATAAAATCAAGTAAGTAAAACTCACTCAGAGTTTTATATTTAAATTTATTTTTATCGTTAATAATAAATTTGTTGGTTGCTGGATGCATGAATGGATTTTAGAATTATTGTGACTGTTATATATACATTAGTTATTTAGGCTTGGTTGTTGTGGCTATTATATTTGATATTTCCTGCAGTACCATTAGTGCATGACCCTATCGCCCCACGATATATGAGTGGATGACCTTCAATACCGCGATATCCTGCCTTGAAGAAGGATTGGTATTATTAATGTTGACTAACACCTATGGATGCAGGGAAAACAGGTTAGAGGGATCCAACTAGATTCCTCAAATTTATTTATTGTTGTTTATCTATTTATATGTATGTGATGTGTTGAATTTAGAATAATGATTTGTGTATTTGGATGACTAAATATCACTGGCCCTAGGTATTGATATATAAAATATCATAAAGGGGGATTTTAGATTTAAGAAGGAAATGTTTATTTCGGAAAAAGAAATTGAATATCGAATGAATTAGTAAGTATTAACTTATTTTCAGTAGTAATAACAAGTAACTTAATTTATAAACGATGTTTATAAATGGAAAGAAATATTATCATTTGATAATATTGGATTTTAAATTCAAGTATCAATTTAAAAAGGAAAATTTATTTTCCAATGTGGAAATTTGATTTCAAATGAAATTGAAATAGAAACTGGTTTCAATATTTAAAACCAGAAGTGAAATTTATAAACGATGTTTATAAATAAGGAAGGGAACTTTTCAGTGGATAATTTATAAATTTAAATTAATGTATGAATTTAAAAAGGTATTTAAAATTTGGAATCGTTTCAAAAAGAAATGGTGAAATTTATTTCGATCTTCGGAATGTAAACTGAATTCAAATAAATTACATAAGGGTTTATGATTTCGAATTCGACCACATCGAACAAAAATAAATAAATAAAAATAAACTATTTTCAGAAGGAATATTGAAACTGTATTAATTAGAAACTATAATCTAAATTAAATATAAAATAAGTTCTATATTTATACATATATAAGTTGTAATTATAAAATGTCTTTGAATGTGTAATGGAAAGGGAAATTTACTTTCCGCAAAGTAGAATTTGGATGTCGAATGAATTTTGAAATGGAAAGCTTGTTTAAAATTATAAAACAAGGAAGTTAATTTAAAATCGATATTTATTGTCATTGGATAATTTGGAAGTTAGTTTCAAATGGAGTTTAAATATATAAGTTTGTTTAATATAAAATAAGGAAGTGATTTTTAAAGCATGTTTATAAATGAAATGAAGTAATTTTCATTGGATAAATTGGAAATAGATATTTCCAAATATTAGAACTGACATTTAAAAGTCTTATTTTTAAACGAGATAGAAGAGGGGATTCTTATGATAAGTAATGGAGGTTTTGTATTACAAACTCTTATCCGTCTCAAGATAAGAACGTTATCGGTCAAGGTCTGAGATGTAAATGAAATACCCCAACTTGAACGACTTCACTATTATCAAGGGATGATAATAGTTTGTAATGATAAATGATGTTGAATTAATTGATTTTCCCATAAAAGGAGTTTATAATTGGATTTCAATTATATCGAATTTTATAAATAATTTAATATAGAAATTGATTTTTAAATAAATTCATAACCGAGCTATGAATGTGGCACAAAATAATCGACGCATTTGAATAGTCTGAGTTGTTAAGTTAGTTCTGAATAACGGGTTCAATTTATTGAAAATGGAATTGGGAGTATTTTATAATGAAGTTTCTAAACGTTAAATTTAATATAACCAGTACGGAGGCACGTCTGATGGACGTGTGCATGATTGAATTTATCTAAAGCTGTAATTGAGTTAAATGGTGAACCATTAGCGTCATATTATTTTATTTTGTAAGCAAACAGGTTGCCATACAGTACTTAAGGCATAGAAAAGAATTTATATTGGATTGGTACACTTTTCGAAGGAAGTGGAAACAGAAACAAACAAAGCAGTTATTCCACATGCAACAAAGTAAAAATAAGCATACAAATAATGACGTAAGAAAGGACATGGGGTCTTTATATTAAAGCTGGACAATCATAGACCAAAGAAGTAAACTAATTTTTTTGGATAAAAGCATGAGTGGAAATGCCAAGACAAACGACATATAAAGCAATGGAATTTAAATGTACAACCCACTATCAAGTTGTTACAGGATTTATGAACCATCCTCAGTTGTAGTGGACATCAACTTATTGAATGCAAGTTTTATCACTCTGCGCCGCATCAACTCCGAAAACTGGGGATCCTAATACAGAAAATGAGTTAGGGGTTCAAGTGAGTAAAAAATATGTTGATCCGCTGAATGAGAAGAGGATTCAACAGAATAACAAATAGATTTGTAGACGTTAGGCCTCGTGTACATGAATGAAACATGCAAAGACAAAATTTTGCAAGGTGTTAGCATGTATAGAACATGGAATATTTGCATGAGTTAACTGTATGACAAATAAAATGTAATCAACATGCATATATTTAATCGTAATAACACCATGCAAGGTGATGTAAAGAAAATTAATGTATATGTCATGTGGCCATAAGCCCGCTGCGGGGGACAGCACGCACTGGAGAAATTTTATTAACCAAAAACATATGCAAATGTAATATGACCAAACAAAACTAATATAAGGTCCATGTTCATCCATTGTATACCATGACATTCAAAGTTTGAGTTATGGGGTTTGGTTGAGTGGACTATATTTAGATTGAAGCTACTTGGTTAGAAAAGTAAGCCAGTGAAAAATTGAAGCTATCAGTATTGCTAGTTGGACCTTTAAGTGAAGTCACTTAAAAACATGCTATATGGATTCTTGTTATCACATTGCTTTAACCGGCTATTAATATACACACAACATAACCTATTTTTTCCCTCTACAATCCTGTAGACAACAACAGCTATACAAATGGCAGAGCACTAAGTTGTTTTGTGTGTTTTCTTTCTTTGGAAGGGGATACAAATTTTAATAAATCAGCATAACAACCTAAAGCAGAATTAGGAGTAGCGACTAGTCTAATTTGTACCTCTAAAATCTATTATGTGTAGATAGTAAGTAGACTGAAAGAAGAGTGATAATGGAACAACATAATTACGAGCGGAAATTTCGACAGTTACGAAGAAATCGTAATAAAGCATGAACTTAAAGAAACCAATGCCTTCTTTTTTGCATCGATTTAGTAAGAATGAAACTTCCATCAAATATTATTTTTAAATCTAGAAACAACTTCAGGAGAAATGACATTATACAAATGTATGATTAATTTAAAAATTATATTGATACATGTTATATATAAAATGATTAACAACCAATTTTATAAGAATTTTTACATGGTCCAAAATGGATTTGTTCTCAAGCACTTTGATATAAATATAAACTTATGTGATGGAAAGTTTCTATACCTGCGCTGAACGAATGAGCTTAAAACTAACTCCTCAAAACTGCATAAAGTAAACTATTATTACCGCTATGATCTAAAGATATATCTTTAAGCTGAACAAAATTAACAAATATCGCATACCCACTTCATTAAATATATTATGCATTCTTGCACCTGCAAAAGAAATAATCTAGATGGATATAGCAAAAGCATTAAAAGAGTGAAATAGTAGGAGGGGGTTAATGGATTATAAAGGAAGCGAGCATCAAAATGTACATAGCACAATGGTTAGCACTTAGCATTAGATCTGAAGTTTGTAGTTTAACCTTGCCTCTTCATCTTGCTATGTTGCTAACTCGACTTTAATCTTTTTCTGCTCATTTTTCAAAGTATTGGAAGGAGATGATAAATTATTTAATCCTTTAAAGACATTAAAAAAATAGTTTGCTATCACTAACCCTTGATACATGTGCATGAGTTCAGTTGAAGTAAATTACTTGAATTATGACAGCAGAATGACCAAAAAATACCTTTATTATTGCCTCTACCACAAAAATAACAATGCATTCTTGATCTGGAAGGCTTTTCTCACCGTTGTAAAATGCTTTTGTGGTACCACTTAGAGCAGCGTTGAAGAAACTTAAATGCTCACCTAACGTGAAAGGAATCATTAAGCCTCTACATGACATGTTAAAGAAGCATGTGTGTATAAGAGATAGCTATGAGATAATATACAAAATAGTGGAAAAGAAGCATGTGCATCATCGCATAAGATGATCAATTTCACGCTCATAACCAATAGTACATATATAGGATTAAAGAGAGATCCAAAGGGGAAAAGGCAGTGGTACTAAACCATGTTAACTTCAACTTCGAATGAAGATATAATAAATTCACTTTCTATGACAATACTTTAAGGATCTATGACAGTATTTTCTTGATAAAAGACATCCACTTGAGTTTGACTGCGAAAAAAAATCATAATTGGGATCATTGTTTGATTATAACCGATGGTCATGATAATTTTGAAATTAACGATAGAACTTGTAAAATAACCATTTGCCTTAGTATATAAAACATAAGTTTCAGTTATGAGTCTTGCTGCATTTTCATGGCTAAGAGTTTATATTCACGTCGGTTAATGCCTAATAGTATAATAACTAATTTTATAAGTTACAAATACTGTGATAACCCCAAACTTCCACGGGATGAAAGTAAGGGATAAACATTTGGAATACAACATAAATACAATAATACATATCACAGATACAACATAGCATAGGAAATTCATAGAGTAACAACATCATAGCAGCGGAAATATAATGTCATCAACCACAGAAAATCCACAGTCACAGAATTCCAAATTATTACATCAAGTTTGCAGAAAAAGAAATAAGTTCCAACTCCAACTTAAACAACGTGGAATAGACCAAGTTTAATGTCTGGAATTAAAAAAAGAAAGAGAAAAATGCAAAAGCAGCGAATGATAAGTGTCTTCAAGCTTCTAGTCATCACCTCTCCACAAGCAAATTCAAGGAAGATAGTAAGCAGCTCCAAAGAAAAGACTCCAAGCGAAAAATAAACCTGTTTACTTGGCTGCCCGTGTAGAAAGGGGGGCACCCGAGTTTGCAAAAAGGTGGAAACAAACAACGGGTCAGTCGTGGGACTGGTGTGAGAGTTCTTAACTAATTAATCACTATTAATAAGGCAAATCCAAAGACCACGCCGCTAAAGCGGAACGGTTTACTCTAATGGATTGCCATGCATAAAAGTGTCAGAACTAATAATGAGTAAATCGTACAACAACGTTATGCTTTTTAGAAAAATGGAATCACCATAAGACCCAGGCCCCATCACATAATGCAACACAAACCAGAGGATCGGGTTTTACCTTATAGTGATTAAACATGCTAAATACGGCAAATACGAGTTTAATATTATTATTAGTGTATATCAAAACATTTCAAAGTAAATGTAGAAATCCTAGGAAGAATAGTATCCCATACTACTATGCCTCCATACTAGTAATACAATCAAATTCGTAGGGTCGTATTTGGATTTTGGTTTCCATCATGAGTCAAGGCTAGGGAGGAGCTCCTACCGATTCGAGACACTCTAGCTAATGTCTCATGATCCCCCGCAGTGAACCCTTGGAAAGCTGCAGGGTCGGTCCACCATACGAGTTGCGGATTAGTTATTCTGAACACACGTTTCCCAGTCCTATAGGACCTATCATCCGAGGCGCCTCATTCCATCATCCACATAAGTAAAATGTTGGTCCGTGTTAAAAGCCAATCACCACTTCTAGCTAGAAAGAAACGTGTTGCTCTCCCTGCGTTCCTTTCTCCCGTTTTAGACTCCTTCGGTGTGTGAGGCTCGCGAAGTCACGTTGTATACAAAGCTATGCCTAAACAGGCTGTGCTTTGATCGTCCCACAAGGCCTGCTTTTCAACAAAACCTTGATCCAATGCATCTTAGCATGCCACATCATCACTCCATATCGTACTACCAATCCTTTGAGGAAATATATGAACGGGTGTTAAGCAAGAGAATAAATTCTCCGCCACCAAACGTCCATACATTCGACAAAAAATCAATAACGTGATATTTGATAGAGTATGACGTCAGTCACACAATCCATTTATTAGCTTATGCTCTGGGTCTGAGCGAAAGCCAAACCCGTGAAATCAACACGTACGTTTGGGCCTTGACCGTGACCCTTGAATTGGGAGCAAGTCAAATCAGGGCCTCGATCGTTGTCCATTCGAGGGAAGATTTACGGTCTCCACACGCCATCTTCATACTTCAACTAACGTCGTTTGATTATTTAGAATGAGAGAACTCGGACTTCCCAAATAATCCTCGTATATATATATATATATATATATTTAAAATCCTTCTTATACATTAATAATTATTTTTATTAACGATTCATTCCTATTTTAATTATTTAAAATAATTAAAAAAAAAATATAACGACGCCAAAAGTCCATGGGCAACTATGGCGCTGCATTCAACCAATTTTGATTTTTACATTTCTCAGAATCTAACCGTTGGATCTTAACGTAGTATATATCGTTGGAAAGATTTTTCCAAGACGGTCCTAACGGTTTCAGTTTCAAGAAAATCCGACGGTCGGATCTTCTTGTATAGTCATTTAAAGGTACGATTTCAAAACGCGAACTACCACGCCCTATTCGTTTAATTTTAATTATATTTTTATATATATATAATCATTGAATCGTAATAACGTCGTTTGATTAAAACCAAGCTCTACACAACTACCGATACTTACTAAATTTTAATTCATTTGAAAATGGAAATAATATTATCGTATCCTAAATTCATTCTTTACTTACATTGAAAATGTAAATTCCTTCCTTTATATTTACATACAAATGTAAATTTAATTCCTATGCCAATTCCTATATTTTTTATTCACATGAAAAAAATGTAAATTTGGATACATTCAAAATCCTACTTTTAAATTACATATAAAAATGCAGATTTCAACTTCATTGCACATTCTCATCTTAGTTACATAATAAATATGTAACTTATATTTGCAGTGAATCCTATTCTAAATTTACATATAAAAATGTAAGTTTAATTACAATGCAAACTCTACTTCCTATTTACATTGTAAAAATATGATTTTTAATTACAATGCAAACTCTACTTCTAATTCACATTGTAAAAATATGATTTTTAATTACAAGTCACATTTCTACATCTTATCACATATAATATAAATAAATTTTATTTCTAATGTTCATTCCCATTCTATGTTACATATATATATAAGAAAAATGTAAATTGTATCATACAATGAAATTGCATCCTTTAATTACATTGAAAAATGTAGTTTTTATCATACGGTATAATTTCCTATAGACCTTACATATAAAAATGTAATATTTAACACACAATGTAAATTCATGTTTTAATTACATATAAAAATGTAATTTTATCCTACGGTGTAATTCCCTATATTATTTACATATAAAAATGTAAATTTTAACATATGATGGAATTCACTTGTTAATTACAAAGAAAAATGTAATTTTTAACATACGATATTAATTCACTTTATAATTTACATATAAAAATGTAAATTTTAACATATGATGGAATTCACTTTATAATTACAAAGAAAAATGTAATTTTTAACATATGACATTAATTCACTTTATAATTTACATATAAAAATGTAAATTTTAACGTATGATGGAATTTACTTTTTAATTACAAAGAAAAATGTAATTTTTAACATATGATGGAATTCACTTTATAATTACAAAGAAAAATGTAATTTTTAACATATGACATTAATTCACTTTATAATTTACATATAAAAATGTAAATTTTGACATATGATGAAATTTCCATGTTAATTACAAAGAAATATGTAATTTTTGATCTACAGTATAATTTCCTATATAACTTACATATAAAAATGTAAATTTTAACATACGATGGAATTCATATGTTAATTACAAAGAAAAATGTAATTTTTACAATACAGTGTACATTCCTATATAATTTACATATAAAAATGTAAATTTTATCATATGTCAAATTCTACTTAATATTGACACCATAAAAATGTAAATTTTATAACGATATGAGTTCCTACTTTAATACACAATAAAATAATGTAAGTTGCAAAACGATGTAAATTTCACAACGATGTAAATTCCTACTTTAATTCACGTTAAAATAATGTGAATTGCATAACGACGTATATGATGATAGATTTATACATGATTCATAACCATAAGGCATACTTCAACAAATTTAAACGAGGAAAAATCTAATTTTTCCTACCGATCTATGTTTTTAATTAACAGATCTATGATTAAAAATAACAGATCTAAAATCATAGCATCAAAACAATTTGAATCCATCCCATGGCAACATTCATCGCAGATCTACTTGTTTGATTTTCAATTACACATAACACAACAATAATAATAATTAAATTAATTAAATTATATTAAAAATAAATTCTCACCTAGCTCGGATTTGAAAGGAAGGTTCGGATTCAATCAGATCTTGTGTTCAAAGTCACGGCAGTTACGGATCTGAAAGATTTCAATTCGAAGTTCATACAAATAAATCAGAACTGACTTTTAACAACTGTCGCTGTAACGCTTAAAAGCGTCACAAAATCTGAAATATTCATACCTTAATTTTCAGAAAAGTTCAAAACTTTGAATCCAGATTTCGGGAGCTATAATCGATGGTTTTGCGAACGGTTTGCGGGAGATTGGAGAGCTACGGGAGGCGCATCCACGCCGGGAAGATAGGGGTGTGCGTCGGGCTGTACAGGGGGCGGCGGCGGCTTTAAGGCTGCGGGTTGGGGCTCGAAATTCGAGAGCTACAGGGCGTGAAATCGAATGAAACTTGTCGGAGATTGGAGAGGAAGGGAAGAGCTTCAAAAAGTTCAACCACGGCTAAGTCTAATTGTGAGTGGATTGATGGGAAAATGGAGAGGAAGTTTTAAAAAGGGCGGTGGCTATGGGTTATGCCGATCGGGGAAGAAGACGTTGTACACGGCTGTATTTATACAGGTATTTTCCACGTATTTCTATTTTATTTAATTTATTTAATTTCGGAAAATAGGGTTTTTTCGTTCGAACTTCAATTCGCGCTCAACGACTGTCGAACAATAGGTTTTGACGCCTTCTGAACGCAATGGCGCTATTGCTGAAGTCCAATTCACAAGTTAATAGCATGTTTCTTTTATTTTCAAATTAATTCTTTTATTTTTAATTCGAACGTACTTTCTAATTTCACTGGGATCAAAAACGAAGTCAGAAAAATCCAGAAAAATTATTTTTGGCTTTCTTATGACGATACGATCCTAACAAAATTCATTTCTTCGAATTCTGATACTGTTTGAAAAATGACTATTTTTCAGTCAATTAATTTTGACCGAAATTGACAAAACACAGTTTCTTTTGCCACGCTCACATACTAGCTTCAAAAATCATGAAATTTGAAATCTAGCAATAATTTTACATCCCAGATCCAACAAAAGTGGTTTCGTCGAATTCCTAGGTCGTGTGCAAAATGTAGATTTTCAAGGGCGATATATTTTCTATAGCGGCCTTTCTGAAAATTCATTTGGCCATAACTTTTGATTCCCGCTATGAAACTTCGATTTTTCATATTCTTTAGAAAGATATTCATTAACAAATTTAAATATTTTTCGTTTCATCAAAATCCGGTTTATTCTGCATCCTGTGTAGTTAGTCAAAGTTCAAGTTTGACTTTTCAAACTACCTTCCTATTTCTAATTCTTTATGTAATTTATTTGAATATATTTGAATATATTTGCATTAACTTTGCTCCAAATAAATTTCCATTCATTTTTATTTGAAATAATTTATTTTAAATATTTAAATACCCCTAAATCTCTAAAATGTAAATTTTAAATTGGCCCCAAATTCCGGGTTGTTACAATCTCCCCCGCTTAAGAACTTTTCGTCCTCGAAAAGAAAAAGGGAGGAATAGAAGGGTAGGAACCAACATAAAGAATAGAAAATATTTTAAGCGTACCTCAAAATAAAACTAATCGGGGATATCCACTCTGCATTTGGGATAGGCTTGTTTGATACTCTCCTCGGTTTCCCAAGTGCAGTCTCTAGGATCACCGCTCCATTGCACCTTGACTAGGTTGATACTTTTATTTCTCAGCTTCCTAGTCTCCTTGGAAATAATTTTCAGTGGTTCTCTTCTCACTGCAAGGCTTGGGGTAACCTCCAAATCTTGCTGTGCTGCTTCTTCCACAATCAGATCTGGATCATGGACATGCCTTCGAAGTTGAGATACATGGAATACATCGTGCACTCCAGGCAACCAGTCTGGCATCTGAATTCTATAAGCTAGGGTGCCAATCTTTTCAAGAATAGGGAAGGGGCTGATGAATCTAGGTGCTAATTTTCCTGTCTTTCCCAAACGGATAACACCTCGCATTGGAGCGACTTTCAGATAGACATAGTCACCCACTTCAAAAGCTAGCTCTCGCCTTCTTACGTCTGCATAGCTTTTCTGTCTACTTTGGGCAGCTAATAGTCGCTTCTTAATAAAGTCAACTTTGTCCGAAGCTTCTCGGATCATGTCTGGACCCAACACAAGCCGATTTCCTTTTTCAACCCAACATGCTGGCGATCTACACGGCCTACCATATAAGGCTTCAAATGGAGACATTTTCAAACTTGCTTGATAGCTATTGTTGTACGAGAATTCAACTAAATGCAAGTGATCCTCCCAAGAACCTCCAAAATCGAGTATGCAAGCCCGCAATAGATCTTCAAGAATGCGATTCACTCGCTCAGTCTGGCCGTCAGTCTGAGGGTGATATGCGGTACTGAGATTTAACTTCGTTCCCAACTCATTTTGGAGTGCTTCCCAAAATTTGCTAGCAAAGATAGGATCACGGTCGCTAACGATGCTACTAGGAACTCTGTGTAAAAGAAAAGATTACTATTTAATTTGAAAAAGAAATTTTCATTTCGATTATGATGAAAAGGAAAGATTTAGTTTTATTACCCATGTAGCCTGACGATTTCTTTGAAATAGATTTGCGCCAGACTTTGAGCAGTTCTAGTGGATTTGACAGGTATGAAATGAGCGGACTTTGTGAAGCGATCCACGATCACCCATATGCTGTCATTTCCTTTCCTAGTACGAGGCAGACCATCTATAAAACCCATGGAGATTTAGTCCAACTTCCAATCTGGTACTTCTAATGGTTGCAACAACCCTGCCAACTTTTGCTGATCACTTTTTACTTGTTGGCATGTGGGTCATCTACTCACATAAGTGGATATATCCCTCTTTATAGACCTCCACCAAAATGTGCGCTTTAAGTCTTGATACATTTTTCTCACACCGGGGTGGATGCAAAGCTTTGATTTGTGACCCTCATCTAAAACTTCTCTTATGAGCTCGGGGATACTTGGAACACAAATCCGCCCATGCAATCTAAGAACTCCCTTGCCATCTATTTGGAAGTCCATGTTTTAACCTCCTTGAATTCTTTCAATCATTTTCCGAATAAAAGCATCACTTTTCTGAAGAGAGGCGATCTTATCAATCAAAGAAGGGGTGATGATGAGGCTTGCGACAATGACTTCCTTTCTGCTAAGTGCGTCAGCCACAACATTGGCTTTTCTTGGCGTATATAAGATGTCAAGATCGTATGCCGCCAGAAATTCTAGCCATCGTTGCTGCCTTAAATTCAAATCCTTCTGATCGAAGAGATATTTCAAAGATTGATGGTCTCAGTATAATTCAAATTTTTCGCCCAAAAGATAATGTCTCCAAATTTTTAAAGCAAAGACTACGGCCAACAATTCTAAGTCATGGACATGATAATTTTTCTCATGCGGCTTTAATTGACGACTTGCATATGCAACAACTTTGCCCCTTTGCATCAGTACCGCACCAAGACCACCACTTTGAGAAGCATCGGTGTAGACCTTCAAATCTTGGTTGCCATCGATGATGGTAAGTACGGGAGCAGTAGTCAAACTCACCTTTAGCTTTTGGAATGCCTCCTCACAATCCGATGTCCAATTGAACTTGGCATGCTTCTTTGTAAGCTTTGTTAATGGGCTAGACAGCTTGGCGAAACCTTCGACAAATTTCCTATAATATCCGGCCAAACCTAGGAAGCTTCTTACTTCAGTGAGCGTACTGGGCTGCTTCCAATCTCGAATGGCGGCAATTTTACTTGGGTCAACTGCGATTCCTTCTTTTGACACAACATGGCCCAAGAATTTTACTTCTTCTTGCCAAAATGTGCATTTGGAAAACTTTGCTTTTAAAACATTTCGTCGCAGAATTTCCAACACTTCCCTTAAATGCCCTTCATGCTCCTCCTTAGTTTTAGAATAGATTAGAATATCATCAATGAAGACTAGGACGAATTTATTTAGGACCTCCCTGAAGACCCTATTCATCAAGTCAACAAAGTAGGCTGGAGCATTGCATAAACCGAATGGCATCACTAACCATTCGTAGAATATATCGGGACCTCTGAAGGCAGTCAAAGGTATGCATTCTTCAGCTATGCGGAGTTGGTGGAAACCTGTGGCTAGGTCCATCTTCGAAAACACCTTGGCTCCATTCAATTGGTCCATCAAATCATCTATGCGGGGCAAGGGGTATTTGTTCTTCAATGTTTGTTTGTTAAGATCGCGGTAATCAACACAAAGTCTTAGAGTACCGTCCGATTTGGGGACAAACACCACAGCTGCACCCCAATTAGAAAAGCTAGGTCGGATGAGTCCCTTCCACAGGAGCTGCTTAGTTTGGGTTTGCAATTCTTCCTTTTCTTTAGGAGTCATCCTTCTGATAGCATGAACTACAGGTCTTGCATTAGGAACAAGATCAATTCTGAAATCAATTTCCCTTCGCGGTGGCAAGCTGTCCACTTCTTCAAATGCATCCGCGTAATCTTTGACCACGGGAATATTTTCTAAGGAAATGGGAGTGATCTCTAGGGAAGACCAAAATGCCTTTCTGTCAGATTTTGGCCCATGGCAAGGTATGGCAACAGTGTTTCCGAAACCTGTGTTCACCTTAACCACTCTTTCTGAACATAACACCTCAGCGTCATATTTGGTTAGCCAATCAAGACCGAGGATGATATCAATACTCGGAGAAATTCATAATGATCAAGTTAAATGTAAATTTGAAATAGGAGTAAGATACAAGCACTTTACAAAATTAATATAGGGTGGTAGAACCTCCTACCGGGTTGTGAACATTTAGTGGTTCTTTAAGACTTCTTTGCTTTAGTTTCAATTTCTGGACCGCATTGCTAGAAATAAAGCTTCTCGATGCACCCGTATCAAATAAGGCAGTAACAGGGATATTTTTAACAGAAATGGTACCATCTAAAACATCGGGCTTACCTGCTCCTTCGGAAGAAGTAGGAGCGGAAGAAGATGGTGCACTGCCCCCTTATACACATGTGCAACTTGTGCTCCTTTCAACAGCGGACAGTTTGGCTTGATATGGCCCTTCTTGTGGCAATTATAACATTCCTTGGTGTCATCGCTTCGGGCCTTCTTAGGGTTCCTGGAGTCCTTGCTATAGTGCCCAAACTTTTGGAAGTTGTAGCATTGCACCTTTGACTTATCGTGCCCCTTAGCAGCTCGAGAATTGCTTCCTTCAGTCTTCTTCTCTGTTTGCTTCCTCTTATTGTTGGCCAAGCTCCTTTCCCTGTCTTGTTGGGAATTCTTCCTATCATTCTCCTCATATCGATAGCGAACTCCACCAGCCTATTGAAAGAAAGGTCGATGTGGGCAGTGGCTCTATCGATATACTTCCTCGCAAGCCCATTTATGAACCTCTTGTTCTTCTGAAAGTCATCCTGAACCAATTCAGGGGTATAGCGGGAGAGGTCTTCAAATCTTCGTACATATTCTGAAATGGTCTTGTCGCCTTGCTTCAGATTGGCGAACTCGTCATGTAGTTTCTCTACATCCTGCCTTGGAATGTATTTATCATTTAAAAGCTCCTTAAACCTTGTCCAAGTCATATTGTCTGCAATCCCTCCAACCGTGACTGTGTCCCACCAGTTTTGAGCTTCCTCGTGTAGTAGCCATGAAGCCACTAATCTTTTCCTATGATCCTCCAGCTCTAATCCTCCAAAAATCTTTCCATAGTTCCTCAACCAAGCTTGAGCTTGTGTCACAGTCTCAGTACCCTTGAATGGCACTCCTCCCAAGTTTTTGTACTTCTTTTCCATCTTATCCAAATCAAAGGGCTGCGGTGGTGGTGGTTGTTGAACGGTAGCCTCCTCAGTTCCAGCTGCATTCTGCCTCCTTGCTCTAGCTCTAGCGGTACCGGTACTCATTTCTAGTTTGTTCTGTACGATCAAGGAAAGAGTCAGAACAGCTATAATGGTGATTTGAGGAATTGACCAAGATAAAAGGACGGATAAAAGATAATGATAGAATGACCGACTATTATGTATTCACATGAAATGTTCGCCATAGAATATTGTGATTCTATGTAAACGAATTATCATAAATATGTAATATCCCAAAGCTAAGTTTAACCAAAGCTCTGATACCAACTGTGATAACCCCAAACTTCCACGGGATGAAAGTAAGGGATAATCATTTGGAATACAACATAAATACAATAATACATATCACAGATACAACATAGCATAGGAAATTCATAGAGTAACAACATCATAGCAGCGGAAATATAATGTCATCAACCGCAGAAAATCCACAGTCACAGAATTCCAAATTATTACATCAAGTTTGCAGAAAAAGAAATAAGTTCCAACTCCAACTTAAACAACGTGGAATAGACCAAGTTTAATGTCTGGAATTAAAAAAAGAAAGAGAAAAATGCAAAAGCAGCGAATGATAAGTGTCTTCAAGCTTCTAGTCATCACCTCTCCACAAACAAATTCAAGGAAGATAGTAAGCAGCTCCAAAGAAAAGACTCCAAGCGAAAAATAAACCTGTTTACTTGGCTGCCCGTGTAGAAAGGAGGGCACCCGAGTTTGCAAAAAGGTGGAAACAAACAACGGGTCAGTCGTGGGACTGGTGTGAGAGTTCTTAACTAATTAATCACTATTAATAAGGCAAATCCAAAGACCACGCCGCTAAAGCGGAACGGGTTTACTCTAATGGATTGCCGTGCATAAAAGTGTTAGAACTAATAATGAGTAAATCGTACAACAACGTTATGCTTTTTAGAAAAATGGAATCACCATAAGACCCAGGTCCCATCACACAATGCAACACAAACCAGAGGATAGGTTTTACCTTACAGTGATTAAACATGCTAAATACGGCAAATACGAGTTTAATATTATTATTAGTGTATATCAAAACATTTCAAAGTAAGTGTAGAAATCCTAGGAAGAATAGTATCCCATACTACTATGCCTCCATACTAGTAATACAATCAAATTCGTAGGGTCGTATTTGGATTTTGGTTTCCATCATGAGTCAAGGCTAGGGAGGAGCTCCTACTGATTCGAGACACTCTAGCTAATGTCTCAGGATCCCCCGCAGTGAACCCTTGGAAAGCTGCAGGGCCGGTCCACCATACGAGTTGTGGATTAGTTATTCTTGAACACACGTTTCCCAGTCCTATAGGACCTATCATCCGAGGCGCCTCATTCCATCATCCACATAAGTAAAATGTTGGTCCGTGTTAAAACCCAATCACCACTTCTAGCTAGAAAGAAACGTGCTGCTTTCCCTGCGTTCCCTTCTCCCGTTTTAGACTCCGCCGGTGTGTGAGGCTCGCGAAGTCACGCTGTACACAAAGCTATGCCTAAACAGGTTGTGCTTTGATCGTCCCACAAGGCCTGCTTTTCAAGAAAACCTTGATCCTATGCATCTTAGCATGCCACATCATCACTCCATATCGTACTACCAATCCTTTGAAGAAATATATGAACGGGTGTTAAGCAAGAGAATAAATTCTCCACCACCAAACGTCCATACATTCGACAAAAAATCAATAACGTGATATTTGATAGAGTATGACGTCAGACACACAATCCATTTATTAGCTTATGCTCTGGGTCTGAGCGAAAGCCAAACCCGAGAAATCAACATGTACGTTTGGGCAATGACCGTGACCCTTGAATTGGGAGCAAGTCAAATGAGGGCCTCGATCGTTGTCCATTCGAGGGAAGATTTACGGTCTTCACACGCCATCTTCATACTTCAATTAACGTCGTTTGATTATTTAGAATGAGAGAACTCGGACTTCCCAAATAATCCTCGTATATATATATTTATTTAAAATCCTTCTTATACATAAATAATTATTTTTATTAACGATTCATTCCTATTTTAATTATTTAAAATAATTAAAAAAAATTATATAACGACGCCTTAAGTCCATGGGCGACTATGGCGCTGCATTCAACCAATTTTGATTTTTACATTTCTCAGAATCTAACCGTTGGATCTTAACGTAGTATATATCGTTGGAAAGATTTTTCCAAGACGGTCCTAACGGTTTCAGTTTCAAGAAAATCCGACGGTCGGATCTTCTTGTATAGTCATTTAAAGGTACGATTTCAAAACGCGAACTACCACGCCCTATTCGTTTAATTTTAATTATATATATATATAATCATTGAATCGTAATAACGTCGTTTGATTAAAACCACGCTCTACACAACTACCGATACTTACTAAATTTTAATTCATTTGAAAATGAAAATAATATTATCGTATCCTAAATTCATTCTTTACTTACATTGAAAATGTAAATTCCATCATTTATATTTACATACAAATGTAAATTTAATTCCTATGCCAATTCCTATATTTTTTATTCACATGAAAAAAATGTAAATTTGGATACATTCAAAATCCTACTTTTAAATTACATATAAAAATGCAGACTTCAACTTCAATGCACATTCTCATCTTAGTTACATAATAAAAATGTAACTTATATTTGCAGTGAATCCTATTCTAAATTTACATATAAAAATGTAAGTTTAATTACAATGCAAACTCTACTTCCTATTTACATTGTAAAAATATGATTTTTAATTACAATGCAAACTCTACTTCTAATTCACATTGTAAAAATATGATTTTTAATTACAAGTCACATTTCTACATCTTATTACATATAATAAAAATAAATTTTATTTCTAATGTTCATTCCCATTCTATGTTACATATATATATATATATATATATATATATATATATATATATATATAAGAAAAAAGTAAATTCTATCATACAATGAAATTGCATCCTTTAATTACATTGAAAAATGTAGTTTTTATCATACGGTATAATTTCCTATAGACCTTACATATAAAAATGTAATATTTAACACACAATGTAAATTCATGTTTTAATTACATATAAAAATGTAATTTTATCCTACGGTGTAATTCCCTATATAATTTACATATAAAAATGTAAATTTTAACATACGATGGAATTCACTTGTTAATTACAAAGAAAAATGTAATTTTTAACATACGATATTAATTCACTTTATAATTTACATATATAAATGTAAATTTTAACATATGATGGAATTCACTTTATAATTACAAAGAAAAATGTAATTTTTAACATATGACATTAATTCACTTTATAATTTACATATAAAAATGTAAATTTTAACATATGATGGAATTCACTTTATAATTACAAAAAAAATGTAATTTTTAACATATGATGGAATTCACTTTATAATTACAAAGAAAAATGTAATTTTTAACATATGACATTAATTCACTTTATAATTTACATATAAAAATGTAAATTTTGACATACGATGAAATTTCCATGTTAATTACAAAGAAAAATGTAATTTTTGATCTACAGTATAATTTCCTATATAATTTACATATAAAAATGTAATTTTTAACATACGATGGAATTCATATGTTAATTACAAAGAAAAATGTAATTTTTACAATACAGTGTACATTCCTATATAATTTACATATAAAAATGTAAATTTTATCATATGTCAAATTCTACTTAATATTGACACCATAAAAATGTAAATTTTATAACGATATGAATTCCTACTTTAATACACAATAAAATAATGTAAGTTGCATAACGATGTAAATTTCACAACGATGTAAATTCCTACTTTAATTCACGTTAAAATAATGTGAATTGCATAACGACCTATATGATGATAGATTTATACATGATTCATAACCATAAGGCATACTTCAACAAATTTAAACGAGGAAAAATCTATTTTTTCCTACCGATCTATGTTTTTAATTAACAGATCTATGATTAAAAATAACGGATCTAAAATCATAGCATCACAACAATTTGAATCCATCCCAATTACACATAACACATAACACAACACAAATAAATCAACAGATCTACTTGTTTGATTTTCAATTACACATAACACAACAATAATAATAATTACATTAATTAAATTATATTAAAAATAAATTCTCACCTAGCTCGGATTTGAAAGGAAGGTTCGGATTCAATCAGATCTCGTGTTCAAAGTTACGGCAGTTACGGATCTGAAAGATTTCAATTCGAAGTTCATACAAATAAATCAGAACTGACTTTTAACAACTGTCGCTGTAACGCTTAAAAGCGTCGCAAAATCTGAAATATTCATACCTTAATTTTCAGAAAAGTTCAAAACTTTGAATCCAGATTTCGGGAGCTGTAGTCGATGGTTTTGCGAACGGTTTGCGGGAGATTGGAGAGCTACGAGAGGCGCATCCACGCCGGGAAGATAGGGGGTGCGGCGGGCTGTACATGGGGCGGCGGCGACTTTAAGGCTGCGGGTTGGGGCTCGAAATTCGAGAGCTACAGGGCGTGAAATCGAATGAAACTTGTCGGAGGTTGGAGAGGAAGGGAAGAGCATCAAAAAGTTCAACTACGACTAAGTCTAATTGTGAGTGGATTGATGGGAAAATGGAGAGGAAGTTTTAAAAAGGGGGCCGGCTATGGGTTATGCCGATCGGGGAAGAAGACGCTGTACACGGCCGTATTTATACAGGTATTTTCCACGTATTTCTATTTAATTTAATTTATTTAATTCCGGAAAATAGGGTTTTTTCGTTTGAACTCCAATTCGCGCTCAACGACTGTCGAACAATTGGTTTTGACACCTTCTGAACGCAATGTCGCTATTGCCGAAGTCCAATTCTGAAGTTAAATGCATGTTTCTTTTATTTTCAAATTAATTCTTTTATTTTTAATTCGAACGTACTTTCTAATTTCACTAGGGTCAAAAACGAAGTCAGAAAAATCCAGAAAAATAATTTTTGGCTTTCTTATGACGATACGATCCTAACAAAATTTATTTCGTCGAATTCTGAGACTGTTTGAAAAATGGCTATTTTTCAGTCAATTAATTTTGACCGAAATTGACAAAATACAGTGTCTTTTGCCACGCTCACATACTAGCTTCAAAAATCATGAAATTTGAAATCTAGCAATAATTTTACATCCCGGATCCAAAAAAGTGGTTTCGTCGAATTCCGAGGTCGTATGCAAAATGTCGATTTTCAAGGGCGATATATTTTCTATAGCGGCCTTTCTGAAAATTCATTTGGCCATAACTTTTGATTCCCGCTATGAAACTTCGATTTTTCAGATTCGTTAGAAAGATATTCATATACAGATTTAAATATTTTTCGTTTCATCAAAATCCGGTTTATTCTGCATCCTGTGTAGTTAGTCAAAGTTCAAGTTTGACTTTTAAAACTACCTTCCTATTTCTAATTCTTTATGTAATTTATTTGAATATATTTGCACTAACTTTGCTCAAAATAAATTTCCATTCATTTTTATTTGAAATAATTTATTTTAAATATTTAAACACCTCTAAATCTCTAAAATGAAAATTTTAAATTGGCCCCAAATTCCGGGTTGTTACAAATGCAGTAAGTTTCAACATGTAAGCCATGCATTAAGTTTCCATGTATAACTACTTATAATTCTTCCTGACTTGTATAAGATATTTTGGCAGCCTCATTTTAATATTAAAAGTTCTTTTCTTAATTTACAAATACAATAACGTAAAATAGAAAGGTTATGACCAAATTAATACCTTTAGGTCATACTACATGAAGCCTTTTGCCAATCCAATTTAAATGTTTTGGTCAATACCTAGAACATAAAACAAAATTCCAAACCACAACGACAGTCAAAGTACTAGAATATTGTCAATTGATCATTCCAAATCAATTATTTTGTACCTTTCGATTGCAACATGTTTTGTTTCTCACAGGTTGCATATGCTTTATTTATTGTCAGTTCCCCAATCACGTGTAACTATGCCTAAAATCCATCCATTTCGACATTATCTAGGGTTATCAAGACAACATAAAAGAATATCCCAACAAAAACGACAGTAAAAATATCAAATTGGAACAACTTAAAGCTATTTTATTGTACCTTTCAACTGTAGCTTCCTGTAACTCTCGGAGGCTTCCAATTCTTCGAGTTGAAAACTGAACAGCTCTGAGAATGATCTGGAGAGGAGTGTGATACCGGAAGGGAAAAAGAAAATAAACTAAAATGGAGTGCCAGATCTGAGGAGAAAGAAGAAGTAAATGGCGGTTTAGAGGAGACGAATGAAAGTGAGGTGGTAGACAGTGGCATATCTGAAAGCGCGAAATAGAGTGAATAAAAGGTTGACTCCATTAACGAAAGTTCGGAGTTTAGGTTTGGGGAGAAAGAAGAAAAACACGGAATACATGAAGAGTGGAGTGGAAATCGAAAGGAAAAGAAAAAATGTGAGCAGTGGGTAGCGGAAATGGGTAGGTGCAAAGACATTTTTGCCCTGCATTGTAAGTTTGTATGTGGTAAAAGAGGGAAGGAGTGCGAAGGCTTTTTTTGAAACTCCAAAAAAGCTTCACCACCCTATAATGATTTTCTTTATTAGTAGAGATTAAAACGAACTCACCACAGCGTGGTAGTTCGTAATTCGACGATCTAGACTTCAATTGAGTATACAAAACTCAATACAAGTCGGAATTCGATGAAACAAGAAACGTTCGAATCTGTTGAATTATAGTTTTCTAATGAAAGAGAAAAATCTAAATTTCGTTTTATAGATTTTGAGTTATGTCAAAATCAAATTTTCATAAAAGCGGCGCCATAATCATTTTAAAACCATAATGGTTTATTTAATTAAATAAAAGCATTTTTAGTGGATAAAAAATCCGAATTTCCATTTATAAAATCCGGACTTGTGCTATAAATTGAATATGAACTCAAGTTGAGTAAATGGATCGATTTTTGGAACAAAAATCAGATTTTTAATTATCAATGAGGTTAACTAATTTCAAAAGGAATTAGTTAATAGAGTTTTGATTCACACTTAACTTAATTTTAGTGAATTGGATTTGTTAGTCGAGATTGGAATTTGAATATATAACTAGGATTATAATTTGGAAGCGAGCAAAGAGATTGGGTTTGAATTGTGTATAAGTGAATACAAACATGAACATGATATGTTTAAATTAATTAGTGAATGGAAAGCAAAAATGATTGAATTGATTTGAAATAAATTGGAAGTGGATGTATATATGTTAACAGGTATGTGATGAAGAGTAGGAAAAGAGTTTGAAGGTTATAATTTAAGTGCCCGAAAAAAGGTATACGTTTAAATTTCCATATGAGATTTTATGAGCCTATTGGGCAAGTTGCTTAGCTTTTTGATTTTCTTTTTGATGGAAAGGGCCTAGAGAGTCGAGTTGGGGTTTGAGCTATTGACCGATAAAAAGGAGGTGCTAGCGAAATTTTTCGAAAATTTAAGGACTTAGAATATATTTAAGGAATTAGATAACTAGAAATCAATATATCGATAAATATATATAGAATTCGATAAGAAATTTGAAAATAGTTAATGAATGAATATTTATTAGAAAGGGCTAGCGATTGTTTGATGGATGTTTTGTTTTCCTTTGATAGTTAAATCACCGGCTATCAAATTTTTTTGACCATCGTTGTCAATGTTAAGAGACCGATTGGATTTATTATCTAAAAACCACTCCGTATAGGCATAGGCATTGCGAATTAGATTATTTGAAGATAATCAAAGAGGAGTGAAATGCAATCGTTATTATGTTTGTCCAATCCCAGAACAACTTGTATGGACGAATGTCTGACAAAGTATTCCTAACGGTCACATAAGACGATCTTTTCAAGGTATTACGTCTGGTGGCGGAGAAATTCGTTTCTCTTAGCTTTTATACTCGTAATATTTTTTAGAAGAGCAACTAGTGATTTGACAGGTTTGACGATGTGACATTCAAAGTGAATGGTGTCCAGATGTTCTGAAAGATTAACATAGCCTCTAGACTCACGACCGGGAAATGACAAAAATCGGGCAAACAACATGGAAAGTTGGTTCATACCCAAGCAGGGTATATTTATCACCGATCTAGAGAAAAATTCAATTATTTGTTCTTCTTTCGATTCTGTATCTTACGGATTACGGTTGGATGGCCAACAACCATGGGTGACAATATATTGGCTACACTCAAGCTAAATGTGTGGGCGGTCACGTGTGGCCAGGTTGCAAGACGTTCTTGCTAAACCCCAGTGTATCCCCTCTAGAGTACACTGATCGGGAGGTGGTCCCATAACTTGTCATAATTGGAGTTCAATCTCCAATAAGCGCCCTGCGGTTTTTGATTTTATACTATACATGTAGAGCGTGAGATGCAAGCGTTGAACTATTTGGTTATTTATTTGATTAGACATTATTATAATATCACTGGATTTGATATCAAAAATGTTTTGGTTATAATAAGGTAAAAACCATCCATGTTTATGTGTGGATTAGTCTTACTATTACATTTTCTTTTAAAAGGATTTTCAAAGTTAAACAATATGGTTGAAGTTTACTCACACCAGTCCGATGACTGACCCAGAGTTTATTTTGTTTTGTTTTTCACTAAACTCTTTGGTGCCCAAATTTGTATGGGCAGTCAAGTGTTTCAGGCTTTTACAGATACACTTAGAGGAGCTTGAAGCAAGAGGCTTCACCGTTAGTTATTTAGAGTTATTTCCGCTGTATCAAATGTTATGTTGTACGCTGATAATATTATATATACGTGATACAAAAACTTTTTATTTCAAAGTTTATGTTATATAACATATTTTATTCGCCCCGTTGTGAGTTTCTATGTTGTTATTCTGTTCTTCTTCTATTGGTTTCTATTTCTTTAACCCTAATGACTCGTATTTCTGTGCAATTTGGATTGGACATGTGTTGTTTTAGTCAACTCGGATAGTATGGATTTTTGGGTCGTTACGTTTTCAATGATTTACAGATATGCATATGGTGTGCTCGTACGCTAGCTTCACTCACTGCCTGATCACACAGAGAAGATAGATATAGAGTAGCTTAGCTTACAAACTACAATGTTGTTGTCGTATCAAAACTGCTATCTTCACTATTAGCAGTCGAAGCTTGTTTAGGCAAGGAAACATGTCTACAACCAACACAGATTTTGGGTCCATCAAGCATCATCTAGGTCACATTAAACACAATCGGAAGAGGCAGATCAATTACAACAACTTCTAGTAAAAAAAGAAGAGGCATAATCTATGCCAAAGCATATATTATGGCCGATGTTCTATAAGCATCAATATATCAAATAGTTTGTACTTTCAATTCGATATGCAAGCAAGCTTGAAGGCTTCTGATTTGGAGAAGAACTAGATCATGGATGGAGATACTTGTGCAGAAGCTCCTACTTTTAGTAGATTTTCATGCTAATTGAATTTACGAATGGAATTGTTTTTGTTTGCTAGTTGAAGTGGCTAGAGTTTAAAAGGAAGAGGGGTTATGTATTTGTTGGAAGTAACTTATAACAACCTATTTCTTGACTTGTACTGTACCGTATTGGGGAAGCTGGTTCTGGACTTATGGTTCTTTTTGGGTGAATAATAATAATAATAATATAACATTGAGTTCAACTCAAGTTTGCTTTCAGTTTATTTCTAATGTTGAGCCATTGTTTGCCGTATCCTGGTACAATGACTAATGCCTTCTGATGCTGACGTTGAGTAGGTGTAACAACCCGGAATTTTGGCAATAAATAGTTATTTAATTAGAATCTCAAAAATAGGAATTTTTGCAAATGATGGAATCTGACTGTGAAATTGAACGGGTATGTTTGTCTCGGAATTCTGGTCAACTTTCATACATGGAGTTTCGTAAATGGAGTCCGTATGAAAAAGTTACACGTGAAATACAAAAAACGGACCCAAATAAATAAATAGAATAAATAATAAACACCTTTCCTTTTATTGTCTTCCTTCACTGGGAAAAAGTGCTCAAGGGCGGTCGACACCCTTGCCTGGAGTGGTCGACCACTTCGAGCCAGATCAACCCAGTGACGGCTAGGTTTTGAAGGGTATTTTGGTTACAGTTTATAATATAAATGGACGGATGTTAATTAAAACTAATCCAAAGGTTCGAGGTCAATTCCACCCATATAAATGGAGGTGTAAGGCCTCATTCTTTTCCACACAAATCTATAGTGGTAGCGGAGCTCTGCCAATTTCCTCCTTCTCCAAACCTAATTTCTAAAATAAAAATATATTCTTACAAAATAAATCAAATCCAATTCATATGAAATTGAGAGGATTAACAAATGTAATGGAAAAGAATGCAAATTCACGCTCCAAATCAGATTCTCCCCTCTCTTCCTGTTTTCTTACATCTCTACAGATCTGGAATTTTCCCTTTCCTGATAAATGGTAGCTTTATAAGTATTTGAGGATTGTAGGATTAAAGGTTCAAACTTTGGATTTAGAGGCTATAAGGTGAGTGAGAAATTTATATATACATTTATAATAACATATATATCTTATTTGTAATATATCTCAATTTTTATGCCTATTTTCATCAAATCTACTTATAATATGATTGTAATTTAATTAGCACCTATCAGATCTGATTATAAAAATGGTCAAAACTTGTAAATTGTATGTTGTAGTTATGCGTGTAACACCCTGTATTTTTAACAACACTAAAAGAGGATAAATTAAATAATAATTAATTTAATATTCGGAATTAAGGGAAATGGACTGCGCCATTGCGTCCATCTCGAAATTCTGGTCAAGATAGACATTTGGTTTGCGTAAAACGGACACTCTACGAGGAAATTATGAGGGTTTGAAGTTTGTATACGCGCAATATATATATATGTGTATATATATATATATATATATATATATATATAGGGTCCAAGAATTCAAAATCGGGTCCAGAAAGTTTAAATTCATTCATATTTCAGAAATTTAGGATGAGCCGGAAAATTTCCCTCCTAGGGGAGTCGACCCCTTAAGGGGGGTGTCGAGCCCTCGGTCGACCCCCCAACGGGGATGTCAACACCAGGGTCGACCCCCTAAGGGGTGGGTCGATCCCCCTTGGGCTGATGTGGCTAAGTCGGTTTTTGGCGCTAGCAGCTATAAATACATGGTTATTTCTTTTGTTTTCTTCATTGGAGATCAATGGAGGCCAAATACTACTGGTGCCTGAACTGAACTGAACCCTTTTCTTCAACAATAATCAACTTTGCAAGTCAAACTTAGAGATTCAAGTGTAGATCCAACCTTTGCTATTTTCTACCTTTTCTTTTAATCCAAACACTGCGAGTCAGTTACTTTTAGATTTAAATGATTAAAAGTAATTTGTGATATGACTATGATTTGGATATATACATGCCTGTGACTGAATCATATTGGATCTATGATAATTTGTGAATCTATACGCCTAGACCTTATCATGCTAGATCTATTTTACAGATCTAATTCTTTTGTGGTTAATTAATCATATCACCTATGTGGATCTTACCTTTTTTCTAAGTTTGTGATTAATTTGGGATTATCATCATCTAGACAATTAAACCTTTGTTTAGATCTAGATCATCATATTGTGATTAATTGAGATATGTCATTATTGGACATATGAATTCTTATTTGGATCTGTTCATCCTAAGTATGTTAGATCTAGTTTAATCATTACCCTTTTCACTAGATTTGTTTTTATGTCCACCTTATTATTATGCCAATTACATGTATGTGCCAGTATATATGTTTATGTCACTTTTTTAGAATGATCACTATTGTCATTTTTCCCATCACCTTTCCCTTTTATTGTTTATGGCTAGGCTACTTTCTAGCCTAGATGTCGCCAAATATATACGAATGCGTTAGTGAGGGAACGGGGGAAAATATTAGAATTGGCATAACTTGGTTAATGGGTATGAATATGGACACATAATTCACTTTGTACAAAATTGGGGAAAAAGGGGCATGGAACCTATAACGACATAGGTGAGAATTTTGATAATAATGAAATGTCTAAGATTACAATTAGAAATTATAACTGCACTTATGACATGAGGTGTAACGACCCGGCGGATTTGAGACCTTGGTTAACCGACACCAAACACGTTGTCGACTATCCAAGCATCGGAAACACCGGATTGTCCATGAAAGAAAGTAGGGTGAGAATAGATAAGATAGAAAATTAGAATAGAAGAAGAAGAAGAACATACAACATCAGAGTAAACACGAATCTCACAGCGGAACGAATAAATATATTTCATAAAATAACTTTGAAATAAAACAGTATCTGTATACAATACCATTATTAGAGCATAACACTTACAACACGGCGGAATTAACAATAGCTATAATCCTGAAGCCTCCTGCTCCAACTCTTCAAGTATCTGAAAAATTCCGCCTACTTGACTACCCGTACAAAATTGGGCACCCAAATGTTTAGGTAAAACAAAACAAAATAAACTCCGGGTCAGTCATGTGACTGGTGTGAGTAAACTCAAATCATTTGTTTAAAAATCCTTTTGAAACAAAGGATAATCGTAAGACCGATCCACACATAAACACGGACGGTTTTTACCTTACGACAGACCAAAATATTCTTTATATCAAATATCTTCTGATATTATAATAATGTCTAAATCAGGTAGATAGCAATCTAGTAGAACGCTTTCATCTCACGCTCTACATATGTAATATACAATCAAAACCATGGGCTCTTATTGGGTAATGGATTCCAACTATGACAAGGTATGGAACCACCTTCCGATCAGTGTACTCTAGAAGCGATACACTGGAGTTCAATAAGAACATCTTGTAACTCGGCCACACATGACCGGCCATTCATTTCGCTTGAATGTTCTGAATATATTATCACCTTGTGGTTTGTATACCAACATAACCGTTCCCGGGAGATACAGAAGCGAAAGAAGTAACAAATGAATATTCTCTAAATGGTGACAATATATCCTACTTGGGTGCGACCCACTTAGCCATGTTGCCTGCCTGATTTCTGTCTGTTCCCAGTTGATGATGCTTGAGGTCATAACATATCTTTAACAGATCACTCCTTATTTACTTTGAATGCCACATAGTCATACCCGTCAAATCACAAATTGATTTACCTAAAAATACCACGGTTATAAGCTAAGAGAAACGAATTCCTCCGCCACCAACGTAAATACATTTGAAACGATCAACTTACGCGATCTACCAAATATACTCTGTCAAACATTCGTCCATTCAATTTGTCCTGGGACTGGAAAATCCGAAGGAATTATTCTTTAAATCCATCTTAGGTAATTTCTACCTAGGATTTACTGAACAGCCCTTGCATAACTCCATCTTCAATTATCTTCATCATATTTGATTCGCAACGCTGATGTCATACTGAGTGGGTTTCAGATAATATATCTTATCCCGGTCTCTCCGTATTGACGACGAAAAAATGGTCAAGAACTTTGATAGTCGGTGATTTAACTATCAAAGAAAAACATGTGTGCAAACAACGATATTATTTCCAGATGGAAATTCTATCGATCAATCATCAATCCACATTTATTTATTTCCCCATTTCTCATTTCCATATATTCAGCATTCCTTGTTTTCTAAATTTAGAAATATACGTTATTAATCATTGGAAAAAGTTTCCCTTTCTGATTCACGCATTAATATCTTCTCACATATATCAGTCTCTAACTGTAAACTAGTAAGAGAACAACCCCCTACGTATTAACCCCGAAGGCCGAAACCAACATCAGATCAATACCCAGACAGCTATTCAACTTAACTAATCTCCAGTTAGTTTCTAATTCCTTTAACTTCATTTTAAGTCTGATTTCAAACCTTATTTCCTTTATAAATATTTTTTTAGCAAAATATTTACTTAAATCCTTTATTCACATTAAATGTAAATAATGTTTCTTCTTTGCAATCAAAATAGTTTAATTTCGTATTTTTAACATTATCCCAAATCCAATTTCTATTTATACTTCTAATTATAGAATTATTTATAGATAATCTCATTTTTAATTCTTCTAACACTTATAATCCCATTTATAATCACCTTTATAAATGCTGTTCAAATTCCATTTAAAATATCGGTGTTAAAACCGATTCCTACTTCTCTATATAAATTCAGTCTTATATATTCCGTTTATCAAATGATAAATATTTTATTTAATTTATAAAACATTATTTATAAATTTATCTTCTCAATCTGTTTGTTAAAACATATTACTTTTTAATATCCACTTTAAATTCATATCACGTTATACCCGTGTGCGAAGCACGGGTCTAAACCTTCCTAGTGTAAAATTCCCTTTTTATACAATTCTATTTATTTTATAAATATTTCCATTTCAATTCTATTTTAAAATGTTTTACAAATATTTCTTTTTCAATTTTATTTGTAAATATTTCTTTTTATAAAATCCTTTGATTTTATAAATGTTTTTTTATCAATAAACATTGAAAATTCCCTTTTTATATTCCAGCATTTCTTATGGTATTTAAAATACCAAATAACAATGATCAATATCATTCTAACACACATCATCAACAACAGATTATATATCACATCATATATCACCATATATGAAGAACAGTAAATTAAATGTTGAGGAATCCAGTTGGATTCCTCCGACCTGTTTCCCTGCATCCACAGATGTTAAACGATATAATTAACATCGATTTCATTTCAATATGAAATATTTTGATAAACAGAATCAATATTTGATTAACGATATATATATATATATCGCTATCTATAATTTCAACCAATACATCAGCAATTCAACCAAACAATTATCACATAACAATCAATCAATATTTATTAGTTCTAGATTATCTTTATAAAAATATAAATTGATAGAGTTAGTGAGTTTTACTCACATTGGACGATCGTCGTTAGTAACGATAACCATCTGTTGATTCAAACCGACAATTTATTTCGATATAAATTGTAACGAGCTCCAATCCACTCCCGGTCAGTTCCATTTTGTAGACCTCTTAACGGATCTTGTTTTTTCCAATTTTGATATCGTATGATAAAGATATGTAATTTACAAATTTCGTATACAATTTAAATTAACATTTAGATTAGTGTTATTTGGGCTAAACTTTATCCTTGGCCCATCACCCGTTCATGAACACCCAAGCCCACCCGCTAAATACTTCTTCCCCAAATGCTCATCTCTAGATACCACTCGTTAACACCTCCCCTGGCCGACTTTGCAAAACACTGAACTCTTCCATTTCACAAACAGACACCACCCACGTTTATCTCTTCACGAGTACAACACCTCCATCCCAAACTCCTCCACACGCGTGTACGAAATAGATTCCGTCGTCCACTGTGAAGCCAAGCCCAGTAACCAACATCGACGCAAATATGTCGGATTCACCCAAAAGAAATCACAGAGGTGCGGATTTCCACCTTGAATCCCAATATGAACTCCAAACCAATCATTACAGCCTTAATCGCATACATCGATCAACCCTAACTCACACTTCAGAAACCGCAGCGAACAACTGGAGTTCGAACCCAAGGAAAACCCTACCAGATTGAAGTGTAGGTTGATACAAATTCAAACATGTACACATTTAGATTTGTAGATTTTACAGCGAATTTATTTTGATGTTTAAAGAAGTGGCTTTTCATTTGAGAAATTGAAGTATGACTTAGGTTTAGAAATGTTAGGATTATTTATAAGAGTAAGGTTTGGCTTGTATTAGAAGCTTCACTCATTTTTATATTTATTTTTAAGCAACCGCTGTTGTATTTATCATTTAAAAATTCTCATGATCACACACGATATCCAAAAATCAAGAAAATGGGCATATAACTAGATTTGACATTAGGGACCCAACGAAACTGGTTTCGTCGAATTCTGACACCGTTTGCTCGTATAGCGTATTTTTAACCGTCAAAATTCTGATTGTTTTTCACATTAAAAATCCATACAGCCACACATTAACTCTAGAAGCACGAAACTTGAAATCTAACAATAATTTAATGTTACGGATCCAACATAATTAGTTTCGTCGAAAACAGAGCTCGTTTGCAAAACTGGCTATTTTTAAAGCTCTAAATAACCCTTTTAAATATAAAACTATATTTAAAAATAATCAGATTAAATATTTATAAATAAATATTATCGTATATATTCACAGTAGAATATCATACAGCCCTAATTGGATTTATAACTCGATATTTAAAACCCGGTTGGATCGATATTCAATTTATATTGAAAAATCCATTTATAATATAAATAAATCGCTATAAATTATAAAGGAATTCCATAGCGACTTTTTGAAAATTTGATTTGGACATAACTTTCCATCTACACAATGAAATACTAATTTTTCTCTACCATTAGAAAAATATACTTCACCAGCTCCGAACGTTTCTTGTTTCATAGAAATCCGATTTAAAACGGATTCTGTATATTCATTTAAAGTTCTAATCGCCAAATAGCGAACTGCCGCGCCATTTCGAGCTCAATTATAATTGTAATATAAATTATATGTTCAACTGTCGTTCAAATAATATATTCGTTATTCTAATTCAAATTCTAAGTTGAATTAAATATCTTAAATTGTCCAGTTCACATAATATTGTCAAATCACTATTTCTGACTATTTCGGAATTAAATATATTATTCTATTATTTAAATTAATTAAATATTCAATATTATTTAATTAAACAACCCTTTAATTCTCTAAATCACTAAATAAATAAATAAATTATTATATCGTAAAAATATGGGACATTACATTCTCCTCCCCTAAAATAATTTCGTCCTCGAAATTGTTAAGGTAGAAAACAAACTCTATTAACTGGGTAAAAATTGTTTGTTTACTTCTTAACTCCAGTTTTAACTTAGTCAATTGATTTTAATTAAAATATTAATTCATTTCTATCAACGGATATTTTCAAAAATTATGAAAATTTTCTAACACCTTAACTTTTCGAAAAATTTCGCCAGCACCTCCTTTGTACTGGTCAATAGCTCAAACTCCAACTCGCCACTCTAGGCCTTCTTCAACCCAAAAGAAAATCAAACAGCTAAGCGGCTTGCCAATTCGGCTCATCAAAATCTCAAATCCATATATAATATATACTGGTACCTTTTTGTCGGGCATTCAATTCTATCACTTCCATCTATTATCAATTCAACACAAACAAATGTCATTCCAATCTATCTCCAATCAATTCATTCTCAAACCAAATCATTCTCTTATACCAAAGCCAAATTTTATTTCAAACTCGAGTTCCATTCTCGATTCCAATTCTTAACTTATCACTTCAACGTAATTTCAGCTTCCTGTCTCATAATCCAATCTTATTCGATTTCAATTCAATTTCAGTTACCACTTAACTGGCTTTACTTTAATTTCAATTTGATTTCACAAGTATTATTTAACTTGTTTCTAATTCATCAATCTCTCCTTGGGAGTTTTAAACAGCTTCGCTTTTCTCAAAAATCAAACAGTCCTTTTTGAAACTCAAACAACTTGTTTTCGCAAAACATTTCCAAAAACAAAACTTTGGTAGTAATCCGTCACTTAAAAACTCGAAAATGAACACCGATGATGGTAGACTTCATCATTGGAATTATTTTCCAGTGATCAAAGTGAGTTCAATACTATAACATTTTCAAAACCATTTCTGAAGACTTTCATTTTGAAATACATTTCAAAATACCATTCACAATGCTTGTAAAACAATTTAAAATCTCCAAGGATTTTAAAATTCCCATATATTTAATCCAAATCCATTTACAAACACTTATTCAAATTTCCAAGGTTTTTATTCAAATTCTGGTTCAGATTCAGTTTTAATTCATTTCGTAATACCTATACGAATTTTGATTGGTTATTTACATAACCGTTTCAATTATAATCTTATCTGATTATAATCACAACCAACACATCCAATATATGATAATACTTCAAATATTAATCATCCTTTTATATCAAAATATAATTTGGATAAAATATTTCATTTACCCTCTTTTCAAAACATACAGTGTTGGTTCATCGTATTCGAGTGTTTATGAACCCCTACCGATATAGTGGATCAAACTGATCGACCAGAACCCTTAAACTGCTCAACCAACAAATCTCCACAATATTAAACAATTTTTATATCAATAAAAAATATGCGCTCATATATATACACTTAAACTCAATCTAGGGTATTGCTAACCCTATCTCTAACTGAGTCACACCATAGAGCCAAGGTAATTACTTAACCTTCAGCTTTGATACCACTGTAACGACCCGACGGATTTGCGACCTTGGTTAACCGACACCAAACACGATATCGACTATCCAAGCATCAGAAACACCGGATAGTTCATGAAAGAAAATAGAGGGTGAGAATAGATAAGACAGAAAATTAGAATAGAAGAAGAAGAATAACATAAAACATCTGAGTAAACACGAATCTCGCAGCGGAACGAATAAATATATTTCATAACATAACTTTGAAATAAAACAGTATCTGTATACAGTACCATTATTAGAGTATAACACTTACAACACAACGGAATTAACAATAGCTATAATCCTGAAGCCTCCTGCTCCAGCTCTTCAAGTATCAGAAAAATCCCGACTGCTTGACTGCTTATACAAAATTGGGCATCTAAGAGTTAAGGGAAAACAAAACAAAATAAACTTCGGGTCAGTCATGTGACTGGTGTGAGTAAACTCAAATCATTTGTTTAAAAATCCTTTTGAAACAAAGGATAATCGTAAGACTGATCAACACATAAACACGGACGATTTTTACCTTAAGACAAACCAACATATTTTTTATATCAAATCTCTTCTTATATTATAATAATGTCTAAATCAAGTAGATAGCATTCTAATAGAACGTTTTCATCTCACGCTCTACATATATAATATACAATCAAAACCGTGGGCTCTTATTGGGTAATGGATTCCAACTATGACAAGGTATGGAACCACCTTCCGATCAGTGTACTCTAGAAGCGATACACTGGAGTTCAACAAGAACATCTTGTAACTTGGCCACACATAACTGGCCATTCATTTCGCCTGAATGTTCTGAATATATTATCACCTTATGGTTGGTATACCAACAAAACCGTTCCCTGGAGATATAGAAGCGAAAGAAGTAACAAATGAATATTCTCTAGATGGTGACAATATACCTTACTTGGGTGCGACCCACTTAGCCATGTTGTGTGCCTGATTTCTGTCATTTCCCAGTTGATGAGGCTTGAGGTCATAATGTATCTTTAACAGATCACTCCTTATTTACCTTGAATGCCACATTGTCATACCCGTCAAATCACAAATTTATTTCCCCAAAAATACCACGGGTATAAGCTAAGAGAAACGAATTCCTCTACCACCAATGTAAATACGTTTGAAACGTTCAACTTACGCGATCTACCAGATATACTCTGTCAAACATTCTTCCATTCAAGTTGTCCTAGGACTAGACAATCCGAAGTAATTATTCTGTAAATCCATCTTAGGCAATTTCTACCTAGGATTTTCTGAACAACCCTTGCATAACTCCATCTTCAATTATCTTCCATCATATTTGATTCGCAACGCTGATGCCATATAGAATGGGTTTCAGATAATATATCTGATCCCGGTCTCTCCGTATTGACGACGAAAAAATGGTCAAGAACTTTGATAGTTGGTGATTTAACTATCAAAGAAAAACATGTATGCAAACAGCAATATTATTTCCAGATGGAAATTCTATCGATCAATCATCAATCCACATTTATTTATTTCCCCATTTCTCGTTTCCATATATTCAACATTCCTTGTTTTCTAAATTTAGAAAATACACGTTAATAATCATTGGAAAACGTTTCCCTTTCTGATTCACGCATCACTATCTTCTCACATATATCAGTCTCTTACTATAAACTAGTAAGAGAACAACCCCCTACGTATTAAACCCGAAGGCCGAAACCAACATTAGATTAATACCCAGACAGTTGTTCAACTTAACTAATCTCTAGTCAGTTTCTAATTCCTTTAACTTCATTTTAAGTCTTATTTCAGACCCTACTTCTTTTATAAATATTTTATTGGCAAAATATTTACTTAAATCCTTTATTCACATTAAATGTAAATAATATTTCTTCTTTGCGATCAAAACAGTTTGATTTCATATTTAAAACAATATCCCAAGTCCAATTTCTATTTATACTTCTAATTATAGAATCATTTACATATAATCTCATTTTCTATTCTTCTAACACTTATAATCCCATTTATAATCATATTTATAAATGCTTCTCAAATTCCATTTAAAATGTTGGTGTTAAAACCGATTCCTATTCTCTATATAAATTCAGTCTTACATATTCCGTTTATCAAATGATAAATATTTTATTTAATTTATAAAACATTATTTATAAATTTATCTTCTCAATCTATTTGTTAAAACAGATTTCTATTTAATATGCACTTTAAATTCATATCATGTTATACCCGTGTGCGAACCACGGGTCTAAACCTTCCTAGTGTAAAATTCCCTTTTTATACGATTCTATTTATTTTATAAATATTTCTTTTTCAATTATATTTGTAAATGTTTTACAAATATATATTTTTCAATTTTATTTGTAAATATTTCTTTTTATAAAATCCTTTGATTTTATAAATATTTCTTTTTCAATAAACATTGAAAATTCCCTTTTTATATTCCAGTATTTCTTATGGTATTTAAAATAACAAATAACAATGATCAATATCATTCTAACACACATCATCAACAACAGATTATATATCACTTCATATATCATCATATATGAAGAACTGTAAATTAAATGTTGAGGAATCCAATTGGATTCCTCTGACCTGTTTCCCTGTGTAATAACCCGGAAAATACGAGCCAGTTTAAAATTTTTAAATTGGTCATTTCAATGGAATTTGAACAATTGAAATAGAATATTTCAATAAAATAGTGAATTAGAAATAGTAGTCAGTTTGAAAATTTGAATTCAAACTTTGACTGATTGTGCAGGGTGGAGAATATAACGGATTTTAGTGAAACCAAAAATATCTAAATCTGTTTATCAATAACTTTCTAACGAATCTGAAAAATCGAAATTTCATAACGGGAATCAAAAGTTATGGCCGAATGAATTTTCAAAATGGTCGCTATATAGAATATATAGCCCTGGAAAATTGATATTTTGCATACGACCTCGGAATTCGACGAAACCACTTTTGTTGGGTCCGGGATGTCAAACTATTACTAGGTTTCAAATTTCATAATTTTTGAATCTAGTATGTGAGCGTGGCAAAAGAAAATGTGTTTGGTCAATTTCTGTTAAATTGGATCGACCAGAAAATGGCCATTTTACAAACGATCTCAGAATTCGACGAAACTAGTTTTGTTGGGACCGTTGCATCAAAAAACATAGCTAGATTTATTTTTCTGGAATTTTTCGAATCAGTTTGTGGCCCTGGAAAATTGAAATGTACGTTCAAAGTTAAAAATTGAATGTTTTATACTTTAATTTGAAAAATAACTGACTATAACAGTCGAATTGGCCAACGAAACATATCCCATTGTGTCCGAGATGGGGGTATTTAGCTAGGGACGACAGTCGTTGGGCTTGAAAAGGAGTTCGTTTGTAAAAACACTATTTAAAAATATAATATAAATCCTCGGCCAATAGGATTTTTTCTTTCATAAAAATAAAAAATAAAAAAACCCCCTTTACCCACGAACGAACGGCGAAACCCGTTCGATTCTTCTCCCTCAAATCGCCGCTGCCATAGGCGATTTCCGCCTGCGCCACCACCAGCCGTCGACGCGTCTCCGCCCCCTCGTCAAATCCGACCCACCCACGACCGCCCTCGACGCCTCCTCCGCCTGAATCGAGGCTAGAAAGTCGGCCTCTTTCCATCGCCGCTGCCGCTCCGATCTACCACCGAGCGCCACCAAACCACCACCGACGGGACCTCCTCTCGAAGCTCTTCCACGTCCAAATCCCTGATCGTCGTCTAGGTCCACGGATTTCGCGAAAACCTCAAACCTAGTTTCGAACCAAATAGAAAGGTGAGTCCTTTTTTATGTCTGCACTTCGAAAAATCATATCTTTTTGGTGTGTTGACGAAATTCGATGAAACAGGAAACATCGGGACCGCAAGGAAGCTCTCTACCACATAGAAGAAGCCACGGATTTTTCAAAGTCATCTACGATTTTTAGCACTCCGCAAACCAATGTGAGAAATCTAAATTAATAGAATTTGAATGGAAAATGCCGTGTATAAATTATATAAGCGAAATATAAATTACACACGTGTTGTATACATCATGTACAAGCATAGTGTAAGCTATATAAGTGAAGTATGAATTATACATGCATAGAATAATTGATATATGTGTTGAAATGCAAGTGAAAAATAGGAATAATATATATATATATATATATATATATATATACACACACACACACACTCCCCTCATCCACAAACCTTGGACGATATTTATTGTTGTGAATTGGTGTGAAATATTGGGTGAAAATACGAATGGTTGAATAATTGTTTGTGGTTGATATTGTTTGGTTGTGGTTGAAAAATACCCATTGGTGATTGAAATGAATTGGAAATATTTGTGGAAATAAAAATAAAACATGCCGCCTGCGTGCGAATTAGATGCATGAATCCCCATTGTCAAAAAACCACGAGGTTTTAAGGTAGAGCGAGGAGCCGTACTAGGGACGGTGCCGGTTTTAACTACCCTGCCGTTATGCTACCGAAATTTTGAATAATATTCATGTGTTAGAATTATTTTCATATGTTGAAATTATCTTCATGCGTTGAAATTAAAGCTATATGTTGAAACTATATCCATGTGTGGAAATGTTCATGTGTTGAAAAGTGATGTGTGAAAATTAAATTCATTTGTGAATGAATGAAGTGTTTAAACAATAAAAATCACATTTTTATAATATATACGAAGTATGAAAAATATTCGCCATATATATATAAATAGTTTCAAAAATAAAAATTCTATCTTTCTTATATGAACAACATAAATAAAATATCCATGTGTGGAAATGCTCATGTGTTGAGAAATGTGTGTAGTGGAAAAGTTCATGTGTTGAATAAAAAGATCGAACAATAAAAATTACATTTTTATTGAAACTATGAAGTGTTGAAAACATCCATTTGTCGAATAGATAATTTAAATGATAAAAATATCATTTTTATCATATATGTGATATGCTAGAGATATGCGGACGTTGAAATAAATATTTGTGAATGAAATATTATTTTTAACATGCATAGGAACTAAATAAAATAGTCATGTGTTGAAATCTATTTTAGTTCGCCAAAATTATCATCTTTGAAATGTGAAGTGTTAAAAATAGCCACTTGTTCAAATAAATGTGCATGAGTTGAAATATACATTAACTAGCTAATGATATGATTTTAGCCTATGCATGCAACATTAGGATGAACGGTGTTTTGAAACCAAAGTAAATCAAATATGAAGTTGAATGGAAAATGATAAGTGATAAAAATTGTATATATGTACATGCATATTTATTGAACAGGTTATAGCAAAGGGGCTAGAGAAGAGGAATAAAATTTTGTGCCCGACAAATAGGTACACATTTACTGTTTTGTTTGGGTGATGATTTTATGAGCCTGTTGGCTAGCCGCTTGGCTTTTTCTTTTTCTTTTTGATATGAGACGCCCATGTGGCTATTTGGGAATTTTCCCAGCCCCTCCCGTACAAAGGAGGTTATGGCGAAATTTTCCAAAATTTAAAGGCGTTAGTGAAATAATTGAAGTGAAAACGATATAGGAATTTTTGAATGAACTATATTTATATAAATATATAAATATAAATAAAATTACAACGAAACGTGGCCGTGCAGTTCGTGTTTTGAAACCATGATTTCAAATGACTAGTGCGGGAAATCCGACCATTGGATTTTCTCGAAACCGCAACCGTTGGGTTCGCCTTGGAAATATCTTTCCAACGGCACCAACTTTGTGAAGATCCGACGGTTGGATTGTCTGGAATGTTTAATTCAAATCTGAAGAAAAATAGCGCCAGAAACAATTATATTTATTTATATATATATAAATATAATTAAATAAAATCGAATAACGACGCTGCAGTTCGTAAATTGAAATCGTAACTTCAAATGGCTAGTGTGGAAGATCCGACCGTCGGATTTTCCCAAAACTGAAATCGTTGGATTCGTTTTGAAATGACCTTCCTAATGATATAAAATTTGTGAAGATCCAACGGTTAGATTTTCAGATATGTGTAAAACAAAATTAGTGAAAAGCAGCGCCAGTGCATCGACACGACCGGAAACATCGTTTAATTAAATATGGCCGTTTTAAAATAAATAAAAATGGCGATATATCGTTATAAAATACTATAAACGATATAGAGTGGAAATAATCCAATTTCGTTGTGTTTGCTTGATATGTGATGGTTGAATTTATTTAACATGAGAATTATAACTAAAGAACTGAAATGTGAATGTTGAATAGTCCAACCATGTGATAAATTGATTTGAAAATCTAAATATACGTGGATTATTTGAAAAGGCCGAGTTCATCTCATTTCAAATAATCGATCGACGTTGAGAAGTCAAAGAATCGAAGACGGTTGAAGACTGACGATCTTCACATTGGATGGATGGGCGCTACTGATGCTCGTGATTGGAGTAGCTACCGTGAAGGAGCTGAAGTAGTAGCCGTCCAAACATACTGTTGATTGTACGGATATGCGAGGAATTGGTGCCTCCGGTTTCGTTCAGACCCAGAACGAACTTGTAAATGGACTGTGTGTCTGACATTGGATTTTGTTCTATGCTGATTGATCTCTGTCTAGTATATATCTGTTTGGCGGCGGAGAATTTATTCTCTCGCTTAACGCCCTTCTCTGAGACGTACGAGCTCAGAGGTTATGTATTGATAGAAATCAGTCGCATGGAGTGGATTGCCTGTGTGGCACGCCTAAGTGGCATATGATCAAGGCTTCTGTTGCAAGCAAAGTCTAGTGGTTGATGATCAAAGCATGGTCTGTGTGACGTAGCTTTGTGTATAACGTGAATTCGCGAGCCTCACACCCCGGTATGAGTCAAAAACGGGAGAAGGACCCAAGGAGTGCACGACGTTTCTTTCTAGCTATGGTGGTGTCAGTGACCTCCCAGCCCTGACATTTATATCTACTTTTCACCTGTGTGGTTGTTGGAATACGAGGCGCCTCGATTATAGGTCTGTAAGGACCGGGAAACGTGTGTTCAGGAATAATTAATCCTCAAAAGTAAGGGAGGACCGGCCTTGGAGGATCCAGGGATTGCTGTGTGCGGTCCCGAGGCATTTGCTAGAGTGTCTCGAATCGGAGAGGAGCTTGCCCCTTGCCTCGACTCATGAAGGAATCCAATTCCCAATAGGAAATATGCGGACGTGATTGTATTACTAGTATGGAGACATAGTATATGGTAGCTATGCCGCCTAGGATTGATATATTTGATTGAATTTGCTTTTGAAACATATATACACTAGTAATAATATCAAACACTTGTGTTTTATTCGTATGAAGCATTTTTGGCCATTATAAGGTAATACTCTATCCTCCGGCTTGCGTTGCATTGTGTGATGGGACCTGAGTCTTATAATGGCTTCATTTTATAAAAAACATTGCGATGATTTAATCATTTACTTTATTTCATGCACTAGCACTCATTGGAGTAAACCCGTTCCGCGAAAGTGGCGTGGTCCTTTGATTTGCCTTATTATTGTTGTTAATAAGTTATGTAGATTTCTCATACCAGTCCCATGACTGACTCGTAGTTTGTTTCACCTTGCAAACTCGGGTGCCCTTATTTTCACACGGGCAGCCTAGTTACAGGTTTCTGACGCACTTTTGGCTCATGGCGAGACTTGACTACACCGTGCTGACTTGGATTTTCTCCGCCATTATTGTATCTATATTATGATTCCGCCATTGGCGATGTAGACTGATACTTATTTTGTGTACTCTTTATGTATGATTCCGCCTCAGGCGATGGTGACTGATTATGTATCATTATGCACTAAGTGTAACCTGTACTGTGCTTCTCTGATGTGATGATATCTATATGATTCCGCTGTCATATGTGTGTAAATTATTCTATTTTCTGTTTATGCTATTATCTGTGATCTGCTAATGATGATTAATGTGTTATATTCCAATGATTATCCTTAACACCGTACCACGGGGTTTTGGGGTCGTCACAGCTGGTATCAGAGCTTTGGTTAACCTTAGTTCTGGAGTCTAACACATTAAACACTTCATCAAAATAGAATCAGTGGTATTCTAAGGCGAGTCGCTCATTAGAGATAGGACTAGTAAAGTCCTAGAATGAGCCGAGCAGAATAGCAAAAACAATTGGATCAGTCCATCGTTATCTTTCCGTAAATTTTCTGCTTAACTATGCAATAGACTATCATTTCTATTAGCTGACTCTTTCCTTGCTTATAAAGAATTGACAAATGGCTACCAGAGCAGCCGCCGCTAGAGGAGGCCGTGCCGGCCGAGGCCGAGGAAGGGGAGAAGCCCCAGTTGAAGAAGGACCTTTGATACAACCTCCGACCGCTTAATACTTCGAGCTGGACCGTGTAGCTAAGAGATACAAAAACTTAGGAGGCAAAACCTTCTCGGGAACTGGCACAGTAATAGAGGCCCTTGCATGGCTCAAAACATGCGAGAAAATTCTTGAAGGCCTAAGGCTTGGAGACCAGGATAAAGCTATTATGGGCGCCTGGCTTATGCAGGAACAAGCTGAACTATGGTGGGAATCTCTCACCGCCGGGAATAGAGAAGCTGGAAGAACATGGGATGGATTCAAAGAACTCTTCAAGGAGAAATATGTCCCGGAACAAGCTCTAAAGCGAATGCACGATGACTTCGCCAACCTCCAGCTGGGGGATCTTTCCGTGCAGGATTATCTGAATAAATTTACACTGTTGTCGCCCTATGCTCCGGAACTCATCGCCACTGCGAAGTCCAAAAATAAGAGGTTTATCCTTGGGCTAAAGCGACAGTATCATGATAGAGCCATAGCCCATGTCAAGCTGGAATTCAACGAACTGGTGGAAATGACATGCAACTACGAAGACCTTGACCATAGGTATCTGGAGCAGGATCGCGCTAGAAGCCAAGCCGGGAACAAACGCAAGCCTGCTGCGAATCAAGCTGAGTCAAGCCAAGCAGCATCTTCAAAACCTCAGACTGGCAAGTCGCCAAGAGGAAGTTGCTATAATTGTGGCAAAGTGGGGCACTACTCTAACGTGCGCACAGTCCCGAAGAGGCAGAAGACAAATTCACAAGGGTCAAGCCAGGGTTCTCAAAACCCTCGCTCCTGCTTTAATTGCCGCAAGACGGATCATCTAGTCAAAGACTGTCCTTTGCTGAAGAAAGCCACAGTAGCTCACGTATATGACGGGTCGAGCCCGCCAGCTGCTTCCGAAGGAGCAGGTAAACCCGATGTTTTGGGAGGTACCCTTACAATTAAAAATATTCCTGTTTCTGTATTGTTTGACACAGGTGCATCACGTAGTTTTATTGCTAGAAACACAGTGCACAAATTAAAGTTAAAACAGAGGAAGCTTAAAGAATCGGTTGAAGTACAGAATCCGATAGGGGGTTCTATTACTCTCAGTACATGTTGTAGAGTGCCAATCTCTTATTCTTTCTACAAATTTCCCATTAATTTAATCGTTATGGATTTTCCCGAATTCGACGTTATCCTTGGGTTAGAATGGTTAATGAAATACGAAGCCGAGGTAAAGTGTGCGGAAAGAATCGTTAAAATTCGAACGAAGCTTGGACACATATTTATACCCTGTCATGGTTCGAATCCGAATAGAGAATAATTTTGGTCGGCATTAGAACTTATCCCCACTTCCTTGGAAAAGATTCCGATTGTTAGAAACTATGCGGATGTGTTTGAAGAAGTTGAAAACTTACCTCCGCAAAGAGAAATAGAATTCCGAATCGATCTAATTCCCAATGCCAGACCCGTGGTACATCCAATTCGCAGAATGACTCCGAAGGAAAAAGAAGAATTAGGCGATCAAACTCGTCAACTGTTGTGGAAGGGTCTAATCAGACCTAGTTTTTCTAATTGGGGTGCAGCTGTTGTGTTTGTCCCAAAGTCAGACGGTACTCTTCGATTATGCATTGATTACCGAGACCTCAACAAATAGACGCTCAAAAACAAGTATCCATTACCCCGCATCGACGATCTGCTAGACCAATTGAATGGGGCGAAAGTATTTTCCCGAATGGACCTAGCTACAGGTTTTCATCAATTGAGAATAGCAAAAGAGTGTGTTCCTTTGACAGCTTTCAGAGGTCCAGACATATTCTATGAATGGTTAGTAATGCCGTTTGGCTTGTGCAACGCTCCAGCATACTTTGTTGATCTAATGAATAGAGTGTTCAGGGGGGTTCTGAATAAATTTGTCCTCGTCTTCATCAATGATATTTTAATCTACTCCAAATCAAAACCCGAGCATGAAAAACACTTAGAACAAGTATTGGAGATTCTAAGAAAGAACGTCTTGAAATCCAAATTCTCTAAATGTGTCTTCTGGCAAGAAGAAGTGAAGTTTCTTGGCCATGTCGGGGCAGAGAAAGGAATTTCTGTTGACCTAAGCAAAATAACAGCGATTCAAGACTGGAAACAACCCACTACTCCCACAGAGGTTAGAAGTTTTATGGGGTTGGCTAGTTATTATCGAAAGTTCGTTAAGGATTTTTCGAAGATATCCGGTCCGTTAACGAAGCTCACGAAGAAACATGAGAAATTCAAGTGGACTTCCGACTGTGAAGAAGCTTTCCAGGAATTGAAATCGAAACTGACAACTGCTCTAGTGTTAACCATTATTGATGGCAATCAGGATTTAACGGTTTGGACAGATGCTTCTATTAGAGGTCTTGGTCCAGTGTTAATGCAAAGAGGCCAAGTAGTCGCTTATGCAAGCCGCCAACTGAAGACGCATGAGAAGAATTATGTGACTCATGATCTTGAGTTGCTAGCCATCGTTTTTGCATTGAAAATCTGAGGCATTATTTATTGGGCGAGAAATTTATATTGTACACAGATCATCAATCATTGAAGTATTTATACACCCAGAAAGATCTGAATTTGAGACAGCAGCGTTGGCTAGAATTTCTTGCAGCGTATGATCTTGATATCCTGTATACGCCGGGGAAAGCTAACGTTGTAGCGGATGCGCTTAGTAGAAAAACCGCAATCATGGCCAATCTTATAATTACGCCTGGATTGATTGATAAGATTTCAGCCCTTCAAAAAGACGATGAATTCATTCAGAGAATCAGTCAGAGGGTCAAGGAAGGTGAAACCACAAGTTTCCGTATTGACAATAAGGGGGTTCTCAGGTTAAATAATAGGATTTGCATTCCAAATATTCCAGGCCTTCGAAGAGAAGTGTAAGACGAATGCCATAAATCCAAATTTTGCATTCATCCAGGTGTGAGTAAAATGTACCACGATATCAAACGCACTTTCTGGTGGAGGGAAATGAAAAGGGATATTTCTTTGTATGTTAGCAGACGCCCTACTTGTCAATTGGTCAAAAGCGACCAACAGAAGCTAGTTGGATTGTTGCAACCGTTGGAAGTCCCAGGTTGGAAATGGGAACAGATTTCCATGGATTTCATAGATGGCTTGCCGCGAACCAGGAAAGGTAATGACAACATTTGGGTAATCGTTGATCGCTTCACGAAGACTGCCTATTTTATACCTGTCAGATCCAATACAACCGCTCAAAGTCTAGCACAGATATATTTCAAAGAAATCGTTAAGCTGCATGGAATTCCCATCAGCATAGTCAGTGATAGAGACCCGATATTTGCTAGCAAGTTCTGGGAGGCTTTCCAGACAGAATTGGGAATGAAACTGAATACGAGCACCACTTATCACCCTCAAACAGATGGCCAAACAGAGCGGGTGAATAGAATTCTAGAAGATTTATTGCGGGCTTGTATAATTGATTTTGGTGGGTCATGGGAAGATCACTTGCATTTGGCAGAATTCTCATATAACAATAGCTATCAAGCAAGTTTGGGAATGTCACCATTTGAAGCGTTATATGGCAGACCGTGCAGATCTCCAGCATGTTGGGGAAGAACCTGGCAACAGACTTGTGCTAGGACCCGATATGATTGGAGAAGCATCTGATAAAGTCGACTTCATCAAAAAGCGATTGAGAACCGCGCAAAGCCGACAGAAAAGTTATGCAGATTCTAGAAGAAGAGATTTGACATTTGCTGTTGGTGACCATGTTTATTTGAAAGTTTCTCCGATGAGAGGAGTAATCAGATTTGGCAAAACTGGGAAGTTGGCACCGAGATTTATTGGTCCCTTTCCTATACTCGAACGAATTGGAACTCTTTCTTATAGGGTTCAATTACCAGATTGGTTACCTGGAGTGCACGATGTGTTTCACATATCTCGACTTAGAAGACATGTGCATGATCCGGATCTTGTTGTGGAAGAAGCAGCGCAACAGGATATAGACATAACTCCAGAATTAACACTCAGAAGAGAGCCATTAAAGATTGTTGGCAAGGAAACTAGAGAACTAAGAAGCAAAAAGGTTCATTTAGTTAAAGTGCAGTGGAGCAGTGATCCTAGAGACTGTACTTGGGAGACTGAGGAAAGCAGTAAGAAAGCTTACCCCAAATGCAGAGTGGATATCTCTGACTAACTCCGGTGCAAGGTACCTTTACAATACTTTGCATTTACATTTTGTTTCCTACTTTACTGTTGTTTCCTTTTCGAGGACGAAAAGTTTTAAGTGGGGGAGATTGTAATAACCCGGAAAATACGAGCCAATTTAAAATTTTTAAATTGGTTATTTCAAAGGAATTTGAACAATTGAAATAGAATATTTCAATAAAATAGTGAATTATAAATAGTAGTCAGTTTGAAAATTTGAATTCAAACTTTGACTGACTTTGCAGGGTGGAGAATATAACGGATTTTAGTGAAACCAAAAATATCTAAATCTGTTTATCAATACCTTTCTAACGAATCTGAAAAATCGAAATTTCATAACGGGAATCAAAAGTTATGGCCGAATGAATTTTCAAAATGGTCGCTATATAGAATATATAGCCCTGGAAAATTGATATTTTGCATACGACCTCGGAATTCGACGAAACCACTTTTGTTGGGTCCGGGATGTCAAACTATTGCTAGGTTTCAAATTTCATAATTTTTGAAGCTAGTATGTGAGCGTGGCAAAAGAAAATGTGTTTGGTCAATTTCTGTTAAATTGGATCGACCAGAAAATGGCCATTTTACAAACGATCTCAGAATTCAACGAAACTAGTTTTGTTGGGACTGTAGCGTCAAAACATAGCTAGATTTATTTTTCTGGAATTTTTCGAATCAGTTTGTGGCCCTGGCAAATTGAAATGTACGTTCAAAGTTAAAAATTAAATGTTTTATACTTTAATTTGAAAAATAACTGACTGTAACAGTCGAATTGGCCAACGAAACATATCCCATTGTGTCCGAGATGGGGGTATTTAGCTAGGGACGACAGTCGTTGGGCTTGAAAAGGACTTCGTTTGTAAAAACACTATTTAAAAATATAATATAAATCCTCGGCCAATAGGATTTTTTCTTTCATAAAAATAAAAAATAAAAAAAACCCGTTGCCCACGAACGAACGGCGAAACCCATTTGATTCTTCTCCCCCAAATCGCCGCCGCCACAGGCGATTTCCGCCTGTGCCACCACCGCTGTCGACGCGTCTCCGCCCCCTCGTCAAATCTGACCCACCCACGACCGCCCTCGACGCCTCCTCCGCCTGAATCGAGGCCAGAAAGTCGGCCTCTTTCCATCGCCGCCGCCGCTCCGATCTGCCACCGAGCGCCACCAAACCACCACCGACGGGACCCCCTCTCGAAGCTCTTCCGCGTCCAACTCCCTGATCGTCGTCTAGGTCCACGGATTTCGCGAAAACCTCAAACCTAGTTTCGAACCAAATATAAAGGTGAGTCATTTTTGATGTCTGCACTTTGAAAAATCATATCTTTTTGGTGTGTTGACGAAATTCGATGAAACAGGAAACATCGGGACCGCAAGGAAGCTCTCTACCACATAGAAGAAGCCGCGGATTTTTCTGAGTCATCTACGATTTTTAGCACTCCGCAAACCAATGTGAGAAATCTAAATTAATAGAATTCGAATGGAAAATGTCGTGTATAAATTATATAAGCGAAATATAAATTACACACGTGTTGTATACATCATGTACATGCGTAGTGTAAGCTATATAAGCGAAGTATGAATTATACATGCATAGAATAATTGATATATGTGTTGAAATGCAAGTGAAAAATAGCAATAATATATATATATATATATATATATATATATATATATATATATATACCCCCCTCGTCCACAAACCATGGACGATATTTATTGTTGTGAATTGGTGTGAAGTATTGGGTGAAAATACGAATGGTTGAATAATTGTTTGTGGTTGATATTGTTTGGTTGTGGTTGAAAAATACCCATTGGTGATTGAAATGAATTGGAAATATTTGTGGAAATAAAAATAAAACATGCCGCCTGCGTGCGAATTAGATGCATGAATCCCCATTGTCAAAAAACCGCGAGGTTTTAAGGTAGAGCGAGGAGCCGTACTAGGGACAGTGCCGGTTTTAACTACCCTGCCGTTATGCTGCCGAAATTTTGAATAATATTCATGTGTTAGAATTATTTTCATATGTTGAAATTATCTTCATGCGTTGAAATTAAAGCTATATGTTGAAACTATATCCATGTGTGGAAATGTTCATGTGTTGAAAAGTGATGTGTGAAAATTAAATTCATTTGTGAATGAATGAAGTGTTTAAACAATAAAAATCACATTTTTATAATATATACGAAGTATGAAAAATATTCGCCATATATATATAAATAGTTTCAAAAATAAAAATTCTATCTTTCTTATATGAACAACATAAATAAAATATCCATGTGTGGAAATGCTCATGTGTTGAGAAATGTGTGTAGTGGAAAAGTTCATGTGTTGAATAAAAAGATCGAACAATAAAAATTATATTTTTATTGAAACTATGAAGTGTTGAAAACATCCATTTGTCGAATAGATATTTTAAATGATAAAAATATCATTTTTATCGTATATGTGATATGCTAGAGATATGCGGACGTTGAAATAAATATTTGTGAATGAAATATTATTTTTAACATGCATAGGAACTAAATAAAATAGTCATGTGTTGAAATCTATTTTAGTTCGCCAAAATTATCATCTTTGAAATGTGAAGTGTTAAAAATAGCCACTTGTTCAAATAAATGTGCATGAGTTGAAATATACATTAACTAGCTAATGATATGATTTTAGCCTATGCATGCAACATTAGGATGAACAGTGTTTTTAAACCAAAGTAAATCAAATATGAAGTTGAATGGAAAATGATAAGTGATAAAAATTGTATATATGTACGTGCATATTTATTGAACAGGTTATAGCAAAGGGGCTAGAGAAGAGGAATAAAATTTTGTGCCCGACAAATAGGTACACATTTACTGTTTTGTTTGGGTGATAATTTTATGAGCCTGTTGGCTAGCCGCTTGGCTTTTTCTTTTTGATATGAGACGCCCGTGTGGCTATTTGGGAATTTTCCCAGCCCCTCCCGTACAAAGGAGGTTATCGCGAAATTTTCCAAAATTTAAAGGCGTTAGTGAAATAATTGAAGTGAAAACGATATAGGAATTTTTGAATGAACTATATTTATATAAATATATAAATATAAATAAAATTACAACGAAACGTGGCCGTGCAGTTCGTGTTTTGAAACCGTGATTTCAAACGACTAGTGCGGGAAATCCGACCATTGGATTTTCCCGAAACCGCAACCGTTGGGTTCGCCTTGGAAATATCTTTCCAACGGCACCAACTTTGTGAAGATCCGACGGTTGGATTGTCTGGAATGTTTAATTCAAATCTGAAGAAAAACAGCGCCAGAAACGATTATATTTTTATATATATAAAAATATAATTAAATAAAATCGAATAACGACGCTGCAGTTCGTAAATTGAAATCGTAACTTCAAATGGCTAGTGTGGAAGATCCGACCGTCGGATTTTCCCAAAACTGAAATCGTTGGATTCGTTTTGAAATAACCTTCCTAATGATATAAAATTTGTGAAGATCCAACGGTTAGATTTTCAGATATGTGTAAAACAAAATTAGTGAAAAGCAGCGCCTGTGCATCGACACGACCTGAAACGTCTTTTAATTAAATATGGCCGTTTTAAAATAAATAAAAATGGCGATATATCGTTATAAAATACTATAGACGATATAGAGTGGAAATAATCCAATTTCGTTGTGTTTGCTTGATATGTGATGGTTGAATGTATTTAACATGAGAATTATAACTAAAGAACTGAAATGTGAATGTTGAATAGTCCAACCATGTGATAAATTGATTTGAAAATCTAAATATACGTGGATTATTTGAAAAGGCCGAGTTCATCTCATTTCAAATAATCGATCGACGTTGAGAAGTCAAAGAGTCGAAGACGGTTGAAGACCGACGATCTTCACGTTGGATGGATGGGCGCTACTGATGCTCGTGATTGGAGTAGCTACCGTGAAGGAGCTGAAGTAGTAGCCGTCCAAACATACTGTTGATTGTAAGGATATGCGAGGAATTGGTGCCTCCGGTTTCGTTCAGGCCCAGAACGAACTTGTAAATGGACTGTGTCTGACATTGGATTTTGTTCTGTGCTGATTGATCTCTGTCTAGTATATATCTGTTTGGCGGCGGAGAATTTATTCTCTTGCTTAACGCCCTTCTCTGAGATGTACGAGCTCAGAGGTTATGTATTGATAGAAATCAGTCGCATGGAGTGGATTGCCTGTGTGGCACGCCTAAGTGGCATATGATCAAGGCTTCTGTTGCAAAGCAAAGTCTAGTGGTTGATGATCAAAGCATGGTCTGTGTGACGTAGCTTTGTGTATAACGTGAATTCGCGAGCCTCACACCCCGGTATGAGTCAAAAATGGGAGAAGGACCCAAGGAGTGCACGACGTTTCTTTCTAGCTATGGTGGTGTCAGTGACCTCCCAGCCCTGACATTTATATCTACTTTTCACCTGTGTGGTTGTTGGAATACGAGGCGCCTCGATTATAGGTCTGTAAGGACCAGGAAACGTGTGTTCAAGAATAATTAATCCTCAAAATTAAGGGAGGACCGACCTTGGAGGATCCAGGGATTGCTGTGTGCGGTCCTGAGGCATTTGCTAGAGTGTCTCGAATCGGAGAGGAGCTTGCCCCTTGCCTTGACTCATGAAGGAATCCAATTCCCAATATGAAATATGCGGACGTGATTGTATTACTAGTATGGCGACATAGTAGATGGTAGCTATGCCGCCTAGGATTGATATTTATGATTGAATTTGCTTTTGAAACATATATACACTAGTAATAATATCAAACACTTGTGTTTTATTCGTATGAAGCATTTTTGGCCATTATAAGGTAAAACTCTATCCTCCGGCTTGCGTTGCATTGTGTGATGGGACCTGAGTCTTATAATGGCTTCATTTTATAAAAAGCATTGCGATGATTTAATCATTTACTTTATTTCATGCACTAGCACTCATTGGAGTAAACCCGTTCCGCGAAAGTGGCGTGGTCCTTTGATTTGCCTTATTATTGTTGTTAATAAGTTATGTAGATTTCTCATACCAGTCCCATGACTGACTCGTAGTTTGTTTCACCTTGCAAACTCGGGTGCCCTCATTTTCACACGGGCAACCTAGTTACAGGTTTCTGACGCACTTTTGGCTCATGGCGAGGCTTGACTACACCGTGCTGACTTGGATTTTCTCCTCCATTATTGTATCTATATTATGATTCCGCCATTGGCGATGTAGACTGATACTTATTTTGTGTACTCTTTATGTATGATTCCGCCTCAGGCGATGGTGACTGATTATGTATCATTATGCACTAAGTGTATCCTGTACTGTGCTTCTCTGATGTGATGATATCTATATGATTCCGCTGTCATATGTGTGTAAATTATTCTATTTTCTGTTTATGCTATTATCTGTGATCTGCTAATGATGATTAATGTGTTATATTCCAATGATTATCCTTAACACCGTACCACGGGGTTTTGGGGTCGTCACACCCTGCACCCACAGATGTTAAACTATATAATTAACAATAATTTCATTTCAATATGAAATATTATGATAAACAGAATCAATATTTGATTAATGATTTATATATATACCGTTATCTATAATTTCAACCAATACATCAGCAATTCAACCAAACAATTATCACTCATCAATCAATCAACATTTATCAATTCTAGATTATCTTTATAAAAATATAAACAGATAGAGTTAGTGAGTTTTACTCACATTGGACGATCATCGTTAAATAATGATAACCATCTGTTGATTCAGACCGACAATTTATTTCGCTATAAATTGTAACGAGCTCCAATCCACTCCCCGTCAGTTCCATTTTGTAGCCTCGTCCATACGATCCTAACAGATCTTGTTTTTTCCAATTCTGATATCGTATGATAAAGATATGTAATTTACAAATTTCGTATACAAATTAAATTAACATTTAACTTAGATTAGTGTTATTTGGGCTTAACTTTCTCCTTGGCCCATCACCCGTTCATGAACACCCAAGCCCACCTGCTAAATGCTTCTTCCCCAAATGTTCAGCTCCAGATACCGCTCGTTAACACCTCACCTGGCCGACTTTGCAAAACATTGAACTCATCCATTTTACAAATAGACACCACCCACGTTTATCTCTTCACGAGTACAACATCGCCATCCCTAAACTCCTCTACTCGCGTGTACGAAACAGATTCCATCATCAACTGTGAAGCCAAGCCCAGTAGCCAACATCGACACAAAATATGTCAGATTCACCCAAAAGAAATCACAGAGGTGTGGATTTCCACCTTGAATCCCAATATGAACTCCAAACCAATCATTACAGCCTTAATCGCATACAGCGATCAACCCTAACTCACACTTCAGAAACCGCAGCGAACAACTGGAGTTCGAATTCATGGGCAACCCTACCAAATTGAAGTGTAGGTTGATACGAATTCAAACATGTACATATTTCGATTTGTAGATTTTACAGCGAATTTATTTTGATTTTTGAAGAAGAGGTTTTTCATTTGAGGACGACGGAATTTTTCTGTTGACTAGAAAATGAAGTATGACTTAGGTTTAGAAATGTTAGGATTATTAATAAGGGTATGGTTTGGCTTGTATTAGAAGCTTCACTCATTTTTATATTTATTTTTAAGCAACCGCTGTTGTATTTTTCATTTAAAAATTCTCTTGATCACACATGATATCCAAAGATCATGAAAATGGACATACAACTAGAGTTTGACATTACGGACCCAACAAAACTGGTTTCGTCGAATTCCGACTCCGTTTGCTCACACAGCGTATTTTTAACCGTCAAATTACTAACTGTTTTTCACATTAAAAATCCATACGGCCACACACTGACTCTAAAAATCACAACACTTGAAATCTAACAACAACTTAATGTTACGGATCCAAAAAAATTAGTTTCATCGAAAACGGAGCTCGTTTGCAAAACTGGCTATTTTTAAACCTCTAAATAACCCTTTAAAATATATAAATATATTTAAAAATAATTAAACTAAATATTTATTAATAAATATTATCTTTTATATTCACAATAGAATATCATACAACCCCAATTGGATTTATAACTCGATATTTAAATCCCGGTTGAATCGATATTCAATTTACATGGAAAAATCCATTTATAATATAAATAAATCACTATAAATTATATAGGAATTCCTTAGCGACTTTTCAAAAATTTGATTTGGACATATCTCTCCATCTACACGACGAAATTCTGATTTTTTTCTTCCATTAGAAAAATATACTTCACCAGCTCCGAACGTTTCTTGTTTCACAGAAATCCGATTTAAAACAGATTCTTATATTCATTTAAAGTTTGAATCGCCAAATAGCGATCTGCCGCACCACTTCGAGCTCGATTATAATTATAATATAAATTATACGTTTCAACTGTCGTTCAAATAATATATTTGTTATTCCAATTCAAATTCTAAGCTGAATTAAATATCTTAAATTGCCCAGTTCACATTATATTGTCAATTCACTATTTCTGACTATTTCGGAATCAAATATATTATTCTATTATTTAAATTAATTAAATATTCAATATTATTTAATTAAACAACCCTTTAATTCTCTAAATCACTAATTAAATTAATTAATTATTATACCGTAAAAATACTGGACATTACACAAGGTTAGGTTGCATTAGCGGTGGAAGTCTTCCCGGACCCGACCAACATATCCAGCAACCACTAATGTGAGATGTCAAAGTGCACAAATACGAATCGGGCTAAGACAAGAGGTTAGGACCAACTTGTGGAAGAAGTCTGCCCGGACCCGATCGGCATATCCAACATCCACATGTTGTAGGCCTAATGTGCGAGGTCTAGTCCATTATAACCATAAATGAAAATATGGTAATAATTGAAATACTTAACCTAGTGGAATCCATAGGGATTGTGTGAACATGAACATGAATAAGGGGTTAAGTAAACTCTGGGGGGGGGGGGGGTTAAGTTAAGTATATCTGAGATGGGTGGGTAATATCTAAATATAAGCGCACGAAACTTAACCAGTTGGGGGCTACGTAATTAAAGACACCTAGTGGTATACATAACCGATGGAAGTAATAAAGATATGTAATTAAAGACACCTAGTGGTATACGTAATCAAATGGAAAACCTAGATGGGGATACAAGACAAAGGGGGGAGCTTGTATCATATTGTGTGGGACCAGCCTCATCAAGTAACCCGGAGTAGGTATCAAAACATGTGCTCCGAACTAGTTCGGAGAAGGGGCACGCTTACCGAGCTGATTTTAAGAAATCCAAACATGGAGGACGGTGTGGGCGGCGCAAACCGACCGGGTCATATGCATGAGCCAGGAAAAGGGGGATAAGACGACCGTGATACCTGTAGATATGGGGCTGTGCATATCAGTGAGGGGTTGCTACTTTAGGACATGATATATCCTACGGTGGGGCTAGCATAGAGTATCTACGCGGATTAGGGAGACGATCGATTATGGTAGTAGTTAGGATACATTTGGACGTATACCTAAGTCTGCCACCTTATAGTGGAATGGATCATCTCACTTTGGTTATACTAGTAATAGTGTAGAGTAATCATTAGAAGCGTATACATCATATCCTGTTCACCTTGTCATGCTTGCCTTTTATGTAGTTATCTCTCTCATATCCACTTTATGTGCCTGTCATGCTACTTTTATTTATTTACTTGCTAAAAGTAACTAGACTCTCCAAACTTTATTTCTGTCCCTTTTTGTTTCCTCTTCTTTCTTCCGTTCCCCCCAGGTTCTCAAGGCAGGAACACTCAGGCTTGACCATGATTCTGCTTACTTTTGTTGGAGCTGCTGAGATGTATGGCTCAAGCTCATATCCTTGTTGTTATGGCTATATTTTGTTTTTGGGGAATTTTATTTCTTTTATGTACTCTGATATTTTTGAAGTACAAGACAATACTTTTATGTTCTAATGGACTTTTCTATTTCAGACATGTGATGTTTTTGGACCACGGTATCTTATGATAAATAAAGTTTTTATTCCGCTATTATTTTATATGTCTGTCTTGTAATTTTTCTGTTTTGTTTACTATAACGCTTCAAGAAACTTAATGCATTCCCTTTGTGAGTGACATTAACGGGCGTGGGGTGCCTCACTTGGTATCAGAGCTGAAGGTTACCAGATTAGATAAAAGTTTTTGAAAGATATTTAAAAAAACGTTTTTAAAGAAAGCATTTTCAAAAAGAAAAGTCTGTTTTGAAAAACATTCCCCAAAAAGCCATAAGTAATATCTTCTGTTCCCTTGTCTAATCTCTTTCCTTTTTTTCAGCATGTCTGGAGAACCCAACATTCCAGACGGCGTTACGATAACATGATGGTTCCATAGGTATCTAGAGGCCACGGCGCCTACCAATGGCCAAGGAAACGTTCCTCCCCAGCTGCATCCGTTGCTCCACCTCCTCCTCCGCGTGTAGACAACTTCTCAAAGATCTGCATAGATTTCCGTGCTATGGGAGGGAAGCCATTCCATGGAACCGAGACGTTTGTGGAGGCAAGGAATTGGCTCAAGGAGACCAAGGGCTTGTTTGTAATCTTTGAAGTAGAGGATCGAAGAAAGATTCCGTTAGCTGCTTGGCTATTAAAGGATGAAGCTTCATTTTGGTCCCAAGCAGGCCGTCCAGTGGAAACTTGGGATGACTTTAGAGAGAGGTTTGAGATGAAATTCCTTTTCCCAAGATGAGAAGAGCATGCAGATGGAGAGGTTCTTAGCACTCAAACAAGGGAACTTGACGTTTAAAGAGTATGTAATAAAATTTAACCAGCTGACAAGATTTGGACTTGAACTGGTAGACAAGACGCATAAGAAGGCTTTGCAGTATTTAAAAGGCTAAACGAACCCCTTCATGGGTTAGCCATGTACCATATCTCAATGGGAGCCACCTTTGAAAGACTTGTTGATATGGCCTTGATGTATGAGAAAGAGAAAGGGGAAAAGAAGGAGGTTAAAGCTGAGGAAACAACGCAAAATAAGAAGATTGGCCCAAGAAGGGGCAACAACAACAACAACAACAACAACAGAAGAAAGGTGGAAAGAAAGACAAGGCCAAGGATAAGAGGAAATGTCACGGTTGTGGGAAAGAGGGTCACTTGGTCAAAGGCTGTTTAAGAAGGAAGAACACTTGCTTCAATTGTGGAGAAGTCGAACACTTTGCTAGGGAGTGCCCGAAGAAATAGGGATCACAGGGACAAGTTCAAAGGGAAGGAACTTCTGGAGAGCAGGTGCATGCTCTTACGATCAATGCTCTAGATAGAGGTAGAAAAATTTCTATGGAAGGTTTAATTTCTCTTTCAAACCATCCTATTAGAACACTTTGATTCCGGCGCTTCACATTCATTTATATCTAGTTTTGTGGTTGAATCTCTGCACTTAATTACTAGTATGGTAGCGGATCCCGTAGTTGTCTCAAACCCCATTGGTGGTTCGGCTCATTTATCTATGATTTGTAGGGGTTTGAAAATATCTATGTTAGGCGTCGGTTTTGAGTGCGACGTGTATGTGCTCAGGTTTATGGACTATGGGTTGATTCTAGGAATGGATTGGCTTACCACATATGGTGCCATTCTGGATTGTGAGAAGAGGGTTGTTAGGCTCCTGACTTGTCATGGGAGGACCCTCGAGATTTCTTGTGACCCGCAACGATCGGTTATGCTTAGTTTCCTAGAGTCTCTTGATGCATCTATTGATGACCTGTAATCAGTTCAAGTAGTCCGAGATTATTATGATGTTTTTGATGAGGTACGAGGTTTACCTCCAAGGTGCAAGATCGATTTTCGCATATATCTAGTGGACAATGCAAATCCAGCTGCATTACCAGTGTGCCATATGGCTCCAAGGGACATGAGGGAGCTGAGTAAGCAAGTAGGGGAGCTACTTGAGAAAGGATTTATCAGACGAAGCATATCTGAATAGGGTGCTCTAGTTGTATTCGCGACTAAGGCGGATGGATTGCTTCGTTTATGCGTGGACTATAGAGAATTGAACAAACTCACAAAGAAGAACAGGCACCCACTTTCGAGGAAAGACGACTTGTTTGACCAGCATATTGGTGCCTCGGTATTCTCTCAGTTAGACTTGGCTATGGGATTTCATCAGTTGCGGGTGGCTGAGGACGATATAGATGTAACGCGCGTATTTTTATGGTATTATAATAATTTATTTAATTATTTAAATAATGGTTTGGTAATTTAAAATGACCATAATTAAATAATATTGAATATTTAATTAATATAAATAATGGAATAATATATTTAATTTCCGAAATAGTCAGAAATAGTGGAATTCACAATATTGTGTGAATTGGCTCATTTATAATATATATTTCAGTTTAGAGTTGAATTATATTAATGAATATATTATATAAATGATAGTTGAATGTATAATTTAAATTATAATTATAATCGAGCTTGAAATGGCGTGATAGTTCATAATTTGGCGATTCGAACTTTAAATGAATATACAGAATCCGTTTTAAGCTGGATTTCTATGAAACAAGAAACGTTCGGAGCTGGTGAAGTATATATTGCTAATGGAAGAGAAAAATCTGGATTTCATCGTGTAGATTGTGAGTTGTGTCCAAATCAAATATTCGAAAAGTCGCTATGGAATTCCTTTATAATTTATAACGATTTATTTATATTATAAATGGATTTTCAGTATAAATTGGGTATCGATTTAATCCGGAATTGGAATATCGAGTTATAAATCCCGATATGATTATTTGGGAGCTAGAAAATATTTTATGTGAATATATACGATAATATTTATTTATTAATATTTAATTTAATTATTTTTAAGTATATTAATATTTAAATGGGCTTATTTAGAGCTTTAAAAATAGCTAGTTTTGCAAACGACCTCCGTTTTTGATGAAACTAATTTTGTTGGATCCGGAATATTAAATTATTGTTAGATTTCAATTTTCGTAATTTTTGGAGTCAGTATGTGGTCGTACGGAATATTTAATGTGAAAAATAGTTGATAATTCGACTTTAAAAATACACTGTGTGAGTCAACAGAGTCGGAATTCAAAGAAACAAGTTCCATTGGGTCCGTAATGTCGAAGTGTAGTTGTATGTCCATTTTCAAAAAAATTGGATATTGTATCTGATCACAGAGGTTTTTAAACCATAAATACAAACAACGGTTGGTTAAAAATGAATATTTAATCGAATATTAAATTATTAAAAATACAATATAAAAACCTGAAACTATTTCTAACCCTAATTCAATTCTCCCATAGTCAAACAATGCGTCGTTACCTCAGAGAAAATATAGTCAGTAAATTCTTGAGTTTGGAAAATCAAAACAATTCCAATATATTCCTATAAATTGCAAAATATATATGTACGGATTCAGCGGCTGATTAGCTTTATTTCTATATAGGTTATAGAGGGCTCGATGTTGTTCATTGTCGCGTATTTTTTTTCCAGTGCGTGTATTTAAAACCTAGGGTTCAATCTTTGGTGAATTTGGGGCAGTTTTAAATCATTTGGAGTTTGTTATTGTGATTGTGGTAGAGAGTTGTAGCATTTGTGAAGTTTTGGTTTGATTTGGGGTCAAAAGTGTTCAGCATTTTTTATTGTGTGCGTAGGATTTGGGTTTCGATGCAAATAAAGAGGATGATGTGAGTTTGCGGTTTTGGGTATGGGGAGAATGAGGACGAGAGGAGAAGAACAGTGGTTGTTTTAGTCTTCGATTTCATGAAGCAAAGAGGGGGCGGTAGTCATGGAAAGTACGGTGAATTTTGAGGGAATAAGGTGGAGCGAGTTCTGTAAAATCTAATTAGAGAAGGAGAAGGTAACGAGTGGGTCTGGGCTTTTGAATTTGGATGGGCCGACGGAGTTTGAATAGGTGAGAGGCCCAATAGAAAATGATTGTTTAAATTAAAATATTTAAACACGTATATAACTTGTATTTATAATATCTTAGCCATACGGTGTCAGATTAATGAACGTTCAGATCTGTTGGGATCGTATGAAAGAGGGATACACCATGGAACTGACTGGGTGTGAATTGGAGCTCATTACAATTTACAGCGAAATAAATTGTCTGTCTGAATCAATTGATAGTTAATCATTATTTAACGATAACTGTCCAATGTGAGTAAAACTCACTAGCTCTACTAGCTTATATTTTTATAAATATAATCTAGTATTGATAAATAATGATTTATTACTGTGTGTTGATTGTTTGGTTGAGTTACTGATTTATGGGTTGAAATTGTAGATAACGATATATATATAAATCATTAATCAAATATTGATTTTGTTTATCAGAATATTTCATATTGAAATGAAATCGATGTTATTCATATTGTTTAACATCTGTGAATGCAGAGAGACAGGCTGGAGGGATCCAATTGGACTCCTCAATATTATAATACTGTTTGTTTCCATATATTGTGATATAAAATCTATGATTGATTATGATGACATTGGTCTTGTTATTTGGTATTTTAAATACCATATAACATATTGGAATGTTAAAAGGGAATTTTCAAAGTGTAAATTGAAAATGAATATTTATAAAATCAAAGAATTTTATAGAAGGAATATTTATAAAATAAACAGAAGTATAAAAGGATTATTTACACAGAAAGTAAATAGAATTATAAAAGGAATATTTATAAAATAAATACAAGTATAAAAGGATTATTTACATAGAAAGTAAATAGAATTATAAAAGGAATATTTGATGAGATGTAAAAGAATATGAGAAGATTATTTAAAGTGTATATTAAATATTAATCTGTTTTAACAAATAGGTTAAGAATATTAAATTATAAATAATGTTTTATAAATTAAATAAAATATTTATCATTTGATAAACGGAATATTAAGACTGAATTTATACAGAGAAGTAGAAATCGGTTTTAAACACCGATATTTTAAATGGAATTTGAGCAGCATTTATAAAGATGATTATAAATGGGATTATAAGTGTTAGAAGAATAAAATGAGATTTTATATGAATAATTCTATAATTAGAAGTATAAATAGAAATTAGATTTGGGACATTGTTTTTAAATACGAAATAAAACTATTTTGATTGCAAAGAAGAAATATTATTCATATTTAATGTGAATAAAGGATTTAAATAATGTTTTGCAAATAAAATATTATAAAGGAATTTGGGGTTTGAATTAGGAATTTAAATGGAGTTACTGAAATTAGAAACTGACTGGAAATTAGTTGAGTTGAATGACTTTCTGTGTATCGATCTGATGTTGGTTTTGGCCTTCGGGGTTTATTCTTGGGAAGTTGTTCTCTTACTAGTTTACAGTTAGAGACTGATAGAGGTGGGAAGATATTGATGCGTGAATCAAAAATGAAACGTCTTCCAAATTTAATAATATATATTTTCTAATTTTAGAAAATAAGGAATTTATGAATATATGGAAACGATAAATGGGGAATTGGGAAACGAAATGTTGATTCATCGGTAAGATTTCCATTTGGAAATACGACTATTTTTTATATACATGTTTTCCTTTATTCGTTAAATCACCGACTATCAAAGATTTTGACCATTTCCGTTGTCAATACGGAGAGACCGGGATGAGATATATTATCTAAAATCCACTCCGTATGGCATTTGCGTTGTGAATCAAATATGATGGAGATAATTGAAGACGGAGTTATGCAAGGGCTGTTCAGTAAATCCTAGGTAAAAATTACCTAAGATGGATTTATAGAATAGTACCTTCGATCTGTCCAGTCCCGCGACCTGTATGGAAGAATGTCTGACAGAGTATATTTAATAGATCGCGTAAGTTGACTTCTTCAAACGTATTTACATTTGGTGGCATAGGAATTCGTTTCTCTTAGTTGTATACCTATGGTATTTTTGGGGAAATCAATTTGTGATTTGACGGGTATGACGATGTGACATTCAAAGTAAATAAAGGTCTGATCTATACGTTATGGCCTCTGGCCTCACAACCAGGAAATGGTATAAAATCGGGTAGGTCGCATGGCTAAGTAGTTAGCTGTCAATTAGGGTGTATTGTCACCTGATCTAGAGAAATTCCATTTACTTCTATAATCTATTTCGATGTTGTCCCTTTCGGGAAACGGTTGTTGATCCCGACCGTTGGTGATAATACATTCGGTACACTCAAGCGAAATGAGTGACCGGTCAAGTTTAGCTTGGGTTACAAGATGTTCTTGTTGAACCCGGTGTATTCTTATCTAGAGGTACACTGTAACACCCCGTGAATTCTATAGCGTTAAGCTTCACAAATTAAAGTATAATTAATTCTAAATGAAAGAATTAAGAGAAATGGGTTACTCCATTGCGTTCGTCTCTGAATTCTGCTTGAGATAGAGTCCGAGTTTGCGCGAATCGGACTCCATATGAAGGAGTTATGGCCTTCGGAAGTTCTAGAATAAAATTTAAATTCAAACAGCTCAGTTTAAATTTCAAAATTTTGAATTTTAGGTTCAAACTGGGCTGGGCGGGAAAATTCCCTCCCAGAGACCAGGTCGACCATAAGGTCGACCATGGTGTCGACCTGGCCTCCCCAGGTCGACCATAGTGTCGACCTGGGTGTCGACTTACCAGTCGACCTGCCTGGTCGACCTGGCTGGCCAGGTTTGGCTCTGGCTCGAATTTCTGTGACTCTTTGTATCACTAGGTCTGACGTGTCACCTCTTGATTGGCTCTTTGAACTTTGGATGGCCTAGATTCCTCTTGTCTTCATCTGACGGCTCAATAAAATCTATAAATACACCCTAAGTCTCAACTGAAAATTCACACAAAAAATAAGAAAGGAGTCGTCATGCTGCTAAGGAGGAATTGAACATAGCCGTCAAGAGAGAAAAGCCTAGAGACGAATCAAATTAAGAAGAAGATTAAAGTTTAATCAAATTAATCAATGCAACGTTAGTCTACCCAAAGGAGCGCATCTCAATTTCAGAATTCAGAATCCAGAATTCAAGATTCTGCATTCGTTGTAAGTATAGTGACCTTTCAGAATATGAACAAAAAAAAAATATGATGTGATTCGATGTAAACGAAAATAGAATTGTGTTATTGTATTGTATAATTCTATGTATTGTGATAGTTCTATCATGACTTGTGTATTGATGTTTGTGGCATAAATTTAATTGATGCAAGCCTATTGAACAATTGTATATGAAAACAATGGCACTTGCAAGTTTGTGGCAAAAACTAGAATTTTATCCCTTTATGTTTATGCCTATGACATGGACCTTATACATTCACTAAGTCTAAATTAAGGCTTATGTAAACATGTTTTAGATTTGAAACCTTTTATGCCTACATGACCCAAAACCTATGATATCACTTTCATGTTTATTTGCAAGTATAATTGGATCTATGTGAAGTATCGTTTGGGTCTCATAAACTATGCAAGTTCATGTTTATTTGCAAGTATAATTGGATCTATGTTTAGTATCGTTTGGGTTTCATAAACTATGCAAGTAGACGTTGAAATAGGATATGTGATTAGATGCTATAATTGGACATTGTGGTGAATATACAACATGCTAGTTTTGTGTTTGACATTATGCCAAGTTCAACATGTTTAAACGCAAGTTTGTATTAGCCTAAACCATGCCATTTCATATGTCACTTACTTAGTTATACTTTGGTTTGAATGCAAGTTCACATGACCCATCATTTATGTTAGTATCGCTAAATTGCAAGTTCATGCGCCACACACCCTTATATATTGTAAAATATTACATGTTCTTGATTTCCCCTTTTCTTACGCTTATAAAGTTGGGCTGAATTGTGTCGAGCCCAACATTTGTTATAACGTTGCGAACGTATAAACGAGGGTAATAACGTTGGGTGTAAAACATGAAAATATATGTTGGCATGTTTGGCACATGCCAATGACAATGACATTTAAGCAGTATGAATTGATATACCCAAGCATAAAAGATATGAAATTTACATATATAATTAAGAAGTAATAAAATAAGTAAATTTAGAAAACACGATATGCTTAACCCGAGGTTGGATTGAGTTGTGATGTAAACCTGCCCGGAACCGCCCGGCTGTCCAGTAGTCACAACAATACCTATCCAATGTGGGTGGTTAAGCATTGAGCCCAATAATGACTCGAGGTTAGACTGAGCTACGGTGTAAACCTTCCCGGAACCGACCGGCATATCCAGTAACCGTAGCAATACCTGTCTAATGTGAGTGGTCAGGTGCTCCTAAGAGGCTAAGGACAGATGGTAGGGTTAAGTCAACTATAACACTTAACCAAATTCAACATGTTAACAAGAATTGATGGTGGGGTTAGGTAAATACATACACTTAACCACTTAACATGTTTGATTAGAAAATCCTGGTAACAAGGGACCCGTTTCAGCAGTAACCCAAGTCAGGTATCAACGGTACCCTGAAACTAGGCAGGGTGAGGCACGATTACTGGGCTGATTGTAAGCGGTCAAACGACGGCGGTGGGTGCACAGTGCAGGTCTAACGGGGTGCGTGCGTGCACACACTGTAGAGCAGACAACATGGGCATTGGGGACACCAGTAGTATAACCTATGCCTTCTTGAATTTGTGTCGGGGCCGCCACCATGGGTCTTGATACACCCCATGGTGGGACCATCATAGGTATCTACAATTCTTGGGGGTCGTATGACACATGTTAACGCGAGTAGGAGCCGATCTTTCGAATATGGGGATCAATTCACCCTCACCATGGGGTGCTAGTTAGAATAAACTCAAGTAGATGCAGAGATGTAATGTGGGTGCGATAGTACATTCGATTCTAAACGCCACCTCCTTAGCTTGTGACACTTTCCTATTTTCAGTATATATCTATCATGCCCTTTTCTTATTCACATACTTAATAGTTACTAGATTTACTCAGGCTTTATGTCTGACCCTATTTTCTTTTCGTCTTCTTTTCTTTCGTTTCCCCCCCAGGTCCACAGGGAGGAAACATCTCAGCTCAGTCAGGCTTTTTACAAGCTCCAAGAACGTAGATGTATGATTTGGATCTCTTTTGCTTGGATTATGGCTTTGGATATCACTTTGGGGATTTTTGTCACTTTATTTATGTTTTATGCTTCTTTAATAATCAAGACAATTATGAGGTTGTAATGATGGAAGTATTTTGAGACAATTATGGAATGTTTTGTTTTGAACACGTATGGATGAAATAAAAGTTTGTTTGGTTTCCGCTGTTTAAAATATGTGTATTTATATCTGTCTTGAGTTTATCTGTGGCCTTTTACTTATAAACCTCCACCAAAGTTAAGGCATTCCCTTTGTGAGTGACCTTAATGGAGGTGGGGTGTTTCACTTGGTATCAGAGCCTAGGTTTACCAGATAAGATAAAAGTTTTTGAAATTGTTTTCAAAAAGAAAGTTTAAAGAAGCATTTTTCAAGAAAAAAAGTGTTATGTTTATAAAAGGACAAAATCCCCCAAAACCATGTGCCCTATCTATCTCTCTCTATCCTTCGTTTTGAATTTTTCCTTTCTGTTTCAGCATGTCTGGAGACCTTAACCTCCCGGAAGGAGTGCCGATTCCCGGCTGGTTTAGGAGGTACTTAGAAGCAAGGGCCAATGGCGCGGGCACATCAGACATTCCTCCTCCAGTGGCCGCGGTTCCTCCTCCTCCACCACCTCGTGGAAATGCCTTCGCAAAAACATGTAGAGACTTTAAGGCTATGGGTGGAAAAGACTTTTATGGAACAGAGTCCTTTGTAGGAGCAAGAAACTGGCTAAAGGAGACTGAGGATCTGTTTGTCATCTTTGGAGTGGATGACAGGCAAAAGATACAACTAGCAGTATGGTTACTTAAGATAAAGCTTCCTATTGGTGGGAAATTACCAATGCTCAGCGGGCGGTGGAAACATGGGAGGATTTCAGGACAAGGTTTGAGATGAAATTCCTCTCCCAAGCAGAAAGAAGCCTGCAAATGGAGAAGTTTCTAACTCTAAAACAGGGAAGCATGACGATCAGGGAATATGTTAATCAGTTTAATCAGCTGGCCAGATTTGGGCTAAACTTAGTAAACACCCAACACAAGAAGGCACTTCGCTTTGTCAAGGGTCTGAATGAGCCTCTGCACAGCCTTGCCATGACCCATGTATCCACGGGAGCGACTTATGAAAGCTTTGTGGACATGGAATTGCTACACGAGGAAGACCACGGCAAGAAAGAAACTAAGGTGGAACAGAAGAAAGAGGGTCTACAAGCAAAGAAAACAGACATCAAGAAAGGAGGAAAGAACAATAAGCCCAGTGAGAAGAGAAGGTGCAATTTCTGTGGCATTGTGGGACATATATCAAAAGACTGCCGAAAAAGGAAGGCGAAGATGGGTGGTTGCTTCCATTGTGGAGAGACTGGGCACCAAGCTAAGGACTGCCCAAAGAAGAAAGGGCAGGGACATAAAGTTGGATCCACTTCAGGGGGTCAGGTTCATGCGCTAGTGGCACCTTAGCAGGAAAGAGGTAGTAATATTTCTGTAGAAAGTGTAGTCTATCTTTATGATCATCCAGTTCGTACACTTTTTGACTCTGGCGCATCATAGTCTTTTATTTCATCTGCCTTAGTAGAATCTATGCATCTAGACACTAGTATGGTAGAAGATCCCTTAGTAGTTTCAAATCCAATTGGGGGCTCCGCTACTTGTCAATGGTTTGTTTGGGTTTGAAAATCTCTATTCTCAACGTTGAGTTTAGTTGTAATGCCTTTGTCTTGGGCTTCTTGGGATATGGTTTGATCTTAGGCATGGACTGGTTATCCAGTAATAGTGCCATTCTTGATTGTGAGTAAAGAGTAGTTAGACTCTTGACTCGGCTTAGTAACACTCTAGAAATTTCTTGTAATCCCTTGAATGTTGTTATGCTTAGTTATCTAGAGTCGCTTGATGCTTCTGATGAGAATTTGCAATCAGTAAGAGTAGTCCGTGAATATCCGGATGTCTTTGAGGAGGTGAAATGCTTACCTCCGAGGCGGGAAATAAACTTCTGCATATATCTTGTGGATAACGCAAAGCCTATAGCTTTACCTGTCAGACACATAGCTCAAAGGGAGAGAAAGGAGCTCAGTAAGCAGGTTAAAGAACTTCTCGAAAAAGGGTTCATTAGACAGAGCATTTCGGAATGGGGTGCTCCAGTGGTGTTCACAACCAAAGCGGACGGTTCGCTTCGCCTTTGCGTCGACTATAGGGAGTTAAACAAATTGACCAAGAAAAATAGGCACCCTCTTCCCCGAATTGACGATTTGTTTAATCAGCTTGTTGGTGCGACGGTCTTCTCCCAGCTTGATCTGGCAACTGGGTTCCATCAGCTAAGAGTAGCTGAAGATAGTATTGATAAAACGGCGTTCAGAACCCCAGACGGTTTCTTCGAGTGGCTTGTCATGCCTTTCGGCTTGACAAACGCACCCGCTTATTTCGTAGACCTAATGAGCAGGGTGTTCAGAGAATTCCTCAACAAATTTGTGGTTGTCTTCGTAGATGATATCTTAATCTTCTCAAAGAATGAGGAAGAGCATGCTCAGCATCTGAAAGAAATCATGGAAACTCTCTGAGCCTATCAACTAAAAGCCAAATTCTCCAAGTGTCACTTCTGGAGAAAAGAAGTAAGAATTCTGGGGCATATAGTGTCCAAAGATGGGTTGGCCGTGGACCCCACGAAAGTGGTGGCAGTGCATGATTGGAAGACACCAAGAAATGCAACCGAAGTTCGAAGCTTTCTTGGGCTAGCCGGTTTTTACCGAAAGTTTATTAGGGATTTCGCGAAAATCTCAGCCCCACTCACAAGGCTAACAAAGAAGAATCTGGCGTTCACTTGGGATTTGGATTGCGAGTTTGCTTTCCAACGATTAAAAAAGGCTCTCACAACAGCCCTAGTTCTGGCTTTTCCAGATGGAAGCAAAATGTTCACAGTATACACGGATGCATGTGGAACGGGACTAGGCACTTTTCTAATGCAAGAAGGAAGGGTAGTAGCTTATGGTGGAAGACAATTGAAAGTTCATGAAAAGAACTACCCAACCCACGATCTTAAGTTAGCCGCCATCGTCTTTGCGCTTAAGTCTTGGCGCCATTATCTCTTAGGTGAGAAGTTCGAATTATACACTGACCATAAATCATTGAAATATCTCTTCTCGCAGAAGGATCTTAACTTAAGGCAGCAAAGATGGATGGAGTTTCTTATCTCGTATGACTTTGAAATTTCCTATACTCCCGGCAAAGGCAATGTGGTAGCAGACGCGTTGAGCCGAAAGAAACTGTAACACCCCGCATTTTTAAGTATAATTAAAAATGAAATAAAATATATGAAAATATGCTTATGATAGGTAAATAATGGTGATGCATAAGGAGAATTAATTAATACATGGAAGAGAAGAAAAATTAGTTCGATAATGGCGTATGTTACGGAAAAGATAGTAAAATAAGGATAACTAATTCAAGAATTAGGAATTAGGTAAAATGGACATTACCATTGCGTTCCTCTTGGAAAAATACGCGAAATAGAGTCCGAGTTTTCGAAAATCGGAGTCCATATGACCAAGATATGGCCAAAACAAGATTCAGAAGGTTTCGGTCAGCATAGAACTGGGCAGGTCGACCCGGGTTCGACCTGGGGCCCAGGTCGACCAGGGGGTCGACCTGGGAGTCGACCCCCCCCATGGGGGTCGACTATAGTGTCGACCCCCCTGCAGGTCGACCTGGTCGGCCTGTTTCGGTCAAGAACACATTTTTGAAGCCCTGGGACGATTTTTGATGGTCCGGATTGGTTTTAGGGTTAATCTGATGGCTGAAATGAGTTCCTACACCTATAAATACACCCTAAGACCTAGCCTCCTCTACACACAATTCTATTCTTCTTCTTCTCTGCCTCTGTTCTAAATAAAAATAAAAATGGCGTCGCTACTCTGCTGGAATCAAAACTAGAAGCTAATCAACATCAACCTAAGCAATTCAATTCAAATTAGAGATTAAAGCTTATGCAACAACTAAAGTTCTTTCTTTAATCCAATCAAGGCAAGTGCAGTTATTTTCCGATATAAACGTTAATTCTGATTGTGACATGAATTATAAATCTGAATCTGAGGTTATATCTGTTATGTTCTATTTGGATCTATCTTATTTTGTATCTCTTTCCTCTTTCTGTTCTATAGCCAGGCTACCACGAGCCTGAGCCAATCTCATAAGAGATTAACATACGCTAAGATGTTTGTGACAATAAAATGAATGATGCATGAATTGGGCATGACCAATAGGTGACTGATGTGAGGAAAGAACATGGACTGTAGCTAGAACAAAATCTGAGACATATGACTGGACATGTTATATTTATAATATAAATTGTGTTGAATATACGATTTGAGATAAAGAGAATATGGCTTAGGCATAAAGATTTACATGAGAGTAGGGTATCTATTAATGTAAATAAACACCTAAGTAAGGGATCTTTGGGATATATGATATGCATAGTAATCGATGGCTATATTTGGTATAATTTATGTAGGGATCTTCTGTACTATGCAAGTTTAATAAAAATTTGGAACATATGATATATGGTAAATTTATGACCATAATCTGTGCTATGTAAATTTAATACAAACATAGGGTATATGATAATATTGTGAATCAATACTATTATTTATGCACGTGAACTTAGGCAAGATTTATAATTAGGCAAGATATGAAACTTTAAGAAATGAGTAAATTTGTTATATTTGCCTAATTTGTTAGTTTTGTTACATTGCCTAATCTGCTAGTTCTGTTATATTGCTTAATATGCTAGTTCTTCTCTACTGCTTGGTCTGCTAGACTTGTTCATCTGCCAAATCTGTCATCTGCTAAGTCTGTTGAAAATGATAAATCTGCTAGTTTGCTTAATCTGCTAAGTCGCCTAATCTGATAAATCTGTTATCTGCTATATCTGTTGAGTTGATATAATTAGTCCGCTACTGACATAATCTGAATTGGCTATTGTTATGAATAATTGTATTGTATATTAGGCGTGGGTATAAATGGTAAATCATTAATTAATTGGCTGCAAAGATAAACATGGCTAACTCGAGGTTAGAATGAGTTTGCGGCGTAATTCTGCCCGGAACCGCCCGGCATATTCCAGTGGTCGCAAACAATAGGTTCTAATGTGAGAAGTTAGTCATAACGTGCTTGAAACCCGAGGTTAGACTCAGTTTGCGACAGAAACCTGCCCGGAACCAGCTGGCCTAACCAGTAGCCGCAAACTGTCAGTCTAATGTGAGAGGTTTGGGCATTAATATTTAATTAATGAAAATCTGAGATAATTATGATATATAAAACGTGTTGGGTAAGGTTAAACCAATTAGACCAATGAATCTGATAAACCCGTTTCGTGAATCCGTAGGCCCAATACAAAGTTAGATAATCTATAACCAGTTAATCGGTAAGTCTGTTAATCTGAAACCAGATAATCTATAAGCCCGTTAACCCGGACATCTGATCCGTTAGTCTGAAAACCTGTTAACTTGATTGTCTGATCTGTGAACTAGTTAATCTAAATTTTGTATGTCTGAAACTTGTAGATAAGTTAAACTGAAATCTGTTAGTCTGGGGACACAAGGTTAGGAGGGGAATTACTTGTGTCATCTGTTGTTTGGGACCCATATTAGTCAGTAACCCTTTCTGGTATCAAAACTTTGACCCAACAGTAAGTAGGGTCCGGGCACGCTTACTGAACTAATTATAAGCGGTTCATTCTGATAATGGCAAGGGGTGTTGATGATGCGTTCCAACCGGGTCATGTGCGTGCATGGATCCCGGTCTGCCTCAGAGGATATAAGACGCCGTGACATATGTAAATAGGTCTGTGCCAATTGGTTGTCACTTTAGGGAGTGATACACCCTACTGTGGGGCCGACACAGGATATTTATGTATTATGGAGCCGATCGCTTGGGGTAGGGTTTTAGGGTACACTTAGTTCTGTCTGTTTCTGTTGGTACCGTCTGTTTCTGTTGGATGGTAACACCTGTCTGTTTCTACTTGGTACCGTCTGTTCGGGTGGTAAAGGCCCATTACTAGTGTACACCTAATTCTACATTCTGTTTCCGTAGGGATTAATCTGTTTCTGCTTCTGTCTGTTTCTGATCGGGTAGTAAAGGCCCATTATTAGTGTTCTGTTTCTGTTAAATCATTCTGTACCCGCTTCTGTTTCAGTTTAGACATTAGGGTGACACCTAATCCTGTTAAACTAGTATTAGTGCAGAGAAGTGTAAAGAAATAGCTTATGTTATTCTGTTCTTCTGTTTTATCTGCTACACCTGTTACAGTTATCTCTCATCCAGTTTTATGTTCATGTCATGTTATTATTATCTGTTCATAACTGAAAATCATTGGACTTGCCAAACTTTTTGTCTAACCCTTGTTGTTTTGCCTCCTTTCTTCCGTTTCCCCCCAGGTTATCCAAGGAGGGAATACTTTAGCTTGATCCGGATTTCTTCTGCTTGAAGTGCTTAACGTATGGCTTGGCTCTGTATAGCTTCCGTTCTATGGGGATTATGATTTTAAACTATGCATTCTGAAGGCTTTTGTACAAGACTGATATTTTGTACTTGAATTCTGATAATGTAATTTGAAAGGATGTAAACAAGTTTATTTCGGTTTCTGTTGAAATAAAGTTATAAATTTTTCAAGTACTATTCTATCTGTCTTGTAACTTTCTGTTCTGTTTACTAAAATGCTCCACCAAAGTTAAGGCATTCCCTTTGTGAGTGACCTTAACGGAGGTGGGGTGTTACACTTGGTATCAGAGCTGAAGGTTACCAGATTGGGTAAAGTTTTTGGAAAACTATTTTCAAAAAAAAGGTTTTGAAAGGAAGTATTTTAAAAAATAAAGCTTATTTTGAAAAACATGATCCCCAAGAGCCATATATCTTTCCTTCAGTCCTTTTTGTATTGAATCTTTTTTTTTTCATTTCAGCATGTCTGAAGCATCTGAGATACCAGAGGGTGTTCATGTACCCAGTTGGTTTCGTCAATATCTTGAGGCTAGGACCGCCGCCGCAGGTCCAGCAAATGATCCCCCTCCTCCTCCGCTCCCTCCTCGTGCAATTGCTTTCTCAAAGATCTATAGAGATTTTAGGGCCATGGGTGGAAAGGATTTCAAGGGAACTGAATCATTCGTCGAAGCGAGGAACTGGCTCAAAGAAACTGAGGATCTGTTCGTTATCTTCGAGGTGGACGATAGGCAGAAGGTACAGTTGGCGGTATGGCTGCTCAAAGACGAAGCTTCCTACTGGTGGGAAGTCACTAACGCCGAGAGGCCGGTTGGGACATGGATGGATTTCAGAACAAGGTTTGAGACAAAATTTCTCTCGCAAGCTGAACGGAGTTTACAACTGGAAAAGTTCTTATCTCTTAAGCAAGGAAGTATGACGGTCAAGGAATACGTCAACCAGTTCAACCAACTAGCTAGGTTCGGATTGGATTTAGTCAACACCCAGCATAAAAAGGCTCTCCGCTTTGTTAAAGGATTGAACGAGCCACTACACATCCTAGCCATGACCCACGTACCCATGGGAGCGACTTACGAGAAATTGGTGGACATGGCACTACTGCACGAGGAAGACAAAGGCCCGAAAGAGACAAAGAAGGAAGAACCACAGAATAAGAAAGCAGGGCCCAAAAAGGAAACGCAAAGGAAGGATGAGAAGTCTGAAGATAAGAAGGGGAAAAAGTGCTTTACTTGTGGAAGCTCGACTCATCTGAACAAGGATTGCAGAAAAAGGAAGGGCGCTTGCTTCAACTGTGGGGAGATGGGACACTTCACTAGGGACTGCCCGAAGAGACGAGGACAAGGAGGGCAGGCGAACACTCTTGAGGCTAGTGGCTAGGATAGAAGTAGGAAAATTCCTATAGTAGGTTTAATTTCTTTATCTGATTATGGAGTTAAGACTTTTTCTGATTCTGGTATTTTGATTTTGTAATCGATACTCTGCACTTTAATACTAGTATTATTTCTGAATTCCGCTGTAGACTCAGACCCATAAGGGTTATGGTTCATCTGTTTGAGATTGGGGTTTGAGGGATATATGTGTTAGGAATCAAGTACGACGCATACATTCTAAGTTTTCGTGGGGTATGATTTTATCATGCTTAGCTTCCTAAGAATCATTAGGGAACCTGATCTATATTAGTAGTCTATAAATATCTGAATAATTCTGATTTCCAGTTTTGACATTGTCTAAAGAGGGTAATCCTCTGAGTGTCAATCTGATATTGATTTCGGTCTTTGGGGTTGATACTTAGGGGATTGTTTTCTCAACCAATGTCTAATGGGAACCAAGTCTTCGTTCTATCTGTACTCGCTTCCATCATTCGACTATATCCTATCGATCGAATCTTCGAACTTTAGGTAGAAACTAATGGGTGTAAACATGTGTTTGAGACATGTTATGTTTGATGGTTGCAAGTGGATGCAAGTGGTTGCTAGTGGTTGCCCGTGGATGCATATACACACACTAGGCACTAGATCGGCTCGAAAACACTCTCATACTGCATATGGATGTGTGAGCATTTTCATTTTTTGTGGATGCAAAATGATTGACTCAGCACATGGATGTTGCATATGACTGAATGGTTGTGCACTCATATAGAAATATGTATCGAGTAGGAAAATTGCATACATGTTGGACTCATGGCACTGGCATAATTCGCATTAAGGAGGTCAACTGAATCAGTGGACCGCCTGATCTTTGCATTAGACAAGGAACATATACACACACTTCTTGCATATGTTCATACAGCATTAGAAATCTCTTAAGGACAATGAATGCCTGTGATTGGTGATTGAGTAGATGGATGATTGGATGGTAGGACACATTCTTCTTAACTTGAAGATTTCGGGGACGAAATCCTTTAAGGAGGGGAGAATGTAACACCCCGCATTTTTAAGTATAATTAAAAATGAAATAAAATATACAAAAATATGCTTATGATAGGTAAATAATGGTGATGCATAAGGAGAATTAATTAATACATGGAAGAGAAGAAAAATTAGTTCGATAATGGCGTATGTTACGGAAAAGATAGTAAAATAAGGATAACTAATTCAAGAATCAGGAATTAGGTAAAATGGACATCACCAATGCGTTCCTCACGGAAAAATACGCGAAATAGAGTCCGAGTTTTCGAAAATCGGAGTCCGTATGACCAAGATATGGCCAAAACAAGATTCAGAAGGTTTCGGTCAGCACAGAACTGGGCAGGTCGACCCGGGGGTCGACCTGGGGCCCAGGTCAACCAGGGGGTCGACCTGGGAGTCGACCCCCCCCATGGGGGTCGACCTGGGGCCCAGGTCAACCAGGGGGTCGACCTGGGAGTCGACCCCCCCATGGGGGTCGACTATAGTGTCGACCCCCCCTGCAGGTCGACCTGGTCGGCTTGTTTTGGTCCAGAACACGTTTTTGAAGCCCTGGGACGATTTTTGATGGTCCGGATTGGTTTTAGGGTTAATTTGATGGCTGAAATGAGTTCCTACACCTACAAATACACCCTAAGACCTAGCCTCCTCTACACACAATTCTATTCTTCTTCTTCTCTGCCTCTGTTCTAAATAAAAATAAAAATGGCGTCGCTACTCTGCTGGAATCAAAACTAGAAGCTAATCAACATCAACCTAAGCAATTCAATTCAAATTAGAGATTAAAGCTTCTGCAACAACTAAAGTTCTTTCTTTAATCCAATCAAGGCAAGTGCAGTTATTTTCCGATATAAACGTTAATTCTGATTGTGACATGAATTATAAATCTGAATCTGAGGTTATATGTGTTCTGTTCTGTTTGGATCTATCTTATTTTGTATCTCTTTCCTCATTCTGTTCTATAGCCAGGCTACCACGAGCCTGAGCCAATCTCATAAGAGATTAACATACGCTAAGATGTTTGTGACAATAAAATGAATGATGCATGAATTGGGCATGACCAATAGGTGACTGATATGAGGAAAGAACATGGACTGTAGCTAGAACAAAATCTGAGACATATGACTGGACATGTTATATTTATAATATAAATTGTATTGAATATATGATTTGAGATAAAGAGAATATGGCTTAGGCATAAAGATTTACATGAGAGTAGGGTATCTATTAATGTAAATAAACACCTAAGTAAGGGATCTTTGGGATATATGATATGCATAGTAATCGATGGCTATATTTGGTATAATTTATATAGGGATCTTTTGTACTATGCAAGTTTAATAAAATTTTGGAACATATGATATATGGTAAATTTATGACCATAATCTGTGCTATGTAAATTTAATACAAACATAGGGTATATGATAATATTGTGAATCAAGACTATTATTTATGCACGTGAACTTAGGCAAGATTTATAATTAGGCTAGATATGAAACTTTAAGAAATGAGTAAATTTGTTATATTTGCCTAATTTGTTAGTTTTGTTACATTGCCTAATCTGCTAGTTCTGTTATATTGCTTAATCTGCTAGTTCTGCTCTACTGCTTGGTCTGCTAGATTTGTTCATCTGCCAAATTTGTCATCTGCTAAGTATGTTGAAAATGCTAAATCTGCTAGTTTGCTTAATCTGCTAAGTCGCCTAATCTGATAAATCTGTTATCTGCTATATCTGTTGAGTTGATATAATTAGTCCGCTACTGACATAATCTGAATTGGCTATAGTTATGAATAATTGACATGTATATTAGGCGTGGGTATAAATGGTAAATCATTAATTAATTGGCCGCAAAGATAAACATGGCTAACTCGAGGTTAGAATGAGTTTGCGGCGTAATTCTGCCCGGAACCGCCCGGCATATTCCAGTGGTCGCAAACAATAGGTTCTAATGTGAGAAGTTAGTCATAACGTGCTTGAAACCCGAGGTTAGACTCAGTTTGCGACAGAAACCTGCCCGGAACCAACCGGCCTAACCAGTAGCCGCAAACTGTCAGTCTAATGTGAGAGGTTTGGGCATTAATATTTAATTAATGAAAATCTGAGATAATTATGATATCTAAAACCTGTTGGGTAAGGTTAAACCAATTGGACCAATGAATCTGATAAACCCGTTTCGTGAATCCGTAGGCCCAATACAAAGTTAGATAATCTGTAACCAGTTAATCGGTAAGTCTGTTAATCTGAAACCAGATAATCTGTAAGCCCGTTAACCCGGACATCTGATCCGTTAGTCTGAAAACCTGTTAACTTGATTGTCTGATCTGTGAACTAGTTAATCTAAATTTTGTATGTCTGAAACTTGTAGGCAAGTTAAACTGAAATCTGTTAGTCTGGGGACACAAGGTTAGGAGGGGAATTACTTGTGTCATCTGTTGTTTGGGACCCATATTAGTCAGTAACCCTTTCTGGTATCAAAACTTTGACCCAACAGTAAGTAGGGTCCGGGCACGCTTACTGAACTAATTATAAGCGGTTCATTTTGATAATGGCGAGGGGTGTTGATGGTGCGTTCCAACCGGGTCATGTGCGTGCATGGATCCCGGTCTGCCTCTGAGGATATAAGACGCTTTGACATCTGTAAATAGGTCTGTGCCAATTGGTTGTCACTTTAGGGAGTGATACACCCTACTGTGGGGCCGACACAGGATATTTATGTATTAGGGAGCCGATCGCTTGGGGTAGGGTTTTAGGGTACACTTAGTTCTGTCTGTTTCTGTTGGTACCGTCTGTTTCTGTTGGGTGGTAACACCTGTCTGTTTCTACGTGGTACCGTCTGTTCGGGTGGTAAAGGACCATTAGTAGTGTACACCTAATTCTACATTCTGTTTCCGTAGGGATTAATCTGTTTCTGCTTCTGTCTGTTTCTGATCGAGTAGTAAAGGCCCATTATTAGCGTTATGTTTCTGTTAAATCATTCTGTACCCACTTCTGTTTCAGTTTAGACATTAGGGTGACACCTAATCCTGTTAAACTAGTATTAGTGCAGAGAAGTGTAAAGAAATAGCTTATGTTATTATGTTCTTCTGTTTTATCTGCTACACCTGTTATAGTTATCTCTCATCCAGTTTTATGTTCATGTCATGTTATTATTATCTGTTCATAACTGAAAATCACTGGACTTGCCAGACTTTTTGTCTGACCCTTGTTGTTTCGCCTCCTTTCTTCCGTTTCCCCCCAGGTTATCCAAGGAGGGAATACTTTAGCTTGATCCGGATTTCTTCTGCTTGAAGTGCTTAACGTATGACTTGGCTCTGTATAGCTTCCGTTCTATGGGGATTATGATTTTAAACTATGCATTCTGAAGGCTTTTGTACAAGACTGATATTTTGTACTTGAATTCTGATAATGTAATTTGAAAGGATGTAACCAAGTTTATTTCGGTTTCTGTTGAAATAAAGTTATAAATTTTTCAAGTACTATTCTATCTGTCTTGTAAGTTTCTGTTCTGTTTACTAAAATGCTCCACCAAAGTTAAGGCATTCCCTTTGTGAGTGACCTTAACGGAGGTGGGGTGTTACAGAAACTTACCTTAAGCCCACTCTTTGTAGAGAGGCAAAGCTTGGAGTATATAGCCAGTTTTAACTTTAGGCCCTCCTCGGATTTTTTACCGGGTTTGTTAGCATCTCTCGAAGTACGCCTTACTCTCTTAGACTCAATAGGGGCTGCACAACGTTAAGACCCTCAGCTTGTTGATGTGATTGATAGACTTATTAGGGGTGAGACTTCTAGTCACCTCAGTAGGTACGCCATCGATGATAAGGGTTGGCTGAGGCGAGATGGAAGATTATGCATCCCACAAGCAAGGGAGTTGACAAAGAAGGTTCTCAAGGAAGCGCATCATTCCAAGATGACTATACACCCTGGCGGTGATAAGATGTACAAGGATATGAAAAGGACTTTCTTTTGGAGCAGCATGAAGCAAGACATTGCAGATTTCGTCTCTAAGTGCATGACCTGCCAACGGGTCAAGGCGGAACAGAAGAAACCTGGAGGACTACTTCACCCTTTAGAGGTCCTACCGTGGAAGTGGGTTAGCATTTCAATGGACTTAATTGATGGACTACCTAGGTCGAGAAGTGGCAACACTAGCATTTGGGTAATAGTGGATAGGCTTACTAAAAGCGCCCACTTTATACCTATCAAGAGTAGATGGACTGCCGCATCTCTAGCATCTCTTTATCTCAAGGAAATAGTTCGACTCCATGGGATACCCTCCAGCATTGTTAGTGACTGAGACCCTATCTTCACAAGCGAGTTTTGGCGGAGTCTGCAAGAAGCTGTAGGCACACAGTTATGTTTGAGCACGGCCTATCACCCCCAAACCGATGGCCAGACAGAACGGGTGAATAGAATTTTAGAGGATCTTTTGAGACTTTGCGTTCTTGACTTTGGGGGGACTTGGGAGGACCACCTTCCTTTAGTGGAATTTGCCTACAACAACAGCTACCAAGCCACCATCGGTATGGCGCCCTTCGAAGCCTTGTATGAAAGACCGTGCAAATCACCAACTTGTTGGTGCGAGTCTACAGATAAGCTTATACTTGGGCCAGATATGATTCAAGAGACTTCAGAGAAAGTGGACTTGATATGTAGAAGGATGAAGACAGCCCAAGACAGACAAAAATCCTACGCCGACAAAAGAAGGACCGACCTTGAGTTTGAGGTTGGGGACAGGGTTTTCCTTAAGGTATCACCTTTAAGGAACGTCGTTCGTTTTGGATCCGTAGGAATGCTAGCACCAAGATTTGTAGGACCGTTTCCTATCATCGAGAAGGTTGGGAAGATGGCCTATAGATTAGAGCTACCCGAGAAACTGGCCAGAGTTCACAACGTCTTTCATGTTTCTGACCTCCGGAAGTGTTTGCATGAGTCTGTGGAAGTGGTGGAAACTAGCATTCTAGAAGAAGCCGAAGTGGAACGTGAAGCAACTGTGAGGAGAGTTCCAACCCGCATCTTAGGAACTGAAGTGAAAAAGCTACGCAACCGCGAAGTCAAACTCGTTAAAGTTCAGTGGAGTGACGCCGAGGAAGACGCGACTTGGGAAACTGAGGACAGAATACGCGCTACCTACCCTCTTCTTTTTGAGGGTACATCTTTGATCTCTCTTTTTCCTTAAGTTATGCTTTATCTATCTTTCTAGGTATATCTCGTTGGTCCTTTTCCTAACTCCTTAGGTAGAAAACAAATGGATGCAAACATGTATTTGTAAACATGTTATGGATGATGGCTGCAAATGGTTGCTAGTGATTGCTAGTGGTTGCTCGTGGATGCATATACACACACACCCTAGGTTATAGATCGGCTCAGTCACTTCATATTGCATATGCATATATGTATTCTCTTTTATATATGGTTGAAACTTGATATGTTGTCATATGGTTGTCGCATTTGTATGAATAGTTATGCACTCATGTAGAATTATGAGTAGGAAAATTTGCATACATAATGGATTCATGACACTTACATGATTCGCATTAAGGAGGTCAACTGAATCAGTAGAACGCCTGATTTCTGCATTAGATAAGGACATGTACACACACTATGCATATGATCATGAAGCATTAGAAGTCTTTTAAGGACAATGGACGCCTGTGTTTGTTGGTTGAGTAGATGGACTGTTGGATGGTAGGATATACATTCTTCCTAACTTGAAGATTTCGAGGACGAAATCCTTTTAAGGGGGGAGAATCTAACACCCCGTGAATTCTATAGCGTTAAGCTTCACAAATTAAAGTATAATTAATTCTAAATGAAAGAATTAAGGGAAATGGGTTACTCCATTGCGTTCGTCTCGGAATTCTGCCTGAGATAGAGTCCGAGTTTGTGCGAATCGGACTCCGTATGAAGGAGTTATGGCCTTCGAAAGTTTCAGAATAAAATTTAAATTCAAACAGCTCAGTTTAAATTTCAAAATTTCGAATTTCAGGTTCAAACTGGGCTGGGCGGGAAAATTCCGCCCAGAGACCAGGTCGACCATAGGGTCGACCATGGTGTCGACCTGGCCTCCCCAGGTCGACCATAGTGTCGACCTGGCCCCCCAGGTTGACCATAGTGTCGACATGGGTGTCGACCTGCCAGTCGACCTGGCTGGCTAGGTCTGGCTCTGGCTCGAATTTATATGGCTCTGTGTGTCACTAGGGCTGACGTGTCACCTCTTGATTGGCTCTTTGAACTTTGGATGGCCTAGATTCCTCCTGTCTTCATCTGACGGCTAAAAAAAATTAAAAATTTATAAATACACCCTAAGTCTCAACTGAAAATTCACACAAAAAAATAAGAAAAGAGTCGTCATGCTGCTAGGGAGGAATTGAACATAGCCGTCAAGAGAGAAAAGCCTAGAGACGAATCAAATTAAGAAGAAGATTAAAGTTTAATCAAATTAATCAACGCAACGTTAGTCTACCCAAAGGAGCACATCTCAATTTCAGAATTCAGAATCCAGAATTCAAGATTCTGCATTCATTGTAAGTATAGTGACTTTTCAGAATATGAATAAAAAAAATTGTGATGTGATTCGATGTAAACGAAAATAGAATTGTGTTATTATATTGTATAAATTCTATGTATTGTGATGGTTCTATCATGACTTGTGTATTGATGTTTGTGGCATAAATTTAATTGATGCAAGCCTATTGAACAATTGTATATGAAAACAATGACACTTGCAAGTTTGTGGCAAAAATAGAATTTTATCCCTTTATGTTTATGCCTATGACATGGACCTTATACATTCACTAAGTCTAAATTAAGGCTTATGTAAACATATTTTAGATTTGAAACCTTTTATGCCTACATGACCCAAAACCTATGATATCATTTTCATGTTTATTTGCAAGTATAATTGGATCTATGTCAAGTATCGTTTGGGTCTCATAAACTATGCAAGTTCACGTTTATTTGCAAGTATAATTGGATCTATGTTAAGTATCATTTGGGTTTCATAAACTATGCAAGTTCATGTTGAAATAGGTTATGTGATTAGATGCTATAATTGGACATTGTGGTGAATATACAACATGCTAGTTTTGTGTTTGACATTATGCCAAGTTCAACATGTTTAAACACAAGTTTGTATTAGCCTAAAACATGCCATTTCATATGTCACCTACTTAGTTATACTTTGGTTTGAATGCAAGTTCACATGACCCATCATTTATGTTAGTATCGCTAAATTGCAAGTCCATGCGCCATACACCCTTATATGTTGTAAAATATTACATGTTCTTGATTTCCCCTTTTCTTACGCTTATAAAGTTGGGCTGAATTGTGTCGAGCCCAACATTTGTTATAACGTTGCGAACGTATAAACGGGGGTAATAACGTTGGGTGTAAAACATGAAAATATATGTTGGCATGTTTGGCACATGCCAATGACAATGACATTTAAGTGGTATGAATTGATATACCCAAGCATAAAAGATATGACATTTACATATATAATTGAGAAGTAATAAAATATGTAAATTTAGAAAACACGATATGCTTAACCCGAGGTTGGATTGAGTTGTGATGTAAACCTGCCCGGAACCGCCCGGCTGTCCAGTAGTCACAGCAATACCTATCCAATGTGGGTGGTTAAGTATTGAGCCCAATAATGACCCGAGGTTAGACTGAGCAATGGTGTAAACCTGCCCGGAACCGACCGTCATATCCAGTAACCGTAGCAATACCTGTCTAATGTGAGTGGTCTGGTGCTCCTAAGAGGCTAAGGACAGATGGTAGGGTTAAGTCAACTATAACATTTAACCAAATTCAACATGTTAATAAGAATTGATGGGTGGGGTTAGGTAAATACAGACACTTAACCACTTAACATGTTTGACTAGAAAATCCTGTTAACGAGGGACCCGTTTCAGCAGTAACCCAAGTCAGGTATCAACGGTACCTTGAAACTACGCAGGGTGGGGCATGATTACTGGGCTGATTGTAAGCGGTCAAACGACGGCGGTGGGTGCACAGTGTAGGCCTAACGGGGTGCGGGCATGCACACACTCCATAGCAGACAACCAGGGCACTGGGGACACCAGTAGTATAACCTATGCCTTCTAGAATTTGTGTCGGGGCCGCCACCATCGGTCTTGATACACCCCATGGTGGGACCAACATATGTATCTACAATTCTTGGGGGCCGTATGACACATGTTAACGCGAGTAGGAGCCGATCTTTCGAAAATGGGGATCACTTCACCCTCACCATGGGGTTCCAGTTAGAATAAACTCAAGTAGATGCAGAGATGTAATGTGGGTGCGATAGTACATTCGATTCTAAACGCCACCTCCTTAGCTTGTGACACTTTCCTATTTTTAGTATATATCTATCATGCCCTTTTATTATTCACATACTGAAGAGTTACTAGATTTACTCAGGCTTTACGTCTAACCCTATTTTCTTTTCGTCTTCTTTTCTTTCGTTCCCCCACCCCAGTCCACAGGGAGGAAGCAGCTCAGCTCAGTCAGGCTCTTTACAAGCTCCAAGAACGTAGATGTATGATTTGGATCTCTTTTGCTCGGATTATGGCTTTGGATATCACTTTGTGGATTTTTGTCACTTTATTTATGTTTTATTCTTCTTTAATAATCAAGACAGTTATGAGGTTGTAATGATGGAAGTATTTTGAGACAATTATGGAATGTTTTGTTTTGAACACGTATGGATGAAATAAAAGTCTGTTTGGTTTCCGCTGTTTAAAATATGTGTATTTATATCTGTCTTGAGTTTATCTGTGGCCTTTTACTTATAAACCTCCACCAAAGTTAAGGCACTCCCTTTGTGAGTGACCTTAATGGAGGTGGGGTGTTTCATACACAGTCGGAAGGTGGTCCCATACCTTACTAGTTGGAATTCATTAACCAATAAGCGCCTACGGTTTTTGATTATATATTATGTATGTGGAACATGAAATGAAAGCATTTTGTTAGATGATGATTATTATATTATGGTTGATAGACACTATCATAATATCAAAAGAATTTTGATATAAAGATTATTGTTTCTTTCAAAAGGATTTCTGAATGTTGAATCAAGAGTTTTGGATTCTCATAAGGGAAAAACCCGTTCCGTGTTATACGGCGAGGTCTTATTAGATATCGTTTATTTTCTCAAACTGTTTTAATTGTTTTACTCATACCAGTCCCACGACTGACCCGGAGTTTGTTTTGTTTTGTTTTCCCTAAACTCTTAGGTGCTCAAATTTGCACTAGAAGTCAAGTAGTCGGGATTTACAGATGCACTAGAAGGAGCTAGAGCAGGAGGCTTCAGCAGCGTTTTTATAGCTATTGTTTATTTCCGCTGTGATGTAAGTGTTATACTCTAATAATGGTATTGTATACAAATACTGTTTTATTCCAAAGTTATGTTATGAAATATATTTATTCATTCCGTTGTAAGATTCGTGTTTATTCTAATGTTGTGATCTTTTTCTCCTTTTTTAATTCTAATTTTCTATCTTATCTATTCTCACCCTCTAACTTCTTTCATTAAGTATCCGGTATTTCCGATGCTTGGATAGTCAACATTGTGTTTATGTCGATAACCAAGGTCGCGAATTCCCAGGGTCGTTACAGTGGTATCAGAGCTGAAGGTTAAGTAATTACCTTGGCTCTGTGGCGTGACTTAGTAGAGATAGGGTTAGCAATACCTTAGATTGAGTTTGAGTGTATATATATGAGCATGCATTTGTTGTTCAATATAAAATGATTTTATATTGTGGGGATTTATTGGTTGAGTTGTCTATGGATTCTTGTCGATCAGTTTGATCCACTATATCGGTAGGAGTTTCTAAACACTTGAATACGATGAACCGACACAGTTTGTTTTGAAAAGAGGGTAAATGAAATAATTTTACCCAAAATATATTTTGATATAAAAGAAATGTATATCTTGGAATTATTATCATGTATATGATGTGTTGTTGTTATTATAGTCGAAAGAGATTATAAAAGTAAAATGGTTATGTAAATAGCCAATCGGAATTCATACGAATGTAATATATGAAATCAGATGAATTATATCTGAATTTAAATCAAAATTGGAATTAAAATTCCTAAAATTTGGACAAGTGTTTGTAAATGAATTTGGAACTAATATATGGGAATTTTAAAATCCTGGGAGATTTTAAATTGTTTTACAAGCATTGTGAATGGTATTTCGAAATATATTTCAAAGTGGAAATATTTAGAAACGGTTTTGAATGTAACATAGTATTGAACTCACTTTGATCGCTGGGAAATAATTCTGATGATGTTGGCCACATCATCATTGTTCATTTTCGACTTCTAAGTGACAGATTACTACCAAATTTTTTGTTTTTGGAATTGTTTTGAGAAACAAGTTGTTTGAAATCCTGAAAAGGGATATCTGGTTTTAGAAAATCTAAACTGTTTATAAACTCCCAGTAAAAAGAGGGTTGAAAAAGGTTGATGGTTAAAATAAAAACCAGAATTTAATTATGAGATAAAGATAATTAATAAGGGAAATTAATTAGTTAATAAATTTTGTGGAGTGGAACCCAATTTGGTTAAGTATAGTGGACTGGTAAGTAAGAGTGAAATTGGTAATGGAATTTGAATCGAGAATGAGATTTCATTTGGATATAGGCGAATAGTTGTGTTGAGGATAAATCGATTGGAATGATTGAACATATATTGCGGGAAATATAATGATATGCCCGACAAAAAGGTACAAGTTTATATTTCATATGGTATGAGATTTTTATGAGCCGATTTGGCAAGTCGCTTGGCTATTTGATTTTCATTTGGGTTGGAGAAGGCCTAGAGAGGCGAATTGTAGTTGTACCGATTGAGCCGTACAAAGGAGGTGCCGGCGAAATTTTTCAAAAATTTCGGGTATTAGAAAATTTTCAGAATTTTTGAAAATTTTCATTTATAGAAATGTATTAATAATTAAATTAAATTAAATTGGTTCATTGAAACTGGAGTTAAGAAGTAAAGAAATAAATTTTAACCTAGTTAATAGCGTTTGTTTTTCACTTTAGCAATTTCGAGGACCAAAATTATTTTAAGGGGGGAAGAATGTAACGACCCATATTTTTACGGTATAATAATAATTTATTTAATTATTTAAATAATGGTTTGGTAATTTAAAATGGCCAAAATTAAATAATATTGAATGTTTAATTAATATAAATAATATAATAATATATTTAATTTTCGAAATAGTTGGAAATAGTGGAATTCACAATATTGTGTGAATTGGATCATTTATAATATATATTTCAGTTTAGATTTGAATTATATTAACGAATATATTATATAAACGACAGTTGAGCGTATAGTTTAAATTGCAATTATAATCGAGCTCGAAATGGCGCAGCAGTTCGTAATTTGGCGATTCGAACTTTAAACGAATATACAAAATCCGTTTTAAGCCGGATTTCTGTGAAACAAGAAACGTTCGGAGCTGGTGAAGTATATTTTGCTAATGGAAGAGAAAATTCGAGATTTTGTCGTATAGATTGTGAGTTGTGTCCAAATCAAAATTTTGAAAAGTCGCTATGGAATTCCTTTATAATTTATAACGATTTATTTATATTATAAATGGATTTTCAATATAAATTGGATATCGATTTAATCCGGATTTGGATTATTGAGTTATAAATCCCCGTAGGATTATTTAGGGGCTAGAAAATATTCTATATGAATATATATGATAATTTTTGTTTATTAATATTTAATTTAATTATTTTTAAATATATTAATATTTAAATGGGCTTATTTAGAGCTTTAACAATAGCCAGTTTTGCAAACGACCTTCGTTTTCGACGAAACTAATTTTGTTGGATCCAAAATATTAAATTATTGTTAGATTTCAATTTTCATTGTTTTTGGAGTCAGTATGTGGCCATATGGAAATTTTAATGTGAAAAATAGTTGACAATTCGACTTTAAAAATACACTATGTGAGTAAACGGAGTCGGAATTTGACGAAACTAGTTTCGTTGAGTCTGTAATGTCGAACTGTAGTTGTATGTCCATTTTCATAAAATTTGTATATTGTATCTGATCACAGAGATTTTTAAACCATAAATACAAACAGCGGTTGGTTAAAAATGAATATTTAATCGAATATTAAATTATTAAAAATACACTATAAATACCTGAAACTATTTATAACTCTAATTCAATTCTCCCATAGTCAAACAATGTGTCGTTACTTCAGAGAAAATATAAACAGTAAATTCTTGAGTTTGGAAAATCAAAGCAATTCCAATATATTCCTATAAATTGCAAAATATATATGTTTGGATTCAGCGGTTGATTAGCTTCATTTCTATATAGGTTATAGAGGGCTCGATGTTATTCATTGTCGCGTAATTTTTTTCCAGCGTGTGTATTTAGAACCTAGGGATCATTCTTTGGTGATTTTGAAGCAGTTTTAAATCATTTGGAGTTTGTTATTGTGATTGTGGTAGAGAGTTGTAGCATTTGTGAAGTTTTGGTTTGATTTGGGGTCAAAAGTGTTTGGTGTTTTTTACTGTGTGCATGGGATTTGGGTTTCGACGCAAATGAAGAGGATGATGTGAATTCGAGGTTTTGGTTACGGGGAGAAGGAGGACGAGATGAGAAGAGCAGTGGTTGTTTTAGTTTTCGATTTCATGAAGTGGAGATGGGGCGATAGTCGTGGACAGTACGGTGAATGGTGCGGGAATAAGGAGGAGCGGGTTCTGTAAAATCTAATTGGAGAAGGAGAAGGTAATGAGCGGGTCTGGGCTTTTGAATTTGGATGGGCCGACGGAGTTTGAATTGGTGAGAGGCCCAATAGCAAATGATTATTTAAATTAAAATATTTAAATACGTATATAAATTGTATTTATAATATCTTGGCCATACGGTGTCAGATTAACGAATGGTCAGATTCATTGGGATCGTATGGATGAGGGCTACACCATGGTACTGACTGGGAGTGAATTGGAGCTCATTACAATTTATAGCGAAATAAATTGTCTTTCTGAATCAACTGATAGTTAATCGTTATTTAACGATAACTGTCCAATGTGAGTAAAACTCACTAATCCTACAAGTTTATATTTTTATAAATATAATCTAGTATTGATAAATGATGATTGATTGCTCTGTGTTGATTGTTTGGTTGAGTTACTGATTTATCGGTTGAAATTGTAGATAACGATATGTATATATAAATCGTTAATCAAATATTGATTCTGCTTATCAGAACATTTCATATTGAAATGAAATCGATGTTATTTATATTGTTTAACATCTGTGAATGCAGGGAGACAGGTTGGAGGGATCCAATTGATTCCTCAATATTATAATACTGTTTGTTTTCATATATTGTGATATAAAATCTGTGATTGATTATGATGACATTGGTCATGTTATTTGGTATTTTAAATACCATATGAAATACTGGAATGTGAAAAGGGAATTTTCAAAGTGTAAATTGAAAATGAATATTTATAAAATCAAAGAATTTTATAAAAGGAATATTTATAAAATAAATAGAAGTATAAAAAGATTATTTACACAGAAAGTAAATAGAATTATAAAAGGAATATTTATAAAATAAATAGAAGTATAAAGGATTATTTACATAGAAAGTAAATAGAATTATAAAAGGAATATTTGACGAGATATAAAAGAATTATGAGAAGATTGTTTAAAGTCGATATTAAATAGAAATTTGTTTTAACAAATAAATTGAGAAGATTAATTTATAAATAATGTTTTATAAATTAAATAAAATATTTATCGTTTGGTAAACTGAATATATAAGGCTGAATTTATGTAGAGAAGTAGGAATCGGTTTTAAACACCGATATTTTAAGTGGAATTTGAGCAGCATTTATAAAGGTGACTATAAATGGGATTATAAGTGTTAGAAGAATAAAATGAGATTTTATATGAATAATTTATAATTAGAAGTATAAATAGAAATTGGATTTGGGATATTGTTTTTAAATACGAAATAAAACTGTTTTGATTGCAAAGAAGAAATATTATTCACATTTAATGTGAATAAAGGATATAAATAAATATTTTGCAAATAAAATATTATAAAGGAATTTGGGGTTTGAATTAGGAAATTAAATGGAGTTACTGAAATTAGAAACTGATTGGAAATTAGTTGAGTTAAATGGCTTTCTGGGTATCGATCTAATTTCAGCCTTCGGGGTTATGCTTGGGAAGTTGTTCTCTTACTAGTTTACGGTTAGAGACTGATGGAGGTGGAAAGATATTGATGCGTGAATCAGAAATGAAACGTTTTCCAACGTTAATAACGTATATTTTCTAATTTTAGAAAATAATGAATTTACGAATATATGGAAACGATAAATGGGAAATTGGGAAATGAAATGATGATTGATCGGTAAGATTTCCATTTGGAAATACAACCGTTGTTTGTACACATGTTTTCCTTTGATAGTCAAACCACTTACTATCAAAGATGTTCACCATTTCCGTTGTCAACACGGAGAGATCGGGATCAGATATATTATCTGAAAACCACTCCGTATGGCATTTGCGTTGCGGATCAAATATGGAGAAGATAATTGAAGATAGAGTTATGCAAGGGCTATTCAGTAAATCCTAGGTAGAAATTGCCTAAGATGGATTTACAGAATAGTACCTTCGGCGTGTCCAGTCCCAGGACGACCTGCATGGAAGAATGTATGATAGTGTATATTTAATAGATCACATAAGTTAATCTCTTCAAACGTATTTACGTTTGATGGTGGAGGAATTCGTTTCTCTTAGCTGTATACCCGTGGTGTTTTTAGGGAAATCGATTTGTGATTTGACGGGTATGACGACGTGACATTCAAAGTAAATAAAGTTGTGATCTATACGTTATGGCCTCTAGCCTCACAACCAGGAAAAGGTATAAAATCGGGTAGGTCGCATGGCTAAGTGTTAGTTGCCAATTAGGGTGTATTGTCACCTGATCTAGAGAAATTCCATGTACTTCTATAATCTATTTCGATGCTGTCCCTTGCGAGAAACGGTTGCTGATCCCAACCGTTGGTGATAATACGTTCGGTAAACTCAAGCGAAATGAGTGACTGGTCATGTTTAGTCTGGGTTACAAGATGTTCTTGTTGAACCCGGTGTATTCCTCTCTAGAGATACACTGTCGGAAGGTGGTCCCATATCTTGCCAGTTGGAATTCATTAACCAATAAGCGCCCGCGGTTTTTGATTGTATATTATTATGTGGATCGTGAGATGAAAGTGTTCTATTAGATGAATATTATATGTGGTTGATAGACACTATTATAATAATAAAAGAATTTTGATATAAAGATTATGGTTTCTTTCAAAAGGATTTCTTAATGTTGAATCAAGTGTTTTGGATTCTCATTAGGGAAAAACCCGTTCCGTGTTATACGGCGTGGTTTTATGGGATATCATTTATTTTCTCAAACTATTCTAATTGATTTACTCATACCAGTCCCATGACTGACCCTGAGTTTGTTTTGTTTTCCCTAAACTCTTGGGTGCTCAAATTTGTACGAGCAGTCAAGTAGTCAGGATTTACAGATGCACTAGAAGGAGCTGGAGCAGGAGGCTTCAGCAGCATTTTTATAGCTATTGTTTATTTCCGCTGTGATGTAAGTGTTATACTCTAATAATGGTATTATATACTAATATTGTTTTATTTCAAAGTTTTGTTATGAAATGTATTTATTCGTTCCGCTATGAGATTCGTGTTTACTCTGATGTTGTGATGTTTTTCTCCTTCTTCTATTCTAATTTTCTATCTTATCTATTCTCACCCTCTAACTTCTTTCGTTAACTATCAGGTATTTCCGATGCTTAGATAATCGACATTGTGTTTATGTCGATAACCAAGGTCGCGAATTCCCCGGGTCGTTACAATAGACAAGACTGCTTTTAGGACTCCGGATGGTTTCTTTAAATGGCTAGTTATGCCTTTTGGGCTGACGAATGCACCTGCCTATTTTGTCGATCTAATGATTATGGTGTTTCGGGAGTTTCTAAATAAATTTGTCGTAGTTTTTGTTGATGATATTTTGATCTTCTCCAAAAGCAAAGAAGAGCATGCCCAACATTTAGGAGAAGTTTTGAAAACTCTCCATGTGCATCAGCTTAAGACAAAGTTCTCCAAATGCCATTTCTGGAGAAAAGAGGTGATATTCTTAGGGCATGTGGTCTCCAAAGAAGGGATAGCTCTAGATCCCACAAAGGTAGTTGCAGTACATGACTGCCAAATTCCAAAAAATGCAACAGAGGTGAGAAGCTTTTTTAGATTAGCAGGTTATTACTGGAAGTTCATTAAGGACTTCACAAAGATATCAACCCCTCTCGCCAGGCTGACGAAGAAGAACTTAGCATTTTCATGGGATATAGATTGTGATGTTGCTTTCCAATGACTGAAGAGGGCTCTGACAACAGCCCCAGTCTTGACCTTGTCTGATGGATGTAAAGTGTTTACCGTTTACACTGATGCATGTGGTACAGGGCTTGGTACGGTTCTGATGCAAGAAGGAAAGGTAGTGTGTTATGGGGTAGACACTTGAGAGGTCATGAGAAGAACTACCCCACCCATGATCTAGAACTTGTGGCCATAGTATTTGCGCTAAAGACGTGGCGTCATTATTTACTTGGAGAGAAGTTCGAGTTATACACTGATCATAAATCTCTTAGGTATCTGTTCTCACAGAAGGATCTTAATTTAAGGAAACAAAGGTGGATGGAGTTCTTAGCTTCATATTATTTTGAAATCTCTTATACCCCTGGCAAGGGTAATGTGGTGGCTGATGCACTAAGTAGGCAGAGGATGGCCTTAGGTCCTCTGTTTGTGGAGTGTAAGAGCTTGGAGTTCATATCAACCTTTGAATTTAGACTCTCCATCGAGATTTTGCCTGATTTGTTTGCATTGCTAGAAATATGACCAAATCTTATGGATCAGATAGGAGCCTCGCAGCAAGGTGACCCGCAGATTTTAGACATCATGGATAAGCTCAGAAAAGGGGAGACTTCTAGTCACCTCAATCGATATACCATAGACAAAAAGGGTGGTTGCTACGAGATGGAAGGCTTTGTGTTCCTCAAACTGGAAGTTTGATAAAATCAGTCCTAGAAGAATCCCACCATTCAAAAATGACTATTCATCCAGGCAGTGACAAGATGTGTAGAGACATAAAAAGGGGTTTCTTTTGAGCTGAGATGAAAAAAGATGTGGTAGATTTTGTTTCTCAATGTTTAGCTTGCCAGCAAGTTAAAGCTGAGCAAAAGAAGCCCGGTTGTTTACTTCATCCCTTGGAAGTTCCGCAATGGAAATGGGAGAGTGTCTCTATGGATTTCATAGATGGTTTGCCTAGATCAAAGAAAGGAAATACCAGTATCTGTGTTGTGGTAGATAGACTCACAAAGAGCACTCACTTTATTCCAGTTAAGAGTAAGAGGACGACATCATGGTTGGCAGCAATCTATGTCCGAGAGATATTTCATCTTCATAGAGTACCTTCCAACATCGTGAGCTATCGTGACCCCATCTTCACAAGTGAATTTTGGAGAAGCTTGCAAGAAGCATTAGGTACACAGTTGTGTTTGAGCACCATTTAGCATCCTCCTATCGATGGGCAGACGGAGAGGGTAAACAGAATTCTTGAAGATCTTTTAAGGCCGTGTGTCCTAGACTTCGGAGGGACTTAGGAAGAGCATCTTCCTTTAGTAGAGTTTGCCTATAACAATAGTTATAAAGCTAGCATCGGTACGACACCTATTTACACCAAAAATGGTCTAAACACCCAAGGTACTAAAACTGTACTTCACCAACTTGGTAAGAAATAAATGGAACCGTGTTTAATCAGCAATTGAAAACGAAGAATGCGAGAAAAGGTAAAGTAGAGACGAGATTTATAGTGGTTCAGCCGTTATCTTGGCCTATGTCCACTATGAAGGTGTTTTTCAGTCTTATAATGAGGATTACAAAATACATCAATTCTCTCTTTCCATACATTTCTATATTCACTCAATATATCCTCATTTATATATTTCAATTTTGGAATTATACAAGAGAATGGTAGAATTTGAGGAGAAGAAGGATGGATGAATAATTGAGAAGTAGGATGTCTTCGTTTTCCTTGATCACAAGATTGTTCTTGACGCCATGGACGAATCAGTGGTTGAGGCAAGAATTTAGCAGCAATTTGTGGTTTCAAAGATTGGCTCCCCTTTATGTTGGCAGCCATGGTGTATTTATAGGTGAGCTTCCCCTTGGAAATGATCTGAAATCCGTTTATGCGGGCTATGGACCGCTCATCCTATTAATTACAATCATGCCATCGGCTTGCTGTGGCCAGCTGTCCAGAACTGTATTTGGTTGTCATGCGCGAGTGACTCAATAGAGCGAGCGTCTTAAGTAGTTGAGCGGGTCTATAGGAGAGGGCATCCCTGTGAGAATGAATGCTTTAGGAAATTTTATATGAGTAGAACGTGGGATTGGAATCGACCCTCCTTTGTTCCTTGCACGACCATCCATATTGGTTCAAGGGCGCTCGACTTTTTGCTGCCTTTGTACAATGTCGTTTGTCCCTACGGCTACGCTATGAGGCCGCTTTCATCTATGTTGAATGGGCGACTTGCTTTGTTTCGGTGTTTGAGCGGCTTTGTCCCAATATGAATGACCGGCCTTGGCTTCCGCACCTGAATCACGATTCGTGCCTAACTGTGGTTGGAGACATAGTTACATAAGATGTTGCAAGCGCTTGTATTGCAGTTCCATCTCAGGCTTGGTCTTTTGATGTGAAATCAGTGAGAGACTTTACAGGATATACGATCTCTTTCTTTTCTGGGCCGCACTTCTCATTACATATCGTGCCATCATCCTCGGTCGTACTGGTTGACTTGTCTTGGGTTTGATATTAGGCCATTTAAGTGCCTTGGATAATATTGCGCACGATTGACCCTGATGATATTCGTTCTGTATCCTTTACTCAATGTGCATATGGATTTTTTAGGGATTAACATTTGCCCCCTCGAAGTCCGTGATTTCCTTTAGTAAGGAATTACTGGCTTCGACATGTTTGATCGCACATTGTTTGGTAGATTTGTCGAGGGGTCGGTCGTACAAAAATTTGGGATTGTTTCATTGTAGTGGATTGGTATTGTCTCTTTCTATGAGCGAGAGGCTTGATGTATCCTCTTTTTTTGGTTATTGTGAGAACAGTCGAATTTCTGGATGCCAGCTGGAGCTTGATGAGATGCTTTTTGTGTAATCGGGCACAAAGCTGACATGGTGAGAATGCCTTGGATTGATTAAGTTCAACGTCCTACAAAATAGGCGCCCTCACAGATAGCATGCGTTTTTCAAATTTTGGATATTTCGAAAATTGCTTGTCTTTGGACATTTGGCGGGATATTTCCCGGGTACGTTGAACCGGATCACCAGATTTTAATTGAGCTGTCATATCGTTAAAAAGGGGCTTCTAGTCCTCTTAAATATTGTCTCCTCATTTTCCCGCTTTTATATTTTTCCAATAAACTTATTTCAATGGCGATTTCATTGTAGAAGACCTCGCTGTTGCTTCTTGAAGCCTTGATTTCCTTTTCTCAATTTATCGTCTTGCCCGACCCTCTTTTGGTTGACGGTTTTCCCCAGCTTTGTTTCCAGCTATAACGCTTTTTTCTTCAAATTGGATTCCGCTTGTAAGTGAATTTCTTTCCTTTTTCCGCTGATTGTGGGTTATTTCTCTTTGTTTTGTAAAAAAGGATTCTCAATTGGCAACGTCGAGTTGCTGGAACACATGGTTGTGATGTTTGAGAAGTGTTGATTTGACTTGGTATGTACTTGGATTTCACGCAGAATCCTCTGGCGGTTCTGACTTATGTGATAAACTTTAGCCTTTTTTATGATGGAAAGTCATTTACCGAAATGCTTATGAAACGACATTTCCTAATTCATCATGCCTTTTTCGAATGTTTAATGGAAGACTTATATCATAGCGATACTTCTGCTCTTCCCTTCTCACTATTCTTTTGGCAGGTGCGACTAACAGTCATGACCAACTAAATCAAAGCCTGCGTTTCTTATATTTCTGAATTTATAACCCTTCCTTTATGTGATTATATTATCAGTAAATTCTTTTTATCGAATAAGGCTGATGATCTGATTTGGAAGGTGTATCTGTCCAGATTTGCCTCCTTTTGATAACTAGCGACTCAATTCGTAATTTCTCTTTAAACATACTTATCTGTGCTGACATGTAACTAACTGCTAATTCATCTTAATCCCAGTTAACTCATCGTGTCTGGGGAACGAGAGGGTCTGGATCGGGCAATTGAGGCTGCCCTGGCTACTGGTTCTGATTTGATTGTTAGCCAGATTCATCCTCAACCCCTCTTTTTTGATAGGGTGGCGACCGGTTGCCGTAAATCGATGCTTTCTTTTGATCAGTATTTACAAATGTGCAATCGCTTTAGGTTTTCAAAAGATGAAGCCAGATTTCCCAGAAAGGGAGATGGCCGATTTTCCGCCCTCTGGGTATGTAACGATCAATTATCACATGCTGTCTAGCGGGATGATTCCCCCTTTAATCCTTACCTAGAGTCCATTTTGCGGCAACTGTCCATTGCCTCATATCAGTTGCATACTAGTGGATATCAAATTTTGCTTTGGCCATACATACTTTTCATGAAAGTCCGACGAAAGGAACCCACGTTTGCGGATATTTATTCTTTATATACTAGTAAGAGGAGAGAGGTAGACGGTCCTTCTTTCTTTTTTATGGAAAGTATGCATGATAGAATTATCACTAGTCTGAAGGATGGTGCTAAGGGTTTCCCGGATCAATATTTCTTTTTCCGATGTCCTTGTAAATTCTACGGACGATGGGAAGAAGGAGCTAATTACACCTTTGCTCTTATAGTTCTTTACTCCTTTTCTCTTTCTCATCTGGCTTCTCTTTGATTCTTGTAGTGGTTCCTTCTGTTGTGGGTCTTACTTTAGATCAAGCCCTCCTTAATTCTTTAATTTCTATTGACAAGAGAGAAAGGAGCAGAGAGGTGTTGCTTTCAGAGGGAAACCTCCATAAGTACCAGCTAATTCATTCTTTACGATCTGTTGAAAAGACTTTGGTTCACTCTCAATGTTCTGCTGGTAAGCCTTTTAAAATGAAACGTTTAATCCCTGATGTAAGTGGTCTACCTTCGTCGTTGATTACCGAAGGGGGTGACATAAGAGTCGATGAGAATGCACATGGTTCGAGGGTCGATGTAATTTCTGGAACGACCGCCGAAAGTTCTGTTTGTCCTGTTACTCAAGCGGAAGGTTCCTAAGGGACTTTTGGAGGACTAAGGTATTTGGACTCTGCCAAATACTTGAGCCAGGGTGATATTTTGATGTCTAACCCCATTGTATCTGACATGGGAAGAATCAGAGGGCTTGCTCAGCGTCCTTAGAAAGCTTCTGCCTTCATAACTTCCTCTGGAACCGTTTTTGATATCATCTTACTTGTGGCAGAATTTCCCATAATCTGATAATCTCTAAACGCTTGCTGGACTCATGTTTTATTTTTCAGGTGTAAATGTGAACTATTCGTTATCTGACAGCTTTTGTCAACAAGCCGATCTCACTAATCCACAAAGCCTCTTACCGTCTCTCCTTTCCTGTTATTTGAGGCACCCCCAACTGTCTTCAAGTTCTAAGGTATAACACACCTTTGAACTTCCAATGGTCGATTCGTCAAGTCGTGGGGGACTTGATCAGGCTAAGGTGCTCGCATCGGTTGAATCTTCTACAAGATCTATTGTTCCAACCCCTGCTCAGGTTCAAATAATACGTGATCTTCCACCTTATAGGATTCTTCCCGAAAATCCAACGCTTAAGGATTGCTTTAGCGGTTGGGACTTAAGGGGAATGCATTTTGACCTGGATTTACATCCCAATGATAGACGAGAAGCTATGAAAATTTTAGATGCCATAAAAAGTAGCATGACCAATCAGCTTAGTATTGTTAAGAATCAATTTGAGACATAAATGAATCTGGCCATGAAGGATGTTGATAAGCTACTGGAACATTGGGTCAAATTTGGTTATGAATTCCAGAAATTGAATGATCGACACCTTGACCATATTGAAACCTTAGAAAACGACAAAGTTGGCCTGATCCACTTGATTAGATCCCAAGAATCTGAGATTTCTTCTTTAAAGAACGGAAGCGTTAAAGTGAAAAGCTTAGAGGCCAGAAATGTCGAGCTTAGGAAGGAGCTGGAGGGTGTGCGAGCGCACCTTTTAGAAGCTCAGTCTGCTCAAGAACTTGCTGAGCGCCATTTGGCCTTAGAAAAGCAGGTTTGAATTTCTCTAAACCAGGAAAACATGGCTATCGAAGGCAGAATTGCTTTACAGGACGAAACCCTTAGTGCCTCTGAAGAGGATAACATCAGGTTGCTTAGAGATCTTGATGAAGCCAGAATCGAGACTGACAATACTTTGTTTCAATCCTATGTTTGCAACATCATGAATTGTGGAAGTATAAGTTATTTGAACAAGGATTTTCCACGAACTCTGGCTCATGTTTGGGAACAAGTACTTTCATATTCCGGTAAGGTCGATGACAAATTCATTCAAGGACGACTTTTAGGAGAAGAAGACCGCAAGGCTCTGTTTGAAGGTAGGAGGATATTGGCGAACGAGCGAGCTCAATCGTTTAGGAAGGAATGTTCAGATGCTACCATCCCTTGTGCCCTACCTGATTCCGTCAGAACTGATATTTCGAGCTCTCCTATTCCCCCCTCGCAGATTGTTCTGCCTTAGATGTTGCAAGAACTCAACCCATCATCGAGTATCCACCTCAAGAGAATGTTGTTCCACAGTGCGCGAGTCGTGGCAATACTTCTTTTGACGTGAATGACCACAGGGCTGATGTTGTATACCAAGAAATTTCAGGTAAAATTGATACCAATCTACCCCGGATTTGGATTCCCTTATTTCTTCACCTGGGATTGCTGAGTTTAGCACTTGTTATTCGTTTACATCAGGTGTGCTTTCACCACCTTCATCTATTTATGGCACTACTGCTCTGCCGCCGTTGATTCCGTCCTAATATCTACCAGCACTAACCCCCTTATCACACCTTCATCAGATGACCCAACTTTACTAGGTGTGTCCGATCCGGAAGATGAGGATGAGATTTGGAATACCAAGGTTGTGTCCACCCTGAAACGCAAAAGAAAGCAAACTGGTTAATAGTCTAAGATCATAATCTTTTTTCCTTCGATGGCTCTTTTGTATAGATAGATCAGAAAATGCCTGAACAATTGGTTCATCCTCCTTTGTATAAGAAATAGCATTTGTGACTTTTATGGTCTGATTCCAGCCTATTTTCTTTTACTTGTTACATACTTAGATCGGCTGTTTGTGCGAGTGCCGGGCCTCGCTTAATATTTTATGTTTTCGTACTTACGTTTGTATCGTTTAGGTACTATCATAGTTTTATTACTTTCATTCTTATGAGTGGTCTCACTTTTAGTTTGTTGTTCGCGTGAATCTTATCATTCGAACAGTTCTTGCAATGAGGTTGTAACTAGTCTGTGGTATGTTTTGAGCGGGCATTGGTAATTTTTTACATAATGGTGATGTCCCTATACCAAAGCCCTTTTTAGTTTCATAGATTCTGTTAATTTGAATCATGATTTCATTTGATCAACTCATGATTTTTTTTAAAAACAACGCGTGGTTATTATGTGTTTTCTTTTGGGTGCCCCCATGGGAGGTCTTGGGTTTCAATTTCGACCCTAGTTCGGCCTTGTTAGTCCTGATTTTTCTAGGACTGAAAGACCTTATTGGATACCCCCATACGGCTAGGATTTTTGATTACCCCCTTTCGGCTAGGATTTCTGATTACCCCCTTTCGGTTAGGATTTCTAATTTGCGCTGGTCCTTCCAACATGTTTTGTCGGTCCTTTCGACACTAGGGCTGATGTTTCCAGCCTAGGTATTTATCCGCGGGATATTTTTATCCTTTCCCTCGTACCTTTTTTTGAAGCCTGATGTTAGTTTCTCCAGCAAATGCTTGCTTAGGGATGTTCCACCTTTTGGCTTGTTGTTTGTCTTAGAACAGCATGTCTTGTTGAGGTGATGTGCTTATACATCCAATTTGATTTGCATGTTTTTTTGATGCTTTCAAGCCGTTTTGCTTAAGATGTGCTTTGAGAATTTTCCTTTTGCGATTAGGATGGGTATGATTAATTGCTTCTATCATGCCTACATTCGATAAATCAGTTTTTAGCGTGAAGTGATCAGTAAGGTACTCAGATAAGCACATAGTAATTTCCTTTGTACACGACACTTATAAGTAATTCATTGTCAAACATGAATATAGCAAGTGGCAAAACAAAGTAAAATGACTACTATTACTTAAGTAAACAGAATAAAAAATGGAGTAATAAAGCGGAGTCATGGGAACTTTAGCTCAAAATTCTATGATCAGGACACCGGTTACTGATCCGTAGCCAAGCACTAGTTCCGAGCTAGTTTAGGCCTTTTCCTCGGAGAGTTTGCTTCCCCTTGTTTGCAGAGCAATAGGACAATGGACTTGCAGTTGCAAATGGTTCTCCCTGACTAGACCCTCAATTAACGATTTCAAGTGTCTACACTCATTAGTGTTGTGTCCTGGTTGGTCATGGAATTGATAGAACCTTCCTGATTTTATGGTAGCATCTCTGACTTGCATCTGTTCTAGGGCTCGATATTCTACAGTATTCTTAGTTGCCCTGAAGATATTATCTATGGTGTCGTTGAGGGAGGTGAATTTAGAATTCTTAAAAAAGCGCGGTTTCTTCTATGCTGCTTGGCTCCACCCCTTGCACCTAAGATATACTTCGCTTTTCATTTCGATCCGTGGAACGAACTCTATTCTCCTTGCCAGGTCTTTGCCAGGGCCCATAATCATGAAATGCAGTTTTCGGAGTGGAACTTTCTCGTTCAGTAGAAAATTCTATTTCGCTTGCATGACTTGTTCGAGCGAATGGAGAGTCAGCGACGCTTGGTGTGGCTTTTGTGACAGAGGCTTGGATAACGAGCATTGACTTGATATCCTTTATCAATGCGTTGTTTGCAATAGTTATTTGACTCGTTATCCCTGCCATTGCTTCTTCCAACTCTCTCTTGGTTACGGCAGCCTTGACTTTTAACGATTCCCTTTCTTCGAAATGGATGGTAGGCGATGTGGCAGCATCGGAGACGCCATCAATTTTGTCAGCAATTTCCTTTGGCGTGCTCATGATTTCAAGCACAGTGCCCCTCAGAAAATCTTATCGGATCTGAAATGGGGAAAGAAGCAAACATGGCCCCAAGGTGGATGCCAAAATGTTTACACCAAAAGTGGTCTAAACACACAAGGTACTAAAACTGTACTTCACCAATTTGGTAAGAAATAAATGGAATGGTGTTTAATCAACAATTGAAAACGAAAAATGCGAGAAAAGGTAAAGTAGAGACGAGATTTGTAGTGGTTCAGCCGTTATCTAGGCCTACGTCCACTGTGAAGGTGTTTTTCAATCTTATAATGAGGATTACAAATTACATCAATTCTCTCTTTCCATACATCTCTATATTCACTCAATATACCTCATTTATATATTTCAATCTTGGAATTATACAAGAGAATGGTAGAATTTGAGGAGAAGAAGGATGGATGAATGATTGAGAAGGAGGATGTCTTCGTTTTCCTTGATCACAAGATTGTTCTTGATGCCATGGCCGAATCAGTGGTTGAGGATAGAATTTAGCAACACTTTGTGGTTTCAAAGATTGGATCCCCTTTATGTTGGCAGCCATGGTGTATTTATAGGTGAGCTTCCCCTTGGAAATGATCTGAAATCCGTTTATGCGCGCTACAGACCGCTCATCCTATTAATTACAATCATGCCATCAGCTAGCTGTAGCCAGCTGTCCAGAGCTGTATTTGGTTGTCATGCGCGAGTGACTCAATGGAACGAGCATCTTAAGTAGTTGAGTGGGTCCACAGGAGCGGGCGTCCCTATGAGAATGAATGCTTTGGGAAATTTTATAAGAGCAGAACATGGGAGTGGAATCGACCATCCTTTGTTCCTTGCACGACCGACCATCTTGGTTCAAGGGTGCTCGCCTTTTTGCTGCCTTTGTACCGTGCCGTTTGTCCCTACGGCTATGCTATGAGGCCGCTTTCGTCTACGTTGAATGGGAGACTTGCTTTTTTTCGGTGTTTGAGCGGCTTTGTCCCAATATGAACGACCGACTTTGGCTTCCGCACCTGAATCACGATTCGTGCCTAACTTTGGTTGGAGACATAGTTACATAAGATGTTGCAAGCTCTTGTATTGCAGTTCCATCTCAGGCTTGGTCTTTTGATGGGAAATCATTGAGCGACTTTACAGGATATACGATCTCTATCTTTTCTGGGCCGCACTTCTCATTACATATCGTACCATCATCCTTGGTCGTACTTTTTGACTTGACTTGTCTTGGGTTTGATATTTGGCCGTTTAAGTGCCTCGGATAACATTGCGTACGCAGACCCTGATGATGTTCATTCCGTATCCTTTACTCAATGTTCGTATGGATTTTTTAGGGATTAACAGCACCCTTCAAAGCATTGTATGGACGACCCTGTAGATCAACAACTTGGTGGTGGGAATCTACATAAAGGTTATTACTTGGACCAGATATGGTTAGAGAAACATCTGAAAAGATTGACCTTATTCGACGGTGGATGAAGACAGCCCAAGATAGGCAAAAATCCTACGAAGATAAGAGAAGTACTGGCATCGAATTTGAGGTGGGAGACTTAGTTTTTATTAAAGTGTCACCTCTGAGGAATGTTGTAACAACCCGGAAATTCTGAGCCAGTTTAAAATTTTTATTTTGGCAATTTTAGCGAATTTTAATATTTAAAATGAATTATTTTAAATAATATCGACGAGAAATTTATTTTGAATAGATTAGAACGTATATAGTTATATAGATCGTCGTTATAATATAAATAATTATTTTAAATTATAAAAGGAATTGAAAATGGCGTGGTAGTTCGATAATTCGATTTCAAATTTCAAATGAATGTACCGGGTGCAAAATAAACCGGATTTTGGCGAAACCAAAAATAATAGGATCTAATTGAGAATATCTTTCCAACGAATCCGAAAAATTGAAATTTCATAACGAGAATCAAAAGATATGTCCAGTTGAAAATTCTGAATAGTCGTTATGGAATTCAGGCCCTTAAAAATGGAAATTTTGCAAACGACCTTGGATTTCGACGAAACCACTTTTGTTCGATCCGTGATGTCAAGTTATTGCTAGATTCCAAAATTCGTAATTTTTCGAATCAATATGTGAGCGTGGCGAAGGAAAACGCGTTTGACCAGTTTTAGTTGATTTTAATCAACTGGAAAATGGCCATTTTTCAAACGATCTCAGAATTTGACGAAATTAGTTTCGTTAGGATCTTATCGTCAATACGAAGCTAGAAAATATTTTTCTGGGATTTTTCGAGTTAGTATGTGGCCCCGGTAAATTGAAATGTACGTTCAAATTCAATATATAGAGCTATATGTTGATTTTGATGAAAACTGATCGAAACGATCGAATCAGCCTGCGATACATATCCCATTATGTTCGGAATGGGGGTAATTAGCTATGGACGACAGGCGGTGGGTCTTGTTTCGAGGTCGAAAATAAAAGTTGCTTTTTGGAATAAAATAAAATAAAACCTCTCTCTCCTCTACCCCTTACATCCTCTCAGCCCCCCCCCCCGTCAGTTCGTTTTCAATCGAAGAAAAGAAAAAAAGAAACGAAGAAGAGGGAGGAGCCGCCGCTCCTCCCAGCAGCGCCGCCGCACGCCGCCACCAGGGCGGAGCCCCCTCTCCTCCTCGTCCTCCGTTCTCCTCTTTTCCCCTCCTCTCGAAGCCGTCTCGAGCCCAAACCCAGCACCCCACAACCCACCGCAACAACCACCACCCCCCGCCATGCCTTCGACCTCCTTTGCGCCCTAGCAGCCCCCTCCGATCCCACTTCTTCCCCATTCGCTGTAAGCTTCTATCTTTCTTTTATTTATTTGCTTATTTTGTTTTGTTTTAATTTATTTTAAATACTTTGTTAGTTTAATCCATTTAAAAATCTGATTTTTAGCACGTAGGAAAGATGAGATCTTTATCATAGAAAATATGAGAAAGTTAAATTTTTATTTAGATAAGAAGATTTTCAGTTGATAAAAGTAGTGATTTTTACCTTAACAAAGTAGCGATTTTTATTATAACAAAGAAGCGATTTATAATGCAAAAAGATTGAATTTTTCCCATATGAACATTAGTGAAAAGATTTGATCTTTATATTTGAAAAGGCGAAATCTTTATATTTGGAAAGATTTGATCTTTATATTTGAAAAGGAGAAATCTTTATATTTGAAAAGATTTGATCTTTATATTTGAAAAGGCGAAATTTTTATATAAAGAATAGTGTGATAAAAATAGAATTTTTATCTATATAGTAGCAGTGTAAAAATAGAATTTTTATCATATATATAGCAATGTAAAAATATGATTTTGATCATTAGAATAGTTAAGGAAAAATATGATTTTTAAATTGAAAGTGAACAAATAAAAATGTGATTTTTATTTTAAAGACAGCAGTATAAAAATGTGATTTTTATTTATGTAGTGACTTCGGACGATGAAATTGACAAAAGGCGAGCACGACGAAGATTTCTACATATGAAGAGTCGTGGCGTTTGGTTTAGCTAGTCGGTGAGAACTTCTCACTTTAAATCTTCTTTTCTAGTTATAATATATACTAGGATGTAGACGGTGTTTAGTAGCACCCAGCACCCGTCGTCCACAGACCATGAATGGCTTGTATGTTTGATTGTTTGTTGTGGTGAAAATTTTATTGTGTGTTGTGAGATGAAATAAAATATTTATATAGTTAAAAATATTTTATCGTTAAAAATATGATTTTTAATGGGTATGTGAATAAATAAAAATCTGTGTTTGTTGATTTGAAACCTCACACGGGTATTGGGATAAGATACGACATACACTAATCCCAATAATTAGTTGTATGTCGATCGATTGATTAACAGGCTGTTATAAGCGTTAGATATATATATATTTCATGCTTATACAGTGTAGCGCACTTTGGATGATGGTTGATTATTTGCCAGTGCTATTATATACATGTGTTGTGTAGAATCCATATAAGTAACATTATATGGTAATTGATTGGGCCTCATTTCAATTGGGAAAATAAAGAATAGAATAAAATAAAGATTTATGTGTTGTGTAGAATATATAATCATGTGTTGAAAATAATCGTGTGTTGAAAATTATCATGTGTTGAAAGAAATATTTTAACAATAAAATTTACATCTTTATCATATTTAAAGTTAGAAACTAACTGGAAAATAGATAAGATGAGTGGTTTCCTGAGTATTGATCTGATATTGGTTTTGGCCTTCAGGGTTAATACTTAGGGAATCGTTCTCTTACTACTTTACAATTGGAGTCTGATTAAAAATCAAACGATAGATACCATAATTTTATAAAATATATTAAATAACAAAAATAGTCATGTGTTGATAGTGCTCATGTGTTGAGATTAGTCATGTGTTGAAAGAAATATATATTCATTTGTTAAATAGAATAACGAATTTATTGAAATATATAAAGCCGTGTTGATTAGAGTTGCGCTATTTTGACGTGAACGATATTTATATCGATTATATTCGTTTTTATAATGAATAGAGAAAAGGTAATGATTTCAAAATATAACGTTTTGAAAATATTATCATTTATATAGTAATGATAGGAAATATTCAATTTTGATTTGAAATTGAATCTTGAGTTGAAATGGTTTTGAAAACGAATTTAAAACGATTTATAAAATACGTTTTAAAAGGAAATCGATGAAATATACATAATATATATATATATCTTATATAATGGCCGAATAGAACGCGCCGCGCCGCGACAGTTCGTGAATTTCGACCATTGACTTCGAATGGACATTACGGGAGATCCGACCGTCGGATTCTCCTAAAACCGGAACCGTTGGGTTCGTATCGAAAAGAGCTTTCCAATGAATATTAGATTTGAAATCTAATGGTTGGATTTGGAATTATGTCCAAATCAAATTTGGAAAAGGTCGTTGTAAGTGCAGTTCGATGGCCGTTGATGGAAATCGACCGTACGGGTAAAATTATTGAAAATATTAATAATTTGTGTAAAATCATAATATATGAATTGGAAAGAACTGGGATGAAAAACTCCATATTTGAAAAGATAAAAATAGATTTTTATCGAAATGAACTAGTTTTGAACTAGAATTAAAATCAATTTATTTTTGAAATAAATAAATTGAATTTGAAAATAACCAGAATTTCCAATATATATAAAGTGGAAATGGATTTGAATCGAAATTGCCTTCGGAATATTTCGATGTCGGATTCCGTGATTTTACAGATATTGTTATGGGAATTTGAAAGATATATTAATATCGTTATTTCCAATACGATATTTGTTGGTTTCAGAATTTGATATTGAATATAAGCCGGTATATTTTCTATTCAGAGCCTTGTATTTAATATCAAATGTGATTAGGGTTTATCGTGAATTGTGTTTTAGGTGACATTGGTTCTTTAACCCAGTTAAAGACAGGATATTGATTTTTGGGAAAATTAAAACTAAGTGGAGTTTTAATGAATCGTTAATTAGATTGAAAGTGAATTGCTAATTTAAATTATCAAATCTGAAGGGTGACCGAGATTGGAGTACCACCAGTTTTGCTCTAAAGCGATAGTTAAATCTTTAATTAGATTTGAACGTGAAATGGTAATTAATTTTACCGATAACACCGTGGTGTTAGATATGGAGTATTACCAGTTTTTCTCCATGGGATGAATAAGTTGGGATTGGGAAATAAAATAAATAATTACTTCGGTGTGGTTCGCTAATCCCGACTAGTTTGGAAAACCATAAAATGGTTTGAAATGATATCCAGAGGAAGATTAAAGAATAAATTTAGAAGAATTTATCTTTGATAAAATTAATGGGAACCTTTCCCTAAGAATGTGAAAATTTGAATAAAAGAATATTCTGAATTGGAATGAGGCGTATGTTGTGTTTGTGTAACATTTGTCTATTATATACGTGGGTTATTCGGAAAGGCCGGGTTTATACCCATTCTGAATAACCGATTCGACGATAAGTCGAAGATGAAGACGGTGGTTGAAGACCGGAAGTCTTCACATCGTTTGGGTGATTACTGATGATCTTGATTGGGCTGTACACCCAAGAGAAGGGAATCAGTTGGTGATTGTCCAGACGTACTTGGAGATGGATGGATATGCGAGGAAAGTGCCTCCGGTTTCGTTCAGACCCAGAACGAACTTGTAAATGGACTGTGTGTCTGACATTGGATTTTATTCTGTGTTGATTGATCTCTATTAAATATACATCTGTTTGGAGGCGGAGAATTTATTCTCTTGCTTAACGCCCTTCTCTGAGACGTACGAGCTCAGAGGTTGTATATCGATGGACATCAGTCGCATGGAGTGAATTGCCTGTGTGGCACGCCTAAGTGGCAAATAATCAAGGCTTCTGTTGAAAAGCAAAGTCTTGTGGTTGATGATCAAAGCACAGCCTGTGTGGCATAGCTTTGTGTATAGCGTGAATTCGCGAGCCTCACACCTCGGTATGAGTCAAAAACGGGATACAAACCGTTGGGAGAACACGAGGTTTCTTTCTAGCTAGTGGTGGTGTCAATGCTTAAACTGACTGATATTTATATATACTTTTCACCTGTGTGGTTGTTGGAATGCGAGGCACCTCGGATATAGGTCTGTTAGGACCGGGAAACGTGTGTTCAGGAATTGCCAATCCTCCAAAGTTAGGTGAGGACCGGCCCAACCGATTCCAAAGATCATAGTGGGGTCCTGAGACATTTGCTAGAGTGTCTCGAACGGAGAGGAGCTTGCCCCTTGCCTCGACTCATGATGGAAATCCCATTTCCAATACGTGATATTGCGGTTTTATTTGTAGAACCTAGTATGGCGACATAGTGGTATGGGTCATTAATGCCGTCTATGATTGATATTTATGATTGAAATTGTTTTGACACTATACACTTATAATAGTATCAAATAATGTGTTTTTAACGTATCAAGCATGCTTTGGCTATTATAAGGTAAAAACCCTATCCTCCGGCTTGCGTTGCATTGTGTGATGGGACCTGGGTCTTATAATAGCTTCATTTTTTTTATTTAGCATTGCGCTGTTTGTTTTATGCACAGGTATTCTTGGGAGGAAACCCGTTCTGTGTTATACGGCGTGATCCCTTGATTTACCGAACTTTGAAAATAAAGATTAATAACTGTTTTAGTTCTCACACCAGTCACATGACTGACCTGGAGTTTATTGTTTTAACCTAAACTCTGGGTGCCCTTATTTTCGACACGGGCAGCTAGTAGTTTTGGTTTTGCAGATTTATATTCACAGGATCCTGATTTACAACTGGAACGATGCTCGGAAAGCTCTGTATCCGTGTATTACTTTCAGTTGTGTTTTGTATTTTTTTTCCGCTGCGATGTATTTAAATGTAATTTATTGTAATCTCTGATATTTATCGAATGTGTAATATTTATTCGTACTTTGTATATTCTTGTATTCTGATGGAATTGTTGTAATAAACAATGAAATGTTCTTCTATTTGCATTCCGATGTGTGTTGTTCTCAAGGCAATCCGGGCTTTCCTTACCGGGAAGTTCGGGTCGCTGCAGAGTGGTATTAGAGCTTTGGTTTACAGTGCTCGGGAACAAGACACATTAGGATCGAACGAAATAATTCATCAGATATTGGATTAGTATTATCCAATTAGAATAACTCGTTAGAGATAGGATCCGTAGTATCCTAGAACGAGTGTGAAGAGTATATTTTTAAAATGAAAACAATTTTGTTTTGAAATTTAAATCGTTTTATACGTATTTGAATATTTATTTATATTGAATTTGGACAATCCAATATATAAAGATTTTGCATATACGCATCATGAATGTATATTCAGAGTTTTAATATACTGGATAGACATAGAATCATACTCTAGTCGCCCGGAGATGGTATTGATGATTGTCATGACATCATCAGTATTTATGTTCGTGTTTCGAAGGTGTGATTTCTATATATTTCCATTAGACTGGTGTGAGAACCAAAATATAGGTAGAATACATTGTTGTGAATTGGCATCAAAAATGTGATTTTTGTATATATATCAAAATTATGAATTTGAAACGTTAATTCACTAATTGATTGATGTTTGTGTTGTTTGTTTATTTGTTTGATAATTTTGAACCATTATGCCTAATTGCATCAAATGTTGAATTGTATCGAAAATTATTTGCAATTGCATGCATGTACATATATATGTGTGAACAGGTCATAGCAAGGAGGCTAGAGCAGAGAAATAAAATTGTTTGCCCAATAAATAGGTACATGTTTAACATAATTTACTGTTTTGTTTGGGTGATGATGATTTTATGAGCCGATTGGCTAGCCGCTTGGCTTTTTCTTTTTCTTTTTGATTGAAGAAGGCCATGGGAGGCTATATAAAATATCCCGAAGTCCCCGGTGCAGGGGAGGTTATGGCGAAATTTTTCGAAAATTTAGGGTGTTAGCCAATTTTTTGAAAAATTTGAAAAGTCCTTAGAAACTGAAAAGTTGAAGAACGTAAGCCGTAAAGAAAATAATGGAAGTTGACTTGATTAGTTAAACAACTTTAGGCTTCGTTCCTTTTCGGGGACTTAAAGTTTTAAGTGGGGGAGATTGTAACAACCCGGAAATTCTGAGCCAGTTTAAAAATTTTATTTTGGCAATTTTAGCGAATTTTGAATATTTAAAATGAATTATTTTAAATAATATCGACGAGAAATTTATTTTGAATAGATTAGAACGTATATAGTTATATAGATCATCGTTAGAATATAAATAATTATTTTAAATTATAAAAAGAATTGAAAATGGCGTGGTAGTTCGATAATTCGATTTCAAATTTCAAATGAATGTACCAGGTGCAAAATAAACCGGATTTTGGCAAAACCAAAAATAATAGGATCTAATGGAGAATATCTTTCCAACGAATCCGAAAAATTGAAATTTCATAACGGGAATCAAAAGATATGTCCAGTTGAAAATTCTGAATAGTCGCTATGGAATTCAGGCCCTTAAAAATGGAAATTTTGCAAACGACCTCGGATTTCGAAGAAACCACTTTTGTTGGATCCGTGATGTCAAGTTATTGCTAGATTCCAAAATTCATAATTTTTCGAATCAATATGTGAGCGTGGCGAAGGAAAACGCGTTTGACCAGTTTCAGTTGATTTTAATCGACTGGAAAATGGCCATTTTTCAAACGATCTCAGAATTTGACGAAAATATTTTCGTTAGGATCGTATCGTCAATACGAAGCTAGAAAATATTTTTCTTGGATTTTTTGAGTTAGTATGTGGCCCTGGTAAATTGAAATGTACGTTCAAATTCAATATATAGAGTTATATGTTGATTTTGACGAAAACTGATCAAAACGATCGAATCAGCCTGCGATACATATCCCATTGTGTTCGGAATGGGGGGTAATTAGCTATGGATGATAGGAGGTGGGTCTTGTTTCGAGGTCGAAAATAAAAGTTTCTTTTTGGAATAAAATAAAATAAAATAAAATAAAACCTCTCTCTCCTCTACCCCTTACATCCTCTCAGACCCCCCCCCCACCCGTCAGTTCGTTTTCAATCGAAGAAAAGAAAAAAAAGGAACGAAGAAGGGGGAGGAGCCGCTGCTCCTCAAAGCAGCGCCGCCGCGCGCCGCCTCCAGGGCGGAGCCCCCTCTCCTCCTCGTCCTCCGTTCTCCTCTTTTCCCCTCCTCTCGAAGCCGTCGCGAGCCCAAACCCAGCACCCCACAGCCCACCGCAACCACCACCACCCCCCGCCACGCCTCCGACCTCCTTTGCGCCCTAGCAGCCCTCTCCGATCCCTCTTCTTCCCCATTCGCTGTAAGCTTCTATCTTTCTTTTATTTATTTGCTTATTTTGTTTTGTTTTAATTTATTTTAAATACTTTATTAGTTTAATCCATTTAAAAATCTGATTTTTAGCACGTAGGAAAGATGAGATCTTTTTCATAGAAAATATGAGAAAGTTAAATTTTTATTTAGATAAGAAGATTTTCAGTTGATAAAAGTAGTGATTTTTACCTTAACAAAGTAGCAATTTTTATTATAACAAAGAAGCGATTTATAATGCAAAAAGATTGAATTTTTCCTATATGAACATTAGTGAAAAGATTTGATCTTTATATTTGAAAAGGCGAAATCTTTATATTTGGAAAGATTTGATCTTTATATTTGAAAAGGCGAAATCTTTATATTTGAAAAGATTTAATCTTTATATTTGAAAAGGCGTAATTTTTATATAAAGAATAGCGTGATAAAAATAGAATTTTTATCTATATAGTAGCAGTGTAAAAATAGAATTTTTATCATATATATATATATAGCAAAATAAAAATACGATTTTGATAAATAGAATAGTTAAGGAAAAATATGATTTTTAAATTGAAAGGGAACAAATAAAAATGTGATTTTTATTTTAAAGACATCAGTATAAAAATGTGATTTTTATATATGTAGTGGCTTCGGACGATGAAATTGACAAAAGGCGAGCACGACGAAGATTTCTACATATGAAGAGTCGTGGCGTTTGGTTTAGCTAGTCGGTGAGAACTTCTCACTTTAAATCTTCTTTTCTAGTTATAATATATACTAGGATGCAGACGGTGTTTAGTAGCACCCGGCACCCGTCGTCCACAGACCATGAATGGCTTGTATGTTTGATTGTTTTTTTGTGGTGAAAATTTTATTGTGTGTTGTGAGATGAAATAAAATATTTATATAGTTAAAAATATTTTGTCGTTAAAAATATAATTTTTAACCGATATGTGAATAAATAAAAATCTGTGTTTGTTGATTTGAAACCCCACACGGGTATTGGGATAAGATACGGCATACACTAATCCCAATAATTAGTTGTATGTCGATCGATTGATTGACAGGCTGTTATATGCGTTAGATATCTATATTTGATGCTTATACAGTGTAGTGCACTTTGGATGATGGTTGATTATTTGCCAGTGCTATTATATACATGTGTTGTGTAGAATCCATATAAGTAACATTATATGGTAATTGATTGGGCCTCATTTCAATTAGGAAAATAAAGAATAGAAAAAAAAATAAAGATTCATGTGTTGAATAGAATATATAATCATGTGTTGAAAATAATCGTGTGTTGAAAATTATCATGTGTTGAAAGAAATATTTTAACAATAAAATTTACATCTTTATCATATTTAAAGTTAGAAACTAACTGGAAAATAGATAAGATGAGTGGTTTCTTGAATATTGATCTGATATTGGTTTCGGCCTTCGGGGTTAATACTTAGGGAATCATTCTCTTACTACTTTACAGTTGGAGTCTGATTAAAAATCAAACGATAGATACCATAATTTTATTAAATATATTAAATAACAAAAATAGTCATGCGTTGACAGTGCTCATGTGTTGAGATTAGTCATGTATTGAAAGAAATATATATTCATTTGTTAAATAGAATAACGAATTTATTGAAATATATAAAGCCGTGTTGATTAGAGTTGCGCTATTTTTGACGTGAACGATATTTATATCGATTATATTTGTTTTTATAATGAATAGAGAAAAGGTAATGATTTCAAAATATAACGCTTTGAAAATATTATCATTTATATAGTAATGATAAGAAATATTCAATTTTGATTTGAAATTGAATATAGAGTTGAAATGGTTTTGAAAACGAATTTAAAACGATTTATAAAATACGTTTTAAAAGGAAATCGACGAAATATATATAATATATACATATATATTATATATATAATGGCCGAATAGAACGCGCCGCGCCGCGGCAGTTCGTGAATTTTGACCATTGACTTAGAATGGACATTACGGGAGATCCGACCGTCCGATTCTCCTAAAATCGGAACCGTTGGGTTCGTATCGAAAAGAGCTTTCCAATGAATATTAGAAATTTGAAATCTAACGGTTGGATTTGGAATTATGTCCAAATCAAATTTGGAAAAGGTCGTTGTAAGTGCAATTCGATGGCCGTTGATGGAAATCGACCGTACGGGCCTTGATAAAATTATTAAAAATATTAATATTTTTTGTAAAATCATAATATATGAATTGGAAAGAAATGGGATGAAAAACTCCATATTTGAAAAGATAAAAATAGATTTTTATCGAAATGAAGTTTTGAACTAGAATTAAAATCAATTTTTTTTTGAAATAAATAAATTGAATTTGAATTGGTTTTGAAAATAACCAGAATTTCCAATATATATAAAGTGGAAATGGATTTGAATCGAAATTGTCTTCAGAATATTTCGATGTTGGATTCCGTGATTTTACAAATATTGTTATGGGAATTTGAAAGATATATTAATATCGTTATTTCCAATACGATATTTGTTGGTTTTAGAATTTGATATTGAATATAAGCCGGTATATTTTCTATTCAGAGCCTTGTATTTAATATCAAATGTGATTTGGGTTTGTCGTGAATCGTGTTTTTGGTGACATTGGTTCTTTAACCCAGTTAAAGACAGGATATTGATTTTTGGGAAAATTAAAACTAAGTGGAGTTGTAATGAATCTTTAATTAGATTGAAAGTGAATTGATAATTTAAATTATCAAATCTGAAGGGTGATCGAGATTGGAGTACCACCAGTTTTGCTCCAAAGCGATAGTTAAATCTTTAATTAGATTTGAACGTGAAATGGTAATTAATTTTACCGATAACACCGTGGTGTTAGATATGGAGTATTACCAGTTTAGCTCCATGGGATGAATAGGTTGGGATTGGGAAATAAAATAAATAATTACTTCGGTGTGGTTCTCTAGTCCCGACTAGTTTGGAAAACCATAAAATGGTTTGAAATGATATCCAAAGGCAGATTAAAGAATAAATTTAGAAGAATTTATCTTTGATAAAATTATTGGGAACCTTTCCCTAAGAATGTGAAAATTTGAATAAAAGAATATTCTGAATTGGAATGAGGCGTATGTTGTGTTTGTGTAACTTTTGTTTATTATATACGTGGGTTATTAGGAAAGGTCGGGTTTATACCCATTCTGAATAACCGATTCGACGATAAGTCGAAGATGAAGAAGGTGGTTGAAGACCGGAAGTCTTCACATCGTTTGGGTGATTACTGATGATCTTGATTGGGCTGTACACCTAAGAGGAGGGAATCAGTTGGTGAACGTCCAGACTTACTTGGAGATGGATGGATATGCGAGGAAAGTGCCTCCGGTTTCATTCAGACCCAGAACGAACTTGTAAATGGACTGTGTGTCTGACATTGGATTTTATTCTGTGTTGATTGATCTCTATTAAATATACATCTGTTTGGCGGCGGAAAATTTATTCTCTTGCTTAATGCTCTTCTCTGAGACGTACGAGCTCAGAGGTTGTATATCGATGGACATCAGTCGCATGGAGTGAATTGCCTGTGTGGCACGCCTAAGTGGCAAATGATCAAGGCTTCTGTTGAAAAGCAAAGTCTAGTGGTTGATGATCAAAGCACAACCTGTGTGGCATAGCTTTGTGTATAGCGTGAATTCGCGAGCCTCACACCTCGGTATGAGTCAAAAATGGGATACAGACCGTTGGGAGAACACGACGTTTCTTTCTAGCTAGTGGTGGTGTCAGTGCTTAAACTGGCTGACATTTATATATACTTTTCACCTGCGTGGTTGTTGGAATGCGAGGCGCCTCGGGTATAGGTTTGTTAGGACCGGGAAACGTATGTTCAGGAATTGCCAATCCTCCAAAGTTAGGTGAGGACCGGCCCAACCGATTCCAAGGATCATAGTGAGGTCCTGAGACATTTGCTAGATTGTCTCGAACGGAGAGGAGCTTGCCCCTTGCCTCGACTCATGACGGAAATCCAATTTCCAATATGTGATATTGCGGTTTTATTTGTAGAACCTAGTATGGCGACATAGTGGTATGGGTCATTAATGCCGTTTATGATTAATATTTATGATTGAAATTGTTTTGACACTATGCACTTATAATAGTATCAAATAATGTGTTTTTAACGTATCAAGCATGCTTTGGCTATTATAAGGTAAAAACCCTATCCTCCGGCTTGCGTTGCATTGTGTGATGGGACCTGGGTCTTAAAATAGCTTCATTTTTCTTTATTTAGCATTGCGTTGTTTGTTTTATGCACTGGTATTCTTGGGAGGAAACCCATTCCGCGTTATACGGTGTGGTCCCTTGATTTACCGAACTTTGAAAATAAAGATTAATAACTGTTTTAGTTCTCACACCAGTCACATGACTGACCTGGAGTTTATTGTTTTAACCTAAACTCTGGGTGCCCTTATTTTCGACACGGGCAGCTAGTAGTTTTGGTTTTGCAGATTTATATTCACAGGATCCTGATTTACAATTGGAACGATGCTCGGAAAGCTCTGTATCCGTGTTTTACTTTCAGTTGTGTTTTGTATTATTTTCCGCTGTGATGTATTTAAATGTAGTTTATTGTAATCTCTGATATTTATCGAATGTGTAATATTTATTCATACTCTGTATATTCTTGTATTCTGATGGAATTGTTGTAATAAACAATTAAATGTTCTTCTGTTTGCGTTCCGATGTGTGTTGTTCTCAAGGCAATCCGGGCTTTCCTTACCGGGGAAGTTCGGGTCGCTACAAATGTGGTTCGCTTCAGATCTGTAGGGAAGTTGGCACCCAGATTTATGGAACCATTTACCATAACCGAAAGGATTGGCCAAATGGCCTATAGAGTAAAGCTCCCGGAAAATCTATCCGGCGTTCCTGATGTTTTTCACGTTTCTCATCTGCGGAAGTGCTTGCAGGACACCGCGGAAGTTGTTGAGCCAAGTGTATTAGAGAAAGTAGAAGTGGAATGAGAGGCAACAGTTAGATGAGTTCCTACCCGTATTCTTAGATCAAAAGTTAAGAAGCTACACAATAAAGAGATCAAAAGGTTCAATGGGGAGATAACCCAGAGGATGCGACTTGGGAGACCGAAGACAAGATACAGGCTTCATACCCTTTTCTTTTCAAGGGTATGTTCTTAACTCCTTTTCCAAAATTTTATCTGTGCTTGTTTCTATCATTTGAAAATATCCTATCCATTGTGACGACCCCAAACCCCGTATCCATGGTGGCAAGGATAATCTTTGGAATATAACACATAAACAGATAATAGCAAAACAAAATTAAATAAATACACCAGATAATGTACAAATAATACACTGGATAAACATAATCATCAGAGTTACACAGTATACAGGATCATACTTAGTACAAATACAGTTCAGCTATACATAAATGTCTACAGTGGAAAACAAACATAATATGTACAATAGGAGCTGAACAGCATAAAAGGAGATAAATGATAGAATCCATCTTCAGCTTCAGCTATCCAGAAAGAGCTACTAAAACCTGAATACAAGGCTACCCATGTAGAAAAAGGGGCACCCGAGTTTGCAAGTGAAACAGACTACGAGTCAGTCATGGGACTGGTATGAGAAATGTAACACCCCACCTCCACTAGGGTCACTCACAAAGGGAATGCACTAGTTTTGGCGGAGTGTTACGTTTGGTATCAGAGCGAGGTTATTAGGCTAGGCAAAAGTTTTCAAAACCTTCTGAAACTGTTTTCAAAACCATTTATAAAGAAGCATTTTTCAAGAAAAGTTTTATGTTTAAAATGGTTATTCCCCAAGAAGCCATTAGCACTTTCCTTTGTTTCCTCGTTTGAATCCTTTCTTTTCGTTTTTCAGCATGGCCGATCTTAACCTTCCTGAGGGAATACCCGTGCCTGGATGGTTCCGAAGGTACTTAGAAGCCAGGGCCAACGACGCGGGCACGACAGACATCCCTCCTCCTCTTCCCCCAGTAGCTGCGGTCCCTCCTCCTCCTGGTACCGCCTTTGCCAAAATATGCAAAGACTTTAAAGCAATGGACGGCAAGAACTTCATTGGAACTGAAACCTTTGTTGAGGCACGAAACTGGCTAAAGGAGACAGAAGACTTGTTCATTATCTTTGATATGGAGGACCATAGGAATGTTCAGTTGGCAACATGGTTGTTGAAAGAGGAGGCTGCATTTTGGTGGGAAGTCACCAACGCTACCAAGCCAGTTGAGACTTGGGCAGACTTTAGAGAGAGGTTTGGGCTTAAATTCCTATCGTCAGCAGAGGAGAACCTTCAGATGGAGAAGTTCCTAGCACTCAAGCAAGGGGATATGTCTGTGAGGGAGTACGTGAATAAGTTTAATCAGCTTGCTCGGTTCGGTTTAGATTGGGTCAACACAGCCCAGAAAAAGGCTGTACGCTTTGCTCGAGGATTGAACGAGCCACTACACAGCTTGGCCCTAACTCATATACCCATGGGGGCGACCTTTGAAAGCTTGGTGGATATGGCTTTACTTCATGAGGAAGACAAGAATAGCAAGAAGGAGGTTAAGCCTAACGAGACTCAGAATAAGAAAGCTGACATCAAGAAGGGGAACAACAAGAATAATAAGAATAACAAGAGCAACAACAAATCACGTGAGATGAGGAAGTGCAACTTCTGTGGTATTACTGGACATCTAGCTAAAGACTGTAGAAAGAAGAAGAGGAAGTTGGGTGAATGCTTTCATTGTAGAGATACTAGACATATCAGCAAGGATTGCCCTAAGAAGCAAGAGCAGGGGCAAGGGCAGACCCAGCGAGCAGGACCTTCTGGAGGGCAGTTGCATGCTCTCAACACCACTCCAACTCTTGACCGAGGTAGTAATATTTCCGTAGAAAGCCTTGTTTACATTTCTGACTTTCCTGTTCGAACCTTATTTGACTCTGGTGCATCGCATACTTTTATTTCTTCTGATATTGTTGAAAATCTGCACCTAAGTACTAGTCTGGTTGAGGATCCCGTTATAGCTTCAAATCCAATTGGGGGCTCCGCCCATTTATCTATGATGTGTGTGGATTTGAGGATTTCTATCTTAAGCGTAGAATTCACGTGTAATGCTTATGTTCTCGGATTCATGGGATACGGTTTGATCCTAGGTATGGATTGGTTGTCCGATTATGGAGCCATTCTTGATTGTGAACGAAGGGTAGTGAGGCTCATGACTCGCCTTGGTAATACCCTTGAAATTTCTTGTAACCCTAAGGGTCCGGTCATGTTATGTTATCTTGAATCCCTTGACCCGTCCGACGATAATTTACTTTTGTTTTAAGTTTATGCTTCTTCATTATGAACTTGATGTAATGGAATAATTTGTATCTTGGATATATGAGCTTTTGACTCTTTTCTGGAAAAATAATAAAAAGTTGGTTTTTAATTTCTACCGCTGCTTTATTTATGTTCTGCCTTGTGATAGCTCTGTACATGTTTACCTAGATAATACTCCACCAAAACTAGTGCATTCCCTTTGTGAGTGACCCTAGCGGAGGTGGGGTGTTACAAGAAATCTACTTAACAGGTTAAACAATGGTAATACGGCAAATCATAAGACCACGCCACTTTCGCGGAACGGGTTTACTCCAGTGATTGCCAGTGCAGGTAACAAAGCAAATCTTTTTAAAACAACGCAATGATTTTTAGAAAGAATGAAGCCGATATAAGACTCAAGTCCCATCACACAATGCAACGCAAACTGGAGGATAGAGTTTTACCTTATATCGACAAGATATGCTTAATACATGTAAAGTAAAATCACTTAAAATGTAAATTTTTATCGTTTAATTCTTAAGCAGACTCCAACCGTAAATTAGTAAGAGAACGATTCGCTAAGTATTACCCCCGAAGGCCGAAACCAACATCAGACCAATACCCAGGAAACCACCCATCTTAGCTCGTTTCCGGTTAATTTCTAATTTTATATACAATCATAAATATCAATCATAGACGGCATAAGTTCCCCATACCACTATGTCACCATATATAGGTATACAATCAAAAACGCGCGATGTCGTATTTGGAAATTGGATTTTCGTCATGAACCAAGGCAAAAGATAGTCCTTACCGAACTCGAGACGCTCTAGCCCGCCCCTCAGGATCAGAGCTCGAGTGACCCTAGGAGCGACAGGGCCGGTCCACCGATGTGGATTAAAATGCCTGAACACTGTGTTTCCCCGCCCTTTGGGGCGTAAATGAGTCCTATGACTCCATCGGCTTCACATAGTCACCGATACATGCGAGGCGCCTCGCAACAGCAACAACCACACAAGTGAAAATAATATATATGTCAGCCAGTTTAAGCACTGACACCATCTCTAGCTAGAAAGAAACGCATGTCCTCCCTGAGGTCCTCTCCCGTTTCTGGCTCATACTGGGGTGTGAGGCTCGCGAATCCATGCTATACACAAAGCACAGGCGGTGCTTTGATCATCAACTACAAGAATTTGCTTTTCAATAGAAGCCTTGATCATCTGCCACTCAGGCGTGCCACACAGGCAATTCACGCTATGCGACTGATTTCTATCGATATATAACATTTGAGCTCGTACGTCTCAGAGAAGGGCGTTAAGCAAGAGAATAAATTCTCCGCCGCCAAACAGATATATATTTAATAGAGATCAATCAGCACAGAACAAAATCCAATGTTGGACGCACAGTCAATTTGCAAGTTCGTTCTGGGTCTGAACGAAACCGGAGGCACTATATACCTCGCATACCCATCGATCTCCACGTACGTCTGGACGATCACCACTTATTATCTATATTTTGGGATGCCTCCCAATCAATACATCAGTTATCATCCAACCGAGGTGAAGATCTCCAGTCTTCAACCACCGTCTTCATCATCGACCTCTTATCGCCGATCAATTGTTTGAAATGTGATTTAACTCGGCCTTTTCAAATAAGTCACGTATATTTAGAATTTAAATCAATTCATTTCAATGGTTAAATTATTCGACAACAATTCACGCCAAACACATTTAACCATCAAATATCACATAAACCGAGAAAATTCAGTTTATTTCCATTCCATATCGTTTATAATATTTTATCACGATTTATCGCTATTTTTATTTATTTTAAAAATAGCCATTTCATTCAAACGACGCTTCAGGCCGTAACGCGGCCGTGGCGCTATTTTTCTTCAGATTTGATTTACACATATCTGAAAATCTAACCGTTGGATATTCACAAATTTTATATCATTAGAAAGATCCTTTCAAAACGAATCCAACGGTTTCAGTTTTGGGAAAATCCGACGGTCGGATCTCTCGGTACACTCGTTTGAAGTTTTGATTTCAAAATACGAACTACAGCGTCGTTATTCGATTTATTTAATTTATATATATATATATATATACGTATATATATATATAATCCATTCTGGCACTGTTTTTCTTCAGATTTGAATTGAATATTCCAGACAATCCAACCGTTGGATCCTCACAAAGTGGGTGTCGTTGGAAAGATATTTCCAAGTCGAACCCAACGGTTTCGGTTTTGGGAAAATCCGACGGTCGGATCTCCCGCACTAATCGTTTGAAATCACGGTTTCAAAACACGAAGTGTAGCTTCGTTATTCGATATATTTTAATTAAATATATATATATATAATTGATTATTCGACTTCAAAACCATTTTCAATTCACATATTCGATAAAAACGACATTTTTATCCAACAGATATTTATTTCAACACATGAATTTTGCTTATTTTATTTCCACACAGGAATTTATTTATATCTTTTATATATAAGGTAAAAATGTTATTTTTGGTGTTAAAACAATTTATTTAAACCACTAATATTTTATATAGTGTATATATATGATAAAAATGTTATTTTTATCTTTCAGAGAATTTATTCAATACACGAATTCCATTCAACACATGAATTTATTTCAACACATGAATATTAATTTCAGCATTCAACACATGAATATAAATCAAACACAGAAATATTTCAGAAAATCTTGGCAGCATAACGGCAGGGTTGTTAAAACCGGGACCGTCCCTAGTACGGCTCCTCGTTCTACCTGAAAGCCTCGCAGCTTTTGACAATGGGGATTTCATGCATCTAGTTCGCACGCAGGCGGCATGTTTATATTTTTTTTTTCTTTTCCACAACTAATCCCATGTGGTTTCAACCAAATCATTATCAACCACCAACGGGTATTTTTCAACCACAATTAATCAATTTCAATCACAAACAATTCTAATCAACCATTCGCTATCAACCAATTTTTACACCAATCACAACCAATAAATATCGTCCATGGTTTGTGGACTAGGGGCATATATATATATATATATATATATATATATATATGTGTGTGTGTGTGTAAGTATATTTCACTTCACTTCAATATCATTTCAATTTATTTCAATGCATATATAATTTTTACAACGCATATATAACTTATACATCGAACGTACAATTTATACAATGCTTATACATGAGGTGTACAACGCTTAAATAACTCATACGTTGACTATATAATTTATACATCGTCATTTTCCACATCGTTTATAATTTAGAAATCTCACATTGGGTTCCACTCCTCCAAAAATAGCAGAAGGCTCAGAAAAATATCCGGTCTCTTCTAGAATGTAGAAGACGTCCACACAATCCCGGTGTCTCTTGTTTCACTGAATTTCGATCACACATGAAAACGATATGATTTTTACAAGGTTGCAACGGTTTTAAAGTGTGGAAATCAGTTTAAAAAAAATAAACCATATACCTTTCTGAACTGTTCAAACAAGGGTTTGAATTTTTCGATCAATCCATGAGGCTTTGCGTAGATCAGGTAGTACAGCGTCGAAGGGCTTGGAAGGGGCTTGCCGTGCCTGGTGGCGGCTCACTGATCGATGCACGGAGGAAGGGGCGGCGGAGCTCCAAACGCGACGACTTCCTGTCGTCGATTCTCACTAAATACAGAGCGATGGCGAGTGAAGGTTATATGGATTTGAAGAGGGCGAAGAGAGCTTCAAAAATTGGTAAGGGGCGCTCGATTTCGTTGAGGGATGGAGGAGAAATCAAGCCGGGAAGGTCTCAATGTGTTTCCGCCGTTCGACAGTGAGAGGGAGCGGGGTCAACGCGATAGTGAAGAAGGATTCTGATTGGGCCAAGTTTTATATTTAATTTTTAATTTATTTTAAATTCAAAAATACCCCTTGCCACATACGAACTCCAATCCAAACCCAACAACTGTCGCCCCTAGCTAAATACCCCCATTCCGAACACAATGGGATATGTTTTGTAAGCCATTTCGACTGTTAAAGTCAGTTTCTCTTCAAATTAAAATATAAAACATTCAATATTTGTTTTGAACGTACATTTCAATTTGCCGGGGCCATCTACTGATCCCAAAAATTCCAGAAAAATAAATCTAGCTATGTTTTGACGATACGACCCCAACAAAACTAGTTTCGTCGAATTCTGAGGTCGTTCGCAAAACGACCATTTTCATGGGCTATATAAATTCTATAACGACCTTTCTGAAAATTCATTTAGCCATAACTTTTGCTTCCCGCTATGAAACTTCGATTTTTCAGGTTCGTTAGAAAGATATTCGCTAACAGATTTAAATATTTTTGGTTTCACTAAAATCCGTTTTATTTTGCACCCGGTACAGCCAGTCAAAGTTTGAATTCAAATTTCGAAACTGTCGCGCCATTTCCGGCCTTGTTTATAATTAAAATTAATTATATTTATTTTCAAACATCGATTCAAACTTACTTTTCATTGTTACTATTTAAAATATTATTTTAAATATTTAAAATTCACTAAAATAGCCAAATTAAAAATTTTTAAATTGGCTTAGATTTTCCGGGTTGTTACATCCATAGTATTTTCGACCTTTAGATAGGAATACTATGGATGTAAACATGTGTTTGAGACATGTTATGTTTGATGATTCAAGTGGATGCAAGTGTTTGCTAGTAGCTTCCTGTGGATGCATGTACACACACATTAGCACTAGATCGGCTCAATCACTCTCATACTGCATATGGATGTGTGTGCATTTTCTTTTCTTTTATGGATGAAAATGGAGGATGTTGCATTTGGACGAATGAGTGTGCACACATATAGAACTCACATGTTATAATAGGATTATTTGCATATATATATTGGATACATGGCACTAACATACATTGCATTAAGGAGGTCAACTGAATCAGTAGACCGCCTAATCTTCGCGTTAGTATTGGGATATATACACACACTTTGGCATATGTGCATATGAGCATTAGAAGTCTTTAAGGACAGTGGATGCCAGTGATTGATGGATGAGTAGATGAATGATGGATGGTTGGATATGCCTTCTTCTTAACTTGGAGATTTCGGGGACGAAATCCTTTGAGTAGGGGAGAATGTAACACACCGTATTTTTAACAACACTAAAAGAGGATAAATTAAATAATAATTAATTTAATATTCGGAATTAACGGACATGGACTATGCCATTGCATCTGTCTCGAAATTTTGGTCAAGATAGACATTTGGTTTGCGTAAAAAGGACACCATATGAGGAAGTTATGAGAGTTTGAAGTTTGTATACGCACAAGATATATATATATATATATATATGTATATATATATAGGTCCAAGAATTCAAAATCGGGTCTAGAAAGTTCAAATTCGTTCAAATTTCAGAAATTCGGGGTGAGCGGGAAAATTCCTTCTTAGGGGAGTCGACCCCTTAAGAGGGTGTCGACACCAGGGTCGACTCCCCTAAGGGGTGGGTCGACACCCCTAGGGCTGACATGGCTAAGTCGGTTTCTAAGGCTGGCAGCTATAAATACATGGTCATTTTTCTTGTTTTCTTCATTGGAGATCAATGGAGGCCAAATACTGCTGGTGCTTGAACTGAACTGAACCCTTTTCTTCAACAACAATCAACTTTGCAAATAAAACTTAGAGATTCAAGTGTAGATCCAACCTTTGCTATTTTCTACCTTTTCTTTTAATCTAAACACTTTGAGTTAGTTACTTTTAGATTTATATGATTAAAATTAATTTGTGATATGACTGTGATTTGGATATATACATGCCTGTGACTGAATCATATTGGATCTATCATAATTCGTGAATCTATAAGCCTAGACCTTATCATGCTAGATCAATTTTATAGATCTAATTCTTTTATGGTTAATTAATCATGTCACCTATGTGGATCTTACCTTTTTTCTAAGTTTGTGGTTAATTTGGAATTTTCATTATTTGGACAATTAAACCTTTGTTTAGATCTAGATCATCATGTTGTGATTAATTGAGATCTGTCATTATTGAACATATGAATTCTTATTTGGATCTATTCATCCTAATTATGTTAAATCTAGTTTTATCATCACCCTTTTCACTAGATCTATTTATATGTCCACCTTATTATTATGCCAATTACATGTCTATGCCAGTATATATGTTTATGTCAGTTTTGTTAGAATGATCACTATATCATTTTTCCCATCACCTTTCCCTTTTACTGTTTATGGCTAAGTTTCTAGCCTAGATGCCGCCAAATATATGCGAATGCATTAGTGAGGGAATGGGGAAAATATTAGAATTGGCATAACTTGGCTAATGAATATGAATATGGACATATAATTCACTTTGTACAAGATTGGGGGAAAAAGGGGCATGGAACCTATAACCTATAACGACATAGGTGAGAATTTGGATAATAATGAAATGTCTAAGATTACAATTAGAAATTATAATTGCACTTATGACACGAGGTTAGGTTGCATTAGTGGTGGAAGTCGGCCCGGACCTGACCGGCATATCCAACAACCACTAATGTTGAACCTAATGTGAGAGGTCTAAGTGCACAAATACGAATTGGGCTAAGACACGAGGTTAGGCCCAACTTGTGGAAGAAGTCTGCCCGGACCCGACCAACATATCCAGCATCCACAAGCTGTAGGCCTAACGTAGGAGGTCTAGTCCATTATAACCATAAATGAAAACATGGTAATAATTGAAATACATAACCTAGTGGAATCCATAGGGATTGTGTGAACATGAACATGAATAAGGGGTTAAGTAAACTTGGGGGGGGGGGGGGGCGGGTTAAGTTAAGTATATCTGAGATGGGTGGGTAATATCGAAATATAGGCCCACAAAACTTAACCAATTGGGGGTTATGTAATTAAAGACACCTGGTGGTATACATAACCGATGGAAATAATAAAGATATGTAATTAAAGACACCTAGTGGTATACATAATCAAATGGAAAACTAGTGGGGGACATGTAACAACCCGTATTTTCAGAACCAATTTAAAATTTTGACTTAAGCTATTTCAAGGAATATGCGAATATAAATTGGTTATTTTACTAAATAAAATTCGAGAATAATTTTAAAATTAATTTTTATATTTTATTTGACTCAAAATAAACTCAGCAAAATTATTAAATTGATTTATAAGCTTTGTTTTGAGAATTATGAAAATTCGATTTTGAAAATCAACGCATAGCCTTTAAAAAGTGAAATTTTGCATATGAGCTCAGAATTCGATGAAATAAATTTTTTATACTCATAATGAAAATTAATTGTTGAGTTCACAAATGCGCATCGAACGGAGTCAGTATGTGGTCGTGCGAAGCAAAACCATTTGTTCAAAAACAGGCAGTCATTTTACAAAGGAACATTATGGAGACGATCTCAGAATTCAATTCCGTTTTTTTTGAATTCGTATTGTCAAATAATGGTTAAATCCAAAAGGCCATAATTTTTGGGAATTAGCGTTTGGGCATACAAGAAGAAAAGGTATGCTAAAATCGCATTTTTGAAGCTAATTTGAGCAATTTTACAAAGGAACGTTATTGAGACGACCTCGGAATTCGACGAATTTTTTTATTGAATCTGTAGCATTGAATAATGGTAAGATTCCAAAGTTCACGATTTTTAGAATCAATATGTGATCGGGCGTGATTTTTAAAGTGAAAAACAGACAATATTTTAACTTTAAAAATTCACTGTTTGTGCATACAGACTTGAAATTGGACGAAACTAGTTTCATTGGGTCCGTAATGTCAGAGAGTAGCTGCATGTCAATTTTCATCGAAAATGAAATCCGTAAGTGATCATACGAATTTTTAAACGATGAAAAAGAGCGAAATTTGAGTATAATCGAATAGAATTATATAATTAATAATAAAAATAATTTACCCCTACTATATAACATCCTAAACATCCCTAACCAAACCGTAAATTTTATTTCATAGCATAGCCCCCTTTTCTTCCACTAACCCTAAGCTTCAAGCGTTCTAAAACCAAAATCAAATTCAATACTCCGCTAAAAATCATGAAATAAATATATTGGAGTTCCTACTTCGATTCTCTACAACTCCATATCCATTTTGAAGGGTTCGAATGATGTTTTGGATGCTACGTTTTTGTTCAGTGAAGAGAACGTGAGTATTGTGAGCGTAGGGCTAGAGTTTACGGCAAATGTGAGCAATGATACATGTTTAAGTGATTGTATTTGAGCTTAGCATAGAAAATAGCATCGATTGTGTGAGTGATTTGGCGACAAAATGTATTGGGAAGTTTACTGTATGCGTGTGTTTTCACAGTTGAGGTCGGCATAATTTTTTTGAGCTAGAGTTTGAGTTCATGGTGACGAAATGGTAGGGATTGCGAAGAGATGAAGATTGGTTTTGGTTTCGGGCAAAACGGTGGAGAAATGGAAGAGATATGGTAGGAGGAAGTTAAAGCCTCGCAGCTTTTGACAATGGGGATTTCATGCATCTAGTTCGCACGTAAGAGGCATATATATATTTTTTCTTTTCCACAAACTAATCCTATGTGGTTTCAACCAAATAATTCTCAACCACAAATGGGTATTTTTCAACCACAATCAATCAATTTCAACCACAAACAATTCAAATCAACCATTCGCTATCAACCAATTTTTCACACCAATCACAACCAATAAATATCGTCCATGGTTTGTGGACGAGGGGGGTATATATATTTATATAAGTATATCACTTATATTTCAACACATATATAATTTTTACAACGCATATATAACTTATACATCGAACGTACAACTTATACAACGCTTATACATGAGGTGTACAACGCTTATATAACTCATATATCGACTATATAATTTATACATCGTCGTTTTCCATATCGTTTATAATTCAGAAATCTCACATTGGGTTCCACACCACCAAAAATTGCAGAAGGATCAGAAAAATATCCGGCCTCTTCTAGAATGTAGAAGGCGTCCACACGAGTCCACTATCTCTTGTTTCACTTAATTTCATCAACAAACGAAAAAGATATGATTTTTACAGTGAAATCAAACATCGTAGCGCTTTAAAGTGCTATAATATAGTTTAATTTAAAATCAGCCGTACCTCAGCTGAAGGGTTCGAAACTAGGTTTCGATTTTTCTACGAATCCGTGCGGCTATTCGTCGGTTGGCCTTTGCAGTGTCGGAGGGGGAGGAGCGGCGCACCTGCGCGCGGAGGAGGGGCCCACTCGGTGGTCGGATCTGACGTCGGCGACGCTCGAAATGGCTGGACTTTGGACGCTTCAAACGAACGAAATACTCAATGAAAAATTCGGACCCTGGTATGGATTTAAAGATCTCGAGGAGCTCTACAAATTTCCCAACTGAAGTATTTGATTTTGATGCGTGGATCAGAAGAAAAAGAAGAGAGAAGGAAGGATGTTGTTTCCGCCATGCGTCAAAATGATACGGGGAGAGAGAATAATGATGTGGCCCAATAGGATTTTTTTATATTTATAATTTTTAAAAATCCAAAAATACCCCTTATCTCATACGAACTCCAATCCAAACCCAACAACTATCGTCCCTAGCTAAATACCCCCATTACGAACACAATGGGATATGTTTCGTAGGCTCATTCGACTATTTAAGTCAGTTTTCCTTCAAATTAAAATATAAAACATTCAATATTTAATTTGAACGTACATTTCAATTTGTCGGGGTCACATACCGATTCTAAAAATTCCCGAAAAATAAATCTAGCTATGTTTTGACGATACGGTCCCAACAAAACTAGTTTCGTCGAATTCAGAGACCATTTGAAAAATGGCCCTTTTCTGGTCGATCCAATTTAATAGAAATCGACCAAACACATTTTCCTTTGTCACACTCACATACTAGCTTCAAAAATTATGAAATTTGAAACCTAGCAATAATTTGACATCTCAGATCCAAAAGAAGTGGTTTCGTCGAATTCTGAGGTCGTTTGCAAAATGGTCATTTTCATGGGCTATATAAACTATATAGCGACCTTTCTGAAAATTCATTTGGCCATAACTTTTGCTTCCCGCTACGAAACTTCGATTTTCAGATTCGTTAGAAAGATATTCACTAACAGTTTTAAATATTTTTGGTTTCACTAAAATCCGTTTTGTTTTGCACTCGGTACCACCAGTCAAAGTTTGAATTCAAATTTTGAAACTACCGCGCCATTTCAGGCCTTGTTTATAATTAGAAATAATTATATTTATTTTCAAACGTCGATTCAAACTTACTTTTCATCATTATTATTTAAAATATTTATTTTAAATATTTTAAATTCACTAAAATAGCCAATTTAAAATTTTTAAATTGGTTCAGATTTTCCGGGTCGTTACAACTGTTCTTAAACCCCTATGAGAAAAGAATAAATCTTTTAATTAAGATTTAAAGAAGTTTACCAATTAATTAATATTTAATTGGAATTGAATAAAAGAATTGTATTTTGGGTTTGTCGTGAATGGTGTCTTAAACCCCGTGTGAAAAGAATAAATACTTTAATTAAGATTATTAGGGTTTCCAATTATATTTAGTAATTGGAATAAAATGAAATGTAAGTTGGGTTTATTGTGAACTGTGTTTTTATAGACATCCATTCTTGTGACGACAAGGAATTTCGCTCGATCTGAATCAGTCGTTAAACCGATCTAGATCGTTCGAAACCCCTGATCGTTTGAGAACAGGACAAAACAGAACGCAGACGGAAGAACATTTCATTGTTATTACAACAATACCATCAGATACAAGAATATACAGAGTATAAATGAATAAATTACATTCGATAAATATCAGAGATTTCAATAAATTACATAGCAGCGGAAAATAATACAAAGCACAACTGAAGGTGATATACGGATACAGAGCTTTCCGGATATCATTCCAGCTGTAAACCAGGATCCTGTGAATATAAATCTGCAAAACCAAAACTACTAGCTGCCCGTGCGGAAAATAGGGGCACCCAGAGTTTAGGTTAAAACAATAAACTCCAGGTCAGTCATGTGACTGGTGTGAGAACTAAAACAGTTATTAAAACTTTACTTTAAAAGAGAGTAATTCAAGGGACCACGCCGTATAACACGGAACGGGTTTCCTCCCAAGAATACCAGTGCATAGAATAAACAGCGCAATGCTTTTTCGAAAAAAATGAAGCTATTATAAGACCCAGGTCCCATCACACAATGCAACGCAAGCCGGAGGATAGGGTTTTACCTTATAATAGCCAAACATGCTTGATACGTTTAAAACAAATCATTTGATACTATAATAAGTGTATAGTGTAAAAACAATTTCAATCATAAATATAAATCATAGACGGCATGAGTGCCCCATCCCACTATGTCGCCATACTAGGCTCTACAAATAAAACCGAAATACACGTATTGGAAATTGGATTTCCGTCATGAGTCGAGGCAAAGGGCAAGCTCCTCTCCGCGTTCGAGACACTCTAGCAAATGTCTCAGGGTTACGCACTCTGGGCAACCCCGGATCCTCCAAGGCCGGTCCTCACTTACGTTAGAGGATTAATTATGCCTGAACACACGTTTCCCGGTCCTTACAGACCTATAATCGAGGCGCCTCGCATCCAAACCACAAAGGTGAAAAGTATATAAATGTCAGGGCTGGTAGGTCACTGACACCACCATAGCTAGAAAGAAACGTCATGCACTCCTTGGGTCCTTATCCCGTTTTTGACTCATACCGAGGTGTGAGGCTCGCGAATACATGCTATACACAAAGCTGCCACGTAGGCCGTGCTTTGATCATCAACCACAAGACTTTGCTTTTCAATAGAAGCCTTGATCATTGCATCTTAGCGTGCCACACAGGCAATTCATGCCACGCGACTGATGTCCATCGATATACAACCTCTGAGCTCGTACGTCTCAGAGAAGGGCGTTAAGCAGAAGAATAAATTCTCCGCCGCCAAACAGATGTATATTTAATAGAAATCAATCAACACAGAATAAAATCCAATGTCAGACACACAATCTATTTACTAGTCCGTTCTGGGTCTGAACGAAACCGGAGGCACTTTCCTCGCATATCCATCCATCTCCAAGTACGTCTGGACGACCACCAACTGTTTCCATCCTCTTGGGTGTACTGCCCAATCAGGATCGTCAGTAATTATCCAAACGATGTGAAGACTTCCGGTCTTCGACCACCGTCTTCATCTTCGACTTATCGTCGAATCGGTTATTCAGAATGGGTATAAACCCGGCCTTTCCGAACAACCCGCGTATATTAAAAACAAATGTTACACAAACACAACATACGCCTCATTCCAATTCAGAATATTCTTTTATTCACAAAATCATATTCTTAAGGAAAGGTTCCCATTAATTTTATCCAAGATAAATTCTTTAAAATTTATCCTTTAATCTTCCTTTGGATGTCGTTTCAAACCAAATTATGGTTTTCTAAACTAGTCGAGATTAGCGAACCGTAACGAAGTAATTATTTATTTTATTTCCCAATCCCAACCTATTCATCCCATGAAGCAAAACTGGTAATACTCCATATCTAACACCACGGTGTTATTGGTAAAATTAATTACCATTTCACGTTCAAATCTAATTAAAGATTTAACTATCGCTTTGGAGCAAAACTGGTAATACTCCATTCTCGCTCATTTTCTAAATTTGATAATTTAGATTACAAATTCACATTTCAATCTAATTGCAGATTCGTTAAAACTCCTTTTTATTGGGTTAAAGAACTAGGTGTTATTTAAAACACAGTTCACGACAAACCCAAATCACATTCTATTTGTTATCGGGTTAAAGAACTAGTGTTGTTTAAAACACAGTTCACGATAAACCCACAAATCAATTCTAGTTCAACTCAAATCAAATATATTAGGAATTCTGATTATTTAAAACCCCTTTTTAAATCTAATTTATTTATTTAAAAATAAAAACCCGGGTTTTAAATTGAGTTCAAACTAGTTCATTTCGATAAAAATCTATTTTTATCTTTTCAAATATGGGGTTTTTCACCCCAATTTTTCTCTAATCATTTCTTATGATTTTACACAAATTATTGATATTTTTAATAATTTTATCAAGGCCCGTACAGTCGATTTCCATCAACGGCCATCGAACTGCACTTACAGCGACCTTTTTCAAATTTGATTTGGACGTATCTCCAAATCCAACCGTTAGATTTCAAGTTTCTAATATTCGTTAGGAAGCTCTTTTCGATACGAACCCAACGGTTCCGGTTTTAGGAGAATCCGACGGTCGGATCTCCCGTAATGTCCGTTTGAAATAAATGGTCGAGATTCACGAACTGCCGCGGCGCGGCGCGTTCTATTCAGGCCATTATATTATATATATAATATATATAATATATATTTCGTCGATTTCTATTTAAAACGAATTTTATAAATCGTTTTAAATTTGTTTCAAAAACAATTTCAACTTCCATTTCAATTCAAATCAAAATTGAATTCTTCTTTATAAATTCGGTTTAAAATTCATTTCTATTCAATTCAAATTTCAATTCAATTTGAATTCATTTTCAATTCGCTTTCAATTCAATTTGAATTCGTTTTCAATTCAATTCAATTTCAAAGTCGTTTTCTATTCGATTCAATTCAAATTGGTTTTCTATTTGATTCAATTCAAATTGGTTTTCTATTCGATTCAATTCAAATTGGTTTTCTATTCGATTCAATTCAAATTGGTTTTCTATTCGATTCAATTCAAATTGGTTTTCTATTCGTTTCAATTCAAATTGGTTTTCTATTTGATTCAAATTCATTATATATTCAATTCATTTCAAAATGAATAAAATCGATATAAATATCGTTCACATCAAAATGGCGTCAATCTAACCAACACGGCTTCATATATTTCTATTTTCAAATATTCTATTCAACAAATGAATATTTATTTTTGTCAACACACGACTAATCTCAACGAATGAGTACTGTCCACGTGTGACTATTTTGTTATTTAATATTTTTTTTATGAAAATTAAGGTATCTATCGTTTGATATTAAATCAGACTCCAACCGTAAATTAGTAAGAGAACGATTCCCTGAATATTAACCCCGAAGGCCGAAACCAACATCAGATTAATATCCAGGAGACCACTCATCTTATCTATTTTCCAGTCAGTTTCTAATTTTATATATGATAAAGATGTAGATTTTATTGTTAAAATATTTCGTTCAACACATGACTAATCTCAACGGGTGAGTACAGTCAACACATGAACCTTTACTTTATATTTGATAAAGATGTAAATTTTATTATTAAAATATTTCGTTCAACACATGACTAATCTCAACGGATGAGTACAGTCAACACATGAACCTTTATTTTATAATTGATAAAGATGTAAATTTTATTATTAAAATATTTCGTTCAACACATGACTAATCTCAACGGATGAGTACAGTCAACACATGAACCTTTATTTTATAATTGATAAAGATGTAAATTTTATTATTAAAATATTTCGTTCAACACATGACTAATCTCAACGGATGAGTACAGTCAACACATGAACCTTTATTTTATAATTGATAAAGATGTAAATTTTATTATTAAAATATTTCGTTCAACACATGACTAATCTCAACGGATGAGTACAGTCAACACATGAACCTTTATTTTATAATATTCTTTATTTTCTAAATTGGAATGAGGCCCAATCAATTACCATATAATCTTAATTATATGGCTTTTCATACATCACACTTATATAATAGCATTGAAAAATAATCAACCATCAACCAAAGTGCACTACACTGTATAAGCATCAAATATAGATATCTAACGCTTATAACAGCCTGTCAATCAATCGATCAACATATTTAATCAATCAGGATGAGTGAACTTCAAATTTCATCCCAACACCCGTGTGGGGTTTCAAATCAACAAACACAGATTTTATTCGTGCAGTTGGGCGATGTGTAAAATTTATCTTCCTAATCAATGTCAGTCAAATCAGTGCACATAAACAAACCGTCCGGTTTGTAAATGAATATTTATTTATTCACATTTACTATATTCATATTCACGTTAAAAATTATATTTTTAACGATAAAACATTTTATTCCAACACATGAATTTCTATTATTCATTTACACAATAAAATGATATTTTTGTTTTTCTAACTTATTTTAGAAAATTTCGGCGGCATAACGGCACGATACTAGAAACGGGACGAGGCCTAGCCTTATCCCCGGTCTAGTGAAGGCCCACGTCATTCACACATCAATCTAATCCATTCATTTTCACCAAACAATTCAATTTCAATCAAATAATCTACTTATTTTTGCAATCAAACAAACAAGTCCATGGTCTGTGGACGATTGTGTCGGGTGCTACTAAACACCGTCTGCATCCTAGTATATATATAACTAGAAAAAGAAATTGAAAGGTGAGAAATTCTCACCAATAGCTATCCAATACCACGACTCTTCATTTGATAGAAATCTTCATCGTTCTCATCTTTTGTCGCTTTCGTTGCCCGTATTCTCTACATATGTAAAAATCGAATTTTTACTTCGCTATTCAATATATAAAAATCGAATTTTTATTATCACGCTATATGGATAAAATATCCATTTTCACACCGCTAATATATAGATAAAAATTCTATTTTTACAACGCTACTATATAGATAAAAATTCTATTTTTACAACGCTACTATATAGATAAATTTCTATTTTAAAAATATAGATTTGCCTTTCTATAATACAAATTTGCCTTTCTATAAGATAAAAATTATATTTTCTCGGAGTAAAAATCATATTTTTACTCCACTACTCATCTAAAAATATCGTCTTTTCATATCTAAAAATATCGTCTTTTCATATTTAAAAATATCGTCTTTTCATATTTAAAAATATCGTCTTTTCATATTTTTATCTGCTACTTCTCACGAACAAAAATCTAACCTTTGTTTAAATTAAAAATCAAACCTTAAAAAAAAACTATATGATATATATATGAAAATCGCATATTTTTTTAAAGCATTAAAAATCATAGCTTAAACTAAATAATAATCATAGATTTAACTAAATAAAAATACTTACAGTGTTCGACTGCACAAGGGGGGGGGGAGGTTCGTCGTCGGTTTCAGGTCCAGGGGGGGCTGTGGGGTTGTGGTTCATCGTTGGAGGGGCGGAGGCTCGCGCAGGGGGAGGGGATGGTGGTTGCAGCCGGCGGCGGGTCTTCGGGGGACGGAGGCGCTCGTTTTGGGTCCGGGTTTCGGGGGTTAGAGGGGGAAAGAGCGTAGAGAGGAGGGAGGAAGGAGAACGGCCGGAGGATGAGGGGGTTGCGCCCCACCGTGATGGCGCCTGGAAGGGGGCGACGGTGGAAACCGATCTGGGAGGGAGCGGTTTTGGGAAAAAGGGGGAATAGCGTGTTCTGAGAGGATAAGGGCTTGAGGAGGGATTATATTATATTTATTTAATTATTTAATTTCACCGCAAAAAGCAACTTTTATTTTCGACCTCAAAACGAGGCCCACCGCCTGTCATCCATAGCTAATTACCCCCATTCCGAACACAATGGGATATGTATCGCAGGCTGATTCGATCGTTACAATCAGTTTTCGTCAAAATCAACATATAACTCTATATATTGAATTTGAACGCGCATTTCAATTTACCGGGGTCACATACTAACTAGAAAAATTCCAGAAAAATATTTTCTAACTTCGTATTGACGATACGGTCCTAACAAAACTAATTTCGTCGAATTCTAAGACCGTTAGAAAAATGGCCATTTTCCAGTCGATTAAAATCAACTAAAACTGGTCAAACGCGTTTTCCTTTGCCACGCTCACATATTGATTCGAAAAATTTTGAAATTTGGAATCTAGCAATAATTTAACATCACGGACCCAACAAAACTGGTTTCGTCGAAATCCGAGGTCATTTGCAAAATTTCCATTTTTAAGGGCCTGAATTCCATAGCGACTATTCAGAATTTTCAACTGGACATATCTTTTGATTCCCGCTATGAAATTTCGATTTTTCGAATTCGTTGGAAAGATATTCCCAATTAGATTCTAATGTTTTTGGTTTCACTAAAATCCGGATTGTTTTGCACCCGGTACATTCAATTGAAGTTTGAAATCGAATTATCGAACTACCGCGCCATTTTCAATTCTATTTATAATTATATATAAATATTTATATTCTAACGACGACGCGTATAATATATACGTTCGAATTATATTCAAAATAAATTTTCGTCGATTTTATTTAAAATAATCTATTTTAAATAATCAAAATTCGCTAAAATTGCCAAAATAAAAATTTTAAACTGGCTCAGAATTTCCGGGTTATTACAATCTCCCCCACTTAAAACTTTTCATCCCCGAAAAGGAACAAAGTCGAAAGTGGTTTGATCAATCAACTCTACGTTCGATCTGGCTTCCATTCTCCAACTTTTCAGTTTCTGAGAATTTTCAAATTTTCAAAAATTTGGCTAACACCCTAAATTTTCGAAAAATTTCGCCATAACCTCCCCTGCACCGGGAGCCACGGGAAAATCCCGAAATTGCCATATAGGCCTTCTGATCTCAAAAAGAAAAAGAAAAAGCCAAGCGGCTAGCCAATAGGCTCATAAAATCATCATCACCCAAACAAAACAGTAAATTATGTAGTAAACATGTACCTATTTGTCGGGCAAACAAATTTTATGCTTCGGCTCTAGCCTCCTTGCTATGACCTGTTCAATGTAAGTATATGTATATGCAAGCAAATGCGACCAATTTTCAATACAATTCAATATTTGATATAATTAGGCATAATGGTTAAAAATTATCAAACAAATAGACAAACAACACAAACATCAATCAATTATTGAATTAGAGTTTCAAATTCATAATTTTGATACATATACAGAAAATCATGTTTTTGATGCCAATTCACAACAATGTGTTCTAACTATATAAGTTTTGGTTCTCACACCAGTCTAATGGAAATATATAGAAATCAAACCTTCGAAACACGAACACAAATTCTGATGATGATATATCAATCATCAGAATCATCTCCGGGTGTCTAGAATGTGATTCCATATCTATCCAGTATATTAAAACTTCGAATATACGTTCATGACGCGTATATGCAAAACCTTTATATACTCGATTGTCCATATTCAAAATAAATAAATAATCAAATACGTTTAAAATGGTTTAAATTTTCAAAACAAAATTGTTTTCATTTGAAAAAATATACTCTTCACACTCGTTCTAGGATACTACTGCTCCTATCTCTAACGAGTCATTCTAATTGGACATTACTAATCCAATATCTGATGAATTCTTTCGTATGGTTCTAATGTGTCTTGTTCTCGAGCTCTGTAAACCAAAGCTCTGATACCAAATGTGACGACAAGGAATTTCGCTCGATCTGAATCAGTCGTTAAACCGATCTAGATCATTCGAAACCCCTGATCGTTTGAGAACAGGACAAAACAGAACGCAGACGGAAGAACATTTCATTGTTATTACAACAATACCATCAGATACAAGAATATACAGAGTATAAATGAATAAATTACATTCGATAAATATCAGAGATTTCAATAAATTACATAGCAGCGGAAAATAATACAAAGCACAACTGAAGGTGATATACGGATACAGAGCTTTCCGGATATCATTCCAGCTGTAAACCAGGATCCTGTGAATATAAATCTGCAAAACCAAAACTACTAGCTGCCCGTGCGGAAAATAGGGGCACCCAGAGTTTAGGTTAAAACAATAAACTCCAGGTCAGTCATGTGACTGGTGTGAGAACTAAAACAGTTATTAAAACTTTACTTTAAAAGAGAGTAATTCAAGGGACCACGCCGTATAACATGGAACGGGTTTCCTCCCAAGAATACCAGTGCATAGAATAAACAGCGCAATGCTTTTTCGAAAAAAATGAAGCTATTATAAGACCCAGGTCCCATCACACAATGCAACGCAAGCCGGAGGATAGGGTTTTACCTTATAACAGCCAAACATGCTTGATACGTTTAAAACAAATCATTTGATACTATAATAAGTGTATAGTGTCAAAACAATTTCAATCATAAATATAAATCATTGACGGCATGAGTGCCCCATCCCACTATGTCGCCATACTAGGCTCTACAAATAAAACCGAAATACACGTATTGGAAATTGGATTTCCGTCATGAGTCGAGGCAAGGGGCAAGCTCCTCTCCGCGTTCGAGACACTCTAGCAAATGTCTCAGGGTTACGCACTCTGGGCAACCCCGGATCCTCCAAGGTCGGTCATCACTTACGTTAGAGGATTAATTATGTCTGAACACACGTTTCCCGGTCCTTACAGACCTATAATCGAGGCGCCTCGCATCCAAACCACAAAGGTGAAAAGTATATAAATGTCAGGGCTGGTAGGTCACTGACACCACCATAGCTAGAAAGAAACGTCATGCACTCCTTGGGTCCTTATCCCGTTTTTGACTCATACCGAGGTGTGAGGCTCGCGAATCCACGCTATACACAAAGCTGCCACGTAGGCCGTGCTTTGATCATCAACCACAAGACTTTGCTTTTCAACAGAAGCCTTGATCATTGCATCTTAGCGTGCCACACAGGCAATTCATGCCATGCGACTGATGTCCATTGATATACAACCTCTGAGCTCGTACGTCTCAGAGAAGGGCGTTAAGCAGAAGAATAAATTCTCCGCCGCCAAACAGATGTATATTTAATAGAAATCAATCAACATAGAATAAAATCCAATGTCAGACACACAATCTATTTACTAGTCCGTTCTGGGTCTGAACGAAACCGGAGGCACTTTCCTCGCATATCCATCCATCTCCAAGTACGTCTGGACGACCACCAACTGTTTCCATCCTCTTGGGTGTACTGCTCAATCAGGATCGTCAGTAATTATCCAAACGATGTGAAGACTTCCGGTCTTCGACCACCGTATTCATCTTCGACTTATCGTCGAATCGGTTATTCAGAATGGGTATAAACCCGGCCTTTCCGAACAACCCACGTATATTAAAAACAAATGTTACACAAACACAACATACGCCTCATTCCAATTCAGAATATTCTTTTATTCACAAAATCATATTCTTAAGGAAAGGTTCCCATTAATTTTATCCAAGATAAATTCTTTAAAATTTATCCTTTAATCTTCCTTTGGATGTCGTTTCAAACCAAATTATGGTTTTCTAAACTAGTCGAGATTAGCGAACCGTAACGAAGTAATTATTTATTTTATTTCCCAATCCCAACCTATTAATCCAATGAAGCAAAACTGGTAATACTCCATATCTAACACCACGGTGTTATTGGTAAAATTAATTACCATTTCACGTTCAAATCTAATTAAAGATTTAACTATCGCTTTGGAGCAAAACTGGTAATACTCCATTCTCGCTCATTTTCTAAATTTGATAATTTAGATTACAAATTCACATTTCAATCTAATTGCAGATTCGTTAAAACTCCTTTTTATTGGGTTAAAGAACTAGGTGTTATTTAAAACACAGTTCACGACAAACCCAAATCACATTCTATTTGTTATCGGGTTAAAGAACTAGTGTTGTTTAAAACACAGTTCACGATAAACCCACAAATCAATTCTAGTTCAACTCAAATCAAATATATTAGGAATTCTGATTATTTAAAACCCCTTTTTAAATCTAATTTATTTATTTAAAAATAAAAACCCGGGTTTTAAATTGAGTTCAAACTAGTTCATTTCGATAAAAATCTATTTTTATCTTTTCAAATATGGGGTTTTTCACCCCAATTTTTCTCAAATCATTTCTTATGATTTTACACAAATTATTGATATTTTTAATAATTTTATCAAGGCCCGTACAGTCGATTTCCATCAACGGCCATCGAACTGCACTTACAGCGACCTTTTTCAAATTTGATTTGGATGTATCTCCAAATCCAACCATTAGATTTCAAGTTTCTAATATTCGTTAGGAAGCTCTTTTCAATACGAACCCAACGGTTCCGGTTTTAGGAGAATCCGACGGTCGGATCTCCCGTAATGTCCGTTTGAAATAAATGGTCGAGATTCACGAACTGCCGCGGCGCGGCGCGTTCTATTCAGGCCATTATATTATATATATAATATATATAATATATATTTCGTCGATTTCTATTTAAAACGAATTTTATAAATCGTTTTAAATTTGTTTCAAAAACAATTTCAACTTCCATTTCAATTCAAATCAAAATTGAATTCTTCTTTATAAATTCGGTTTAAAATTCATTTCTATTCAATTCAAATTTCAATTCAATTTGAATTCATTTTCAATTCGCTTTCAATTCAATTTGAATTCGTTTTCAATTCAATTCAATTCCAAAGTCGTTTTCTATTCGATTCAATTCAAATTGGTTTTCTATTTGATTCAATTCAAATTGGTTTTCTATTCGATTCAATTCAAATTGGTTTTCTATTCGATTCAATTCAAATTGGTTTTCTATTCGATTCAATTCAAATTGGTTTTCTATTCGTTTCAATTCAAATTGGTTTTCTATTCGATTCAAATTCATTATATATTCAATTCATTTCAAAATGAATAAAATCGATATAAATATCGTTCACATCAAAATGGCGTCAATCTAACCAACACGGCTTCATATATTTCTATTTTCAAATATTCTATTCAACAAATGAATATTTATTTTTGTCAACACACGACTAATCTCAACGAATGAGTACTGTCCACGTGTGACTATTTTGTTATTTAATATATTTTTTTATGAAAATTAAGGTATCTATCGTTTGATATTAAATCAGACTCCAACCGTAAATTAGTAAGAGAACGATTCCCTGAATATTAACCCCGAAGGCCGAAACCAACATCAGATTAATATCCAGGAGACCACTCATCTTATCTATTTTCCAGTCAGTTTCTAATTTTATATATGATAAAGATGTAGATTTTATTGTTAAAATATTTCGTTCAACACATGACTAATCTCAACGGGTGAGTACAGTCAACACATGAACCTTTACTTTATATTTGATAAAGATGTAAATTTTATTATTAAAATATTTCGTTCAATACATGACTAATCTCAACGGATGAGTACAGTCAACACATGAACCTTTATTTTATAATTGATAAAGATGTAAATTTTATTATTAAAATATTTCGTTCAACACATGACTAATCTCAACGGATGAGTACAGTCAACACATGAACCTTTATTTTATAATTGATAAAGATGTAAATTTTATTATTAAAATATTTCGTTCAACACATGACTAATCTCAACGGATGAGTACAGTCAACACATGAACCTTTATTTTATAATTGATAAAGATGTAAATTTTATTATTAAAATATTTCGTTCAACACATGACTAATCTCAACGGATGAGTACAGTCAACACATGAACCTTTATTTTATAATATTCTTTATTTTCTAAATTGGAATGAGGCCCAATCAATTACCATATAATCTTAATTATATGGCTTTTCATACATCACACTTATATAATAGCATTGAAAAATAATCAACCATCAACCAAAGTGCACTACACTGTATAAGCATCAAATATAGATATCTAACGCTTATAACAGCATGTCAATCAATCGATCGACATATTTAATCAATCAGGATGAGTGAACTTCAAATTTCATCCCAACACCCGTGTGGGGTTTCAAATCAACAAACACAGATTTTATTCGTGTAGTTGGGCGATGTGTAAAATTTATCGTCCCAATCAATGTCAGTCAAATCAGTGCACATAAACAAACCGTCCGGTTTGTAAATGAATATTTATTTATTCACATTTACTATATTCATATTCACGTTAAAAATTATATTTTTAATAATAAAACATTTTATTCCAACACATGAATTTCTATTATTCATTTACACAATAAAATGATATTTTTGTTTTTCTAACTTATTTTAGAAAATTTCGGCGGCATAACGGCACGATACTAGAAACGGGACGAGGCCTAGCCTTATCCCCGGTCTAGTGAAGGCCCACGCCATTCACACATCAATCTAATCCATTCATTTTCACCAAACAATTCAATTTAAATCAAATAATCTACTTATTTTTGCAATCAAACAAACAAGTCCATGGTCTGTGGACGATTGTGTCGGGTGCTACTAAACACCGTCTGCATCCTAGTATATATATATAACTAGAAAAAGAAATTGAAAGGTGAGAAATTCTCACCAATAGCTATCCAATACCACGACCCTTCATTTGATAGAAATCGTCATCGTTCTCATCTTTTGTCGCTTTCGTTGCCCGTATTCTCTACATATGTAAAAATCGAATTTTTACTTCGCTATTCAATATATAAAAATCGAATTTTTATTATCACGCTATATGGATAAAATATCCATTTTCACACCGCTAATATATAGATAAAAATTCTATTTTTACAATGCTACTATATAGATAAAAATTCTTTTTTTACAACGCTACTATATAGATAAATTTCTATTTTAAAAATATAGATTTGCCTTTCTATAATATAAATTTGCCTTTCTATAAGATAAAAATTATATTTTTCTCGAAGTAAAAATCATATTTTTACTTCACTACTCATCTAAAAATATCGTCTTTTCATATCTAAAAATATCGTCTTTTCATATTTAAAAATATCGTCTTTTCATATTTAAAAATATCGTCTTTTCATATTTAAAAATATCGTCTTTTCATATTTTTATCTGCTACTTCTCACGAACAAAAATCTAACCTTTGTTTAAATTAAAAATCAAACCTTAAAAAAAAACTATATGATATATATATATATATATGAAAATCGCATTTTTTTTAAAGCATTAAAAATCATAGCTTAAACTAAATAAAAATAATAGATTTAACTAAATAAAAATACTTACAGTGTTCGACTGCGCAAGGGGGGGGGGGGAGGTTCGTCGTCGGTTTCGGGTCCAGGGGGGTTGTGGGGTTGTGGTTCATCGTTGGAGGGGCGGAGGCTCGCGTAGGGGGAGGGGATGGTGGTTGCAGCCGGCGGCGGGTCTTCGGGGGACGGAGGCGCTCGTTTTGGGTCCGGGTTTCGGGGGTTAGAGGGGGAAAGAGCGTAGAGAGGAGGGAGGAAGGAGAACGGCCGGAGGATGAGGGGGTTGCGCCCCACCGTGATGGCGCCTGGAAGGGGGCGACGGTGGAAACCGATCTGGGAGGGAGCGGTTTTGGGAAAAAGGGGGAATAGCGTGTTCTGAGAGGATAAGGGCTTGAGGAGGGATTATATTATATTTATTTAATTATTTAATTTCACCGCAAAAAGCAACTTTTATTTTCGACCTCAAAACGAGGCCCACCGCCTGTCACCCAAAGCTAATTACCCCCATTCTGAACACAATGGGATATGTATCGCAGGCTGATTCGATCGTTACAATCAGTTTTCGTCAAAATCAACATATAACTCTATATATTGAATTTGAACGCGCATTTCAATTTACCGGGGTCACATACTAACTAGAAAAATTCCAAAAAAATATTTTCAAACTTCGTATTGACGATACGGTCCTAACAAAACTAATTTCGTCGAATTCTGAGACCGTTAGAAAATTGGCCATTTTCCAGTCGATTAAAATCAACTGAAACTGGTCAAACGCGTTTTCCTTTGCCACGCTCACATATTGATTCGAAAAATTATGAAATTTGGAATCTAGCAATAATTTAACATCACGGACCCAACAAAACTGGTTTCGTCGAAATCCGAGGTCATTTGCAAAATTTCCATTTTTAAGGGCCTGAATTCCATAGCGACTATTCAGAATTTTCAACTGGACATATCTTTTGATTCCCGCTATGAAATTTCGATTTTTCGAATTCGTTGGAAAGATATTCCCAATTAGATTCTAATGTTTTTGGTTTCACTAAAATCCGGATTGTTTTGCACCCGGTACATTCAATTGAAGTTTGAAATCGAATTATCGAACTACCGCGCCATTTTCAATTCTATTTATAATTATATATAAATATTTATATTCTAACGACGACGCGTATAATATATACGTTCGAATTATATTCAAAATAAATTTTCATCGATTTTATTTAAAATAATCTATTTTAAATAATCAAAATTCGCTAAAATTGCCAAAATAAAAAATTTAAACTGGCTCAGAATTTCCGGGTTATTACAATTCTTTAACCCCATTAACAGTGAATCTTTATTTCTATTTACCTAACAGTGAATCTTTGTTTTTAAATAAGAACAAAAGTTGAATCTTTATTTTGATTTATGATTTATAAAATAAAGAAAGTTTAAATCTTTTAAATTTTAATTAAAAGATAAATTAAGATTAGATATTTTATTTTGATTTACAATATAAAATAAAGATTAGATATTTTATTTGATTTACAAATAAAGATTAGATATTTTATTTGATTTACAAATAAAATAAAAATGAGACCTTTTATTGTGATCCATCTCATATATTGTGTTGTATGTATGGACATTGAAATTATGACATTGGGTAAATAGAAATGGAAAGACCAAAAACCATATTATTATATGTGTGGACATTGAAATTACGACGTTGGGTAAATAGAAATGGTTAGACCAAAAACCATATTATTATATGTGTGGACATTGAAATTACGACGTTGAGTAAATAGAAATGGTTAGACCAAAAACCATATTATTATATTTGTGGATATTGAAATTACGATGTTGGGTAAATAGAAATTGTTAGACAAAAACCATTATTTTTTGTTATCATATTTTGACACCAAATTGACATGTGAGTTAGATAGGAAAATATCCCTTATAAAGAAAAAAATGTGCATTAAGGAAAAAAATAGAAAATTTACATTTTTCTAATGTAATAAAGATAATTAGAAGATTTACATTTTTCTATGTAAAGATAAAAGATTTACACTTTTCTATGTAAAAATATAAGATTTACATTTTTCTATGTAAAGATAAAAGATTTACATTTTTCTATGTAAAAATATAAGATTTACATTTTTCTATGTAAAGATAAAAGATTTACATTTTTCTATGTAAAAATATAAGATTTACATTTTTCAATGTGAAGATGAAAGATTTACATTTTTCTATGTAACAATGAAAGGTTTACGTTTTTCAATGTAAAGGTAAAGAATTTACATTTTTCAATGTAAAAGAAAAAGAGATAAAATATTTACATTTTATAGAAACATAAAAAGTATATTTTTATGTATTAAAAATGAATAGGATAAAAAGTATATTTTTGTGTATTAAAAATGAACAGGATAAAAAGTACATTTTTATGTTATAAAAATGAATTAGATAAAAAGTACATTTTTATGTTATAAAAAAAGGAATAGGATAAAAAGTACATTTTTATGTTATAAAAAGGACCGGGAAATGTGTGTTCAGGTATAACTAATCCACGACCCTTCGGAGTGGACCGACCTTGCAGCTATCCAAACCGGGAAACGTGTGTTCAGGTATAACTAATCCACGACCCTTCGGAGTGGACCGACCCTGCAGCTATCCAAGGGTTGCCCATAGGTGTGATCCTGAGGTATTTGCTAGAGTGCATCGAATCGGTAAGGAGCTCCTCCCTAGCCTTGACTCATGATGGAAAAACAAATCTCCAATATGACATCTCGTTTTCGATTGTATAACTAGTATGGCGACATAGTAGGATGGGGTACTATGCCGTCTAAGATTAATACATTTATATTGAAATGATTTATGAAAACATATACACACTAGTAGTGATACGTTTTACGTATTTATCATCTTTTGATCATTATAAGGTAAAACCCCATCCTCCGGTTTGCGTTGCATTGTGTGATGGGACTTGGGTCTTATAATGATCTCATTTTTCTAAAAAGCATAGCGTTATTTGAATGACTTACTTTACTTATGCACTGGCAATCAAATGGAGTAAACCCGTTCCACGTTAGTGGCGTGGTCCTGAGATTTGCCACGTTGTTAGATAAATTAGTTAAGAATTCTCATACCAGTCCCATGACTGATTCGTAGTTTGTTTCACTTTTGCAAACTCGAGTGCCCTCTTTCCACACGGGCAGCCAATTGACAGGTTCAGGTGATACATTCTGACTGGAGCTTGCTTGGAAGGAAGAAGAAGACATTTTCTCTAGTTTTTTACTTCTGCTTTGAGACATTTTATCTTCTGTAGCTTTGATGTATGTAATGTAGTTTGAGACTTGTTTCTTTTCCATTGAAACTTATTTCCCTTTTGTTGAAACTCTTTATTTGGCTAAGTTGTATCCTGTACTGCGTACTCTGATGTATTGGATATTATGATGCTGATGACATCTATTTCCGCTGCAATGGTTTATGTGTTATGATAATTATCTGAGATCTGTTTTTGTTGTAAATATGTTGTATTCCGAAGCTCAGGTTAACCTTAGGCTCCGATACCAACTGTGATAACCCCAAACTTCTGTGGTTCGAAAGTAAGGATAATCATTTGGAATACAACATATTTACAACAAAAACAGATCTCAGATAATTATCATAACACATAAACCATTGCAGCGGAAATAGATGTCATCAGCACCATAATATCCAATACATCAGAGTACGCAGTACAGGATAAAACTTAGCCAAATAAAGAGTCTCAACAAAAGGGAAATAAGTTTCAATGGAAACGAAACAAGTCTCAAACTCCATTACATACATCAAAGCTACAGAAGATAAAATGTCTCAAAGCAGAAGTAAAAACTAGAGAAAAGGTCTTCTTCTTCTTCCTCCCAAGCAAGCTCCAATCAGAATGTATCACCTGAACCTGTCAATTGGCTGCCCGTGTGGAAAGAGGGCACCCGAGTTTGCAAAAGTGAAACAAACTACGAGTCAGTCATGGGACTGGTATGAGAATTCTTAACTAATCTATCTAACAACGTGGCAAATTTCAGGACCACGCTGCTAACGCATAACGGGTTTACTCCATTGGATTGCCAGTGCATAAGTAAATCGTTCAAATAACGCTATGCTTTTTAGAAAAATGAGATCATTATAAGACCCAAGTGCCATCACACAATGCAACGCAAACCGGAGGATAGGGTTTTACCTTATAATGATCAAAAGATGATAAATACATAAAATGTATCACTAATAGTGTGTATATGTTTTCATAAATCATTTCAATATAAATGTATTAATCTTAGACGGTATAGTACCCCATCCTACTATGTCGCCATACTAGTTATACAATCGAAAACGAGATGTTGTATTGGAGATTTGTTTTTCCATCATGAGTCAAGGCTAGGGAGAATCTGCTTACCGATTCGAGGCACTCTAGCAAATACCTCAGGATCACACCTATGGGCAACCCTTGGATAGCTGCAGGGTCGGTCCACTCCGAAGGGTCGTGGATTAGTTATACCTGAACACACGTTTCCCGATCCACTCCTTACCGATAGGAGGTTCTCTTGTTCTCGAAAAGTATTGTAGAGTACCTGTTTCTTATTCTTATTTCACGTTCCCTTTTAATTTGATCGTCATGAATTTCTCTGGATATGATATCATATTGGGAATGGACTGGTTGACGGGTTTCTGGCAAACAAATTCGCCCTTGCAACCTAAGGTCCCATTATTGTCAATCTGGAAACTTGAGGCCTCGCCCTTACGAACTCGCTCACAAAGCTTCTGAATAAATTTATCATTCTTCTGAAGAGCAGAAATTTTATCAATCAAAGTAGGAGTGATAATGAGACTGGTGATAATGAGATTGTTGCATTCTGCATTCTTTATACTGAGCGCATCGGCTACAATGTTGGCTTTTCCCGGAGTATATAGGATATCCAAGTCATATGATGCAAGAAATTCAACCCAGCATCGCAAGGGCAAATTTGTTTGCCAGAAACTGCCACTTCATCTTTATTTTATTTGTAAATCAAATAAAATATCTAATCTTTATTTATAAATCAAATAAAATATCTAATCTTTATTTTATATTGTAAATCAAAATAAAATATCTAATCTTAATTCATCTTTTAAATTATTTTGATTTGCAAAATAAAAACAAAAGTTGAATCTTTATTTTGATTTGCAAAATAAGAACAAAAGTTGAATCTTTATTTTGATTTATGATTTACAAAATAAAGAAAGTTTAAATCTTTTAAATTTTAATTAAAAGATAAATTAAGATTAGATATTTTATTTTGATTTACAATATAAAATAAAGATTAGATATTTTATTTGATTTACAAATAAAGATTAGATATTTTATAGAATATAAAAATATACATTGTTGAAACCGTCATTTTTGTCGTATTAGAATTGGCGAACAAAAATATTATTTTATTGAATATAAAAATATACATTGTTGAAACCGTCATTTTTGTCGCATTAGAATTGGCGAACAAAAATATTGTTTTTATAGAATAAAAAGAATGGATTTTAATAGTGGAAATCGCCAAATGGTATATATATAAATATAAAATTAAACGAAACGAGAGCTGCAGTTCGCGTATCGACAATCGTAATTTTAAACGATTATACCGAAAGATCCGACCGTTGGATTTTTCCCAAAACTGGAACCGTTAGGACCGCTTTGGGAAGAGCTTTCCAACGATATAAATTTCGTCAAAATCCGATGGTTAGATTTTAAGATACGTGTAAACCAAAATTTGGTAAAAGCATCGCCAGGGCTGCCCACCGACCCGAAGCGTCGTTTATTTATTTCGAGCTATTTTCAAATAAATAAAAATAGCGATAAATAGTTACAAATATATATATGAAATGTTTTAAATGATAATTATGCGACAATTATTTGAAAAGACCGAGTTTTACTCATTTCAAATAATTGCACGGCGATTAAATCAAAGATGTAAGAAGACGATGGTTGAAGACCGACGATCTTCACATCGAATGGACGACGACTACTGATGCCTTGGACTGACTTGCTCCCAGGACGGGGTTGAAGCAGTAGTTGTCCGAACGTATGTGTTGGTCGTGCGGATAAGCGAGCGCCCCTTTGGTGTCTCCTGTTCCGTTCAGACCTAGAACGGACTCGTAAATGGATGCGTGTCTGACGTTGAAATTCACTTCATGTAATTAAATCGATTTGTATTAATATATGTCTATTTGGTGGTGGAGAATTTATTCTCTACTTAACACCCTGGTATATAGTAATAGTTATCGATCGCATGGCGTTGAATTGTCAATGTGGCACGCCAAGATGCAATGATCAAGGCTTTGTTGAAAAGCAGGCCTTGTGGTTGATGATCAAAGCATAGTCTGTTTAAGCATAGCTTTGTGTATAGCGTAACCTCACGAGCCTCACACCCCGGTATGAGTCTAAAATGGGAGAAGGGAACGCAGGGAGTGCACACGTTATCTTTCTAGCTAGAGTAATGTCAGGGACCTACCAGCGATGACATTTTACTTATGTGGATGATGGATTATGAGGTACCTCGCGTTTTTTATAGGTTATTAGTGGCCATATTATAGGTCCAAAAGGACCGGGAAACGTGTGTTCAGGTATAACTAATCCACGACCCTTCGGAGTGGACCGACCCTGCAGCTATCCAAGGGTTTCCCATTGTAACACCCCACGTCCGTTAGTGTCACTCACAAAGGGAATGCACTAAGTTCTGTGGAGCATTTAGGGTAAAAGATGCAGATAAATTACAAGACAGACAGAAATTAAACAGCGGAAAATAAAACTTTGCTTTATTGATAAAATAGTTTGTACAATGGTTTCTTTACAATATCAGAGTATCATCTGTCTTACAAAATAAAGAAGCATAAAAAAACAACATTTATATTCCCCAATTTTAGCAAGAGCCAGCCATAACATCTGAAAAGAGAATCCAAGAAAACTTCGATGAATCTTCAAGCTGGGAAAGAGTGGCAGTCCAACTTAACCTGAGCTAAACTATTCCCTCCTTTACTACCTGGGGGGGAAACGGAAGAAAAGAAGACGAAAGAAAAACAGAGTCAGACATAAAGTCTGAGTAAGTTCAGTAACTTCTAGTATGTGAACATGGAAAAACAAAACGACATGAATTAACTGAATATAAGATTACACCATAACGATAGGGTCAACAAGATTAGACAAGGTAGTCACAAGATATGCTAAGATAAGATAAACTGGATACGCTCTAATACTTTCGCCGCTTCGCTATTTCCTTGTTATACTGGTTTCTATATCTCTGCACCACCTAACTAGTGTCCCAATTAGTAATGATAACATGATCCCAATCCCTGTATTTTCCATTGCCTTCGAGCATCCATTTATTATTTATTACCTAGATCTAATCTAGGGTTTTCTATCCAGTGCTTTCTAGATTCAACTAGAGTTTACGCTATCTGCTGAACGCTTCTCGGATTCAGGATTTATGCCACCTAGTCCAACTAGGGATTATTCTACCTATCGAACGATGCCCCCAAGTCTAGGACACACTACCTAGAGTGGTATATGTTCCTATACTTCCCCACGCATGCATCGCGAATCGTTATCGCTTGTCTAGATGCACATGTCCTGTAATGTGCGACCTGAGTCCTGTGTCAGGGCAAATCAAGGAATACAGAACTCGGTCGGGAGCTTTTGGATATCTGCCGATGCAGATGCTAAGGTCTGTTTTTATTCCAGTGGCTATGGTCCCACCTGACCCCTCCCTCAACTAATGAAAGGCACACCTTGTAAAATGAGAACTATACGTCGGCCCTCGGTGCCCCACTATCCTATCGCCATCCTCACCCATAACTAGATAGCAAGTATATGGTCTTTTGGAGTTCTCCGCCTTTCCGCTTCACGTATCTCGACTGACTGAAGATGGATGGTAGACGACGAGTCGCTATCACAGGGCTACCGTTTGCTCGCTGAATCACGCCGGTCCATCCTAGTCTTTAGGTTTCCATGTATTGCAACCAAGGCATACCCCTGGTTCTTCTACGCAGACTTTAACCTCTGTGGGCCCAGACGGATCATCTGCAGCCTCACAGAGGGATACCAAGAGTACCCTCACGTCCCCTCGAAGCCTCGGGCTTCGTAACCCAATTCGTTGGAGCCATCTTTCTACTCAGACGGACATTCGCTCCTTCCCGTGTTATACTAAGAATTACTACTTAGTTTTACTAACTAAGATTTACTACTTAGTTTCCAAAATCGTTGTTTTCTTAACTAAGGTTTACTACTTAGTTCCCTTTCCCGTCAATTTGGATTGGTTAAGTGTCATTAGTCAATTCAAGCCAACTTAATCCTATTATACCGGTTAAGTGTTATCAGTAATTCATGTTGACTTAACCCCACCACAAACCAAGTTATATTGGTTAAGTATTTCTTATTACTTAACCCTACCCATTCACCCTGTATTGGTTAAGTGTTCCTAACTTAACCTTGCCCGTCTGTCTTAACTAACATGTTATTAATGGTTAAGTATTATCCCTTCATGTTTTAGACTTAACCTCATTCCTTTATCACAACCTGATGGTTAAGTGTTCAGGTTTACTTAACCCTACAGTCTAGCCCAGCTAACATATCAAAATTGGCTAAGTGTATTAGATTTTACTTAACCCCAACCTCTAGTCTAGTTAACATATTAATTTGGCTAAGTGTATCCTTAGTTACTTAACCCCTACAAATCTTGTTTTGTTACCATGTAAAGTTGGTTAAGTGTCCCTATGGACTTAGCCCTCCCATCCTAGCTTAACTGTGTTAAATTGGTTAAGTGTTCCTATGGACTTAACCCTACCATTCTAGCTTAACTGTATGGCCCTAACCCCACCCACCAGTTTGGTTATCATGTTGAATTTGGTTAAGTGTCTTAGTTAACTTAACCCTACTATTCTTGTTCTAGCTTTAACTAAATAAATTAAAGCCGCTACCACTCACATTAGACAGGTATTGTTGCGAATACTGGATGTGCCGGTTGGTTCCGGGCAGGTTTACATCGCAACTCAGTCTAACCTCGGGTTAGGCATATTCGTATTTTCTAAGTTCAAAGGGTTTCAATTTATTTTTCAAATCAAGTTTTGAAAGTAACCATCCCGTTCGTCGGATCAGTTAGGGATAGTCAGGGAGAGCGGGAAACTTGTATTTTCCAAACTCAAGCCTAGACACTATCCTCTCTGTCACCCTAGAACTTTCTGGTATGACATTAAAAGAGATGTCGTTAATAAACCTTTAATTTTGTCTAAATTTACATTTCCTCTTTTAGGACAAATTCTATAAGTAAATTGATCCTAATTTACTTATTTCCCAATTACTCTTTTAATGTAAATTGTCAACATTTATTCTTATGGCCCATTTCCCCTTCTAAATCATATTATGGTTTTTGGTATGTAAACTATACCAATTAAGTGTCACTAACCATGATTTTGCTAAACCTGACGGTTATTCCCAATTATGGCCAATCTCAAATTTATACCAATATACTTATTACGCCAAATTAGCTAATCCAATCCTGATTTAACATTCTAATTACAGTTCACGTCAAACTAGACTTATTATTCTAATTCATAGCTCATGTAAATGCTAGATTTACAAGTCAATACTAGACTCAGATTACACATCTTGTAATTCATGTTAAATTTATCCAATTTGTATTTCTATGAACATGCCATAATTCATGTTCCCAATTTATGCCAAATTCCAAGTTTATAACTATGTTTTTAGTACATTTCACATTATGCCCAAATCGTATTCCCACCGTTCGTATAATTGCGATTCAATCTAGATTATGGATAAACCTAGACTCGTAGGAAATAGGGAATGAACCAAAGATGCTATGAAGAAGGATGGACATAATAACTGGCATAAAAAGGGTTGAATAACGACGTCGGTTCAAGAACATGGGTAGACCTAACTTAATAGGTAAATTCCCAGGGTCTAAAACCAAGGACAGACAAAATAGAGATGCAGGTTCAAGAACATGGGTAGACCTAACTTAATAGGTAAATTCCCAAGGTCTAAAACCAAAGAAAACCAAGGACGAGCAGAATAAATAATCGGGTTTAGACCCAAACTCATAATCACAAAACTTAAGCAACAGTTGTCCTTGTTTGTCATAGGCAATAGTTTATGTTTCCTAATCAAAGGCATAGGCTTAGTCAAGGAAATAATCCTCATAGTCACAGTCACAGTCATAGGCAATGTTCATAGTCATAGGCAATGTCCATAGTCATAGGCAAATGTTCATGGTCATAGGCATATGGTTTTAAGGTCCATAGTTTCATAGTCATGTTTTTTTTGTCCTTGAATCTTAATTAGGTTCAAGAGTATAGGCACTGATTCGAATAGAGAGAGAGAATTGGCATATTCTTTTATTCCTTTAACTTCATGTCACGAACAAAGAAAAACGTTCAAATCTAGAAATAACTGACTTACAGAGATTAGATCAGAACAGAAAGATGGCATTGCTAAGATTCGTAGAAAAACAGTCGTTGCAGTCGTTCGAATCTTCACTTGAACTCTAGCTTGAATCTCCTCTTTGAAAGTCTTTGAGCAGCACCTCCTCGTCTTGATTTATTTTATATATTATTCTATTTATTATTTAATTTAAGAGGCGGAGAAGAAGCAATGTTTGTCAATAATCTTTGCAGCATAAGGGAAGAAAAGAATTGTGAATAGAGAAGAAGACTAGGGCTGTTTATATAGTGTTAGGCGGACGAACCTGGTCAGAATGGCGTCCAGATACATCAGAACGAACAGGGTGCAGAAGGCTGAAAAAACAGGGGGGGTCGACCCCCAGGTCGACTATGTAGTCGACCTGGGTGCCCCAGGTCGACTACCCAGTCGACCTGGGTAGCCCATGTCGACTACCCAGTCGACCTGGGTGTCTTGGGCGGGAAAATTCCCGCCCTGGCCAATCCGGCCCGATTTTGAAATTTGAATTTTGCTGAATCTTCCGGTGGCCATATCTTCCTCATACGGACTCCGATTTACGCAAAATCGGACTCGTTTTCATGCAGAATTCCGAGACGAACGCAATGGCGCAGCCCGTTTCCCTTGATTTTAAATTTAACTTTTAATTCTGCCTTGATTTGTGAATCTTAGTGTTACAGAATTTCGGGGTGTTACATTCTCCCCCACTTAAAAGGATTTCGTCCCCGAAATCTTCAAGTTCGGAAGAATGTGTCCTACCATCCAATCACCCATCTACTCAACCATTCACTCACAGGCATCCATTGTCCTTAAAAGATTTCTAATGCTTTCATGTTCATATGCATAGTGTGTGTATATGTCTTTATCTAATGCAAGATCAGGCGGTCTACTGATTCAGTTGACCTCCTTAATGCGAGTCATGTCAGTGCCATGCGTCCAACCATGTATGCAAGCATCCCTAGTTATGTAAATACTATATGCGTGCACGGCCATTCATCCATATGCAACATCCATATGATACCATATCAAGCTCAACTTACAAACAAATACATATCTGTAAATGCAATATGAAAGCGTCTGAACTGATCTAGTGCCTAATACGTATGCATATGCATTCACAAGCAACCATTAGCAACCACTTGCAACCATCAACCATAACATGTTTCAAATACATGTTTACATCCATTGGCTTCTACCTAAGGATCGAAGATACGACCTAGGTGATATATTTTGGGAAAAGAGAAACAATTATGCATAAAGCTCCTAAAACAAAGAAATCAAGGATGCACCCTCAAGGAAAAGGGTATGATGCTAGTATCTAGCCTTCATGAGCTTTGCTCCACTGTGTCTTAACTAATTTAACTTCACGATTGTGAAGTTCCGGATCTCCATTTCCAAAATAAACAGATTTCAATCACGGTACCAGGTATACGTACTAAGATGATTAGAGGTTTCCCTCTTATCGGCCATGCCATAACTATAAGAGTCGAAAGGTCACTACGTGCTCTTTGGAGTGCCTGCCACAACTATTCATCTCTCACGCAAACCATCCAAACCGAACTCGACAATCCTCAAGTACAAGCCCCAAAGGCCTAAACCAATATCAGACAAGCACCCAAGGAATATCTCCTCCGAATTTAGACGATCTACGTGAGATGATATAAGCAAACTCGATAGCTATTCTCAAATCCCTACTAACCAAAAATAAACCGGTCGGACCACCATCTAGATTTGAGACTTTAGTGGGATCTTTCTATTACACAAGTACTATGGTGCAGAGACTCAACTATGGAAGTGGATATGAACAAATGCGAAGCGCTAAAACGAACAACAAAACTAGACTCTTCCAACAGAACTTTACTACCTTTCTCCTAGGTATGCTTGGTGGTGAAAGTATGTACTTGCCCTTCTAAAAATCTTGTTCCTCGTTCTTACCCTATCATACCCTAGTAAGGATACTTCCTCTGGTCTTAGGTTTTATAATTTCTTCCTCCTTCGTGTGCTAAGTCTACATCCATGAATTCCTCATCCTAGGGTTATGCTCCTTAGCCAAACTCCTCATCCCCTTCCGTGTGTAGTCATGTTGACAAATCTCTCGAAAACTGCCTCCATCGTCCGGAAAACCCTATAAGCTTCGAAAGAAAACTGCCCGTAGATGAAACAACTACGGCTATGGATGGAAGCCGGGCACTACTTTGCCCTTCGATGAGGTTACCTCCCAGAAAGCCAGGAGCCCCAGAGACTCAAGAAAGAAGGAGACAAGAATTTAAACAGAGGAAGAGAAGATAGAGCGTATGGCTTTGGGGAATGTCTTTAAAACAAATCTTTTCTCTTGAAAATGCTTCTTTAAAAACCGTTTTGAAAATAATTTTTCAAATCCTTTATCTGATCTGGTAACCTTCAGCTCTGATACCACGTGTAACACCCCACGTCCGTTAGTGTCACTCACAAAGGGAATGCACTAAGTTCTGTGGAGCATTTAGGGTAAAAGATGCAGATAAATTACAAGACAGACAGAAATTAAACAGCGGAAAATAAAACTTTGCTTTATTGATAAAATAGTTTGTACAATGGTTTCTTTACAATATCAGAGTATCATCTGTCTTACAAAATAAAGAAGCATAAAAAAAAACATTTATATTCCCCAATTTTAGCAAGAGCCAGCCATAGCATCTGAAAAGAGAATCCAAGAAAACTTCGACGAATCTTCAAGCTGGGAAAGAGTGGCATTCCAACTTAACCTGAGCTAAACTATTCCCTCCTTTACTACCTGGGGGGAAACGGAAGAAAAGAAGACGAAAGAAAAACAGAGTCAGACATAAAGTCTGAGTAAGTTCAGTAACTTCTAGTATGTGAACATGGAAAAACAAAACGACATGAATTAACTGAATACAAGATAACACCATAACGATAGGGTCAACAAGATTAGACCAGGTAGTCACAAGATTTGCTAAGATAAGATAAACTGGATACGCTCTAATACTTTCGCCGCTTCGCTATTTCCTTGTTATATTGGTTTATATATCTCTGCACCACCTAACTAGTGTCCCAATTAGTAACGATAACATGATCAAATCCCTGTATTTTCCATTGCCTTCGAGCATCCATTTATTATTTATTACCTAGATCTAATCTAGGGTTTTCTATCCAGTGCTTTCTAGATTCAACTAGAGTTTACGCTATCTGCTGAACGCTTCTCGGATTCAGGATTTATGCCACCTAGTCCAACTAGGGATTATGCTACCTGTCGAACGATGACCCCAAGTCTAGGACACACTACCTAGAGTGGTATATGTTCCTATACTTCCCCACGCATGCATCACGAATCGTTATCGCTTGTCTTGATGCACATGTCCTGTAATGTGCGACCCGAGTCCTGTGTCAAGGCAAATCAAGGAATACAGAACTCGGTCGGGAGCTTTCGGATATCTGCCGATGCAGATGCTAAGGTCTGTTTTTATTCCAGTGGCTATGGTCCCACCTGACCTCTCCCTCAACTAATGAAAGGCACACCTTGTAAAATGAGAACTATACGCCGGCCCCCGGTGCCCCGCTATCCTATGTCCATCCCCACCCATAACTAGATAGCAAGTATATGGTCTTTTGGAGTTCTCCGCCTTTCCGCTTCACGTATCTCGACTGACTGAAGATGGATAGTAGACGACGAGTCGCTATCACAGGGCTACCGTTTGCTCGCCGAATCACGCCGGCCCATCCTAGTCTTTAGGTTGCCATGTATTGCAACCAAGGCATACCCCTGGTTCTTCTACGCAGACCTTAACCTCTGTGGGCCCAGGCGGATCATCTGCAGCCTCACAGAGGGATACCAAGAGTATCCTCACGTCCCCTCGAAGCCTCGGGCTTCGTAACCCAATTCGTTGGAGCCTTCTTTCTACTCAGACGGACATTCGCTCCTTCCCGTGTTATACTAAGAATTACTACTTAGTTTTACTAACTAAGATTTACCACTTAGTTTCCAGAATCGTTGTTTTCTTAACTAAGGTTTACTACTTAGTTCCCTTTCCCGTCAATTTGGATTGGTTAAGTGTCATTAGTCAATTCAAGCCAACTTAATCCTATTATACCGGTTAAGTGTTATCAGTAATTCATGTTGACTTAACCCCACCACAAACCAAGTTATATTGGTTAAGTATTTCTTATTACTGAACCCTACCCATTCACCCTATATTGGTTAAGTGTTCCTTTTGAACTTAACCTTGCCCGTCTGTCTTAACTAACATGTTATTAATGGTTAAGTATTATCCCTTCATGTTTTAGACTTAACCTCATTCCTTTATCACAACCTGATGGTTAAGTGTCCAGGTTTACTTAACCCTACAGTCTGGCCCAGCTAACATATCAAAATTGGCTAAGTGTATTAGATTTTACTTAACCCCAACCTCTAGTCTAGTTAACATATTAATTTGGCTAAGTGTATCCTTAGTTACTTAACCCCTACAAATCTTGTCTTGTTACCATGTAAAGTTGGTTAAGTGTCCCTATGGACTTAGCCCTCCCATCCTAGCTTAACTGTGTTAAATTGGTTAAGTGTTCCTATGGACTTAACCCTCCCATTCTAGCTTAATTGTATGGCCCTAACCCCACCCACCAGTCTGGTTATCATGTTGAATTTGGTTAAGTGTCTTAGTTAACTTAACCCTACTATTCTTGTTCTAGCTTTAACTAAATAAATTAAAGCCGCTACCACTCACATTAGACAGGTATTGTTGCGAATACTGGATGTGCCGGTTGGTTCCGGGCAGGTTTACATCGCAACTCAGTCTAACCTCGGGTTAGGCATATTCGTATTTTCGAAGTTCAAAGGGTTTCAATTTATTTTTCAAATCAAGTTTTGAAAGTAACCATCCCGTTCGTCGGATCAGTTAGGGATAGCCAGGGAGAGCGGGAAACTTGTATTTTCCAAACTCAAGCCTAGACACTATCCTCTCTGTCACCCTAGAACTTTCTGGTATGACATTAAAAGAGATGTCGTTAATAAACCTTTAATTTTGTCTAAATTTACATTTCCTCTTTTAGGACAAATTCTATAAGTAAATTGATCCTAATTTACTTATTTCCCAATTACTCTTTTAATGTAAATTGTCAACATTTATTCTTATGGCCCGTTTCCCCTTCTAAATCATATTATGGTTTTTGGTATGTAAACTATACCAATTAAGTGTCACTAACCATGATTTTGCTAAACCTGACGGTTATTCCCAATTATGGCCAATCTCAAATTTATACCAATATACTTATTACGCCAAATTAGCTAATCCAATCCTGATTTAACATTCTAATTACAGTTCACGTCAAACTAGACTTATTATTCTAATTCATAGCTCATGTAAATGCTAGATTTACAAGTCAATACTAGACTCAGATTACACATCTTATAATTCATGTTAAATTTATCCAATTTGTATTTCTATGAACATGCCATAATTCATGTTCCCAATTTATGCCAAATTCCAAGTTTATAACTATGTTTTTAGTACATTTCACATTATGCCCAAATCGTATTCCCACCGTTCGTATAATTGCGATTCAATCTAGATTATGGATAAACCTAGACTCGTAGGAAATAGGGAATGAACCAAAGATGCTATGAAGATGGATGGACATAATAACTGGCATAAAAAGGGTTGAATAACGACGTCGGTTCAAGAACATGGTGAAACGACCCGAACTTCCCCGGTCTCCGAAGAGAAGAGGAAGAACGAATTGTTTTGAGAACACGACAAAACAGAACGCATACAAAAGAACATTTCATTGTATATTACAACAATTCATCAGATTACAAGAATATACAGAGTATAACGAATCAATATTACACAAAAATTATCAGAGATTACAATACATTACATAGCAGCGGAAAATAATACAATACACAACTAGAAGAGATATACGGATACAAAGCTTTCCGGATATCATTCCAGCTGTAAACCAGGATCCTATGAATATAAATCTGCAAAACCAAAACTACTAGCTGCCCGTGTCAAAATAGGGGCACCCAGAGTTTAGGTTAAAACAATAAACTCCAGGTCAGTCATGTGACTGGTGTGAGAACTAAAACAGTTATTAATCTTTATTTTTAAAGTTTGGTAAATCAAGGGACTACGCCATATAACACGGAACGGGTTTCCTCCCAAGAATACCAGTGCATAAAATAAATAGCGCAATGCTAAATAAAGAAAAATGAAGCTATTATAAGACCCAGTTCCTATCACACAATGCAACGCAAGCCGGGGGATAGGGTTTTCCCTTATAATAGCCAAAGCATGCTTGATACGTTTTAAAACAAATCATTTGATACTATTGTAAGTGCATAGTGTATAAAACAACTTTAAATCATAAGTATCAATCATAGGCGACATGAGCGTCTCATGCCACTATGTCGCCATATATAGGTTTACAAATAAAACCGCAAATGTCACGTATTTGGAAATTGGATTTCCATCTATGAACCGAGGCAAAAGATAGTCCTCAACCGATTCGAGACGCTTTAGCCCGCCCCTCAGGATCAGAGCTCGAGTGACCCTTGGATCATCAGGGCCGGTCCACCGATGTGGATTAAAATGCCTGAACATGCGTTTCCCCACCCTTTGGGGTGTAAATGAGCCAACGAATGGCTCCATCGGACCCGGGTCGTCCGATCTAACTGAGGCGCCTCGCAACAGCAACAACCACATAGGTGAAAAGTATATAAATGTCAGGGCTGGTAGGTCACTGACACCACCCTAGCTAGAATGAAATGCATGCCCTCCCTGAGGTCCTCTCCCGTTTTTGGTTCACAACCGGGGTGCGAAACTCGCGAAGCAAACGTTACACAAAGCTACGCCACAAAGGCCGTGCTTCGATCATCAACCACAAGACTTTGCTTTTCAACAGAAGCCTCGATCAATTGCCACTTAAGCATGCCACACAGGCAATTCACTCCATGCGTTTGATCTCCATCAATATATAACCCCTGAGCTCGTACGTCTCAGAGAAGGGCGTTAAGCAAGAGAATAAATTCTCCACCGCCAAACAGATATATATTTAATAGAGATCAATCACACGGACTAAAATCCAATGTCAGACACACATTCCATTTACAAGTCCGTTCTGGGTCTGAACGAAACCGGAGGCACCTAGTACCCCGCATATCCATCGATCTCCAAGCACGTCTGGACGATCACCAACTGTTTCCATCTTCTTGGGTGTACAGCCCAATCAAGATCATCAATAATCACCCAAACGACGTGAAGACCTCCGGTCTTCGACCATCGTCTTCATCTTCGACTTATCGTCGTATCAGTTATTCAGAATGGGATAAACCCGGTCTTTCCGAATAACTCGCGTATATTTTAAATAAGTGTTACACAAACACAACATACGCCTCATTCCAATTCATCAGTCACTAACCGTAAATTAATCAAGAGAATAATTCCCCAAATATTAACCCCGAAGGCTGAAACCAACATCAGATCAATATCCAGAAAACCATTCTGCTTAGCTAACCGACAGTTAGTTCCTAAATTTCACATTCATATGGAAAGGTTCCCATTAATTTTATCAAAGATAAATTCTTTATATTTATTCTTTAATCTATCCTTTTGAATTTCGATTTAACTAGTCGGGATTAACGAAACTTACCGAAGTAATCATTTGTTTTAATTTCCCAATCCCAACCTATTCATCCCATGAAGTAAAACTGGTAATACTTCATATATAACACCACGGTGTTATCGGTAAATTCAATTACCATTTCACGTTCAAATCTAATTAAAGATTTAACTATCGCCTGGAGTAAAACTGGTGATACTCCATTTCGATTGTTTCAATCTAATTAAAGATTCATTAAAACTCCACCTAGTTTTAATCGTTAACTGGGTTAAAGAATGAGTGTCATTTAAAACACGGTTCACGATAAACCCAAAATCACATTCATTAATTATCGGGTTAAAGAACAAGTGTTATTTAAAACACTGTTCACGATAAACCCAAAAATCAATATCAATTCAATTTCAATTAAATATTATTTAATTGGTACACTTCATTAAATCTAAATAAAAAGATTTAATCTTTTCTCAACTGGGTTCAAGAACGGTGTTAGTCAAGAAACCATTCACGACAAACCCAAATCACATTTGATATTCAATACAAGGCTCTGAATAGAAAATATATCGGCCTATATTCAATATCAAATTCTACGATTAACAAATGTCGTATTGGAAATAACGATATAAATATATATCTTTCAAATTTCCATAACAACATCTGTATAATCACGAATTCCAACATCGAAATATTCCGAAGACAATTTCGATTCAAATCCACTCCAATGAAATCATTGGAAATTCTGGTTATTTTTAAAACCCTTTTCAAATTCAATTTATTTATTTAAAAATAAATAGAATTATAATTCTAGTTCAAAACTAGTTCATTTCGATAAAAATCTATATTTATCTCTTCAAATATGGAGTTTTTCATCCCAATCCTTTCTAAATCATTTCTTATGATTTTACACAAATTGTTACTATTTTTAATAATTTTATCAAGGCCCGTACAGTCGATTTCCATCAACGGTCATCGAACTGCACTTACAGCGACCCTTTTCAAATTTGAATTGGACATAATTCCAAATCCAACCGTTAGATTTCAAATTTCTAATATTCATTAGAAAGCTCTTTTTGATATGAACCCAACGGTTCTGGTTTTAGGAGAATCCGACGGTCGGATCTCCCGTAATATTCGTTCGAAGTTAATGGTTGAAATTCGCGAACTCCGTGGCGCGTTCTATTCAGGCCATTATATTATATATATAATATATACTTCGTCGATTTCCTTTCGAAACGAATTTTATAAATCGTTTTAAATTCATTTTTAAAACGGTTTCAACTTTATATTCAATTTTAAATCAAAATTGAATATTCCAATATAAATTCGTTTTAAATTCATTTCAAATCGATTTTAATTTAAATTGATTTCTAATTCAATTTCAGTTCGTTTTCAATTCAATTCAATTTCAATTCGAATTCATTTCTATTCCATTTCAATTCGAATTCATTTATATTCAATTCGAATTCGTTTATATTCAATTTCAATTCGAATTCGTTTATATTCAATTCTTTTCAAAATATCAGATTTTGAAATCACTTTCGATATTCATTATAAAATGAATAAAATCGATATAAATATCGTTCACGTCAAAATGGCGTCAATTTAATCAATACGGCTTCATATATTCCTATTTTCAAATATTCTATTTCAAATATTTCTTTTTCAAATATTTCTATTTTAAAACTGGAATGAGACCCAATCAATTACCATATAATGTTAATTATATGGATTTTCTACAACACATGTATATATCAACAACGATGAATAATCAACCATCATCCAAAGTGCATTCTACACTGTATAAGCATCAAATATAAATATTCAACGCTTATAACAGCCTGTCAATCAATCGATCGACATACAACTAAACAATCGGGATTAGTGTACGTCAAATATCATCCCAATACCCGTGTGGGGTTTCAAGCAATCAAACACGGATTTTTATTTGTGCAGTTGGGCGATGTGTAAAATTTATCGTCCCAATCAATGTCCTTCAAATAGGTGTACATAAACAAACCGTCCGGTTTGTAAATGAATATTTATTTATTCACATTCACGTTAAAAATTATATTTTTAACGATCAAACTATTTTATTCAACCTATGAATATTCTATTCGATTCATTTATTAAATAAAATGTTATCTTTATTTTTCTAACTTACTTTTAGAAAATTTCGGCGGCATAACGGCACGATACTAGAAACGGGACAAGGCCTAGCCTTATCCCCGGTCTAGTGAAGGCCCACGCCATTCACACATCAATCAAATCAATTTCAATTCACCAAACAATTCAATTCAAACCAAATAATCTAACCAACTACACATCCAAACAATTAAACAAACAAGCCATCCATGGTCTGTGGATGACGGGTGTCGGGTGCTACTAAACACCGTCTGCATCCTAATAAATATTTTAACTAAAAATAAATTAAAGAGTGAGAAATTCTCACAGAATAGCTAATCCTAACTCCACGGCACTTCTAATGCAGGAAATCTTCACTGTTCTCGCCTCTTGTCACTTTCTTCGCCCGTAGCCACTACATATGTAAAAATCGAATTTTTACTTCGCTATTCAATATATAAAAATCGAATTTTTACTTCGCTACTATGTAGATAAAAATTCTATTTTTATCACGCTATTATTCCTTAAAGATTTCGCCTTTTCAATTATAAAGATTTCGCCTTTTCAAATATAAAGATTTCGCCTTTTCAATTATATCATTATAAAAATCACATTTTTATTTTGCTACACAGATAAAGATGATATTTCTAATATTCCTATCATGTAAAAATTATATTTTTAATTCTCTACATAAACAAAAATCATATTTTTATCCTTCTACCATATGAAAGATTATATTTTTAATACTTTACTTTATAAAAAGACTATTTTTTTACAACGCTATTTTAATAGATAAAGACTATTTTTTTACAACGCTATTTTTATCACTTTAACTTCACAGTAAAAATCACATTTTTATCACTCTTCTATATAAACAAAAATTCGATTTTTTTCCAATGTTTTTATTATGAACAAACATCTTGATTTTCTTTTCTTCACATGGTTATATAGAATAAAAATCAGAATTTTAAACACATTATTATATATTAAAACTGAGAAAACAAATAAAATAAATGCAAATTACTAATTAAAAACTCACAAGTTGAAGGGGGGGAGGCCGCTGAGCTGAGGGGGTCGTGTGGGTGGCGGATGGTGGCGCTGCAGGTGGTCAGCGTGGCGGTTAGGGCTGGAGGCGCGACAAGAGGAGGACGTGGTGGGGTGGTTCAGGCGGTTTCGTGGGTATTGGGCGTCGAATCGAAGGGTGGAAGAGGAGGGGAGGGTCGCGGCCAGTCATGGAGACAGCTCCGGCTAGGGGTTTCAGGGATGGGGCCATCGGGTTGGGTGATTTGGGCGTCGCGGGTTCAGTCAGAGAAGGGAGGGGGAGAGCGGATAGAGGAGGAGAGGGAGGAGAAGAGGGGCGTGGTGGGGTCCCGACCGCCGGCGAGCGGTGGTGGGTGGCGGCTCCATCGCGCCCTCTTTCATTTATTTTTTTATTTTAATCTGTTGAATCGGGGAAGGGGATAACGGGAGGGGCGTTGACTGGGTTTGGGTAGTTAAGGGCTTTGGCCCAATTAATTAAATATTTATTTTTAATTCTAAAAAGGGGAATTTTCGTTCGGACTCAGAATCAAACCCGACGACTGTCGCCCCTAACTAATTACCCTCATTCCGAACACAACGGGATATGTATCGTAAGCTGATTCGACTGTTTCAATCAGTTTTCGTTAAAATCAACATATAACTCTATATATTGAATTTGAACGCGCATTTCAATTCACCGGGGTCACATACGAACTCTAAAAATTCCCGAAAAATATTTTCTAGCTTCGTATTGACGATACGGTCCTAACAAAACTAGTTTCGTCAAATTCTGAGATAGTTTGAAAAATGGCCAATTTCCAGTCGATTAAAATCAACTGAAACTGGTCAAACGCGTTTTCCTTTGCCACGCTCACATATTGATTCGAAAAAATATGAAATTTGAAATCTAGCAATAACTTTACATCCCGGATCCAACAAAAGTGGTTTCGTCGAAATCCGAGGTCGTTTGCAAAATTTCCATTTTTAAGGGCCTGAATTCCATAGCGACTATTCAGAATTTTCAACTGGACATATCTTTTGATTCCCGCTATGAAATTTTGATTTTTCGGATTCGTTGGAAAGATAGTCACTATTAGATTCCATTATTTTTTATTTCACTAAAATCCGGTTTGTTTTGCACCCGGTACATTCAATTGAAGTTTGAAATCGAATTATCGAACTACCGCGCCATTTTCAATTCCTTTATAAATATAAATAAAATAAATTTTTATATTCTAACGACGACGCGTATATAATATATACGTTCGAATTATATTCAAAATAAATTTTCGTCTATATTATTTTAAAATAATCTATTTTAAATATTCAAAATTCGCTAAAATTGCCAAAATAAAAATTTTAAACTGGCCCAGACTTTCGGGTTGTTACAATCTCCCCCACTTAAAACTTTTCGTCCCCGAAAAGGAACAAAGTCGAAAGTGGTTTGATTAATCAACTCTACGTTCGATCTGGCTTCCATTCTCCAACTTTTCAGTTTCTGAGAATTTTCAAATTCATCAAAAAATTTGGCTAACACCCTAAATTTTCGAAAAATTTCGCCATAACCTCCCCTGCACCGGGAGCCACAGGAAAATCCCGAAATTGCCATATAGTCCTTCTGATCTCAAAAAGAAAAAGAAAAAGCCAAGCGGCTAGCCAATAGGCTCATAAAATCATCATCACCCAAACAAAACAGTAAATTATGTAGTAAACATGTACCTATTTGTCGGGCAAACAAATTTTGTGCTCTGCTCTAGCCTCCTTGCTATGACCTGTTCAACGTAAGTACATGTATATGCAAGCAAATGCGACCAAATTTCAATATAATTCAATATGTGATTCAATTAGGCTAAATGGCTAAAAATTAGCAAACAAATAAACAAACAACGCAAACATCAATCAATTAGTTGATTATCATTTGAAATTCATAACTTTGATACATAGTCAAAAAATCAGATTTTTGATGCCAAATCACAACAATAGGCCCTATCTAATTTTGGTTCTCACACAAGTCAATAGGAAATATATAGAAAGTCCACTTTCGTCACTCGAACATGAATTCTAATGATGGAGCTCCATCATCAAAATCATCTCCGAGCGATTCGAGTGTAATTCTATATCTATCCAGTATATTAAAACTTCAAATACACGTTTGCAAGGCGTATATGCAAAATCTTTATATACTGGACTGTCCAAATTCAATATAAATAAATAATCAAATATGAATAATTGATTTAGATTTTCAAAACGAAATTGGTTTTCATCTTAGAAATATACTCTTCACACTCGTTCTAGGATACTACTGATCCCATCTCTAACGAGTCATTCCCATTGGATATTACTAATCCAATATCTGATGAATTCTTTCGTATGGTTCTAATGTGTCTTGTTCTCTGAGCTTTGTAAACCAAAGCTCTGATACCACGATGAAACGACCCGAACTTCCCCGGTCTCCGAAGAAAAGAGAAAGAACGAATTGTTTTGAGAACACGACAAAACAGAACGCATACAAAAGAACATTTCATTGTATATTACAACAATTCATCAGATTACAAGAATATACAGAGTATAACGAATCAATATTACACAAAAATTATCAGAGATTACAATACATTACATAGCAGCGGAAAATAATACAATACACAACTAGAAGAGATATACGGATACAAAGCTTTCCGGATATCGTTCCAGCTGTAAACCAGGATCCTATGAATATAAATCTGCAAAACCAAAACTACTAGCTGCCCGTGTCAAAATAGGGGCACCCAGAGTTTAGGTTAAAACAATAAACTCCAGGTCAGTCATGTGACTGGTGTGAGAACTAAAACAGTTATTAATCTTTATTTTTAAAGTTTGGTAAATCAAGGGACCACGCCGTATAACACGGAACGGGTTTCCTCCCAAGAATACCAGTGCATAAAACAAACAACGCAATGCAAAATAAAGAAAAATGAAGCTATTATAAGACCCAGTTCCTATCACACAATGCAACGCAAGCCGGGGGATAGGGTTTTCCCTTATAATAGCCAAAGCATGCTTGATACGTTTTAAAACAAATCATTTGATACTATTGTAAGTGCATAGTGTATAAAACAACTTTAAATCATAAGTATCAATCATAGGCGACATGAGCGTCCCATGCCACTATGTCGCCATATATAGGTTTACAAATAAAACCGCAAATGCCACGTATTTGGAAATTGGATTTCCATCTATGAACCGAGGCAAAAGATAGTCCTCAACCGATTCGAGACGCTCTAGCCCGCCCCTCAGGATCAGAGCTCGAGTGACCCTTGGATCGTCAGGGCCGGTCCACCGATGTGGATTAAAATGCCTGAACATGCGTTTCCCCACCCTTTGGGGTGTAAATGAGCCAACGAATGGCTCCATCGGACCCGGGTCGTCCGATCTAACCGAGGAGCCTCGCAACAGCAACAACCACATAGGTGAAAAGTATATAAATGTCAGGGCTGGTAGGTCACTGACACCACCCTAGCTAGAAAGAAACGCATGCCCTCCCTGAGGTCCTCTCCCGTTTTTGGTTCACAACCGGGGTGCGAAACTCGCGAAGCAAACGTTACACAAAGCTACGCCACAAAGGTCGTGCTTCGATCATCAACCACAAGACTTTGCTTTTCAACAGAAGCCTCGATCAATTGCCACTTAAGCATGCCACACAGGCAATTCACTCCATGCGTTTGATCTCCATTATAACCCCTGAGCTCGTACGTCTCAGAGAAGGGCGTTAAGCAAGAGAATAAATTCTCCGCCGCCAAACATATATATATTTAATAGAGATCAATCACACGGACTAAAATTCAATGTCAGACACACAGTCCATTTACAAGTCCGTTCTGGGTCTGAACGAAACCGGAGGCACCTAGTACCCCGCATATCCATCGATCTCCAAGCATGTCTGGACGATCACCAACTGTTTCCATCTTCTTGGGTGTACAGCCCAATCAAGATCATCAATAATCACCCAAACGACGTGAAGACCTCCGGTCTTCGACCATCGTCTTCATCTTCGACTTATCGTCGTATCAGTTATTCAGAATGGGATAAACCCGGTCTTTCCGAATAACTCGCGTATATTTTAAATAAGTGTTACACAAACACAACATACGCCTAATTCCAATTCATCAGTCACTAACCGTAAATTAATCAAGAGAATAATTCCCCAAATATTAACCCCGAAGGCCGAAACCAACATCAGATCAATATCCAGAAAACCATTCTGCTTAGCTAACCGACAGTTAGTTCCTAAATTTCACATTCATATGGAAAGGTTCCCATTAATTTTATCAAAGATAAATTCTTTATATTTATTCTTTAATCTATCCTTTTGAATTTCGATTCAACTAGTCGGGATTAACGAAACTTACCGAAGTAATCATTTGTTTTAATTTCCCAATCCCAACCTATTCATCCCATGAAGTAAAACTGGTAATACTTCATATCTAACACCACGGTGTTATCGGTAAATTCAATTACCATTTCACGTTCAAATCTAATTAAAGATTTAACTATCGCCTGGAGTAAAACTGGTGATACTCCATTTCGATTGTTTCAATCTAATTAAAGATTCATTAAAACTCCACCTAGTTTTAATCGTTAACTGGGTTAAAGAATCAGTGTCATTTAAAACACGGTTCACGATAAACCCAAAATCACATTCATTAATTATCGGGTTAAAGAACAAGTGTTATTTAAAACACTGTTCACGATAAACCCAAAAATCAATATCAATTCAATTTCAATTAAATATTATTTAATTGGTACACTTCATTAAATCTAAATAAAAAGATTTAATCTTTTCTCAACTGGGTTCAAGAACGGTGTTAGCCAAGAAACCATTCACGACAAACCCAAATCACATTTGATATTCAATACAAGGCTCTGAATAGAAAATATATCGGCCTATATTCAATATCAAATTCTACGATTAACAAATGTCGTATTGGAAATAACGATATAAATATATATCTTTCAAATTTCCATAACAACATCTGTATAATCACGAATTCCAACATCGAAATATTCCGAAGACAATTTCGATTCAAATCCACTCCAATGCAATCATTGGAAATTCTGGTTATTTTTAAAACCCTTTTCAAATTCAATTTATTTATTTAAAAATAAATAGAATTATAATTCTAGTTCAAAACTAGTTCATTTCGATAAAAATCTATTTTTATCTCTTCAAATATGGAGTTTTTCATCCCAATCCTTTCTAAATCATTTCTTATGATTTTACACAAATTATTACTATTTTTAATAATTTTATCAAGGCCCGTACAGTCGATTTCCATCAACGGTCATCGAACTGCACTTACAGCGACCCTTTTCAAATTTGATTTGGACATAATTCCAAATCCAACCGTTAGATTTCAAATTTCTAATATTCATTAGAAAGCTCTTTTCTATACGAACCCAACGGTTCCGGTTTTAGGAGAATCCGACGGTCGGATCTCCCGTAATATTCGTTCGAAGTAAATGGTCGAAATTCGCGAACTGCCGTGGCGCGGCGCATTCTATTCAGGCCATTATATTATATATATAATATATATAATATATACTTCGTTGATTTCCTTTCGAAACGAATTTTATAAATCGTTTTAAATTCATTTTCAAAACGGTTTCAACTTTATATTCAATTTTAAATCAAAATTGAATATTCCAATATAAATTCGTTTTAAATTCATTTCAAATCGATTTTAATTTAAATTGATTTCTAATTCAATTTCAGTTCGTTTTCAATTCAATTCAATTTCAATTCGAATTCATTTCTATTCCATTTCAATTCGAATTCATTTATATTCAATTCGAATTCGTTTATATTCAATTTCAATTCGAATTCGTTTATATTCAATTCTTTTCAAAATATCAGATTTTGAAATCACTTTCGATATTCATTATAAAATGAATAAAATCGATATAAATATCGTTCACGTCAAAATGGCGTCAATTTAATCAATACGGCTTCATATATTCCTATTTTCAAATATTCTATTTCAAATATTTCTTTTTCAAATATTTCTATTTTAAAACTGGAATGAGACCCAATCAATTACCATATAATGTTAATTATATGGATTTTCTACAACACATGTATATATCAACAACGATGAATAATCAACCATCATCCAAAGTGCATTCTACACTGTATAAGCATCAAATATAAATATTCAACGCTTATAACAGCCTGTCAATCAATCGATCGACATACAACTAAACAATCGGGATTAGTGTACGTCAAATATCATCCCAATACCCGTGTGGGGTTTCAAGCAATCAAACACGGATTTTTATTTGTGCAGTTGGGCGATGTGTAAAATTTATCGTCCCAATCAATGTCCTTCAAATAGGTGTACATAAACAAACCGTCCGGTTTGTAAATGAATATTTATTTATTCACATTCACGTTAAAAATTATATTTTTAACGATCAAACTATTTTATTCAACCTATGAATATTCTATTCGATTCATTTATTAAATAAAATGTTATCTTTATTTTTCTAACTTACTTTTAGAAAATTTCGGCGGCATAACGGCACGATACTAGAAACGGGACAAGGCCTAGCCTTATCCCCGGTCTAGTGAAGGCCCACGCCATTCACACATCAATCAAATCAATTTCAATTCACCAAACAATTCAATTCAAACCAAATAATCTAACCAACTACACATCCAAACAATTAAACAAACAAGCCATCCATGGTCTGTGGATGACGGGTGTCGGGTGCTACTAAACACCGTCTGCATCCTAATAAATATTTTAACTAAAAATAAATTAAAGAGTGAGAAATTCTCACAGAATAGCTAATCCTAACTCCACGGCACTTCTAATGCAGGAAATCTTCACTGTTCTCGCCTCTTATCACTTTCTTCGCCCGTAGCCACTACATATGTAAAAATCGAATTTTTACTTCGCTATTCAATATATAAAAATCGAATTTTTACTTCGCTACTATGTAGATAAAAATTCTATTTTTATCACGCTATTATTCCTTAAAGATTTCGCCTTTTCAATTATAAAGATTTCGCCTTTTCAAATATAAAGATTTCGCCTTTTCAATTATATCATTATAAAAATCACATTTTTATTTTGCTACACAGATAAAGATGATATTTCTAATATTCCTATCATGTAAAAATTATATTTTTAATTCTCTACATAAACAAAAATCATATTTTTATCCTTCTACCATATGAAAGATTATATTTTTAATACTTTACTTTATAAAAAGACTATTTTTTTACAACGCTATTTTAATAGATAAAGACTATTTTTTTACAACGCTATTTTTATCACTTTAACTTCACAGTAAAAATCACATTTTTATCACTCTTCTATATAAACAAAAATTCGATTTTTTTCCAATGTTTTTATTATGAACAAACATCTTGATTTTCTTTTCTTCACATGGTTATATAGAATAAAAATCAGAATTTTAAACACATTATTATATATTAAAACTGAGAAAACAAATAAAATAAATGCAAATTACTAATTAAAAACTCACAAGTTGAAGGGGGGGAGGCCGCTGAGCTGAGGGGGTCGTGTGGATGGCGGATGGTGGCGCTGCAGGTGGTCAGCGTGGCGGTTAGGGCTGGAGGCGCGACAAGAGGAGGACGTGGTGGGGTGGTTCAGGCGGTTTCGTGGGTATTGGGCGTCGAATCGAAGGGTGGAAGAGGAGGGGAGGGTCGCGGCCAGTCATGGAGACAGCTCCGGCAAGGGGTTTCAGGGATGGGGCCATCGGGTTGGGTGATTTGGGCGTCGCGGGTTCAGTCAGAGAAGGGAGGGGGAGAGCGGATAGAGGAGGAGAGGGAGGAGAAGAGGGGCGTGGTGGGGTCCCGACCGCCGGCGAGCGGTGGTGGGTGGCGGTTCCATCGCGCCCTCTTTCATTTTTTTATTTTAATCTGTTGAATCGGGGAAGGGGATAACGGGAGGGGCGTTGACTGGGTTTGGGTAGTAAAGGGCTTTGGCCCAATTAATTAAATAATTATTTTTAATTCTAAAAAGGGGAATTTTCGTTCGGACTCAGAATCAAACCCGACGACTGTCGCCCCTAACTAATTACCCCCATTCCGAACACAACGGGATATGTATCGTAAGCTGATTCGATTGTTTCGATCAGTTTTCGTTAAAATCAACATATAACTCTATATATTGAATTTGAACGCGCATTTCAATACACCGGGGTCACATACGAACTCTAAAAATTCCCGAAAAATATTTTCTAGCTTCGTATTGACGATACGGTCCTAACAAAACTAGTTTCGTCAAATTCTGAGACAGTTTGAAAAATGTCCAATTTCCAGTCGATTAAAATCAACTGAAACTGGTCAAACGCGTTTTCCTTTGCCACACTCACATATTGATTCGAAAAAATATGAAATTTGAAACCTAGCAATAACTTTACATCCCGGATCCAACAAATGTGGTTTCGTCGAAATCCGAGGTCGTTTGCAAAATTTCCATTTTTAAGGGCCTGAATTCCATAGCGACTATTCAGAATTTTCAACTGGACATATCTTTTGATTCCCGCTATGAAATTTTGATTTTTCGGATTCGTTGGAAAGATAATCACTATTAGATTCCATTATTTTTGGTTTCACTAAAATCCGGTTTGTTTTGCACCCGGTACATTCAATTGAAGTTTGAAATCGAATTATCGAACTACCGCGCCATTTTCAATTCCTTTATAAATATAAATAAAATAAATTTTTATATTCTAACGACGACGCGTATATAATATATACGTTCGAATTATATTCAAAATAAATTTTCGTCTATATTATTTTAAAATAATCTATTTTAAATATTCAAAATTCGCTAAAATTACCAAAATAAAAATTTTAAACTGGCCCATATTTTCGGGTTGTTACACACGGGTAGACCTAACTTAATAGGTAAATTCCCAGGGTCTAAAACCAAGGACAGACAAAATAGAGATGCAGGTTCAAGAACATGGGTAGACCTAACTTAATAGGTAAATTCCCAAGGTCTAAAACCAAAGAAAACCAAGGACGAGCAGAATAAATAATCGGGTTTAGACCCAACCTCATAATCACAGAACTTAAGCAACAGATGTCCTTGTTTGTCATAGGCAATAGTTTATGTTTCTTAATCAAAGGCATAGGCTTAGTCAAGGAAATAATCCTCATAGTCACAGTCACAGTCATAGGCAATGTTCATAGTCATAGGCAATGTCCATAGTCATAGGCAAATGTTCATGGTCATAGGCATATGGTTTTAAGGTCCATAGTTTCATAGTCATGTTTTTTTTGTCCTTGAATCTTAATTAGGTTCAAGAGTATAGGCACTGATTCGAATAGAGAGAGAGAGAATTGGCATATTCTTTTATTCCTTTAACTTCATGTCACGAACAAAGAAAAACGTTCAAATCTAGAAATAACTGACTTACAGAGATTAGATCAGAACAGAAAGATGGCGTTGCTAAGATTCATAGAAAAACAGTCGTTGCAGTCATTCGAATCTTCACTTGAACTCTAGCTTGAATCTCCTCTTTGAAAGTCTTTGAGCAGCACCTCCTCGTCTTGATTTATTTTATATATTATTCTATTTATTATTTAATTTAAGAAGAGGAGAATAAGCCATGTTTGTCAATAATCTTTGCAGCATAAGGGCAGAAAAGAATTGTGAATAGAGAAGAAGACTAGGGCTGTTTATATAGTGTTAGGCGGACGAACCTGGTCAGAATGGCATCCAGATACATCAGAACGAACAGGGTGCAGAAGGCTGAAAAAACAGGGGGGGTCGACCCCCAGGTCGACTATGTAGTCGACCTGGGTGCCCTAGGTCGACTACCCAGTCGTCCTGGGCAGCCCAGGTCGACTACCCAGTCGACCTGGGCGGGAAAATTCCCGCCCTGGCCAATCCGGCCCGATTTTGAAATTTGAATTTCGCTGAATCTTCCGGAGGCCATATCTTTCTCATACGTACTCTGATTTACGCAAACTCGGACTCGTTTTCATGCAGAATTCCGAGATGAACGCAATGGCGCAGCCCTTTTCCCTTGATTTTAAATTTAACTTTTAATTCTGCCTTGATTTTTGAATCTTAGTGTTACAGAATTTCGAGGTGTTACACCCATAGGTGTGATCCTGAGGTATTTGCTAGAGTGCCTCGAATCAGTAAGTAGCTCCTCCCTAGCCTTGACTCATGATGGAAAAACAAATCTCCAATACAACATCTCGTTTTCGATTGTATAACTAGTATGGCGACATAGTAGGATGGAGTAATATGCCGTCTAAGATTAATACATTTATATTGAAATGATTTATGAAAACATATACACACTATTAATGATACGTTTTATGTATTTATCATCTTTTGATCATTATAAGGTAAAACCCTATCCTCCGGTTTGCGTTGCATTGTGTGATGGGACTTGGTTCTTACAATGATCTCATTTTTCTAAAAAGCATAGCGTTATTTGAACGATTTACTTTACTTATGCACTGGCAATCCAATGGAGTAAACTCGTTCCGCGTTAGCGGCATGGTCCTGAGATTTGCCACGTTGTTAGATAAATTAGTTAAGAATTCTCATACCAGTCCCATGACTGACTCGTAGTTTGTTTCACTTTTGCAAACTCGGGTGCCCTCTTTCCACACGGGCAGCCAATTGACAGGTTCAGGTGATACATTCTGATTGGAACTTGCTTGGAAGGAAGAAGAAGAAGACCTTTTCTCTAGTTTTTACTTCTGCTTTGAGACATTTTATCTTCTATAGCTTTGATGTATGTAATGGAGTTTGAGACTTGTTTCTTTTCCATTGAAACTTATTTCCCTTTTGTTGAGACTCTTTATTTGGCTAAGTTTTATGCTGTACTGCGTACTCTGATGTATTGGATATTATGATGCTGATGACATCTATTTCCGCTGCAATGGTTTATGTGTTATGATAATTATCTGAGATCTGTTTTTGTTGTAAATATGTTGTATTCCAAAATGATTATCCTTACTTTCGAACCACGGAAATATGGTTTTATCACAACTTGTTATGGGTAGACAAGTGATCCAGGTATCTTATGGAATCTTTTGAAGTATTGTGGAGTACAAGACCAAGAACCCGTCAAGTAGCTATATCTATCTATAATTATCTATTTTGAAATATCCGTATGATGATGTATTATGATGGTAATGTACGATGATGTATCAAACCCTGTTATGTAATATATTATGTATTTTATGAAATTCTGCTGTGAGATTCTGATCTTCTAATTCTTCTATTCTATTAGTTCTATCTTATCTTTCTCATCCTCTAACTTCTTTCTCCTAACATTCTGCTTTTCTGTATAATCTGGGTTGACTGTGGTTGTAAAATGTCAGCTCAAATTGGTATGGAAAAGTGGGATGTTACATGCTTTGGTTCATGATGGAAACCCAACTTCCAATACGACATCATGCGATTTTGATTGTGGAACTAGTATGGCGACATGATGTATGGTACCCATGGCGTCTATGATTGATACATTTATATTTGAAGTTGTTTTTAAACACTATGCACTTATAATATCAAAATGATTTGTTTTATACGTATCAAGCATGTTTGGCTATTATAAGGGAAAACTCTATCCTCCGGCTTGCGTTGCATTGTGTAATGGGACCTGAGTCTTATAATAGCTTTATTTTTCAAAAGAGCATTGCATTGTTTTATTTTAAACTAAGATTTATGTGGAGTAAACCCATTCCGTGTTACACGGCGTGGTCCCATGATTTCCCCACTTTTAAAATAAAGATTAATAACTGTTTTAGTTCTCACACCAGTACCGTGTCTGACCTGGATTTTATTGTTTTAACCTAAACTCTGGGTGCCCCTATTTTCCACACGGGCAGTTAGTAGTTTTGGTTTTGTAGATTTGTTATCATAGGATCCTGGATTTCAGCTAAACGATATTCGGAAAGCTCTGTATCCGTGTATTTCTTTCCGTTGTGTTATATATTAATTTTCCGCTGCTTTGTAATTTAATCCTTTGATATTTTTCAATGTTTAATATTTATTTATACTCTGTTATATTTTTGTACTCTGATGTAAATTGTTGTAATAACAATGAAATGTTTTGTCATTTGTGTTCTAATTTGTCACGTTCTCAACTCAATCCGGGCTTTCCCGTAAGGGCGAGTTTGGGTCGTTTCATTTGGTATCAGAGCTTTGGTTTACAAAGCTCGAGAACAAGGCACATTAGAACCGAACGAAAGAATTCTTCAGAGATTGAATTAGTAATATCCAATGAGAACAACTCATTAGAGATAGGAACAGTAGTATCCTAGAACGAGTGTGAAGAGTATTAATTATAAAATAAAAATGAAAACAAACTTTTTTTGAAAATTTAAACCTTATTATACGTATTTGACTATTTTTATTTCATTTTAGACAATCCAATATATAAAGATTTTACATATACGCCTGATCCACGTGTATACAAAGTCTCAAATATACTGGAGAGACATAGAATCACACTCTAGTCGCCCGGAGATGATTCCGATGATTGATGCATCATCATCAGAGTTTATGTTCGAGTTTCGAAGGTGGGATATCTATATATTTCCAATTGACTGGTGTGTGAAGCAAAACTTAGTTAGAGTTTATTGCCGTGATTTGCACTAAAAATATGATTTTTGACTACATATAAAATTTGTATATATTTAAAAAGTTAATCAACTAATTGATTGCTGATTGTGATGTTTGATTATTAGTTTAATTAATAAAATTATTGGAATGACAATTAATTTAACCAATATGTGAATGAATGAGGAGTTAAGCCAATCAAATAAAATATTGAACTGAATTGAAAATTTGTTGCAATTGCATACATGTACATATATATGTGTGAACAGGTCATAGCATGGAAGCTAAGAAGAGGAATAAAATTGTGATACCTGACAAATAGGTACATATTTATAGTATTTATTGGGGTTTGATAATTTTCTGAGCCGATTGGCTTTTTCTTTTTCTTTTGGATTGATGAAGGCCCTGTGTAATAACCCGGAAATGCGAGCCAATTTAAAATTTTTATTTTGGCAATTTTAGCGAATTTTGAATATTTAAAATGAATTATTTTAAATAATATCGACGAGAAATTTATTTTGAATAGAATTCGAACGAATATATTTATATACGTCGTCGTTAGAATATAAATAATTATATATAATTATAAAAGGAATTGAAAATGGCGCGGTAGTTCGATAATTCGATTTCAAACTTCAATTGAACATACCGGGTGCAAAATAAACCGGATTTTAGCGAAACTAAAAATATTTGGATCTAATTGTGAATATCTTTCTAACGAATCCGAAAAATTGAAATTTCATAGCGGGGATCAAAAGATATGTCCAGTTGAAAATTCTGAATAGTCGCTATGGAATTCAGGCCCTTAAAAATGGGAATTTTGCAAACGACCTCGGATTTCGACGAAACCACTTTTGTTGGATCCGTGATGTCAAGTTATTGCTAGATTCCAAATTTCATAATTTTTCGAATCAATATGTGAGCGTGGCAAAGGAAAACGCGTTTGACCAGTTTTAGTTGATTTTAATCGACTGGAAATGGGCCATTTTTCAAACGGTCTCAGAATTCAGTGAAATTAGTTTTGTTAGGACCGTATCGTCAATACGAAGCTAGAAAATATTTTTCTGGAATTTTTCTTATTAGTATGTGACCCCGGTAAATTGAAATGCTCGTTCAAATTCAATATATAGAGTTATATGTTGATTTTAACGAAAACTGATCGAAACGATCAAATCAGTCTACGATACATATCCCATTGTGTTCGAAATGGGGGGTAATTAGCTATGGACGACAGGCGGTGGGTCTCGTTTAGAGGCCGAAATAAAAGGTAACCTTTTGATGGAAAATAAAAATTTAATTAAATATTATTGGGCCCCTCCTTTTCTCCTTTATCCCCTAAGCCCCCCCACCTGTAACTCATTACCGAAATTCATTTTAGAAAAAAAAATTATCGTGGAAGACCACGACGCAACCCACGCCACCGACGACGGACCGCCGCCCCTCCCGAACGTCCGATCCTCCACCTCCGCCTCCCCCCTGTCACCACACCTCACTCCCCCTCCTCCAATCCGAGAACGTCCTCCCCCAAACCCGAAAACCCATAACCCTAGCCCGTCGCCCACCTCCACACCACCACCGTCGTCGTCCCCAGACCCCCTCTGCGCCTCCCTCTCTCCCCTCTCGATTTTAACACCCACGAGACCCAAAAAAATCGCCCCATTCATTCCTCCACCGCCTCAGTGGCGCGCAACCCTGGATCCACCACCCGACAGCCTGCCCGCCGGCTGGAGCACACACACAAACCCCCTCCCCTTCTTCTTCGCTCGACGGTGAGTTTTTACTTTATTTTCTTTTGTTTAGGTAATTCAAAAATCTGATTTTACGCAATGAAACTAAGATTTTTAACATAGTGATAAGAGTCGATTTTTATTATGAAGTATAGAATATAAAAGTTCAATTTTTATTTTAAAGCAAAGTTCGATTTTTATTTAGAAGAAAGGTCGGATTTTTGTATAAGAAAGACGATATTTTTATATGGAAAAATGTTGAATTTTTAACAAAGAAAAGAAGGGATTTTTAATCAAAGAAAGAACAGATTTTTAACGATATAAAGAAGTGATTTTCATATGAACGATATTGGTATAAAAATATAATTTTTATAATATGTGAGGGTTAAAAATATAATTTTTATATTATAGATATATCAAAAATATTATTTTTACATTATAGAAGCGTTAAAAATTAGATCTTTATGTAAGTAGTGAATCAAAAATATGATTTTTACTTGTGTAGAGTATTAAAAATATGACCTTTATATAGTAGAAGATATAAAAATACTATTTTTATATAAGTAGTGTATTCAAAATAGAATTTCTATATAATAGAGAATATAAAAACGTAATCTTTATATTTGAAAAGGCGAAGTCTTTATATAGGGAATAGCGAGATAAAAATATAATCTTTATTATATGAACACCGATGTAAAAATAGAATTTTTATCTATATAGTAGCGATGTGAAAATAGAATTTTTATCTATATAGTAGCGATGTAAAAATAGATTTTTTTATCCATATGGGGTGATTATAAAAATATAATTTTTATATACATGGCAACAATATAAAAATGTGATTTTTATATATGTAGTGGCTACGGGCAACGAAAATGACAAAAATTGAGAACAATGATGATTTCCTACAATAGAAGTGTCGTGGAATTGGGATAGCTTTGGTGAGAACTTCTCACCTTTTAAAATTCCTTTTTCTAGTTATATTATAATATATGCTAGGATGCAGACGGTGTTTAGTAGCACCCGACACCCGTCATCCACAGACCATGGATGGCTTGTTTGTTTGATTGATGTGTTGTGAAAATTGTTTGTGATGTTGATGTGAAATCGATAATAAATTGTAAATGTGTTGAAATGAATTATTTGGTCGTTAAAAATATAATTTTTTAACGTGAAAGTGAATAAATAAATATTTATAAACAAATCGGCCGATTTGTTTATATACACTGATTTGACTGATATTGATTGGGTCGATAAATTTTACACATCGCCCAACTGCACAAATAAAATCTATGTTTGATTGTTTGAAACCCCACACGGGTATTGGGATAAAATACGGCATACACTAATCCCAATAATTAGTTGTATGTCGATCGATTGATTGACAGACTGTTATAAGCGTTAGATATCTATATTTGATGCTTATACAGTGTAGTGCACTTTGGATGATGGTTGATTATTTATCGTTGCTATTATAAACATGTGTTGTATGGAATAAATATAATTAACTTTATATGGTAATTGATTGGGTCCCATTCCAATTGGGAAAATAAAGAATATTTTAAAATAAAGGTTCATGTGTTGACCGTACTCATCCGTTGAAATTAGTCATGTGTTGAACGAGATATTTTAACAATAAAATTTACATCCTTATTATTATAAAATAAAGGTTCATGTGTTGACCGTACTCATCCGTTGAGATTAGTCATGTGTTGAACGAGATATTTTAACAATAAAATTTACATCTTTATTATTATAAAATAAAGGTTCATGTGTTGACCGTACTCATCCGTTGAGATTAGTCATGTGTTGAACGAAATATTTTAACAATAAATTTACATCTTTATCATATATGAAATTATAAACTAACTGGAAAATAGATGAGATGAGTGGTCTCCTGGATATTGATCTGATGTTGGTTTCGGCCTTCGGGGTTAATATTTAGGGAATCGTCCTCTTAATAATTTACGGTTGGAGTCTGATTTGATATCAAACGATAGATACCATAATTTTTATAAAATATATTAGATGACAAAAATAGTCACACGTGGACAGTACTCATTCGTTGAGACTAGTCATGTGTTGACAAAAATATAGATTCATGTATTGAATAGAATAAATATTCATTTGTTGAATAGAATAACGGAATTATTGAAATATATAAAACCGTGTTGATTAGAGATGCGATATTTTGTCGCGAACGATATTTATATCGATTATATTCGTTTTATAATGAATATTGAAAAGAGATTTAAAAATCAAATATATAGAAAACGAATTCGAACTGAATTGAATAGAAAACGAATTCAAACTGAATTGAATAGAAAACGAATTTGAACTGAATTGAATAGAAAACGAATTCGAACTGAATTGAATAGAAAACGAATTCGAACTGAATTGAATAGAAAACGAATTCGAACTGAATTGAATAGAAAACGAATTTGAATTGAATTGAATAGAAAACGAATTCGAATTGAATTGAATATAAAACGAATTTGAATTGGATTGAATATATAACGAATTTGAATTGAATTGAATATATAACGAATACGAATTGAATTGAATATAGAATGAATTGAAATTTGAATTGAATTGGAAATGGAAGTTGGAATGTTTTCGAATGAATTTGAAACGATTTATAAAATTCGTTTAAAAAGGGAAATCGACGAAATATATATAATATATATTATATATAATGGCCTGAATAGAACGCGGCGCGCCGCGGCAGTTCATAAATTTCGACCATTGACTTCGAATGGACATTACGGGAGATCCGACCGTCGGATTCTCCTAAAACCGGAACCGTTGGGTTCGTATCGAAAAGAGCTTTCTAAAGAATATTAGAAATTTGAAATCTAACGGTTGGATTTGGAGGTACGTCCAAATCAAATTTGGAAAAGGTCGCTGTAAGTGCAGTTCGATGGCTGTTGATGGAAATCGACGGTACGGGCCTTGATAAAATTATTAAAAATAGTAATAATTTGTGTAAAATCATAAGAAATGATTTGGGAAAAATTGGGATGAAAAACTCCACATTTGAAAAGATAAAAATAGATTTTTATCGAAATAAACTAGTTTTGAACTAAGATTAAAACTCATTTATTTTTAAATAAATAAATTGGATTTGAAATGAGTTTTAAATAGAATTGATTGGTGCGTTTATCGTGAAGGGTGTTTTAAATAACACTAGTTCTTTAACCCGATAATAAATAGAATGTGATTTGGGTTTATCGTGAACCGTGTTTTAAATGACACTAGTTCTTTAACCCAGTAAAAGGAGTTTTAATGATTCTGCAATTAGATTGAAATGTGAATTGATAATTTAAATTATCAAATTTGAAAATGAGCGAGAATGGAGTATCACCAGTTTTGCTCCAAGCGATAGTTAAATCTTTAATTAGATTTGAACGTGAAATGGCAATTAATTTTACCGATAACACCGTGGTATTAGATATGGAGTATTACCAGTTTTGCTTCATGGGATGAATATGTTGGGATTGGGAAATAAAATAAATAATTACTTCGGTGTGGTTCGCTAATCCCAACTAGTTTGGAAAACCATAATTTGATTTGATATGGCATCCAATAGAAGATTAAAGAATAAATCTTAAAGAATTTATCTTGGATAAAATTAATGGGAACCTTTCCCTAAGAATTGAAATTTAGAAACTAGTTGTAGGTTAGTTAAGAAGAATGGTTTCCTGGGTATTGATCTGATTTGGTTTCGGCCTTCGGGGTTAATATTTGGGAAATTGTTCTCTTGTTGATTTACGGTTAGTAGCTACTGAATTGGAATGAGGCGTATGTTGTGTTTGTGTAACATTTGTTTACTATATACGCGGGTTGTACGGAAAGTCCGGGTTTATACCCATTTAGAATAACCGATTCGACGATAAGTCGAAGATGAAGACGGTGGTTGAAGACCGGAAGTCTTCACATCGTTTGGGTGATTACTGATGATCTTGATTGGGCTGTACACCCAAGATGAGGGAATCAGTTGGTGATCGTCCAGACGTACTTGGAGATCGATGGATATGCGAGGAAAGTGCCTCCGGTTTCGTTCAGACCCAAAACGAACTAGTAAATGGATTGTGTGTCTGACATTGGATTTTATTCTGTGTTGATTGATTTCTGTTAAATATATATCTGTTTGGCAGCGGAGAATTTATTCTCTTGCTTAACGCCCTTCTCTGAGACGTACGAGTTCAGAGGTTGTATAACGATGGACATCAGTCGCATGGCATGAATTGCCTGTGTGGCACGCCTAGGTGGCAATTGATCAAGGCTTCTATTGAAAATCAAAGTCTTGTGGGTGATGATCAAAGCACGGACTCTGTGGCATAGCTTTGTGTATAACGTGAATTCGCAAGCCTCACACCTCGGTATGAGTTAAAAACGGGATAAGGACTGCAGGGAGAGCACGACGTTTCTTTCTAGCTTTGGTGGTGTCAGTGACTTACCAGCCCTGACATTTATATACTTTTCACCTATGTGGTTGTTGGATGAGGCGCCTCGATTTTAGGTCTGTAAGGACCGGGAAACGTGTGTTCAGGAATAACTAATCCTCAAACGTAAGAGAGGACCGGCCCTGAAGCATCCAGGGGTTACCCAGAGTGTGTAGTCCCGAGGCATTTGCTAGAGTGTCTCGAAGCGGAGAGGAGCTTGCCCCTTGCCTGACGGAAATCAAATTCCAATACGTGATATTGCGGTTTTAACTTTAGAACTAGTATGGCGACATGATAGATGGTACCCATGCCGCCTATGATTGATATTTATGATTTGAATTGTTTTGACACTATACACTTATTATAGTATCAAATGATTTGTTTTAAACGTACCAAGCATGTTTGGCTATTATAAGGGAAAACCCTATCCTCCGGCTTGCGTTGCATTGTGTGATGGGACCTGGGTCTTATAATAGCTTCATTTTTCGAAAAAGCATTGCGTTGTTTATCCTATGCACTGGTATTCTTGGGAGGAAACCCGTTCCGTGTTATATGGCGTGGTCCCTTGAATTACTCTCTTTTAAAGTAAAGTTTTAAATAACTATTTTAGTTCTCACACCAGTCACATGACTGACCTTGAGTTTATTGTTTTAACCTAAACTCTGGATGCCCCTATTTTCGACACGGGCAGCTAGTAGTTTTGGTTTTGCAGATTTATATTCACAGGATCCTGATTTACAACTGGAACGATGCTTGGAAAGCTCTGTATCCGTGTATTACTTTCAGTTGTGTTTTATATTGTTTTCCGCTGCTTTGTAATTTATTGTAATCTCTGATATTTTTCTGTTGTATAATATTCATTCATACTCTGTATATTCTTGTATCTGATGGAATTGTTGTAATAACAATGAAATGTTCTCCTGTTTGCGTTCCAATTTGTCCTGTTCTCAAAACGATCAGGGGTTTCGAACGGTCTAGATCGGTTTAACGACTGATTCGGATCGAGCGAAATTCCCGGCCGTCACATTTGGTATCAGAGCTTTGGTTTACAGAGCTCGAGAACAAGGCACATTAGAACCATACGAAAGAATTTATCAGATATTGGATTAGTAATATCCAATAAGAATGACTCGTTAGAGATAGGATCAGTAGTATCCTAGAACGAGTGTGAAGAGTATATTTTTCAAATGAAAACAATTTTGTTTTGAAAATTTAAACCATTTTATACGTATTTGAATATTTTATTTGTATTGAATTTGGACAGTCCAATATATAAAGATTTTGCATATACGCGTCATGAACATATATTCGAAGTTTTAATATACTGGATAGATATAGAATCACATTCTAGACACCCGGAGATGATTCTGATGATTGATATATCATCATCAGAATTTGTGTTCGTGTTTCGAAGGTATGATATCTATATATTTCCATCAGACTGGTGTGAGAACCAAAACTTATATAGATAGATTTATTTTTGTCATTTGGCATCAAAAATGGGATTTTTGTATATATATCAAAATTATGAATTTGAAACGTTAATTCACTAATTGATTGATGGTTGTGTTGTTTGTTTATTTGTTTGATAATTTTTAACCATTTAGCCTAATAGAACCTAATATTGAATTGTATTGAAAATTGGTAGCATTTGCTTGCATATACATGTACTGACATTGAACAGGTTACAGTAAGGAGGTTAGAGCAGAGAATAAAATTTGTTTGCCCGACAAATAGGTACATGTTTACTATATAATTTACTGTTTTGTTTGGGTGATGATGATTTTATGAGCCTATTGGCTAGCCGCTTGGCTTTTTCTTTTTCTTTTTGAGATCAGAAGGCCTGTACGCCAATTTCGGGATTTTCCCGTGGCTCCCGGTGCAGGGGAGGTTATGGCAAAAAAATTCGAAAATTTAGGGTGTTAGCCAAATTTTTGAAAATTTGAAAATTCTCAGAAACTTAAAAGTTGGAGAATGGAAGCCAGATCGAACGTAGAGTTGATTAATCAAACCACTTTCGACTTTGTTCCTTTTCGGGGACGAAAAGTTTTAAGTGGGGGAGATTGTAATAACCCGGAAATGCGAGCCAATTTAAAATTTTTATTTTGGCAATTTTAGCGAATTTTGAATATTTAAAATAATTATTTTAAATAATATCGACGAGAAATTTATTTTGAATAGAATTTGAACGAATATATTTATATACGTCGTCGTTAGAATATAAATAATTATATATAATTATAAAAGGAATTGAAAATGGCGCGGTAGTTCGATAATTCGATTTCAAACTTCAATTGAACATATGAGGTGCAAAATAAACCGGATTTTAGCGAAACCAAAAATATTTGAATCTAATTGTGAATATCTTTCCAACGAATCCAAAAAATTGAAATTTCATAGCGGGGATCAAAAGATATGTCCAGTTGAAAATTCTGAATAGTCGCTATGGAATTCAAGCCCTTAAAAATGGGAATTTTGCAAACGACCTCGGATTTCGACAAAACCACTTTTGTTGGATTCGTGATGTCAAGTTATTGCTAGATTCGAAATTTCATAATTTTTCGAATCAATATGTGAGCGTGGCAAAGGAAAACGCGTTTGACCAGTTTCAGTTGATTTTAATCGACTGGAAATTGGCCATTTTTCAAACGGTCTCAGAATTCGGCGAAATTAGTTTTGTTAGGACCGTATCGTCAATACGAAGCTAGAAAATATTTTTCTGGAATTTTTCTTGTTAGTATGTGACCCCGGTAAATTGAAATGCGCGTTCAAATTCAATATATAGAGTTATATGTTGATTTTAACGAAAACTGATCGAAACGACCAAATCAGTCTACGATACATATCCCATTGTGTTCGGAATGGGGGTAATTAGCTATGGACGACAGGCGGTGGGTCTCGTTTAGAGGCCGAAATAAAAGGTAACTTTTTGATGGAAAATAAAAATTAAATTAAATATTATTGGGCCCCTCCTTTTCTACTTTATCCCCTAAGCCCCCCCACCTGTAACTCATTACCGAAATTCATTTTAGAAAAAAAAATTATCGTGGAAGACCACGACGCAGCCCACGCCACCGACGACGGACCGCCGCCCCTCCCCAACGTCCGATCCTCCACCTCCGCCTCCCCCCTGTCACCGCACCTCACTCCCCCTCCTCCAATCCGAGAACGTCCTCCCCCAAACCCGAAAACCCATAACCCTAGCCCGTTGCCCACCTCCACACCACCACCGCCGTCGTCCCCAGACCCCCTCCGCGCCTCCCTCTCTCCCCTCTCGATTTTAACACCCACGAGACCCAAAAAAATTGCCCCCCTTCATTCCTCCACCGCCTCAGGGGCGCGCAGCCCTGGATCCACCACCCGACAGCCTGCCCGCCGGCTGGAGCACACACACAAACCCCCTCCCCTTCTTCTTCGCTCGACGGTGAGTTTTTACTTTATTTTCTTTTGTTTAGGTGATTTAAAAATCTGATTTTACGCAATGAAACTAAGTTTTTTAACATAGCGAGAAGAGTCGATTTTTATTATGAAGTATAGAATATAAAAGTTCGATTTTTATTTTAAAGCAAAGTTCGATTTTTTATTTAGAAGAAAGGTTGGATTTTTGTATTAGAAAGACGATATTTTTATATGGAAAAATGTTGAATTTTTAACAAAGAAAAGAAGGGATTTTTAATCAAAGAAAGAACAGATTTTTAACGATATAAAGAAGTGATTTTCATATGAACGATATTGATATAAAAATATAATTTTTATAATATGTGAGGGTTAAAAATATAATTTTTATATTATAGATATATCAAAAATATGATTTTTACATTATAGAAGTGTTAAAAATTTGATCTTTATGTAAGTAGTGAATCAAAAATATGATTTTTACTTGTGCAGAGTATTAAAAATATGACCTTTATATAGTAGAAGATATAAAAATACTATTTTTATATAAGTAGTGTATTGAAAATAGAATTTCTATATAATAGAGAATATAAAAATGTAATCTTTATATTTGAAAAGGCGAAGTCTTTATATAGGGAATAGCGAGATAAAAATATAATCTTTATTATATGAACACCGATGTAAAAATAAAATTTTTATCTATATAGTAGCGATGTAAAAATAGAAATTTTATCTATATAGCAGCGATGTGAAAATAGAATTTTTATCTATATAGTAGCGATGTAAAAATAGAATTTTTATCCATATGGGGTGATTATAAAAATATAATTTTTATATACATGGCAACAATATAAAAATGTGATTTTTATATATGTAGTGGCTACGGGCAACGAAAGTGACAAAAAGCGAGAACAGTGATGATTTCCTACAATAGAAGTGTCGTGGAATTGGGATAGCTTTGGTGAGAACTTCTCACCTTTTAAAATTCCTTTTTCTAGTTATATTATAATATATGCTAGGATGCAGACGGTGTTTAGTAGCACCCGATACCCGTCATCCACAGACCATGGATGGCTTGTTTGTTTGATGTGTTGTGAAAATTGTTTGTGATGTTGATGTGAAATCGATAATAAATTGTAAATGTGTTGAAATGAATTATTTGGTCGTTAAAAATATAATTTTTTAACGTGAAAGTGAATAAATAAATATTTATAAACAAATCGGCCGATTTATTTATATACACTGATTTGACTGATATTGATTGGGTCGATAAATTTTACACATCGCCCAACTGCACAAATAAAATCTGTGTTTGATTGTTTGAAACCCCACACGGGTATTGGGATAAAATACGGCATACACTAATCCCAATAATTAGTTGTATGTCGATCGATTGATTGACAGGCTGTTATAAGCGTTAGATATCTATATTTGATGCTTATACAGTGTAGTGCACTTTGGATGATGGTTGATTATTTATCGTTGCTATTATAAACATGTGTTGTATGGAATCCATATAATTAACTTTATATGGTAATTGATTGGGCCCCATTCCAATTGGGAAAATAAAGAATATTTTAAAATAAAGGTTCATGTGTTGACCGTACTCATCCGTTGAGATTAGTCATGTGTTGAACGAGATATTTTAACAATAAAATTTACATCTTTATTATTATAAAATAAAGGTTCATGTGTTGACCGTACTCATCCGTTGAGATTAGTCATGTGTTGAACGAGATATTTTAACAATAAAATTTACATCTTTATTATTATAAAATAAAGGTTCATGTGTTGACCGTACTCATCCGTTGAGATTAGTCATGTGTTGAACGAAATATTTTAACAATAAATTTACATCTTTATCATATATGAAATTAGAAACTAACTGGAAAATAGATGAGATGAGTGATCTCCTGGATATCGATCTGATGTTGGTTTCGGCCTTCGGGGTTAATGTTTAGGGAATCGTCCTCTTACTAATTTACGGTTGGAGTCTGATTTGATATCAAACGATAGATACCATAATTTTTATAAAATATATTGGATGACAAAAATAGTCACACGTGGACAGTACTCATTCGTTGAGATTAGTCATTTGTTGACAAAAATATAGATTCATGTATTGAATAGAATAAATATTCATTTGTTGAATAGAATAACGGAATTATTGAAATATATAAAACCGTGTTGATTAGAGATGCGCTATTTTGTCGCAAACAATATTTATATCGATTATATTCGTTTTATAATGAATATTGAAAAGAGATTTAAAAATCGAATATATAGAAAACGAATTCGAACTGAATTGAATAGAAAACGAATTCGAACTGAATTGAATAGAAAACGAATTTGAATTGAATAGAAAACGAATTCGAACTGAATTGAATAGAAAACGAATTCGAACTGAATTGAATAGAAAACGAATTCGAACTGAATTGAATAGAAAACGAATTTGAATTGAATTGAATAGAAAACGAATTCGAATTGAATTGAATATAAAACGAATTTGAATTGGATTGAATATATAACGAATTTGAATTGAATTGAATATATAACGAATACGAATTGAATTGAATATAGAATGAATTGAAATTTGAATTGAATTGGAAATGGAAGTTGGAATGTTTTCGAATGAATTTGAAACGATTTATTAAATTCGTTTAAAAAGGGGAATCGACGAAATATAATATATATATATATAATATATATAATGGCCTGAATAGAACGCGCCGCGCCGCGGCAGTTCGTAAATTTCGACCATTGACTTCGAACGGACATTACGGGAGATCCGACTGTCGGATTCTCCTAAAACCGGAACCGTTGGGTTCGTATCGAAAAGAGCTTTCTAACGAATATTAGAAATTTGAAATCTAACGGTTGGATTTGGAGATACGTCCAAATCAAATTTGGAAAAGGTCGCTGTAAGTGCAGTTCGATGGCCGTTGATGGAAATCGACTGTACGGGCCTTGATAAAATTATTAAAAATAGTAATAATTTGTGTAAAATCATAAGAAATGATTTGGGAAAAATTGGGATGAAAAACTCCACATTTGAAAAGATAAAAATAGATTTTTATCGAAATAAACTAGTTTTGAACTAAGATTAAAACTCATTTATTTTTAAATAAATAAATTGGATTTGAAATGAGTTTTAAATAGAATTGATTGGTGGGTTTATTGTGAAGGGTGTTTTAAATAACACTAGTTCTTTAACCCGATAATAAATAGAATGTGATTTGGGTTTATCGTGAACTGTGTTTTAAATGACATTAGTTCTTTAACCCAGTAAAAGGAGTTTTAATGAATCTGCAATTAGATTGAAATGTGAATTGATAATTTAAATTATCAAATTTGGAAAATGAGCGAGAATGGAGTATCACCAGTTTTGCTCCAAGCGATAGTTAAATCTTTAATTAGATTTGAACGTGAAATGGCAATTAATTTTACCGATAACACCGTGGTATTAGATATGGAGTATTACCAGTTTTGCTTCATGGGATGAATAGGTTGGGATTGGGAAATAAAATAAATAATTACTTCGGTGTGGTTCGCTAATCCCGACTAGTTTGGAAAACCATAATTTGGTTTGATATGGCATCCAATAGAAGATTAAAGAATAAATCTTAAAGAATTTATCTTGGATAAAATTAATGGGAACCTTTCCCTAAGAATTGAAATTTAGAAACTAGTTGTAGGTTAGTTAAGAAGAATGGTTTCCTGGGTATTGATCTAATGTTGGTTTCGGCCTTCGGGGTTAATATTTGGGAAATTGTTCTCTTGTTGATTTACGGTTAGTAGCTACTGAATTGGAATGAGGCGTATGTTGTGTTTGTGTAACATTTGTTTACTATATACGCGGGTTGTTCGGAAAGTCCGGGTTTATACCCATTCTGAATAAGCGATTCGACGATAAGTTGAAGATGAAGACGGTGGTTGAAGACCGGAAGTCTTTACATCGTTTGGGTGATTACTGATGATCTTGATTGGGCTGTACACCCAAGATGAGGGAATCAGTTGGTGATCGTCCAGACGTACTTGGAGATCGATGGATATGCGAGGAAAGTGCCTCCGGTTTCGTTTAGACCCAGAACGAACTAGTAAATGGATTGTGAGTCTGACATTGGATTTTATTCTGTGTTGATTGATTTCTGTTAAATATATATCTGTTTGGCGGTGGAGAATTTATTCTCTTGCTTAACGCCCTTCTCTGAGACGTACGAGCTCAGAGGTTGTATATCGATGGACATCAGTCGCATGGCATGAATTTCCTGTGTGGCACGCCTAGGTGGCAATTGATCAAGGCTTCTGTTGAAAAGCAAAGTCTTGTGGGTGATGATCAAAGCACGGCCTCTGTGGCGTAGCTTTGTGTATAACGTGAATTCGCGAGCCTCACACCTCGGTATGAGTTAAAAACGGGATAAGGACTACAGGGAGAGCACGACGTTTCTTTCTAGCTTTGGTGGTGTCAGTGACTTACCAGCCCTGACATTTATATACTTTTCACCTATGTGGTTGTTGGATGAGGCCCCTCGATTTTAGGTCTGTAAGGACCGGGAAACGTGTGTTCAGGAATAACTAATCCTCAAACGTAAGAGAGGACCGGCCCTGAAGCATCCAGGGGTTACCCAGAGTGTGTAGTCCCAAGGCATTTGCTAGAGTGTCTCGAAGCGGAGAGGAGCTTGCCCCTTGCCTCGACTCATGACGGATATCAAATTTCCAATACGTGATATTGCGGTTTTAATTGTAGAACTAGTATGGCGACATGATAGATGGTACCCATGCCGCCTATGATTGATATTTATGATTTGAATTGTTTTGACACTATACACTTATTATAGTATCAAATGATTTGTTTTAAACGTACCAAGCATGTTTGGCTATTATAAGGGAAAACCCTATCCTCCGGCTTGCGTTGCATTGTGTGATGGGACCTGGGTCTTATAATAGCTTCATTTTTCGAAAAAGCATTGCGCTGTTTATCCTATGCACTGGTATTCTTGGGAGGAAACCCGTTCCGTGTTATACGGCATGGTCCCTTGAATTACTCTCTTTTAAAGTAAAGTTTTAAATAACTGTTTTAGTTCTCACACCAGTCACATGACTGACCTGGAGTTTATTGTTTTAACCTAAACTCTGGGTGCCCCTATTTTCGACACGGGCAGCTAGTAGTTTTGGTTTTGCAGATTTATATTCACAGGATCCTGATTTACAGCTGGAACGATGCTCGGAAAGCTCTGTATCCGTGTATTACTTTCAGTTGTGTTTTATATTGTTTTTCCGCTGCTATGTAATTTATTGTAATCTCTGATATTTTTCTGTTGTATAATATTCATTCATACTCTGTATATTCTTGTATCTGATGGAATTATTGTAATAACAATGAAATGTTCTCCTATTTGCGTTCCAATTTGTCCTGTTCTCAAAACGATCAGGGGTTTCGAACGGTCTAGATCGGTTTAACGACTGATTCAGATCGAGCGAAATTCCCAGCCGTCACACCCTGTGAGGCAAGTTGCGATTTTAAATATCAACCTATACAAAGGAGGTTATGGAGAAATTATTCAAAAAATTAGGGTGTTAGCCAATTTTTTAGAAATTAGAAAATTCTTAGAACTGAAAAGTTGAAGAATGAAAGCCAGAATGAAAGTTGAGTTGGTTAGTTAAACAACTTTCAGCTCCGTTCCTTTTTTAGGACGAAAAGATTTTAAGTGGGGGAGATTGTAATAACCCGTATTTTCAGAACCAATTTAAAATTTTGATTTAAGCTATTTTATGGAATATCCGAATATAAATTGATTATTTTGCTAAATAGAATTTGAGAATAATTTTAAAATTATTTTTTTATATTTTATTTGACTCAAAATAAACTCGGCAAAATTATTAAATTAATTTATAAGCTTTGTTTTGAGAATTTTGAAAATTCGATATTGAAAATCAACGCATAGCCCTTAAAAAGTGAAATTTTGCATATGAGCTCAAAATTGATGAGGTAAATTCTTTGGGACTCATAATGACAAATCATTGTTGAGTTCAAAAATGCGCATCGAACGGAGTCAGTATGTGGCCGAGCGAAGCAAAACCATTTTTTCAAAAACAGGCAGTCATTTTACAAAGGAACATTATGGATACTATCTCAGAATTCAATTTCATTTTTATCTGAATTCGTATCATCAAATAATGGTTAAATCCAAAAGGCCATAATTTTTGGGAATTAGCGTTTCGGCGTACAAGAAGAAAAGGTGTTAAAATCGCATTTTTGAAGCTAATTTGAGCAATTTTGCAAAGAAACATTATTGAGATGACCTTGGAATTTGACGGAATTTTTTATTGAATCCGTAGCGTCGAATAATGGCAAGATTTCAAAGTTGAAAATTTTTAGAACCTGTATGTGATCGGGCGTGATTTTTAAAGTGAAAAACAGATAATATTTTGACTTTAAAAATTCGCTGTTTGTGCATACGGACTCGGAATTAGACGAAACCAGTTTCATTGGGTCCTAATGTCAGAGAGTAGCTGCATGTCAATTTTTGTCGAAAACGGAATCCGTAAGTGATCACATGGATTTTTAAACGATGAAAATGAGCGAAATTTGAGTATAATCGAAAAGAATAAAATATATAGTTAATAATAAAAATAATTTACCCCCAATATATAACATCCAAAACATTCCTAACCTAACCGTAAATTTTATTTCATACAATAGCCCCCTTTTCTTCCTCTAATCCTAAGCTTCAAGCTTTCTAAAACCAAAATCAAATTCAATACACCACTAAAAATCATGAAATAAATATATTGGAGTTCCTCCTTCGATTCTCTACAACTCCATATCCATTTTGAAGGGTTCGAATGAGGTTTTGGATGTTGCGTTCTCATACAGTGAAGAGAACGTGAGTATTGTGAGCCTAGGGTTGGAAATTGTGGCAAATGCGAGCAATGACACATGTTTTTGTAACAACCCGTAAAATCTGAACCAATTTAAAAAATTTAAATTGGCTATTTTAGTGGATTTTAAATATTTAAAATAAATATTTTAAATAATAACGACGAAAATGGTGTTTGAATCGACACTTGAAAATAAATATAATTTTGAATTATAAACAAGGCCTGAAATGGCGCGGCAGTTTCAAAAATTGAATTCAAACTTTGACTGACTGTTCCGGGTGCGAAACAAAACGGATTTTAGTGAAACCAAAAATATTTAAATCTGTTAGTGAATATCTTTCTAACGAATCTGAAAAATCGAAGTTTCATAGCGGGAAGCAAAAGTTATGGCTAAATGAATTTTCAGAAAGGTCGCTATAGAGTTTATATAGCCCGTGAAAATGGCCATTTTGCAAACGACCTCAGAATTCGACGAAACCACTTTGTTGGATCCAGGATGTCAAATTATTGCTAGGTTTCAAATTTCATAATTTTTGAAGCTAGTATGTGAGCGTGGCAAAGGAAAATGTGTTTGGTCGATTTCTATTAAATTGGATCGACCAGAAAAGGGCCATTTTTCAAACGGTCTCAGAATTCGACGAAACTATCTTTGTTGGGACCGTATCATCAAAATATAGCTAGATTTATTTTTTGGGAATATTTAGAATCAGTATGTGGCCCCGGCAAATTGAAATGTACATTCAAATTAAATATTGAATGTTTTATATTTTAATTTGAAGGAAAACTGACTGAAACAGTCAAATGGGCCTTCGAAACATATCCCATTATGTTCGTAATGGGGGTATTTAGCTAGGGACGATGGTCGTTGGGTCTGGATTGGGGTTCGTGTGTGAAAGAGGGTATTTTCGAAATTTAAAAATATATAAATAAATGGAAAAATTCTATTGGCTCATTCATTTTCTCTCTCCTCGATAATCAGTATCGCACATGGAGAAAATCTGCTGAGCCCTTCCCTCCTCGATTCCTCTCAATCCACTCAAAATTAGGCCTCCATCCTGTTGGGGATTTTGTAGAGCTCGTCAAGATCTTCAAATCCATGGCAGGTTTGGATTTTTTCGTCGCCTTAATCATTCGGATCGACGTCAGGAAGTTTCCCACTTCCAACCGCTGCCGTAGCCACGTCTGACCACCGAGCTGGGTCCATCGCCGCGCGCACATGCGCCTCTCTCCCCTCTTCCTCGCTACGAAGGTCGATCGTCGATCTACTTCGCCGTTTGATCGAAAAGTTCAAACCTAGTTTTGAAGAATTCAGAGAGGTAACAGTTGATAATTATTTGAACTATTCTATGACACTTTAAAGCGCTACGGTTTTTGATTTCACTGTAAAAATCATATCTTTCTCGTTTGTCGACGAAATTCAGTGAAACAAGAGACAGTGGACTCGTGAGGACGTCTTCTAGATTCTAGAAGAGACCGGATATTTTTCTGAGCCTTCTGCTATTTTTGGTGGAGTGGAACCCAATGTGTGATTTCTGAATTATAAACGATATGGAAATGACGATGTATAAATTATATATTCGAAGTATGAGTTATATAAGCGTTGTACACCTTATGTATAAGCGTTGTATAAGTTGTATGTTCGATATATAAGTTATATATGCATTGTAAAAATTATATATGTGTTGAAATAGAAGTGAAATATACTTATATAAACATATATATATATATATATATATATATATATATATGCCCCTCGTCCATAAACCATGGACGATATTTATTGGTTGTGATTGGTGTGAAAATTGGTTGATAGCGAATGGTTGATTAGAATTGTTTGTGGTTGAAATTGATTGATTATGGTTGAAAAATACCCGTTTGTGGTTGAGAATTATTTGGTTGAACCACATATGATTAGTTTGTGGGAAAGAAAGAAAAAAATATACATGCCGCCTACGTGCGAACTAGACGCATGAAATTCCCATTGTCAAAAGCTGCGAGGCTTTAAGGTAGAGCGAGGAGTCGTACTAGGGACGGCCCCGGTTTTAACTGCCCCGGTTTTAACTACCCTACCATTATGCTGCCGAAATTTTGAATAATATTCATGTGTTAGAATTATTTTCATGTGTTGAAACTATATTCGTGTGTTGAATAGAAATTCATGTGTTGAATAGAAATTCATGTGTTGAACGACATTCGTGTTTTGAAATAAATTGTTTTATAATAAAAATCATATTTTTATCATGAACTATATAAAATAGTCGTGTTTTGAAATAAATTATTTTGCAATAAAAATCATATTTTTACTATTTATATAAACTATAGAAAATATTCATGTGTTGAGTGTTGAAACGAAATTCATGTGTTGAATGTTGAAACAAAATTCATGTGTTGAATGTTGAAACGAAATTCATGTGTTGAATGTTGAAACGAAATTCATGTGTTGAATGTTGAAACGAAACTCATGTGTTGAATAGAAATTCATGTGTTAAATATAAATTCCTGTGTGGAAATAAAATAAACAAAATTCATGTGTTGAAATAAATGTTTGTTAGATAAAAATATCATTTTTATCAAATGTATGAAAAGCATATGGTTTTGAAATCGAAGAATCGATTATATTTAAATATATATATATATATATATAATTGAAATATATCGAATAACAAAGCTGTAGTTCGTGTTTTGAAACCGTGATTTCAAACGATTAGTGCGGGAGATCCGACCATTGGATTTTCCCAAAACCGAAACCGTTGGGTTCGCTTTGGAAATATCTTTCCAACGACACCAACTTTGTGAAGATCCAATGGCTGGATTGTCTGGAATGTTTAATTCAAATCTGAAGAAAAACAGCGCTAGAATCGACTATATATATATATATATATATATAATTAAATTAAATCGAATAACGACATTGCAGTTCGTATTTTGAAATCGAAACTTCAAACGAGTGTACCGGGAGATCCAACCGTCGGATTTTCCCAAAACTGAAATCATTGGATTCGTTTTGAAAAGATCTTTCTAATGATATAAAATTTGTGAAGATCCAACAGTTAGATTTTCAGATATGTGTAAATCAAATCTGAAGAAAAACAGCGCCACGGCCGCGTTATGACCTGAAGCGTCATTTGAATAAATTGACTATTTTTAAATAAATAAAAATAGCGATAAATCGTTATAAAATATTATAAATGATATGGAATGGAAATAAACCGAATTTTCCCAGTTTATTGAATATTTGATGGTTGAATGTGAAATTTATAAACTAACTGGAGGTTAGCTAAGTCGGATGGTTTCCTGGGTTTTGATTTGATGTTGGTTTCGACCTTTGGGGTTAATATTCGGGAAATCGTCCTCTTACTAATTTACGGTTAGTGACTAATGAATTGGAATAAGGCGTATGTTGTGTTTGTGTAGCACTTGTTTATTATATACGCGAGTTGCTCAGAAAGACCGGGTTTATCCCATTCTAAATAACTGAATCGACGATAAGAAGTCAATGATGAAGACGGTGGTTGAAGACCGGAGATCTTCACCTCGGTTGGATGATAACTGATGTCTTCATTGGGAGGCATCCCTAAATATGGATAACCAGTGGAGATCGTCCAGATGTACGTGGAGATCGATGGGTATGCGAGGTATATAGTGCCTCCGGTTTCGTTCAGACCCAGAACGGACTTGCAAATGGACTGTGTGTCTGACGTTGGAATTCATTCTGTGTGATTGATAGCCATCAGTTGCATGGTGTGAATTGCCGGTGTGGCATACTGAGATGCAGTGATCAAGGATTTTGTTGAAAAGCAGAGTCTAGTGGTTGATGATCAAAGCACCGCCTGTGTGGCATAGCTTTGTGTATAACGTTAATTCGCGAGCCTCACACCCCGGTATGAACCAGAAACGGGAGTGGATATCAGGGAGGGCATGCGTTTCCTTCTAGCTAGAGGTGGTGTCAGTGCTTAAATTGGCTGACATTTATATTATTTTCACTTGTGTGGTTGTTGCTGTTGTGAGGCGCCTCGGATATATCTGTGACTATGTGAAGCTGATGGAGTCATTCGTTGGCTCATTTACGCCCCAAAGGGCGGGGAAACGCAGTGTTCAGGCATTTTAATCCACATCAGTGGACCGGTCCTGACGATCCAAGGGTCACTCGAGCTCTGATCCTGAGACTCGGGCTAGACAGTCTCGAAGTCGGTAAGGACTATCTTTTGCCTTGGTTCAAGACGGAAATCCAATTTCCACGTATGTGACTGTGCGGTTTTGATTGTATACCGATATATGGCGACATAGTGGTATGGGGAATTAATGCCGTCTATGATTGATATTTATGATTGTGTATAAAATTAGAAACTAACTGGAAACGAGCTAAGATGGGTGGTTTCCTGGGTAATGGTCTGATGTCGGTTTCGGCCTTCGGGGTTAATACTTAGGGGATCGTTCTCTTACTAATTTACAGTTGGAGTCTAATTAAGAATTAAACGACAAAATTTACATATTAAGTGATTTTACTTTACATGTATTAAGCATATCTTGACCATTATAAGGTAAAACTCTATCCTTCGGTTTGCGTTGCATTGTGTGATGGGAACTGAGTCTTATAATGGCTTCAATTTTACAAAAAGCATTGCGATGTTTAAAAGATTTACTTTTGTAAAGCACTAGCAATCCAATGGAGTAAACCCGTTCCACGAAAGTGGCGTGGTCCTGTGATTAGCCATATTATAAAATGTGTTAAGTAGATTTCTCATACCAGTCCCATGACTGACTCGTAGTTTGTTTCACTTGCAAACTTGGTTGCCCCTCTTTCTCCACGGGCAGCCTTGTATTCAGGTTTTAGCTGGCTCTTTCTTGATAGTTGGAGCTGAAGATGGATTCTATCACTTATCTCTTTTTATGCTGTTCAGCTCCTATTGTACATATTATGTTTGTTTTCCACTGTAGACATTTATGTATAGCTGAACTGTATTTGTACTAAGTATGATCCTGTATACTGTGTAACTCTGATGATTACGTATATCCAGTGTATTCTATTGTACATTATTTGGTGTATTTATTTATTTCTGTTCTGCTATTATCTGTTTATGTATTATATTCCAAAGATTACCCTTGCCACCGTCAGTACGGGGTTTTGGGGTCATCACAGTTTTAGTGATTGTATTTGAGCTTAGCATAGAAAACAGCATCGATTGTGTGAGTTTGGATGGATTTGACGATAAAAAGTGTTGGGAAGTTTATTGCATGCTTGCTTTTTCATAGTGGAGGTTGGCATATTTTTTGAGCTTAAGTTTGAGTTCATGGTGATGAAATGGTAGAGATTGTGAAGAGATGAAGATTGGTTTTGGTTTAAGGCAAAACGTTGGAGAAACGGAAGAGATATGGTAGGAGGAAGTTGCATGAATGGATGAGGGTTGTTGTGTTATGTGAGGAAGAAGAGATGAGGTGGTGGATTAGTGAGTTAATAGGTAATTAGAATGTTAATTAATTAATTATGTTAATGTTAATTACATATATATGTACATGCAATCTTGTAAAAAACATAACTTTTTCATACGAATTCGGAATTCAGCGAAACTAGATGCATTGGAACTGTATCGACCAGAGCTTCGCAATAAAAATGACTCGGAATGATTTGGATGTCATATGTGGACTGTGGAGCCGAAAAGGTCACATTCCTTCACATAAAGATTTGCCGGAGTGGACACTAAAGGTGAGAACTCCTCACTAAAAATTCTGCACAGTTATTTATTTATTTTCATAACTAAAAAATATATATAATTGCCATTGTAGATTTTTATCAGTCTAATCATTAAAATTTGTATATGGTGCCTGTTAGATCACCTCCCTTGTCCACAGGCCATGGACGATTTAAATTGACTGTATTGTGTGTTGTTCTTGATGTTGAAATGTTTAACACATAAAAAATAATGTTAATATTAATGTGATAGAGAAATTAAATTATAGATTTCCATTTATAATTTAAACATGAAAATTGGTTAAATAGAAAATAATTCAAACTGAATTAGAATTGGTAAAATTTATTAACCAATAATTTATTTAAATAAACTGTTGTTGTTTGAAAACCCCAAACGGGTATTGGGATGATATTTGGCATACACTAGTCCCAGTATTTAGTTGTATGTCAATTGATGGATTGAAAGTCTGTGATTAGCATTATTTATTTGTTTTAATGCTCACACAATTGTAAATTTCACTCTAGATGTGAATGGACTGTTTAATTATTATTTATTATTATTGTTGAATACATGTGATGTATGAAATCCATATAACTAAAATTACATGGTAATTGATTGAGTCGCATTCCGATTTAGAAATAAAGAATATTTTTAAATAAAGAATCTTTTAAAATAAAGAACAAATTAAAATAACGGATATTCAATGAAGTAATAAAAATAATCATATGTTGAATTATACTTTTGTTAGTTAAAAATATCAACTTTAACATGCTATTGAAGTAATAAAAATAATCATATGTTGAATTATATTTTTGTTAGTTAAAAATATCATCTTTAACATGTTATTGAAGTAATAACGATAATTTTATGTTCAATTATATTTTTGTTAGTTAAAAATATCATCTTTAACATGTTAATGAAGTAATAAAAATAATCATATGTTGAATTATATTTTTTTTAGTTAAAAATATCATCTTTAACAGGTTAATGAAGTAAAAAAATAACCATATGTTGAATTATATGTTTGTTAAGTTAAAATATTATTTTTAACATGTATGTGAAGTGAATAAAATTTACATGCCTTGAAATATATTTTTGTTCACTAAAAATATCACTTTCAACATGTATATGTGAGAACCATTAAAATTTACATGTCATGAAATATACGTTTGTTCATTAAAAATGTTTGTTCATTAAAAATAAAGAATATTCTTGAATAAAGAACATTTTAATATAAAGAATATTTTAAAACAAATAATCTTTTAAAATAAAGAATATTTTAAGATAACGAATATTTTAAAATAATATTCATTAAAGAATAAAATTGTGATTTTGATGTCCGACTTTGGATGGACACAAAAATATAAAAATATAAAGCTGGGTTAAGTATAGAAACGCCATATTTAACCCAAACGGGTTTATTGATCGATTTTATTCATTTTATAATGAATATCGAAAAGAAGTGATTTCAAAATTTAATATTTTGAAAATATTATCATTTTATGATAAATATATAGAGATTTATAAAATACATTTTAAAAGGGAAATCAATGAAATATTTCATAAATATATATATATATATATATATATATAACGGCCTGAATAGAACACACCGCGCAGTGACCGTTCGCGAATTTCGACCATTAATTTCAAATTGATGTAATGGGAGATCCAACCGTCGAATCCTCCTAAAAACCGGAACCGTTGGATTCGTATCGAAAGGAGCATTCCAACGAATATAAGATATTTGAAATCTAACGGTTGGATTTGGAATTATGTACAAATCAAATTCAGAAAAGGTTGTCGTTAATGTAGTTCATTGGCAGTTATTGGAAACCGACTGTATGGGCCTTGATACAGTTATTAAAAATATGGAAAAAATATGTAAATACATAGTTAATAATTTGGAAAGGTTTTAGATGAAAAATTCTAAGTTTGAAAAGATAGAAATGTTTTTTTTTATCAAAATGAAATAGTAACTAATTAGAATAATAATCTAATTATTTTAGAAATAATAAATTAGATGTTGGGTTTGTCTTGAATGGTGTCTTCAATAACACTATTTAAAACACCTATGAGAAAATAATAAATCTTTTAATTAAGATTTAAAGAAGTTTACCAATTAATTAATATTTAATTGGAATTGAATAAAAGAATTAGATTTTGGGTTTGTCGTGAATGGTGTCTTAAATAACACTGTTCTTAAACCCCGTGCGAAAAGAATAAATCTTTTAATTAAGATTATTAGAGTTTCCAATTATATTTAGTAATTGGAATAAAATGAAATGTGAATTGGGTCTATTATGAACTGTGTTTTTAATGACATCCGTTCTTTAACCCCATTAACAGTGAAAATATAATTTTTAAATTTTTAAATCTTTTAATTAAGATTATTAGAGTTTCCAATTATATTTAGTAATTGGAATAAATTGAAATGTGAATTGGGTTTATTGTGAATTGGGTTTATTGTGAACTGTGTTTTTAACGACATCCGTTCTTTACCCTATTAACAGTGAAAATATAATTTTGAAATTTATAAATCTTTTATTAAGATTTAAATGGGAATTTTCCAAAGTAAAGTTTTCCAATTTAATATATTAAATTGGAATCGAGTGGAATTCGATTTGGTAATAATCGAGATGAGCTTCTGTGAATAAAGACCATTACTGTACATGGAATTTAAAAGGCTTTGCCGCTATTCCATTTATATTATTAGTCTGACATAGGAATTTATATCGATTATGTACTGTTATGATTTCCGTGTAGATTCCATTTAGATGGAAGAAGAATTTAGGGTTTATCGTGGACTGTATTTTAAATGACATTAGTTCTTTAACCCAGTTAAAGAAAAATTAATTTCTTAACTTTAAACAATCATTAAGTAATGATTTTTGAGATTAAAACTGAATTAGAATGAATCTTTAATTAGGTTGAAATGAAAATGTGATTACTTAAATTATCAAATTCTGGAAATGATCAAGAATGGAGTACCTCCAGTTTTACTCCAGGCGATAGTTAAATCTTTAATTAGATTTGAACGTGAAATAGTAATAAATTTTACCAATAACACAGTGGTGTTAGATATGGAGTATTACCAGTTTTTCTCCATAGGATGAATAGGTTGGGATTGGGATAATAAATAATAAATGATTACTTCGGTAAGGTTCGTTAATCCCGACTAGTTTTACAAACCTTGATTTGGTTTGGAGTTGTTAAAAGGTAAAATAAAATCTTTTGAAATTGATATCCAAAGGAAGATCAAAGAATAAATTTAAAAGAATTTATCTTTGATAAAATTAATGGGAACCTTTCCCTAATAATGTGAATGTTTTATTAAAAGAATATTCTGAATTGGAATGAAGCATATGGTGCATTTTTATAGCACTTGATTATAAAATACGCGTGTTATTCGGAAATACCGGGTTTAACCCATTCTGAATAATTACTACGACGACTAAAGTCAACGATGAAGACGGCGGTTGAAGACTGGAGTTCTTCACATCATTTGCATGATTACTGATGTCTTGATTGGGCAATATACCCAAGACAAGGTAATAAGTGGTGATCGTGCGGACTTACTTGGAGATCGACGGATATGCGAGGACCTCTCTCCTGTATTGGACATATGGGATGAGGAATAAGGTGCCTCCAGTTTCATTTAGACCCAAAACGGACTTGTAAATGGATGTGTTTCTGACATTGAATTTTATTCTGTGTTGATTGATTTCTATTATATATATATCTGCTTTGAAACAACCCACCTCTGTTAAGGTCACTCACAAAGGGAATGCCTTAACTTTGGTGGAGCATTTTAGGTAAAAGATGCAGATAAATTACAAGATAGACAAATAAAGCAGCGGAAAATAAAGTCATTTTATTAACAACTTAATTCAGTCAAGCTTTTACAACAGTTATATCAATCATACTTAAAAGTAATACATAGAACTTTTGTCTTAATTCAAAAACTTCCAAGTATAAAAGAAGCATAAAAACAACAATGATATTCCCCAATAAAGCGTGAACCAGTCCTAGCAGTGGAAGAGAGAGTCCAAAGCAATACATCAACTATCTTCGAGCTTGGAAAGAAAACTGAGCTAAGTGGTAACATTTCCTCCCTGTGAACCAGGGGGAACGGAAGAAAATAGGCGAAACAAAACTAGGTCAGACATAAGTCTGGTAAGTCCAGTGACTTTCAGAATATAAACAGGCAAAAGCGTAATGACTTGAATAAACTTAATATAAGACAATACTGTGACAATAGAGATAACAAGACAACATAGGATAAGCATAAGGTATGATCAGGCAAGATAAACTGAATGCGCTTCTACTCTTTCTCTGCTTCGCTACTACTTTGTTATTCTGATTTTTATATCTATCTCTACACCACCTAACTAGTGTCCCAACTAGAAATCTGCATAAAATGATAACGTGATCCCAATCCCCGTAATTGCGGTAGCCTTCAGGTGTACATCTATCGTGAGGATTCCACCTCAATCAGCCTAATTTCTATGAACATGCTAGATGTACCCTTACTACCATATCGATCGGCTCCCTTACTTGTATTCATTTCTCTTGTGTCTGTGTCAATCGGCCCTCTCTTGCGTGAGCTATCCTGTGTTGGTCCCATCATAAGGTGTATCATTCCTTATGATAGCGACCCGACACGATTCCAGATGCACAGTGTATAACTACTGGTACCCAGTGCCTGCTTTTTCCCACTCCGTAGTACGTGCATGCCCGTAAACCACAGGAACCTACACTGACGTAACCCTTGCTGCTGTTTTGACCGCTTACAATCACCCCAGTAATCGTGCCCCACCCTGCCTAGTTCAGGGTACCGTGATACATCTATGTGGGTTACTGCTGAAATGGGTCCCCGTTACTAGGGTTTCCTATTGGTTAAGTATGTGGGCCTATATTTATTAATATTACCCACCGACCCGATATGTACTTAACCCTCCTGCTGATTCAAGCATGTTTATTTAACGGTTAAGTTTGTGGGCCTATATGTACTAATATTACTCACCTACACGAGATGTACTTAACCCGCCCATCAATTCAAGCATGTTTATTAAACGGTTAAGTTTTGTGGGCCTTTGTTTACTAATATTACCCACAACCCGATATGTACTTAACCCTCTCGCACATTATGTCATATTGGTTAAGTGTTGTTCATTCATGTTAAATTAACCCACCCATTCATCATGCCATGTTGGTTAAGTGTTCCTTATTTACTTAACCCCGTCCGTTCATCAAGTTATATTGGTTAAGTGTTTCCTTGTTACTTAACCCCACGTGTTCGTCTTGTTGTGTTGGTTAAGTGTCATCAGTCAATTCAAGTTAACTTAACCCACCTACTCATCATGTCATGTTACTTTGGTTAAGTGTCGCCTTCTTGTGTTAACTTAACCCTATCGTAAATCAAGTTATATTGGTTAAGTGTTAACTTTACCCTTTCCATATATCATGCTATACCAGTTAAGTGTTTCCTATTAACTTAACCTTTGTCATCCATCTTATCATATCGGTTAAGTGTTCCTCATTACTTAACCCTAGTCATCCATGCTATATTGGTTAAGTGTTCCTATGAACTTAACCCTACTCATTCATCTTGTTCATTAGCATTAATTGATTTATTAATGCACCAACCTCACACATTAGATATGTGTTGTTGCGATTACTGGATGTGCCGGGCGGTTCCGGGCAGTTTTACACCACAACTTAATCTAACCTCGGGTTTTTCTTGGGCATGTTGCACTAACCTCTCACATTAGATAGGTGTTGTTGTGGTTACTGGATGTGCCGGGCGGTTCCGGGAAGTTTTACACCACAAATCAATCTAACCTCGGGTTAGGCATATTTATCTTTTCACTAGTTTACATATTTACGGATTATATGTAAAATATTCACAATTGTTGTCAATTTCAGGTTCTGCCACATTTTCCATAAATGTTCAAGTCTATATTTATATGCTAATTATCCCAACCAGTCATATTCCAATTCTCAAGTTATGCCCAACAAAGCTAATTGCAAGTTATGGCCCCCAAATTCAAGTTTTCGAGTTATTACTCAAATTAGGCTAAATCTAGTCTTCCCAAGTTTGTACTAATAGTCACAACCCAATATACATTATTCTTTGGCGTCTCAACCAATGGTTATGCCCAATCTAGATTAATATTCCAATTTACAGTTTGCGCCAAATCTAGGTTTAATATTTCAATTTACCCCAAGTTCGCAACAGAAACAATTATGGCCCAAATCATAAGTTACAAAATTACATTCCATCATTACCAAATAGACTATTCCCCAATACCCCCGCATTCCAATCACACTTATAATAAGTTTCGGTCTAGATTCGAGGTTAATCTAGATTCATAAAATAAAGGAGACGAAAGAGGAACATAAACGAGAGTAGGCATAAAACAGGCATTAAAATGGTTGATCTGTCAAATATAATATTTTAGACCTAAGAGGATTGCAGATCTGTTAGAGTTGGGGTATAACAAGGATAGATATGATATAAATAACATCATGAACCTAAAAGGATTATATATCAGATGTCCAACCAAGACAGGCATGATTGAATAATAACTTCCTAGGCATGTAAATCATTGATTCAATAGAAAGGTAGGAACTAACCTAAAAGATTTGTCTTATCATCAAGCATGGACTTAGATCCATTCCATTACATGCCAAAATCACTATTAGGTGTTTAAACTTGAAAATAACTTGAACTTACATGTTTACAGTTTAATTTACGGCCCAAATCCCAAGTTATATGTCCAATATATTTTATGCCTCAAATCTCAAGTCATATGTCCAATATTTTATGCCTCAAATCTCAAGTCATATGTCCAATAATTTATTTTTTGAATACAACTCAATTATGCCCAATTATACACAATTTAACACTTTTCCCAAATTTTAGCGCTGGTCATGTCCAAAGTCATGATTTATGCCCAATTTTATTTCCAATGTACGTTCATCTCTTATGAGGTCTGGCTCAGGCTCGCAGTAGCCTGGCTATAAAATAAAAAGAGAAGAGGCAAAGAACGGATATAATACTATCAATGAAATAGATCCAAAGGATATAGAAAGACAGGCATAATCTCAGATCCAGATTTATTACGATGTCAGAATCACAATTTACTTTTATTTCTGAAAGTAACGTGAACTTACAAATTATAGGAGGGTCTTGAATTCTGGGATCTGTATTCTGAAACTAAATAGCTCTCCCTTGAAATAGACTATTTGTTCTTCTAATTTAGATTTGATTTGATTCTTAGAAATAGTTGTTGAAGTCGTTGAATTAGCCTTTGAATCTCTACTAGAATTCTAAACTTGATTTCTACGAAGGACTTGAGCAGCATAACCCCGCCTTAGATTTAATTTGATATGAGTTAGGGTAGAGTATAGGCAAAATGAAGTTGTGTGGAGAGAAAGTGAGGTTTGGGGGTGTTTAAATAGCTTAGGAGCAACGAATCTGGTCAGAACGGGCGTCTAAATGCAGAAAAATGAATTTGTACACGGATCTGGAAAAAAAGGGGGAGGTCGACCGCTAGGTCGACCCCATGGTCGACCTGTTCTACTCAGGTCGACCCCCAGGTCGACTCCCTGGTCGACTTGGGTCATGGGAGGGAATTTTCCCGCCCATCCCAGATGTGTGATTTGAATTTCGAAACTTTAAATTTGAATTCGGGATGGTTTATATTTCTCAAATTCTTGAATCTTCTGAAGGTCATAACTTCTTCATACGAAGTCCAATTTACGCAAACTCGGACTCTATCTCAAGCAGAATTTCGAGATGAGCGCAATGGCATAACCCGTTTCCCCTTATTATTCTCTTAAAAATTAAGTATGCTTTAATTTGTTACTTTAATGTTCATAGAAAATACGGGTTGTTACATTCTCCCCTCCTTAAAGGATTTTTGTCCCCGAAATCTTCAAGTTAAGAAGAACGTATATCCTAACATCCAACACCCATCTACTTAACCATTCAATCACAGGAATCCATTATCCTTAAAAGGTTTATAATGTCGTATGAACATATGCATAGTGTGTGTATATGTCTCTTACCTAATGCAAAATCAGGCGGTCTACTGATCCAGTTGACCTCCTTAATGCGAATCATGAGAGTGTCATGCATCCAACATGTATGCAAATATCCCTAGTCATGTAAATACTATATGTGTGCATATTCACTCATCCATATGCAACATCCATACGATAACACATCAAGTTTCAATCCATATACAAATACATTCATATGCATATGCAATATGAAAGTGACTGAGCCGATCTAGTGCCTGATGTGTGTATATGCATCCACGAGCAACCACTAGCAAACACTTGCAACCACTTGCAACCATTAATCATAACATGTCTCAAACACATGTTTTCATCCATTGGCTTCTACCTAAGGATCGAGGATAGGACCCAGAGGATATACTTAAAAGATAAAGACTAACATACAAATAAATATTACATAAAAAGTGGAATCAAGGATATACCCTCAAAAAAGGTATGATGCGCGTCTGTAGTCTTCAGTTTTCTAAGTTGCATCTTCTTGAGCTTCACTTCACTGTACCTTAACTAATTTAACTTCACAATTGCGAAGCTTCTTGACCTCCATTTCCAAAACCCACTAGTAAAGATAGGACCTCGAACACTTACTATGCTGGATGGTATCTAATGTAGCCGAACTATCTTTCCAAGATAAACAAATGTTAACCATGATACCAAGTGTATATACTAAGATGATTAAAGGTCTCTCTTTTACTTAGCTTATCCATCATGTCACAGATCTGAGGGTTGATATCTCTCACGCAAACCATCCTAGTCGAACTTGACATTCCTCAAGTACAAGCCCCAAGGGCTAAACCAATATCAGACAAGCACCCAAGGAATACCTCCTCCGAATTTGGACGATTTATGTGAGATAATACTAGCAAAACAACTAAACAATTGAGCACTTAACCAACTCTGGCTATCCTCGCCAACCTTGCTCCAAAACAATCGTTGATCGCATAACTGGCTTTGCATTGTCATCTAGATATATGTGGAAGTCTACCTCATGTTTTAGGGGACAAACTCCTAACCTTAATCAAAAACATCTGCGTACTCATGGACTACTCCAACGGATCGAAAATCGTTGATAAATACATAAAATGATTCTAGGTAGCTAAGAAAAACTGATCCCTTAGGATCACACGAAATTTCGAGGGTATTACCGAGTCAAGTCGAAAGTCTAACTACCCTCTTTTCACAATTACTAGCTAACCAATCTTTTCCTAGAATCAACCCATAACCCATGAAACCAAAATCATAAGTATCTCAAATCCTTACGAACCAAAGATAAATGAACCGAACCAGCAATTGTATTTGAGATAATATTGGGATCCTCTACTATACAAGTTTTAAGGCGTAGAGACTCAACTATGGAAGCAGATATAAACGAATATGAAGCGCTAAAATCAAAAAGAGTACTAACAGGATGATCAAAAAGAAAAACTAGACTTTTTCAATTGAAGATGTACTACCTCTCTCTCAGGTATGCTGGCGGTAAGAGCATGCTCTTGCCTTCTGGAAAATCCTGTCCTTTGTTCTTGCCTTGTCCTTAATTATACGACCCGTTATACCATAATAAAGATACTACCTCTTGTCTTAGGTTTTACCATTATTTCCTCCCCTCCTTTGTGAACCAAGTCTATATCCATGAGTTCTTCATCCTTGGGTTGTTCTCCTTAGCCAAACTCCCTCATTCTCATCTTTGCCATCCTTGTGTAACTTGTTGACAAGTCTCTTGAAAGTTGCCTCCATCGCACGGAAAATCCTACAAAGCTCGAAAGAGAATCAGCCGTAGGTGAAACTACTACGACTATGGATGGAGGTTGGGCACTTCTTCGCCCTTTGAAAGGTGTCGTAGTCTCATCGAGCCTACGGAACAATGCCGCGATGAGGTTACCTCCCAGAAAGCCAGGAGCCCCGGAGACTCAGGAAAGAAGGAAACAAGGATTCAAACAAAGGATCTAAAGATAGTGCTTATGGCTTTGGGGAGTATGCCTTTAACACAAAACTATTCTTTTGAAAATACTTCTTTTAAAACCGTTTTGAAAATAAATTTTCAAATCTTTTATCTGATCCGGTAACCTTCAGCTCTGATACCAAGTGAAACACCCCACCTCTATTAAGGTCACACACAAAGGGAATGCCTTAACTTTGGTGGAGCATTTTATGTAAAAGTTGCAAATAAATTACAAGACAGACAAATAAAGCAGTGGAAAATAAAGTCATTTTATTAACAATTTAATTCAGTCAAGCTGTTGCAATAGTTATCTCAATCATACTTAAAAGTAATACATAGAACTTCTGTCTTGATTCAAAAACTTCCAAGTATAAAAGAAGCATAAAAACAACAATGATATTCCCCAATAAAGCGTGAACCAGCCATAGAAGTGGAAGAGAGAGTCCAAAGCAATACATCAACTATCTTCGAGCTTGGAAAGAAAACTGAGCTAAGTGGTAACATTTCCTCCCTGTGAACCTGGGGGGAAACGGAAGAAAAGAGGCGAAACAAAACTAGGTCAGACATAAGTCTGGTAAGTCCAGTGACTTTCAGCATATAAACATGCAAAAGCATCATGACTTGAATAAACTGAATATAAGACAATACCGTGATAATAGAGATAACAAGACAACATAGGATAAGCAAAAGGTATGATAAGGCAAGATAAACTGAATGCGCTTCTACTCTTTCTCTGCTTCGCTACTACTTTGTTATTCTGATTTTTATATCTATCTCTACACCACCTAACTAGTGTCCCAACTAGAAATCTGTAAAAAATGATAACGTGATCCCAACCCCGTAATTATAGTAGCCTTCAGGTGTACATCTATCGTGAGGATTCCACCTCAATCAGCCTAATTCCTATGAACATGCTAGATGTACCCTTACTACCCTATCGATCATCTTCCTTACTTGTATTCATTTCTCTTGTGTCTGTGTTAGTCGGCCCTCTCTTGCGTGTAGCTATCCTGTGTTGGTCCCACCACAATGTGTATCAATCCTTATGATAGTGACTCGACACGATTAAAGATGCACAGTGTATGACTACTGGTACCCAGTGCCTGCTTTTTCCCACTCCAGAGTACGTGCATGCCCGTAAACCATCGGAACCTACACTGACGTACCCCCTGCCACTGCTTTGACCTCTTACAATCAGCCTAGTAATCGTGCCCCACCCTGCCTAGTTCAGGGTACCGTGATACATCTATGTGGGTTACTGCTGAAATGGGTTCCCGTTACTAGGGTTTCCTAACGGTTAAGTATGTGGGCCTATATTTACTAATATTACCCACCATCCTGATATGTACTTAACCTTCCTACTAATTCAAGCATGTTTATTTAACGATTAAGTTTGTGGGCCTATATGTAGTAATATTACCCACCTACACGAGATGTACTAAACCCTCCCTTCGATTCAAGCATGTTTATTAAACGGTTAAGTTTTGTGGGCCTACATTTACTAATATTTCCCACCAACCCGATATGTACGTAACCCTCGCGCACATTATGTCATATTAGTTAAGTGTTGTTCATTCATGTTAACTTAACCCACCCATTCATCGTGTCATGTTGGTTAAGTGTTCCTTATTTACTTAACCCCGTACGTTCATCAAGTTATATTGGTTAAGTGTTTCCTTGTTACTTAACCCCACATGTTCGTCTTGTTGTATTGGTTAAGTGTCATCAGTCAATTCAAGTTAACATAACCCACCTACTCATCATGTCATGTTACTTTGGTTAAGTGTCGCCTTCTTGTGTTAACTTAACCTTACCGCAAATCAAGTTATATTGGTTAAGTGTTAACTTAATCCTTTCCATTTATCATGTTATATTGGTTAAGTGTTTCTTTTTAACTTAACCCTAGTCATCCGTATTGTCATATTAGTTAAGTGTTCCTCATTACTTAACCCTAGTCATCCATGCTATATTAGTTAAGTGTTCCTATGAACTTAACCCTACTCATTCATCTTGTTCATTAGCATTAATTGATTTATTAATGCATCAACATCTCACATTAGATATGTATTGTTGCGGTTACTGAATGTGTCTGGCGGTTCCGGGCAGTTTTACACCACAACTTAATCTAACCTCTGATTTTTCTTGGGCATGATGCACTGACCTCTCACATTAGATAGGTGTTTGTTGTGGTCACTGGATGTGCCGAGCAGTTCTGGGCAGTTTTGCACCACAACTCAATCTAACCTCGGGTTAGGCGTATTCATCTTTTCACTAATTTACATATTTACAGATTATATGTAAATTATTCACAATTGTTGTCAATTTCAGATTATGCTACATTTTCAATAAATGTCCAAGTCTAGATTTATATGCTAATTATCCCAACCGGTCATATTCCAATTCTCAAGTTATGCCCAACAAAGCTAATTGCAAGTTATGGCCCCCAAATTCAAGTTTTTGAATTATTACTCAAATTAGGCTACATATAATCTTCCCAAGTTTGTACTAATAGTCACACCCCAATATACATTATTCTTTGGCGTCTTAATCAATGGTTATGCCTAGTCTAGATTAATATTCCAATTTACAGTTTGCGCCAAATCTAGGTTTAATATTTCAATTTACCCCAAGTTTGCAACAAAGACAATTATGCCCCAAATCATAAGTTACAAAATTATGTTCCATCATTACCAACTAGACTATTCCCCAATACCCCCGCGTTCCAATCGCATATATAATAAGTTTCGGTCTAGATTCGAGGTTAATCTAGATTCATAAAATAAAGGGGACGAAAGAGGAACATAAACGATAGTAGGCATAAAACAGACATTAAAATGGTTGATCTGTCAAATATAAAATTTTGGACCTAAGAGGATTGCAGATTTGTTAGAGGTAGGGTATAACAAGGATAGATCTTATATAAATAACATCATGAACCTAAAAGAATTATATATCAGATGTCCAACCAAGACAGGCACGATTGATTAATAACTTCCTAGACATGTAAATCATTGATTCAATAGAAAGGTAGGAATTAACCTAAAAGATTTGTCTTATCATCAAGCATAGACTTAGATCCATTCCGTTACATGCCAAAATCACTATTAGGTGTTTAAATCTGAAAACAACTTGAACTTACATGTTTACAATTCAATTTACAGCCCAAATCCCAAGTTATATGTCCAATATATTTTATGCCTCAAATCTCAAGTCATACGTCCAATATTTTATGCCTCAAATCTCAAGTCATATGTCCAATACTTTATGTTTTGAATACAACTCAATTGTGCCCAATTATACACAATTTAACACTTTTCCCAAATTTTAGCACTGGTCATGTCCAAAGTCATAATTTATGCCCAATTTTATTTCCAACGTACGTTCTTCTCTTATGAGATCTGGCTCAGGCTCGCAGTAGCCTGGCTATAAAAAAAGCGAAGATGGAAAGAAGAGGCAAAGAACAGACGTAATACTATCAATGAGATAGATCCAAAGGATATAGAAAGACATGCATAATCTCAGATCCAGATTTATTACAATGTCAGAATCACAATTAAATTTTATTTCTGAAAGTAACGTGAACTTACAAATTACAGAAGGGTCTTGAATTCTAGGATTTATATTCTGAAACTGAATAGCTTTCCCTTGAATTAGACTATTTGTTCTTCTAATTTAGATTTGATTTGATTCTTAGAAATAGTTGTTGAAGTCGTTGAATTTTCCTTTGAATCTCTACTAGAATTCTAAGCTTGATTTCTACGAAGCACTTGAGCAGCATAACCCCGTCTTAGATTTATTTTGATATGATTTAGGGTAGAGTATAGGCAAAATGAAGTTGTGTGGTGAGAAAGTGAGGTTTGGGGGTGTTTAAATAGCTTAGGAGCAATGAATCTGGTCAGAAAAGGCGTCTAAATGCAGAAAAACGAATCTGTCCACGGATCTGGAAAAAAGGGGGGAGGTCGACCCCATGGTCGAGATGTTCTACCCTGGTCGACCTGGGTCCTGGGCGGAAAATTTCCTGCCCAGCCTAGATGTGTGATTTGAATTTCGAAACTTTAAATTTGAATTCGAGCTGTTTTTATTTCTCAAATTCGAGCTGTTTTTATTTCTCAAATTCTTGAATCTTCTGAAGGTCATAACTTCTTTATACGGAGTCCGGTTTACGCAAATTCGGACTCTATCTCAAGCAGAATTTCGACACGAACGTAATGGCGTAACCCGTTTCCCCTGATGTTCACAGAAAATATGGGGTGTTACATGCTTGGTGGCGGAGAATTTATTCTCCTGCTTAACACCCTTCTCTGATACGTACGAGCTCAGAGGTTATACATCGATAGACATCGGTCACGTGTTGTGAATTGTCAGTGTGGCATGCCAAGATGCAAAAGTTCAAGGCTTTTGTTGAAAAGCAGAGCCTTGTGGTTGATTATCAAAGCACAGCTTTAATTAGCATAGCTTTGTGTATAACATTGATTCGCGAGCGTCACACCCCGGTATGAACCAGAAATGTGAGAGGACAGCAGTGAGGACATGCGTTTCTTTCTAACTAGGATTGGTGTCATGGTATGGAGCCTAGACATTTTTACTTATGTGGATGATGGAATGAGGCGCCTCGGATATTGAGTCCCTAGTAGCTCAGATTTTATGCCCTATAGGGCAGGGAAACATATTGTTCTGGAATTGTCAATCCACCAAAGTATTTGCGGACCGGCCTTACTTCTCCAAGGGACGATGTGTTCTATTCCTAAGCCTCGGGCTAGAGAGTCTCGAATTCGTTATAGACGATCCCTTGCCTTGGTTCATGATGGAAATCCAACTTCCAATACGACATCATGCGATTTTGATTATAGAACTAGTATGGCGACATTATATATTGTACCCATGTCGTCTATGATTGATACAATTATATTTGAAGTTGTTTTTAAACAACATGCAATTATAATATCAAAATGATTTGTTTTAACTATATCAAGCATGTTTGGCTATTATAAGGGAAAACTCTATCTTCTGGCTTGCGTTGCATTGTGTGATGGGACCTAAGTCTTATAATAGCTTCATTTTTCCAAAGAGAATTGCGTTATTTTGTTTTAAACTAAGATTCATGTGGAGTAAACCCGTTCCGTGTTATACGGCGTGGTCCCATGATTTCCCTACTTTTAAAATAAAGATTAATAACTGTTTTAGTTCTCACACCAGTCCCATGACTGACCTGGAGTTTATTCTTTTAACCTAAACTCTGAATGCCCATATTTTCACATGGGAAGCTAGTAGTTTTGGTTTTGCAGATTTATTATCATAGGATACTGGTTTTCAGCTGAAGCGATATTCGGAAAGCTCTATATCTGTGTATTTCTTTCCATTGTGTTATGTATTAATTTTCCGCTGCTTTGTAATTTAATCCTCCGATTTTTTTCAATGTGTAATATTTATTTATACTCTATTATATTCTGATACTCTGATGTAAATTGTTGTAATAACAATGAAATGTTCTGTCATTCGTGTTCTGATTTTTCGTGTTCTAAACTCAATCCAGGCTTTCCCGTAAGGGCGAGTTTGGGTCGTTTCACGATACAAGACAAAGGGGAGAGCTTGTATCATATTGTGTTGGACCCGATTCGTCCAGTAACCCGGAGTAGGTATCAAAACATGTACTCCAAACTAGGTCGGAGAAGGAGCATGCTTACTGGATTGATTGTAAGAGATCCAAACATGGAGGATGGATTAGGCGGCGCAAACTGACCGGGCCATGTGCGTGCATGAGCGCGGCAGAGGGGGATAAGACAACTATGGCACTTGTAGATATGGGGCTGTGCATATCAGTGAGGGGTTGCCACTTTAGGATGTGATACATCCTACGGTGGAGGTGGCACAGAGTATCTATGCGGATTAGGGAGCCGATCGACTAGGGTAATAGTTAGGATACATTTAGACGTATGCCTGGGTCTATCACCTTATAGTGGAAGGGATCATCTCACTTTGGTTATACTAGTAGTAGTGTAGAGTAATCATTAGAAGCGTATACACCTTATCCTGTTCACCTTGTCATACTTGCCTTTTATGTAGTTATCTCTCTCTTATCCACTTTATATGCCTATCATGCTACTTTTATTTATTTACTTGCTAAAAGTAACTAGACTCGCCAGACTTTATGTTTGACCCTTTTTGTTTCCTCTTCTTTCTTCCGTTCCCCCAGGTTCTCAGGGCGGGAACACTCAGGCTTGACCGTGATTCTGCTTACTTTTGCAGGAGTTGCTGAGATGTATGGCTCAAGCTCATATCCTTGTTGCTATGGCTATATTTTGTTTTTGAGGAATTTTACTTCTTTTATGTACTTTGATATTTTTTAAGTACAAGACAGTTGCTTTTATGTTGTAATGGGCTTTTCTATTTCAGACATGTGATGTTTTTGGACCACAGTATCTCATGATAAATAAAGTTTTTATTCCGCTGTTATTTTATATGTCTGTTTTGTAATATTTCTGTTTTTTTATCTATAACGCTTCATGAAACTAAATGCATTCCCTTTGTGAGTGACATTAACGGATGTGGGGTGTCCCAATGCGTAATATTAATTGTACGATTCTTGAATTTCTACAAACCTATTTCCTATAATTATTTTATAAATGTATTGTAATTGTTGCAAAGCACTGTAGATCTGGAAATCAGTCCTATGTAAACACAAATTAGATGTAGTTACATTCCAGATCTCTAGTTCAGTGTTTAATAATAAATTATGTGAATTTGGGTAAAAAGGTATGATCGTTAAATTATCTGATTGTAATAATAAAAGAAATATGCCTGGTTGTTTTCAGTATTGTTGAGTTTTGGCTTAATTATTGTAAGCATGCCATTTTCCTCCTTTTGAATAAAAAGGCATTATTTTGAAATCATAAGAGGTATGATAGAAAGATCAAAAAGAGGAAAATGGTGCAAATGTACGTATAAATATAAATATACATATTTGTGCGTAATTTGCACCAACTATTCCAAATTTTATATTTATATATTGTGAGACCCCATGTTCGTTAATGTCACTCACTAAGGGAATGCATTAAGTTTAATGAAGTGCTAGAGGTAAACAGACACAGAATAATTACAAGACAGATATAAATAAGGCAGCAGCGGAAAATTTAAACTTTTATATCAAACATAAGTCATAATACCATGGTCCACAATTTCACAAGTCACAAAAACTACAATAAAATAACTTCTGTATTGCACCATCAGAGTACATAAGTAAATAAAAAGCATCATTCCCCAAATAAAAAGAGTTAAGCCATAGTAGAGACAAGAACTTGGGCCATACTTCAGAAGTAGCTCCTAGCAAGATGATATCTGATTCTTGATTAAGTCTGAGTGTTTCCTCCCTGAGAACCTGAGGGGGGGAACAGAAGAAAGAAGAAGAAACAACAGGGTCAGACATAAAGTCTGGCGAGTCTAGTTACTTTTAGCCAGTAGGTAAATAAAAGAAACATGATAGGCATATAAAGTGGATAAGAGAGAGATTACTACATAAATGAAAGGTGTGACAAGGTAAGCAAGATAAGGTATATGTGCCTCACAAATGATTACTCTGCATTATTAATAGTATAACTGAAATGAGATGATCCCTTCCACTATAAGTTGGTAGGCTTAGGTCATACATCCAAGTATACCCTAACCCCTACCCTAATCGATCAGCTCCATACCCTGTAGATATCCTGTGCTGGCCCTACAGTAGGAGGTATCACTTCCTAAAGTGGGAACCCATGGTGTGCACAACCATATCTATTAGTGCCAAGGTTGTCTTAGCCCCCTCTGCCCGGCCCATGCATGCACATGTCCATGGTCGGTTTGCGCCGCCCACACCATCCGCCTCGTTTGGATCTCTTACAATCAATCAGAAAGCGTGCCCCTTCTACGCCTAGTATGGAGGTCTTTACTTGATACCAACTCCGGGTTACTGACTGAAATGGGTCCCACACAATATGATACAAGCTCTCCCTATTGTCTTGTATCCCCCACTAGGTTTTCCACTGACGATGTATACCCTTAGATGTCTTTAATTACATAGCCCTATACTAGTTATGCTTACCCTAAAGGGTGTCTTTAATTACATAACTTCATTACATTATCTATCAGTTATGTATACCACTAGGTGTCTTTAATTACATAACCCTATTACATTATCTACTAGTTATGCATACCACTAGGTGTCTTTAATTACGTAACCTTATTGGGTTAAGTTCTTGGGCCTATATATGCATATTACCCACCCCCTCTAATTTACTTAATCCACCACTACCCATCCAATTTTACTTAACCCTAACTTAAATCCATAGTCATATTAAATTAGGTTAAGTAGCCTATTTCATTACCATGTCCAATTATGGTTATAATGGGCTAGACCTCCCACATTAGGCCTACAACGTGTGGATGCTGGATATGTCGATCGGGTCCGGGTAGTCTTATTCCACGGTTGGGCCTAACCTCATGTCTTAGTCCGATTCGTATTTACGTACTTAGACCTCCCACATTAGGTTCAACATTAGTGGCTGCTGGATATACCGGTCGGGTCCGGGCAGACTTCCACCACTAATGTAACCTAACCTCATGTCATAAGTGTTTGCACCAAAAATGGTCCAAACACCTCAGGTACAAAGCTGTACTTCACCAATTTGGTAGGGAATAAAGTGGAGCCGTATTCAATCAGTAATTCAAAGTAGAAAATGCAGAAAAAAGGTAAAAATAAAGACAAGGTTTAGAATGGTTCGGCCGTTAATGGGGCCTACGTCCACTATGAAGGTGATTTCTAATCTCATGATATGAATTACAAAGTACATCAATTCTCCCTGTATCATACTCTTCCATTTTCGCCTAATACAACCTTCTTTATATACTTTAATCTAGGAAATAATCTAAGAAGATGGTTGAAATTGAGGAGAAAGAGGATGAATGGATGATTGAGATTGATGATGTCTTTGTTCTCTTTGAATCATGAAATTGAGCTTGACGCCATGGCCAGATCCGTGGTTTGTGGCAGAGTTTGGCAGCACTTCGTGGTTTTTTTCTTCTTCCTTTTTCAGTGGTAGCCATAGCGTATTTATAAGTAAGTCCTCGGTTTGAAATCCGTTTCCCGCCTTGTAAATCTCTAATTCTGCGAATTACAATCGGGCCATTGGCCAGTTGTCGCCAGCTGTCATTAGCTGTCTTAGGCTATCATGCATAGATAGCTTTTTGGGTCAGATGCCTTATGTAGTTTGAGCGGGTTCGTGAGAGTGCGCACTTCTGTGCGGACGACCATTTTAGGAGAATGGCTGTGAGCGTGACATAAGTCTAGAATTGACTCTCCATTGTTTCATGTGCGACCGGTTGCTTTAGTTCAAGGGTGCTCGTCCTCTTATTGCTCCTGCAAGGTGTGTTTTGTCTGGCGGCTGTTCAGTGTGGTCGTTCTAGCCCCTGTTGGATGAGCGACCTGTTTCATGTTTATGCTTGGCGCAGCCTTGTACTTGCGTGAGCGGCTAGTCTTAGTTTTCGTGCCTGGATTGTGATTTGGACCCAAGTTTCAGGGTCGCACGTTGCACCATGCCGTCCGGTTGTACTTGGTCAACCTGATCTATTCTGGGCTTTACATTTAGCACTTGCTCTTGTGACCGTTCTTTTCTGTTACTGATACTTCGAATGCCTTAGTGTGTGAACGACCCTGATGATGTTAGCAACATATTCCTCGTTCAATGTGCACATGGATTTTTTAAGGATTAACACCTGGCCCTCGAAGCTTGTGATTCCTTTTAATGAGGAATTACTGGCTTTGACATATTCGATCGCACATTGTTGAGTGGGCTTGTTTTGACTTGTCGATGGATTGCTTGCGCAAGAAATTAAGATTACTTTATTGTCGCTGACCTTTTCCAGTAGAGGGTTTGACGTAATCCCAGATAGCTTTTATTACTATGATTTTTTTTTGAAGCTCAGATATTCCAACAACTGCCGGTCTTTGGTCATTTTGGCGGGATATCTTTCGGGTATGCCGTACCGGGTCACCAAATCATAATTGGGCTGTCGCATCATTGAAAAAGGGGGCTCTTAGTTTTCTCAGATACTTGCTCTTCGTTTTCCCGCTTTTGTATTTTTCTCTGGTATACCCACTCTAATGGCGATTTCACCATAGAAGACCTTACCGTCGTTTCCCGAAGCTTTAATCTTCTTCATCTTTTACTTCTTTCCCTGGTTATCTTGTCTAACCCTCTTTTTGAGCCGAACTTTTACTCGTAAGCGAAATTATCCCTTTTTGTCTTCTGATTTGTGACTGATTCTCTTAGTTCCGTGGAAGGAAGTCTTCTTCCGGCGGCTCTAACTTGTGTGATAAGTCCTAGTCTCGCTTATGCTGGCAATCCATTTGCTGAAATGCCAATCAAGGCGAAATTCCCTAATTCATCGTGCCCTAGCTGGGTATTTAAAGGATCGTCTATATCATAAAGATATACTTGTTCCTTTGGACTCTCGCCTTTTCTTTGTGTGATTATGTTGTCATGCGACTAACTGCTTATTCATTTCAATTCCAGGCGTCTCGTGATGTCTGGGGAACAGGAAGGCCTTGACCAAGTGACGGAAGATGCCAACGCTACCGGTTTTGATTTGGTGGCTGACCGTACTTATCCTCAGCCTTGCTTCTTTGATAGGGTAGTGATCGGTTGCCGCAAATCGTCGCTCCCTTTTAAGCAATATCAAAAAATGTACACCCTCTTTGGATTTTCAGAGAACGAGGTCAGGTTTCTCAGAAAGGGAGGGATGGCTGATTGTCCGCCCTCTGGGTATGTAGCGGTTAATTACCAAATGCTGTGTAGTAGGGCAATTCCTCCCTTTAATCCCTATCTGGTGTCTGTTTTGAAGCACCTGGAAATTGCCCTATATCAACTGCACCCTAGGGGATATCAGGTTTTGCTTAGTTTGTACATTCTTTTTATGAATGTCCGGCAGCAGGCACCTACATTTGCAGACGTTTGTTCTTTATATAGCTTTAAGAGAAGGGAAGTTGATGGTCCCCTTTTCTTCTTCTTGGATAATGTGCATGATAGGATTATTACAGGTTTGACAGAAGGTGCCAAAGGGTTCCCGCATCAGTATTTCTTCGTCAAGTGTCCCAGTAAATTTTTTGGTCGATGGGCAGAAGGGGTAATTATTCTTTTATTCTTCGGATCTTTACATCTTTTCTTCTTCTGATCTGAATTTCCCTCTGATTCTTGTAGTGATCCCTTCGGTCGTGGGTCTCACTCTGGATCAGTCTCTTTTGAATTCTTTAATATCTGTTGACCAGAAAGAAAGGAGTGGAGAGGTGTTGCTGACAGAAGAGAACCTTCGCGAATACCGTTGATCGATCCCTCGTGGTCCCTTGGTAAGGCTTCGGTTCATCTTCAACGTTCTGTTGGTAAACCTGTTAAGAAGAGAAGATCAATCTCTGAAGTAGGTGGTCGGTCTTCATCATTAATTATTGAGAGGAATGCCAGGGGGTTGGTAAGCGCGCTCATGGCTCAAGGGTTGATGTGACTTCCGGGACGACAACCGAGAGTACTGCACGCTCCTTATCACAGGCGGAAAGTTCTCTAGGGACCTTTGGAGACCTAGGGGACCTGGATTCTGCTAAATATCTGAGCCAGGGTGACGTTGTGGTGTTTGATATAAGAAATTTCCACGACCCTATTCAATGCTCTGAGAAAGTTTCTTTCGAAACTTGCCTTGGGACTGGTTTTGATTATTGTTTTGTGGCGAAACTCTTTGTGAATTGGTCAACTTTTAGCTGATTGCTAATTGCATGCTTTACTTGTTTTCCAGGCGCAAGCGCGGACTGCTCATTATCAGACAACTTCTCTCAATAGGCCGATCTCATTGATCCGAGAAGCCTCCTTCAGTTCCATCTTTCCTATTATATGAAACATCCCCAGACGTCTTCCAGTTCTCAAGCCCAGCCTATCATTGAGCTTCCCATGTTCGTTCCTTCAGGATGCGAGGAGTCTGGTCAGGCTCTGAGACCTGAATCAGTTGGTCCTTCTGTGGGACCTGCTGTCCTAACTCCTGTTTAGGTTCAAGCAATAAGTAATCGCCCTCCTTATGGAGTTCTTTCTGAGAGTCCAGTGCTTAAGGATCGCTTTCATGGCTGGGATTTAAGAGGAATGTCTTCTGCCCCGGGTTTAGATCCTAATGATAGGCAGGACGTTGCAAGAAGCCTAGAGGCTGTGAAGAATAGTGTGGCCAAATAGCTTGGTGTTGTCAAAGGTAAGCTTGAAGCATAATTGAATCTGGTCATGTAGATTGTTGATAAACGCCTGGAGGATTGGTCGAAGTTAGGGTATGAATTTCAGGACTTGAACGCATGACATCTCAACTACATTAAGGTTTTGGAAAGTGACAAAGCTAGTCTTGTACATCTGATTGAATCCCAGGACTCTGAAATCTCTTCCTTGAAGAATGGAAGCGTTAGAATGAATGACATGGAGGCTGAAAATGCTGAGCTTAGAAAGAAATTGGAGGGTGTGCGAGTGCAGCTTTTAGAATCTCAGTCCGCCCGAAAATTTGCTGAACGTCGTTTGACCCTAGAAAAGCAGGCTTTAATTTCTTTGGAACAGGAGAACATGGCACTTGAAGGCCGCCTTGCTTCTCAAAATGAAAACCTTAAAACGTCTGAGGAAGAAAAGATCCGATTGTAAGAAGATCTTGTCAGGGCCAAAGCTGAGGCTGACGACAACCTGTTTCATTTTTACGTTTGCAGCGTCATGAATCGAGGGAGTTTGAGCTATCTGAATAAAGATTTCCCGCGGACTCTGGCTCTTGTCTGGGAGAAAGTACTTTCATATTCCAAGGATTTTGACGACGGGTTCCTTCAAAGACAGCTCTTAGAGGAAAAGGATCGTAATGCCTTGACTAAAGGTAGGCAGTTACCAGAGAACGAGCGAGCTCCATTACTTGGAAAAGAGTGTTTGGGTACTGTTTGCGCTCCTCCAAGTTCTGCTGGAATTGATGCTTTGAGTTCTCACATTCTTGTCACAGATCTCTTTGCTACAGATGTTGTTAGAGTTCATCCCTGGACTGAGCACTCAAGCCAAGAAGACATCACTACGCAAGGTGCAAGTTGTGACAACACTTCTTTGAGCACAAAGGAACAGGTGGTTGGCTTTATGCATCCAACGGCTTCAGGTAAAGCTGATATCTACCATTCCGTTTTGAATTCGGACTTCCTCGTTTCTTCACTTGAGACTGCCGATCTTAGTGATGGTTGTGAATTTGCATCAGGTGCGCATTTGCCGCCTTCTTTGGCTGTTTGTGATTCCACTGCTCAACCCGTTGCTGCTGATTCTATTTTGGTACCTACCAGCATGAGACCTCTCATTCCATCCTCAATAGTTCATGTGCCATTACCGAATGCGCCCGATCCGGATGATGAGGATGAGATTTGGAACACCGAGGCTGTATCCACTTTGAAGCGCAAATGGTAGCTGGTTGGCTGATTGATAAGGATCATAGACCTTTTTGTTCTCTAAAACGGGTCAGCGGGTACTTGGATAATTGATTCACACTACTATGCATGAGTGAAAGTATTTGTAATCTCTATGGCTTGGTTTTGGTTTATTTCAACCTGTCGCGTTATTAGACCAGTTGTTTATGCGAGTGCCGGCCCTCGCTTAGCGATGTTCGTTTCGCGTTCTTATGCTCGCTTCATTTAGGGGCTGTTATGAATTTATTATTTTTCATTTTTGTGGGTGATCGCACTTTTAATTTGTTGTTCGCGTGAGTTTTATCGTTCGAGTAGTCCTTACGAAGAACCAATGGTATGTTTTGAATGGGCATTGTTGATTTCTTACACAATGGTGACGTCCCCTTACCAAGGTTTTTTTTTTTAATTTCACAAATTGCTTTGAGTCGCATAGTGATTTCAATTGATCAACTCATGGTGATTTTTTTAGACAACGCGTGGTTATTAGGTGTTTTCTTTTGGTGCCCCCATGGGAGGTCTTGCTTTTCGATTTCGACCCAATTTCGGCCTCGTCAACCCTGACTATTCTAGGACTGGAAGGACCTTGTTGGATACCCCCAAATGGATAGGATTTCTGGTTTACCCCCTTTCGGCTGGGATTTCTGCGGTAATCCAATCCTGGCTTTGTTTGACTTGATTAACAATAAAGAACAGGATCAGACACCTCCTTTCGGGTAAGGGTTTTCACGAACCAGCCGGTTTTTGCCGACTTCACATTTTTGTCGATTTTTGCCGACTTTGCATTTTGCCCAATGAAATAGATACTGGCCCTCTTCAATGAAAAAATTAAGAAATTTTCTCAAAGCGGGGAATCCTCGTATCCTGCACCTAATATGAAGGTGTTTCTTTGATGGGCTCAGCAAATTTTTATCCGAGGGACCTTTTGTTTTGAGTTGGTTTTGCTCCAGTATTGATTCCTGAGAGATAAGCGTTACTCCTTGTTGTTGGTCTTGACTCCGGTTTTGAGGAATTCATTTCCTGGGGAATTCATGTCCTGGGGAATTCATGTCCTGCACCTGAGTGGGCGTCTCCTCAGAATCAGCAATTTTGTTCTGGGGAGAGATTTTGCAATAGCCCTGCGTTTGCAACAGGGTTCTACGATGGTCTTTTGAGTGGGTACTTGCTGGGCATTCAGCCTTTTCCATGATGATGTGCACAGCTTTTCGTCTACTGTTCATCTCATTGTCTGCCCCAGAATAGCTTGTTATTTTGATGCTCGTGGCTCTCAGGCCGCTCTGCTCAAGATATGCTTTAGGAACCTTCCCTTTGCAGTTGGGATGGATGGATATGCTTAGCCACCTCTAACAGGCCTACATTTGAAAAGTTGGTGTTTAGCATGAAGCAATGACTATAGTGTTTAAACGAGCATGCAATAATTTTCCTATACATAGTATACGCAAGTAGTTCGTTGCTCAACATGAATGTAGCAACTCGGAAAATAAAGTAAAACAACTATTATTTATTAAGTCAGGCAGGATAGAAATAGAGTAGAGGGGCGGTGTGACAGGAATTTCAGTCAAGAATTCCTCGATCAGAGTGCCAATTATTGATCTCTGGCCATGCGTCGATCTCAAGCTAGTTTAGGCCCTCTCTTTGGGGAGCTTGCTCTCCCACGCTGGCATATAAGCGGGACGATGTCTTTGCACATAGTGTTGCAGATAGTTCTCCCTGACCAGTCTCTCGACTAGTGACCTCAAGTGTCTACACTCGTTGGTACTATGGCCAGGTTGATCATGGAATTGACAGAATTTTCCTGACTTCATGGCAGCATCCTTGACTTGCATCCGCTCCGGGACCGGGTATGCTATAGTGCCCTTGGTTGCCCTGAAGATATTTTCTATGGTGTCGTTGAGGGGAGTGAACTCAGAATCCTTGAAAAAGCGTGATCTCCTTTTGCTCTTCTTGGCTCCTTTATTCACGTCTGAGACATATCCCTGTTTTTCCTTCCATTCCATGGAACGAACACTTTCCTTCCTGCTGGATCTTTGATGGGGACCATAGCCACAGTAGGAAGTTCTCGGAGTAGAACTTTTTTGTTCAGCAGAAGAATTCATTTAGCCTGCACGACTTGTTTGTGCGAACGAAAGGTCTGCAATGCTTGGCATGGCTTTAATGAGAGAGGTCTGGGTAGCAAACATCGACTCGATTTTCTCCACCAAGGCGTCGTTCGCAACAGTTATCTGGCTTATTATTTCTGTCACTGCTTCCTCCAACTCCTTCCTGGTTACAGCCGCCTCGACTCTTTGTGGTTCCCTTTTTCCGGAACGGACGGTGGGCGATGAGTCAGTACCGGAGACGCCATTGATTCTGGCAGCTGCAATTTCTCTCGCCATGCTCAAGATTGCGAGCACAACGTTTTCTTTTAAAAAGAGAATGGGGGAAGAGATGAACACGGCCCCACGGTGGGCGCCAAAAATGATTACACCAAAAATGGTCCAAACACCTCAGGTACAAAGCTGTACTTCACCAATTTGGTAGGGAATAAAGTGGAACCGTATTCAATCAGTAATTCAAAGTAGAAAATGCAGAAAAAGGTAAAAATAGAGATGAGGTTTAGAGAGGTTCGGCCGTTAATGAGGCCTACATCCACTATGAAGGTGATTTCTAATCTCATGATATGAGTTACAAAGTACATCAATTCTCCCTGTATCATAATCTTCCATTTTCGCCTAATACAACCTTATTTATATACTTTAATCTAGGAAATAATCTAAGAAGATGGTTGAAATTGAGGAGAAAGAGGATGAATGGATGATTGAGATTGATGATGTCTTTGTTCTCTCTGAATCACGAAATTGAGCTTGACGCCATGGCCAGATCCGTGGTTTGTAGCAGAGTTTGGTAGCACTTCGTTGTTTTTTTTCTTTTCCTTTTTCAGTGGTAGCCATAGCGTATTTATAAGTGAGTCCTCGGTTTGAAATCCGTTTCCCGCCTTGTAAATATCTAATTCTGCTAATTACAATCGGGCCATTGGCCAGTTGTCGCCAGCTGTCATTAGCTGTCTTTGGTTGTCATGCATAGATAGCTTTTTGGGTTGGACGCCTTATGTAGTTTGAGCGGGTTCGTGAGAGTGGGCACTTCTGTGCAGGCGACCATTTTAGGAGAATGGTTGTGAGCGCGACACATGTCTGGAATTGACTCTCCATTGTTTCATGTGCGACCGGTTGCTTTAGTTCAAGGGTGCTCGTCGTCTTATTGCTCCTGCAAGGTGTGGTTTGTCTGGCGGCTGTTCAGTGTGGTCGTTCTAGCCCGTGTTGGATGAGTGACCTGTTTCATGCCGATGCTTGGCGCGGCCTTGTACTTGCGTGAGCGGCTGGTCTTAGTTTTCGTGCCTAGATTGTGATTTGGACCCAAGTTTCAGGGTCGCACGTTGCACCATGCCGTCCGGTTGTACTTGGTCGACCTGGTCTGTTATGGGCCTTACATTCAGCACTTACTCTTGTGACCGTTTTTTTCTGTTACTGATACTTCGAATGCCTTATTATGTGAACGACCCTGATGATGTTAGCAACATATTCCTCGTTCAGTTGCACGTGGATTTTTTAGGGATTAACAATAAGTAATATTTACAATTCCTAATTGTAAATTACTAAACATTCCAATTTAATCCAAATCAAACTATGTCATTATAGGTAATTATTTCTATGTTTTCCCTCTTTGAATTACATGTCCCATTTCATATGAACATTACATAATTCATGCCAATTATAATCCCTTTTTCCCCGTTTCCTCTCTAACGTATTCGTACAAATTTTGATGGCATCTAGGCTATAAAGTAGCCTAGCTATAACAATAAAAAGGGAGTATTACAAGGTTGATAGTTTCAACATGTCTTGGCATAAACATGAATATAAATTGGCATTAAAACAAAGTGAATGGACATGTGATTAACATCATAATAAAGTGGATATCAAACTGGTAACTTGTGGCAATCACTATGATTTTAAAGTAAGCATAATGGGATCTAGATTAAACGTTATGTGTCCAATTACTTAGATCTAGCATAGTTGGGGTGACATAATAAAATGTTTCGATCTAAAGGTGGGTTCACATGTCAAGTTTACAACATATCTCAATGGATAACAATATGACAGGTGAACGGTGATTAACATAAAGATCTAGATCCAAGTGATGTCACAATTGTCCAAATTAATAAATGTACATCCACCATAATGGTTACAAGTCAAGATCCACATAAGCATCATAATCTAATCAACACAATTTTATTACATCTATGAAAATAGATCTGTCATGACATAGCATAGAATTTCACATTAACACAGAATCATATTTTACAACATATCCAATTCATAGTCTTTCAAAGTATACTTTTATTTATCTAAACCTAAAAAGCAACTAGAACTCACAGCGTTAGGTTTAGAGAATTTAGGAAGAACGGATCTAGAATTTCTGAATTGGATTTGTAGAATATGTTGTTGTAGAAACGGTTCAGTTCGCACTCCAGCAGCATATGGCCTTCATGGCTCCCAATGAAGAGAATATGAGAAATATGACATGTATTTATAGCTGCCAGACCCCCTAAAACCGAGTGCCACCTCATCCCTAGGGGTGTCGACACCCCTGTGGGTGGGTCGACCCCTAGGTCGACAGCCCTTCAGGGGGGTCGACACCCCTCTAGAGGGGTCAACCACCTAGAGCGGGAATTTTGCTGCTCAGAGATTTTTTTTGAATTCGAATCCTCTGGATAGGATTCTGACTCATCTCTGACTCTCCTCTAACTCATGCGTATATATAAAATATTTCTGTGCGTATACAAACTTAAAACCTTCATAACTTCTTCATGCGTTGTTCGTTTTATGCAAACCAAACATCTATCCTGACCAGAATTTTGAGACGGACACAATGGTGCAGTCCGTTTCCTCTAATTCTTAACATTAAATTATTTAATTTATTCTCTTTAATGTCATTAAAAATTCGGGGTGTTACATTCTCCCTTACTCAATCATCCCCGAAATCTCTAAGTTGAGAAGAGTGCATATCCTACCATCCATCATCCATCTACTCATCCACCAATCTCTGGCATCCATTGTCCTTAAAGATTTCTAATTCTTATATGAATATATGCAAAGATGTGTGTATATGTCCCAACACTAATGCGAAGATCAGGCAGTCGACTGATTTAGTTGGCCTCCTTAATGCAATGTATGTTAGTGCCATGAATCTAATATGTATGCAAATGAACCTATTGTATCATATAAGTTTTATATGTGTGTTCACCCATTTGTCCAAATGCGACATACATATGCCAGTTCAGCCATTTCTATCCATAAAAGAAAAGAAAATGCACACACATCCATATGTAGTATGAAAGTGATTAAATCGATATTAGTGCCTAATGTGTGTGTATATGCGTCCACATGCAACCACTAGCAAACACTTGCATCCATCAAACAAAACATGTTTCAAACACATGTTTACATCCATAGGATTCCTATCCAAAGGTCGAAAATACGATGGATAAGATATATTCTATTGATAGAAACAAGTACTGGTAAAACTTAGGAAAGGAGTTAAGAACATACCCTCGAAAAGAAAAGGGTACGAAGCACGAATCTTATCTTGGGTCTCCCAAGTTGCATCTTCTCAGTTACCTCCCCATTTAACCTTTAGCAACTTGATTTAGTTATTGCGTGGATTCTTAACCTCTGACCCAAGAATATGGGTAGGGACTCGTCTGACTATCGCCTCTCGTTCCACTTCAACTTCTTCCAACATGCTCGGTTCAACAACTTCCGTGGTGTCATGCAGGCACTTTCGCAGATGAGAGACATGGAAAATGTCATGAACACCGGATAGGTTTTCTGGGAGCTTTACTCTCTAGGACATTTGGCCAATCCTCTCGGTTATGGGGAATGGTCCCACAAACCTATGTGCCAACTTCCCTACTGATTCGAAGCGAACCACATTCCTTAGAGGTGATACTTTGATAAAAACTAAGTCTCCCACTTCGAATTTGATGTTAGTCCTTCTCTTGTCTGCATAGGACTTCTGCCTTTCTTGAGCTGTCTTCATTCTCCATCGAATAAGGTTAATCTATTCGGACGTTTCCCGAACCATATCTGGTCCAAGTAATAACTTTTCTGTAGATTCCTACCAACAAGTTGGCGATCTACAGGGTCGTCCGTACAATGCTTCAAAGGGTGCCATACCGATGCTAGCCTGATAGCTGTTAATATAGGAAAACTCTACTAAAGGAAGATGCTCTTCCCAAGTCCTCCGAAGTCAAAGATACACAGCCGTAAAAGATCTTCCAAAATTCTGTTCACCCTCTCCATCTGCCCATCGGTCTGAGGATGATAAGCGGTGCTCAAACACAACTGTGTACCTAATGCTTCTTGCAAGCTCCTCCAAAATTCGCTGGTAAAGATAGGGTCTTGATCGCTCATGATGCTGGAAGGAACTCTATGGAGACAAACTATCTCATGAACATAAATTGATGCCAACCATGATGCTGTGCTTTTACTTTTAACTAGGATAAAGTGAGCGCTCTTAGTGAGTCTGCCCACTATCACTCAAACACTGGTATTACTTTTCTTCGATCTAGGCAAACCATCTATGAAATCCATAGAGACGCTCTCTCATTTCCACTGCGGAACCTCTAACGGATGAAGCAATCCACCGGGCCTCTTTTTCTAAGCTTTGACTTTTTGGCAAACCAAACATTGAGAAACAAATTTAGCCACATCCTTCTTCATCCTAGCCCAAAAGAAAACCCTCTTCATATCCATGTACATCTTATCACCTCCTGGATGAATGGTCATCTTAGAACGGTGGGCTTCTTCAAGGATTTCCTTTATCAAGCTTCCATTATGAGGAACACAAAACCTTCCATCTCGTCGCAACCACCCCTTTTCATCTATGGCATACCTAATGAGGTGACTGGAAGTATCCCCTCTTCTGAGCTTATCCATAATGTCTAGAATCTGTGGGTCACCTTGTTGCGAAGCTCTTATCTGATCCACAAGAGTCGGTCATATCTCTAAGGATGCAAATAAATCAGGCAAAACCTCGATGGAGGGTCTAAAATCAAAAGCTGTTATGAAGTCCAAGTTCTTTCTTTCCACAAACAGAGGACTCAGAGCCACCCACTGCCTACTTAGTGTGTCTGCCACCAGATTACCCCTGCCAGGGGTATTAGCAATCTCAAAATCATATGAAGCTAAGAACTCCATCCGCCGTTGTTGCCTTAAGTTGAGATCCTTCTGTGAGAATATATACTTGAGAGATTTATGATCAGTGTATAATTCGAACTTTTCTCCAAGTAAATAATGACGCCACATCTTTAACGCGAATACTATGGCAGTTAGCTCTAGATCATGGGTAGGGTAATTCATCTCATGAACTCTCAACTGTCTACCCCATAACATAGTACTTTCCCTTCTTGCATCACAACCGCACCAACCCGTGTACCGCAAGCATCAGTGTAAATAGTAAACACTTTACTTCCATCGGGAAAGGTCAAGACTGGGGCTATTTTCAGAGCCGTCTTCAGTCATTGGAAAGCAATGTCACAGTCTATGTCCCATGAAAATGCCAAATTCTTCTTTGTCAGCCTGGTGAGAGGGGCTGATATCTTTGTGAAGTACTTAATGAACTTCCTATAATAACCTGCCAACCCAAGAAAGCTTCTCACCTCGGCTGCATTTTTAGGAATCTATCAGTCTTGTACTGCAACCACCTACGCGATATCTACAGCTATCCCTTCACTAGAGACTACATGCCCCAAGAATCTCACCTCCTTTCTCCAGAAATGGCATTTGGAGAACTTTGCTTTTAGCTAATGGTCACGGAGAGTTTTCAAAACTTCTCCCAAATGTTAGGCATGCTCTTCTTCACTCTTGGAGAAGATCAAGATATCATCAATGAAGACTACGACGAATTTGTTTAGGAACTCCCGAAACACTCTACTCATCAAATCAACAAAATAGGCGGGTGCATTTGTCAACCCAAAAGGCATAACTAGCCATTCAAAGAAAACGTTAGGAGATCTGAAAGCAGTTTTTTCTATGTTGTCCTCAGCCACCCTCAACTGATGGAACCCCATAGCCAAGTCCAACTGAGAGAATACCGAGGCACCAACAAGCTGATCAAATAAATCATCAATCCTCAGAAGCAGGTGCCTATTCTTCTTGGTGAGCTTATTTAACTCTCTATAGTCAACACACAAACGAAGCGAACCTTCTGCTTTAGTTACGAATAGTGCTGGAGCACCGCACTTAGACTTGCTTCGTCTAGTAAACCCTTTTTCAAGTAGCTCTCCTACTTGCTTACTCAGCTCCCTCCTTTCCCTTGGAGCCGTGTGGCGTATTGGTAATGCAACTGGCTTTGCATTGTCCACCAGATATATACGGAAGTTAATTTCGGGCCTTGGAGGTAAACCCCCGTACCTCATCAAAAACATCTGAATAATCTCGAACCACCGGAACAGATTGCAAATCATCTGTGGATGCATCTAAAGACTCTAGGAAGCTAAGCATAACAGACCCTCGGCGGTCACAAAAAACTTCGAGGGTCTTCCCATGACAAGTCGGGAGTCTATCAACCCTCCTCTCACAATCCAGAATAGCCCATATGTGGTTAGCCAATCCATTCCTAGAATCAACCCATAGCCCATAAACCCGAGCACATACATGTCGCATTCAAATTTGATGCCTAATACAGATATTTTCAAACCTCAACAATTCATCGATAAATAAGTTGAACCACCAATGGGGTTTGAAACAACTATGGGATCTACTACCATACTAGTAATTAGGTGGAGAGATTCAACCACAGAACTAGATATAAACGAGTGTGAAGCCCCGGAATCAAAAGTGTTCTAACTGGATGGTTTGAAAGAGAAAATAAACTTTCTACGGAAATTTTTCTACCTCTTTCAGGAGCACTGATCGCGAAAGCATGCACCTGCCCTCCAGAAGTCCCTGCTCTTTGCCCTTGTCCTTGCGATCCCTGTTTCTTCATGCACTTTTTAGAGAAGTGTCTGATCTCTTCGCAATTAAAGCAACTGGCCTTCCTTCTCTTAAAATATTAGATCAGGTGGCCCTCCTTTCCACAATTGCGACATTTTCTCTTATCCATGCCTTTATCATCTTTCCCCCCATTCTTCTGTTGTTGCTGCCCTTTCTTGGGCCATACCTTCTTATTCTGCGATGTCCCCTCATCTTTTGTTTCCTTCTTTTCTCCCTTGTCCTCCTCATGCATTAGGGCCATATCAAGAAGCTTTTCAAAGGTGGCCCCCATTGGAAGATGGGACATAGCTAAACCATGCAGAGGCTCATTCAGCCCCTTAGCAAACCGTAAAGCCCTTTTGTGTGGTGTGTCTACCAACTCTAGCCCGAACCTTGCCAGCTGGTTGAACTTGTTCACATACTCCTTCAAGGTTAAATTTTATTGTTTGAGTGTTAAGAACCTCTCCATTTGTATCCTTCTCTCTGCTTGGGAAAGAAATTTTATTTCGAACCTCTATCTAAAGTCTTCCCAAGTTTCTACCAGACGTCCAGCTTGAGTGACTTCCCACCAAAATGACGCTTCGTCCTTTAACATCCAAGCAGCTAATTGAATTTTTCTTCGGTCCTCCACTTCAAAGATTACTAATAAGTCGTCTGTCTCCTTAAGCCAATTCGTAGCTTCTACAAATGTCTCGTTCCCATGGAATGGCCTTCCTCCCATAGCCCGGAAGTCTTTGCAGATTTTGGAAAAGTTGTCAGCTTTTGTAGGGGGGGGAGGAGGAATGACTGGTGCAACTGGGGGAGGAACGTATCTTTGGCCTTCGGCCGATGCCGTGGCCTCCAAAAACCTCCAGAACCATCCGGGTACTGTGATATCCTCTGGGAGATTAGGGATGTTTTGTTCCCTAGACATGCTGAAAAAGGGAAAAGGAAGAAATTTAGATAAATGACCGAAGGATACTACATATGGCTTTTTTGGGGAATGTTTTTCAAAATAGACTTTTCTTTTTGAAACTGCTTTCCTTTTTAAAACCTTTTTGAAAATAATTCTCAAAAACATTTATCTAATCTGGTAACCTTTAGATCTGATATCAAGTTTGCCACCCCATGACCGTTAATGTCACTCACTAAGGGAATGCATTAAGTTTCGTGAAGTGCTATAAGTAAACAGACGTAGAATAATTACAAGACAAATATAAATAAGGAAGCAGCGGAAAATTTAAACTTTTATGTCAAACATAAGTCATTATACCGTGGTCCACAATTTCATAAGTCACAAAAACCATTACAATAAAATAACTTATGTCTTGCACCATCAGAGTACATAAGTAAATAAAAAGCATCATTCTCCAAACAAAAAGAGTTAAGTCATCGTAGAGACAAGAACTTGGGCCATGCTTCAGAAGTAGCTCCTAGCAAGATGATATCTGATTCCTGATTAAGTCTGAGTGTTTCCTCCCTGAGAACCTGAGGGGGGTGGAGGGGGGAAATGGAAGAAAGAAGGAGAAACAACAGGTCCAGACATAAAGTCTGGCGAGTCTAGTTACTTTTAGCCAGCAGATAAATAAAAGCAACATGATAAGCATATAAAGTGGATAAGAGAGAGATTACTACATAAATGGCAGGTGTGACGAGGTAAGCAAGATAAGGTGTATGTGCCTCACTAATGATTACTCTGCATTATTACTAGTATAACTGAAATGAGATGTTCCCTTCCACTATAAGTTGGTAGGCTTAGGTCATACGTCCAAGTATACCTTAACCCCTACCCTAATTGATCGGCTCCCTACCCTGTAGATATCCTGTGCTGGCCCCACAGAAGGAGGCATCATGTAACGGTCCAGATTTTTGGTCACTTTAATTTGAATATTTATTTTGGTTTAAATATTTTAATTGGAGTATTCATGGATTTAAATATTTAATTTGAAGTTTAAACGTTATAATTTATAATATAATTAAAACGAGCTCGAAAACGACGCGGTAGTTCGAAATTTTTGATTTGAATTTCAATTGAAGATACAGGATCCGATATAAGTCGGAATTTCGTGAAACAAGAAACGTTAGGATCGAATTGATGATAATTTTCATATAAAGGAGAAAAATTCAGATTTTGTGTTATATTTTGTTAGTTATGACTAAATCAATTTTTATAATAGTCGCTATGGAACAATTTTTAAACTATAACGATTTAATTATAAATATAAAGGGGATTTTATGTAAGTGGAGCATTATTTAAAACCAGAATTTTAAGTGTTGAGTTTGAATTCTATACTCATTGAAATTGAAACTGTTGCTTTAATTAATATGATGATATTAATTTATCATTAAATTTAGCTATTTGATTTAATAAGATTTACAAATAAACCCACCTAAAGCTTGAATACTACATACATGCCCAACTTATACAAACTTGCCGCATGGATAAGAAAAACTGAAAGAAAAAAATGGAATGTATAATATTGAACTGAACATATACAGTATGAAAAACTGGAATAAAACGTATACAATACAAACATGAAAATTGGAATGTACAAAATGGTATGAACAACAAAGTGAAGTGGCAAATAAAAAGAAAAGTAAAAGAGAATTATACAGTAAAACAAGGACAACAACTCATCTTCTTATACAAAATCTTTTGTCTGGACATATCTACACACTTTAGTACTAGTGTGAATCCACCTCTCACAAAAACCATTTACTTCAAAGCTGAGTAGTCAATCAAATAAACAAAGAAGAAAAAGAAAAAAATATTACATAGGAGAGAGACAACAGCTCACGTCCTTGTACAAGATCTTTTATCATGTCTAATTAACAAATTTGCATACTGACTCGAACATTTCAAAACAGGGTATCAAATGAAATAAAGTAAATAGGAAAGAAAAAGATTGAGAAACAGTTCTTCATTTCCATATGCTTATGTGCCAAGAATTTTTGCCATGCCACCAAATCTTTTGACAAGTTGTAGCTAGAGACTTCATTTCCAACATGAACACTTGCTATCTGTACAATGCAAAATGAAGCGTGACTTGTTAAATCAAGAGAGCAGTAAAACACAGTTTTTTTTCATATGAAATAGGTAATAGAAAAATAGTAGGAACAGCTAAGGTATAGGGCATGAACAACTAAAACAAAGCAGTGATGCATTTTATAGAAGTAGCTAAAACAGTAACTATATTCATGTACAACATGACTTGTTCTTTCATGAAAGAGTAAAATAAAAATGTCTACATATGCACGGAAATGAACAGACAAGAAACAAAATCTATGTACATAATTTTTCCATCAAAATCTATCGACAAGAAACCAAATCTATGTACATAATTTTTTCCCTCAAAATCTATCGACAAGAAACCAAATCTATGTACATATTTTTACCATCAAAATCTATCGACAAGGGATTGATAATCCATTCACAGTCGAATTCATATGAATATATATATATATATACAATACCAAATCAAGTAAAGAAGAAAAAAATGAAAGAGAAAACAATACAGAAATCAGAAACAGTAAAAATGAACAGCTAAGAAAAATAAGCAATATACAGCTTTGAAATAGACAATACATAGCTAAACAACGATCTATGTTCACACATCGAGATCAAGGACAGTTGGAGAAAACAGCACAATGAACAACTCCTATATATTCATTTATATATATACAATCGAATCCACATACATATTTATATAAAAAGAAAGTCTGTACCATGTATTTTTTTATGAGACATAAATCTACACAAGTCAGTTCAAAATCTCAGATCGAATAAACAAATGCATGATCTCACAGTTACCTAAGCTACACATGCACTAGTTCTATCAGTATCCATTTCGAACAAACCAACCACATTGGAAAATTAATACCAGATTAATAAAATCTCTGTGAAATCTATCATGCAGTTCAATTACCAGTACAAATAGGATCAGAAAAGGGAAGACACAATGGCCTAAACTCTAAGTAGCTGAACCTATCTAAGAAGAGCTTTGATGGACATCGATCTCATCCACAACTACCACTATAAATACGTATCCAGTGTTTCACAAAACCTCAGAACGAAATGGATCAACGAAAAAAAAGAAACAGCATATAGTAAAAGGTAGTGAGATCTGGATGCTGACCTTTTTGCTGAAATTCGAATTGCCATTGGTAGACTGTAGCTCGCCTGAAGGACGGGAACTTTGGGGACAAACCTCGGGCTAACAGTACGGTCAAGGACGATGCGGTTCATGCTGAGGTAGGAGCGGACTAGGGCGTTCGGTTTGAGGGTGTTCGTGGGTGCTCCGATCGACGGAGGAAGTGAGGAAACGGTGTGATTTTTGTGGTGGCGGTGAGGGTTTTAATCGGACGAGGAGAAAAAAATGAAGAGCGGATGAAAAAATATGAGGGGCGGCTGCATTTCTTTAGTCCGGAGAGGGTTTAGATGTGAACGGGTTTGGTTTTCAATGTGTAGGGGATGATGGGCTTTAAGGTAGTTGGGCCAGTTAAGTAAATTTGTGAGTGGTGGTTAATGCAGCGGCTGTTTCCAAATTGGAGGAAGCATGGCTTGCTAAGGGTTTAAACAATTTAGCCCGGGTTCTGGAATTTCGCGGTCACAAGTTGGAACAAAGCGAGGACATAAAAATTAGTCGAGCGGTATTATTTTAAAATAAAGTAATTAGTTCAAATTAATTTAAATTAATTAGTTATTAAAATAAAATAAAATTTTAAATATTAACGTCGTATTTATATTTTATCAGAACCGATTCAAGAGAGGATGGAACCGTGTTTATAAGCAGGACGGTACAGAAGGGAATTGAATTAGACAGAATTGGAAATTAACTGGAACGAGCTGTGTACACAACGCAGATCAAGGTGTGTTAATCTCACTCAGTTCCCACTTATAAAAATTATAAGTCGGGTTTATCATCTCTATGTTATGACTGCTAGTTATTGGTTGATTGATGGCTGTTTGATTTATCAATTATTTAAATTAAATGGATGTTTAATTTAAATGAAATAACGTCGTTATTTTAACAATGATTTCCAAACAAGGTAACTTACCTTGTTGGTTACGTTTAGTTTAATATAAACGTATTTAAATTAAATTGGTTGCTTGGATTACTGTTGGTTGACCGTTATCAGTTAATATTGATCATACGTATATGATCATGATATGAAACTGTGGAACCCGTATGATTTTCTTATAGAATTGGTTGTTGATTGTGAAACCCAAATTCAACCTTTGTTTGGTTATTAACCAATTGTGATGTTGATTGGGAAATTCATAGCAGATAGCCAAATTACAAACTGTTTATTTAGTTCGATTTATCGTCAGGTGAATCGATAGTAATGAAGTTATGAAATTCATTTTATAATTGAATATAGATTTTAAATATATATTTTGAAAAATAAAGTTTTAAAAGGAAAATAAATTATACATATATATATCGTTGTTTAACCGCTATTTTTATACCAAGATCTACCATGTGCAAAGCACGTGCTTCACTGTAATTACTGAATAATTATATAAAGTGGATTCTTGTATTAATAAGTTTGATAACCAAGTAGGCGGAAATTAACTTGATAATGAGTAACAAGGATTTATTGTTTTTAAGAACAATTAAAGTGAGATTTTTTAGAAATGGATTATTATTTATTTAATAGTAATTGATGTAACTGAGATTATTCGAATTTAATAAATGTTATTTATTAATTCAAAATGAAAAGACGAGTTGAGGTTGATTAATGGTTAATCATGTTTTAGGATTTACCAAGCCAACTGTTTTATCAGTAATTGATTATTAAATTAAATTAGAATATGTCGTTTACTTAAATGAGATAATTTAGTGAATATTTGTTTAACTAAATGAGATTATAAAATGGAAATGATTTAAAGGATTTAAAAATGGGTTTCTAAAATTGAATTTAGTAGAAAGTTTAGTATTAGATTTGAAATAAAAATCCAACTAACAAAGGGATTAAAGTTGAAAAGCTAATGTGTCAATCATAACCATGTGGTTAAAAAGGAAGATTTCAAAAAGCAAGATGGTTTTGTAAAACCATATTTTAATACCATAGTAAAGTGATGTTAAAATGGATATGAGTTTTTTTTGAATTGCGATTCATATTTATCTTACGATAAGAACGTTGTTGATCAAGGTCTGAGAGGTAACTAAAATACCCCAACTTGAACAACTTCTGGACTGTCGGAGTATGGTATGAATCGTGATAGTGGAAAGGTTAAAGCAGGTTATTTTTGGGAAATAATGGTGAATTGTTATTTGAAGAATTTCGATATGTGATTCCAAAATAAAAGGAAATAAAGAGGGCGTGAGAATATGAAATGATATTTCCGTAGTAACGGAATAGAAGAAATTTTTGTAACGACCGTTTTACAATGGTAAGTAAATCGACCTCATAATTTTGGATGGTAAGAATTGTGGTGGTAAATGTTTTAAAGGACGATAATGAGGAATTGGATAAGATTTAAGGTATTTCTTTTAAGTATTTCAATAAAAAGATTTGAGAATATTTATATATTAAACTAATATATTATCTTTGGTATTACAATTAATATATTATTTTAATGGCCAAGTGATGCTGTGGAATACATCAATGAATTTATTTTGTTTTTATGATTGTTTATTTTGATAGTTAGATAACCGACTATCGAAATCTTGGCCAATACGCTGTTAGTACGGAAAGTCCGGGATCGAATTTATATTCGAAAACCATTCTGAACCAGCAAATACGTAAAAGACGCTGGTTGAAGATGGAGCAGTTGAAGACCATGGGTCTTCATAAGCGGAAGGGCTACTTGATAAATTTCTCTGATGTTGCAACCAGATATATTTTGATAGTAATCCAGTCGTGATTGAAATATATGGATTGCAAGGACTACTCGCTACTGATCCATAGGGTGATTCCTAGGATGCGGTAGGAGGGTGCCTTCGGTTCATCCTGTTCTGGATGACTTGTATGGATGAGTGTCTGACAAAGTATTTCCAAAGGACCACGTACGTTGATTTCTTCAAACGTATCCTAGTTGGTTAGCTCCTGGCTAGAGTATTTTTGTGGACGTCAATTAGTGATATCTGATGGATCTGACGATGTGGCATTCAAAGTGAAAAGTGGCCAGATGTTCTGAAAGGAAATTCAAACCTCAAGCCTCATCAACCGGGAAATGACAAAAGTCGAGCAGGCAGCATGGCTATGTGGGTCGCTCCCATTAGGGTGTATAATCACCTATCTAGAGAAATTCCTTTTGCCTCTTTAATCTATCGATGCTGTCCCTTTTCGGGAAACGGTGGGTAGCTCCCAACCATTGGTGATATACATTCGATACACTCAAGCAAAATGAGTGGTCAGTCATATGTGGGCCGGGTTGTAAGACGTTCTTGTTGAACCCAGTGTATTCGTCTCTAGAGATACATGATCGGCAGGTGGTCCCATACCTTGTCACAGTCGGAATCCAATCTCCAATAAGTGCCCGCGGTTTTGTTTGTATACTATATATGTGGAGCGTGAGATGCAAGCATTCCGCTATATTCTATTTATTTGTATGTAGACACTATTATAATATCAGAGAAGTGTTGGTTTTGAAAACTGTTTCGGGTTATCGTAAGGTAAAAACCATCCGTGTTTATGTGCGGATTGGTCTTATGATTTTCCTTTTCTTTCAAAAAGATTTTTAACTTTAAAATCAAGTTGTGTGATACTTTTAAACTTAAGGGGTTTTCTCACTCTGGTTCACCAGACTGACCCAGTGTTTGTAATGCTCGGGTTAGCCTGGGTCTGCAGGTTCAGGTTATAGAATGCCATGAAGTCCAAAGACGTGTTGGAGAAGTTCAAACGTATGGTGTTATATTATTCCGCTATGTGTTAGGACAGATTATTATAACTGTGCAGATGTGTGATGTACTCTGATGATTGTAAGTATATTTTTGAAGCTCTCAATAATGAATTATTTATGTATTATATTTTGTTCCGCTGCGATGTGAGACTCTGTGTCGTGTTGGATCTTCTTCTTCTTCTATTCTAATATTTCTTTCTTATCTCACCCTCTAAATTCTTTCTAATAACTATCTGGTGGTTTTCGATGCTAGAGTTTTGGCAGGTAATACAGGGTTTATGTATTATTGTCAGAACTCGGGCGTCGAATTCCCTACCGGGTCGTTACACATTACTTCCTAAAGTGGAAACCCATGGTGTGCACAACCATATCTACTGGTGTCACGGTCGTCTTAGCCCCCTCTGCCCGGACCATGCATGCACATGTCCCCGGTCGGTTTGCGCTGCCCACACCATCCGGCTCATTTGGATCTCTTACAATTAATCAGTAAGGTGCCCTTTCTCCGCTTAGTACGAAGGTCTTTACTTGATACCAACTCCGGGTTACTAACTGAAATGGGTCCCACAGAATATGATACAAGCTCTCCCCCTTGTCTTGTAACCCCCACTAGGGTTTCCACTGTCTATGTATACCCTTAGGTGTGTTTTATTACATAGCCCTATACTAGTTATGCTTACCCTACAGGGTGTCTTTAATTACATAACTTCATTACATTATCTATCGGTTATGTATACCACTAGGTGTCTTTAATTACAGAACCCTATTACATTATCTACTGGTTATGTATACCACAAGGTGTCTTTAATTACATAACCTTATTGGGTTAAGTTCGTGGACCTATATATACATATTACCCACCCCCTCTAATTTACTGAACCCACCACTACCCATCCAATTTTACTTAACCCTAACTTAAGTCCATAGTCATATTAAGTTAAGTTAAGTAGTCTATTTCATTACCATGTCCAATTTTGGTTATAATGGGCTCCCACGTTAGGCCTACGACGTGTGGATGCTGGATATGCCAGTCGGGTCTAGGCATCTTATTCCACAATTGGGCCTAACCTCATGTCTTAGCCTGATTCATATTTGCGTACTTAGACCTCCCAAATTAGGTTCAACATTAGTGGCTGCTGGATATGCTGGTCGGGTCCGGGCAGACTTCCACCACTAATGTCACCTAACCTCGTGTCATAAGAACAATTTGCAATTTCTAATTGTAAATTACTAAACACTCCAATTTAATCCAAATCTACCTATGTCATTATAGGTAACTATTTCTATGTTTTCCCTATTTGAACTACATGTCCCATTTCATATGAACATTACATAATTCATGCCAATTATAATTCCTTTTTCCCTATTTCCTCTCTAACGTATTCTTAAGTATTTTGACAGCATCTAGGATATAAAGTAGCCTAGCCATAACAAAAAAATGGGAGTATGACAAGGGTGAAAGTTTCAACATGTCTTGGCATAAATATGAACATAAGCAGGCATAATAACAAAGTGAATGGACATGTGATTAACATCATAATAAAGTGGACATCAAACTAGTGACTTGTGGCGCAGTCACTATGGTGTTCAAGTAAGCATAATGAGATCTAGATTAATCATTAGGTGTACGATTACATCGATCTAGCATAGTTGGGGTGACATAATAAAATGTTTCGATCTAAAGGTGGGTTCACATGTCAAGTTTACAACATATCTCAGTGGATCACAATATGACAGGTGAAAGTTGATTAACATAAAGATCTAGATCCAAGTGATGTCACAATTGTACAAATTAATAGATGTACATCCACCATAAGATGGTTACAAGTTGTAACACCCTGAATGTTGAATGATTGAATTAACTAAATTTAAGAACAATAAATTTTTAAAAAAGGAATAAAGGGAAATGGGTTGCGCCATTGCGATGGTCTCGGAATTCTTCTTGAGATAGGGTTCGAGTTTGCGTAAATCGGACTTCGTATGAGGAAGTTATGGGCTTCGGAAGTTTGAGTAATTAAGCAAAATTAATTAAAGTTAAACCCGGCCAGAAAATTCAAATTCGAAAATTGCAGGTACCCGGGCTAGGCGGGAAAATTCCCGCCCAGGACCCAGGTCGACTAGGGGGTCGACCTGATCAGGTAGGTCGACCAGGGGGTCGACCTCCCTAGGTTTTCCAGACTCGAAAATTTGGCTTGGGACGATTTTTGATGGTCCAGATTAGTTCTAGGGTTAAATCTAAGGCCCTAAATGGTTCTCTACACCTATATATACACCCTAAGACCTAACCCTAATTCATAAATATTATCTATGACACCATTATGCTGTCAAACTCTCTCCTAAACTCTAGCTGCCGCCTCTAATCAAATCTCAAGTGTTCATACACAATTCAAATCAAAGTTTAGAGCTTCAACAACAATTAAAGAAGATCAATCAACATCACCGCAACGTTTCTACACTAATTTCAATTCGTTAATACTTTTTTTAAGCCATGAAAGGTGAGTACGGTTATTTTCACAAATTTAATGGGATTAAGTAACATGAAAAAGTTGTAAGATGGATTCATATATGTTTGTAATGAAAATCTCACCAAGTTTTCACCTTTTTATTCATGTCATCATATTCCTATGCTTCTATGTAAAGTTCATACCTTTTATCAGTTTATTCATGTTGAATCTATCATTATGCCTCTATGCCAGTTTATATGCCCCTTTATTTCGTGATGTTAATTCCAATTTTTTGTGATTTGATTCTCTCTTCTTATCCCTATTCCTTTTATTTTTGGATCTAGGCTATCTCCGAGCCTATGTTAAAAATACGCGCAAATGCAAATACGTGGGAACGATGGGGATATGTGAAATATGGAAAATTAGATATTATTGGATATTTTGGATAATTGGATAATATGTGAAATTGGCGTATTTGGGTATGAATTACATGGAATTGATGAAATTGCCTATAATTGAAAATTTGTAATTGAGGCTAATTAATATGTAATTAGTGAAATTGGTGATAAGTTGGAATAGGCAAAAAGTGTAAACATGATTATATGTTGAATTGGAAACACATGACATGAAAATTGGGGTTTGGGTGAAATATGATTATTAATAAACCGTTGACACGAGGTTAGGCGCAATTGTGGTGTAAGACTGCCCGGAACCGCCCAGCAAATCCAGCTACCACAATTGGACGTCTAATGTGTGAGGTCAAAGGCAAGAATTGTAGGCGTAACGATGGGTGACACGAGGTTAGACCCGGTTTGTGGCGTAAGACTGCACGAAACCGCCCGGCAAATCCAGCGGCCATAAAGTGTTCGGTGTAATGTGGGAGGTCATGCACCGTTCGTCATAAGGAATGAATTAAGGAATACCAACCATAATAAGACATGTGTATGGTTAGAGGGTTAAGTGGGGTGACATGCAAATTATGACATGTAAATATGGGCTTAACCGGAATAAGATAAGGCATGTAAATTATGACATGTAAGTATGGACTTAACCGTAGCATGTATAAGACATGGACATTTAAATTAAAAAGGTTAAGTGGGGGAAAAACCTAGTGGGGGCCAAGCATAGGTGGGAGGCTTGTGTCGGATGGGGACCCGTTTCAACCAATAACCCATTTGAGTATCTAATTGGGCCCGGTACTAGGCCGGGATTGGGGTACGCTTACTGGGCTCGAATATAAGAGGTCAAAACGTGAATAGTGGTGGTAACGCAAGTCCAACGGGTTCATTTGCGTGCATGGGTCCGGGCTGGTAGGTAAGACGTTGTTGCATCGTGTAGGTATGGCCGTGCATTTCATGTTGGTATCGGGTTTGCCACTTTAGGGAGTGATACACCCCACTGTGGGGCCAGCACGGGTGCCTATGGGGTTTAGGGAGCCGATCGAATGGGTAGAGCAAGGGTACCTTAGCGGTGGTAGGAGCAAGCCGGCACCTACGATAGCAGCTAGGTACAAGTAACTACCAAGTTTGTCATGTCGGTACAGTTAATGGGAAGGGATCAACCTTTAGTAAATAGAGACTAGTAGATGTGCGGTATAATTAAGTAATGTGGTGTAACTTAGCAAAAGTGCGTTGTAACGAAATACATGTTGGTTGAGTTGGATAGTCCTTTGGGTGCTAGTCTGATGTTGACTTCTGTCTTCGGGGTTAGTACTTGGAGGGTTGTTCGCTTAGCCAAGGTGTAGGATTGTCTTAGTACTTAGGAGTGAAATCATCTTGTCCATCATTTTATCTACCTTACCTATGTTACAGCCAAATCAAGATTCCTATTTATGTCTTGATCATTTACCTTACCTATTATTTGTTAAAATTACTGGACTCGCCAGACTTTATGTCTGACCCGTTTGTTTCCACCTCTTTTCTTTCCTCCCCCCCTCAGGTTTGCAAGGAGGGAATACTACACCTTCGTGCCGATATCTTTCAGTTGCTTGAAAAGAGTAGATGTATCGCTTTGGACTCTCTCATCTTTATGGCTTTGCTTATGCTCAGTGGGGATTTATGCATTTATGTTATTTAAGTATTTGCTTCTTTATGTACTTTGAAGTTTTTTGGAAAAGACTATTGATCCTGTTGTAATGGTTTTGGAAACTACTTATGTAAGCTTGTTTTGAGTTATGATGCTATGAAATAAGTTTTATATTCCGCTGTGTTGTTTTGTTTATTTATTCTTGTAATTTATCTGTTCTATACAACAATAACGCTTCATGGACATTGATGCATTCCCTTTGTGAGTGACATTAATGGACATGGGGTGTTACACGTGGTACCAGAGCTATGGTTACAAGAACAGATAAAAAGTTTGAAAAGTATTTTCAAAAGTATTATTTTCCTAGAAAGTATTTTCAAAAAATTGTTTTAAAGAAGCTATTTTCAAGGAAAGTTTACTTTAAAGAGCATAATCCCCGCAAGCCATACATCTCTCTTTCGCTTCCCTTGTTTTGAAACTCTTCCTTTTTTCTTTTCAGCATGTCTAGAGCATCTGAGATACCAGAGGGTGTTCATGTACCCCGTTGGTTTCGTCAATATCTCGAGGCTAGGGCCGCTGCCGCCGGTCCGGCCGACGTTCCTCCTCCTCCCCCAGCTCCAGTCATTCCTTCGCATGGAGATGCTTTCTCCAAGATATGTAAATACTTTCGTTCGATGGATGAAAAACCCTTTAGTAGGTCTAAATCGTTCGTTGGAGCTAGAAATTGGTTGAAAGATATGGAGGATTTGTTTGGCATTTTCGATTTGGACGATTGTAGGAAGGTCCAATTGGCTAAACTTGGTTGATGAAGGATGAAGCTTCGTTTTGGTGGGAGGTTACTAATGGAGAGCGTGCTGTAGAGACGTGGGTAGATTTTAGGGGAAGGTTTGAGTTGAAATTCCTTTCTCAAGCTGAGGAGAGTATGTACATGGAGAGGTTCTTGACATTGAAGTAGAAAAACTTGATCGTGAAGGAGTATGTGACCGAATTTAATAAGTTGGCGAGATTTGGGCTAGAGTTGGTGAATACGCCTCACAAGAAGGACTTGAGGTTTGCAAAGGGCCTAAATGAATCGCTTCACAGTTTGGCTATGTCCCACATTCCAATGGGGGCTACGTATGAAAAGCTTGTTGATATGGCATACATGCATGAGGAAGAGAAGGGTGTAATTACTTTTAGGCCGCAAGATAATAAGGAGGATCTAAAGAAAGCCCAACAACAAAATAAAGGTGGTAAAGAAAAGAGGAAGTGTCATAACTGTGCGAAACCCGGCCATTTGAAGAAAGACTGTAGGAAGAAGAAGAAGTCTGCTTGTTATCATTGTGGTGATGCGGGTCATGCTGTGAAGGACTGTCCTAAAAAGCAAGGGCAGAGGGCAGGTTCTACTTCGGGAGGGCAGGTTCACGCTCTCATGGCTCCGGAATAGGAAGAAGGTAGAAAAATTTCTGTCGAAAGTTTGATTTTCTTGTTTGATCATCCTGTCCGTACTTTATTCGAGTCTGGCGCATCACATTCGTTTATCTCTACATCATTAGTTGAAACACTGCACTTAAATACTAGTCTCGTTGTGGATCCCATTGTAGTCTCAAATCCTATTGGTGGATCGGCTCATTTATCCATGGTTTGTAGGGATTTGAGATTGTCTATCTTAGGCGTTGGTTTTGAATGTAATGCTTTTGTGCTTGGTTTTATGGGCTATGGGTTGATTCTAGGGATGGATTGGCTAGCCAGATATGGTGCCATCCTAGATTGCGAACGAAGGGTAGTAAAATTGTTGACTCGTAGTGGAAAGACCCTTGATATTTCTTGTGACCCTAGAGGATCGGTGATGCTTAGTTATCTTGAGTCACTTGACGCATCCAATGATGATTTACATTCTGTTCGTATAGTCCGTGAATATGTTGATGTCTTCGATGAGGTGAGGGGTCTACCCCCAAAATGTGAGATAGACTTTCGTATTTATCTTGTAGACAATGCAAAACCAGTATCTCTGCCAGTACGCCACATGGATCCTCGTGAGAGGAGGGAGCTCAATAAGCAAGTAGGGGAGTTGCTTGAGAAGGGATTCATAAGACGTAGTATATCGGAGTGGGGTGCTCCAGTAGTATTTTCCACCAAGGTGGATGGGTCCCTTAGACTTTGTGTGGACTATAGAGAACTTAATAAGCTTAATAAGAAGAATAGGCACGCACTACCGAGGATTGATGATCTCTTCGATCAGTTAGTTGGCGCCTCATTGTTTTCGCAGTTGGACTTAGCCACTGGTTTCCATCAGTTGAGAGTGGCTGAGGATAGCATAGACAAGGCTGCCTTTAGGACTCCGGACGGTTTCTATGAGTGGCTTGTAATGCCCTTCGGTTTGACAAATGCCCCCGCATACTTTGTTGACTTGATGAGTAGGATATTTAGGGAGTACCTTAATAAATTCGTGGTGGTCTTTGTGGATGACATCTTGATCTTTTCTAAGAGCGAGGAAGAGCATGCCCTACATCTTAGGGAAGTGTTGGAGGCCCTTCAAGCGCATAACCTTAAAGCTAAATTTTCTAAATGTCACTTTTGGAGGAAGGAAGTGCGATTCTTAGGGTACGTGGTTTCCAAAGAAGGGATAGCTGTGGATCCCGCAAAGGTGGTGGCCATCCAAGATTGGAAGGACCCTAAAAATGCTACCGAGGTGAGGAGTTTCTTGGGGTTGGCAGGCTACTATAGGAAGTTTATCAAGGACTTCACAAAGATATCAGCCCCATTGAAATGCTTGACGAAGAAGAACCTAGTTTTCACGTGGGACGTAGATTGTGGTGATGCGTTCCAACGTTTAAAGAGAGCTTTGACCACAGCCTCAGTTTTAGTGTTGCCATATGGGAGTAAGCCATTCACCATTTATACCAATGCTTGTAGGACAGGACTAGGCGCAGTCTTAATGCAAGAGGGGAGGGTAATAGCTTATAGGGGAAGGTAGTTGAGAGTGCATGAGAGAAACTACCCTACACATGACCTAGAGTTGGCCGCTATTGTTTTCGCGCTTAAGTCTTGGTGCCATTATATTCTTGGCGAGAAATTCAAATTGTTCACAGACCACAAATTGCTAAAATACTTGTTCTCTCAGAAGGACTTGAACTTAAGGCAGCAAAAGTGGATGGAATTCTTAGCGTCCTATGATTTCAAGATAGCATATACCCCTGGCATGGTTAACGTGGTGGCTGACGTCTTAAGTAGGAAAAGGTTATCCTTGAGTCCATTGTTTGTTGAGCGTCAAAGCTTAGAGTTCATCTCTACGTTTGACTTTAGACCTTCCATTGACTTTGTACCCGGTTTGCTATCATCCTTAGAGGTCAGACCTACGCTTTTTGGATGCATTAGTGAGGCACAACGAGATGACACACATTTGGTTGAGTTGGTAGAGAAGCTCATAAAGGGGGAGTCATCGAGCCATCTCAGTAGGTATACCCTAGATGATAAGGGTTGGTTACGTAGGGACGGTAGACTTTGTGTACCACGAGACGAGAACTTAAGGAAGACCACTCTTGATGATGCACATCATTCGAAGATGCCCATTCATCCCGGTGGGGACAAGATGTACAGTGACATGAGACGAGTTTACTTTTGGGTTGGTATGAAGAAGGATGTGGCCGAGTTTGTCGCTAGATGCTTGGTGTGCCAACAAGTAAAAGCAGAGCAAAAGAAGCCCGGTGGGTTGCTTCACCCATTGGAGGTCCCACAATGGAAGTGGGAGAGTGTCTCGATGGACTTTGTTGATGGGTTATCGAGATCGAGGAAGGGTAATACGGGGATTTTGGTCGTGGTAGACAGACTTACTAAGAGCGCCCATTTCATTCCAGTGAAGAGTAAGAGGACTGCTCCATGGTTAGCCTCTGTATACATTCAAGAGATAGTTCGTTTGCACGGTGTTCCTTCTAGCATAGTGAGCGATCGCGATCCTATCTTTACTAGCGAGTTTTGGAAGAGCTTGCAAGAGGCGGTAGGGACTCAGTTATGTTTGAGCACCGCATATCATCCTCAGACAGACGGCCAGACCGAGAGGGTGAATCGTATTCTAGGGGACCTTTTGAGGATATGTGTTTTAGACTTCGGAGGTACATGGGAGGAGCATCTTCCTTTGGTGGAGTTCGCGTATAATAATAGTTTTCAGTCTAGCATTGGCATGGCACCTTTCGAGGCTCTTTATGGAAGGCCTTGTCGTTCACCTACATGTTGGTGGGAATCTACAGATAAGATCTCACTTGGGCCCGATATGATTAGAGAGACTTCGGAAAAGATCGATTTGATTTGTAGGAGGATGAAGACGACGCAAGATAGGAAGAAATCGTATGCGTACAAGAGGAGGACAGATCTTGAATTTGATATTGGGGACATGGTCTTTATCAAAGTGTCTCCTTTATGGAATGTTGTTCGCTTTGGGTCCGTTGGGAAGTTAGCACCAAGTTTCGTAGGGTCGTTTCCTATTTAGGAGAGGATTGGACAGATGGCGTATAGAGTGGAGTTGCCAGAGAGACTTAGTGGTGTACACGACGTATTCCATGTATCACATTTGAGGAAGCTCTTGCATGAGACCGCGGAAGTGGTAGAGCCGAGCTTGCTTAGAGAGGTGGAGATAGATCATGATGCGATGATTCGACGAGCTCCTACATGAATTCTTGGGTCGGAGATTAAGAAGTTGAGGAATCGAGAGGTCAAGCTAGTCAAAGTGCGATGTGGAGATGATGAGAGCGACGCTACTTGGGAGACAGAAGAGAAGATGCATTCATTGTACCCTTTTCTTTTCGAGGGTATGTCTTTTAATTTCTCCTTTATCGCTTAGCTTGTACTTGTTCTATCTTTAGTATGTCCTTTCGCTAATATATTTGACCTTTAGATAGGGTAGTCCTATGGTTGAAACATGTGTTTGAGACATGTTATGTATGGTGGATGCGTGTGGATGCAAGTGTTTGCTAGTGGTTGCTCGTGGACGCATATACACACACTTTAGGCACTAGATCAGCTCAGTCACTTTCATATTGCATATTGTATATAAATGGATGTATTTAGTAAAATGAATGTACATTGAATGTGTGTATCATATGGATGTTTCATTTAAATGAATGGTTGTGCACACATGTAGTAATGATATGTATAGGGTTCTTTGCATACATGATGGATACATGGCACTATCATTATTTGCATTAAGGAGGTCGACTGAATCAGTGGACCGCCTAATTTTACATTAGTATATGAACATATACACACACTATGCATATGTACATGAAAAGCATTAGAAATCTTTTAAGGACTATGGTTGCTAGTGGTTGATGGTTGAGTAGATGGATGATTGGATGGTAGGATACGTTCTTCTTGACTTAGAGATTTTGAGGACGAAATCCTTTAAGTAGGGGAGAATGTAACACCCCGAATTTTGAATGATTGAATTAACTAAATTTAAGAACACTAAATTTTTAAAAGAGGAATAAAGGGAAATGAATTGCGCCATTACGATCGCCTCGGAATTCTGCTTGAGACAGAGTCCGAGTTTGCGTAAATCGGACTCTGTATGAGGAAATTATGGGCCTTGGAAGTTTGAGTAATTAAGCAGAATTGATTAAAGTTAAACCCAGCCAGAAAATTCAAATTCAAATTCGAAAATTGCAGGTACCCAGGCTGGGCAGGAAAATTCCTGCCCAGGACCCAGGTCGACCTGGGGGTCGGCTTGATCGGATAGGTCGACCAGGGGGTCGACCTCCCTATGTTTTCCAGAACCGAAAATTTGGCCTGGGACGATTTTTGATTGTCCAGATCAGTTCTAGGATTAAATCAAAGGCCCTAAATGGCTCTCTACACTTATATATACACCCTAAGACCTAACCCTAATTCATAAATATTATCTATGACACCATTATGTTGTCAAACTCTCTCCTAAACCCTAGCCGCCGCCTCTAATCAAATCTCAAGTGTTCATACACAATTCAAATCAAAGTTTAGAGCTTCAACAACAATTAAAGAAGATCAATCAACATCACCGCAACGTTTCTACACCAATTTCAATTCGTTAATCCTTTTCTTAAGCCACGAAAGGTGAGTACAGTTATTTTCACAAATTTAATGGGATTAAAGTAACATGAAAAAGTTGTAAAAAGGATTCATATATGTTTGTAATGAAAATCTCACCAAATCTTCACCTTTTTGATTCATGTCATCATATGCCTATGCTTCTATGTAAAGTTCATACCTCTTATCAGTTTATTCATGTTGAATCTGTCATTATGCCACTATGCCAGTTTATATGCCCTTTTATTTCGTGATTTTATTCCAATTTTCTGTGATTTGATTCTCTCTTCTTATCCCTATTCCTTTTATTTTTGGATCTAGGCTACCTTCGAGCCTATGTTAAAAATACGCGCAAATGCGAATACGTGGGAACGATGGGGATATGTGAAATATGGAAAATTGGATATTAATGGATATTTTGGACAATTGGATAATATGTGAAATTGGCATATTTGGGTATGAATTACATGGAATTGATGAAATTGCCTATAATTGAAAATTTGTAATTGAGGCAAATTAATATGCAATTAGTGAAATTAGTGACAAGTTGGAATAGGAAAAAAGTGTAACCATGATTACATGTTGAATTGGAAACACATGATATGAAAATTGGGGTTTGGGTGAAATACGATTATTAATAAACCTTTGACATGAGGTTAGCCGCAATTGTGGTGTAAGACTGCCCGGAACCGCCCGGCAAATCCAACTGCCACAATTGGACGTCTAATGTGAGAGGTCAAAGGCATGAATTGTAGGCATAACGATGGGTGACACGAGGTTAGACCCGGTTTGTGGCATAAGACTGCCCGGAACCGCCTGGCAAATTTAGCGGCCACAAAGTGTTCGGTCTAATGTGGGAGGTCATGCACCGTTCGTCATAAGGAATGAAATAAGGAATACTAACCATAATAAGACATGGGTATGGTTAGAGGGTTAAGTGGGGTGACATGTAAATTATGACATGTGAATATGGACTTAACCGGAATAAGATAAGGCATGTAAATTATGACATGTAAGTATGGACTTAATCGTAGCATGTGCAAGACATGGATATTTAAATTAAAATCGTTAAATGGGGAAAAACCTAGTGGGGGCCAAGCATAGGTGGGAGGCTTGTGCCGGATGGGGATCCGTTTCAACCAGTAACCCGTTTGAGTATCTAATTGGGCCCGGTACTAGGCCGGGATTGGGGCACGCTTACTGGGCTCGAATATAAGAGGTCAAAACATGAATAGCGGTGGCAACACAAGTCCAACGAGTTCATGTGCGTGCATGGGTCCAGGATGGTAGGTAAGACGTTGTTGCATCGTGTAGGTATGGCCATGCATTTCATGCTGGTATCGGGGTTGCCACTTTGGGGAGTGATACACCCCACTGTGGGGCCAGCACGGGTGCCTACGGGGTTTAGGGAGCCGATCGAATGGGTAGAGCAAGGGTACCTTAGCGGTGGTAGGAGCAAGCCGGCACCTACGATAGCAGCTAGGTACAAGTAACTACCAAGTTTGTCATGTGGGTACAGTTAGTGGGAAGGGATCAACCTTGAGTAAAAGAGACTAGTAGATGTGCAGTGTAATTAATTAATGTGGTGTAACTTAGCAAAAGTGCGGTGTAACGAAATACATGTTGGTTGAGTTGGATAGTCCTTTGGGTGCTAGTCTGATGTTGACTTCGGTCTTCGGTGTTAGTACTGGAGGGTTGTTCGCTTAGCCAAGGTGTAGGATTGTCTAAGTACTTACTAACGAAATCATCTTGTCTATCCTTTTTATCTACCTTATCTCTGTTACAGCCATATCATGATGCCTATTTATGTCTTGATCATTTACCTTACCTATTATTTGTTAAAATTACTGGACTCGCCAGACTTTATGTCTGACCCGTTTGTTTCCACCTCTTCTCTTTCCTTCCTCCCCCCCAGGTTTGCAAGGAGGGAATACTACAGCTTAGTGTTGATTTCTTTCAGTTGCTTGAAAAGAGTAGATTTATCGCTTTGGACTCTCTCATCTTTATGGCTTTGCTTATGCTCAGTGGGGATTTATGTATTTATGTTATTTAAGTATTTGCTTCTTTATGTACTTTGAAGTTTTTGGAAAAGACTATTGATCCTGTTGTAATGGTTTTGGAAACTACTTATGTAAGCTTGTTTTGAGTTATGATGCTATGAAATAAGTTTTATCTTCCGCTGTGTTGTTTTGTTTATTTATTCTTGTCATTTATCTGTTTTATACAACAATAACACTTCAGTGACATTGATGCATTCCCTTTGTGAGTGACATTAATGGACATGGGGTGTTACATAAGTCAAGATCCACATAAGCATCATAATCGAATCAACACAATTTTATTAGATCTAGGAAAATAGTTCTATCATGTAACGACCCACATTTTTTACCGTTCAAATCGACAATAAACCACACATGTCGACCCAAACAAAACCATAAATACAGGCAGTTATTGGGAGAAGAAGAAAGAAGAGAAAAAAAAACAATAACAGAATCTAATAGCGGAAGGACAACATATAATACACGAATAGTATTTTAAAACAGTTGAAATGTATACATTGGTTATAACATTCAATGATTATAAAAGTTACATATACATACAGAGGTACATAATAAGCAGCGGAACTAAATGCAGCGGAAATACATACTTAAAATTTATATCTATATACAAAATCCTCGTCTTCAACCTCCAAGGCCAAGTAATCTTTGCTAACTGCAACATCTGCTGACCCGAGCGTATTACACAAAAGAAACACAACAAACACTCGGATCAGCACTAAATCATTCTCATATTAGTCAATCAAAATACAAAAATAATATCAGTGTCATGGGTGCAGTAACTCAAGAGATGTTACGGGGTTTCTTTTCCATCTCTCAGGGATCCGTTAAACTAATACATAGATAGTATAATACGGTATTATGATAGAGTCTACTCAGTAAAGTATAAATACTGAAAATAGCGTAAGCGGGATTACATTTTTACCCTTACACCATTTATAATACCGTAGTCTATACAGTACCGTAAACCCACTGTAAACGATGGCATCAGAGGGCACTCCATAGGTACGGTACAAATCAAAATCGTATGGGGCTCGGTAAGGACAATATGACAAGGCACTCGAGGCAATGCCCAGGGTAGGATTCTACCAATTGCACTCCCGAACCGGTGGTAACGCATAGCAGCCACTACCGCCCACCTCGGAACACACTCCCAAAATCATAAATTGGCCCAAATCGTCATCATCATCATAGTCAAAGAAATAGAATCGAAGAAGTGTGTCCGATCAAAGGTGCTACCTCAATTAGTCACGGTATAGCTCCTGTTTTAGTCATTTCAATTCTGACCCGAAGGTCAGGGCTATTTCTTCATCGTTCATCTTCTTCGATTCAATAATCGCCTCCAAGTCATCATTTCCCATTCTGGATACGTCATAACGTTCACAGTTGTCAAGGTGGTATCGACACTAACAAAGAGTATGCCTTATGTCGACTCCGGTCTCCTTAACAACCAACGCTTACATCTTTCACATTGGTTGGTTCTTTTATATTTCATAAAGGTTCGCTTTCATATCAAAATATCATATTCTGTTTCGAACCAATATATATTCAAATAGAATATAATTTCATATCCAAATGTCATAATCATACTAAACCGATTTTATTCTAAATTTGAATATATTTCCATATCCTTATATTATAATCATATAATATTTCAAAATCGACTTTATTCAAATAGAATATATTTTATCTCAAAGATTTCAAATTATTTCAAATCGATTTATATTCGAAATCTATTCATATTCAAATAGAATATATACCTTCACTTCAACTCATTTCAAATCCTTAGGAGGACCATTATATTCGAGTAGAATATAGTTTTCATTTCCATATCAAACCAGTTTAGAAATCGATTCGTATTCAAATAGATTAAAATTTATCTTAACTCCATTTGAACAACAGTTTTGATCCAAACACTTTCCATTCGGAAGAAATTTACACTTATAGAAGTATAACTGCGAAAATAGATGTTTATAAAGAAATCTTTATATAAAATAATATATACATATATAGAAAATAATAATTAGAATAGGATAAGATAAAAATTTAAACGCTTTATATATACATAAATTAAAAGTTACTATATAGTTTGAATAATAAAATATAAGAAAAATTAGTTATAACAAAATAGTTATAGGTAAAAAGTTTTAATAAATAATTTTTTAAGGAAAGAAATAGTTATTTGAAAACAACAGTGTAAATGCATATATAATAAAAATTCTTTAACCAAAATCACTCCTTCCTTCCGAACTTCAATACTTGAATCTAAACTCTAGTCTTAATGGAGTTTTGCCGAGCCCAAATACTTGTTCCATACCCCATTCCAAACACATTTTCCAAATTCAAGGATTCAAACCATGCTCGTATTAAGTTTTAAATACTCCAAGTATCCTCGATTACCTTTACTCCAATATTAGATTCAATAAGAATTTATTTAATTCGAGTCTACCCAAACCTTAAAAATCCCAAATCATATAAATTTTTGGATCTTTAAAAATTCAAATTCACCTTGGGAAAATTTCCTTAATCATTTCAAATAACATTCAAGATCCGAACCTTTAAAGGAGGAATAAACTTTTAACGAAATCGACACATTCCTTTAAATGAATTTGCCCTCAAATAGAATTTCAAATATTCAAATCATTTAACCAACCGATGTCCATATATAATTTGCTACCCTATGGCCAAGTGATTTTTAAATTTAATTTCTCGATATTCAGGGATGGATCTAACATTTCTATCCAAATCAGGGTCACAGAGATTTATCATTTCACTCTGTGTTCTTAATTTATTTAAATCGATACATCCCGGTTTCATTAGATGCCCGTAACATCAAGGGTAAATAGGATTTACCGCCAAAATCAACAAGCAAGTACAATATACTGAAATATGGAGCATTGGCAATGTCAATATAAATTCAGTAATAAATTCCAACCAACATCCATCACAACCATTCCATTCAACTGATCAGCATTAAACTGTTTCAGGATTTAGCAAGGGTTCGAATTTCAAACTAGAAATTTAAATTAAATTAAATAACTAATCATAGACCTAAATTTACATGTTAACACCTGCATGTCAAATTTAAACAACACATCAACAATCCAAAACAGCCATGCAACCAAACTTATTTCATATTTTAATTTAACAAATATGGGAATAATTCAGTATTTCGTAAGTGAGAAAATCACTCACCTTTGGGTGTTTAGTGGATCGGACGTCCAACCAAAGCCCAAAATTTTACAGTCACCAAACGCATCCAAACTAGTGCCAAAACATCCACAATCTCGCCACGATCCCAGCACAACAAACCGCGCTCAAATCCGAGTTAAAACGCAAAAGTTATTAGTGTTTTACCCTTTGTATTTTTGAGAATATATAAAATTTAATAATTAATTCCTCACCCATCCAGAAGCTGACACGTCAGCGCATACCTTTCCTCCTCCCGCTCCTCTACTATTTCGCTACAGGACACCCAACATGAAGAACCCATTTAGCACCAACCTTTTACCACCAAAATCGCCTTCCTCCGACCGAGATATTAAACCCGACCACCGGCGTTCTGACCCCCGACTTGAGGCGCATCTCGCCATGCTGGCGCCACCACCTCTTGTGGCCCCTAGTCCTCCGCGTCGAGCCTCTCAATACTGGGGTTTCTAATCTTCAAACCCAAATTCCCGGCGAACCGCTTAACGATATAACCTGTAACCCCCACCAACGTGCTCGTATAAGTCTCCTCTTCAAAACCCATATTCCCAAATTTCCAATTTCTGCTAAAATCAGAAAACCCCAAATTTGATCTTAGGGTTTCGAAAACAACAGCTTTTACCGCGATTTCTGACCAAACCACTCACTGCATGTCGAAATAAAACATATCAGCAGCTTTGTATCGTCGAGAGCTTCAGTTTGATATATAATATGCTAGGGTTTGAAGAGATTTGATTTTTGAAGTTGTTTTTATTTTGAATCTAGGGTTTGGAAAAATGTTTCTGCCATTAACAATGAAGTTTTGATAGAGAAAAGTATAGTATCATAGAAATGAGCTGATGTGGTGGTCATGGACTTAGGTTTTATACATATATAAGGCCCAAATATAAGAAACACCCAATTATCCTGTTATACTGATTACATTCAAGTTTTATCCCGTGCGATCAAACGGTAAGTCGGATTGTAACACAAACTGGAATCCTACTATAATTCATTGTTCCGGATCCAATGGCGCCAATTTCGTCGAATTCTGAGACAGTCGCCAAAATGGTTAAATTCCACAGTTAATTAATTAATAAAATATTCAAAAAATTCAATTAACTGTTTTAAATTTCAAATTAAATACTTAAAATTTCCATTTTAATTAATTATAACCCAAATAAATTTTACACATCGATTTCACATATTTTAAGTTCCTGAAGTTGATCCCTTAGAATTTAAATTTGAATTTCAAATCTTTAACTTAAACAATTTATAATTTCACCATTAAATCAATTTAACTTGAATTTCCCTTTTACTTAGACCACTTGTATTTACTTTGCTATTAAAATATTAAATTCCAAATTATCACAATTCTAAATAACTAAATTAGGTAATCTATTTATACTCAATTCAATAATCATCATTATTAAAGACAAAATTTGATTTTCATCCAATTTCATCACATTTTACTTATTTTAAATCAAAATTTATATATACAGAAAATATGGGATGCTACAATCTGCCCCACTTAAAATATTTTCGTCCTCGAAAAGAGAATGAAATAAGGTATTAAACTAATCATACTTTCAAATCCCTACTTATAAAATAGTATTTATAAAATAAGTTATATAGTTATGAAATCTCATAAATTTCTCTAACTCCCGAAATCACGGAAAATTTCGGCAGCATCTCCTTTGTACGGCGAGGTCCGGAAAATCACAACATATATATAGACTCAATTATACATCTCATCCTACAATGAGGCATCCCAAAAATGTGGAAAACAAAAAATATATATGTAACAACCAAACTATATAACCCAAATACGTACCTTCTTAGCGTTTATTTGCATTTTTATTTACCTTAGCATTTTTAGCATTTAGCGCAAGCGAGCTCCAAAGCGTAACTCGACTTCCCTACACTTGCTACATACTCACATATACATGAGAATCAAACATATATACAATATATATAGCAAATGTATACTACTTACACAACATATATCGACCATTTTAATTACAAAACAACAAATTCATGACAGGCTAGCGAACAAATCAAGGTTTATCAACCCTTAAATGATGGAATTTAACCAAAGCACACAGGAAAAAGTTGTAGCATTCTTTTCAGGCTTTCTGAATTGTCTGGATTCGTCGAATTCGGATAATTCGTTCAAAAGTTATGACCGTTTTAGTGAAGGCGGACACCTCATCCCATTCACTAAGAAATGCAGGTCTGAGTTGTTCAACCCATTTTTACCCCTTTAAATCTCAAAATTTCACCCTGGAAATTTAGGTAAGTTTTAGTTAACATCCCGGGCTTTCCGAATTGTACTTGCACATCGAAATCCGACGCTCCGTTAGGAAGTTATGACCAAAACAATATTGGTATTCAGTTCAGATTTTTATTTTCTGCGCATACAACTACGACTAGTTCTTGGTTTTCACCCTAATAGACTTGAAAATTAGGCAAGGCACTATTAACAAAAGTTTTAGTTTAGTTTCTAAGGTTTCCGAAAAGTCTGGAATCGTCGAATTCCGATCAACCCATCAAAAGTTATGGTCACTTTAGCTTCAGCTAATATGGAATATTTCAAATTTTTGTATAACGTCGATTTATTTTAATTTGAGTTCCAACCTTGCGGTTCCCAAAACTTTGGAAAATCTTTAGCACTTAGACTTGGTTATCACTTCATTATTCGAGAAATGGATTCACATTTAATTGCTATTCTTTCTGATTTACTTTCTAGTCATTTTCTTGTTTCATTCCAAGAGTTAAATCTCAATTAAGACTTGAATTCGTTCTAACTTTTCTGACCAACTTGATTATATTAAATCATTAGTCCATTAACCATGGTCGATTGAATACCATTTTATTCACCCATATTCGATTGGTCATTCACTTGAATAAATTCCGATTTTATTCATTCTAATTATTTAAGTTCATTCAAACTTCGTTTTCATTCATTTGGTTCTAAATTGACCAATTTAAATTTCTCGAGTTGGCTTCCATTTATTCTTATCTATTTGACTTAATCGAATTGACTTAGTTCCAAATTATTTCAACCTTCTAATTTAATAAATTAGACTTTAGTTTTTTTTTCTGTATGCCTTATTCCATATTTCCAATTTCCCTTTATTTTATTTCCTCATTCGATTTAGTTACTTCGAATCTATATTAATGGATTAAGGTCTGATATGGTTTTTATATAAATCCTCTTATTTTATCTCATTCCTTTTGTTTTGGCACCTCGATTCATACCTTCAACCATTTCCATATTCACTTATTCTCATTTTCATTTTAAATTAACCATTATTCCATTAACACGACTTATTTATTTGATTCACAAATCATGAATCGAACTAAGGACTATTCATAACTCAAATTTATACTTCATTTAACTCGATTCCTCTGTTCGAATTAAGTTATACTTCATTCGACTAAATGGTTTACATTCCATTCATTTCATCGTTTATACTTAGATTTATACTCGATATATTGTCCTAATGAGATTCAACCCATTTAGATTTTTATATCTTCGTTCTACATAAACTCAAATTCACCATTTAATTTCTTCGTTTAATTTATCAACCACCACATATTATCAACAAACATAAACTTCTTTCAACCCTTTTCGAATTAACTTAATTTCATTATTAATCATTCCAAATCACGAGTTTTCACCTTTATTAACCAACCAAATTCTTCCGATTCGTTTTTAATTAACTTTGGTTGGATTTTATTTCTCGTCAAATTTTAAATTTCCTCTAACTCATATCTATCAATTTGGAATTGTTAAGCTTTATTATCGCTCACACTTAAGCGTTTCGACGACCATTTCTCTTTCTCTTAATACTTAAATCCACTTCATGGCTTAAACTTCTAAGGTTTCATTGAATCGAGTTACCTTAGTACCTAAATCGATATCATTAGATAAGATGAACTTAATGCTTTGATTCTGGATTTATAAACTAAGTTTAAGAATAACATATATACATATACCATTTATATAGAAAACCATACGATTTAAAATTTTAAATCCAAAACTTCAATTAACCAAAAAATAAAAATTTCAAAATATGTTAAATTTAAATTTCAACTTTAAATAGCATATTCTAATACTTTTATATAAAACTTATATCATGTGAAATTTAAATCAAAAACCCTTTGCCAACCAATTTCAATAATCATTGAGTGGTCTCTCCCCCACTCAGACTCTTCGGAATAAACATTGATAATGCGTGCACTCATTACCATAGCTATTCTAAGGTCCAAGGAGGAATTTCACTCATTTCGTTAAAGATTTTTTTGAAAACTATTTCCAAAACTATTTCTTATAATATGATATTATTTCAAAATTCGACAAACTATTTCAAAAGTACCCCAGGATCAAGTTCCAAGTTCATTTCTATTTCAATCTCAACCCTGTCACCCAATTATACTCAAAGGTTTCATTTTCAAATATTTTCTTAGACCATTAAAATTTCCTTATTAAATTTACTATCGAATCAACCGAAATAAGTATTAACTTTATATTATTACCTACCAACGACCAATGATCATACACTTAAAACCACTAGTAGTATATATAATATATATAAAATATAATCGAAAATCATATTATGTCGATCATTCTGTTCGATTATTTAGAAATTCCTGTCTATTCTATGGCGTCCCGTATATCGACTAAAATCCATAAATATTCAACAGAACAAATCAACACAATGAAAACCAATTTATCAAAAATGTAAGTACGCTCTCTTATATCACTCAAACCCATTCTAGGGCGTTTCTGACCCCATCTCTAATGAGTTAATTCCCAACAGAGCCAAGGTTATCGCTAACCATCGCTCTGATACCAAATGTAACGACCCACATTTTTGACCGTTCAAATCGACAATAAACCACACATGTCGACCTGAACAAAACCATAAATACAGGCAGTTATTTTGAGAAGAAGAAAAAGAAGAAAAAAGAGAAAAAAACAATAACAGAATCTGACAGCGGAAGGACAACATATAATATACGAATAGTATTTTAAAGCAGTTGAAATGTATACATTGGTTATAACATTCAATGATTATCAAAGTTATATAAACATACAGAGGTACATAATAAGCAGCGGAACTAAATGCAGCGGAAATACATACTTAAAATTTATATCTATATACAAAATCCTCGTCTTCAACCTCCAAGGCCAAGAAATCTTCGCTAACTGCAACATTTGCTGACCCCAGCATATAACATAAAAGAAACACAACAAACACTCGGATCAGCACTAAATCATTCTCATATTAGTCAATCAAAATACAAAAATAGCATCAGTGTCATGGGTGCAGTAATTCAAGAGATGTTACGGGTTTTTTTTTCATCTCTCAAGGATTCGTTAAACTAATACATAGATAGTATAATACGGTATTATGATAGTGTCTACTCAGTAAAGTATAAATACTGAAAATAGCGTAAGCAGGATTACATTTTTACCCTTACACCGTTTATAATACCGTAGTCTATACAGTACCGTAAACCCACCGTAAACGATGGCATCAGAGGGCACTCCACAGGTACGATACAAATCAAAATCGTATGGGGCTCGATAAGGATAATATGACAAGGCACTCAAGGCAATGCCCAGGGTAGGATTCTACCAATTGCACTCCCGGACCGGTGGTAACGCATAGCAGCCACTACTGCCCACCTCGGAACACATTCCCAAAATCATAAATGGGCCCAAATCATCATCATAGTCATAGAAATAGTATCGAAGAAGTGTGTCCGATCAAAGGTGCTACCTCAATTAGTCACGGTATAGCTCCTGTTTTAGTCATTTCAATTTTGACCCGAAGGTCAGGGCTATTTTGTCATCGTTCATCTTCTTCGATTCAATAATCGCCTCCAAGTCATCATTTCCCATTCTGGATAATTCATAACATTCACAGTTGTCAAGGTGGTATCGACACTGACAGAGAGTATGCCTTATGCCGACTCTGGTCTCCTTAACAACCAATGCTTACATCTTTCACATTGGTTGGTTCTTTTATATTTCATAAAGGTTCGCTTTCGTATCGAAATATCATATTCTGTTTCGAACCAATATATATTCAAATAGAATATAATTTCATATCCAAATGTCATAATCATACTAAACCGATTTTATTCTAAATTTGAATATATTTCCATATTCTTATACTATAATCATATAATATTTCAAAATTGACTTTATTCAAATAGAATATATTTTATCTCAAAGATTTCAAATTATTTCAAATCGATTTATATTCGAAATCTATTCATATTCAAATAGAATATATACCTTCACTTCAACTCATTTCAAATCCTAAGGAGGACCATTATATTCGAGTAGAATATAGTTTTCATTTCCATATCAAACCAGTTTAGAAATCAATTCATACTCAAATAGATTCAAATTTATCTTAACTCCATTTGAATAACAGTTTAGATCCAAACACTTTCCATTCAGAAGAAATTTACACTTATAGGAGTATAACAGCGAAAATTGATGTTTATAAATAAATCTTTATATAAAATAATATATACATATATAGAAAATAATAATTAGAATAGGATAAGATAAAATTTTAAACTCTATATATATACATAAATTAAAAGTTACTACATAGTTTAAATAATAAAATATAAGAAAAAATAGTTATAGGTAAAAAGTTTTAATAAATAAATTTTTAAGGAAAGAAATAGTTATTTGAAAACAACAGTGTAAATGTATATATAATAAAAATTCTTTAACTAAAATCACTCCTTCCTTCCGAACTTCAATACTTGAATCTAAACTCTAGTCTCAATGGAGTTTTGCCTAGCCCATTGACTTGTCCCAAACCCCATTCCAAACACATTTTCCAAATTCAAGGATTCAAACCATACTCGTATTAAGTTTTAAATACTCCAAGTATCCTCGATTACCTTTATTCCAATATTAGATTCAATAAGAATTTATTAAATACGAGTCTACCCAAACCTTAAAAATCCCAAATCATATAAATTTTTGGATCTTTAAAACTTCAAACTCACCTTGGGAATATTTTCTTTATTATTTCAAATAACATTCAAGATCCAGACCTTTAAAGGAAGAATAAACTTTTAACGAAATCGACACATTCCTTTAAATGAATTTTCCCTCAAATAGAATTTCAAATATTCAAATCATTTAACCAACCGATGTCCATATATAATTTGCTACCCTATGGCCAAGTGATTTTTAAATTTAATTTCTCGATATTCAGGGACGGATCTATCATTTCAATCCTAATCAGGGTCACAGAGATTTATCATTTCATTCTGTGTTCTTAATTTATTTAAATTGATAAGTCCCGGTTTCATTAGATGCCCGTAACATCAAGGGTAAATGGGATTTATCGCCAAAATCAACATGCAAATATAATATACTGAAATATGGAGCATTGGCAATGTCAATATAAATTCAGTAATAAATTCCAACCAACATCCATCACAACCATTCCATTTAACTCATCAGCACTAAACTGTTTCAGGATTTAGCGAGGGTTTGAATTTCAAACTAGAAATTTAAATTAAATTAAATAACTAATCATAGACCTAAATTTACATGTTAACACCTGCATGTCAAATTTGAACAACACATCAACAATCCAACACAACCATTCAACCAAACTTATTTCATATTTTAATTTAACAAATATGGGAATAATTCAGTATTTCGTAAGTGAGAAAATCACTCACCTTTGGTGTTTAGTGGATCGGACGTCCAACCAAAGCCCAAAATTTTACAGTCACCAAACGCATCCAAACTAGTGCCAAAACATCCACAATCTCGCCATGATCCCAGCGCAACAAACCGCGCTCAAATCCGAGTTAAAACGCAAAAGTTATTAGTGTTTTACCCTTTGTATTTTTGAGAATATATAAAATTTAATAATTAATTCCTCACCCATCCAGAAGCTGACACGTCAGCGCGTACCTTTCCTCCTCCCGCTCCTCTACTATTTCGCTACAGGACACCCAACATGAAGAACCCATTTAGCACCAACCTTTTACCACCAAAATCGCCTTCCTCCGACCGAGATATTAAACCCGACCACTGGCGTTCTGACGCCCGACCTGAGGCGCATCTCGCCATGGCGGCGCCACCACTTCCGGTGGCCCCTAGTCCTCCGCGTCGAGCCTCCCAAAACTGGGGTTTCTAATCTTCAAACCCCAATTCCCGGCGAATCGCTTGACAATATAACCTGTAACCACCACCAACGTGCTCGCATAAGTCTCCTCTTCAAAACCCATATTCCCAAATTTCCAATTTCTGTTGAAATCAGAAAACCCCAAATTTGATCTTAGGGTTTCGAAAACAACAGCTTTTACCGCGATTTATGACGAAACCACTCACTACATGTCGAAATAAAACATACCAGCAGCTTTGTATCGTCGAGAGCTTCAGTTTGATATATAATATGCTAGGGTTTGAAGAGATTTGATTTTGAAGTTGTTTTTATTTTGAATCTAGGGTTTGGAAAAATGTTTCTGCCATTAACGATGAAGTTTTGATAGAGAAAAGTATACATATCATAGAAATGAGCTGATGAGGTGGTCATGGACTTAGGTTTTATACATATATAAGGCCCAAATATAAGAAACACCCAATTATCCTATTATACTGATTACATTCAGGTTTTATCCCGTGCGATCAAACGGTAAGTTAGATTGTAACATAAAATGGAATCCTACTATAATTCATTGTTCCGGATCCAATGGCGCCAGTTTCGTCGAATTCTGAGACAGTCGCCAAAACAGTTAAATTAAACAGTTAATTAATTAATAAAATATTCAAAAATTCAATTAACTGTTTTAAATTTCAAATTAAATACTTTAAATTTCCATTTTAATTAATTATAACCTAAATAAATTTTACACATCGATTTCACATATTTTAAGTTCCTGAATTTGATCCCTTAGAATTTAAATTTGAATTTCAATTCTTTAACCTAAACAATTTATAATTTCACTATTAAATCAATTTAACTTGAATTTCCCTTTTACTTAGACCACTTGTATTTACTTTGCTATTAAAATATTAAATTCCAAATTATCATAATTCTAAATAACTAAATTTGGAAATCTATTTATACTCAATTCAATAATCATCATTATTAACGACAAAATTTGATTTTCATCCAATTTTATCACATTTTACTAATTTTAAATCGAAATTTAAATATACAGAAAATATGGGATGTTACATATCATGACATAGCATAGACTTTCACATTAACATAGAATCATATTTTACAACATATCCAATTCATAGTCTTTCAAAGTATACTTTTTATTTATCTAAACCTAGCGTTAGGTTTAGAGAATTTAGGAAGAACAGATCTAGAATTTCTGAATTGGATTTATAGAATATGTTGTTGTAGAAACAGTTCAGTTTGCATTCCAGCAGCATATGGCCTCCATGACTCCCAATGAAGAGAATATGAGAAATATGACACGTATTTATAGCTGGCAGACCCCGTGAAACCGAGTGCCACCCCAGCCCTAGGCTTGTCGACACCCCTCTAGGGGGTCGACCTCCTAGAACGGGAATTTTGTCGCTCAAAGGTGTTTTTCGAATTTGAATCCTCTGGATAGGATTCTGACTAATCTCTGACTCACCTCTGACTCGTGCTTATATATAAAATATTTCTGTGCGTATACAAACTTAAAACCTTCATAACTTCTTCATACGATGTCCGTTTTACGCAAACCAAACGTTTATCTTGACCAGAATTTCAAGACGGACGCAATGTGTAGTTCATTTCCTCTAATTCTGAACATTAGATTAATTATTATTTAATTTATTCTCTTTAATGTCGTTAAAAATTTGGGGTGTTACATATATATTTCTTATGATTTGGAAATATGTCAATTGCACAATTTAGGCACAATTTACAATTATTACGACTAAAAATCTTTTTGTAAGATTTGAAACCTTTTGACAAGATTGAACGCAAAAAGTAATGTTTGGTTGTCAATTAAACCAGATCATTATATTTAAAAGAATAAATAATAATAATAATAATAATAATAAAAGATAACTACGTTGACTGCGCAAAAGCATAAAAAATAAATACATACATATTATCCGTCCAAATCAGGATAAATGTTGTACACCCCAAATTAGGAAATTTGAATTATAACCACATTTAGACACGGGATTAAGCTCAACTTGTGGTATAAGCCTGCCCGGAACCGACCAACAAATCCAGCAACCATAGATAGTCAGCTTAATGTGAGAGGTCTAATGCGTAAATGTAAATGTACTATGGCACGAGGTTAAGTTCAACTTGTGGAAGAAGTCTGCCCCGAACCGACTGGCAAATCCAACATCCACAGGTAGTCAACTTAATGTGAGAGGCCTGGTGCATATATATATATATATAACAGTCAACCAATAAATAAATAAATGAAGAAAAATATTAATTGCCTATTGGGGTACAACAAGTAGATACCTTGGGACTGATAAATGGTTGTCTTGGGAGAATATGACCGTTATGGCCATAAAGGGCAATAAAAATAGAAACAAAAGAAAATGTGTCAAAAAGGGGATTAATGGATATTGATTGTCATTTAAATACCAAGTCCAAATTAGGGAAGAAATTAAATAAATACCCTAGGGAAAAAGGGATACAACCTTCCTTAATTATGTTAATAATTATAGAGCTTAAAATATAAATTAGACATACTTAGTAGGCTAATTATATAAATTGTAACACCCCACACCCGCTAAGGTCACTCATAAGGGAATGCCTTAGCTTCGGTGGAGTATTTAAGTGAATATAGAACTGAAAAATTACAACAAGACAGATATAAGTAATACTTGATATTTAAAACATCATTTCATTGCAGCAGAAGGTAAACATGTTTGGTTACATATCAAAACCAACAAGAGTCAAGTACAAAATATCCATCTCGTTAAAACATAAGTACATAATCCCACTACATACTAATAGCCATAATAGAAAAGATAACCGAGCTTTTCTTCAAGAGTCCAAGCTCCAAAGGATAGATAAAGCAATCTGATCAAAGCCCACTAATGCTAGGCCCACCCTGAGAACCTGAGGGTTGGGGAAAAAGATAAAAACAACGGGGTCAGACATAAGTCTGAGTGAGCCCTATAACCTTAACAATACAATCATTAAAGTAATTAGGGTATGATATAAACCTGGTACGGTACGACTGGGGATAAATGACTACCCTAAGTAGCCAACTAGACTTAGGATAAACTAAGATAACGGTAAAGACGCGCCTATCCACCCAAGGATAAATACTATTCTGCACCACACCAGATCTACCCACCCAAGGATAATTCCTACACTGCACCACACCAGTTCCACCCACCCAAGGGTAATTCCTACTTAAAGGTTGATCCCACTAAGTGTACTTAGTAATTTTTAATAATAGTTTCGTGTACCCCTAGCTGTCTACATAGGTGTCGTCTGCCCCTATCTCCACTAGGTGTACCCACAACTTAGTAATTTTAATAGTAGCTTCTTGTGCCCCTAGCTGACTACATAGGTGCCGTCTGCCCCTATCTCCACTAGGTGTACCTGCTACTCCCCAAGCGATCGGCTCCCTACCGTAGATACCCGTGCTGGCCCCACAGTGGGGTGTATCACTCCCCAAAGTGGCAACCCGATAATCAATGGTGCACGGCTTATACCTACACGATGCAACAACGTCTTACCTACCAGCCTGGGTCCACACACGCATATGAAACCCGTTGGACTCGCGTTGCCACCGCTACCCCGTTTTGGCCTCTTATAGTCAAGCCCAGTACGCGTGTCCCGTCCTCGACATGGGTCGAGCCCAATAAGATACGTATGGGTTACTGGTTGAAATGGGCCCCCACAAGCTACTACTTAAGCTTGTCATTTTATCTAGTGCATCCCACTTAACCCCTTTTTCATAATCATGCCCACTTACATGTTAAGGTTTGGTTAAGTCATCTAATCATATTTCAATTGCCACTCAAGGCCCCCACAAGCTACTACTTAAGCTTGTCATTTTATCTAGTGCATCCCACTTAACCCCTTTTCCATAATCATGCCCACTTACATGTTAAGGTTTGGTTAAGTCATCTAATCATATTTCAATTGCCACTCAAGGCACCCACTAGATTTCTACATGCCACCCAAGGCACCCACTTAACCCTTTAATCATGTTTAGTTACATGTTCCACTTTGGTTAAGTATTCTAGTCGTATTCTCTATTGCCACCCAAGGCAACCCACTAGATTTTTCCACATGCCACCCAAGGCACCCACTTAACCCTTTAATCATGTTCAATTACATGTCCCACTTTGGTTAAGTATTCTAATCTTATCTTTTATTGCCACCCAAGGCAACCACTAGATTTCCTCATGCCACCCAAGGCACCCACTTAACCCTTTAATCATGTTTAATTACATGTCCCACTTTGGTTAAGTATTCTAATCTTATCTTTTATTGCCACCCAAGGCAACCACTAGATTTTCTCATGTCACCCAAGGCACTTACTTAATCTCCACATGCCACCCAAGGCACCCACTTAACCCTTCATGCCCCACTACATGCTTATCTGGTTAAGTGTTTCTTAATTGATTAAGAACGTAACCGTTGTAAAGACCTCTCACATTAGACTATCTTTTATGGCAGCTGGATTTGCCGGTTGGATCCGGGCAGCCTTACGCCATAACCGAGTCTAACCTCGTGTCTATACACTTGTCACGTATTTAGTTTGTGCCTAAGACCTCTCACATTGGGCCAATCATTTGTAGCTGCTGGATATGCCGGTCGGTTCCAGGCAGTCTTATGCTACAAAAGGGTCCAACCTCGTGTCTTAGTCGATTAATTACACCTAATTAATCACCCCCATATTTCGAATTAATTTTCCCTAATTAATTCCAATTTTAACGATGTACATAATTGACTCAATTATGTCCATCCGCATTATGGTATGCATAATCATACCAATTTCACACCATTTTATTAACATGTATATTAACCCCATCATTCCCCACGTAATTCGCTAACATGACATAAAAGGGAAGATTCATCACAAATACAATGGGTTCAACTTGCATAACATTAGCATCAACATGGGTTTAAAGGTGTCAACATGCGTATAGCATCAACCCAACTAGCATAAATAATCAACCCAAACTTGCATGAATCACATATGTCATAAAGAGGTTAACTTGCATAAGTTATTCATGTCATACAAAGGTGTAAACTTGCATATGTATGTATGACATACAAAGGGGTTAACTTGCATATGTATGCATATCATACTAAGGTGTAAACTTGCACATGTTACTTGCATATAATCAAACACCCAACTTGCATAACATGACATATATGAACTTGCATATAATCATACACCAACTTGCATAACATGTCATATATGAACTTGCATATAATCATACACCAAACTTGCATAACATGTCATATATGAACTTGCATATAATCATACACCAAACTTGCATATCATATCATGTATGAACTAGCCTATAATCATACACCAAACTTGCATATCATGGTGTCATAATGGATCAATGTTTCTCATATGACTTGCATATCTTGCATAACATCCTAAACACATAGCATATGACTTGCATAACTTGCATAACACCACAAACACATAGCATATGACTTGCATAACTTGCATAACATCATAATCACATAGCATATGACTTACATAACTTGCATAACATCATGAACACATAGCATATGACTTGCATAACTTGTCATATATGAACTTGCATATAATCATACACCAAACTTGCATAACATGTCATATATGAACATGCATATAATCATACACCAAACTTGCATATCATATCATGTATGAACTAGCCTATAATCATACACCAAACTTGCATATCATGGTGTCATAATGGATCAATGTTTCTCATATGACTTGCATATCTTGCATAACATCCTAAACACATAGCATATGACTTGCATAACTTGCATTGATCCGCATTCATAGCCATATCCTCATTATATCCTATCATAATCATTTCAACAATTGGTTATTAAGGCTATAGAAAACTCACAACTTGTTGATTAGCACTCCTAAGAAGAAGATTAAGTTGCTAGAGTTGATTAGAGATTGATTTGAGAAGCTATCTTCCTCTTTAAGTTGATGGAGGCTCCTTCAAGTTGCATTTTGACGGTATAACGGTGTTGTAGCTTTTTTTAGTATGAATTAGGGTAGTCTTAGGGTGTATTTATAGATTAGTTAGGTGTTTTAGGCCCTTAGATTAACCCTAAATTAGATTAGAGCCGTCAGATCACGTCCTAGCCACCAAAACACAGCCCAAAAGCCAAACTGATGCACCCAGGTCACCTGGGCTCGACCAGGGTGGTCGACCCCCAGGTCGACACTAGGGTCGACTCCCCAGTCGACCTGGTGGGCAGGTCGACTCCCCAGTCGACCCCCAGGTCGACCCCCTGGGTCTGGCGGGAATTTTCCCGCCACTTCTGAAATTTGAAATTTCTGTTTTTAAATCTGTTTTTAAATTTTTTGAAACTTCTTCGGGCCATATCTGGGTCATACGGACTCCGATTTTCGAAAACTCGGACTCTATTTCGCGTATTTTTCCAAGACGAACGCAATGGCATAGCCCGTTTCCCCTGATTCAGATTTTTAAAATTAATTCTGCCCTGTTTTCTATTATAACAAGTTATTCAACATACGGGGTGTTACATTCTCCCCTACTTAAAGGATTTCGTCCCCGAAATCTCTAAGTCAAGAAGAACGTATCCTACCAACCAAACAACCATCTACTCAAACCATCAAACACTGGCATCCATTGTCCTTAAAGTTTCTAATGCTGTATGAACATATGCAAAAAGTGTGTGTATATGTTCCCTGTCTAATGCAAAATTAGGCGGTCCACTTATTTAGTTGACCTCCTTAATGCAAACCATGATAGTGCCATGCATCCAATATGTATGCGAAAGATCCCTATTGACACATACTATTTCTACATGTGTGCACAACCATACACCAAAATGCATCATCCATATGATAACGCAACCATTATACATCCATTAATATAGCTACCTACACACAATTTTATGCAATATGCAATATGAAGTGATTGAGCCGATCTAGTGCCTAGAGTGTGTGTGTATATGTATCCACGAGCAACCACTAGCAACCACTTGCATCCACGCGCATCCATCAAACATAACATGTCTCAAACACATGTTTCAACCATAGGTTTACCCTATCTAAAGGTCAAAGGTACTAATGAGAGGACATACTAAAGATAAGATAAGTACTAGACAAACGATAAAGGAGAAGTTAAAAGACATACCCTCAAAAAGGAGAGGGGTACAATGAACGCATCTTCGCTTCTGTCTCCCAAGTAGCATTACTCTCATCTTCTCCCCTTGGCACTTTGACTAGTCGAACCTCTCTGTTTCTCACTTCCTAATCTATGACCCAAGGATGCGGGTAGGAGCTCGTCGAATAGTCGGATCACGCTCTACCTCCACCTCTCTAAGCAAGCTCGGCTCTACCACCTCTACGGTCTCATGTAGGCACTTCCTCAAATGTGACACATGGAATACGCCATGTTCCCTATGCAACTGAACTATCTCTCGAAGATAAACTGAAGCTAGCCATGGAGCAGTCCTCGGGCATGAAATGGGCACTCTTAGTAAGTCTGTCTACCACAACCCAAATTCCCGTATTACCCTTCCTCGATCTAGGTAACCCATCAATAAAATCCATCGAGAAGCTATCCCACTTCCATTGCGGAACTTCCAATGGGTGAAGCAATCCACCGGGTTTCTTTTGCTCCGCTTCCACCTGTTGGCACACCGAGCATCTAGCGACATACTCGACCGCATCTTTCTTCATACCGGCCCAAAAGAAAACTCGCTTCATGTCCTGGTACATCTTGTCCCCACCGGGATGAATGGTCATCCTAGAACGATGCGCCTTATCAAGAATAGCCTTCCTCAAACCCTCGTCTTGCGGTACACAAAGTCTACCGTCTCTACGCAAGCACCCCCTATCGTCTAGGGTGTACCTACTCAAATGGTTGGACGACTCCCCCCTTATGAGCCTCTCTACCAACTCAACCAACTGTGGGTCGTCCCGCTGTGCCTCGCCAATCCGTCTCAAAAGAGTAGGTCTGACCTCCAAGGATGCTAGCAAACCGGGTATAAAGTCAACGGAAGGTCTGAAATCAAACATCGAGATAAATTCCAAGCTTCGTCGTACCACGAACAATGGACTCAAGGACAACCTTTTTCCGCTCAAGGCGTCCGCCACCACGTTACCCTTGCCAGGGGTATACGCTATCTCGAAATCATAGGATGCTAAGAACTCCATCCACCTTTGCTGTCTCAAGACTATGCGCTCGAAGAGTCTCCAACACTTCCCTAAGATGTAGGGCATGCTTTTCTCCACTTCTGGAGAAAACCAGGATATTCTCCCACACAAAATCGTCACAACTATCCATCTCTCACGCAGACCATCCTAGTCGAACTCGATATTCCCCAAGTGCAAGCCCCAAAGGCCTAAACCAATATCAGACAAACACCCAAGGGATACCTCCTTCGAATTCAGATGACCTACGTGAGATGATACTAGTAAAACGGCTAAATGATTAAGCCCTTGTCCAACTCTGGATGTCCTTGCCAGTCTCGCTCCAAAACCACCGTTGATCAAATAACTGGCTTTGCTTAACCTATTAAGCACACACGAAAACTTATTTCGCTTTTAGAAAAGACCAAGATGTCATCCACAAAGACCACTACGAAGTTATTTAGGTACTCCCTGAACACTCTACTCGTCAAATCAACCAAGTATGCGGGGGCGTTCGTCAAACCAAATGGCATCACAAGCCACTCATAGAAACCATCCGGAGTCCTAAAGGCGGTCTTCTCTATATTATCCTCAGTCACTCCCAACTGATGAAACTCCGTGGCCAAGTCCCACTGCGAAAACACTGAGGCGCCAACCAACTGATCAAAGAGATCGTAAATCCTTGGCAACGGGTGTCTACTCTTCTTTGTGAGCTTGTTGAGTTCTCTATAGTCTACACAAAGTCTGAGGGACCCATCCGCCTTCGTGGCAAAAACTACTGGAGCACCCCACTCCGATATACTTCGTCTTATGAACCCCTTCTCAAGCAACTCCCCTACTTGCTTATGGAGTTCCCTCCTCTCACGAGGAGCCATGTGGCGCACTGGTAAAGATACAGGTTTAGCATTATCCACCAGATATATTCGGAGGTCTATCTCCCGCTTCGGAGGTAAGCCCTTCACCTCCTCAAACTCATCCGAGTATTCCCGGACCACTCTAACAGATCGCAAACTCTTGACCAAAGCGTCAAGCGATTCAAGATAACTTAGCATAACAAAATCTATGGGATTACAAGAGATCTCGAGAGTGTTACCCAAGCGGGTTATGAGCCCAACAACTCTCTTTTCGCAATCAAGAACGGCACCATTACTGGATAACCAGTCCATGCCCAAAATCAACCCATAGCCCGTGAAGCCCAAACAAAAGCATCACCCCTAAACTCAACGCTAAGTATGAGGATCTTCAAACCCAAACATATCATGGACAAATAAGTGGAGCCCCCAATTGGGTTTGAAACAACCACGGGATCATCTACTAAACTGGTGTCTAGGTGCAGTGACTCAACTAATGATGATGAGATAAACGAATGTGGTGCACTAGAGTCGAATAAAGTTCGAACAGGATGATCGAGAGAACCAAATTTCAACTTAGACGGTCCTACCCCCATCAGGTATACCCGTCGTGAGGGAATACATCTACCCTCCAGAAGATCCTGTACTTCGTCCTTACCACTTTGGACAACCCCAAGGTGTCCTATTTCTCCAAAACAACTAGCCTTCCCCTTCACATTCTCCTTTCATGACCTCCCACCATGATGAGGTTTCGTCCTTCATTTACCTAATAGCTATTTGAACCTTCCTCTCCCGTCCATCTTAAAGGTACCCATAAGCCCTCCACCTCCTTGGACTAACTTCTTAGCCCGGCAAACGTCTTAGTCCCTTGAAGTGGTTCTTCCGTCCTTCATACGGAAGTCCTTATTTATCTTAAAAGACATCTATACGCGGAGGGGAAATTCAAAAAGAGATAGAGGAAGAGATTCAAAACGGAGAATCGAAGGAGGGATATATGGCTATTGGGGATTATGCTTTTCTTTCAAAAACTTTTCTCTTAAAAGACATGTTTTTGAAAATACTTCTTCCAAAAATGTTTTTAGAAAAATAGTTTTTCTAAAAGTTTTATCTGTTCTGGTAACCTTAAGCTCTGATACCACGTGTAACACCCCACACCCGCTAAGGTCACTCATAAGGAAATGCCTTAGCTTCGGTGGAGTATTTAAGTGAATATAGAACTGAAAAATTACAACAAGACAGATATAAGTAATACTTGATATTTAAAACATCATTTCATTGCAGCAGAAGGTAAACATGTTTGGTTACATATCAAAACCAACAAGAGTCAAGTACAAAATATCCATCTCGTTAAAACATAAGTACATAATCCCACTACATACTAATAGCCATAATAGAAAAGATAACCGAGCTTTTCTTCAAGAGTCCAAGCTCCAAAGGATAGATAAAGCAATCTGATCAAAGCCCACTAATGCTAGGCCCACCCTGAGAACCTGAGGGTTGGGGAAAAAGATAAAAACAACGGGGTCAGACATAAGTCTGAGTGAGCCCTATAACCTTAACAATACAATCATTAAAGTAATTAGGGTATGATATAAACCTGGTACGGTACGACTGGGGATAAATGACTACCCTAAGTAGCCAACTAGACTTAGGATAAACTAAGATAACGGTAAAGACGCGCCTATCCACCCAAGGATAAATACTATTCTGCACCACACCAGATCTACCCACCCAAGGATAATTCCTACACTGCACCACACCAGTTCCACCCACCCAAGGGTAATTCCTACTTAAAGGTTGATCCCACTAAGTGTACTTAGTAATTTTTAATAATAGTTTCGTATACCCCTAGCTGTCTACATAGGTGCCGTCTGCCCCTATCTCCACTTGGTGTACCCACAACTTAGTAATTTTAATAGTAGCTTCTTGTACCCCTAGCTGACTACATAGGTGACGTCTGCCCCTATCTCCACTAGGTGTACCTGCTACTCCCCAAGCGATCGGCTCCCTACCGTAGATACCCATGTTGGCCCCACAGTGGGGTGTATCACTCCCCAAAGTGGCAACCCGATAATCAATGGTGCACGGCTTATACCTACACGATGCAACAACGTCTTACCTTCCAGCCCGGGTCCACACACGCATATGAAACCCGTTGGACTCGCGTTGCCACCGCTACCCCGTTTTGGCCTCTTGTAGTCAAGTCCAGTACGCGTGTCCCGTCCTCGACATGGGTCGAGCCCAATAAGATACGTATGGGTTACTGGTTGAAATGGGCCCCCACAAGCTACTACTTAAGCTTGTCATTTTATATAGTGCATCCCACTTAACCCCTTTTTCATAATCATGCCCACTTACATGTTAAGGTTTGGTTAAGTCATCTAATCATATTTCAATTGCCACTCAAGGCCCCCACAAGCTACTACTTAAGCTTGTCATTTTATCTAGTGCATCCCACTTAACCCCTTTTCCATAATCATGCCCACTTACATGTTAAGGTTTGGTTAAGTCATCTAATCATATTTCAATTGCCACTCAAGGCACCCACTAGATTTCTACATGCCACCCAAGGCACCCACTTAACCCTTTAATCATGTTTAGTTACATGTTCCACTTTGGTTAAGTATTCTAGTCGTATTCTCTATTGCCACCCAAGGCAACCCACTAGATTTATCCACATGCCACCCAAGGCACCCACTTAACCCTTTAATCATGTTCAATTACATGTCCCACTTTGGTTAAGTATTCTAATCTTATCTTTTATTGCCACCCAAGGCAACCACTAGATTTCCTCATGCCACCCAAGGCACCCACTTAACCCTTTAATCATGTTTAATTACATGTCCCACTTTGGTTAAGTATTCTAATCTTATCTTTTATTGCCACCCAAGGCAACCACTAGATTTTCTCATGCCACCCAAGGCACTTACTTAATCTCCACATGCCACCCAAGGCACCCACTTAACCCTTCATGCCCCACTACATGCTTATCTGGTTAAGTGTTTCTTAATTGATTAAGAACGTAACCGTTGTAAAGACCTCTCACATTAGACTATCTTTTATGGCAGCTGGATTTGCCGGTTGGGTCCGGGCAGCCTTACGCCATAACCGAGTCTAACCTCGTGTCTATACACTTGTCACGTATTTAGTTTGTGCCTAAGACCTCTCACATTGGGCCAATCATTTGTAGCTGCTGGATATGTCGGTCGGTTCCGGGCAGTCTTATGCTACAAAAGGGTCCAACCTCGTGTCTTAGTCGATTAATTACACCTAATTAATCACCCCCATATTTCGAATTAATTTTCCCTAATTAATTCCAATTTTAACGATGTACATAATTGACTCAATTATGTCCATCCGCATTATGGTATGCATAATCATACCAATTTCACACCATTTTATCAACATGTATATTAACCCCATCGTTCCCCACGTAATTCGCTAACATGACATAAAAGGGAAGATTCATCACAAATACAATGGGTTCAACTTGCATAACATTAGCATCAACATGGGTTTAAAGGTGTCAACATGCATATAGCATCAACCCAACTAGCATAAATAATCAACCCAAACTTGCATGAATCACATATGTCATAAAGAGGTTAACTTGCATAAGTTATTCATGTCATACAAAGGGGTAAACTTGCATATGTATGTATGACATACAAAGGGGTTAACTTGCATATGTATGCATATCATACTAAGGTGTAAACTTGCACATGTTACTTGCATATAATCAAACACCCAACTTGCATAACATGACATATATGAACTTGCATATAATCATACACCAACTTGCATAACATGTCATATATGAACTTGCATATAATCATACACCAAACTTGCATAACATGTCATATATGAACTTGCATATAATCATACACCAAACTTGCATATCATATCATGTATGAACTAGCCTATAATCATACACCAAACTTGCATATCATGGTGTCATAATGGATCAGTGTTTCTCATATGACTTGCATATCTTGCATAACATCCTAAACACATAGCATATGACTTGCATAACTTGCATAACACCACAAACACATAGCATATGACTTGCATAACTTGCATACCATCATAATCACATAGCATATGACTTACATAACTTGCATAACATCATGAACACATAGCATATGACTTGCATAACTTGTCATATATGAACTTGCATATAATCGTACACCAAACTTGCATAACATGTCATATATGAACTTGCATATAATCATACACCAAACTTGCATATCATATCATGTATGAACTAGCCTATAATCATACACCAAACTTACATATCATGGTGTCATAATGGATCAATGTTTCTCATATGACTTGCATATCTTGCATAACATCCTAAACACATAGCATATGACTTGCATAACTTGCATTGATCCACATTCATAGCCATAACCTCATTATATCCTATCATAATCATTTCAACAATTGGTTATTAAGGCTATAGAAAACTCACAACTTGTTGATTAGCACTCCTAAGAAGAAGATTAAGTTGCTAGAGTTGATTAGAGATTGATTTGAGAAGCTATCTTCCTCTTTAAGTTGATGGAGGCTCCTTCAAGTTGCATTTTGACGGCGTAACGGTGTTGTAGCTATTTTTAGTATGAATTAGGGTAGTCTTAGGGTGTATTTATAGATTAGTTAGGTGTTTTAGGCCCTTAGATTAACCCTAAATTAGATTAGAGCCGTCAGATCACGTCCTAGCCACTAAACACAGCCTAAAAGCCAAACTGATGCACCCAGGTCACCTGGGCTCGACCAGGGAGGTCGACCCCCAGGTCGACACTAGGGTCGACTCCCCAGTCGACCTGGTGGGCAGGTCGACTCCCCAGTCGACCCCTAGGTCGACCCCCTGGGTCTGGCGGGAATTTTCCCGCCACTTCTGAAATTTGAAATTTCTGTTTTTAAATCTGTTTTTAAATTTTCTGAAACTTCGTCGGGCCATATCTGTGTCATACGGACTCCGATTTTCGAAAACTCGGACTCTATTTCGCGTATTTTTCCGAGACGAACGCAATGGCATAGCTCGTTTCCCCTGATTCAGATTTTTAAATTTAATTCTGCCCTGTTTTCTATTATAACAAGTTATTCAACATACGGGGTGTTACATAAATATTATTAACCATACAAACCCGTGATGATAATGAATCGTATACGTGTAGTATTTCCGTGTAGAGGAATTACTTAATAATATAGCCTACTTTATCCCAATAGGGAAAGGTGCTAAAGGCAAAAGGGGTACAAATCCAATAACCTTCGCGTATAGTCCGCTTCCTTGGGTCTTAAGCGGCTAGGGTTGAAAAGTCCACCTGGGAATAGCTCTTTCAGATTCGGGGTCTTAAATGGCAGGTGTTTGTGGGCCAACCCAAACCTGGAAAAATAGGTCAGATATGGCTACCTATCCTACTGGAAGTAATAAGGGGGTTATCTAATAAGGTCGGCTAGAAGGTACTGCGAATGATAAAATACCATCTCTCACCTTATGCGGGGAAATGTATATGCGTGAATGACAAAAGACTTAACTAGTAGGGTCTTTAGCTAGTGCCCTCTATTTCATGTTAACGTTAAGTAAATTATCGAGAAATAATAAGTGACGAATCAGTCCGCCTAGGGTCTTAAGCAATCACAAAGAATCCACCCTATCTATCATTGATAGTGAGTCGATAAATGATGAAGGATAAGCGAATGAAAGTATATGGATATAGAAACTCCATAATTAGGGACCAATCTCGATATAGTAACTAGCTATGCTCTAGCAAAAAAGCTTCACAAAAATATACGTAAATGTCATATCTCTATATTATACTTTGGGAAGAGTAGTAGGGTCATGCTTAAACATCTAAAGGTTTGGTTAAAATCACCGATCTTGATAGGCGTACGTCTTGGGTTGAACCAAACGAGATACATCTTTGTATTATAATCTGTGTTGTACATTTCTTAGTCACCAGAACTTATTTTTCTAACCCTCATCCTCATTACAACCTCCCAGGTTTCCTAGAGAAGGTTGGGTTCTCATAGATGTTTAAGTCTGGCTTTCGGTTCTCGTTCTCTTTCATGCTCGGTATTAGCAAAGTGGCTTACTTTGAAAAAGGTGGTTACTTGAGTTAGTACTAGTTTATCCTATTATTTTTTTCCATTGTGAGTTATTTATCGTACTCTTATTATGCTCATGCTTATTTATTGCAGGTACTAGTTTTACACGCTTCATGCTTGGATGAGTTGGACTTTCGATTTTTGTCGAAATTTGACACTTAAAAGTGTAGGGGTTTACTTTTGGTATCAGAGCTTGGGTTAAACAATCAAAGGAATTGGTTAAATTAGGACTCGTGAGAGAACGCAATTTGATTTTCTTTTCAGTATTTCTTCGTCTTTCTTACTCGACTTTAATTTATTTCGACGAGGTATTAGTCGTGGGCCTAATAATAAAAATAGGCTTTAAGTGACTAAGGATTGAAATATGTTGAGTTCGGGTTTCTAGCCAGTTCTGTCTTACCCCCACGGTATGTTGGCGATCTCTTCGTGAAGAGCATGAGGATGACATATGGTTGAGTACGTTGCTTCGAGTTTGGAGATCGGACAAAAATCTAGCTACAACCGAGATAGTCGTTGTTCTGGTTTTGTTTAGCACTTCCGGTAAAGACCATTACTCAATCTAAACGGAAAAGTTCACATTGGTATGTCGTATCTATTTTGAAAATTTAATTATGATGTATATCCATTCATTACTTCATTAAATTTCCGAATCTACCTTTGTTGAAATATTCATTTGAAATCTTAGCCTTGTATTAGGAGGAAATTATTTTAAAACTATTTACAAAAGTAAAATGGGTTTTAATGGTTTTTAATGACAGTTTTGGAAAATGGTTTTGTGAAAGCGTAGTTTTATAAAGATATGATTTTTTAATTTTAATCTATTTGTGTTTCAAAATTTTGGGGTTTAGTGTAATTTTAATAAATATAATCTGATTGGTAGGAGAGATGGAGTTAGAAATGACAAGAAATATGCCACTAAACTTGAAAATATTAAGTATCTATTCCTTGTGATTTTTAGTATCTCTTTCCCTATATGTATTGGATAATTTATTAAAATTATCACAATTAGTCCTTGATGTTTTAAAGTTCCAACATTTTTGAACTCGAAAAGGTTTTTTCAGTTTGCAATATAAACTGGAATATTAATAATAACAATAATATGGATTTATAAATATGAAACTAATAGTTATAATAGATTCCATTGTTGGAAATGTTTTAAATTTTTCTTCGGAAAGGCTAAGGAAAATCCTTCATCTTGGTTTTTTGGGATATTTGATTTTGTGAATTGTTTGTTTGTTGTTAGCAAGGTAATGGGAAAATCCGTTTTAATTTATATTACGGATTTCTAGCTGAATAATTTTTGAAATTCGTTTGTTCGTTGTATAGCCCAGCATCGTTGTTGAGACTATAAGTCCTTGGAGTTGGTTTGGAGTTTAACTATGGTCTTTAAGTACCATGGTGATGAGGATAATTATTTTTCGGATCGCAATCTTAAAAGATAACTGTAACAACCTGGAAAATCTGAGCCAGTTTAAAATTTTTAATTTGGCTATTTTAGTAGATTTTAAATATTCAAAATAATTATTTTAAATAATAACAACGAAAAGTGTGTTTGAATTGATGTTTGAAAATAAATATAATTAATTTAAATTATAAACAAGGCCTGAAATGGCACGGTAGTTTCAAAATTTCAATTCAAACTTTGACTGACTATACCGGGTGCAAAATAAAATGGATTTTAGTAAAACCAAAAATATTTAAATCATTTAGTGAATCTCTTTCTAACGAATCTAAAAAATCGAAGTTTCATAGCGGGAGTCAAAAGTTATGGCCAAGTGAATTTTCAGAAAGGTCGTTATAGAGAATATATCGCCCTTGAAAATAGACATTTTGCAACCGACCTCGGAATTCGACGAAACCACTTTTGTTGGATCCGGGATGTCAAATTATTGCTAGGTTTCAAATTTCATAATTTTTGAAGTTAATATGTGACCGTGGCAAAGGGAAATGTGTTTTGGTCAATTACAATTAAATTGGATCGACCAGAAAATGGCCATTTTTCGAACGGTCTCAGAATTTGACGAAACTAGTTTTGTTGGGACTGTATCGTCAAAACATAGCTAGATTTATTTTTTGGGAAGTTTTAGAATAAGTATGTGGCCTTGGCAAATTGAAATGTACGTTCAAATCGAATATTGAATGTTTTATATTTTAATTTGAAGGAAAACTGACTGAAACATTCGAATGGGCCTTCGAAACATATCCCATTGTGTTCGGAATGGGGGTATTTAGCTGGGGACGACAGTCGTTGGGTTTGGATTGGAGCTAGTATTGGAAGAGGGGTATTTTAGTGTTTTTAAAATATATAAATAAATAAATCCTATTGGCCCATCATTACTCTCTCTCTCCCGGATACTCTATACGGCAACGATGGAAAAGCTCGAGGTCTTCTCTCTTCAAATTCTCCCAATCCACTTCACGAAATCCACTACCGCAGTTATGTGTTTTATAGTACTCTTCAAGATCTACACATCCATATAGAATTTGTGATTTATCGTCTCGTATTTGTGAGAATCGCGCCTCCAAAGTTCCGGAGTTCAAACCGCTGCCGCCGCTTCCTGGCCAGATCGAACTGGACCCCACTACCCTGCGCCTGAAGCCCTCTCCCCCCTCTTCGTCGTGGTGAAGACCAATCGACAAATCGCGGCATGGTTTGGTCGCAAATCGAAAACCTAGTTTTGAACAACTTCAGAGAGGTACGGTTTATATTATTTAAAATAGTTTATAGCACTTTAAAGCGCTACGGTTTTTTATTTCACTGTAAATGTTATATCTTTCTCGTTTGTTGGTGAAATTCAGTGAAACAAGAGACAGTGGACTCGTGTGGACGTCTTCTACATTCTAGAAGAGACCGCATATTTTTCTGAGCCTTCTGCTATTTTTGGTGGAGTGGAACCCAATGTGAGATTTCTAATTTATAAACGATATGGAAAACAACGATATATAAATTATATAATCGATGTATGAGTTATATAAGCATTGTACACCTCATGTATAAGTGTTGTATAAGTTGTACGTTCGATGTTTAAGTTATATATGCATTGTAAAAAATATATATGCATTGAAATAAATTGAAATTATATTGAAATTAAATGAAATTGAAATATAGTTATATACGTGTATACATATATATACTCCCCTCGTCCACAGACCATGGACGATATATATTAGTTGTGGTATTGTTTGGATTATTGGTTGATGTGAAATTTGGTGAATACTATGAATGGTTGATTTGAAATGATTGATTGTGGTTTAAATCCCGACAGGATTAGTATATGGGAAAATTCGCCTGTGTGCGAACTAGATATTGAAAATCCCCATTGTCAAAAACCGCGAGGTTTTAAGGTAGAGCGAGGAGCCGTACTAGGGACGGTCCTGGTTTTAACTACCCTGCCGTTATGCTACCGAAATTTTCAATAATATTCATGTGTTAGAATTATTTTCATGTGTTGAAACTATATTCGTGTGTTGAATAGAAATTCATGTGTTGAATAGAAATTCATGTGGTGAGTAAATTATTTGAAAGATAAAAATCACATTTTTATTATATATATAGCCTATATAAAATATATTAGTATTTTAAATAAATTGTTTTACACCAAAAATAACATTTTTACCTTATGTATAGACTATATAAAATAATCATGTTTTGAAATAAATAATTTTACAATAAAAATCACATTTTATTATATACATCAACTATAGAAAATATTCATGTGTTGAATAAAGGACTAGAATGATAAAAATCATATTTTATTGTACGTGTGAAGTCGAAAACGTCCATGTGTTGAATATATAGACTGAACAATAAAATCTACATTTTTATTGTGAATATGAAGTGTTAAAAATGGTGATGTGTGGAATAAATATTTTTGATGATAAAAATATCATTTTTTTCAAATATATAAAGTGGAAGGTTTTGAAATCGAGGGAAGAATTATATTTATATATATTTATATAAATATAATTAAAATAAATCGAATAACGAAGCTGCAGTTCGTGTTTAGAAACCGTGATTTCAAACGATTAGTGCGGGAGATCCGACCATCGGATTTTCCCGAAACCGAAACCGTTGGGTTCGCTTTGGAAATATCTTTCCAACGACACCCACTTTGTGAAGATCCAACGGCTGGATTGTCTGGAATGTTTAATTCAAATCTGAAGAAAAACAGCGCTAGAATCACGCTTATATATATACATATATAATTAAATTAAATCGAATAACGACGCTGCAGTTCGTATTTTGAAATCGTAACTTTAAACGATAAGTGCGGGAGATCCGACCGTCGTATTTTCCCAAAACTGAAACCGTTGGATCGTTTTGAAAAGATATTTCTAATGATATAAATTTTGTGAAGATCCAACGGTTAGATTTTCATATATGTGTTAATCAAATCTGAAGAAAAACAGCGCCACGGCCGCGTTATGGCCTGAAGCATCGTTTGAATGAATTGGCTATTTTTAAATAAATAAAAATAGCGATAAATCGTGATAAAATATTATAAACGATATGGAATGGAAATAAACTGAATTTGCTCGGTTTATGTGATATTTGATAGTTGAATGTGTTTGGTGTGAAAATTACATTAAAGAACAGAATTAGTGATATCGAATAATTTAACCATTGAAATGAATTGATTTGAAATTCTAAATATACGTGAATTATTTGAAAAGGTCGAGTTGATTCTCATTTCAAATAATTGTTCGACGAGTGAAAGTCAAAGATATGAAGACGGTGCAAGACCAAAATGATCTTCACGTCGAATGGAGGGGTGCTACTGATGCTCATGATGGGAGTAGCTACCTTGAAGGGGCTGAAGTAGTAGCTGTCCGGACGTACCTGTTGATTGTATGGATATGCGAGGTATTGAGTGCCTCCGGTTTCGTTCAGACCCAGAACGAACTTGTAAATGGACTATGTGTCTGACATTGGATTTTATTCTGTGCTGATTGATCTTTATTAAGTATATATCTGTTTGGCGGGGGAGAATTTATTCTCTTGCTTAACGCCCTTCTCTGAGACGTACGAGCTCAGAGGTTATATATCGATGGAAATCAGTCGCATGGAGTGAATTGCATGTGTGGCATGCCTAAGTGGCAGATGATCAAGGCTTCTGTTGAAAAGCAAAGTCTTGTGGTTGATGATCAAAGCACGGCCTGTGTGGCATAGCTTTGTGTATAACGTGAATTCGCGAGCCTTACACCCCGGTATGAACCAGAAACGAGAGAAGACTGCAGGGAGGACATGTGTTTCCTTCTAGCTAGGAGTTGTGTCGGTGTTTTTACACGGCCTGGCATTTTACTTATGTGGATGATGGATAGCGAGGCACCTCGGATATATCGGTCGATCCGGGACCGATGGAGTCATTGGGCTCTTTACGCCCCATAGCGCGGGGAAACGCAGTGTTCAGGCATTTTAATCAACATCGGTGGACCGGCCCTGAAGATCCAAGGGTCACTCGAGCTCTGATCCTGAGACATGGGCTAGATTGTCTCGAATTCGGTAAGGACTATCTTTTGCCTTGGTTCATGACAGAAATCCAATTTCCAAATACGACATCGTGCGGTTTTGATTGTATATATATATATATATATATATATATATATATATATATATGTGGCGACATAGTGGTATGGGGCATTAATGCCGTCTATGATTGATAGTTATGATTGAAATTGTTTTTGAAACATATATACACTAGCAATAATATCAAATGATTTGTTTTGCACGTATCAAGCATATTTTGGCCATTATAAGGTAAAACTCTATCCTCCGGTTTGTGTTGCATTGTGGGATGGGAACTGAGTCTTATAATGGCTTCATTTTTATAAAAAGCATTGTGATGTTTAAAAGATTTACTTGTTTTGAAGCACTGGCAATCCAATGGAGTAAACCCGTTCCGCGAAAGTGGCGTGGTCCTATGATTAGCCATATTATAAAATGTGTTAAGTAGATTTCTCATACCAGTCCCATGACTGACTCGTAGTTTGTTTCACTTGCAAACTCGGGTGCCCCTATTTCTACACGGGCAGCCTTGTATTCAGGTTTTAGCACGCTCTTTCGGGGTAGCTGGAGCTGAAGCTGGATTCTATCATTTATCTCTTTTTATGTTGTTTAGCTCCTATTGTACATATTATGTTTTGTTTTCCGCTGTAGACATTTATGTATAGCTGAACTGTATTTGTACTAAGTATGATCCTATATACTGTGTAACTCTGATGATTCTATTTGTCCAGTGTATTCTATTGTACATTATCTGGTGTATTTGTTTATTTCTGTTCTACTGTTATCTGTTTATGTGTATTATTCCAAAGATTACCCTTGCCTTCGTGTTACGGGGTTTGGGTCGTCACAATAACGAATGACGATTAATATTTTAATCCGACCTAATAAGGTCAAGGTTCAATCTTTGTACAAACCCATTTAATAATTGATCTTTTAGCGTTATATAGGAATGGACAACTAGTTAATGAGTTTTGGTACAATCTGGACCTTGGACTTAACCATAAAAGTTGAGTCCAAGTTACCCCTTAACTTCCTCCTTTCGTCCTTCCTTCCTCATCTAGCCGAACCATATCTCTATTCTTTTTCTCTTTCTTTGTCGTCGCCTCGCCTCCTCCTCTTTGCGCTTGTTTGCGCATTAGATCTTGCCTCACTAATACTCCAAGATCTAATTTCTTCTCTCCGAATATTTCTTGGCTTAAAATTCCTAGTTGCAATATTCGATCCTACTCACACCATTTAAGTCTGCTCCTTAGGTAGAGATCATTTGATTGGATCTGAATTAGCAAAAAGGTCTCACCATTTTAGAGCTAAGAAAATTTGTCGTTGTAGTTGGACTGGCACCGGCCAGTTGCTTTGAGATCTTTGAACAGGTTGTTGTTTGTGTTACATCCTCCTTCGCTATACCTTGTTAGAATAGGTTCTTTCAAAGGAAATCATCGTTTCAGAGACGAGATTAAGCTATCTTTTGGATGGTTTTTCTGAGGGGAATCTCGATGAGATTTTAGAGAAATCCGTGTCTTACACGGATTGAATAATCTTTCATTTGACCGGCTTTGGAGATTTTTTCTTAGTGTCGATACTTGAGTTTGAGAATCTATGTTTGAACTACCCATGTAGACGTCTGACCCATTTAGCACATGATTATATAAATGGGAAGTTATGAGCAGGTTTGTCTCATGATGCGGTAATTTAGTCCTTTGCTTGATCGGTGTCGTAACCATCATTTAATCCATCATCATATTCGATTCATCTTGTGTTTGTGTGTGTTATCTCGTGGAGTTACTCTTTGTAAATTCACATATCCATTTTGTCTTTTGACAATTTTATTTCCATGAGACGCAGTTTTGTGGTAGGTTCCTTCTCTCGTCATAAATTCTCTTTCAAAAGAGATGTTGATGTGGAAACCTCCAACAACACCAATAGTATTTGTAACATGAGATTGAGCATTTTTGCTACCACGATATAGTTAATTAATGATCATAAAAATTGGTTTGAGCTCCAGCCGTAGAGCAGGATATCTCATTGTTTAAAGCCATTGTTTTGGGAGTTTCGGTGTTGTTGTTTTGTCGTCGTCTTTGTTATTTTCCCTTTCCCGCATCAGATTCTTGGCTTTGTTGTGATTTGTTCTTGTAACTGTTAGTATTTCTTAAATCGTATGACCTATGTTAATGAGATTTCTCTGTTTAGAGATATTTATGTCATTTACGCATGCCTATTTGAAAGAAATCTCATTTTTCTTATCTAAACTAACAGTTTTCCTAGCGTTGGAAAGAATAGAATTATGTGTTTGATAAATTTTAGCAAAGGACCGGTTTTGCGTTGTTTTCGCCATGGGTATATAAATAAATAAATTACCGTTCCCTGTTAAAGCTAAAATTTATTTTGGTCCTTTTGTGTGTGATTTTAGTTTTTGCATTATTGGCGTGACTGACTTCCTTTTTCGCCAACATATGACTTGAATCGTTTAAGTTTCCGTAAATAACATTTTTGAAAGTTTTTGGAAAAAGTTTTTTGAAAAGAAAAAAAAACTTTTTACCCTTTTTAATTTTTAACTGATTTACTTTTTTTTATTTCGATTTATGGGAAAACGCAAAATTTGGATACGGCAATTTATGCATATTTAAATGTCTATTTTACATTAAAATAGACGATTTGAATGGCGCCAAGTGCACATTACCGAAATTATATTTTTTCATACGAATCTCATATGGAAAGTAAAGCGGTTTTGAAATGAAAATTTCAAAATAAACATGACAAGTTCTTAAGCGCAAATTTATTTTGTGAAATTTTTTGATTTTTGCTCACATGAATAGCGTAAGGAAGATTTTTGGATGCTATGTGTGCGCGTTTTAGCGGTGCAATAGGACCAACGATATGACAAAAACATTAATGACAACAAGGAAAATGATGTTTTAGCCTTGGAAACGTTGTTTCCATACCTTATCAGCGATACACACGGGTTATAAATCAATTCAATTTATATTTTAGAGCTTGCTTTAAGCTTTCTTTACACTTTATGGATTGAAATTTTTGGAGTATTTTGCGTAACTAAGGTGAAAATTCAACTGTAGGGCGGGAAATGGAATATTTGTAAGTGAGGAAAATGTTAAAATTCTTTGCTTTGATTTCCTTTTTCCAGTTTAGGAGAAATTAAATAGGAAACGATTAGACTACGTGATGTTTTGGATGGTAGGGTTTGGATGCAAAATTGGTTGCTTCACACTTTTATTCATAATTGTGTGAAGGTAATGGATGAAAAAGAGTTTTCAAATTTTGCATTCATATAGAACTACTGTTATATTTAGGATGTTTTGCATCATACTTTCAAAAGTGTTCCAAAATTTTATTGCATACATGTAGAGGGCTCAATTTAGAATCATCTTGCATGCATATTTTATGGTTGAAATGTATTATGTACACCATGCACGTATACACATGGTTGCTAAGTGGATGGGCACAAATTGGTTTTGTAGGATATGATAACTAAGTGTCAGAATTTAAGGATGAAATTCCTTTTTAAGAGGGAAATAATGTAACAACTCGAAATTTTGACAATAAATAGTTATCTAATTAGAATCTCAAAAATGGGAATTTTTGCAAATGATTGAATTTGACCACGAAACTTTGACTAATCATTCATCTCAGAATTCTGGTCAACTTTCATGTTTGGAGTTTCGCGAACAGAGCCCGTATGAAAAGTTACGGACGAAATATGAAAAATGGACGAAAATAAATAAATAGAATAAATAATAAATACCTTTCCATTTATTACCTACCTTCACTAGGCAAATTTACTCAAGGGCAGTCAACACCCTTGCTTGGAGCCGTTGACAGCTCCTATAACACCCCACATATTTAAGATAATAAAATATGAATAACTTAATTAAATATTCAAAATTAAGTAAAAAGGGCTACTCCATTGCGTCCGTCTTGGAATTTTGGTCAAGAAAGACACCTGGTTTGCATAAAACGGACACCGTATGAAGAAGTTATGAGCATTAGATGTTTGTATACATATAAGGAACTTATATGTATATATATTAAATAAATATATCTAGAAAATTCGAAAATCAGTTCAAAAATCAAAATTTCACAAGCGGGAAATCTAGAAGGCAAATAGACCGTTGGGGTTGACTAGGGGTTGACCCACCAACAAGGGGGTCGACCCATGGGTCGACCCACCCCAAGGGGGGTCGACCTCAAGGTCGACCCCACCGCAGATCCGAAAATTTGTTTTTGACGTGGACGATTCTAATGTTTTTAATTTAAATCTAAGGGACCTGGTTTCTTTGATGCACCTATAAATAAGTCTACAGAACTAACCCTAAACCTTATATTTCTTAGGCTACGCTGAAGCTCTGCTATTTCTCGTCCCTTAAAGACCTCTTCAGAAAATATAAATTATTAGTTAGGAAAATTTTAAACCAAGATCTGGAGGAAAGAGATAAACATTTATAAAAGATGTTCCGAATTATATGAAAAGTAAGGTAACTTTCTAGATTCGATCTATACAATTTTCCTCCTCTTTCATTTCCTTTCTATTTTAGCAAAAATAGTCAGTCCATGGTTGTTAGCTTCTGAATCCAATTAGGGGAAAACCATGGAAGATTAGATCTGGACTAGATCAAGGATTTGGAAAGCTTACGAGGTGAGTGGATTTAAGCTGTATCATTTTAGATAATGATATATTATCATTTAAAATATTCCCCATTATTATATGTGAATTTGCTAGAATAATTAAGAATTACTGTAATAACAAGTTGAGATGTTAATATGAATAATTCATATGTTGAATCAGTTAAAGTGTTGGAATGATTACATGTTGAAAAACAAACTTTTTAGAATATGGGTAAAGACTACTATTGATATAATTACATGATTCACTTATGGCATATTATTGAGTAAATGACATGTTAACCTGTTAGATTTGAACACTTACCCGATTAAATGTTTAGATGTCATAATTGAATTAAACACATGTTAAAAAGGGCATGCTCCATAATATAGTCATAATTTGTTGACATGCAAGTTAGATTACAGTAAAAAGGGTAACATGCCTAAAATTTACAGTAAATAAGAAGTTGTAACGCGCTTAGACACAAGGTTAGATTACACTTGTGGTAGAAGTCTGCCCGGAACCGCCCAGCATATCCAGCATCCACAAGTGGTAAATCTAATGTGAGGGGTCTAAGTGCATGAATAAATACGTAATAGTACTAAGACATGAGGTTAAGTCAACTAGTTGTAGAAGTATGCCCTGTCCCGCCTAATAAATCCAACATCCACAAGTGTAGGCTTAATGTGAGAGGTCTAGTGCATATATATAAATATATGTATATAGCAACATATGAATAAATGGAAATAATGGTAATTAAAAGTCTAACTCAGAAAATAAGAAAGGAAGGGATGTAATGGACAAAATTAGTGCATTGCGAAGGAAAAGTGTTGTATTTCCCTAAATGACCTATTTCTAAGAAGTGGTCGCAAGTAATCCACAGTGGACAAAGCAGGAAAAAGGAAATAAATTACTTGCCACCACGGATTTAGATGGGAATACTTTATGAAAATAAATAACTAATTCCTTCTATAAATAAAACTGATAAGGTGCATGAAGTGTTTTCCTTAATAGAATAAGGAACATATATTTCAGTGAATGAAGAATAATGGGTTACAACAGTAAATGGTTTAAACGGGGAATGATAATCACCTATTATAAATAAATTACATTAATGAGAATGTTGCATAATAGGTAGACTTGTCATCTAGGGACAAGTAAAGATTATAACTTAGGTTATAATAAGCTAGTAAGGAAATGGGATAACTGGTGAAATGAGATATGGGACACTTAATTGTAAATTAAGTAATCAGTAAATGGGCAAAACCTGAAACTAGTTGAGAAAAGCGGGAAATTTATGAAATATAAGAAGTTGTACTTAATTATAAATTAAGTAATCTGTAACTTGGAAGTTTGAAATTCGTTGATAAGAATACCATGTTTAGAATGCCCTTGGGACAAGAGGAAAATATAACATAGGTTATAATGAATGGGTAGAGGAACTTATTAATGGACCTTAGTTATAAGAACTAAGTTAATAAGTAAACAAGGATAAGTTGTAGTAACGGTGTAAAAGGGAATTATGATTAAATGAGAAAGAATGAGGAAAACTTATGAAACAATTTATATTTAATCATAAATAATGACTGACATGTTAAACAGAAGACATGGGAATTGGGATTTACTTAATTATGTATTAAGCAGAACATGTTATTGTAATGATGAAATCAAACAAGAATATGAAAGGGATTGTGGATTACAGACCTTGGACCACAATCTAGAGAATAACATGTTATGGGCTTATTAATAAACTTAAATGGGTTAAGTTATATAACTGAAATTCATAAGAAAAAGGAACTTGGTAGCTTGATTAATAATTCAATATGAATGGGAATAACCAAGTTAAATAGAAACCTGATGAGGTTAGGAAAGAGCGTAAAAGAATGTTTAGACATAGGGTCTAACAACATATTAAATTGAGGCGCTTCGACGAGTCCACACATTTGAGGGTGAATAACCCAACGGGGTAGATCATCATGGTGTTATAAGGCACGAAGGGAGCACACATTCATCTGATTATTTTGTCGGCTCCGAAGGACTGGAAGGGGAGGCACGCGACTTCCTGAGATACGTAAGTTGCTCCTAGTAGTCCTCTATGCAGTGACAAATGTTTAGGTTGTGCTCGTAGAGGATGGGTCTACGCGTAACTAACAGGTGGGTAGGCTTTGACTGCAAAAGTAGCTTTGCAGTCAGAATGCCGTGACGCGGCGACACCAGGGTGATTCGGCGGTCGCCTCAACTGGGAGGTGAAGGGTCACGACCAAAAAGGATAGCAGATCGTCGGATACCCATCATCGGCACCCAGTGGGATGCAAAATGAATAGAGCTAAAACCAATAAACGATTCACCTTTCACTACCGAGGTACGGTGGTTGAGGGAAGACGCCAACTGGATGTTTAGAATGTTTGTTAGGGCCAGTCGCTTAGCTCTTGTACTCTTTACTAGTTGAGATAGGGGCTGAGGTGGAGCCATAGCCACCATGAAAAACAGACCCGAGGGATATCTGTATTTTGAGACTCCTAAAGGCGGGCCTGTACATATATGGAAAAGCTCCCAACCGAGTTCTGTGTTTCTTGTATCGCCCTGCCACGGAACTCGGTGCACATTAGAGGACATGTAGTTAAAGCATCGAGCTACAATTGACGATATGTATGTGCGATAGTCTAGATAAATGCATTATGGGTGGTGTATCATAGACTTGAGGGCATTATTCCAGTATGAATTCTGATTCGATCGATAATGGCAGTCTGTACGCTTACGTAATGTAGTAATGGCAGACATATACAGAACGTAACATTGTTATGTAGAGATCCAAACGTCACTCTGGCATAGGATGAGGGACTGCATTCACTTCTGTGGCATTACGGTGGAGACCGTGCGAATGGGGTACCATGGGGTGCACTCAATATTGAGGGGTAGCTATGTATATATACTATATTAGGTTAATCCATTGGGAAGTAAATGGGTACTATGTGTGTGTAAGCCCTGAGTGTTGTTAACCCAAGTAACCTAATAAATAAGAAAATGTGATTGAACGGTATATGTAGGATTATCAAAAGTGTATAATTTAAATCAAGTCACCAGAACTTGTGTTCTGACACCCTCCTCATAATATACTCGCAAGTTAGATTTGTGGCAGAGACATGATAGCCTTGGATACTGGTTAGGCAGTATTATTAATACTGTAAGGCTATACTTTGATTATATTATATTTTATCCATTCCGCTGTGAGATATCTTCTAAGCTCTAACATATTTTATGTCTCTGTCTTTTCTGCAGGATACCAGAGCACAACAACTTGAGTTTCGATAGATTGGAATTTAAAAAAAAAATCTGTCTGTCAGAATTCGGGTTGTTACATTTGGTATCAGAGCTTAGATTTAGGATTCCTGTATAAATAGTGAGTGACGTATTTGTATTTTTAAAGATATAAAGATATAAATATATTATATATAGATACCTAGATCCATAGAGAAACCCACTAAATAGGAAGAGTATAATATGATAAGAAATGGGATGTTTGTTTTGTACACTAAAGGAATGAACACGGAAATCTGAGACCCTTCGGTAATTTAGGTGGAGATTGTACAATGTACTTTATATGGAAGGGAACTGAATCACATATGATTAGTATTTTGGGTTAATGGGCTTGAAAACCTTATGAATTGGAAAAGGTTGAAAAAGAGAAAAATGGATTAGGAATATATATAGTTGAGATAATTGAACTTAGGGAGTGTCTAGGAAAGCCTAAAAAAATTAGAAACCGCTATGAATCTAACCCCATTGTTAACTTTTAAGAACTTAAAATTATTAAAGTTTTGGGAAAATGGTTTATGGTGTTTTCAAGTTTTAATCTTAAAAGTTATAGTTTTAAATATGTAAAGTATACATATTGAGTTTTAAAGTAAAATGGGGTATAATAGTGATTTCTTGAGAAAACCTTGTCTAAAGTAAAATTCTCTCAGTAAAAGGCGCATATTATAAAGCATGTATAGCTCGCTAGTTTTCTTGTTATATTTCATGCAAGAATTTTTAATAAAGAAAGTGTTGAAATCTCTATTCCTTAACAATCATTTTTGATAAATTGTTTTAAAAGAGAAAATTTTGTTGGGTGGACAAAATAAGTTTTAGAAATTAAGAATAGAGTAGATGGTTGCACCTTGTAGTATGAGACTGAATTGACCTTATATAGATAAGACAAGTGGTAAACCCGATTGAGAAAACAGTTGTCCGTATCTACTCCACTTTTGTGATTTGAAAAAAAATGATTTGCATTTTTTTCTTAAAATGACATGTTTCATGGTTTGGCAAAAGTAAGTTTCCATGAGGAAAATAAAGTTATGACACTTTAAAATTTTTGGAAGAAAATTTAAATGAAAAAGGCCAAACCGTGTTTTAAAAAGTATGGAGTAGGTAAGGATTAGTGCCTAGGAAAAACGGGAAAAGTTTTGAGGCTATAAAGTAAATAACGAGAATTATCTTGGAATAATAGTGAGTTCCTATAAAATGCGTAAGATTGAAAAGCCTAGGGTGTTGCTTGAAATAATTGTTGGTACACAACTAGGACTAGTGGTTACTACTAGATAGTAAAAAGGGCAAGTAAGTGTTTAGATCCTGTTGCTAATTTTCATGTTAAGGGTAAAACCTGTTACCACATTTCTGTTGGGATCGTTCCATTATTTTTGATCTTATTGGGTAGTTAGGGTAACACCTAAATCTGTCATGGATCCCATTGTCTGGACTTTTCTGTCTCTTGTTTTAGTAGCTTTGTAGGGTATCTGTTGTCCTGTTTTAGTTGAAAGACTAGAAGCTTATTTAAATTTAAATTAAGATCAGATGATTAAATAAGCTAATAAAAGAGAAATGGAAACTAAAAAGGAAACAACAAATTCAGTAAAGTAACAAACATGATAAGTTATGAGAAAAGATGGATAAAGATAAAAATTTCCAAGATAAGATGAAAAGAGAATCAGTAACAAAGAAAATTTTCTTATGTGGGCTGTGCTTGCATAAGAAAATAGGAATCTTTATAGAATAGTTACATCAAATCCAAGTACGGCTGGAGAAAGGATGAAAAAGAAAAACGAAAGATGTGAAATTTTCCGTTTTCCACCTTTTTGTAACATAAGAAATCGAATTTAGATAATTAGATTTTTCTGAAATTCAAAAAATAATGTTGGTTGGTAGGATTTTGGATGCAACAATTGCATGAACTGCGCTCTTATTCAGTAAGAGTGTAGGAAAATTTGGATGAAAAAGTATTTTGATTTTCAAAATATTGCATTAATATAGAACTTGCCAATATATTTAGGATGTGAGCATCATGTTTTAAAAGAATTTTTGAAATTTTTTTGCATACGTACAGGTTATACCGCATAGGCATACATGTATTATTATGTTGTATTTCACTTTGCACAAGTGCATTATGGTTGCAAAAATTGGATGCGCACATGATGGATGGATATTATGCGAGTGGTTATTTGATTTTTACCCTTATCAAATTTCGGGGACGAAATTTCCTAAGGGTGAGAGAATGTAACACCCTGCATTTTTAAGGTAATAAAACAAGAATAACTTAATTAATTATTCAGATTTAAGTAAAACAGACTGCACCATTGCGTCCTTCTCGGAATTCTGGTCAAGATAGAGATGTGGTTTGCATAAAACGGACACCGTACGAAGAAGTTATGAGCATTAGAAGTTTGTATAAATATAAGGAACTTATATGTATATATATTAAATAAATATATCCAGAAAATTCGAAAATCAGTTCAAAAATCAAAATTTCACGAGCGGGAAATCTGGAGAGAAAATAAACCGTTGGGGGTTGACCTACCAACAGGGGGGTCGACCCCACCGCAGATCTGAAAATATGTTTTTGACGTGGACGATTCTAATGTTTTTAATTTAAATCTAAGGGACTTGGTTTCTCTAATACACCTATAAATAAGTCTACAGATGTAAAGATAAGGAATTTCGCTTGATCCAAATCGATCGCTAAACCGACCAAGACCGTTCGAAACCCCTGATTGTTTTGAGAACACGACAAATTGGAACGCAAACAGAAGAACATTTCATTGCTTATTACAACAATTCCATCAGAATACACGAATATACAGAGTACGAATAAATAATATACATCATAAAATATCAGAGATTACAATACATTACATAGCAGCGGAAAAATAATACAATATACAACTGAAAGTAATACACGGATACAAAGCTTTCCGAGTATCGTTCCAGCTGTAAACCATGATCCTATGAATATAAATCTACAAAAACAAAACTACTAGCTGCCCGTGTTAAAATAAGGGCACCCAGGGTTTAGTTAAAACAATAAACTCTAGGTCAGTCATGTGACTGGTGTGAGAACTAAAACAGTTATTAATCTTTATTTTAAAGTTAGGTAAGTCAAGGGACCACGCCGTATAACACGGAACGGGTTTTCTCCCAAGAACACCAGTGCATAAAACAACAGTGCAATGCTAAATAAAGAACAATGAAGCTATTATAAGACCCAGGTCCTATCACACAATGCAACACAAGCTGGAGGATAGGGTTTTACCTTATAATAGCCAAAGAATGCTTGATACGCTAAATTTCATCTTTTATTATTACTATAATGTATGGTGTCAAAACAATTTCGATCATAAGTATCAATCATAGACGGCATGGGTACCATATATCATGTCGCCAATACTAGGCTCTACAATCAAAACCACAAATGTCACGTATTGGATGTTGGATTTCCATCTATGAACCAAGGCAAGGGATCATCCTTACCGAATTCGAGACGCTCTAGCCCGCCCATCAGGTCAGAGCTCGAGTGACCTTTGGATCGTCAGGGTCGGTCCACTGATGTGGATTAAAATGCCTGAACACTGCGTTTCCCACCCTATGGGGGTGTCAATGAGTCCAATGACTCCATCGGCTCCACATAGTCACCGGTATATCCGAGGCGCCTCGCAATCCAACAACTAAGAGTTCCAACTCGTATCTTGGGTACAGAAGTCAAAAAGCTATGTAACCGTAAAGTCAAGCTAGTTAAAGTTCAATGGAGTGACGCTGAGGAAGACGCAACTTGGGAAACTGAGAGGAAAATACGCGCGACCTACCGTTTTCTCTTTGAGGGTGCCTCCTTGATCTCTTTTTCCATAATTTTATTCATGCTTATATCTATCTTTTAAGTATATCTCCTCGGTCCTATTCTTTATCCTTAGGTAGAAACCGATGGATGTAAACATGTATTTGAAGCATGTTATGATTGATGGTTGCGAGTGGTTGCAAGTGGTTGCTAGTGGTTGCAAGTGGTTGCTAGACACTAAATCGGCTCAATCACTTTCATATTGCATATAAATGTGTGTGCATATTTAAATCAATGGATGTATAATGGTTGCGTTATCATATGGATGCTGCATTCTGATGAATGGTTGTACACATAGTAGAAGTAATATGTATCATTAGGATTCTTTTGCGTGCATAATGGACGCATGGCACTATCATGATTTGCATTAAGGAGGTCAACTGAATCAGTGGACCGCCTGACTGTAGCACCCCATGGCCATTAATGTCACTCACAAAGGGAATGCATTAATGTCATGAAGCGTTATAGTAGTATAGAACAGATAAATTACAAGAATAAATAAATAAAACACAGCGGAAGATAAAACTTATTTCATAGCATCATAACTTCAAAACAAGCTTACATAAGTAGTCTCCAAAAACCATTACAACAGGATCAATTTTCTTTTCCAAAAACTTCAAAGTACATAAAGAAGCAAATACTTAAATAACATAAATGCATAAATCCCACTGAGCATAAGCAAAGCCATAAATATGAGAGAGTCCAAAGTGATACATCTACTCTTTTCAAGCAACTGAAAGAAATCGGCACTAAGTTGTAGTATTCCCTCCTTGCAAACCTGAGGGGGGGAAAGGAAAGAGGTGGAAACAAAACGGGTCAGACATAAAGTCTGGCGAGTCCAGTAATTTTAACAAATAATAGGTAAGGTAAATGATCAAGACATAAATAGGCATCATGATATGGCTATAACATAGATAAGGTAGATAAAAGGGATGGATAAGATGATTTCGTTCCTAAGTACTAAGACAATCCTACACCCTGGTTAAGCGAACAACCCTCCACGTACTAACCCCGAAGACCGAAGTCAACATCAGACTAGCACCCAAAGGACTATCCAACTCAACCAACATGTATTTTGTTACACAACGCTTTTTCTAAGTTACACCACATTACTTAATTACACCGCACATCTACTAGTCTCTATTTACTAAAGGTTGATCCCTTCCCACTAACTGTACCCACATGACAAACTTGGTAGTTACTTGTACCTAGCTGCTATCGTAGGTGTCGGCTTGCTCCTACCACCACTAATGTACCCTTACCCTACCCATTCGATCGGCTCCCTAAACCCCGTAGGCACCTGTGTTGGCCCCACAGTGGGGTGTATCACTCCCCAAAGTGGCAACCCCGATACCAATATAAAATGCACAGCCATACCTACACGATGCAACAACGTCTTACCTACCAGCCCGGACCCATGCACGCACGTGAACCAGTTGGACTCGCGTTGCCACCGCTATTCATATTTTGACCTCTTACATTCAAGTCCAGTAAGCGTGCCCCAACCTCGGCCTAGTACCGGGCCCAATTATATACTCAAACGTGTTACTGGTTGAAACGGGTCCCCCATCCGACACAAGCCTCCTACCTATGCTTGGTCCCCACTAGGTTTTTCTCCCACTTAACCATTTTAATTTAAATGTCCATGTCTTACACATGTTATGGTTAAGTCTGTACTTACATGTCATAATTGACATGTCTTATCTTATATCGGTTAAGTCCATATTTACATGTCATAATTTACATGTCACCCCACTTAACCCTCTAACCGTACCCATGTCTTATTATGGTTAGTATTCCTTAATTCATTCCTTATGACGAACAGTGCATGACCTCCCACATTAGACCGAACGCTTTGTGGTCGCTGGATTTGCCGGGCAGTCTTACGCCACAAGCTGGGTCTAACCTCGTGTCATTAACCGTTGCGCCTACAACTCATTCATTTGACCTCTCACATTAGACGTCCAATTGTGGCAGCTGGATTTGTCGGGCGGTTCCGGGCTGTCTTACGCCACAATTGCGCCTAACCTCGTGTCAAGGGTTTATTAATAATCGTATTTCACCAATACCCAATTTTCATGTCATGTATATCCAATTAAACATATAATCATGTTTATAATATTGCCTATTCCAAATTGTCACTGATTACATTTTAATTAACCTTAATTACAAATTTACAATTATAGGCAATTTCATCAATTCCATGTAATTCATACCCAAATATACCAATTTCACATATTATCCAATTATCCAAAATATACAATAATATCCAATTTTCCATATTTCACATATTCCCTTCGTTCCCACGTATTTGCATTCATGTGTATTTTTAACATAGGCTCGAAAGTAGCCTAGATCCAAAAAAAAGGAATAGGGATAAGAAGAGAGAATCAAATCACAGAAAATTGGAATTAAAACAACATCATGAAATAAAGGGGCATGTAAACTGGCATAGAGGCATAATGACAGATTCAACATGAATAAACTGATAAAGGTATGAACTTTACATAGAAACATAGGCATATGATGACATGAATCAAAAAGATGAAGACTTGGATGAGATTTAAATTACATACATACAATGAATCCTCTTTAAAACTTCATCACGTTACTTTAATCCCAGTATATTGTGAAAATCACTGTACTCACCTTTCCTGGTTAAAGAATAGAATTATGCACTGAAATTGGTGTTAAAACGTTGCAGTGTTGCTGATTTATCTTCTTGAATTATTGTAGAAGCTCTAATCTTTAATTTGAGTTGAAGCTGAACACTTGAGATTTGATTTAGAGGCGGCGGCTAGGGTTTAATAGAGAATTTGATAGCATAATGGTGTCATAGATAATATTTATGAATTAGGGTTAGGTCTTAGGGTGTATATATAGGTGTAGGAAGTTATTTAGGCCTTAGGATTAACCCTAGAATTGATCTGGACCACTCAGAAGCCATATCAGCCCTTAGGGCGAATCGGGCCATGGGTTGTCAGCTAAACACTCTGGATTGACCTCTTGTCGATCTAGCGGGGCTTGGGTCGACTCCAAAAATGGTGTGGTTCGGCTATTCCCCCTCCCGATTCGCTGTTTTGAACTTTTTTTGATTATTTATTTATTTAATTTTTATATATATCTATATATATTTCTCTCATATGCATACAAACTTCATGGCTTAATAACTTCTTCATAATTAACCATTTTCACACTAAACCACTTTTTGAACCGCGTTCACACTAAGCCACTTTTTAGCCATTCCCCTAAAACAAAAATATGGTGCTGGCGGGGATCGAACTCTGTATCTCTTGTATGCAAGTCACATGTTCTAACCAAATGAGCTACTAAGTCTTTTGCTTACAAACCTTAGAATAATGCTAAACATCATTCTTTTCTCATTCCTCTTTTTCAAATAAATTATTCTTTAATTAATATTCTCAGAAAATACGGGGTGTTACATTCTCCGCTACTTAAAGGATTTCATCCTCGAAATCTCTAAGTCAAGAAGAACATATCCTACCATCCAATCATCCATCTACTCAACCGTCAACCACTAGCAACCATGGTCCTTAAAAGATTTCTAATACTGTTCATGTACATATGCATAGTGTGTATATGTCCGTATACTAATGCAAAATCAGGCGGTCCACTGATTCAGTCAACCTCCTTAATGCAAATAATGATAGTGCCATGTATCCATCATGTATGCAAAGAACCCAATACATATAATTACTACATGTGTGCACAACCATTCATTGAAATGCAACATCCATATGATACACACATTCAACGTACATTCATTTTACTAAATACATCCATTTATATGCAATATGCAATATGAAAGTGACTGAGCCGATCTAGTGCCTAAAGTGTGTGTATATGCATCCACGAGCAACCACTAGCAAACACTTGAATCCACATGCATCCACCATACATAACATATCTCAAACACGTGTTTCAAACATAGGACTACCCTGTCTAAAGGTCAAAGATACTAGTGAGAGGACATACTAAAGATAGAACAAGTACAAGCTAAGCGATAAAGGAGAAATTAAAAGACATACACTCGAAAAGAAAAGGGTACAATGAACGCATCTTCTCTTCCGTCTCCCAAGTAGCATCGCTCTCATCATCTCCTCATTGCACTTTGACTAGCTTGACCTCTCGATTCCTCAACTTCTTAATCTTCGACCCAAGAATGCATGTAGGAGCTTGTCGAATCGTCGCATCACGCTCTATTTCCACCTCTCTAAGCAAGCTCTTCCAAAACTCGCTAGTAAAGATAGGATCGCGATCGCTCACTATGCTAGAAGGAACATTGTGCAAACGAACTATCTCTCGAATGTATACAGAGGCTAACCATGGAGCAGTCCTCTTACTCTTCACGGGAACGAAATGGGTGCTCTTAGTAAGTCTGTCTACCACGACCCAAATCCCCGTATTGCCCACCCTCGATCTTGGTAACCCATTAACAAAGTCCATCGAGACACTCTCCCACTTCCATTGTGGGACCTCCAATGGATGAACCAACCCACCGGGCTTCTTTTGCTCTGCTTTTACTTGTTGGCGCACCAAGCATCTAGCGACAAACTCGGCCACATCCCTCTTCATACTGGCCCAAAAGTAAACTCGTCTCATGTCCATGTACATCTTGTCCCCGCCGGGATGAATGGTCATCTTCGAACGATGTGCATCATCAAGAATGGTCTTCCTCAAGTTCTCGTCTCGTGGTACAAAAAGTCTACCATCCCTACGTAACCAACCCTTATCATCTAAGGTATACCTACTAAGATGGCTCGATGACTCCCCCCTTATGAGCTTCTCTACTAACTCAACCAACTGTGGGTCATCCCGCTGTGCCTCACCAATCCGTCCCAAAAGCGTAGGTCTGACCTCTAAGGATGCTAGCAAAACAGGTGCAAATTCAATGGAAGGTCTAAAGTCAAACGTAGAGATAAACTCTAAGCTCCGCCGCTCAACAAACAACGGACTCAAGGACAACCTTATCCTACTTAAGGCGTCAGCCACCACGTTACCCTTGGCAGGGGTATATGCTATCTCGAAATCGTAGGACGCTAAGAATTCCATCCACCTTTGCTGCATTAAGTTCAAGTCCTTCTGAGAGAACAAGTATTTTAGCGATTTGTGGTCTGTAAACAATTCGAATTTCTCGCTAAGAAGATAATGGCGCCAAGACTTAAGCACAAAAACAATAGCGGCCAACTCTAGGTCATGTGTAGGGTAATTTTTCTCATGCACTCTCAACTGCCTTCCTCCATAGGCTATTACCCTCCCCTCTTGCATTAAGACTGCGCCTGGTCTTGTCCCACAAGCATCGATATAAACAGTAAATGACTTACTCCCATTTGGCAACATTAAGACTGGGGCTGTGGTCAAAGCTCTTTTTAAACGTTGGAACGCATCATCACAATCTACGTCCCACGTGAAAACTAGGTTCTTCTTCGTCAAGCTTGTTAATGGGACTGATATCTTTGCGAAGTCCTTGATAAACTTCCTATAGTAGCCAACCAACCCCAAGAAAATCCTCACCTCGGTAGCATTTTTAGGGACGTTCCAATCTTGGATGGCCACCACCTTCGCGGGATCCACAACTATCCCTTCTTTGGAAACCACGTGCCCTAAGAATCGCACTTCCTTCCTCCAAAAGTGACATTTAGAAAATTTAGCTTTAAGGTTATGCGCTCGAAGGATCCCCAACACTTCCCTAAGATGTAGGGCATGTTCTTCCTCGTTCTTAGAAAAGATCAAGATGTCATCCATCAAGACCACCATAAATTTATTAAGGTACTCCCTAAACACCCTACTCATCAAGTCAACAAAGTATGCGGGGGCGTTTGTCAAACCGAAGGGCATCACAAGCCACTCATAGAAACCATCCGGAGTCCTAAAGGCAGTCTTGTCTATGCTATCCTCAGCCACTCTCAACAGATGGAAACCAGTGGCTAAGTCCAGCTGCGAAAACACTGAGGCGCAAACTAAATGATCGAAGAGATCGTCAATCCTCGACAGTTGGTGCCTATTCTTCTTTGTAAGCTTATTAAGTTCTCTATAATCCACACAAAGTCTAAGGGACCCATCCGCCTTCGTGGCAAATACTACTGGAGCACCCCACTCCGATATACTACGTCTTATGAACCCCTTCTCAAGCAACTCCCCTACTTGCTTATTGAGTCCCCTTCTCTCACGGGGAGGCATGTGGCGTACTGGCAGAGATACGGGTTTTGCATTGTCTACAAGATAAATACGAAAGTCTATCTCACGTTTTGGGGTAGACCCCTCACCTCATCGAAGACATCAACATATTCACGGACTATACTAACAGAATGTAAATCATCATTGGATGCGTCAAGTGACTCAAGATAACTAAGCATCACCGATCCTCTAGGGTCACAAGAAATATCAAGGGTCTTTCCACTACGAGTCAACAATTTTACTACCCTTCGTTCACAATCTAGGATGGAACCATGTCTGGCTAGCCAATCCATCCCTAGAATCAACCCATAGCCCATGAAACCAAGCACAAAAGCATTACATTCAAAACCAACGCCTAAGATAGACAATCTCAAATCCCTACAAACCATGGATAAATGAGCCGACCCACCAATAAGATTTGAGACTATAATGGGATCCACAACGAGATTAGTATTTAAGTGCAGTGTTTCAACTAATGATGTAGAGATAAACGAATGTGATGCGCTAGAATCGAATAAAGTACGAACATGATGATCAAACAAGAAAATAAAACTTTCGACATAAATTTTTCTACCTTCTTCCTGCCCCGGAGCCGTGAGAGCATGAACCTGCCCTCCCTTGCGCTTGCTTCTTAGGACAGTCCTTGACAGCATGGCCTGGATCACCACAATGATAACAAGCGAACTTCTTCTTCTTCCTACAGTCTTTCTTCAAATGGCCGGGTATCCCACAGTTGTGACACTTCCTCTTTTCTTTACCACCTCTCTTTTGTTGTTGGGCTTTCTTTGGATCCTCCTTCTTATCTTGCAGCCTAAAAGTACTTACACCCTTCTCTTCTTCATGCATGTATGCCATATCAACAAGCTTTTCATACGTAGCCCCCATTGGAATGTGGGACATAGCCAAACTGTGAAGCGGTTCATTTAGGCTCTTTGCAAACCTCAAGGCCTTCTTGTGAGGCGTATTCACCAACTCTAGCCCAAATCTCGCCAACTTATTAAATTCGGTCACATACTCCTTCACGGTTAAGTTTTTCTGCTTTAATGTCAAGAACCTCTCCATGTACATACTCTCCTCAGCTTGAGAAAGGAATTTCAACTCAAACCTTCCCCTAAAATCTGCCCATGTCTCTACAGCACGCTCTCCATTAGTAACCTCCCACCAAAACGAAGCTTCGTCCTTCATCAACCAAGCAGCCAATTGGACCTTCTTACAACCGTCCAAATCGAAAATGCCAAACAGATCCTCCACTTCTTTCAACCAATTTCTAGCTTCAACGAACGTTTTAGACCCACTAAAAGGTTTTCCACCCATCGAACGAAAGTCTTTACATATCTTGGAGAAAGCATCTCCACGCGGAGGAATGACTGGAGCTGGGGGAGGAGGTGGAGGAACATCGGCCGGACCCGTGGCAGCAGCACTAGCCTCGAGATATTGACGAAACCAACCAGGTACATGAACACCCTCTGGCATCTCAGATGCTCCAGACATGCTGAAAAGAAAAGAAAAGAAAGAGTTTCAAAACAAGGGAAGCGAAAAAGAGATGTATGGCTTGCGGGGATTATGCTCTTTAAAGTAAACTTTCCTTGAAAATAGCTTCTTTAAAACAAGTTTTTGAAAATACTTTCTATGAAAATAATACTTTTGAAAACACTTTTCAATACTTTTTTATCTGTTCTTGCAACCATAGCTCTGATACCACGTGTAACACCCCATGGCCATTAATGTCACTCACAAAGGGAATGCATTAATGTCATGAAGCGTTATAGTAGTATAGAACAGATAAATTACAAGAATAAATAAATGAAACACAGCTGAAGATAAAACTTATTTCATAGCATCATAACTTCAAAACAAGCTTACATAAGTAGTCTCCAAAAACCACTACAACAGGATCAATTGTCTTTTCCAAAATCTTCAAAATACATAAAGAAGCAAATACTTAAATAACATAAATGCATAAATCCCAACTGAGCATAAGCAAAGCCATAAAGATGAGAGAGTCCAAAGCGATACATCTACTCTTTTCAAGCAACTGAAAGAAATCGGCACTAAGCTGTAGTATTCCCTCCTTGCAAACCTGAGGGGGGGGGAGGAAAGAAAAGAGGTGGAAACAAAACGTGTCAGACATAAAGTCTGGCGAGTCCAGTAATTTTAACAAATAATAGGTAAGGTAAATGATCAAGACATAAATAGGCATCATGATATGGCTGTAACATAGATAAGGTAGATAAAAAGGTTGGACAAGATGATTCCATTCCTAAGTGCTAAGACAATCCTACACCCTGGTTAAGCGAACAACCTCCAAGTACTAACCCCAAAGACCGAAGTCAACATCAGACTAGCACCCAAAGGACTATCCAACTCAACCAACATGTATTTCGTTACGCCGCACTTTTGCTAAGTTACACCACATTACTTAATTACACCGCACATCTACTAGTCTCTATTTACTAAAGGTTGATCCCTTCCCACTAACTGTACCCACATGACAAACTTGGTAGTTACTTGTACGTAGCTGCTATCGTAGGTGTCGGCTTGCTCCTACCACCACTAAGGTACCCTTACCCTACCCATTCGATCGGCTCCCAAAACCCCGTAGGCACCCGTGCTGGCCCCACAGTGGGGTGTATCACTCCCAAAGTGGCAACCCCGATACCAACATAAAATGCACGGCCATACCTACACGATGCAACAACGTCTTACATACCAGCCCGGACCCATGCACGCACATGAACCCGTTGGACTCGCGTTGCCACCGCTATTCACGTTTTGACCTCTTACATTCAGGTCCAGTAAGCGTGCCCCAACCCCGGCCTAGTACCGGGCCTAATTAGATACTCAAACGGGTTACTGGTTGAAACGGGTCCCCCATACGACACAAGCCTCCCGCCTATGCTTGGTCCCCACTAGGTTTTTCTCCCACTTAACCATTTTAATTTAAATGTCCATGTCTTACAAATGCTATGGTTAAGTCCATACTTACATGTCATAATTTACATGTCTTATCTTATACCGGTTAAGTCCATATTTACATGTCATAATTTACATGTCACCCTACTTAACCCTCTGACCATACCCATGTCTTATTATGGTTAGTATTCCTTAATTCATTCCTTATGACGAATGGTGCATGACCTCCCGCATTAGACCGAACGCTTTGTGGTCGCTGGATTTGTCGGGCGGTTCCGGGCAGTCTTACGCCACAAACCGGGTCTAACCTCGTGTCATTAACCGTTGCGCCTACAATTCATTCCTTTGACCTCTCACATTAGATGTCCAATTGTGGCAGATGGATTTGCAGGGCGGTTCCGGGCAGTCTTACGCCACAATTGCGCCTAACCTTGTGTCAAAGGTTTATTAATAATCGTATTTCACCCATACCCAATTTTCATGTCATGTATATCCAATTAAACATATAATCATGTTTGTAATATTGCCTATTCCAAATTGTCACTAATTACATATTAATTAGCCTCAATTACAAATTTACAATTATAGGCAATTTCATCAATTCCATGTAATTCATACCCAAATATGCCAATTTCACATATTATCCAATTATCCAAAATATCCAATAATATCCAATTTTCTGTATTTCACATATTCCAATCGTTCCCACGTATTTGCATTCGTGCGTATTTTTAACATAGGCTCGAAGGTAGCATAGATCCAAAAAATAGAATAGGGATAAGAAGAGAGAATCAAATCACAGAAAATTGGAATTAACACAACATCATGAAATAAAGGGGCATGTAAACTGGCATAGAGGTATAATGACAGATTCAACATGAATAAACTGATAAAGGTATGAATTTTACATAGAAACATAGGCATATGATGACATGAATCAAAAAGGTGAAGACTTGGATGAGATTTAAATTACATACATATATATATATATATGAATCCTCTTTACAACTTCATCATGTTACTTTTAATCCCAGTATATTGTGAAAATCACCATACTCACCTTTCGTGGTTAAAGAATAGAATTATGCACTGAAATTGGTGTAGAAACGTTGTGGTGTTGCTTATTTATCTTCTTGAATTGTTGTAGAAGCTCTAATCTTTAATTTGAGTTGAAGTTGAACACTTGAGATTTGATTTAGAGGCGGCGGCTAGGGTTTAAGAGAGAATTTGACAGCATAATGGTGTCATAGATAATATTTATGAATTAGGGTTAGGTCTTAGGGTGTATATATAGGTGTAGGAAGTTATTTAGGCCTTAGGATTAACCCTAGAAATGATTTGGACCACTCAGATGCCAAATCAGCCCTTAGGGCGAATCGAGCCACGGGTTGGCAGCCAAACACCCTGGATTGACCTCTAGTCGACCCAGCAGGCTTGGGTCGACTCCAAAAATGGTGCGGTTCGGCTATTCCCCCTCCCGATTCGCTGTTTTGAACTTTTTTTGAATATTTATTTATTTAATTTTTATATATACCTATATATATATTTCTCTCATATGCATACAAACTTCATGGCTTAATAACTTCTTCATAATTAACCATTTTCACACTAAACCACTTTTTGAACTGCGTTCACACTAAGCCACTTTTTAGCCATTCCCCTAAAACAAAAATATGGCGTTGGCAGGGATCGAACTCTGTACCTCTTGTATGCAAGTCACATGTTCTAACCAAATGAGCTACTAAGTCTTTTGCTTACAAACCTTAGAACAATGCTAAACATCATTCTTTTCTCATTCCTCTTTTTCAAATAAATTATTCTTTAATTAATATTCTCAGAAAATATGGGGTGTTACACTGATTTTGCATTAGATAAGGAACATATACACACACTTTTTGCATATGTTCATACGGCATTAGAAATATTGTAAGGACAATGGACGCCTGTGTTTGATGGTTGAGTAGATGGATTATTGGATGTTAGGATATACATTCTCCTTAACTTGGAGATTTCGGGGGCGAAATCCTTTAAGGAGGGGAGAATGTAACACCTTGAATTTTCTTGAATATTAAAATTAACAATCCTAAGAATACTTAATTATTAAATTGATAATTAAGGGAAATGGGTTACTCCATTGCGTTCATCTCGAAATTCTGCTTGGAAAAGAGTCCAAGTTTCTGTAAATCGGACTTCATATGAGGAAGTTATGGCCCTCGGAAATTTCAGCAATTTTATATAAATTAAAACAGTTCAGAATAAAAATTCGAAATTCAAAATTCAAACAGGGGAGCGGGATAGGCGGGAATTGTCCTGCCCAAGGCCAGGTCGACCAGGGGGTCGACCTGGGGGTCGACCTACCCTATACAGGTCGACCAGGGGGTCGACCTGGGGGTCGACCTACCCCCTCGGGCAGATCTGAAATGTGGCGATTTCTGACTCTTTGCTGAGTCATTAGGGCTGATGTGGCTGTTCTAGATAACTCTATCTATACTGGATGGTTGGGATTGGTCCTATGATAATCTAACGACTTCGGTTGATTCAAACTTCTATAAAAGAGTGCCTAGACTCAAACCCTAAACCTAAACTAAATTAGTCTCTTGGCCACCATGCTGCTGCTAGGATAGTTCTTCTTCCTAAAGCTTAGGGATTAGCAAGTCAGAATTCTAATTCAAAAGACGAACGAATCATTCTCTTCTCTAACTTGTCTCAGTGAGTACAATATCTTTCACAAAATAATTAATAAATTAATTGTGATAAGTTATAAAATGTGGATTATGAGAACATGACTGTTGAATCATGTGATGTTATTGTCTGTTGGTGAACATATGACCGTTTTGTTATCTTATGTTGGTAGATCTAATTCACTTGTCCAATTATAAATGTTTAACTTGATTTATTTTATGCTAGTTCGTATGTGAATCTTATGCAAGTTTGGGATGTTAAATCATATGCTAGTTTGTATGTGAAACTTACACAAGTCTGTGTTTACATATGCTAGTTCGTATGTGAATCTTATGCAAGTTTGGGATGTTAAATCATATGCTAGTTTGTATGTGAATCTTATGCAAGTCTATCTGCGGATTATACACAAGTTTATACGTGAATCAAGTATATACATATGCTATTATATATGCAAAAACATGTGATAAATTCATATGCAAAGTTGTAGGAATCCATATGCAAGTTTAGGTGAGAACTATATTCACATTTTTTAGGTGAAAATTATATTCACATATGCAAGTTTAGGTGAGACCCATAATTCATATATGCAAGTTCACAATTTCATGTTTAGATCTATATTTAGATCATGGTAGTTTATGCAAATATATGATTCTATATGACCAATGTCTATGCAAATTATTGGTTAAGCAAATTTATGTTATAATTCCTATTTGCAAGTTAGATCTATTTTTATGTGTTATGCAAGTTGTGATGTTTCTTTTTTGTAAGTTAGACTATTTGCGAGTCTAGTATATTTCATATCTGTACGTACGAATAGCGTGGGGACAATGGGAAAATATTAATTATGTAAATTGTGAATTGGCATAAAATGGCTTTAAAAGCATATAATTAAATTGAGACATAATTGCTATAATTTTTATACCTAAAAAGTATGGACATAATTTAGGTGACAATTATGGACACAATTTATCTAGAAATTATTGACAATTTGAATAGGGATAATTAATTCATATTGAGGTGAAATAATTTATAATAATAAACGCCTAAGACATGAGGTTAGACTCGTTTGTGGTGTAAGACTGCCCGGACCCGCCCGGCAAATCCAGCAACCACAAACGGTAGTCTAATGTGAGAGGTCAAAGGCGTAAATTAAATGCGTAACAATTGTAAAGCCACGAGGTTAGACTCGTTTGCGGTATAAGACTGCCCGGACCCGCCCGACAAATCCAGCAACCGCAAACGGTAGTCTAATGTGAGAGATCTTACAAGGTTACGGTTATAATGAATTAAGTAACACTTAACCAAGTTAAACATGTGGTGGGACATGAGGGTTGAGTGGGTGACATGGGTGACATGTGAAATACGATTAGAAACACTTAACCAAATTGAAACATGTAAGAAGACATGAATAAGAAGGGGTTAAGTGGAAAGTTCTAGTGGGACCAAGCATAGGTGGAAAACTTGTGTCAAGCACGGGGGACCCTTTTCAAATCAGTAACCCATTAAGTATCTTTGTGAGCTCGGGTTAGATCGAGGACGGGACACGCTTACTGGGTTTGATCGTAAGAGGTCAAAACGGATTAACGGTGGAAATGCAAGTCCAACGGGGTCATGTGCGTGCATGGGCGCGGGCTGGTAGGTAAGACATTATTGCATCGTGTAGATATAAGCCGTGCATTTTTAAGTGGTATCGGGTTGCCACTTTGGGGAGTGATACACCCCACTGTGGGGCCATCATGGGTATCTACGAGTTAGAGAGCCGATCGCATGGGGGTAGTGGGTACAACTAGTGGAGATAGGGGCAGGCGACACCTATGGAGACAGCTAGGGGTACATGAAACTACCATTATGATTATTATGTTCAGTGGGCAGGATCAACTTTTAGGGTGACTAGTAGTGGTGCAGTATAGTAATTATCCTATAGTGATTAGGAGCGAGATTAACGCCAGAATATTCCTCTTGTTTGTTTTGTCTTGCCCACTTGTTTCACAGTCATTCCTTGTTTTACCAGTTTATGCCTTATCCTAATTACTTTAATAATTATATTGTTAAAGTTATTGGACTAGCCAGACTTTATGTCTGACCCCCTTTGTTTTTGCCTCTTTTCTTCCTTCCCCCCCCCCCCCCCCCCCCGCGGGTTCTCAGGGTGGGACTAGTGCTAGAGGAGCTTGATTTGGACCTTTCACTCTCTTTGGAAGTGCTTGGATTGCTGAAAGTAAAGTTCAGCTCATCTCTTTTATAGCTACTTATGTTGGGGTTATGCTTTTTACTTTATGTACTCAGAAAACAATTTGTCAAGATGGATATGAAGTGTACTTGGTTTTACTGTTGGTTTATGATGTTGTGTAATCAAACTATTTCTCCGCTGCAATAAAAGTTGTTTTAAAATTTTCAAATATCACTACATGTATCTGTCTTATTACATTCTGTTCTATACATCAATAATACTCCATGAAAGTTAATGCATTCCCTTTTGAGATTGACATTAATGGACATCAGGTGTTACACCAAGAATCTCACTTCCCTCCTTCAAAAGTGACACTTAGAAAATTTTGCTTTCAATTGGTGTTTCCTCAACACCTCCATCACTGTCCTTAAATGTCCATGTGTTCTTCCTCTATCCTTGAGTAAACAAAGATATCGTCCACGAACACAAAAACAAAATTATTCAATTGATCCCTGAATACCCCATTCATAAGATCCACAAAATATGCTGGTGCATTGGTCAACCCGATTGGCATGACCAACCACTCATAAAATCCCAACGGCGTCCGAAATGCCGTTTTAGGTACACTCTCAGCTGGTACTCGGAGCTGATGAAAACCTGTCGCGAGATCTAACTGGGAGAACACTCTTGCTCCACTCAACTGATCAAACAAATCATCTATCCGCGGAAGGTGATACTTATTCTTCCTTGTCACCTTGTTTAACTCGCGGTAGTCTACACATAAGCGAAGGGAACCATTGGCCTTAGTGGCAAATACAACTGGTGCTCCCTACTCAGAAACACTTCTTCAGATAAATCCCTTCTTCAAAAGAACGCCAACTTGCACTTCGAGCTCTCGCTGCTCCCTTGGCGCCATACGACGAAGAGGCATCATTATAGGTCTGACATATTTCATTAAATCAATGTGAAACTCGATCTCTCGGTGTGGAGGAAGTCCATTCACTTCCCCGAAGATATCCGGATACTCGTCAGTAATAAGCACATCTGTCAACTCATCATGCAGGATGTCAAGGGAATTTAGAAAACTAGCCATCACCCCATCACTAGGTAGGCAACCAAACAGTACCCTCCGCCCATCGTCCGCTCTAATGGTCACCGAAGACCCCTCACAGTCTACCACCACCCCCAAACGTTTGGTGCCAATCGACTCCCAAAATAATGCCAAACCCAGTAAAGCCCAAAACAAAGCAATTATAAACAAACATGCTTCAACGACTTGATAAGGCCAAATTACGACAAATCATACTAAGGCTAGTCGAACCAACGATCGGGTTCGTCACAACTAAAGGTCTATTGACAATCTCGGGTTCCAATCCAAACCTATCTACCAGGTCACTATATATGAAGGAATGCGAATCCCCAATATCAAACAATACTCGAACAGGAACATCATAAATAGAAAGCATACCTTGAATAACGACACCCTTTCCTTTCTCCGCCACAGTTGGGGCATTCGACGAAGAAGGAATAGCGTTGACAGCACATGCTTTCACAATTTGCTTCTCTTTAGGGGGTTGTGGACATTTATCCTTGTGATGTCCCACTTGGCCGTAATTGAAGCACTTCCTATCCGTTGGCTTTGCCCGACAATCTTTGGCATAGTGACCCTTCTTGCCACAGCTATAACACTCAACATCTTTCTTATTCTTCTTCTGACCATCCTTAGCTTGGTTATGTTTCCTCTTATTCTATGAATTATTCTTGCCTCCACTACTTGCCTGTGGCTTTGGCTTCCCTGCGGATGTAATAGCAACCTCAGCCTATGACTTAGGGTAAAGGCTCTCCGACCTCAATGCTTTTCCCACTATAGATTCGAAGGTCTCATCGATGTAGTTTATAAGTCTTTCCCCCAAGTACTCATCTAAGCCGGTTATGAACTTCTCGTTCTTCCTCTCGGCTCGATAAGAGATAATCCATACTTTGATAAAGTATCAAATTCAGCAATATATTCCAAGATTGCCTTACCATTCCGCTTAAGCTCCAAAAATTTCCTAAACAATTCTGATTTCTGAGCCACTGGAATAAACTTGTCGCTGAAGCGAGTTTTAAACTAATTCCAAGTAACTTGATCCTTGGGAGTAGTTGCTTTAATAGCATTCCACCAATTCATAGCTCGTCCTTGAAGTTGACGCGATGATAACTTTCTTTTCATTGCAACATCGATTCCCAAATCCTCGAAGATGCGTTCACAACTATCAAGCCAATCTTGAACATTTGTAGCCAATTCCGTTCCGTGGAACGACTTCCCACCAAGGCTAGTATAATCCTTGTTAAGCTTGGCGAAATCGACTCTAGGCGCCTGCACCGCTGCACCACCGCCGTTAGCAGCATTAGGAACTGCTCCCTGAACATCCCTAAGCATCTCTCGCATTAAGGTAGTAAACATAGTCCTTATATCGGGGGCATTTCTATTATTGGCCCTTGAACCCGTACTCCTCGTATATCGGCTCATCGTTCAATCTGTAAAGAGAAAACGATTAACCATCTCCTTAGTGGTGCCAGTGCAATGCGACTTCATCCTTAAATATACTAATAGTACACACACTCACTCACACACATATATATAGCTTTTGAAAACCGAAATATCACAAATACGCGCTCTCATATATATATATATATATATATATATATTATCTCTCCCTAATGTCTTTCCCTATGTTAATTACGCAACCAGGCTCCGATACCAAGTGTGACGGCTCGCCCTTACCAGCCGACATTTCCATAGAAATGCACTGTACTGATGTCTAACTAGAACGGGACGGTCGTTAAAAGAAAAGGGTTTGAAATGATTAACTACCAAAGAACCTTAGTATATCTCACAGCGCATGGAATAAAATATAATTATAACATAACTTGACATAAAACAGGCGAGACAGTGCATAAGCTGAAAAACTAAACCATAACTATCAGAATAGCGGAAATCCAAAATATAGCTTATGATCCAATACCATTATTACAACTTCAAAATACTATCTTTAAGAAAAATAGGAAAGGTGCACTACTAATGCCCAAAGCAGTGACCAGCAACAACATAGGGAGAATATATGCATATAGTACGTGGAAGCCTCCTGCTCGTCTCTAGAAAGCTACTCGTGCATACCACCTAACCTATCTCTAGTCTGCTCATTTAGGAGCACCTAGAGTAATAAGAAGAGACATAAAACTCTGGGTCAGACAAAAGTCTGGTATGAGCGATATCAGCAAAACAGAACAATAACAGTATAAATAATCATACCTGAACCTGGACCTTCAACCAAAGAGTTAGCACAATAAGATGTACAGTACTCTAAGGTAACACTAACATAAAGTGTAAAATGTAAGTGTGCATATCGTGGTGATAGCAAACATCAAATATAGCAATCAACCTCATATCTCTCACTCAGTGCGTAAAGTATACGATATCCACCACTTTGATCACCAAATCATTTGCTACGACCACTTTGCCCTTGGGGTCTTAATGACCCCATTGCGCTGATCCATAGCCACTAAACCCTTGATATGATCACCTTGCCCTTAGGATTTCTAATGGCCCCATTGCACTGATCCATAGCCATGCTATGATCACTTGCCCTTGGGAGTCTCAATGATCCCATTGCGTTGATCCATAGCCACTAATCCATCTCTCAGTGGTGAACTAAAGCTATATATATCAATAACCCCTTAGCACACGTCCCGTAGCAAAGCCCAACTCATGAAGTTAACTCGTTTGTTCCCATCCGAATCCTAAGTTCTAGCTTTCCATTTGGATTACCTTTGCATCTCGGGCTTTTTTAATCAAATTGGTATTCAAGTCCACCGCTCGGTTCGTGACTCCAAGCTTCTTTTCATGCTTGCACTTTAGTTTAAATATGTGCATTTCGTGAGTCTCCAGTCCGGGTCGTGATCCTCCTTTCCTGCATTGGCTTGTGGTCCGGCTCGTGAGCCCCATTCAGCTCGTGACCCTGTTCGGGTCGTGGTACATGCTCGTGGTCCTCCTCTCCTAGATCGGTTCGTGACTCCAACTCCGGGTCATGACCAAGCTTCGCGGTTCGGGTGTGCTTCGGTTCAGGCTCATGGCCTGCTTGTGGAGAGGCAGATCGGTTCGAGACAAGAGGATCGGTTCGAGTGCTGGAGCGGTTCGTGATAGGGGGCTTCACGAACGGGTCAGTTCGGGATTCACGACCCGATCCAATTTCTGCACTTCCTACAGCAAGCTTTTTTACGCCTCATGATGGCGTTTTCGACCATTATAAATTTCCTATGCACTCACGAATCATACCAAACAGTAGTCGCAATATATAGGATCAACCATAAACATCAAAACAATGAATAAGCATGTAAATATGGATCAAACATACCCTAAACCCATTTTTTCCCCTTAATCATGTTTAGCTATAGGATTACTAACTTAATCCAAACTAACCTAAATTTCTAATAGAGGCATAAAATAATATTTTAGAATTTCTACATATTTTTCCATATTTTTATGATGCACAATTTCACTAATTATCACTAATCACCCTTGATTAGCTGTAATTAGTGAATAAAAATGCAAATCACTCACCTTACCACAAATTAATCTCAGATCTGAAAATATCTCGGATTTGGTTCGAATCCCAATGCAACACAACAGATCTACCTCCAATTTGATGTTAATTTGCCTGAATTTGATGTTGATTAGCTTAATATTGGATTAGAATGTGATTAGGAGGTAGTTTAGAAGGTGGAGGCCATTGTTAGGGTTCAAGAGATGTAAGTGGCGGCTGGAAAAATGAAAATTTATATGGTTTGCTAACTCATTTCAGCCTCCCCATAACCTTAATCCCGAAATGTGTTATGGGCTCATCTAGTAATTATCCTATTATGCCCACTTAAGTTGTTTTTCCATCTTCAAACCTTATTTTAGCCATTTCTCCCAAACAGTATGTCCGTTTGATTAATGTGACCACTCTACAGCATCCGAATCCAATGGAAGTGGGTTCAGGTCAAAACTCCTTACCAATCAAAAGTTATAGGTGAAACAAATTCGCCAAGGGCAAAATGGTCATTTAAAATTCGGCAAAAATTGTGAACATAGGAAATGACTCCAATAGTCGTTTTCCAAAGTTACATGACCATATGACTTCGTATGTGAATGAATTAAATATGTTGCGATCCTCCGATGCGTAGAATGTAGGTCGCTACAGTGGGGGTGTCTGATGGCGCATTCCACGGAGTTATGTGCGTATATGGATCCGCTTGCTTAAGAAAATTAGTTGTTATAGCACCGGTAGATATGGCTGTGTCTATCAGGGGGTTGCCACTTTAGGAAGTGATACATCCTACTGTGTGGCCGGCACATGGTATTTACGCGATGGGGAGTCGATCGATTAGGGTAGTAATAAGGGTACTTCTAGTCCTGCCCGTTTAGGAGCCACAAAACTGGAAAATCAATTTTGCCACGGCTTTGGGTCGTGGTAAATTAGTTTTGCCACGGCTCCAGGCCGTGGCAAAACTGGGCATGACAAAATTTCTGCCAAGGCTCTGTCACGGCTCAAAGCCGTGGCATTGGAACTTTGCCACGGCTCTTAGCCGTGGTAGATTAATGTTTTGCCACGGCTTAAAGTCGTGGCAATTTTAAATTGTACTTTTTAAATATGATTCAACCACGGCTTTCGACCATGGTTAAATTCAATAAAAAAATTGTATATTAATCGGACTTTATCTAAAACGTAAAGCTTCGATTCGAATAAAATATGAGTAAATTATATCCACCAATATAAAATTACGAGCATGTCATACCCCACCAATATAAATTGTAATCTTCATAGCTATAAATTTACAAAGTTCAAATGACAACTCGTACTTAATTAGTACAATATTTAGTGATGTTTCAAAAGTCAAAACACAAGCAACTATCAAACAAGGATCTTAATTAAGATCCAAAAGTAAAAACACAAGCAACTATCAAACAAAGCTAAAACACAATTACAGATACAAATGTTGATACTACAAACAAGGTTCTTAATTAAGACTACAATGGTTATTAATATGAATTGATTCTATACCGGAGTAAGAAACTTGTTTCCTTTTATTACTTCCTTGATTGTAGCTCTGATGACTTCTAGGCAATGCATTTGTATTGCTTCTTCTTCTTTGTTCCATCACCTCGCTCAATTTTGATTTTCCACTGTACATGCTGATATGAAAGCTTCTGCAAGTATTATATGTTTCATAGTTCAACAATTCAAATCTCATCACAAGATTTTATAAGCTGTAACACATAAAACAAATAAAGTTGCCAGTGGTTAAATTAGATTCCAAGAAAAAGGGAATAGAGTTCCTCAGCTACCAAGACAATATACCTTCACCAATTGAAAGTACTCAGCTTTATCAAACAAACTCAATGTAGGAAGCTGAGGATAGTGCAAATGATGTGAAAGAAAATGCCGGTCTAGTAAAACCCACAACTACATGTCAACGTGGATTAATGTTCGGGTTAATGAAATGCAAACTACATGCAAAAACCATCATATATTTGTTATTTTTAGGTCTACTCAAAAAAGAATCATGGAAAAGGAAAGAAACATGTTCATTTTAGAAGTGTGGAGAAAAAACATGCTTTTAAACATCATAAAATAAATAACCTTCACTACGAAACAATAAGTCGTCCACTGGATTCCATTGTAGAACAAAATAACAATGGATGGGAACACTACCAGTCTCTTAGATCATTAAGTGCAACAGAGACTACAATATAATTTCATGCACTAGATAATAATTACTGCATTACATGCCATCCGACTCCATACATTTTTCAACCAGTTAAGAGAATCTGAGCTACAATCTTTTCAATCCAGTCAGCCAAGTGATTTAGTTTGAGTTAATTAATGATTATCTTAAGCATATTCAAAGAATTAAACTTGTCCATTTGATATCTATCTGCACTACATTCAAATCTTCATTATGTGGAGGGGAAAAAACGTTAATATAGAAATGTTCTGATACAAGAAAGTCTCATACAGTTTCGAAAAGCTATAATTTAAAACTCACTTGATGGTAGGAAAAACAAAAACCATTCACTATCAGAATATAGTTTCCATAACAAAGCACGTAAATTTCCGGAAGCTCCTCGTCTCTTCTTCTTATTGCCTTTTTCCAAACTCTGATATGATTCAAAATTTTCTTGTATATACAAACAATAGTTCTTGATGATTTAAAATGAACATATTTCTTCACTCTTTTTAAATTTAACTCTGCCTTTGATTTTAATTGCAACAGGGTGTTTTCTGTTGAAGCTATTGGCCTTCTTTAGCTCTTTGTGAATTAAATATTGGGACTTTTATGTTTTTTCCACCGCTTCTTCAGTGTTTAGTTTCAAGATAATCCTTTGCCATGAACATGTTTCAAAAAATAATCATGGCAAAGAAAAGAAACATGTTTTAAAATGTCAGTCTCAGAGGGTTACCACTTTAGAAGTGATCAATACTATTCAAGATAATCTTTATAAGTCGGAGAAGGTGAAAAGTGTGTTGATTTATGAAAATTGTCCATCGAGATCTTTGGTAATCATAACTGTTGAAAGTTATAAAGCTAAAATACAACTCTGGTAATAAATAAGTGTATATAAGCAAATAAATAACAATATAATACACTATATCATTAGGTAGACGTAAGATGGATAAAAAGGGTCCATAGCTTTCGAAAATCAATGTTGCAAATCATACAAGCTCATTTAACTAGAAGAATGAAATGAATAAAAAAGTGCAGCAAAGCATGGGCTATTTTGCTAAGGATATCACTTTATGCAACAACCAATACACCACAAGGAATTCATCTAAATATAAGAGTCGAGAAGAAGAGAGGTAAAACTGAATGTATGTTCATTGAATCAACATGAAATTAAGGGGAAAAACTACAATAATTTGTTGGCACAAGCATAAGGATTAATTAAACAACAGTAAACGTACAGTATAAAAATAGAAGAAATAAGTTCACAAATACCATACAGTGAAGTGACTGCGACAGAAGAAAAATGATATGAAGCCTGAGATCAGAGGCAACGGTGAACCGGACTGATAGCCTCCATCACAGCAACAAGATCAAGTAATGTGGCTAGCTGCTGTAGTGCGTGTACACTCACACGTGCAATAATATAAACTAGAATGGTGCTTGCAGCAGTTAGAAATGGAGCAATGGTAGGCCACTACACCAAATAATCAAATTTGAAACATTTGATTTTTTTTATTTGAAACCCTTTTTTTTCATTTCTAGGTTTGAAATGGTTTTTCAGTGTTTATATGTCAGCGTAAGTGTTTTCGTTATTTTCTAATAATTTTTTAATATTTCATTCAAGGGAAAAGGAGAAGGGTGCGTTCCTTGGCAAACTACATAAATTTAACTGTTCCCAGAATCCAATTAATCAGCCACGTAACTTCACTTCTCTGAATCCTTTTATACCTTTTTTCCCTCTTCCATATCGATTATCGAGCTCCTCCAAATCAAATCCTCCTACAGACTGTCCTCTAGGCGATTTGCTAAAGAAAGAGGTTATTTCTCCCGATCTTCAAAAAAGAGGTATTAATCTTTTTAATCTCACAATTAATCTGATTTTAGTTCGAATTCAGCTTCCGACTCTATTTCTTGTTTTGCTTCATTGGATTCATAGTGAACACTGCTAGATTTGAACAACGAGCACTCAAGGATAAGAATGTATATCTGAAAATTAACCAAGCTAAGTAATTTTCCCGAATTCATGTCTTTGTGCTAAATTTAGTAGAGTTGAAATATCTATTCGAGCACTACTTCTCGTCCAATATGGACAATCAAAATTATAAAAATAGAATACAATCAATTCTGATATTGAAGTAATAGAAATATTGTTGGAAATTTTGAACTTATTTAGAGAGGTGGGCTTTGTGGGTTTAAAATCAGTTCTGAGATTGTATAAGAGTGATAGGGCTTCTGTTGTAGGTGCTTTTTGTTTGAACGATAGAGTTGCTTGGCCACTGGATTCTAATATGCATGGATATGCTGGCCATTTTTTAGTTAATTATGATGATAAGGTAGATGCACTTGATGATTTTATGACTTTTCTAGTGTCGTTACTGATTCAGAGGTTGTTATTGTATGTATTCATGGCAGCACTGACACCTACGGCGAGGCTGACCAAATTGTGGTTTAAAATGTTGATGGGGTGATTGTGGTTTATAATTTTTGTTCTGGGTTGTTGAATCTTGTACTACTAATGATGGCATCCATGGGAATTATAAAGTTCTTAAGTGTAATCGGCTATCAATTTTGTAGCTTGTCAGTATGAATGTTAGGGTGGTAAGTTATTTAGACAATGATGTGGCTGGAAACGATGATCAGCCATTGGTTAGAAAGGACGATAAGATGAAAATGGTTTCTGAACTTTGCGGTTTCTCTTCTGGTGTTAATTAAAAGATTTATTATTCCGTCAAATAAATATGTTATCAAACAAAATATGTTGAAAATGAATGGGTAATCCATCTTTAATTCACTCCTTATGAGAATCATGTTCATCATGTTGTTCAGCGCAGCGGTTTGCAGATGGGAACAGATCGTTACCTGGCCCAAGTGGGACATTTCGGAGGTGATCCTATGCAGCATTAGGTCAGCATCGAGATGAAGAGAGGGTTTGTGGGCGGCAATCCTTCTGGGAGCGAACAGGTGGGATGAAGCTATGCGGCGTAGGAGACGCCAGTATACACTGTTGGGAGCGAAGCCCATGGCGCGCGGAACATGATTTCACGGGCGGAGAACTTGATGGGGGCGGTCTGAGAAGCTGGGATGGGTTAGTATTTCTTTGGATATTGTTACGTCGGTCGAAACTACGATTGGTCTAATACCCCGCAATTTTATAATATTAAAATTGACAAATTAAAGAATACTTAATTTTTATAGAAGAATTTAAGGGAAACGTATTGCGCCATTGCGGTAGTCTCGGAATTCTTCTTGAGATAGAGTTCGAGTTTGCGTAAAACAGATACAGTATGAAAAAGTTATGGAGCTTAGAAGATTTCAGTTTAAACCAGAATTAAACTAATAATTAAAATCAAATTCGAAATTCAAATCAGCAAGAAGCGAGATGGGCGGGAATTATCCCGCTCTAGGGTGTCGACCCTCTAGGGGAGTCGACATAGGTATCGACCCCCTATAGGGGTGTCAACATAGGTGTCGACCCCCCTGTAGGGGTCGACCCCATCGGCCAGATCTGGGCAGTGACGAATTTTGAAGAATTAGGGCTTATGTGGTGTTCTCTGATTTGCTGGGTGATGTGTTTTTCTGGTTTGGATGGTTTAGATGGATGCTAACCTAATCTAAAGGCCCTAATTCACCTAACACACCTATATAAACACACCTAGACCAAACCCTAATTTCATTGAACAAATCCATGGCGCCTCCATGCTGCTAAAAACTAAATTAAACTAGCCTCCACCAAAGCAAATCAAATTCAAGTTGGAAGATAAGAATCAAAGCCTACATCAACTGTTTATCTAATCAACTTCAGAAATCAGAATTCAGAATTATTCTCTATCCTTGATCCTATCGTTGTGAGTCTATGTAACTTTCACAAGATAATTAAATTAAAAGTGACTATGATGAGTTGTAAATTGGATTTAATGCGTATGCATGTAATGAATCTTATCAAGTTTGCAAATTGTCACCTTTTTGATTCATATCCATAAACCTATCATATGCCTTTCTGATCTTTTGTATTATTACATGCCTGTTTACGTTCATATGCATGTTCTTATGTTTATGCCAGTTTGGATGTCATGATTCTCTTCCCTCCTACTTTTCCTTTTTCTTTTTGTGAGATTAGGCTAACTTCGAGCCTAACATATTATGTGAGATTTGCGTACGAATAACGTTTGAGCGATTAGGAAAAGTTTGGGAAAATTGAAATAATATGTAATTTGTAATTGAGCATAAATTGATGATGACTATGGATTCGGCATAATTGTACATAACTTGTAAGTATGAGATTTGGCATAAGTGGGTTTCGGTAAAATTTGGTGTAACTTGTATACATGGGATTATAGGTATAAAATTGGATTAGAATTTGTCATGTAAATTTGGATTGGAATTTATAGGTAATTGGGAATCACTATAATCCATAATTTGAGTATGGACTGAAGAAAGTGATAACGAACGCCTAAAACACGAGGTTAGACTCGAATTGCAGTATAAGACTACCCGAAACCGCCTAGCACATCCAACAACCGCAATTAGATAATCTAATGTGAGAGGTCAAAGGCACAAAATTAGATGCGTAATAGTGCAAAGACGCGATGTTAGATTCGGATTGCGGTATAAGACTGCCCGGAACCACCCGTCATATCCAGCAACTGCAAGACGGCAATCTAATGTGGGAGGTCTTGCAAGATTATGGTTATAATGAATTAATAAACACTTAACCAAGATAAGACATGTAGTAAGACATGGGAATAGGAAAAGGGGTTAAGTGGGTGACATGGATAACATGTGAAACACAATTACAAACACTTAACCAAGATAAGACATTGGGAAGACATGGGAACAAAAAAAGGGTTAAGTGGGTGACATGGGAAGCATGTATTGCATGGGTAGCATGTATAACATAAATAATAAGCGCTTAACCAAGGTAAGACATGTGGTAAGGCATAAAGGGTTAAGTGGGTAACATGGGTAGCATGTGAAACATAATAAAAGCCCTTAACCAATATGAGTCAAGTGATTAGACATGGGAATAAAGAGGGGTTAAGTGGGAATTCCTAGTAGGGGACCAAGCTTAGGAGAGAGGCTTGTGTCAAATGGGTGGACCCTTTTCAACCAGTAGCCCATTTAGTATCTATGTGAGCTCGACTAGTTCGAGGACGGGACACACTTAATAGGTTGATTGTAAGAGGTCAATGAAGAGATATCTGTTAGCCTGCTTTGTGACCAGGCCACCCAAAGCAAAGGATTTGAGTATGAGCATGCATTGATCATCAATCGTTTGGATGAAGTGGCAGAATATGGAAAAGTATGGATTTTGGCACTTTTGAAGATCGGTTCGTGACCACCCCCTAGGGTCGGATCGCGGACATATATGCTAACCGATTCGGATCGTGATCATGTACGCTAACTGATTCAGATCGTGATCATGTACGCTAACCGATTCAGATCGTGATCATGTACGCTAACCGATTCCGATCGTGATCATGTACGCTAACCGATTTGGATCGTGACCATGTACGCTAACCGATTCGGATCGTGACCATCACCATCACGACCAGCACCACCCCGGCTCATGAACCATGACCACGAACCGCGACCAGAACCTGCTACTACACATGTAGATTTTGACATATTCTCAAGGCTATGACCGCTCCTACTTTCCCGGATCGGGTGCCATGTGTCCTACCACGACCTGGTCACCAAATGGGCTTTCCTACAACTATAAATACACCTCCAGAGGGCATTTTCAAGGGAGCATTTGGCATCTCAACATCCATGGCAGCCATGGTCGGCACTAATCCATGAACAACCACAATCTTCCTCAATAAAATCAATGAATTCAGAGGGAATTATTCATTGAATTCGAGTGAGAGAGAGACAACACTCGTTGTAATTGTAATCCATGAATGAAATGAGAAAGTATGAAGTGGATGTAGGCACATTAACGTCGAACCACTATAAAAATCTTGTTGTCTCGCTTTTTCTATATTTTTCAGTTATTTCTTCATATCCTATGCTCAAAATACGACGATTTGGGTGTTAGGACCATTTTTTGGTCTAACATTTTGGTGCTTTCACTGAGAACTGAATTCTCATCCTATCGGATTGTTACTGTACTATTTGGATCTGAAAGTCCGAAGAAAACAGTCCGCCTTCCTACCATTTTTGAAGATTTTTGGTGATTTCAGAAAATCATAGCTTCATGCCATCGAAGAAAGCAAAGGAATCGCCAGCTTCATGATCGAATGAAGAATGAATAGATAACGTGCAGCAGCAGGTGGCTGGCTCATGGATCGCTGGGGAGGCCACGAAACGACCCATGGAGCAGCCACGACCCTTAAGGCGACAGCGACCCGGATAGATGTCTGGTTCACGATCCGACTTGGTATGATCTCCAAGATCCGGTCCCAAAGAGCCTTCACGACCCGACCAAGCAAGGAAATCGCGATCCAACCCGGTGATATATCCACAAACCGATCTGAAGATGGAATGTTGGAGGGTCTCGATCGCCAAGGTGGACCACGAACCGGATGAACTGCCGAGCCACGATCTGAAGTGATTTACGAAGCCCGATCCAAAGGGATATGCACGATCCGCGACCCAGAAATGTGGTGACGAACAAGGGTCGCGACCCGACCCAAAAAAGTGACATTTTTTGGAAAAAATACAATTTTCATATCATTTCAGAAAAGGCTCCATGTTCCAAAATCGAAAAAATCGTGCGGTGCCCACATTTTCGACCTAACCGGCTAGGTCGATCGTCGCCGGGACTACGGGGACCCGGACCCCCGCCGGCGCTGCGCCCGGACCCGCTGACGACCTCGCCTTCGGCTCGGAGCATGGCTCATCTTCAGCTCAATATATATGTTGGCCAACAGCATTCATCAAAGCTTGTCAATGAAGAATAAACGGATTGTCAAAGAATTTGACAACGGAATGGCGACGACTGGAATTCCTCCGGAAGCCATGACCTCTATCTACCGGTGTTATTGAATGTGAGGAGTTATTGAAAAGATTCGACACGCTGGCTATGGCAGTATACTAAATAATGATGGTCTCATAACAGCCTCCTCTTTTAGAGTTCCGATGGTGAATTGATTTGGCCAATGCAACTGATGTTTTTCATGAACGGGTAGTGATCACCTAGTTTACGTGACTTAAACCTGTCCTACAGGCGAAATCCCAGATAACATTGACATAGAACAATCCGGATACTATTCTGAGGATGACTCAGAAGATCCCAATGACCATGATTCTCAATAATGGGATACCCGACAGCAAGTACGGATCCTAGCACTGCAAAGTTACCCTTCGCTTGAATGGTGTGGTGAAAAATATATGTCCCACGGTTCATTCCTTGAAAAGCTTAGTTAATATTTGCAATGCCTATTTGTCATCGACCGCATCGAGGAAGACTGATTTCCATAGAATAAAGGGTAGATCAATGTACTTTGGTGCCCAGAGTTAGGTACCAATTGAACCACCGTAGGCCATGATTGGGCATATGTATCCTTGCCCGGATGATAGCAACTTGACTACTCACCAGCCATCATATGACCTTGGTCAAGAGATGAGAGTTCGAGATCAAAGTAAATATGAATCAACCATTAGCTCTCTACTTCTTCCTTTCATTGTGGCAGAACACGTGAACATTACTTGAAGCCTCACAAGCAATGCTTTCATATTCAAGCTTATCTAATCAAGATCCAGACAGACCAGCTCCAACGGAATTCAAAGCCTGCATTGCACCCTAGTGCCTATTGCTAAATATCCCAACCGAAGATGGAGTGGAAATTGTCTATGGTGGCCAACTTATTGGAGAAGGTGACTATTTGGCTGGATGGAATACGCTACGCAACAGAGATGGCATGAAACACGAAGACGCTTCCCCTACAGATGAAATGGAGTGTGAAGGAGGTGTTAATGTTGTGAATAAAGGGAGCATCGCAAAAGGAATTGCCCAATGATCTGCCCGAAGATATAGATCCCATAGAGGATGAAGATTCAGGATGCAGGAGTGCGACATCTAACGTAGCAACTGCCCAAAGTTGGAAAAGCTTGCTTAAAGCTCGTTCATTGTTTCGACAAAACTCCGCCACTATTGACATTCACTTGATTGTGATATACATTGATTAGACACTACGACAAGTCCTACAGCAACCTGAGGCTTTTGGAAGACAGCTCGAATGGGACATAGAGCTGAACCAGTTTGATCTCAATTTCATCCTAAAGAAGTCAATGCGAGGACAAGCATTAGCCAACTTCATCGCTAAATGTACCACTCCCGAAGAGGATGTGGCAGATGTAGAAGATGCACCTAGAAGATGTAATCAGACGGTGCAAAGAATGATTGACTGTCCGACGTCGGTGTCTTATTAATAACCCCTAAAGGACGGTCAATTTACTATGCCTTATGTTTGAAATTCTCCGCTAGTAACAACGGCTCCGAAGACGACACCCTGATTATCGAATTGAAACTCGCTAAGGAATCGGGAATAGTGGCATCGAACGTATTTTATGACTTTCGGATTATTGTTCGCTAGGCTCGAAAGGAATTTCAAGGCGAAGGAACCACAACTCGTAGCTTACCTAGAACCGTAAGAAGGGCTGTTGGATGTATTGGAACGTTACAACATATCTCATGTCCTATGAGCAGAAGATCAGAAGGCGGATAATCTGACCAAGTTAGAAGGGTTCGACAATCTAGAAAAGATAAAGATGATCCCAATCAGGACACCACAAACTCCGACCATCGGTCAGATGGAAGTTGATCCAGTGTTGGATACTACACCCGAATGAGAATCATCGACGACACCCGTAAGAAACTTGTTGTAGCACAGAGTGCTTTCAGCAACGAGAATGAATGGCGTACCATCGTTTGCTATGCCTCAATAAATAACGGGCAAGGCGACATGGCTTATTTCCCTTGGAAAGTTGTCCCGAGATAGAAATCAACGAATCCCATTGCTAAATTCATTGCCTTGAATGATTTGTCGAAATTACTAGTCGGCTTCCTGCTAAATGGGAGATGTCCATAAATGAAACTTCTGATGAACAACATTTTGGTGTAAGAAAGTGAAGATTCACATTTCCACTCCCCTCATCGACTATCTGCTAAGTAACTCATTCCCCGGACGCTGGGGGCAACTGGAGATTTGAGCATGAATCGCTCGAGATTAAATCATCCAATTCAAAGCTGACACATCAGGAGTTTGCACGGCCGATTGCCTTATTCTTGCCTGAAGAGTAGCAAATTGAATATTTAAAACACTTACGCCCGAATGCTAATTGATCATCTACACTCCAATTCTTGCCCCCAATATGGAATCGAAGGCGTATCAGCAAATTTGTAAGATATGATTATCTCACCAGCAGCATTATCCTATTTCTTAGCACCAATGCGACGATGTGCTACCATTAGCGATACAGTTATGACTTCCTGACACTCTATCCTTACCCTCAGCATAGGGGGTAAAGAGGCGATTCAGAAAGAGATGCGGCCTCATCACTCGCTTATAGTACCTACCTAGCCACACCAGCCACTTGGATCAGGCAGGCCAACAAGTTGTACTATGTACCTGAATTCGATAACATTAACCAACATTCCATCAATTGTACATAAATCATTGAGTTGCTAAGTCGGAGTCCTACTCCAGATGGACGCGGTGTGACCGTCTATATGCCACCAGATTACATAAATTCAAATAAAGGAGGCAGCACTTCCCCTTGATATGCATATTCCTCAATAATGCAATTTTCTTTTACATGTTTCCTGAGTCAATGACATGACTAACTCAAGCAATATGAATGATGCAGGTACCCAAAGTTTGGTGCCAACCAAACCTCCCACAGATGGATCGGAGGAACCTAAAGCCTTGGCGAATATTTTCCGATAAACTCTAATCCTCGGAGCTTGGATATGAGTATAAATCTAGGACGAGTGTGATGGGCACGCCATGATTGAAGACCACTCGATCCGTAACTCTAACTCTCAAGATTCGAGAGAGAGTATAAAGGACGCGAAGATGACGTCCGCAAGGCGTGACGATGCACCATGATAAGAACTGCCTTGACAGCACTCTAACCTTGGCGACCGCCAGGAGAGTATAAAAGCGTCTATGATTAAGCACTGAGAAAGAGCTCTTACCTCGCTGAAGGATCGGGGAGCGACAGAACAGTTGAGCTCGAACTCTAACCTTAGCGACCGCCAGGAGAGTATAAAAGCGTCTATGATTAAGCGCTGAGAAAGGTGTTGGAGACTTAGCGCCCCCTGAACTCCCTCCCCGCTGAAGGATCGGGGAGCAGAATGAAAACCGAGCTCGAACTCTAACCCGCTGAAAGATCGGGAGAGTATAAAGGCGCTAGAGACTTAGCGCCACTCGAACTCTAACCCACTGAAGGATTGGGAGAGTATAAAGGTGCTAGAGACTTAGCGCCACAAGAACTCCTACCCTGCTGAAGGATCGGGGAGTAGACTGAAAGCTGAGTTCGAACTCCATAGAGAGTATAAAGGCATAGATTGAAATGCCAATCAAGGGCACTTACCCCGCCGGAGTGTTGGGGGCCAGACTGAAAACTGAGCCTGGATCCTCTATGTACGGGCATGGGGGCAAAACAATTAAGGTCCTAATCAATCCTCAACAAAGTCCTGGCCAGGCACTAAGTCAATGATTGATTGGGGGCGTACTTGTATACACATACCACTTGAGTGCACTTTCATCTATAATCGCATTGACTACTTATAACGCTTCATGGCTTATTTGCCCATTTGCATTTCAAATGTTTAAATGCGTAACTAATTATGGAATATTCGTAGGAACGCGAAGACCGAAATCGCAGCAACGACGGTTGGCCAGTGGAAAAGAAACTAAGGGCGCGTCCAGAAGGATGGGATGGATGCCCAATGATAAGATTCCTACGTGAATTAAGGCAGCATCCCAAAAGTGGCCTTGAGAGTGAATTATTCAATGACATATCATGCGACTTAATACTCATGGCTGGGAAGGACCCAGCGAAGCCTTGGGATTCTTGGATTTCTACTTGGCCTTAATACGACCCGATTCGATTGTGACAATCAGGATTTTATGAATTGAAGATTTCTCGGGCTATCCAGAACACACCTTCCTTCATCTAAATTCGAAAAGGATGTGATCCGACCTCCACCTGTCCAATGCCGTTACCCCGGACAGGGGGCATGACTATTAAAATTACTCACAAATGGCATAGTTTATTTGCTTGCACTTAACTTATTTTGTGATCTTGACAGGCCGTTTGAGGACCACGAAGCGGATGCAGCGAGAACGTCCATTTGCTAGTCCTAACCTATTTCTAAACTGAAAAGTTCAGATGAGGCTGGGCATATCCCATGCAACGACTAGGTGTGACACAGCCACCCTGTCTCCGACCTTTCCCTTGATGCAAGGGGCAAGCGACAACACTTGGGACTATCAAAGTCTGACCTTTTGCCGTCTGATACCGATCCTCGGAATCTGGATAAGAGACAAGAGATTGGCATGGGCTACGTACCAACAAATCGATTTACACCCAACTCTGACTCATGATGCGAAGAGGGAGTATGAAAGATATGGATTCGAAGTCTACTACTCAGACCAAACCCCCGAGGATGGGGGCACGGAATACGAGCCTCAAGTAGCATAGTTCAACTACTCGATGCCTATATTTAGAATTGAATGACAAAAGCTTGATTGATGGCAACTGCTCATGTGGAACCAAGAAGCCCGAAGCCGACCTTCACCTATTTCAAGACTTCACGCTGAGGACACCGGCTCTGAATCGGAAGGTCGAACAATAATCATCCATTCGCTGAAAATGATAAAATCGAAGTTCAAGCAGTGACGAACTTGGCACAGTCAGATAGCCACCATCAACTCGGGATGAACATGAACCAATCAGCAAGCGTGCGGCATGCGGCTTCGATTCAGGACATCATGGATGGAAACATGGACAATGGAACAGCTACCTGCAACATCCTAAATGAGAATGCAAGAATTGTAACAAACTCAGGTTATGCATGACCAGCTTTAGCTCCAACTCGAATGGATATTCGAGCGATATTCCATACTCAGCTCCAAGCAAGAATGCAATAATTTGAAGAACAAGAACCCAGTCGGGTCAAATGACTCGAACCACTACCCGGGGGCAATATCGAAGCGGAAGTAAGAAATCAACAAAGACCCCCTTTGTAACCTCAGATTCAATGCTGGGGGCACCAGTCATGATATTGACGATATGCAGCAATTCTTTGATGGCAACCTGCTCGCTAGTTTGATTCAGCGCCTCTCGAGAGGCGGCACTTCTCAAGATGATATGGATAACGACAGTCAGCCCTTACACGTGGGACGTCAGGATCCCATGTTATTCCCCCAGACTTTAAATTTTCTCTCTAACGAGAGTTGCTTAGAAGCTTTGATGAATTCAACCCTGAGGTGGACATACTTCTATGACAAGAAGGTGTTAATGTCGAGATAGAAAATCTCAATGCTTTTATGATAAAGGATGGAGCACCATCCGACTCCCAAACTGATAAGGATAAAGAAAAAACCTTGGAAATGAATGATTAAAATGTGCAGTTCTAAAGAGAATCTATATCACTTATCGGGCCCACGATATTGTTTGTCAAGCTCAATTGAACCGATCATGACAAAGGGATTCAACAAGACTATGAAGACCATTTTGGATTATCTTGAAGTATGAACGGAGGGGCTCGACTAATCCGCTTACATCTTTGACGAGCCTATTTGTCCCCGTGATTGATCCGATAAGAGTGCTAATGTTAGCTAACACCAAATGAGTAAATTCCCGCCTTCTGAATAAAGGGAAGGGATGATATCAAAGAAAATATGATTCGACCATTCGCATGTACAACTCGAACTCTTGCTGACTCAAGAAGAGCACAGGACAACTTGGGACTAGAATTGCTGAACTTGCAACTCAGCTACGGTCTGAATCAACTGCGGAGAGTATAAGAGCTTAAAGACCGTATGCCCCATTAACTTATCTCAACCCCACTGATACTAGGGGCATGAGTACTGACTTTTCTTGTCCTCCGAAAGCACTAAGAGCACAAGTGTCGATTCATAGACTAACCTTGAAGACAATCCCGGCATGAAACGGATTCAAAGCATGTACGTCATGCCTCCGGAGTACGACCTTACTCATCTTCCCCGACCAAGTGAGCATGCTTGTTGATCAAATGTTAACTTAAAGACTCAAACAACACCGGATGGAAGGTATGACAAACCTATCTATTACCTTACGATGGAAAAGATCATATAGGTGCTGGTGCACATGATTTTAACAACATCCCTTATTGACTACTTCATATGTGATTATTGTATAACGAAGCGATCCAGAGCGATTATGGATTTCTTTGACCACGATCCAGAGTGATCATGGCTTTCAGATTCCTTACTGTTACAATTCAACGCAATTTTAAGATCCTGGATCAATATCAAGATATCAAGCTAGTCCAAACTTGAGTATAAATGAAAAATTCATATGTTGATTCTAATGTGCTCGGTCCCGGCGATCCAGATACAGACTCAAAGCTCGAGAATACTTGAATTACCCAATGATTTGGATGGCTACTTCGTACATTGACCCATATATAAAAGAAAATCTGGCCCAACGATGCACTTAACTTGCGAACAATGATAAAATTGTTTGGCAACGACCTGCGCGTGTAGAATCACGCTCGAGAGCCAACGATTTAGCATGACTTTGGACGAATAAACCAGACCTTTTGATTCGACAAGGTTTAGATGGTTACTTGATCATCTTGAATGCTCCTTCCATAGAACTTGGCCTGACTAGCTCCCAGGGAAGCATTGCAACAATTTGATAAAGCCTCCCCAAGGATGAATGACGTTCCAGAGAGACTTAGCTCAACACATTCAAAGCACATCTCATCTGCGATAAGATGTACTTTGGGGAGCAAAATGTTAGCCTGCTTTGTGACCAGGCCACCCAAAGCAAAGGATTTGAGTATGAGCATGCATTGATCATCAATCGTTTGGATGAAGTGGCAGAATGTGGAAAAGTCTGGATTTTGGCACTTTTGAAGATCGGTTTGTGACCACCCACTAGGGACGGATCGCGGACATATATGCTAACCGATTCGGATTGTGATCATGTACGCTAACTGATTCAGATCGTGATCATGTACGCTAACCGATTCAGATCATGATCATGTACGCTAACTGATTCAGATCGTGATCATGTACGCTAACCGATTCGGATCGTGACCATGTACGCTAACCGATTCGGATCGTGACCATCACCATCACGACCAGCACCACCCCGGCTCATGAACCATGACCACGAACCGCGACCAGGACCTGCTACTACACATGTAGATTTTGACCTATTCTCAAGGCTATGACCGCTCCTACTTTCCCGGATCGGGTACCATGTGTCCTACCACGACCTGGTCACCAAATGGGCTTTCCTACAGCTATAAATACACCTCCAGAGGGCATTTTTAAGGGAGCTTTTGGCATCTCAACATCCATGGCAGCCATGGCCGACACTAATCCATGAACAACCACAATCTTCCTCAATAAAATCAATGAATTCAGAGGGAATTATTCATTGAATTCGAGTGAGAGAGAGACAACACTCGTTGTAATTGTAATCCATGAATGAAATGAGAAAGTATGAAGTGGACGTAGGCTCGTTAATGCCGAACCACTATAAAAATCTTGTTGTCTTGCTTTTTCTATATTTTTCAGTTATTTCTTCATATCCTATGCTCAAAATACGACGATTTGGGTGTTATGACCATTTTTTGGTCTAACAATATCGATGGCAGTGCAAGTCCAACGGAGTCATGTGCATGCGTGGGTCCGGGCTGATAGGTAAGACACTATTGCATCATATACTATAAGCCATGCATTCTAGTGGTATCGGGTTGCCACTTTAGGGAGTGATACACCCTACTATGGGACCAGCACGGGTATATACGAGTTAGGGAGCCGATCGAATGGCGAAGGTAGTGGGTACAACTAGTGAAGGGTACAATTAGTGGAGATAGAAGCAAGCGGCACCTATAACAGCAGCTAGGAGTACACGAAACTACCATTATTATTATTATGTTTAGTAAGGGGGTACAACTAGTGGAGATAGGAGCAGGCGGCACCTATGACAGCAGCTAAGAGTACACGAAACTACCATCATCATCATCATCATTATTATTAATGGGGAGGGTACAACTAGTGGCGGTGGGAGCAAGTGGGGCACCTATGAGAGCAGCTAGGAGTACATAATCGAACAAGGAGGATAATGGGTACATCTAGTGGTGATAGGTGCACAAAGGTAACCTATAATGGCAGCTAGAAGTACACGAAACTATCATCATTCTATTTAGCCAAGTGGGATCATCTTTTAGTATGAAGCTAGTATCGGTGTGGTGCAGAGAATATCTTATAGTGGTTAGAAGCGCAATCAATATTACATCATGTCCGTCTTGTTACCTTATCTTATCTGCTTTTGTTACAGTCATCTCTTATATCCAGTTTATGTTCTTATCATGTTGCTTTACTAATTATATTGTTAATGTCACTGGACTCGCCAGACTTTATGTCTAACCCTTTTTGTTTCGCCTCTTTTCTTTCCTCCCCCCAGGTTCTCAGGGTTGACACGTTGAAGCTTAATTCGGACTTTCCTGCTTGAAGTGTTAAAAGCAATGCTTAGCTTTGTTTCTCTTTCATATGGCATTTTGGATTAAGGATTATGATTTTAAAAGTTATGTACTCTGATGAATTTTGTACAAGACTGATATTATGTACTTGCCTTTAATGCAATGAGTTTAAAGATGTAACCAAATTATTTCTGTTTCCGTTGAAATAAAGTTATAAAATTTTCAAGTACTATTTTATGTATCTGTCTTGTAATATTATGTTCTGTTTACTTACAATGCTCCACGAAACTTAAATCATTCCCTTTGTGAGTGGCATTAGCGAACGTGGAGTGTTACACGTGGTATCAGAGATGAAGGTTACCGGATCAGATAAAAGATTTTGAAAGTTGTTTTCAAAATGGTTTTATAAGAAGTATTTTCATAAGAAAATTTTGTTTTGAAAGACATATTCCCCAAAGCCATATGTACTATCTTTTGATTTTTCTGCTTGAATCCTTGTTTCCTTCTTTTCTGAGTCTTCGGGGATCCCATCTTTTTGGGAGGTAACATCATCGCGACATGGTTCCGTAGGCATGATGAGACTATGGCGCCTGTCGAAGGGAAAAAAAGTGCCTAACCTCCACAGTAGTGTCACCTGCGACTAATCTTCTTTCAAGCTTCATAGGGTTTTCCATGCGATGGAGGCAGCCTTCGAGAGACTTGTTAACATGTTACACAAGGATGGTAAAAATAGGAATGAGGGAGTTTTGGCTAAGGAGCACAACCCAAGGATGAGAAACTTGTTGATATGGCTTTAATCCACGAAGAAGGTAAAGGTGAAAAGAAAGTGGAAGAATCACAGAACAAGAAAGCATAACCTAAGAAGGGTGGAAAGAATAATAAACCCCATGACAAGAGGAAGTGTCTTTATTGTGGTATAACGGGCCATGTAATTAAGGATTGTAGAAGAAGAAGAAGCATGGTTGTTTTCATTACGGTGAGGCAGGACATCTGATTAAAGACACCCCGAGGAGGCAAGGGCAGAGGACAGTGCCTACTTCAGGAGGGTAGGTTCGTGCTCTCATGGCACCAGGACAGGAGAGAGGTCGAAACATTTTTGTCAAAAGTTTGATTTTTCTTTCTGATCATCCTGTTCGAACTTTGTTTGATTCTGGCGCTTTGCATTTATTTATATCTACTTTGTTAGTTGAAATTCTGCACCTAAATACTAGTTTAGTTATGGATCCCATTGTAGCCTCAAATCCTATTAGTGGTTCAGCTCATTTATCTTTGATTTGTCAGGATTTGAGAATATATGTGTATGGCGTTGAGCTCGAATGCAACGCTTATGTGCTTGGCTTCACGGGCTATGAGTTGATTCTAGGAAAGGATTGGCTAACCAGGTATGATACATTCTCGACTATGAAAAGAGGGTAGTTATATTGTTGATTAGTTTAGGTAATACTCTCGATATCTCATGTGATCCTAAGGATTCTGTTACGCTTAGCTACCTATAATCTCTTGATACATCTATTGATGATTTGCAATCTGTTCGAGTAGTCCGTGAGTATGCAGATGTCTTTGAGGAAGTTAGGGGCTTACCTCCAACATGCGAGATAGATTTCCGTATATACATGATGGACAATGCAAAGCCAGCTGCATTGCCGGTGCGCCACATGGTTCCAAGAGAAAGGAGGGAGCTTAGTAAACAAGTGAAAGAGTTGCTTGAGAAAGGGTACATAAGAAGAACTATCTCGGAGTGGGGTTCTACAGTTGTTTTTACTACGAAAGCTTATGGTTCACTTAGACTGTGTGTGGACTATAAGGAGCTAAATAAACTCACAAAGAAAAATAGACACCCATTGCAGAGGATAGATGATTTGTTCGATTAGTTGGTTGGTGCTTCGGTTTTCTCGCAGTTGGACTTAGCTATAGGATTTCATCAGTTGAGGGTAGCTGAGGATAGTATAGATAATACTGTTTTAGGACTCCTGACGGTCTCTTCGAGTGGCTCATCATTGCCTTTTGGTTTGACGAATGCAGCCACATATTTTGTAGGTTTGACGAGTAGGGTGTTTGGGGAGTTTCTAAACAAGTTCATGGTAGTCCTTGTGGATGACATCTTGATGTTTTCTAAAAGCGAGGAAGAGCATGCCCTACACCTTAGGGAAGTCGTAAAGACCCTTCGAACACATCAACTTAAGGCTCCAAATGCCATTTTTGGAGGAAGGGAGTAAGGTTCTTAAGGCACATGGTCTCTATGGAGGGGATAGCAGTGGATCCCTTGAAGGTGGTGGCAATCCAAGATGGGAAGATCCCAAAGAATGCAACAGAAGTAAGAAGTTTTCTTTTGGGCCGAAATGAAGAAGGATGTGGCAGAGTTCGTTTCTAGATGCTTAGTGTACCAGCAAGTCAAGGATGAGCAAAAGAAGCCTGATGGTTTGCTTCACCCTTTAGAGGTTCCACAATGGAAATGGGAAAGTTTTTCCATGGATTTCGTTGACGGGTTGCCGAGGTCAAGGGAGGGTAATACGGGTATTTGGGTAGTAGTAGATAGACTTACCAAGAGCGCCCATTTCATTCCCGTTAAGAGTAAAAGAACAGTGTCATGGTTAGCATCTGTTTATCTCCAAGAGATAGTTCGTCTACACAGCATATCTTCTAGTATCGTAAGCGATCGAGATCCCATTTTCACTAGTGAGTTTTGGAAGAGCTTGCAAGAGGCGGTAGGAACGCAATTGTTTGAGCACCGCTTATCACCCTCAGACGGACGGACAAAAAGAAAAAGTAAATCGGATTTTAAAAGAATTTTTGAGGTTATGCATCTTGTACTTTGGAGGGACATGGGAGGAACATCTTCCATTAGTAGAGTTCGCCTACAATAACAGCTAACAGACTAGTATTGGCATGGCACCTTTTGAGGCTCTATATGGATGACCTTGCCGATCACCAACTTGTTTGTGGGAGTCTATGGAGAAGATTTTGCTTAGGCCCGAGATGATTAGGAAAACTTCATAGAAGATAGACTTGATTCGATGACGCATGAAGACGGCGCAAGACCGGCAAAAGTCATATGCTGATAAGAGAAGGACCGATCTTGAGTTCAGTGTTGGAGACATGGTCTTTATTAAAGTATCACCATTGAGGAATGTAGTTCGTTTTGGGTCCGTAGGGAAATTGGCACCAAGGTTCGTAGGGCCATTCCCTATTACAGAGCGAATTGGACAGATGGCCTACAGAGTGAAGTTGCCAGAGAAGCTCAGTGGTGTTCATGACGTATTTCATGTGTCGCATTTGAGGAAGTGTTTACACGATACCGCGGAAGTAGTAGAGCCGAGCATGCTTAGAGAAGTGGAAGTAGAGCGAGATGCCACGATTAGACAAGTTCCTACATGCATCGTTGGATCGGAGGTCAAGAAATTACGCAACCGAGAGGTCAAGTTGGTTAAAGTCCAATGGGGAGATGATCAAGGAGACGCGACTTGGGAGACTGAAGACAAGATACGTGCGTCGTACCCTTTCCTTTTTGAGGATATGTTCTTAACTTCTCCTTTCCTACCAGCTTTGTTCATATTTGTTTCTATCATTTAGTACATCCTCTCGATTATATCTTCGATCCTTAGGTAGAAGCCAATGGATGTAAACATGTGTTTGAGGCATGTTATGATTGATGGTTGCAAGTGGATGCAAGTGGTTGCTCGTGGACGCATATACACACACTTCAGGCACTAAGATCGGTTCAGTCACTCTCATATTGCATATGGATGTGTATGCATACATTTATTTTATTTTATGGATGGAAATTGGATGTGTTATCATATGGATGTTTCATTTGGATGAATGATTATGCATGCATGTAGAGATAATATGTATTAATAGGATTCTTTTGCATACATAATGGACACTATCATGTTTTGCATTAAGGAGGTTAACTGAATCAGTAGACCGCCTGATCTTTGCATTAGATAAGGAACATATACACACACTTTTGCTTATGTTCATATAGCATTAGAAATCTTTTAAGGACAATGGATGCTGGTGGATGATGGATGAGTAGATGGTTGATTGGATGGTAGGATACATTCTTCTTAACTTGTAGATTTCGGAGACGAAATCCTTTAAGGAGGGGAGAATGTAACACCCCGTAATTTTATAATATTAAAATTGACAAATTAAAGAATACTTAATTTTTATAAGAAGAATTAAGGGAAACAGGTTGCGCCATTGCATTCGCCTCAGAATTCTACTTGAGACAGAGTCCGAGTTTGTGTAAAACGGATACAGTATGAAGAAGTTATGGAGTTTAGAAGATTTCAGTTTAAACCAGAATTAAAATAATAATTAAAATCAAATTCGAAATTCAAATAGAAAGAAGCCGGATGGGCGGGAATTATCCCGCTCTAGGGTGTCGACCCCCCTAGGGAGTCGACATAGGTGTGACTCCCCTATAGGGGTGTCGACATAGGTGTCGACCCCCTGTAGGGGTCGACCCCATCGGCCACATCTGGGAGTGACGAATTTTGGAGAATTAAGGCTTATGTGGCATTCTCTGATTTGTTGGGTGATGTGTTTTTCTGGTTTGGATGGTTTAGATGGATCCTAACCTAATATGAAGGCCCTAATTCACCTAATACACCTATATAAACACACCTAGACCTAACCCTAATTTCATTAAACAAATCCATATCGCCTCCATGCTGCTAAAAACTAAATTAAACAAGCCTCCACCAAGCAAATCATATTCAAGTTGGAAGATAAGAATCAAAGCATACATCAACGGTTTAGCTAATCAACTTCAGAAATCAGAATTCAGAATTATTCTCTATCCTTAATCCTATCGCTGTGAATCTATGTCACTTTCACAAGATAATTAAATTAAAAGTGATTATGATGAGTTGTAAATTGGATTTAATGTGTATGTCTGTAATGAATCTTATCAAGTTTGCAAATTGTCACCTTTTTGATTCATATCCATAAACCTATCATATGCCTTTCTGATCTATTTTATCATTACATGCCTGTTTATGTTCTTATGTTTATGCCAGTTTTGATTTCATGATTCTCTTCCCTCCTCCTTTTCCTTTTTCTTTTTATGAGATTAGGCTAACTTCGAGCCCAACATATTACGTGAGATTTGCGTACGAATAACGTTTGAACGATTGGGAAAAGTTTGGGAAAATTGAAATAATATGTAATTTGTAATTGGGCATAAATTGATGATGACTATGGATTGGGCATAATTGTACATAACTTGTAAGTATGAGATTTGGCATAAGTGGGTTTGGGTAAAATTTGGTGTGACTTGTATACATGGGATTATAGGTATAAAATTGGATTAGAATTTGTCACATTAATTTGGATTGGAATTTATGGGTAATTGGGAATCACTATAATCCATAATTTGAGTATGAACTGAAGAAAGTGATAATGAATGCCTAAGACACGAGGTTAGATTCGAATTGCGGTATATGACTGCCCGAAACTGCCTGGTACATCCAATAACCGCAATTTGGTAATCTAATGTGAGAGGTCAAAGGCACAAAATTAGATGCGTAATAGTGCAAAGACACAAGGTTAGATTCGGATTGCGGTATAAGACTACCCGGAACCACCTAGCATATCCAGCAACCGCAAGACGACAATCTAATGTGGGAGGTCTTGCAAGATTGCGGTTATAATGAATTAATAAACACTTAACCAAGATAAGACATGTAGTAAGACATGGGAATAGAAAAAGGGGTTAAGTGGGTGACATGGATAGCATGTGAAACACAATTAAAAACACAAACAAGATAAGACATGTGGGAAGGCATGGGAACAGAAAAAGGGTTAAGTGGGTGACATGGGAAGCATGTATTGCATGGGTAGCCTATATAACATGAATAATAAGCACTTAACCAAGGTAAGACATGTGGTAAGGTATAAAGGGTTAAGTGGGTAACATGGGTAGCATGTGAAACATAATAAAAGCACTTAACCAAGATGAGACATGTGATTAGACATGGAGATAAAGAGGGGTTAAGTGGGAATTCCTAGTGGGGACCAAGCTTAGGAGTGAAGCTTGTGTCAAATGGGTGGACCCTTTTCAAACAGTAACCCATTTAGTATCTATGTGATCTCGAACTAGGTCGAGGACGGGACACCCTTACTGGGTTGATTGTAAGAGGTCAATGAAGAGATAGCGATGGCGGTGCAAGTCCAACAGAGTCATGTGCGTGCATGGGTCCGGGCTGGTAGGTATGACGTTGTTGCATCGTGTAGGTATAAGCCATGCATTCTAGTGGTATCGGGTTGCCACTTTAGAGAGTGATACACCCTACTGTGGGACCAGTACGGCTATCTACGAGTTAGGGAGCCGATCGCATGGGGAAGGTGCTGGGTACAACTAGTGGAGATAGGAGCAGGCAGCACCTATGACAGCAGCTAGGAGTACACGAAACTACCATCATTATTATTATTATGTTTAGTAAGGGGGTACAACTTGCAACACCCCGTATAAAATTAAAATTGACATATTAAAGAATACTTAATTTTTAGAAGAAGAATTAAGGGAAATGGGTTATGCCTTTGCGTTCGTCTCGGAATTCTACTTGAGATACAGTCCGAGTTTGCGTAAAACGGATATAGTATGAAGAAGTTATGAAGATTAAAAGATTTCAGTTTAATTCAGAATTAAAATAATAATTTAAAATGAATTCGAAAATCAAAATTTATGAAATCTGGGTGTGCGGGAAATCTCCCGCTCTAGGGTGTCGACCCCCCAAGGGGAGTCGACATAGGAGTTGTCCCCCCAAGGGGAGTCGACATAGGTGTCGACCCCCCAGAGGAGTCGACATAGTTGTCGACCCCCCCCCCAAGGGAGTCGACATAGGCGTCGACCCCCCTGTAAGGGTGTCGATCCCTGTCGGCCCAGATTTGGCCGACGTGTTTTTGAAGCCTAGGGCTGACGTGACCTTCTCTGGTTGGCTGAGTGATGTGTATTTCTGGTTTGGATGGTTTTGATGGATCCTAAACTAATCTAAAGGCCCTAATACACCTAGAACATCTATAAAAGAGCCCTAAACCTAACCCTAATTTCATTACACAAATCTATGGCGCCTCCATGCTGTTTCAACCTAAACTAAAACTAGTCTCTCTTCTTCAACAAATCAAAGTAAGGGAATTTGGTAAACAGGAATAGATCTACAACAGCAACAACGCCTAATTCTCTTCCTTAATCCAATCTTTGTGAGTTCACTGATTATTTTTAGATTAAAATAATGCTAAAGCAATTCTGACATGTTATAAATTGGATTTAGGAATTAAACATGATAATAAGATTGGATCTAATCGGTTATATCTTAGCCTATACATGAAATTCGTGATTCTTATATGTCATTAGCCTACACGTCATATATGTGATTCTTATATGCCCATGTTGATATTATCATCAGTTTTATCTTTATGATCAGTTCATACTTATGCCTATTTTATTGTTATTATTATGCATGTTCTTTATCTTGTCCTTTCCTCTTTCCCTTTTTGGTTTTTATAGCCGGGCTACTTCGAGCCTAGGCCAAATCTCATAAGAGATGAACGTACGAGAGGTAATTTAGGGAACGTTGGGAAATTTGGCATAATATAATTGGTTTGATTTGAGCATGACAAATGTTAAATTTGGCATAATATATGTTGGGTTGATTTGGTCGACAAATGTCAAATTTGGGACATGACATGAGATTGAGGATTTTGGGTAATTGAAATAATTAGCCTGAAATTGGCATAGATGGCAAATGAATAAATTGGCTAAGATAAGCATGCTGAGACATGAGGTTAGACTCCATTTGTGGTAGAAGCCTGCCCGGAACCAACCAGCCTAACCAGCAACCGCAAATGGTTAGACTAATGTGAGAGGTTGTAGGCATAACTAAAAGATGCTTAGACACGAGGTTAGGTCTGGCTTGTGGCAAAAGTCTGCCTAGAACCGCCTGGCTCATCCATCGGCCACAAGCCATCGACTTAATGTGAGAGGTCTATGCATTAATAACTAATTAATGCTGATCAAAGATGAATGTGATACCCAAAACATGTTTGGTAGGTGGGGTTAAGTTAACCTGTGTGAGATGACAACTTAACCAATAATATATGAACAAAGTGGATAGGGTTAAGGCAAGCTTAACCAATAATACATATTGATTTGATAAGTGGGAGGGGTTAAGTCAACTGGGCGGATAGACAACACTTAACCAATATAAGTTGGGTTAGGATAAAGCCTGGGGAAAAACCTAGTAGCGGTAGGGACCCTTTTCAAACAGTAACCCACTTAGTTGTATCGGGAACCCTGAGCTAGGTAGGGTTGGGGCACGCTTACTAGGATGATTATAAGCGGTCAAATAAGAGCGATGGTGTAGCAGTGCAGGTTCCGATGGGTTTGTTAAGCGTGCACAAGGTGTTCCCGGCATTGGAAGATTTAGCCACTGTACATCAGTAGGTATAAAGCTGTGCAACCACGGGTTGCCACTTAGGGAGTGATACACCCTAAGCTGGGACCGCACAGGTATCTACAAGTTAGGGAGCCGATCGATTAGGGGTAGTGTGGGAACATCTAGTATCTATTATGGGCAAACAGGATTTCAAGGATTGTATGGGGTGGATAACCCTTACTAGATGTTACGCCTGAGGGCTACTAATTGCGGGGTTGGGATCATTTCGATAAGAATTACTAGTAGGTAGTGCAGAGAATTAAATTAAGTAGGAAATCTGGGAAGCGCACTAGACATTCCTTTATATTCATCCTGTCATCCTGCTTTACCTTATGTCATAGTTATATCTCTCATCTAGTTTATTCATGTCATAATGCTTTACTTATTTTCTTGCTGAAAATAATCAGACTCGCCAGATTTTATGTCTGAACTTTTTGTTTTCGCCTCTTTTCCTTCCACCCCCCCCCACCCCATCCCCGAGGTTCTCAGGGAGGAAACACTGAAGCTTGACTTGGATTTCTTTCTTCTTGAAGTGCTTGGAAGTGTTAACAGTAATGCTCGGCTTTATCTCTTTACATTATGGCTATTTGGAGTGGGATTATGATTTTACTTTTGTGTACTCTGGTAATAATTTTGTTCAAGATGGATACTTATGTACTTGACTCTGGTATGTGGTTTTGATGTTGTAATCAAACATGTTTTGCTTTTCCGCTGCAATGAATAAAGTTTGAATTTTCTTAAGTACCATTTATATATCTGTCTTGTGATATTCTATTCTACACTCTTATAATACTCCATGAAAGTTAATGCATTCCCTTAGTGAGTGACACTAATGGACGTGGGGTGTTACACGTGGTATCAAAGCTGAAGGTTACCAGAACAAATAAAAGATTTTAAAAACTGTTTTCAAAAGCATTCTTAAGAGAAGCATTTTCCAAAACCATGTTTTAAAGAGGGTATTTTTAAGAGAAAAGTTTATTATGGAAAACATAATCCCCAAAATCCATATATTTATCTTTCGATTCTCTGTTTTGAATCTCTTCTTTTCCCCTTTTATCATGTCTGGGGAATCCATTATACCCGAGGGCGTACAGATTCCAGGCTGGTTCAGAAGGTATCTAGAGGCTAGGGCTAATGCCGCAGGCCCAGCAAATGCTCCTCCTCCCCCTCCTTGTGTAGATGCTTTTTCGAAGATATGCAAAGACTTCTGTGCGATGGGCGGAAAACCATTTCATGGGACTGAGACATTTGTCAAAGCTAGAAATTGGCTTAAGGAAGTTGAGGACTTGTTTGGTATCTTTGAGATAGACGACGGAAGGAAGGTTCAGCTAGCTTCTTGGTTAATGAAGGATGAAGCTTCCTTTTGGTGGGAAGTAACTAATGGAGGGCATCTAGTGGAGACGTGGATAGACTTTAGGCGAAGGTTCGAGTTGAAATTTCTTTCACAAGCAGAGGAGAGTTTATACACAGAGAGGTTCTTGGCTTTGAAACAAGGGAGTTTGTCTGTGAAGGAGTATGTTAAGAAGTTTAACCAGTTAGCAAGATTTGGTATGGAATTAGTTAACACACCACATAAGAAGGCCTTGAGATTTGCTAAGGGCTTGAACGAACCGCTTCACGGATTGGCTATGTCCCACATTCCTATGGGGGCTACTTTAAAGAAACTTGTTGACATGGCACTGATGCATGAAAAGGAGAAAGGTGCTAAGGTAGATAAGGCACATGACAAGAAGGTGGATCCTAAGAAGAATGGAAAATCTCGAGATAAAAGGAAGTGCCAAAAGACTGGTTGCTTCCAATGTGGTGAGGCGGGGCATATGATTAAGACCTGCCCAAGGAGGCAAGGGCAAGGGCAGAGGACAGGATCTACTTTTGGAAGGTAGGTTCATGCTCTCATGGCACCTACGCAAGATAGAGGTAGAAACATTTCTGTTGAAAGTTTGATTTTCCTTTTTGATCATCTTGTTCGTACTTGGTTTGATTTTGGAGCTCGACATTCGCTCATATCTGCTTCTATTGTTGAGTCTCTGTCCCTAGATACTAGTACAGTAGTGGATCCCATTAGTGACTCAAATCCTATTGGGGGTACGGTTCATCTTTCTATGTTATGTCGGGGTTTGAGAATTTTTGTGTATGGCGTTGAGTTTGAATGCAATGCTTATGTGCTTGGTTTCACGGGCTATGGGTTGATTCTAGGAATGGACTAGCTAGCCAAATATGGTGCCATTCTCGACTGTGAAAGGAGGGTAGTTAGAGTATTGACTAGTTTGGGTAATACTCTCGATATCTCATGCGATCCTAAGGGTTCGGTTATGCTTAGCTACCTAAAATCTCTTGGCACATCTATTAATTATTTGCAATCTGTTTGAGTAGTCCGTGAGTATGCAGATTTCTTTGAGGAGGTTAGGGGCTTACCTCTAAAACGCGAGATAGATTTCCGTATATACTTGGTGGACAATGCAAAGCCAGTTACATTGCCTGTGCGCCACATGGCTCCAAGAGAAAGGAGGGACCTTAGTAAACAAGTGAAAGAGTTGCTTAAGAAAGGGTTCATAACAAGAAGTATCTCGGAGTGGGGTGCTCCAGTTGTTTTTGCTACGAAAGCTGATGGTTCACTTAGACTGTGTGTGGACTATAGGAAGCTAAATAAACTCACGAAGAAAAATAGACACCCATTGCCGAGGATAGATGATTTGTTCGATAGTTGGTTGGTGCTTCGGTTTTCTCGCAGTTGGACTTAGCTACAGGATTTCATCAGTTAAGGTAGCTGAGGATAGTATAGATAAGACTGCTTTTAGGACTCCCGACGGTTTCTTTGAATGGCTAGTCATGCCTTTTGGTTTGATAAATGCACCCGCATATTTTGTAGACTTGATGAGTAGGGTGTTTAGGGAGTTTCTAAACAAGTTCATGGTGGTCTTTGTGGATGATATTTTGATATCCTCTAGGAGCGAGGAAGAGCATGCCCTATATATTAGGGAAGTCTTAGAGACCCTTCGAGCAAATCAACTCAAAGCTAAGTTCTCCAAATGTCATTTTTGGAGGAAGAAAGTGAGGTTCATACGGCACGTGGTATCTAAGGAAGGGATAGCAGTGGATCCCGCAAAGGTGGTAGCAATCCAAGATTGGAAGATTCCTAGGAATGCAATAGAAGTAAGAAGCTTTCCTAGTTTGGTGGGCTACTGTAGAAAGTTCATTAAGGACTTTACTAAAATATCAGCCCCACTTACTCGATTGCTGAAAAAGAATTTAGCCTTTTCTTGGGATGTTGACTGTGACGATGCTTTCCAACGTTTGGAGAGGGCATTGACGACAACTCCAGTTTTAGTTTTGCCGGAGGGGAGTAAGCCATTCACAGTGTATACTGATGCTTGCGGGATAGGGCTTGGCGCAGTTTTAATGCAAGAGGGAAGGGTGATATGCTATGTTGGAAGACAGCTGAAGGTCCATGAGAAGAATTACTCTACCCATGACTTGGAGTTAGCGGCCATAGTTTTTGCGTTTAAGTCTTGGCATCGCTATTTGCTTGGAGAGAGGTTTGAGTTGTACACAGACCATAAGTCACTTAAGTACTTGTTCTCTCAAAAAGATCTGAACTTAAGGCAACAGAGGTGGATGGAGTTCTTAGCATCCTACGATTTTGAGATTGCATATACCCCTGGCAAGGGTAACATTGCAGAGGACGTCTTGAGTAGAAAGAAGTTGACTTTGAGTCCTTTGTTTGTCAAGTGGTAAGCTTAGAGTATATCTCTACCTTTGACTTTAGACCCTCTATTGATTATGTACCCAGTTTGTTGGCATCATTAGAGGTGCGACCTACGCTTTTGGGACAGATAGGTGCGGCACAACGAGACCCACAGTTGTTGGAGATAGTGGACAAGCTCATAAGAAGGGAGTCTTCGAGCCATCTTAGTATGTATACTATAGATGAGAGAGGTTGGTTGCGTAGGGATGGAAGAATTTACGTATCTCGAGACGAGAGTTTGAGAAAGACAATCCTTGAAAAAGCACATCGTTCTAAGCTAACCATACATCCCGTTGGAGACAAGATGTATAGGGACATGAAGCGAGTTTTCTTTTGGGTCGAAATGAAGAAGGATGTGGCTGAGTTCGTTTCTAGATGATTAGTGTGCCAGCAAGTCAAGACTGAGCAAAAGAAGCCTGGTGGTTTGCTTCACCCTTTAGAGGTTCCAAAGTGGAAATGGGAAAAGTGTTTCCATGGATTTCGTCGATGGGTTGCCAAGGTCAAGGAAGGGTAATACGGGGATTTGGGTAGTAGTGGATAGACTTACCAAGAGTGCCCATTTCATTCCCATTAGGAGTAAAAGAACAGCGGCATGGTTAGCATCTGTTTATCTCCAAGAGATAGTTCATCTACACGGCATACCATCTAATATCGTAAGCGACTAAGATCCTATTTTCACCAGTGAGTTTCGGAAGAGCTTGCAAGAGGCGGTAGGAACTCAATTGTGTTTGAGCACCGCTTATCACCCTCAGACAAACAGCCAAACCGAAAGAGTGAATCAAATTCTAGAAGATCTTTTGAGGTTATGCATCTTGGACTTTGGAGGGACATGGGAGGAACACCTTCCATTAGTAGAGTTCACCCATAACAACAGCTATCAGACTATTATCGACATGGCACCTTTTGAAGCTCTATATGGACGACCTTGTCGATCACCTACTTGTTGGTGGGAATCCACGGATAAGATTTTGCTTGGGCCCGAGATGATTAGGGAAACTTTAGAGAAGATAGACTTAATTCGAAGACGGCACGGGACCGGTAAAAGTCATATGCTGATAAGAGAAGGACCGATCTTGAGTTCGATGTTGGAGACATGGTCTTTATTAAAGTATCACCATTGAGGAACGTAGTTTGCTTTGGAGCTGTAAGGAAATTGGCACCAAGGTTCGTAGGGCCATTCCCCATTACGAGCGAATTGGACAGATGGCCTACAGAGTGAAGTTGCCTGAGAAGCTTAGTTATGTGCAAGACGTGTTTCATGTAGCGCATTTAAGGAAGTGTTTACATGATACTGCGGAAGTAGTAGAGTCGAACATGCTTAGAGAAGTGGAAGTAGAGCGAGAAGCCAGGAATAGACGAGCTCTTACATGCATACTCGGATCGGAGGTCAAGAAGTTACACAACCGAGAGGTCAAGCTGGTTAAAGTCCAATGGGGAGATGATCAAGGAGATGCAACTTGGGGAACGGAAGATAAGATACGTGCATCGTACCCTTTCCTTTTTGAGGGTATGTTCTTAACTTCTCCTTTTTCTACCGCTTTGTTTATACTTATTCTATCATTTAGTGTATTCTCTCGATTATATCTTCGATCTTTAGGTAGAAAATCTTATGGTTGTAAACTATATTTGAAACGTGTTATGTTTAGTGGATGCAAGTGGTTGCTAGTGGTTGCTCGTGGATGCATTTACACACATTTTAGGCACTAAGATCGGCTCAGTCACTTTCATATTGCATATTGCATATATTTGTTTACAGATTGAAATGTGATGTGTTATCATGTGGACGTTGCATTTGAGTGAATGATTGTGCACTCATATAGAAGTTATAAAGTGCATTAGGACTCATGGCACTGACATAATTCGCATTAAGGAGGTCAATCAATAGACCGCCTGATCTTTGCATTAGATAAGGAACATATACACACACTTTTGCATATGTTCGTATAGCATTAGATATCTTTTGAGGAGTGTGGATGCTTGTGGATGATGGATGAGTAGATGGATGATTGGATGGTAGGATACATTCTTCTTAACTTGAAGATTTCAGGGACAAAATCCTTTAAGGAGGGGAGAATGTAACACCCCACAATTTTATAATATCAAAATTAACAAATTAAAGAATACTTAATTTTTAGAAGAAGAACTAAGCAAAATGGGTTACGTCATTGTGTTCGTCTCAGAATTCTGCTTGAGATAGAGTTCGAGTTTGCATAAAACGGATACAGTATGAAGAAGTTATGAAGCTTAGAAGATTTCAGTTTAATTCAAAATTAAAATAATAATTTAAAATGAATTCGAAAATCAAAATTTAGGAAATTTGGGTGAGCGGTAAATCTCCCGCTCTAGGGTGTCGACCCCCCAAGGGGAGTTGACATAGATTTCGACCCCCCCCCAGGGGAGTAGACATAGGTGTCGACCCCCCTGTAGGGGTGTCGATCCCTATCGGACCAGATCTGGCCGACGTGTTTTTGAAGCCTAGGGTTGTCTCTGGTTGGCTGAGTGACGTGTATTTCTGATTTAGATGGTTCCGATGGCTCCTAAACTAATTTAAGGGACCTAATACACCTAGAACGTCTATAAAAGAGCCCTAAACCTAACGCTAATTTCATTACACAAATCTATGGCGCCTCCATGCTACCTTATGCTAAACTAAAATTAGTCTCTTTTCTTCAACAAATCAAAGTAAAGGAATTTGGTAAATGGAACGGATCTACAATAACAAAAACGCCTAATTCTCTTCCTTAATCCAATCTTTGTGAGTTCATTGATTATTTTCAGATTAAAATAATGCTAAAGCAATTCTGACATTTTATAAATTGGATTTGGGAATTAAACATGATAATAAGATTGGATCTCATTAGTTATATCTTAGCCTATACATCAGATTCGTGATTCTTATATGTCATTAGCCTATACATCAGATCTGTGATTCTTATATGCCCATGTTGATATTATCATCAATTTTATCAGTTTTATCTTTATGATCAGTTCATACTTATGCCTATTTTATTGTTATTATTATGCATGTTATTTATCTTGTCCTTTCCTCTTTTCCTTTTTGGTTTTTATAGCCAGGCCACTTCGAGCCTAGGCCAAATCTCATATGAGATGAACGTATGAACGGTAATTTAGGGAACGTTGGGAAATTTGGCATAATATAATTGGTTTGATTTGAGCATGACAAATATTAAATTTGGCATAATGTATGTTGGGTTGATTTAGGCATGACAAATGTTAAATTTGGGGCCTAACATTAGATTGATGATTTTGGGTAATTGACATAATTAGCCTGAAATTGGCATAAATGGCAAATGAATAAATTGGCTAAGATAAGCATGCTAAGACACGAGGTTAGACTTCGTTTGCGGTAAAAGCCTACCAGGAACCAACTGGCCTAACCAGCAACCGCAAACGGTCAGTCTAATGTGAGAGGTCATAGGCATAACTAAAAAATGCTTAGACACGAGGTTAGGTCTGGCTTGTGGCAGAAGTCTGCCCGGAACCGCCCGGCACATCCAACGGCCACAAGCCATCGACTTAATGTGAGAGGTCTGTGCATTAATAACCAATTAATGCTGATCAAAGATGAATATGATACCTAAAACATGTTAGGTGGGTGGGGTTAAGTTAACTTGTGCGAGATGAGAACTTAATCAATAATATATGAACAAAGTGGATAGGGTTAAGGCAAGCTTAACCAATAATACATATTGATTTGATAAGTGGGTAGGGTTAAGTCAATTGGGCGGATAGACAACACTTAACCAATATAAGTTGGGTTAGGATAAACCCTGGGGAAAACCTAGTAGCGACAGGGACCCTTTTCAGACAGTAGCCCACTTAGTTGTATCGGGAACCCTGAGCTAGGCAGGGTTGGGGCACGCTTACTAGGTTGATTATAAGCGTTCAAATAAGAATGAGGATGTAACAGTGCAGGTTCCTACGGTTCGTTAAGCGTGCACAAGGTGCTCCCGGCATTAGAAGATTTAGCCACTGTACATCAGTAGGTATAAAGTTGTGCAACCACGGGTTGCCACTTAAGGAGTGATACACCCTAAGCTGGGACCCGCACATGTATCTACAAGTTATGGAGCCGATTGATTAGGGGTAGTGTGGGGACATCTATTATCTATTATGGGTAAGTAGGCTTTCAAGGATTGTATGTGGAGGATGTCTCTTACTAGATGTTACGCCTGCGGGCTACCAATTGCAGAGTTGGGATCATTTCAATAAGAATTACTAGTAGGTGGTACAGAGAATTAAATTAAGTAAGAAATCTGGGAAGCGCACTAGACATTCCTTTATATTCATCTTGTCATCCTACTTTACCTTATGTCATGGTTATATCTCTCATCCTGTTTATTCCTGTCATAATGTTTTACTTATTTTCTTGCTGAAAATAACTGGACTCGCCAGACTTTATGTCTGACCTTTTTGTTTTCGCCTCTTTTTCTTCCTTTCCCCTCTCCCCTCAGGTTCTCAGGGAGGAAATACTGAAGCTTGACTTGTATTTCTTTCTTCTTGAAGTGCTTGGAAGTGTTGAGAGTAATGCTCAGCTTTGTCTCTTTACATTATGGCTATTTGGAGTGGGATTATGATTTTACTTTTATGTACTCTGATAATAATTTTGTTCAAGATGGATATTTAACGTTGAGACGACCCGAAATCCCGTTCAGACGGAATAAGGGTTATCTTTGGAATATAACACAAAAACAGATAATAGCAGAACAAAATTAAATAAATACACCAGATAATGAACAATAGAATATACTGGATAAAAGTAATCATCAGAGTTACACAGTATACAGGATCTTACTTAGTACAAATACAGTTCAGCTATACATAAATGTCTACAGCGGAAATAAACAAAATATGTACAATAGGAGCTGAACAGCATAAAAAGAAATAAATGATAGAATCCATCTTCAGCTCCAGCTATCCAGAAAAAGAACCAGCTAAACCTGAATACAAGGGTGCCCGTGCATAAAAAGGGGCACCCGAGTTTGAAAGTGAAACAAACTACGAGTCAGTCATGGGACTGGTATGAGAAATCTACTCAACACATATATTGTTTGGCTAATCACAGGACCACGCCACTTTCGTGGAACGGGTTTACTCCATTGGATTGCCAGTGCTTTAAAACAAATCTTTCTTTTAAAACCACGCAATGCATTTTATAAAAATAAAGCCATTATAAGACTCAGTTCCCATCACACAATGCAACGCAAACCGGAGGATAGAGTTTTACCTTATAACGGCCAAAATATGCTTGATACGAATTAAAACAATGGCATTTGATATTATTGCTAGTGTTTATATGTTTTGAAAACAATTTCAAATCATAACTATCAATCATAGACGACATGAGCGTCCCATGCCACTATGTCGCCAAATATCTATACAATCGAAACCGCACGATCACGTATCTGGAAATTGGATTTCCGTCATGAACCAAGGCAAAAGATAGTCCTTACCGAATTCGTGACTCTCTAGCCCGAGCCACCGGAACAGCCGCAACTGCCCCTTGGATCGTCAGGGCCGGTCCACACGGAGTGGATTATAGTGCCTGAACAATACGTTTCCCCGCCCTTTGGGGCGTAAATGAGCCAACGAATGACTCCATCGGACCCGGATCGTCCGATCAAACCGAGGCGCCTCGCAACAGCAACAACCACACAGGTGAAAAGTATATAAATGTCAGGGCTGGTAGGTCACTGACACCACCCTAGCTAGAAAGAAACGCAAGCCCTCCCTGATGTCCTCTCCCGTTTCTGGTTCATACCGGGGTGTGAGGCTCGCGAATTCACGTTATACACAAAGCTACGCCACACAGGCGGTGCTTTGATCATCACCACAAGACTTTGCTTTTCAACAGAAGCCCTGATCACTGCATCTTAGCATGCCACACAGGCAATTCATGCCATGCGACTGATGTCCATCGATATACAACCTCTGAGCTCGTGCGTCTCAGAGAAGGGCGTTTAAGCAAAAGAATAAATTCTCCGCTGCCAAACAGGTGTATATTTAACAGAAATCAATCAACACAGAATAAACTCCAATGTCAGACACACAGTCCATTTACAAGTCCGTTCTGGGTCTGAACGAAACCGGAGGCACTAAATACCTCGCAAACCCTTCGATCACCACGTACGTCTGGACGATCACCACTCATTATCCATATTTCGGGATGCCTCCCAATCAGGACCTCGGTTACCATCCAAACGAGGTGAAGATCTCCGGTCTTCGACCACCGTCTTCATCTTCGAATTCCAATCGTCGGTCAATTATTCGAAATGAGAATTAACTCGGCCTTTTCAAATAATTCACGTATATTTAGAATTTCAAATCAATTTATTTCAATGGTTAAATTATTCGACAACACCAATTTTGTTCTTTAATGTAATTTTCACACCAAACACATTCAACCATCAAAAGCCACATAAATCGAGCAAATTCAGTTTATTTTCATTCCATATCGCTTATGATATTTTATAACTATTTATCGCTATTTTTATTTATTTTAAAATAGCTAATTTATTCAAAACGACGCTTCGGGCCATAAAGCGGTCGTGGCGCTGTTTTTCTTCAGATTTGATTTACACATATCTGAAAATCTAACCGTTGGATCTTCACAAAATTTACATCATTAGAAAGGTCTTTTCAAAATGAATCCAACGGTTCCAGTTTCGGGAAAATCCGACGGTCGGATCTCCCGGTACAATCGTTTGAAATTTCGATTTCAAAATACGAACTGCAGCGTCGTTATTCGATTAAATATATAATTATATTTATATATATATAAATATAATCGCTTCTGGCGCTGTTTTTCTTCAGATTTGAATTAAACATTCCAGACAATCCAACCGTTGGATTTTTGCAAGGTTGGTGCCGTTGGGAAGATATTTCCAAGGCGAACCCGACGGTTGCGGTTTCGGGAAAATCCAATGGTCGGATTCCCCGTACTAGTTGTTTGAAATCACGGTTTCAAAATATGAACTGCACGGCCACGTTTCGTTTTAATTTTATTTATATTTATATAATTATATAAATATAGTTCATTCAACAATTTCAATATCGTTTTCACTTCAAATATTTTACTAACGCCTTAAAATTTTGGAAAATTTCGCCATAACCTCCCCTGCACCGGGAGCATCGGGAAATCGCAAATAGCTTTCCCGGTCCTTCTAATCTCAAAAAGAAAAAGAAAAAGCCAAGCGACTAGCCAACCGGCTCATAAAATCATCACCCAAACAAAACAGTAAATGTGTACCTATTTGTCGGGCACAAAATTTTATTCCTCTTCTCTAGCCCCTTTGCTATAACCTGTTCAATGAATATGCATGTACACATATATACACAGTTCTTATCATTTATCATTTTCTATTCGACTTCATATTTGATTTCTATTTGGTTTAAAAACACCATTCATTCTAATGTTACATAAATAGGTGCAAATCATTTCATTAGCTAATTAATGAATATTTCAACTCATATATGTTTATTTTGAATAAGTGGCTATTTTTAACACTTCGCATTTCAACGATTTATGCATACAATAAAAATGTGATTTTTATTGTAAAACAATTCATTTCAAAACACTATTTTTCTATATAGTTCATATAGGTGATAAAAATAGGATTTTTATCATAAAACAATTTCTTTTAAAACGAGATTATTTTACACAGTTCATATAGTCGATAAAAGGTGATTTTTATTATCCAACAATTTATTTCAAAATATGAATACCATTCAACACATGAATTTCTAATCAACGAATGAATATCAATTCAACACATGAATGTTTTCTATAGTTTCTATATATAGATAAAAATGTGATTTTTATTATCAAACAATTTATTTCAAAATATGAATACCATTCAACACATGAATTTCTAATCAACGAATGAATATCAATTCAACACATGAATGTTTTCTATAGTTTCTATATATAGATAAAAATGTGATTTTTATTATCAAACAATTTATTTCAAAATATGAATACCATTCAACACATGAATTTCTAATCAACGAATGAATATCAATTCAACACATGAATGTTTTCTATAGTTTTTATATATAGATAAAAAGGTGATTTTTATTATCAAACGATTTATTTCAAAATATGAATACCATTCAACACATGAATTTCTAATCAATGAATGAATATCAATTCAACACATGAATGTTTTCTATAGTTTTTATATATAGATAAAAAGGTAATTTTTATATTTTAAAATGCGAATACCATTCAACACATGAATTTCTAATCAACGAATGAATATCAATTCAACACATGAAGGTTTTCTATTCAATGAATAAATATAGTTTAAGCATATGAAAATAATTCAAACACACGAATATTATTCAAAATTTCGGCAGCATAACGGCAGGGTAGTTTAAACCGGGACCGTCCCTAGTACGGCTCCTCGCTCTACCTTAAAACCTCGCGGTTTTTGACAATGGGGATCATGCATCTAGTTCGCACACAGGCGGCATGTATATATTTATTTCATTTCCACAAACTAATCCTATGTGGTTTCAACCAAATATTTTTCAACCACAAACGGGTATTTTTCAACCACAATCAACCAATATCAATCACAAACAATCCCAAACAACCATTCGCTATCAATCAATTTTCACAACAATTTCAACCAATAAATATCGTCCATGGTTTGTGGACGAGGGGCGTATATATATATATATATATATTTATATATAGCAATTCACTTTTATTTCAACACATATATATATAGAAAAAGAAATTGAAGAGTGAGAAATTCTCACACATTTATAATTTTTAAATCAGAAATCTCACCAATAGCTATCCAATACTACGACTCTTCCTTTATAGAAATCTTCGCCAATCTCGCCTTATGTCGCTTTCGCCCGTATTCTCTACATATGTAAAAATCGAATTTTTACTATGTTATTCAATATATAAAAATCGAATTTCAAAAAATATAAATTCCGCCCTTTCAAAAATAAAGATTATATTTTTAATATTCCTATGATGTAAAAATTATATTTTTATTACTTTAAAAATATAAAAATCATATCTTACTTCTTCTACCTAATAAAAATTCCGTCTTTTCTATTTTAAAAATATGATCTTTATTTTTTTCCAAGTTCAAATCTTTTCTATTTTAAAGCTCAAATCTTTTTCCTTTTAAAGTTCAAATCTTTTTCTTTTTAAATTTTAAATCTTTTTCTTTTTAAAAATTAAATCATTTCAAAATCAGTTTTAAACTTTTCTAAAAATCAGAATTTAAACGCTTTTGAAAATCAGTTTTAAATCATTTTTAAAATCAGTTTTTAATGCTTTAAAAACTCAGTTTTACATCCTTTTAAAAATCAGTTTTAAATCATTTTTAAAATCAGTTTTTAATGCTTTAAAAAAAATCAGTTTTACATCCTTATCAAAATCAGCATTTACAGAATAAAAATAAAAATAAAATAACCTAAAATACTCACCGTAGTCTGCGAAGGGGGGGGGGAAAAAAGAAGACGTCGGCGGCAGGCAGTGGTCTTCGGTGGTGGTGGCGTCGATGCTTCAGGGGGGGCTGCTCGATTTGATTCGACGGGGGGGGGGGGGTGGGGGGGGGCGGATGCGTCGCGAGGGGGAGGAGCTGGATCGGCGCGTGGTGGGGGGGTTCGGCGGTCGTCAGGGCGGTGGCGTCGCTGCTGCTCCGTCCTTCTTCTTTTCTCTTTTTTTTTCGTTTTCTGATTAATGAAATCGGGGGGGGGGGGGCAGAAAGAAGGATAAAGGGAGGGAATTAAATTAAAAAAAAAATTTCCTTTTTATTATTTAATTATTTATATTTTGCAAAAAGGTTGACTTTTACATACGACCTCGAAACGAGGCTTACCGCCTGCCGTCCATAGCGTTTTACCCCCATTCCGAACACAATGGGATATGTATCGCAAGCTGATTTGCTCGTTACAATCAGTTTCCGTTGAATTTACATTTAAATCCTTATGTTGAATTTTAAACGTACATTTCAAATTACCGGGGTCACATACTAATTAGAAAAATTCCAAAAAAATATTTTCTAATTTCGTATTGACGATACGGTCCTAACAAAACTAGTTTCGTCGAATTCTGAGACCGTTTGAAAAATGGCCAATATCCAGTCGATTAAAATCAACAGAAACTGGTCAAACGCGTTTTCCTTTGCCACGCTCACATATTGATTCGAAAAATTATGGAATTTGAAATCTAGCAATAACTTTACAACACGGATCCAACAAAAGTGGTTTCGTCGAAATCCGAGGTCGTTTGCAAAATGTCCATTTTTAAGGGCCTGAATTCCATAGCGACTATTTAGAATTTTCAACTGGACATATCCTTTGATTCCCGCTATCAAATTTCGATTGGTCGGATTCGTTAGAAAGATATTCACCAACAGATTTAAATATTTTTGGTTTCACTAAAATCCGGATTGTTTTGCACCCGGTATACTCAATTGAAGTTTGAAATCGAATTATCGAACTACCGCGCCATTTTCAATTCTATATACAATTATAATTAATTATATTCGTTTTCAAATGTCGATTCAAACTCAGTTTTCATCGCCATTATTTAAAATATTTATTTTAAATATTTAAAATCCATTGTTTTAGCCAATTTAAAAATTTTAAATTGGTTCAGATTTTCTGGGTCGTTACAATCTCCCCCACTTAAAACTTTTCGTCCCCGAAAAGGAACAAAGTCGAAAGTGGTTTGATAAATCTATAATCACACAACACAACAACCCATCCAATTGTTTTTAACCTTTAAAAAATATACTAATCAAATCCTATGCCCCTTAAAAATCATTCTGCTACTCATACTAGGATATTACTGATCCTATCTGTATTGAGTTACCTATCCTAGAACACTACTGGTTCTATTTCTGACGAGTTCGTTTAAATGTTATATTCCAGAACTAAGCTTAACCAAAGCTCTGATACCACGTTGAGACGACCCGAAATCTCGTTCAGACGGAATAAGGGTTATCTTTGGAATATAACACAAAAACAGATAATAGCAGAACAAAATTAAATAAATACACCAGATAATGAACAATAGAATATACTGGATAAAAGTAATCATCAGAGTTACACAGTATACAGGATCTTACTTAGTACAAATACAGTTCAGCTATACATAAATGTCTACAGCGGAAATAAACAAAATATGTACAATAGGAGCTGAACAGCATAAAAAGAAATAAATGATAGAATCCATCTTCAGCTCCAGCTATCCAGAAAAAGAACCAGCTAAACCTGAATACAAGGCTGCCCGTGCAGAAAAAGGGGCACCCGAGTTTGAAAGTGAAACAAACTACGAGTCAGTCATGGGACTGGTATGAGAAATCTACTCAACACATATATTGTTTGGCTAATCACAGGACCACGCCACTTTCGTGGAACGGGTTTACTCCATTGGATTGCCAGTGCTTTAAAACAAATCTTTCTTTTAAAACCACGCAATGCATTTTATAAAAATGAAGCCATTATAAGACTCAGTTCCCATCACACAATGCAACGCAAACCGGAGGATAGAGTTTTACCTTATAACGGCCAAAATATGCTTGATACGAATTAAAACAAAGGCATTTGATATTATTGCTAGTGTTTATATGTTTTGAAAACAATTTCAAATCATAACTATCAATCATAGACGACATGAGCGTCCCATGCCACTATGTCGCCAAATATCTATACAATCGAAACCGCACGATCACGTATCTGGAAATTGGATTTCCGTCATGAACCAAGGCAAAAGATAGTCCTTACCGAATTCGTGACTCTCTAGCCCGAGCCACCGGAACAGCCGCAACTGCCCCTTGGATCGTCAGGGCCGGTCCACACGGAGTGGATTATAGTGCCTGAACAATACGTTTCCCCGCCCTTTGGGGCGTAAATGAGCCAACGAATGACTCCATCGGACCCGGATCGTCCGATCAAACCGAGGCGCCTCGCAACAGCAACAACCACACAGGTGAAAAGTATATAAATGTCAGGGCTGGTAGGTCACTGACACCACCCTAGCTAGAAAGAAACGCAAGCCCTCCCTGATGTCCTCTCCCGTTTCTGGTTCATACCGGGGTGTGAGGCTCGCGAATTCACGTTATACACAAAGCTACGCCACACAGGCGGTGCTTTGATCATCACCACAAGACTTTGCTTTTCAACAGAAGCCCTGATCACTGCATCTTAGCATGCCACACAGGCAATTCATGCCATGCGACTGATGTCCATCGATATACAACCTCTGAGCTCGTGCGTCTCAGAGAAGGGCGTTTAAGCAAAAGAATAAATTCTCCGCCGCCAAACAGATGTATATTTAACAGAAATCAATCAACACAGAATAAACTCCAATGTCAGACACACAGTCCATTTACAAGTCCGTTCTGGGTCTGAACGAAACCGGAGGCACTAAATACCTCGCAAACCCTTCGATCACCACGTACGTCTGGACGATCACCACTCATTATCCATATTTCGGGATGCCTCCCAATCAGGACCTCGGTTACCATCCAAACGAGGTGAAGATCTCCGGTCTTCGACCACCGTCTTCATCTTCGAATTCCAATCGTCGGTCAATTATTCGAAATGAGAATTAACTGGCCTTTTCAAATAATTCACGTATATTTAGAATTTCAAATCAATTTATTTCAATGGTTAAATTATTCGACAACACCAATTTTGTTCTTTAATGTAATTTTCACACCAAACACATTCAACCATCAAAAGCCACATAAATCGAGCAAATTCAGTTTATTTTCATTCCATATCGCTTATGATATTTTATAACTATTTATCGCTATTTTTATTTATTTTAAAATAGCTAATTTATTCAAAACGACGCTTCGGGCCATAAAGCAGCCGTGGCGCTGTTTTTCTTCAGATTTGATTTACACATATCTGAAAATCTAACCGTTGGATCTTCACAAAATTTACATCATTAGAAAGGTCTTTTCAAAACGAATCCAACGGTTCCAGTTTCGGGAAAATCCGACGGTCGGATCTCCCGGTACAATCGTTTGAAATTTCGATTTCAAAATACGAACTGCAGCGTCGTTATTCGATTAAATATATAATTATATTTATATATATATATAAATATAATCGCTCCTGGCGCTGTTTTTCTTCAGATTTGAATTAAACATTCCAGACAATCCAACCGTTGGATTTTTGCAAGGTTGGTGCCGTTGGGAAGATATTTCCAAGGCGAACCCGACGGTTGCGGTTTCGGGAAAATCCAATGGTCGGATTCCCCGTACTAGTTGTTTGAAATCACGGTTTCAAAATACGAACTGCACGGCCACGTTTCGTTTTAATTTTATTTATATTTATATAATTATATAAATATAGTTCATTCAACAATTTCAATATCGTTTTCACTTCAAATATTTTACTAACGCCTTAAAATTTTGGAAAATTTCGCCATAACCTCCCCTGCACCGGGAGCATCGGGAAATCGCAAATAGCTTTCCCGGTCCTTCTAATCTCAAAAAGAAAAAGAAAAAGCCAAGCGGCTAGCCAAGCGGCTCATAAAATCATCACCCAAACAAAACAGTAAATGTGTACCTATTTGTCGGACACAAAATTTTATTCCTCTTCTCTAGCCCCTTTGCTATAACCTGTTCAATGAATATGCATGTACACATATATACACAGTTCTTATCATTTATCATTTTCTATTCGACTTCATATTTGATTTCTATTTGGTTTAAAAACACCATTCATTCTAATGTTACATAAATAGGTGCAAATCATTTCATTAGCTAATTAATGAATATTTCAACTCATATATGTTTATTTTGAATAAGTGGCTATTTTTAACACTTCGCATTTCAACGATTTATGCATACAATAAAAATGTGATTTTTATTGTAAAACAATTCATTTCAAAACACTATTTTTCTATATAGTTCATATAGGTGATAAAAATAGGATTTTTATCATAAAACAATTTCTTTTAAAACGAGATTATTTTACATAGTTCATATAGTCGATAAAAGGTGATTTTTATTATCCAACAATTTATTTCAAAATATGAATACCATTCAACACATGAATTTCTAATCAACGAATGAATATCAATTCAACACATGAATGTTTTCTATAGTTTCTATATATAGATAAAAATGTGATTTTTATTATCAAACAATTTATTTCAAAATATGAATACCATTCAACACATGAATTTCTAATCAACGAATGAATATCAATTCAACACATGAATGTTTTCTATAGTTTCTATATATAGATAAAAATGTGATTTTTATTATCAAACAATTTATTTCAAAATATGAATACCATTCAACACATGAATTTCTAATCAACGAATGAATATCAATTCAACACATGAATGTTTTCTATAGTTTTTATATATAGATAAAAAGGTGATTTTTATTATCAAACGATTTATTTCAAAATATGAATACCATTCAACACATGAATTTCTAATCAACGAATGAATATCAATTCAACACATGAATGTTTTCTATAGTTTTTATATATAGATAAAAAGGTGATTTTTATATTTTAAAATGCGAATACCATTCAACACATGAATTTCTAATCAACGAATGAATATCAATTCAACACATGAAGGTTTTCTATTCAATGAATAAATATAGTTTAAGCATATGAAAATAATTCAAACACACGAATATTATTCAAAATTTCGGCAGCATAACGGCAGGGTAGTTAAAACCGGGACCGTCCCTAGTACGGCTCCTCGCTCTACCTTAAAACCTCGCGGTTTTTGACAATGGGGATCATGCATCTAGTTCGCACACAGGCGGCATGTATATATTTATTTCATTTCCACAAACTAATCCTATGTGGTTTCAACCAAATATTTTTCAACCACAAACGGGTATTTTTCAACCACAATCAACCAATATCAATCACAAACAATCCCAAACAACCATTCGCTATCAATCAATTTTCACAACAATTTCAACCAATATATATCGTCCATGGTTTGTGGACGAGGGGCGTATATATATATATATATATATATATATATATATATATATATAGCAATTCACTTTTATTTCAACACATATATATATAGAAAAAGAAATTGAAGAGTGAGAAATTCTCACACATTTATAATTTTTAAATCAGAAATCTCACCAATAGCTATCCAATACTACGACTCTTCCTTTATAGAAATCTTCGCCAATCTCGCCTTATGTCGCTTTCGCCCGTATTCTCTACATATGTAAAAATCGAATTTTTACTATGTTATTCAATATATAAAAATCGAATTTCAAAAAATATAAATTCCGCCCTTTCAAAAATAAAGATTATATTTTTAATATTCCTATGATGTAAAAATTATATTTTTATTACTTTAAAAATATAAAAATCATATCTTACTTCTTCTACCTAATAAAAATTCCGTCTTTTCTATTTTAAAAATATGATCTTTATTTTTTTCCAAGTTCAAATCTTTTCTATTTTAAAGCTCAAATCTTTTTCCTTTTAAAGTTCAAATCTTTTTCTTTTTAAATTTTAAATCTTTTTCTTTTTAAAAATTAAATCATTTCAAAATCAGTTTTAAACTTTTCTAAAAATCAGAATTTAAACGCTTTTGAAAATCAGTTTTAAATCATTTTTAAAATCAGTTTTTAATGCTTTAAAAACTCAGTTTTACATCCTTTTAAAAATCAGTTTTAAATCATTTTTAAAATCAGTTTTTAATGCTTTAAAAAAAATCAGTTTTACATCCTTATCAAAATCAGCATTTACAGAATAAAAATAAAAATAAAATGACCTAAAATACTCACCGTAGTCTGCGAAGGGGGGGGGAAAGAAGACGTCGGCGACAGGCAGTGGTCTTCGGTGGTGGTGGCGTCGATGCTTCGGGGGGGGCTGCTCGATTTGATTCGACGGGGGGGGGCGGATGCGTCGCGAGGGGGAGGAGCTGGATCGGCGCGTGGTGGGGGGGTTCGGCGGTCGTCAGGGCGGTGGCGTCGCTGCTGCTCCGTCCTTCTTCTTTTCTCTTTTTTTTTTTTCGTTTTCTGATTAATGAAATCGGGGGGGGCCAGAAAGAAGGATAAAGGGAGGGAATTAAATTAAAAAAAAAATCCTTTTTATTATTTAATTATTTATATTTTGCAAAAAGGTTGACTTTTACATACGACCTCGAAACGAGGCTTACCGCCTGCCGTCCATAGCATTTTACCCCCATTCCGAACACAATGGGATATGTATCGCAAGCTGATTTGCTCATTACAATCAGTTTCCGTTGAATTTACATTTAAATCCTTATGTTGAATTTTAAACGTACATTTCAAATTACCGGGGTCACATACTAACTAGAAAAATTCCAAAAAAAATATTTTCTAATTTCGTATTGACGATACGGTCCTAACAAAACTAGTTTCGTCGAATTCTGAGACCGTTTGAAAAATGGCCAATTTCCAGTCGATTAAAATCAACAGAAACTGGTCAAACACGTTTTCCTTTGCCACGCTCACATATTGATTCGAAAAATTATGGAATTTGAAATCTAGCAATAACTTTACAACACGGATCCAACAAAAGTGGTTTCGTCGAAATCCGAGGTCGTTTGCAAAATGTCCATTTTTAAGGGCCTGAATTCCATAGCGACTATTCAGAATTTTCAACTGGACATATCCTTTGATTCCCGCTATCAAATTTCGATTGGTCGGATTCGTTAGAAAGATATTCACCAACAGATTTAAATATTTTTGGTTTCACTAAAATCCGGATTGTTTTGCACCCGGTATACTCAATTGAAGTTTGAAATCGAATTATCGAACTACCGCGCCATTTTCAATTCTATATACAATTATAATTAATTATCTTCGTTTTCAAATGTCGATTCAAACTCAGTTTTCATCGCCATTATTTAAAATATTTATTTTAAATATTTAAAATCCATTGTTTTAGCCAATTTAAAATTTTTAAATTGGTTCAGATTTTCTGGGTCGTTACATTTATGTACTTGACTCTGGTATGCGGTTTTGATGTTGTAATCAAACATATTTTTCTTTTCTGCTGCAATGAATAAAGTTTGAAATTTCTTAATTACCATTTATATATCTGTCTTGTGATATTATGTTCTATACTCTTATAATACTCCATGAAAGTTAATGCATTCCCTTAGTGAGTGACATTAATGGACATGGGGTGTTACACAAGTAGTGGAGATAGGGGCAGGCGATACCTATGACAGCAGCTAAAAGTACACGAAACAACCATCATCATCATCATAATAATTATTATTATTAGTGAGGAGGGTACAACTAGTGGTGGTGGGAGCAAGCAGGGCACCTACGAGAGCTGCTAGGAGTACATAATCGAAGAAGGATGATAGTGGGTACATCTAGTGGTGATAGGTGCACAAAGGTTACCTATGATGGCAGTTAGAAGTACACGAAACTATCATCATTATATTTAGCCAAGAGGGATCATCTTTTAGTACGAAACTAGTATCGGTGCGGTGCAGAGAATATCTTATACTGGTTGGAAGCGCAATTAATATTACATCATATCTGTCTTGTTACCTTATCTTATCTGCTTATGTTACAGTCATCTCTTATATCCAGTTTATGTTCTTATCATGTTGCTTTACTAATTATATTGTTAAAGTCATTGGACTCGCAGGACTTTATGTCTGACCCTTTTTGTTTTGCTTTTTTTCTTTCCTCCTCCCCCCCCCCCCCCGGGGGGGGGGGTCTCAGGGTGGGCACTTTGAAGCTTGATTCGGACTTTCCTGCTTGAAGTGCTGAAAGCAATGCTTTGCTTCTCTTTCATATGGCATTTCGATTGGGGATTATGATTTTAAAAATTATGTACTCTGATGACTTTTGTACAAGATTGATATTATGTACTTGGCTTTGATGCAATAGGTTTAAAGATGTAACCAAACTTATTTCTGTTTCCGCTGAAATAAAGTTATAAATTTTTCAAGTAATATTTTGTGTATCTGTCTTGTAATATTCTGTTCTGTTTACTTACAACGCTCCACGAAACTTAATGCAATCTCATTGTGAGTGACATTAACGGACGTGGGGTGTTACAGTTGGAATGGAGCCAACGGAGAAGGTGAGAAGCTGATGGGCACGAGCTGCACGGGAGAGGTGAGGAGGGTGCGATGAGGGAGGGAGAAGGTGAGGGTAAGGAGATAGCCGAGAAGCGGCAGGCCACGGACGCCGGGAATAGAAGTTGGGCTGAGGCGGGAACGGTTGTGTGGCCAAGCAGGGCCAGCGGAGGAGAGGGCCCAGGTGAGGAGGGTGACGGTAAGGAGGGAGACAACGTTGACGAAGAAGAGTTGGGTAGGGGTGAAGAGTTGAGAGGAGATGAGAGTTGGCAGTGCGATTAAGAAGGTGAAGTCTGAGGAGATGGATTGGTGATTCATTTTTTCAGTTTAGTTAAGCATATTAATTTTTTTTTTCCGTCTTATCGAGCACTACATCTACTTATACATCTTTATTTGTTGTACAAGTTAATACACAATTTACTTATAAATATGCATAGGTTTTGTATGTTTGTGGTGATTGTTTGTTGGGTTCGATTATAGAAGAAGAGGTTTGTTATTATGTGATGATGGTATTAGTGGTTGTTGTGCTCGGCTGATGGAGGTAGTACGGCAAATGCTGATGACGAGCAGGAGGATGTGGGCAGACAAGTTGGCGATGGAAGAGATAAAGTGATGGTGTGGTTCTGGGTGGATGGGTGTTATTTGGTTTGTCGCTTGTGTGGACCGACAGTGGTGTGTTATTAACTTATTATGCATATAGAATATGTTTCAATACTTGAACTGTTGCCTTTTATGTTGCATTTAGTTTAGTAGTAATGTATTATGTTGGATAGCTGCAGGTACGCCCCATGAGTATGGATACATCTTGCGTTTGCATCTGTTCTCAGGGGAATAACATCCACGTATTGTGCTTATTTATAACACGGGCAAGAAAATAATCTTACTGTAATTGTTAACCTACGCGATTTAATACATTCGATGGATAAAGTGGATCGAGTTGATATGTACTTTGTCAATGAGTTTTACTGTCATCCCTTTCAACCCCTTAAGTTTTATTCTGATTTTTATTTATCTCTTGAACGCATATAAAAGGTTAGTAGCTTATCATAATCTCTTGAACGCACATATAAAATGCACATAAATTACAAATTTGTCAGGATTATGGGATTCTTCTATTGAATGCCTTCTTGTTGTGCATCCTATTTGTTGGAAAGTTACTAGTTTGAATTTGAATTATGCTCTGACTGTTAAAAGAGGTGATCTTATCAGGTTAGTATCTGATTTTTTTTTTTAATATTCCTTGTTTGATTATAAATTCTGTATCATTATAGTAAAATTATTTTTTTGAACATGTTTTAACACATGATTTTATTATTTTCGGCAATGGAACTTGCACTTCTTTTGGGGAAGCTTACTAATGGGAAGCTGCTTCATCTGCACACTGTAAGTAAACTGCAAATTGGTATTGGTATCTTATAGTAAATACATATATTATTTTCTTTCATCTAAGAATCTATTGACATTGGAAATGACTACTATTCCATAAATTTTTATGTAGTGTATGAACTTTGTGATTTGGTTTCAGCTACACAAACAAAAGCGTCAACTATTATTGTTCTTTAGGTACATTACTTGCCTAAATCTTTGTGCATTCACTATATAACCATGCTGTTACCTTGTTATGAAGATATATGTTTGCTGCAATGAAAAATAAGAACAATCAATGATGATGAACTTAGGTATTGTTTATCATAGCTTTTTTGGCTGTTCAAGAGCTTTTGCTTCACTGGTATGAAAGCTTATGCTACTTCCATCCTGCTACCTGGTAAGATTTTTTTAATTATTATTATTATATTTTATTTTGGCTTTACTCATAAACCAGTGGCCATAATTGTTTTTTAAACATTCATGTATGTTTTCTAAGTTAACAAATTTCAAACTAAATAATAAGAGAATCAAATGCTACATATAAGATATAGACAAAATTGTATGTAAGCCGTTGTTACTTTTTCCTTGGTAACAATTTCTATGGCGTTGGCATCAATCTAACATGAAGTTATTGTTGTGTGTGTGTATGTATATATGTATGTATATATATATATATATAGCTAGCATTTTTATGACCTATTAACTTTTTTTCACATTACCATTTAAATTTTTACTTATTTTTTGGTTAACTTCATAAGAGCAAACCTTAGACGAGGATGATATTAGTTATCCTTGAAACTATCTAAACAATTTGATAGTACAATGGACTATAAGTAATAAGAGTATTAGCAATCATTTGACCGCAAACTAACATATTTAGACTAATATAAATTGTCTCTTTATTGTAGATTGGCAAACATTCTATGGTAATCACTACACCATAATGGCCAATTGGCAACTCTTATTTTTTTCAACTGCCAACACTTATATGTGTTGTAGACTAGTGCCACTTATATGTGTTGCAGTAGCAAAAATGTGTCACCAAAATTGTGCCAACACTTTTATGTGTTGTTGTTCTTGGTCAAGTCTTCTTTTGTAAGGTCAAAAGGGTAACTTGTCGCATATAACCCTAATTGGATGTTCAACGCTCAGTCCTCTAACACTTATTCTTTCCAGGCCGCTACAAACGCAAATACACGTTGAAATTGAAATCACCGTTCTCATCAACATCAGAGAAACTCGAAAATTGAAATCTACGATTAAAGAATGGACTTCGAATTGGGGCTTGTAGGAATTGGGGATTCTTGGAATCACGGCGGCTTCTAGGAATCACGATTTGAGGTAAAAATTCGATTTCACTTCTAGGAATCCTCTAAACCGTGAGTTTTTTCTTCCTCTAGATCTGAAATTCAGAACATATGCTTCTCGTTTTCCTTTATTGGTCTCTGGTGAATTAGAATTTGGCATGAATGGATTTTAGGGTATTTTTTTATTTGCTTTTTTGAAGGTCCTGGCCTATTTGAGAGTCGGTTTTTTGATACTTTGTCCAATGCATATATACCGGTTCACTGCTTTAAATCCGGTATCAAATCTGATCGAAATATGGCTTGCATCAGCATTCTAGATCCAATTTTGTTGAGCTCCTGAGATTTGTATGAATCAGATTTGTGTAATTGATTTGGGGTGGAAAGCATGTATAAGCTTATTGAGCTATATCTGAAATCAGATCTTACATGAGCTTAGAATTTCCAGTTTGTTCTTGGCATTTTTTTTAAAATAAAACTGGAATTGTTAGATAAATCCTTGATCTTGCTCAAGGAATTACGAATCTGAGCAGATTGCTTTTATATTTTAATTGATAATCCGAGTGTGAGTTTTGTTATGGCGATATAGTATTACTTGTTAACTATACGGATCATCTGGATTCAAATTTTGATTAATTTATATTTCATTATGTTTGGACAAAAAGTCTGTTTTAAAACAAATTTATGTTATTTATTTTTGGGCTATGAAACAGATATATTATTTTTGTATCAATTTACAGAAATAGACATTGAGATTTTGTCATATTATTTTTCTTGGATTTTTTTTCCTGTAAATAGCTATATTCGGATTGGTAAAGCTATTATAAACTGTATGTGATAGAGTGTATTAATGTGTAAACCAGGGTCAATCAAGAGATCATTTACTTATCATTTAGGAAAGTTCTTCATTAGTTTTGTAATTTGGTGATTTGATATGTCCAAATCATTTAGGCTTTCAATAATTAAAAAAATGGATGACTACATGAATTACAGGTTAATATTTCCGTTTTATGTAGCTCATGTGATATTTCTTACTACACACAATATTGTAAGTTCGTACCTTTGAGTTCAGCACATTATTTCTGTCTTAATTAAGTATATGGGTTTATGACAATGAATAGTTATTACTTGTGTGATCTGTTGTTATGCCATCTAAACTCCAAGTCGCTGATTGTACGCCATATGTGATCATATAGTATTACTTGTGTATTACTTATATATATGTTATCATCTGCGCATATATGTATATATGTACGCCATATGTGATCTACATGTTGCATAACTCCTACTTGTCAAACAATTGAGAATCAGAATCTGTTTCTTAGTCACATTTTCAGTTTTCAGTTAAACCATTTTTAACAATGAGAAAATTTTGAAAATAAATTTATTGCAGAATCTGTTTTCAGATTCAGTTTTCAGAAAATATCCATGTCTTTCTGAAACGATAATATAATGTGTAATCTTAATTTAATCATTTCTGCAAATAAATAAGGCCATTTCAATCTTGCTTGTACCATTCGGTGCCATTAATGATAATATACAGGGTAGTTGAATCTCATATGTTTATATTCTTGTCATCTATATATGGGTACAAACTCCAAACACAAAAATAATAGCCTAACTTTAATGTTATCAATTCCAATTGTTTACAAATCAAGGCCGATATAACTGATTAAAACTTAATGCTCTTATACATCTTTCTATGGTATCAATTGTCCGATTTTTACCAATATATTTGTAAGGATTTACTGTGGTTTATATGCTATAATGGAATACCCATAAATCACTAAAAGGAATATATTACATGGGTCTGGGTATGTAGAACGTCGATTTAAATAAACGATATATATGTATCTGTTTGTGTAATTGCTATGCTCCATGTAGTCTACCCATATATATGTATATGTTTGTGTAATTGCCATGTTCATGCTTATGTATATATGGGTTTGATCAAAGACTTGTACACTTGTTTCAAGTTCTCGAAACTGCGAAACTGAAACTGAGCAATGCTCGGTTTCGAGTTCCGAGTACTCGAAACTGGGCAATGTTCAGTTCAGTTTCGAGAACTCGAAACTGAAACTGAGCAATGCTCAGTTTCAGTTTCAGTTCTCGAAACTGTGAAACTAAGTAATGCTCAGTTTCAGTTTCGAAAACTCGAAACTGAGCAGTTACGAAACTGAAACTGAGCAATGCTCAGTTTCGAGTTTCGAGTACTCGAAACTGAGCAATGCTCAGTTTCAGTTTCGAGAACTCGAAACTGAAACTGGGCAATGCTCAGGTTCGAGCTCCGAGTACTCGAAACTGGACAATGTTCAGTTCAGTTTCGAGAACTCGAAACTGAAACTGAGCAATGTTCAGTTTAGTTTCGAGTTCTCGAAACTGGACAATGTTCAGTTCAGTTTCGAGAACTCGAAACTGGAACTGAGCAATGTTCAGTTCAGTTTCGAGTTCTCAAAACTGGACAATGTTCAGTTCAGTTTCGAGAACTCGAAACTGAAACTGAGTAATGTTCAGTTTCAGTTTCGAGAACTCGAAACTGAAACCGAGCAATGTTCAGTTCAGTTTCGAGAACTCGAAACTGAAACTGAGCAATGTTCAGTTTCAGTTTCGAGTTCTCGAAACTGCGAAATCGCTTTGTGTAACGCCTGAAACGTGCAAATTTACTGGTGAAAGAACTCCTTCACATCCTGCATTTGCTTGGGTAAAATGTGAGAAAGACATTGAAGATTGTGCAAGTTTGCTAAAGAAAAACAAGATACTGACTAGATGTGGCAAGTCGTTTGGAATAAATTTTCTTTGTAGTTTATGATAATGATTTTGTTTACTTGGGCTCTGAAAAGTAAACTTTTTTGTGCTCTAAAAGATGACAGGATAATAAAAAAGAGGGATAATTTGGAAACTAATGAACACTGCTTATTGAAAGAAGAGGGATAATTTGGTATATTTCTTTTTTATTTTAAAGGAAAAAAAGGGAAACTAATGAACACTGCTTTCAGTTAAATGATAATATACATAACAAGGAAAGGAAGTTATGTTCTTGCTTGTAGAAATTCATATCGCTGGCATATGAAAATCACTGAAATCTGACTATGGATGATTTCATTATTGATCATGCATCGAAGACACATTATGTACAGCGTTAATGGTTATAATATTTGTACTAATTTTTGATTGTTTTGGTGAATAACTCATCCTTTTTCCTTTATATTTAAAATCCAGAGATTAGCAGACCAGAAAATAGAGGGCATTCTCCTGCATTGAATATAATTATAGAAGCTAAGAAGGAAATAAACTCTGCATCTAAAGGAGGTCCTGTTTCATTTTCCGATCTCATTCAGTATGCAGGTAAAGTAGAACTCCCATCCGAAGGTGTAATAATCCTCACTAGTTATTGCCATAAATGCTGTAAATTTCAAAAATCCCAGTTTAATTTGTAGTTCAGAATTTACTTGCGACTTTGCTTAGCTTAACCACCATTTGATTGTAACTAAATTATGAAGTGTGATAGCACACCTTTTTAGTGGTTACTGTATGAAGACTAAAAAAGGCGATACATATGTTTTATGTAACAATAGTATTGGACACAGGTTCTAGCAGAAATATTGTATTATGTATAACATTAAAATAGAGACTTAAGTTCTGTTGAAATTAATTAGTGTTCACTAGTTTATCTTTCTTGCAATATTCACACATACACTTAGAATTTGCAACATATCAAGCTGGAACATTGCTTTGCCAAAATTAATCCAGGTTTGTCTTTCAGTTTCTAAGGATTTGTAATCTATGCCAAAACAAATAACTGTTTTTTTTCTTTTCTTATATACTGTCTTTTTTTAGAAGCAAACTGTGCATATCGTCCGTGGATTGCTGAAACTGTGCCAGTGGCTTGCTGAAACTGTGGATTGCTGAAACTGTGCTAGTGGATATTGTTGTTGTTTATTTATTTTCTGTAGATGTCTTCATACTCAAGACCTTCGACTGATTACCGTGATTACTTCCTAGTGTATTCAGATGATTCGGACGATCCTTCTCAAATTGTTTGTTCAGCCGAATCTTGTACGGCAACTCCATTTAGCGTCTACGAGAGAATAGAGTCGAGCTTACAAAGAGATTTGGCATTATTAAGTGTTCAGAATGATATGGCACCGTTTACTAGATCGACAACACCAAAAAAATTGCCATCCCTGCCAATATTCAATATTGGAGAAGTACAATCTCGAAGGTTGCTATGTCATTGCAACATTGAACCAATATTCAAAACATGCTATTTGAATAAAAATGTTGGACGTCGATATTTTATTTGTGCAAACACTGGAACTCTTAGAGACTGTGGATTCATCCATTGGATTGACGAACCATTATGCGATCGTGGTGTGGAATTTGCGTTGGAGGTTCTTGAAGAAAACAGAAGGCTTAAAAAGGAGCTTAAATTGCAAGATTTCATCGAGTTCAATAGACAAAAGATGTGTCAAAATTAAGAAGGTATGACTTTGAACTTATAACATTTAACACTATCTGAAACTTAAATGATGCTATTTAATTAAATGCACGCAGGAAACATTGAAACGGAGAAAAGGATAAATTTTGGTGGTACAAGCTATGCAAAATTTTGGATGTAAGGTTCGTTATATGGCTGGATTTTCGCATTTGGTACTTGTAGACTTCAAATATGAAAAACATCTTGCATTTTGTTAATTATGTATTGTTTTTACTATGGAATTGGATATTGTATATGTGTTGAATTTAGTATCTTTATGTATTATTATTTTTTGTTAGTTTGTACTTTGTTGTTGTCATGAATATGGATTTTTTTCTTATGGATTTCTTTACACGTTGTTATGTCGAGATAATATCATAGCTGAATGCATATTAAATAGAGCTTATGCCATCTTATATGCAAATATAAGTGTTAGCAATGAATATGTTTGCAACTCTTACAAGTGTTACCATATCTTATGGTTCCAACATTTATAAGTGTTAGCAATGAATATGTTTGTAACTCTTATAAGTGTTACCATATCTTATAGTTCCAACATTTATAAGTGTTAGCAATGAATTTCCTGTAACACTTATAAGTGTTACCATATCTTATAGTTCCAACATTTATAATTGTTAGCAATGAATTTCGTGTAACACTTATAAGTGTTAGCAATGAATATGTTTGTAACACTTATAAGTGTTAGCAGTTACTCTGCTTGTAACACTTATAAGTGTTACAGGAAATTCCTCACAGGCCGTTGGTGACACATAAAAGTGTTACGGAAATTATTTGTAACACATATACTTGTTGGGAATCCACTGTTTTGGTGTAGTGAATGATGTATACTTGCGTAGGAATGTGTACATTGTTATCCTAAGTTTAGTTTATTTGAGCACTCAAAAATGGTTATTCAAACTAATTATAAATTTTAATGAAACAGGCTAAGACATAAAAAATATATATTATAAAAGTTAACTGAAGCATTTGAAATATTTAATGGTTAGAATGGTAGCTAAAATTTCCACTCCAATAAAACTGATAATGCCACTGAATGTTATATTTATACTTGTAATGGCTCGAAAGCAAAAGTACGAAGTATAAAGTCTCTTTCACGGAGTGTAAACCAATAATAAGTTTTATATGCTCATATTTCTGACTTCTTGATACAATTAAGAGAACATAAGCAATCATGGTCAATAATAAGTTATATGCAAGTGTTTATTATGCCTGACTTCCATCGTTTTCTTCTTCTATGGATGCAAGTGTATGACTATTCCAGCTGTAGCATTGAACTGATATTTTCAGCATGCTGCATAGTTCAACTACCATATTTCTCAAGCTAAAGTATCAGTTATTAGGCTTTGGATCTCTATAAGGAAAAAAAGTTGGTTGTGTTTCAATTATTTCACAAACTGCTCATAATTACATGTTTCTTTTACTGTTCATATGTTGGGTAATAGTTTGTGTCATCAAGTGCTAGGGGAGGAGTTGTTAAATGAGTTTTGGAACTGCTGTGGCAATCAAACATAAATCTCCCATTTTGTATAATTAGATAAAAGGAATTATTGTTACTACTAGAATTCATGTCTTGCTGATTCCCTGATCAATCTTGTTTAAATGGCACATAGCAGCTGGAAGAAATAAAACTAGAACTGAAGGATTTTCCATTAATGCTTTCAAGTTTATTACATGTAGGTATGTTATGTTTAAGTACAACTGTACGATGAATTGTAAATTCCAATTTCAAACCAACATTTAGTAATTAACATTGGCAGTTTAGCAGAATTGCATGCATAGTCTCCACATATTATACAGTATTAGTTATTATAGGCCAACAGCTTCATAAACATTTTGTCATGAGTTTTTATTTTATCGTTTCATGAAATTAATTTATCTTATACATCGCCACCGTACTATTTCATTCAACCCAAATGCCTATATAAAAACATGAGGGGTTAAAGGAGGCTGACTATTATGCAGACGGTTGTATTTTCTGCAATATTAATTCCCTAGTTGGATGTTGTATGTTGTATTTTCTGCATTGATCTCAAATGGATCATAATAAATTTAAAACTCATTTATGTATCTGATCTATACAAATTTCATTATAGGTTTTGATACAAATATGTATTTATATGCTAGTAGAGCTTTGCATATACAGGCCACATAATGTGTAACTTCAGATTTTACTACTGTGTACCACCATATTTCAAATTCAATTCAATCCAAAGTTTTCTCTACATTTATTACACTCTAACATGCACATGTTTGTTTATTCTCAAATAATGGAGGTAGACGAGTCACATCCCTTGTGGATAATAGCATGCCTAAAAAGAACTTGGTAAGTACCACCATATTAGTGTCTATTACCACTAATTGGTGTAGTGGATAATTTATTACTGGGTATGATTAAAACTGAACTCTTTTCTTTATTTTAGAGCCCGGATTCATGGTCAAGGTCAAACTGTTTTTGCAATTCAAGCTTATTTGGTTAAAGGCTACTTTTACCTTGCCGTACAAGTCTTGCTGCAAGTTTTTTTCAAAAGAGAAACAAGTAAAGTTGGAATTAATTTACTTGCTGCTTTTGTGCTACTTGTCATTATATAAATCTCCCTAGTTTCATATATTTTTCCATTGTAGACGTACCAGATTTAACATAGTTTTGCCCAGTGAATTCAAGTATAATTTGGTAGAAATTAGAAGCGGCCCTACATTCCAAGTGTTGTGGGCATGCTAAAATAATGCTTGATAATTTAGAAAGTCTGCACGTATTTGTATTATTCCTTGAACCAATAAATAAATAAAATGATAAGTAAATAAATAATCCAAACATGATCAGCTGGTTGTCTAACTTTCTGAATTATCTAACATGCTATATTTTTTGTAGCCTTTATGAATTATCTAACCTGCTACTCGTTGGGTCCAAAAGAGATTCATAATTATTTGAGCCGGATTAGATGGAACAAGTTCAACCCTCTTTGAAACTCACTTGTACCTGTAGTAAAAAATATTGTTGTACATCACATATTCAGGTAACCATGATTGTCACTCATTTCGATGATAATCACATGGCTGCTGGTTTCGGAAACCAACTCGCTAGGCCGATTCTTTGCTCTGAATGGCGCGAGAAACTTACCTATGAAGAGGCTGTGAAGCTTCTTGAGAAATGCTTGCTTGTCCTTTTGTATCATGACATATCAGCAATTAACAAGTTTCAGGTATGACCCTGGGAAATCTCCTTTTTTTTCCCGTTTATACCATGTTTGATGATGACCTAAAACAATATGAAAATATGATCGTCTTTCTTGAAACATAAAATAAATGCATCGCTTTAGGAACTTGTAAAATGTACTATTTCACCTCCTGTTGATCTCATGACTTGCAGTGGGGCAATCCAGGTTTCATCACAACTTGGAATACTTGTCTTTTTGAATTCTGGTTTTGCTAGCAGGATTGAGGCTGAACTCTGAAAGCAGCACCTCCCTTATTGGTATGTGGTATAAAAACCTTGACTTCTCTTATTTGTTTTCTTAAATTCTTTGCAGACTGTTGAAGTAGTACAAGGACTTCAATCCAAAGTGTAACAGGTTTAATACTGAGTCGATTACATATACGATGATATATGGATTCGGTGCAGCTGCGAGTTATCAAACAGCTTAACTTCTTTCGAAATGTCAAATTATATATCGATATTGTAATCTTGGTTCTTGATTTATTTGTTAAATAACAGGACTTCAGTATTAAATGAGATTGGTGCTGCAAACATCAATAATGCAACCAATGCTCTATTTGTGATAGCCAACTTACATTTTCATTTGGTCACAGAATTTGGGTTGTCATTTACTAACTATATTGAAATTGTTCTACAATTTTCTTATATGACACCTTTGCTCGCTACATTTAAACTATCGAATTCTGCTCAAGGAGTTCTGTATGATAATTGTATTTATGTTTTAACAACATAAATTTTAGGATTAATTACTACATTTGTATTATTTTGATTTCAAATATGTTTAGGGGTGGCCAGCGTTCATGGTTGGTAGCACTTAGCAGCTTGGACTAAGCTTATCACCTTTTACATGATTGGCATTAGCTCTTCTATTTGGGTACAAGTTTACTATTTTGAATATATATTTTTCTTATAAAATGGTACACTTCTTGTGATATATCATTACAAACGTGGGAGTTACTTCCTATTCTGAACTTATATCGAATAATAATTCAATTCAGTCAAATACAAGCATTAAACTTAGAGTTTTGGTTTCATCTTAGCTTTTATTAAGATAAATATCATTATTCTTTAGTTGTAAATGATAAATGTTCCATTTTGATGTTCATTTGCATTGATTGTGTAAACAAATTACTAAATTTTACATTGTCTAATATTCTAGCAATGCATGTTTTATTTTTATTTTTTTGCTGATATGAATTTCAATATGACAATATAATGAATCAAGGGGCATAGAAAGTGTTAGCCTACTTTGTGAACCAGGCTACACAAAGAGCAAACAGTGAGAAAGCCACTAACCAGTCTGGATCGGAGGGAACCAGCGCAGGAAAGAAGCAGGAGTCAAAGACGCAGACATCACATCGGTTCGGTTCGGAGAAGCATTTCAACGATATCAAAAGAGAGCAAGCACCCTCATCGGATCGGATCGGAGGCGGCCGATCCGAACCCATTTTCTCTGAACCTGGGACCGTTGTTACACACGTCTCCTGAAGACTCGGGCCAAGCACGACCATTTCCTCCCACGATCTCCCACTAAATCGATGCGCTATCACCATCTGGAGGCCTCCGAACCCGACTCTTATGGGATGGGTGCCACGCAGTTCCAAACCGGAGCCACTTCGAGGAGATTTTTCACCTTTAAATACACCTTCAAGAGGCATTTGAAAGGATCTTCGGGAAAATTCTCAGTTCTAACTTCCTCCATAGCCGAATTTCATAACTACATTCAGATCAAAATCATCTATTAAAGTCTATTTTTGAGAGATTTGAGTGAGTTTATGCATTGTAATTGTGAAACTGAGTGAGAATCATTGTTGTATTTGCATTCAAATCATCAATTCAAAGAATAGAAAGTGGATGTAGGTTCTTTAACGCCGAACCACTATAAATCGTGTGTTCTTCATTGCTTTTTAGTTCTATTTCATTAAAATCATAGCTAATTTGGGTGTTAGAACCAATTTTTGGTCTAACATTTTGGTGCTTTCACTGAGAAACCTTCGAATTCTCAGCCTTTTTGGGATTATCATTCTACTATTTGGACTTTCAAGTTCAAAGAAGTTAATCCCATGTCTCTGACATCTTTCAGTACTTGTTGACTAACCGTTGAAGAATCGAGTATCATGGCTAAGACAAAAGGAAAAGAAGTGCAAGGCACTAGGGGAAACGATGCTAGAGAAGATCAGCAAGCCATCGTGTTAACAAGATCACGCGCTCAAAGCTCTGGAGCAGACCGCTCCAATCAGGAGGATCTGAACCGGATGGGAGGCGTCGATCCGAACCGGGTGGAAGGCACCGATCTGATCCGGTCTAATGAGGTCGAGGGCACTCACTCTCTCCATCCGAACCGCCCCGACCAGGCTACTGTGAACCAATCCGATCTGAACTAGAATGAAGCTGGAACTTCTACTCGAGCTCCCTCCAACGCTCTGATTCCAGCCACGATGACTAATGTTCAGCCTGATCCATCTGCATCCATTACCCAGGGAGACTTTTCACATTTTCTTGACATTCTACAGAGCACTAAAGAAGCATTGGAAGCCCAAAGGCGTGACAACCTTCCCATGCAGGAAAACATGATCACTATGGGTAGAGAGCTAGAGGAGCTTCGGAGGCAGAAGACTCCTTCCCCAACACACCGCCTTGCTACAGATGATTCGTCTTCTTTGGACGAGGAATGCCCCCGCGAGAGAAGGCCGCTTGAATGACCTCAGAACCTCGATCAATTGACTTTTGGATCTTTAGGATCCCGAGAAGACGTTGCTCGTGTATTGGGCCCTGATGACCCGAGCCTGCAACAGCCTATGTTGCTACCCATGCGCGGATCCCACGTCTTACCTAGGGATCCTAATATTACCAACCCCACGCAGCAATAGATTCTCCAACCTCTACCTCCTGAGATCGACCGGGAGCACAGAGAGTAATGTAGAGCAGCTGCCGCCAGAAACAGGAGGTTATCCCCTGACCAGGAACCCAGGGGTAATCCGAACATCAGATCTAGAGGGCCTGTGCAGACATTAACAAACGTCGATGTATGGGCAATGGTGCGCCAGATTATGTCCAAAAGCCGGCGGTATACTAATGAAGATTGGGGCATTGAACGAAGTCATACCCCCTTCACAGATGACATACTGAATTTCCAGTTCCCCCGGCGATTCAACTTGCCTCTGATGGATCGATATTCAGGAAGAACAGACCCAGGGCAGCATCTGATGAGATTTGCATGGTTCATGAATGCGGCAACATCTCCAGATGCCGTAAAATGCAAAGCTTTTCCAATCTATCTTGAAGACGTGGCGTTAATGTGGTTCACCCGACTCCCTCCTCGGTCGGTATCAAATTTCACAGAATTGAGTGAGAGCTTCATGAATCAGTTTCGACTCCATGCCCAAAAGTCCAAGACCGTCATAGAATTATCACGGATTAAACAGGCCCCAGGAGAATCTTTGAAGTCATATTTGGACCGCTTCAACCTGGCCGTCGCCGAAGTTAGTGATCCCCATGAGCCCACTCTCCTGATGGCCTTGATAGAAGCGATAGATCCTGACACAGAGTTCGGGGATTACTTGGCTGGAAAACCAGCTCTTACTAGAGAATTGTTCTATGAAAAGGCTAATATCCGCTTAAGGCGAGAAGAAGCTAAGGCAAATCGAAAGAGAAAGTCCGAAGGGGCCTCGAAGGAAGGTGTCCAGAGTAACGTTGCTATGAAACAATCTGGTGACAGTTCAGGGAAGGTGGAAGTAAATGTTGGCAACCAGAGTGGGGGTAATAGCAACAGAAATGGGAACGGCAATAGAAGGAGCAGAAACCGCAGGAATAGCTCTAATAAAAGACCCAGATTCCGGACTTTTGAAAATTACACGCCGTTAAATGATAAGTTGGAGAACATTTATTTAGATACATATAGCATATTGCAATACAAAAAACCACCACCCAGAGATTCTACTGAGAAAGAGATTGCAACAGGAAAGTTTTGCTTGTTTCATGGTACCCACGGTCATTCCACTAATGAATGTCGTCATTTGAGAGATATCGTCGAAAGATTGCTGCGAGAGAGGAAGTTGGATGAGTACAAAGTCGCCCCAAGGGACAGGGGCAAGGGGGACAAACCCCGAACCAAGAACAGCCTGCTTCAAAACCCACAGCTCAGCAAAAAGGTAAGAGGATCGTCATTAACACTATTATAGGCGGACCTCACTTAGCTGGTCGTAGTTTTAAAGCAATGGACCAGTACGTCAATGCCGCCAAGCATTTTGAGGTAGGAGAATTCAGTAGCCTCGAAGACGTTACTCCGGTAAAACAACAAAAGACGATGTCAGACGATGTCATATTCTGCAATAGAGATGATTCCGGAGTTCAATCTCCAACCGACGATCCACTAGTGATTACCACAACAATTGGCCCTGCTTTAGTCCATAAAGTGTTAGTGGGCAACGGGAGCTCGGTTAATATCCTCTTCAAGAAAACTTTCGAACAATGAGACTCGAAGCAAAAGACTTAAAGCCATGTGAAGGATGGATACGTAGCTTTAACGGAGCATCTACAGCTCCGATGGGTTTTTTGGAACTGCCGGTCACGCTAGGGCAGGGAGATCGCCTGAGAGTAAGGATCCTGTCGTTCGTAGTTTTGGATGTGGAGTCGCCTTACAATGCCTTCCTAGGCCGACCGGTCCTTGCCGAATTTAGGGCATGTATTGCACCTTGGTGCTTGCTGCTTAAATTCCCGACTGGCTCAGGAGTTGGGGTGATGAGGGGCGACCAAGCTACGGGACTAGCTTGTTACATGACAGGGTTAAAGATGTTAATGAAGGGGTTGAATATAGATGCTAAGGACGATTCCGCCCCTCCAAAGGAGGCCTCAGCATAGCAATTAAGGGGTCCTTCCCCCAGAGAGTCGCCCTCAGATGTGCTCGAGGATATAGATCCCAGAGAGGATAGAGAATCCGGGGACAGGAAGGCAACTCCCAACGAAATAACAATAGATATACCTATTGATGAAACAGATCCAACAAAAGTTCTGAAGATCGGCTCGCAACTGGATCCAGTTAGAGCGAGGGAATTGACTGATTTCTTAAAGGCAAATCTAGATGTGTTTGCCTGGACTCACGCTGACATGCGTGGGATTTCGCCTACCATTATGAGCCACTCTTTGTGTATTAATCCAAAGCACCCACCAGTCAAGCAGAAGAGACGGATGTTAGACCCAGAGCGGTCGTCAGCTTTAAAAGAAGAAGTAGAGAAATTAAAAGATAATGGATTCATTAAGAATTCGAAATATCCCGACTGGACATCGAATCCTATCCTGGTCAAAAAGTCAAACGGGAAGTGGAAAACGTGTATTGACTTTTCTGATTTGAACAAGGCTTGCCCGAAGGATAGCTTTCCTCTCCCCAGAATTGATCAACTAGTAGATTCGACGGCCAGGCATGAGCTTTTATCCTTCATGGACGCCTATTCCGGGTACAATCAAATTCCTATGCACATACCACATCAGGAGCATACAAGCTTTATCACAGACTTGGGGTTGTATTGTTACATGGTAATGCCATTTGGGTTAAAAAATGCGGGAGCCACGTATCAGCGCCTAATCAACCGCATGTTTTACAATCAAATCGAGAAAACCATGGAAGTTTACGTAGATGATATGCTCGTGAAATCCAAGCAATCTCCCGATCATACGAAGGACTTAGCAGAAATGTTCGGCATATTACTAAAGTATGTGATGAAGTTGAATCCTTGAAGTGTTCTTTTGGATTGGCATCAGGAAAGTTCCTTGGCTTTATCGTGAGTTCCAGAGGAATTGAAATCAATCCGGACCAAATAGCAGCAATCCGGAATATAGAGGAGCCACGAAAGATCAGGGATGTTCAGAGCTTAGCTGGGAAGGTTGCAGCACTGGGCAGGTTCATCTCCAAAGCAACGGACAAGTGTGTACCTTTCTTCGATCTCGTAAAACGGGGAAAGCGAAATTTTGAGTGGACTCCCGACTGTGTGGAGGCATTCCAGAATCTATTAGACTTCTTAGAAAATCCTCCAATATTATCAAAGCCCGTGGAACATGAGGATTTGTTCGTCTACTTGGCGGTATCATCTCACGCCGTCAGCGCAACATTAGTACGTGAAGAGGATAAAGTCCAGAAACCTGTGTTTTACGTAAGCAAAAAACTAGCTGCTACAGAACGTAACTATCTGAAGATAGAGAAGCTTGCTTATAGCCTCCTGATTACTTCCTGCAAACTTCGCCATTATTTTCAGGCACACCCGATAATTGTACATATCGATCAACCTTTGAGACAAGTGTTGCAGAAACCCGAAGCATCGGGGCGGTTACTTAAATGGAATATCGAGCTGAGTCAATTTGATTTGAACTTTCAGCCACGAAGATCAATAAGGGAGCAGGCATTGGCTGACTTTATAGCGGAATTTACAATTCCTAAAGAGGAAACGGTAGGTGACAAGGTAGTTGCTCTGGATCGAGAGTTAAAGCTCGGTCCGTGGAAATTATATACGGACGGGGCCAAGAATGATAGAAAGTCCGGCGCCGGAGTTGTTTTGATAACTCCTGAAGGACGATCTATCTACTATGCATTACGGTTAGAGTTCGCTGCAACTAACAACGATTCCGAGTATGAAGCCCTAATTGCCAGGCTGAAACTCGTCAAAGATTTGGGAGTGAAGACACTAGATATATGTAATGACCCGCATTGGCAGAGGTATTATTATTAATTTATTTAATTATTTAAAAGGTGATATAGTGAATTAAATGGTCGTGGAATTAAATAATGATGAATATTTAATTAAAATAATGAATTAAATAATATATTTAATTCTGAAATAATCATAATTGGCTGAAATGGCGATATGGTGTGAACTGGATTATCTGTGATATTTAATTCAGCATGTAAATGAATTTGAATAACGAATATATTATATAAACGACAGTTTGAACGTATAATTATATTATAATTAAAATCGAGCTTGAAATGGCGCTGCAGTTCGTAAATTGGCAATTCGAACTTCAACTGAATGCACAGGATTCGTTTTAAGTCGGATTTCTGTGAAACAAGAAACGTGTGGAGCTGGTGGAGTATATCTTTCTAGTGGAAGAGAAAAATCGGGATTTCGTCGTGTAGATTTTGATTTACGTCCAAATCAAATTTTAGAAAAGTCGTTGTGGAATTCCTTTATAATTTATAAAGGAATTATTTATATTTTAAAAAGGAATTTCAATATAAATCGAATATCGGGTTGACCCAGATTTGAAATATCAAGTTAGAAATTCATATAGGAATATTCTAGAGCTGTATGGTATTCCACTGTGAATATACACGATAATATAAATTTATTTATATTTAATTTAATTATATTTAAATATATTTATATATTTAAATAGGCTATTTAGAGCTTTAAAAATAGCCACTTTTGAAAACGAAGTCGGAATTCGAAGAAACTAATTTTGTTGGATCCGCAATGTCAAATAGTTGTTAGATTTCCAGTTTCGTAATTTTTAGAGTCACTATGTGGTCGTATGGATTTTTAAAGTGAAAAACAGTCAGTATTTTTACGGTTAAAAATACGCTGTGTGAGCAAACGGAGTCGGAATTCGACGAAACCAGTTTCGTTGGGACCGTAATGTCGAACTGTAGCTGCATGTCCAGTTTCGTGATTTTTGGGTATCGTGTGTGATCACACAAATTTTTAGAAGGCAAAAACATTTATAAAAGAAAATAAAACAAAAATATCTCATCAAAAATATCTTCACCAAATTTACTATAAATACCACACCAACTCCCTAAAACCTAATTCCATTCATTCACAAGTCAAAGAGGAAAAACCGCCGTATGTTTTCCTTACCAGAAAAATATCTCGAGCAAACCAAAAATCTAAACAAAATGAAATCAAAATCTATAAATCATAGAACTTATGTATTCGGAATCCCTGAGCTTCCCTCTCCCATTGTATGTCGTTTTCACAGTGTTCGAACGCCATATCTGTTCGCTGGAAATTGAGTAGCGTAACTAGGGTTGGTGGATTCGCAAATTTTAAGCATCGATACAAGTTTCTGAGCTTGGATTTGGGTTCAGCATGAGAAGCAGCACTTGTGTGAAAATTTTGGGTTGGTTCGATGAGGATTGAGTTCTTACCTGTAGCGCTGGGGGTTCGGATGTGTGTTGTAGGGGAGGGCGTCGAGTCTGAAAAGGAGGTGAGGAAGTTAAAGAGGAGATTAATGGAAGTATTGTGGTGTATTCGGTTTGGAGTTCGTTTGGTAGAGGAGGAGAAAGGAGGCGGTCAACGCATTGGTAATGGCCAAGAGGAATACTGGAGGTCAGCATTTGTATTGGGGACGAAAAGAAATATCGGGTGGGCTGTTTGGTAGTTGGGCCGGAGTGGTAATTAAGGGGGAAAGCCCAACTTTTAATTTAGTTAAGTTTTAAATAAATTTATATAATGTACAAATTTGTAAATACGATAACTTGATCATACGGTATCAGATTGACAAACCGTAAGTTGCGTTGGGATCGTATGGACAGACACTATGCAATGGAGCTGACTAGGAGTGAATCCGAGCTCGTTACAATTTATGGCGAATTAAATTGTCCGACTGAGTCAAATAACGCAAACCGTTATTTAACGGTTAACGCGCCAATGTGAGTAAATCTCACTAATTCTGAACAGTTTATAATTTCATGTTGTATTTTTAGAACTGTTAGATACTGGCTGATTGACTGTATGTTGACTGTTTGATTGAACTGCTGGACAGTTAGTTGAATTTCTATATTGATTCTGTTTAACAGAATATATCATATGGAACTGAAAGTGATGTTATCTATATTGTTTAACATCTGTGATGCAGGGAAACAGGTTAGAGGAATCCGACTGGATTCCTCAACAGTTATTTTATTGTTTTCATATATTGTGATATATGATGTGATATATAATCTGTTGTCGATTATATGTGCTTGAACGATACTGATCATCGTGATTTGATATGTTAAATACCATAACATACCGAAATGTTGATAAGAGAATATTTTCAAAGTGATATTTGAAAATAAAATATTTATAAATGGAATAATTATAAATAAGAAATATTTATAAATTGGAATATTTATAAATAGGAGATATTTAGAAAAAGAGAAAACGTTATAAAAACAAAACTGTTATAAGAAGGAAATCATTTTAGAGTGGAGAACCGTTACTAAAAGTAAATCTTTAAAAATGAATAAACGTTGTTAAAAGGGAAATCTTTATAAAGCGAATAAAGGAGTTAAATCGAATATGGTATTCGAAAGGAGTTAAATCGAATATGGTATTCGAAAGTTAGTAAATCGAATTAGTTATTCGAAAGGGGTTAGTCGAGTCGAGTTAGTTGAATAGAGTTAATCGAATATTTGTTATTCGAATTTGAGTTAACCAGTTAGAGTTAATCAATTAGAGTTAACCAGTTAGAGTTAAACCAGTTAGAGTTAACTAGATGGAGTTAATCAATTAGAGTTAACCAGTTGGAGTTAATCGATTAGAGTTAAAGCAAAAAGGAGTTAATCGAATATAGTTTATTCGAATAGAAAGTAAAAGGAGTTAATTGAATATAGTTTATTCGAATAGAGTAAAAGGAGTTAATCGAATATAGTTTATTCGAATAGAAAGAAAAAGGAGTTAATCGAACATATAGTTTATTCAAATAGAATTAAAAGAGTTATCGAATATAGTTTATTCGATAGGAGTTAAGTGAATAGAGTTAGAGTTAAATCAAAAGAATTTAAGTGAATACAAATAGAATTAAAAGAGTTATTGAATATACCTTATCGAAGGAAAGAATTATTGAATAGAAAAGATTTGAAAGAGAGTTACGTAAGGAAGTTTGTTAAAGAATTAGAAGGGTGAACTTTGTCTATTTCAAGGTTAGAAACGTTGTTCAGTTAAGATCTGAGAGGTAGTATTACCCCAACTTGATTGACTTCATTTTTAACTAAGGAATGGTTAAGGTTCGATAGTAAAGGATGGTTAAGTGAATTTAGTAATTAAAGGAAATGGTTTGAGTTGGCATCGCGATGGTTTGTTTAAACATCTGTTTAAGTCCAATGAAGAAGCTTTGGAAATGTTTTCCAAATAAGAAACCAGAAATGTTTTCTAATAAAGAAAACAAGAAATGGAAATGTTTTCCATTGTTAATAACGTATATTTTTCAAATTTAGAAAATAAGAAATGTTGAATATAGGGAAACAGGAGATAAGTAAATTAATGAAATAAAGAGATAAATGTTGAATAATGTTGGATCGATATAAATTTCCATTTGGAAATAATATCGTTATTTGCACACTTGTTTTTATTCGATAGTTAAATCACAGACTATTGAAGTTATGACCATTTTAACGTTGTTAATATGGAGAGACCGGTTGGGTTATTATCCAATGAACCACTATGTATTGGCATAAGTGTTGCGAATCATATATGCCAAAGATAATTAAATACGGAGTAAAGTGCAAGGGCTATTGTATAAGTCTTAGATTAACAGTGTCTAAGATGGACGTATTGAATAGTTCCTTCGGTTCATCCTTTTCCTGGATGACTTGTATAGACGGATGTCTGACAGAGTATTTCCAGACGATCACGTATATTGATTTCTCCAACCGTACCAAGAATGGAAGCGGAGAACGAAACTTCTTTTAGCTAACACATAATGTATGGTTAAGGACGTCAATCGGTGATTTGATGGATTTGACGATGTGACATTCAAAGTGAATCTGATGTGATGATAAAGCGTAGCTTCTAGCCTCACATCCGGTAAATGACAGAAATCGGGCAGGCAGCATGGCTAAGTCGGTCGCACCAAAGTAGGGTGTAGAATCGCCTGATCTAGAGTTTCATTTACTTCTAAAAATCTATTGTTGATGCTGTCCCATTCGGGAAGCGGTTGCTGATCCCAACCGTTGGTGATATACATTCGATACACCCAAGCGAAATGAGTGGTCGGTCATGTGTGGTCGGGTTGCAAGATGTTCTTGTTGAACCCAGTGTATCCCTTTCTAGAGGTACACTAGAGTAAGGTGGTTCCACACCTTGTCATAGTTGGAAATCCACTACCCAATACGTGCTTGCGGTTTTTGATTGTATACAATATATGTAGAACGTGAGATGAAAGCATTTCTGCTAGATGATTATTATATTGTGTTGATAGACATTATTATAATATCAAAAGGGTTTTTGATATAAAAATATTTGGATTTTCATAAGGGAAAAACCCGTTTCGTTATATGGCGTGGTCTTATGAGATATCGATTACCTGCTTGAACTGTTTTAAACTGTTTTACTCACACCAGTCCCATGACTGACCCGGAGTTTATTTTGTTTGTTTTCCCTAAACTCTTGGGTGCCTAAATTTGTACGGGCAGTCAAGTAGTCGGGATTTACAGATATACGGAAGAGCTTGGAGCAGGAGGCTTCAGGATCATATAGTTATAGTTATTTCCGCTATGTTGTAAGTGCTGTACTTTGATAATGATATGTATATTCAAGTACAGATTTGTATTTCAAAGTTATTTTATGAAATATATTTATTCGTTCCGCTGTGAGATTCGTGTTACTCTGATATTGTGTTCTTCTTCTTCTATTCTAAGTTTCTATCTTATCTATCCTTACCCTCTGTTTTCTTTCATTAATGACTGGTATTTTTCGATGTTTGGTTAGTCATCAGTGAGTTTATGGTGATAACCAAAGTCGTCAAAATCCCGGGTCATTACAGTTGGTATCAGAGCTTAAGTTAAGTGAATTACCTTGGCTCTGTGGCGTGACTCGGTAGAGATAGGGTTAGTAATACCCTAGATTGAGTTGTGTATATATATACGAGTGAACGTATTTGTTATTGATATAAAAATAATTTTATATTGTGAAGATTTATTGGTTGAGTAGTTTATGAGTTCTGGTCGATCAGTTTGATCCACTGTATCGGTAGGAGTTACTAAACACTCAAATACGATGAACCGTCATGGTATTTTTTGAAAAGAGGGTAAATTAAAATAAGTTTACCCAAGGTATATCTTGATATAGAGAAGATATATATGTCAAAATTATAATATAATGGATATATTGGTTGTTATTATAATCAAGTAAGATTATAAAGTGAAATAGTTATGTAAATAGCTAATCAGAATTCATATACGTGAAATACGTGAATCAGATGAATTGAATCTGAATTTAAACCAGAAATTGAATTAAAATTCTGGAGAATTGGATAAGTGTTTGTAAATGGATTTGGACTAAAAATAAGGAAAATTTAAGATCCTGGGAGATTTTAAATTGTTTTACAAGCCGTGTGAATTATATTTTGAAATGAATTTCAAAGTGTAAATGTTTAGAAATGGTTTTATAGTATTGAACTCACTTTGAAAGCTGGAAAATAGATTCTGATGATGACAGCTGCATCATCAGTATTCATTTTCGAGTTGTAAGTGACGAATTACTACCAAAGATACTGTTTTGAATTTGTTTTGGGAAAGACAAGTTGTGTTGAATTTCAAAATGGGATTTATAATAAAGAATTGAATACAGAAATTCAAAGGGAGTTTGAATATATGAAATTCAATGGAATTGAATAGTAATTGAATATAGAAATTCAAAGGGAGTTTGAATATATGAAATTCAGTGGAAGTGATATAGAATTTGAATATAGAAATTCAAATGGGGTTTGAATAAAGAAGATTTAAATAATGGAAAATTGAATATAGAATTCATATAGAGTAATAATAGGATTTGAATATAGAAATTCAAAGGGAGTTTGAATATATGAAATTAAATGGAATTGAAATAGAGTTTGAATATAGAAATTCAAATAGAGTTTGAATATAGAAATTCAAATGGAATTCAAATATAGAATTTGAATATAGAAAATATAAAGGAATTCAAATATAGGATTTGAATATCGAAAGTGAAATGGAATTTGAATATAGAATTCAAATGGAATTTAAAACTATAAAATTTGAATAGAAATTAAGTAGAATTAACTAAGTCGAAGAGGAATTAGTTAATCGAGTTTTGATTTTAAGTTGAACTTTGAAAGGTGAATTGGATTTGTAAATGGATATTCGAAATCGAGTATAGAACTTAAATTTGAAATTTGGATTCAAATTAGTTAATAAGCAAGTTAAAATATATTTGAACATGTCATGTTCAAATATTAAAGTGAAATAGACTAAAGAGTTAATTAACAAATTACTTAACGAATTGAGTTAAAACGATCAGGTATAGTTAAAATAGATTGGGCAGGTATAAATATACATGAGATAGATATGGATAAGGTATGAAGGTATATAAATAGAATGCTCGACGAAAAGATATGTATTTAATTCATATATGAGATTTTATGCTCCGTATCGGCTAGCCGCTTGGCTTTTCTTTTCCTTTTGGATTGGTAAGGGCCATGGGAAGCTATTTGAAATATCCCGATGCTCTTGGTACAAAGGAGGTTATGGCAAATTTTTCCGGGAATTTAAGGAGTTTGAATATTTTTAAGACAATTTGATAGTTAGAAATCAACGTATCGATATATATATAGAAGTCGATAAGGAAACGAACTTAGAAATAGAATAGTAAAATCAAAAAGGAAAACTAAGAATAAAATCTAGTAAGGATAGAAAGAGGAAGGGTATACGTGTTTAAAAGTGAATAAGTAGTTGTATGGTATTGATTATTCGAGTAAGTAGTCATATCTGTTTTGACGTCATAAATGTTATTCAGTCAAGGTCTGAGAGGTAGTTATACCCCAACTTGATTGATTTCATTATTAACAAATGAATAGTAAGATTTCAAGCTCGAAGATCAATGTTGAATAAGAGTTAGTTGAATATAGTATTTGGGTTGTCGTAACGATGTTTTACACAACATCTGTTTTAACCCAAATAAGTGTAAGCTTGGAAATATAATAAAGAATATTTCCTAAGTATAGAAATAAACGAGATCGGAAAAGAGATAAGTAATTGGAATATTTTCCAATTATAAAAATAGCATATGTTTTCTAAAGTTTGGAAAATAAAGGAAGGCGATATTCGGAAATGTTTTCCAAACAACATAAAAGGCCAATATGGTTATTGAAAATATTTGGTTAACAAATATTGATAAAGAAATAGAGAAGTGATTTAACTAATGGAATATTAATTAAGGGCTCAGTGACATGTTCAAAAGGAAAATTTGATTTTTGAAAAGAGTAAACTGTTTAAAAACTCCCAGGGAAAGACTGTTTGAATTAAAAACAAATTTAACAGAAATTTGTGAAAGCAAATTTGAATTAAAGTAAAGCCAGTAAAGTGGTAACTGAGGTTGAATTAGAATGATATCAAGATGAAACTTGAGTTTGAAATGAAAATTTGGCTCGGATATAAGCGAATGGTGGTGTTGTGGATAAAGGCAGATTGGGATTTTAGTGTGATAACATTTGGTATACGCTGAGTTGATAGCAAATGGAAGTGATAGAGTTGATATGCCGACAAAAGGTACAAGTTTATATTTCTATTGGATATAAGATTTATGAGCCGGATTGGCAAGCCATTTGGCCGTTTGATTTTCTTTTGGGTTGGAGATGGCCCAGAGAGGCGAGTTGTGGTTTTACCGATTGACCAGTACAAAGGAGGTGCTGGCGAAATTTTTCGAAAAGATAAGGCGTTAGAAAATTTTCAGGATTTTTGAAAAATTTTCATTGATAAGAATTAATTAATATTTAATTAAAATTAAATTGGTTCAGTTGAAACTGAAGGTAAGAAGGGAACAAATATGTTCTAACCAGTCGATAGGGTCGTCCTCTACCTTTTAGCAATTTCGAGGACGAAATTATTTTAAGTGGGAAAGATTGTAATGACCCGCATTGGCAGAGGTATTATAATTAATTTATTTAATTATTTAAAAGGTGATATAGTGAATTAAATGGTCGTGGAATTAAATAATGATGAATATTTAATTAAAATAATAAATTAAATAATATATTTAATTCTGAAATAATCATAGTTGGCTGAAATGGCGATATGGTGTGAACTGGATCATCTGTGATATTTAATTCAGCTTGGAAATGAATTTGAATAACGAATATATTATATAAACGACAGTTTGAACGTATAATTATATTATAATTAAAATCGAGCTTGAAATGGCGCTGCAGTTCGTAAATTGGCAATTCGAACTTCAACTGAATGTACAGGATTCGTTTTAAGCCGGATTTCTGTGAAACAAGAAACGTGTGGAGCTGGTGGAGTATATCTTTCTAGTGGAAGAGAAAAATCGAGATTTCGTCGTGTAGATTTTGATTTACGTCCAAATCAAATTTTAGAAAAGTCGATGTGGAATTCCTATATAATTTATAAAGGAATTATTTATATTTTAAAAAGGAATTTCAATATAAATCGAATATCGGGTTGACCCAGATTTGAAATATCAAGTTAGAAATTCATATAGGAATATTCTAGAGCTGTATGGTATTCCACTGTGAATATACACGATAAAATAAATTTATTTATATTTAATTTAATTATATTTAAATATATTTATATATTTAAATAGGCTATTTAGAGCTTTAAAAATAGCCACTTTTGCAAACGAAGTCGGAATTTGATGAAACTAATTTTGTTGGATCCGCAATGTCAAATAGTTGTTAGATTTCTAGTTTCGTGATTTTTAGAGTCACTATGTGGTCGTACGGATTTTTAAAGTGAAAAACAGTCAGTATTTTGACGATTAAAAATACGCTGTGTGAGCAAACGGAGTCAGAATTCGACGAAACCAGTTTCGTTGGGACCGTAATGTCGAACTGTAGCTGCATGTCCAGTTTCGTGATTTTTGGGTATCGTGTGTGATCACACAAATTTTTAGAAGGAAAAAACATTTATAAAAGAAAATAAAACAAAAATATCTCATCAAAAATATCTTCACCAAATTTACTATAAATACCACACCAACTCCCTAAAACCTAATGCCATTCATTCACAAGTCAAAGAGGAAAAACCGCCGTATGTTTTCCTTACCAGAAAAATATCTCGAGCAAACAAAAACTCAAAACAAAATGAAATCAAAATCTATAAATCATAGAACTTATGTATTCAGAATCCCTGAGCTTCCCTCTTCCATTGTATGTCGTTTTCACAGTGTTCGAACGCCATATCTGTTCACTGGAAATTGAGTAGCGTAACTAGGGTTGGGGGGATTCACAAATTTTAAGCATCGATACAAGTTTCTGAGCTTGGATTTGGGTTCAGCATGAGAAGCAGCACTTGTGTGAAAATTTTGGGTTGGTTCGATGAGGATTGAGTTCGCACCTGTAGCGCTGGGGGTTCGGATGTGTGTTGTAGGGGAGGGCGTCGAGTCTGAAAAGGAGGTGAGGAAGTTAAAGAGGAGATTAATGGAAGTATTGTGGTGTATTCGGTTTGGAGTTCGTTTGGTAGAGGAGGAGAAAGGAGGCGGTCAACGCATTGGTAATGGCCAAGAGGAATACTGGAGGTCAGCATTTGTATTGGGGAAGAAAAGAAATATCGGGTGGGCTGTTTGGTAGTTGGGCCGGAGTGGTAATTAAGGGGGAAAGCCCAACTTTTAATTTAGTTAAGTTTTAAATAAATTTATATAATGTACAAATTTGTAAATACGATAACTTGATCATACGGTATCAGATTGACAAACCGTAAGTTGCGTTGGGATTGTATGGACGGACACTGTGCAATGGAGCTGACTGAGAGTGAATCCGAGCTCATTACAATTTATGGCGAATTAAATTGTCTGACTGAGTCAAATAACGCAAACCGTTATTTAACGGTTAACGCGCCAATGTGAGTAAATCTCACTAATTCTGAACAGTTTATAATTTCATGTTGTATTTTTAGAACTGTTAGATATTGGCTGATTGACTGTATGTTGACTGTTTGATTGAACTGCTGGACAGTTAGTTGAATTTCTATATTGATTCTGTTTAACATAATATATCATATGGAATTGAAAGTGATGTTATCTATATTGTTTAACATCTGTGATGCAGGGAAACGGGTTGGAGGAATCTGACTGGATTCCTCAACAGTTATTTTATTGTTTTCATATATTGTGATATATGATGTGATATATAATCTGTTGTCGATTATATGTGCTTGAACGATACTGATCATCGTGATTTGATATGTTAAATACCATAACATACCGAAATGTTGATAAGAGAATATTTTCAAAGTGATATTTGAAAATAAAATATTTATAAATGGAATAATTATAAATAAGAAATATTTATAAATTGGAATATTTATAAATAGGAGATATTTAGAAAAAGGGAAAACGTTATAAAAACAAAACTGTTATAAGAAGGAAATCATTTTAAAGTGGAGAACCGTTACTAAAAGTAAATCTTTAAAAATGAATAAACGTTGTTAAAAGGGAAATCTTTATAAAGCGAATAAAGGAGTTAAATCGAATATGGTATTCGAAAGGAGTTAAATCGAATATGGTATTCGAAAGTTAGTAAATCGAATTAGTTATTCGAAAGGGGTTAGTCGAGTCGAGTTAGTTGAATAGAGTTAATCGAATATTTGTTATTCGAATTTGAGTTAACCAGTTAGAGTTAATCAATTAGAGTTAACCAGTTAGAGTTAAACCAGTTAGAGTTAACCAGTTAGAGTTAACCAGATGGAGTTAATCAATTAGAGTTAACCAGTTGGAGTTAATCGATTAGAGTTAAAGCAAAAAGGAGTTAATCGAATATAGTTTATTCGAATAGAAAGTAAAAGGAGTTAATCGAATATAGTTTATTCGAATAGAGTAAAAGGAGTTAATCGAATATAGTTTATTCGAATAGAAAGAAAAAGGTGTTAATCGAATATATAGTTTATTCAAATAGAATTAAAAGAGTTATCGAATATAGTTTATTCGATAGGAGTTAAGTGAATAGAGTTATTGTTAAATCAAAAGAGTTAAGTGAATACAAATAGAATTAAAAGAGTTATTGAATATACCTTATCGATGGAAAGAATTATCGAATAGAAAAGATTTGAAAGAGAGTTACGTAAGGAAGTTTGTTAAAGAATTAGAAGGGTGAACTTTGTCTATTTCAAGGTTAGAAACGTTGTTCAGTTAAGATCTGAGAGGTAGTATTACCCCAACTTGATTGACTTCATTTTTAACTAAGGAATGGTTAAGGTTCGATAGTAAAGGATGGTTAAGTGAATTTAGTAATTAAAGGAAATGGTTTGAGTTGGCATCGCGATGGTTTGTTTGAACATCTGTCTAAGTCCAATGAAGAAGCTTTGGAAATGTTTTCCAAATAAGAAACCAGAAATGTTTTCTAATAAAGAAAACAAGAAATGGAAATGTTTTCCATTGTTAATAACGTATATTTTCCAAATTTAGAAAAATAAGAAATATTGAATATAGGGAAACAGGAGATAAGTAAATTAATGAAATAAAGAGATAAATGTTGGATAATGTTGGATCGATATAAATTTCCATTTGGAAATAATATTGTTATTTGCACACTTGTTTTTATTCGATAGTTAAATCAAAGACTATCGAAGTTATGACCATTTTAACGTTGTTAATATGGAGAGACCGGTTGGGTTATTATCCAAAGAACCACTCTGTATTGGCATAAGCGTTGTGAATCATATATTCCAAAGATAATTAAAGATGGAGTAAAGTGCAAGGGCTATTGTATAAGTCTTAGATTAACAGTGTCTAAGATGGACGTATTGAATAGTGCCTTCAGTTCATCCTGTTCCTGGATGACTTGTATGGACGGATGTCTGACAGAGTATTTCCAGACGATCATGTATATTGATTTCTCCAACCGTACCAAGAGTGGAAGCGGAGAAGGAAACTTCTTTTAGCTAACACATAATGTATGGTTGAGGACGTCAATCGGTGATTTGATGGATTTGACGATGTGACATTCAAAGTGAATCTGATGTGATGATAAAGCGTAGCTTCTAGCCTCACATCAGGTAAAAGACAGAAATCGGGCAGGCAGCATGGCTAAGTCGGTCGCACCGAAGTAGGGTGTAGAATCACCTGATCTAGAGTTTCATTTACTTCTAAAAATCTATTGTTGATGCTATCTGTAACGACCCAACTTTCCAGTACCTCGGAAGTTGTATCATTATTTAAGAAAAGAAATAGATAGAAGAATAGAACTAAGAAAAGACATCAGAATCTCACAACGGAACTTGGGACAACATATAATAACCCAAAATATTACATAACATAATTCAAGTACATTGGAATACTTCATACATAGGGATACATATCATCACAATTAAATACTTAACACTTGTGATACTAACTTGCAGATAATTCTACATAACATATGATAGATAAGCCAACACTTCTGATCCTGCCATCCAGCTACTCCAAAGTTACTTTAAAACCAAGATCACTTTACTACTCATAATAAATATTATGAGTACCCAAGAGTTTAAGGAAAACACAGAAAATAAACTCCTGGTCAGTCATGGACTGGTATGAGTAAACGATTTATAAACAAGTTTTAATAAATCAAATGATTCATAAGACCACGCCGTGGATACAGAACGGGTTTTTTTTACCTTATGAGATCAAAACAGTTTGCATATTTAAACCAGATATTATGATAATGTCTATGGTTTCCGCAAATAATTTATAATCTAGTAGAATGTTTGCATCTCACATTCTACTTAATAATATACAAACAAAACCGCTTGGCGCTTAGGGATAATGGATTTCCAACTCTGACAAGGTATGGAACTACCTTTCGATCAGTGTACTCTAGAAATAATACACTGGAGTTCAACAAGAACATCTTGCAACTCGACCACACATGACCGACCACTCATTTCTCTTGAGTGTATCGAATATATTATCACCGACGGTTTTGGGCCCACACAAGATACAGAAACGAAAGAAGTAACAATAATGAATATTCTCTAGATGGTGACAATATACCCTAATGGGAGCTAACCACATAGCCATGCTGCCTGCCCGATTTCTGTCATTTCCGGTTGTGAAGCTAGAGGCTAAACGTAACTTGGCACTCTTTTGATTTGCTTTGAATGTCACATCGTCAAACCCGCTAATTTAGTAATTGACTTCTTCAAAAATATATTACAAGTATAAAGCAAGAGAAACGAATTCCTCTGCCACTCATAACTACGTTTGAAAAGATCAACATACGTGATTAGTTAGGAGTACTTTGTCAGACGTTCATCCATACAAGTTGTCCTGGGACTGAACAAACCGAAGGTACTATTCCGTACAACCATCCTAGGCAAATCTTTACCTAGGATTTATACAACAGCCCTTGTACTTTACTCCGTCTTTAATTTCTTCAGCGTATTTGATTCGTCACGCTGATGCCAATACGGAGTGGTTCTTCGGATAAGAATCCAACCGGTCTCTCCATATTAACAACGTTAAAATGGTCGAAAACTTTGATAGTCGATGTCTTAACTATCAAATGAAAAACACGTATGCAAACAACAATCTTATTTCCAAATGGAAATTTGATCAATCAATCATCACATATATATATATATATAAGTATACATATATCTTATTTTCTATATTTAGAAAATATACTTTAATAACTTCGGGAAAACATTTCCAATGTTATATCACTTTCACTTCACAACTATTAGTCCCTAACTGTAAACTAGTAAGAGAACAGTTTTCTAAGTATCAATCCCGAAGGCCGAAACCAACATCAGATCGATACTCAGAAAATTATTCAACGAAACTAATCCCTAGTCAGTTTCTAATTTTGTTTAACTTTCTTCCTCTACTACTCGATTAACTCTAATTCGTTTAACTACATTCGAATAACTAGTTCGAATAACTTTAGTGTTCAACTCTATCTGAATAACTAACCTTGATTTACTTAAAGTCGATTAACTCCGTTTAACTTACTAACCTTCGATTAATTAATAACTGATTAACTTAGTTTAACTTAACAACCTTCGATTAATTAATAACTGATTAACTTAGTTTAACTTAACAACCTTTTTATTTGACTCTATTTGATACTTAAATGTATCCTATTTCATACCCAATTAATCCACTTCTAATTACCAATGATTTGATTCGTTAAATCATTCTAATCGATTTCTGACTTTGGTTGACAGAATCATATTTTGTCGTCTCTTCAAAACATTTGAATCTTTATTTTTAACAACAGTTCTTTTTCTCTTGATCTACCTTTTATTTATCATTTGACTCGATCTAAAATAATCATTTCCCTATATTCAGATTTAAATAATCTACCCCTTGATCTTTATTTAAATGTCTGACTATCTGTTATACAAATTATTCTTAATTTATATAATTTATTAAAGTTTTTATTTCTTTAATTATTTAATTTATTTTTAACTAAGCTAATTAAATAATTCTAGAAATAAATTCCTAACCTTTATTTATCCCGAAGAGTTTGACTCCTTGGATTAGTTCGAACTCATGTGATCAACTTGGGTTGATCACTTGAATTCGACTGATCACGATATGCTACTCACTGGAGATCACGCTTGAGGCTTGCTCACGGGAAAACAATTGATCAAAACTGGTTGATTGATCACTGCATTCCAGTGAACACACCCCTGATCAACTTAACTCATCACCTTTTCATATAAAACTTCCCCTTGCATATGACTTCTCCCGATCAGAGAATCACCCTCCAGACGTCACCTCAGCACGCTGGAACTCCAGCGCCTCCACCCACTTCAAGACCCCGACCAGACGCCTCTATCCCCCCACGTACGGTGGTCCCACTCAGCTCCGACGCAGAGCAGTTCGAGCTCGAACCCGACACAGCCGTGAGCATAGAAAACGTCCAAAACTTCTCCCCACTCCATAAATCTACGTTTAAACTTCTTGTTCATATTTTTCTAGCATTTCAGAGGTTGTTACGCATACATATGTTCATTCGTTCGATCTACAATGGTGTGGTTCTCCTATACTTAGCTTAAGTTCTTATTTCGGCCAAAACAAGTATTCTCTTTATCCATACTTCTAAAAATCACCATGTTTATTTCTAAAATCATATTATGGCATGGTGTTTGGGTTCATCACCCTGAATTACGGTTTCGTGAGGTTTGATTTCCCTCCTTGCATGCATGGTGACAGTTTAAACATGTTTACAGCATGTTATAAGCTATGATCATATATGCAGCTACTTTAATACATGAATATACTTGTGTGCAAGCTTGTGTGAGTGTAGAATACATCCAAACATGTTTATACTATCAGATTTGATAATTACAGAGGAAACAGTTCATTACAGCATGCAATATATAGGTGTTCATGTCAATAAAGAAATCCAAAGTACACAGCATTGTTCATGTTACTTGCAGAGATAAAAACATAGTAGAGAGTGCGTGTTTACTCACAGTACCCAGCGTCCATACGTACAAGGAAAATCTATGTATTTGTACTTGATCTAGATACATATATACATCAAATTATACTTCATGGATTCGTACAGCAAATGGATGAGATGTAGGGGAGTTTATACAGGGGAATGATCATTTGTTTTTCACGGTAATGCATAATAGAAACAGGGTATAAACGGCCTACTTTAATAAATAAATGGACTTGCATACATCATCAACTTGTGCATGCAATTTAAAGTAAAACAGGGTGATCAGTTTATGTTTACATCTTAGCTCATTTATGACAGTTTACGCGGCATCACGGCAATAAATAGTTCAAGGTACAGCAAGCAATATATGTACATACTTCAGCAGTTAATGAATCAAACTTAACTTGGCATTTCTTAAATACTTGCATGGATAAATTTAAGTGATTTCAGTGAGTGTTTACTCACGTTTAACAGCAGGTTGATGTTGTATAAATTGTTTTCAGATTTCCTTTCTCTAGCTCAACTTGCAGGTCCAAGAAAAATGGAGATCTAGTAGCTTATTTATAGGCCAACTTAAAGTATATTAAAATGGTTTTCTTTTATACTTAAATGACTAAATCCTAAATATCTCTTATCATATATCTTGCGCAGGAAATTCCAGCAGAGAATGTTCCTTTGAAAGCAACACCTTGGTTTGGCCTTTCTTGTGCAGGGTCTCAGTGGAGGGATGGTGTCCACATACTTGCTTTCACTCATGACAAAACACTTAATTGGAAAGGGTCCTTTGGTAAATATTTGCACATGCTTCTTACACAAATGTGATGGCAAAAAGGGCTGATTTTCTATCAAGAGCAAGCTGCTCTATGTATGCGGCAGAGAAATGTTTGTAGGAAGCTAAGTTTGGTCATGGGATGGCTTGCTAAAGTCCTTGCTGTACAATGAAATGTACACCCACTTGTTCTCCTATGACAAAAGCATTTAATGTTTGTTGTCTTCCTTCTAGATGAAATCTTTTAATATGTTTAAGTTCCTATGGATAATATCACACGCATGGATTTCCTTGGCTATTATATTTCCACCTATTTACTTGTATAAATCTTAAACAAAAATAGGCTAAAGATCCTAGTACAAGTTGCATGATATGTTGTTGCGCAAATCCTATTGATCATGGACAATATCCAAAGTGTTTTAACTCTAGCTATATGTCACTTTCATTAAGTACTTCAAAGACTTAACTATGAAGGAATTTTCACTAATGGGCCTCGGGTTTGGAATGGTTATGGGTGCATTATCATGTGCAGGTTATGGGCTTAATACTACAGCAGCACATTATGTGTCTAGGCGCAGGAATGGTTTGGGCTAAGCCCTTTTTGTTTTGCAAGAAATCATGGTATTTTATAGCTAGCTAGTTCAAGTGTTTTAGTCCACATGGTTCTCTAAATTTTGCTGCTAAGCCCTGCTCAAATACAGGTTGCATTAAGGTCCTACAGTGGCTAAGTTAACATCCCTTAAATTCCCTTTTTAATTTCTTTTTAATTTGTTTCTCAAATCGAATCATTTCTCTAGTTAAAGGTTTGCAACGCGTTAGCTACAGTTTTCTTTAGTAACGCTTTCTACAGTGCTTTATTAGCGCTGCTATAGTGTTCTAATACAGCTGTTCACTACATAATTTAGTTGCACTTAATGTTGTTAAGTTTTAGCTACGCTTTATGATGTAGTAAATAAATCTTTATTTATCTGTTCTGGCCCTGTAAATGAGTTAACACATTAATTAGTTGATTTATTAATGTATTATTCAAATTTTAAGTTCTTACACAAATTTGTTTTTCGTCCGAAAATCCCGGGTCATTACAATCTACCCACCTTAAAAAAAAATTGTCCTCGAAATTGTAATTAAAGCGTAAATTCAAGTTATAATCAAAGTTATAAACTTTTATTCATAAATAATCAACACACATCAGTCAATTGTTATTTATCACAGTTATTTCCCTAACTACAATATTTGTTACTACCGTTAGAAAACATTTCTCATTACTGCATTACTATTTATCAACATCCATTAGTTCCTGACCGTAAATCGGTAAGCGAATAACCCTCTAAATATCAACCCCGAAGACCGAAATCAACATCAGATTGATACCTAGAAAACTAAACAAATCTCCAGTTTGGTTCTAATTCCTTAACTTCACATCTTATCTTAAAAATATCCTGATTACCTTTGGAAAATTGATTCCAAATCTCATATGTTTCCAAAATTTGAATCGACTCATTCAAATATATTTATCTTCTTCGAATTCTCTTTTTACTTGAATCCATATTCAACGATCTCTAGTCCACTTAACTTAACTCTGTTAAGTATTTTATTAACTTAAGTCTAGACTTAATTTAGTGGAAATCCAAATTTTAATTCGATTAATAATCCTAACTTCGTTATTAAAAAGAATAAGGTACCTTCCGTAACTCCTTCTATGTCCTCAGAGGTAGATGGCTTATCCATTAAGGCAAAGATTGTTGGTTGTGTTCCTTTCTTCATAAGTGGGCAATCGTAAATCATATGTCCAGGCTGATTACACTTACAGCATATATATTGGCGAACAGAAGCATTATCCGATTCATGTGGTTCCTGCTGAGGTTGCTGTGGCTTTCCTGCTGAGGTTGCTTACAGAACCTAGCAATGTGACCCTTCTCTTTACAGTTGTGGCATATGGTGTTCTTGAAACGCTCCTTAGCTTTCTCATCCATCTCTCCTTTGCCCTTCCAGTTCGGATTAAACTTCCTCTTTAGGGGATTCTCCCTACTGGCTTCCCCGGTTTGTGCCTTTGCTACCGGCTTCTTGGTACTAAGTGCTTCATAACGAATTGCCATGTCGACTATGTCGATGAATGGACTCTTCAGATGTCCGATCACCTTATCCTGTATATCTTCTTTTAAACCAGCTATGAACATTTCATTCTTCTTGAGCGAGGTATTGATCAGGTCTGGACCAAAGCAAGATAGTGCGTTGAACTTATTCTCATACACAATGATAGACATGTTACCTTGTTTCAGATCGATGAAGTCTCGATACATTCGGGTCTTCCCAGCTGCAGGTAAAAATTGTGCCTCAAACTCCTCTTTGAACCTTCCCCAGGCAAAATCATTCTCAGAAACGTTCGCCGTCTGTGCGTCCCACCAGATTGCAGCTGCTCCTTGTAGTTGCCACGAAGCCAAAAGTCGTTTCTGTTCATCATTCAGATTCTGTCCTTTGAAAATCCTCTGACAGGACCTCAACCACTCTTGAACTTCGATAAAGGATTCAGTTCCTTTAAAAAAATTCCCTCCCAGTGTATTATACTCTTTACAAATTGTTGCAAAGTTTGCCCTAGGTTGGACTGGTGTAGTTGGTGCAACTTCTATAACTGGTGCAACTTCTTCCACGGTTTCTACCGGGATTTGAGTAGTGTTACGACCATTGGCAGTGGTGGTTCCACTAGTTCGACCTCTTTGTCCACAGGTATTCATTCTTACTAACCTGAATATAACCGGTTGACATCAAAACTCGATCGGATATTAAGATACCTAATCTATATAAAACTTAAGTCGATCATTCCTAAGTATGTATACTATATATATAATAACATCCAACTTTTTGAAAATACGCTCTCTCAGTACTTACCCAAAGCCTAGGTATACGGTAACCTAAGCTCTGATACCAACTGTAACGACCCAACTTTCCAGTACCTCGGAAGTTGTATCATTATTTAAGGAAAGAAATAGATAGAAGAATAGAACTAAGAAAAGACATCAGAATCTCACAACGGAACTTGGGACAACATATAATAACCCAAAATATTACATAACATAATTCAAGTACATTGGAATACTTCATACATAGGGATACATATCATCACAATTACATACTTAACACTTGTGATACTAACTTGCAGATAATTCTACATAACATATGATAGATAAGCCAACACTTCTGATCCTGCCATCCAGCTACTCCAAAGTTACTTTAAAACCTGGATCACTTGTCCACTCATAATAAATATTATGAGTACCCAAGAGTTTAAGGAAAACACAGAAAATAAACTTCGGGTCAGTCATGGACTGGTATGAGTAAACGATTTATAAACAAGTTTTAATAAATCAAATGATTCATAAGACCACGCCGTGGATACGGAACGGTTTTTTTTACCTTATGAGATCAAAACAGTTTGCATATTTAAACCAGATATTATGATAATGTCTATGGTTTCCACAAATAATTTATAATCTAGTAGAATGTTTGCATCTCACATTCTACTTAATAATATACAAACAAAACCGCTTGGCGCTTAGGTTTAATGGATTTCCAACTCTGACAAGGTATGGAACTACCTTTCAATCAGTGTACTCTAGAAACAATACACTGGAGTTCAACAAGAACATCTTGCAACTCGGCCACACATGACCGACCACTCATTTCTCTTGAGTGTATCGAATATATTATCACCGACGGTTTTGGGCCCACATAACCGTTATTCGAAGATACAGAAACGAAAGAAGTAACAATAATGAATATTCTCTAGATGGTGACAATATACCCTAATGGGAGCTAACCACATAGCCATGCTGCCTGCCCGATTTATGTCATTTCCGGTTGTGAAGCTAGAGGCTAAACGTAACTTGGCACTCTTTTGATTTGCTTTGAATGTCACATCGTCAAACCCGCTAATTTACTAATTGACTTCTTCAAAAATATATTACAAGTATAAAGCAAGAGAAACGAATTCCTCTGCCACTCATAACTACGTTTGAAAAGATCAACATACGTGATTAGTTAGGAGTACTTTGTCAGACGTTCGTCCATACAAGTTGTCCTGGGACTGGACAAACCGAAGGTACTATTCCGTACAACCATCCTAGGCAAATCTTTACCTAGGATTTATACAACAGCCCTTGTACTTTACTCCGTCTTTAATTTCTTCAGCGTATTTGATTCGTCATGCTGATGCCAATACGGAGTGGTTCTTCGGATAAGAATCCAACCGGTCTCTCCATATTAACAACGTTCAAATTGTCGAAAACTTTGATAGTCGATGTCTTAACTATCAAATGAAAAACACGTGTGCAAACAACAATCTTATTTCCAAATGGAAATTTGATCAATCAATCATCACATATATATATATATATAAGTATACATATATCTTATTTTCTATATTTAGAAAATATACTTTAATAAATTCGGGAAAACATTTCCAATGTTATATCACTTTCACTTCACAACTATTAGTCCCTAACTGTAAACTAGTAAGAGAACAGTTCTCTAAGTATTAATCCCGAAGGCCGAAACCAACATCAGATCGATACTCAGAAAATTATTCAACGAAACTAATCTCTAGTCAGTTTCTAATTTTGTTTAACTTTATTCCTCTACTACTCGATTAACTCTAATTCGTTTAACTACATTCAAATAACTAGTTCGAATAACTTTAGTGTTCAACTCTATCTGAATAACTAACCTTGATTTACTTATAGTCGATTAACTCCGTTTAACTTACTAACCTTCGATTAATTAATAACTGATTAACTTAGTTTAACTTAACAACCTTCGATTAATTAATAACTGATTAACTTAGTTTAACTTAACAACCTTTTTATTTGACTCTATTTGATACTTAAATGGATCCTATTTCATACCCAATTAATCCACTTCTAATTACCAATGATTTGATTCGTTAAATCATTCTAATCGATTTTTGACTTTGGTTGACAGAATCATATTTTGTCGTCTATTCAAAACATTTGAATCTTTATTTTTAACAACAGTTCTTTTTCTCTTGATCTACCTTTTATTTATCATTTGACTCGATCTAAAATAATCATTTCCCTATATTCAGATTTAAATAATCTACCCCTTGATCTTTATTTAAATGTCTGACTATCTGTTATACAAATTATTCTTAATTTATATAATTTATTAAAGTTTTTATTTCTTTAATTATTTAATTTATTTTTAACTAAGCTGATTAAATAATTCTAGAAATAAATTCCTAACCTTTATTTATCCCGAAGAGTTCGACTCCTTGGATTAGTTCGAACTCATGTGATCAACTTGGGTTGATCACTTGAATTCGACTGATCACGATATGCTACTCACTGGAGATCACGCTTGAGGCTTGGTCACGGGAAAACAATTGATCAAAATTGGTTGATTGATCACTAAATTCCAGTGAACACACCCCTGATCAACTTAACTCATCACCTTTTCATCCCTTGCATATGACTTCTCCCAATCAGAGAATCACCCTCCAGCCGTCACCTCAGCCCGCTGGAACGCCAGCGCCTCCACCCACTTCAAGACCCCGACCAGACGCCTCCATCCCCCCACGTGTGGTGGTCCCGCTCAGCTCCGACGCAGAGCAGTTCGAGCTCGAACCCGACACAGCCGTGAGCAGAGAAAACGTCCAAAACTTCTCCCCACTCCATAAATCTACGTTTAAACTTCTTATTTATATTTTTCTAGCATTTCAGAGGTTGTTACGCATACATATGTTCATTCGTTCGATCTACAATGGTGTGGTTCTCCTATACTTAGCTTAAGTTCTTATTTCGGCCAAAACAAGTATTCTCTTTATCCATACTTCTAAAAATCACCGTGTTTATTTCTAAAATCATATTATGGAATGGTGTTTGGGTTCATCACCCTGAATTACGGTTTCGTGAGGTTTGATTTCCCTCCTTGCATGCATGGTGACAGTTTAAACATGTTTACAACATGTTATAAGCTATGATCATATATGCAGCTACTTTAATACATGAATATACTTGTGTGCAAGCTTGTGTGAGTGTAGAATACATCCAAACATGTTTATACTATCAGATTTGATAATTACAGAGGAAACAGTTCATTACAGCATGCAATATATAGGTGTTCATGTCAATAAAGAAATCCAAAGTACACAGCATTGTTCATGTTACTTGCAGAGATAAAAACATAGTAGAGAGTGAGTGTTTACTCACAGTACTCAGCGTCCATACGTACAAGGAAAATCTATGTATTTGTACTAGATCTAGATACATATATACATCAAATTATACTTCATGGATTCGTACAGCAAATGGACGAGATGCAACGGAGTTTATACAGGGGAATGATCATTTGTTTTTCACGGTAATGCATAACAGAAACAGGGTATAAACGGCCTACTTTAATAAATAAATGGACTTGCATACATCATCAACTTGTGCATGCAATTTAAAGTAAAACAGGGTGATCAGTTTATGTTTACGTCTTAGCTCATTTATGACAGTTTACGCGGCATCACAGCAATAAATAGTTCAAGGTACAACAAGCAATATATGTACATACTTCAGCAGTTAATGAATCAAACATAACTTGGCATTTCTTAAATACTTGCATGGATAAATTTAAGTGATTTCAGTGAGTGTTTACTCACGTTTTAACAGTAGGCTGATGTTGTATAAATTGTTTTCAGATTTCCTTTCTCTAGCTCGACTTGCAGGTCCAAGAAAAATGGAGATCTAGTAGCTTATTTATAGGCCAACTTAAAGTATATTAAAATGGTTTTCTTTTATACTTAAATTACAAAATCCTAAATATCTCTTATCATATATCTTGCGCAGGAAATTCCAACAGAGAATGTTCCTTTGAAAGCAACCCCTTGGTTTGGCCTTTCTTCTGCAGGGTCTCGGGGGAGGGATGGTGTCCACATACTTGCTTTCACTCGTGACAAAACACTTAATTGGAAAGGGTCCTTTGGTAAATATTTGCACATGCTTCTTACACAAATGTGATGGCAAAAAGGGCTGATTTTCTATCAAGAGCAAGCTGCTCTGTGTATGCGGCAGAGAAATGTTTGTAGGAAGCTAAGTTTGGTCATGGGATGGCTTGCTAAAGTCCTTGCTGTACAATGAAATGTACACCCACTTGTTCTCCTATGACAAAAGCATTTAATGTTTGTTGTCTTCCTTCTAGATGATATCTTTTAATATGTTTAAGTTTCTATGGATAATATCACACGCATGGATTTCCTTGGCTATATTATTTCCACCTATTTACTTGTATAAATCTTAAACAAAAATAGGCTAAAGATCCTAGTACAAGTTGCATGATATGTTGTTGCGCAAATCCTATTGATCATGGACAATATCCAAAGTGTTTTAACTCTAGCTATATGTCACTTTCATTAAGTACTTCAAAGACTTAACTATGAAGGAATTTTCACTAATGGGCCTCGGGTTTGGAATGGTTATGGGTGCATTATCATGTGCAGGTTATGGGCTTAATACTATAGCAACACATTTTGTTTCTAGGCGCAGGAATGGTTTGGGCTAAGCCCTTTTTGTTTTGCATGAAATCATGGTATTTTATAGCTAGCTAGTTCGAGTGTTTTAGTCCACATGGTTCTCTAAATTTTGCTGCTAAGTCCTACTCAAATACAGGTTGCATTAAGGTCCTACAGTGGCTAAGTTAACATCCCTTAAATTCCCTTTTTAATTTCTTTTTAATTTGTTTCTCAAATCGAATCATTTCTCTAGTTAAAGGTTTGTAACGCGTTAGCTACAGTTTTCTTTAGTAACGCTTTCTATAGTGCTTTATTAGCGCTGCTATAGTGTTCTAATACAGCTGTTCACTACATAATTTAGTTGCACTTAATGTTGTTAAGTTTTAGCTACGCCTTATGATGTAGTAAATAAATCTTTATTTATCTGTTCCGGCCCTGTAAATTAGTTAACACATTAATTAGTTGATTTATTAATGTATTATTCAAATTTTAAGTTCTTACACAAATTTGTTTTTCGTTCGAAAATCCCGGGTCATTACACTGTCCCATTAGGAAAACGGTTGCTGATCCCAACCGTTTGTGATATACATTCGATACACTCAAGCGAAATGAGTGGTCGGTCATGTGTGGTCGGGTTGCAAGATGTTCTTGTTGAACACAGTGTATCCCTTTCTAGAGGTACACTAGCGTAAGGTGGTTCCATACCTTGTCATAGTTGGAAATCCACTACCCAATACGTGCTTGCGGTTTTTGATTGTATACTATATATGTAGAACGTGAGATGAAAGCATTTCTGCTAGAAGATTATTATGTTGTGTTGATAGACATTATTATAATATCAAAAGGGTTTTTGATATAAAAATATTTGGATTTTCATAAGGGAAAAACCCGTTCCGTTATACGGCGTGGTCTTATGAGATATCGATTACCTGCTTGAACTGTTTTAAACTGTTTTACTCACATCAGTCCCATGACTGACCCGGAGTTTATTTTGTTTGTTTTCCCTAAACTCTTGGGTGCCTAAATTTGTACGGGCAGTCAAGTAGTCGGGATTTACAGATATACTGGAAGAGCTTGGAGCAGGAGGCTTCAGGATCATATAGTTATAGTTATTTCCGATGTGTTGTAAGTGTTGTACTTTGATAATGATATATATATTCAAGTACAGATTTGTATTTCAAAGTTATGTTATGAAATATATTTATTCGTTCCGCTGTGAGATTCGTGTTACTCTGATATTGTGTTCCTCTTCTTCTTCTATTCTAAGTTTCTATCTTATCTATCCTTACCCTCTGTTTTCTTTCATTAATGACCTGTATTTTTCGATGTTTGGTTAGTCATCAGTGAGTTTATGGTGATAACCAAAGTCGTCAAAATTCCGGGTCATTACAGTTGGTATCAGAGCTTAAGTTAAGTGAATTACCTTGGCTCTGTGGCGTGACTCGGTAGAGATAGGGTTAGTAATACCCTAGATTGAGTTGGGTATATATATACGAGTGAACGTATTTGTTATTGATATAAAAATAATTTTATATTGTGAAGATTTATTGGTTGAGTAGTTTATGAGTTCTGGTCGATCAGTTTGATCCCTTGTATCGGTAGGAGTTACTAAACACTCAAATATGATGAACCGTCATGGTAGTTTTTGAAAAGAGGGTAAATTAAAATAAGTTTACCCAAGGTATATCTTGATATATAGAAGATATATATATGTCAAAATTATAATACAATGGATATATTGGTTGTTATTATAATCAAGTAAGATTATAAAGTGAAATGGTTATGTAAATAGCTAATCAGAATTCATATAAGTGAAATACTTGAATCAGATGAATTGAATCTGAATTTAAACCAGAAATTGAATTAAAATTCTGGAGAATTGGATAAGTGTTTGTAAATGGATTTGGATTAAAAATAAGGAAAATTTAAGATCCTAGGAGATTTTAAATTGTTTTACAAGCCGTGTGAATTATATTTTGAAATGAATTTCAAAGTGGAAATGTTTAGAAATGGTTTTATAGTATTGAACTCACTTCGAAAGCTGGAAAATAGATTCTGATGATGACAGTTGCATCATCAGTATTCATTTTCGAGTTGTAAGTGACGAATTACTACCAAAGATATTGTTTTGAATTTGTTTTGGGAAAGACAAGTTGTGTTGAATTTCAAAATGGGATTTATAATAAAGAATTGAATATAGAAATTCAAAGGGAGTTTGAATATATGAAATTCAATGGAATTGAATAGAAATTGGATATAGAAATTCAAAGGGAGTTTGAATATATGAAATTCAATGGAAGTGATATAGAATTTGAATATAGAAATTCAAATGTGGTTTGAATAAAGAAGATTTAAATAATGGAAAATTGAATATAGAATTCATATAGAGTAATAATAGGATTTGAATATAGAAATTCAAAGGGAGTTTGAATATATGAAATTCAATGGAATTGAAATAGAGTTTGAATATAGAAATTCAAATAGAGTTTGAATATAGAAATTCAAACGGAATTCAAATATAGAATTTGAATATAGAAAATATAAAGGAATTCAAATATAGGATTTGAATATCGAAAGTGAAATGGAATTTGAATGTAGAATTCAAATGGAATTTAAAACTATAAAATTTGAATAGAAATTGAATAGAATTATCTAAGTCGAAGAGGAATTAGTTAATCGAGTTTTGATTTTAAGTTGAACTTTGAAAGGTGAATTGGATTTGTAAATGGATATTCGAAATCAAGTATAGAACTTAAATTTGAAATTTGGATTCAAATTAGTTAATAAGCAAGTTAAAATATATTTGAACATGTCATGTTCAAATACAAAAGTGAAATAGACTAAAGAGTTAATTAACAAATTAATTAACGAATTGAGTTAAAACGATCAGGTATAGTTAAAATAGATTGGGCACGTATAAATATACATGAGATAGATATGGATAAGGTATGAAGGTATATAAATAGAATGCTCGACGAAAAGATATGTATTTAATTCATATATGAGATTTTATGTGCCGTATCGGCTAGCCGCTTGGCTTTTCTTTTTCTTTTGGATTGGTGAGGGCCATGGGAGGCTATTTGAAATATCCCGATGCTCTTGGTACAAAGGAGGTTATGGCAAATTTTTCCGGGAATTTAAGGAGTTAGAATATTTTTAAGATAATTTGATAGTTAGAAATCAACGTATCGATATATATATATAGAAGTCGATAAGGAAACGAACTTAGAAATAGAATAGTAAAATCAAAAAGGAAGACTAAGAATAAAATCTAGTAAGGATAGAAAGAGGAAGGGTATACGCGTTTAAAAGTGAATAAGTAGTTGTATGGTATTGATTATTCGAGTAAGTAGTCATATCTGTTTTGACGTTATAAATGTTATTCAGTCAAGGTCTGAGAGGTAGTTATACCCCAACTTGATTGGTTTCATTATTAACAAATAAATAGTAAGATTTCAGGCTCGAAGATCAATGTTGAATAAGAGTTAGTTGAATATAGTATTTGGGTTGTCGTAACGATGTTTTACACAACATCCGTTTTAACCCAAATAAGTGTAAGCTTGGAAATATAATAAAGAATATTTCCTAAGTATAGAATTAAACGAGATCGGAAAAGAGATAAGTAATTGGAATATTTTCCAATTATAAAAATAGCATATGTTTTCTAAAGTTTGGAAAATAAAGGAAGGCGATATTCGGAAATGTTTTCCAAACAACATAAAAGGCCAATATGGTTATTGAAAATATTTGGTTAACAAATATTGACAAAGAAATAGAGAAGTGATTTAACTAATGGAATATTAATCAAGGGCTCAGTGACCTGTTCAAAAGGAAAATTTGATTTTTGAAAAGAGTAAACTATTTAAAAACTCCCAGGGAAAGACTGTTTGAATTAAAAACAAATTTAACAGAAATTTGTGAAAGCAAATTTGAATTAAAGTAAAGCCAGTAAAGTGGTAACTGAGGTTGAATTAGAATGATATCAAGACGAAACTTGAGTTTGAAATGAAAATTTGGCTCGGATATAAGCGAATGGTGGTGTTGTGGATAAAGGCAGATTGGGATTTTAGTGGGATAACATTTGGTATATGCTGAGTTGATATCATATGGAAGTGATAGAGTTGATATGCCGACAAAAGGTACAAGTTTATATTTCTATTGGATATAATATTTATGAGCCGGATTGGCAAGCCGTTTGGCTGTTTGATTTTCTTTTGGGTTGGAGATGGCCCAGAGAGGCGAGTTGTGGTTTTACCGATTGACCAGTACAAAGGAGGTGCTGGCGAAATTTTTCAGGATTTTTGAAAAAATTTCATTGATAAGAATTAATTAATATTTAATTAAAATTAAATTGGTTCAGTTGAAACTGAAGGTAAGAAGGGAACAAATATGTTCTAACCAGTCGATAGGGTCGTCCTCTACCTTTTAGCAATTTCGAGGACGAAATTATTTTAAGTGGGAAAGATTGTAATGACCCACATTGGCAGAGGTATTATAATTAATTTATTTAATTATTTAAAAGGTGATATAGTGAATTAAATGGTCGTGGAATTAAATAATGATGAATATTTAATTAAAATAATAAATTAAATAATATATTTAATTCTGAAATAATCATAATTGGCTGAAATGGCGATATGTCGTGAACTAGATCATCTGTGATAATTAATTCAGCTTGGAAATGAATTTGAATAACGAATATATTATATAAACGACAGTTTGAACGTATAATTATATTATAATTAAAATCGAGCTTGAAATGGCGCTGCAGTTCGTAAATTGGCAATTCGAACTTCAACTGAATGTACAGGATTCGTTTTAAGCCGGATTTCTGTGAAACAAGAAACGTGTGGAGCTGGTGGAGTATATCTTTCTAGTGGAAGAGAAAAATCGGGATTTCATCGTGTAGATTTTGATTTACGTCCAAATCAAATTTTAGAAAAGTCGCTGTGGAATTCCTTTATAATTTATAAAGGAATTATTTATATTTTAAAAAGGAATTTCAATATAAATCGAATATCGGGTTGACCCAGATTTGAAATATCAAGTTAGAAATTCATATAGGAATATTCTAGAGCCGTATGGTATTCCACTGTGAATATACACGATAATATAAATTTATTTATATTTAATTTAATTATATTTAAATATATTTATATATTTAAATAGGCTATTTAGAGCTTTAAAAATAGTCACTATTGCAAACGAAGTCGAAATTCGACGAAACTAATTTTGTTGGTTACGCAATGCCAAATAGTTGTTAGATTTCCAGTTTTGTGATTTTTAGAGTCACTGTGTGGTCGTACGGATTTTTAAAGTGAAAAACAGTCAGTATTTTGACGGTTAAAAATACGTTGTGTGAGTAAACGGAGTCGGAATTCGACGAAACCAGTTTCTTTGGGACCGTAATGTCGAACTATAGCTGCATGTCCAGTTTCGTGATTTTTGGGTATCGTGTTTGATCACACAAATTTTTAGAAGGCAAAAACATTTATAAAAGAAAATAAAACAAAAATATCTCATCAAAAATATCTTCACCAAATTTACTATAAATACCACACCAACTCCCTAAAACCTAATTCCATTCATTCACAAGTCAAAGAGGAAAAACCGCCGTATGTTTTCCTTACCAGAAAAATATCTCGAGCAAACAAAAAATCAAAACAAAATGAAATCGAAATCTATAAATCATAGAACTTATGTATTCGGAATCCCTGAGCTTCCCTCTCCCATTGTATGTCGTTTTCACAGTGTTCGAACGCCATATCTGTTCGCTGGAAATTAAGCAGCGTAACTAGGGTTGGGGGGATTCGCAAATTTTAAGCATCGATACAAGTTTCTGAGCTTGGATTTGGGTTCAGCATGAGAAGCAACACTTGTGTGAAAAATTTGGGTTGGTTCGATGAGGATTGAGTTTGCACCTGCATCGCTGGGTGTTCGGATGCGTGTTGTAGGGGAGGGCGTCGAGTCTGAAAAGGAGGTGAGGAAGTTAAAGAGGAGATTAATGGAAGTATTGTGGTGTATTCGGTTTGGAGTTCGTTTGGTAGAGGAGGAGAAAGGAGGCGGTCAACGTATTGGTAATGGCCAAGAGGAATACTGGAGGTCAGCATTTGTATTGGGGAAGAAAAGAAATATCGGGTGGGCTGTTTGGTAGTAGGGTCGGAGAGGTAATTAAGGGGGAAAGCCCAACTTTTAATTTAGTTAAGTTTTAAACAAATTTATATAATGTACAAATTTGTAAATACGATAACTTGATCATATGGTATCAGATTGACGAACCGTAAGTTGCATTGGGATCGTATGGATGGACATTATGCAATGGAGCTGACTGGGAGTGAATCCGAGCTCATTACAATTTATGGCGAATTAAATTGTCCGACTGAGTCAAATAACGCAAACCGTTATTTAACGGTTAACGCGCCAATGTGAGTAAATCTCACTAATTCTGAACTGTTTATAATTTCATGTTGTATTTTTAGAACTGTTAGATATTGGTTGATTGACTGTATGTTGACTGTTTGATTGAACTGTTGGACAGTTAGTTGAATTTCTATATTGATTCTGTTTAACAGAATATATCATATGGAACTGAAAGTGATGTTATCTATATTGTTTAACATCTGTGATGCAGGGAAACAGGTTGGAGGAATCTGACTGGATTCCTCAACAGTTATTTTATTGTTTTCATATATTGTGATATATGATGTGATATATAATCTGTTGTCGATTATATGTGCTTGAACGACACTGATCATCGTGATTTGATATGTTAAATACCATAACATACCGAGATGTTGATAAGAGAATATTTTCAAAGTGATATTTGAAAATAAAATATTTATAAATGGAATAATTATAAATAAGAAATATTTATAAATTGGAATATTTATAAATAGGAGATATTTAGAAAAAGGGAAAACGTTATAAAAACAAAACTGTTATAAGAAGGAAATCATTTTAAAGTGGAGAACCGTTACTAAAAGTAAATCTTTAAAAATGAATAAACGTTATTAAAAGGGAAATCTTTATAAAGTGAATAAAGGAGTTAAATCGAATATGGTATTCGAAAGGAGTTAAATCGAATATGGTATTCGAAAGTTAGTAAATCGAATTAGTTATTCGAAAGGGGTTAGTCGAGTCGAGTTAGTTGAATAGAGTTAATCGAATATTTGTTATTCGAATTTGAGTTAACCAGTTAGATTTAATCAATTAGAGTTAACCAGTTAGAGTTAAACCAGTTAGAGTTAACCAGTTAGAGTTAACCAGATGGAGTTAATCAATTAGAGTTAACCAGTTGGAGTTAATCGATTAGAGTTAAATCAAAAAGGAGTTAATTGAATATAGTTTATTCGAATAGAAAGTAAAAGGAGTTAATCGAATATAGTTTATTCAAATAGAGTAAAAGGAGTTAATCGAATATAGTTTATTCGAATAGAAAGAAAAAGGAGTTAATCGAATATATAGTTTATTCAAATAGAATTAAAAGAGTTATCGAATATAGTTTATTCGATAGGAGTTAAGTGAATAGAGTTAGAGTTAAATCAAAAGAGTTAAGTGAATACAAATAGAATTAAAAGAGTTATCGAATATACCTTATCGAAGGAAAGAATTATCGAATAGAAAAGATTTGAAAGAGAGTTACGTAAGGAAGTTTGTTAAAGAATTAGAAGGTGAACTTTGTCTATTTCAAGGTTAGAAACGTTGTTCAGTTAAGGTCTGAGAGGTAGCATTACCCCAACTTGATTGACTTCATTTTTAACTAAGGAATGGTTAAGGTTCGATAGTAAAGGATGGTTAAGTGAATTTAGTAATTAAAGGAAATGGTTTGAGTTGGCATCGCGATGGTTTGGTTAAACATCTGTCTAAGTCCAATGAAGAAGCTTTGGAAATGTTTTCCAAATAAGAAACCAGAAATGTTTTCTAATAAAGAAAACAAGAAATGGAAATGTTTTCCATTGTTAATAACGTATATTTTCCAAATTTAGAAAATTATAAATAATGAATATAGGGAAACAGGAGATAAGTAAATTAATGAAATAAAGAGATAAATGTTGAATGATGTTGGATCGATATAAATTTCCATTTGGAAATAATATCGTTGTTTGCACACTTGTCTTTATTCGATAGTTAAATCACAGACTATCGAAGTTATGACCATTTTAACGTTGTTAATATGGAGAGGCCGATTGGGTTATTATCCAAAGAACCACTCTGTATTGGCATAAGCGTTGCGAATCATATATGCCAAAGATAATTAAAGACGGAGTAAAGTGCAAGGGCTATTGTATAAGTCTAAATAACAGTGTCTAAGATGGACGTATTGAATAGTGCCTTCGGTTCATCCTGTTCCTGGATGACTTGTATGGACGGATGTCTGACAGGGTATTTCCAGACGATCACGTATATTGATTTCTCCAGCCGTACCAAGAGTGGAAGCGAAGAAGGAAACTTTTTTTATCTAACACATAATGTATGGTATAGGACATCAATCGGTGATTTGATGGATTTGACGATGTGACATTCAAAGTGAATCTGATGTGATGATAAAGCGTAGCTTCTAGCCTCACATCCGGTAAATGACAGAAATCGGGCAGGCAGCATGACTAAGTCAGTCGCACCGAAGTAGGGTGTATAATCACCTGATCTAGAGTTTCATTTACTTCTAAAAATCTATTGTTAATGCTGTCCCATTCGGGAAACGGTTGCTGATCCTAACCGTTGGTGATATACATTCGATACACTCAAGCGAAATGAGTGGTCGGTCATGTGTGGCCGGGTTGCAAGATGTTCTTGTTGAACCCAGTGTATCCCTTTCTAGAGGTACACTAGCGTAAGGTGGTTCCATACCTTGTCGTAGTTGGAAATCCACTACCCAATATGTGCTTGCAGTTTTTGATTGTATACTATATATGTAGAACGTGAGATGAAAGCGTTTCTGCTAGATGATTATTTTATTGTGTTGATAGACATTATTATAATATCAAAAGGGTTTTTGATATAAAAATATTTGGATTTTCATAAGGGAAAAACCCGTTCCGTTATACGGCGTGGTCTTATGAGATATCGATTACCTGCTTGAACTATTTTAAACTGTTTTACTCACATTAGTCCCATGACTGACCCAGAGTTTATTTTGTTTGTTTTCCCTAAACTCTTGGGTGCCTAAATTTGTACGGGCAGTCAAGTAGTCGGGATTTATGGATATACTGGAAGAGCTTGGAGCAGGAGGCTTCTGGATCATATAGTTATAGTTATTTCCGCTATGTTGTAAGTGTTGTACTTTGATAATGATATGTATATTCAAGTACAGATTTGTATTTCAAAGTTATGTTATGAAATATATTTATTCGTTCCGCTGTGAGATTCGTGTTACTCTGATATTGTGTTCTTCTTCTTCTTCTATTCTAAGTTTCTATCTTATCTATCCTCACTCTCTGTTTTCTTTCATTAATGACCGGTATTTTTCGATGTTTGGTTAGTCATCAGTGAGTTTATGGTGATAACCAAAGTCGTCAAAATCCCGGGTCATTACAATATATATTGCGATTCCAAGATAGTTGTATGTCAAGTTCGGGAAGAATTTGCTGCTAAAGGACCTCGACTCATCACTTATCTCAAAAAGGTAAAGGAGTTATTGGAATGTTTGGAGCATTATAGCATAACACACATTCCAAGAGCGGAAAATCAGAAAGCAGATCGACTGGCGAAGCTAGCAAGTTCTGATAATCCTAAAGAAACTGAAATGGTTCCGATAGAGGTGTTGGAATCACCGAGTTTCGACCTAATGGAAGTAGAGCTAGCCTTGGAAGTTGAACCGGAGAGAGAATCCTAGATGACATCGATTAAGAATTTTCTCAAGAATGGAACCCTCCTGTTAAAAAAGAGAGAAAGACGAGTTGTAAGACGCAAGGCTGCAAGATACGTTTTACAGGACGACATCCTTTATCATCAAGGGTTTTCAATGCCCCTATTACATTGTATCGCACACGACGACATTAAACGTGTACTACAAGAAGTGCATGAAGGTGAGTGTGGAGATCACACTGGGGGCCAAACCCTAGCAAAGAAAGTATTACGGTATGGATATTTATGTCCTACCGTGAATAAGGACACAGCTGATTATTCATGACGCTGCGATAGATGTCAAAGATATGCCAAAGTTCCCAGAGCGCCTCCGACTCAGCTCAAGTCGATGGTAAGTCCATGGTCGTTTGCCATGTGGGGAATTGACATTATTGGAGTGCTACCTATTGCCAGAGGAGGAGCTAAGTATGCGATCGTTGCCGTGGACTACTTTACAAAATGGGTGGAAGTTGAACCTCCAACAACTATCACGGCGAGGAAGGTGATCAGCTTTGTGGTCAGAAACATTATTTGTTGATTTGGGATACCGAAGACCATCATAACTGATAATGGGACGCAATTTGACAGCATCGAGTTCAGAAACTTCTGCCAGAAATATAAGATTGATAAACGATACACTGCAGTAGCTCACCCGTAGTCAAATGGCCAGGTCGAAGCCATAAACAAGGTCATTAAATCAATTCTAAAGAAGCGGTTGGAGCAGGCTAAAGCTAGATGGGTGGACAAGTTGCCATTAGCTTTATGGGCCTACAGGACGACCTTTAAGACGGCTACCGGCCATACTCCCTATTCACTTTCCTTTGGGTCAAAAGCAGTGATCCCAGTAGAATTAGAAGTCCCTTCTCATCGAGTTGCGTATTGTGACCCGATGACAAATAAAGCACTCCTCCTAGAATCTCTTGATATGATTAAAGAAAAAAGAGATGAAGCCGACTTGCGTGCCTCGAGACAACGACATCAAGTAGCACGTTATTATGACCGGAAAGTTCGCCTCAAAACCTTTGAACCAAGAGACCTAGTACTGAAACGAGTCTTCCCACCTTCGACCCAATTGGGTCCAAAATGGGAAGGGCCATACACCATCCAACGGAAACTTGATACTGGAGCATTCAAGCTAACGACCGTGGACGGTGAGGAGATTCCCAGAGCCTGGAACGCTCATCACTTATGACGATATCTGAGCTAAATATGAAATGTCATCCCTCTTTGTTTTTATAAGCTATGTAAAAAGGCACGACTTTCCTTAAAAAGTTTGTTTATGTGAACAAAGGATTATGAAGTGGATGTAGGCTACGACTTAGCTGAACCACTATAAAAATATCGTGTGTCATTTACTTTCCTGCATTATTTATATCTTCAACAATTATTCTATCATGACCATGAAACACGAAATGTTAAATTAAATTTGGAAAGTTGGAGATGACCTATGTGCAGGAGCAAATAAAATGACTGTTTGTACGATAAAACACAGAAGAATGGGAAGACGACATTCTTAACTCTAACTCTCAAGAATCGAGAGAGAGTATAAAGGACGGGAAGACGACGTCCCCTGAGGCGTGAAGGTGCACCCAGATGAGAGACCGCCTCAACGATACTCTAACCTGGTTATGAGACAGGAGAGTATAAAGATGCTAGAAAGAATAGGCATCAATGACAATAGGAATATGGCCCCGTCAGAGAATCGGGGGCAATTGGATTTTTTAATTTAATCAATCTTGAATAATTCTTTCTCAGTTATCCAAGATTGACTGGGGGCATATATGTGCATACATATTCCCCTCAACAATGGCTTCATTATATAACTTTAATATGACATACTTTTGTATTTTCACCTAAGTGTTGAACTAACGACTATCAGACATTGCAGGAAATAAACTATTTTTATTCACAAACATGTGAGTTTGTACAAGGAAAACAAGCAAAAAAAAAGATGCGAGGGCCGCACTCGCTGCAACAATTTCAGACCAATTGAGTATCAAAATAAATCAAAGCACTTCATCACTTGGGCTTTGAAACGGACTTGAATTTTTTGGCAGCCTTCTGAGCATTCTTAGCCTCTTTTTCAGCATCAGTCATAATGCGCTTTGGCTTTTTCTTCTCTGCAATCGAAGTGCTAGAATCGGTTGATTTTTTCCTAGGAGTCGGAACACTGGAATCAAGAGAATACTTTTTAGCAAGCTCTTCTGTAATAGACCTAGTTGAAAGCTTAACAACTAACCTTGATCCAGGATCCACCACTGCAAGAGGCTTAAGGCTTTCAGGGTTCAGGTATTCAACTTTCAGTTGCATACGTTTGTCTTGTTCGGCTTTCATTTCAGCCAAAGTGATGTCATCGGCGCTTTTTGAATCCCAAATTATAGTCACATCAGGGTCTTCCTCATGCCCCTCGCTACCACCGTCGTCTTTCAAGGCATCTATCATCTCGTCATCATGAGAAGCGTCAGACTTAGACAGTTCAGCTCCCCCTCCTGACTCTACAGTGGTAGCCTTATCCTGTTCTCCTTGAGCCTTTTCCACGGATTTTACCCCGGTGGTGGTTCCCTGAGGCACGCCAGTCTTCTCGGTCGGTTCAACACCTACAGAATGAGAAGCAACAGTTATCAACTCAGGAGAAAACAAAGGATCCTCCATCGTTTGCCCAATTATGTGGTGAAAAGTGGAGACGGCCTTGACGAATTGAGGTGAAAAGGTAGAAATACCTTCCGATGATTTCTCAGCTGGAGTGACTGCCGTCTCTGACGCTGACTCGGGTATGGGAGATAAAAGAGATGCCTGAGGGATCCCCGGGTTCTCGGGATCATATCCCTCGACTTCATAAGTTTCAGTGGTAGCAGAAGAAGAACTAGCCTCAGGGATATTCTTTTGTTTGGTCATCTGCTTCTCCTCCTCTATAGCAGCGGCGATAAGGCGACGCCCCTCGGCCAGAAATGCCGGCTCATCATCTCTCAGATATTTTTCCATAAGTTTACCTTCGTCGACGAAGTCTACCTTGAGTTCCTCTTTCTCCCATTCGATAGTTTGACTCCATACGTGAACCAAGGTAATTGGATAATCTTCAATCCAAGAGATGTTTCGGCGACGAATTATGTGCACGAAGAATTCAATCAGTAATTCGCCAAAACCATGCACTTCTTCCTGAGCCTCTGATAGCTGTTTACGGGTCTCTTCAGCAGACTTAATAATATTTTCCACATTCCCCTCCACTAGGGCAGCCCTATTCTTGGCTTCCATTAACTTGGATTCCAAGTCAGCATTTCATTTCTCCAATTCAGCATTTTTTCTTGCTAACTCGGCTTTTTCTCGCTCAAGAGTATTGTAAGCTAGTTGCATTTTAACATTGTCCGACTTAGCATCTTCCGCTTGTTTCTTCAACTCCAAACGCTCTTGACTATGAGATTCCAGCAAGTCATGATAACGCTTTTGTAACTCCTCGAATTGCTGTTTGAAGTTGTTAGCATCTCGTTGAGCGATGACAAGTTGAGCCTGTGTGTCCTCAAGGTCCTTCTCCAAATTTTTCAAGGCCTTTTCTTCGGCATCTGCAGTCTTTTTCATCGAATTAACATCTGTAATTAAAGTCCGAATGATTCTGGAGAGATTACGTGAATACTTGAACATCTCCGAATATTGCTTCTCGACTGCGTCAATCTTCGCTTTAGCCTCATCGACCCACTTTGAGGAAATAGGCTCGAGAGCAGGTAAGAAAGTCAGATTTTCAAAATAATGGTCTGGGAGATGCTTCTCCAGATAAGCCAGCTTAACTTTGAACTCAGCATCTAGTGGTGGAGGTTTGCAGTATGTTAGCTAGCTCATTGTCCCTACGCTTAATAGGCACGATGGTTGTATCACCCTTTCCAGGTCGCTTCTCAGAAACCTTATGTTTGTCCCATGAGTCGGTATGTTTCGGTGGACTTTTTTCCCGACTGTGTTTGTCTTGAGGAGAAGTTCGGTCTTTGGGCTGCGATGTATCTTCTCCTCGACGACTCTGATAGCTTTTATATCGGTCTGGATCCGACCGGACGAGGAAGCGAGAGCGCGAGGTGTGTGGCCGATAAGAATCATGAGGCCTTTTGTCCTCTCTACCCCGGCTTTCACGGCGATCATGCTCGACATTGGAAGGGGGTCTAGTCATGCTGCGACGTATTTTCCTGACATCGTAGTAGGGGCGGGACATTGTACCTGTGTAACAATATAAGTGGAATTCAGAATCTGTGTTCACATGAGAAGTAAGTGCTGTGAAGTGTGGTGATATCGTGTTGGGTGCATCCTAAGTGGTGTTCCCCCCGACAAACCCGAGTCCGAAGCCAGGACAACGCGAGTGGGCTCTTTGTCCTTCACGGGAGTAGTCTCCTCTGAAGAAGTGAAAATTAAAGGATTTGTGCCAAAGTCGTCTGAAGTATAGATGGTTTCAGGTAGGGGAAGATCTCCTAAACCCTGAAATGTGGAATCGTCGGTAGTAGGGACATCTCCTTGAGAAGCGTCTATTGGCAGCTCTTCAGGGGGCATTGACTTCTCAGGAGAAATAGCATCATCAGGGACGGCATACCCTTCTCTATGCTTTTCAGCAATGTTGGCTAACTCATTGTCCTGAGTTGAAGATGGAGAAGGTGAAGTCCGAAGAGGTATTGCTGGACTTTTCGAGCCCTGGCCTGTTTCGGGAATAATGTCCACTGGGGGGATGTATACATATGGACCCGACCCATGACCTATGCTACGGGTAATGGATAATAACCCATGATGATGGAGGTACTCATCCTTAAGAACTTCATCGATGGTTAGAAATTTTTGATCGCCATTGAGAAGCTGATGCATCCGATTAAAGTACAATTGATCCGATATTTGTTTTGGGTTATCAACTGCAAACAAAAGAGAAAGCAAGTTAATGTGTTGGCACGAACATTCAAAATTGAGATCTAGAAAATTGATGCTTTACTTGATTTGGTCCATCTCCTGGCGGACCCCGGTTGTTGCCTGATATAAAACCATTCAAGCTTAGAATTGCCGGCCTTGCTGCTAAATGGAGCTGAAATAATTTTCCTTTTTGGGACTGATTCAAAATAGGAGAAGGAAGGAGTGTCTTGAGTTCGATGATTGAAATTATAAAAAAATTGGACGTCGTCGAAAGTAGGCTCTGTACCTAAAATCTCTGTGTGTGCCATATATAAGGTATATAAGTAAGCATAAGAGTTGGGATGTAACTGCATGGGGGCAATCCGCATCTGTCTCAGAAAGTCGACAACAAAAGGCGGAAACGGTGGAATATCCCCAACCATACACATCAATCGGGTAACTGCCATAAATCCTTCTGGAGGATCGTGGGGACGATCAGCTTTCGATGGCACCAGGGTATCCCTTTTCAGTATCCCGTGCTTTAAACATATGCGAACAAGTCTGTCGTCGATCGTCGATTCAACAGAGTCTTTGGGTGACACCAATATAATGGAAGACTCAAACTCATCAGGAGCTCGATTATCTCCAATCCCTCCTTCCTCTTCATCGCCCAGAGAAACTTCACTCTCGGAAGGTGTTTCGTTGTTATGCGCTCCTACTTCATAATCTGGGCCCTCATCGTCCCATTCAGGGTCTGAGGAAGAAGATAAGTCATCAAGAGTAAATTTCTCAGAAGTTTCTGCAACTTCCATCTTCTTTGCTAACCTAGATGAACGTCTCTCGGCCATGATCACTAGACTATTGAAGAAACAATAGCAAGGATTAGAGTAAAGTTGCTCGTGTCCCCCGTGTGTGTGTGTGAACTAAAGTGTGTGCTACGTGTAACAAAGATGCAAAGTAAACACATGAGAGCATGATATAAAGATTCAAAAGAGTAATAGTGTTTCAGAATAGTTCTTGATGTTTGTTATGTTCGTAAGGCGCTATCCTAACTGTTCATCAAGTTGAAGGTTATGCCAAGCATTGATTAAGCTAGTTGAGAAAATTCTCGCACATTAAGTTGGACTGTTTCGGTTCGGTTCGGATATGTGTATTGGGATCAGATCGGGGGGCAAAGTCATGTTTCGGTCTGAAGCAGACGTTCACACCCAGTGAGTAAAACCGGATCGGTTCGGATGTAGGCTTTCGAAGCGGATCGGATCAGCTTGAACAATCCTTCTTCTCCCTGTCTCTTATTCCGATCTGATCCAATCAGGTAGGCTTTGTTTTCCCTTTTTTGCATTTTTCTGCTCCGACCCGATCTGGTCTTGTAAACATCTTTCCCTTCCCTTCACTCCAGCGTTTCTCCACCCAAACCAATCACAGTTCCTCTCCTCTTCTTCATCTTCTTCATTTTTCATCTCACTTAATCATTACCGAACCCAGTTCCATTTCACAAACCCCAATTAAGACCAAGCACTTACGTGCTCAACTATCCAGTAAGATCCTAATCCCCTCTCCCAGCACCTCGAGGTGGTGACAGAACCACCAACGACGACGGCGAGGAGAGAGAAGGCCACGGCGTCAGAGTAAAATGAACGCCATGTTCGAATTGCCCAATTTTACCACAAATTTTAACTAAAATCAGTTATTACAAGGATAATCAAAGCTTTTAACCTACCAAATTGTTTAATTTAAAGAAGAACGAGAGAGTTTCGGAGTTTTTGAAGTTTTAGGGTTTTGATGCAAAATATGTTGGGCGAGAGCAATAAAAGAAGAAGAGGAAGAAGAAGACGGGAGGAAGACTTATATAAGTTTATGGTGACTACTCGTATTCCCAGTCTTTTCTACCCCATTCGGACCGGGATTCAGGCCCACAAATGCATTCTGGCCTGTTAGACCACTGTTAAACAATACAGGAGGGAAATCCATTCGGGTCGGATCCGAACCGAAAGGGATGATACACATTGACATGGCACGCAGGTTGAATTCAAGGAAAAGCTCACCTGGAGGAATCATTGAACATTAAGAAGAGCTCTCAAAGTTGTTTGAAAATGAAGAAAGTAATTCATATGGTTTATGGATATATATATAAGCAACAAAAGGCACGACTTTATGAAGTGATACAACTCTACAAGTAAATGGAAGCGTTCGTTCAATGGTTTTTATTTAAAGGATGTTTTGTAAACTACTTCGAAGCACACTTTATCTTAAAAAGAGTGCACTTCGAGGGGGCAAAATGTTAGCCTACTTTATGAACCAGGCTACACAAAGAGCAAACAGTGAGAAAGTTACCAACCGGTCCAGATCGGAGGGAACCAGCGCAGGAAAGAAGCAGGAGTCAAAGACGCAGACATCACATCGGTTCGGTTCGGAGAAGCATTTCAACGATATCAAAAGAGAGCAAGCACCCTCATCGGATCGGATCGGAGGCGGCCGATCCGAACCCATTTTCTCTGAACCTGTGACCGTTGCTACACACGTCTCCTGAAGACTCGGGCCAAGCACGACCATTTCCTCCCACAATCTCCCACTAAATCGATGCGCTGTCACCATCTGGAGGCCTCTGAACCCGACTCTTATGGGATGGGTGCCACGCAGTTCCGAACCGGAGCCACTTCGAGGAGATTTTTCACCTATAAATACACCTTCAAGGAGCATTTGAAAGGATCTTTGGGAAAATTATCAGTTCTAACTTCCTCCATAGCCGAATTTCATAACTACATTTAGATCAAAATCATCTATTAAAGTCTATATTTGAGAGATTTGAGTGAGTTTATGCATTGTAATTGTGAAGCTGAGTGAGAATCATTGCTGTATTTACATTCAAATCATCAATTAAAAGAATAGAAAGTGGACATAGGCTCTTTAACGCCGAACCACTATAAATCATGTGTTCTTCGTTGCTTTTTAGTTCTATTCCATTAAAATCATAGCTAATTTGGGTGTTAGAACCAATTTTTGGTCTAACAGAAAGTGTTTAGGAGTGAACTTGGTTATCTTTTATTATTATTATATTGTCAACTTTGTACTTGTTATGTAACTTGGACTTGTGGTATATTTGTATATTTTTGTTTCTTGAAAATATGATTTATCTTTATTTTATAGTAATTTGTTTATGGTGAATTTGCTTTTGAATTCCTAATTTGGAGAATGATTGTATCTATTTATATTACTGAAGATATCAATCACACATTCTAAAACAATTTTCATATCACAATCGTGGTGTGATGAATAATTAGTTTGAAACATATAATAAGTGTTTCTGATTGTCAATTTGAAATGTCTATTAAGTGTTGCTAGTTGTCATCTTGAAACACTCATTAAGTGTTGTGGTTTATCAATTTGAAACACTCAACCAGTGTTGCGGTTTATCAATTTGAAACACTAATTAAGTGTTGCGGTTTATCTATTTGAAACACTTACTCAGCGTTTCAATCTGTTAATCTGAAACATCTGCTAAGTGTTTGAATTTGTCAATCTGAAACATAATATAGGTGTTTCAAAAATCTGCCACACACTAATCTATAACACCAAAAAAGTGTTTCTAAAATTCTTAGCAACGTTTTGTTACCGTTTCAAATTGGCCATTTTGGTGTTGTGGGCAAAGCATATATCCAAATAATGCAAAGATGCATTGAAGTATCAAGCCAGTTCTTAAGTATCATTTGGGTCTTCTAAATTCATATATATTCAGCTATTAAAATTAGAGATTTAAATTGCCATACAAAAGCTTATTTTATATTATCATTAAAGATGTAGTATATTTTTGAGTAGCTAGTTGTTCATTTCAAAATGATACAACTAAATATACACTATAGCAAGATATAATGAATTTTATGGTTCAGTTGTTCATAACAACTTTAAATAATCAAATGACATACTAGCTATATAATTGTTGTTTCACGCTATCTGCACGATACCCTATTTCAAAATGCTATTATGCATAGGTTAGAGTCAAATTCGGAGTACACGAATATCTTACACTGCTTTATGAGTCCGGTTTTCTCTCTTTTTGTTAGGTTTAACTTAAAAGCATTATTTTCCTTCTCAAAACACTGTTCCTCCAAGGTTTGTTCAAATCTATTTTTGTTAACCTAGTGGAGAATTTAACTGTGTAAGCCAATAAGATCTGTATATAATGACATTTAGTTCATAGTTTATATTGTAATATTAATACGTAGTTAATATTTAGCCTGTACATATATGTACATACATACTTATTACTACATATTATTTTCTTAAGTACATAATCTATTAACTATTGCATGTAGAACAAATGAATTAATGATCTTCTTGCGGTTAGAATTTATATTCAAGTGCCATGTATGCATGGATCGGTAAACTATAATGCACGGTTTAACACATTTTTTTTTCAATAGAACTGATGCAGTTTATGAGTTTTAGTCATCATCTTTATGTAAGATCTGAAAATGGTATTTTGAAATAATGATGTACTAGAAAGTGGATTTTTGTTATCGTTATAGTTAAAAAAAAATAGTGCTCTAAACAGCCATGCTTTTGAGATTACCAAGCTTTTGAGTTTTTGCTTTGATAACACATCATAATCAAATTTTCTAAAAAAGGAAAGCTAAAGCATTCAATGCAGTTTCTTTGCATTATAGGTTTATTGTTAAATTTTAACTCACAAGGGCAGTGCATTTGGTTAAGACATGCGGCGTTCAAATGTAATTTTGAAAGTTCAATCCTTATTAACTGAACCAAATTTGAAAAAAAGGAGCATTTACTACAAACAAACGATGTTAATAAGGTGATTTTCAATTTTATTTACTTCACCATGTATGCGATCATTTTAATGGATCATTTTACAAATGTAAAAATAAAACAACTTACCAATTTATAGATCATATCGCAATTGTAAAAATTACTGCTTTACAAGTTTCCTTTTTAATAGCATATTCATTCAAACTAACACTTACTCATTAGACCAGAAACTTGGACAACAAATGCTTATTTATTACCAACTAATCAAGACAAACTATAAAGTCTGTCTTACCCTAATAGTGCAACCTCGTGTATAATTAACTGAAAGTTGATTCTTATTATAAATGAAAGATTTGATAGTTTTTCTTTTTGTCAAATGAACATAACGGTAATTTGACCCAGTTAGTTTTGGAGAGCTGACCCATTTAAGTTTAGCTAGATTTTATAGTTAACGTTGAGTTCATTTTTCAAGTCCAATTGAAAATTATGGAGAACCGTGCTATTTCTAGGTTAGAGCAACCACTAGTACTTCGTTTTATTAAACCATCATAATTACTTTCTTTCAAAGTCGTAAAAAAACATACTATTCTGAGTTAAAATTAAGAAACTATATGGTCAAGCTTAGGAAATTCATCAAAGATCCAACTATCATCATATTAGGGCATATTCCTAACCTTTGTTGTTTATTTTGGATTTGGGCAATTGATTGTTTAACCATCAATGAACGAGTGGTTTATAACCTCTTACTATTGTCTTACAGTTATCAAAGAATTTCGCTTATCGACTACTACCCTTGCGGTTATCCAAGATTAGGTCATACCACAGTTACCTGCAGTAGTATTCGTGGCTAAGGCTAACACGCTTCTGTGAGATGAAGTTCTCTATATTCTTGGCTGAATTTAAATGAAGTTATTGTTCATATCAGCGAACCATGCCTTCATATCCGACGATGCCAACTTTCGGTAATACTATGTTTTCTTCATTTACATAGACAAACATGGAATACTTGTAACCTATTTTCCATTGATATTTTACTTACGGGAACCTATTTGCGTTATTTAATATGACTTACACATTATTATGCATGCCACACTAATGATAATTTACTTTTTAAAAGCATTTTCTTAGTTTATTTCCACAAACTAAGTTTTTATTTTTCTATTCAGTTAGTGATGCTTAACAAAAGATTTGCATAGTTATCACATATCCATCGTAACTTAAAACTTTATATATTATTCTACATGAAAATTTGGTTTAGATATCCACTGCATAATATAACAAACTGACAGCATGTAAGAAACATACTCCAGTAACAGACAGATGATCCACAATGCGTTCATTATCACCTACTACTATTTAATCCCCCCACAAATGTGTTCCATTGATATTTTACTGATACTACAGAAACGTACTCCATTAACAAATTGACAACATGCAATAACCATTCCTTTTTAGACTGTAACAGTAATAGAAATGAATATTTTTAAGACAAACAGTAAAAAAAAAATCTTCCCCTACTAATACTACTTATTATTCTTAATTTTACTTTTGAACATTAATCCCCACACAAACTAATTAGTGCACTGGTGATTTATCACCTACTACTATATATTATAATTCTCAATTCTATGGTACCAACTTCCCGTGTGTGAAACATGAGCCTCCAACTAGTATCTTAAGATAATGGGACTACATTGACTAAAACCCCATAATGATTTTAGTAAGTGAAATAAAAATGATAAAATAGTGACAGAGGAATAAAACTCACTTTTCATCTTCGTCATCAACATCTTCTTCATCCTCAACATCATAATCATCCTCATCATTAGCGGTAACAACATCTAGCATGTTGGCCTGACTCCGCTTAAACTGGACAATAACCTCTTGAGCTTCTGATACAAGAGCGCTCTTTGCAGCTTTAACTATTCCTCTTTTATCATCACCCACAACCTTGCCTTTAACTACTCTACTGCTACATTCATCATACTTCCTCCTAGCTTCTCTACTGTGAAGCTAATCGATATACTTCTCATGCAGCGCCAGGTTTTTTAATCTTCTTGAACACTACGGGGCTAGATTCGATCGGTTTTGTGAACCTCGATAGCCTTTTACTATGGCTACAAGATGAGATCCCTTGAGGACTAACGATCATTGTTAAATTAGCGTCGGGTGAAAGCATGACTAGGGGAAGTGGTGAGGTTTCGAGAACTGAGAAGTAATCTTCTTCTTGATTTTGGTCATCTATGGTGTGTTTTATTAGCAAGTGCCTTACAGTTTTATGGGCAATGAGACTCTTCTTTTTGTTGCTTGACTTCCGAGATGTCGTGTCCGAAGGGACGATAGGTTTGTTATCGGCTAGACTGAAACTAGCAATTAGAGACATGCAATGACTCATTTTAGCCTTTGAACAAGGTTGTGGACAAGGTCGAGTGCGAGGTTGTTGTTGACTCGATCAAAGCAACCTTTAGCTGATTTTCCTGGTACCATCCTAGAAACTTTTTTCCAGAAATAAGGGGAAGGATTGGCAATAAGGTAACCCTTTTGCAATGCAAAATCTTGTTCCTGGGACCAATTGGCCAAACCACAATATAGTCCTTCCTTTGTAGGTGCACTATCAATCTTTCTTTTGTTAATCATTTCTCTATTTCTCTTCTCACTCACCTCAACACATACATTTTTCTTTGTTTGATCAATCGATATAATGGACATATTTTCATCTTCAGGGGTTTTCAAATCTGAATCAACATAGACGTTTTCATCAGATTCCACATTCTCAGTATAGTTTACAGCCTTCATAGAGCTTAGTCTTAGTGACCGCCTCTTCTCTTTTCTGCATTTGAATAATTCCTTGGCCTCATTATTCAGTTCTTTATAAATCACAATATGTTTTCCCCTTGGCTTCTTCTTTTGCATCCCGTGCTTTTCTAACCATCTTCACTTCTTGTATACTCCTTTTTATTTAGCCTAGACGACTCTGTCTTCTCATTCTCGCATTCATATTTGGAAAACAAAAAATTTCACTCGTGTTTTCTTTTCCAGTAGACTGAAGCGTACGTCTTTTCTCACTTTGCAGCCAACACCTTCTTGTGATCAGATGATCTAAATAGCACCAACCCAGCACCTTATGATAAAACAATCCAAATAAAAATTATTAAACCCTAAAGAACTATAAACAATTAAACATAAGAATAGGTTTTCGATGGAATACCTGAAAAATAACTTGAATCGGAATCTTCGAATTAGAGGAAGTCACTGGTTTCAATTTAAAATTGAAGCAGCGGTAAAAGAATTAGATCGATTCGCAAAATATATATATATGAGTATCTGTTTTGGGGATTGGCGTTTTGATTGAGTAGAAGACGTTGCTTTTGTTTTGGTAGCGTGAAATATTTGGGACACATGTGATATGCATACTGGGAAAATTTCCCCTTCTCATTAGAGCAGGCTAAACCCGTTCCAAAACTACCACGGTCTAAGGATGTGCTAATTTAGTTTGCCACGACTCAAAGCTGTTCCAAAATTGCCATGGCCTAAAGCCGTGGCAATTGTTCGCATTTAGGTGTGGCAAAACTGACAATATGGTGTAGTGAGCCCGTTATTATCGTTTGGGGGTAACACCCGTAATTTCTGTTGGACTGCCTTTTATTATCATTGGGGGTAAAACCTATCACTAGAAGTACCCTAAGTCTACTATTCTGTTTCTGTTGGGATCATTCTGTTTCTGTTATACTAGTATTGGTGCAAAGAAAAGTATTTGGGAAGCGTAATATATTCTGATTTGTTTATTCTGCTTATCCTGCTCAATCTGTTAGTCTTATGATATTGTTATCTCTCTCGTCTAGTTTATACACATGTCATAATGCTTTTACTTATTTATATGCTAAAAGTATCTGGACTCGCTAGACTTTATGTCTGACCCATTTTGTTTCCTTTTCTCTCTTCCTTTCCCCCCAAGTTCTCAGGGTAGGAATACATAGACTTGATAAGGATTCTGTCTTCTGTTTCTGCTTGGAGCTGCTTAGATGTACCACTTTGATTACCTGTCTACTTTGCTATGGCTATTTTTGGGGACTACAATTTTATATTATTGTACTCTGATGATTTTAGTACAAAGCAGATATTTTAATTTAATGTAATTGGTTTTTTGTATTTTAAACTTATGTTGTAATTAGATTTTTGGACCATGATGTTTTCTGTTTGGAAAATAATGTTTTAAATTCCCCTGTTATTTTACATCTGTCTTGTGATGTTTCCGTTTCGTTTACCTATAACGCTTCACGGAACTTAATGCATTTTGTTAAAGATGACACTAACAGACGTGGGGTGTAACATTTAGTATTAAAGCTAAAGATTACCAGATCGAATAAAAGGTTTTGAAAATTGTTTTCAAAAGGTTTTAAGAAGAAAGTACTTTCAAAGAAAAGTCTGTTTTTGAAAAACATATTACCCAAGGCCATTTGAAATATCTTTCGATTCTCTGTTTGAATCTCTTTTCCTTTTCTTTTCAGATGTCTGGGGAACTGAATATTCCCGAGGTCGTTTAGATAGCGGCTTGGTTACCTAGGTATCTTGAGGCTATGACACCTGCCGGAGGCCAAGAAGACGACCCTCTCCCAGCTGCAGATGTTGTTCCTCCGCCTCCTCATCTACGAGCAGATAATTTCTCCAACATATGCAAGGATTTCTGTGCCATGGGAGGAAAGCCGTTCCTAGGAACTGAGACCTTTGTAGACATAAGGAATTGGCTTAAAGAGACGGAGGATTTTTTGGGATTTTTGAGGTTGACGACCGTAGGAAGATTCAGTTGGCCGTTTGGCAGCTAACAGATGAGGCTTCATTCTGGTGGGAAGTGACGCAAGCAAGGAATCTAGTTGAGACTTGGGATGATTTCCGACAGAGATTCAAGATGAAGTTTCTTTCTCAAGCCGAAGAAAGTATGCAAATGAAAGGTTTTTGGCACTTAAGCAAGGAGGCATGTCCATCAAAGAGTATGTCAATAAGTTCAATCAATTGGCGAGGTTTGATTTGGAGCTGGTGAATACCCCGCATAAGAAAGCTTTGAGGTTTGCAAGGGGATTAAATGAATCCCTCCATGGATTGCCTATGTCTCATATTCCGATGGGGGCAACTTTCGAAAAACTAATTGATATAGCATTGATGAATGAAGAAGATAAAGGCGAAAGGAAAGAGGCTAAGATTGATGAGACACAGAACAAGAAAGTGTAGCCTAAGAAAGAACAATAACGGCAAAAGAAGGGTGGAAAGAACGACAAAGCTCGAGATAAGAGGAAATGCCATATTTGTTGATGCGCGGGTCATTTGAGTAAAGATTGCAGCAAAAAGGAAGAATGCTTGTTTCCACTGTAGGGAGGTTGGACACTATACTAAGGAGTGCCCGAAGAAGCAATGGCAGGACCAAAGGGAAGGATCTTCTAAAGGGCAGGTGCATGCTCTCGTGGTCGGTGTACCGAATAGAGGTAGGAAAGTTTCTGTTGAAGGTTTGGTTTCTCTTTCCAATCATCCTGTTAGAACTCTTTTTGATTCTGGCACTTCGCATTATTTTATATATGATTCTGTGGTTGAGTCTCTGCACCTTAGTACTAGTATGGTTTTGGATCCCTTTATTGTCTTAAGCCCCATTGGGGGCACGGCTCATCTGTCTATGATTTGTCAGGGTTTGAGGATATCTGTGATGGCATGGAGTTTGAGTGCGATGCATATGTTCTTAGTTTCATGGGCTGTGGTTTGATTTTAAGGATGGATTGGCTAGCCATGTATGGTGCCATTCTAAATTGTGAGAGAAGGGTCGTCAGGCTATTGACTTATCATGGAAGGACTCTCGAGATTTCTTGTGACCCTAAGGGGTCTGTCATGCTTAGTTTCCTAGAATCGCTTGATGCTTCTATTGATGATTTACGATTTGTACCAGTAGTCTATGAATATTCAGATGTTTTTTAGGAGGTTAAAGGCTTACGTCTAAGGTGCGAGATTGTGTAACACCCCGTATTTTCTATGAACGTATAAGTAACAAATTAAAGTATACTTAATTTTAGGAGAACAATTAATAGAAACAGGTTGCGCCATTGCGTTCGTCTCGAAATTCTTCTTGAGGCAGAGTCCGAGTTTTCGTAAAACGGATACCATATAAAGAAGATATGGACGAACGAAGTTAGGCAGAAAAACTGGAAACAAGCCAGAATACACTGGCGCACTAGTGAAGTGCACCAGTACAAAAATACACTGGCGCACCTGCCAAGTGCGCCCATACGGATCCAGCACAGAATTCTGGAGTGTTCTGTGATGACGTGTCTTCTTCTGAGTGGCTGGATGACCTGTCTTCGAGCTGGGTGGTTCTGATGACTTCTAGACTGATCTGAAGGCTCTAAATCACCCTATTCTCCTATAAAAACACCCCCAAACCTCACTTTCTTTCCACATAATTTCATTCTGCCTATACTCTGCCTCTATTCTAATTAAAATAAAATAATGGCGTCGCTGCTCTGCTGAAATCTAAGCTAGAACTAGTGCATCTTCTTCCAATCTGAATAGAATTAAAAGAGAACAACTATTTTCTAATTTAATCGATAGTCTACGCCAAAGGAGAGCTATTCAGTGTCATAATACAGATTCCAGAATATAAGAATCGTTCCCTTTTTGTGAGTACAGTTATTTTCAGATATGAACTTTAATTATGATCTTGACATGGTTATAAATCTGAATTTGAGGTTATGCATATTCTTATCTGTCGGATCTGTTTTTCTATGACTATTCTCTTTCTTTCTTTTTTTCCTTCTGTTCTATAGCCAGGCTACTACGAGCCTGCGCCAAATCTCATAAGAGATTAACGCACGAACGCTAAATTTTGGAGCAAATAATGAATAATGCATAATTGGACATGACTAACTTGTGACTGATTTGAGAAAGGGACATATGTTTTAAATTAGATCTAGATCTGTGCATACTCTTTGATTTGGAAGAAGAGGAATCATTGAATGATAACATATGACTTGAAACTTGGGGACATAATGCATATAAAAATTAAGATCTGATTTTGAGAGGATATAATTTAAAGATCTAGATCTTTGGGTATATTTTATATAATGATTCATGACTTGAAAAAGGAATATGAAACTTAGGCGTAAGGACCTATATTAAAATAGGATAACTATTAATGTGAATGCGCCTAAATATGGATTTTTGGATATTGGCATTAAAGGCTATAATTTGGCATAATTCATATCATGATTTGGGGCTTTTAGAGAGTGTTCTATACCGTGCAAAGTTTAAGAAAAATTTGGGGGCATATATTGTATTATGAATTATGACCATGATTTGAGCATGTAAGTTTAGGATTAATTTATGATTAGGAAAGATATTTAAATAGAATTTTTAAGAAATGTTAAATCTGCTAATCTGCTGAATTGCCTAATCTGCTAAATCTGTTGAATTGCATGTTCTGCTAATCTGCTAAATTTCCTAATCTGCTAGATCTGTTATCTGCTAAATCTGTTGAATTGCTTAATCAGTTGAAAGCTGAATAATTGTAATTTGGAGGCTCGATCTGCACATCAAATTTTTGTCCCCTTGTACAGTTTTAACTCAGTATCATATGGTGCTTTAATATTAATTGTTTGGATATAGAATCATAGTTCTACATATATATTACTTCTTCACTCAAAATTCTTAACGTTTTGCCATCTGCATAGCGAAAGTTTTGCATACGTCATGATGTTATATGTCTTGTTCCTAACAATTATTGTATTTGGTGTAACTTTTTGTTCTTATATGAAGATGAGGTTTAATCTCGGTTAAGAGAAAAACTCACGTGATAAAATCAACAATTGTTATCAATCGATATGCTGTAAAGTTATGAAGCTCTAATACCCTGAAAGAAACGCAACAGTTATTGGTTTAGAAATATAGTTTGTGCAGTAGAGATTGTGAATGATTGTCTTAACAATTTGATGAAGAAAGTCCTATTGATTTCATTTCATTAGCGTTGAGATATGTAAACTGTATTTATATACACAGTTTGGGCTTGTAACTGACCCAATATCAGTAAATCCTAACCGGATCTATTATTACAAGCCTAACTAACTTATCCATACAAACCCTGTTTACGCTTTACATTTCTCATTTATTACCCATATTTCTTATATGGTTTTCTTTTCAGTGATTTAGCGCAAGCTTTAGACATGAAGTTAAAATTGATATTAGCTACTGGTTTGGACAAAGTTCACATGAAATTTTATTAAATTTTAATGTTTAATGAGAACATAAAACAAAGAAGTTGGCAAGCACAAAAGTTTACATAGAAAACCTGAGTAAACATTATTGGTTTTGATTCAGCCAGGTCCTCGTATAAGAACAGAAACATAAATACGTGCTTCATTTAATAAATTACATCGTGCAATTTATTTGTATCTTTCAAATGAGGTTGACGAATCTGTTGACTGGGACAACAAGGTTACTTGATTTTGATTGAGTTTGACTAATTCATCGCTTGTAATTTTGCTTTTTTATTATCCATCATTGTATTTATTCGTAGCAAGTCCCTGCAATTTTATCTTTTATTATAAAGTCCTTTAAAGCTTGATACTTAAATGATCAGGAGGAGGACTGATTTGAACAACTATGCTTATATATGCTATTATGGATTCGTTGTTTAGTTTTTTAACTTTAAAAAGATCAAAACAATATAAAATTTTGATTAATATAATTGAAAGCAGAAACTAACTCAAATTCAGTATAATAATCATACACCAATAATTAGCTTACATGCAGCCTATTGTTGTAAATAAGAGAAATAGGAAATATATAGGAAATAAAGTTTGGATTCTTATAGTTTTGGCGCATTTCTATTTTCTACCTCTACTAAAATTTATGTACATTTGCAGTGTTACATGTTGATGTGTATAGAAGAGAGGCAGGTGAGTGCTCTTAGGAGGAGATATTTGGAACAGTGCTAAAGCAAACTGTTGGCTTTCTTTGATACAGATGCAGGCACAGTGACATTTTATTTAGTGTATCAACCTATATTCTTCGTATTCAAAATGGCATTAGCGTTATTCAATTGTAAAATGAAACAGAGAAAAATATAGTTTGTATTCTAACTGAATAGTGCTATTACACAGATTGTAAACATTTATATACATAACATGTTGGACTTGTAAAACTGAATAGAAAGAGTTTGGGCTGAAGGCTGAGGCCCATTTGTTTGTAATATGAACGGGGTACCAGTGTTCTGTTCAACACTTAATACCCCCCCCCCCCCCCCCGCAAACCCTAGTATTAGAGCTAGGGTTTGGAGACGAAATATGGCAGCCGCAATCATTTCAGCTTCTCAATTCTTCTATGAAATCTCTTTAATTCATGTGTGCTCTTTCTTCTTCCACTCTTTATTCTTCAGAATACGACTTCTAGTCCCGGTTGTGAGCTTGCGAGCAGTTGATTTGTCATCTTTGAGGTTGTGCTAACAGTAATTGCTGATTGTAGATCGATTCTCTTCAATTTCCTGGGAAGTATCATCCTTGTTGATTGATAGAGATCTTTCTGCTTTAGGATTCCTAATTTTTTGATCTTTGTTTGCAGAGAACTTCGGACTTTCCTGGGACTGGGTCTTGTTTGTTTCGGCTATGCAGAGCTTGCTTCGAAGTTCTTCAAATCTGTGTTTTGAAAGGGGCTTGGTCAAGATATCAGCTGTCTGGTAAGTCGAAGGTACGTGGTTGACTTCCATTTCTCTTTTTGAACCAAAACTCTCACAAAATATATGTCCAGCTCTAAATGCTTGGTTCTAGGATGTAGTACAGGATTAGCAGTAAGTGCTATAGCACTCATATAATCACACCATATTGTTGCTTTAATATTAGTGCTAATTTTTATTTCGCTTAGTAAAGATTGAATCCACATAATTTCAGCCGTTGTGCTGGCAATACTTCTATACTCAGCCTCTGTGCTTGACCTTGAAACTATGCTATGCTTTTTAGCACACCATGATATAGGATTTTTACCCAAAAATATGCAATATCCACTTGTTGACTTTCTGTCATCATAATCGTTTGCCCAGTCTGCATCTGCATATGCACTTATATTCAAATTCGTACTTGTCTTTAGGATAAGACCTTGATTAATCGTGTCTTTTAGATATCGTAGGATTCTCTTGACAGCTTGCCAGTGATCACTTAGTGGTTTTTGCATAAACTAACTTGCCTTATTGACACTATATGAAATATCTGGTCTGGTTATGGTCACATATTGCAGAGCTCCAATAACACTTCTATATAGCTTCTCATTGCATGTAGGCTCTCCTTTGTTTTTACTTAGATGAATGTTGGTCACCATTGGGGTAGGTAGAGCTTTAGCACCTTCCATTTTAGCCATAGCCAGAATCTCTGAAATATATTTTCTTTGACATAACTGAAGTTCATTTTCACTAGTTATATGTACTTCAATTCCCAGGAAATAGGATAGGTCACCTAAATCTTTTACTGAGAATTCACTGTTTAGTTGATTTGTAATGCTTTTGATTTCTAAGATGCTATTTCTTATGATTATGAAGTCGTCCACATAAATTAAGACATATGTAATAGTGTCTGCAGTGAATTTTGTGAACAGTGAATTGTCGGATTTTGTAGGCATGTGTCCAAGTTTTGATAGAGTTGACTTCAATTTATTGAACCATACTCTAGGAGCCTGCTTTAGACCATATATATCCTTGTTTAGTTTGCACACCATTCCTGTGTTTGTCTTTTCATCAAGGCCTTGTGGAAGCTCCATATATACCTCTTCCTGTAATTCACCATTTAAAAAAGCATTATTGACATCAATTTGTTTGATGGTCCAATTTTTATGCAAGGCTATGGTTAATATGATTCTAATAGTGGTTGGTTTCACAACGGGTGAGAATGTCTCATTGAAGTCAATCCCACACTATTGTGAATACCCTTTTGGCACTAACCTAGCCTTGTATTTTGAAATTGTACCATTAGCTTGTCGTTTTATCCTATAAGTCCATTTGCACCCAATAATGTTTTTATGTTTGGGTGCCTGAACAAGATGCCAAGTTTGTTTTTTATTTAATGCGTCTAGTTCATCTTTCATGGCAGACCTCCACTTATCATTTTGCACATCTTGATGATAAGTGGATGGTTCAATGTTATCAAACTCTGTACAGTAAGCTTTTGGTATAAAGATACCACTTTTTGCCCTTGTTATCATATGATGTTGATTATAAGTTTGAGTGGCTTCCCTGTTTTCATCTGAATGTGTGCTTTCCTCATGACTGCTTTCATTAATGCTTGTGTCCTGATTCTGAGAGTCAACGTCATTTTCTCCAGCACTGTTTTGATTGTTGTCAGTACTTGTGGCATTTTGTGATGACCTGGTAGCTTGTGGCCTTTGAGTATGTGTCAAATTATCACTTGAATGTGGCACATGTTCAGTCTCACTTATAATTTCAGGAACAGGTAGAATTACAGTTAGGATTGTATAACTTTTTTGTTGGTTTAACAGAATCATTCTTGAATGGGAAAACTTTGTCATTAAATATAACATGTCTGGAGATATATATTTTTCCATTGCTGTCTAAACACTTATAACCTTTATGATTAGAAGAATACCCCAAAAATGTACAAGGTGTAGACCTAAAGTCAAGTTTGTGCTTATTGAAAGGTCTTATGTGAGGAAAACACAGACACCCAAAAACTTTTAGGTCATTGTAGTTGGGTTTGACTTTGTTCAGTACCTCAAAGGGACATTTCAAATTCAGTATCTTTGTTGGCAATCTATTGATTAAATATGATGCTTAGCAAAGGCATCAGGCCAGAATTTTAGTTGTAATGATGCCTGTGCCAGCAGTGTTAACCCAGTCTCGACAATGTGTTTGTGTTTTCTTTCAATAAGACCATTTTGTTCGGAGGTGTGTGGACATGTCAGTCTGTGTGTTATGCCCCTTTTTATGAAGTAGTGTCTTAGGGGCAAAAATTCCTTACCACCATCACTTTGCAGAACCTTGACTTTATGATTTAACTGGTTTTCAACATTAGCTATAAACTGCATAACTGTATTATAAGTGTCAGACTTTGATTTTAAGAAATAGATCCAGACATATCTAGAGTGAGCATCAATAAAGGAAATATAGTGATTATATCCATAATCACTGTTTATTGGTGTTGGGCCCCATAGATCAACAACAACTAACTCTAAGGGGTTTAGATAATTAGTTTCAGAATTTGTGAATGACAACTTGTGACTTTTTCCCATTTGACAGTATGTGCATATATAATTATTAGGAATATCCACAGAAATGCCACTGCTATTTAAAATTTCTTTCATAATTTTGAAACTTGGATGTCCAAATTTAAGATGCCACATATCAAAATCACTACAGCCATTATGTTTGTCTAACACTGTCATATTACAGACATTTTCCTTTAATTCATTAGTCTTGGTACATCCAGAATCAAACTTGTACAATCCATTTTGTTGGTTACACTACAATAAAATATTTCTAGTCATCAGGTCCCTAACTACACAGTGGTTTGGGTAAAATTCAAAGAACACTTGATTGTCCTTTGCACACTGTGACACACTAATTAAATTTTTTCTTATGTGTGGTGCACACAGTAAATTGTTTAAGTAAAGTTGTTTGGCACCTTTGATACTAGCATGTCCAGTGTGAGAGATGACTATGGAATTACCATTACCCATAATTAGAGATTTTTTACCTTTGTATTCACGGTTGCCAAGATTCAGGTTATTTAAATTGTTAGTAACATGATGAGTTGCCCCTGAATCTGGGTACCATGCATCATCTTGAATGTCTTCAATACTAGTAGTGTTCAATACTAAATCTTGTTTGTCTTTGCTTTCTGACTGAATGTTTACTATATTAGCATTTGGATTATTGTTTTTGTTATTGTTACTCCCTTGTTGATTTGTGTTGAAGCTGTTATCAAATCTAAAGTAACATCTGTTGGTTGTGTGTCCAAGTTTATCACAAATCTGACATTTTGGCCTGTTGTTGGGATTCCATCTCCCAGCTCTGCCTCTACCACGGTTTGATTGACCACCTTTGGGTAAGAATTCTGATTTCTTTGAGTGGATTGTTGATTCTTGGGTTTACCTGTAGTAGTGTAGTTAACATTGAAATCAGAACCTTGGTCTTTCTTTTGCATTAATCTCCCTTCATGAGCAAGAAACATGTTATAGACACTTTGTAGTGAGGGAGTGGGTTCAGTTGATGTGATAAATGTTATTACTGCCTCATATTCAACTTGAAGACCACCTAAAATATACAGAATTTGTTCTTTTTCTTCAATTTTGTTACCAGTGCTTGCAAGTTGATCACATAAGTTTTTAACCTTCATAAGATACTCGTTCATGCTTGAGTTTTCTTTCTTTATGTTCTGAAGTTGTTTCTTAAAATGCAACACTCTAGCAGTGGACTGACTTGTAAATAATCTTTCTAAAGCCGTCCAGACTTCATGAGCAGTCTTCGTACCTATTAACTGTGGCATAAGAGATGCACTTACTGATGACATTAACCATGCACTGATTAAAATGTCTTGCCTCTGGTAGTTTGTGAATTCTTGATTAAAACAAGACTGTTATTGGTTGCTCTTGTATATTTTGCTGGAACTGGTTTTGTTGCATAGATGAATTCTTCAAGACCATAACCCTTTGCTGCTGTTTCAACTTGCAGCTTCCACAGGAGGTAGTTTGATTCATCGAGTTGAATCGAGATTATTTGACTTTGAGGCTTTATGATGGTTTTGATGAGGTCTTCAGTGCTTGCTGCACTTGTCTGATTCGATCTAGCTGATGATCTTGGTGATGTTGGAGGATCTCCTTCAACCATGATGTCAAGATGCAGACTGCTTCAGTCCCGCGAGAGGTAAACTTTACTGAACTTCTAGTTCTTGAATTGAAGAATCTGATTGATTTCTTTGACTGGAAAGAAGATGCAACCAGAATTCAGCGTTGATAAGAATTCTGAATTGACTGATTACAATCTTGGATGGCTTTCAATCTGAATTCAGATTAAAAGAAACCAGATTGTTTAAAATGATGTCAGGCTGACTTTTTAGGACAGCTTTTTGCTTCAATGAATGATTTCTTCAGGTTCTTTGATCGAATTTGAAGCTTTAGCAAATGTTTACCACCAAGCTGTAGTGTAAAGACAGGTGCAGTCACTAATTGTTGGCGAGGAACTGTCTTTGAATTACAGCCACAACTCTCGAATGAAGGGATTAACAATCTTGGATGAGAGGTACACAAGTGATGACAGTTTTCTGATGGGTAATCTATCTTCTCGATAGATTTGCAGAGATTAGTGTATGCGGATCGAGTTTCTTGATTGCAGTTAGCAACACAGCTCTGATACCATATTCAATTGTAAAATGAAACAGAGAAAAATATAGTTTGTATTCTAACTGAATAGTGCTATTACACAGATTGTACACGTTTATATACATAACGTGCTGGACTTGTAAAACTGAATAGAAAGAGTTTAGGATGAAGGCTGAGGCCCATTTGTTTGTAATATGAACGGGGTACCAGTGTTCTGTTAAACACTTAATAAGCGTGAAGGTATAATAAAGTATACAAGTGGTTGTATCTTGCTTACATATTCTCTGCGCTTTTTCAGACCGTATGACATAGTGAAACACTTGTGACAGAGGCCATTAGCATGAAGGTATAATCATAGTTCTACGTTTTACATATATATAAAAGAACTTTGTAATGGAACTTTGTAATCTTATTTCAGAAATGTAAATTGAATAATAAACTGTACACGGAAGGTGTGTATTTGTATGTAACACACACTGGCCACACAAGCAAAACACATAGCAACAGCCGCATGGGCTTTTAGGAAATAACAAAGGGCTAAGCCCACAGTAATGAATGATATATAATATCGCTTCAGTAAAACTGTCGGCTTTATTTCACCCCCTTGAAACAGGCTAGGGTTTACGCTTCAACTTCTAATGTCTGCTACCATCAACGATTCTTAAATCGGCTCTAAATCTATGATAATTTTTTGCTGATAAAGCCTTCGTCAGAACATCTGCTCGCTGAAATAGCATAGGGACACGCCGAATATCCGGTTTCCCTCTCTATCTCCTCACGTACGAAGTATAAATCTATATCGATGTGCTTTGTGTGTGAGTGTTGAATAGGGTTCAAAGACAGAGATATAGTGCTTAGATTGTCGCACCAGATGATGGGTTTCTTATCAACAGTGATTCCGATTTCCCTGAGCAAATATTCGATCCACATTAACTCAGCCGTTGTACTGGCAACTGCTCTATACTCTGCTTCTTTACTCGAACGAGAGATAGTTGGTTGTTTTCTGCAACACTAGGAAATTGGATTAGATCCCAAATAAACACAGTAACCCGTCGTGGATCTCCTGTCATCATGGTCTGAAGCCCAATCTGCATCACTGTAAGCGTTTATATTCAAATTTATGTCGGCAGTTAATAATAAGACATACTCAAGTGTTCCTTGTAAGTACCTTAGTATACTTTTAACCGCCTTCCAGTGTTCTGATAAAGGATTGTGCAAGTACTGACACACTTTGTTTACACTAAAACTAATGTCCGGCCGAGTAATTGTTACGTATTGAAGCGCACCCACGATACTCCTATATAGTCTGACATTTTCTATGGCTTCTCCTTTGAATTTAGATAACTGCAAATTGCTTGTCATAGGAGTAGGTAAGGGTTTTGACTTGTCCATATTTGCAAGTCAGAGTATCTCCAATATGTACTTCTTTTGAGACAATAGCATTTCAGTGCTGACTTTTTGTTGCACTTGTATACCCAAAAAGTAGTTTATGGTTCCCATGTCCTTGATAGAAAAAGTTCTGTCCCAAAAATTTATGATGTCATCAATTTCAGAATTATTATTCCCAGTAATGAGAATATCATCAACATAGACCAGTATATGAATATTGTGGATTCTTTGATCCTTACATAAAGTGAACAGTCTGATTTTGTCATGGAGAAACCCAATTTGGTGAATGTATCTTTCAGTTTTTTGTACCAAACCCTCGATGCCTGTTTTAATCCATAAATTGCTTTGTGTAATTTGCATACAAGCCCTTTATTTTTTTTTCATTGATATACCCTCTTGGTTGTTGCATATAAACATCTTCCTTTAATTCACCATTTAGGAAAGCGTTGTTCACATCCAATTGCCTGATTTTCCACTGATTAGTTAATGCTACAGACATTATGATCCTGATGGTTGTAGACTTGACCACTGGTGAAAAAGTTTCGTTGAAATCGAATCCAAACTGTTGTGAGTAACCTTTAGCTACCAACCTTGCTTTATACTTTGCCACACTACCATTAGGATTTTTCTTTAACTTGTAAGTCCATCTACATCCAACAATGTTTTTGTGCTCTGGAGCTTTTACTAATGTCGATGTATGATTTTTAACAAAATCTCGATATTCTAAATCCATGGCCTTCTTCCAGTTAACATTTGATGTAGCCTCTTCAAAATTAACTGGTTCTCTATCATTGATGCTTATAATAAAGGCTTTCGGTTTAAAAATGCCACATTTGCTCCTTGTCATCATATGGTGCCTGTTTGTAGTATTGAACTGATCTTCGTCTTGATTGTTGCTGAATGAGTCTGATTTGTTGCTTTCACTGTCTTGAACTTGTTGATCATTATTGGCTGGTCCACTGTTGTCTTGCTGGTCATCATAATATTGTTGTTCCATATTATCATTAATGTCTGAACTGTATCCAGTTGCTGTACTTGGTATGCTTTTAGCTTCACTTTGTTCATCAACATGTTGATCGTAGTTTGTGACTCTAGACCAGTCAGTTAGAGCCACAGGTGGCTGCATAGTATTGGTAGACTTTATAACCTTATTAGTAGTTTTCATGCACTTTTCTAAAAATAGGAAAATTTTCATTAAAAGTAACGTGTCTTGAAATAAATAATCTACCACTGCTGTCCAAACATTTGTAGCCTTTTTGGTTGGATTGATACCCCATTAAGGTACATGGTGCTGATCTATAACTCAGCTTATGTTTGTTGTATGGTCTAAGGCAAGGAAAGCACAGACAACCAAAATTTTTTAGTCTATTGTAGTCTGGTTTAGATTTAAATAACATCTCATGTGGACACTTAAGTTTTAAAACTTTGGTTGGCATTAAATTAATTAAGTATACTGATGTTGCAAATGCTTCTGCCCAAAACTTGAGTGGCAGTGACGCTTGCGACATCAGTGTTAATCCAGTATCCACAATATGCCTGTGCTTTCTCTCGACTAGACCGTTTTGTTCAGATGTATGCGGGCAGGTGATTCTATGAGTGATGCCTCTATCATTAAAATATTTCTTTAGAGGCTTAAACTCACCTCCTCCATCTGTCTGAACCACTTTCACTTTATAATTAAACTGTTTTTCAATGTATTTTATGAAATAAACAGTTATGTTATGAGTTTCAGACTTGGATTTAAGAAAGAAAATCCAAGTGTATCTACTATAGGCATCTACAAAAGAAAGATAATACCTGTAGCCTTGGTCTGTTTTAAAAGGAGATGGACCCCAAATATCTGCTGCAATAAGCTCAAAAGAAGTACTATATACATTTTCAGAATTAAAAAACGGCAACTTGTGACATTTTCCAATTTGACAGTGTGTACAAGCAAAGGAATCAGGTATATTTGCTGAATTGATGTTATTTTCAGTCAAAAAATGTTTAACAGTTCTGATATTGGGGTGTCCTAATTTTCTATGCCAAACAATAAAAATATCATCATTGATGCTAACTTTGTTTTCATTACATTCTGCATCTGTATCAGTTTGAGCTGTAAAACAATCATGATTGATGCCAACATTATTTTCATTACAATCAGTATTAGTTTGAATATTAAGGCAATAATTTCCCTTTCTACAATCTTCACTGGTCTGGAATTTGCTGAATTTGTATAAGCCATTTTCCATGTTACCCTGTAATAATATTTTATTGCTAATCAGGTCCTTAGCTAGACAGAATTTGGGGTGAAACTTAAAGTATATGTTGTTATCATTGGCAAATTATGACACACTTATTAAGTTTTTCTTAATATTAGGAACCCTCAATAAATTGTTAAGATATAGATGCCTCTTAGCATTAATGTACCCTTTACCAATGTGTGATATACTTATGGTTTCCCCATTACCTACTTGAATAGATTTTTTACCTGAATAGCTCCTGTTACCCAAATTTAAATTCTGCAAGCTATTTGTAACATGGTTTGTAGCACCAGAGTCCGGATACCAATCTTCAACGTTTATGTCATCTGTTTTGCCATCTTCTGCATTGTTTGTTTGACTTTTATTGTTGTCCGTATTACCACTCTGTTGGCTTAGTTGTGCCATGTTCACATTTGGCTTGTTTTGATTGCTTTGAGTCTGTCTTGCCACATTAAATTCTGAGTTGAACCTAAAATAGCACCTACTAGCAACATGACCAAATTTATCACATATTTGGCATCTAACTCTATTATTATTATTCCATCTGTCGCCCCTTCCTCTGCCTTTATGGAGTTTGATTCCCTCTCTGAAAATTGTTGCCTTAATTTGGGTTTTGGGCAGAATTGTTTCTTTGTTGGCTTTTATTTCGGCCACACTAGTATAGTTGATTGAATAATCTGTTGGTTTGCTCTTCTTTGTTCTATTCTTCCCTCATGTACTAATAATGTGGAGTGAACATATTGGATATATGGAATGCTTCTTTGGGAAGCAATAAAGGTAACTATGGATTCATATTCTTCGTCTCAACCTCCAGTAATGTAGAGTACGTGCTCACTTTCTGAGATTTTATGCCCAGTAGCAGCTAGTTTATCGCACAGAATCTTGATCTTTGTTAAGTATTCGCTCATACTCATTCCATCTTTCTTGATGCTTTGTAACTGACTTCTATAGTGCATTATTCTAGAAGCAGATTGAGAATTAAAAATCTGTTCTATAGCAGACCATATTTCGAAACATGTATTGGCACCAATAATTTGTGATAACAAGTTTGCACTTATAGAAGAAATGAGCCAAGATGCAAGTAGGCTATCTTGTTTTTGATATAAAATATAATCTTCATTATTAACCAGATTACCATCTTTGTCTTGTATCATGATAGGTGGAATTCTCACTGTACCTTTGATGAAATATTGTAGGTCGTAGCCTTTCAGGGCTGTTTCTACTTGATATTTCCACAACATGTAATTATCATCATCTAATGGAATACTAATCCCATGACTTTTAGGCTTGATCAAGGTTGTAACAGACAAGGAGGCCCTAGCAGTATCAATCTTGGATATTGCTGAACTCAAGGTGTCGTTATCTCCTGCCATTGCAAATGGGTTTCGGTTGGAGAGAAATATTTGGAAATAGTATGCTCGGACGACAGAAATTCAATGAATGAATTCTGAAACCAGCTACTATCGATTTTGGCAAGAATATGAGGTGATCTTGATCAAATAATAATCAAGAAAGCTTTAAGAAACCGATTTGGAGCTTTCTTGATGTGTTGGGGACGGAAAAGGATAACAACTGATCAGAAAAGATACTATGTTGAGATCAGAAGGCTTACTTCGATGATGAAGATGGATCGAGGACGGCGGTTAGCTACAAAGCTCTCTCGCAACCGGATCCTCTGAGAAGTAACCAACAGCCTCTCCTAATCAAAAGCTGTAGATGATAAAATGTGATTTCTAAAATGTGTAATATTGCCGTTTGGCTTTTCTAGCTCTGATACCATAAAAGAACTTTGTAATAGAACTTTGTAATCTTATTTCAGAAATGTAAATTGAATAATAAACTTTACATGGAAGGTGTGTATTTATATGTAACACACACTGGCCACACAGGCAAAACACATAGCAACAGCCGCATGGGCTTTTAGGAAATAACAAAGAGCTAAGCCCACTGTAATGAATGATATATAATATCGCTTCAGTAAAACTGTCGGCTTTATTTATATACAACCAAGTTTTGCATTCATGCATGGTTATTTATTTAAGTGTTGTCGCCTTTAGTTGTTCTTCAGAGTTAGACTACGTTGACTATCTTAATTCATTCAGCTTTGAACATACACATGCTTATGTAGTCCTTAAACTATGCCTGTGCGTCTGTCACATGCACATCCATTTTTCAACAATTTTGTTTTTCGTGAAGTAGATCCTTTGTATATCTAGTGGTAGCAAGTCTTCTTCACTGAAGCAATGTAATAATGTAATGCACAGTAGTTAGAGCATCTACGTTTGTTGAACAAGTCCTGCTTCAGCAGCATTTTTAATCCCATCTAGGCACTTTTTTCAAACTTTTCTTTTATTTAATGTCCATTATCCGTCGTATGACTGTGAAATATGTAATCACATAATAAGAACGTTAGTACCAATGTTGTCCAATTATCATCTAAACACCAAAGTCAAGTACTCAACAATATAAACTTCTTTTTACTGTGCAAGATTATGTTCTATCGATTGATAACAATAATTGTCTGGTCATAGAAGAGAGAATAGGCAGGTTGGTTTAAAACTGTGGCAGTGAATCGAGTCATGGAAAGTTCAGGTATCTGATGAAGATTTCGTCGATGAGGTTGAATGCGTTGGTAGTTTTGGTTGTTGAAGTCGCCAGGAGCTAGTGCACATATAAGCACATATGAAATTGGTAAGTGCTTATTTAATCTTAGTTTGTATAGTAGATCTTAAGCATGTGATTTTTTAAAAATTAGCAATTAATCTTATCTTTGTTGGGTTTGAACCCAAAATCTTTGTACGTGCACTCTAAGGTATTACAACTAGGATAGTAACATTGAACAACATTTCTATGATTGTTATGCTTGCGAAGTTCATGTGGTTTTCCGATGAGAGTTTGAATCTCTTAGATTACAACTCTTTTATTAGTATTCTGCTCTTTTAAAACTCCTACCATGGACTACCTGGAAATGCTTGTTATCTGATTTTGGGAAATCCAAGGGAAAGAAGTATCTTGTTGAAATTCACTTCTATCCTTTTTTTTGACAAAACCACTTCTATCCTTATTGATTCTATGTATTTTTCTTTTCTATTCAGATTTTTTTTGGCCTTTTTTTCTTTTGAACTTGGAGTGATCTAATTGTTCATGTAGTCATATTATCTACATAAATTTTGCTAATGTGAAAACAGTAATTAATGTTTGATTACGTAAGGATATTGGGGAGTCTAGTGGGTTCATTGCTTAGGTTTAGTAAGATTGATTTTAGTTCTAATTTTTTAACATGGACACAATGTTGATATCTTTGCTTGCGTGTTGTACATGTACATACATCTTAGGAAACAAAATATGTAAATATTGTTAGATTGTCATGCTTCTGAAATCATTTGTAACGAGACTTCTACAAATTTTTTGTTGAACTACTTATTTATTTCAATGTAGGCTTAGTGCCCAAGTATCCTTCTGAGATATTTGCATTTCATTATGAGAAGCGAAGTGCACCAAATTTTGAATTTAATAAGCTTGAATATGTGATATATTTCCAAGTTCAGTACAAATAACATAAAAGCTTTTGCTTCTTGAAAATGTGAAGTGCATAGCCTATTCCATCAGTTATTTGCATGTAAAAATTCTAAATATGCTTAAATTCTATAGATATGTCAATTTCAACTTTTTTTTTTGGGATATCAAGATTCCAAAACGTCGAGGCAGCAAGGTTGGTGATTTCGACACTTTTACTTCCTATTTCCTTTTAGCTTTTATTTGGCTAACCTTTGACATCCATATTTATTTTTTGAACTCAGGTTCTAGTTTTGTATCATGGTTACTGTTGAGAATGGTGCTAGAAGTTTAAGCTCAGGAAGGCCGGATTCTATAAATTATATATGGATTGTAAAGTAATGAGTACTGCATAATTATATTAATATATTTAACAGTCTAGACTATATTACTTCGTATTCGTAATGATTGTAATGAAGATTTGAATCATATTACTAAAATGAATGTAAGAATCGTTATTTTATATGAATGATGAACATTATAATTGAACTCTATTTACTTTAGTATTATGTTCAATTTTTATATGTCATCCAATTTGTTATGAGACACACACATACTATATACACACACACACACACCAGTACAAAGGCACGTCGTGCATAGACATTCGGAACTAAAGCTGGTTTTGTGCATAAATGGGCACAAATTTAAGAGCTGAACTTGATGGCAGTATATACATAACCGCAGAACTATTGTTAGTGATTTGAATGTTAAATGCAGTTCGTCAGAAACAGGTAAAATAGCTGCTGTTTATAAAAGTGCAAACATGTCAAAGTTGAAAAATGACTGCAGAAACATAGATTGTTCAGTACCCGGTTCAGCTGATAAAAAACATCTTTTATTCAACGTAATCATGCGTATAGAAATGAAGGGAATACAAAAAAGGTGACACAACCGGTTTTGATTCTGAAATACAAAAGGGAATAAAAATTGATGACAATAGGAAAAGGCTGGTAGAAGGTGGAAGCTGCATGACTATTTAGCTGACTGTCTGGCCATATACGATGCATCGATTCTCTCAACAGCTGTAAGCTGAAGATAAAAAACAGGATAAAAATATCAGTCGACGTACAACTGTGATTGAAATCAGTGAAGCGAGTTTTAAAAGTTGCATCTTATAGGTTCATACACGCACTGAAGTAATTAAAAATAGATGAATGATGAAATCATCATGTATCAAATATTATGATAGTATCGGATAACAAAACAGATAAGTAAAATATATTATACAGTAATAAGATAGAAAAGAACGAAAGTTTAAAAGATGCCTAAAAACGTGTTCCCATTCTAATGCCCTCGGCATGTAAGGAGAGAAAGACATGTTGATTGACGACTGCACTGGTGTAGCACACCTCTGCATCCCAGTTTGTAAGTGGCAACTAAGAGGATACTGCATTCCAAGGTTTAGACTGGCATCAAACAACACAATTTAGTACATACAGTAAATTTTAAACCATCCAGTACTCAGGTAATTTGAAAATATGACATAAAGACAAATTAGTATTTATATTCACTGGCTCTTAAATGTAGGCATATGAAATGAAATGACATGTTGTAAACAACAGTATAAAAGAAATGTAGGTTTTTATCCAATGTAATGTTATTTTAGAACAACAAGTTTATGGTAAATCAAGTGAATGGCAATGTGTTCTTTAAGCGAAGTTTTGGTCATATTGGAAATGGTAAAAAAAATGAACATTTGTTATATATGCAGTAAATGAATTTACTAGTCTACGCTATATTTGTCAAAATATGGTGAGAAAGAATTAAGTTTCAGTAAAAGAACAATACGTTATTCAAAACTGGTTGTATATTAATTTAAACTCTGACCTGTCCTATACAAATTTCATAGTAATAGACATGCACAAACCGTAATGTTTTATCATAAAAAATGCCGTAAAATAGATAATATCAAAAAAGTCTTACAGTTCCACGTTTTAAAAAATACCAAAGCTATATGAAGATCGAAGCATGCTCGCTGACAGTCGCTTGGATGTCCGAGCAATGGTTTGAAGCCAAGTCCGATAATCTGAATGTAAATGTTGTCAAAGGGAAAAGGAAAAAAACAAACAAAAGTACAATTAAAAGAACCTCAGTAAACAAATAGGCACAGCAAAACAACTGTATGAAAAAAACTAAACTGCCTCGATTGTGTTGCTATAAGCATTTTATATCCATACTGCTCACTTAAAACCACAGATGTCGAAGGAAGACTTAATTTGAGGCATGCTCAATCTTGGTTATACGTACAACAATTTGATATATAGATGGTATAAATATACTGGAAAAATAAATGAAATATTTAACGCTAAATGTTCGTCAAATAGAGAAATAAATGTTGAATTTAACGCTAAATGTTTTTCATATACTGTCTTATGTCAAAAATCTAATTTCTATAAATTCCAAAACATATGTTTGAAGCCAGCTTCTTTTGTTGTGATGTAAGTCATTAGCAGTCAAAACATGAATATGCCATTGTAAAAACAGAAAAATGAGAATTTGGATTAAAAGACACTTAAAATCTAAAGATACAAATGAAAGACCTAAACATGAAGATGCCATTAGTAGGACTGTAGTTTTGTTAATATCTATATATGATAGTATTAGCATTATTTGCTGCTTCATCCATTATTCATGATGCAGTCCTTTACCGCTGCTTGCAACACGTTTCCGTGTTCATGAGGGTAAACAAAGCAAAGTTATAAAGCTATTTTGTGTAGATGAATTATTGTGGAATAAAATGCAAACTTCGAAACAATAACTCATTGACCTTGCTTTTCCTTTTTGGTCAACGTTTTTTGGGTTGGTCAAGTTGTATCAGTTGATGCGACGACAGTTATCATGCTGCTCTCGCTTGTTTGTGTGGTCTAAAATAATAGAAACAGAAGGAAATAAGTATAGGAGACAGCATACTTGTAGCAGAAGTTAATGTAAAAGAAATAAAGCTAAGGTAATCATACCTGAGAAACATTGAAGTTATATATTTTGTAGCTCCATTCAACCTCGTTGTTATGTCATCCTACAATGCATTTGCATTGTCAAACTAACTATAGAATACATTTACAGAACAAAAAAAAGATCAATATAATGATGGTATTTATTTCAAAATAAAAATCATATTTGAATGGAAAATATTTTCAAAGTAGTTTCTATAAAGAAAATATTTAGTAGTAATATGTCACATACATAGACTTTTTTCTTCTTCTCTTTAATGATAGAATACATCTGCTAAGTAGTCGATCAATTGCTTAAATTTTTGAAGAGCAGTGAACCATCATATGATGAAAAAAAATCAATAAGAATAACAAATCTCTGTCCAAACAAAAGAACATCAGCAGAACACAAAGACTGAAAAAGGAATGTCAACATAAAAAAATAGATAGCACAGAAAATGGTATATGTGTCAAATATAATATATATATACACACACACACACACTTACAAGTTTACAACATATTTACTTATTTTCATAATATGCAAAATGCTGGTCGCAAAGGAGAAGTAAATGCAGTGGAACGACCTCTAAAGTCAATTTTTAAAAATATTAGACCATCGACATTCAAATTATTGACATCCAGTGAAAGCCAGGAAATTGAACAAAAATCTAATTAAGATGTATCAGAAATCAAAGAAAAATGACTGAGGAGTTCAGAATAAAGATGGAAAAAGAGCATTAAAAAATAAAATATGAACAAAAGAAAATTATCTCCATCTTCACTGACTAAGAGAACAAAATCGAAAAATGAAAAAAAAAGGCAGAAGGTCCAAACTTCCAGTACGAACCAACAAAAAAAAAGGAAAATACCAAAGGAACTCCAAAAAGGAAGGCGCTAATAGAAAAGAGGTTAAAGGATATAAAATTGTCAAAGCGTTTGAAGAAGAAGAATCTAATCATGATAGATCAGAAACAAAAGAAAATGAAGATATAAATGTTGAAAAATGCAAGCTTGCAAGATATCTTTTATAAAATAAAGTCAGCAAACTAAAATATTTGGTTTTTACCGTCATGAAGGAAATAAGTAAGTTATTTAAACTAAATATGCATGCATACATAAATACACACATATAGAAGGCAAATATTTGCTTACAAAAGTTTAGCCATGCATATATGCTTATAAACTAACAATACTACATATCGATATATGTCTAACATTATTAAAACAAGAAGGCAACATTCTACAATACGAAAAAGGCATTGAAAGGGAAAACATATTTCATATATGATATTAAACAAATTCATTTTTTCAGATATGCTATTAAACAAATTCATTATTTCAAGGGTATTTACAAAATAAATTTACATAAATAGCATACTATAGCATTCCCATCACCTTCTGACCTTCATACATAACTTTGTAAGCTTGAGCAGAAAATCAAAGTGTCAAACCTTTTGATAATATACCCATAGGAGGGTTTATAGTTGTACAATCATGCAATTGTCGCCCAGTAGAAGTCTGACATTGATTAGGTAAAGTTTTTTCAATGGAATCCCCTAAATTAATTGATAAGTAGTCATCAAAAATGAAGTTGTAATTCATGAGATATAGCTAACTATATAGTACAACAATTCATCGATAACCATGGCATAAAAAGAAGGGGAAAAAACTGAGTTCTATATAAATCTTAGATATAATATGGAGAATAAAACTACTGCTGACAGATATATAAAAAAAAATTCTAAGTAATAAAAGTAACATGGGTATATCCGTTAGAAGCCCAAGTAGATGTTGTAATAGTTCGGCAAGTATCCATTGTTACTACCAAAATCAGCATCGAAGAAAGCTGGCGGCGAAGGGGTATCAGATAACCGAAAGCTCATGGAAGGCTCAATAGAAAGTGGGGCCTAACAATGAGAAGAGCGAAAGCAGGAAGACGTAATCCAAAAGGTCGCATCAACCGTAACCCTTTTTTTCCTTTCCCTCCTAAGGGAAAAGGTCGTGAAGAACTAGGGAATTTAAACGACAGGGCCTCTCTGCCAAAGTCAGTCCAACAAGACCCTTTCGACAATATCGACTCAACGAAAGGCTCCGCGTAAAGAACCACTCTAATCCGAAACCAAGGTAGTTAGAAGCAACAAACCCGACGGACGGAGTCCAAAGCGAAATCTTCAATAATGTCCCGCCCAAATACCGATACACCTAAAGATGAAAGCATCGAAGGCACTAACCCGGGAGAATGCGAAGGCCACTCAGAACCAGCTTCTAGAGCGTCTACTACATAAATACCGAAAGTTCATGTCCGCAAATAAATAAGAGCGACACCGGAAGCCACCTCCAAGAATACAGGCTACCGCAAAGGCCCTACCAAAGGGCTAGCCGGAACCCGGACAAGGATACAGGCTACCCATACTAGTCTACTTATTACCAAAACCCGTAGCGGTTTCAACCCGACAGCTATCAACATACACCACGGGGTCGAGCCCCTCAACGTATTCACGATAAATCCTAGAGCCTACATCCGAGAGTTCATGTCCGTAAGTCTACATTCAGAAGCTACCCTCAAGGGTTCGAGCATCGTAATTGTAACATCCCTTAAATTTCAAGCATTTAAGTCATCGAATAAATTTAATTATTGAATTTGAAGTGGTTTTAAGATAAATTTTATGATGTTATTTACGAACGATTTCAAATTAATTTCTAATAAACAACAATTTGTAATTAGAAAAAGGGTGATTTATAACAATTAAAATTATTATCAAATTGTATGTGTAATTGGAATCATCAGCTTTGAAGTATTATTTATATAAAAAAGGAAAGGTAAGTAGTCTAATCCTTGATTTGTGTAAAGTTTTAATATAAGAACTGAAACGATGATTGTCAATCGTGAAATAATAGCTCTAGTGATGCAGAAATGGTTTTGACGTTGAATTTAATCTTTTTGAATTTAAATTTGTATTGCGATTGTTTTGTTTCATTCAATTAAATTAAATCTAGCGTTAATAATGGAGATATAATTTAGTCTTATTTTATAGCTTTAAATTCATTTAATAATAACACCTATATACATCAATTCTCGGATTATAACCACTTTATGTAGTATGATTCAGGAATCTTAAAAGTAAATAAAAAGAAACGCCAGTATTGTTTTACTGAATTTTGGATTCGTTAGTTGCATTTGAATAGTTTTATATAAATAGTTAGCAGAGAGTATTGGTTACAACAATAATGGAATTTCAAATAGAAAATAAATTATTAAGTATTAATGTATTATCGTGTAACGAATTACTTTAGGCCTACGGTTGGCTGTAATTTAAGCTTAAAAATCAGTAACCAAAATTTACTCTGTTAAATTGACATTTAATATAGACAAATACCAATTCACGTTCAGTTAGTTTTAAATTTTGTTATTTCCTATTCCAAAACTTTTTCCGCATGCGCCTCTTGACAATCTAGAACGTTCAACAATCACCTCAATTTATGGATCTCAACCAATTCATTTTCGGCTCAAAATACTTTGAAATTAAATATCTCATTAACATATACCTTTTATTTACTTCTTTTCCATTAATCGCTCTTTCTTTCAATTAGAAAACCAAGAATTAAACATCTGCTACTTTATTTATTTTGACTGTTTCCTCTCACCCCACTCTCCATGTTCTCTCTCTTTCCCTTTTGAGATTCTAAAATGGGATGTATTAATTAATATATTTATAACGGGAAAAAACGCGTAACTTTGAAATGGTAAAAATTGAATACATATTCTTTCGTTTCAACCTTGAAAACAACATGAAACGTTCATCCACTTATAAAAATAAAAATATATTTATAGCACATCCTTCTCCATTTTACACCGTCTCTCTCGTCTCTCTTTTGGTTGTCATTTGAAGCTCCATAAATATAAAAGTTCGTACCCATTCAAATCTGAAACCACCATTCTCTCACAAAACCGATTAGCTCTGGCCCGTGCGCTGCCGCTGATATTTGGATCTTGCTCCTCCCCGATTCTATTCGCCGCTGCAACTTAATTCGCTATTTTTCTAAGGTGAGTTTTCACTCATGATTAGCCTTTGATTCACGTTTATTTATTCAGTTGAGTTACTAGAATATAATTATTACATTTGTTGACCGAGTTACATAGACTGTTCGTACCACCCTTGTGCCTGTCTTGTTTATGTGAGTCTTGATTATGTATATAAATGTAGACCAAGTTGCATATACCATTCGTACCCCTTGTATTTGTCTTGTTTACGTGAGGATTAATTTTGTATATAACATAACTATATGTATATCTTGTCTATGCTGTAAAATATGGTTTATTACATTTGCTGACCAAGTTGCATATGCTGTATGTACCCCCTCTTGCGCCTGTCAACTTGACATATTTGAAATATATGCCAATTTGTTACTGCACATCACTGGGAAAATGAACTAATAAACTAGATTGTACCCTATATGAAAAGAATAGCTTCTAGTAATCATGACTATGTTTAGTTTTTTTTTCTTGAATAGTAGGATAATATAATATGTAATAGGAATAAAATCTTTTGTCTGCTAGAAAAAAATCTTTGTGTGGTAGTCAAACACCTTCTTGCGTCACCTGTTGCACCATACCTGAACTTGTTGAAATGACGAAACATGTACTGCCTGCTTGATATTAAGTATGGACACATTGGCAGTTTATTATCTTATTCATATTGGCATCTTACATATGCTGGCAAGCATACTTGGACAATTATGGGTTTTGTTGACATACAAATAAAATAAGACTTTAAAGTTCACTTGGATAAAAAGGGTTTATTGTACCACCTAGCGCCAGTTGCTCGTTTGTTGCCTCTTACCTATCATTTATCGTTTGTTAGTTTACACATTTTTGTCCCCTGCTATAGTTTTTCTTCGACCTGTTAGGCCTCCATTTGGACTCTGCCCTTGTATTATCTCGTGTTGCTTTTGATTCTGGACAAGATTTATTGACCATGAATATTTGGCATTTAGCATGTATCATGGATTTTAGTTACTTCATGCGGTTATGGGATTAACAACTTTATTTGAGTACCGCTTTTGAACAATTTACTTGAATAAAGATTAATTCTGACTCGAGTTTTTTATGTTTTGCATGGGATGCTTGGGTCAGATCCGAGTGTTACAGATTTAAAGAATTCAGCTATCAAAGTTAAGCATGTGAAGATGCGCGCGCTCTGGATCGTCAAATATGTAAATCTTATTTATTAAAATCTATGTACATATATTTTTGCTGTGTAAAGTTTATTTTTTTGTACGAACTCTCATATTTTGTGTAAAATGTTTTTGCTGTGAGATATTGTAGTTTGTTTATTCTGTGTTTGATTCTATTATACCCTATAAGCTAAATAACTATATGTTGTTTTAAACGTTTCGAGTTAGTTTAATTAACGACTTATATAAGTATGAGATTAATTCTAAACCCACTGATTTGGAAGATAATTGATTAAAATCATAGCCTTATATAATAGAATTTATATGAGAATGATATGTTGGAAAAATGTGATTTGAAAAGAAAATCTTATGTAAATTGATAGATATGTAAGTGCAATATATGCGAAACGTGAAATAAAGTACTATATATATTTAGTATTTATGTTTTCCAAATGAAGATATGGATAGTGCCTTCAACTGAAAATTGAAAATTAAAAATCGTAATACGTTGGTGCTCCGTTGATTAGAGTATCCATCGATATCGGAATCCCACTCAGTGGGATCACATTGATTATTATTATTTATCTCTTCTAGCGTAATTCGAGGGGTGCGATGCCTACAGTATGAGCTGTTCCAATGAGATAGTGGTCGTAACCGCCGTGTAACTGCGATCTATGGCAACAACCATGGCGAAATTCGAGGGGGTGTGAAACCTATGATTACAAGCAATTCGACTGGGATAGTAGCATAACTGCCGAGTAAACGCGATCCATATGAGAACGTATTTTTCCATATCTATTTTAAATGTTTTAAGTATTTTCACTGGGAGTTGAAACAAGTATATTTTAGTACTTAAAGATTTTAGTCATGCGCCTGACCAGTGTATGCCTAACTTCTGTAAGAACGACAGTAAACTTGTTAAACTTCGACTTATCAAGTATTTCCAAACGTTAAATAATAAATTAATAACTAGCAATTAAATTTATATAATTTCAACATAATAAATAAGAAAGAAAAGTTTTACATGTCTTGAGAAATATAACAGCTTTGGATTTTTAATAAAATACTTATTTTTTATTTCAAAAGTTATTTTCAAATACGAGAATCATATTTTCAAATTCTAAGTTTTGTTATAAATATTTTAAGTTGGTTTGAAATCCTACAATTTATTTTGTTCCAAACTTTGTAAAATTTATATAAATACGAATATTTTGTTGTATACATAAGCATATTTTTAACATCATCTCCTTTTCGAGGACAAAAAGTTCTAAGTGGGGAATGTTGTAACATCCCTTAAATTTCAAGCATTTAAGTCATCGAATAAATTTAATTATTGAATTTGAAGTGGTTTTAAGATAAATTTTATGATGTTATTTATGCACGATTTCAAATTAATTTCTAATAAACAACAAATTGTAATTATAAAAAGGGTGATTTATAACAATTAAAATTATTATCAAATTGTATGTGTATTTGGAATCATCAGCTTTGAAGTATTGTTTATAAAAAAAGGAAAGGTGAGTAGTCTAATCCTTGATTTGTGTAAAGTTTTAATATAAGAACTGAAACGATGATTGTCAATCGTGAAATAATAGCTCTAGTAATGCAAAAATGGTTTTGACGTTGAATTTAATCTTTTTGAATTTAAATTTGTATTGCGACTGTTTTGTTTCATTTAATTAAATTAAATTAGCGTTAATAACAGAGATATAATTTAGTCTTATTTTATAGCTTTAAATTCAGTTAATAATAACATCTATATACATCAATTCTCGGATTATAACCACTTTATGTAATATGATTTAGGAATCTTAAAAGTAAAATAAAAAGAAATGCCAATATTGGTTTACTGAATTTTGGATTCGTTAGTTGCGTTTGAATAGTTTTATACAAATAGTTAGCAGAGAGTATTGGTTACAACAATAATGGAATTTCAAATAGAAAATAAATCATTAAGTTTTAACGTATTATCGTGTAACGAATTACTTTAGGCCTACGATTGACCGCAATTTAAGCTTAAAAATCAGTAACCAAAATTTACTTTGTTAAATTGACATTTAATATAGACAAATACCGATTCACGTTCAGTTAGTTTTAAATTTTGTTATTTCCTATTCCAAAACTTTTTTCGAATGCTCCTCTTGACAAGCTGGAATGTTCAACAATCACCTCAATTTATGAATCTCAACCAATGCATTTTCAGTTCAAAATACTTTGAAATTAAATATCTCATTAACATATACCTTTTATTTACTCCTTTTCTATTAATTGCTCTTTCTTTCAATTGGAAAACTACGAATTAAACATCTGCTACTTTATTTATTTTGACCATTTCCTCTTACCCCACTCTCCATGTTCTCTCTTTTTCCCTTTTGAAATTCTGAAACGGCATGTATTAATTAATATATTTATAACAGAAAAAATGCGTAACTTTGAAATGGAAAGAATTAAATACATATTCTTTCGTTTCAGATTTGAATGTGAAACAACAAGAAACGTTCATCCACTTACAAAAATAAAAATATATTTATTGCACATCCTTCTCCATTCTACACCGTCTCTCTCCTCTTTCTTTTGATTGCCATTTGAAGCTCCATAAATATAAAAATTCGTACCGACTCAGATCTGAAACCGCCATTCTCTCACAAAACCGATTAGCTCCGTCCCCGTGCGCTGCCACTGATATTCGGATCTTGCTTATCCCCGATTCTATTCGCTATTGTTTTAAGGTGAGTTGTCACTCATGATTAGACTTTGATTCACGTCTATTTATTCAATTGAGTTACTAGAATATAATTATTACATTTGCTGACCAAGTTACATAATATGTTCGTACCACCCTTGTGCCTGTCTTGTTTATGTGAGCCTTGATTATGTATATAGATGTAGACCAAGTTGCATATACTGTTCGTACCCCTTATATTTGTCTTGTTTACATGAGGCTTAATTTTGTATATAACATAACTATATGTATATCTTGTCTATGCTGTAAAATATGGTTTATTACATTTGCTGACCAAGTTGCATATGCTGTTCGTACCCCCTCTTACACCTGTCAACTTGACATATTTGAAATATATGCTAATTTGTTACTGCACATCACTGTGAAAATGAACTAATAAACTAGATTGTACCCTATATGAAAAGAATAGCTGGTAGTAATCATGACTATGTTTAGTTTTTTTTTTTTTTTTTGAATAGTAGGATAATATAATATGTAATAGGAATAAAAACTTTTGTCTGCTAGAAAAAAAATCTCTGCGTGGTAGTCAAACACCTTCTTGCGTCCATTGTTGCACCATTCTTGAACTTGTTGAAATGTTGAAACATGTACTGCCTGCTTGATTTTAAGTATGGACACATTGGCAGTTTATTATCTTATTCATATTGGCATCTTACATATGCTGGCAAGTATACTTGGACAGTTATGAGTTTTGTTGACATACAAATAAAATAAGACTTTATAGTTCACTTGGAAAAAAAGGGTTTATTGTACCTCCTAGCGCCAGTTGCTCGTTTGTTGCCTCTTATCTGTCATTTATCGTTTGATAGTTTACACGTTTTTGGCCCCTGCTATTGTTTTTCTTCGACCTGTTAGGCCGCCATTTGGACTCTGCCCTTGTATTATCTCGTGTTGCTTTTGATTCTGCACAAGATTTATTGACCATGAATATTTGGCATGTATCATGGATTTTAGTTACTTCATGCAGTTATGGGATTAACAACTATATTTGAGTATCGCTTTTGAACAAATTTACTAGAACAAAGATTAATCCTGAATTGAGTGTTTTATGTTTTGCATAGAATGCTCGGGTCAAATTCGAGTGTTACAGATTTAAAAAATTTAGTTATCAAAGCTAGAAGCATGTGAAGATGCGCGCGCTTTGGATCTTAAAATATGTAAATCTTATTTATTAATATTTATGTATATATATTTTTGCTGTGTAAAGTTTATTTTTTTTGTATGAACTCTGATATTTTGTGTAAAGTGTTTTTGCTGTGAGATATTGTAGTTTGTTTATTCTATTATTTCTGTGTATGATTCTATTATACTCTATAAGCTAAATAACTATGTGTTGTTTTAAACGTTTCGAGTTAGTTTAATTACCGACTTGTAGCGGTCGAAAAGGCAGGTCGTTACAGTAATCTAATGCAACAAAGGCAGCTGAAGGTCAAGCACCCAAGACCAAGAATAAAATGACCGGCCAAAAGCTCAGGCGAGTCTGATAGCCATACGATGGAAGGAGCCTAGAACGATTATAAATAGGACCCCAGGGATAACATTAGGGGGGGACTTTTCTCTTACTTTTTGTATCCCCAAAAGCAACTTAGAAAATAACATCAATGGAGAATTCCACTCTATGACATTTGTGTATTTCCATTAAAAGCTTAATGAAAGGAGAACTTCTTAAGAAAATTGCTCTGTAAGTGTGTACTTTTATTTCTTTAATTGTTATAGTCGCAGATCATTATCCATTCTACAGAGAAGTCTGAGTTTGCATCCATCAACACCCTCGAATGGCGATCAAACCTCGATCACCGAGTCTAGATCTGATCTGGTAATCCTTAGTGAGCCTGCGAGTTAGAGCCCTAGCGTCCTAATTCCTTACTAAGGTCAATCAGGGAAGAGAACCAATCCACCTGATTTTCCCTTAATATTTATCCTCGTTGATCCACATCAGTTGTTGACGAAAAATATCGTTAACATCCATTATCTAAGAACTGATTTTATTACCACTAAAATAGTTTTCTGCTAGACTTTTTCTTTTAATCATGCCAAGTTTTAATTGTTCATTCAAAGATGTTCACATACAGGAAACTAAAACTACAAATTAGGCACTAAGTACATGATTAAGTGAAAAAATTGCATCTTATTTTTTTATAAAAATTAAGTGCTAACGTATTGTCAGATCTGAAGCAGGAATCGTTTAATCAAGGGGTAACCGTAAGCAGGAATGATTTAATCGTTCAATCTTGTACGGTGAAGCAACAACGAAAAAGATGAAGAATTTACCTATGATGTCGACGCAGAAGAATGGATTGTCCACTGCAAGAAGTGGAGAGGAGCGACAGATCTGAAGAGAAGTGAATTTTGTACTGCAGTCTTCAACATAGATCAGAGTAGGTGGAGGAAGCAGTCGTTGATGAAGGAGGAGTTTTTCAGGTAATTTGGTTTTTTTTTGTGTGGGGAAGAGAATAGGAGAAGAAAAATGGGAAACATGAATAACGGAGTGAGAAGTGGTGGAAAAAAAAAGAAACCGTAGAAGACGTGTTTGACTAACGGCAAGTAGTGGTTAGTCTAATTGTGGCAAAGAAGCATTTACCCCTGACACATTAGTACTTTGGCATTCAGCTAGGATAAGGAAAGGGACTTTTTTGGAGCAACTAAAAAGCTTCACTATCCCAAAGTATTCGTATTATTAGTAAAGATATATATATATATATATATATGTGTGTGTGTGTGTGTGTGTGTGTATTATTGTCTATTTGAGTATTTTTGGGATTTCTGAGGAGCGGTTTTTGCACTGGTTGTTATTAACAATTGATGCAAAATAGATATATTTTGCATCGGTTGTTTAAAAAAATCTATGTCAAAGAATTGGTTTTATCAAGTCCATGACAGTCTTATTTCATTGGTTTTTAACAAGAATCGTTGTAAAAAAGTCATTTCTGCATCGGTTATACAACCGATACAATAAGTTTAGACTTGTTTCATCGGCTGCATATGCATTGGTTGCCGAACCGACGCAAAAAGGGGTTTAACAACCAAAGCAATTGACCTGTTTTGTAGTAGTGAGTGGTCAACTTAATGTGAGAGGTCTGGTGCATTAACATACATGAACGGGGGATGATATTAACTTGTTAACCTATAGTACTTAAACTGTTTAACTTGTGGGGGTTATATAAACCATTAAACTGTAACTTGAGAAAATATGAACATGTGAATTAGGGTGAGATATTGTAGATTACTTTCGCTAATTACAGTGCGGGGATAAAAGATTGTAGATTACTTTCGTTAATTACAATCTAAAGGTAAATGGTTAAGTAAACTTGCTTGAATTAATTGGGGGGGAGGGGGTAATACGAACTCGACAAACTTTACCTGTTTTATATGTTGGGGTTATGCGGGATTGTAAATCTGTTATGCATAACTTGTCAAAATCCTAGTAGCGGGGATGCAAGCATAGAGGGTAACTTGTATCATCTATTGTGTGGGACCCGTATAGTCTGTAACTCATATTGCTATCCAAAGGGGGACCCCGAACTAGGTAAGGGTCAGGGCACGCTTACTGAGCTGATTATAAGAGGTTCATATAGGTGGAGGTGTCTAATGGCGTATTCCACGGAGTCATGTGCAAGCATGGATCCGCTTGCTTGGGAAAATAAGACGATATAACACTAGTAGATATAGCTGTGTCTATCGGGGGGTTGCCACTTTAGGAAGCGATGTATCCTACTATGGGGCCGACACATGGTATTTACAGGATAGGGAGCCAATATATTTGGGTACTAATTAGGGTACATCTAGTTCTGCATGTTTAGGAGCCCGTTATTATAGTTTGGGGTAATACCCATTATTTCTGTTGGGATGCCTATTATTATTGTGTGGGGTAAAACCCATCAGTAGAAGTACAACTAAGTCAACCATTCTGTTTCTGTTGGGATCATTCTGTTTTTGTTATACTAGTATTGGTGTAGAGAAAAAGTATTTGGGAAGCGTAATCTATTCTATTTTGTTTATTCTGCTTATCCTGCTCAGTCTGTTGTACCTGTCTTATGCTATTGTTATCTCTCTCATCCAGTTTATATGTCTATCATGATGCTTTTACTTATTTATATGCTAAAAATAACTGGACTCACCAGACTTTATGCCTGACCCATTTTGTTTCCTTTTCTCTCTCTTCCTTTCCCCCTCAGGTTCTCAGGGTAGGAATACTCAGGCTTTATTAGGATTCTCTCTTCTGTTTCTGCTTGGAGCTGCTTGGATGTACCGCTTTGATTACCTGTCTACCTTGCTATGGCTATTTTTGGGGACTATGATCTTATATCACTGTACTCTGACAATTTTAGTACAAGGCAGATATTTTAATTTAATGTAATGGGTTTTCTGTATTTCAGACTTATGTAGTAACTATATTTTTGGACCAGTATGTTTTCTGTTTGGAAAATAAAATTTTAAACTCCGCTGTTATTTTACATCTGTCTTGTGAGGTTTCCGTTTCTGTTTACCTATAACGCTTCACGGAACTTAATGCATTCTGTTAAAGAGTGACATTAACGGACGTGGGGTGTCATACATTCACTAAGGTAAAACTGGTTCACTTCATCATTTACTAAGAATAGAATATTTTATTTCTTTTACAAAGTTAATAATTAACTTTATTAATAATCATCAACTCAATAATCAACTTATTTCACAGTTAATTAAAAGATTATTCAACCTTTTAAGAAACCGTTTTAAGTTTAAACAACTATTTGTCAAAACTATTTATATTAAATAATTGGAAATAGAACTTATTAAGTATCCAGTTTCAGTTGGAATAGTTAACTTAGTCGACCTGAAATACATGATTAACTTCTTAATCAAGTTCAGTTAATCATTTCCTTTAAATTAATTAATAACATAATTAATTTAAATAGTCCAACTTAACTTTTTCTTAAAACAATTAATCCATTTTATTAACCGTTAGGGTAATTACGGACTTACTTGCTTATATAACTTATTTAAAATACAAGGATTTGTCACAATAAATCATTTTATAATTAAAGATAAATATTGATTTTTTTTGTAAAATCTTTTGTTTAAAAATAATTTATATAAAATAGATTCCAAAATTTGACTTCGGTTATAAAATAATTTTTATAACTTCATTTTAGTCAATTCACCTGATGGTAAATCAACGTCTTATAAAGATGATTTTTTGGGTCATCTGCTGCCAATCACTTAATCAACAACATTTATTGATTAATAGACATCAGTGTTGAATTCAATTCAACCATCATTAACCAAATCATCATCTAAACAGACTGGTTAAACAGTTCATGTAATAATAATATGAAAGCAAATAACATTAAAATATTTGAGTAATCTAGTTGGATCCCTCTAACCTACTTCTCCATGCATCACAATTAATGTAACAATTTATATATATGCATATAAAACTGACAATTCAACCAGTTCATTATAAATGAATCTTCTGCTCAAAAGCAGATAGCGTCAGTGTTTATCCGTTCATAGACGGAAATTTATGACTATAACCAAACAATCCAAACAATAAACAATAGTCAACCCAAACAATCATTCAAACAATAACAACCAATATCCAAACAATAAGTGAATTATATCATATAAATAAATATTGATTAAACAATAGATATTTATAACTGTTGAAATTGGTGATACGCAAATCACAATTTTGGGCAACAAATAATCTTACATATTTTGTGGAGAGATTTGTTGTTAGATTTTATGGAGAGATTTGGTGCTAGATTTGATGAAGAGAATTGGTGCTAGATTTTATGAAGAGATTTGGTGCTAGATTTTATGGAGAGATATTGGTTGCCATATTTGCGGACATTTATTGCAAGGACATTTGGTGCTTAACCAAATAGTTTTATAACATATACGAAGATATTTTGGGAGCCAAGTTTTCTTGGGCATGAAGCCAAGTTTTTCTTGGGCATGAAGCAATTCTCACTATAAAAAGGGCTAGCTAATCTCTTCATTAAGTGTGGAAAATTTGCCATTATTATTCATTGTCTTTCTCCTCAAATTTTTAGCCATTAGATATTCTCTACCTATTTCTCAATAAGGTTATTGGTTCAAGTTGTAATTGTCTGTAACGATAGTTGAGATCGTTTGTAAACAATTTTTATTAGTGAATCTATAAAGAGGGTGGTTGGGTGGAATATCATGTGCTCATATTTCCGATATTATTTGTGTTGTTTTTTTTCAATCAAATTCATCTTCAAGTGATTGGGTGATAAAGATCCAATTTTTCTTGGCATTTTGTCAAGCTTCCGCTGCGCACAAAAATCATAACAGTTTGGTATCAGAGCCAGATCATCGCATAGCTTGGAGTGTTTGTTGGATTGAAAAATGGAGATGTCGGAGATGATGACGTTTTCAAAGATGGCTATTTTAAATGGGAAGAATTGGGGTATATGGAAGCCGAAGGTGGAGGACATTCTATATCTCAATGATTTGCATGATCCCATTGATGGAGATGGGGTGAAGCCCTCGAATATGGATGATGGAAAGTGGAAGAAAATGGACAAAAAGGAGATTGCGTTGATTTGCCAATATTTGGATGATTCTGTATTCCATTATGTGGCTAGTTGTGAATCCGCGAAGGCGTTGTGGGACAAATTAGTATCTTTGTATGAGTCGAGGAGTGCTACAAGTAAGACTTTTCTGGTTCGAAAGTTGGTGCAACTTCGATTGGATGAGGAGAAGTCTGTTGCAAAGCATTTGAACGAGTTCCAGGATGTCATCAATCAATTAGAAAATATGAAGGTCAATTTTGATGATGAGTTGCAGGCTCTTTTGTTGATGAGTTCTCTTTTGAAAAGTTGGGAGACTTTGGTCGTTTCATCGAGTAATTCCAATGCTAATGGAACTATCTCTTTAGAAACGGTTCGAAGCAGTCTTTTGAATGAGGAGCTAAGGAGAAAAGGGTCGAAGTTGAAATCGGTTCAAACTGAGGCGATAGTAGCAAGGGACTCGGGAAAAGATACAAGAAGGAAGAAGAAAGGGGCTAATGGTAAAGGTGCTTGTTATTATTGTGGTAAGGAAGGTCACAAGCGCAATGATTGCTATTCATATATACGAGATATGAAGAAGAAGAAGGCGCAAGGTGATAATAATAATGATTTGGCACAAGCAGGTTTTGCTGAAGGTACTGAAAGCGATTCTTCATGTGATGTCCTATTTAGTGTTGTGGAGCCTTGGAAGATGGATTCAGGAGCCAGTTTTCACATATGCTGTGATGTGAAAAGTTTCTCTTCGTATGAGAAGAGTGTTGGCACGATAAAGACGACCAATGGAGTAGAGCTACCAATTTGTGGAGTTGGAGCTGTTAGGTTTCGGATGCATGATGGAGTGGTGAGAGAAGTGGCCGGTGTGAGGCACATATCCACTTGTTCACATAACCTCATATCTCTCGGTCAGTTAGATCGCCGCAGTTGCACTTATGAGACTCGAGGTGGAGTTTTGAGAGTGAAGAAGGGTGGTCGTGTGATGATGCGAGGAGTTTTGGAGGAGGGAAACCTATATAGTTTGGTCGGTTCGGTGGTCAATAATGAAAGGCGGGTGACGGTTGAAGAGCCTAGTCCACAGCAAGGTTGAGAGGTTAATATGGTCACCGCTGATGGTCCTAAGGTGGAGGATCATGGTATCGACAAGGGACTAGATGTTGATGATGCTCGAGGGATCCCGGAGATGAAGAGATCATGTCAAGCAGAAGACGGATGTCGAGTTGTGAAATCCACAAAGACGAAATGGAGGTCTTTGTGGTATTACAAATGCTTTTGAAGATCACTAGTGGCATGGTGCACGGATAAGGGAGGTGCATCATTACTAGGCGATGGTGGAGGTTTGTAATGGTGTTAATTGAGAAAGAAAGGTTGAAACTGAGAGCTAAGGGGCTATTGTTTGAGTGGAGGAGATGTTGTGATTTGGTATCAAGGTGGAGTGTTGAAATTGGTGATACGAAAATCACAATTTTGGGCAACAAATAATCTTACATATTTTGTGGAGAGATTTGTTGTTAGATTTTATGGAGAGATTTGGTGCTAGATTTGATGAAGAGATTTGGTACTAGATTTTATGAAGAGATATGATGCTAGATTTTATGGAGAGATATTGGTTGCTATATTTGTGGACATTTATTGCAAGGATATTTGGTGCTTAACCAAATAGTTTTATAACATATATGAAGATATTTTGGGAGCCAAGTTTTCTTGGGCATGAAGCCAAGTTTTTCTTGGGCATGAAGCAATTCTCACTATAAAAAGGGCTAGCTAATCTCTTCATTAGGTGTGGAAAATTTGCCATTATTCTTCATTGTCTTTCTCCTACAATTTTTAGCCATTAGATCTTCTCTACCTATTTCTCAATAAGGTTATTGGTTCAAGTTGTAATTGTCTGGAATGGTATTTGAGATCGTTTGTAAACAATTTTTATTAGTGAATCAATAAAGAGGGTGGTTGGGTGGAATATCATGTGCTCATATTTCCGATATTATTTGTGTTGTTTTTTTCTTCAGTCAAATTTATCTTCAAGTGATTGGGTGATAAAGATCCAATTTTTCTTGGCATTTTTTCAAGCTTCCGCTGCACACAAAAATCATAACAATAACATGATATAATTTAATCAGTATTCCAGAAAGTGCGAGTTTACAACTCATCAGTCGTTCGATTGATGATTCGACGTCGTTTCATTTAATTTTAAACAATGTTTAAAATTAAACAAAATTCTGACTTGCTCCAATCCACTCCAATTCATCACGGACTTGTAGTATTCTTCCATACGCTCCCAACGCCTCTTGTTTCACTCGATTCTGATAACGTATGAGAGAGTTATACATTTTACAAGTTATAATTTAAATAAGTGTCATTAACAATTAAATAAAAATTAATTACCCTTAGTTACTTCCTTAACCAGTTTACACTTAATATTTCTTCTCTATTGTTCCAGTATACACGACTCATGCCATTGTCGATCTCTTTTAACTCCAATATCTCCTTCTCTGCTTCATGAAATTCCACGAAAACATCACTTTCTCCTCCACTTCGAATTCTCTACAGCCCCATCACCACTTTGTTCCACTTGAGACCAACTCCCATACTCGCGACCTCGATGGTCACGCTGCCCCTATAAGTAGCGAACCATTTTTTCACCTATCTTCCCCAAAAAATCACAAACGGGTCTTCTCAATGCGACAAACACAAATATAATCTTTGTTTTCCAATACGATGCTCCAAATTCAAGAACTTAGTAACCTAATCCACGCTGTACCTATAGGATGCGAAAATAATTGATGTCAAATTCTTCGAAACTTATACCAGATCGAAGCGCAGAGCTATGTGAGGCCAAGGAATCAAATAGTTATTGATTTAGTTTTTATAGATTTTTCGAAGATTATTTTGGGTGGTGGCTTAAAATTGTTCGACATTGACCAAAGACGAAAGTGAGGAGGGTTGGAGAATATAAACGATATTATATAGGGTTAGAACAAAAATGGACATCTTGCTATAGTTTGACATATGGGACCCAATGAAACTTGTTTTATCGAAATCCGAATCCGTTTGCAAAAATAGTGCTATTTTGAATATTAAATCGTTAATCAATATATATTTATATTGCGCACGCTCATATAATAATTCTGATTGGTTCGTAACTTGAAATCTAGCAATAATTAGTCATTAAGAATTTAATAAAATTCGTTTCCTTGAAATCCGAGGTCGTTTGAAAAAATAACTATTTTCAAGTGTTAAATTAAGATGATAAAATATAAATTAATTTCAAATAATTCAATTTAATATAAATAAATTATTATTATCGTATATATTCAGATATAATTATACATAGCTTCAAAATAAACTAGTTCGAGTTTTAAACTCGATAATTTTATTTTCAAGTTAAATCGATATTCAAATTATTCAAAATCCTTTTATTTTATTACAAAAATCGTAATGGTTCATAAACGATGGTTCATAAACGATTCTATAACGACTTTCTGGAAACTTAATTTTGACATAACTCAAAGTCTACAAGATGAAATCTCAATTTTTCTCTTTCATTGGAAAACTATAATCCAATAGATTCTTGTTTTAATGAATTCTGACTTATATTGGATCATGTATACTCAATTGAAGTTCAAAACGTAAGACTACAAACTATCACGAAGCTACGGGATTGTTTTTAATTAAATTAAATTTATACGTTCAAACTTCGTTTAATAAACGAATCCCTTATTATAATTCAAATTTTAAACTGAATTAAATCCTTTTATTTTGTCCAATTCATATTGTATTGCCAACTTACTTCGACTATTTTAGAATTAAATTTACTATTTCACTATTTGTATTAATAAAATACTCAAAAGCACAAAACTTGGTTTGTTTAAATTTTCATATCACTATTCCAATATTTAAATAAATTTATTATTCGACTACTAAAAATCTGGGATGTTACAATATTCAAACTCTTTTACTGAAAATTTCTTTTAATAAACAGTGAAACCTAAACTTATAAAGTGTATGATGCTTAATTAATAGGTGAACCACTATAAATCTGGTTGGTGGAAAACCGCTACCACGAACCGCTGACTGACTACCACGAACCGCTGACCAAACAGTGTTTGGTTGGTGGAAAACCGCTAAACGCGCTATTAGAAAAAAAATCTACAACGACAGCCGTTAGCACTTTTCAGTGTATGAAAATGCTAGAAGACTATGTTTTTTTTGTCAGGGAATGTGACAAAAAAACAATCCTATAGCTGAAATAAATGAATGCAAAATAAATCAACCATCCTTCTTGAATAGGTAATTCCGTGACATACTAACCCCATTTTTCCGGGCCTCTTAGCAAGACACTTCTGGGTATAATAAGTATGTTTTTGGTTTTGAAATAGCGTGTTACTAAAGGTATCGAACTTTACTCTTCTTAATACCATGAATAAAAATAATAAACACAATAAATGTTATATGCTTCCTAATACCAAAAACATTTCACACGCCAATCAAACACCGTACAGAATCGTTTTGCATGGCGAACAACCACCGACAAACATTGTCTTCCACAGTTATCAACCACCGAATTATTGTTGTTCGATGGTTGATCACCCACAGAAAACGATGTTGACAGTTGTTCGCTATGCAAAAATAAAATAAAATGGTAAACCCTTAGGGTGCTACTGTTCACACCCCAATTTTCACTTCTGGCCACCAAAACTAAAAGCACCCCAAATAATTTAAATTTACTCTGTTGGCCACCGTCTAAATTAATAACCTAAAAATGGAAAGGCCACCAGCTCTTTCCTCTACACGAACGCTCCAATCCTCACTTACATCATGCATTTATGTATTTTGAGTCATTTGATCAAACTTCTTGCATCATATTATCACAACCATCATGTTTATCGTCCAATTTACCATCATTCAAATACTCCATCTATCAAATGACAAAAAAGTTAATGTATCAGTTTGTAAAAGAAGATACGTAAGTTATACGGATAAAAGCCCTACAAGTCAAAACATATATTGTCATTCTCTATTATAACGTTGTCAAATTTAATGTCCTCCAAACTTGAAATTTCCAACGAAGTGGAAAATATATCCTAATACGCAATGGAAAACCCTAATTATTAACATAGAATTGTGTTTATTTTATGATCTTATATCTTATCTTTTGTATATAAATAAATATTACTTGGGTGTTATTTTGTCATTTTTACAGATATGCCAACTAAGCCACATGCAGCCATAAAAATAGAAAATAATGATCAAAATGTTGTGTGTATACATATGAAGGTCTGCAGATGAAGACTTCACATTGTGTTTCTTTTAGAGTTTAAGATATGTTCATCTTTGGTAGAAGAAAACTCCTGAAATCGTATCTCCCTTCAATTAGTCACATGCCGAACAAGAAGATATGGGAGGAATAATTGCTAATTAAGAGGGAAGAAGTAACTACTAATTAACATGCCCATATATGCATAGATTGAATTAGGGTTTAGGTTAGCTGTGTATCCTATAAATACCCTTGTATTCTCATTGTAAACGATCATCCATGAATTGAGAGTTTTCTTTTACTTTTCCACGTTTTTATTTTATTAGCAGTTAGTGCCATCTATACAATTAGGTTTGGTAGAGTACTAGTTGTCTTTAGCACTTATTTTCATTAGTGATTGACCATCTGATTAGATTCAGCGGTAATCCTAATTTTATTCTTGTTTGTTGTTTAATTTCTAAAATTTTAATTTCTGCTTTTTAATTGTTTTTCTAGGTCATATTGGATTGAATATAGATTTGATTAGATTCAGATCTGATTTAATTCAATAATAGTTTTATTGCAGTTTCAATTTTTATTGTTTTTCAACCCAACCTCCAAACTTCGTCTAGCTCACCCAAGAAATTATATAAATAATTTGATTTAAGTTTCCTCCCTGTGTTCGACCTGCATACTACACACCTGTGCGCTTGCAGTTTAAAATGAATTTACACTTTTTAATTCATGGAAAAGTATTGATCGAGTTTTTGGCGCCGTTGCCGGGGAGGTAAATATTAATTTTTATTATTTATTTAATTTCCGATTCGTGTTAGTTTTTTTTCCCTTCTATCTTCTTGTATATATAAAAGAAAATTCTTGATTGGTTTGATTTGTATTATTCAATGACACTATAATCTTCCTAATAAGAGAAAAAAATACTTGCTAATTTTTGTTTTCAATTTCTTTCCCTTTTTCAATTTATTCCTTTCTCCTTTTCAATTTTTTTTCCTTTTACATTTTTTTTCCTTCTTCTATTCTTACAATAATAAATAAATAACAAAAAAAAAAGAATTTCTACAATTTTTATTTTTATTTTCTTCTATGCCCTTTAGTTCTCTGCCTCCAACAAATTCATCCCATCACCGTTACTAGCTTCTGCCTCAAGCCATTCTCATCACCTTAACATCTTCTTCCTGAATCTCACCGCACCATCCTCTCACCGAATCAACCCATCTCCATACAACTTCAGATCTCTGGACAAAAGTTCATACAATCCTCATACCTCAAACAACATCTTCAAACCTCCTCCATCTTCATCTACATCACCAGAAAACATCCCCTTACCCACGTACAACATCTTTCTCTCCTGCAATCTTATCTGTCATGCAATACCAATCTGATCCATCACACTTACATTACCCTCTGCCCATTCATCAGTTTACCACGTTGCCCATCAATGTCCTCCAATTTTCACCACACAAACATCATCAAATCCACATCCACGCATAAACATTCAGACCAGCATATCCCCCCTATCGTCATTCTCCCTACATCGCCATCCACCCTCAATACATCAAATTTCCATCCAACACCACAAGCACAAAACCATTCCGTAGCCAGATCAACACCATTACACCAGCCTAAAGCCTCACGCGCCATTCACCAATCGAAGATGTCAATTCATCCATAATTCAAAACCGTTACTGCTCCTTCTCAACACAAATCCCAACCACCCCCTTCGAACAACAGAATACCCGAACCAACCATCTTCATCAACAACTGCAAACGCCAGAACCAACAGCACCCACGAACCTCTCCCCATCTGCAGTTCGAAAACTTCTACCACAATTACCGCACATCCGAACCCTAAGTCAAAATCCCAAATCAATTGTTTCAATTCGAAACACACAATTGTTATTGGAGTTTGTTTGATTTGCCAGATTCAAACACCAAGTCAAACTACCTCCTGGTCCTCCTGATCGCAACTCCAAGAAAACTCGATTCGAATATTAAAAAAAAGGAAGGAAAGTTTATTTCTATTTTGAGACTTGGAGCAGTTTTAGTTGAGAAATTTATAAGGAAACTCCTTTTTGTTTAGGTGGTATACGCATTGTACAAGAGTACCTAACCAGCTTAATCATAGTTTTTTTGATTTTTTTTTTTTGATTCGTTCCTTATATACGTGGGTGCATTATTATTTTCCTAAGGAACCATCAAAACCAGCTTTATTTATGGGAATATTATCTTGAGTGTTGAGCTCGTTCAATATGCGAGATTTATTTCTAAACCTTTGACTGCATTAAAGATATTTGGGGAACGCATTTTGCTTTATATTTGGAAATGAAGGCGGGGCTAGTCTTATTTTTATTTTATTTTTTTATGGTCATTTATTTATTTATTTTTCATTTAATCTATTTTGTTTAGTTTTTTTTCTTCCTAGTCTAGTTTTAGTTTTTTTCTTTCTTTTATTATTTTATTTGCTTTCAAAAAAAAGGAAGAAGAAAAGAAAAGGAAAATCAAAGGTCGAAGTAAGAAAGAATTCAAGCAATCGAACAAGAATTCAAAGGTCAACGGATCTGCATGATAATAGATTTGAATTATCAGTACTACTCAACTGTTCTGGACGGACAGCCATACCCCACTGTAAAATTTTCTAAACTCTACAGGGTCTGTTGCTGCTTGAAAAATATATAGACATTGCTTGTAAAAAATTTCTACAAGGGCAGCGACTTGCTTATACAATTTTTTAATTTCCGCAGTTATTCTTATCTGATTGTTGTGCTGTCAAAATTTCTGTATTAATTTGGTGAGGAACGAATCCATAACTTATCACTTTCGTCGATTTTCAATTATATAACTTGATTTGATTTACAAATATTTAACTACAAGAGTGTATTTTGTGAAATTGATTATCTCAAGGGTTTGATCGCGGATATATATTAGTTCAATTTATTGAACTTCTAGCAAAAGAGGTTGCATACTACCTGTAAAACATTGGTCGTATCCTTTAGTATTTATACTATACATGAACGACCATAAGACCCTTTTCCCCCTTCAAATCGAAATTATCAACAAATAAGATATATTTGAGTATGTTATTTATTTTGTAATAAGAGCTACGTGTGTCAACCATAAGTTTTGGATTTTCTATATTCGACAACGATGAGTGAAAAGAGTTTTAGCCACCATAATTCTCCTACGGATTTTGAGATTGATGAAATTGACATGATTCAAACAACAATTGATGAAACCTCCATTGACACTTCTGAAGCCTTGAAAATGTGTCTTGACCATTTCAACTTCGATTTCGATGAGCTCAAATACATTTCTGAACTAAATGAACTTCTTGAATGGAAAGCTTCGTCAACTGAATCTAACCATGGAATGTTAACCAATGTTAGCATATGAGAACATCCTAGGTTGGACCTCAACCCCCTGCCACAAGATTTTGAGTATGCTTACTGGGACTCTATAGAATTTTTTCCCATAATCTTGGCCTCTGATTTTACCGAGGACCAAGAAGAAAAACCTGTGAAAATTTTACGGGATAATCTGCATCCAAATGGTACAAATAACTGTCACAACCAAAATTGCATAGGAAAGATTTTTATTTCAGAAGTTATCGACTTGTCTCTTGTACCTCAAAAATCACATACGAAATCATCGTACATCATTTTCGATAGAGGCAGGTGTGGGGGGAAAAAGAAGTCTCATTTTTCACATAATACTCATCATCATCGTAGATTCCATTTTGCATATGATTTTCATTCGCATATAGTAGCTAAACTTGCAATTCATTCACCTTTGGGTACGATCTTTCAAATTTAGGAAACGTTTACAATGTAGACACTGTTTAGTTCTAGTGTGGGGGGGAGGGGGGGAGGGGAGTCTGCATTGCATTCATTTTTTTATGCATTTAGATTAGGCCATCATGCATTTTAAGTCATAGTAATATGCCATTTTTTTTGATACGACTCATTTTAGATTGATACAACAAAATAAGTTTACAATTTTTAGTCAGTTGATTTATTTTTTCTTCCAACTAAGATCGAATAAGAAATATAATGAAAAGTTGAATTTTGAGGAATAATAGTGTAACCAGGACATTAGAAGATTCTTAGGTGATGGCCATGAAGTTTATTCTTAACTATAGTTTTTGTTTAATGAGTGAAGGACTTAAAATACTTATATTGACTTTTTGAGTCTTTAAAACTAAGTTGTGTTAAGCTGAATTCGCGTAATCTCTCTTGTTCTTATATTCTACATAATAATAATAGAAACCAAAGGTATCCAACATTGCTTGTAAATCTAGCGTTGGTGTGCAAACCCACCAAACTCTATCCGACATGTTGTTAACAAAGTCAACGTCGGTATATCTTGGTCTCATTTTATGAGTTGGATAGTTAAGGATTACTGATACCTTGTTGACAAAGTCAGCGTCGGTCTGCATAATCCGCCAAGCTCTGTTCCATCTGTCATGGGTGACATACCTTGGTCTTTTAAGTTAGGTGTACGCAATTAATCATAAATTTTAATTTGTATAGAGATAGAGAATAAGCGATGATGCCCAAAAACTTCTTGATCTTATTGACTTGACTAGTCATACACAAGGAGATTAGAATACCACTTTGCGAACTGTGACAAACAAACTAAGAATTTATTTCATGATTGTACTATATTATCAACCGAACCAACTGGCCAAACTAGAACATAACATTTGAAAACTTGAATTATATTGAAAATTTGTGATAAGTTGAGGTATCTAAAATAAAATCAACTAACTAGAAATTGTTAATTTAATTTGTTGTACCACTTTTCTGAAGCAAGTCGTGTTTTCATTTTTTTGTTTTCATTTGCATATATCCGTGCATTCGTATAGTTGCATTAAAATCATTGCACACTACAATAGGATTTTGTGGGTAGTATCCACTGAAAACCCCCACGAGACACCACTCGTCCTACTAGGGACACCTAGAGGTTTAACGGCTTGTTGCATATGCTCAATGCAATCGTGTTTCCTACGAAAATGTGACGTATCTAGTTTAGTTTTTCATTTTTATTTTACTCGAGGGCGAGTAAAAGATAAGTGTGGGGGTATTTTATTAACACAGAAATGTGTTTATTTTATGCTCTTTTATTTATCTTTGTATATAAATAAATATTACTTAGGTGTTATTTTGCCACTTTTACAGATATGCCAACTAAGCCATTTGCAGCCATAAAAATAGAAAATAAAGATCAAAATGCTGCATATATACATATGAAGACTTCACATTGTGTTTCTTTTGGAGTTTAAGATATGTTCATCTTCGGTAGAAGAAATCTCCTGAAATCTTATCTCTCTTCAATTAGTCACACGCCAAACAAGGAAGATATGGGAGGAATAATTGCTAATTAAGATAGGAGGAATAATTGTTAATTAAGAGGGGAGGAATAATTGCTAACTAACAGGCCCATATATGCACGCATTGACTTAGGGTTTAGGTTGGCTATGTATGCTATAAATACCCTTATATTCTCATTGTAAACGATCATCCATGAATTGAGAGTTTTCTTTTACTTTTCTGCGTTTTTATTTTATACTAGTGCCGTCTATACAATTAGATTTGGTAGAGTACTAGTTGTCTTTTGCACTTATTTTCATTAGCGATTGACCGTCTGATTAGATTCAGCGGTAATCCTAATTTTATTGTTGCTTGTCATTTAATTTCTGCTTTTTAATTGCTTTTCTAGATCATATTGGATTGAATATAGATTTGATTAGATTCAGATCATATTCAATTCAATAATAGTTTTATTGCAGTTTCAATTTTTATTGTTTTTTCAACCCAACCTCCAAACTTCGTCTAGCTCGTCCAAGAAATTATATAAATAATTTGATTTAAGTTTCCTTTCCGTGTTCTACCTGCATACTACACACCTATGCGTTTGCAGTTTAAAATGAATTTACACTTTTTTAATTCATAGAAAAGTTTCGATCACCTAACCACTAAAAACCCTAGCAACATGTTCTATAACATAATAGAAAACAATAAAAATCAAGCAATTCTAGCATCATTTTTATCTTCATCTTCCATCTCTATTTGACACAAAAGAATATCTGCTTTTGTTAGTGTGTAAGGTTTGAAACTGTAGAAAAGTACGTGTTTTTCTTAGGAGAAGTATGGTGATGAATAACTGAGTGAAATAAAAGTATATTTTGGTCAGAAGAATATAAAAATTAATCATTTGTATTAAATTTAGAAAAATGACAAACGAGTAAATCGGAGTGTAAATAGTAACACCCAACCCTTAAAGAGTATGACATTAGGAAGAATATACTCTAAAATTTTATGGTATTTTTAGTAAAAGGAGAAGGAAGAAGAAATTGAGTGCTCTTAGCAACACACTTGAAATAACAGATGGGCTAGATATTTCCAGGGAATTATTGTCATTGATAGTTTTCAGTTTTCACTACTCGTCGTGCTCTGAGCTTGTAACCCTAGGTGATTTTAATTTGGAACTCTCTTCCGGGAAGGAGAAAAGCAATGACGACAAACGATGGGCCGAATTTAGAGTGTCGGATGTACGAAGCGAAGTACCCGGAAGTGGATACGGCGGTTATGATTCAGGTGAAGAACGTAGCGGACATGGGCGCGTATGTTTCGCTTCTCGAATACAACAATATCGAGGGTATGATTTTGTTATCTGAACTATCTAGGCGTCGAATCAGATCCATATCTTCTTTAATTAAGGTTGGACGGCAGGAGCCTGTTATGGTTTTGAGAGTTGATAAGGAGAAGGGATACATTGATTTGTCTAAACGTAGGGTTTCTGAAGAGGATATCCAGGTTTGCGAGGAACGGTAATATACTTTTTAATTTTTTCTTTAATTTTTAATTTAGATAAGCTTTTTTATTCTTGTATGAACTAGCTTGGGTTCGTGCTACACACTTGTCCTGTTGGTTTAAGCTGTACTGCTAATCTTTTAATATGGCAAATGCATAGTAACAAAACCAAAATATACATCATCTTCGAAATTCATAGGCATCTCTATTGATCCAGATTTAATTCAATTGCAAGATTGGATGGAGTCAGTAGTTAATTTGAACAACGATGTTTTAGCTCAATTTGCGCAGGTGGTCACTGCCAGTTTCTGGTGAGGGAAAACTAAATATTAAAATATTCACCTCGTTCACCATCATAGTAGCTAAAGTTCTGCAACACGGAGTGATGGTGCTAAATTGCAAAAACATATATTCTGTAGTTAGTTTCATTGCGAACTTAGGGAACCTAAGATGAATAAGCAGCTCAACTATTTTAGAACTAAAAGTGAAACCTCAAATCTCCAAACATTCTGATAAAGCAATCATTTTGAATGTCATGGTCTTTTGCTTTCTATAAACTGCAACACGAAGTGATGGTGCTAAATTGCAAAAATATATATTCTGTAGTTAGTTTCATTGCGAACTTAGGGAACCTAAGATGAATAAGCAGCTCAACTATTTTAGAACTAAAAGTGAAACCTCAAATTTCCAAACATTTTGATAAAGCAATCGTTTTGAATGAAATGGTCTTTTGCTTTCAATAAAATAAAGGATGAACTATAAATCTACATCTAAAATCAGAAAAATAACAAAAGCAATGGTGTAAGATCTTGTTTAACAGTGAATCTTTTACTTTGCTATGAAACGGTCTTCCCAGATTGTAGCATGGTCAGATTTTGTCAATGCATTGTTGCTTGTGGGTGGCAAGAGTGGTTTCAGATAACTGTTCAACAGTTTTCTTCTTCCAGTAAAGAAACAGTGCTAGTAACAAATTATCACGATATATTAAACAAATTTATGGTGTACAAAGCAGGTGGTAGTAATAGTAGTTGTGCAATGAAAGTACACATTAAATTAGATTTTGAAATAACATTATGCCCTTATTCTGCAGCTGGTTATCTTTAAAATTCGAAGTTACAATTAAATTATTTGTCTATATATATATTTAAAATAAGAGTAAATTTTCAGTATAAGCTACCCCAAAAACTCATCATCAGCACATGTTGGTTTGCAGATTTATTGTCAAAATATGATTGTTTGAGCCCAGTCAGCGGCTAGCTGAACAATACCTATCGCACATTGAATGCTACTGTAAGTTGCATATGAAAATACCCTATAAAACACAACTCATACTTGCACAGGTAGAGAAAAGTAATATTCTACATTTTATGTATAAATATGTGCACCTCATGATTGTGCATTGGAACGTGGGCAGTATAGTGCAACTCAAAGTTGCATCTAACCCATGATAGTTAGGAATCATTTAGTTGATTACTAGCTAGGTTCAAACTATCATGTTTTCTAATAATAAAGTATGTAAATCATTTTGTTTTATTTGGAGCATATGCATAATGGAAAAAGGCTTAAGAATCGGAAACAGGCTTAAGAATCTGAAACAGGCTTAAGAATCGGAAACGAAAAGTAAAATGAAAACTTACTTTGATATAGAGATTAGTAATTGGACTACTTTTTTGTGCGGTAGTGGCATTGAAACTGAAAATTGTAAGAAAATAAGTTAATGATGATTATACAAATGTTAAGACTAATTGTTGCACTGATGAATTTTCCCACATCAACGAACTAATGTACTCGCCAATATTACATTACAACTACTCATTTTACATATACAATAATTAATACCACTTGTAACCTTGGGAATATAATAAAAGATGGCTAGTCTGCATGTATATATGTGTGTGTGTATATGCATATTCCTAACAACAAGAAGAATCATAATTGTGCAAAGGAAAGAAATCACCTTTCTTGTTTAAGGCAAACATAAGCAACATCATATTATTATGATTAAATTATTACACAAAGCTTCACTTGTTTTGAGCCATTCCTACACTATGATATTATGTTGATGTAGAAACTATGGATATAATAATTATAAACTATTTATCACTTTAACCATCCACTAGACTGATCTACTTGCCAAGTAATAACATACAAAGAACAGTAATTTTTTCCTCAAATCGCGTTGTCTTGAAAGCAACAACTTTGCAGTTTGATGGTCGATTGCTAAACTACTAACTCAATCGAAATCAATGCTGGACTTGACAAATAGCGGTGTAACATTGTTTGAAGACGTAAAAATTGAGAGTTTGGAAGAAGATTAATTCAGAAGGTTCAACATTAGGTTTAGAAGAATATTTTTTTTCGCTCATTGGTTAAGGACGATCAATGATATGAAGGAGATGATAGAGCGATAAAAATGAATTTGAAAAATAATAATTGACATTTGAGATAAGGAAACTAAAATTACCTTACAAGATTTTTGAAACGTGGAGTTATTATAGTGTATCTATCTCAAAATGTGGGAGAAAATTGTTGTTACTCTTTCTTTACTGTTGTTAGATTATAAATTGGATAAATAATTTTTTTCTTTGAGAACAAATTCCATGGATTTACGATCAATAAAAATACATTCAGGTTGAAGAATTCATAGTGATTAAGTGAAAATTTAATATTTAAAATTAAAGAAGAGAGAAGGGATAAAAAGTGGTTATCAAACGAAAGACAGAGTAATTAGTCTCTTTAAAGACTAAAGAATGACAAGAATTATGGAAAATTCATTTTATGCGACTTGGGTTGTGCAACGGGTAAACAAACATGTGACATTCTTATATTAGCAATATATTTATTCTTATCTTATTTTCATTATCTATCATGTATAAATTGAAGATGCAAAACAGAGAATATGAATTGTGTGAAAAATATATATTCGAAATGTTTAAATTGAGAATCATGTAGGAATAATTCCGTTGGCATCTTGAGTTTCATCTTGTACCAGCTCTAAAAGTTGTAGAATCTCGAAGACGAAAATATCCATGGCATTTTCAATTAGTCAAATCTATGTACGCCTTTGGAGATATCCAATCCAAATTGTAACACACATTCGAGTATGTTATAACCCAAACCCATTACTTTTAAAGCCAATTGACCGATAATTTTAACGATTGAGCCAAGTAGATCTTTATGTTTTTTTTTTAATGTTTTAAACATGATAAATCAAAACACTAATAATTCTAATAAAATTTGAAGTTAGTAGTAAGTTAGTTGATTTTCCAGTGAATTTTTTTTTATGCAAGATGAATGGTTTGTTGACTTTTGACAGCTAGGCGATGTGATAAAACATTTTAAACAACAATACAAAATTGTAATGAAAAAGAAAAAGGGCTAAATAGTAATCAGGGGTAAAAACGTTTAACAAGGGAATTTTTGAGCTAGTGGGGTGGTCAAAGAAATAAATGAGATATGAATATAACCATCCAATATGTAGCATATGCATAGCTATGTTCTTAGATAAGAATTGGTTAAATGTGGCCAGTTAACTTATATTCTTGAGTGCTTTGAATCAAGGCATGAGGCATCGATCAAAATACCAAATTTTGATGATTTCAAACTAGTATTGATAATAACCAAATATGAACGAGCATAAAACTTGCTTTCAGTTAGGGTTGATTTTTTTCCCCCTGAAATCGAATGAATATTGCCAAATCAAAGTGAATCTAAAACAAAAATTTTAAAATAGGGAATATAGCTTAAGAATGAGTCGATTGAGCAAATTAGCAAAAAAATTCTTTTTTTGTCTCTTTAGCAAATTAAGCTTGGTTCTTAACTTAAATATCGAGGTTCTAGCATAAACTTCGGTGATTTGCCCTTGCAGCTGACATGACTTTGGGAGGAAGAGAAGCAGTGGGAGATGATGCTAAGTGAATGTTGCAGCTGGAATGATGTTATGCTAGATTATATGATTTATTTCGGGTTTAGGCCGAGTTGGGTTGTTTGCTAGAACATTTTATTTATTCCAAGTTAAGTTATTTGATTTATTAAGTTTAATTTTGTTAATCAATGATTAGTTAATTTAATTATTGAGTTTGGTTTAATTAGGGCTTGGACATAATAAATTTAGAATGTTATGTCTGTATTTTATATCTACAATGTTTATTATTACAATTTCATTAACAAATCATTAAAAACCAAAACCAAAACCCAAAATTTTGGGATCGTCTGAAATGATCAAACGTTCGAAATCAAATTCAAGTTCTTGACCCTTTGAATGATAGGCTTAAGTTAAATGGAGTGGTGTTTATTTGATTAATTTAATTAGTTATTATTTGTTAAATTATGACTAATAACTGAATTTGATAATTGTTATTTAGTTTATTCAACATTAGCTTCAAATTTTAACCCTATAATTTGTTTACTAACTGATAATTAATACTTCAAGGTAATAATTTATTATTGATGAATGGTCTTTATGAATTTAACAAATCATAACTAAGTAATTAATATTCAATAATTTGTAATTAAATATTTAATCTTTATTAATAAAAAATACAAACTTTTGGTCCGAACGTAAACTTCCTGATAATTACAACTTCAAGGTAATAATTTATTGTTGATGAATAGTCTTTATAAATTTAACAAATCATAATCATAACTAAGTAATTACTATTCAATAATTTGGAATTAATATTTGAAATTTAATAATGAATCTTTATTAATTGGAAATACCAACTATTGGTCCGACCGCACTTCCCAAAATACCTCTATATATAACTTTTTAAATATTAAATTGTTATTTTCTATGATATTCCCTATAAATTAGAAGATAAAATCTTCTTGTAGTTGCTTTAGACACATTCAAACAAATGCCCTATAACATCCGTTAAGAATTGGATCTAATAATTACACTTTCTTTATAAATTCAAACTGCCTTTCACCATATTTTTTTAAATTACTTGCAAATAGGATCTAATAAACTTATATTTCAAAATCGTTCTTCACTAACTAAAAATACAAATTAAAATTAAAATTAATTAAAAAAGTTACTGCAATATAGAAATAAACATTTAAACCAACAACACGTATTATCAACGAAAAAACATAACTAAATATTCATGTAAATCATTTCTTCTTAAATAAGTTAAACATATGGCATGATCACGTGCGAAACACGTGCCGTAACACTTAAAAATTGGATTTACTAATTAAACATTTTTTACAAATTCAATTCGTACTTTCCCAAGTATACTTAAATATAGGATCTAACAAATAAACATTCTTTTCGACATCCTTCTTTATTAATTAATAAAAAAAATAAAAATAGAAATTAATAATGTAAAGTTGGATATTGCAACAAATTCGAACAAACTATACATAATTTCAATGTAAAAACAGAACTAAAAATCCTTGCAAATCAATTTTTTAATGTTAAACATATACAGTTTGTAAAAATACGATTCACACGCAAAGTATGTGCCGTGATCACGCGCGAAGTATGTGCCATAACAATCGTAATGTATAATAAGATTTGGATGATAGGTCCGTGTATAGTAAATCATAGTAGGAATAAAAATTTATACCCAAAGTTCATACCCACTTTTTCAATCATCACACCACTGTTCTTACACCATTATTAATACTTACCATCTTATTTGAATTTAAATATTCAATTCAAAATCAATACCTTTTTGCAGGAACGTTGGACCAACATTTTGCTAATTCTAAATTATTTTCAAATGATTTTTTTAGTAAATTAAAAATTGCAATGTAGTTTTAACCGGGTTTCATATGTAGTTAGAAACTACATTCATTCCATGTTGACAAAACTGCATAGGATTATGCAGTACGAAGCGCATCTAGACGATGCAATTTTATCTTATATCATCAGATGCAGTTTTGATTGCATTACCTAGATGCAGTTGAAGCCATATCTTTCAGATATAATATTAAATAAAATAGAATGGTGCACTTGAAAATGCATCATTCGACTGTAGTAAAACCATGTTTTTTAATATGCTTTGTTAATTGTGTCAGCAACATCTATCTTAAAGTATGTCTCTTACGTCCATCATAACGATTCGTTCGTAACCACATGATGATGATGCAATTTGGCTGCATCACTTAAATGCAGTTTTGCTACATCTGCGTTAGGATGAAGCAAATAAAATTTTCATTACATAGGTGTTAGTTTTAAATTACGTATGTATGATGTGCCACTCAGGCAATTTTATTTTAAATCAAGTCAAATAAAATTATATTTGCATTTATTTGATAAACTTTTTAAATTGGATTATAGTCATGTTTTTCTGTAATGTAAAACGTAATATTTCAAAAATGAAAATTTTATTTAACTAGTCAAAATTCGTTTAAAAGATTTGGATGTTTTTTTATTTAAAAACTTTAGATGCCTTAAAAAAAGGGGATACAATTTTCTTTAAAATTTGTAATCTTTTAGAAGTTGATTTTCAGATATAAAAAATGCATATCATTAGACAATTTATATTAATTGCGATGGTGAAATCAAATTTAAATGCGACTTCTCTAAAAAAAATGTCGAATTTGGAAGTAAGCACTACAATGGATTCTAGATAGCGAGTAAAATTAATGTGCCAATGGCCTACTTTATAATAATGGACTTGAAATATTCTTGTTTTGAATGGAACTATTGATTAATAATATATTATTTATCATGTATAATTTATATTTAGTACTTTATGCATAAACCATAACATCATATAGACAATTTCAACATTAAAATTCATATTTATGATATATGTTATATTAACAAATAGTCTTATGTCCGACTGAAGGAGTGTATCAGATGTTAAGCCTTGCATTCCATTTGAACTACTTTGAATTGTTTGGACATTTCAAACCAACTATTAACCATTGTGGATTCAAACCCTATGTTCAACACGCCTTTGCCCTACATTGAATGCAAGAATTCACAGTTTTTGTGAATGGTGGTTTCAGGTAATCTGAAAATGGTGACAAGTTGATCATAAAACAGTTTACTAACTTGTCAGCCTACACTTAACATTATATCCCTTTGTTAAACAACTCATCATTTTCCTTCAAATCCATTTACATTCATCGCACTCACGATCTAGATTGCTGCCACATGCGTATATCTTGGTGGAGACCATGTTTTGTTTTTCTTCTCTACTCATTCATTGAACTTATTGGACTTAGTATTGAACTTGTATTGACATTAAATCAGTGTAGTATGTTATATTATTATCTCTTTATAAACTATATTTTATATTGGTTTGCAACATTTATCGTTACTTCTTTAAAAAAAATACAAAAATCTGATATCAAGACCGAAATCTAAACCGAAATGTTTGAAGTTGACTGAAACAAGTAAAATTTCAAATGATCGAAGCTTGGTCAAAATTGATGGTCATAGAAATTCAACTTCAGTCTACACGAATAAAAAAACAACCGTATCATTGATTAAAACACATATTTTTAGGCTTTCCGTTTTGTGTGCATTTTTGATTTATTTACATTTTGGACAGCTTAAAGCTACAACGGTTGCACTTGGGGATTTTTGAGCAAAAACATGTCCGTTGATGATATTGTTTTGGACTGTTATGAATTTATGTTCAAAAGTAAATCTGAAATCTTGAATTTAAATTAGGGTTTTGACAAAGAAAAAGAGTCAATAAAGGAAAATAATTCATAAGTAGGGAGAAAATTAGAACAAGAAAATAACTAATAAGCATGCATTGTTTTATAAGAAAAAATAATAATATTTTAATTATAATTTTATGGTTTAACTTACGGTTCCTATTGATGTATTAATAGTTTATTAAAATATTAATTTTGGTCGTTTATGAGAATATTATATTTGGTAGGTTTACATCAATGACCGACACATGCTCTCAAGTTGATTATTTGTTGGCCTTAGAAGTTTATTTAAAAAATTAAAATACATACGTATTCGTAGAATTAGCATAAAGCTGTAAGGGATCCATTATGGTGTATTGGAATAAAATTGGAATCTCACAAAAAAACTAGCAATTTGATATATTTGAAAATACAATTAAAATTGGATTACTTTGTTTTAACTAGTTTTACATCCAATCATTAGCGGTCACGTAACTCAAAATAAAGGATTTTTTTTCAATGCTCCATGATCGAATCAGTCTAAAATGATGACCAAAACGATGGAAAAAACATGGAACATGGCCTTTATAAAAGAACTTACCATTAAACTTTTATTTTGCTTCACGCTCTTATAATCTTGATTTTTTTTTAATATTTCTCTAACATTGTTGTCAAAATCGTAAAATCTTACGATTTAAATTCCAATTATGATCAGATCTCAGTCATTTTGATCAGATTTACATTCCAATTCAGTTTTCATTCAAACTGCAAATGAGAGAAATCAATCGATCCGTATTTATATATTCAACATGTTTAGCTTGGAACAGAAAATTGTTGTAACCGTTGTGATTACTCCGATTCAAGACCACTCGAATCCGATATCTAAACCACAATGCGCTAGCGGAAGACTAGATCGTTGTTAGACTTGCAAAAACAACCAAAGCAATAACTCTAGTCACAAAACCAATATCAACCAATCACGAACAATTCAAATCTCAATCACAAGCAAGAAACTAATGACAAAGTAGCAAAAATAAATCACACAAGGATTTATAGTGGTTCCACTAACATCTTGTTAGTGTACATCTGCTTTGGAGAGAGTATTTTATTACCATGATGAAAGGAATACAAGAGATTGTTCCAATAATCACTATATTTCAATATATAAAAGAGCTTGAGGAGAATAGAATTGAAGAATTGGAATTAGGCTATAAACCTTAATTCTCCCTTGAGAATAAACCCTTGATCCCAAATCAAGTCTTCAAGCTCTCCCACTAACACCTCAGAAAATAGCTTATATAGGGATAGACCAATTACCCAAATTGCCCCTGTATCTTCACAAATCAACTTACAAGGTTTTCAGCTCGAAATAGCCCAATTCAATATTCAGACGTCTGTCGTGGGAAGTGACAGACGTCTGTCCCTCCCAGGAAATTATTTGGGCTCCAGCTCTCAGCTCAGACGTCTGTCGCATCCATGACAGACGTTTGTCCCCCTCTAAGACGTTTGTCGTGGGGATGACAGACGTCTGTGGAAACTTTCGGGAAAATCCCCCTGTAATGACAGACGTCTGTCGTCCCATACGACAGACGTCTGTCGCACTTTACATAGAACAACTTACTCATTTCAGCTCATATCTTCCTCGTGCGAACTCCGATTTGCGAACGATTTTCTCCTATGCGAAGCTATCTTCGACCACTTCAGTCTACCATATAGTATCGCATATTACAACACTCCACCTCGATACTATAACCATCTCAACTCCAAACTCCAATGCATCCAGGCATTTCCTTCTACCTTCGACCAAGCAAACTTGAATGTTTCCCCAATGAGCTCCGGCATGGCTACCGCCCATTGCATTGCACCAACGAGTTCAGGCAAAGCCCCCACCCGTCAATGTAGTGTTGAAAACATTCAAACCACAAACCGTCTCACCAAAAGACAATGTACTCGGGAGTGTAACGAGTACTTACCACGAAGATAGATTTCCAATCTCTCACCACTATTCCTTTCCATCAAACACAAAATCACTCTCTCCACCTCGTGCCACCTAGCAACTCAACAAGCGAATTAAGTTCGAGCAATGCTCGAACTTCCCATACGGCAATGCTTTCGTAAACATATCGGCTGTATTATCCTTTGTGTGCACTTTCCGAAGGTATACTAGCTTACCCTCATCCATGGCTGCAAGAAATGACTCCCTCACCTCAATATGCTTGGTCCGTGAGCTAAATGCCAAATTCTTCGCCAAATGGATAGCACTTTGGCTATCACATCGAACATCAACACTTTCGTGTTCGAAACCCAAGTCACACAACAATCGCTTCAAGTAGAGTGCCTCCTTGGCCGCTTCCACAGCGGCAATCAACTCCGCCTCCGTAGTGGATAAAGCAACTACGGTTTGCAATCGCGATCTCCAACTAATGGCCGTCCCGCCAAGTGTGAAGACATACCCGGAAGTTGATTTCCTCCGATCCCTATCATCGGCGTAGTCCGAGTCACAATAACCAACCAACTTGCAACTCCTGTCATCACTACCGCCAAAGACAAGTCCATGAGATGTTGTGCCTTTCATGTATCTCATAATAGCCTTCACGGCTTCCCAATGCGATTTCCCCGGATTAGCCATATACCGACTAACCACCCCGACGACATTTGAAATATCGGGCCTTGTACACATCATTGCGTACATCAAACTACCAACCACACTTGCATATGACACATTTGCCATATAAGCCTTGTATTTATCCCCGATAGGTGATCCCTTCTCCGAAAGCTTCATATGCAAAGGTAAAGGTGTATTTAACGCCTTTGCATCCTCCATGCTAAACCGGCAAAGCACTTTCTTAATGTATTCCTTTTGAGTCAATCTTAACTCAAAATGCTTTCGGTCCCTTCCTATTTCCATGCCCAAGATTTTTCTTACTTCTCCAAGATCCTTCATCTCGAATTCCGATTTCAAAAGCATCTTTAACATGTTGATTTCATTTCGATCCTTGGAAGCAATGAGTATATCGTCCACATACAAGAGTAAATACACCCAACAATCATTTACCAACCTCTTGAAATATACGCAAGCATCCTTGATGCTTCGATGGAAGCCACTTTCAAGCATGAAATGATCGAATCTCTTGTACCATTGTCTAGGCGATTGCTTTAACCCATATAGTGATTTCTTCAACTTGCACATCATATTAGACTTACCATCTACAACAAACCCTTCCGGTTGCTCCATGTAGATGTCTTTATCCAAGTCTCCATGCAAGAAGGCGGTTTTCACATCAAGTTGCTCCAACTCCAAGTCATGGATAACAACTATTGCTAGTAAAACTCGGGTAGATGTATGACGAACCACCGGTGCAAAAATTTCATCATACTCCTTTCCTTTCCTTTGTGAGAACCCCTTTGCCACTAACCTTGCTTTGTACCTTCCATCATCCTTCACCTTGTAAATCCATTTGCACCCTATAGCACGGTTTCCTTGAGGAAGTGGAACCAACTCTCAAGTTCGGTTCTTCATAAGCGATTGCATCTCTTCCTCCATGGCGCAAATCCACTTTGAGCTCTCTCTCGACTCCATGACGTCATCAAGGTCCATCGGCTCATCTTGGACTACATTGAGAGCATAGTCCAAATGATCACAAAAGCTAAGGTAGTTCCAATCACCATATCTTTCGGGAGGCCTTATTGCACGTCGACCAACCCGAGTAGCAATATTATCACCCAAACCCCTTTCGGCTCCACCTTGAGTCGAAACTTCTCTAGTATCATGTACATCACCAACATCATCACTAGAGGAACCATGTGGACTATGTGATGTTTCATCAACCGCTTCAACCCCACGAGCTTCTTCAACTCTACTACCACTTGGACGGAATGTGGGAACGACTTCCTTCTCCTTTGATTCACCATGAACCAAATCCGGAACATCCGATGAGCTCTCATTCACCTTGAATAAAGCCGACTCATCAAAAGTGACATGACGAGAATTAACAACCTTCTTCGTTTTCGGATTCCAAATCCGATAGGCTTTCACGCCATCCGTGAAACCAAGCAAGATTCCCTTGAATGCCCTAGCTCTAAGCTTGTCATTCCCCGGATCATGCACATAAACCGGGCTACCAAACACACGAAGATATCTCAAGTCGGCACTCTTCCCTTTCCGCACTTCCTCCGGAATTTTGTTACCAATGGCTGAGCACGGAATTCGATTCACAATATGCACCGCGGTTGACGAAATTTCAGCCCAAAATCCCTTAGATAAACCCGATGTCAATCTCAAGCATCGAGCTTTCTCAAGTAGAGTTCGGTTCATTCTCTCCGCTACTCCATTAGATTGCGGATCTCCCGGTGTAGTAAAATGTCTCTGGATCCCATGATGCTTACAATATTCCAAGAATTCACGCGAGACATATTCGCCGCCATTGTCGGTGCTTAACACCTTCAAAGTATTACCACTCTCATTCTCAATAAGAGCCTTCCACACTTTGAACTTAGCAAATGCCTCCGACTTGGCCCCCATTACATACACCCATACCTTGCGAGACAAATCATCAATGAAAGAGATATAATACCTTGCTCCTCCCAAAGAAGCAACCGGTGCCGGTCCCTAAACATCCGAATGAACATACTCAAGAACCTCCTTTGAGTCATGCTTGCCTTCATCGAATGATACCCTTGTTTGCTTCCCCATGACACATTCCTCGCAAAACTCTAGTTTGTTGAAACTCTCACCCTCGATCATCTCCCGCTTCCGAAGAATATCCAAACTCCTTTCCGAGACATGACCCGATCTCAAATGCCACAACCGTGTTGCATCCAAGTCACTAGAACTATCAACACCCACACAAGTCTCACCTCCTACGGTCACACCTTGAAGCAAATATATACCATGAGTCCTAGCACCTTTCATAACCACAAGTGTCCCTTTCGAAACCTCAAGCAATCCTTCTCGATAGTGATCTTGCATCCTAGAGAATCCAATTGCCCCAATGATATAAGCGACTTCCTAAGTCCCGGAACATAGCTAACATTGGTGAGCGTGCGAACAACTCCATCAAACATCCTTATTTGCACGGAGCCACTACCCATCGACTTGCAAATAGCACAATTTCCCATAGCAATTGCATTTCCCTCTTTGACCTCAAAGGATGAAAAACAATTTATATTTGGCGTCATATGATACGACGCACCCGAATCGAGAACCCATTCGTTACCCGAAACACTCGTTGCTACCGCCGCCAACACATTCTCATCTACTTCACCATCCTCACTCTCCACCGCCACGGATGAAGACGCTACTTCCTTCTTATCTTTGTCCGGACATTCATTATTCCAATGTCCCGGTTTCTTGCAAATAAAGCACTTGCCATTTCTCTCTTTCGATTTACCTCTTCCACCGGGTTTTCTTGATTTAGAACGCCCCCGGTTTCATTTCTTCACATTCTTTTCTTTCTCCACAAACAATCTGTGACTACTACTAGCTCCACTACTACCCTCACTCATCTCCTTCATTTGATCTCTCAACTCCTCACTAAGAAGACCCATCTTGACATCATCTAGAGTCAAGGTATCGCGGCCATAGATCAAACTATTTGAGAAACCCGTATAGCGGTCCGGCAACGAACATAATAATATCATCGCTTTTTGCTCTTCCTCAATCTTTAAATCAACGACCTTCATCTTCATGAGCAAGTCATCAAAGGCATTCAAATGTGCCTTAAGCGTATTACCCTCTTTCATCTTGAAGGTGAAAAACGTACGCAACAAGATCAAACGATTAGTGAGCGACTTCTTCATATAAAGTTCTTCCAACTTGTCCCAAATACCTTTAGCGGTAGTCTCACCACTAATTTCGGAGATCACATTCTCCCCCATAGCATAGTTATCAATGGCGCGCCATAGCGCACGGCGCGGCGTGGCTTCTGCGCCATTTTGGCTTATGGCGCGGCGAATATGAGAAGGCGCACGAAATGGCGCAAAAGGCACGCGGCGCAAAAAAGGCGCACGACGCAAAATGGCGCGCCTTTTGTTTATTTTTTTGTTTTTTTGCTTGTTTTTGTTTATTTTTTCGTTTTTTGCAGTTCACACATGATTATTGTTGACCATATTATTGTGTTTGCTAACATTTTGTATTTGGTTTTATTTATTTTGTAGGTTCTGATGGATGGCTTTTCTACAGGTCTTTTTCCTTGAAGAGAAACAAACATATCGATATTGAAAATATATTTTATTTTATGTAATACTCTTATATCAAATTGTAATATTGCTTGTACAAAAAACATGTATTTCAATTGATTGTGTATTTTATTTCAAACAGTCTGTAAATGCATCAAATAGATTACAAAGCGGTTATTCTTTCTCACCAATTGTCCTTTGTGTTGTTAAATATAACCACATCATAACAATAAAAAGACTCGATATAATCTAATTTTCTTCCACCATGCATACAGAAAGAAAGAAAAAAAAACCTTATAAATTAGAAGATTCCTTGATATTCAAAATCTTCTCATGTTTCAATTATTGTGGACCTTCCAATGTGAAACTTAATAAAATTCCCAAAGCTTATTTTTTGCGAAATACATCCTACTGATTTTTTTAATCATATATACCAGTTATGAGTTAAAACTTTAAAGAGAACTTAATGATAATAATTGATAATCACAATTTTTTTCTTTTGGCAATACGCATCCTTTCCTTGCTTCATGCAAGTTTACTAATATAATCGTTTGTTACTGGCTGCAAATATTAAAGTGGATGTTAAGCAAAGGTCATGGAACCACATTAGGAAGGTATGAACTATTGATATCTATATATTACCAAAAGGTAATTTTTATTCTAATACACAATTTCAATAAGTTAATCCACCATTTTACTTTAATAAGTTAATCCACAACTATTTTGTAAGTTAACCCACGAGTGGATTAACTTAAAGATTTCATGTTCTTGTTTAGAAAAAAGGAAAACCAGTCATCCCTATAGAATTGTTGCATAGCCACATGGAATATTTTCTTTTATTTTTTCATCTAGTTCAATATGTAAACATCAAATTTGAGTTTTCATGCAATATTGCATATAGATTTTAGTTTTTTTGGGACTTTGGAGGATAAAACTTTTTTCTGTTCTTCTTAAAGTTTTGTTTTTCCATTACGGTTATTTATACAGAACATCGTTGTATCATTTTGTACAGTATCTTTAATGCAATACAAGCACTCTCTTTACATATTACATCGCTCTTTCTATCTCTCTCTCACAATCGCATTTTTTAATCACTCAAGCATTACAAACAACACTTTCAAGATTGTTAATAGTTTAGTTCTTCATTGAATTTTTTGGGGACAAAACTGGTACATATTTTCGTTTAGCAATAATATGTATATTTATTCATATGTATTTTATAGTCTTATTAAGCAACTGTTATTCTTATATAAATGTTATTTTAAGCTCACACTCATATTTTAAGTGCTGGTTAGAAGATTTAGTGCATCAAATGAGTATTTCAATTGAAGAATATAGAATGCAAATATAAAACCATGACCAATACATTCATGGTTAAGTAGTTATAATAATTAGGTAGAATTTCTTGCCAAAATTTGGGCTATTAACAGTTCTTAATATATTTATAAAACTACAATCTTCTATGTGCACGTTAAAAGTTTGGGATTATTTGCACCAAATTATACAGGAAACAAAACTCAAATGAACACAAATAATATAAAATTGCAATTCACAGCAAGTAAGGTTACAAGTTGGCATTCATTTGACTTTGGATCATGAAAAGTAGTGTTAAAATATTTAAAAAAAAATCCAAGTACTTGTTTCAGCCAACCAACGGCTTTCTTTTTTCATTTAGTAATTAAAAATGCAAAGGACATTTCGTTCTTCTAGATACAGCTGTCATCTTACTCCATCTTCTTTTATTTTTACTAATTAAAAACAAAATCTCATTTCACAGCAAGAGCTTCTTCCCCAAGCCAGCTCAAACGGCTTTCCATCTTCTTCGATCTCATAAGCTACGGTAATATTTTCACATCTAAATATACTTGTGTTCCTATCAATAAGTGTTTTTTAATTCAACTAAGCCATGAATGCTAATGAGGTTCACTCAAAGATGGATCCATCATGGCAATATTGTCGACAAGACAGTGTAAAAAAGATGTTGTCACATGCAATTTATGTAATGGAGTCAAAAATGGAGGCATCACTAGAATGAAACAACATTTTGTTGGGGGTTTCAGAAATACAAAAGCCTGTAAGAATGTACCTGAGCATGTCAAAGAGGAAATTAGACAATATATGGCTCAAAAGAAACTGGAGAAAGAAAAAATAAACATTTCTGAATCAGTTTGTGATTTTAATATGGAGGAAGATGTTGAAACTGAATTTGATGAATCCGATCAATATGGAAATGCATCAAAAAGTTCACAGAACATTGCTAGTAGTGGTGGAAGCAACAAGCCACCACAAGCAAATTCCAAAAGACCAAGGCAGAAAGGACCCATGGATGTATTTTTCACTCCGGATCCGAATCAAGTGGTGCAAAGTAGAAAAGGAAAACAACAACAAATAGCTAATGCAATGAAAACTGAAGCTTGTAAAAAAGAAATGAGAGATCGCACTATTACACACATTGCAAGATGGATGTATGATGCTGGAATTTCCTTTAATGCTGTGAATTATGATAGTTTTAAAGTTATGATAGAATCAATTGGTCAATATGGGCCGGGTTTGAAATCACCAAGTTTTCATGAGGTGAGAGTTCCTTTACTTAAAAAGGAAGTCGAGCTTACAAAGAAATTGATGAAAGATCATGAACAAGACTGGGTGAAACGTGGATGCTCGATTATGGCGGATGGATGGACCGACAAGAGACAAAGAACTCTAATAAACTTTTTAGTGACTTCACCAAAAGGGTCTGTGTTTATAGAATCTGTTGATGCTTCATCTTATTCAAAAACAGCAAATGAAATGTTTAAACTGCTTGAAAAAGTGGTATTACGTGTTGGAGAGAAAAATGTTGTTCAAGTTGTCACAGACAGTGCATCAGCTAATGTTTTAGCAGGTAAATCTTGTATTTATTTAAATTTCTTAGTTATATACAAACATATCTATTATCAGCCACAATGCTACATATATTGTTGTATACAAACATATCAATTAGCAGGTAAATCATATATAGATCATATGTAGTTATATACAAACAATGATATAAATTTGTTAGTACAATACAAATATTTCTACTAGCAGCTACAAATACAAGCTCATATTTATCCATAACATTTTGTTCACATAAACCAGAACCTTTTCTTTAACCTTAGCTTGCTGCATGTGTACACTGTTGTATGTACACTTTGTAACAAAAATAGGTGACTTTGTGACATAACTTTTTCTTTAATTTTAGTTTGCTGCATGCATATACTGTAGACTTCAACTTGCTTGATAGCCAAAATCTCTTGTCTAATTAACCACTCCTGCAATTCACAGTATAGGTTATAAGTTTCATATATATATTTGGTGATAAGGTAGCTACATAAAACAAGTCATAACATTTCTTTTTTCTTTTTTCAGGAAGTTTCCTTGAAGCCAGATTTAAGAATTTGTATTGGACCCCATGCGCTGCTCATTGTTTGGATTTAATTTTAGAAGATATTGGAAAAGTGAAGGAAGTGAAGAAAACAGTAGAAAGGGCAGTGACAGTAAACGGCTTCATATACACTCGTCCGGGTGTTTTAAACATGATGAGGCATTTCACAAAACAAAAAGAACTACTTAGGCCAGCAAAAACGCGTTTTGCAACCGCATTCATTACATTGTCAAGCATATATAAACAAAAAAGCAATTTGCGTAAAATGTTTTTATCCGAAGAGTGGGCGAATAGCAAATGGGCAAAAAAGCAACAAGGGAAACGAGTTAAAAGTATAGTTATGATGCCAGGCTTTTGGAATTCTATACTTTTTTGCCTTAAAGTATCCAGCCCTCTTGTACGTGTTCTTCGATTAGTCGATGGTGAAAGAAAGCCTGCAATGGGATATATATATGAAGCTATGGATAGGGCAAAAGAAAACATCGCAAGTTCATTTAAAAATAAGATTGAGAAATATGAACATATCTTTGACATTATTGATAGAAGGTGGGATGTTCAGCTTCATCGTCCCCTTCATGCAGCTGGTTATTTTTTGAATCCGAAGTTCTTTTATTCAAATAATGAAATCAGCATTGATGATGAGATAAATAAAGGGTTGCTAGGTTGCATTCAAAGATTGGTGGCAAGCGTTGACATTCAAGATAAAATAACAGATGAGTTGGTAAAGTATAGAGAAGCCCAAGGTACTTTTGGATCCCCAATGGCAATTAGACAAAGAAAAACTAGAGCTCCTGGTATTTTTATAATTTACATTTTTATTAATTTATATTTTTATCTTAAATGATTACATAAAAAAATTAATTTCACAAGCATAACATTAATATTTAATAACAGCTGAGTGGTGGATGACATTTGGGACATCGACTCCAAATCTTCAAAATTTTGCCATTAGAGTTTTAAGTCTTACGTGCAGTGCTTCTGGTTGTGAGAGGAATTGGAGTGTTTTTGAACATGTAAGTTACATAAATAGCTAGATAAATTTATACGATTAGTTAACTATTACTTACTAGTTTTTTTTCCCAGCTTCATAACAAAAAGAGGAATAGGCTAGCTCAAGCTAAACTTAATGATTTAGTGTTTGTTAAATACAACCGAGCATTAAAAAGAAGGTATAACATCCGTGACACCGTTGATCCGGTATCCTTGAAGGATATTGATGACTGTAATGAATGGTTGACGGGAAATATGGATGATGCATCAGATGCTGAAAATGAACTTGTATTTGATGATGGTGATGACTTGACATGGGGTGTTGCTGCTAGAGCAGCAGGAGTGGAGGAAGCTAGATATCCATGCAGAAGAACTTCCACATCGAGAGATTTTTTGGCATCTACTTCAGCTCCTTTACGTCTTCACAAAGAAGAATCAAATCTAAATGAGACAGACGAGGAAGATGCTGAAGCTTATGAATCCGATGATGCAGATGTTGATTTGGAAAATATAATCGTTGAATCGGATTCAGATTTCTAGTTTATTAGTAATATGTATTATTATTTTGGATTTTGAAAACTATTATGCTTGAAATTCTATGCTAATGATCTCAAATATGATGATGTTTCTTTTTACAAAATAGTAAAAACTTTGATTGCATATGTTTTAGCAAAAAATAATGGATTTTTAAATTTTTTATTATATGTTAAATTAAAAAACAAAAGTGCGCCGTAAATCAGAAAGGCGCGCGCCATTTGCCGCGCCGCGCGCTAAGGCTCCGGACTGATGTTTCGCCTTTTTGCGTCGTGCGCCATTAATAACTATGCCCCATAGCAAGTTGAAGAGTAGTGTAAGCCCATTCCTCCATCTCCTCTCTCTCAACATCCAAGATATCACTTGGCAATAAGTGAGTATCAAATACTACTCGGTGCATCCGATTCCGCCTAAGAACCGCTTTTATTTTCCATTGCCACTTCTCAAAGTCATTGTCACCATTCCACTTGTCAATAACCAATTGAGAACCTGACGCCGCATACGAACCCCGTACATATGGCGCCACACTATTCGGACTTCCGGTTGAAGGACTTACCGAGCTACTATCCGTCTCCGGCATTTTCACAAACACCTAACAAGCACCAAAACAGCTCTGATACCAACTGTTGTAACCATTGTGATTAATCCGATTCAAGACCACTCGAATCAGATATCTAAACCACAATACGCTAGCGGAAGACTAGATCGTTGTTAGACTTGCAAAAACAACCAAAGCAATAACTCTAGTCACAAAACCAATATCAACCAATCACGAACAATCCAAATCTCAATCACAAGCAAGAAACTAATGACAAAGTAGCAAAAATAAATCACACAAGGATTTATAGTGGTTCCACTAACATCTTGTTAGTGTACATCCACTTTGGAGAGAGTATTTTATTACCACAATGAAAGGAATACAAGAGATTGATCCAATAATCACTATATTTCAATATAGAAAAGAATTTGAGGAGAATAGAATTGAAGAATTGGAATTAGGCTATAAACCCTAATTCTCCTTTGAGAATAAACCCTTGATCCCAAATCAAGTCTTCAAGCTCTCCCACTAACACCTCAGAAAATAGCTTATATAGGGATAGACCAATTACCCAAATTGCCCCGTATCTTCACAAATCAACTTACAAGGTTTTCAGCTCGAAATAGCCCAATTCAATATTCAGACGTCTGTCGTGGGAGGTGACAGACGTCTGTCCCTCCAAGGGAATTATTTGGGCTCCAGCTCTCAGCTCAGACGTCTGTCGCATCCATGACAGACGTCTGTCCCCCTCTCAGACGTCTGTCGTGGGGATGACAGACGTCTGTGGAAACTTTCGAGAAAATCCCCCTGTAGTGACAGACGTCTGTCGTCCCATACGACAGACGTCTATCGCACTGTACATAGAACGGCTTACTCATTTCAGCTCATATCTTCCTCATGCGAACTCCGATTTGCGAACGATTTTCTCCTATGCGAAGCTGTCTTCGATCACTTCAATTCCAGTGTTCTATAAGCAGAATAAAAATGCAACAAGAGAGTTAATTTAAACATCATAATCAATTTCAAGGTGTGAACAAGCCTTAATTAAATCATTTTGATCTATGATTTATGATCCGAGTCCAATTTCGAATTAATATTTCAATTTTACAGTTATGATTTGAACCCTGTTTTGATAATATTGCTTCTACATTTAAAAATAATATCGTAGGCATAAAATTGAATCTGGGGTCCTTTTGATAGTTTAGATTTGGAGATTGTTGAAGGGATAAAGTTTTGAATTGGAGACATTTTTTCCTTTTTCCAAAGATGTTTTGGGGAAAAAAGATCCGATGAAGTGAATGAACGAAGAAATGTATCTTCCCTTATTAAAAAAATGAGCCAATGATTTTATCCTTTAAAAAAATGGTAATATGGTTATTATGATAGATCCTTTTTCTTCTTAGAAATTGATAATTATCGATGTCAACAATTTTGAACTTTCTTTAAAATTAGATACTTAAAAATTTAAGGTGGCATTTAATTTATTTTATGTTTTGAGTTTTTAACATTAATTACAAAAAATGATGATTGGAGGGACAGCGCAGAGGATGAAAGGAAGATGGAGACGATGACGAGGTTGAAAGAACGACGGAAGTATGAATTGTCTTTCGTTCTTCCTTTATTTCCCAAAATACAAAAGTAAGAAAAAGTTGTTTTCCATTTCGTGTGTTAACTTCGTTTTGTAACACGACCGTTTTTCACGATGTACATGCGTTTGCATTTTTGTATGTGCGAAAATCCAGAAGTAAAAAATGATAAATTGAATGCACCCTAAAATATAAACATAATTTTTTTAGTATTATACAAGGTTCGAGAACTCGGTTTCGGTTTCGGCCGTTTGAAAATTTGTTAGTTTCGATGGATTTCGTAAATTTCGGTTGTTTCAGTTTTATTTCGGTTTCGGTTCAGATTTCGCTTTTTAGTATTTTGATAATGCAACTTATACCTTTTGGATTCTTTTAATATGAACATTAATGCATGCTTTGGTTACCAAAATCATGCATGTTTATTTGTCAAGTGTGAAAGGGAGAAAGTGACATTTTGGTTAGGATTTTTTTTCGATTTGGCCACCTTTCAGAAACTTATAACACATTTAGCCTAGTTTGAAAACTTATTACGGCCGTAGCCTGGTTTATGTCACATCAGCCAGAAACGGTTATTTATCGAAGCGTTATTTCAAATAACGCGTATAGCGTTATTTAGGAAAACGCAAGTGTGCTTTTATATTTAAAACCTGTTCTGCCTTCTTGAAAACAAAAGCGTTATCTTTAATAACGCTTTACGCGTTTTTCTAAATAACGCTGAAGCAATTGATATCAAACTATATGTTTTGTCACCAACGAAATCCATGTGCGTTATTCTGAATAACGCAAGCGCGTTATCCTAAATAACGCTAGGTAATTGTTTGTTGTCTGCGTTATTTTAAATAACGCTCCACGCGTTATTTAAAATAACGCACCATCGGGCTATACAGTCAGCCGAGGCTTTCTTCTTCCTCACTTTTCTTTAGCCTCCACTTTATCAAAAACGAAAACCCATAGAGCAAACCCTATTTCATCACCACAACATCAAATTTTAGGCTTTTTTGATCTAAATTCATCCCCATGGCAAGCCATCAACCCAAGAAGGTAAAAAATTCCTAATTTTGCTGATTTTTTCAAAAATTTAGGTTTTGTCTACGATTGAGAAAACTTGTGAATAAGCTTGTATGTGCTTTAATGGGTTCAATGTAGTTGAAATTATATATGTTTCAACATTGATTGTGGTTTTTTTGCTACATTTGTGTAGAGATTGTTGAGATGGAACCCGGCCCCGTAGATGCTAGTGTCCTATACTTGCAAGACAGACATCGGTCGAACGATAATGCTTTGATGGCGGTATGTCTATACGGTGATTGAATGTTGGCCAAATCGTGTTACTTGAATTTTTTTTGTATGTATGTCTTACGTTGTATGTTAATTTTTATTTACAGGGAAAAGACCCTGTTCGGATTATAGACCACACGGTTTCTGTTGGCACGGTGACCTCCAGTCATCCAGGCGTATTGGCCTTGCTTGAGCGTGTTGGATTCGGACTAGTACACCGATTGGAATACGTTTAACTCGACCGTTATCTCATCACAGCTTTAGTCGATAGATGGAGACCGGAGACATCGACATTCCATTTTAGAGTTGGAGAGATGACCATCACTTTGGGTGATGTGGCGGTCTTGCTGGGCGTGCCGATTGATGGAGCTCCTTTGAGGAATCCAGAGGGCGGAGATTACATGGAGATGTGCCAGCGGCTTTTAGGTATAACGCCTCCCGCGGACCAGTGGATGAGGAATGAGCAAATAATTACTGTTTGGTACAAATCGCAGTTCGTACATGACATTCCACAGAATGCCACGTAGGAGCAGATAGAACAACGTGCTAGAGCTATCATACTCTGGATCATTACACATCGCTTGATCTGCGATCACTCTAAGACTCGGGTGTGGCTTAGATGGTTGCATTTTATTGAGGATTTTGATACTTGTCGTCAATATGCTTGGGGCAGTGCGACATTAGCATACACATATACAGAACTTACCAGGACCGTTTTGAATGAGAGTCCTTATATGGGAGGTTGTCCTTCTTTGATACAGGTACTCTATTTTCGTATGCTTATTTGCTTCTTATTTGTTTATTTCTGCATGTCTGTGTTTCTTTATCAACTTTCTTTGTAGCTATGGTCGTGGACGTATCTTCCCCTTGGAAGACTTGAATTAAAACACCCCAATATTGATTTTTCTTTGCCTTACGGGGCTAGGTATGTTTATTCCATCAATTACTTATCTTATATGCGTTAACTTATTTCCTCTATCTCTTATCAAGTCACAATTACAGGTGGGTTGGAAAGAAGAGCACTGCGTCGATTCCGAGGCGTAATTTAGCTTTCTACCGCAATGAGCTTGACGTGCTTAGTCCGGATGTTGTTACATGGACCCCATATGCCCAGGAGCTTGGACAGCTTCCGGCCTTATGTACCGTGTCTTCCCATTTGTGGACCGCCCGTGTGCCCATCATATGTTTGAACGATGTAGCATATCACCTTCCTGACGGGGTGATGCGTCAGTTTGGATTAAGGCAACATCTTCCAGAACCAGCCCCACCTTACAGGATTAACTTACAAGTACCCGGGGAGTACCAGACGGCCATTGAGACATGGAACCATAGACACTTGCACACGCAGCAGCAACGGGAGTTCATATTGTCGGACGAAGAGTACTACACATGGTATTGGCAGATTACCCGACGGTATATTATTCGCAGCGTACAACCTCTTGGTCATGTGGTGGAACCGTACACGCCTAGAGCTCCTCTGGAGAGGAATGTGGTATGAAAACTTTGCGATTAAGTTTAAATTATGTACAATTTTTTTCAACTATGAATCTTAAGCACGTTAACTAAAAATTTACAGGCAGACGGTGTTTATCGGGCTATAGAAATGGTCGATGAGCTATCTCATGAGGTGCCCGAACGAAGCAAGGGAAAATGCTTTAACATCAAACATATTTTGCAATCAATTTTGGGAAAGAACAAGCTCGCAAGACCGGCACCGCCTCCTCCTCCTCCGCCACCTCAAGCTTTAGCACATGTCGGAGCTTCGGAGGTACATGAAGTCCGCAACATTCCTCCGCCTGAAACTACCAGGGTTTATACGTCACGGAGGAAAAAGGTGGCGTCAAAGGGAAGGGGTAAGGGTAAAGAAGCAGAGTCGTCTCAACCATCTCAGGTCATGCATGGTCCGTCACAGCCCCAGGAAGGTTCCTCATCGTCTTCGCATGAAGATGTACCACCGAAACCGAAGAAGAAACATAGAGAAACGCCTTACCAGCAGCGAATTCTTAAGTAGATCGTCCGTAGGGTGGTGGTGTTGTTTGTAGGTTGACTTTTGTTTTTAGGTACTTGTATTTTTTATTCGGATGTTGAAAATGTGTAATGTTTTGCGGGTTGTGGTTAACTCGAATTTGAAGTTGTAACGTATGTTTACTAAGTTTTATGTGACTTCATTTTGGTAGTTTATGGTTGCCGTATTAGGCTCCACTGTTTGATTTTGGTAGTTTATGGGTACTGATTGTAATGTGATGGGTTCATGCACGATTATGCAGGGAATATAACCTGCAAACAAACTGGAGCGTTATTTGGAATAACGCTTATTGCGTTATTCCAAATAACGCAATAAGCGTCTTCCTGAATGACGCTCCAGGTTGTTGTCTTTAAACGCCCAACCTGGAGCGTTTTTTAGAATAGCGCTATAGCGTTATTCTAAATAACGTTGCAGTTGGTACTCTGGTATTAAAAGACGTGTCGTCTTCCCTAACCCACCCATTCATTTTTTACTTTCCCAAATCAAACCCAAAAAACCTCAGAATTCCTTAGCCCTATTTTGCTCAAAATCGAAGGTAATCCCATGAATCCACATTCATCTTTTCTTTTAGTATCTTGTGTTGCAAAATTAATTCATATTGTTCATTTTATTCATGCAAGAATACTTTAGATGGATCAAGGTGAACTTGCGGTGGAAATACCATAGGTCCTGAAGGTTGTGGCCAATAGCGCTTGTCACGAACTGGATGAAACTCCGGAGTATAAGCCGCGTGATAACTTTGAACTGTGTACCAGTTGGAGGCGAAGTCATGATGAGCTCTTTTGGCTCCATTTGCCACGGCTGAACATGCAGCCATAACATGCGCACACGGAAGGTGTTGTAGCATTGGTATGTTACATGTACACGAACATGTGTTACCATCTATCTGTACTGTAAATTCATCACCGTAGTAGTGTATTACAACCCATTCATATTCTCCGAAGCGAACTATTCTGCAACGTCTTGCTTCTTCCGCTCTTTCAGCTATTTTTGCCTCCCATTTTGGGGTTAATTTGCATACCGGACCCATAACATTTTGTCGTCTGTTACAGAAATAATCCATCGATCTATAGAAGGTACGCGCGACCAATGACTTAACTGGAAGCGATCGTGCACCTCTTAGCACACCGTTGAAGCTTTCAGAGGCATTTGTCGTCATTACATGAAACCTTCCGCCGTCGTCTTTAAACAAAGCCCAATTTTCCTCTTTTCCGCCCAAACTTCTCTTAATCCAGTTATGAGCTCTAGCGTTGGTCGTCTTAATTTCCTCGCGAAGCTTACGATACTCCACCTCTTCTGATGCACATGCCGTTGCATAAAATAAACCAGTCAAACGTTGATCTCTAAAGCCGGCTTTTTGAAAATTTGCTTTTAGATGCCTGGCACAAAATCTATGCTTGTGTGGCTCTACCCATCTTTCCTGCAATGCGATAGGAATTCCTTTCATTCTATCAGATATGAAAGTAATACGGCGATTGTTTACACTATGTATAAACCGTCTCATGCAGGAAAAAAACCAAGCCCAAGAGTCAGATGATTCGGCCTCAACAATGGCATACGCCAATGGATAGAGTTGATCATTTGCATCCGTTGCAGTGGCTACGAGTAGTGTACCTTTATATTTCCCATACAAATGAGTTCCATCGATACATAGCAATGGGCGACAATGTAAAAATCCTTCAATGGAAGGGCCAAATGCCCAAAATGCACGTTCAAATACACCATGTTCATCTGTTACTATATGGCTTACACTACCGGGATTTGATCTTCTAATCTCATCAAAATATGGCCGTAACAATGAATATGACTCCGCCCAATCCCCGTAAACCATAACAATTGCCTTGCTCAAAGATCTCCAAGCTTTCATATAACCAATTTTAATAAAAAATTGTTCTTCAACCAACACTTGAACTGTTCTAGCTGTTATGTTTAAATCAGACTTCACAAATGGCATGATCTTTGAAACAAGAAATGTTGATGTCGCTTGCCGATTGCTTGAATTGACCGTTGGATTAACGCAAGTATGCCCCCCTCCATAGTTCTTAACAACCCACAATCCAGCCTGCGATTTTTTGGAATCAATTGCATGAATTCTCCACTGACAATTATCGTCGACGTTGCAAATGGCAGTATACATTTCTTTGTTGGACCTAATGGGCTTAAAAGAAACAGCATGTAAAATGGACCACTCACTTAGTTGTTGCAGAAATTTAGCTTTGCTCTCAAATACAAGACCAGGTTTAAAGCCACTTTGAACGCAGGAGGACGAAAATAATTCTCCCCTACTTTGCAAGTCAGCGACAACGGATCTGGCTAACATTTAGGCGGTACACATGTCCTCATCAAGGGGAATCTCCATTGCCGGTTCGTCATTACTCTCATCTTCTTCATCATCCACATAATCCATCTCTTCAGCTCCGAAGTCAAAGTTCAACGAATCATTATTTACTTGCATGTTGTCATACCATGCGTGATTGTTATCGGGAATCGAAGCAACGGTCATGCTATCCAAAGCAGGTCCAGGGTTCGTTTGTAGGTCCGCATTTCCATCTACTTGACTAGCATCATCGCATGCATTCTCTTCGAAGGGCGATTGCTCTTCCATGAAATCCTGCGGACAGCTGCATCATGAAAAAATTACACCTTGATCAACCAATTATGCATTACTCAAATAACAATTCAATTCAAAGATCACTTACTTCTGACTCATATGATATAACTCAGATGGCATTGGCTGCAATGGTTCTGCTACTTGTGAAGGCGGTCCAACATTATTTTGTGTCTGCTGGTAGTAAGGATCATAACTGTACAGCAAATGACGGTCATTAACAACAATTGGGAGAACCAAAATATAACATGTTTAGAAAACACTATAAGTTGGGCTTACCTCTGCATCGCGCATCCAATACTTTCCTGCGTGGGATATGGAAAGCTAAAATGCGGATTCTGTGAATAATTCATATGCGGAGGGTACGCATAGAACATTTGATGTTGTCCGTACTCCGAAACGTTACAAGGAGGAATAATATTAGGTGATGGCATTACAGGAGTTGGACGGATCGGTGCCGCTCGAACGGGTCTTGAAGCAGTAGGTGCTTCTACCACTAACTTTGTCGTTTTCATAACAAATAACTCTATAGTCTTACAAGCGGCAGAAAACATTAACTCCACATCACCATCGTCAACAATTTTAATTGCCTTAGACCCAGAATCAGTCGGCCAGTTGCAAAATAACTCAATATCAAATTGCTCTTTATTAATCATTGTTGACTTGAATATCGAGGCTTCTAATTGCTTCAAGTTACAACCTTTGAGAACTTTTACAGCTTTGAAAGATCCACCATCGTACTTACCACACTTTCTATCATCAATAACCAACTCACCATCGTAATAGCATAAAATAGCAATAAACTTAGGAGCCATTCTAATTTACAACAACAAAAAGGAATGTATTACCAAAAGTTAAAGATTCAAAAAAACACAGATTTAGGGTTTTGAAATTCTAACCTTGTAATTAATCAAACGACGGAGAATAGCGTCTAGTTGACACAAATCTGGAATTGTTGATGGATCGGCGCTAGAATTAACGAAGGATTTAATTCTTGAAGTTGATTTAGGGAATTGGTTTTTTTTTTCAAAATACAGAAAGTGATAAAGTGAGGAGGAAGAAAGCAGAAGCTCTCAGTATATCACGACAGTGCGTCTTTTAAAATAACGCACAAAGCGTTACATACAAAATAGAAGTTCTAGACCTCTCTTTAATGGCGTCTTTTTCACCAGTTAATTCATCAATGAATCCAGCGAATCCATCCTTGTTGATGAATTCCTCTCATCAGCAGTTGGATGGAGGTCCACCATCCCAACATGCAAATCGAGATACTGTACCACGGCAGAAAAATCATCCAGATAAGCAAATCAGCAGTTTTGATAAACAAGAAAATAACCCTAGCATGAGCTATTCGTCAGAGTTTCCAGCGTTGAATTCTAACATGCAGATTCATAGAGAGAACAAAGGGAATTGGTACTCCAAAGCGTGGACTGAAGTCATCAAAAGCAATAATTGTCATAACCAATTTATTCCACTGAAATTTTATGAGCCAACCACTGTCAATAACATCAGGTATGCTAATATTGACGAAAGACTAATTCAAGAAGGCCAGAAAAAAGGGTAGTATGCAGTTGCTTTCTATGTTTATGGCAATAAACCGTACTATAAATTCCTGAAAGAATATATAGACAGAACTTGGCAATTAAAAGGGGATTATCAATTATTTACACGAGAGAATGGGTTTTACATAATTAACTTAAGTTCTCAAGAAGATTGTGAAGGGCTTTTAGCAAGAGGTCCATATTTCTACAATAAGAGACTGATATTCATGAAGAGATGGCACCCTGGTTTGAAGCTTTCTCGAGAATTTCTCCATACAATTCCGGTCTGGGTGCAGCTTCCAAATCTGGATCTTGAATTATGGTCTGAAGAAGCCATTAGTAGAATTGTGTCGGTGCTGGGGCATCCTGTAAAGCTAGATCATGTAACTGAAGGTCTTATTAGAATTTCATATGCCCGGGTTTTAGTAGAAATCGATGTTAACTGTGCTTTTCCAAATGAAATTCCTATTCAAAAATATGATGGTTCGGTGACATGGCAGAAAGTTACATATGAGTGGACTCCTGTAGTATGCTCTACATGCAAATTTTTTGGACATTCTACTTACTCGTGTAATAGCAAAAAGGTTTGGAAGCAAAAAGACATATTTAATAAAGCAAATGAGAAAGATAATGATCAGATATGCCAAGGTAGTGCAAATGATAATGTAAAAGGGCATTCTCAGAGAATGGAAATTGAAGATTGCTCAAATAATAAGGTTGAAGATCTGAGTGTACCTCAAATGATGCCTGAGCTTAGCAAATATTCCTGTAAATCAGATGACAAAAGTAAAACAAATGTAGAGATGAATCATAAGCCTATTTCAAGTAAGAAGAAAAGTCCAGACGGTATTGCAATGAAGAATAGCTTTGAAGTTTTGAATGAAATGGACCCAGATGTTAATGAGAATGGTAAGGCTGTAGACATTCAACTACAATCTGAAAATATAAACAATCAGCAACTATTTATGAAAGACAAGAAAGATGATACAGAGCAATGTGATAATAGTAATGGAGTTGATAAATCAGAGGATAATAACATGGCCTCGGACATGATTGATTCCTCTGATAATGAAGAAGGGAGTATTCAAGATATAAATATGGGCGAATCTGAATATACATCTACTAGCTTTAGAAAGAGGAAAAACAAACTTAACCTTACTAGTGATTCTGATGATGATAACCAGAAAATTGGTGAAACTTTAGTTGAAGACAACCCCAACTGGAACAAATTAATTTCACAAGCTACTACAAAAATAAGAGGCAAAAAGTTAAAAGAGAATGTCATCCAGCCTGGTGGAGTGAAATCCAGGAATATTTCAACAAATAAATAATCCTAATGTCTTTACTCTTTTGGAATGTTAGGGGATTAAATTCTGCTACAAGGCAGAGAGATTTAAAGGATTTAATAGACAAGAAGCAAATTAACTTGATGACAATTGTGGAGCATAAGTTATCTAACTATTCCATCTCTAATTTTGCTAATAAATTTAGAGATTGGTGCTTTATTAATAATAATGCAAATGGTGAAAAAGGAAGAATTTTGATTGGTTACAATACTAAATACTGGAAACACCAATCCATCTTAATAGAAAATCAATGCATCACTTGCAAATATATTAACACTGGTGGATTTGAAATTGTTATTTCATCTGTGTATGGTGCTAACCTTATCTATCAGAGAAAGGATCTTTGGGAGCATTTATTGAATGTTAAAAAAGTTATCAAATGTGCATGGATCATTGGAGGGGATTTTAATGATATCCTTTATTCTGAAGACAGACAGAATTCAAGTGGTAATTTAATTTCTCCTGGCAATGATTTCTTAAATTGCATTTCTTCTCTTAATGTTATGGAGCCAAATTTTAAAGGAAATTTCTTTTCTTGGAGAGGTGGTCTTAATTTCAGTTCTCATTCTCGTATTGACCGTATATTTATAAATCAGTTATGTGCGGCTATATTCCCTAATATGATTGTCCATTATTTAAACCACTCAACCAGTGACCATACCCCTATTTTTCTAAATCTTTCCTGTTCACAGAATGAAGAAAGTTTAAAAAAGAACTACCCATTCAGGTATAAAAATTATTGGTGCTGGTCTTCTGGGTATTATGATTTAATTTCTCTTACTCTGAGATTAAAACTTTCTGGCAACTATTTGTTCCAAATCATCACTAAGTTAAAGATTATTAAAGGATACCTGAAGAGGTGGAATAAGAGCAATCCTAGTATGGCTAAGCAGATTGAAATTCTGAGGGAGAAAAATAATAATTTATATCAATCTCTCCTCCAGTATCCTGATAATCCTTCCATATTGCAGCAGTACCAAAACAGCATCAAGGAGTTGGAGATTCTGTTATTCAAACAGAGTGTGGATATTAAACAGAAGGCTAAAATAAAAGGTATGATAGAGGGTGATTTACCTACCAAATATTTTTACTCTAAGTTATCAGCTAATAAAGAAAAACTTCAAATCAAATATGTTATAGATGCTAATGGTCAATCTCAGATCAACAACAATGTGTTCGCTCTGAAAGCAGAACAATATTTTCAAAATCTATTCAATGCTGATGATTATATTAATCATTTTCCACAAATTATTACAAAGAAGATTATTTCTAAAGCTGGTAGAGATATGTTGGATAGCCCCATAACCATGAATGAAATCAAAAATGTTATTTTTAAAATGAATGATGATAGCAGCCCGGGACCAGATGGATTTAATGCTAATTTTTTTAAAATTCATTGGAATGATTTGAAGGATAATTTACTTCTTGCTGCTAATGATGCTTTTTTTAGTGGAAAAATTATTAAACAGATCAATCATACTTTTCTGGTTTTGATTCCAAAATCACAAAATGCTTCTGAACCTCATGAATTTAGACCCATCTCTTGCTGTAATGTCCTTTACAAAATTCTGAGTTCAATATGCAGCAATAGATTGAAGATGATTATGCCAAATATTATTTCTAATGCTCAGAATGCTTTTATAAAAGGAAGATATATGGTGGAGAATAATCTATTAGCTTATGAAATGGTAAGAAACTTTAATAAAGTTGGTGCTGATAAAATGTGCATTAAAGTTGATCTGCAGAAAGCATATGATAAAATAAATAGAAAATTTATTATCCATATTATGAAAGAGATGGGATTTCCCTCTTACTTCAGTAATTTTGTATATGCTTGTATTTCTACACCTACTTTCTCCATTCTCATTAATGGGAAGCCATATGGCTTTATTAAGAGCAATAGAGGTCTTCGACAAGGCGATCCTATATCACCGTATTTATTTGCTATCGCCATGGAATATATTTCTATTTTGATGGAGTTAGAATTAGTCAAAGGAAATCTGTCTCCTATCTATAAGAACAGTCCAACTATTACTCATCTTTTCTATGCAGATGATTTACTACTATTCACTAAATGTGATCAGGAAAGTGTGAATTCTATCAGAGAAGTTCTAAATGCTCTATCCATTATGGGATTATCTGTCAATAAAGATAAAACTGCTATATTCTTTAGTAAAGGAAATAAAGCAAAACAATACATTATTAACTCTCTTGATCTGAAATCTGCTGAGCTACCAGTCAGATATCTTGGAATTCCCCTTTCTAATAAAAAATTATCTTCTCAAGATTGTAATCAGCTTATTGATGGTATCAGAAGTAAATTTGCTTGCTGGAATAACAAATTTTTAAACACTATTGGTAGAATAGAAGTGATCAAATCCTCAATATATCCGATGGTTCTTTTCTGGACCCAGGTATGCCAACTTCCCAATAATGTTATTGACAAAATTGAAGCTTTGTGTGCAAATTTTATTTGGAACAATAAAAAGCACAAGGTGGCATGGAAACAATTATGTCTTCCTAAAGACAAGGGTGGGGTTGGTCTTAAAGACATAAGAACTCTACAGCAATCCATGGCTATCAAATTAATCTGGTTGTTTTTAAATAGAAAATCTTTATGGGCAGATTGGATGTCTAGCAGATACCTAAAAAATAAAAATTTCTGGTGTGTGAAAGAGGATAATAATAGCTCCTACACTTGGAAAATGATGCTGAGACAAAGAGAATATTGCAAACAATTATTTAGCAGATGCATAAGTAATGGTAAAGATACTGATCTTTTATTTGATCCTTGGATCCATGGCAAGGACCTTATTTCTTTGATTGGATGGCATAACATAGATTGCTCTCTTCTGGAATCTCGTAAGGTTGACAGCTTAATATCAGATTGTAAATGGGAGTTGAATGAAATTTTCTTGCCTGAAAATATTAAGGATGTAATTAATAATATTCCTATTCATTCAGAGAAACCAAATGACTTTTGGCACTGGATTCCTAACAGTGATGGTAAATTTACCTTTAAGTCTGTGTACTCATCATTATTTCCAAATGCTCCTAGATATGAATGGGCAAATTTCATTTGGAAAATGCCAGTGGTTCAGAAATTTGCTTTCCTTACATACTTGGCTTGCAAAAATAGATTAAATACTTTAGACAGAGTGCTAAAATGGAATAATGAGGAAACAAATGTCTGTAAGCTATGTTATAACGAAGAAGAAAGTAGAGATCATCTATTTTTTAAATGCTCTTACTCCAGTTTTATCTGGGAGGTTGTCAAGGATCATTTGCAAATTAACGTGAAGGGCTCTAAACCATTACTAGAGGAGATAGAAATCCTAAATCAAAAATTCAAATCGAATGCTAAACTAAAACAAGTTTCCAGGATTGCGATTACCACAGTCATATATCTTCTTTGGAAGGAAAGAAATAATCGACGGTTTAAGAACGTATCTATGGACAGAAGAACACTTGCCAAGCTTTCCATCGCTAAAATTTGTGCGTTGACCCAGAGTTTTGTAGACAAGAAGAACATGGATCTAGTGAAGATTAGACAAATCCAAGAGTGGAAGGCGAGAAAAAATTTGGGCACATCAGAACAGCCGCCGTGATTTTTTAGAAGGAAGATGATTAGTTGTCTGTAGTGTCACGAGGCGGGTGTACTTTGTTTTAAAATGTTGAGATCCGCTAATTTGGGCTTTTACTTTTTTGAGTGGGCCGTTTTCCATATGTATAGTATTTGTTTTTCCTTGTATTGATCGTTTATGGCCCATTATTAATGTTGTAATTTTTGTTATGTAATAAAGTACCTTTTTTTATTTTCAAAAAAAGAAGAAGCACAAAGCGTTATTTAGAATAACGCAAGAAACAACCAACTTAAAACCAATACTCCATACCTCTGTTACACTATACAGCGTTATTTATGATAACGCGAATTAGCGTTATTTATGATAACGCATTAAACTGTGTTTTTTTTGTTATCATTAAATCTCAACATTTGCGTTATTTAGAAAAACGCGTAAAGCGTTATTAAAGATAACGCTTTTGTTTTCAAGAAGGCAGAACATGTTTTAAATATAAAAGCACACTTGCGTTTTCCTAAATAACGCTATACGCGTTATTTGAAATAACGTTTCGATAAATAACTGTTTCTGGCTGATTTGACATAAATCAGGCTAAAGGCGTAATAAGTTTTCAAACTAGGCTAAATGTGTTATAAGTTTCTGAAAGGTGGCCAAATCGAAAAAAAATCCTTTTGGTTACCAAAAACAGGACCCACAACCACAATTGGTAGTCTCAAATTCGAACCCTAAAAATATTTGCTACCTTGCTTTCTCAGAAAAAAGCGAACCCTTCCCAATTTTTTTTTAAAAAAAACTTAGCTGCCTCACTTTCCAGGAATAGTGAAGTCACAGCTGTTTCCACGATCAAAAAACACACGTTGCTTTCTCGGTCAAAAAACCCACAACCACACGTTGTTTCCTCCGCGACTTCTTCTTCTTCTACTGAATCGGCAGAAATCATCGATTCGCTGTTGGATAAACTCGACTTCTTCTTCCGTGACTTCTTCTCTATGCACGAGATTATCTATGCTGCTTCAAATAATTCAACAAATCCAAGGTATTGCTGTGTCGAAAGTTGTGCTTTGTGAATCGTGGAATTCTCTTTGTTGATTTCATTAATTTCGTTTTTTTTTTCGTGTGCCCTAAGCCGATCCCGATTTTGAGGGGCGATTCCGGACCGCCATCCACCGAAACCGATCCAGTAATACTATTATATAGTTTTGAGATTCTTAAATTTAGATCACAAATCTATAAAATATAAAAACAATTTTCTCAAAGTAGACTTACTTTTCTGCTTAATTCGTACATAGATAAATGCTAAAGATATGCTGGTTGATAATGGTATAGAAAGCCCCCCCCCCCCCCCCCCCCCTCCTTAACAGTAGTTTAAAATTTCACATTCCTTAGCCTATCTAATCTGTTTTTGCCTTTATTACAATAAACTGGAGTTGAGTTTATTTATTTTCTAAAGTAAAAGTAAAAAATAATTAGAAAATAGACAAGTAAAAGTAAAGATTTACGAACTTACCATTTGACTTAGTCTGGAAGCAATCTTTTCCATCTTATGACTTCAGCAGATTTTGGTTGATACCAGTTTAATGTTTTACTGACTTCAACCTTTTATTATTTTTACGGGCAAAAAGACCTAAAAGCAAAAGGCAATTTTGCTTTTTATCGCCTAAGCGGGGTGGTACTGCTGTAGCTAAGTTTGGGTGTACATGCCCGTCTGCAATAATAAGTTCAGCTAGTCAAAGATTGATAAGTTTTATATCCAATCTTCATATCTAAAAGAACAATGCATTGCAAAATGGAAGGGGGGGGGGGGTGTACATACACACACACACATGTATGAGGTGCACTCCGCAGCCCCTATTTTGCAACACCCGAATCTGAGCCACACATTTATATTTAAATAAGTTAATGAGTGAGAAGAGAGCTAGTGGGAGGGGAAAAAATGATTATGTGGTGAAAATTAGAGGACATTTAGGGGTACTGCACTGTTTGGGGTGCAACGGAACGCTTCTTATATGTGTATATATATATATATATGTGTGTATGTGTGTGTGTGTACACACACATTTCCGAATAAGGTAACCTCATAATATGCATTAAGCACCTTGTAACAGTTAATGGCACAGTTAGTCCAACAGTGCAAAGGGTGTTAAAATCAGGGCTTGTTAGGCTTAAATTATAGAACTCTGGCTTATGTCATGAATTAGCGAGTGATGACTTGCACTACAAAAAGTGCTTAGAAAACACGTTTTCCTTGCTTAAGAATCATTTATCAGCAAAAACCACCATTTGTACACACATGCTTTTTGAACAACATCAATATCTTTCTCTATATTGAATTTCAAGAATAGAATAAGTTGATCATGTTAGTGAATGTGGAGATACGACTGTTGGGTTTTATGAGTTCTAAAAAATTGTTAAACAGTTTCTACAGCATGTTGCTTTTATACAAGTTTTAAACCATTTCTTATCTTTTATTTTTCAAATAATTTTCTTGCTACTCTTATACATGGAAAGGAGAATCTAATATTGGTTTATATAACAGATATAACAAAAGTAAGTTGGTGCATTCAATCATGCGACATGTTGCGGAGACCTTGAGTATTGATTTAAAGGAGCTGTACGTGAATATTGAATGGCCTCTTTATAGAAAATATGGGCATGCGTTTGAAGCTTTCAAGGTGGTCATGACGGATCCTGATACTGTGCTCGATGGCTTGAATGGAGTGACCCCCGAGGTGAAGGATGCATTGGTGAAGAACATTAGGAGAAGGATGACACCACAGCCATCAAAGATTAGGGCAGATATTGAGATGAAATGCTTTCAGTTTGATGGGGTCGAGCATATTAAGGTTGTTTAAGAGTTATTTTCCCTGCATACATGAATTTTTAATTATAAATATGTTGTTGACTTGCTGATTTATAGGGATTTGAAATCATGGGTGGGATTAGTTAAACATGAATTTTGTTAAAAACTAACGATTATACATTTCATTGTATAACTTCTCGTTATTGAGGAAATATGAATGAAAGCTGCCTTCCATTACTTACCTTCCATTACAGGATACTAGTGCACAAAATAATATTTATGACCTTTAAAATATTTGAGGGTTTCAATTGTTAATGATTATCTAAGAATTAAAACCCGACTGCAAAATAAAAATGGTTTAGTATTGTCACCATTACGTAATTTGTTGAGTTCTATTGGTAACTGGTGATTGTTTTGCAGGATGCAATCAGGAAAGCGGAGGCTGTTGGAACCGAAGATTGTCCGGTTAAAATCAAGCTTGTCGCACCACCACTTTATGTTCTGACTACACAGACGCTTGAAAAGGTTTGTCCTTTTCTTAGTTCACATGGACGGAGTTTTACTATCAATTTGTCACCGACACTACTAGCAAAACAACTTGAAGTAGAGATGTTGCGACTATCAAAACTTTCCACTTACAACTTGCATATGCAGACTTATTTTTCTATTAAATAAAATGTAAATATCCATAGCTGCTAGATGCACGTCAAGGCGGTTTATACTAGCACTTTTAATGGTGATTTTGATAAATAAAATTTAGAACAAAATTTTGAATTAAGCCCCTCACGATAACTTAATTGTAAAAATAAGTATATTTCATAACTTATTATGAAACTAGGTCTGTTTTGTCCAGGAATAATAATCATGCGTGTTTTGAAAACACGCATGAACAAATTTATTTATGCGCGTTTTTAGAACGCGCAATTTTTTTTATTTTTTTTGAATTCTGAAAACACTCATGAACAGATTTGTTCATGCGCATTTTCAGATTGCTCATGAACACAAAAAATAAAAATAAAAAAGTTGCACGTTTTCAAAATGCGCATGGTTAACTCAGAACTGGGCAAAACAGGCCTAGTTTCATAATAAGTTATGAAACAAGCCTATTTTCAGAATAAGTTTTTCTGACGGGCTTAGTTCAAAAATTTGTCCTAAAATTTACTTTGACCTCAAACTAATCTTAAAAGACATTAAAACATTAGTAATTATAACAATATATTAAGCATTTGGTTGAATTGGTTAAACCAGCAACTGAACTATGCTTAGGATCAATTAGAAACCAGTTTAGTTTCAAATCAAACCATACCTATCGAAATAAATAGGTTTGATTGGTTTAGCTAAAGCTCAGTGTTATTAATTGAGCAAAACGCAAAAATGCGCAAATCCTCGTTGGAATTTTGGCGCACGACGCAACAAATGACGCGCGCCTTTTTAGTTTACTGCGCATGTTTAATCTTTTTTAATAAATTTAATATTTCAACAAATAATTCAATATTTTTTGCTAAAACATATGCAACAAAGATTTTTATGCATTTTACAAAAAAAAAAAAAACAGACATAAAGCATAAAATTTCAAGCACAATAATTTTCAAATCCACAATAATAATATACATTACTGATAAACTAGAAATGTGAATCTAATCCAATAATTATATTTTTCAAATCAATGTCCGTTTCATCAAATTCATAAACTTTTGCATCTTCCTTATCCATGTTACTTAGATTTGTTTTTTCTTAATGAATATGTGAAGGAGCCAAAATAGATGTTGAAAAACATTCTCGATGTGGATGTTCTTCTATCTAGCTTTCTCCACTTCTGCTGCTCTAATAGCAACACTCCAAGACATGTCATCCTCATTGTCAAATACAAGCTCATTTTCTGCATCAGATTCATCATCCATATTTTCAGTTAAACATTCATTACAATTATCTATATCATTCAATGATATTGGATCATCGGTGTCATGAATATTGTACCTTATTTTTAACGCTCGATTGTATTTAACAAATATCTTCTATCTAGCTTTCTCCACTTCTGCTGCTCTAATAGCAACACTCCAAGACATGTCATCCTCATTGTCAAATACAAGCTCATTTTCTGCATCAGATTCATCATCCATATTTTCAGTTAAACATTCATTACAATTATCTATATCATTCAATGATATTGGATCATCGGTGTCATGAATATTGTACCTTATTTTTAACGCTCGATTGTATTTAACAAATACCAAATCATGAAATATTTTTATGTGGTCGACAAATCGTACAAAGATATTGGACATATTCACATATATGCAAAATAATAATTATCCAAGGGTATGTTTCAGAGATGCTTGAATGTTTATTTTCTGAGAATGCTTTCTCTTCTTCCAAAGTTGCTTCTCTTGATTATCGTTTACGGGTTCTCAGTCTCATTCATTTGCTTTTGCATCTATGCTAGGCAATATTTTATTATCTTTTATACATTACATTATATACTTCTGACAGTATTAAAGTGAATCTAAATTATGTTGGTTAATAAAAGATTTGTTAGTTCCAAATGCCAGCATGCTAAGGTTAGCCAATTACATAAGTGTAAGGTTATTAACTCCCTGATGATAATCGGATAGGAAATAATAATGATATAATTATGTTTTCATATAACTGAAAAAAGATATTAATAAAGTTATTCACATTTCATGTCATTATGATAAGAATACTAGTGATGGTGGTTGCAGTGATGGTAAGAGTATTTGTAGTAGTAGTTATTGCAGTTTGAAATGCAAAAAAAAAAAAAAGGCGCACCTTTTCATATGCACCGCAAGCAAAAATGATGCAAACGCTGCGCCAAGGTTAGCCAATTACATAAGTGTAAGGTTATTAACTCCCTGATGATAATCAGATAGGAAATAATAATGATGTAATTATGTTTTCATATAACTGAAAAAAAGATATTAATAAAGTTATTCACATTTCATGTCATTGTGATAAGAATACTAGTGATGGTAAGAGTATTTGTAGTAGTAGTTATTGCAGTTTGAAATGCAAAAAAAAAAAGAAAAAAGAAAAAAAAAAGGCGCGCCTTTTCATATGCACCGCAAGCAAAAATGATGCAAACGCCGCGCCATGACGCGCCTTTCACAACTATGCTAACGCTAATGCTATTTGGAGTTATAATGGTTCTTGTTTGCCCATTTCGAAATGGGCAAAGAGTTCTCATAGTAGTCAGGGCGTACGGTCTGCACCTTGCGCTTTTTAGTGCACGTGCAGCATCATTATTTTTTCCACTATAGTTCTGCCAAAAGGAAAAAAAAAAAAAACAATCCGTGAAAAAAAAATGCATATTCATGCAATTCCAAGAATGGAACATCAGAAATTCTACACTTATCCAAATAAGTGATCGTAAATATGCTTAAATTTACTCTACAAAAAAAAAAAAAAAAAAAAAACAACTCAACCAGGCTACCCTACACAACAGGGAACAGTACTGCATGCTATTGACATTCTTTTTTCTTATCTCAATTTTTGAGAATAAGGGTGGCATCTTTTTAACTCAATCATCTGCATGTTTTTTTTTTCCTTTTTTTTTTTTTGTAATATTAGATCTGTAATTATGCTTCCCAATTATATCGATTCTTAAAATAGTCGAAGCGCAAGGCCTGTGCCTTGCGCTGCCTTTGTTCGCCTTTTCTACACTTTGCACTTTTGGATATGCCCAAAGTTCAGCGTCTTTTTTGTTGTTTTCACAAAAATCCGCAGTTAAGAACTGCTATAAAAATTAAAGCTTTGTTTGATTTGTCTTTTTTTACTTGTGTTTTCGTCTAAACAAAAGTGCGTCCATCATATGCATTATTGGAAAACAAACAATTTTAAAAAATGAAATTAACATTTAAAATAGCAAACAAGTTTATTTGATTTTTGTGTTTTGGAAGATAACAAAAGCATGAAGAACAATTCAACTCCTTCATTGTTCGTTGATCGTCATAATGGCTATGAATTGTACATATTCTTTTATTTTTTGGGATTTCTTAGTTCGAATTGGAAACACAAAACTCAAAATACAAGATGAAACCAAACAGGCCCCAAGTTTTTAAGCTTTAAAAAGGGCATATTCATGCAATTTTGAAAATAGACCACCACGAATTCAACACATCAAAAAAAAAAAAAAAAAAATCCAAGATGTTTGTTCTACTTCAGTTTACAACTACAAAAATATAAATTACTAAACTGTGCGTTTTTGGACTATTCGTTTTGCCTTTTGCACATTATGTGCTTTCAGCTTAATGTGCAAAAAAACTCATTTAAAGTGTTAGCATCATTTTCTTTTTATGTGCTTTATTGTTACCGAGTATGTTCCAAACGAGGTTTGAGATTTTGGTTTCAGTATATTTAATATTTTGGTTAGTTTCACCAATATGAAACTTTTGATATCGGTTATTGTTTCAGGATTCAATGTTTCTATAATATATAGTGATCAATGGCGTGTTGGCTAAGAAAGATATGAACTGCACTTTCTAACAAGACTGTTATTGTTCTCAAACAAATGCATATAAGAGGAAAATAAAAATAAAATGAAATAAAAGTAAAAATAAATAAATAATATAATACAGCCCACAAAAACCAAATATTATCTAAAGATGAAAAGAGTTATAATTTGATCAGTCTAACATTTCAGCCCATTATCAAGTTATAACATTTCAGTAACTCTAGTTCGTATTCACCTGAGCCACCCAAAACACAAACAATATGTTAACAAGATCAAAACGAAGCTTTTTATTGTATTTACTCAACAAAATATGCACATCGAGGATGAGATTGAAGTTGTAAAGGTATTGTTATCTAATTTCGGTGTATAGTTATTTCGAGTTGTCGATGATTTTTTTTATTAGTTCATCTTGTAGTCTGATTTCTTTGATTTTTCATTGTAAAGATGCGATTTTTACAGAATAAACCCAGTGACCCGTCCGAAACCCCCTTTTTTCTCTAAGGTTTTGGCTCAGTTAGTGCCAGGCCTGCTGGGGCCCTGGCCGTAACCTCAAACCCTCGTTCCAAAGAGGCCTTTGGGTCTTCCATGTATCCTAATAACAAATACTGCACAATCAGTCCGGATTACATCTGTTGATTTATAACAGTTCAAATAAAGATATCTTGGCTTATAGCTATTGTTGGTCCTGTGAAACTGGTACTTAATTATATTAGTTACGATGATTAGAAAATGATACATTTGTGCACCATCGTTGGTCAGTACCCTTTTTTTAACTAACATACAATTGAATTTTTAGATATTCTAGAATTAAACATCTACAATCCTGTATATTTTTAGATGTCAGCATATTCATGTAAAATTTAATAGATATGGCAAATTGATGCGTGTGTGTGTGTGCGCGTGCGCACACGCGCGCAAATTCAGTCGAAGCTATATGCATATAGCATACATATACGTATATACATACAGTGTGTGTATGTATAACAGTAATCAAACCTTTAGTTCATCATCTATGACACAAACCATCATTCACAAATATCTCCTACACAAATTTATTGAGTCCAGGCAGTGAATGTGTTCACTCACCGCATATTCTCCTATACTCTTTGCTCTAGCCTCCTGGGAAATTGTTAAGCACGCATATATGCTTTTTGCTGAAATAATGTGAAGATAATTTTACATTTTAGGCTACACTATTTGATACCACAATCAATATTGTTGGCTTACTCTGCACGATACATTTACATGCTTAACTGATGCTGCTTTATGTGCAGGAACAAGGCGTAACTGTTCTAACCAACGCTATCAAGGCTTGCACTGATGCTATAGCCAGTCACCAAGGGAAACTTATAGTGAAGGAAGCCCCAAGAGTGGTATGATCATTTTCTATGCACTATTCTCAGTTAATTTTCCTTCTCTCCCAAAGATGCATTTTCCCAATGAATGATAAGAGTTTCAAACTTATTGAAACTTATCTATGCTTATGCAAGTGAGTTTTTTTTCCCAATGTTTATGATATTTATTTGAGTGTATCATGAGTGTTGTACCATAATAGCATTCAGCTTTGTTATTGCGAAAACTATTTCAATAGCATGCCTTCAGTTTTATGTGAATGTGTTTGGGGAATTTTTGTTTCCTGAATTCATTAACCGGTCGTTTCATTTTGTCTAAAACGCTTGATGATTTTGCTACATGTCAAAGTACGCATCTTTGTAAGTTATATTTCCAAGCTATATATTTGTATGAACTAGCATGCTGTAAAGTTTGGTGTTAGAACATGCTGTAAAGTTTGTTGTTAGAACATGCTTGTGGAACTTGATGGAAAGTGTAGAATAAAAATATGGTCTTCGTCACCAGAACGTATTTACGTATCGTATAAAACTAGGGTGAATCCATGTTATGCATATGGAACTTTTCATACGGTAGGCTATTCTTCTTTGATTTGTTAGTCAATTTCTTGAGACTATTATAAAGATAAAAATGGTGGATAAGCTACTTGATATTGCAACTTAAATAAAATACAATCCTAGCTCATTCACTGAGAAATAGTTATTAATAGTTATTTTGTAAGCATAAATTTTTGATTTAACCGTGAACTTTTGAAAATACTATTGCATATTTTATCTTTGTGTATCACTTAATATAGGGATTTAACAACTAAAATTGTATACCAATTCAAATTGGGTCTTTATAGATCTAAACATTCTCTACAACGTCATTTTTTATTAATCAACATAAATTAAAATTAATTTTTGCCTTGCAAAAATATAAATAAAATAGATATTGTAACTTAAAAATAAAAAATAGAACTAAGCACATGTGATTTCAAGGTAAAAATATAAATAAGTAGTTACACAAATCATTTTATTTTAAATGTGTTAAGCATAGTCAGTTCCGAAAACATAATTCTCACAAAGCTGATGTCAGTGTGTTTCGATCATGGTCTAAAAGCTTGCTTTAACTAATGTTAGTGTGTGCCTGTGAAGCATTTGATGCATTGTTGCTTTGCTTTGCGTATATGTTTTGAATAATTTTAATCTCACCAAACATATATTATAAAAGCACCATTTTTTTTTTCATTTCTGTTTGCATGTCTTAATATATTGTAACATTTCAATATCTGTAACACAAAACTGGCAGCATGCTGATGACTCAAATTACCAAAACAACATAGGATTGTGAAAATTCGGAAATTATGGTATACATATTGACCCACTAGTCAAATTACATAATTCAACCAAGTAGAACTAATTAATTTCAAACCTAATTGTCAAAAAATTGTTCATTCTGATTGAGATAAACACATAGAAATTATGTTACCTATGAATGTGGATAAGCCATGAACATATTCAATAGTTTGCTTGAATTGCTTTAGGTTGTGTCCTGACCATTTGTTACTCTTAGAGAAAATTCCACTGATCTACACAATAAAATACAGAAATTGAGTATCATAACTTATATATTAAGACTGATAATTTAAATGGACAACTATTTTAAAAGAACAAATAACAATAATGCAATAAATCTAAATGTATAAAATATTAATAACTTTCCCACACACACATGCAGTGTCGGTGCAACATTTCAATGGAAACCACCAATGCTACGCTTGGCTTTGCATTATCTGTTGCACCCATAATTATATATATATATATATATATATATATATATATATATATATATAACTGACTAAAAATATTTTTACCCCTCTTCGACGTGGCTGCTGTGTTACCGTAGGCGAAAGTCTTGCTCTACTCTCCTTTAGGTCAGCCTGCATATATGCATGTATGTATAAAGCACGTCTGCATGCACGTAAACTAAGACAATTGATATTTATCATACCACTAATTTGTATCCATGTAGACTTGTATGTGTGTTAACCCTAAAAATGAAATCAACCCCCAAATGAACGTGAAAGCATCGATCATCGAGGCAACGTGTAACACCCCACATCCTTTAGTGTCACTCACAAAGGGAATGCACTAAGTTCTGTGGAGCATATTAAGGTAAAAGATGCAGATAAATTTCAAGACAGACAAGATTAAAACAGGCGGAAAATAAAACTTCGCTTTATTGATAAAATAGTTTGTACACGATTTCTTTATAATATCAGAGTATCATCTGTATTACAAAATAAAGAAGCATAAAACAACATTTATATTCCCCAATTGTAGCAAGAGCCAACCATAGCATCTGAAAAGAGAATCCAAGCAAAACTTCGACAAATCTTCAAGCTGGGAAAGAGTGACAGTCCGACTTAACCTGAGCTATACTATTCCCTCCTTTACTACCTGGGGGGGGGGGGGGGACGGAAGAAAAGAAGACGAAAGAAAAACAGAGTCAGACATAAAGTCTGAGTAAGTTCAGTTACTTCTAGCATGTGAACATGGAAAAACAAAACGACATGAATTAACTGAATACAAGATAACACCATGATGATAGGATCAGCAAGATTAGACAAGATTAACACAAGATATGCTAAGACAAGATAAACTGGATATGCTCTAATACTTTCGCCGCTTCGCTATTTTCTTGTTATATTGATTTCTATATCTCTGCACCACCTAACTAGTGTCCCAACTAGTAACGATAACGTGATCCCAATCCCTGTAGTTTCCATTGCCTTTAGGCATACATTTATTATTTATTACCTAGATCTAATCTAGGATTTTCTATCAAGTGCTTTCTAGATTCAACTAGAGTTTACGCTATCTGCTGAACGCTTCTCGGATTCAGGGTTTATGCCACCTAGTCCAACTAGGGATTATGCTACCTGTCGAACGATGCCCCCAAGTCTAGGACACACTACCTAGAGTGGTATATGTTCCTATACTTCCCCATGCATGTATCGCGAATCGTTATCGCTTGTCTAGATGCACATGTCCTGTAATGTGCGGCCCGAGTCCTGTGGCAGGGCAAATCAAGAAACACGGAACTCGGTCGGGAGCTTTCAGATATCTGCCGATGCAGATGCTAAGGTCCGTTTTTATTCCAGTGGCTATGGTCCCACTTTCTCTCCCTCAACTAATGAAAGGCACACCTTGAAAAATGAGAACTATACGCAGGCCCACTATGCCCCACTAATCTATGGCCATCCGCAACCCCAACCATAACTACATAGCAAGTATATGGTCCGTAGGAGTTCTCCGCCTTCCCGCTTCACGTATCTCGATTGACTGAAGATGGATGGTAGACGACGAGTTGCTATCACAGGGCTACCGTTTTCTCGCTGAATCACGCTGGTCCATCCTAGTCTTTAGGTTGCCATATTTTGCAACCAAGGCACGCAGACCTTAACCTCTGTGAGCCCAGGAGGATCATCTGCAGCCTCACAGAGGGATACCAAGAGTACCCTTACGTCCCCTCGAAGCCTCGGGCTTCGTAACCCAATTCGTTGGAGTCTTCTTTAAAATTAGATGGACGTTCGCTCCTTCTTGTGTTATACTAAAAATTACTACTTAGTTTCGTTAACTAAGGTTTACCACTTAGTTTCCAGAATCGTTGATTTCTTAACTAAGGTTTACTACTTAGCTCCTTTTAACTAAGGTTTACTACTTAGTTCTCTTTCTCGTCAATTTGGATTGGTTAAGTGTCATTAGTCAATTCAAGCTAACTTAACCCTCTTCATTTATCCTGTTAAACTGGTTAAGTGTTATCAGTAATTCATGTTGACTTAACCCTACCACAAACCAAGTTATATTGGTTAAGTATTTCTTATTACTTAACCCTATTCATTCATCCTGTATTGGTTAAGTGTTCCTTTTTAACTTAACATTGCCCATCTGTTTTAACTAACATCTTATTAATGGTTAAGTATTATCCCTTCATGTTTTAGACTTAACCCTATTCATTTATCACAACCTGATGGTTAAGTGTTCAAGTTTACTTAACCCTACGGTCTAGTCCAGCTAACATATCAAATTGGCTAAGTGTATTAAATTTTACTTAACCCCAACCTCTAGTCTAGTTAACATGTTAATTTGGCTAAGTGTATTAACTTTACTTAACCCCACCTTCTAGTCTAGTTAACATGTTAATTTGGATAAGTGTTTTCTTAGTTATTTAACCCCTACAAATCTTGTCTTGTTACGATGTTAAGTTTGGTTAAGTGTCCCTATGGACTTAACCCTCCCATTCTAGCTTAACTGTGTTAAGTTGGTTAAGTGTTCCTATGGACTTAACTCTCCCATTTTAGCTTAACTGTGTTAAGTGTCTGTATGAACCTAACCCCACCCATCGGTTTGGTTATCATGTTGAATTGGTTAAGTGTCTTAGTTAACTTAACTCTACCATTCGAGTTTAACTGTGTTAAGTTGGTTAAGTATTCCTATGGACTTAAACCTCCCATTCTAGCTTTAACTAAATAAATTAAAGCCGCGACCACTCACATTAGACAGATATTGTTGCGATTACTGGATGTGCCGGTTGGTTCCGGGCAGGTTTACATCGCAACTCAGTCTAACCTCGGGTTAGGCATATTCGTGTTTTCTAAGTTCAAAGGGTTTTGATTAATTTTCAAATCAGATTTTGAAAGTAACCATCCCGTCCGTCGGATCAGTTAGGGATAGCCAGGAAGAGCAGGAAACTTGTATTTTCCAAACCCAAGCATAGACACTATCCTCTCTGTCACCCTAGAACTTTCTGGTGTATGCATTATTAAAAGAGATGTCATTAATAAACCTTTCTTTTATATATATATAAATTGTTAACAATTTATCCTCAAAGTTTAACCATTTATCCTCAAAGTCCATTTTCCCTTTTTAAATAAATTTGGCCTATACCATATACATTTGCCATGCCCACTAATGGACTTATATTCTAGGCCCAAATCTTGATTTGCCTATCTTACAGTTTATAGCAATTTAGATCCAACATCCTCATTTACAGTTCATGCCAAAAACTAGATTTTATATTCTAGTTTACAGTTTATGCCAAACTAGATTTCATATTCTAGTTCACCTTTTATGCCCAGAACTTAATTTGCATACCAACTACCTACTTTGTGGCCCATTTAACCATTTACCATTTACGCCCAATGTATGTAAATTATTCACAATTATGCTAATATACTTATCATGCTTAATTTAGCCACCCAATTCTGATTTAATATTCTAATTTCAGTTCATGTCAAAACTAGGCTTGTTATTCTAATTTTCATCTTAATAGTCATACTATAATGCATGTTCCCAAATTATGCCAATTTAGTCAATTTCATGTTTTTCCCAAAACGTATTTTCATCGTTCGTATAATCGTGATTCATTCTAGATTATAAATAAATCTAGATTCGTGGATAAAAGGGAATGAATCAAAATGCCATGAAAGAATAGACATAATAACTGGCATAAGATGATAATTCACAGGCATATAGATCTGATAATATTATGACATGAAAAGGGTTGAATAGTATAGGTTCAAGAACATGGGTAGACCTAACTTAATAGGTAAATTCCCAAGATCAAGATCCAATGATAACTAGAAATAGAAAGTCAAGCCAATATAATGCCAGTTTGGGGTACAACATGGTTTTGTAACTACAGTGTCATGGGTATAAATAATAACCTTATATCCATAGTCATAGGCAATAAATCCTCACAGTTAATGAATCACAGTCATAGGCGATGTTCATAGTCAAAGGAAAATAATTCTCACAGTCATGAGTCACAGTCATAGGCAATGTTCATAGGCAATGTTCATAGTCATATGGTTTTAAGGTCCATAGTTTCATAGTCACAGTCTTATTGGTCATCGAATCATAACAGTTCTTAATTAGGTCGAAGGATATAAGCACCGATTCGAACAGAAAGATTTGGCATATTCTTTTATTCCTTTAATTTCATGTCACGAATAGAGAAAACGTTCAAATCTAAAAAGTAACCGACTTACAGAGATTATATTAGATTCGTAGAAAAACAGTCGCTGAAGTCGTTTGAATCTTCACTTGAATCCTAGCTTGTTTTGAATCTCCTCTTGAAAGTCTTGAGTAGCATTTCCTCGTCTTGATATTATTTTACATATTATTTTATTTATTATTTAATTTAGAGGAGTAGAAGAAGCCATGTCCACCAAGAATCTTTGCAGCATAAGGTTAGAGAAGAATTGTGAATAGTGAAGGAGACTAGGGGCTGTTTATATAGGATTAGGCGAACGAATCTAGGCAGAAAACGAGACCAGGTACATCAGAATGCACCCAGGCCCAAAAGTGGGTTTTGCACCGAGGTCGACTGGGCAGTCGACCTGGTCGGGGGGGGGGGGGTCGACTACCCAGTCGACTCCCCAGTCGACCTGGGTCCTGGGCAGGAATTTTCCCGCCCAGCCCGCTTCTGGGTTTGAATTCGAATTTCGAGCTGTTTTCTGTTCTTAAATTTCCTGAAATTTCGGAGGGTCATATCTCCCTCATACGGACTTCGATTCTCGCAAACTCGGACTCGTTTCCAAGCAGAATTTCGAGACGAACGCAATGGCGCAACCCGTTTCCCTTGATTCTTCCATTTTGAATTAATTATACCTTGATTTGTGAATCTTAGTGTTACAGAATTATGGGGTGTTACACAACTAAGCAATAAGAGACATAGATTCAAAGAAATAGGAAATAAAAGACAAGAATAAAAGAAGAGACACAAGAATTTTATAGTGGTTCGGCTATTTCTGGCCTGCATGCACTTTAGTTTTCCTTTTATTAATTATCATACCAATTAGATCTCTTCATACCTTAACTAGTCATCTTTAGGTCTATGTTACAAGTGTTTAGAAGTGAAGAAGAGTCAACAGTCCAACGCAGTAATATTGTTAATTCATTCCCTTTTCCAGTTGTAGATGAGTCAGTACATATAGGTAGAATCGTCGGGTATTGGGTCAGATATCATAGTGTAGCATAGTCCACACACCAAGCTGAGTTAACCCCAGTGTTGCACCCTCACCGAGCTTTATTTATGACTCAACATCGATTTATAAGTGATGAACTGGTGTCGGCTCCAATACTTCGACTTTTTAAAGCTTTTACCTTTGGTCTATTTTCCTTGCTTCATGCTGAGTTGGCTCCTTCAATCTTGAGTCGTTCCAAGTTTGTTTAATCGTCTGTCTTCATGAATCATCCAAGGCCATTTAAATTCAAGGAAGAGTCATCCATAACTTGTAAAATACTCATCCATATCAATTGAAACTTGATAGGAGCGACGTTGAGAGGTAGGAGTACCCTATGAGCTACACGTGACAATTCAAGGCCATTATGGGTCGGCGTTGATCCATAGGGGATGGATTAGGCCGATCCATATCCTTAACTCCAGTATTCTCCAAAATTTCCAAAGTTGCTTCTTTATGTCTTTTTAAGCACTTCTACAAAGTTTGGTTTAGGTCCGCTATCGTTTCAATTCTCTAAATCCAACTAAAGCTGCTTTGGTCCAAAAACGGGTAAATATGTGTCCATCAAAGTACATTTTTTGTATGGAGGATTGCTTTGAATGAGAACAAGTCCAAATAATGCAAGCCAAACGAAATCCAAGTTCGATGATAGAGCGCTGCAGTTGTTTTCGTTTATAAGTTCTCAGTGACATTCCAATAGTTGTATTTTTTGGCAAGTCCAAGATAGTGCTACGTCCTTTGATCAACCCGAGCAAAGGTCTCTGGCCAATCAAGGTGTAACGACTCGTCTTTTTGTCCGATTCTCACCGGTAATTAAACCAACTTAAATCGTTCATAAAGACAGATTGTTACGGGTACTAACATATTTGAACACAAATAAAAGAACTTTTTATTTTATTATAATTTTTTTTACATCAGAGCTACAAGGAATCAGAGAACAACATAAGCTCAGCGGAAACAAAATGTGCTCTGATACCACATTTTGTTTCCGCTGAGCTTATGTTGTACTCTGATTGCTTGTAACTCTGATGTAAATTTTTTTGTAATAAAATAAAAAGTTCAGTTATTTGTGTTCAAATATGTTAGTACCCATAATCATCCGCCTATTTGCCCGATTTTCGTCGGCAATTGAACCAACTTAAATCATTCAAAAAGACGGATGATTATGGATACTAACATATTTGAACACAAATAACAGAACTTTTTATCTTGTTAAAAAAATTTTACATCAGATTTACAAGGAATCAGAGTACGACTTAAGTTCAGCGGAAGTGCGACATCTATGTAACATATATATATATATATATGTGTGTGTGTGTATATATGTATATGTATGTATGTTACATAGATGTCACTATAATTCAAATTTTATAAATAAATAAATCTTTATTTGTTGTCATACATGCATAGGATAAATTTTAAATGGAAACAAGGGTATACATAGGTGTCTTTATGCATGTAAGTGATGTGCCAAGTGTCCTTGTTTTGAAAAAAGTAATAAAAATAAAATAAAATATTGGAGCACGCATCCATTTTCCGCACCCATCAGCTTCTCACGTGCATCTCCATTGTATTTCTCCTAACCATGAAAACTCTCTTCCATTTTTTTCCATCATCCGCTGTGAGCATTTTTTTTTCCGTTGAGCTTATGTTGTACTCTGATTCCTTGTAACTCTGATGTAAAAATTTTTGTAATGAAATAAAATGTTATGTTATTTGTGTTCAAATATGTTAGTACCAATAACCATCTGCCTTTATGAACAATTTAAGTTAAGCTGTAACGACCAGCCTTTTTGCCCGATTCTCACCGGTAATTAAACCAACTTAAATCGTTCATAAAGATGAATGGTTATGGGTGCTAACATATTTGAACACAAATAACATAACTTTTTATCTCATTACAAAGTTTACATCAGAGTTACAAGGAATCAGAGTACAATACAAACTCAGCGGAAACGAATATGCTTTCAAAGGAAGAAGTAAAACCAAAACAAAACTCTAGCTCCAATCTGAATCCAGCTCTGAAACTAAAACTGTAAACTAAACTACTAGCTGCCCGTGCAAAAATTATGGGCACTCCGAGTTTAGGTGTGAGAACGATTTTCGAATTGTTTTTCTGTTCAGTCTCAGAACGGACTTGTATGTATTGTGTGTCTGACATTGAAATCGACTGCGTAGCACTGATTTCTATTAATATTTATATCGGATTTGTGGCAGTAAATTATTCTCATTTCTAAGACATATGAACTTAGGGGTTATGTATTGATAGAAATTAGTGACATGTCATGAATTGTCAATGTGACAATGGTATATGTACTTGAAGAAATAATAGTTTAATAAAAATTGGACACTTGTTCATGGGTTTACACTTGTTTGGTAAACAAACATAAAGTTGGACATGTCTCACGTTTCTTTGACACTTTTTAAAGCTTTTACCTTTGGTCTATTTTCCTTGCTTCATGCTGAGTTGGCTCCTTCAATCTTGTGGCATTCCATGTTTGTTTAATCATCTGTCTTCATGAATCATCCAAAGCCATTTAAATTCAAGGAAGAGTCATCCATAGCTTGTAAAATATTCATCCATATCAATTGAAACTTGATAGGAGCGATGTTAAGAGGTAGGAGTACCCACACATGACTGACGACTCATTTCGCTTGAGTGTATCGAATGTATATCACCAACAATTGGGCTCAAACCACCGTTTCCCGAAAAGGGACATCATCGAAATAGATTAAAGAAGAAAATGGAATTTCTCTAGATAGGTGATTATACACCCTAATGGGAGCGACCCACATAGCAATGTTGCCTGCCCGATTTTTGTCATTTCCTAGTTGATGAGGCTTGAGGTTATAATCGACTTTTGGAACATCTGGCCACCTTTCACTTTTGAATGCCACATCGTTAGATCCACCAAATCACTAATTGACGTCCACAAAAATACTCTGGTCGTTAAGATAAGAGAAGTGCCCTTCTCCGCCACTAACAGAAATACGTTTGTAAAAATCAACGTATGTGATTCTTAAGAAATACTCTGTCAGACATCCGTCCATACAAGTCATATAGGAACAAGATGAACCGAAGGTACTCTCCTACCACATCCTAGGAATCAGCCTATATAGATCAGTAGCGAGTAGTCCTTGCAATCCGTAGATTCCAATCACGACAGAATCATTGTTAACTCTAGGGATCAACCAGAGATATTTAACGATAGTTCTTTCGCTCATGAAGATTTACGGTCCTCAATTACTCCATCTTCAATCATCATCTTTCACGTATTTGCTGGTTCGGAATGGCTTTCGAATGTAAATTTGATCCCGGTCTTTCCGTACCAATGGGCATGATTTTGATAGTCGATTATTTAACTATCAAAATAAACAATCATAAAAATAAAATAGGTTCACTGTTTGAGTTAAGAGCGTCACTTGGCCATTAAAATAATTTTAATATATTAATATTCTCAAATCATTATATATATATATATACTTGGAAAAATATCTTAAAATCAATATCCCATTTCCCGTTAACTACCATTTCAAACCATTTGTTACAACGTTCCTTATTATTTAAAATTGGGTAACCAGTTCCATTTATCATTTCAAACCATCGTTAATATTTCCATTGTTTCGTTATTTGAATACGATAATTGTCACTTTCCCTATCAGAATAAACTCATTCCTAAACCCATCTCCTTATTTTGCAAATATCGTTATATTTTCACTAATCTCCTTTTTATTTCTTTTATTATGGAAATATCACTTCATATTCTCAAACCCTTTTTAATTCCTTTTATTTATATAGTTCCAAATTCTTTACATAACGTTACACAATTATTTCCTTAAATTACTTCTAACACTTTCGCCATTACAACTAAAATCATCCTCCGATAATCCCGAAGTCATTCAAGTTAGGGTATTTAAATTACCTCTTAGACCTTGATCAATAACATTCTTATCTTAAGGCAGATATGAATTGTAATTCAAAAACCCATATTCATTCCAATACCAACAAATACCACTTCACTATTTTATTTAAAATACAGTTTTATAAAACCTTCTTACTTTTGAAATCTCCTTTTTGGATATATTATTATTAATACATTTATTGATTTAGTAAATGATTAATAAAACATCAACTTTTAAACTTTAACATCTTTAAATTATTTGTTTCACCATCTGGTATTTATTACAAATCTCATTTCTCGATCCTTTGCCAAATTCAATTACAAGAATCCTTTTTTTAAACCTTTCAATCATTTATTCTGGGAAATCTAATTTTAAATCTCATCAAATTCATTTAATATCATTATTAAGTAACGTTAATTTTAAATTAATGCTTTAACTTCCCATCTCTTTTTATAAACTCGTTTATACAATTCTGGTTTAATATAAAACCCTTTTTCATTTCGATTTCCTTTACTTAATTCCAACATTAGGTAACGTTTATTTTAAGCTTATCGCCTTCGCTTAAAAATCACCTTTATAATTCAAATTACCAAACTAGGTTTAAATATAAATCCGTTCATCAACTCACTTTTAAATTCAATTATAATTCATTACCAACTTTAATTCCTTACTTAAATGAACTTCATTTAAGAAAATGATTTCTTATATTATTATAATAAAAAATTATAATTTGCTTCACCATTAACTGGAATTAATATTAAATTCCCCCTTTTTTCTTAAACCTTATTAAGTTAAACAAATGTTCCTTAAATTATCTCATTAGATTGGTTGGTACAAACTAATAATTTGAAAATCAATTTCAGTTACAACAGTTGACTTGGTCAGTTCTAAAACATGATTAACTTATTAATCAATTCTAATTAGCCTTTTCATTTAAACTAATTAATAATATAATTAATTTAACTAGTCCCTTTTACTTTGATTATTATTAAATAAATAATAATCGATTCAATATAATTCCATTTTAATTGTTTCTTAAAAATAATTAATAGCAGTTATTAATCGTTACATTAATCGTTGCACACTTGCTTAACATTCTTATTAATACAAGAATTAGCTTTATAGATCATTTAGTAATTAAGATAAGGCACGTGCTTCGCACATGGTAGATTTTGGTACAAAAATGGCGATTGGTGGTTAACAAATAATATATATATGTGGTTGATTTATTTCCTTTTAACCTAAAATAATATGTTTAAAAGAAAAATCTATATTCAGTTATAAATTAAATTTAATAACTTCATTCCTATCAATTCACCTGACGGTAAATCAATCTTTTATAAAACAGTTTGTATTTTGGCCATCTGTTATAACTTCCTCAACCACTACCACACATTGGTTATTAACCAAACAAATGTTGAATTTGGGTTTAGAAATCAATAACCAATTCAATAATCCAATCATATGGTTTCAACAGTTCATGTAATGATCATTTGCAAATAATCAATTCAACTGATAGCGGTCAACCAATAATAATAATTCAAGCATCTAAAAGACGTTTATATTATTACAAACGTAAGCAACAAGGTAAGTTACCTTGTTCGGAAAACATCGTTAAAAATAACAATGTCATTTCTTTTAAATTAAACAACGTTTAATTTAAAATAACCGATATAAAGACGTTGTTTAATTTAAAATAACCGATATAAAGATATTTAACAACATCCAAACAGGCAGTCAACAAATAGCAAACATAGCATACAAATAATAAACCCAACTTATAAAAATTATAAGTGGGGGAACTGAGTGAGTTTCACTAACCTTGGTTACCATCCGTCGTTTAAACGGTTCAACTCAACTAAATTAAACATGCGTTTAATTTGGTTAAAATCTCCAACTGCTTCCATCTTTGTTCAATTTGGCTCTAACATGGAGTGTTCGTCGATACAGTCCCATCGTAGTTTATTTCGTCATATTCTGATAACATAGACAAGGATATAGGTTTAAGTTAAATAGGTTAATGGTTTAAATTAATATATTAATTAAATATTAAATCAATTTCTAATTACACGGTTAAAGTAACTTTAACGGGCTACGTTAATTTTATATATGGCTTATTTATAATATATAATATGAGCCGTTTTAAATACCTTTCCTACCTTTCTTTGTTTTGCTCCAGACCGCCTGCTGTCTCAACATTGAGCTGTTCCTTTTTTTTCTTTTTTTCCTTTATACTACTGATGGAGGACCAAAGCCCTGTTGCATGCACGAAACGTTCAGATTCCAAATATTTATACTATAGCCTTCCATTTCGAATCATTCCCCATATTTTCACGTAAAGGCCCAACCCTTCTAACGTAAGTGTTTGCTTCTCCCTTCCTCACAAGTCACAACGGGTTCTTCCCTTGCAAAAAAACGTCCCAGTATAATATTTTTTTAAAGCCCAATGCTTTTGGCCCATCACGCCACAGCCACCCAATACCGCTTATAAGTTATAACAGGACCTTCTTCCCCTGAAGCTTTGACGAGCTGCTTCTGCTATGTTTAAACTTCACACAGCAACAACTCCTATCCTCCCGCTTCTGTTTGATTTTCCTTGTTTCATTATTTCTCAACCACAAGCTGCTTCCTTCTTCACGTCCTGCTCCACCGATGTTGCGCCACTTTGATGATCACCTCGACCACAACTGTCGCTGTAACAACCCGTATTTTAATAACGTGTAATAACCATAAATCAAGGCAGAATTAATTTTTAAAATAAGAATCAAGGGACACGGGTTACGCCATTACGTTCGTCTCGAAATTCTTCTTGGAAACGAGTCCGAGTTTTCGAAAATCGGAGTCCGTATGACCAAGTTATGACCCTTCGAAGTTTTCAGAAATTTTCAAGTTCAAAACAGCTCAGAATTCGAATTCAAACCCCAGAATGCACTGGGCGGGAAATTTCCCGCCCAGGACCAGGTCGACCTGGGGGTCGACTGTAGAGTCGACCTGCCCAGGACCAGGTCGACCATAGAGTCGACCTGGGGGTCGACCTGGTGACAGAACCCATTTTTGAGTCTGAGTTCGTTTTGTTGTTTCTGGCCTCGTTTCTGTCTACATTGGTTGGCCTGACCCTATATAAACAGCCCCTAACACTAGTCTCTCTACACAAAATTCTCTCTGACCTTATGCTGCTCTAATTCTGGTTGAAAAGTTAGAGAAAGGGACTACTTCTTCTACGTCGAAACTACGTTAAGAGAGTTGCTGATTTGGGGATTTCTGTTAGGACTCGACTAAGCATATAAAGATTCAACATCGACTTTCTTTTTCTAATTCTCGAACCACGATCTGTAAGCCCCAGTTACTTTTAGATTTAAACTGTAAACGTAATATGAATATGTTGTAAATTGAAATTGGACCTGTGTATGATGACTGTTTTACATCCATTCTTGTTCATCTTGGATCTTGACTTTTGGGTATATTACTATGACATTGATTTGGGGCCTATTCATGTTGTAAATCAAAAAGAAAACCCCCTCATATTATCATGCCTGCAATGTTGAATCTGTTATTAGTCACAAGTTTATGACTATCACCTTATGTCAACCGTTACCATGACTATCACCTTATGTCAACTGTTACCTTGACTAGTACCTTATTTTGCTAGATTTGGAATCTTTATGTTTGAGGCCGATATTCCATATGCCAGTAATGTTATAATCATTTATCTCAAGTTATACCATGCTATGCTAGTAATCACTTTTGCCACCTTATACCCGTCCCTTTTTATGTTATTCCCTAATTAGATTTATTTGTATCGATTCGAGTTTACGTGCGATGGGAATACGATTTGGGTAGATTAGGTAAAACATGAATTGGTTTTGAACTTGAATATGAACGTTATTATAACTTGAACTTGTATATGGACAAGAACTTGACATGAAATTTACATGAAACCTGACATGAAACTCGACATGAATTTTGACATGAAAACTTGAACATGGACATGACACTTAGATAAACTTGAAAATGGCCAACTCGAGGTTGGGTTGAGTTTGCAGTGTAAATCTGCCCGGAACCGCCCGACGAATCCAATGACTGCAAACAATAGGATCCAATGTGGGTAGTTGGTCATATCGCACGTAAAACCCGAGGTTAGACTATGTTGTGGTGTAAATCTGCCCGGAACCGCCCGGCAAATCCAGTGACCACAATAATTAGTCTAATGTGAGAGGTTGGGGTGCATTAATGAATTAATGCCACATGATAGGGTTAAGCCATGAACCACTTGAATATACTTAACCAATTTGACACGATGATTTGATAGGGTTAAGTCATGAACCGCTAGAACACACTTAACCAACTTGATACATGATTTGGATAGGGTTAAGTCACGAATTTGAATGACAACACTTAACCCATTAGAAACCCTAGTTACGCGGCCCTTTTCAGTAGTAATCCACTTAGATGTATCACGATACCCTGGGACTAGGCAGGGTGGGGCACGATTACTGGGCTGATTGTAAGCGACCAGAACGACGGCTGAGTAGGTGCGCCATTGTAGGTTCAGGCGGACTATGGTCGTGCACGTAGTCCGGAGTTGAAAAAACAGGCATTGGGCACCCGTAGGTTTACACTGTGCGTGCTTGATTCGTGTCGGTGGTTGGCACCTTAGGGATATCTTGGATTTTTAATTTCTACCGTTGCTTTATTTATGTTCTGCCTTGTGATATCTTTGTGTATGTTTACCTAGATAATACTCCACCAAAACTAGTGCATTCCCTTTGTGAGTGACCCTAGCGGAGGTGGGGTGTTACATTTGGTATCAGAGCAGAATGTTACCAGACGGGACAAAAGTTTTAAAAACCTTCTAAAACTATTTTCTAAAACCGTTTATAAAGAAGCATTTTTCAATAAAAGTTTTATGTTTAAAAAGGCTATTCCCCAAAAGCCATTAGCACTTTCCTTTGTTACCTCATTTGAATCTTTTTCTTTTCGTTTTTCAGCATGTCTGATCTTAACCTTCCCGAGGGAGTACCCGTACCTGGATGGTTCCGAAGGTACTTAGAAGCTAGGGCCAACGGCGCGGGCCCGGCAGACATCCCTCCTCCTCCTCCCCTAGTGGCCGCGGTTCCTCCTCCTCCCGGTACCGCCTTTTCTAAAATTTGCAAAGACTTTAAAGCAATGGGCGACAAGAACTTCGTTGGAACTGAAACCTTTGTTGAGGCACGAAACTGGCTAAAGGAGACTAAAGACTTGTTTATTATCTTCGATGTGGAGGACCATAGGAAAGTTCAGTTGACAGCATGGTTGTTGAAAGAGGAAGCTGCATTTTGGTGGGAAGTCACCAACGCTATCAGGCCAGTTGAGACTTGGGCAGACTTTAGAGAGAGGTTTGGGCTTAAATTCTTATCATCAGCAGAAGAGAACCTTCAGATGGAGAGGTTCTTAGCACTCAAGCATGGGGACATGTCTGTTAGGGAGTACGTGAATAAGTTTAATCAGCTTGCTCGGTTCGGTTTGGACTTGGTCAACACAGCCCAGAAAAAGGCTGTACGCTTTGCTCGAGGATTGAACGAGCCACTACACAGTTTGGCCATAACTCATATACCCATGGGGGCGACCTTTGAAAGCTTGGTGGATATGGCTCTAGTTCATGAGGAAGACAAGAATAACAAGAAGGAGGTTAAACCTAATGAGACTCAGAATAAGAAAGTTGACTTCAAGAAGGGAGGCAACAAGAATAACAAGGGCAACAATAACAATAATAACAAGGCATGTGAGACAAGGAAGTGTAACTTTTGTGGTATTACGGGACATCTAGCTAAAGACTATAGAAAGAAGAAGAGAAAGTTGGGTGAATGCTTTCATTGTGGAGATACTGGACACATCAGCAAAGATTGCCCTAAGAAACAAGGGCAGGGGCAAGGGCAGGCCCAACGAACAGGACCTTCTAGAGGGCAGTTGCATGCTCTCAACACCACTCCAGCACTGGACCGAGGTAGTAATATTTCCGTAGAAAGCCTTGTTTACATTTCTGAATTTCCTGTTCGAACCTTATTTGACTCTGGCGCATCGCATACTTTTATTTCTTCTGATATTGTTGAAAATCTACACCTAAGTACTAGTCTGGTTGAGGATCCCGTTATAGTTTCAAATCCAATTGGGGGCTCCGCCCATTTATCTATGATGTGTGTGGATTTGAGGATCTCTATCTTAAGCGTAGAATTCACGTGTAATGCTTATGTTCTCGGATTTATGGGATACGGTTTGATCCTAGGTATGGATTGGCTGTCCAATTATGGAGCCATTCTTGATTGTGAACGAAGGGTAGTGAGGCTCATGACTCGCCTTGGTAATACCCTTGAAATTTCTTGTAACCCTAAGGATCCAGTCATGTTGTGTTATCTTGAATCTCTTGACTCTTCTATCGACAATTTGCAATCTGTAAGAGTGGTCCGAGAATACCCAGATGTCTTTGATGAGGTGAAGGGGTTACCCCCTAAACGCGAGATAGATTTCCGTATTTATCTTGTTGATAATGCCAAGCCAGTTTCATTGCCCGTTAGGCACATGAAAGAAGAGAGCTCAGTAAACAGGTTAAGGAGTTGCTTGAGAAAATTTCCATAAGGCGAAGCATTTCTGAATGGGGTGCTCCGGTAGTATTCGCTACTAAGGCGGATGGTTCGCTTCGTCTGTGCGTAGATTATCGTGAGTTAAACAAGCTAACTAAGAAAAATAGGCACCCACTGCCAAGAATCGACGATTTGTTTGACCAGCTTGTGGGAGCATCTGTTTTCTCTTAACTCGATCTAACCACAGGATTCCATCAGCTTAGAGTGGCTGAGGATAGTATTGACAAAACTGCGTTCAGGACTCCAGATGGGTTCTTCGAATGGCTCGTCATGCCGTTTGGGCTAACGAATGCACCCGCGTACTTTGTAGATTTGATGAGTAGGGTGTTTCGGGAGTTTCTTAACAAGTTTGTAGTGGTTTTCGTAGACGATATTTCAATCTTCTCAAAGGATAAAGAAGAGCATGCTAGACATCTCAAGGAAGTCATGGATACGCTTAGAGCACACCAGTTAAAGGCTAAGTTCTCCAAATGCCATTTTTGGAGGAAGGAAGTTCGGTTTCTTGGACATGTAGTTTCTAAGCAAGGCATAGCCGTGGAACCCGCAAAGGTAGTTGCGGTGCAAGACTGGAAAATTCCTAAGAACGCAACAGAGATGAGAAGCTTTCTCGGTTTGGCAGGCTACTATAGGAAGTTCATTAAGGACTTCGCAAAGATTTCAGCCCCTCTTACTAGGTTAACAAAGAAAAACCTAGCGTTTGCATGGGACATAGAATGTGAGATTGCCTTTTAGAGACTTAAGAGAGCTCTCACCACAGCTCCAGTTTGGCATTACCCGATGGAGGTAAAGTGTTTACCGTGTACACAGATGCATGTGGCACGGGATTGGGCGCAGTCCTAATGCAAGAAGGGAATGTGATTTGCTATGGGGGTAGACAACTTAAAGTTCATGAGAAGAACTATCCCACACATGACTTGGAGTTGGCGGCGATCGTTTTTGCACTTAAATCTTGGCGCCATTATGTTCTTGGGGAGAGGTTCGAGCTGTATACCGACCACAAATCGCTTATGTACCTCTTCTCACAGAAAGATTTGAATCTGAGACAACAGCGGTGGATGGAATTCTTGGCATCATATGACTTCGATATAGCTTATACCCCTGGCAAGGGTAATGTGGTGGCGGATGCGCTAAGTAGGAAAAGGTTGACCTTGAGCCCCTTATTTGTTGAAAGGAAAAGTCTAGAGTTTATAGCAACCTTTGATTTTACACCTGCTGTTGAGTCATTGACTGTTACGTTAGCATCTCTTGAGTTAAGACCTACACTTCTAGATAAAGTAGGGACTTCACAGAAGGAAGACCCACAGATAGTCGAAATCATGGACAAGCTGATTAGTGGTGAGACGTCAAGTCACCTCAGTAGGTGTAACAACCCGCATTCTACGCATCAGATGATCGTAGAATATTTATTTCTTTCCCATATGAAGTCGTATGGTCATGTAACTTTGGGAAACAACCATTAGAGTCATTTCCCATGTTCATGATTTTTGCCGATTTTTAAATGACCGTTTTGCCCCTAGCTGATCTTGTTTTGGTCATAACTTTTGATTGGAAAGGAATTTTGACCTAAAACCACTTTCATTAGATTCGTTTGATGGTTTACCTTTCCGTAGAGTGGTCACATGTGAGAAACGGACTTACCGTTTGGGAGATATGGCTGAAATGAGGTTTGAAAGGTGAAAAACTGCTTAACCGGGCCAAATAGGATGATTGGTGAATGGGCCCATAACCCATTTCGGGATTAGGGTTTCATTCTACTTCAGTTTTCTAGCCTCCACTTACCTCTTAGAAACCCTAAAAATGACCTCCAACCTCTAAATCACCTCCAAATCACTCTCTAATCAAAGATTAAGCTTAGCAACATCAAATCAAGCAATCAAGCAAGAATTCAAAGGTCAACGGATCTGCAAGATAATTGATTTGAATTATCAATACTACTCAACTGTTCTGGATGGACAGCGATACCCCACTGTAAAATTTTCTAAACTCTACCAGGTCTGTTGCTGCTTGAAAAATATATAGACATTGCTTGTAAAAATTTTCTACAGGGGCAGCGGCTTGCTTGTACAATTTTTTAATTTTCGCAGTTATTCTTATCTGATTGTTGTGCTATCGAAATTTCTGAATTAATTTGGTGAGGAACGAATCCATAACTTATCACTTTCGTCGATTTTCAATTATAAAACTTGATTTGATTTGCAAATATTTAACTACAAGAGTGTATTTTGTGAAATTGATTATCTCAAGGGTTTGATCGCGGATATATATTAGTTCAATTTATTGAACTTCTAGCAAAAGAGGTTGCATACTACCCGTAAAACATTGGTCGTATCTCTTAGTATTTATACTATACGTGAACGACCATAATGCCCTCTTTCGCCTTCAAATCGAAATTATCAACGAATAAGATATATTTGAGTACGTTATTTATTTTGTAATAAGAGCTACGTGTGTCAACCATAAGTTTTGGATTTTCTATATTCGACAACGATGAGTGAAAAGAGTTTTAGCCACCATAATTCTCCTACGGATTTTGAGATTGATGAAATTGACATGATTCAAACAACAATTGATGAAACCTCCATTGACACTTCTGAAGCCTTGAAAATGTGTCTTGACCATTTCAACTTCGATTTCAATGAGCTCAAATACATTTCTGAACTGAACTTCTTGAACGGAAAGCTTCGTCATATGAATCTAACCAAGGAATGTTGACCAATGTTAGCATATGAGAACATCCTAGGTTGGACCTCAAACCCCTGCCACAAGACTTTGAGTATGCTTACTGGGACTCTATAGAATTTTTTTCCCGTAATCTTTGCCTTTGATTTTATCGAGGACCAAGAAGAAAAATCTATGAAAATTTTACGGGATAATACGCATTCAAATGGTATAAATAACTGTCACAACCAAATTTGCATAGGAAAGATTTTTATTTTAGAAGTTATCGACTTGTCTCTTGTACCTCAAAAATCACATACAAAATCATCGTACATCATTTTCGATAGAGGCAGGTGTGAAGGGAAAAAGAAGTCTCATTTTTCACATAATACTCATCATCATCGTAGATTCCATTCTGCATATGATTTTCATTCGCATATAGTCGCTAAACTTCATTTCATTTTACAAATAATTTTGCAACTAATTCACCTTTGGGTACGATCTTTCAAATTTAGGAAATATTTACAGTGTGGACACTGTTTAGTTCTAGTGTGGGGGGGGGGGGGGGAGTCTGCATTGCATTCATTTTTTATTTTTATTTTCATTTTTTTATGCATTTAGATTAGGCCATCATGCATTTTAAGTCATAGTTACATGCCTTTTTTTTTGATACGACTCATTTTAGATTGATACAACAAAATAAGTTTACAATTTTTAATCAGTTGATAGTATTTTTTCTCTCAACTAAGATCGAGTAAGAAATATAATGAAAAGTTGAATTTTGAGGAATAATAGTGTAATCGGTACATAAGAAGATTCTTAGGTGATGGCCATGAAGTTTATTCTTAACTATATTCTTTGTTCAATGAGTGAAGGACTTAAAATACTTATATTGACTTTTTGAGTCTTTAAAACTTAGTTGTGTTAAGTTGAATTCGCGTAATCTCTCTTGTTCTTATATTCTAAATAATAATAATAGAACCCAAAGGTATCCAACATTGCTTGTAAATCTAGCGTTGGTGTGCAAACCCGCCAAGCTCTATCCGACATGTTATGAACAAAGTCAGCGTCGGTATATCTTGGTCTCATTTTATGAGTTGGATACTTAAGGATTACCGACACCTTGTTGAAAAAGTCAGCGTCGGTCTGCACAATCCGCCAAGCTCTGTTCCATCTGTCATGGGTGGCATACCTTGGTCTTTTAAGTTAAGTGTATGTAATTAATCATAAATTTTTATTTGTATAGAGATAGAGAATAAGCGATGATGCCCAAGAACTTCTTGATCTTATTGATTTGACTAATCATACACAAGGAGATTAGAATACCACTTTGCGAATTGCGACAAGCAAACTAAGAATTTATTTCATGACTGCACTATATTATCAACCGAACCATCTGGCCAAACTAGAACATAACATTTGAAAACTTGAATTATATTGAAAATTTGTGATAAGTTGAGGTATCTAAAATAAAATCAACTGACTAGAAATTGTTAATTTAATTTGTTGTACCACTTTTCTGAAATAAGTCGTGTTTTCATTTTTTTGTTTTCATTTGCATACGTCCGTGCATTCATATAGTTGCATTAAAATCTTTGCACACTGCATTAGGATTTTGTGGGTAGTATCCGCTGAAAACTCCCACGAGACACCACTCGTCCTACTAGGGACACCTAGAGATTTAAGGGCTTGTTGCATACGCTCAATGCAATCGTGTTTCCTACGAAAATGTGACGTATCTAGTTTAGTTTTTCATTTTTATTTTACTCGAGGGCGAGTAAAAGATAAGTGTGGGGGTATTTTATTAACACAGAAGTGTGTTTATTTTATGCTTTTTTATTTATCTTTGTATATAAATAAATATTATTTGGGTGTTATTTTGCCACTTTTACAGATATGTCAGCTAAGCCATTTGCAGCCATAAAAATAGAAAATAAAGATCAAAATGCTGCGTATATACATATGAAGATCTGCAAATGAAGACTTCGCATTGTGTTTCTTTTGGAGTTTAAGATATGTTCATCTTTGGTAGAAGAAATCTCCTGAAATCTTATCTCCCTTCAATTAGTCACATGCCAAACAAGGAAGATATGGAAGGAATAATTGCTAATTAAGATAGGAGGAATAATTGTTAATTAAGAGGGGAGGAATGATTGCTAATTAACAGGCCCATATATGCACATATTGAATTAGGGTTTAGGTTGGCTATGTATGCTATAAATACCATTATATTCTCATTGTAAACGATCATTCATGAATTGAGATTTTTCTTTTTCTTTTCTGCGTTTTTATTTTATACTAGTGTCGTCTATACAATTAGATTTGGTAGAGTACTAGTTGTCTTTTGCACTTATTTTCATTAGTGATTGACCATCTGATTAGATTCAGCGGTAATCCTAATTTTATTATTACTTGTTATTTAATTTTTGAAATTTTAATTTATGCTTTTTAATTGTTTTTCTAGATCATATTGGATTGAATATAGATTTGATTAGATTCAGATCTGATTCAATTCAATAATAGTTTTATTGCAGTTTCAATTTTTATTGTTTTTTCAACCCAACCTCTAAACTTCGTCTAGCTCGTCCAAGAAATTATATAAATAATTTGATTTTAGTTTCCTTTCCGTGTTCGACCTGCATACTACACACCTATGCGTTTGAAGTTTAAATTGAATTTACACTTTTTTAATTCATAGAAAAGTGTCAATCACCTAACCACTAAAAAAACCCTAACAACATGTTCTATAACATAATAGAAAACAATAAAAATCAAGCAATTCTAACATCATTTTTATCTTCATCTTCCATCTCTATTTGGCACAAAAGAATATCTGTTTTTATTAGTGTTTAAGGTTTGAAACTGTAGAGAAGTACGTGTTTTTCTTAGGAGAAGTACGGTGATGAATAACTGAGTGAAATAAAAATACATGTTGGTCAGAAGAATATAAAAATTAATCATTTGTATTAAATTTAGAAAAGTGACAAAAGAGCAAATCGGGGTGTGAATAGTTACACCCAACCCTTAAAGAGTATGGCATTAGGAAGAATATAGTCTAAAATTTTATGGTATCTATTACTTAAACATAAAAGCGCAATTCCAACTATGCTTACGTGGCATTATAGAATGCAGCGATTTGTGTGTTCTCTACTCCCGCTTGGATACCAACCGCATTTACTAATAAACCAAAAAACTCAAATAAAATAAAATAAAACAAACCAGCCCACGTCTCCACGTTAATAGCATCTTACTTTCCCAATTGAAAACAAATCGTTCACCCCTTCCGATCTTAAAATCGGCAAAACATTCTACTGGAGTATCAACAATCCATCTCTATTTCAACCGAGATCTACAACCTAACCACCATCGTCTACTGCAGCAATTCTGCTGACCGACGATACATTTCTCACCCTTGAAGGGATATCAGCTATCGCTCATTCAACAGTTTTTTTACACAGGTCGAATCTCCTTTCGATGAAGGTGCGTCAAATTTGACAAATTTGCCTGCGTTTGTTGCTGTTGTTATTTGTTTTAGTCCCTTATTCACTGCGTCTGGTTTTCTCTTCATACACGCTCTTTAATGATTTTTTTACATACTGCATGTATCCGTGTTTTCGAAATTGGAGAATGTCCAATACTTTTTGATTTCTTTGTTTGACAGTGAGGATGAGATGAACAGAATTTATACAATGACTTACTAGAGCAATGAATATATAAAACTTATTCATCTGAAGGCAAAAACAACGGTCAAAACTCAGGTATTTCTTTTCCTTTTAAGTGGTGGTTGATGTTCTTTAGTCAACATCTTATAAGAAGAAGCAATTTTTGTTTAAATTGTTAACCTTTAAAAGCTGATAGCTTGGTACATGTGAAGTTCGTCGACGGCAAGTATGCCTGTAGAACATAAACTCGGTGTTCACTGCAGTGGAACGAGTTGACGGAGGAAGATCATGAAACTTGCTTTTCAGTCCCTCCAAAACTCAGGTATTTCACCCTTTTATTTTATGTATCTTCCTCTGTTTATAGGGCAGTTCAATCATACTATTTTGTTATATTACTTATATCTTTACGCAAACATGAGGTTTTGCCAGTAACATCTTCATTAATATACGCCAATGGATAGAGTTGATCATTTGCATCCGTTGCAGTGGCTACGAGTAGTGTACCTTTATATTTCCCATACAAATGAGTTCCATCGATACATAGCAATGGGCGACAATGTAAAAATCCTTCAATGGAAGGGCCAAATGCCCAAAATGCACGTTCAAATACACCATGTTCATCTGTTACTATATGGCTTACACTACCGGGATTTGATCTTCTAATCTCATCAAAATATGGCCGTAACAATGAATATGACTCCGCCCAATCCCCGTAAACCATAACAATTGCCTTGCTCAAAGATCTCCAAGCTTTCATATAACCAATTTTAATAAAAAATTGTTCTTCAACCAACACTTGAACTGTTCTAGCTGTTATGTTTAAATCAGACTTCACAAATGGCATGATCTTTGAAACAAGAAATGTTGATGTCGCTTGCCGATTGCTTGAATTGACCGTTGGATTAACGCAAGTATGCCCCCCTCCATAGTTCTTAACAACCCACAATCCAGCCTGCGATTTTTTGGAATCAATTGCATGAATTCTCCACTGACAATTATCGTCGACGTTGCAAATGGCAGTATACATTTCTTTGTTGGACCTAATGGGCTTAAAAGAAACAGCATGTAAAATGGACCACTCACTTAGTTGTTGCAGAAATTTAGCTTTGCTCTCAAATACAAGACCAGGTTTAAAGCCACTTTGAACGCAGGAGGACGAAAATAATTCTCCCCTACTTTGCAAGTCAGCGACAACGGATCTGGCTAACATTTAGGCGGTACACATGTCCTCATCAAGGGGAATCTCCATTGCCGGTTCGTCATTACTCTCATCTTCTTCATCATCCACATAATCCATCTCTTCAGCTCCGAAGTCAAAGTTCAACGAATCATTATTTACTTGCATGTTGTCATACCATGCGTGATTGTTATCGGGAATCGAAGCAACGGTCATGCTATCCAAAGCAGGTCCAGGGTTCGTTTGTAGGTCCGCATTTCCATCTACTTGACTAGCATCATCGCATGCATTCTCTTCGAAGGGCGATTGCTCTTCCATGAAATCCTGCGGACAGCTGCATCATGAAAAAATTACACCTTGATCAACCAATTATGCATTACTCAAATAACAATTCAATTCAAAGATCACTTACTTCTGACTCATATGATATAACTCAGATGGCATTGGCTGCAATGGTTCTGCTACTTGTGAAGGCGGTCCAACATTATTTTGTGTCTGCTGGTAGTAAGGATCATAACTGTACAGCAAATGACGGTCATTAACAACAATTGGGAGAACCAAAATATAACATGTTTAGAAAACACTATAAGTTGGGCTTACCTCTGCATCGCGCATCCAATACTTTCCTGCGTGGGATATGGAAAGCTAAAATGCGGATTCTGTGAATAATTCATATGCGGAGGGTACGCATAGAACATTTGATGTTGTCCGTACTCCGAAACGTTACAAGGAGGAATAATATTAGGTGATGGCATTACAGGAGTTGGACGGATCGGTGCCGCTCGAACGGGTCTTGAAGCAGTAGGTGCTTCTACCACTAACTTTGTCGTTTTCATAACAAATAACTCTATAGTCTTACAAGCGGCAGAAAACATTAACTCCACATCACCATCGTCAACAATTTTAATTGCCTTAGACCCAGAATCAGTCGGCCAGTTGCAAAATAACTCAATATCAAATTGCTCTTTATTAATCATTGTTGACTTGAATATCGAGGCTTCTAATTGCTTCAAGTTACAACCTTTGAGAACTTTTACAGCTTTGAAAGATCCACCATCGTACTTACCACACTTTCTATCATCAATAACCAACTCACCATCGTAATAGCATAAAATAGCAATAAACTTAGGAGCCATTCTAATTTACAACAACAAAAAGGAATGTATTACCAAAAGTTAAAGATTCAAAAAAACACAGATTTAGGGTTTTGAAATTCTAACCTTGTAATTAATCAAACGACGGAGAATAGCGTCTAGTTGACACAAATCTGGAATTGTTGATGGATCGGCGCTAGAATTAACGAAGGATTTAATTCTTGAAGTTGATTTAGGGAATTGGTTTTTTTTTTCAAAATACAGAAAGTGATAAAGTGAGGAGGAAGAAAGCAGAAGCTCTCAGTATATCACGACAGTGCGTCTTTTAAAATAACGCACAAAGCGTTACATACAAAATAGAAGTTCTAGACCTCTCTTTAATGGCGTCTTTTTCACCAGTTAATTCATCAATGAATCCAGCGAATCCATCCTTGTTGATGAATTCCTCTCATCAGCAGTTGGATGGAGGTCCACCATCCCAACATGCAAATCGAGATACTGTACCACGGCAGAAAAATCATCCAGATAAGCAAATCAGCAGTTTTGATAAACAAGAAAATAACCCTAGCATGAGCTATTCGTCAGAGTTTCCAGCGTTGAATTCTAACATGCAGATTCATAGAGAGAACAAAGGGAATTGGTACTCCAAAGCGTGGACTGAAGTCATCAAAAGCAATAATTGTCATAACCAATTTATTCCACTGAAATTTTATGAGCCAACCACTGTCAATAACATCAGGTATGCTAATATTGACGAAAGACTAATTCAAGAAGGCCAGAAAAAAGGGTAGTATGCAGTTGCTTTCTATGTTTATGGCAATAAACCGTACTATAAATTCCTGAAAGAATATATAGACAGAACTTGGCAATTAAAAGGGGATTATCAATTATTTACACGAGAGAATGGGTTTTACATAATTAACTTAAGTTCTCAAGAAGATTGTGAAGGGCTTTTAGCAAGAGGTCCATATTTCTACAATAAGAGACTGATATTCATGAAGAGATGGCACCCTGGTTTGAAGCTTTCTCGAGAATTTCTCCATACAATTCCGGTCTGGGTGCAGCTTCCAAATCTGGATCTTGAATTATGGTCTGAAGAAGCCATTAGTAGAATTGTGTCGGTGCTGGGGCATCCTGTAAAGCTAGATCATGTAACTGAAGGTCTTATTAGAATTTCATATGCCCGGGTTTTAGTAGAAATCGATGTTAACTGTGCTTTTCCAAATGAAATTCCTATTCAAAAATATGATGGTTCGGTGACATGGCAGAAAGTTACATATGAGTGGACTCCTGTAGTATGCTCTACATGCAAATTTTTTGGACATTCTACTTACTCGTGTAATAGCAAAAAGGTTTGGAAGCAAAAAGACATATTTAATAAAGCAAATGAGAAAGATAATGATCAGATATGCCAAGGTAGTGCAAATGATAATGTAAAAGGGCATTCTCAGAGAATGGAAATTGAAGATTGCTCAAATAATAAGGTTGAAGATCTGAGTGTACCTCAAATGATGCCTGAGCTTAGCAAATATTCCTGTAAATCAGATGACAAAAGTAAAACAAATGTAGAGATGAATCATAAGCCTATTTCAAGTAAGAAGAAAAGTCCAGACGGTATTGCAATGAAGAATAGCTTTGAAGTTTTGAATGAAATGGACCCAGATGTTAATGAGAATGGTAAGGCTGTAGACATTCAACTACAATCTGAAAATATAAACAATCAGCAACTATTTATGAAAGACAAGAAAGATGATACAGAGCAATGTGATAATAGTAATGGAGTTGATAAATCAGAGGATAATAACATGGCCTCGGACATGATTGATTCCTCTGATAATGAAGAAGGGAGTATTCAAGATATAAATATGGGCGAATCTGAATATACATCTACTAGCTTTAGAAAGAGGAAAAACAAACTTAACCTTACTAGTGATTCTGATGATGATAACCAGAAAATTGGTGAAACTTTAGTTGAAGACAACCCCAACTGGAACAAATTAATTTCACAAGCTACTACAAAAATAAGAGGCAAAAAGTTAAAAGAGAATGTCATCCAGCCTGGTGGAGTGAAATCCAGGAATATTTCAACAAATAAATAATCCTAATGTCTTTACTCTTTTGGAATGTTAGGGGATTAAATTCTGCTACAAGGCAGAGAGATTTAAAGGATTTAATAGACAAGAAGCAAATTAACTTGATGACAATTGTGGAGCATAAGTTATCTAACTATTCCATCTCTAATTTTGCTAATAAATTTAGAGATTGGTGCTTTATTAATAATAATGCAAATGGTGAAAAAGGAAGAATTTTGATTGGTTACAATACTAAATACTGGAAACACCAATCCATCTTAATAGAAAATCAATGCATCACTTGCAAATATATTAACACTGGTGGATTTGAAATTGTTATTTCATCTGTGTATGGTGCTAACCTTATCTATCAGAGAAAGGATCTTTGGGAGCATTTATTGAATGTTAAAAAAGTTATCAAATGTGCATGGATCATTGGAGGGGATTTTAATGATATCCTTTATTCTGAAGACAGACAGAATTCAAGTGGTAATTTAATTTCTCCTGGCAATGATTTCTTAAATTGCATTTCTTCTCTTAATGTTATGGAGCCAAATTTTAAAGGAAATTTCTTTTCTTGGAGAGGTGGTCTTAATTTCAGTTCTCATTCTCGTATTGACCGTATATTTATAAATCAGTTATGTGCGGCTATATTCCCTAATATGATTGTCCATTATTTAAACCACTCAACCAGTGACCATACCCCTATTTTTCTAAATCTTTCCTGTTCACAGAATGAAGAAAGTTTAAAAAAGAACTACCCATTCAGGTATAAAAATTATTGGTGCTGGTCTTCTGGGTATTATGATTTAATTTCTCTTACTCTGAGATTAAAACTTTCTGGCAACTATTTGTTCCAAATCATCACTAAGTTAAAGATTATTAAAGGATACCTGAAGAGGTGGAATAAGAGCAATCCTAGTATGGCTAAGCAGATTGAAATTCTGAGGGAGAAAAATAATAATTTATATCAATCTCTCCTCCAGTATCCTGATAATCCTTCCATATTGCAGCAGTACCAAAACAGCATCAAGGAGTTGGAGATTCTGTTATTCAAACAGAGTGTGGATATTAAACAGAAGGCTAAAATAAAAGGTATGATAGAGGGTGATTTACCTACCAAATATTTTTACTCTAAGTTATCAGCTAATAAAGAAAAACTTCAAATCAAATATGTTATAGATGCTAATGGTCAATCTCAGATCAACAACAATGTGTTCGCTCTGAAAGCAGAACAATATTTTCAAAATCTATTCAATGCTGATGATTATATTAATCATTTTCCACAAATTATTACAAAGAAGATTATTTCTAAAGCTGGTAGAGATATGTTGGATAGCCCCATAACCATGAATGAAATCAAAAATGTTATTTTTAAAATGAATGATGATAGCAGCCCGGGACCAGATGGATTTAATGCTAATTTTTTTAAAATTCATTGGAATGATTTGAAGGATAATTTACTTCTTGCTGCTAATGATGCTTTTTTTAGTGGAAAAATTATTAAACAGATCAATCATACTTTTCTGGTTTTGATTCCAAAATCACAAAATGCTTCTGAACCTCATGAATTTAGACCCATCTCTTGCTGTAATGTCCTTTACAAAATTCTGAGTTCAATATGCAGCAATAGATTGAAGATGATTATGCCAAATATTATTTCTAATGCTCAGAATGCTTTTATAAAAGGAAGATATATGGTGGAGAATAATCTATTAGCTTATGAAATGGTAAGAAACTTTAATAAAGTTGGTGCTGATAAAATGTGCATTAAAGTTGATCTGCAGAAAGCATATGATAAAATAAATAGAAAATTTATTATCCATATTATGAAAGAGATGGGATTTCCCTCTTACTTCAGTAATTTTGTATATGCTTGTATTTCTACACCTACTTTCTCCATTCTCATTAATGGGAAGCCATATGGCTTTATTAAGAGCAATAGAGGTCTTCGACAAGGCGATCCTATATCACCGTATTTATTTGCTATCGCCATGGAATATATTTCTATTTTGATGGAGTTAGAATTAGTCAAAGGAAATCTGTCTCCTATCTATAAGAACAGTCCAACTATTACTCATCTTTTCTATGCAGATGATTTACTACTATTCACTAAATGTGATCAGGAAAGTGTGAATTCTATCAGAGAAGTTCTAAATGCTCTATCCATTATGGGATTATCTGTCAATAAAGATAAAACTGCTATATTCTTTAGTAAAGGAAATAAAGCAAAACAATACATTATTAACTCTCTTGATCTGAAATCTGCTGAGCTACCAGTCAGATATCTTGGAATTCCCCTTTCTAATAAAAAATTATCTTCTCAAGATTGTAATCAGCTTATTGATGGTATCAGAAGTAAATTTGCTTGCTGGAATAACAAATTTTTAAACACTATTGGTAGAATAGAAGTGATCAAATCCTCAATATATCCGATGGTTCTTTTCTGGACCCAGGTATGCCAACTTCCCAATAATGTTATTGACAAAATTGAAGCTTTGTGTGCAAATTTTATTTGGAACAATAAAAAGCACAAGGTGGCATGGAAACAATTATGTCTTCCTAAAGACAAGGGTGGGGTTGGTCTTAAAGACATAAGAACTCTACAGCAATCCATGGCTATCAAATTAATCTGGTTGTTTTTAAATAGAAAATCTTTATGGGCAGATTGGATGTCTAGCAGATACCTAAAAAATAAAAATTTCTGGTGTGTGAAAGAGGATAATAATAGCTCCTACACTTGGAAAATGATGCTGAGACAAAGAGAATATTGCAAACAATTATTTAGCAGATGCATAAGTAATGGTAAAGATACTGATCTTTTATTTGATCCTTGGATCCATGGCAAGGACCTTATTTCTTTGATTGGATGGCATAACATAGATTGCTCTCTTCTGGAATCTCGTAAGGTTGACAGCTTAATATCAGATTGTAAATGGGAGTTGAATGAAATTTTCTTGCCTGAAAATATTAAGGATGTAATTAATAATATTCCTATTCATTCAGAGAAACCAAATGACTTTTGGCACTGGATTCCTAACAGTGATGGTAAATTTACCTTTAAGTCTGTGTACTCATCATTATTTCCAAATGCTCCTAGATATGAATGGGCAAATTTCATTTGGAAAATGCCAGTGGTTCAGAAATTTGCTTTCCTTACATACTTGGCTTGCAAAAATAGATTAAATACTTTAGACAGAGTGCTAAAATGGAATAATGAGGAAACAAATGTCTGTAAGCTATGTTATAACGAAGAAGAAAGTAGAGATCATCTATTTTTTAAATGCTCTTACTCCAGTTTTATCTGGGAGGTTGTCAAGGATCATTTGCAAATTAACGTGAAGGGCTCTAAACCATTACTAGAGGAGATAGAAATCCTAAATCAAAAATTCAAATCGAATGCTAAACTAAAACAAGTTTCCAGGATTGCGATTACCACAGTCATATATCTTCTTTGGAAGGAAAGAAATAATCGACGGTTTAAGAACGTATCTATGGACAGAAGAACACTTGCCAAGCTTTCCATCGCTAAAATTTGTGCGTTGACCCAGAGTTTTGTAGACAAGAAGAACATGGATCTAGTGAAGATTAGACAAATCCAAGAGTGGAAGGCGAGAAAAAATTTGGGCACATCAGAACAGCCGCCGTGATTTTTTAGAAGGAAGATGATTAGTTGTCTGTAGTGTCACGAGGCGGGTGTACTTTGTTTTAAAATGTTGAGATCCGCTAATTTGGGCTTTTACTTTTTTGAGTGGGCCGTTTTCCATATGTATAGTATTTGTTTTTCCTTGTATTGATCGTTTATGGCCCATTATTAATGTTGTAATTTTTGTTATGTAATAAAGTACCTTTTTTTATTTTCAAAAAAAGAAGAAGCACAAAGCGTTATTTAGAATAACGCAAGAAACAACCAACTTAAAACCAATACTCCATACCTCTGTTACACTATACAGCGTTATTTATGATAACGCGAATTAGCGTTATTTATGATAACGCATTAAACTGTGTTTTTTTTGTTATCATTAAATCTCAACATTTGCGTTATTTAGAAAAACGCGTAAAGCGTTATTAAAGATAACGCTTTTGTTTTCAAGAAGGCAGAACATGTTTTAAATATAAAAGCACACTTGCGTTTTCCTAAATAACGCTATACGCGTTATTTGAAATAACGTTTCGATAAATAACTGTTTCTGGCTGATTTGACATAAATCAGGCTAAAGGCGTAATAAGTTTTCAAACTAGGCTAAATGTGTTATAAGTTTCTGAAAGGTGGCCAAATCGAAAAAAAATCCTTTTGGTTACCAAAAACAGGACCCACAACCACAATTGGTAGTCTCAAATTCGAACCCTAAAAATATTTGCTACCTTGCTTTCTCAGAAAAAAGCGAACCCTTCCCAATTTTTTTTTAAAAAAAACTTAGCTGCCTCACTTTCCAGGAATAGTGAAGTCACAGCTGTTTCCACGATCAAAAAACACACGTTGCTTTCTCGGTCAAAAAACCCACAACCACACGTTGTTTCCTCCGCGACTTCTTCTTCTTCTACTGAATCGGCAGAAATCATCGATTCGCTGTTGGATAAACTCGACTTCTTCTTCCGTGACTTCTTCTCTATGCACGAGATTATCTATGCTGCTTCAAATAATTCAACAAATCCAAGGTATTGCTGTGTCGAAAGTTGTGCTTTGTGAATCGTGGAATTCTCTTTGTTGATTTCATTAATTTCGTTTTTTTTTTCGTGTGCCCTAAGCCGATCCCGATTTTGAGGGGCGATTCCGGACCGCCATCCACCGAAACCGATCCAGTAATACTATTATATAGTTTTGAGATTCTTAAATTTAGATCACAAATCTATAAAATATAAAAACAATTTTCTCAAAGTAGACTTACTTTTCTGCTTAATTCGTACATAGATAAATGCTAAAGATATGCTGGTTGATAATGGTATAGAAAGCCCCCCCCCCCCCCCCCCCCCTCCTTAACAGTAGTTTAAAATTTCACATTCCTTAGCCTATCTAATCTGTTTTTGCCTTTATTACAATAAACTGGAGTTGAGTTTATTTATTTTCTAAAGTAAAAGTAAAAAATAATTAGAAAATAGACAAGTAAAAGTAAAGATTTACGAACTTACCATTTGACTTAGTCTGGAAGCAATCTTTTCCATCTTATGACTTCAGCAGATTTTGGTTGATACCAGTTTAATGTTTTACTGACTTCAACCTTTTATTATTTTTACGGGCAAAAAGACCTAAAAGCAAAAGGCAATTTTGCTTTTTATCGCCTAAGCGGGGTGGTACTGCTGTAGCTAAGTTTGGGTGTACATGCCCGTCTGCAATAATAAGTTCAGCTAGTCAAAGATTGATAAGTTTTATATCCAATCTTCATATCTAAAAGAACAATGCATTGCAAAATGGAAGGGGGGGGGGGGTGTACATACACACACACACATGTATGAGGTGCACTCCGCAGCCCCTATTTTGCAACACCCGAATCTGAGCCACACATTTATATTTAAATAAGTTAATGAGTGAGAAGAGAGCTAGTGGGAGGGGAAAAAATGATTATGTGGTGAAAATTAGAGGACATTTAGGGGTACTGCACTGTTTGGGGTGCAACGGAACGCTTCTTATATGTGTATATATATATATATATGTGTGTATGTGTGTGTGTGTACACACACATTTCCGAATAAGGTAACCTCATAATATGCATTAAGCACCTTGTAACAGTTAATGGCACAGTTAGTCCAACAGTGCAAAGGGTGTTAAAATCAGGGCTTGTTAGGCTTAAATTATAGAACTCTGGCTTATGTCATGAATTAGCGAGTGATGACTTGCACTACAAAAAGTGCTTAGAAAACACGTTTTCCTTGCTTAAGAATCATTTATCAGCAAAAACCACCATTTGTACACACATGCTTTTTGAACAACATCAATATCTTTCTCTATATTGAATTTCAAGAATAGAATAAGTTGATCATGTTAGTGAATGTGGAGATACGACTGTTGGGTTTTATGAGTTCTAAAAAATTGTTAAACAGTTTCTACAGCATGTTGCTTTTATACAAGTTTTAAACCATTTCTTATCTTTTATTTTTCAAATAATTTTCTTGCTACTCTTATACATGGAAAGGAGAATCTAATATTGGTTTATATAACAGATATAACAAAAGTAAGTTGGTGCATTCAATCATGCGACATGTTGCGGAGACCTTGAGTATTGATTTAAAGGAGCTGTACGTGAATATTGAATGGCCTCTTTATAGAAAATATGGGCATGCGTTTGAAGCTTTCAAGGTGGTCATGACGGATCCTGATACTGTGCTCGATGGCTTGAATGGAGTGACCCCCGAGGTGAAGGATGCATTGGTGAAGAACATTAGGAGAAGGATGACACCACAGCCATCAAAGATTAGGGCAGATATTGAGATGAAATGCTTTCAGTTTGATGGGGTCGAGCATATTAAGGTTGTTTAAGAGTTATTTTCCCTGCATACATGAATTTTTAATTATAAATATGTTGTTGACTTGCTGATTTATAGGGATTTGAAATCATGGGTGGGATTAGTTAAACATGAATTTTGTTAAAAACTAACGATTATACATTTCATTGTATAACTTCTCGTTATTGAGGAAATATGAATGAAAGCTGCCTTCCATTACTTACCTTCCATTACAGGATACTAGTGCACAAAATAATATTTATGACCTTTAAAATATTTGAGGGTTTCAATTGTTAATGATTATCTAAGAATTAAAACCCGACTGCAAAATAAAAATGGTTTAGTATTGTCACCATTACGTAATTTGTTGAGTTCTATTGGTAACTGGTGATTGTTTTGCAGGATGCAATCAGGAAAGCGGAGGCTGTTGGAACCGAAGATTGTCCGGTTAAAATCAAGCTTGTCGCACCACCACTTTATGTTCTGACTACACAGACGCTTGAAAAGGTTTGTCCTTTTCTTAGTTCACATGGACGGAGTTTTACTATCAATTTGTCACCGACACTACTAGCAAAACAACTTGAAGTAGAGATGTTGCGACTATCAAAACTTTCCACTTACAACTTGCATATGCAGACTTATTTTTCTATTAAATAAAATGTAAATATCCATAGCTGCTAGATGCACGTCAAGGCGGTTTATACTAGCACTTTTAATGGTGATTTTGATAAATAAAATTTAGAACAAAATTTTGAATTAAGCCCCTCACGATAACTTAATTGTAAAAATAAGTATATTTCATAACTTATTATGAAACTAGGTCTGTTTTGTCCAGGAATAATAATCATGCGTGTTTTGAAAACACGCATGAACAAATTTATTTATGCGCGTTTTTAGAACGCGCAATTTTTTTTATTTTTTTTGAATTCTGAAAACACTCATGAACAGATTTGTTCATGCGCATTTTCAGATTGCTCATGAACACAAAAAATAAAAATAAAAAAGTTGCACGTTTTCAAAATGCGCATGGTTAACTCAGAACTGGGCAAAACAGGCCTAGTTTCATAATAAGTTATGAAACAAGCCTATTTTCAGAATAAGTTTTTCTGACGGGCTTAGTTCAAAAATTTGTCCTAAAATTTACTTTGACCTCAAACTAATCTTAAAAGACATTAAAACATTAGTAATTATAACAATATATTAAGCATTTGGTTGAATTGGTTAAACCAGCAACTGAACTATGCTTAGGATCAATTAGAAACCAGTTTAGTTTCAAATCAAACCATACCTATCGAAATAAATAGGTTTGATTGGTTTAGCTAAAGCTCAGTGTTATTAATTGAGCAAAACGCAAAAATGCGCAAATCCTCGTTGGAATTTTGGCGCACGACGCAACAAATGACGCGCGCCTTTTTAGTTTACTGCGCATGTTTAATCTTTTTTAATAAATTTAATATTTCAACAAATAATTCAATATTTTTTGCTAAAACATATGCAACAAAGATTTTTATGCATTTTACAAAAAAAAAAAAAACAGACATAAAGCATAAAATTTCAAGCACAATAATTTTCAAATCCACAATAATAATATACATTACTGATAAACTAGAAATGTGAATCTAATCCAATAATTATATTTTTCAAATCAATGTCCGTTTCATCAAATTCATAAACTTTTGCATCTTCCTTATCCATGTTACTTAGATTTGTTTTTTCTTAATGAATATGTGAAGGAGCCAAAATAGATGTTGAAAAACATTCTCGATGTGGATGTTCTTCTATCTAGCTTTCTCCACTTCTGCTGCTCTAATAGCAACACTCCAAGACATGTCATCCTCATTGTCAAATACAAGCTCATTTTCTGCATCAGATTCATCATCCATATTTTCAGTTAAACATTCATTACAATTATCTATATCATTCAATGATATTGGATCATCGGTGTCATGAATATTGTACCTTATTTTTAACGCTCGATTGTATTTAACAAATATCTTCTATCTAGCTTTCTCCACTTCTGCTGCTCTAATAGCAACACTCCAAGACATGTCATCCTCATTGTCAAATACAAGCTCATTTTCTGCATCAGATTCATCATCCATATTTTCAGTTAAACATTCATTACAATTATCTATATCATTCAATGATATTGGATCATCGGTGTCATGAATATTGTACCTTATTTTTAACGCTCGATTGTATTTAACAAATACCAAATCATGAAATATTTTTATGTGGTCGACAAATCGTACAAAGATATTGGACATATTCACATATATGCAAAATAATAATTATCCAAGGGTATGTTTCAGAGATGCTTGAATGTTTATTTTCTGAGAATGCTTTCTCTTCTTCCAAAGTTGCTTCTCTTGATTATCGTTTACGGGTTCTCAGTCTCATTCATTTGCTTTTGCATCTATGCTAGGCAATATTTTATTATCTTTTATACATTACATTATATACTTCTGACAGTATTAAAGTGAATCTAAATTATGTTGGTTAATAAAAGATTTGTTAGTTCCAAATGCCAGCATGCTAAGGTTAGCCAATTACATAAGTGTAAGGTTATTAACTCCCTGATGATAATCGGATAGGAAATAATAATGATATAATTATGTTTTCATATAACTGAAAAAAGATATTAATAAAGTTATTCACATTTCATGTCATTATGATAAGAATACTAGTGATGGTGGTTGCAGTGATGGTAAGAGTATTTGTAGTAGTAGTTATTGCAGTTTGAAATGCAAAAAAAAAAAAAAGGCGCACCTTTTCATATGCACCGCAAGCAAAAATGATGCAAACGCTGCGCCAAGGTTAGCCAATTACATAAGTGTAAGGTTATTAACTCCCTGATGATAATCAGATAGGAAATAATAATGATGTAATTATGTTTTCATATAACTGAAAAAAAGATATTAATAAAGTTATTCACATTTCATGTCATTGTGATAAGAATACTAGTGATGGTAAGAGTATTTGTAGTAGTAGTTATTGCAGTTTGAAATGCAAAAAAAAAAAGAAAAAAGAAAAAAAAAAGGCGCGCCTTTTCATATGCACCGCAAGCAAAAATGATGCAAACGCCGCGCCATGACGCGCCTTTCACAACTATGCTAACGCTAATGCTATTTGGAGTTATAATGGTTCTTGTTTGCCCATTTCGAAATGGGCAAAGAGTTCTCATAGTAGTCAGGGCGTACGGTCTGCACCTTGCGCTTTTTAGTGCACGTGCAGCATCATTATTTTTTCCACTATAGTTCTGCCAAAAGGAAAAAAAAAAAAAACAATCCGTGAAAAAAAAATGCATATTCATGCAATTCCAAGAATGGAACATCAGAAATTCTACACTTATCCAAATAAGTGATCGTAAATATGCTTAAATTTACTCTACAAAAAAAAAAAAAAAAAAAAAACAACTCAACCAGGCTACCCTACACAACAGGGAACAGTACTGCATGCTATTGACATTCTTTTTTCTTATCTCAATTTTTGAGAATAAGGGTGGCATCTTTTTAACTCAATCATCTGCATGTTTTTTTTTTCCTTTTTTTTTTTTTGTAATATTAGATCTGTAATTATGCTTCCCAATTATATCGATTCTTAAAATAGTCGAAGCGCAAGGCCTGTGCCTTGCGCTGCCTTTGTTCGCCTTTTCTACACTTTGCACTTTTGGATATGCCCAAAGTTCAGCGTCTTTTTTGTTGTTTTCACAAAAATCCGCAGTTAAGAACTGCTATAAAAATTAAAGCTTTGTTTGATTTGTCTTTTTTTACTTGTGTTTTCGTCTAAACAAAAGTGCGTCCATCATATGCATTATTGGAAAACAAACAATTTTAAAAAATGAAATTAACATTTAAAATAGCAAACAAGTTTATTTGATTTTTGTGTTTTGGAAGATAACAAAAGCATGAAGAACAATTCAACTCCTTCATTGTTCGTTGATCGTCATAATGGCTATGAATTGTACATATTCTTTTATTTTTTGGGATTTCTTAGTTCGAATTGGAAACACAAAACTCAAAATACAAGATGAAACCAAACAGGCCCCAAGTTTTTAAGCTTTAAAAAGGGCATATTCATGCAATTTTGAAAATAGACCACCACGAATTCAACACATCAAAAAAAAAAAAAAAAAAATCCAAGATGTTTGTTCTACTTCAGTTTACAACTACAAAAATATAAATTACTAAACTGTGCGTTTTTGGACTATTCGTTTTGCCTTTTGCACATTATGTGCTTTCAGCTTAATGTGCAAAAAAACTCATTTAAAGTGTTAGCATCATTTTCTTTTTATGTGCTTTATTGTTACCGAGTATGTTCCAAACGAGGTTTGAGATTTTGGTTTCAGTATATTTAATATTTTGGTTAGTTTCACCAATATGAAACTTTTGATATCGGTTATTGTTTCAGGATTCAATGTTTCTATAATATATAGTGATCAATGGCGTGTTGGCTAAGAAAGATATGAACTGCACTTTCTAACAAGACTGTTATTGTTCTCAAACAAATGCATATAAGAGGAAAATAAAAATAAAATGAAATAAAAGTAAAAATAAATAAATAATATAATACAGCCCACAAAAACCAAATATTATCTAAAGATGAAAAGAGTTATAATTTGATCAGTCTAACATTTCAGCCCATTATCAAGTTATAACATTTCAGTAACTCTAGTTCGTATTCACCTGAGCCACCCAAAACACAAACAATATGTTAACAAGATCAAAACGAAGCTTTTTATTGTATTTACTCAACAAAATATGCACATCGAGGATGAGATTGAAGTTGTAAAGGTATTGTTATCTAATTTCGGTGTATAGTTATTTCGAGTTGTCGATGATTTTTTTTATTAGTTCATCTTGTAGTCTGATTTCTTTGATTTTTCATTGTAAAGATGCGATTTTTACAGAATAAACCCAGTGACCCGTCCGAAACCCCCTTTTTTCTCTAAGGTTTTGGCTCAGTTAGTGCCAGGCCTGCTGGGGCCCTGGCCGTAACCTCAAACCCTCGTTCCAAAGAGGCCTTTGGGTCTTCCATGTATCCTAATAACAAATACTGCACAATCAGTCCGGATTACATCTGTTGATTTATAACAGTTCAAATAAAGATATCTTGGCTTATAGCTATTGTTGGTCCTGTGAAACTGGTACTTAATTATATTAGTTACGATGATTAGAAAATGATACATTTGTGCACCATCGTTGGTCAGTACCCTTTTTTTAACTAACATACAATTGAATTTTTAGATATTCTAGAATTAAACATCTACAATCCTGTATATTTTTAGATGTCAGCATATTCATGTAAAATTTAATAGATATGGCAAATTGATGCGTGTGTGTGTGTGCGCGTGCGCACACGCGCGCAAATTCAGTCGAAGCTATATGCATATAGCATACATATACGTATATACATACAGTGTGTGTATGTATAACAGTAATCAAACCTTTAGTTCATCATCTATGACACAAACCATCATTCACAAATATCTCCTACACAAATTTATTGAGTCCAGGCAGTGAATGTGTTCACTCACCGCATATTCTCCTATACTCTTTGCTCTAGCCTCCTGGGAAATTGTTAAGCACGCATATATGCTTTTTGCTGAAATAATGTGAAGATAATTTTACATTTTAGGCTACACTATTTGATACCACAATCAATATTGTTGGCTTACTCTGCACGATACATTTACATGCTTAACTGATGCTGCTTTATGTGCAGGAACAAGGCGTAACTGTTCTAACCAACGCTATCAAGGCTTGCACTGATGCTATAGCCAGTCACCAAGGGAAACTTATAGTGAAGGAAGCCCCAAGAGTGGTATGATCATTTTCTATGCACTATTCTCAGTTAATTTTCCTTCTCTCCCAAAGATGCATTTTCCCAATGAATGATAAGAGTTTCAAACTTATTGAAACTTATCTATGCTTATGCAAGTGAGTTTTTTTTCCCAATGTTTATGATATTTATTTGAGTGTATCATGAGTGTTGTACCATAATAGCATTCAGCTTTGTTATTGCGAAAACTATTTCAATAGCATGCCTTCAGTTTTATGTGAATGTGTTTGGGGAATTTTTGTTTCCTGAATTCATTAACCGGTCGTTTCATTTTGTCTAAAACGCTTGATGATTTTGCTACATGTCAAAGTACGCATCTTTGTAAGTTATATTTCCAAGCTATATATTTGTATGAACTAGCATGCTGTAAAGTTTGGTGTTAGAACATGCTGTAAAGTTTGTTGTTAGAACATGCTTGTGGAACTTGATGGAAAGTGTAGAATAAAAATATGGTCTTCGTCACCAGAACGTATTTACGTATCGTATAAAACTAGGGTGAATCCATGTTATGCATATGGAACTTTTCATACGGTAGGCTATTCTTCTTTGATTTGTTAGTCAATTTCTTGAGACTATTATAAAGATAAAAATGGTGGATAAGCTACTTGATATTGCAACTTAAATAAAATACAATCCTAGCTCATTCACTGAGAAATAGTTATTAATAGTTATTTTGTAAGCATAAATTTTTGATTTAACCGTGAACTTTTGAAAATACTATTGCATATTTTATCTTTGTGTATCACTTAATATAGGGATTTAACAACTAAAATTGTATACCAATTCAAATTGGGTCTTTATAGATCTAAACATTCTCTACAACGTCATTTTTTATTAATCAACATAAATTAAAATTAATTTTTGCCTTGCAAAAATATAAATAAAATAGATATTGTAACTTAAAAATAAAAAATAGAACTAAGCACATGTGATTTCAAGGTAAAAATATAAATAAGTAGTTACACAAATCATTTTATTTTAAATGTGTTAAGCATAGTCAGTTCCGAAAACATAATTCTCACAAAGCTGATGTCAGTGTGTTTCGATCATGGTCTAAAAGCTTGCTTTAACTAATGTTAGTGTGTGCCTGTGAAGCATTTGATGCATTGTTGCTTTGCTTTGCGTATATGTTTTGAATAATTTTAATCTCACCAAACATATATTATAAAAGCACCATTTTTTTTTTCATTTCTGTTTGCATGTCTTAATATATTGTAACATTTCAATATCTGTAACACAAAACTGGCAGCATGCTGATGACTCAAATTACCAAAACAACATAGGATTGTGAAAATTCGGAAATTATGGTATACATATTGACCCACTAGTCAAATTACATAATTCAACCAAGTAGAACTAATTAATTTCAAACCTAATTGTCAAAAAATTGTTCATTCTGATTGAGATAAACACATAGAAATTATGTTACCTATGAATGTGGATAAGCCATGAACATATTCAATAGTTTGCTTGAATTGCTTTAGGTTGTGTCCTGACCATTTGTTACTCTTAGAGAAAATTCCACTGATCTACACAATAAAATACAGAAATTGAGTATCATAACTTATATATTAAGACTGATAATTTAAATGGACAACTATTTTAAAAGAACAAATAACAATAATGCAATAAATCTAAATGTATAAAATATTAATAACTTTCCCACACACACATGCAGTGTCGGTGCAACATTTCAATGGAAACCACCAATGCTACGCTTGGCTTTGCATTATCTGTTGCACCCATAATTATATATATATATATATATATATATATATATATATATATATATAACTGACTAAAAATATTTTTACCCCTCTTCGACGTGGCTGCTGTGTTACCGTAGGCGAAAGTCTTGCTCTACTCTCCTTTAGGTCAGCCTGCATATATGCATGTATGTATAAAGCACGTCTGCATGCACGTAAACTAAGACAATTGATATTTATCATACCACTAATTTGTATCCATGTAGACTTGTATGTGTGTTAACCCTAAAAATGAAATCAACCCCCAAATGAACGTGAAAGCATCGATCATCGAGGCAACGTGTAACACCCCACATCCTTTAGTGTCACTCACAAAGGGAATGCACTAAGTTCTGTGGAGCATATTAAGGTAAAAGATGCAGATAAATTTCAAGACAGACAAGATTAAAACAGGCGGAAAATAAAACTTCGCTTTATTGATAAAATAGTTTGTACACGATTTCTTTATAATATCAGAGTATCATCTGTATTACAAAATAAAGAAGCATAAAACAACATTTATATTCCCCAATTGTAGCAAGAGCCAACCATAGCATCTGAAAAGAGAATCCAAGCAAAACTTCGACAAATCTTCAAGCTGGGAAAGAGTGACAGTCCGACTTAACCTGAGCTATACTATTCCCTCCTTTACTACCTGGGGGGGGGGGGGGGACGGAAGAAAAGAAGACGAAAGAAAAACAGAGTCAGACATAAAGTCTGAGTAAGTTCAGTTACTTCTAGCATGTGAACATGGAAAAACAAAACGACATGAATTAACTGAATACAAGATAACACCATGATGATAGGATCAGCAAGATTAGACAAGATTAACACAAGATATGCTAAGACAAGATAAACTGGATATGCTCTAATACTTTCGCCGCTTCGCTATTTTCTTGTTATATTGATTTCTATATCTCTGCACCACCTAACTAGTGTCCCAACTAGTAACGATAACGTGATCCCAATCCCTGTAGTTTCCATTGCCTTTAGGCATACATTTATTATTTATTACCTAGATCTAATCTAGGATTTTCTATCAAGTGCTTTCTAGATTCAACTAGAGTTTACGCTATCTGCTGAACGCTTCTCGGATTCAGGGTTTATGCCACCTAGTCCAACTAGGGATTATGCTACCTGTCGAACGATGCCCCCAAGTCTAGGACACACTACCTAGAGTGGTATATGTTCCTATACTTCCCCATGCATGTATCGCGAATCGTTATCGCTTGTCTAGATGCACATGTCCTGTAATGTGCGGCCCGAGTCCTGTGGCAGGGCAAATCAAGAAACACGGAACTCGGTCGGGAGCTTTCAGATATCTGCCGATGCAGATGCTAAGGTCCGTTTTTATTCCAGTGGCTATGGTCCCACTTTCTCTCCCTCAACTAATGAAAGGCACACCTTGAAAAATGAGAACTATACGCAGGCCCACTATGCCCCACTAATCTATGGCCATCCGCAACCCCAACCATAACTACATAGCAAGTATATGGTCCGTAGGAGTTCTCCGCCTTCCCGCTTCACGTATCTCGATTGACTGAAGATGGATGGTAGACGACGAGTTGCTATCACAGGGCTACCGTTTTCTCGCTGAATCACGCTGGTCCATCCTAGTCTTTAGGTTGCCATATTTTGCAACCAAGGCACGCAGACCTTAACCTCTGTGAGCCCAGGAGGATCATCTGCAGCCTCACAGAGGGATACCAAGAGTACCCTTACGTCCCCTCGAAGCCTCGGGCTTCGTAACCCAATTCGTTGGAGTCTTCTTTAAAATTAGATGGACGTTCGCTCCTTCTTGTGTTATACTAAAAATTACTACTTAGTTTCGTTAACTAAGGTTTACCACTTAGTTTCCAGAATCGTTGATTTCTTAACTAAGGTTTACTACTTAGCTCCTTTTAACTAAGGTTTACTACTTAGTTCTCTTTCTCGTCAATTTGGATTGGTTAAGTGTCATTAGTCAATTCAAGCTAACTTAACCCTCTTCATTTATCCTGTTAAACTGGTTAAGTGTTATCAGTAATTCATGTTGACTTAACCCTACCACAAACCAAGTTATATTGGTTAAGTATTTCTTATTACTTAACCCTATTCATTCATCCTGTATTGGTTAAGTGTTCCTTTTTAACTTAACATTGCCCATCTGTTTTAACTAACATCTTATTAATGGTTAAGTATTATCCCTTCATGTTTTAGACTTAACCCTATTCATTTATCACAACCTGATGGTTAAGTGTTCAAGTTTACTTAACCCTACGGTCTAGTCCAGCTAACATATCAAATTGGCTAAGTGTATTAAATTTTACTTAACCCCAACCTCTAGTCTAGTTAACATGTTAATTTGGCTAAGTGTATTAACTTTACTTAACCCCACCTTCTAGTCTAGTTAACATGTTAATTTGGATAAGTGTTTTCTTAGTTATTTAACCCCTACAAATCTTGTCTTGTTACGATGTTAAGTTTGGTTAAGTGTCCCTATGGACTTAACCCTCCCATTCTAGCTTAACTGTGTTAAGTTGGTTAAGTGTTCCTATGGACTTAACTCTCCCATTTTAGCTTAACTGTGTTAAGTGTCTGTATGAACCTAACCCCACCCATCGGTTTGGTTATCATGTTGAATTGGTTAAGTGTCTTAGTTAACTTAACTCTACCATTCGAGTTTAACTGTGTTAAGTTGGTTAAGTATTCCTATGGACTTAAACCTCCCATTCTAGCTTTAACTAAATAAATTAAAGCCGCGACCACTCACATTAGACAGATATTGTTGCGATTACTGGATGTGCCGGTTGGTTCCGGGCAGGTTTACATCGCAACTCAGTCTAACCTCGGGTTAGGCATATTCGTGTTTTCTAAGTTCAAAGGGTTTTGATTAATTTTCAAATCAGATTTTGAAAGTAACCATCCCGTCCGTCGGATCAGTTAGGGATAGCCAGGAAGAGCAGGAAACTTGTATTTTCCAAACCCAAGCATAGACACTATCCTCTCTGTCACCCTAGAACTTTCTGGTGTATGCATTATTAAAAGAGATGTCATTAATAAACCTTTCTTTTATATATATATAAATTGTTAACAATTTATCCTCAAAGTTTAACCATTTATCCTCAAAGTCCATTTTCCCTTTTTAAATAAATTTGGCCTATACCATATACATTTGCCATGCCCACTAATGGACTTATATTCTAGGCCCAAATCTTGATTTGCCTATCTTACAGTTTATAGCAATTTAGATCCAACATCCTCATTTACAGTTCATGCCAAAAACTAGATTTTATATTCTAGTTTACAGTTTATGCCAAACTAGATTTCATATTCTAGTTCACCTTTTATGCCCAGAACTTAATTTGCATACCAACTACCTACTTTGTGGCCCATTTAACCATTTACCATTTACGCCCAATGTATGTAAATTATTCACAATTATGCTAATATACTTATCATGCTTAATTTAGCCACCCAATTCTGATTTAATATTCTAATTTCAGTTCATGTCAAAACTAGGCTTGTTATTCTAATTTTCATCTTAATAGTCATACTATAATGCATGTTCCCAAATTATGCCAATTTAGTCAATTTCATGTTTTTCCCAAAACGTATTTTCATCGTTCGTATAATCGTGATTCATTCTAGATTATAAATAAATCTAGATTCGTGGATAAAAGGGAATGAATCAAAATGCCATGAAAGAATAGACATAATAACTGGCATAAGATGATAATTCACAGGCATATAGATCTGATAATATTATGACATGAAAAGGGTTGAATAGTATAGGTTCAAGAACATGGGTAGACCTAACTTAATAGGTAAATTCCCAAGATCAAGATCCAATGATAACTAGAAATAGAAAGTCAAGCCAATATAATGCCAGTTTGGGGTACAACATGGTTTTGTAACTACAGTGTCATGGGTATAAATAATAACCTTATATCCATAGTCATAGGCAATAAATCCTCACAGTTAATGAATCACAGTCATAGGCGATGTTCATAGTCAAAGGAAAATAATTCTCACAGTCATGAGTCACAGTCATAGGCAATGTTCATAGGCAATGTTCATAGTCATATGGTTTTAAGGTCCATAGTTTCATAGTCACAGTCTTATTGGTCATCGAATCATAACAGTTCTTAATTAGGTCGAAGGATATAAGCACCGATTCGAACAGAAAGATTTGGCATATTCTTTTATTCCTTTAATTTCATGTCACGAATAGAGAAAACGTTCAAATCTAAAAAGTAACCGACTTACAGAGATTATATTAGATTCGTAGAAAAACAGTCGCTGAAGTCGTTTGAATCTTCACTTGAATCCTAGCTTGTTTTGAATCTCCTCTTGAAAGTCTTGAGTAGCATTTCCTCGTCTTGATATTATTTTACATATTATTTTATTTATTATTTAATTTAGAGGAGTAGAAGAAGCCATGTCCACCAAGAATCTTTGCAGCATAAGGTTAGAGAAGAATTGTGAATAGTGAAGGAGACTAGGGGCTGTTTATATAGGATTAGGCGAACGAATCTAGGCAGAAAACGAGACCAGGTACATCAGAATGCACCCAGGCCCAAAAGTGGGTTTTGCACCGAGGTCGACTGGGCAGTCGACCTGGTCGGGGGGGGGGGGGTCGACTACCCAGTCGACTCCCCAGTCGACCTGGGTCCTGGGCAGGAATTTTCCCGCCCAGCCCGCTTCTGGGTTTGAATTCGAATTTCGAGCTGTTTTCTGTTCTTAAATTTCCTGAAATTTCGGAGGGTCATATCTCCCTCATACGGACTTCGATTCTCGCAAACTCGGACTCGTTTCCAAGCAGAATTTCGAGACGAACGCAATGGCGCAACCCGTTTCCCTTGATTCTTCCATTTTGAATTAATTATACCTTGATTTGTGAATCTTAGTGTTACAGAATTATGGGGTGTTACACAACTAAGCAATAAGAGACATAGATTCAAAGAAATAGGAAATAAAAGACAAGAATAAAAGAAGAGACACAAGAATTTTATAGTGGTTCGGCTATTTCTGGCCTGCATGCACTTTAGTTTTCCTTTTATTAATTATCATACCAATTAGATCTCTTCATACCTTAACTAGTCATCTTTAGGTCTATGTTACAAGTGTTTAGAAGTGAAGAAGAGTCAACAGTCCAACGCAGTAATATTGTTAATTCATTCCCTTTTCCAGTTGTAGATGAGTCAGTACATATAGGTAGAATCGTCGGGTATTGGGTCAGATATCATAGTGTAGCATAGTCCACACACCAAGCTGAGTTAACCCCAGTGTTGCACCCTCACCGAGCTTTATTTATGACTCAACATCGATTTATAAGTGATGAACTGGTGTCGGCTCCAATACTTCGACTTTTTAAAGCTTTTACCTTTGGTCTATTTTCCTTGCTTCATGCTGAGTTGGCTCCTTCAATCTTGAGTCGTTCCAAGTTTGTTTAATCGTCTGTCTTCATGAATCATCCAAGGCCATTTAAATTCAAGGAAGAGTCATCCATAACTTGTAAAATACTCATCCATATCAATTGAAACTTGATAGGAGCGACGTTGAGAGGTAGGAGTACCCTATGAGCTACACGTGACAATTCAAGGCCATTATGGGTCGGCGTTGATCCATAGGGGATGGATTAGGCCGATCCATATCCTTAACTCCAGTATTCTCCAAAATTTCCAAAGTTGCTTCTTTATGTCTTTTTAAGCACTTCTACAAAGTTTGGTTTAGGTCCGCTATCGTTTCAATTCTCTAAATCCAACTAAAGCTGCTTTGGTCCAAAAACGGGTAAATATGTGTCCATCAAAGTACATTTTTTGTATGGAGGATTGCTTTGAATGAGAACAAGTCCAAATAATGCAAGCCAAACGAAATCCAAGTTCGATGATAGAGCGCTGCAGTTGTTTTCGTTTATAAGTTCTCAGTGACATTCCAATAGTTGTATTTTTTGGCAAGTCCAAGATAGTGCTACGTCCTTTGATCAACCCGAGCAAAGGTCTCTGGCCAATCAAGGTGTAACGACTCGTCTTTTTGTCCGATTCTCACCGGTAATTAAACCAACTTAAATCGTTCATAAAGACAGATTGTTACGGGTACTAACATATTTGAACACAAATAAAAGAACTTTTTATTTTATTATAATTTTTTTTACATCAGAGCTACAAGGAATCAGAGAACAACATAAGCTCAGCGGAAACAAAATGTGCTCTGATACCACATTTTGTTTCCGCTGAGCTTATGTTGTACTCTGATTGCTTGTAACTCTGATGTAAATTTTTTTGTAATAAAATAAAAAGTTCAGTTATTTGTGTTCAAATATGTTAGTACCCATAATCATCCGCCTATTTGCCCGATTTTCGTCGGCAATTGAACCAACTTAAATCATTCAAAAAGACGGATGATTATGGATACTAACATATTTGAACACAAATAACAGAACTTTTTATCTTGTTAAAAAAATTTTACATCAGATTTACAAGGAATCAGAGTACGACTTAAGTTCAGCGGAAGTGCGACATCTATGTAACATATATATATATATATATGTGTGTGTGTGTATATATGTATATGTATGTATGTTACATAGATGTCACTATAATTCAAATTTTATAAATAAATAAATCTTTATTTGTTGTCATACATGCATAGGATAAATTTTAAATGGAAACAAGGGTATACATAGGTGTCTTTATGCATGTAAGTGATGTGCCAAGTGTCCTTGTTTTGAAAAAAGTAATAAAAATAAAATAAAATATTGGAGCACGCATCCATTTTCCGCACCCATCAGCTTCTCACGTGCATCTCCATTGTATTTCTCCTAACCATGAAAACTCTCTTCCATTTTTTTCCATCATCCGCTGTGAGCATTTTTTTTTCCGTTGAGCTTATGTTGTACTCTGATTCCTTGTAACTCTGATGTAAAAATTTTTGTAATGAAATAAAATGTTATGTTATTTGTGTTCAAATATGTTAGTACCAATAACCATCTGCCTTTATGAACAATTTAAGTTAAGCTGTAACGACCAGCCTTTTTGCCCGATTCTCACCGGTAATTAAACCAACTTAAATCGTTCATAAAGATGAATGGTTATGGGTGCTAACATATTTGAACACAAATAACATAACTTTTTATCTCATTACAAAGTTTACATCAGAGTTACAAGGAATCAGAGTACAATACAAACTCAGCGGAAACGAATATGCTTTCAAAGGAAGAAGTAAAACCAAAACAAAACTCTAGCTCCAATCTGAATCCAGCTCTGAAACTAAAACTGTAAACTAAACTACTAGCTGCCCGTGCAAAAATTATGGGCACTCCGAGTTTAGGTGTGAGAACGATTTTCGAATTGTTTTTCTGTTCAGTCTCAGAACGGACTTGTATGTATTGTGTGTCTGACATTGAAATCGACTGCGTAGCACTGATTTCTATTAATATTTATATCGGATTTGTGGCAGTAAATTATTCTCATTTCTAAGACATATGAACTTAGGGGTTATGTATTGATAGAAATTAGTGACATGTCATGAATTGTCAATGTGACAATGGTATATGTACTTGAAGAAATAATAGTTTAATAAAAATTGGACACTTGTTCATGGGTTTACACTTGTTTGGTAAACAAACATAAAGTTGGACATGTCTCACGTTTCTTTGACACTTTTTAAAGCTTTTACCTTTGGTCTATTTTCCTTGCTTCATGCTGAGTTGGCTCCTTCAATCTTGTGGCATTCCATGTTTGTTTAATCATCTGTCTTCATGAATCATCCAAAGCCATTTAAATTCAAGGAAGAGTCATCCATAGCTTGTAAAATATTCATCCATATCAATTGAAACTTGATAGGAGCGATGTTAAGAGGTAGGAGTACCCACACATGACTGACGACTCATTTCGCTTGAGTGTATCGAATGTATATCACCAACAATTGGGCTCAAACCACCGTTTCCCGAAAAGGGACATCATCGAAATAGATTAAAGAAGAAAATGGAATTTCTCTAGATAGGTGATTATACACCCTAATGGGAGCGACCCACATAGCAATGTTGCCTGCCCGATTTTTGTCATTTCCTAGTTGATGAGGCTTGAGGTTATAATCGACTTTTGGAACATCTGGCCACCTTTCACTTTTGAATGCCACATCGTTAGATCCACCAAATCACTAATTGACGTCCACAAAAATACTCTGGTCGTTAAGATAAGAGAAGTGCCCTTCTCCGCCACTAACAGAAATACGTTTGTAAAAATCAACGTATGTGATTCTTAAGAAATACTCTGTCAGACATCCGTCCATACAAGTCATATAGGAACAAGATGAACCGAAGGTACTCTCCTACCACATCCTAGGAATCAGCCTATATAGATCAGTAGCGAGTAGTCCTTGCAATCCGTAGATTCCAATCACGACAGAATCATTGTTAACTCTAGGGATCAACCAGAGATATTTAACGATAGTTCTTTCGCTCATGAAGATTTACGGTCCTCAATTACTCCATCTTCAATCATCATCTTTCACGTATTTGCTGGTTCGGAATGGCTTTCGAATGTAAATTTGATCCCGGTCTTTCCGTACCAATGGGCATGATTTTGATAGTCGATTATTTAACTATCAAAATAAACAATCATAAAAATAAAATAGGTTCACTGTTTGAGTTAAGAGCGTCACTTGGCCATTAAAATAATTTTAATATATTAATATTCTCAAATCATTATATATATATATATACTTGGAAAAATATCTTAAAATCAATATCCCATTTCCCGTTAACTACCATTTCAAACCATTTGTTACAACGTTCCTTATTATTTAAAATTGGGTAACCAGTTCCATTTATCATTTCAAACCATCGTTAATATTTCCATTGTTTCGTTATTTGAATACGATAATTGTCACTTTCCCTATCAGAATAAACTCATTCCTAAACCCATCTCCTTATTTTGCAAATATCGTTATATTTTCACTAATCTCCTTTTTATTTCTTTTATTATGGAAATATCACTTCATATTCTCAAACCCTTTTTAATTCCTTTTATTTATATAGTTCCAAATTCTTTACATAACGTTACACAATTATTTCCTTAAATTACTTCTAACACTTTCGCCATTACAACTAAAATCATCCTCCGATAATCCCGAAGTCATTCAAGTTAGGGTATTTAAATTACCTCTTAGACCTTGATCAATAACATTCTTATCTTAAGGCAGATATGAATTGTAATTCAAAAACCCATATTCATTCCAATACCAACAAATACCACTTCACTATTTTATTTAAAATACAGTTTTATAAAACCTTCTTACTTTTGAAATCTCCTTTTTGGATATATTATTATTAATACATTTATTGATTTAGTAAATGATTAATAAAACATCAACTTTTAAACTTTAACATCTTTAAATTATTTGTTTCACCATCTGGTATTTATTACAAATCTCATTTCTCGATCCTTTGCCAAATTCAATTACAAGAATCCTTTTTTTAAACCTTTCAATCATTTATTCTGGGAAATCTAATTTTAAATCTCATCAAATTCATTTAATATCATTATTAAGTAACGTTAATTTTAAATTAATGCTTTAACTTCCCATCTCTTTTTATAAACTCGTTTATACAATTCTGGTTTAATATAAAACCCTTTTTCATTTCGATTTCCTTTACTTAATTCCAACATTAGGTAACGTTTATTTTAAGCTTATCGCCTTCGCTTAAAAATCACCTTTATAATTCAAATTACCAAACTAGGTTTAAATATAAATCCGTTCATCAACTCACTTTTAAATTCAATTATAATTCATTACCAACTTTAATTCCTTACTTAAATGAACTTCATTTAAGAAAATGATTTCTTATATTATTATAATAAAAAATTATAATTTGCTTCACCATTAACTGGAATTAATATTAAATTCCCCCTTTTTTCTTAAACCTTATTAAGTTAAACAAATGTTCCTTAAATTATCTCATTAGATTGGTTGGTACAAACTAATAATTTGAAAATCAATTTCAGTTACAACAGTTGACTTGGTCAGTTCTAAAACATGATTAACTTATTAATCAATTCTAATTAGCCTTTTCATTTAAACTAATTAATAATATAATTAATTTAACTAGTCCCTTTTACTTTGATTATTATTAAATAAATAATAATCGATTCAATATAATTCCATTTTAATTGTTTCTTAAAAATAATTAATAGCAGTTATTAATCGTTACATTAATCGTTGCACACTTGCTTAACATTCTTATTAATACAAGAATTAGCTTTATAGATCATTTAGTAATTAAGATAAGGCACGTGCTTCGCACATGGTAGATTTTGGTACAAAAATGGCGATTGGTGGTTAACAAATAATATATATATGTGGTTGATTTATTTCCTTTTAACCTAAAATAATATGTTTAAAAGAAAAATCTATATTCAGTTATAAATTAAATTTAATAACTTCATTCCTATCAATTCACCTGACGGTAAATCAATCTTTTATAAAACAGTTTGTATTTTGGCCATCTGTTATAACTTCCTCAACCACTACCACACATTGGTTATTAACCAAACAAATGTTGAATTTGGGTTTAGAAATCAATAACCAATTCAATAATCCAATCATATGGTTTCAACAGTTCATGTAATGATCATTTGCAAATAATCAATTCAACTGATAGCGGTCAACCAATAATAATAATTCAAGCATCTAAAAGACGTTTATATTATTACAAACGTAAGCAACAAGGTAAGTTACCTTGTTCGGAAAACATCGTTAAAAATAACAATGTCATTTCTTTTAAATTAAACAACGTTTAATTTAAAATAACCGATATAAAGACGTTGTTTAATTTAAAATAACCGATATAAAGATATTTAACAACATCCAAACAGGCAGTCAACAAATAGCAAACATAGCATACAAATAATAAACCCAACTTATAAAAATTATAAGTGGGGGAACTGAGTGAGTTTCACTAACCTTGGTTACCATCCGTCGTTTAAACGGTTCAACTCAACTAAATTAAACATGCGTTTAATTTGGTTAAAATCTCCAACTGCTTCCATCTTTGTTCAATTTGGCTCTAACATGGAGTGTTCGTCGATACAGTCCCATCGTAGTTTATTTCGTCATATTCTGATAACATAGACAAGGATATAGGTTTAAGTTAAATAGGTTAATGGTTTAAATTAATATATTAATTAAATATTAAATCAATTTCTAATTACACGGTTAAAGTAACTTTAACGGGCTACGTTAATTTTATATATGGCTTATTTATAATATATAATATGAGCCGTTTTAAATACCTTTCCTACCTTTCTTTGTTTTGCTCCAGACCGCCTGCTGTCTCAACATTGAGCTGTTCCTTTTTTTTCTTTTTTTCCTTTATACTACTGATGGAGGACCAAAGCCCTGTTGCATGCACGAAACGTTCAGATTCCAAATATTTATACTATAGCCTTCCATTTCGAATCATTCCCCATATTTTCACGTAAAGGCCCAACCCTTCTAACGTAAGTGTTTGCTTCTCCCTTCCTCACAAGTCACAACGGGTTCTTCCCTTGCAAAAAAACGTCCCAGTATAATATTTTTTTAAAGCCCAATGCTTTTGGCCCATCACGCCACAGCCACCCAATACCGCTTATAAGTTATAACAGGACCTTCTTCCCCTGAAGCTTTGACGAGCTGCTTCTGCTATGTTTAAACTTCACACAGCAACAACTCCTATCCTCCCGCTTCTGTTTGATTTTCCTTGTTTCATTATTTCTCAACCACAAGCTGCTTCCTTCTTCACGTCCTGCTCCACCGATGTTGCGCCACTTTGATGATCACCTCGACCACAACTGTCGCTGTAACAACCCGTATTTTAATAACGTGTAATAACCATAAATCAAGGCAGAATTAATTTTTAAAATAAGAATCAAGGGACACGGGTTACGCCATTACGTTCGTCTCGAAATTCTTCTTGGAAACGAGTCCGAGTTTTCGAAAATCGGAGTCCGTATGACCAAGTTATGACCCTTCGAAGTTTTCAGAAATTTTCAAGTTCAAAACAGCTCAGAATTCGAATTCAAACCCCAGAATGCACTGGGCGGGAAATTTCCCGCCCAGGACCAGGTCGACCTGGGGGTCGACTGTAGAGTCGACCTGCCCAGGACCAGGTCGACCATAGAGTCGACCTGGGGGTCGACCTGGTGACAGAACCCATTTTTGAGTCTGAGTTCGTTTTGTTGTTTCTGGCCTCGTTTCTGTCTACATTGGTTGGCCTGACCCTATATAAACAGCCCCTAACACTAGTCTCTCTACACAAAATTCTCTCTGACCTTATGCTGCTCTAATTCTGGTTGAAAAGTTAGAGAAAGGGACTACTTCTTCTACGTCGAAACTACGTTAAGAGAGTTGCTGATTTGGGGATTTCTGTTAGGACTCGACTAAGCATATAAAGATTCAACATCGACTTTCTTTTTCTAATTCTCGAACCACGATCTGTAAGCCCCAGTTACTTTTAGATTTAAACTGTAAACGTAATATGAATATGTTGTAAATTGAAATTGGACCTGTGTATGATGACTGTTTTACATCCATTCTTGTTCATCTTGGATCTTGACTTTTGGGTATATTACTATGACATTGATTTGGGGCCTATTCATGTTGTAAATCAAAAAGAAAACCCCCTCATATTATCATGCCTGCAATGTTGAATCTGTTATTAGTCACAAGTTTATGACTATCACCTTATGTCAACCGTTACCATGACTATCACCTTATGTCAACTGTTACCTTGACTAGTACCTTATTTTGCTAGATTTGGAATCTTTATGTTTGAGGCCGATATTCCATATGCCAGTAATGTTATAATCATTTATCTCAAGTTATACCATGCTATGCTAGTAATCACTTTTGCCACCTTATACCCGTCCCTTTTTATGTTATTCCCTAATTAGATTTATTTGTATCGATTCGAGTTTACGTGCGATGGGAATACGATTTGGGTAGATTAGGTAAAACATGAATTGGTTTTGAACTTGAATATGAACGTTATTATAACTTGAACTTGTATATGGACAAGAACTTGACATGAAATTTACATGAAACCTGACATGAAACTCGACATGAATTTTGACATGAAAACTTGAACATGGACATGACACTTAGATAAACTTGAAAATGGCCAACTCGAGGTTGGGTTGAGTTTGCAGTGTAAATCTGCCCGGAACCGCCCGACGAATCCAATGACTGCAAACAATAGGATCCAATGTGGGTAGTTGGTCATATCGCACGTAAAACCCGAGGTTAGACTATGTTGTGGTGTAAATCTGCCCGGAACCGCCCGGCAAATCCAGTGACCACAATAATTAGTCTAATGTGAGAGGTTGGGGTGCATTAATGAATTAATGCCACATGATAGGGTTAAGCCATGAACCACTTGAATATACTTAACCAATTTGACACGATGATTTGATAGGGTTAAGTCATGAACCGCTAGAACACACTTAACCAACTTGATACATGATTTGGATAGGGTTAAGTCACGAATTTGAATGACAACACTTAACCCATTAGAAACCCTAGTTACGCGGCCCTTTTCAGTAGTAATCCACTTAGATGTATCACGATACCCTGGGACTAGGCAGGGTGGGGCACGATTACTGGGCTGATTGTAAGCGACCAGAACGACGGCTGAGTAGGTGCGCCATTGTAGGTTCAGGCGGACTATGGTCGTGCACGTAGTCCGGAGTTGAAAAAACAGGCATTGGGCACCCGTAGGTTTACACTGTGCGTGCTTGATTCGTGTCGGTGGTTGGCACCTTAGGGATATCTTGGATTTTTAATTTCTACCGTTGCTTTATTTATGTTCTGCCTTGTGATATCTTTGTGTATGTTTACCTAGATAATACTCCACCAAAACTAGTGCATTCCCTTTGTGAGTGACCCTAGCGGAGGTGGGGTGTTACATTTGGTATCAGAGCAGAATGTTACCAGACGGGACAAAAGTTTTAAAAACCTTCTAAAACTATTTTCTAAAACCGTTTATAAAGAAGCATTTTTCAATAAAAGTTTTATGTTTAAAAAGGCTATTCCCCAAAAGCCATTAGCACTTTCCTTTGTTACCTCATTTGAATCTTTTTCTTTTCGTTTTTCAGCATGTCTGATCTTAACCTTCCCGAGGGAGTACCCGTACCTGGATGGTTCCGAAGGTACTTAGAAGCTAGGGCCAACGGCGCGGGCCCGGCAGACATCCCTCCTCCTCCTCCCCTAGTGGCCGCGGTTCCTCCTCCTCCCGGTACCGCCTTTTCTAAAATTTGCAAAGACTTTAAAGCAATGGGCGACAAGAACTTCGTTGGAACTGAAACCTTTGTTGAGGCACGAAACTGGCTAAAGGAGACTAAAGACTTGTTTATTATCTTCGATGTGGAGGACCATAGGAAAGTTCAGTTGACAGCATGGTTGTTGAAAGAGGAAGCTGCATTTTGGTGGGAAGTCACCAACGCTATCAGGCCAGTTGAGACTTGGGCAGACTTTAGAGAGAGGTTTGGGCTTAAATTCTTATCATCAGCAGAAGAGAACCTTCAGATGGAGAGGTTCTTAGCACTCAAGCATGGGGACATGTCTGTTAGGGAGTACGTGAATAAGTTTAATCAGCTTGCTCGGTTCGGTTTGGACTTGGTCAACACAGCCCAGAAAAAGGCTGTACGCTTTGCTCGAGGATTGAACGAGCCACTACACAGTTTGGCCATAACTCATATACCCATGGGGGCGACCTTTGAAAGCTTGGTGGATATGGCTCTAGTTCATGAGGAAGACAAGAATAACAAGAAGGAGGTTAAACCTAATGAGACTCAGAATAAGAAAGTTGACTTCAAGAAGGGAGGCAACAAGAATAACAAGGGCAACAATAACAATAATAACAAGGCATGTGAGACAAGGAAGTGTAACTTTTGTGGTATTACGGGACATCTAGCTAAAGACTATAGAAAGAAGAAGAGAAAGTTGGGTGAATGCTTTCATTGTGGAGATACTGGACACATCAGCAAAGATTGCCCTAAGAAACAAGGGCAGGGGCAAGGGCAGGCCCAACGAACAGGACCTTCTAGAGGGCAGTTGCATGCTCTCAACACCACTCCAGCACTGGACCGAGGTAGTAATATTTCCGTAGAAAGCCTTGTTTACATTTCTGAATTTCCTGTTCGAACCTTATTTGACTCTGGCGCATCGCATACTTTTATTTCTTCTGATATTGTTGAAAATCTACACCTAAGTACTAGTCTGGTTGAGGATCCCGTTATAGTTTCAAATCCAATTGGGGGCTCCGCCCATTTATCTATGATGTGTGTGGATTTGAGGATCTCTATCTTAAGCGTAGAATTCACGTGTAATGCTTATGTTCTCGGATTTATGGGATACGGTTTGATCCTAGGTATGGATTGGCTGTCCAATTATGGAGCCATTCTTGATTGTGAACGAAGGGTAGTGAGGCTCATGACTCGCCTTGGTAATACCCTTGAAATTTCTTGTAACCCTAAGGATCCAGTCATGTTGTGTTATCTTGAATCTCTTGACTCTTCTATCGACAATTTGCAATCTGTAAGAGTGGTCCGAGAATACCCAGATGTCTTTGATGAGGTGAAGGGGTTACCCCCTAAACGCGAGATAGATTTCCGTATTTATCTTGTTGATAATGCCAAGCCAGTTTCATTGCCCGTTAGGCACATGAAAGAAGAGAGCTCAGTAAACAGGTTAAGGAGTTGCTTGAGAAAATTTCCATAAGGCGAAGCATTTCTGAATGGGGTGCTCCGGTAGTATTCGCTACTAAGGCGGATGGTTCGCTTCGTCTGTGCGTAGATTATCGTGAGTTAAACAAGCTAACTAAGAAAAATAGGCACCCACTGCCAAGAATCGACGATTTGTTTGACCAGCTTGTGGGAGCATCTGTTTTCTCTTAACTCGATCTAACCACAGGATTCCATCAGCTTAGAGTGGCTGAGGATAGTATTGACAAAACTGCGTTCAGGACTCCAGATGGGTTCTTCGAATGGCTCGTCATGCCGTTTGGGCTAACGAATGCACCCGCGTACTTTGTAGATTTGATGAGTAGGGTGTTTCGGGAGTTTCTTAACAAGTTTGTAGTGGTTTTCGTAGACGATATTTCAATCTTCTCAAAGGATAAAGAAGAGCATGCTAGACATCTCAAGGAAGTCATGGATACGCTTAGAGCACACCAGTTAAAGGCTAAGTTCTCCAAATGCCATTTTTGGAGGAAGGAAGTTCGGTTTCTTGGACATGTAGTTTCTAAGCAAGGCATAGCCGTGGAACCCGCAAAGGTAGTTGCGGTGCAAGACTGGAAAATTCCTAAGAACGCAACAGAGATGAGAAGCTTTCTCGGTTTGGCAGGCTACTATAGGAAGTTCATTAAGGACTTCGCAAAGATTTCAGCCCCTCTTACTAGGTTAACAAAGAAAAACCTAGCGTTTGCATGGGACATAGAATGTGAGATTGCCTTTTAGAGACTTAAGAGAGCTCTCACCACAGCTCCAGTTTGGCATTACCCGATGGAGGTAAAGTGTTTACCGTGTACACAGATGCATGTGGCACGGGATTGGGCGCAGTCCTAATGCAAGAAGGGAATGTGATTTGCTATGGGGGTAGACAACTTAAAGTTCATGAGAAGAACTATCCCACACATGACTTGGAGTTGGCGGCGATCGTTTTTGCACTTAAATCTTGGCGCCATTATGTTCTTGGGGAGAGGTTCGAGCTGTATACCGACCACAAATCGCTTATGTACCTCTTCTCACAGAAAGATTTGAATCTGAGACAACAGCGGTGGATGGAATTCTTGGCATCATATGACTTCGATATAGCTTATACCCCTGGCAAGGGTAATGTGGTGGCGGATGCGCTAAGTAGGAAAAGGTTGACCTTGAGCCCCTTATTTGTTGAAAGGAAAAGTCTAGAGTTTATAGCAACCTTTGATTTTACACCTGCTGTTGAGTCATTGACTGTTACGTTAGCATCTCTTGAGTTAAGACCTACACTTCTAGATAAAGTAGGGACTTCACAGAAGGAAGACCCACAGATAGTCGAAATCATGGACAAGCTGATTAGTGGTGAGACGTCAAGTCACCTCAGTAGGTGTAACAACCCGCATTCTACGCATCAGATGATCGTAGAATATTTATTTCTTTCCCATATGAAGTCGTATGGTCATGTAACTTTGGGAAACAACCATTAGAGTCATTTCCCATGTTCATGATTTTTGCCGATTTTTAAATGACCGTTTTGCCCCTAGCTGATCTTGTTTTGGTCATAACTTTTGATTGGAAAGGAATTTTGACCTAAAACCACTTTCATTAGATTCGTTTGATGGTTTACCTTTCCGTAGAGTGGTCACATGTGAGAAACGGACTTACCGTTTGGGAGATATGGCTGAAATGAGGTTTGAAAGGTGAAAAACTGCTTAACCGGGCCAAATAGGATGATTGGTGAATGGGCCCATAACCCATTTCGGGATTAGGGTTTCATTCTACTTCAGTTTTCTAGCCTCCACTTACCTCTTAGAAACCCTAAAAATGACCTCCAACCTCTAAATCACCTCCAAATCACTCTCTAATCAAAGATTAAGCTTAGCAACATCAAATCAAGCAATCAAGCAAGAATTCAAAGGTCAACGGATCTGCAAGATAATTGATTTGAATTATCAATACTACTCAACTGTTCTGGATGGACAGCGATACCCCACTGTAAAATTTTCTAAACTCTACCAGGTCTGTTGCTGCTTGAAAAATATATAGACATTGCTTGTAAAAATTTTCTACAGGGGCAGCGGCTTGCTTGTACAATTTTTTAATTTTCGCAGTTATTCTTATCTGATTGTTGTGCTATCGAAATTTCTGAATTAATTTGGTGAGGAACGAATCCATAACTTATCACTTTCGTCGATTTTCAATTATAAAACTTGATTTGATTTGCAAATATTTAACTACAAGAGTGTATTTTGTGAAATTGATTATCTCAAGGGTTTGATCGCGGATATATATTAGTTCAATTTATTGAACTTCTAGCAAAAGAGGTTGCATACTACCCGTAAAACATTGGTCGTATCTCTTAGTATTTATACTATACGTGAACGACCATAATGCCCTCTTTCGCCTTCAAATCGAAATTATCAACGAATAAGATATATTTGAGTACGTTATTTATTTTGTAATAAGAGCTACGTGTGTCAACCATAAGTTTTGGATTTTCTATATTCGACAACGATGAGTGAAAAGAGTTTTAGCCACCATAATTCTCCTACGGATTTTGAGATTGATGAAATTGACATGATTCAAACAACAATTGATGAAACCTCCATTGACACTTCTGAAGCCTTGAAAATGTGTCTTGACCATTTCAACTTCGATTTCAATGAGCTCAAATACATTTCTGAACTGAACTTCTTGAACGGAAAGCTTCGTCATATGAATCTAACCAAGGAATGTTGACCAATGTTAGCATATGAGAACATCCTAGGTTGGACCTCAAACCCCTGCCACAAGACTTTGAGTATGCTTACTGGGACTCTATAGAATTTTTTTCCCGTAATCTTTGCCTTTGATTTTATCGAGGACCAAGAAGAAAAATCTATGAAAATTTTACGGGATAATACGCATTCAAATGGTATAAATAACTGTCACAACCAAATTTGCATAGGAAAGATTTTTATTTTAGAAGTTATCGACTTGTCTCTTGTACCTCAAAAATCACATACAAAATCATCGTACATCATTTTCGATAGAGGCAGGTGTGAAGGGAAAAAGAAGTCTCATTTTTCACATAATACTCATCATCATCGTAGATTCCATTCTGCATATGATTTTCATTCGCATATAGTCGCTAAACTTCATTTCATTTTACAAATAATTTTGCAACTAATTCACCTTTGGGTACGATCTTTCAAATTTAGGAAATATTTACAGTGTGGACACTGTTTAGTTCTAGTGTGGGGGGGGGGGGGGAGTCTGCATTGCATTCATTTTTTATTTTTATTTTCATTTTTTTATGCATTTAGATTAGGCCATCATGCATTTTAAGTCATAGTTACATGCCTTTTTTTTTGATACGACTCATTTTAGATTGATACAACAAAATAAGTTTACAATTTTTAATCAGTTGATAGTATTTTTTCTCTCAACTAAGATCGAGTAAGAAATATAATGAAAAGTTGAATTTTGAGGAATAATAGTGTAATCGGTACATAAGAAGATTCTTAGGTGATGGCCATGAAGTTTATTCTTAACTATATTCTTTGTTCAATGAGTGAAGGACTTAAAATACTTATATTGACTTTTTGAGTCTTTAAAACTTAGTTGTGTTAAGTTGAATTCGCGTAATCTCTCTTGTTCTTATATTCTAAATAATAATAATAGAACCCAAAGGTATCCAACATTGCTTGTAAATCTAGCGTTGGTGTGCAAACCCGCCAAGCTCTATCCGACATGTTATGAACAAAGTCAGCGTCGGTATATCTTGGTCTCATTTTATGAGTTGGATACTTAAGGATTACCGACACCTTGTTGAAAAAGTCAGCGTCGGTCTGCACAATCCGCCAAGCTCTGTTCCATCTGTCATGGGTGGCATACCTTGGTCTTTTAAGTTAAGTGTATGTAATTAATCATAAATTTTTATTTGTATAGAGATAGAGAATAAGCGATGATGCCCAAGAACTTCTTGATCTTATTGATTTGACTAATCATACACAAGGAGATTAGAATACCACTTTGCGAATTGCGACAAGCAAACTAAGAATTTATTTCATGACTGCACTATATTATCAACCGAACCATCTGGCCAAACTAGAACATAACATTTGAAAACTTGAATTATATTGAAAATTTGTGATAAGTTGAGGTATCTAAAATAAAATCAACTGACTAGAAATTGTTAATTTAATTTGTTGTACCACTTTTCTGAAATAAGTCGTGTTTTCATTTTTTTGTTTTCATTTGCATACGTCCGTGCATTCATATAGTTGCATTAAAATCTTTGCACACTGCATTAGGATTTTGTGGGTAGTATCCGCTGAAAACTCCCACGAGACACCACTCGTCCTACTAGGGACACCTAGAGATTTAAGGGCTTGTTGCATACGCTCAATGCAATCGTGTTTCCTACGAAAATGTGACGTATCTAGTTTAGTTTTTCATTTTTATTTTACTCGAGGGCGAGTAAAAGATAAGTGTGGGGGTATTTTATTAACACAGAAGTGTGTTTATTTTATGCTTTTTTATTTATCTTTGTATATAAATAAATATTATTTGGGTGTTATTTTGCCACTTTTACAGATATGTCAGCTAAGCCATTTGCAGCCATAAAAATAGAAAATAAAGATCAAAATGCTGCGTATATACATATGAAGATCTGCAAATGAAGACTTCGCATTGTGTTTCTTTTGGAGTTTAAGATATGTTCATCTTTGGTAGAAGAAATCTCCTGAAATCTTATCTCCCTTCAATTAGTCACATGCCAAACAAGGAAGATATGGAAGGAATAATTGCTAATTAAGATAGGAGGAATAATTGTTAATTAAGAGGGGAGGAATGATTGCTAATTAACAGGCCCATATATGCACATATTGAATTAGGGTTTAGGTTGGCTATGTATGCTATAAATACCATTATATTCTCATTGTAAACGATCATTCATGAATTGAGATTTTTCTTTTTCTTTTCTGCGTTTTTATTTTATACTAGTGTCGTCTATACAATTAGATTTGGTAGAGTACTAGTTGTCTTTTGCACTTATTTTCATTAGTGATTGACCATCTGATTAGATTCAGCGGTAATCCTAATTTTATTATTACTTGTTATTTAATTTTTGAAATTTTAATTTATGCTTTTTAATTGTTTTTCTAGATCATATTGGATTGAATATAGATTTGATTAGATTCAGATCTGATTCAATTCAATAATAGTTTTATTGCAGTTTCAATTTTTATTGTTTTTTCAACCCAACCTCTAAACTTCGTCTAGCTCGTCCAAGAAATTATATAAATAATTTGATTTTAGTTTCCTTTCCGTGTTCGACCTGCATACTACACACCTATGCGTTTGAAGTTTAAATTGAATTTACACTTTTTTAATTCATAGAAAAGTGTCAATCACCTAACCACTAAAAAAACCCTAACAACATGTTCTATAACATAATAGAAAACAATAAAAATCAAGCAATTCTAACATCATTTTTATCTTCATCTTCCATCTCTATTTGGCACAAAAGAATATCTGTTTTTATTAGTGTTTAAGGTTTGAAACTGTAGAGAAGTACGTGTTTTTCTTAGGAGAAGTACGGTGATGAATAACTGAGTGAAATAAAAATACATGTTGGTCAGAAGAATATAAAAATTAATCATTTGTATTAAATTTAGAAAAGTGACAAAAGAGCAAATCGGGGTGTGAATAGTTACACCCAACCCTTAAAGAGTATGGCATTAGGAAGAATATAGTCTAAAATTTTATGGTATCTATTACTTAAACATAAAAGCGCAATTCCAACTATGCTTACGTGGCATTATAGAATGCAGCGATTTGTGTGTTCTCTACTCCCGCTTGGATACCAACCGCATTTACTAATAAACCAAAAAACTCAAATAAAATAAAATAAAACAAACCAGCCCACGTCTCCACGTTAATAGCATCTTACTTTCCCAATTGAAAACAAATCGTTCACCCCTTCCGATCTTAAAATCGGCAAAACATTCTACTGGAGTATCAACAATCCATCTCTATTTCAACCGAGATCTACAACCTAACCACCATCGTCTACTGCAGCAATTCTGCTGACCGACGATACATTTCTCACCCTTGAAGGGATATCAGCTATCGCTCATTCAACAGTTTTTTTACACAGGTCGAATCTCCTTTCGATGAAGGTGCGTCAAATTTGACAAATTTGCCTGCGTTTGTTGCTGTTGTTATTTGTTTTAGTCCCTTATTCACTGCGTCTGGTTTTCTCTTCATACACGCTCTTTAATGATTTTTTTACATACTGCATGTATCCGTGTTTTCGAAATTGGAGAATGTCCAATACTTTTTGATTTCTTTGTTTGACAGTGAGGATGAGATGAACAGAATTTATACAATGACTTACTAGAGCAATGAATATATAAAACTTATTCATCTGAAGGCAAAAACAACGGTCAAAACTCAGGTATTTCTTTTCCTTTTAAGTGGTGGTTGATGTTCTTTAGTCAACATCTTATAAGAAGAAGCAATTTTTGTTTAAATTGTTAACCTTTAAAAGCTGATAGCTTGGTACATGTGAAGTTCGTCGACGGCAAGTATGCCTGTAGAACATAAACTCGGTGTTCACTGCAGTGGAACGAGTTGACGGAGGAAGATCATGAAACTTGCTTTTCAGTCCCTCCAAAACTCAGGTATTTCACCCTTTTATTTTATGTATCTTCCTCTGTTTATAGGGCAGTTCAATCATATTATTTTGTTATATTACTTATATCTTTACGCAAACATGAGGTTTTGCCAGTAACATCTTCATTAATATACTATTTTTTTTAAACTACAGCCTCACTATGATATTATCTACTGCGTGATTGTATCTTATTTCGATTGTCTAACATAGTAACAGTTTAATTATATTATCTTCTTCCATAATAAAATTTCACTTCCCCATTTACTTCTTTGGATTTCATTCTGACAAAATGCAAGGATAGGGTTGCTTAGTTGTTGCATTCCGTTGACCATGATCTTTATTTTACTGCTTATTTGTTGCTATTTTATATGATGCCATTTAAGTATGTTATTTATTATCTTATTTAGAGACCGTTAGTTGATATTCATAAACTCCATAATAGTTTCTTTCAAATATCTTTGCCTACACTATCGTTCTGTTGTAGTCTGCAGTGAAGAAGGCATCTGATTCACATATGGGGCATGTTTATGATTAAAAAATGTAGACATTGGTCTCTTAGCTTCTTTTTTTAATGTAATGGTATCTTACTATACCTTCTTTTAGCCTTCATTGGTTGTCATATTGATATAATGTAGATGGAAGTATTTGTTTCTGTGATGCATTAAATTTTAAAACGTTACATGGACTGTAGAATTGCCAAACCGAAACAGTTCCACTAGAGTTAACTTTAATTATTTTTGGCCTCATTAGGTATTGGTTTATATGTATATATATAGAAAGTTAGGAAGTGTTTTATAAAAACAATTTTCTCAATATTGAAGTTGAGGTGAAAGAGGTAAGTTATTTGCATATTCAAAATTCAAATAACAAACTGGTCTTTCGAATGTAATGTGCTACAATATGAAATATTTTTGTGTAAGATTATTTTGACTAATATTATTTATTTTAGTTAGAAATATGGTTAATGACTTTTAGTATGATTCATGGTTAATGACTTTTAGTATGATTTCAGTTGGATGGGTGTGCATAACGAGACAGTAAAACCAAGTAATATCTTCCATTTTGTCAAAAGTATGCACATATGCATAAATTAGTAAAATTGTATTTTTAAATGATGCATTTTAAATTTGGAATTCTGTTTTTTCATATATTAACATCAACTGCATCTACAAACAAGCTATTGAGGTTGAAGGAAAAAGGAGAGAAATACATAGCTATGATTATGGAAGAATTAAATCCAGAAAGACTTGGATATATAAGGGTAATTATGTTGATTGTTTGTTTGTCATATCTACAAAAAAATGTTTAGTCTAAGTGTTTTTGATTATTTGATCAAAGTTATTTCTATGATCCTGCGATGTTTTATTACTTCCTCAAATGACTTAGTCCGTTTCACATTTTGAAAAACAATTTATTTGTACATCATGCACAATAGTAAAATGCAAAATTAAATATACTTCAAAGTCATTTTTCATTATTCGAAAACCTTGCAATTAGTGTTTTTAATACCATTTACACCTACGCATGTGCATCGCACATGTCGGGTATCATTTTTTTGTGTAAGTTTTAATTAATAGTACATTTATTTTGTATATTCTCCTTTTTATTGACACATTTTGTTATCGTTTATATTATAAAATTAGGACAGTAAAAAAAACTATATATTTACATTGATGATAGCATGAGCAATTTGTATATCAAATTATAGGAAAGAGAACATAAATGGATTTAATAAATGAAGTAAATTATGAAAATAAAATATTTACCTGTTGATCATCATGTTGGCATATTTCTTTGTCTTTATGTAATTTGTTATATTCAAGTATCAGTATATCTTCATTTTGTACCATATAATATTAGATGGAAAAAAGAATATTTTATACCATATATATAATACTAGATGGAAAAAAGAATATCTTATGTATTTTAGATTTGATAAAGAACAGGAACAAGTATCCCAAATTTCACGCCATACAACAAATTGAAACTGCATTCTTTCTGAATGCTGAACTTTTAGAAGTAATAACCATCAGTCTTTATGCTTATTGAATATAGAGGTTTGTTTACTTTAAAAGCTGCTCTACATATGATAATACTGACCAAGTTTTTTTCCTCTCATGAACTCTAAAATATGACATTTAATATAAATATCATTTCTGACATTATATACATAATCATGGAGTACAACGCAAAGTGTATTGACATTAGGAGAAAATAAATTTAATATGGAAATGTTGTACTACAATCCCATGAACTTGGAAAAACATATAGGACTTATTTCCATGCTTTTTAATGTAAGATTTCCATATAAGATTTACACCATTAGTAGATGCTTATCTTTAATGGTATGCTTATTTATGAGATATGTAGATTTTTTTGCTTAATTTGATCCAACATTACTAATATTTAATTTAATATGTACTAACAACTATTCATAATATTATTTAAGGTAATGTTGTCTGCGTGTCTCATTGATAATTTGATGTGATTTAAGTATCCTTGATCACATTCTATCATGAGTTATGTTAAGAACTTTCATAGATTGTCATTGTCACCTGCATGCCATAAATGTATATAGAAATCAAATTTTAGTTAATTTTTAATCATTTAGTATACATGATTGGTGTATTCCCTTCTGTACATATCCTTATTCTTTTATATTGCTGATTTATAAAAGAAAAAAGTTTATATTTTAATTGTAGATAACATGGTTAACTTTATATTATAAATTGAAGGTAGCAAAACAAAAATAAATTAACCAACTCATGTAAATTAAGTCGATTATTTACTCAACTCTTGATCAAAATTTCCGCATATAGCTCTGCACTTATAGATGAACTCTTAGTAATTTGTATCACATACTGTTTGGGGAAAGTATTCATAATAAAATGCAGCATAAGAATACACTCTAAATTTCATGTTGTGTGGCAGGTTGAGGCTGCACCTTATTTCTAAACACTATGAAGAAATTGGAATAAGTTTCATCATGATTATTAAATGTAGAGCTGTTATCAATAACAGCTACTATGGGGGTGATGGTATTGCGGTTATCTTTTCTTTCCAATTCACTATAAAATATAACAACCAATATACTTTTTCTGTTTTACCAATGAAAAAAATATCTAAAACATCAATAGCATGAAATGTACTTACATTAAAAGAACAAAAATTAGCATAAAATTTCTATGTATACATTCATTTAATTTATGAAAATATATATATATATATGATTTGTTTCCATGCTTCCTTAGGTAACACTTACATGCATGAAAACCATTCCTTACATATGGTTAGAATTTTTTGCGGCTTATAACTGGGAAGATGAATAAGGGTATTTCATTATTGATTAAGATGTTCAGTTACCATTTTTTTTTAGTTAGCATGGTAATAAAATTCCTATTTTACTTTTTAAACGTTAGAAGAAAGTAAGAGATTTCCTTTTCAATTGCAACAAAATAGTTACTGCTGTAATGAATTATTTGCTATTTCATGAGATTGAAGAAACTATTTTTCCTATAGATCAATCAAAAAAGCCCAGGCACTATGGATTTTCTTCCAAATTTTACATGTTGCATTAGGAGGAGCTGAAAATTTGTCTCTTTATTGTTATTACAGTTCCAGTCAGGACAGCCAACAATAGGATTGAACCACAGTTTCGTCTCCTTGATACCTATGGGCACAAGCAATGACCATAATCCAGATTTCAGCCATTCCTAAACCTTTTTGCTTCCAGAGTTGAGTCGCATCATTGTGTTTTAATCAGAAATGAAAATCCAGAGATCTAGCTTTCACCATTGTTGTTACTACTATCCGGCATACGTGGTTAAAAAGAAATGAAAGAGTCTTTGCAGGAATGGATTGGATGCAGAAAAGAGATTCAAGTTGATTGAAGTGGACTCAGAGCGCAATTTTACCGTAGAGTTATGAATTTTTGTAAGGAAGAAAAAGTTGCTAATAGGTTCTTACTGCTATGTTGTACTCGAACTGCACTTATAAATGTTATAAGGCTGCGGAAATACCGTTCGAAGGTAAACAACTTATTTGTTCAAAAATAATTTTGCCCACATCCAGCATATGAAAACTTATGTTTTTTTTTTATATATTTTGTAAAATAAATTATTTCTCCAAGCTGTGCGATCTCCCGCCATCTCGAATGGTTGCGACTCCACGAATGGCTGCAACAGCGCCCAAAGGTATTTCTCAAGCATACGATCTTTAACCGACTTTAATAATTTGATTTATAGGGCTTTGTTTTCATTCTTTTAGGATCGAATTCAGTTCGTCGCTTTTCTATTTGGAGAATTATGTGAAAGTTTGGCTTCTTTTTTGGAGAATTCAGTTCATGGTGTCAGATTTGGTAGATCTGGAACATCTTGGAGCGCCGATCAACTAAGTAATCTTCCTTTTTGGTATATCCATTTGCTAAAAATCTTCGGCTAAATCAACGCAATTTCTGCAAAAATTAATAGAATACTTATTATTGAATGAATCAGTCGAGACAATTATGGAGACTGGTACCCTTTAGATTTTTAAATCTCAGCTGGGTACAAAATGGACAGCAGCAGTTCTTCACAAAAGGTAAATCAAACAAATTGAATTATGCTAGATTCGAAGTTGCATCCTATTTTACAGTACATTTAGTTCATGCTTGATTTGTTTGTGTGGTTACAACATGATTTATTTAGTTTTTATCCAACAGATTTCAGATAAAGAATCATGGAAATTTATTCTAAAGTCAACACACAAGAAGAAAGCAAGTTCAGGTAAGAATATGAAATTGTTTTTTTCTTATTTTAATAATGATTTTATTTTGTAAAACACACGCAACTGATTTTGTTTCGATCCATAAAGTTCCTTCGTCATTTGCTTACTCCTGCCTTTGCTTTAACTACCAAACACACTTTCAGCAATTTCCTGAACCTAGATGTGATATTATTTTGTACAACACGCTTTCATCTTACAGATTTTTTTTTATTTTGTTTATTTTACTGTGTTTGTTAATGACAGTATTTAGTTCCAACATTAATTTTACCCTTCGAAAATTGAAAGGGGAGATCCAACCAATTGTTCGTATTATTGATAAGCTCTGTAAGCTGATGTATATTAGTTTCTACTTCTTCAAACCTCAGTTACTGTTTGGCTATAAGCTCAGATTTCACTGTTTCTATTATTACTAGAATTTGGGAGTTCAACACCGTAATTTGATATTTTCTCCTTCAGCACAATTCAAATAACTAAAGTGTGGAAGTGAGCAAGTCAGCAACGCCATGTAATTTTGCCAAAATACAGGTATGATATTTATCTTCTCTTTTTATGTTATTGATTCGCCAATTTTTATTTGGTCACAGTTGAGGAGACATGTTGTACCGAGGCATGGCTTTGTTAGTGATCTTCGTTTCCGAGAACCGATTTTAGATTTTGCTGTGTCAGTGTAAATTTGTTTTGTACATAAGGAATAAATCTCATTTATTTTTCTAGAGGTTCACCTTTTGTTAGTTAAGCCATAAATATTTCTATATCCACTACTGCAGCAAAGTTCTTCTTGAGGTTCACCTTTTGCAGAAAAACACATCTTCATATATTTGTAACATATATCCGGCGGTACATTAAAGTAGGGAGTTTACCTTTTGGTTATTTTGAAAAACATGTATAAAATTTTAAAACTTTACAGGAAATTTTCATAAGCTGGGAGTTTAAATTTTTTTCAGGGAAGGTCACGTGCCTACCCCAACTGTATGGTGGCTCCCTTCCTCAACGGGCAACTAAATAATAACTGATTAGGCATATATGCCTTAACAGACAGTTAAATATTGCCAGGCATTAATATGCATAAGCAAATAGGATATGCCACTTACAGCGCTTAAAATTTGAGTTAAAGTGGGAAATATAAAATGATTGAATTAATATTATATTGAGAAAAGAAGTTAATAACCAGTTATAACTTATAACCAACACACTCTAACCAAACTTAAATTGAAGTAACTGACTCAAACTTTAATTTCATGTTATTTCCCAGCATGCATTTATCCATTCGTAATTTATGTCTTATGTACCCTTGGTTACTTTTTAACTATGCTTGCTTCTTTAAATTTGGTACAGTACCGAAAATAAATATTTAAGCTCTGAAACTATGATGGTTAACTCAAGCAGTAAGAAGCAGCAATCTTTGTTCTCAAGAACAAGTTCCTTTGTGCTGCTGCACATTAATGGCAGTTGTGCAAACTTAAGGTTTGGACAACAACCTTTATCAAGCTATTTTCACCTTTATAAATATTAATAAATTTACAATTTGCCCTAATCGTGCATGGTCACTATTTATTAAAGACATTAGGGAAGGACAGGTAATATTATGTGAACCTGTAGGTAAGAAGTTTCCACTTTTTTTGTTATCAATAACGTAATCATCTTTGTTTTTGTACAGAAAACTAATTTATGTAAACTGTTTTTTATTAACCTATATTTTAACTTATTTTTTGTTAACCTATGTTTACTAATTTGTTATTTTGGATTATTTGCTTAAATACCATGCTGGATGATGTAGGTGCCGATCACAAAGCTGTGATCAAAAGAGAGAGAGCTAAGTTTCATGAGCGAGCATCAGAATTAGTGTTGCTTCAGGAAAGCCAGAGGGGCCTGTAATTCAGAGCTAAGCCGTGAAGGCTCTGAGCTGCTACATTGAGCTGAAGGGGGATCCTTAGGCGCTGAGCATCAGAATTAGAGTATGTTTATTGGTAAACTCAACTTTACTGTAATAAATCCAAAGTACAGTATGTCTATTTGTAAATTTAGGCACTCTAATATTGTTTACTGTAATAAATCCTTAGTTAAAATATAGGTTACTGTAATAAGTCATTAGTTAAACTTAGGCACTCTAATATTGATTACTCTTTACCGTAATAAATCCTTAGTTAAACTTAGGCAATCTAATATGATTTTTGCGTAGTTTTGATATCCCCTGTGTCATTTCACTAAATGAGCTTCTCTAAATCCAAAGTAGAGTATGTTTATTAGTAAACTCTTAACTTTGCTGTAAGAAATCTTACTAATGTAAGGATTATATCAAAACCATCCGTATAATATAAATATATAGTTATGAAGAGTTGGAGTTCTATATATTCAGGGCAAATGCCCGTAAGCAAATAACTTAGTAGTTCTTTCTTTTATACTGCTACCATTTTTTAATTTGTTATTGGTTAAGACTTAAGATAATAAAAGGATGGTGTATTAAAATCGATGCTCTCCAATACAATCCCCTATATATACTGCAGTGTTGATTGCTTATGTGTTCCATCCATTGAACCAATCTCGGAAATAAAGCACATCCCTTGAGAATAGAAATTTAAAAACTCTACACCTGAAAGTGATGTTTGGGATAGCTGAATCAATGAATGATACACATTGAACTAATAAGAGGAGAATTAAAAATTAAGTAGGAAACATGCTAGATCCAGGGAAGCTTATGAATACACATATGTTCTATTACTTTTATGCTACTTTCTGCGTGTTTTGCATGTGTCTATATGCTATTAAATCGGGTTTCAGATTTGTTCATATTGGCGTGTTGCGTGAGTTCTATCAGATGATAAATATTTAATATGTGAATGATCTATGCATTTTAATGATGCACACACGCCTGTGCATTTATCTTATTTTGTTATTCTGCGTATACCCAAGTGAAAACAAAGGGCTGCATATTTAAAACTTGGCTGAACAATTAAAAGCTACTCAGCCTCAAAAACAAAAGATCACTGTTGATGCAAGAGAAAAGTGTACATATTTATACACTTCTGTTGCATAATCTAATTGAAACCATTCATTCGTACAAAGCATGAAGGCCGGTACCTTTATTTGTATCAGCCTTTGGTTGCAACTGTTTGTTTCCTGAGTTCTGGTCTTGGATTGTATAGGGGAGTGAAGGCCCATGCCTAAGCTATTCATGGAAAAGAAATATATAAAAGACCAAAGCAGTTTATGGAGTTGCGGTTATGAAGTGAAATGGTTAGATTTCTTTTTAATGCATGAATTATTTTATAGTCTGAGCAAGTTCATCAATGATTCCTTGAAATCATAATAAAGGCCTTTGAAGCTTTTGACTGTATGAACATTTCTGAGTATATCTCTCAAGATGCTCTTTTGAATAATTATCGTTCAATTTGAAGTTCTTTTTTACAGCTGTAAAATTTCATGTTTAATTTGTACCAATATATAAATTTCATGTTCAATTTGAAATTTTCATTAATTAATAACTGCTTTTCAGCTTGAATTTTTTATATTGATAACCTATATAAGTTCCCTGTTCAAGTTATGCTGTTCCATTTGAAATTACTAGAAATTACTGAATAATCATTGTTCAATGTTCAAATTGAAATTTGAAATTTCTATTTAGTTTTAGTTTCATTATCAACCTACTTTGCTTTTGTATTTTTATTGTCAGTTTTATTAATTTTTCATTTGCATATTCCTAAACTTGGTAACAGATAACAAAGATTACAATTGGTTTGTATTGATATATGACATTTGGTTATTTGGGTTATGAATACCATCAACCAGTTAGATTTGGTGTTGCAAATTAAACATTGTATGCAGCTTTGATGTTTATATCCTTAAGCTTAGTTCAAGCTATTTTGTATCTGTTTGCACGTTAATTTGCATTTCCAGAATAATTTTTCAGATTATAAAATTTGAAATCTTAAAAAAGTTCACTAAACAAATGCTATTTGAGGTATAACCGACATCATTTGATTTTAATATTAAAGGAAGATGAGAGGTCTCAACCCTTCGCTTATTGTAACTTATCATGATTTTGCCCCGATCATAGTTATTGATTCCTTATAGCAGTGTTACTTCAAGGATATGCCAGGTTTATCTGGGATATCAACCCTTGCTGTTTGCTGGCTTCCCTTTTTTATTTGCACGAAGTTACATATCCAAAGATACTCTGGGTATCTTTCTGAAACGACAAGTGACATTACCGCAGTTCGTAAGAGAAATTAGACCAGTCTATCAAGTAGTGCATTGGTCAGGTTCTATTGAAGGTCTAACTCCATCGTCCGCATTCCTGAGAGAGCCGTATTCACTATCTACTGCCCGATATATGCAGTGGATAACTGGTAGAGGTAAGTCACGGATGATGGACAATTAGTTGCCTTTAGCATAGTAATCATACCGATGTTCTCTGTAGTCATCCTTTTTTTTAGTTCCCTGCTTGGCTGGGGGACCAAAATAGGATTCGGAGATGATCGAGAAAGACTTTGTTTTGGAATTCCTTCATTAACCTGTAAGATTGAGGGGAAGGATAACAGCATAGAGGAGAAACAATTCCAGGATTGTAATGGATGAGAAAAATATGATCTGACCCTGTTTCTAGCGTCATCAATAATAGTAAAATATTTAAGTTAACGAATTCAAATGGTTTCTAATCCACCTTGATGAAGAAGCTATGTTGCTAGATTCTCATATAATTTAGATTGTGTACTATAATTGGTCGTTAAAATGCCAGTAAAGAAGGTAAAGAGTTTACACTTTGTTTTAATCACATAGAAGTGGTTATAGCAGGCGCAAAATAAGAGAAATAAATTTTATATGGTCCATATCAATCATCATCCTACTACGGGATACTCCATAATATACTAATCATCATTTTATATGTTATTTAACATTAGCATTGACCCAATAACTGACATCATTTGATTTACCTTATAATATTACGCTATAAGTCAAGAATGCAAATATAATCTTCATTTGATGAAATTATGCTATATCCGCTCACATTCAAATTTGAGTTTGCTTCCCTGAAATCTCAGTGGACGTCTTTTCATTGATTAGATAACTTATAATGCATGTTCCTCCTACCTTGAACACCATATTTCAGCATATTCATGATAGAAATTCACTGCATAGGTTTTCTCTGTTATTGTTAAAGCAGGGCGTTTTAGGGTTGTAATTGTTTTGGAGAGAATTTAAAGGGAAAATTACATCATCTGTTACTTATATCAGTATTCCATGCAGGTTGAGGAACCGAATGAACATGGACTTGCAGCTCTGGAAAGTGGGCAATACATTCACATGGCAATTATACATGCCACTAAAACGCAATTCAATGACATAATTTTGAGGTTGCTACATTCTGAATTTTATTTTTGTAATGGATGGCTGTTATGTGATGTCTATTAACATGTGATGTATATTAACATATGAATTTGTTCATGATTAGATTTTTTTTTTCTTTTGATTTGATCAAACTCAGTTTACTATATGACAGTTTAAATATAAAAGTATCATCATTGTTTCCGGTAGGTGTATTGTGTTATGGTGCAGCACGTTCAGATGCTACACATGATTTACTCTCTGTATTGTTATCTTAACATTTGGGAGCTATGATTATGCTGTCTTTATAATCATATAATTCTTGAATATATGTAATTCTTTGATATGTGCATTAAAAAAATGGCTCTTCTTATGTATCATTCTCAACAATGATTGTAATTTGGTCATATTGGTTGTTGATGAAAGGGCATTAAAATTACAATTTGTAAATACTTTTATTTTAAATTTATTAATAGCTACAAATATGTAGTTTGTGCGTGTATATTACAAGCAACAAAGATATTTTCATTATGTATGGAGTTATTAAATGATGAAACTGAAGTCTGCACTGAGTTATTATATGATGGAAGATTCTTAGATATTTATATTTAAATCTTTTTTCTAATAAACCATTTGGCATGTTAACACTTGCTTTCTACATACAAAATTATATATGAATTTTGCTCTTCAGATTAATGTTTTTTTTTCAGAATTTTGTTTGTAGGAAGCAACAGTTGAAGGGTAAAGCCTTGAAATATGAACATTGGTGGCACAAAGAAGGAAATAAACTTAACACCATCGAAATGATAAATCTAATATTAAGAACAATGAGCTTGTTTCAAAAGGTAATTTTACATATATATTTCCACTTTGATATATAAAAGGGTTATAAATACTCTCCATCATATGCACAAATAGCATAATCAATGTAGATTATGCCATTAGGTGAAAGCTCTGAAATTCAAAGCGTTGATCATAGCAGGAACAATATAAAATCTACTAAGGTAGAAAAAGAAACGTTATCACCATCACATGATTATCATTTATTTAAATGTTTAACTACACAATAAATGTATTTACATTGGTATTAATATAATATCAAAATACGTAGAGAATGCATCGATAAATTAACTTGACATAAGCTCATGAACAAAGTAGAATAATTGGTTTAAACTAGAATTGTTACATAAAACATTATTGTTTGTTATAAGTTGGATTACGTTGAACAAATTCATGAGGCAATTCTAGTGCGTTGACAATATCTGAATGTGTTGATATGGTAAGCGATTATTTCACCGAATTTATTGCCCTTTTTTTAAATAGTTATGCTATAAATTATGTCTCGACAATAAAATGCAGGTCAACCTGGACGTGTATATATACTCGTAACACTAACAGACATGGGAACGTGTAAAATAATTTATATCCATTATGCCCTGTAGGTTAGTCTATTTATTTACCATTTCTCACTTGCACAGTGCTGTCCTTTTGTACAACAAATTAGAAATCTTTCACCAAATAATCACACAAGTTAGATTGGAACTGTCCAGTTTAACACATTTTCAGCTTTGGTCACATTTATCTACGTACACGTCCATCGGACGTGCCTTCGTAGCGGTAGTATGTAACATGAATCTTTTAAACAATTTTCCTACCTACAAATTCTTAACCATATAAAAAAATAAATGACATTGCAAACGATCTTGAATTATATTCAGCTATACGTCAACATGCTACAAGCTAAAAACATGCATCCTAACTTTATATGAATAACATCAACATTTACATACACCATTAAAAATAGAAATGCAACGCTTTAAAAATGAATCACATTTGTCTATTGCATCTTCGGTAATTTATATCACCTACACCAAAATGAATGTCAGCACATTATTAATTCTCACATCTACCTTGATTACACTACAAACATTGTCACATAACTACTCGTGTGCGAAGCACGGGTTCCAACCTAGTTTTTTAGTAAAGGCAGAAGGAAAAAGAAATTGAGGGCCCTCAGCAACACAGTTGAAATAACAGATGGGCTAGATATTTCCAGGGAATAATTGTCATTGATAGTTTTCAGTTTTCACTACTCGTCGTGCTCTGAGCTTGTAACCCTAGGTGATTTTAATTTCGAACTCTATTCCGGGAAGGAGAAAAGCAATGACGACAAACGATGGGCCGAATTTAGAGTGTCGGATGTACGAAGCGAAGTACCCGGAAGTGGATACGGCGGTTATGATTCAGGTGAAGAACGTAGCGGACATGGGCGCGTATGTTTCGCTTCTCGAATACAACAATATCGATGGTATGATTATGTTATCTGAACTATCTAGGCGTCGAATCAGATCCATATCTTCTTTAATTAAGGTTGGACGGCAGGAGCCTGTTATGGTTTTGAGAGTTGATAAGGAGAAGGGATACATTGATTTGTCTAAACGTAGGGTTTCTGAAGAGGATATTCAGGTTTGCGAGGAACGGTAATATACTTTTTAATTTTTTCTTTAATTTTTAATTTAGATAAGCTTTTTTATTCTTGTATGAACTAGCTTGGGTTCGTGCTACACACTTGTCCTGTTGGTTTAAGCTGTACTGCTAATCTTTTAATATGGCAAATGCATAGTAACAAAACCAAAATATACATCATCTTCGAAATTCATAGGCATCTCTATTGATCCAGATTTAATTCAATTGCAAGATTGGATGGAGTCAGTAGTTAATTTGAACAACGATGTTTTAGCTCAATTTGCGCAGGTGGTCTAAATATTAAAATATTCACCTCGTTCACCATCATAGTAGCTAAAGTTCTGCAACACGGAGTGATGGTGCTAAATTGCAAAAACATATATTCTGTAGTTAGTTTCATTGCGAACTTAGGGAACCTAAGATGAATAAGCAGCTCAACTATTTTAGAACTAAAAGTGAAACCTCAAATCTCCAAACATTCTGATAAAGCAATCATTTTGAATGTCATGGTCTTTTGCTTTCTATAAACTGCAACACGGAGTGATGGTGCTAAATTGCAAAAATATATATTCTGTAGTTAGTTTCATTGCGAACTTAGGGAACCTAAGATGAATAAGCAGCTCAACTATTTTAGAACTAAAAGTGAAACCTCAAATTTCCAAACATTTTGATAAAGCAATCGTTTTGAATGAAATGGTCTTTTGCTTTCAATAAAATAAAGGATGAACTATAAATCTACATCTAAAATCAGAAAAATAACAAAAGAAATGGTGTAAGATCTTGTTTAACAGTGAATCTTTTACTTTGCTATAAAACGGTCTTCCCAGATTGTAGCATGGTCAGATTTTGTCAATGCATTGTTGCTTGTGGGTGGCAAGAGTGGTTTCAGATAACTGTTCAACAGTTTTCTTCTTCCAGTAAAGAAACAGTGCTAGTAACAAATTATCATGATATATTAAACAAATTTATGGTGTACAAAGCAGGTGGTAGTAATAGTAGTTGTGTAATGAAAATACACATTAAATTAGATTTTGAAATAACATTATGCCCTTATTCTGCAGCTGGTTATCTTTAAAATTCGAAGTTACAATTAAATTATTTGTCTATATATATATATTTAAAATAAGAGTAAATTTTCAGTATAAGCTACCCCAAAAACTCATCATCAGCACATGTTGGTTTGCAGATTTATTGTCAAAATATGATTGTTTGAGCCCAGTCAGCGGCTAGCTGAACAATACCTATCGCACATTGAATGCTACTGTAAGTTGCATATGAAAATACCCTATAAAACACAACTCATACTTGCACAGGTAGAGAAAAGTAATATTCTACATTTTATGTATAAATATGTGCACCTCATGGTTGTGCATAGGAACGTGGGCAGTATAGTGCAACTCAAAGTTGCATCTAACCCATGATAGTTAGGAATCATTTAGTTGATTACTAGCTAGGTTCAAACTATCATGTTTTCTGATAATAAAGTATGTAAATCATTTTGTTTTATTTGGAGCATATAAATAATGGAAAAAGGCTTAAGAATCGGAAACAGGCTTAAGAATCTGAAACAGGCTTAAGAATCGGAAACGAAAAGTAAAATGAAAACTTACTTTGATATAGAGATTAGTAATTGGACTACTTTTTTGTGCGGTAGTGGCATTGAAACTGAAAAATGTAAGAAAATAAGTTAATGATGATTATACAAATGTTAAGACTAATTGTTGCACTGATGAATTTTCCCACATCAACGAACTAATGTACTCGCCAATATTACATTACAACTACTCATTTTACATATACAATAATTAATACCACTTGTAACCTTGGGAATATAATAAAAGATGGCTAGTCTGCATGTATATGTGTGTGTGTGTGTATATATATGCATATTCCTAACAACAACAAGAATCATAATTGTGCAAAGGAAAGAAATCACCTTTCTTGTTTAAGGCAAACATAAGCAACATCATATTATTATGATTAAATTATTACACAAAGCTTCACTTGTTTTGAGCCATTCCTACACTATGATATTATGTTGATGTAGAAACTATGGATATAATAATTATAAACTATTTATCACTTTAACCATCCACTAGACTGATCTACTTGCCAAGTAATAACATACAAAGAACAGTATTTTTTTCCTCAAATCGCGTTGTCTTGAAAGCAACAACTTTGCAGTTTGATGGTCGATTGCTAAACTACTAACTCAATCGGAATCAATGCTGGACTTGACAAATAGCGGTGTAACATTGTTTGAAGACGTAAAAATTGAGAGTCCGGAAGAAGATTAATTCAGAAGGTTCAACATTAGGTTTAGAAGAATATTTTTTTCGCTCATTGGTTAAGGACGATCAATGATATGAAGGAGATGATAGAGCGATAAAAATGAATTTGAAAAATAATAATTGACATTTGAGATAAGGAAACTAAAATTAGTTTTCAAGATTTTTGAAACGTGGAGTTATTATAGTGTATCTATCTCAAAATGTGGGAGAAAATTGTTGTTACTCTTTCTTTACTGTTGTTAGATTGTAAATTGGATAAATAATTTTTTCTTTGAGAACAAATTCCATGGATTTACGATCAATAAAACTACATTGAGGTTGAAGAATTCATAGTGATTAAGTGAAAATTTAATATTTAAAATAAAAGAAGAGAGAAGGGATAAAAAGTGGTTATCAAACGAAAGACAGAGTAATTAGTCTCTCTTTAAAGACTAAAGAATGACAAGAATTACGGAAAATTCATTTTATGCGACTTGGGTTGTGCAACGGGTAAACAAACATGCGACATTCTTATATTAGCAATATATTTATTCTTATCTTATTTTCATTATCTATCATGTATAAATTGAAGATGCAAAACAGAGAATATGAATTGTGTGAAAAATATATATTCGAAATGTTTAAATTGAGAATCATGTAGGAATAATTCCGTTGGCATCTTGAGTTTCATCTTGTACCAGCTCTAAAAGTTGTAGAATCTCGAAGACGAAAATATCCATGGCATTTTCAATTAGTCAAATCTATGTACTCCTTTGGAGATATCCAATCCAAACTGTAACACACATTCGAGTATGTTATAACCCAAACCCATTACTTTTAAAGCCAATTGACCGATAATTTTAACGATTGAGCCAAGTAGATCTTTCTGTTTTTTTTTAATGTTTTAAACAAGATAAATCAAAACACTAATAATTCTAATAAAATTTGAAATTAGTAGTAAGTTAGTTGATTTTCCAGTGAAAGAAAATTTTATGCAAGATGAATGGTTTGTTGACTTTTGACAGCTAGGCGATGTGATAAAACATTTTAAACAACAATATAAAATTGTAATGAAAAAGAAAAAGGGCTAAATAGTAATCAGGGGTAAAAACGTTTAACAAGGGAATTTTTGAGCTAGTGGGGTGGTCAAAGAAATAAATGAGATATGAATATAACCATCCAATATGTAGCATATGCATAGCTATGTTCTTAGATAAGAATTGATTAAATGTGGCCAGTTAACTTATATTCTTGAGTGCTTTGAATCAAGGCATGAGGCATCGATCAAAATACCAAATTTTGATGATTTCAAACTAGTATTGATAATAACCAAATATGAACGATCATAAAACTTGCTTTCAGTTAGGGTTGATTCCCCCCCCCCCCCCCCCCGAAATCGAATGAATATTGCCAAATCAAAGTGAATCTAAAACAAAAATTTTAAAATAGGGAATATAGCTTAAGAATCAGTCGATTGAGCAAATTAGCAAATTTTTTCTTTTTTTGTCTCTTTAGCAAATTAAGCTTGGTTCTTAACTTAAATATCGAGGTTCTAGCATAAACTTCGGTGATTTGCCCTTGCAGCTGACATGACTTTGGGAGGAAGAGAAGCAGTGGGAGATGATGCTAAGTGAATGTTGCAACTGGAATGATGTTATGCTAGATTATTATATGATTTATTTCGGGTTTAGGCCGAGTTGGGTTGTTTGCTAGAACATTTTATTTATTCCAAGTTAAGTTATTTGATTTATTAAGTTTAATTTTGTTAATCAATGATTAGTTAATTTAATTATTGAGTTTGGTTTAATTAGGGCTTGGACATAATAAATTTAGAATGTTATGTCTGTATTTTATATCTACAATGTTTATTATTACAATTTCATTAACAAATCATTAAAAACCAAAATCAAAACCCAAAATTTTGGGATCGTCTGAAATGATCAAACGTTTGAAATCAAATTCAAGTTCTTGACCCTTTGAATGATAGGCTTAAGTTAAATGGAGTGGTGTTTATTTGATTAATTTAATTAGTTATTATTTGTTAAATTATGACTAATAACTGAATTTGATAATTGTTATTTAGTTTATTCAACATTAGCTTCAAATTTTAACCCTATAATTTGTTTACTAACTGATAATTAATACTTCAAGGTAATAATTTATTGTTGATGAATGGTCTTTATGAATTTAACAAATCATAATCATAACTAAGTAATTAATATTCAATAATTTGTAATTAAATATTTAATCTTTATTAATAAAAAATACAAACTTTTGGTCCGAACGCAAACTTCCTGATAATTACAACTTCAAGGTAATAATTTATTGTTGATGAATAGTCTTTATAAATTTAACAAATCATAATCATAACTAAGTAATTACTATTCAATAATTTGGAATTAATATTTGAAATTTAATAATGAATCTTTATTAATTGGAAATACCAACTATTGGTCCGACCGCACTTCCCAAAATACCTCTATATATAACTTTTTAAATATTAAATTGTTATTTTCTATGATATTCCCTATAAACTAGAAGATAAAATCTTCTTGTAGTTGCTTTAGACACATTCAAACAAATGCCCTATAACATCCGTTAAGAATCGGATCTAATAATTACACTTTCTTTACAAATTCAAACTGCCTTTCACCATATTTTTTTAAATTACTTGCAAATAGGATCTAATAAACTTATATTTCAAAATCGTTCTTCACTAACTAAAAATACAAATACAAATTAAAATTAATTAAAAAAGTTACTGCAATATAGAAATAAACATTTAAACCAACAACACGTATTATCAACGAAAAAACATAACTAAATATTCATGTAAATCATTTCTTCTTAAATACGTTAAACATATGGCATGATCACGTGCGAAACACGTGCCGTAACACTTAAAAATTGGATTTACTAATTAAACATTTTTTACAAATTCAATCCGTACTTTCCCAAGTATACTTAAATATAGGATCTAACAAATAAACATTCTTTTCGACATCCTTCTTTATTAATTAATAAAAAAAATAAAAATAGAAATTAATAATGTAAAGTTGGATATTGCAACAAATTCGAACAAACTATACATAATTTCAATGTAAAAACAGAACTAAGTATCCTTGCAAATCAATTTTTTAATGTTAAACATATACAGTTTGTAAAAATACGATTCACACGCAAAGTATGTGCCGTGATCACGCGCGAAGTATGTGCCATAACAATCGTAATGTATAATAAGATTTGGATGATAGGTCCATGTATAGTAAATCATAGTAGGAATAAAAATTTATACCCAAAGTCCATACCCACTTTTTCAATCATCACACCACTGTTCTTACACCATTATTAATACTTACCATCTTATTTGAATTTAAATATTCAATTCAAAATCAATACCTTTTTGCAGGAACGTTGGACCAACATTTTGCTAATTCTAAATTATTTTCAAATGATTTTTTTAGTAAATTAAAAATTGCAATGTAGTTTTAACCGGGTTTCATATGTAGTTAGAAACTACATTCATTCCATGTTGACAAAACTGCATAGGATTATGCAGTACGAAGTGCATCTAGACGATGCAATTTTATCTTATATCATCAGATGCAGTTTTGATTGCATTACCTAGATGCAGTTGAAGCCATATCTTTCAGATATAATATTAAATAAAATAGAATGGTGCACTTGAAAATGCATCATTCGACTGTAGTAAAACCATGTTTTTTAATATGCTTTGTTAATTGTGTCAGCAACATCTATCTTAAAGTATGTCTCTTACGTCCATCATAACGATTCGTTCGTAACCACATGATGATGATGCAATTTGGCTGCATCACTTAAATGCAGTTTTGCTACATCTTATAGATGAAGTGCGTTAGGATGAAGCAAATAAAATTTTCATTACATAGGTGTTAGTTTTAAATTACGTATGTATGATGTGCCACTCAGGCAATTTTATTTTAAATCAAGTCAAATAAAATTATATTTGCATTTATTTGATAAACTTTTTAAATTGGATTATAGTCATGTTTTTCTGTAATGTAAAACGTAATATTTCAAAAATGAAAATTTTATTTAACTAGTCAAAATTTGTTTAAAAGATTTGGATGTTTTTTTTATTTAAAAACTTTAGATGCCTTAAAAAAAGGGGATACAATTTTCTTTAAAATTTGTAATCTTTTAGAAGTTGATTTTCAGATATAAAAAATGCATATCATTAGACAATTTATATTAATTGCGATGGTGAAATCAAATTTAAATGCGACTTCTCTAAAAAAATATCGAATTTGGAAGTAAGCACTACAATGGATTCTAGATAGCGAGTAAAATTAATGTGCCAATGGCCTACTTTATAATAATGGACTTGAAATATTCTTGTTTTGAATCGAACTATTGATTAATAATATATTATTTATCATGTATAATTTATATTTAGTACTTTATGCATAAACCATAACATCATATAGACAATTTCAACATTAAAATTCATATTTATGATATATGTTATATTAACAAATAGTCTTATGCCGGACTGAAGGAGTGTATCAGATGTTAAGCCTTGCATTCCATTTGAACTACTTTGAATTGTTTGGACATTTCAAACCAACTATTAACCATTGTGGATTCAAACCCTATGTTCAACACGCCTTAGCCCTACATTGAATGCAAGAATTCACAGTTTTTGTGAATGGTGGTTTCAGGTAATCTGAAAATGGTGACAAGTTGATCATAAAACAGTTTACTAACTTGTCAGCCTACACTTAACATTATATCCCTTTGTTAAACAACTCATCATTTTCCTTCAAATCCATTTACATTCATTGCACTCACGATCTAGATTGCCGCCACATGCGTATATCTTGGTGGAGACCATGTTTTGTTTTTCTTCTCTACTCATTCATTGAACTTATTGGACTTAGTATTGAACTTGTATTGACATTAAATCAGTGTAGTATGTTATATTATTATCTCTTTATAAACTATATTTTATATTGGTTTGCAACATTTATCGTTACTTCTTTAAAAAAAAATACAAAAATCTGATATCAAGACCGAAATCTAAACCGAAATGTTTGAAGTTGACTGAAACAAGTAAAATTTCAAATGATCGAAGCTTGGTCAAAATTGATGGTCATAGAAATTCAACTTCAGTCTACACGAATAAAAAAACAACCGTATCATTGATTAAAACACATATTTTTAGGCTTTCCGTTTTGTGTGCATTTTTGATTTATTTACATTTTGGACAGCTTAAAGCTACAACGGTTGCACTTGGGGATTTTTGAGCAAAAACATGTCCGTTGAAGATATTGTTTTGGACTGTTATGAATTTATGTTCAAAAGTAAATCTGAAATCTTGAATTTAAATTAGGGTTTTGACAAAGAAAAAGAGTCAATAAAGGAAAATAATTCATAAGTAGGGAGAAAATTAGAACAAGAAAATAACTAGTAAGCATGCATTGTTTTATAAGAAAAAATAATAATATTTTAATTATAATTTTATGGTTTAACTTACGGTTCCTATTGATGTATTAATAGTTTATTAAAATATTAATTTTGGTCGTTTATGAGAATATTATATTTGGTAGGTTTACATCAATGACCGACACATGCTCTCAAGTTGATTATTTGTTGGCCTTAGAAGTTTATTTAAAAAATTAAAATACATACGTATTCGTAGAATTAGCATAAAGCTGTAAGGGATCCATTATGGTGTATTGGAATAAAATTGGAATCTCACAAAAAACTAGCAATTTGATATATTTGAAAATACAATTAAAATTGGATTACTTTGTTTTAACTAGTTTTACATCCAATCATTAGCGGTCACGTAACTCAAAATAAAGGATTTTTTTCAATGCTCCATGATCGAATCAGTCTAAAATGATGACCAAAACGATGGAAAAAACATGGAACATGGCCTTTATAAAAGAACTTACCATTAAACTTTTATTTTGCTTCACGCTCTTATAGTCTTGATTTTTTTTTAATATTTCTCTAACATTGTTGTCAAAATCGTAAAATCTTACGATTTAAATTCCAATTATGATCAGATCTCAGTCATTTTGATCAGATTTACATTCCAATTCAGTTTTCATTCAAACTGCAAATGAGAGAAATCAATCGATCTGTATTTATATATTCAACATGTTTAGCTTGGAACAGAAAATTGTTGTAACCGTTGTGATTAATCCAATTCAAGACCACTCGAATCCGATATCTAAACCACAATGCGCTAGCGGAAGACTAGATCATTGTTAGACTTGCAAAAACAACCAAAGCAATAACTCTAGTCACAAAACCAATATCAACCAATCACGAACAATCCAAATCTCAATCACAAACAAAAAACTAATGACAAAGTAGCAAAAATAAACCACACAAGGATTTATAGTGGTTCCACTAACATCTTGTTAGTGTACATCCACTTTGGAGAGAGTATTTTATTACCACGATGAAAGGAATACAAGAGATTGATCCAATAATCACTATATTTCAATATAGAAAAGAGCTTGAGGAGAATAGAATTGAAGAATTGAAATTAAGCTATAAACCCTAATTCTCCCTTGAGAATAAACCCTTAATCCCAAATCAAGTCTTCAAGCTCTCCCACTAACACCTCAGAAAATAGCTTATACAGGGAGACCAATTACCCAAATTGCCCCCGTATCTTCACAAATCAACTTACAAGGTTTTCAGCTCGAAATAGCCCAATTCAATATTCAGACGTCTGTCGTGGGAGGTGACAGACATCTGTCTCTCCCAGGAAATTATTTGGGCTCCAGCTCTCAGCTCAGACGTCTGTCGCATCCATGACAGACGTCTGTCCCCCTCTCAGACGTTTGTCGTGGGGATGACAGACGTCTGTGGAAACTTTCGGGAAAACCCCCCTGTAGTGACAGACGTCTGTCGTCCCATACGACAGACGTCTGTCGCACTTTACATAGAACAACTTACTCATTTCAGCTCATATCTTCCTCGTGCGAACTCCGATTTGCGAACGATTTTCTCCTATGCGAAGCTATCTTCGACCACTTCAGTCTACCATATAGTATCGCATATTACAACACTCCATCTCGATATTATAACCATCTCAACTCCAAACTCCAATGCACCCAGGCATTTCCTTCTACCTTCGACCAAGCAAACTTGAATGTTTCCCCAATGAGCTTCGGCATGGCTACCGCCCATTGCATTGCACCAACGAGTTCAGGCAAAGCCCCCACCCGTCAATGTAGTGTTGAAAACATTCAAACCACAAACCGTCTCACCAAAAGACAATGTACTCGGGAGTGTAACGAGTACTTACCATGAAGATAGATTTCCAATCTCTCACCACTATTCCTTTCCATCAAACACAAAATCACTCTCTCCACCTCGTGCCACCTAGCAACTCAACAAGCGAATTAAGTTCGAGCAATGCTCGAACTTCCCATACGACAATGCTTTCGTAAACATATCGGCCGCATTATCCTTTGTGTGCACTTTCCGAAGGTATACTAGCTTACCCTCATCCATGACTGCAAGAAATGACTCCCTCACCTCAATATGCTTGGTCCGTGAGCTAAATGCCAAATTCTCCGCCAAATGGATAGCACTTTGGCTATCACATCGAACATCAACACTTTCGTGTTTGAAACCCAAGTCACACAACAATCGCTTCAAGTAGAGTGCCTCCTTGGCCGCTTACACAACGGCAATCAACTCCACCTCCGTAGTGGATAAAGCAACTACGGTTTGCAATCGCGATCTCCAACTAATGGCCGTCCCGCCAAGTGTGAAGACATACCCGGAAGTTGATTTTCTCCGATTCCTATCATCGGCGTAGTCCGAGTCACAATAACCAACCAACTTGCAACTCCTATCATCACTACCGCCAAAGACAAGTCCATGAGATGTTGTGCCTTTCAAGTATCTCATAATAGCCTTCACGACTTCCCAATGCGATTTCCCCGGATTAGCCATATACCGACTAACCACCCCGACGACATTTGAAATATCGGGCCTTGTACACATCATTGCGTACATCAAACTACCAACCGCACTTGCATATGGCACCTTTGCCATATAAGCCTTGTCTTTATCCCCGATAGGTGATCCCTTCTCCGAAAGCTTCATATGCAAAGGTAAAAGTGTATTTAACGCCTTTGCATCCTCCATGCTAAACCGGCAAAGCACTTTCTTAATGTATTCCTTTTGAGTCAATCTTAACTCAAAATGCTTTCGGTCCCTTCCTATTTCCATGCCCAAGATTTTTCTTGCTTCTCCAAGATCCTTCATCTCGAATTCCGATTTCAAAAGCATCTTTAACTTGTTGATTTCATTTCGATCCTTGGAAGCAATGAGTATATCGTCCACATACAAGAGTAAATACACCCAACAATCATTTACCAACCTCTTGAAATATACGCAAGCATCCTTGATGCTTCGATGGAAGCCACTTTCAAGCATGAAGTGATCGAATCTCTTATACCATTGTCTAGGCGATTGCTTTAACCCATATAGTGATTTCTTCTACTTGCACACCATATTAGATTTACCATCTGCAACAAACCCTTCTGGTTGCTCCATGTAGATGTCTTTATCCAAGTCTCCATGTAAGAAGGCGGTTTTCACATCAAGTTGCTCTAACTCCAAGTCATGGATAACAACTATTGCTAGTAAAACTCGGGTAGATGTATGACGAACCACCGATGCAAAAATTTCATCATACTCCTTTCCTTTCCTTTGTGAGAACCCCTTTGCCACTAATCTTGCTTTGTACCTTCCATCATCCTTCGCCTTGTAAATCCATTTGCACCCTATAGCACGGTTTCCTTGAGGAAGTGGAACCAACTCTCAAGTTCGGTTCTTCATAAGCGATTGCATCTCTTCCTCCATGGCGCAAATCCACTTTGAGCTCTCTCTCGACTCCATGATGTCATCAAGGTCCATCGGCTCATCTTGGACTACATTGAGAGCATAGTCCAAATGATCACAAAAGCTAAGGTAGTTCCAATCACCATATCTTTCGGGAGGCCTTATTGCACGTCGACCAACCCGAGTAGCAATATTATCACCCAAACCCCTTTCGGCTCCACCTTGAGTCGAAACTTCTCTAGTATCATGTACATCACCAACATCACCACTAGAGGAACCATGTGGACTATGTGATGTTTCATCAACCGCTTCAACCCCACGAGCTTCTTCAACTCTACTACCACTTGGACGGAATGTGGGAACGACTTCCTCCTTTGATTCACCATGAACCAAATCCGGAACATCCGATGAGCTCTCATTCACCTTGAATAAAGCCGACTCATCAAAAGTGACATGACGAGAATTAACAACCTTCTTCGTTTTCGGATTCCAAATCCGATAGCCTTTCACGCCATCCGTGAAACCAAGCAAGATTCCCTTGAATGCCCTAGCTCTAAGCTTGTCATTCCCCGGATCATGCACATAAACCGGGCTACCAAACACACGAAGATATCTCAAGTCGACACTCTTCCCTTTCCGCACTTCCTCCGGAATTTTGTTACCAATGGCCGAGCACGGAATTCGATTCACAATATGCACCGCGGTTGACAAAACTTCGGTCCAAAATCCCTTAGATAAACCCGATGTCAATCTCAAGCATCGAGCTTTCTCAAGTAGAGTTCGGTTCATTCTCTCCACTACTCCATTAGATTGCGGATCTCCCGGTGTAGTAAAATGTCTCTGGATCCCGTGATGCTTACAATATTCCAAGAATTCACGCGAGACATATTCGCCGCCATTGTCGGTCCTTAACACCTTCAAATTCTTACCACTCTCATTCTCAACAAGAGCCTTCCACACTTTGAACTTAGCAAATGCCTCTGACTTGGCCTCCATTACATACACCCATATCTTGCGAGACAAATCATCAATGAAAGAGATATAATACCTTGCTCCTCCCAAAGAAGCAACCAGTGCCGGTCCCTAAACATCCGAATGAACATACTCAAGAACCTCCTTTGAGTCATGCTTGCCTTCATCGAATGATACCCTTGTTTGCTTCCCCATGACACATTCGTCGCAAAACTCTAGTTTGTTGAAACTCTCACCCTCGATCATCTCCCGCTTCCGAAGAATATCCAAACTCCTCTCCGAGACATGACCCGATCTCTAAATGCCACAATCGTGTCGCATTCAAGTCACGAGAACTATCAACACCCACACAAATCTCACCTCCTACGGTCACACCTTGAAGCAAATATATACCATGAGTCCTAGCACCCTTCATAACCACAAGTGTCCCCTTCGAAACCCTCAAGCAATCCTTCTCGATAGTGATCTTGCATCCTAGAGAATCCAATTGCCCCAATGATATAAGCGACTTCCTAAGTCCCGGAACATAGCTAACATTGGTGAGCGTGCGAACAACTCCATCAAACATCCTTATTTGCACGGAGCCACTACCCATCGACTTGCAAATAGCACCATTTCCTATAGCAATTGCATTTCCCTCTTTGACCTCAAAGGATGAAAAACAATTTATATTTGGCGTCATATGATATGACGCACCCGAATCGAGAACCCATTCGTTACCCGAAACACTCGTTGCTACCGCCGTCAACACATTCTCATCTACTTCACCATCCCCACTCTCCACCGCCACGGATGAAGACGCTACTACCTTCTTATCTTTGTCCAGACATTCATTATTCCAATGTCCCGGTTTCTTGCAAATAAAGCACTTGCCATTTCTCTCTTTCGATTTACCTCTTCCACCGGGTTTTCTTGATTTAGAACGCCCCCGGTTTCATTTCTTCACATTCTTTTCTTTCTCCACAAACAATCCGTGACTACTACTAGCTCCACTACTACCCTCACTCATCTCCTTCATTTGATCTCTCAACTCCTCACTAAGAAGACCCATCTTGACATCATCTAGAGTCAAGGTATCGCGGCCATAGATCAAACTATTTGAGAAACCCGTATAGCGGTCCGGCTACGAACATAATAATATCATCGCTTTTTGCTCTTCCTCAATCTTTAAATCAACGGCCTTCATCTTCATGAGCAAGTCATCAAAGGCATTCAAATGTGTCTTAAGCGTATTATCCTCCTTCATCTTGAAGGTGAAAAACGTACGCAACAAGATCAAACGATTAGTGAGCGACTTCTTCATATAAAGTTCTTTCAACTTGTCCCAATACCTTTAGCGGTAGTCTCACCACTAATTTCGGAGATCACATTCTCCTCCATAGCAAGTTGAAGAGTAGTGTAAGCCCATTCCTCCATCTCTTCTCTCTCAACATCCGAGATATCACTTGGCAATAAGTGAGTATCAAATACTACTCAGTGCATCCGATTCCGCCTAAGAACCGCTTTCATTTTCCATTGCCACTTCTCAAAGTCATTATCACCATTCCACTTGTCAATAACCAATTGAGAACCTGACGCCGCATACGAACCCCGTACATATGGCGCCACACTATTCGGACTTCCGGCTGAAGGACTTACCGAGCTACTATCCGTCTCCGGCATTTTCACAAACACCTAACAAGCACCAAAATAGCTCTGATACCAACTGTTGTAACCGTTGTGATTAATCCGATTCAAGACCACTCGAATTCGATATCTAAACCACAATGCGCTAGCGGAAGACTAGATCGTTGTTAGACTTGCAAAAACAACCAAAGCAATAACTCTAGTCATAAAACCAATATCAACCAATCACGAACAATCCAAATCTCAATCACAAGCAAGAAACTAATGACAAAGTAGCAAAAATAAATCACACAAGGATTTATAGTGGTTCCACTAACATCTTGTTAGTGTACAACCACTTTGGAGAGAGTATTTTATTACCACAATGAAAGGAATACAAGAGATTGATCCAATAATCACTATATTTCAATATAGAAAAGAGTTTGAGGAGAATAGAATTGAAGAATTGGAATTAGGCTATAAACCCTAATTCTCCTTTGAGAATAAACCCTTGATCCCAAATCAAGTCTTCAAGCTCTCCCACTAACACTTCAGAAAATAGCTTATATAGGATAGACCAATTATCCAAATTGCCCCGTATCTTCACAAATCAACTTACAAAGTTTTCAGCTCGAAATAGCCCAATTCAATATTCAGACGTCTGTCGTGGGAGGTGACAGACGTCTGTCACTCCCAGAGAATTATTTGGGCTCCACCTCTCAGCTCAGACGTCTGTCGCATCCATGACAGACGTCTGTCCCCCTCTCAGACGTCTGTCGTGGGGATGACAGACGTCTGTGGAAACTTTCGTGCGAACTCCGATTTGCGAACGATTTTCTCCTATGCGAAGCTGTCTTCGACCACTTCAATTCCAGTGTTCTATAAGCAGAATAAAAATGCAACAAGAGAGTTAATTTAAACATCATAATCAATTTCAAGGTGTAAACAAGCCTTAATTAAATCATTTTGATCTATGATTTATGATCCGAGTCCAATTTCGAATTAATATTTCAATTTTACAGTTATGATTTGAACCCTGTTTTGATAATATTGCTTCTACATTTAAAAATAATATCGTAGGCATAAAATTGAATCTGGGGTCCTTTTGATAGTTTAGATTTGGAGATTGTTGAAGGGATAAAGTTTTGAATTGGAGACATTTTTTCCTTTTTCCAAAGATGTTTTGGGGAAAAAAGATCCGATGAAGTGAATGAACGAAGAAATGTATCTTCCCTTATTAAAAAAAATGAGCCAATGATTTTATCCTTTAAAAAAATGGTAATATGGTTATTATGATAGATCCTTTTTCTTCTTAGAAATTGATAATTATCGATGTCAACAATTTTGAACTTTCTTTAAAATTAGATACTTAAAAATTTAAGGTGGCATTTAATTTATTTTATGTTTTGAGTTTTTTACATTAATTACAAAAAATGATGATTGGAGGGACAACGCAGAGGATGAAAGGAAGATGGAGACGATGACGAGGTTGAAAGAACGACGGAAGTATGAATTGTCTTTCGTTCTTCCTTTATTTCCCAAAATACAAAAGTAAGAAAAAGTTGTTTTCCATTTCGTGTGTTAACTTCGTTTTGTAACACGGCCGTTTTTCACGATGTACATGCGTTTGCATTTTTGTATGTGCGAAAATCCAGAAGTAAAAAATGATAAATTGAACGCAATAAACATAAATTTTTTAGTATTATACAAGGTTCGAGAACTCGGTTTCGGCCGTTTGAAAATTTGTTAGTTTCGATGGATTTCGTAAATTTCGGTTTTATTTTGGTTTCGGTTCAGATTTCGCTTTTTAGTATTTTGATAATGCAACTTATACCTTTTGGATTCTTTTAATATGAACATTAATGCATGCTTTGGTTACCAAAATCATGCAGGTTTATTTGTCAAGTGTGAAACGGAGAAAGTGACATTTTGGTTACCAAAAACAGGACCCACAACCACAATTGGTAGTTTCAAATTCGAACCCTAAAAATATTTGCTACCTCGCTTTCTCAGAAAAAGCGAACCCTTCCCAATTTTTTTTTAAAAAAACTTTGCTGCCTCACTTTCCAGGAATAGTGAAGTCACAGCTGTTTCCACGATCAAAAAACACACGTTGCTTTCTCGGTCAATGATAAAATACGCTGCCTTTCTCAATTACAAAAAAAGGACTTCTTCTTCCTCCGCGACTTCTTCTTCTACTGAATCGGCAGAAATCATCGATTCGCTGTTGGATAAACTCGACTTCTTCTTCCGCGACTTCTTCTTTATGCGTGACTTCTTCTCTATGCTCGACTTTGTCTTTGCTGCTTCAAATAATTCAACAAATCCAAGGTATTGCTGTGTCGAAAGTTGTGCTTTGTGAATCGTGGAATTCTCTTTGTTGATTTCATTAATTTCGTTTTTTTTCCTGTGCCCTAAGCCGATCCCGATTTTGAGGGGCGATTCCGGACCGCCATCCACCGAAACCGATCCGGTAACCCCGAAATCTCGGGGTGCCGGACGAGTTCTTGAACCTTGGTATTATATAGTTTTGAGATTCTTAAATTTAGATCACAAATCTATAAAATATAAAAACAATTTTCTCAAAGTAGACTTACTTTTCTGCTTAATTCGTACATAGATAAATGTTAAAGATATGCTGGTTGATAATGGTATAGAAAGCCCCCCCCCCCCCTGTCCCCCCCCCCCCCCTCCTTAACAGTAGTTTAAAATTTCACATTCCTTAGCCTATCTAATCTGTTTTTGCCTTTATTACAATAAACTGGAGTTGAGTTTATTTATTTTCTAAAGTAAAAGTAAAAAATAATTAGAAAATAGACAAGTAAAAGTAAAGATTTACGAACTTACCATTTGACTTAGTCTGGAAGCAATCTTTTCCATCTTATGACTTCAGCAGATTTTGGTTGATACCAGTTTAATGTTTTACTGACTTCAACCTTTTATTATTTTTACGGGCAAAAAGACCTAAAAGCAAAAGGCAATTTTGCTTTTTATCGCCTAAGCGGGGTGGTACTGCTGTAGCTAAGTTTGGGTGTACATGCCCGTCTGCAATAATAAGTTCAGCTAGTCAAAGATTGATAAGTTTTATATCCAATCTTCATATCTAAAAGAACAATGCATTGCAAAATGGAGGGGGGGGGGGGGTGTACATACACACACACATGTATGAGGTGCACTCCGCAGCCCCTATTTTGCGACACCCGAATCTGAGCCACACATTTATATTTAAATAAGTTAATGAGTGAGAAGAGATTATGTGGTGAAAATTAGAGGACATTTAGGGGTACTGCACTGTTTGGGGTGCAACGGAACGCTTCTTATATGTGTATATATATGTATGTGTGTGTGTGTATGTGTGTGTGTGTACACACACATTTCCGAATAAGGTAACCTCATAATATGCATTAAGCACCTTGTAACAGTTAATGGCACAGTTAGTCCAACAGTGCAAAGGGTGTTAAAATCAGGGCTTGTTAGGCTTAAATTATAGAACTCTGGCTTATGTCATGAATTAGCGAGTGATGACTTGCACTACAAAAAGTGCTTAGAAAACACGATTTCCTTGCTTAAGAATCATTTATCAGCAAAAACCACCATTTGTACACACATGCTTTTTGAACAACATCAATATCTTTCTCTATATTGAATTTCAAGAATAGAATAAGTTGATCATGTTAGTTAGTGAATGTGGAGATACGACTGTTGGGTTTTATGAGTTCTAAAAAATTGTTAAACAGTTTCTACAGCATGTTGCTTTTATACAAGTTTTAAACCATTTCTTTTCTTTTATTTTTCAAATAATTTTCTTGCTACTCTTATACATGGAAAGGAGAATCTAATATTGGTTTATATAACAGATATAACAAAAGTAAGTTGGTGCATTCAATCATGCGACATGTTGCAGAGACCTTGAGCATTGATTTAGAGGAGCTGTACGTGAATATTGGATGGCCTCTTTATAGAAAATATGGGCATGCTTTTGAAGCTTTCAAGGTGGTCGTGACGGATCCTGATACTGTGCTCGATGGCTTGAATGGAGTGACCCCTGAGGTGAAGGATGCATTGGTGAAGAACATTAGGAGAAGGATGACACCACAGCCATCAAAGATTAGGGCAGATATTGAGATGAAATGCTTTCAGTTTGATGGGGTCGAGCATATTAAGGTTGTTTAAGAGTTATTTTCCCTGCATACATGAATTTTTAATTATAAATATGTTGTTGACTTGCTGATTTATAGGGATTTGAAATCATGGGTGGGATTAGTTAAACATGAATTTTGTTAAAAACTAACGATTATACATTTCATTGTATAACTTCTCGTTATTGAGGAAATATGAATGAAAGCTGCCTTCCATTACTTACCTTCCATTACAGGATACTAGTGCACAAAATAATATTTATGACCTTTAAAATATTTGAGGGTTTCAATTGTTAATGATTATCTAAGAATTAAAACCCGACTGCAAAATAAAAATGGTTTAGTATTGTCACCATTACGTAATTTGTTGAGTTCTATTGGTAACTGGTGATTGTTTTGCAGGATGCAATCAGGAAAGCGGAGGCTGTTGGAACCGAAGATTGTCCGGTTAAAATCAAGCTTGTCGCACCACCACTTTATGTTCTGACTACACAGACGCTTGAAAAGGTTTGTCCTTTTTTTAGTTCTCATGGACGGAGTTTTACTATCAATTTGTCACCGACACTACTAGCAAAACAACCTGAAGTAGAGATGTTGCGACTATCAAAACTTTCCACTTACAACTTGCATATGCAGACTTATTTTTCTATTAAATAAAATGTAAATATCCATAGCTGCTAGATGCACGTCAAGGCGGTTTATACTAGCACTTTTAATGGTGATTTTGATAAATAAAATTTAGGACAAAATTTTGAATTAAGCCCCTCACGATAACTTAATTGTAAAAATAAGTATATTTCATAACTTATTATGAAACTAGGTCTGTTTTGTCCAGGAATAATAATCATGCGCGTTTTGAAAACACGCATGAACAAATTTATTTATGCGCGTTTTTAGAACGCGCAATTTTTTTTAATTTTTTTGAATTCTGAAAACACTCATGAACAGATTTGTTCATGCGCATTTTCAGATTGCTCATGAACACAAAAAATAAAAATAAAAAAGTTGCGCGTTTTCAAAATGCGCATGGCTAACTCAGAACTGGGCAAAATAGGTCTAGTTTCATAATAAGTTATGAAACAAGCCTATTTTCAGAATAAGTTTTTCTGACGGGCTTAGTTCAAAAATTTGTCCTAAAATTTACTTTGACCTCAAACTAATCTTAAAAGACATTAAAACATTAGTTATTATAACAATATATTAAGCATTTGGTTGAATTGGTTAAACCAGCAACTGAACTATGCTTAGGATCAATTAGAAACCAGTTTAGTTTCAAATCAAACCATACCTATCGAAATAAATAGGTTTGATTGGTTTAGCTAAAGCTCAGTGTTATTAATTGAGCAAAACGCAAAAATGCGCAAATCCTCGTTGGAATTTTGGCGCACGGCGCAACAAATGACGCGCGCCTTTTTAGTTTACTGCGCATGTTTAATCTTTTTTAATAAATTTAATATTTCAACAAAAAATTTAAAAAATTCAATATTTTTTGCTAAAACATATGCAACAAAGATTTTTATGCATTTTACAAAAAAAAAAAACAGACATAAAGCATAAAATTTCAAGCACAATAATTTTCAAATCCACAATAATAATATACATTACTGATAAACTAGAAATGTGAATCTAATCCAATAATTATATTTTTCAAATCAATGTCCGTTTCATCAAATTCATAAACTTTTGCATCTTCCTTATCCATGTTACTTAGATTTGTTTTTTTTTCATGAATATGTGAAGGAGCCAAAATAGATGCTGAAAAACATTCTCGATGTGGATGTTCTTCTATCTAGCTTTCTCCACTTCTGCTGCTCTAATAGCAACACCCCAAGACATGTCATCCTCATTGTCAAATACAAGCTCATTTTCTGCATCAGATGCATCATCCATATTTTCAGTTAAACATTCATTACAATTATCTATATCATTCAATGATATTGGATCATCGGTGTCATGAATATTATACCTTATTTTTAACGCTCGATTGTATTTAACAAATACCAAATCATGAAATATTTTTATGTGGTCGACAAATCGTACAAAGATATTGGACATATTCACATATATGCAAAATAATAATTATCCAAGGGTATGTTTCAGAGATGCTTGAATGTTTATTTTCTGAGAATGCTTTCTCTTCTTCCAAAGTTGCTTCTCTTGATTATCGTTTACGGGTTCTCAGTCTCATTCATTTGCTTTTGCATCTATGCTAGACAATATTTTATTATCTTTTATACATTACATTATATACTTCTGACAATATTAAAGTGAATCTAAATTATGTTGGTTAATAAAAGATTTGTTAGTTCCAAATGCCAGCATGCTAAGGTTAGCCAATTACATAAGTGTAAGGTTATTAACTCCCTGATGATAATCAGATAGGAAATAATAATAATGTAATTATGTTTTCATATAACTAAAAAAAAGATATTAATAAAGTTATTCACATTTCATGTCATTATGATAAGAATACTAGTGATGGTGGTTGTAGTGATGGTAAGAGTATTTATAGTAGTAGTTAATGCAGTTTGAAATGCAAAAAAAAAAAAAAAGGCGCACCTTTTCATATGCACCGCAAGCAAAAATGATGCAAACGCTGCGCCAAGGTTAGCCAATTACATAAGTGTAAGGTTATTAACTCCCTGATGATAATCAGATAGGAAATAATAATGATGAAATTATGTTTTCATATAACTGAAAAAAAGATATTAATAAAGTTGTTCACATTTCATGTCAAGATGCTAAGGTTAGCCAATTACATAAGTGTAAGGTTATTAACTCCCTGATGATAATCAGATAGGAAATAATAATGATGTAATTATGTTTTCATATAACTAAAAAAAGATATTAATAAAGTTATTCACATTTCATGTCATTATGATAAGAATACTAGTGATGGTGGTTGTAGTGATGGTAAGAGTATTTATAGTAGTAGTTATTGCAGTTTGAAATGCAAAAGAAAAAAGAAAAGGCGCACCTTTTCATATGCACCGCAAGCAAAAATGATGCAAACGCTGCGCCAAGGTTAGCCAATTACTTAAGTGTAAGGTTATTAACTCCCTGATGATAATCAGATAGGAAATAATAATGATGAAATTATGTTTTCATATAACTGAAAAAAAGATATTAATAAAGTTGTTCACATTTCATGTCATTGTGATAAGAATACTAGTGATGGTAAGAGTATTTGTAGTAGTAGTTATTGCAGTTTGAAATGCAAAAAAAAAAAAAAAAAAAAAGGCGCGCCTTTTCATATGCACCGCAAGCAAAAATGATGCAAACGCCGCGCCATGGCGCGCCTTTCACAACTATGCTAATGCTATTTGGAGTTATAATGGTTCTTGTTTGCCCATTTCGAAATGGGCAAAGAGTTCCCATAGTAGTCAGGGCGTACGGTCTGCACCTTGCGCTTTTTAGTGCACCTGCAGCATCATTATTTTTCCCACTATAGTTCTGCCAAAAGGAAAAAAAAAAACAATCCCTGAAAAAAAAATGCATATTCATGCAATTCCAAGAATGGAACATCAGAAATTCTACACTTATCCAAATAAGTGATCGTAAATATGCTTAACTTTAGTCTACAAAAAAAAAAAAAAAAAAAAAAAAAAAAACAACTCAACCAGGCTACCCTACACGACAGGGAACAGTACTGCATGCTATTGACATTCTTTTTTCTTATCTCAATTTTTGAGAATAAGGGTGGCATCTTTTTAACTCAATCATCTGCATGTTTTTTTTTTTTTTTTTTTTTGTAATATTAGATCTGTAATTATGCTTCCCAATTATATCGATTCTTAAAATAGTCGAAGCGCAAGGCCTGTGCCTTGCGCCGCCTTTATGCGCCTTTTCTACACTTTGCACTTTTGGATATGCTCAAAGTTCAGCGTCTTTTTTGTTGTTTTCACAAAAATCCGCAGTTAAGAACTGCTATAAAAATTAAAGCTTTGTTTGATTTGTCTTTTTTTACTTGTGTTTTCGTCTAAACAAAAGTGCGTCCATCGTATGCATTATTGGAAAACAAACAATTTTAAAAAATGAAAATAACATTTAAAATAGCAAACAAGTTTACTTGATTTTTGTGTTTTGGAAGATAACAAAAGCATGAAGAACAATTCAACTCCTTCATTGTTCGTTGATCGTCATAATGGCTATGAATTGTACATATTCTTTTATTTTTTGGGATTTCTTAGTTCGAATTGGAAACACAAAACTCAAAATACAAGATGAAACCAAACAGGCCCCAAGTTTTTAAGCTTTAAAAAGGGCATATTCATGCAATTTTGAAAATAGACCACCACGAGTTCAACACATCAAATAAAAAATAAAATAAAATCAAAGATGTTTGTTCTACTTCAGTTTACAACTACAAAAATATAAATTACTAAACTGTGCGTTTTTGGACTATTCGTTTTGCCTTTTGCACATTATGTGCTTTCAGCTTAATGTGCAAAAAAACTCATTTAAAGTGTTAGCATCATTTTCTTTTTATGTGCTTTATTGTTACCGAGTATGTTCCAAACGAGGTTTGAGATTTTGGTTTCAGTATATTTAATATTTTGGTTAGTTTCACCAATATGAAACTTTTGATATCGGTTATTGTTTCAGGATTCAATGTTTCTATAATATATAGTGATCAATGGCGTGTTGGCTAAGAAAAATATGAACTGCACTTTCTAACAAGACTGTTATTGTTATCAAACAAATGCATATAAGAGGAAAATATAAATAAAATGAAATAAAAGTAAAAATAAATAAATAATATAATACAGCCCACAAAAACCAAATATTATCTAAAGATGAAAAGAGTTATAATTTGATCAGTCTAACATTTCAGCCCATTATCAAGTTATAACATTTCAGTAACTCTAGTTCGTATTCACCTGAGCCACCCTAAACACATACAATATGTTAACAAGATCAAAACGAAGCTTTTTATTGTATTTACTCAACAAAATATGCACATCGAGGATGAGATTGAAGTTGTAAAGGTATTGTTATCTAATTTCGGTGCATAGTTATTTCGAGTTGTCGATGATTTTTTTCATTAGTTCATCTTGTAGTCTGATTTCTTTGATTTTTCATTGTAAAGATGCGATTTTTACAGAATAAACCCAGTGACCCGTCCGAAACCCCCTTTTTTCTCCAAGGTTTTGGCTCAGTTAGTGCCAGGCCTGCTGGGGCCCTGGCCGTAACCTCAAACCCTCGTTCCAAAGAGGCCTTTGGGTCTTCCATGTATCCTAATAACAAATACTGCACAATCAGTCCGGATTACATCTGTTGATTTATAACAGTTCAAATAAAGATATCTTGGCTTATAGCTATTGTTGGTCCCAAATGTGAAACTGGTACTTAATTATATTAGTTACGATGATTAGAAAATGATACATTTGTGCACCATCGTTGGTCAGTACCCTTTTTTTAACTAACATACAATTGAATTTTTAGATATTCTTGAATTAAACATCTACAATCCTGTATATTTTTAGATGTCAGCATACTCATGTAAAATTTAATAGATATGGCAAATTGATGTGTGTGTGCGCGCGCGCACACGCGCGCAAATTCAGTCGAAGCTATATGCATATAGCATACATATACGTATATACATACAGTGTGTGTATGTATAACTGTAATCAAACCTTTAGTTCATCATCTATGACACAAACCATCATTCACAAATATCTCCTACACAAATTTATTGAGTCCAGGCAGTGTATGTGTTCACTCACCGCATATTCTCCTATACTCTTTGCTCTAGCCTCCTGGGAAATTGTTAAGCACGCATATATGCTTTTTGCTGAAATAATGTGAAGATAATTTTACATTTTAGGCTACACTATTTGATACCACAATCAATATTATTGGCTTACTCTGCACGATACATTTACATGCTTAACTGATGCTGCTTTATGTGCAGGAACAAGGCGTAACTGTTCTAACCAACGCTATCAAGGCTTGCACTGATGCTATAGCCAGTCACCAAGGGAAACTTATAGTGAAGGAAGCCCCAAGAGTGGTATGATCATTTTCTATGCACTATTCTCTGTTAATTTTCCTTCTCTCCCAAAGATGCATTTTTGCTTCGCTTTTCTTATTTGTAGAGATATTTCTCTGAGCATGTTAGGTATGCTACATAATCTTCTCTTCCAATCTTATAACATTGCAGGTGAGTGAAAAAGATGACAAGCTACTTGCCGAGCACATTGCTAAGCTTAAGCATCAAAATGAAGAAGTTGACGGCGATGATGATTCTGAAGCAGAGGAAGAAGATACTGGAATGGGTGATGTTGATCTTGAAAAGCCTGGTGGTATCACTGAATGATAAGAGTTTCAAACTTATTGAAACTTATCTATGCTTATGCAAGTGAGTTTGTTTTCCCAATGTTTATGATATTTATTTGAGTGTATCATGAGTGTTGTACCATAATAGCATTCAGTTTTGTTATTGCGAAAACTATTTCAATAGCATGCCTTCAGTTTTATGTGAATGTGTTTGGGGAATTTTTGTTTCCTGAATTCATTAACCGGTCGTTTCATTTTGTCTAAACGCTTGATGATTTTGCTACATGTCAAAGTACGCATCTTTGTAAGTTATATTTCCAAGCTATATATTTGTATGAACTAGCATGCTGTAAAGTTTGGTGTTAGAACATGCTGTAAAGTTTGTTGTTAGAACATGCTTGTGGAACTTGATGGAAAGCGTAGAATAAAAATATGGTCTTCGTCACCAGAACGTATTTACGTAGCGTATAAAACTAGGGTGAATCCATGTTATGCATATGGAGCTTTTCATACGGTAGGCTATTCTTCTTTGATTTGTTAGTCAATTTCTTGAGACTATTATAAAGATAAAAATAGTGGATAAGCTACTTGATATTGCAACTTAAATAAAATACAATCCTAGCTCATTCACTGAGAAATAGTTATTAATAGTTATTTTGTAAGCATAAATTTTTGATTTAACCGTGAACTTTTGAAAATACTATTCCATATTTTATCTTTGTGTATCACTTAATATAGGGATTTAACAACTAAAATTGTATACCAATTCAAATTGGGTCTTTATAGATCTAAACATTCTCTACAACGTCATTTTTTATTAATCAACATAAATTAAAATTAATTTTTGCCTTGCAAAAATATAAATAAAATAGATATTGTAACTTAAAAATAAAAAATAGAACTAAGCACATGTGATTTCAAGGTAAAAATATAAATAAGTAGTTACGCAAATCATTTTATTTTAAATATGTTAAGCATAGTCAGTTCCGAAAACATAATTCTCACAAAGCTGATGTCAGTGTGTTTCGATCATGGTCTAAAAGCTTGCTTTAACTAATGTTAGTGTGTGCCTGTGAAGCATTTGATGCATTGTTGCTTTGCTTTGCGTATATGTTTTGAATAATTTTAATCTCACCAAACATATATTATAAAAGCACCATTTTTTTTCCATTTCTGTTTGCATGTCTTAATATATTGTAACATTTCAATATCTGTAACACAAAACTGGCAGCATGCTGATGACTCAAATTACCAAAACAACATAGGATTGTGAAAATTCGGAAATTATGGTATACATATTGACCCACTAGTCAAATTACATAATTCAACCAAGTAGAACTAATTAATTTCAAACCTAATTGTCAAAAAATTGTTCATTCTGATTGAGATAAACACATAGAAATTATGTTACCTATGAATGTGGATAAGCCATGAACATATTCAATAGTTTGCTTGAATTGCTTTAGGTTGTGTCCTGACCATTTGTTACTCTTAGAGAAAATTCCACTGATCTACACAATAAAATACAGAAAATGAGTATCATAACTTATATATTAAGACTGATAATTTAAATGGACAACTATTTTAAAAGAACAAATAACAATAATGCAATAAATCTAAATGTATAAAATATTAATAACTTTCCCACACACACATGCAGTGTCGGTGCAACATTTCAATGGAAACCACCAATGCTACGCTTGGCTTTGCATTATCTGTTGCACCCATAATATATATATATATATATATATATATATATATATATATATATATATATATATAACTGACTAAAAATATTTTTACCCCTCTTCGACGTGGCTGCTGTGTTACCGTAGGCGGAAGTCTTGCTCTACTCTCCTTTAGGTCAGCCTGCATATATGCATGTATGTATAAAGCACGTCTGCATGCACGTAAACTAAGACAATTGATATTTATCATACCACTAATTTGTATCCATGTAGACTTGTATGTGTGTTAACCCTAAAAATGAAATCAACCCCCAAATGAACGTGAAAGCATCGATCATCGAGGCAACTGAGCAATAAGAGACATAGATTCAAAGAAATAGGAAATAAAAGACAAGAATAAAAGAAGAGACACAAGAATTTTATAGTGGTTCGGCTATTTCTGGCCTGCATGCACTTTAGTTTTCCTTTTATTAATTATCATACCAATTAGATCTCTTCATACCTTAACTAGTCATCTTTAGGTCTATGTTACAAGTGTTTAGAAGTGAAGAAGAGTCAACAGTCCAACGCAGTAATAATGTTAATTCATTCCCTTTTCCCGTTGTAGATGAGTCAGTACATATAGGTAGAATCGTCGGGTATTGGGTCAGATATCATAGTGTAGCATAGTCCACACACCAAGCTGAGTTAACCCCAGAGTTGCACCCTCACCGAGCTTTATTTATGACTCAACATCGATTTATAAGTGATGAACTGGTGCCGGCTCCAATACTTCGACTTTTTAAAGCTTTTACCTTTGGTCTATTTTCCTTGCTTCATGCTGAGTTGGCTCCTTCAATCTTGAGTCGTTCCAAGTTTGTTTAATCGTCTGTCTTCATGAATCATCCAAGGCCATTTAAATTCAAGGAAGAGTCATCCATAACTTGTAAAATACTCATCCATATCAATTGAAACTTGATAGGAGCGACGTTGAGAGGTAGGAGTACCCTATGAGCTACACGTGACAATTCAAGGCCATTATGGGTCGGCGTTGATCCATAGGGGATGGATTAGGCCGATCCATATCCTTAACTCCAGTATTCTCCAAAATTTCCAAAGTTGCTTCTTTATGTCTTTTTAAGCACTTCTACAAAGTTATGTTTAGGTCTGCTATCGTTTCAATTCTCTAAATCCAACTAAAGCTGCTTTGGTCCAAAAACGGGTAAATATGTGTCCATCAAAGTACATTTTTTGTATGGAGGATTGCTTTGAATGAGAACAAGTCCAAATAATGCAAGCCAAACGAAATCCAAGTTCGATGATAGAGCGCTGCAGTTGTTTTCGTTTATAAGTTCTCAGTGACATTCCAATAGTTGTATTTTTTGGCAAGTCCAAGATAGTGCTACATCCTTTGATCAACCCGAGCAAAGGTCTCTGGCCAATCAAGGTGTAATGACTCGTCTTTTTGTCCGATTCTCACCGGTAATTAAACCAACTTAAATCGTTCATAAAGACAGATTGTTACAGGTACTAACATATTTGAACACAAATAAAAGAACTTTTTATTTTATTATAATTTTTTTTACATCAGAGCTACAAGGAATCAGAGAACAACATAAGCTCAGCGGAAACAAAATGTGCTCTGATACCACATTTTGTTTCCGCTGAGCTTATGTTGTACTCTGATTGCTTGTAACTCTGATGTAAAATTTTTTGTAATAAAATAAAAAGTTCAGTTATTTGTGTTCAAATATGTTAGTACCCATAATCATCCACCTGTTTGCCCGATTCTCGCCAGCAATTGAACCAACTTAAATCATTCAAAAAGAAGGATGGTTATGGATACTAACATATTTGAACACAAATAACAGAACTTTTTATCTTATTACAAAAAAAATTACATCAGATTTACAAGGAATCAGAGTACAACTTAAGTTCAACGGAAGTGCGACATCTATGTAACATATATATATGTATGTGTGTGTATATATATATATATATATATGTATGTATGTATGTATGTATGTATGTATGTATGTTACATAGATGTCACTATAATTCAAATTTTATAAATAAATAAATCTTTATTTGTTGTCATACATGCATATGATAAATTTTAAATGGAAACAAGGGTATACATAGCTGTCTTTATGCATGTAAGTGATGTGCCAAGTGTCCTTGTTTTGAAAAAAGTAATAAAAATAAAATAAAATATTGGAGCACGCATCCATTTTCCGCACCCATCAGCTTCTCACGTGCATCTCCATTGTATTTCTCCCAACCATGAAAACTTTCTTCCATCATTTTTTTCCATCATCCGCTGTGAGCAATTTTTTTTCCGCTGAGCTTATGTTGTACTCTGATTCCTTGTAACTCTGATGTAAAAATTTTTGTAATGAAATAAAATGTTATGTTATTTGTGTTCAAATATGTTAGTACCAATAACCATCTGCCTTTATGAACAATTTAAGTTAAGCTGTAACGACCAGCCTTTTTGCCCGATTCTCACCGGTAATTAAACCAACTTAAATCGTTCATAAAGATGAATGGTTATGGGTGCTAACATATTTGAACACAAATAACATAACTTTTTATCTCATTACAAAGTTTACATCAGAGTTACAAGGAATCAGAGTACAATACAAACTCAGCGGAAACAAATATGCTTTCAAAGGAAGAAGTAAAACCAAAACAAAACTCTAGCTCCAATCAGAATCCAGGTCTGAAACTAAAACTGTAAACTAAACTACTAGCTGCCCGTGCAAAAATTATGGGCACTCTGAGTTTAGGTGTGAGAACGATTTTCGAATTGTTTTTCTGTTCAGTCTCAGAACGGACTTGTATGTATTGTGTGTCTGACATTGAAATCGACTGCGTAGCACTGATTTCTATTAATATTTATATCGGATTTGTGGCAGTAAATTATTCTCATTTCTAAGACATATGAACTTAGGGGTTATGTATTGATAGAAATTAGTGACATGTCATGAATTGTCAATGTGACAATGGTATATGTACTTGAAGAAATAATAGTTTAATAAAAATTGGACACTTGTTCATGGGTTTACACTTGTTTGGTAAACAAACATAAAGTTGGACATATCTCACGTTTCTTTGACACTTTTTAAAGCTTTTACCTTTGGTTTATTTTCCTTGCTTCATGCTGAGTTGGCTCCTTCAATCTTGTGGCATTCCATGTTTGTTTAATCATCTGTCTTCATGAATCATCCAAAGCCATTTAAATTCAAGGAAGAGTCATCCATAGCTTGTAAAATATTCATCCATATCAATTGAAACTTGATAGGAGCGATGTTAAGAGGTAGGAGTACCCACACATGACTGACGACTCATTTCGCTTGAGTGTATCGAATGTATATCACCAACAATTGGGCTCAAACCACCGTTTCCCAAAAAGGGACATCATCGAAATAGATTAAAAAAGAAAATGGAATTTCTCTAGATAGGTGATTATACACCCTAATGGGAGCGACCCCACATAGCAATGTTGCCTGCCCGATTTTTCTCATTTCCTAGTTGATGAGGCTTGAGGTTATAATCGACTTTTGGAACATCTGGCCACCGTTCACTTTTGAATGTCACATCGTCAGATCCACCAAATCACTAATTGACGTCCACAAAAATACTCTGGTCGTTAAGATAAGAGAAGCGCCCTTCTCCGCCACTAACAGAAATACGTTTGTCAAAATCAACGTATGTGATTCTTAAGAAATACTCTGTCAGACATCCGTCCATACAAGTCATATAGGAACAAGATGAACCGAAGGTACTCTCCTACCACATCCTAGGAATCAGCCTATAGATCAGTAGCGAGTAGTCCTTGCAATCCGTAGATTCCAATCACGACAGAATCATTGTTAACTCTAGGGATCAACCAGAGATATCTAACGATAGTTCTTCCGCTCATGAAGATTTACGGTCCTCAATTACTCCATCTTCAATCATCATCTTTCACGTATTTGCTGGTTCGGAATGGCTTTCGAATGTAAATTCGATCCCGGTCTTTCCGTACCAATGGGCATGATTTTGATAGTCGATTATTTAACTATCAAAATAAACAATCATAAAAATAAAATAGGTTCACTGTTTGAGTTAAGAGCGTCACTTGGCCATTAAAATAATTTTAATATATTAATATTCTTAAATCATTATATATATATACTTGGAAAAATATCTTAAAATCAATATCCCATTTCCCGTTAACTACCATTTCAAACCATTTGTTACAACGTTCCTTATTATTTAAAATTGGGTAACCAGTTCCATTTATCATTTCAAACCATCGTTAATATCTCCTTTGTTTCGTTATTTGAATACGATAATTGTCACTTTCCCTATCAGAATAAACTCATTCCAAAACCCATCTCCTTATTTTTCAAATATCGTTATATTTTCACTAATCTCGTTTTTATTTCTTTTATTATGGAAATATCACTTCATATTCTCAAGCCCCTTTTAATTCCTTTTATTTATATAGTTCCAAATTCTTTACATAACGTTACACAATTATTTCCTTAAATTACTTCTAAAACTTTCGCCATTACAACTAAAATCATCCTCCGATAATCCCGAAGTCGTTCAAGTTAGGGTATTTAAATTACCTCTTAGACCTTGATCAATAACATTCTTATCTTAAGGCAGATATGAATTGTAATTCAAAAACCCATATTCATTCCAATACCAACAAATACCACTTCACTATTTTATTTAAAATACAGTTTTATAAAACCTTCTTACTTTTGAAATCTCCTTTTTGGATATATTATTATTAATACATTTATTGATTTAGTAAATGATTAATAAAACATAAACTTTTAAACTTTAACATCTTTAAATTATTTGTTTCACCATCTGGTATTTATTACAAATCTCATTTCTCGATCCTTTGCCAAATTCAATTACAAGAATCCTTTTTTTTAAACCTTTCAATCATTTATTCTGGGAAATCTAATTTTAAATCTCATCAAATTCATTTAATATCATTATTAAGTAACATTAATTTTAAATTAATGCTTTAACTTCCCATCTCTTTTTATAAACTCGTTTATACAATTCTGGTTTAATATAAAACCCTTTTTCATTTCGATTTCCTTTACTTAATTCAAACATTAGGTAACGTTTATTTTAAGCTTATCGCCTTCGCTTAAAAATCACCTTTATAATTCAAATTACCAAACTAGGTTTAAATATAAATCCGTTCATCAACTCACTTTTAAATTCAATTATAATTCATTACCAACTTTAATTCCTTACTTAAATGAACTTCATTTAAGAAAATGATTTCTTATATTATTATAATAAAAAATTATAATTTGCTTCACCATTAACTGGAATTAATATTAAATTCCCCCTTTTTTCTTAAACCTTATTAAGTTAAACAAATGTTCCTTAAATTATCTCATTAGATTGGTTGGTACAAACTAATAATTTGAAAATCAATTTCAGTTACAACAGTTGACTTGGTCAGTTCTAAAACATGATTAACTTATTAATCAATTCTAATTAGCCTTTTCATTTAAACTAATTAATAATATAATTAATTTAACTAGTCCCTTTTACTTTGATTATTATTAAATAAATAATAATCGATTCAATATAATTCCATTTTAATTGTTTCTTAAAAATAATTAATAGCAGTTATTAATCGTTACATTAATCGTTGCACACTTGCTTAACAATCTTATTAATACAAGAATTAGCTTTATAGATCATTTAGTAATTAAGATAAGGCACGTGCTTCGCACATGGTAGATTTTGGTACAAAAATGGCGATTGGTGGTTAACAAATAATATATATATATATATATGTGGTTGATTTATTTCCTTTTAACCTAAAATAATATGTTTAAAAGAAAAATCTATATTCGGTTATAAATTAAATTTAATAACTTCATTCCTATCGATTCACCTGACGGTAAATCAATCTTTTATAAAACAGTTTGTATTTTGGCCATCTGTTATAAATTCCTCAACCACTACCACACATTGGTTATTAACCAAACAAATGTTGAATTTGGGTTTAGAAATCAATAACCAATTCAATAATCCAATCATATGGTTTCAACAGTTCATGTAATGATCATTTGCAAATAATCAATTCAACTGATAGCGGTCAACCAATAATAATAATTCAAGCATCCAAAAGACGTTTATATTATTACAAACGTAAGCAACAAGGTAAGTTACCTTGTTCGGAAAACATCGTTAAAAATAACAATGTCATTTCTTTTAAATTAAACAACGTTTAATTTAAAATAACCGATATAAAGATATTTAACAACATCCAAACAGGCAGTCAACAAATAGCAAACATAGCATACAAATAATAAACCCAACTTATAAAAATTATAAGTGGGAGAACTGAGTGAGTTTCACTAACCTTGGTTACCATCCGTCGTTTAAATGGTTCAACTCAACTAAATTAAACATGCGTTTAATTTGGTTAAAATCTCCAACTGCTTCCATCTTTGTTCAATTTGGCTCTAACATGGAGTGTTCGTCGATACAGTCCCATCGTAGTTTATTTCGTCATATTCTGATAACATAGACAAGGATATAGGTTTAAGTTAAATAGGTTAATGGTTTAAATTAATATATTAATTAAATATTAAATCAATTTCTAATTACACGGTTAAAGTAAATTTAACGGGCTACGCTAATTTTATATATGGCTTATTTATAATATATAATATGAGCCGTTTTAAATACCTTTCCTACCTTTCTTTGTTTTGCTCCAGACCGCCTGCTGTCTCAACATTGAGCTGTTCCTTTTTTTTCTTTTTTTCCTTTATACTTCTGATGGAGGACCAAAGCCCTGTTGCATGCACGAAACATTCAGATTCCAAATATTTATACTATAGCCTTCCATTTCGAATCATTCCCCATATTTTCACGTAAAGGCCCAACCCTTCTAACGTAAGTGTTTGCTTCTCCCTTCCTCACAAGTCACAACGGGTTCTTCCCTTGCAAAAAAACGTCCTAGTATAATATTTTTTTAAAGCCCAATGCTCTTGGCCCATCACGCCACAGCCACCCAATACCGCTTATAAGTTATAACAGGACCTTCTTCCCCTGAAGCTTTGACGAGCTGCTTCTGCTATGTTTAAACTTCACACAGCAACAACTCCTATCCTCCCGCTTCTGTTTGATTTTCCTTGTTTCATTATTTCTCAACCACAAGCTGCTTCCTTCTTCACGTCCTTCTCCACCGATGTTGCGCCACTTTGATGATCACCTCGACCACAAATGTCGCTGTAACAACCCGTATTTTAATAACGTGTAATAACCATAAATCAAGGCAAAATTAATTTTTAAAATAAGAATCAAGGGAAACGGGTTACGCCATTACGTTCGTCTCGAAATTCTTCTTGGAAACGAGTCCGAGTTTTTGAAAATCGGAGTCCGTATAACCAAGTTATGACCCTTCGAAGTTTTCAGAAATTTTCAAGTTCAAAACAGCTCAGAATTCGAATTCAAACCCCAGAATGCACTGGGCGGGAAATTTCCCGCCCAGGACCAGGTTGACCTGGGGGTCGACCTGCCCAGGACCAGGTCGACCTGGGGGTCGACTTGGTGACAAAACCCATTTTTGAGTCTGAGTTCATTTTGATAATTCTGGCCTCGTTTCTGTCTACATTCGTTGGCCTGACCCTATATAAACAACCCCTAACACTAGTCTCTCTACACAAAATTCTCTCTGACCTTATGCTGCTCGAATTCTGGTTGAAAAGTTAGAGAAAGGGACTACTTCTACGTCGAAACTACGTTAAGAGAGTTGCTGATTTGGGGATTTCTGTTAGGACTCGACTAAGCATATAAAGATTCAATATCGACTTTCTTTTTCTAATTCTCGAACCACGATCTGTAAGCCCTAGTTACTTTTAGATTTAAACTGTAAACGTAATATGAATATGCTGTAAATTGAAATTGGACCTGTGTATGATGACTGTTTTACATCCATTCTTGTTCATCTTGGATCTTGACTTTTGGGTATATTACTATGACATTGATTTGGGGCCTATTCATGTTGTAAATCAAAAAGAAAATCCCCTCATATTATCATGCCTGCAATGTTGAATATGGTATTAGTCACAAGTTTATGACTATCACCTTATGTCAACCGTTACCATGACCATCACCTTATGTCAACTGTTACCTTGACTAGTACCTTATTTTGCTAGATTTGGAATCTTTATGTTTGAGGCCGATATTCCATATGCCAGTAATGTTATAATCATTTATCTCAAGTTATACCATGCTATGCTAGTAATCACTTTTGCCACCTTATACCCGTCCCTTTTTATGTTATTCCCTAATTAGATTTATTTGTATCGATTCGAGTTTACGTGCGATGGGAATACGATTTGGGTATATTAGGTAAAACATGAATTGGCTTTGAACTTGAATATGAACGTTATTATAACTTGAACCTGTATATGGACAAGAACTTGACATGAAATTTACATGAAACCTGACATGAAAACTTGAACATGGACATGACACTTAGATAAACTTGAAAATGGCCAACTCGAGGTTGGGTTGAGTTTGCAGTGTAAATCTGCCCGGAACCGCCCGACGAATCCAGTGACTGCAAACAATAGGATCCAATGTGGGTAGTTGGTCATATCGCACGTAAAACCCGAGGTTAGACTATGTTGTGGTGTAAATCTGCCCGGAACCGCCCGGCAAATCCAGTGACCACAATAATTAGTCTAATGTGAAAGGTTGGGGTGCATTAATGAATTAATGTCACATGATAGGGTTAAGTCATGAACCACTTGAATATACTTAACCAATTTGACACGATGATTTGATAGGGTTAAATCATGAACCGCTAGAACACACTTAACCAACTTGATACATGATTTGGATAGGGTTAAGTCACGAATTTGAATGACAACACTTAACCCATTAGAAACCCTAGTTACGCGGTCCTTTTCAGTAGTAACCCACTTAGATGTATCACGATACCCTGGGACTAGGCAGGGTGGGGCACGATTACTGGGCTGATTGTAAGCGACCAGAACGACGGCTGAGTAGGTGCGCCATTGTAGGTTCAGGCGGGCTATGGTCGTGCACGTAGTCCGGAGTTGAAAAAACAGGCATTGGGCACCAGTAGGTTTACACTGTGTGTGCTTGATTCGTGTCAGTGGTTGGCACCCTAGGGCTTGATACACCCTAGGGTGGACCTAGCAAAAGTGACTACATTTCGTGATTGGGCCGTATGACACAGACACTTAACGAGCTAGGACTTGTAGGGAGCCGATCGATTAGTAGATCGTACCGTAGGACCCCGTAATGGGTCACTTCATGATATTGGGCCAAGGGATCATTTCATGATTAATACTTGACATGGGTTAGAACACTAGTACAGTTGGTGCAGCGAACCTTGAACATGCGATGCTATACTTGAGTTATCTCGTTATCTTAGTTTATCATGCCAGACTTATCATCATCCTTATGTTTATTTTCAGTTTATACCTGTCTTGTTACCTTTACTAGTTTTTATACTGAAAGTCACTAGGACTTACCAGTCTTTATGACTGACCTGTTTTCTTTCGCCTCTTTTTATTTCGTTTTTCCCCTCCAGGTTCTCAGGGAGCAAACTCTAGCACTTAGCTTGGATATCTCTTGCTTTCTGTCAGCTCATGTACGGTTTGGTCTTAAGCTATGCTATGGCTGCACTTCTGCTATGTTTGGGGAATAATTTACTTTTGTTATCTTAAGTTTATACTTCTTTAACTAGAACTTGATGTAATGGAATAATTTGTACCTTGGATATATGAGGTTTTGACTCTTATCTTGAAAGTAATAAAAATTGGGTTTTTAATTTCTACCGCTGCTTTATTTATGTTCTGCCTTGTGATATCTTTGTGTATGTTTACCTAGATAATACTCCACCAAAACTAGTGCATTCCCTTTGTGAGTGACCCTAGCGGAGGTGGGGTGTTACATTTGGTATCAGAGCAGAAGGTTACCAGATGGGACAAAAGTTTTAAAAACCTTCTAAAACTATTTTCCAAAACCGTTTATAAAGAAGCATTTTTCAATAAAAGTTTTATGTTTAAAAAGGCTATTCCCCAAAAGCCATTAGCACTTTCCTTTGTTTCCTCGTTTGAATCTTTTTCTTTTCGTTTTTCAGCATGTCTGATCTTAACCTTCCTGAGGGAGTACCCGTACCTGGATGGTTCCGAAGGTACTTAGAAGCTAGGGCCAACGGCGCAGGCCCGGCAGACATCCCACCTCCTCCTCCCCTAGTGGCCGTGGTTCCTCCTCCTCCCTGTAACACCCCGTAATTCTGTAACACTAAGATTCAAAAATCAAGGCAGAATTAAATTTTAAAATCAAAATCAAGGGAAACGGGCTACGCCATTACGTTCGTCTCAGAATTCTGCATGAGATAGAGTCCGAGTTTGCGTTAATCGGACTCCGTATGAAGGAGTTATGGTCTTCAGAAGTTTCAGAATTCGATTTAAAATTCGAACAGGTCAGAAAACGAGTTCAAAATTCAAAATCGGACCCAGATTGGGCTGGGCGGGAATTTTCCCGCCCAAGACCCAGGTCGACCCCCCCCCCCCCGCTTTTTCCAGATCTGCAGCCTGGTTCATTTTTCTGTATCCGGACGCCATTCTGACCAGATTCGTTGACTTCTACACTATATAAACAGCCCTAGTCTCCTTCTCTATTCACAATTCTTTTCTATCCTTATGCTGCCTTTGAGAAAATGTATAAATAAATAATATATAAAATAAATCAAGACGAGGAAATGCTGCTCAAGACTTTCAAGAGGAGATTCAAGTCAAGCTAGGATTCAAGTGAAGATTCAAACGACTTCAACGACTGTTTTTCTACGAATCTAATCTAATCTCTGTAAGTCAGTTACTTTTTAGATTTGAACGTTTTCTCTATTCGTGACATGAAATTAAAGGAATAAAAGAATATGCCAGATCTTTCTATTCGAATCAGTGCTTATACTCTTGGACCTAATTAAGAACTGTTATGATTCGAGGACAAATAAGACTGTGACTATGAAACTATGGACCTTAAAACCATATGCCTCTTTGACTATGAACATTGCCTATGACCGTGACTCATGACTGTGAGAACTATTTTCCTTTGACTATGAACATCGCGTATGACTGTGATTCATTAACTGTGAGGATTGATTGCTTATGACTATGGATATAAGATTATTATTTATGCCCATGACACTGTAGTTACAAAACCATGTTGTACCCCAAACTGGCATTATATTGGACCTAGGCTTGACTTTCTATTTCAGTTTATTCTTAGATCTTGATCATGGGAATTTACCTATTAAGTTAGGTCTACCCATGTTCATGAATCTATGCTATTCAACCCTATGCCAGTTGTTTTGTCCATTCTTTCATGGCATTTTGGTTCATTCCCTTTTTATCGATGAATCTAGCTTTATTTATGATCTAGGTTGAATCACGATTATACGAACGATGGGAATACGTTTTGGGAAAAAACATGAAATTGACTAGACTTGGAAATTGGCATAATTTGGGAACATGCATTATAGCATGACTATTAAGATGAAAATTAGAATAACAAGTCTAGTTTTGACATGAACTGAAATTAGAATATTAAATCAGAATTGGGTGGCTAAATTAAGCATGATAAGTATATTAGCATAATTTACATACATTGGGCGTAAAAGGGTAAATGGTTAAATGGGCCACAAAATAGGTAGTTGGTATGCAAATTAAGTTTTGGGCATAAACGGTGAATTAGAATATGAAATCTAGTTTGGCATAAACTGTAAACTAGAATATAAAATCTAGTTTTGGCTGTAAATGGGGATGTTGGATCTAAATTGCTATAAACTGTAAGATAGGCCAAATTTATTTTAAAAAGGGAAAATGGACTTTGAGGATAAGTGGTTAAACTTTGAGGATAAATTGTTAACAATTTATTTATATACCAAAGAAAGGTTTATTAATGACATCTCTTTTAATAATACATACACCAGAAAGTTCTAGGGTGACAGAGAGGATAGTGTCTAGGCTTGGGTTTGGAAAATACAAGTTTCCTGCTCTCCCTGGCTATCCCTAACTGATCCGACGGACGGGATGGTTACTTTCAAAACCTGATTTGAAAATTAATCAAAACCCTTTGAACTTAGAAAACACGAATATGCCTAACCCGAGGTTAGACTGAGTTGCGATGTAAACCTGCCAGGAACCAACCAGCACATCCAGTAATCGCAACAATATCTATCTAATGTGAGTGGTCGCGACTTTAATTTATTTAGTTAAAGCTAGAACAAGAATGGTAGGGTTAAGTTGACTAAGACACTTAACCAATTCAACATGATAACCAAATCAGAGGGTGGGGTTAGGTTCATACGGACACTTAACACAGTTAAGCTAGAATGGGAGGGTTAAGTCCATAGGAACACTTAACCAACTTAACACAATTAAGCTAGAATGGGAGGGCTAAGTCCATAGGGACACTTAACCAAACTCATGGTAACAAGACAAGATTTGTAGGGGTTAAGTAACTAAGAAAACACTTAGCCAAATTAACATGTTAACTAGACTAGAAGGTGGGGTTAAGTAAAGTTAATACACTTAGCCAACTTAACATGTTAACTAGACTAGAGGTTGGGGTTAAGTAAAATTTAATACACTTAGCCAATTTGATATGTTAGCTGGACTAGACCGCAGGGTTAAGTAAACTTGAACACTTAACCATCAGATTGTGATAAAGGAATAGGGTTAAGTCTAAAACATGAAGGGATAGTACTTAACCATTTATAACATGTTAGTTATAACAGACGGGCAAGGTTAAGTTAAAAAGGAACACTTAACCAATACAGGATGAATGGGTAGGGTTAAGTAATAAGAAATACTTAACCAATATAACTTGGTTTGTGGTAGGGTTAAGTCAACATGAATTACTGATAACACTTAACCCGTTTAACAGGATAAATGAAGAGGGTTAAGTTAGCTTGAATTGACTAATGACACTTAACCAATCCAAATTGACGGGAAAGAGAACTAAGTAGTAAACCTTAGTTAAAAGGAGCTAAGTAGTAAACCTTAGTTAAGAAAACAATGATTCTGGAAACTAAGTGGTAAACCTTAGTTAGCAAAACTAAGTAGTAATTCTTAGTATGACACGGGAAGGAGCGAACGTCCGTCTGATTAAAACGAAGGCTCCAACGAATTGGGTTACGAAGCCCGAGGCTTCGAGGGGACGTGAGGGTACTCTTGGTATCCCTCTGTGAGGCTGCAGATGATTCGCCTGGGCTCACAGAGGTTAAGGTCTGCGGTAGAAGAACCAAGGGTATGCCTTGGTTGCAAAATATGGCAACCTAAAGACTAGGATGGACCAGCATGATTCGATGAGAAAACGGTAGCCCTGTGATAGCAACTCGTCGTCTACCATCCATCTTGAGTCAATCGAGATACGTGAAGCGGAAAGGCGGAGAACTCCAAAAGACCATATACTTGCTATCTAGTTATGGGTGATGATGGCAATAGGATAGTGGGGCACCGGGGGCCTGCGTATAGTTCTCATTTTTCAAGGTGTGCCTTTCATTAGTTGAGGGAGGGGTCAAGTGGGACCATAGCCACTGGAATAAAAACAAACCTTAGCATCTGCATCGGCAGATATCTGAAAGCTCCCGACCGAGTTCTGTATTTCTTGATTTGCCCTGCCACAGGACTCGGGCTGCACATTACAGGACATGTGCATCTAGACAAGCGATAACGATTCGCGATACATGCGTAGGGAAGTATAGGAACATATACCACTCTAGGTAGTGTGTCCTAGACTTGGGGGCATCGTTCGACAGGTAGCATAATCCCTAGTTGGACTAGGTGGCATAAACCCTGAATCCGAGAAGCGTTCAGCAGATAACGTAAACTCTAGTTGAATCTAGAAAGCACTTGATAGAAAACCCAAGATTAGATCTAGGTAATAAATAATAAATGGATGCCTGAAGGCAACGGAAACTACAGGGATTGGGATCACGTTATCGTTACTAGTTGGGACACTAGTTAGGTGGTGCAGAGATATAGAAACCAGTATAACAAGGAAATAGCGAAGCGGCGAAAGTATTAGAGCATATCCAGTTTATCTTATCTTAGCATATCTTGTGATTATCTTGTCTAAACTTGCTAACCCTATCATCATGGTGTTATCTTGTATTCAGTTAATTCATGTCGTTTTGTTCACATGCTAGAAGTTACTGAACTTACTCAGGCTTTATGTCTGACTCTGTTTTTCTTTCGTCTTCTTTTCTTCCGTTCCCCCCCAGGTAGTAAAGGAGGGAATAGTATAGCTCAGGTTAAGTTGGACTGTCACTCTTTCCTAGCTTGAAGATTTGTCGAAGTTTTGCTTGGATTCTCTTTTCAGATGCTATGGCTGGCTCTTGCTAAAATTGGGGAATATAAATGTTGTTTTATGCTTCTTTATTTTGTAAGACAGATGATACTCTGATATTGTAAAGAAATTGTTGTACAAATCATTTTATCAATAAAGCAAAGTTTAATTTTCCGCTGTTTAATTTTTGTCTGTCTTGTAATTTATCTGCATCTTTTACCTTAAAATGCTCCACAGAACTTAGTGCATTCCCTTTGTGAGTGACACTAACGGATGTGGGGTGTTACACTCCCGGTACCGCCTTTGCCAAAATTTGCAAAGACTTTAAAGCAATGGGCGACAAGAACTTCGTTGGAACTAAAACCTTTGTTGAGGCACGAAACTGGCTAAAGGAGACTAAAGACTTGTTTATTATCTTCGATGTGGAGGACCATAGGAAAGTTCAGTTGGCAACATGGTTGTTGAAAGAGGAAGCTGCATTTTGGTGGGAAGTCACCAACGCTATCAGGCCAGTTGAGACTTGGGCAGACTTTAGAGAGAGGTTTGGGCTTAAATTCTTATCATCAGTAGAAGAGAACCTTCAGATGGAGAGGTTCCTAGCACTCAAGCATGGGGACATGTCTGTTAGGGAGTACGTGAATAAGTTTAATCAGCTTGCTTGGTTCGGTTTGGACTTTGTCAACACGGCCTAGAAAAAGGCTGTACGCTTTGCTCGAGGATTGAACGAGCCACTACACAGTTTGGCCATAACTCATATACCAATGGGGGAGACCTTTGAAAGCTTGGTGGATATGGCTCTACTTCATGAGGAAGACAAGAATAGCAAGAAGGAGGTTAAGCCTAATGAGACTCAGAATAAGAAAGTTGACTTCAAGAAGGGAGGCAACAAGAATAACAAGAATAACAAGGGCAACAATAACAATAATAACAAGGCACGTGAGACAAGGAAGTGTAACTTTTGTGGTATTACGGGACATCTAGCTAAAGACTGTAGAAAGAAGAAGAGAAAGTTGGGTGAATGCTTTCATTGTGGAGATACTGGACACATCAGCAAAGATTGCCCTAAGAAACAAGGGCAGGGGCAAGGGCAAGCCCAACGAGCAGGACCTTCTGGAGGGCAGTTGCATGCTCTCAACACCACTCCAGTACTGGACCGAGGTAGTAATATTTCCGTAGAAAGCCTTGTTTACATTTCTGAATTTCCTGTTCGAACCTTATTTGACTCTGGCGCATCGCATACTTTTATTTCTTCTGATATTGTTGAAAATCTACACCTAAGTACTAGTCTGGTTGAGGATCCCGTTATAGTTTCAAATCCAATTGGGGGCTCCGCCCATTTATCTATGATGTGTGTGGATTTGAGGATCTCTATCTTAAGCGTAGAATTCACGTGTAATGCTTATGTTCTCGGATTTATGGGATACGGTTTGATCCTAGGTATGGATTGGTTGTCCAATCATGGAGCCATTCTTGATTGTGAACGAAGGGTAGTGAGGCTCATGACTCGCCTTGGTAATACCCTTGAAATTTCTTGTAACCCTAAGGATCCAGTCATGTTGTGTTATCTTGAATCTCTTGACTCTTCTATCGACAATTTACAATCTGTAAGAGTGGCCCGAGAATACCCAGATGTCTTTGATGAGGTGAAGGGGTTACCCCCTAAACGCGAGATAGATTTCCGTATTTATCTTGTTGATAATGCCAAGCCAGTTTCATTGCCCGTTAGGCACATGTCCCCGCGAGAAAGAAGAGAGCTCAGTAAACAGGTTAAGGAGTTGCTTGAGAAAAATTTCATAAGGCAAAGCATTTCTGAATGGGGTGCTCCGGTAGTATTCGCTACTAAGGCGGATGGTTCGGTTCGTCTGTGCGTAGATTATCGTGAGTTAAACAAGCTAACTAAGAAAAATAGGCACCCACTGCCAAGAATCGACGATTTGTTTGACCAGCTTGTGGGAGCATCTGTTTTCTCTCAACTCGATCTAGCCACAGGATTCCATCAGCTTAGAGTGGCTGAGGATAGCATTGACAAAACTGCATTCAGGACTCCAGATGGGTTCTTCGAATGGCTCGTCATGCCGTTTGGGTTAACGAATGCACCCGCGTACTTTGTAGATTTGATGAGTAGGGTGTTTCGGGAGTTCCTTAACAAGTTTTTAGTGGTTTTCGTAGACGATATTTTAATCTTCTCAAAGGATAAAGAAGAGCATGCTAGACATCTCAAGGAAGTCATGGATACGCTTAGAGCACACCAGTTAAAGGCTAAGTTCTCCAAATGCCATTTTTGGAGGAAGGAAGTTCGGTTTCTTGGACATGTAGTTTCTAAGCAAGGCATAGCCGTGGAACCCGCAAAGGTAGTTGCGGTGCAAGACTGGAAAATTCCTAAGAACGCAACAGAGATGAGAAGCTTTCTCGGTTTGGCAGGCTACTATAGGAAGTTCATTAAGGACTTCGCAAAGATTTCAGCCCCTCTTACTAGGTTAACAAAGAAAAACCTAGCGTTTGCATGGGACATAGAATGTGAGATTGCCTTTCAGAGACTTAAGAGAGCTCTCACCACAGCTCCAGTTTTGGCATTACCCGATGGAGGTAAAGTGTTTACCGTGTACACAGATGCATGTGACACGGGATTGGGCGCGGTCCTAATGCAAGAAGGGAAGGTGATTTGCTATGGGGGCAGACAACTTAAAGTTCATGAGAAGAACTATCCCACACATGACTTGGAGTTGGCGGCGATCGTCTTTGCACTTAAATCTTGGTGCCATTATCTTCTTGGGGAGAGGTTTGAGCTGTATACCGACCACAAATCGCTTAAGTACCTCTTCTCACAGAAAGATTTGAATCTGAGACAACAGCGGTGGATGGAATTCTTGGCATCATATGACTTCGATATAGCTTATACCCCTGGCAAGGGTAATGTGGTGGCAATGCGCTAAGTAGGAAAAGGTTGACCTTGAGCCCCTTGTTTGTTGAAAGGAAAAGTCTAGAGTTTATAACAACCTTTGATTTTACACCTACTGTTGAGTCATTGACTGTTACGTTAGCATCTCTTGAGTAAAGACCTACACTTCTAGATAAAGTAGGGACTTCACAGAAGGAAGACCCACAGATAGTCGAAATCATGGACAAGCTGATTAGTGGTGAGATGTCAAGTCACCTCAGTAGTTGTAACAACCCGCATTCTACGCATCGGAGGATCGTAGAATATTTATTTCTTTTCTATATGAAGTCGTATGGTCATGTAACTTTGGGAAACAACCATTAGAGTCATTTCCCATGTTCATGATTTTTGCCGATTTTTTAATGACCGTTTTCCCCCTAGCTGATCTTGTTTCGGCCATAACTTTTGATTGGAAAGGAATTTTGACCTGAAACCACTTTCATTAGATTCGTTCGATGGTTTACCTTTCCGTAGAGTGGTCACATGTGAGAAACGGACTTACCGTTTGGGAGATATGGCTGAAATGAGGTTTGGAAGGTGAAAAACTGCTTAACCGGGCCAAATATGATGATTAGTGAATGGGTCCATAACCCATTTCGGGATTAGGGGTATGGGGAGGCTGAAAAGAGTTAGGGTTTCATTCTATTTCAGTTTTCTAGTCTCCACTTACCTCTTAGAAACCCTAAAAATGGCCTTCAACCTCTAAATCACCTCCAAATCACTCTCTAATCAAGGATTAAGCTTAGCAACATCAAATCAAGGGAGATCTTCACCAAATCAAGATTAGAGCTGTTGTTTAGCATTGGTATTCGCGCCCAAACAGAGATTTATTTTAGATCTAAGGTTTATTTGTGGCTAAGGTGAGTGATTTGCATAGTTCCTCACTAATTATGGTTGATTAAGGGTAATTAGTGAATATTAACGAATTTATACATTAATAAATTCTGGAAAAATACTTATAAATTCTTAAATAATGTTTTAGACCTCTGATATGAATTTGGGTTAATTTGGTTAAGTTTTGCTAATCCTATCATTAGTTATGCCTAAACATGCTTAAGGGAAAATATGGGGTTTTGGCTATGTTTGATCCATTTTAACCTATCATATTGATGTTTTGGTGTTTGAGGTCACTTCTACTTATTGCTATGACTTTTTGGTATGCTTTGTGATTGATTAGAATACTTAGAATGGTCGAAAACGTCGTCGAATGACGTAAAATGTTCGCTGGAAAAGTTGCAGAAAAACAGTGCAGGCTTTCGGATCGGATCGGGTGGATGGGCTCGGACCGGGCAAAGGATCACCGAACCGAACCGTAGCTTAGCACAAGAGAAAGTATGGCAAAAAGGAAGGCCACAAAGGTTGAACTGGGATCGGATTGGGCTAAGGAAGGGGGATCGGATCAGATCGGATGGGAATAAGGAAGGGGATCGGACCAGAAGGCCAAGCCAGGAGCTAAGAAAGTGGAGGACCCGAACCGAACCGATGAAGCAAACCGACGGAGTAAAAGGGAACCCGAACTGAACCAATACGACGTGAAGGACCCGAACCGAACCGAGATGCATATCTATGACCGAACCGAACCGATGGCAAGGAAGAATCCGAACCGATCCAGTATTGACCAAAAACCCGAGATGCAAAGGTAGTCCAAGTTGGAAGTTAGAGCTCAGGATTCAGTTGAGAACCAATGAGTTCACTTCATGGTTGGGCTTTGCTGCGGGACGTGTGCTAAGGAGTTGTCGACGTTCATAACTTCGATTCACCATGAATGATAGGACTACGTTATCAGTGCAGTAGAGTCATTATGACTCGAGGGGCAAAGTGATCGTAGTAAGACTATGAGCCAACGCAGATGGGGTGAACAACTCCATGGGGCAAAGTGGACATAGTAAAGGATTAGTAAGGTTATGAGCCAGCGCAGATGGGGTGAACAGCTCCATGGGGCAACTGGACATAGCGAAGGATTAGTGGCTATGTATCAGTGCAGTGAAGACATTTATGACTTCATGGGGGCAAAGTGATCATAGCAAAGTATATTGGGTGATCGAAGTGGTGGATATCGTATGCTTTACGCACTGAGTGAGAGATGTGAGGATGGTTGCTATGTTTGATTGTTTGCCATCACTATGACATGCACACCCCCACCCCCGTATTCTTTACACCATTTGTTAATGGCACCTTAGAGTGTTGTACAATATGTAGTGCTAACTCTTTGGTTGCAGGTCCAGGTTCAGGTATGGTTTAGTATACCTGTTATTGTTTTTCTTAGATGCTTATCGCTCATACCAGACTTTTTGTCCGACCCAGAGTTTTATGTCTCTTCTTATTACTCTGGGTGCTCACACGAGCAGACTAGAGACAGGTTAGCTGGTGATGCGCGAGTAGCTGATTCGGAGGCGAGTAGGAGGCTTCCACGTATGATATATAGATATTCTCCCTGTGTCGTTGGTGGTCGCTACTTGGGCATTAGTAGTGTACCTCCCTTATCTTGCTTTTGCTTTTTGAGACAGTTTGAAAAGTTGTAATAATGTTGGCTTTGGATCATAAGCTGTACTTGGATTTTCCACTGCTATGTTAGTTTGTTTTCAACTTATGCACTGTATCACATGTTTTATGTCAAGTATGTTGTTATTATATTTTGTTCCATGCGCTGTGAGACATTCTAAAGGTTCCTTGTTAGTTTATTTGCTTCTTTCCTTTCCTTCTGACGACCGTCCCATGCTAACTGTACATGTGTACAGCGCACTTTTAGAGTAAATGTCGGTTGGTGCGGGGCGGGCCATCACAGTAGGTATGCCATAGATGACAAGGGATGGTTAAGGCGTGATGGAAGGCTATGTGTCCCACAAGTGGGAGACTTAGTAAGGAAAGTTCTCGAAGAGGCGCACCACTCGAAGATGACTATACATCCCGGAGGGGATAAGATGTACAGATATATGAAACGCATATTCTTTTGGGCTGGGATGAAAAAGGACGTGACAGAGTTCGTTTCAAGGTGCATGGTGTGCCAACAAGTAAAGGCCGAGTCAAAGAAGCCCGGTGGGCTATTACATCCTTTGGAGGTTCCGCAATGGAAATGGGAGAGTATCTCGATGGATTTCGTGGATGGACTGCCTAGGTCAAGGAAGGGAAATACTAGCATATGGGTTATAGTTGATAGACTCACGAAAAGTGCTCACTTCATTCCGGTGAAAAGCAAGAGGACCGCATCATGGCTAGCGTCTATTTACTTTCGAGAGATAGTACAGTTACACGGGGTTCCTTCTAGTATAGTAAGTGATCGTGACCCGATTTTCACTAGCCAGTTTTGGAATAGTTTGCAAGAAGCAATGGGTACACGACTGAGCTTAAGCACGACCTATCACCCGCAGACGGATGGACAAACCGAAAGGGTAAATAAGGTACTAGAGGATCTTTTGAGACTATGCATTCTTGACTTTGGTGGTACTTGGGAAGACCATCTTCCTCTCGTGGAGTTTGCATATAATAATAGTTACCAAGCTAGCATCGGAATGGCACCGTTCGAAGCCCTGTATGGAAGACCGTGCAAGTCACCAACTTGTTGGTGGGAGACGACAGACAGGCTTATACTTGGGCCCGACATGATAAGGGACACTTCTGAGAAGGTTGAGTTGATACGAAGACGGATGAAAACGGCCCAAGATAGACAGAAATCTTATGAGGACAAGAGAAGGACAGACCTAGAGTTCGAAGTCGGAGACATGGTCTTTATAAAAGTTTCTCCTTTACGCAATGTAGTTCGTTTTGGAGCGGTCGGAAAGCTAGCACCAAGGTTCGTAGGACCGTTCCCTATCACTGAGAGGGTTGGGCGGATGGCCTATAAGGTAGAATTACCCGAGAGGCTGACCGGAGTACACAATGTCTTTCATATCTCGCATCTCCGAAAGTGCTTACATGAATCAGCCGAAGTGGTTGAGCCAAGCATCCTTGAAGGCGTAGAAGTGGAAAAAGAAGCCACATTGAGGCGAGTTCCGATTCGTATCTTAGGAACGGAGATCAAGAAGCTGAGGAATCGAGAAGTCAAGCTACTTAAAGTACAGTGGAGTGAAGCCCAAGAAAACGCAACTTGGGAAACCGAAGAGAAGATACGCGCGCTTTACCCATTTCTGTTTGAGGGTACATTCTCGATCTCTTGTTCCTATAAGCTTGAAAACCTTTCGTATCATGCTTTTACTACCTACGTTTGTCTTGTTATCTTCTCGATCTTATCTTGAGAACCTTAGATAGAACTGTATGGATGTAAACATGTGATTGAAACATGTTATGGTTGATGTTTGCAAATGGTTGCAAGTGTTTGCAGGTGATTTCTAGTGGATGCATGACACACATTAGGCACTAGATCGGCTCAGTCACATTTTCATGTTGCATATGCATGAGTGCTTATACTTGTACATGGATGGAACTTGTTATGCTATCACTTGGATGTTGCATATGAATGAATGTTTGTGCACTCATGTAGAGATTATAAAGTATGTTAGGAATTTTTGCATACATGTTGGATTCATTACACTAACATATTTAGCATTAAGGAGGTCTACTGAATCAGTAACCGCCTGATCTTTTGCATTAGATAAGTACATATACACACACTTTCTGCATATGTTCATACAACACTAGAAATCTTTTAAGGACAATGGTTGCCTGTGGATGATGTTTTAAGTAGATGGATGATTGGATGGTAGGATATATTCTTTCTAACTTAGAGATTTCGGGGACAAAATCCTTTAAGGAGGGGAGAATGTAACAACCCGTATTTTAATAACGTGTAATAACCATAAATCAAGGCAGAATTAATTTTTAAAATAAGAATCAATGGGAACGGGTTACGCCATTACGTTCGTCTCAAAATTTTGCTTGGAAACGAGTCAGAGTTTTCGAAAATCGGAGTCCGTATGACCAAGTTATGACCCTTCGAAGTTTTCAGAAAATTTCAAGTTCAAAACAGCTCAGAATTCGAATTCAAACCCCAGAATGCACTGGGCGGGAAATTTCCCGCCTAGGACCAGGTCGATTGTAGAGTCGACCTGCCCAGGACCAGGTCGACCATAGAGTCGACCTAGGGGTCGACCTGGTGACAGAACCCATTTTTGAGTCTGAGTTCGTTTTGATGTTTCTGGCCTCGTTTCTGTCTACATTCGTTGGCCTGACCCTATATAAACAGCCCCTAACACTAGTCTCTCTACACAAAATTCTCTCTGACCTTATGCTGCTCTAATTCTGGTTGAAAAGTTAGAGAAAGGGACTACTTCTTCTACGTCGAAACTACGTTAAGAGAGTTGCTGATTTGGGGATTTCTGTTAGGACTCGACTAAGCATATAAAGATTCAACATCGACTTTCTTTTTCTAATTCTCGAACCACGATCTGTAAGCCCCAGTTACTTTTAGATTTAAACTGTAAACGTAATATGAATATGTTGTAAATTGAAATTGGACCTGTGTATGATGACTGTTTTACATCCATTATTGTTCATCTTGGATCTTGACTTTTGGGTATATTACTATGACATTGATTTGGGGCCTATTCATGTTGTAAATCAAAAAGAAAAACCCCTCATATTATCATGCCTGCAATGTTGAATCTGCTATTAGTCACTAGTTTATGACTATCACCTTATGTCAACCGTTACCATGACTATCACCTTATGTCAACTGTTATCTTGACTAGTACCTTATTTTGCTAGATTTGGAATCTTTATGTTTGAGGCCGATATTCCATATGCCAGTAATGTTATAATCATTTATCTCAAGTTATACCATGCTATGCTAGTAATCACTTTTGCCACCTTATACCCGTCCCTTTTTATGTTATTCCCTAATTAGATTTATTTGTATCGATTCGAGTTTACGTGCGATGGGAATACGATTTGGGTAGATTAGGTAAAACATGAATTGGCTTTGAACTTTAATATGAACGTTATTATAACTTGAACCTGCATATGGACAAGAACTTGACATGAAATTTACATGAAACCTGACATGAAACTCGACATGAATTTTGACATGAAAACTTGAACATGGACATGACACTTAGATAAACTTGAAAATGGCTAACTCGAGGTTGGGTTGAGTTTGCAGTGTAAATCTGCTCGGAACCGCCCGGCGAATCCAATGACTGTAAACAATAGGATCTAATGTGGGTAGTTGGTCATATCGCACGTAAAACCCGAGGTTAGACTATGTTGTGGTGTAAATATGCCCGGAACCGCCCGACAAATCCAGTGACCACAATAATTAGTCTAATGTGAGAGGTTGGGGTGTATTAATGTATTAATGCCACATGATAGGGTTAAGTCATGAACCACTTGAATATACTTAACCAATTTGACACGATGATTTGATAGGGTTAAGTCATGAACCGCTAGAACACACTTAACCAACTTGATACATGATTTGGATAGGGTTAAGTCACGAATTTGAATGACAACACTTAACCCATTAGAAACCCTAGTTACGCGGTCCTTTTCAGCAGTAACCCACTTAGATGTATCACGATACCCTGGGACTAGGCAGGGTGGGGCACGATTACTGGGCTGATTGTAAGCGACCAGAACGACGGCTGAGTAGGTGCGCCATTGTAGGTTCAGGCGGACTATGGTCGTGCACGTAGTCCGGAGTTAAAAAAGCAGGCATTGTGCACCCGTAGGTTTACACTGTGCGTGCTTGATTCATGTCGGTGGTTGGCACCCTAGGGCTTGATACACCCTAGGGTGGACCTAGCACAGGTGACTACATTTCGTGATTGGGCCGTATGACACAGACACTTGACGAGGTAGGACTTGTAGGGAGCCGATCGATTAGTAGATCGTACCGTAGGACCCCGTAATGGGTCACTTCATGATATTGGGCCAAGGGATCATTTCATGATTAATACTTGACATGGGTTAGAACACTAGTACAGTTGGTGCAGCGAACCTTGAACATGCGATGCTATACTTGAGTTATCTCGTTATCTTAGTTTATCATGCCAGACTTATCATCATCCTTATGTTTATTTTCAGTTTATACCTGTCTTGTTACCTTTACTAGTTTTTATACTGAAAGTCACTAGGACTTACCAGTCTTTATGACTGACCTGTTTTCTTTCGCCTCTTTTTCTTTCGTTTTCCCCCCAGGTTCTCAGGGAGGAAACTCTAGCACTTATCTTGGATATCTGTTGCTTTCTGTCAGCTCATGTACGGTTTGGTCTTGAGCTATGCTATGGCTGCACTTCTGCTATGTTTGGGGAATAATTTACTTTTGTTATCTTAAGTTTATGCTTCTTTAACTAGAACTTGATGTAATGGAATTATTTGTACCTTGGATATATGAGGTTTTGACTCTTTTCTTGAAAGTAATAAAAAATGGGTTTTTAATTTCTACCACTGCTTTATTTATGTTCTGCCTTGTGATATCTTTGTGTACGTTTACCTAGATAATACTCCACCAAAACTAGTGCATTCCCTTTGTGTGTGACCCTAGCGGAGGTGGGGTGTTACAGTCGCAACATCAGCCACCTCCTGACCTTCGGCGCTCGTCCCCCAGCCCACCTCCACGGACTCCGCCTCAAAGACCAGCACTCCGCCTGAGTCGGGCGACTTTCTGCCGTGAATAAGTGTCGACCAACCCATCTGTCTTCATTCATTTTGATTCCATGCAACAGAAGCCATCCCACTATATTTCCGACAACTCCACGTCAGAGTCTGTAACGACCCGGCTTTTTGCCCGGTTCTCGTTGGTAATTAAACCAACTTAAACCGCTTATAAAGACGGATTGTTATGGGTACTAACATATTTGCACAAAAATAACAGAACTTTTCATTTCATTACCATAATATAACATTAGAGTTACAAGGAATTCATCAGAGTATATCGATTACACAACGGAAAAGATACTAAACTCAGTGGAAGAATGCGAATGCTCCAAGTCATAATAGCTTCAGCTAAAACCAGAATTCTGCTCCAACTAACTCCAAGGCTAAATTTACGAACCAAACTACTAGGCTGCCCGTGTAAAAATTATGGGCACCCAGAGTTTAGGTGAGGGAACAATAAACTCCAGGTCAGTCGTGGGACTGGTGTGAGAACTCAAAACAGTTGTTTTTAGGGTTTATTTTAAAGTTAGGTAATTCATCGGACCACGCCGCTAATGTGGAACGGGTTTACTCCATGTGGATACCAGTGCATAGAAATCCACAATAACTTTTTGAAAAATGGAGCTATCATAAGCTCGTCCCACATCACACAATGCAAGCGCACACCAGATAGGCGAGTTTTGCCTTATGATAACCAAAAATGCATTCATACGTGAAAATCCTCTTTTACTATTATATATAGTATGAAAAACCTTTTCGCAAATAAATGTATTAATCCTAGCCAGCATAATGCCATATCCCATTATACTGACAATTCTGCCGGTAACCAACAGGCTATACAATCAAAACCGTACGGGCTCGTAGTGGAGATTGAGTTTCGAACATGATGGTTCCTGGTACGAAAGATCATTCGTGGGCTCACAAACTTTCTTGTGCGCATCATCCCAGTACTTGCGGATAACGTCCAGACTCGGACTCCGTTGTGCTAACCCACCATACATGACTCAGAGTACCCAACAAATAGCATTCCAGACTGAGGACTTCGCAGTACCCTTTCATCATCACATCCCGGTGCACCGAACATACAAAACGAACATAAAAATCTGACCACCAATTTACCATCAATCCGGGGTGTGAGGTTCGTCGAGGTCACGATATACACAAAGCTACGTTTAATTAAGCCATGCTTTGATCATCCATAGCTCATCACATAACTTAAGTATGCCACATTGTCCATTCACTACGCATCACTGATTTCCATCAATATATAACCTCTAAGCTCATACGTCTTAGAGAAGGGTGTTAAGCAAGAGAATAAATTCTCCGCCACCAAGCAGATATATATTTAACAAAGATCAGTGCTATGCAGTCAATTACAATGTTAGACACACAATCCATACATTTCCGTTCTGGGTCTGAACGAAACAACAATCCTGAATTCCTTTACATACGTTTGGGCTTCTTGCCACTTAACTAATATAAAATCCATCTGCAAATGGGAGCGACCCATTCGAGGCATTCATCAAGTCATCCTTACGACATGAAGGGTCCCGGTCTTCAGTGTCGTCTCCAATGTCTTCAATTGCTCCACAACGTCGTATTATTACTTGGAATGGTTTTGAGACATACATCCAATCCCGGTCTTTCCAAATAATAAGCGCAATTTAAAAAACACAATTATAGAACACAAAGGCTTTCTACCAATCTCCTTCCATCTTGGATGTTGTCAAAATTAAACTTCTTTAAACTCATTCTCAAATTATTACAAAATCCATATTTTAACCTTTCTCTTTTAAAACACATCCCTTAAATTAAAGATGATTTAGCCTTAAAGCCTTAATTAATTTTCCGTTTGATAACTCGTTATCAAAAATCCAGTTTCCTTTGAAAATCCTTAATCCACATTTCAACCATAGTTTCCAATTAAATTGATTTTCCAACATTCCATTCTTTAATCTTAACTAAAAGATTATACTTTCTTTCCAATTCCTCACTTTTAATTTCCTCAAACCAAAGATCTGATTAAATCCTCAAATTACGATATGAATTTCCGTAACTCAATCTCATGGGGTTTCAAGAATGATATTATTGAAGATATGATTCACGACAAAACCCAAATCAATTGATATTGAACATAAGTTACACAGAAATTGTATCTACTTATATTCGATATCAATTCTCATAATCAACGAATACTATAAGTGGAATAACGATATAATAATAACTTCCAAATTCCTCAAATAGTATACATTACACCACAGAATTTCATATCAAATATCTGAAGATTATTTCTGTCCAACTTATCCTAGTCAACTTAGGAAACTCGTATCTTAATTAAAAGATTTATCCAACTCTTAGATCCGGATAGAAATTCCATCAACTTATACTTAATATTAATCTCGATATCCAACTCACACTATAAGCGGAATAATGGTGAACTACCTTTTAAATTCCTCAAATAGTAAGAATCATCATCTACCGAATTAATATCAACCATCCGAAGATTTATCTCCAACCATATCCAATTATTTAAAATTGAAAAACACATTTTAATTATTAAATAAATCAATTTAAATTCCAAACAAATTATTTTCAATACTTTTAAACCTTTGAAACATTCAACAAATCATTTACAAATGATTACTTATAGTTCAGAAAACATTTCGCGGTTTAAATACTTCAAAATAGGTTGTTTTCAAAGAAAGCGTTACAATAGTGCTTCAAAAGTGTTACAAAAGCGTTACAAAACAGTTATCTTAACTACTTTGACAAAAACATCGTTTATCTTAGCCAAAACCTAAAATTTACAATTCAAAACACTTTTACATAATTTATTATGATTTTACAATTTTTTTTCCATATTTTTAAAACATTTAAAAATAGCTGTTTATAGTTATGGTCAACAGTTGTTTTTACATTGATCTTTTCTAAAACGGTTTCAAACATAACTTGAAAATTATAACTCGAATTTAAAATCTTCTTTCACTCATTTAAAAGTTCTTGTTAATGGAAATCAAACGTTTTTCATTTTGTGGAAATCCGATTTAGATTGCAAAAGTTATAAGCGTTTAAAGTTTGCATCTAAAATACGTAAATTGCCGTTATGCGACAAGCTCTATTTTGACCATAATAACAATTATTCTATGATACTTCAAAATATCTTAGAAAACCATTATATCCTTATATAACCCTTTTAAAATCATTTAAATTTACTTTCCAAATTATTTTGGATCTAAAATTCAACTTTCATAAATCCTAATTCATTTCTAAATTCAAATAACTTCATATTAACCTTCCCATTCGTCGGACCGGTTAGGGATAGCCAGGGAGAGCAGGAAACTTCATTTCCAAACCCAAACCTAGATATTATCCTCTCTGTCATCCTAGAATGTTCCGGTATTTATTTATCCATTTGAAGGACTTTAACAATATATATGAATTCATACATATGGTCTTTTCCAATTATTAACTTCAATTTCAATAATGATATTGCTTTTAATTATGAAGGAGATTTGTCGATCACCAATGTGATACCATAATTGTTGTGTCATAGTGTGTGCAAAACAACAACCACCATTTAAACATCCATAGCAACCATCATCTACATGATTCAATAAATCATAATTGTGCACAAGCGTCATAACACTAACGCTTAATAGTGTGTGTTCTAAACTTTGCATCCATCATCCATCACAACAAATATCAATCATCATTAACCGATAGTAATTCATCACAATATTTAAATTAGTCCAGCTACTAATTAAATATATAAACCGTGGTTAAAGAGTTCTCACCTAACAACTTTCCAAATCTTCACGGTAGGCGAGCCTAGTTAACCGAATCGTCGGACAGTATTTCAGCGCAACGTCTTCTTCACCAAAATATATATAATATAATATACTGTAACGTCCCGCCCTTTTTGACCGCTTTAAACTGGCGATTAAACCAACTTAAAACGCTCAAAACGACGGACCGTTATTTAGCTTACTGAGTTTAAAAGCAGAATCAACATAGAAAAATACAGAATAAATAGATACACAATTTTTTTTAAACAACAAAATAAACCTTTATTTATAAATCAGACTTTTAGATACAATATCTTTTTATACAGCGGAATACAGTTGAATACAGAAAAATATTTACTGTTTGAAATCTTCAGAGTGCGCCTCTTCAGAATTCCCAACGTTGGCAATCTTCGGATCCTGAACTGGAATCTTTGTATCTGTAACGCTCAGAGTCTGACCGGAGCGTTCCATGCCAAAAACATAAAACACTCGAGTCAGGATTAATCATAGTTCAAGTAAAATAATTTCAATATAAACTAAAATACATAGTTAACCATATACTCCACTAACTTTCGGGTACATCGAACTCGCAATAACTGTCGTAATATACCACGACAGCTTGGGACAAAACAATTAGGATCGGATGTGAACAATGCTTTCAGATTTACAATAATGTAATAATAAGGATAGTGTGTGCGTTCAGTTTCAAGTAGGAAATAGCAACATATCTATTTACAGGGTATAAAATTTACGCATGGAATTCTAAATGATGTCCACATTCTTAGCATGAGTTTAAATAACCAGTAGACATCAGTTCTAAATAAAAGCTTCATGACATTCTTAGAGCAACTATTCTTCTAGTTTACTTACATTTGGATGGTCATAATTAATCATTATACTACATGTAAACTACATTCAGCATCACATATTTCTTGCTTATACTATATTTTATTAAATCTTATCAGGTAAGTCAACAAAAGATCCCTGCCTTGCACGTAAGGCCTAGATACAGGCCACAGAAATTACGAATATATACAAGAAAACTTCTTGAATATAAGTCATGACTACACAGTAACGACTAACCTCAATAGGAATACGCATAAACTCATGATGTACCCAGACCCATTAGGAAAACTCACAACAACAATTAATGGTTGGCACTTATTTTATATCCGCATGTATTCATATATCCCAGAGTATAACAGCTCTAATATATAGCCACTTAAATTAGCAATCAAAACTTGGAAATTCAATATAAACTGAAATACATCAGTTATGGCAAACATATGACATCAGTTTTGGGCAACATACAACACCAGTTTTGGCGACATATAACATCAGTTTTGGGCGACATATAACCTCAGTTTTGGCGACATATAACATCAGTTTTTGCGACATATAACCTCAGTTTTGGGTGACATATAACCTCAGTGTTGGACGACATACAACATCAGTTTTGGCGACATATAACCTCAGTTTTGGGCGACATACAACATCAGTTTGGGCGACATACAACATCAGTTTTGGCGATATATAACCTCAGTTTTGGGCGACATACAACATCAGTTTGGGCGACATATAACCTCAGTTTTGGGTTACATACAACATCAGTTTTGGCGACATATAACCTCAGTTTTGGGCGACATACAACATCATTTTTGACGACATATAACCTCAGTTTTGGGCGACATACAACATCAGTTTGGGCGACATATAACCTCAGTTTTGGGCGACATACAACATCAGTTTTGGCGACATATAACCTCAGTTTTGGGCGACAAATAACAACAGTTTGTGCGACATATAACCTCAGTTTTGGGCGACATACAACATCAGTTTTGGCGACATATAACCTCAGTTATGGGCGACATACAACATCAGTTTTGGCGACATATAACCTCAGTTTTGGGCGACCTATAACATTAGTTTTGGGCGACATATAACATCAGGTTTGGGCGGCATATAACATCAGTTTTGGGCGACCTATAACATCAGTTTTGGGCGACATATAACATAAGTTTTTGGCGACATAACATCAGTTTTGGGTGACATATAACATCAGTTTTGGGCGACATATAACAACAGTTTGTGCGACATATAACCTCAGTTTTGGGCGTGTTCAAGTAAAGCAAATATATGTATATGCAGGCTCATATATCAAAAAGTTTCAGGTCAGGTCATAATAGCCGCATGTGCCAAGTAAAGAAATAAGAGATATCACAAATCTAAGGCAACCCAAATATGTAGTGGTCAATCGATTCAGCAAAATAAAGTATAAAGGTAATTTTACATGGGTTCAAGCCACAAAGGTTTTACTCCATTTAATTTAAGAGCAGCAGGTTCTACATTGGTTAGGAAAAGCATTTATATATATGTACGCAGTAAGTGATGCAACATACCAACCAATACAACAAGCCATACATCCATTAGAAGTGTATCCATGTCCTACTAATCTCAAACAGGTGAATATGTGGGGCTATAAAATAATTATATACTTTACATGGAATCATGCTAGTATAAACTAATCAGATTAATATATATTATAGCTTAGAAAACAACCTTAATATCGTATTGAGCATTACCAACTTGCTGTTATAGGGACATGTACTCTTCAACTAAATATAAACTTAAGTATAATTGTCAGTATAAAGTTATTTACGAACTTCAGTAGGCTTCAATAAGCACATTTACATCAGTTACTAAACATATATTTCTTCTAACATTTTAAAATATAATATGTCGTATAAATGAATCTCTACCCTCAGTAACATATCAGCTATTACTACTGACTTTACTGCAGTGATCATTCTTCTATTCAAATGTATAAAATCATAGAATATTTCTATGTAGTGTCATATACCAGATCATTGCAGGTTCAAGCTAACATGGGTTCATGTTCAAACAAGCCAACAGTTACCATACAAGTGGTTTGGGAAATAAAATTTAACAATATGTGTTAGTTCCATATTTACAAATGAATCACAGAGGGGACCAAAGCAATGTATCATCTACAACAGGTAATATGCACCACAATATTTTTCAAGGCATACAAATATAATTCACCGCATGTGATTCCCAGTTCAAACAACAAGGTAAGACTGGACAGAACAAATGTTTTGTCAAGATAAATGTATTTTGTGTCATTATGTAATGAAAGTTGTGCGTATAAGGGTAGTAACAATATGTATATATACACGAAGAAAAACACATATGTGTTGATCTCCTATGCATTTACACCATCCAGGTTTTCGAACACTCAGTAGGCAAGGGTAAAATATCGCACACCAACCCACAAACAAATTTCAACAGTCACAAAAACTAAAGCTAACTATTTTAAATTAGTTACTACCGAAATTGAGATACTTGAAACTAAATTTAATCAATCGTGAGTGAGATACTCACCTCACATAGCGACGGTCGAAGGCAGAAATGGTGGCTTCAATCGAGGCTTCGAAGACGGTTCCACAGCTTTGCGGTGGTGATTGCGGTGATTCGGAGGACCAATTTGATGGCGGTGCCACGACGAAGGCACGAATTGCGATCTGGCTTCAAATTGGGGACGATGCATTCGATTAGGGTTAGGCGATGGCAGATAAATTCGAGCGGAGGGCCGATCGATGATTTAGGGGAAAGGGGTTTTTCTGCTGAAGCCATTGAAAATTTAGGAAGAAAGAACCGATTTTTTCCCTTGGAGGAATTGAAGAATCATTCACGGTTGCCATTAGAAGATGAAAAAGAAATAGTTTTCTGAATAGAATTGGGGAAACGAGGGCTTTAATTTATAAAGAACGAACCGTGGGAGCCAAGGCAGGAACAGTAGCTTACGTATTTTAACTAAGGAGGGTAATATCTGGGAAGGCAACGTATGGGAAAGAGATTTATTTGTTTGTACCCAAAAATCAAATCCTACCGCAATTTATTGCTACGTTTTAAGTTTTTTGTATTATCATAAATAAATCCCTATTGCAACGAAATTGGACGTGCTGCTACATCTCGATGGTTCAGAAACCAATAAGATTTATTTTGTCAAATTCCAGCTCCGTTCTCATGATATTATTATTTTAAATTCAATTTATTTGTTTGTTCACGTTTAAATTTTCGTCTGCCGTCAAAACAACCTCATTTGGCTCCAAATTTGAAATACAAGAATAATTAATTATACGTATTCAACAAATTCGTTTTATTAGAACCTAAGATCGTTTGAAATTTAATTATTTTAAAGGCCGATATCGTATCGATGTAATATTTCCAAAACAAATTGTAAATTACGAATTATCACGACTAATTTAAGCTTATTTTAACTATATATATTTATACGTTTAGCTTCATTTTCAATATAATTTTCATATATTTAAACGAATAGAATTTTCAATTTATCTAACGTTAACAACGTTTATTTTGAAATTCAACCATTTATATTTTCAATCGAACTTCATATCTTATTAAAATATCCCCTAATTCAATTCAAATATTCAACGATAAATATTTGATTTCCAACCAACCATCCTGAATTCATACTCAAAACAATATATTTGATTTTTACTCCAGTATCAATATAAAATTGACTATCAATAGTTAATTCTTTAATTAACTTCATATTCTAGTTGTCGAAATTTTTCTGGGACGTTACAGTCTTCCCCCCTTTAAAACTTTTCGTCCTCGAAAAGGAGAGATTATTAAAGTTATACCAATGTATACTTCAAATTTTCATATTAATATGAAATTCTTCATAATTAAATATCGATATTTAAGTTATCGGTTTTCTTTGTTTATCCATCATACTCGATTAACATGGAAAATCACATTCCCTTTCAAAATTAATCTATTTTTAAATTCCAAATCCTGCACATTAATCCAAATTTCTTTATAATCTCATCTGTCAATATTACTTGTCCATCGTTGCATAAGTTAAACCACATCTACTTATATTCAATCCATTGAATCTTCCCCAACACCCATTGAAGAGTGTAAATAACATTTTCTTTTCAGGTCACAACTTGTCGATTTCAAATTTTTTTCCCCAAAATTTGAAATCCGTTATAATTTTTATACATAACTCGAAATTCATTCAAAAACATCTGCTTTATTATTACAAAGCTATGGATTTAAAAATACTCCAAAATTCTCTTTATTAACTAATTAAATTAGGTATATTCTAATTTTAAATTATTGATTTGATAACTCGATGTTCGACAAGTCATTTGTCGTTCTCACAGATGTTAGACATACGCTGGCCAGGCGTACGACTAAAATCCCCAAGTACTAAATATTCTTGTTTCAACTCCCAGTGAAAGTATTTCAAAAATCCGTTTTTTTAAACAGATACGGAAAGTACCAATGTGAAGTTGATATGTTGACTGTTCATGAATCGCAGATACACAATGATTCCGTCTGGATCCCCCCAGAAAACATCTGTATCCGTAGGAAATCATTTCCCTGCGAATTTTGTCATGGACAGATCAACAGAAGATATTTACGAATCAAAACACAATCTGAGGTCATTGAATGTTGGTTGCTCTATCAAGAAATCAATTATCAAAAGAAATTAACTCAAGCGATGAGGACCAATCAAGTCACGAAGACAAATCCAGTCACAAAGACAAACTGCTGCATTAACAGGTGGCTCACTATCACTAAGATATCTCAAATACTGTGGACCGTAGGTACACAATGGTTACGCCTGGGTCCCCCAGGAAACATCCATACCCATAAGCTTTCACAGCTCTGCGGATTACGCCCTTATAATTCGACTATAGATCGCAACAGCCACAATGGTTACGCTTGGTTCCCCCAAGAAACATCCATCCGCCGTAGGCTATCTGCAGCCCCGCGAATTACGCTACACGGTCGAATTCCAACGACTCTAGATAGCAGCGATCACAATGGTTACGCCTAATTCCTTCAGGAAACATCCAACCGCCGTAGGCTATCTGCAGCCCTGTGAATTTCGCTAGCAGTCGTGCTCAATGGCAACTCATGAGTTTTATGTCCATACAACCTACTGCCACCAGCAGCATATCTCAACTAAGCTTGAAATTCATAGAGGAAGGTACTTTCCTTATCTTGGTTTTGAAAACATACTATACTATACTATATACAGATAGTACTTTATCTCATACTCCTCATAAATCGTACTTACGATTTTATTTCCAAATCACATTCCCAGTTACCTCATTCTTATTTTGTTATATCAGATTTCATTTCAATCGATTACCTTCCAAATCAATAGTTTTCGAATTCGCCATATTCTTATATAAATATTTTTTTTTTGTATATATAAGTTTCGAAACTTCTATATCCAATATCTAAAATCTGATATCCTCAAATTTTCATTCATATTTCAAAACTGAAGTTTTGGTCTCTTAATCAATTCAGCTATTTGATAACCTTTCAAACTTCAATGTATGAATCTTTTGGTTATAAAACAAATTTGCTTCCAAATTCCCAGTTATTACCTTCGTCACTTAAGTCACATTTTAATGCTCTCAAAATTCCAAAAAATTTATAACAAAATTCTCATTCACGCATTACTACTCCTTCATATTCACACCCTTCGACTATCAATTAGCAAGCGAACAACTTCCTAAGTATCAACCCCGAAGGCTGAAACCAACATTAGATCAACACTTAGAAAGGCATCCAACTTGACTAATCTTCAGTCTGTTTCTAATTTTCTTAACTCCATTTCTTATCAACCATTGCTTACGCAATTCCCGAATTCAATTTACGAATCTATTTCTCTTACATTCTGCCGCTCTTCGTTCTCGTCGTGCGGCTTTTTATTCTTCAGTTCTCACCATTCTGATTTATCAAAATCGGTTAACCTCTCACGGTCTTTTGAAAACATTCCCAATTATCATATTTATTCCCTATAATCCTCATTGGAAAATATTTCCATATATTCACAAATCTTTATTTTTCAAAGAAAATATATTTTATTCTTTATAGGAAACATCTCTAAATTCGTTATTTGGATTAAAACAGATGTTAAATAAAATATCTTTATTCCCACTCAGCTGTTGATACTTATTTACTTCACTTAACCTTAACCACTCTTGCTATCGAACCTTAACCATTTCTCCGTCAACAATGGAGTCAATCAAGTTGGGGTATAATTACTTCTCAGACCTTAACTGAACAACATTATTAACTTTGAAACAGATAAGTTCACAACTTCGAAAGTTTCATTCTCGTAACTTTTAGATTCAAATTAAAATTTTACTTTTTTTTAACGAAAATCATTGATTGTAACAATAATTCATGCCTCGAAATATTTAGTTTTAAAATATACTTTATTCATTAGTCTGAATACGTAATTAATTACTCATATATTAATTTTAAATGGAAAGTAAATAATATTTTCCTAAAACTCGACATAATTGTCTCCCATAAATAACTTCCTGTCGAATAACTTGTTATTCGATACCATATTCCGAACATCGGAAAAAATCTCATTTGATTTACATTCTGAACTTCAGAATAATCTTACCGCCCTAATCAACTTCATTTTCCTTTAATTTCCTATTTCATTTGCAACATTTTTGTTTCCAAACGTTATCCATTTCTAATAATGAATATCATTCCGTTTTATAGGAATTTGAACTTGTCATATAAAAATTGTTTTGATTCCATTTAAATATAAGCCCGATTTTTTCTAAAATCTTCATCCACATTTCGCTGCATTTATAATTCTCATTTACCATTCACTACTTGTCAATAAATTAACAAGCTTATAATTTACTATCGAATTCATATTTTTTTAATATATACTATTGGTTTGAAACAAATTATAATTTCTCTTGCAAAGTTCTGAATAATCTAAATAAATTAGTAATACAACCTAATACAATCAAATTCCAATTATAACCTTTCCAATTTTATTTACAATTCATCGTTTCATCTTTGAAACGATTTCAAATTCCTTCCCCTTTTTCATTCAAATTCACATCTGAATTTTTTTATTCCCAATAAATTTCAGTTATCTTTAATTGCTAGAACACACAATTAGTGAAATCGATTCGTTGGTTCCCTTACACTTATCTTCTTAGATACCATTGGGTGATGGATTCTAATTTCAAATCTAAAAGAATCTTACCGAGGATTAGCTCTCGCAAGCCAGGATTCGAAGACTGGGGATTTCGTAAAAGAATTTCAAATCTTCAAAAATAATTTTGTTTCCACTGTATTATATTCAAAATACCAGTTTAGTTTCAAAATACATAATAATTTCAAAATAGTTTTCTTTTCAAAACATCTTCAAAATCCTTTTATCTCAAAATTATTTTATTTTCAAGATCCGTTTTAACTCAATAAGCTAAGCTTTGAATAAACCAAAGCTCTGATACCACTTGTAACGTCCCGCCCTTTTTGACCGCTTTAAACTGGCGATTAAACCAACTTAAAACGCTCAAAACGACGGACCATTATTTAGCTTACTGAGTTTAAAAGCAGAATCAACATAGAAAAATGCAGAATAAATAGATACATAATTTTTTTTAAACAACAAAATAAACCTTTATTTATATATCAGACTTTTAGATATAATATCTTTTTATACAGCGGAATACAGTTGAATACAGAAAAATATTTACTGTTTGAAATCTTCAGAGTGCACCTCTTCAGAATTCCCAACGTTGGCAATCTTCGAATCCTAAACTGGAATCTTTGTATCTGTAACGCTCAGAGTCTGACCCGAGCGTTCCATGTCAAAAACATAAAACACTCGAGTCAGGATTAATCATAGTTCAATAAAACAATTTCAATATAAACTAAAATACATAGTTAACCATATACTCCACTAACTTTCGGGTACATCGAACTCGCAATAACTGTCGTAATATACCACGGCAGCTTGGGACAAAACAATTGGGATCGGATGTGAACAATGCTTTCAGATTTACAACAATGTAATAATAAGGATAGTGTGTGCGTTCAGTTTCAAGTAGGAAATAGCAACATATTTATTTACAGGGTATAAAATTTACGCATGGAATTCTAAATGATGTCCACATTCTTAGCATGAGTTTAAATAACCAGTAGACATCAGTTCTAAATAAAAGCTTCATGACATTCTTAGAGCAACTATTCTTCTAGTTTACTTACTTTTGGATGGTCATAATTAATCATTCTACTACATGTAAACTACATTCAGCATCACATATTTCTTACTTATACTATATTTTATTAAATCTTATCAAGTAAGTCAACAAAAGATCCCTGCCTTGCACGTAAGTCCTAGATACAGGCCACAGAAATTACGAACATATACAAGAAAACTTTTTGAATATAAGTCATGACTACACAGTAACGACTAACCTCAATAGGAATACACATAAACTCATGATGTACCCAGGCCCATTAGGAAAATTCACAACAACAATTAATGGTTGGCACTCATTTTATATTCGCATGTATTCATATATCCCAGAGTATAACAGCTCTAATATATAGCCACTTAAATTAGCAATCAAAACTTGAAAATTCAATATAAACTGAAATACATCAATTTGGGCAAACATATGACATCAGTTTTGGGCAACATATAACATCAGTTTTGGCGACATATAACATCAGTTTTGGGCGACATATAACCTCAGTTTTGGCGACATATAACATCAGTTTTTGCGACATATAACCTCAGTTTTGGGCGACATATAACCTCAGTTTTGGGCGACATACAACATCAGTTTTGGCAACATATAACCTCAGTTTTGGGCGACATACAACATCAGTTTGGGCGACATATAACCTCAGTTTTGGGCGACATACAACATCAGTTTTGGCGACATATAACCTCAGTTTTGGGCCAAAATATAACCTCAGTTTTGGGCGACATACAACATCAGTTTGGGCGACATATAACCTCAGTTTTGGGCGACATTCAACATCAGTTATGGCGACATATAACCTCAATTTTGGGCGACATATAACAACAGTTTGTGCAACATATAACCTCAGTTATGGGCGACATACAACATCAGTTTTGGCGACATATAACCTTAGTTTTGGGCGACATACAACATTAGTTTTGGCGACATATAACCTCAGTTTTGGGCGACCTATAACATCAGTTTTGGGCGACATATAACATCAGGTTTAGGCGACATATAACATCAGTTTTGGGCGACCTATAACATCAGTTTTGGGCGACATATAACATCAGGTTTAGGCAACATATAACATCAGTTTTGGGCGACCTATAACATCAGTTTGGGCGACATATAACCTAAGTTTTGGGCGACATACAACATCAGTTTTGGCGACATATAACCTCAGTTATGGGCGACATACAACATCAGTTTTGGCGAAATATAACCTCAGTTTTGGGCGACCTATAACATCAGTTTTGGGCGACATATAACATCAGTTTTGGGCGACATATAACATCAATTTTGGGCGACATATAACATCAGTTTTGGGCGACATATAACAACAGTTTGTGCGACATATAACCTCAGTTTTGGGCGTGTTCAAGTAAAGCAAATATATGTATATGCAGGCTCATATATCAAAAAGTTTCAGGTCAGGTCATAATAGCCGCATGTGCCAAGTAAAGAAATAAGAGATATCACAAATCTAAGGCAACCCAAATATGTAGTGGTCAAGCCATTCAGCAAAACAAAGTACAAAGGTAATTTTACATGGGTTCAAGACACAAAGGTTTGACTCCATTTAATTTAAGAGCAGCAGGTTCTACATTGGTTAGGAAAAGCATTTATATATATGTATGCAGTAAGTGATGCAACATACCAACCAATACAACAAGCCATACATCCATTAGAAGTGTATCCATGTCCTACTAATCTCATATATGTGAATATGTCGGGCTATAAAATAATTATATACTTTACATGGAATCATGCTAGTATAAACTAATCAGATTAATATATATTATAGCTTAGAAAACAACCTTAATATCGTATTGATCATTACCAACTTGCTGTTATAGGGACATGTACTCTTCAACTAAATATAAACTTAAGTATAATTGTCAGTATAAAGCCATTTACGAACTTCAGTAGGCTTCAACAAGCACATTTACATCAGTTACTAAACATATATTTCTTCTAACATTTTAAAATATAATATGTCGTATAAATGAATCTCTACCCTCAGTAACATATCAGCTATTACTACTGACTTTACTGCAGTGATCATTCTTCTATTCAAATGTATAAAATCATAGACTATTTCTATGTAGTGTCATATACCAGATCATTGCATGTTCAAGCTAACATGGGTTCATGTTCAAACAAGCCAACAGTTACCATACAAGTGGTTTGGGAAATAAAATTTAACAATATGTGTTAGTTCCATATTTACAAATGAATCACAGAGGGGACCAAAGCAATGTATCATCTACAACAGGTAATACACACCACAATATTTTTCAAGGCATACAAATATAATTCACCGCATGTGATTCTCAGTTCAAACAACAAGGTAAGACTGGACAGAACAAATGTTTTATCAAGATAAATGTATTTTATGTCATTGTGTAATGAAAGTTGTGCGTATAAGGGTAGTAACAATATGTATATATACACGAAGAAAAACACATATGTGTTGATCTCCTATTCATTTACACCGTCCAGGTTTTCGAACACTCAGTAGGCAAGGGTAAAATATCACACACCAACCCACAAACAAATTTCAACAATCACAAAAACTAAAGCTAACTATTTTAAATTAGTTACTACCGAAATTGAGATACTTAAAACTAAATTTAATCAATCGTGAGTGAGATACTCACCTCACACAGCGATGGTCGAAGGCAGAAATGGTGGCTTCAATCGAGGCTTCGAAGGCGGTTGCACAGCTTTGCGGTGGTGATTGCGGTGATTTGGAGGACCAATTTGATGGCGGTGCCACGACGAAGGCACGACTTGCGATTTGGCTTCAAATTGGGGACGATGCATTCGATTAGGGTTAGGTGATGGCAAATAAATTCGAGCGGAGGGCCGATCGATGATTTAGGGGAAAGGTGTTTTTCTGTTGAAGCCATTGAAAATTTAGGAAGAAAGAACCGATTTTTTCCCTTGGAGGAATTGAAGAATCATTCACGGTTGCCATTAGAAGATGAAAAAGAAATAGTTTTGCTGAATAGAATTGGGGAAACGAGGGCTTTAATTTATAAAGAAGGAACCGTGGGAGCCAAGGTAGGAACAGTAGCTTACGTATTTTAACTAAGGAGGGTAATATCTGGGAAGGCAACGTATGGGAAAGAGATTTATTTGTTTGTACCCAAAAATCAAATCCTACCGCAATTTATTGCTACGTTTTAAGTTTTTTGTATTATCATAAATAAATCCCAATTGCAATGAAACTGGACGTGCTGCTACATCTCGATGGTTCGGAAACCAATAAGATTTATTTCGTCAAATTCCAGCTCCGTTCTCATGATATTATTATTTTTAATTCAATTTATTTGTTTGTTCACGTTTAAATTTTCGTCTGCCGTCAAAACAACCTCATTTGTCTCCAAATTTGAAATACCAGAATAATTAATTATACGTATTCAACAAATTCGTTTTATTAGAACCTAAGATCAGTTGAAATTTAATTATTTTAAAGGCCGATATCGTATCGATGTAATATTTCCAAAACAAATCGTAAATTACGAATTATCACGACTAATTTAAGCTTATTTTAACTATATATATTTATACGTTTAGCTTCATTTTCAATATAATTTTCATATATTTAAACGAATAGAATTTTCAATTTATCTAATGTTAACAACGTTTATTTTGAAATTCAACCATTTATATTTTCAATCGAATTTCATATCCAATTAAAATATCACCTAATTCAATTCAAATATTCAACGATAAATATTTGATTTCCAACCAACCATCCTGAATTCATACTCAAAACAATATATTTGATTTTTACTCTAGTATCAATATAAAATTGACTATCAATAGTTAATTCTTTAATTAACTTCATATTCTAGTTGTTGAAATTTTTCTGGGACGTTATGAATACACTAATCTCTCTTTATATTATAAGAAGAGGAGGAGGATGACGACAAACTTTAGCAAGGTGGTGGTGGAAAAGAGGAAGACTTATGCCATGGAAACCATGACCATAAGCTTTAAGAAGAAGAGAGAAAGAAAAGAAGTGAGAATGAATGAAAAAGTGGAAGGAAAGGGTGGTATTTATAGGAAAAGTGGAGTAAGGAGAGAGTGACGCATCATAGGACATGTGTATTTTATGCATGGAATGTTGCATGCAAAAATACAAGTGTCTTAACACTTGTAAAAAGGAGAAGGAATGTGTTTTTGGTAGCATTTACCTTAAACGTTATGAAAACAAAGAGCAACGCATAATACTAATGCTATTAATTTATGTTATTTTTTGACAAATCCGATCAAACGACAAATAATATCAGTAAATCCAAACTTATTAATAATCATTTCCATTTATAAATGTTATAATTCAAATAAATCCTATTGTTTAATCTATCAAAATTATTAAATGTTCTCAAACTTATTTTATGTTCAGAAAATTTAAATTAAGTATCAAAAATTCCAATTTCAGATTGGTTCAAAATTTTGGATCATTACAGAGTCTCTACAGACTCATCACTCCGTTTCCTATCCCACACCGTTCAGGGAATTTGCCGACCTTAGGCGATGCTCAGCAACATACAAGAGGAACCTGCGTTATATACGTTCTGTTTGTAAAATTTGATTTAATGAGGCTAGCATGTTTTTATGTTGGCATTGGAGAAAGTTTTGTTTTACCATCTCTGAAGATCGCGTGTATTTATAGAGGCTAACCCTTTCTTTGCATGGCATAACAACTTGGCGGTGAAGGTACAAACATGTAGGATATAGTTAGCTGTTGTGTTATATCGTTTCAGTATCCTCGTGATTTACGGCTGTTGAAGTGAAAAGGCCATGCTGCTTGGTAGGATATTAGGGGTTCAATCACCTGAGTATAGCTGTGTATTTCGAACAGAGGGTATGTGCATAGTTTGCAGAAATAGGGTAGAACAGATGTTGTGTTCTTTCTTAGCTGGTGATCGAAAATTTGATTTTACCAATTTCATGTGCGAGCTTGAAAAGGGGGATTAGGGTAGGCTACTATTCTATGCATAGCCGGAAAAGAAAAGACTTGGCGGGTGCAAGCTTGCGAAGTTTTCATTTTCTAGGCTGTTTGATTTTGACTTAGGGTAGGTGTTGTATTTGTTTCAGATGGTACGAAGATAAGAATTCACGTGGGTGTATATTTCTTAGGGTAGAAGGCTTAGTTTTATTTTGGTAATTTTGTTTCTATCGTTATTTAACGTTATACGTTAAATATTCGTACCGATAAACACAATTTTCAAAAATCACAAAATTGGACGCCATGGTATAATTTGACGTTACGGTCCTAATGAGACTAATTTAATTGAAAACGGTCTCCGTTTGAAAAAATGGCACTATTTAGATCCCAATTTATCCATCAGTCTACTTTTAAATTTCGTCTACTGACAAAACAACTCCGTTTGGCTCCAAACTAGAAAGCTAGCAATAACTAACCATGCACATTCCAATAAAATTCGTTTGGCCGAAAACAGGGATTGTTTAAAAAATAAATATTTCTAATGCTAATATAATACCATAAAAATATAAATAAATTACAAACAGTTAAATTAAATAACAATAATAAATTATTATTGTCGTATATATCCGAATAAAATAATATCTAGCACTTCAGATTAAACCAATATGAAATTAAAACTCATCGAGTTTAACGATGTCCGAATTCTATTGAAAATCCCTTTAAATAAATAAATAAATGTTATCTTTTATAAACGATATCCATAGCGACTATTTTAAAATTTGATTTGGACATATCTCACAATATATAAGCTGAAATCTTGATTTTTCTCTTTTATTAGAAAATTATAATCAACCTGATTCTAACATTTCTTGTTTTACAGAACTCCAACTTAAAACGTGTTCTGTATATTTAATTGAAGTTCAAAAATCAATATTACGAACTACCGCATTGTTACGAGCTCGTTTTATAATTAATAAAAGTATAAATGTTCATTCTTCGTTTATTCTCTATTAGATTCATTAATATTTCCAAATATAATATTAAACAGGTATAAATATTCGAAATCAAATAGCCAAAAAATCTGGGTCATTACATTCTTTCCCCCTTAAAAGAATTTCGTCCCCGAAATTACTAAGTTAAGAAGAATGGCCCAAACCCAATTTATTTTCAAAATAGTTATATTCAAACCATACATATATAATTTCAAGTTTTTAAAAGTTATTACCAAAAATTTTAAGTTTTTAAATTTTCGGAAAATTTGCCAGCACATCCTCTATACCGCTCGATCAAAACAATTACAACTGTCCCTCCGGGCCTCATATCCACCAAAAGAAAACTAAGCCAAACGGCTGCCCAACTTAGGGGTATAAAATCAATCAAGCAGATCAATATTATAAAGGTTTACCTATTTGTCGGGCAATCCATTCTCTAGTCAGGAGGCAAATCAACTAACAGCCCTTCCTCCTTCCAACCTGCATTTAACTCAATATCCAATGCCAATAATAGATACAGGGTCAAATCATTTCAGTTTCATTTCATAAGTGATTCTATCAGAATTTATTATATTGAAATTTATCTCTTAGTTTTCAATTCATTTAACTATTGATGGATTCTATTATTTAACCAATCCATAATCCAATAAACAACCAATAAACACAACCAAATCATCCCATTATTAACTTATCTTTAAGTTAACTTCTGATTCATTTAAATACATATATTTAAATTTTATTCACTAATTATTATGGTTATATTTAGATTATTCAAATTTACAATCCTATTGGAAATCCCATTCAAATCAATAATCTGATAAAATTATTTCATTTACCCCCTTTACAAAACAATATCGTATCAATTGCCAGTTCAACTTGAACCGATTAAACAATACAATACAAAACCTTTGTATATAAAATCTACAAATACGTACTCTCATATATGCACTCAATCTCGATCTAGAGTATTACTAACTCCATCTCTATCGAGTTATATCACAGAGCCAAGGTTATTACTAAACCAATAACTTTGATACCAAATGTGACGACCCAAATTTTTGGTACCTTTTGAGCTGACTACACAACCCATGATCAACCCAAAATACACTGAAAACTCAAATGCAAATAGAAAGAAGTCAGAGGGTGAGATAAAAAAGAAAGAATATTAGAATAGAAGAATAAGAAGACCAACATAACAAAATCTCACATCTCAGCGAAACCAAATATAATGTAGAAATAACTTTTATTGTGAGCTTGGGATAATACTTACAACATCAGAGCACATCAATACATCTGGACAGTTATAATAACCTGTCCTCATATATATATAACACACAGCGGAATAATAACAGTATACATCATACGTTTGAACTCCTTCAGCTCGTCTTTGGACTTCACATCATCTGATAACCTGAACCTATACAACTCGGTCTAACCCGAGCATTACAAATACCGGGTCAGTCTGGCGAACTAGAGTGAGAAAAACTCGCTACGTTTATAATATCATCCAACTTGATTTTAAAGTTAAAACCTTTTTGAAAGAAAAGGATAATCGTAAAACCAAATCCACACATAAATACGGACGATTTTTACCTTATGATAACCTAAAACATTTTGGAATCAATATCTTATTCTGATATCATAATAGTGTCTAAATACAAATAAATAGAATCTAGCAGAACGCTTGCATCTCACGCTCCACACATATAGTATACAAATAAAACCGCGGGCACTTATTGGAGATTGGATTCCGACTATGACAAGGTATGGAACCACCTGCCGATAGTGTATCTCTAGAGGGGAATATATTGCGTTCAATTAGAACGTCTTGCAACCCGGCCCACACATGACCGAGCACTCATTTCGCTTGAGTGTATCGAATGTATATCACCAACGGTTGGGCTCAAACCACCGTTTCTCGAAAAGGGACAACATCGAAATAGATTAAAGAAGAAAATGGAATTTCTCTAGATAGGTGATTATACACCCTAATGGGAGCGACCCACATAGCCATGTTGCCTGCCTGATTTTTGTCATTTCCTAGTTGATGAGGCTTGAGGTTATAATCGACTTTTGGAACATCTGGCCAGCATTTACTTTTGAATGCCACATCGTCAGATCCGCCAAATCACTAATTGACGTCCACAAAAATACTCTGGTCGTTAAGCTAAGAGAAGTGCCCTTCTCCTCCACTAACAGAAATACGTTTGTAAAAATCAACGTACGTGATTCTTAAGAAATACCCTGTCAGACATCCGTCCATACAAGTCATCCAGGAACAGGATGAACCGAAGGTACTCTCCTACCACATCCTAGGAATCACCCTATAGATCAGCAGCGAGTAGTCATTGCAATCCGTAGATTCCAATCACGACAAAATCATTGTTAACTCTGTTAGGGACTGCGGAATGGATCGTTCATGCAAAGCAAACACTAGAGGGGGGTGAATAGTTTTTGTAGGAATTTAAACAAAACTAAAAAATAGAGTGAACTATGAGATGAATCAAACACCACAAACACAATCACAGACACAAATTCAAACATAAATGCAAAATAAACAGAAATAAAGAAAAATGCAGAAAAGGAAAGAACACACCATATTTTATATTGGTTCGGATCACTCCTACGTCTAGTCCCGCACAACGCTGGATTGTGTAGAGTTTTATTACTATTTTCAAGTAGCCAAATACCACCTCCTTGATTTCACAGCTCAACAAGGAGACACCGACTCCTATCCCTTGATTTCACGTCTCAACAAGGGCATACCGACTCCTATTCCTTGATTTCACGACTACAAGGATGCACCGATTCCTCTTTGACTTACAAACAGGGTCTTTCAACCAAAGCAATTACAAAACAGCCCTATAACTCTTCAGTAGCACTTGATTCAGAGAGTTGAGAGTAGATAATGTAGAGAGAAGAAGTTTGATCAATTCAGAAGTGAATTTGGCAGAGTATAAGTGTAAAAACCATAAAAATGAAGAAGAATAATGATAGGATGAAAGAGGATGATGATGGAGAAGAAGAGATGTTAGAAAATTCGGTTTTAAACTCTTTTTATAGAGAATGAAGGGTTGCAACGATTCTGAAGCGTTTCAAATAGTGAAAAGACACTTCCCTTCAAATTTAGAAAAATAGCTGTTATATGTCGACATACATATTTTGCTATGTCGACATAGTCATGTGTAATTTCGATTTTCAAAGCATTTTTAAAGTATTTTGATATAAAATTAATTCTGAAAATTCTTGAGTAAAATTCTAATGTTGTAAATCAATATTATATGATAGAAAAACATATGAAAACATATTTTTAAACTATATAAATATATTTATAAAATTATAAGGTTTTAAACTATATAAAATATAAATAAAGTATATATAAAAATTAAGTTTGAAAAACAAAGAAGAATAAAAATAGGAACAAGTATAAAAACAAAATAGAGAGGATTGAGAATAAAATAGAAAAACAAAATAGATGGGATTGAGAGAAGAATTGAAAAATCAGAATTTGAATTTAGATTTGAACCTGGAGTGTTATTTAGAGTCTTACAAAATCTAGACTCTATAAATATATTATTCTTGAACTTTTGAACTCTTGAAATCTTGATTACTCATGAGTCTTGAATCTACTCTGAATTCTGAATCTCTAAAAGCTCTTAAACTGTACAGTCTTCAGTATTAATTCCTGTATAAATCCTTCATATGTGTGTGTATATATATATATATTCTAGATAAAGATGTTAGTATATATTTTATAATCAATGATAATTGAAATAAGGTTGTTGTCATCAAAACTCCATTCTCCAACAATCTCCCCTTTTTTGATGATGACAACCTTAGTTTATAAAATATCATACCTGTATATACCTGTTGATGATGATCCTTCTAATACTCCCCCTTTCTGTAAGAATCCTATAAACTATGCCTATATTTTATAATTTCTCCCCCTTTGGCGTTATCAAAAAGAAATTCTAAAACTACTCCCCCTAAATCCTATAATTATCTCAATAATTCCTATACTAAATTAAAGTACTCCCTCTGAATCTGAAATCTATCTATACCTTATAAAGTACTCCCCCTAAATTTATGCCTATAAAATATCCTAATTCTAAACATAATTTTCCCTAAATCTATAATTCTCTATAAATTTTTATAACTCCCTCTTAATCTATGACTACACAAATCTAATAGCCTTAATAGAGGAATAATAAACTAAGCAAACCAATCAATTCAAACAAGCAAATCAATCAAAACAGACAAACAAACAAGCAATTCAAACAGTCGATCCAAACAATCAATTCAAACAAGCAATTCAAGCAAGCAATTCAAGCAAGCAATTCAAGCAAGCAATCAACCAAATCAACCAAATTGAATAATATATGTTAATAAGCACTTCTTGAACCTTCAACTAATCCTAGAAACTATTAAACTCCCCCTTAATCTAATATAAGACTAAACCTGGCCTATACTCTAATTTCCTTAGGACTATAATAAGACTTTAATTTAGACTAAGAAATAATTCTATGATATAAGTTAAAATGCATAAGTATATTTCTAACACACCACTAATGAAATTCAACCATGTCGAACATGTCAATCAAGTTATTTATGTCAAACAAATCAAACAAGTTAATTAAGTCAAATACTTCAACTAAGTTAATTAAGCCAAACAATTCAACCAAGTCAATTAAATCAAAGTAAATATGTTATGTGTTTAATTAATAATCGTATATATTTCTAAGATAATAATTCCCTATATAGTATACTTTTTATGAGGACTTAAAGTTAACATGTAATGCAATATGTTGGTAATAATGCAGTATGACATACGAAAAACAATATGAAGTAATATGAAATGCAGTTTGTGATATAAATGATTTTAATTTGAGATGCAGTGTAATGATGTATGATATGAAATAAGATGTGTAATGATATTGTGGCAATAATATATAAAATGATTTGACGATGATATGTATTTCTATAAAAGATACTTAAAGTAATATCTAATTATTATGCATATAATAAATTATTTGAATCAAACAAGGATAATGTTAATTTCTGGACTTAGGTTAATTATACTAATGAAAGTGATTGAAATAATAATAAAGATAAGAGTTTAATTAAAAAATAATTCATGATAAGTAGTAAAATATTCAGAATAATTATGAAGATAAAGAATATTAGTAGGGTAAATGTAGTAAAAATTGAAGATCCTTTTTAAGAGAATACAAAAATTGTATCATATAAAGAAAACGATATAAACATATATTCATAAGTATATATAAAAGCTAATTTAAAAAGAACTTAAAATTTAATTTATTATGAGATATACATCAATATTTTGATACAAATCAATTTTAAATTTAAACTAGAAATCAAAACATATTTATTTGCTAAAAAACCATTTACACTTTAGAAGAAATCTATAGATATAAAAATATTATTGTAACGACCCAGAAAATCTGAACCAATTTAATTTTTTTTAAATTGGCTAAAATAGTGGATTTTAAATATTTAAAATAAATATTTTAAATAATAGCAATGAAAAGAGAGTTTGAATCGATGTTTGAAAACGAATATAATTAATTCTAATTATAAACAAGGCCTGAAATGGAGCTGCAGTTTCAAAAATTGAATTCAAACTTTATCGGACTGTACCGGGTGCAAAACAAAACGGATTTGAGTGAAACCAAAAATATTTAAATCTGTTAGTGAATACCTTTCTAACGAATCTAAAAAATCGAAGTTTCATAGCGAAAAGCAAAAGTTATGGCCAAATGAATTTTTAGAAAGGTCGCTATGGAATTTATATAGCCCGTGAAATTGGCCATTTTGCATACGACCTCGGAATTCGACGAAACCACTTTTGTTGGATCTGGGATGTGAAGTTATTGCTAGGTTTCAAATTTCATAATTTTTGAAGCTAATATGTGAGCGTGGCAAAGGAAAACGTGTTTTGGTCAATTGTAGTTAAATTGGATCGGCCAGAAATGGGCCTTTTTGCAAACGGTCTCAGAATTCGACGAAACTAGTTTTGTTGGAACCGTATCGTCAAAACATAGCCAGATTTATTTTTCTGGAATTTTTCGAATCAGTTTGTGGCCCTGGCAAATTGAAATGTACGTTCAAATCAAATATTGAATGTTATATATTTTAATTTGAAGGAAAACTGACTAAAACAGTCGAATGGGCCTACGAAACATATCCTATTGTGTTCGGAATGGGGGTAAAACGCTAGGGACGACAGTCGTTGGGTTTGGATTGGTGGTCGTGTCAGAAACCCCCTTTTTAAAACCATCGGCCAATAGAATTATTTCTTTCATAAATTAAATAAAATCAAAAAAATCAAAAAACCCGTAACCCTACAGATCGACGGCGGCTCCCTCTTCATTGCTTCCTCCTCTGATTACTCCCTCCACACGAAGAATTAGACCCTGCTCATGTTGGGGAATTTGAAGAGCTCTCTTCCAGCTTCAAATCCATATAGGTGGCGCCCTCCATTGAGTTGTATCCGTCGAGAATCGAAGCTCCAAAGTTGCGCCGTTCGAAGCCCCGCCGCCGCCACCTGCCGCCGTCGCACCTGACACGATCCCCACCACCTGGCGCGCCATTCGAAGACCTTCGAAGTGCCAAAACCCGATCGTGGAACCATTGCACGGATGGATCGAAAAATTCAAACCTAGTTTTGAACGTTTTATTGAAGGTACGACTTTGTTTAATTTCAACTGTTTTAACACCGTTAAACCGTTGCAAATTTAAAAAATCATATCTTTTTCGTTTCTTGACGAAATTCGATGAATCAGGAAACACCGGGACCGTGAGGACGTCTTCTACATTTTAGAAGAGACCGCATATTTTTCTGAGCCTTCTGCTATTTTTGGTGGAGTGGAACCCAATGTGAGATTTCTAATTTATAAACGATATGGAAAACGACGATGTATAAATTATATAGTCGATGTATGAGTTATATAAGCATTGTACACCTCTTGTATAAGCGTTGTATAAGTTGTACGTTCGATGTATAAGTTGTATATGCGTTGTAAAAATTATATATGTGTTGAAATAGAAGTGAATTGCTATATATATATATATATATATATATATATATATATATATATATATATATATATATATATATACACGCCCCTCGTCCACAAACCATGGACGATATTTATTGGTTGTGATTGGTGTGAAAATTGATTGATAGCGAATGGTTGATTGGAATTGTTTGTTGTTGATATTGATTGATTGTGGTTGAAAAATACCTGTTTGTGGTTGAGAAATATTTGGTTGAAACCACATAGGATTAGTTTGTGGAAATGAAATAAATATATACATGCCGCCTGCGTGCGAACTAGATGCATGATTCCCCCATTGTCAAAAACCGCGAGGTTTTAAGGTAGAGCGAGGAGCCGTACTAGGGACGGTCCCGGTTTTAACTACCCTGCCGTTATGCTGCCAAAATTTTGAATAATATTCATGTGTTTGAATTATTTTCATTTGTTGAAACTATATTTATTCGTTGAATAGAAAACCTTCATGTGTTGAGTCGATATTCATTCGTTGAATTGAAATTCATGTGTTGAATGGTATTCGTGTTTTAAATATAAAAGTCACATTTTTTTTATCTATATATACAAACTATAGAAAACCTTCTTGTGTTGAATCGATATTCATTCGTTGAATTGAAATTCATGTGTTGAATGGTATTCGTGTTTTAAATATAAAAATCACATTTTTATCTATATAGACAAACTATAGAAAACCTTCATGTGTTGAATCGATATTCATTCGTTGAATTGAAATTCATGTGTTGAATGGTATTCGTGTTTTAAATATAAAAATCACCTTTTTATCGATTTATATAAACTATAGAAAACCTTCATGTGTTGAATCGATATTCATTCGTTGAATTGAAATTCATGTGTTGAATGGTATTCATATTTTGAAAGAAATTGTTTTATAATAAAAATCCCATTTTTTAACATCAATATGAAACGTATAAAATAATCTTGTTTTGAAATAAATTGTTTTATAATAAAACTCCTATTTTTATCACCTATATTAACTATATAAAATAATCGTGTTTTGAAATAATTTGTTTTACATTAAAAATCACATTTTTATTATATACATGAATTGGTAAAAATAGTGAAGTGTTGAAATAGAAGCCAGTTAGATAAAAATATCATTTTTATCAAATGTATGAAAAGAATATACTTTGAAATCGAAGAATCGATATATATATATATATATAGAATTGAAATATATCGAATAACGACGCTGCAGTTCGTATTTTGAAACCGTGATTTCAAACGATTAGTACGGGAGATCCGACCATCGGATTTTCCTGAAATCACAACCGTTGGGTTCGCTTTGGAAATATCTTTCCAACGGCACCAACTTTGTAAAAATCCAGTGGTTGGATTGTCTGGAATGTCTAATTCAAATCTGAAGAAAAACAGCGCCAGAATCGATTATATATATATATATATATACATATATATATAAATATAATTATATTTAATCGAATAACGACGCTGCAGTTCATATTTTGAAATCGAAACTTCAAACGATTATACCGGGAGATCCGACCGTCGGATTTTCCCGAAATTGGAACCGTTGGATTCGTTTTGAAAAGATCTTTCTAATGATGTAAATTTTGTGAAGATCCAACGGTTAGATTTTCAGATATGTGTAAATCAAATCTGGAGAAAAACAGTGCCACGGTCGCGTTATGGCCCGAAGCGTCGTTTTGAATAAATTGGCTATTTTAAAATAAATAAAAATAGCGATAAATCGTTATAAAATATTATAAACGATATGGATATGAAATTTAGAAACTAACTGAAGGTTGGCTAAGTCGAATAGTCTCCTGGGTGTTGATCTGATGTTGGTTTCGGCCTTCGGGGTTAATATTTGGGAAATCGTTCTCTTACTGATTGACGGTTAGTGACTAATGAATTGAAATGATGCGTGTGTATGTTAGTGTTGCACTTGTTTATTATATACGTGAGTTGCTCAGAAAGACTGGGTTTATCCCATTCTGAATAACTGAATCGACGATAAGAAATCGAAGATGAAGACGGTGGTCGAAGACCGGAGATCTTCACCTCGTTTGGATGGTAACCGAGGTCCTAATTGGGAGGCATCCCGAAATATGGATAATGAGTGGTGATCGTCCAGACGTACGTGGTGATCGATGAGTTTGCGAGGTATATAGTGCCTCCAGTTTCGTTCAAACCCAGAACGGACTTGCAAATGGACAATGTGTCTGACATTGGAATTTATTCTGTGTGATTGATAGCCATCAGTTGCACGGTGTGAATTGCCTGTGTGGCATGCTAAGATGCAGTGATCAGGGCTTCTGTTGAAAAGCAAAGTCTTGTGGTGATGATCAAAGCACCGCCTGTGTGGCGTAGCTTTGTGTATAACGTGGAATCACGAGCCTCACACCTCGGTATGGACCAGAAACGGGATAAGGACCTCACGGAGGGGATGCGTTTCCTTCTAGCTAGGAGTTGTGTCAGTGTTTTTACACGGCCTGACATTTTACTTATGTGGTTGTTACTGTTGCGAGGCACCTCGGTTTGATCGGACGATCCGGGTCCGATGGAGTCATTAGTTGGCTCACTTACGCCCCATAGGGCGGGGAAACGTAGTGCTCAGGAATTTTAATCCACATCGGTGGACCGGCCCTGTCGCTCCAAGGGTCGATGCGTTCTGATCCTGAGACACGGGCTAGAGCGTCTCGAATTTGGAAAGGACTATCTTTTGCCTTGGTTCATGACGGAAATCCAATTTCCAAATACGTGACTATGCGGTTTTGATTGTATACCTATATTAGGCGACATAGTGGCATGGGACGCTCCTGTCGTCTATGATTGATAGTTATGATTCGAAATTGCTTTTGAAACATATAGACACTAGTAATAATATCAAATTTTTTTGTTTTATTCGTATCAAGCATATCTTGGCTATTATAAGGTAAAAACTCTATCCTCCGGTCTGCGTTGCATTGTGTGATGGGAACTGAGTCTTATAATGGCTTCATTTTTAGAAAAAGCATTGCGATGTTTCAAGAAGTATTTGTTTTAAAGCACTGGCAATCCGATGGAGTAAACCCGTTCCACGAAAGTGGCGTGGTCCTGTGATTAGCCATATTATAAATGTGTTGAGTAGATTTCTCATACCAGTCCCATGACTGACTCGTAGTTTGTTTCACTTTCAAACTCGGGTGCCCCTTATTCTACACGGGAAGCCTTGTATTCAGGTTTAGCTGGTTCTTTCTGGATAGCTGGAGCTGAAGATGGATTCTATTATTTATCTCTTTTTATGTTGTTCAGCTCCTATTGTACATTATGTTTGTTTTTCCGCTGTAGACATTTATGTATAGCTGAACTGTATTTGTACTAAGTATGATCCTGTATACTGTGTAACTCTAATGATTATGTTTATCCAGTATATTCTATTGTTCATTTTCTGGTGTATTTATTTATTTCTGTTCTGCTATTATCTGTTTATGTTATATTCCAAGGATTACCCTTGCCGCCGTCAGTACGGGGTTTTGGGTCGTCTCAATTGGTATCAGAGCTTTGGTTAAGCTTAGTTCTGGAATATAACATATAACGAACTCATCAGAAATAGAACCAGTAGTGTTCTAGGATGGGTAACTCTATACAGATAGGATCAGTAATATCCTAGTATGAGTAAAGCAGAATGAAATACACCCCGGTAGACACATTTACATTCAAGTATTTGTCTCTATATTTTGAAATATCTTTTCTGTGACCTAACACTTGATCTGCTATTTGCAGAAGTACAGGAAAAATGAGTGTCAGAAACAGAAGGAATGCAGAACCGGATATTGAGGCCCTATTAATCAAATATCGAAATATGGGTGGAATACCGTTCTCTGGTGAAGAATCGATTATGAAGACACAAGCTTGGATTCGTTCTGCTGAAAAGATCTTTGATGGTTTAAAGCTGAGGGATAACCAGAAAAGATTACTGGCATCCTGGGCACTCAAAGATGAAGCTTTGTTCTGGTGGGATTCGGTTATTGAGAATAATCCAAAAGGTGATATCACCTGGGATAGATTCAAAGTTATTTTCCTGGAAAGATTTACTCCTCCCGAAGCGACTGAGCGATTGTGTGATGAATTTTCTTATCTGATACAAGGAGATATGACCATTCCAGAATATCATAAGAAATTCAATGAACTTTCTCACTTTGCCCCTCATCTAATTTAGAATCCGAAGAGGAAGAATTTGAGATTTATCAACAGGCTTCAAAGAAAATATCAGAACAGTTTAATGAGGAATGTGAAGCTTCCTTTTTCAGAAATGATTTATATGGCTTATCAGTATGAAGATCTCCATAAGAAAGGCATGTTGCGCGACGAAGAGGAAGTCAGTTCTAGTAATAGAGTTGAGTCTGATACTGATCGTCCTGAGGCCAGTACAATGTCGGAAGTCAGTAAGGAGCCTAAAATCAATCAGAAAAGGGCCAGACCAGGAAAAGAACCGGTAACGACCACCATATGCAATAACTGCCATCAGAAAGGGCATTTGTCGATAAACTGTGGACCCTTGAAGAAACGAAGAAAGGATAAATTTAAATCCAAGGACAAGTTCCTAGAAAATAGAAAGTGCGTTCAATGCCGTCGGACTGGCCATCTTGAAAAGGACTGCAGGCAATTTAAGAAATCCAAAGCAGCGCATGTAAATGAAGTGGTAGAAGTACCTGCATCTTCGTCTGCTCAGGAAAGGTCTGATGTTTTAGAAGGCACGCTCAATGTCAAGAACATTCCAGTTAAAGTACTGTTTGACACAGGCACGTCACGAAGCTTTATTGCAAAGAGTGCAGTCAAGAAGTTGGATTTGAAATTGAAGAAGCTCAAAGAACCAATGACTATCCGAAATCCAGTTGGGGGTTCCATCGATCTCAGTTGGGTTTGTGGGGTGCCAGTCTCTTTTTCCTGCTATAAATTCCCTACTATCTCTATCGTCATGAATTTTAATGAATTCGATCTTATTCTGGGATTGGATTGGCTAACCAATTATGAAGCAGAGGTCAGATGTGCCGAGAGAGTGGTTAAAGCAAAGGCCCAATCAGGGAATTATATAACCATACCGTGTGAAGGCCCGAATTCAAATAGAAAGGACTTCTGGGCAGCTTTGGATGTTTCTCCAGCTCAAATAGAAAATATCCATGAAGTCACAGAGAATATTCCTGACCTCATCAAAGACATTCCTGTCGTCAAGAACTATGCGGATGTGTTCGAAGAAGTTGTTCGCTTACCTCCGCAAAGAGAAATAGATTTCAAAATTGCTTTAATTCCGAATGCAAGGCCGGTAGTTCACGCTATTCGAAGAATGTCCTTGAAAGAGAAAGAGGAATGAGACAATCAAACACGACAGCTCGTATGGAAGGGTCTGATCAGGCCTAGTTTCTCTAATTGGGGTGCAGCAGTGGTGTTTGTCCCAAAATCCGATGGTACTCTACGGCTATGTGTGGATTATCGTGATTTGAACAAGCAAACAATAAAGAACAAATATCCATTGCCGCGAATCGATGACTTATTGGATCGTCGGAATGGAGCACAAATATTTTCAAGGATGGACCTAGCTACAGGCTTCCATCAACTTCGAATTGCCGAAGAATGTGTTCCTATGATAGCATTCAGAGGTCCCGACTTATTCTACGAGTGGTTAGTAATGCCGTTCGGCTTATGTAACGCTCCAGCTTACTTTGTCGATCTGATGAATAGAGTGTTCAGAGGGGTTTTGAATAAATTTGTTCTAGTTTTCATTGACGATATTCTAATCTTCTCTAAATCAAAGACCGAACATGAAAAGCATCTGGAACAGGTCCTAGAAATTCTGAGAAGGAACGTTCTAAAAGCCAAACTATCCAAATGCATATTCTGGCAAGATGAAGTAAAATTTCTGGGCCATGTCGTATCAAAAGAAGGAATTGCTGTGGATCCAAGTAAAATCACAGCTATTCAGAATTGGAAACAGCCCAGTACCCCCACTGAAGTCCGCAGTTTTCTCGGATTGGCTAGTTATCACCGGAAGTTCGTTAAAAACTTTTCGAAGATATCTGGTCACTTAACGAAGCTTACAAAGAAACACTCTAAATTCAAATGGACTCCAGAAAGTGAAGAGGCTTTTGAAGAGCTAAAGTTAAGATTAACAACTGCTCCAGTGTTAACCATCATCGATGGCAATCAGGATTTGAAAGTCTGGACAGATGCTTCTAGAGAAGGCCTGGGCGCAGTGTTAATGCAAAGAGGTCAAGTGATTGCATATGCTAGCCGTCAGCTGAAGCCACACGAGAAAAACTATGTAACTCATGATCTTGAGTTATTGGCTATCATATTCTCTTTGAAAATCTGGAGGCACTATCTTCTGGGTGAGAGATTTGAACTGTTTACAGATCACCAGTCGTTAAGGTATCTGTTCACTTAGAAAGACCTGAATCTGTGGCAGCAACGTTGGCTAGAGTTCCTTGCAGCATATGATTTTGAGATTCTATACACTCCATGGAAAGCCAATGTCGTGGCCGATGCGTTAAGCCGAAAGAATGAAATGATCGCCAGTTTTATCATTGCAACTTCGTTGATTGACAATATATCGGCTCTCCAAAAAGACGACCAATTTATCCATGGAATGAGTCAGCGAATTCGTGAAGGCAATGCTTCGGATTTCCAGCTCGACAGCGAAGGGATTCTGAGGTTAGAAGGACGAATTTGTGTTCCAGAAATTCCTGAACTCAGAAGAGATGTGCTTGATGAATGCCATAAATCTAAGCTCAGTATCCATCCTTGTGTGAGTAAAATGTATAACGATATCAAGCGAACATTCTGGTGGAAGTCGTTAAAAAGAGACATCTCGATATATGTTAGTCGATGCCCTACTTGCCAGCTAGTCAAAAACGACCAACAGAAACTGGCTGGATTATTGCAACCGCTAGACGTTCCAGGTTGGAAGTGGGAACATATTTCCATGGACTTCGTTGATGGTCTGCCCAGAACCAGAAAAGGAAATGACAGCATTTGGGTGATCGTAGATCGCTTCACGAAGACCGCCCATTTCATACCTGTCAGATCAAATAGAACTGCTCAGAGTCTGGCGCAGATATACTTCAAGGAAATTGTAAGGTTACATGGAGTGTCGCTCAGTATAGTCAGTGATAGAGATACAATATTTACTAGTAAATTCTGGGAGGCATTTCAAGTAGAGCTGGGAACAAAGCTGAATCTAAGCACCGCTTATCATCCTTAGACAGATGGTCAGACTGAGAGGGTGAATCGTATTTTAGAAGATCTATTGCGGGCTTGTGTTCTAGATTTCGGTGGATCATGGGAAGACCATCTACATTTGCCTGAATTCTCATATAACAACAGCTACCAGGCAAGTCTGACAATGTCGCCATTCGAAGCATTATATGGTAGACCGTGCCGATCTCCTGCTTGTTGGGTCGAACCCGGTAATAGACTTGTATTGGGGCCAGATATGATCCGAGAAGCTGCCGACAAAGTCGATTTCATTAAGAAGCGATTACTCGCCGCTCAAAGCCGACAAAAGAGTTATGCCGATAGGAGAAGAAGAGATATATCATTTGTTGTTGGCGACTATGTATATTTGAAAGTATCGCCGATGAGAGGAGTTATCCGGTTCAGTAAAACTGGAAAGTTGGCGCCCAAATTCATTGGTCCGTTTCCTATTCTGGAACGGATCGGGACTCTCGCTTATAGGGTTAAATTGCCTGATTGGTTGCCTTGAGTGCATGATGTGTTTCACATATCTCAACTTCGAAAGCACGTTCGTGATCCAGACTTGATCGTGGAAGAAGCAGGTCAACAGGATATTGAAATTACCCCAGAATTGGCTGTGAGAAGAGAGCCGCTAAAGATCATCGGCAAAGAAACCAAAGAGCTGAGGAACAAAAAGGTTCACTGAGTCAAAGTGCAATGGAGTGGAGATCCGCGAGATTGTACTTAGGAAACTGAGGAGAGCATTCAGAAAGCCTATCCTACATGCCGAGTGGATATCTCTGATTGACTCCGGTGCAAGGTACATTTACCATACTTTGCATTTCCAATTAGTTCTCTACTTTGTTGTTATTTTCTTTCCATGGTTGTGCATTTTAAATTCTATAGTCTGAATGATTTTAAAAGAGTATAGAAATTGATTAGTAATATTTTGAAAAGTTAAAAACAATTTGCTTGTTGTTTGCATTGTGTGATAGTAAATTGGATTAATTAAATTATTGAAACGATAGTTAATTTAATCAATAATAGAATGAATGGTAGGATTTATTCGATTAACTCACACATTGAACTGATTTAAAAATAGATAGAAATATATACATGTGCAGTATATATGTTTGAACAGGTAATTGGATAGCTGTTGAGTAAAGATTTTATTTGCATGCCCGACAAATAGGTAAACCTTAATGAGTTGGATGCGAAATATTATTATATCAACTCCTGTGAATGCCATTGGATGCGGAGTGCTGGTTATTCTGTTTGTAATAATAAATATCGCCATAGGATAGTAATAATTAATTTTGAACTACATTACATGGCATACTTCTGAAGATAGGCATACTTCATCATATACCACATAAGCATTTGGAGCTTGTGTGACGAGGTGGAAGATTTACCATACGAGCGAGAGGCTTGTATGGCGATGACTATATTTTACAGGTTGAACTGATGACTGATATGGACTATTTAAATTGTAACGATAAAATTGCCAGATTAATAAAAAAACCCACACGGGTCTGGAGTTGACGATAATCACGTCTCTCTAGTTATTAGATACGGCACATGGACTATTTATTTCCCACACGGGACGAGGTGACGAGGATTTATCCTCTGGAGCATTTAAAATACACACTCCCTCAGGCTTTGACAGGGTGACGAGAATTTATTCTCTGGAGTTATTATCTATAAACGCTCCCTTGTAAACACCAGAATATATCACTATAAATATGTGTATGCTTATTAGGATTTATTGGGTACCTAATACGGCCCAATAAATTTCCAAACCTCTCCCCGTACAAAGGAGGTTATGGCGAAATTTTTCGAAAATTCCGGGTGTTAGCCAATTTTTTTGAAGAATTTGAAAATTCTCAGAAACTGAAAAGTTGGAGAATGGAAGCCAGATTGAACGTAGAATTGATTAATCAAACCACTTTCGACTTTGTTCCTTTTCGGGGACGAAAAGTTTTAAGTAGGGGAGATTGTAACGACCCAGAAAATCTGAACCAATTTTTTTTTTTTAAATTGGCTAAAATAGTGGGTTTTAAATATTTTAAATAAATATTTTAAATAATAGCAATGAAAAGAGAGTTTGAATCGACGTTTGAAAACGAATATAATTAATTCTAATTATAAACAAGGCTTGAAATGGCGCTGCAGTTTCAAAATTTGAATTCAAACTTTGTCGGACTGTACCGGGTGAAAAACAAAACGGATTTGAGTGAAATCAAAAATATTTAAATCTGTTAGTGAATACATTTCTAACGAATCTGAAAAATCGAAGTTTCATAGCGAAAAGCAAAAGTTATGGCCAAATGAATTTTCAGAAAGGTCGATGTGGAATTTATATAGCCCGTGAAATTGGCCATTTTGCATACGACCTTGGAATTCGACGAAACCACTTTTGTTGGATCCGGGATGTGAAGTTATTGCTAGGTTTCAAATTTCATAATTTTTGAAGCTAATATGTGAGCGTGGCAAAGGAAAACGTGTTTTGGTCAATTGTAGTTAAATTGGATCGGCCAGAAATGGGCCTTTTTGCAAACGGTCTCAGAATTCGACGAAACTAGTTTTGTTGGGACCGTATCGTCAAAATATAGCCAGATTTATTTTTCTGGAATTTTTCGAATCAGTTTGTGGCCCTGGCAAATTGAAATGTACGTTCAAATCAAATATTGAATGTTATATATTTTAATTTGAAGGAAAACTGACTGAAACAGTCGAATGGGTCTACGAAACATATCCCATTGTGTTCGGAATGGGGGTAAAACGCTGGGGACGACAGTCGTTGGGTTTGTATTGGTGGTCATGTCAGAAACCCCCTTTTTAAAACCATCGGCCAATAGAATTATTTCTTTCATAAATAAAATAAAATAAAATAAATCGAAAAACCCGTAACCCTACAGATCGACGGCGGCTCCCTCTTCATTGCTTCCTCCTCTGATTACTCCCTCCACACGAAGAATTAGACCCTGCTCCTGTTGGGGATTTTGAAGAGCTCTCTTCCAGCTTCAAATCCATATAGGTGGCGCCCTCCATCGAGTTGTATCCGTCGAGAATCGAAGCTCCAAAGTTGCGCCGTTCGAAGCCCCGCCGCCACCACCTGCCGCCGTCGCACCTGACGCGGTCCCCACCACCTGGCGCGCCATTTGAAGACCTTCGACGTGCCAAAACCCGATCGTGGAACCATTGCACGGATGGATCGAAAAATTCAAACCTAGTTTTGAACGTTTTATTGAAGGTACGGCTTTGTTTAATTTCAACTATTTTAACACCTTTAAACCATTGCAAACTTTAAAAAATCATATCTTTTTCGTTTCTTGATGAAATTCGATGAAACAGGAAACACCGGGACCGTGAGGACGTCTTCTACATTTTAGAAGAGACCGCATATTTTTCTGAGCCTTCTGCTATGTAACACCCCGTATTTTCTGTGAACGTATAGGTAACAAATCAGAGGATAATTAATTTTTAAAAATAAGAATCAAGGGAAACGGGTTGCGCCATTGCGTTCGTCTCGGAATTCTGCTTGAAAACGAGTCCGAGTTTGCAAGAATCGGAGTCCGTATGAGGGAGATATGACCCTCCGAAGTTTCAGAAATATTCAGAATCGAAAACAGCTCGAAATTCGAATTCAAAATTCGAATTCAAACCCAGAAGCGGGCTGGGCGGAAAATTTCCCGCCCAGGGCCCAAGTCGACTGGGGAGTCGACTGGGCAGTCGACCCCTCAGGACCCAGGTCGACTGGGGAGTCGACCCCCCAGGCCAGGTCGACTGGGCAGTCGACCTGGGGGTCGACCTCCCTGGTCGAACCTGGTGCGTGTGTGTGCGATTTTGAGGGCTGTGACGTGTTTGGACGGACCTGATGAGTTCTAGGGTTAATCTGAGGGCCTAAATGAGTTCCTACACCTATAAATACAGCCTAAGACCTAGCCTTCTCTACACACAATTCTATTCTGCTTCTACTCTACCTCTGTTCTAATAAAAATAAAAATGGCGTCGCTACTCTGCTGAAATCAAAACTAGAAGCTAATCAACATCAACCTAAGCAACTCAATTCAAATTAGAGATTAAAGCTTCTGCAACGATTCTACAACAACTAAAGTTCTTTCTTTAATCCAATCAAGGCAAGTACAGTTATTCTCCGATATAAACGTTAATTCTGATTTTGACATGAATTGTAAATCTGAATCTGAGGTTATATCTGTTCTGTTCTGTTTAGATCTTATTTTGTATCTCTTTCCTCTTTCTGTTTTATAGCCAGGCTACGATGAGCCTGAGCCAATCTCATAAGAGATTAACATACGCTAAAATGTTTGGGACAGTAAAATGAATGATGCATAAATTGGGCAGGACCAATAGGTGACTGATTTGAGGAAAGAACATGGACTGTAGCTAGAACATAAATCTGAGACATATGACTGGACATGTTATATTTATAACATAAAGGGGGTATTGAACATATGATTTGAGATAAAGAGAATATAGCTTAGGTATAAAGATTTACATGAAAGTAGGGTATCTATTAATGTAAATAAACACCTAAGTAAGGAACCTTTGGGATATATGACATGCATAGTAATTGATGGCTATATTTGGTATAATTTATATATGGATCTTCTGTTCTATGCAAGTTGAAACATATGATATGGTAAATTATGACCATAATCTGTGCTATGTAAATTTAATACGAACATGGGGTATATGATCATATTGTGAATCATGACTATTATTTATGCATGTGAACTTAGGCCAAATTTATAATTAGGCAAGATATGTTTGTGAAACTTTAAGGAATGATTAAATCTGTTATATTTGCCTAATTTGCTAAGTTCTGCTATATTGGCCTATTCTGCTAGTTCTGTTATATTGCTTAATCTGCTAGTTCTGCTCTACTGCCTAGTCTGCTAGATTTGTTCATCTGCCAAATCTGTGATCTGCTAAGTCTGTTGAAAATGTCAAATCTGCTAAACTAAATTAAATCTGTTGAGATGCCTAATCTGTTATCTGCTAAATCTGCTAGTTTGCTTAATCTGCTAAATCCGTTAAGTCGACTAATCTGCAAAATCTGTTATCTGCTATATCTGTTGAGTTGATATAATTAGTCCGCTATAGACATAATCTGAATTGGCTATAATTATGAATAATTGACATGTATATTAGGCGTGGGTATAAATGGTAAATCAGTAATTAATTAGCCGCAAAGATAAACATGGCTAACTCGAGGTTAGAATGAGTTTGCGGCGTAATTCTGCCCGGAACCGCCCGGTATATTCCAGTGGTCGCAAACAATAGGTTCTAATGTGAGAAGTTAGTCATAACGTGCTTGAAACCCGAGATTAGACTCAGTTTGCGACAGAAACCTGCTCGGAATCAACCGGCCTAACCAGTAGCCGCAAACTGTCAGTCTAATGTGAGAGGTCTGGGCATTAATATTTAATTAATGAAAATCTGAGATAAATATGATGTCTAAAACGTATTGGGTAGGTAAGGTTAAACCAATTGGACCAATGAATCTGATAAACCCGTTTCGTGAAATCTGTAGGCCCAATACAAAGTTAGACAATCTGTAACCGGTTAATCTGTAACCAGTAAATCTGTAAGTCTGTTAATCTATGAACTAGTAGACCTAAACTCTATATGTCTGAAACTTGTAAACAAGTTAGTCTGAAATCTGTTAGTCTGGGGACACAAGGTTAGGAGGGGAAATTACTTGTGTCATCTGTTGTTTGGGACCCATTTTAGTCAGTAACCCTTTCTGGTATCAAAAACTTTGACCCAACAGTAGGTAGGGTCCGGGCACGCTTACTGAACTAATTATAAGCGGTTCATACTGATAATGGCGAGGGGTGTTGATGGTGCGTTCCGATCGGGTCATGTGCGTGCATGGATCCCGGTCTGCCTCTGAGGATGTAAGACGCCGTGACATCCGTAAATAGGTCTGTGCCAATTGGTTGTCACTTTAGGGAGTGATACACCCTACTGTAAGGCCGACACAGGGTATTTATGTATTAGGGAGCCGATCGCTTGGGGTAGGGTTTTAGGGTACACTTAGTTCTGTCTGTTTCTGTTGGTACCGTCTGTCTCTGTTGGGTGGCAACACCTGTCTGTTTCTGTGTGGTACCGTCTGTTCGGGTGGTAAAGGCCCATTACTAGTGTACACCTAATTCTACACTCTGTTTCCGTAGGGATTAATCTGTTCTGCTTCTGTCTGTTTCTGTTCGGGTGGTAAAGGCCCATTACTAGCACTCTCTTCTGTGTAAATTATTCTATACCCGTTTCTGTTTCAGTTTAGACATTAGGGTGACACCTAATCCTGTTATACTAGTATTAGTGTAGAGAAGTGTAAAGCAATAGCTTATATCATTCTGTTCTTCTGTTATATCTGTTACATCTGTTACAGTTATCTCTCATCCAGTTTTATTTTCATGTCATGTTATTATTATCATATGTTCATAACTGAAAATCACTGGACTTGCCAGACTTTTGTCTGACCCTTGTTGTTTCGCCTCCTTTCTTCCGTTTTCCCCCCAGGTTTTGTAGAAGGGAATACTCTAGCTTGATCCAGATTTCTTCCGCTTGAAGTGCTTAAAGTATGGCTTGTCTTCTTCTGTGGGGATTATGATTTTAAACTATGCATTCTGAAGGCTTTTGTACAAGACTGATATTTTGTACTTGAATTCTGATATTGTGATTTGAAAGGATGTAACCAAGCTTCTGTTGAAATAAAGTTATAAATTTTTAAAGTACTGTTTTATTTGTCTTGTAAGTTTCTGTTTTGTTTACTAAAATGCTCCACCAAAGTTAAGGCATTCCCTTTGTGAGTGACCTTAGCGGAGGTAGGGTGTTACATGCTATTTTTGGTGGAGTGGAACCCAATGTGAGATTTCTAATTTATAAACGATATGGAAAACGACGATGTATAAATTATATAGTCGATGTATGAGTTATATAAGCGTTGTACACCTCTTGTATAAGCGTTGTATAAGTTGTACGTTCGATGTATAAGTTGTATATGCGTTGTAAAAATTATATATGTGTTGAAATAGAAGTGAATTGCTATATATATATATATATATATATATATATATATATATACACGCCCCTCGTCCACAAACCATGGACGATATTTATTGGTTGTGATTGGTGTGAAAATTGATTGATAGCGAATGGTTGATTGGAATTGTTTGTGGTTGATATTGATTGATTGTGGTTGAAAATTACCCGTTTGTGGTTGAGAAATATTTGGTTGAAACCACATAGGATTAGTTTGTGGAAATGAAATAAATATATACATGCCGCCTGCGTGCGAACTAGATGCATGATTCCCCATTGTCAAAAACCGCGAGGTTTTAAGGTAGAGCGAGGAGCCGTACTAGGGACGGTCTCGGTTTTAACTACCCTGCCGTTATGCTGCCGAAATTTTGAATAATATTCATGTGTTTGAATTATTTTCATTTGTTGAAACTATATTTATTCGTTGAATAGAAAACCTTCATGTGTTGAGTCGATATTCATTCGTTGAATTGAAATTCATGTGTTGAATGGTATTCGTGTTTTAAATATAAAAATCACATTTTTTTATCTATATATACAAACTATAGAAAACCTTCATGTGTTGAATCGATATTCATTCGTTGAATTGAAATTCATGTGTTGAATGGTATTCGTGTTTTAAATATAAAATCACATTTTTATCTATATAGACAAACTATAGAAAACCTTCATGTGTTGAATCGATATTCATTCGTTGAATTGAAATTCATGTGTTGAATGGTATTCGTGTTTTAAATATAAAAATCACCTTTTTATCGATTTATATAAACTATAGAAAACCTTCATGTGTTGAATCGATATTCATTCGTTGAATTGAAATTCATGTGTTGAATGGTATTCATATTTTGAAAGAAATTGTTTTATAATAAAAATCCCATTTTTTAACATCAATATGAAATGTATAAAACAATCTTGTTTTGAAATAAATTGTTTTATAATAAAAATCCTATTTTTATCACCTATATTAACTATATAAAATAATCATGTTTTGAAATAATTTGTTTTACATTAAAAATCACATTTTTATTATATACATGAATTGGTAAAAATAGTGAAGTGTTGAAATAGAAGCCATTTAGATAAAAATATCATTTTTATCAAATGTATGAAAAGAATATAGTTTGAAATCGAAGAATCGATATATATATATATATATATATATATAAAAATAGAATTGAAATATATCGAATAACGACGCTGCAGTTCGTATTTTGAAACCGTGATTTCAAACGATTAGTACGGGAGATCCGACCATCGGATTTTCCTGAAATCACAACCGTTGGGTTCGCTTTGGAAATATCTTTCCAACGGCACCAACTTTGTAAAAATCCAATGGTTGGATTGTCTGGAATGTCTAATTCAAATCTGAAGAAAAACAGCGCCAGAATCGATTATATTTTTATATATATATAAATATAATTATATTTAATCGAATAACGACGCTGCAGTTCGTATTTTGAAATCGAAACTTCAAACGATTATACCGGGAGATCCGACCGTCGGATTTCCCCGAAACTGGAACCGTTTTGAAAAGATCTTTCTAATGATGTAAATTTTGTGAAGATCCAATGGTTAGATTTTCAGATATGTGTAAATCAAATCTGGAGAAAAACAGCGCCACGGTCGCGTTATGGCCCGAAGCGTCATTTTGAATAAATTGGCTATTTTAAAATAAATAAAAATAGCGATAAATCGTTATAAAATATTATAAACGATATGGATGTGAAATTTAGAAACTAACTGAAGGTTGTCTAAGTCGAATGGTCTCATGGGTGTTGATCTGATGTTGGTTTCGGCCTTCGGGGTTAATATTTGGGAAATCGTTCTCTTACTGATTGACGGTTAGTGACTAATGAATTGAAATGATGCGTGTGTATGTTAGTGTTGCACTTGTTTATTATATACGCGAGTTGCTCAGAAAGACCAGGTTTATCCCATTCTGAATAACTGAATCGACGATAAGAAATCGAAGATGAAGACGGTGGTCGAAGACCGGAGATCTTCACCTCGTTTGGATGGTAACCGAGGTCCTGATTGGGAGGCATCCCGAAATATGGATAATGAGTGGTGATCGTCCAGACGTACGTGGTGATCGATGGGTTTGCGAGGTATATAGTGCCTCCGGTTTCGTTCAGACCTAGAACGGACTTGCAAATGGACAGTGTGTCTGACATTGGAATTTATTCTGTGTGATTGATAGCCATCAGTTGCACGGTGTGAATTGCCTGTGTGGCATGCTAAGATGCAGTGATTAGGGCTTCTGTTGAAAAGCAAAGTCTTGTGGTGATGATCAAAGCACCGCCTGTGTGGCGTAGCTTTGTGTATAACGTGGAATCGCGAGCCTCACACCCCGGTATGGACCAGAAACGGGATAAGGACCTCAGGGAGGGCATGCGTTTCCTTCTAGCTAGAAGTTGTGTCAGTGTTTTTACACGGCCTGACATTTTACTTATGTGGTTGTTACTGTTGCGAGGCACCTCGGTTTGATCGGACGATCCGGGTCCGATGGAGTCATTCGTTGGCTCACTTACGCCCCATAGGGCGGGGAAACGTAGTGCTCAGGAATTTTAATCCACATCGGTGAACCGTCCCTGTCGCTCCAAGGGTCGATGCGTTCTGATCCTGAGACACGGTCTAGAGCGTCTCGAATTCGGAAAGGACTATCTTTTGCCTTGGTTCATGACGGAAATCCAATTTCCAAATACGTGACTGTGCGGTTTTGATTGTATACCTATATTAGGCGACATAGTGGCATGGGACGCTCATGTCGTCTATGATTGATAGTTATGATTCGAAATTGCTTTTGAAACATATAGACACTAGTAATAATATCAAATTCTTTTGTTTTATTCGTATCAAGCATATCTTGGCCATTATAAGGTAAAAACTCTATCCTCCGGTCTGCGTTGCATTGTGTGATGGGAACTGAGTCTTATAATGGCTTCATTTTTAGAAAAAGCATTGCGATGTTTCAAGAAGTATTTGTTTTAAAGCACTGGCGATCCGATGGAGTAAACCCGTTCCATGAAAGTGGCGTGGTCCTGTGATTAGCCATATTATAAATGTGTTGAGTAGATTTCTCATACCAGTCCCATGACTGACTCGTAGTTTGTTTCACTTTCAAACTCGGGTGCCCCTTTTCTACACGGGCAGCCTTGTATTCAGGTTTAGCTGGTTCTTTCTGGATAGCTGGAGCTGAAGATGGATTCTATTATTTATCTCTTTTTATGTTGTTCAGCTCCTATTGTACATTATGTTTGTTTTTCCGCTGTAGACATTTATGTATAGCTGAACTGTATTTGTACTAAGTATGATCCTGTATACTGTGTAACTCTAATGATTACGTTTATCCAGTATATTCTATTGTTCATTATCTGGTGTATTTATTTATTTCTGTTCTGCTATTATCTGTTTATGTGTTATATTCCAAGGATTACCCTTGCCGCCGTCAGTACGGGGTTTGGGGTCGTCTCAATTATATAATAATCTGTAAAACTTCTTATATTTAAACTACTTAAAAAAAATCATGTGTATATATATTTCTTTATATTAAATTAAATATAGAATTTCTATAAATCTTAATAGGAAGTCAAAATAAGTATTAAGTTACAAATAGTATTTGTGGTAATGTAACTTAAAATTGTTAAGAAATCATAAGAATAATATATAAGTTAAACTATGCATGTTTAAACTATATAAAAGATGAATTAATTTATATTTTATAACAATATCAAAAAGTTATATTAACTATGTGTATCATATTAACATGTTTATTAAATTATATCTTTTAATATATATTTTGAAACAAGATATAAGAAAATAAGTAGATAAAAAAAGGTAATAACTAGAGTTTGAACTGGCATTTTCTAATAATAAAAAAATGGAGGGAAGTTTAAAAGTTTAAGCTTTTGAAACTCAAAATTTGAATTTCACTTTACAAGCCTTTATGTTGACATAAGAACATATGTATGTCGACATTCATGCATAATTTTCAAAGAACATACGATTTTGTGATTTTGGCTTTAAGTTATTGATTTATATTTCAGGTTTAACTATTTCCTAAAATAATATTAATCCTAACAAACATCCAAAATTTATTTTATTATTAATATTTTGAATTTCAAAATTCAAATTTGAATTTTAAATTTCTACTTTTGAATTTCAAATTTCAAGTTTGAATTTTAAAGTTCTAAATTTCAAATTCAAAACAAAGCAAACATACAAAGCAACCATTCAACCAAGTAAAATTAAAAATTAATTAAGGCGTACCCGGGTTTTAGATCCTTTTCTTCGAAATTATCTGAATTCTGAATTGATTTTCCAGAATTTGATGATGAAATCTGCTCTATTGCAACGAGCTCGTTTTTCTGGTCAGGATAGTATATTCATTTGTTGAATTTGAACATCGTATGAGAAAGATATCGAAGAATTAGTAGTTCAACCAACTTGGTGCCAAAATTTGAATTTGAATTTTGAATTTTGGAATGAATGGACACTTCAACTACTATATAAAGGCCCAAAAGTCATGTCTCTTCACAATCTCTTCTCTTCTTCTTATATTTCTCGTTTTCCATTTTCAATCAAACTTTTAGGAGGCATAACTTTTTCGTTTCATGATGGAATTGGACGAAATCAGCGGCAAATCGAAGAGGCATTCGAGGACTACGATCTAGTAGTAGTTTGGGTATGAATTTGGATGGTATTGGGGGTGCAACAAGTCGAAACAGTAAGAGATATGCATGAAATCCCGTAACAGTTTTTCAGTTTTGAATCGCCAACTTCAAACTGCCATATCTCACTCAATTTTGATCGGAATTTGACGATCTACCCATCAAATCAAACGCGAGAACGAGAACTACAATGTGGAAAAGGATTTAGGACAAAGTAGTCTAACCTATGGATGAAATTTGAAGATAACCGTCGACAGTTTTGGTTTCCTTCTCTCTTTATTCACCAAAACTTCATTTGATCATTACTTGGTCAATTCTTGACGGAATCTCATGAAACCAGCGACATTACGAAGAAAATGAAGAGAAGTAAAGCATGAAGATAAGTTGTAGATGAAAATCCAAAGTTGTAAATTGATCTGGTACCCATTTCTTTGATGATTTACATTATATATATCTATTTCCTCTTGATGTCTCTTCACCAACCATCGTGACTCTTCTCCTCTTTTTGATTTCTTTTCAAAGTTTGAAATTTCAATAGCCACCATTTTTGAATTCGAATTACCAATAGCCACATCATCCATCTTTTCTGAATTTGAATATCCGATAGCCATATAGCACATCTTTTCCTGTAAAACAACACAACTTTTCAAATAATCAAATAACTTTTCAAATAATTCAAATGTCTTTTCAATTATTCAAATGACTTTTCAAATAATCAAATGACTTTCCAAAATAACTAACTACAATAATATCATGAAGGTTTTGTAACATATCCATAGATCAAAAATTTCAAAATTTAAAACATTTCAAATTTTCAAATTTCAAAAATCAAATCATAGTAACTTGATTTTTCGATTAAATTGAATGCAGACTCATCTAATACTTGATGCAATACATGAATTAAAACTAGTGTTCAAAATTTGCATTTAACATTTTCAAAAATTAGATTATGAACTTTTTGAAAGACCTTCTCTAATACTAATTGGTAGGCACTGTGGAATGGATCCATCGGGCAAAGCAAACACTAGAGGGGGGGTGAATAGTGTTTGTAAGAATTTAAACAAAACTAAAAACTAGAGAGAACTATGAGACGAATCAAACACCACAAACACAATCGCAGACACAAATTCGAACACAAATGTAAAATAAACAGAAATAAAGAAAAATGCAGAAAAGGAAATAACACACCGGATTTTATACTGGTTCGGATCACTCTTACGTCCAGTCCTGCACAACGCTGGATTGTGCAGAGTGTTATTACTATTTTCAAATAGCCAAATACAACCTCCTTGATTTCACGGCTCAACAAGGAGACACCGACTCCTATCCCTTGATTTAACGGCTCAACAAGGGCACATCGAATCCTATTCCTTGATTTCACGGCTACAAGGATGCACCGATTCCTCTATGACTTACAAACAGGGTGTTTCAACCCAAGCAATTATAAATCAGCCCTATAACTCTTTAATTGCACTTGATTCAAAGAGTAGAGAGTAGAAGTTTGATCAATTCAGAAGTGAATTCGGCAGAGTATAAGTGTAAAAACCATAAAAATGAAGAAGAATAATGATAGGATGAAAGAGGATGAAGATGGAGAAGAAGAGGTGTTGGAAAATTCGGTTTTAACCTCTTTTTATAAAGAATGAAGGGTTGCAATGGTTCTGAAGCGTTTCAAATAATGAAAAGACACTTCCCTTCAAATTTAAAAAAATAGCTGTTATATGTCCACATACATATTTTGCTATGTCGACATAGTCATGTGTAATTTTCATTTTCAAAGCATTTTTCAAGTATTTTGATATAAATTTAATTCTGAAATTTTTGAGTAAAATTCTAATGTTGTAAATCAATATTATATGATAGGAAAAGATATGAAAACATATTTTTAAACTATATAAATATATTTATAAAATTAAAAGGTTTTAAACTATATAAAATATAAATAAAGTATATATAAAAATTAAGTCTGAAAAACAGAAGAATAAAAACAGAAACAAGTATAAAAACAAAATAGAGAGGATTGAGAATAAAATAGAAAAACAAAATAGAAGGGATTGAGAGAAGAATTGAAAAATTAGAATTTGAATTTGGATTTGAACCTGGAGTTATTTAGAGTCTTACAAAATCTTGACTCTATAAATATATTATTCTTGAACTATTGAAATCTTGATTACTCATGAGTCTTGAATCTAGTCTGAATTCTGAATCTCTAAAAGCTCTTAAACTGTATAGTCTTCAATATTGATTCCTATATACAAATCTTGCATATGTCTATATATATATATATATTCTAGATAAAGATGTTAGTATATATTTTATAATAAATGATAATTGATATAAGGTTGTTGTCATCAAAACTCCATTCTCCAACAAACTCTAGGGATCAACCAGAGATATTTAACAATAGTTCTTCCGCTCATGAAGATTTACGGTCCTCAATTGCTCCATCTTCAATCAGCATCTTTCGCGTATTTGCTAGTTCAGAATGGTTTTCGAATATAAATTCGATCCTGGTCTTTCCGTGCCAACAGCACATTGGGCATGATTTTGATAATCGGTTATTTAACTATCAAAATAAACAATCATAAAAATAAAATAGGTTCATTGGTTGAGTACACATCATCACTTGGCCACTAAAAATAATTTTAGTATATTAATATTCTCAAATCATTATATATATATACGTGGAAAAATATATTAAAATCAATATCCTATTTCATGTTAACTACCATTTCAAACCATTCGTTACAATGTTACTTATTATTTAAAATTGGGAAACCAGTTCAATTTATCATTTCATACCATCGTTACAATATCTTTTTTTTTTTTGTTATTTTAATACCATAATTGTCATTTTCCCTATCAGAATAAACTCATTCCAGAACCCATCTCCTTATTTTGCAAATATTATTATATTTTCACCATTCTCCTTTTTATTTCTTTTATTGTGGAAATATCACTTCATATTCTCAAGCCCCTTTTAATTCCTTTTATTTCGAAATCCCATTATATATATGTATATATATTTCCAAATTCTTCACATAACATTAAACAATTATTTCCCTAAATTACTTATAATACTTTCACCATTACAACTAAAATCATCCTCTGATAATCCCGAAGTCATTCAAGTTGGGGTATTTAAATTACCTCTCAGACCTTGATCAACAACATTCTTATCTTAAGAAAGATATGAATTGTAATTCAAAAAGCCATATTCATTCCAATACCAATAAATACCACTTCACTATTTTATTTAAAATACGGTTTTATAAAACCTTCTTACTTTTGAAATCTCCTTTTTAAATATATTATTATTAATACATTTATCGATTTAGTAAATGATTAATAAAACATCAACTTTTAAACTTTAACGTCTTTAAATTATTTGTTTCACCATTCGGTATTTATTACAAATCTCATTTCTCGACCCTTTTCCAGATTCAATTACAAGAATCCTTTTTTAAACCTTTCAATCATTTATTCTGGGAAATCTTATTTTAAATCTCATCAATTTCACTTAATATCATTATTAAGTAACGTAATTTTAAATTAACGCTTTAACTTCCCATTTCTTTTTATAAACTCGTTTATACAATTCTGGTTTAATATAAAACCCTTTTTCATTTCGATTTCCTTTACTTAATTTTAACATTAGGTAACGTTTATTTTAAGCTTATCGCCTTCGCTTAAAAATCAACTTTATAATTCTAATTACCAAACTCGGTTTAAATATAAACCATTTCATAAACTCACTTTTAAATTCAATTATAATTCATTATCAACTTTAATTCCTTACTTAAATGAACTTCATTTAAGAAAATGATTTCTTATATTATTATAATTAAAAATTATAATTTGCTTCACCATTAACTGGAATTAATATTGAATTCCCCCTTTTTTAAAATCTTATTAAGTTAAAAAAATGTTCGTTAAATTATCTTATTAGATTGGTTGGTACAAACTAATTAATTTGAAAATCAATTTCAGTTACAACAATTGACTTGGTCAGTTCTAAAACATGATTAAATTGTTAATAAATTCTAATTAGCCTTTTCATTTAAACTAATTAATAATATAATTAATTTAACTAGTCCCTTTTACTTTGATTATTATTAAATAAATAATAATCGATTCAATATAATTCCATTTTAATCGTTTCTTAAAAATAATTAAACGCAGGTATTAATCGTTACATTAATCGTTGCACACTTGCTTAACAATCTTATTAATACAAGAATTAGCTTTATAAATCATTTAGTAATTAGGACAAGGCATGTACTTCGCACACGGTAGATTTTGGTACAAAAATGGCGGTTAATGGTTAACAAATAATATTAATATGCGGTTGATTTATTTCCTTTTCACTTAAAATAATATGTTTAAAAGAAAATTCTATATTCAGTTTTAAATTAAATTTCATAACTTCATTCCTATCGATTCACCTGACGGTAAATCAATCTTTTATAAACAGTTTGTATTTTGGCCATATGCTATAAATTCCTCAACCAATATCACTCATTGGTTACTAACCAAACAAACATTGAATTTGGGTTTAGAAATCAATAATCCAATCATATGATTTCAACAGTTCATGTAATGATCATATGAAAATAATCAATTCAACTGATAGTGGTCAACCAATAATAATAATTCAAGCATCCAAAAGACGTTTATATTATTACAAACGTAAGCAACAAGGTAAGTTACCTTGTTTGGAAATCATCATTAAAAATAACGATGTCATTTCTTTTAAATTAAACAACGTTTAATTTAAAATAATCGATAGAAAGATATTTAACAACATCCAAACAAGCAGTCAACAAATAGCAAACGTAGCATACAAATAATAAACCCAACTTATAAAAATTATAAGTGAGAAAACTGAGTGAGTTTAACTCACCTTGGTTACCATCCATTGTTTAAACGGTTCAACTTAACTAAATTAAACATGCGTTTAATTTGGTTAAAATCTCCAACTACTTCCATCTCTGTTCAAACTGGCTCTAACATGGAGTGTTCGTCGATACGGTCCCGTCGTAGTTTATTTCGTCGTATTCTGATAACACAGACAAGGATATAGGTTTAAGTTAAATAGGCTAACAGTTTAAATTAATATCTTAATTAAATATTAAATCAATTTCTAATTACACGGTGAAAGTAACTTTAACGGGCTACATTAATTTTATATATGGCATATTTATAATATATAATATGAGCCGTTTTAAATACCTTTCCTACCTTTCTTTGTTTTGCTCCAGACCGCCTGCTATCTCAACATTGAGCTACCCCTTTCTTTCTTTTTTTCTTTATACTTCTGATGGAGGACCAAAGCCCTGTTGCATGCACGAAACGTTCAGATTTCAAATATTTATACTACAGCCTTCCATTTCGAATCAGTCCCCATATTTTCATGTAAAGGCCCAACCCTTGTAATGCAAGTGTTTTCTTCTACCTTCCTCACAAGTCACAACGGGTTCTTCCCATGCAAAAACACGTCCTAGTATAATTTTTTTTAAGCCCAATGCTCTTTGCCCATCACGCCACACCCACCCAATACCGCTTATAAGTTATAACATGACCTTCTTCCGTTGAAGCTTTGACGAGCTTCTCCTGCTACGTTTAAACTTCACACATCAACAAATCCTATCCTCCATCTTCTGTTTTCTTTTCCTCGTTTCATTATTTCTCAACTGCAAGCTGCGTTCTTCTTCACGTCCTGCTCCACCGATGTTGCGCCACTTTGATGATCACCTCGACCACAACTGCCGCACCATCAGCCACCTCCTGACCTCCGGCGCTCGTCCCCCAGCCCACCTCTACGGACTCCGCCTCAAAGACCAACACTCCGCCAGAGTTGGGCGACTTTCTTACGTGAATAAGTGTCGACCAACCCATGTGTCTTCATTCATTTTGATTCCATGCAACAGAAGCCATCCCACTATACTTCCCACAACTCCACGTTAGAGTCTCTACGGACTCATCACTCCGCTTCCTGTCCCACACCGTTCAGGGAATTTGCTGACCTCAGGCGATGCTCAACAACGTACAAGAGGAACCCGCGTTATATATACTTTCTGTTTGCAAAATTTGATTTAATGAGGCTCGAATGTTTTTATGTTGGCATTGGACATAGTTTTGTTTTACCATCTCTGAAGCTCGCGTGTATTTATAGAGGCTAACCCTTACTTTGCACGACATAACAGCTTGGCGGTGAAGGCATTAACATGTAGGATATTGGTTAGCTATTGTGTTATATCGTTTCAGTGTCCCCGTGATTTACGCATGTTGAAGTGAGAAGGCCATGTTGCTTGGTAGGATATTAGGGGTTCAATCACCTGAGTATAGCTGTGTCTTTTGAACAGAGGGTATGTGCATAGTTTGCAGAAATAGGGTAGAATAGATGTTGTGTTCTTTCTTAGCTGCTGATGGAAAATTTGATTTTACAAATTTCATGTGCGAGCTTGAAAAGGGGGATTAGGGTAGGCTACTATTCTATGCATAGATGGAAAAGAAAAGACTTGGTGTGTGCAAGCTTGCGAAGTTTTCATTTCCTGGTCTGTTTGATTTTGACTTGGGGTAGGTGTTGTAATTGTTTCAGATGGTATGAAGATAAGAATTCACATCGGCGTATATTTCTTAGGGTAGAAGGCTTAATTTTATTTGGATAATTTAGTTTCTACCGTTATTTAACGTTATATGTTTAATATTTAATTGTACCGATAAACACAATTTTCAAAAATCACAAAAATGGACACCATGGTATAATTTGATGTTACGGTCCTAATGAGACTAATTTCATTGAAAACGATCTCCATTTGAAAAAAAACACTATTTAGATCCCAATTTATCCATTGGTCTACTTTTAAATTTCGCCTACCGACAAAACAACACCATTTGGCTCCAAACTGGAAAACTAGCAATAACTAACCATACGCATTCCAATAAAATTCGTTTGGCCGAAAACGGAGATCGTTTGAAAAATAAATATTCCTAATGCTTATATAATACCATAAAAATATAAATAAATTACAAAACAATTAAATAAAATAATAATAATAAATTACTATTGTCGTATATACCCGAATAAAATAATATCTAGCACTTCAGATTAAACCAATATGAAATTAGAACTTAAAATTAACACATTCGAGTTTAACGATGTCCAAATTCTATTGAAAATCCCTTTAAATTAATAAATAAATGTTGTCGTTTATAAACGATTTCCATAGAGACTATTTTAAAATTTGATTTGGACATATCTCACAATATATAAGGTGAAATCTCGATTTTTCTCTTTTATGAGAAAATTATAATCAATCTGATTCTAACATTTCTTGTTTTACAGAACTCTGACTTAAAATGTGTTGTATATTTAATTGAAGTTCAAAACTCAATATTACGAACTACCGCGCTGTTACGAGCTCGTTTTATAATTAATAAAAAATATAAACGTTCATTCATCGTTTAATAACAAATTCTATATTAAATTCATTAATATTTCCAAATATAATATTAAACAGGTATAAATATTCGAAATCAAATAGCTGAAAAATCTGGGTCGTTACAATGGATTACACAGTTTTTCGTTTCTAATCTCCTTCCAAATCATTATCTATTCATTTCAAAAGTTGGATTCATCCCAATATTTTTAAACCCATGACAACTTTAACCCATTCTTGAGATTCAATATTCAACCTTATATTTCAAAACAAAATTCTTTTATTGATCGCTATCCTTTTCCAAAATTCTTTAAAACCATCAAATCTTAATTTGGTTTTAAATTCCCATTCCTGATAGTTCAAACAACTAATATTCCAAATATCAGTTTAAAAAGAGTTTAGTCGACTTATATTTGCTATCAATTCACAAATTTGGGCAAATACTATCAGAATCTTGATGTAAATATTTTCTAATGTTTTCTGATAGTATTCATTCAATCGAGTTAAAGTATAAATTTTTGACAGTTTCATCAAAAATGCTTTAATACGTAAAAATCCTCTTTTAATATTATCATTAGTGCATAGTGTTGAAAACCATTTCTCTAATACATATATAAATCTTAGCAAGCATAGTAATTATGGACACGTACATAGTTCACAAACAAAGCGAAAGGTTCGTATCGGTTATTGGGTTTCCAACATGATGGTTCCTGGCACGAAAGATTAATTGAGGACACAAGCTAAGTATCTCCCTGTTAACATCCCGACGCGGACACCGAATACAGAGCACGAAGTATATATCCCGGTTTTCATTCAGACTCGGACACCGTATATACTTTATTTCCTCAGGTTTCATAGGTGGAACCACCGCCGAAGCTTTCGAATTCAACAGAAATAATGTATATGTATATAACCTAACTGCCAGTTTACCATCAATCCGGGGTCTAGGTTCGTCGAAGTCATGATATATACAAAGCTACTCTTCAATAAGCCATTTATGAACGGTTTAAGTTGGAGTATGATTTTAAAATTCAAGTTATGGAAATTTAAAATTTAGTTTGAAAAAAAAGGATTTGTGCGAATTTATATTATCGTCATATAGCTTCAATTGAACGTGTCATGTAGCGATAGTTTGTTAATATTGATTATAATTTCAAATGACTATAACTTGAATATTTTGAATCGGAATAACGTGAAACAAAAAACGTCATATTTCTATTAATAATGGTTTTCAAAAGAAAAGAAAATTTCACATTCCAATGTATAGTTTTCAAGTTATGTTTAAAATAAAACAAAGGACTCATCAGAGTTATAATCTCATTAGAGATAGGGTTAAAAATGCCCTAGAATGAGATTCTGGAGTGTTATGTTTGAGAGAGCGTATTTTTAAATCGCGGTCACAGGTATCTATCATTTCAACCTGTGTTTTTAATTCATTTTAAATCGACTAATCCTGGATTTATTTGATGCCCGTAATATCTAGGGCGAACAATAAGATTAATGGACACAGATAAACATACACATCATATACTGAATAACGAGAATAATTTATGTTAACGGTATCCATTTAGAAATCAGTACAAGGCACCCATCACAACCATTTCATCCAAACAGTCAGTATTTAATCATTTCACTAGCTAACAAATGTCGGGGTTTCAGACTAATAATTTAACTTCGAACAAATAATTTAATGTCGATTCTAAATTAACACTGTAATTAACTTGTATGTCAATTCAAGCAAACAATCAATTGATTGTCTAGTTGTGATTGATTGTTTGCTTGAATTGACATACAAGTTAATTACAGTGTTAATTTAGAATCAACATTAAATTATTTATTCGAAATTAAATTACTAGTCTGAAACTCCGACATTTCTTAACTAGTGAAACGATAAAATATTGATTGTTTGGATGAAATGGTTGTGATAGGTGCCTTGGACTGATTTCTGAATGGATATCGTTAACGTAAATTGTTCTCGTTATTCAGTATGTGAGTATATGTTTATTTATGTCGATTAATCCCATTGTTTACCCTAGATGTTACGAGCATCAAATAAATCCATTATTAATCAATTTAATATGAATTGAGAATACGTGTTGAAATGATAGATTCCCGTGACCCCGATTTAGCAGAGAGTATGACAATATCCGATTCCGGTCTCTTTAATAACCAAACGTTTACATTTTTCACATCGGTCGGTTCTTTTACTTTTCATAAAGGTTCACTTTCATATCAAAATATCATGTTTGCTTCGAACCCAATTTTATATTTGAAATAGAATAAAATTTCCTATTAACATATCACAATTATTTCAAGCCCCATTCATATTCAAATAGAATATATTTCATATCAATGTATTATAATCATTTCAAAATCGATTTTATATTCAAAATAGAATATAATTTTGTTTCAAAATATCATAATCATTTCAGAATCGATTCATATTCAAAATAGAAAATAATTTCATATCAATATCATTATTATTTCAAAATCGATTTACATTCAAAATAGAATATTCTTTCTAATCACAATACCATAGTCCTTTCAAAATACGTTTATATTCAAAGGAGAATATAATTTTATTTCAAATCTCAATTTGAATCAACAATTTAAATTGAGAACAATTCCAATTTAGGAAGAAATTACATATATTTAAATAACTTGAAAAACAGATAATTATAAATATAACCCTTTTTAAAAAATATATATATTAAAATAATTAGAATATAATAAAATAATTTAAATCACTATATATGTACATATATTAAATGCTTTACTAAAATAATTTTTAAATAATAAATAATATAATATATTTATTTCGAAAACTACAGGTATATATAGTTAGCTAATTTTAAACCATAATTGTTTCTTTTTTCCAAATTTCAATAACTTGAGATTTATATTCCAACTTCGATAAAGTTATATTTCATTTCCATATCTCGATTTCAAAACAACATTCAAATCTGACCTTTCAAATTAAAAGGATTTAAGTTCATATTCAATCCAAATCTCAAATAATTCCAAGTATCGTCGAATACTCTTATTTTAAATTAAATTTAAAGAGAATTACTAAATTCAGCTTTAAACAATTAAATTTGAGTAATCAAAATCATATTTAAATCCCATTTCCAAATTCCCAATTTATTTTGGAATAATTGCCTTAACAAATTCAATGAAACAATCCATTTTCCAATTTAAAAGAAATATATGTATATATTTTTTGAAAATTATATATACATATATATTCCAATCTCGTCATATTTCATCCGAATATGTTTTCACAAAATAAATCTCCAAATATCTAAAATCATTTAAGCAAACAATGTTCATATAAAATTCTCTATCTTATGGCCAAGTGATATTTAAATTTAATTCTCGATATTTCAGGGATGGATATATATCATTTCAATCCAAATTATAAACCTTTCAAAAAATCTCTAACTTCCGAAATCATAGAAAATTTCGGCAGCATCTCCTCTGCACGGAGAGGTCCTGAAAAACCACAATATCCTTATAAATCCAAATATACATCTCATCACACGATGAGGCATCCCAAACAATGGGGAAAATAATATATATAACCACAACAATATACATATATATACACACAAACACACAATTACGTACCTTTCGTCAGCGTTATTAGCAATTTATTTATCTTAGCACTTTTATATTTAGCGCAAGCGAGCTCCACGGCATAACACCAGTCCTTGAACCTACTAAAAATACTCAATTATACATGAGAATCGAACATATACACAATAAATAATGAATATATACAACTTGCTCAACATATAGTAATCAAAATTAAAACTTTAGTCAACTTTATATATCGACTTCATAAATTTAAATCGCCAAACAGAGCCAAGGTTATCGATAACTAACCTTAGCACTTACTGTCTTGGATATATATATATATACGTATTTATGTATATACATAGGCTACATGCCAAGACCATATGCTAATTGACTTGAAACACCCTTTTTGCCCTGTTTATGTTCTCAACTCAGTGACCATGCACTATTTAAGTTGTGTGACTGAAATAAATACACATGTATGGACTGTTTCCGTTGCCTCTATATGTTCGGATTTGGCAGATCTACAGGATACACTCAAATTTAAGTGTGAGATTTTTTTTCACTATCTTAATATATCTATTCATGTGTACTAATGCCTTTTGTATGAGAGGTTATCATTGCTATTTTAACTAGGAACACACACTTTGATTTATTCTGGAAATATTATGTTAATAGCATATCACTACATTTAATATTTGGTAGCACCATATAAAGTAGCACGCACGTCACCTACCTGCATACATGCTATCTAACGCACCATGCAAATTAAAGCTTCACGTACAATATATATTCTAGATTGATCTAAAAATGGGCTAGGTTTCATCCTTGTTTTTGTTCCCACACCTAAACTCTGGGTGCCCATATTTTTTGCATGGGCAACTAGTAGTTTAGTTTGCAGGTAGTCTTCAGAGCTGGACTCAGATTTAGAGTTAGAGTTTTGTTTTGGTTTACTTCTTCCATTGTGAGCATTTTGTTTCCGTCGAGCTTATATAAGTTGCACTTTGATTCCTTGTAACTCTGATGTAAATTTGTTTGTAATGAAATAAAAAGTTATGTTATTTGTGTTCAAATGTGTTAGCACCCATAACTATCCGTCATTATGAACGATTTAAGTTGGTTTAATTACTGGCGAGAGTCGGGCAAAAAGGTGGGTCGTTACAGTTGGTATATATATTATGTAGTATGTTAACATAAGATTTTGTAAAGATGATATTGTGGCTATGGATGATGGACTTATAGTGGACGAGGCTGATGAGGGTATGGTATTTGATGATGATGGTTTTACAGCTGACGAGGAGGAGGAGTTCGAAGACGAGGAGCCGGACGAGCTCAGCTTGTCTGGTCCACAGATATGTCAGATGATTAGTTAGGCGATGGGCATGGACTTTGTATATAGTGTATATAGTTATCTTAAGTGCTTAGACGAACTAAGATGTTTTGGGCTAGGACGGTTTTTAGGACTAGTACCTGAATAGGTATACTTTTGTGATTATATATTTTTGGACTACCTTAAGTACGTAGTACGACATGTAATGACCTAGCTTTTTGATCACTCCAACTCGGTAATTAAACCATACTGAAACGTTCAAAATGACAAATAGTTATTTAGCTTACAGGGTTTAAATAGAATATACACACAAAATCACATAATAGAAGACAATAATATAACTCACAGCGGAATTTATTTATACAAAGATGATCAGAATTATTATTTTACATAGCAGAAAATAATATATACATAGATTTAAGTGAATTAAAGTTTACACTTTTAGTCGGGCTTGCGCGCGTAGGCGTCTCCACGTGCCTTTTCTCTTTGCGAGCTGAATATCTTTAAATCTGAAACACGTGAGGCCTGACCCGAGCGTTCCATGCAAAATACACAAAAAACACCCGAGTCAGGATTAAACTTATTTCAAACAAACTTTGATTAAATCACATAAATATAATTAGTTAATCCTGATAAAATATTAAATAATTCGAATATAATAACCTGTGAAAAATACTACCAAAAAATTGGATGAAATCAACGCATATTGAAACAACGACTCATATATGTGTAAATATTTTGGTCTCTGTACATAGTAGATTTGGTGAACTGGTGGAAAGCCAAAACTTATTCAACCAAGTCAACGCAAAAATGTCATATTTGTAATGAAAATTTTGGGTGCTACAATAAATAGGAGTAACAAAAGCAACTCCGTTACATGGGCATAAGAATCAAGATAGCAGGACATGCAATCAGGTGCAGTGTGCATTGGTGAAGTGGGATTCAACGCAACCTGAACTCACATAGTAAGAGGTGGAATTGTGTAATTAGTCAGTAATGTATGCAATTTTGTTAACAAAAGCTTGTATTCTTTAGTACATACTGACAAACTAACCAAGAAATAAACACTTGGTTTCTTTATTTCATACTGACAAACTATCCATAACCAAGAAATGAACACTTAGTACATACTGACAAACTAACCAAGAAATAAACACTTGGTTTCTTTATTTCATACCTGACAAAATCCAAATCCCAGAGTACAACATGTATTCTAAGATTTGTTAGCGTATTGAATATGCAACTGTAGGGTAATATAGTCTTTTTATGTGTTTTATTGTTTGCCTATATATAAAGGCATCTTTGGTTATTTTAGGGTTAAGAGGCTTGTATTGTCAGCCTCCATTTTCTGTATCTTGCTTGCCAGGTTTCAATCAATAAAGATGTAGCCTTCTAATTATTTATTGTTGTATCTCTCTCTTCTCTCTGGATCTAAATTCTAACATGGTATCAGAGCCAGGTTATACAGAGAGATAGAGAGAGGGTGACCATCGAAGATCTGTTATTTTCTGATTTGGTTATTGTTTTCTTTTCTTTTTGGTTTATTGTTACGGTGACTATCGCGTCTATCTGCTGCTCATTCTGAAAGATTATTTTGTGCTGCTTCCTTCGATCCAGACGTCTCTCTGCTACTTGTTCCAGATCCAGATCCGAAATCGTTTCACCTCTTACTTCATCCTTGGTATCGCTGCAGGATCTTATGCAAACCGTTGGATCTGTTGACTCGCGAGCTTCTCCTTTGTTTGGGCTCACGATTTGGGGAGATAGGTGAGGAAAGTCTATGAACACGGCGATGGTTTGGGTTCGATTATGGTGCGGTGAGCATGGATCTCTCATGTGGTGGACTCTGTATTCAGATCTGATGTAGATGTATGTTGCTTGCACTGGTTACTTGTGTGTCCCTGTCTCGAGAAGTCATGGATCTGGGTTTTACTTCTTGGGATTTTGGTCGTTAGCATGCCAGTATTTCTGTTTTGGTCCGAGAAGTTTAGTTGGGATTATGGCCGTTTCTTCCTTTGCGTCGTGCCATTGCTCATCTTCTCGACGATAACTTGCTATAGAGGAGATTGTTTGGCTTTACGATGTGACTATTGGAGTTGAAGTAGTTGTAGTTAGTGATAGTAGAGTAGTGAAAGTCTGATCTTTTTAGGAAGTTAATATAATGAATGTGGCGTTTGGGTTTGCATTAAAGTGGCAATTGCGGATTTGGGGAGAGGCGAATTGACAATTGGGTATGATATTTATTGAGTCTTTTGTTCTTTCGTTTATTGGCTCACAGGTGGGTTCATGGAAGTTGGGCAAGATGTGGGCCACACCAGGCGATGTTGTCAGCATAGATGGTGGGATGAAGCATGGTATGAAGAGGATGGTGATTGGCTGAGAATGGATTTGCAGTTGATTCGGTTCTTTCTTTTTTCTTTGGAATGATGGATGGAGTTTGTATGGTTAGGAGGTGATGTTTGTATGAAGTTGGACTGATTGTTTTGGTATGAAGTGTTTTGGAATGTGACCGATTGTGATGAATATTGTTGGCAGTAGCGTGGATATAGCGTTGATGGTTCTGAGTAGTGTTTTGTAGTGGAATTTGTGAAGTGTTTGACAAAGGAGAAGGTGATTTGGTCTTCTTGGAGGAAGTCAGTGTTTGTTTGTGAATGGTTTCAGTGTTTGTTTGTATATTGTGACTACGTGCAGACTTGGGTTTGCGAAAGGTGATGTTCGAGTGATGGTTAATGGATGTTTTGTGTAAAAAAAAAAATTGAGTTTGTATGTGAAAGCAGTATGGTGAAATGTGGTGTGTTTTTCGGTGAATGGCCGAATTGGGGTGTTTGAAATTGTTCGTTGCGGAGGAGCAGGTTGACTGTTGGAGATTGAAGTTTGTGTTTGAAGTTTGTTTGGTATGGTATGTTGTCTGTATCGGTAACCCTGTTAATTAGGAGGGCAATTGACGTTGATTGAAGGTGGTAGGTGGTTACTGCAGGTATGTTTGGAGGATGCAAACATATGCTGACCATCCCTTTTGATTTTGTTTTGTTTTTGTTTGTATGTTTAGGGGATGCAAACATACAAAACCATCCCACTTTGGTTTAGTTCTGTTTTCGTTTAATATGTTTGGGGGATGCAAACATATAAACTCATCCGGGGACCAGTTTTGTCATTTTGCCGCTCAGATCTTTTGCTTACCAATCAGATTGAAGATTGTTTTGGATTGTTGAGTTGTTGTTGAGTTTTTTGTATTTGGTCAGTTTCTTCTCTACTTCTTGTGGCAGCTTCTATTTGGCAGTTTCTTCACAGTTTCTATTTGGCAGTTTCTTCTCTACTTCTTGTGGCAGCTTCTATCTGGCAGTTTCTTCTCTACTTCTTATAGCAGCTTCTATTTGGAAGTTTCTTCACAGCTTCTATTTGGCAGTTTCTTCTCTACTTCTTGTGGCAGCTTCTATTTGGCACTTCTATTTGGCAGTTCTTCTCTACTTCTTTTGGCAGCTTCTATTTGGCAGTTTCTTCTCTACTTCTATTTGGCAAACTCACGATTCTCCGCATCGTGAGTTTGAGGGGGGATGTTAGCGTATTGAATATGCAACTGTAGGGTAATATAGTCTTTTTATGTGTTTTATTGTTTGCCTATATATAAAGGCATATTTGGTTATTTTAGGGTTAAGAGGCTTGTATTGTCAGCCTCCATTTTCTGTATCTTGCTTGCCAGGTTTCAATCAATAAAGATGTAGCCTTCTAATTATTTATTGTTGTATCTCTCTCTTCTCTCTGGATCTAAATTCTAACAAGATTAACGACCCACTTTATATATGTATAACTTCAAAACGATCACATACCTAAAGACTAATCCAAAGCCCCAAATAAATGCAAATGCATGCAACACAGAAACACTAAGTGGATCCATATGCAATAGAGAAACGCATGCATCATGTACATGGTGGGTGTAAGTAGAATAGTTAGAAAACGTTAAGCTGCATTCTTATATTCTTGCATTCAGAATTAGGAGCTACATGCTTATATTCTTGCATTCAACAATGATATGTCTAGTTTAGAAGTAGTAGAACAACAGTTCATAACAAGTTATACCCAGAAAAAAACCCGAAGTAGATGACTTGCCATAAATTTAATCGTAAGCTATACTTACCATTGGTGACAATGGACGGAGCTTAGGCAATCGTGAATGGAGCAAAGTCTCGGTGGTTTCTGATGGCGATCAGAATTTGGGAGGAGCAGTGTAGCTAATTGGAGGCGGTGCGACTTGATTTACAATGGAAGAGGGTGATGAATTCAACATACGATGAAAAGAGGCGCAGACATGGGGTTGGTGTGGGTTTCAGTTACGGGTCCCAGATTTCTGGTGGTTGGCGGCGAGATGGCAGCGGCGTCGGAGGGAGGAGAGAGAGTGTGTCGATACGGAGAGGAAAGGGGTGGCCTGACAACAACATGCGGATGGCATCAACGGAGAGGGCTTTGGTCTGAGGCGGTTGGTGATCGAAGTAGGGGTGCGCATTAATGAAGACTTGAGTTTAACTGAGGAGGAGTCGAGCACACACAGTCAGATTTGGGGATGGAGAATTAATTTGGGAAAAATGACGTATCTGACTACCAAGAAAAAAAAGGAAAGGACGGTAAAATAAAATGAGGGTGGACGGTGGAAGCAAAAGAAAGGGGACATGCGTTCAACATTTTCAGAACAAAACGAATAGATAGCAACCCATTTCAGCAGAGTTAAAACAAGTGTCAAGGTTAATTAAACAAATGAAATAAGGGTATGTACCAATATTATACTAAGTATATACAATAATCATAGTATACGTATATTTAATATTCTTAAATTAAATTTAAAATCAAAGTTTAAAATTCTATAGCAATGTACATATCAAATAGTTTTAAAAATTGCATCGTTTAATTTAACAAAACTCAAATTCAAATCTTAAAAATATAAATTTACATATACAAAATAAATTCAAAACACGGTTTAGATAGAACGGGTTCAAAATTATAAACCAATATAAATTTATTAAATATCAATTCAAATAAAATTTCATATTTGAAAACGTTAAAAATCTTGGTTCGTTACTATCTCCCCCCCTTAAGGCTTTTCGTCCTCATAAAAGAGAGACTGTTAAAACCATACATATATGTAAAAAGAAAATATTTACCAATATCAAATTTAATTCAAACAAAATAAACAATAGGATTTTAAACTTGAAGCCTTTCTATAAATTAAACTCATCAAAACATTTTTGGTCAAAATCTAATTGCAAATAATAAAACCTGAATTAACTATGAGATAATTTCTTCGACTTAAGATCCCATTTCATTTTCAAATCATTTGAAATCCTATAACCCTTTCCTTTTCTATTGAATCACACTTGCTTCGGGATTTCAAAACCAAAATCATTTCGAAAATTTCAAATATTTTATGATAAAATGACATAAGAACATTTATGTCCCAAGTCGAGATGTTTCTCCCAACGACAAGGCCACTAGGCATGGCTTACGCATGTATCGATATAAATAAATGATGTCTCTCCGGACCCCAGAGCATACCATCATCAAGGGTTTACACCCACGTCATACCTTTCTTTAGTCACGGGTTAGTCGAATCTTAATAACAAATCATTTCATTCAATATCCCGAAGTTTTAAATTATTTCACAACAATAATAATTTATAAATACTTTTAAATCACATTATTGATGTTTTCTAAATATTTCGAAATATCGGGATTTCAAGTTGTCGAAATTTCTTTGTTTATCAAACTCTTTATAAACCATTTATCACGTTCCAAATAATTGGAAAGTCAATTTCATTCTATAATAGGAAATCGACGTTGGAAATACGATTTTTAACTTTCCAATATACAAACTCAAGTTTCCAAATTTCAAACTCAAAGACTTCAAAAATCATATCAATTAGCAATCAATTACCAAATTTTGGGAACTATATTCTCAAATTAACATTTCTTTTTTTAAAAAAAATCAAGGTTGTACATAGATTTATCAAAGCAGGGCAAAGGATTCAGGAATAAAACTGGATAGTTAAAAATTCAGGCACGAATAGATCGATTAATAAGTGAAAGGTGACGGCAGGTCAAGTGAAAACTAAACGCATCATCAAGCGAAGGGACAATATTATATTTTCAAAATATTCGTTTCTATTCAAATTGTATTCAAATTATTCCTTATTACAACTTACTAAAACAAAAATAAGTTATAGAATTTTAGGACTTGAAAAAAATTCTAACGTCCGTATTTACGGAAAATTACGGCAGCATCTCCCCTGCATGGTTCGATCAGGAAAATTTCCCATACAAAAAAACACAAAATATACATCTCATTTATACGATGAGGCATCCCTGAATAGGGGAAACAACACAAAAAAAACCCAGGTATAGTATTAAATCCGAGATGCGTACCTTATATTAGCGTTAATAAGCATGTTGCTTAATTTTAACATTTAGCGCAAAAGCGAGCTCTCATGCGAAGTGCACGCCATGACTTCCTACTAAAACACTTAAAAATAACGAGAATCGTGTGTATATATATATATATATATACACACACACACATATATATATACACACACACACACACACACACACACACACACATATATATATATATATATATATATATGAAAAAATTTAATATATAAAGCATAAGAAAGCACGATATGTAAACTTCGGTATACATGAAACAAGATTTATTTACAAAAGCAAAAGTTACATTAAATACAAACTCATTTCATTTTGATTTAAACATCTACATTATCGTCATTCATTCCAATTTCACGCATTTTACTATTTCTAACATTATCATTCTATAAATTTATCATTTATATTAATTTTTTTTACATCAAATACATATTCTCATTTTTCCATTTAATCGTCAAAACTTCATTATTATTGATGCGCATTTCTTTTATATTCTATTAATTTCATTCATTAACTTATAATTAGTTTACTTATATTCAATTATTTGTCATATTCGCTTCCAAAATTTTCCAATCCAATTTCTCATTGTTTTACACAATTCATAATTTTATCAACAAGTTAAACTTTTTGTTCATTACATTTCGATCCATTTTCATTTTACTTACAGAGTTATCATTCTTCATTTTATCAATCGCTTATTGGATTTACATTCATCGAATTCAAATCTTCATACATTAAATTATTACATCCATTTACACATAAATTCAATTTATTTTCATTTGGATTGATCTCATTCTATTTCATTTATATTGCTTTCAATCCATAATTCATATTTCCGTTAGAATGCTGAATTCATTAGTGAATCACCTCTTTTTACGTTCTTTGGTTATATAACTTTTACAACACTCATTTATTATTAAATTTATTAAGCCTTCTGAAAATTTTATTAAATATCAAACTCTTTTGGTTATAAAGTAATAAGCTTAGAAACAATTAAAACCTTAGAGTAATTTCTTTAATCTCAAAATACCAGCTTCATTTCAAATCATTGAAATATTGTATATTTTTATATTCTCAAATACACATCAAAAAGAATTTTTCAAAAACCAAATCCAAGTCTTAAATAAATTATAAATAAATCTCAAGTTTAATTTTTTAAAACAAATTTATCGTTTCTCAACAACATATATCCTAATTAGTTTTAAAATATTAATAACGTTTAACTTAACCAAATTATCAGATTCACATATTAAAATTTTAAATTTGAAATGGAAAAATAATTCAAAAACATGTTATAGTATAAATTCACACTTATGAAATTAATTCAGAATCAAGTTAAAATGAACTAGATTTCAAAATCATAATCAAATATAATTTTCTTAACATAAAATGAATTTATTAAAATAAACTAGATTTCAAAACCAACTGTAACGACCCACCTTTTGCCTGGTTCTTATTCGTAATTAAACAAACTTAAAGCGTTCATAAAGACGAATTGTTACGGTTACTTACATATTTGAATAAAAATTACAAAACTTTTTATTTTATTACAAAATTTTACATCACAGTCACAAGGAATCTGAGTACAACCTAAGCTCAGTGGAAACAAAAATGCTCTCATCGGAAGAAGAAAATGTAACATCCTACATTTCACGTATCAGAGGATCGTAAAATATTTTTATTTCATTCCCTGAGGGTTGGATCATTCTCATCTTTTGATATGTTGTTTATGGGGTGTTAGATCGAAATTTGGACCTGACACCCAAATTGTTATGAACAGTAGAGAATTTCAAATGAAGAACCAGGAAAAAGAAAATAACACTCAGAATTTATAGTGGTTCGGCGTTAACGAGCCTACGTCCACTTTATATCTTATTGATTATGCTTTAAAAGCTAATACAACAATGATTTCTCTCAATATTTCAGTAGTTTGACAACAATGGCGGATTCAGTACTCAATATTGCCAAAAGGATCCCGAAAAATGCCAAGCTCTGGGCTATTTATAGCTGATTTTGTCAGGCGGATCGTGGACACGTGGCACGAATCCCGAGAGCATCGGATCACATCGCCACCATTGAAGAAATAGTCAAACTAGCCGTTGTGGACAGGTGTCGTGATCTGCTTGAAAATCGGATCGTGCAGATGGGGAGAATTGGTCCAGATGACGGTTAGGAACACGCGTCGCCAGATCCGTGCGATTCGGATCGCTGAAGACCAGCTCGTGATTGAATGGGTCGGAGGGTTCGGTGCGCACCAAGGGATCAGATCGGTTCGCCCTGGGCAACGATATAAGTTTGGATCGGATCGCCTGGATGCATCGTTCTCTGATGAGATGGGGGCGAGACGATGGCATGCGATCCGACGGTGGGCGAGACGATGGAGTGCGATCCATTCCTTCATATCCTTGGGGAACGTGGTTTCCTGTTTTCCTCTTATGAATGATCCTGGGTAGCTTGGTCAAAAAGCGAGCCAACATTTTGCCCCCTCGAAGTATGTTTTATCGAAGGTGGAGCATGCTTCGAAAAATTGTCTCTTCCTATCGAATCGCGGGTCACAAAACTCTTCTTTTCCTGTGATTTTCTCAGAATCCTTATTTCCGAATTCACCGATTCGTATCGCGGATTCGAATCGCGTAATGTCAGCGAGACGTTCGTTCCGTTCTTGGGTGTGCACTTGATCCTTGGAACGGAGCGGGCTCTTCCTCGAGTCGCGTCGGGCTTTGAGTTTGGTGGGCCATCGTTTGAGGCGGTCCGTGGGCTTCTATGCGATACAAGCTTTGGATCGTGGCCTTCATGACGCTTCGTGGACCGATTAGGACAAAGAAAGGGAGACAAACGGTCACCCTCTTTGCCTATATAAGCCGACCCTCTCCTCTTCATTCTCCTTCTTCTTTCTCTCTGCCGAATCGTCTCGCGTTATCAAAGAACGAACCCAAATTTTCCAAACCTTCAAGAATCCGAGCATTCTCTCAATTTTTAGAAAGGTAACGTCACAGAAAACATTCTCATTTGTAAATGCAGCACCTTCCCGAATTTTTAAGACTGATTCGAGGAAGAAACGATGGAAATCCGCAATTTTCTGAAGAAATCACCAAGTCGCCATGGCCATCGGGCGCAGAGCTCAGAATTTGAGGATGGGAAGGAGAGGAGGAAAACGAAGGAGGCAGAAGGAGAAGGAAAGCCGTCTCGGATCGTGGTCAAGGATAGAAGACGAAAGCGAATGGCGAGACGATAGATCGAGGTGGCAGCAATGGGACGTATCATGGGGGTCGCAACGGTTCGTGAAGGAGCGATCCCTTCGCCCGGCGATTCGATGGGGGCGATCCCCCCGCCCTACGATCCGAAAAGGGGCGATCCCTCTGCTTCGCGATCCGACTCATAGCTGACGATACGAAGGAATTTCAGACTTTAATCAACACCTTGTCACTATAAAACTCTGAACAGTTAGGATAGAGCCTTGATGTTGGACTTTCTGGACTAAAGGACCTCATAATTTGACGGCATTCGACGATTAATGCTTTGTTGATCTTGATTGCTTTCACGCTTTATTTTTAATGTATACACGAGTACACACACCGGCACTTGCACACACGGGGGACGGGTAGTGTTAATCTTATTGTTCACATTTTCTCGTCCCAGCAGCAATGTCGAACGATAACTCTTCTCCAAGATCCGTAGCAGAAGCAGAATCCGAGACTCCTGAACAGTGCAATCCCGAAATTCCTCCAATCAATCCGGGAGGTGAGGATTCAGGATCTGAGTATGAAGTTACAGAATCAGATCCGACAGAAAGTACTTCATCCAGCAACAACTCTGAGACTGATGAGCGAGCTCCTGACGAGATCCCAGGCGCACTCGGGATAGATAAATTTTCTGATTCTTTAGCGTCCAAGCTTGACGAGATAAAACTTAAGAGAATCTGCTTAAGACACGGCATTCCTTGGGATGACGTCTTGACGCCTGGAAGCGAAGATAGACCCCATCTGGCACCGGAAGGGTACATGTCGATCAGCCGAACAATGTGTCTAGTAGGAGCTATTCCTCCGTTTCCTCCGATTGCCATTGAAACTCTAAGACGACTAGGCATTGCTCCGATGCAGCTTCATCCGAACGCCTACGCATCTCTATACTCTTTATATGTTGCTTATGCGGAGATCTTGCATGCCGAGCTTAAATTCAGAGATCTGGTGTTCTTCTTTCTCTTCAAGCACCGTTCTTCTGCAACTCCAAACTTTTCCTTTTTTGAATCAGTGGCGAACAGGAAAGTTCTGTACGACGGATACAGCAACATCGGGGATCCTAAGTCCGACTGGTTTTACATAAGGAAACAGGCTGGATGCTCACGGAGATGGCTCAAATCAAGTAAACTTTGATCACCTAGTCGAATATCTTGCTTAAGGAGTCTAAGTATTAACATTCTTCCGCTTTTTCCTTTGTCTTAAACAGATCATGTCTTCCCGAAAACAGAGGGTGCACTATACAACAACCGGTTGTCCATTCTTTTGCAAAGCAGATCCGACTTTTTGAGGATTAAAAAATGCATTACTAATGACAACCTTCATAAGCATCGTCTTCTGGATAGAAGATTTGGACTTGGGACCGGCGGCAAACCTTATAAATATGTGCCCCCAACGGAAGAAGAGGGAACTTCACAAGCGGTGGAAACAACTAAACTTCGCAAGAGTCCTTCTCCGATAGTCATCCAAGACGACGAAGACTTGAACATATACAGAGGGGACGAGGCCCACGGTGACATGTCGAAGGAAATTCCTATCTCTGCTCCCATAGAAACTATTACTGCCGACGATTTGACAGAGGAGCAGTTATTTGACGAACTGAATAAAATCCCTCTACCCGATGATGTATATACGGAGAAAGATTTCGGAGAGGGGCCTTTCTTCTCTGCTTCTGAAGAGGCGATTGCTTCAACTAGGGGACGAGAAACTGGTCAGATGAGCCTGTCTCCAGGCCCGGGTCTGTTAGGGGGAATTATATGGGATGCATACCTCACACACTGTCTGACCTTGCACTCTAACTTTGCGGGTATTCAAAGTTATAATATGCTCTTCTTTTCTTTTTACAGGAGCGATGTCCCACAGGAAATCTTATTCGTATCGTTCTCTTCGTGAGGGCACACCTAGCCTTCGCCCGGATACTGAGCGCCCTCGCGGTCCTCCTCATAGGCCGAGTTCCTCGCAACCTCGATCTCCACCCAAATCAACCTCTACCAGGCCTTCGAGTCATCCGACGATTCCGACCGGGGGAAAGCAACTTCCAAAAGAGTTGACTCCTCCAAAGAGTGCACCTTCCCACAGTCGGTCGTCCAAAAGGCGTCACTAATCCAAAGATAGGGACATAGAATCATCCAAAGAGACTGAGAAGGGGGGAAGTGATATCGTTCCCACTAGCCAACCAGAGTTAGCTGCCCCCGGGTCACGGGATTACGTCCATGGCCCCGAGATCCAAGGTAGGCTGGAAAAGCCGCGGGAACAATTTCCAGGCATATTCTTTGATAGGATGGTATTTGTTCCTGCCTTGGAACCGGTCCCTAAAAACTGGGATAATGAAGTTATCGGGCACATCCGTCATGTGGCCAAGCAGTACGAGATGATGAAAAAGCACGCAGTTAACCTTTCGGAAGTCATCCGAACACTTGAAATAGAAGCACACAGATCTAAAGCAAAACTCGAAAATAACGAAAGGGCTAGGACAAAATTAGAGAAGGACCTGGAAGACGCTCAGGCCCAGCTTGCTTTGGCACAGAGAGACGCTGCAAATTATAAGACTGAATTAGAAAATGCCAAGTAGCGCTTTCATTCAGAACCGGATTCCAATAGCCAGGAAAAAATGGCCTTAAAAAAGGAGGTTGAAGACCTCAGAATGGCCAACATCGAGTTGACAACGGCACAAGGCCATTTTGAAACTGAGAAGGCTGCTTGGGAGGCGGAAAAGGCGAGTTTAAAAGAAAGCTTAGCTCTGGCAAAAGAGGAAACGGTGATCTTGAACGACCAGGTCTCAGATGCGGAAAGAAGGGCAGCCCTAGCCGAAAAGAACGTTGAAAGTGCCCTTGAGTTGGCCACTGCTTCTAACAACAAGCTCCTCGAAAGAGAGAAAGAAATCGAGGGGTTTGAGGAGATGATTTTCGATTTCCTTGGCCAGGTTCTTAAGACTCGCAACATCTCGTGGATCCCGGATTACCATGTTACTTTGGCCAATTTATGGGATGCCATCGTGGAGGGCGAAAAACATAGACTGGGGGTCGAAGAGATCAATGAGGATGAATTGATGAAGAGCATCCTAAGAGACAACGAACCTGAGGACCTGGCAGAGGGTCGTCGCCTAATCCTGGCGGAAATGGAAAAGGAGAGAACCTTGGCTAAAGGTAAAAGCAAAATTGACGAAGGTTCCAGTTCCGCCGCGAAGCCTAAAACCTCCGGAGTTGAGGAGTACCATCCTGACGATCCGCTAATCCCTTTGGGCCTAACTCCCGTGGTTGTTGGAGCATCTGGAACTACTCAAGAGGGAGCATCTGCTGAAGGTATCTCTCTCTTTTCCCCACAATTTGTTAAAGCAATTGCGAATTGTCGTCGTCTGGCAGGACAACCAATTGAGTTAGTAATGTGTGTCTCTCGTAATGCAGGTGGTGAGCCCGTTGACAAGGGTGCTGAAAAAGAGAGAGAAGTGGAAAAGGAGGCTGTTCTGCCGGGTGCTGGTATTGATGTCTCAGAGCGGGTCGAGGTCACAACAGTAGGAGGAAGCGTCCCGGCACCTAGCACCGATGTACCCAAAGACGCTGAGACTATTGAAGCTTTAAAAGACATGGATGGTCGCCATGTGGATGACGAAGAGGGCATTACCGGCACCAAAAAGGCCGATGATGATGATGATGAGGAACCCCTGGCCAGCCGAAAAGCCAGACAAGAGAAAGAGTTGGCTTCAAAGAAGGTGGGAGACGAGGCTTTGGACGTAGTCCCTCTCGCAGAATTCGATCCCAAAACTGGGATGATTGTGAAAATCCAGTCCAAGTCCATCAGCCGGCAGCTTCACTTCGCAAACCCCGATGACTTCCCGGCTTCCCTCTCTAGCAGAAGCAAGAGGTGGAAGAGGAGACTTCAGGTGAGTCAGATGTTCCCCTCATAGATAAACGGAAGAGGAAAAAAGGGGATCCATCTGAAGCCGACAAGGAGAGGCTGGAGAGGCAGAAGCAAGAGAAGAGGTCGAAGCGTAAATAGGATGTTTGTAGTTTGTTGATATTTTGTCTTTAGGTTTTCCACTGGCCAGGAAGTGTAATTGTGAGACTGGTCCTCACTTTTTGTTTCTAGGTTGTCTTTCACTTTGTTGATTTGCAGTATATAAACAAGGATTCATCTCTCCTCGCATCATTGTGTACCTGTATTCAGAGAAACTTTCTATGTTTAGTCATTAGCCAATTATTAATAATTATAAACCGGTCAATCAACAGGAAGAAGAATGTCCATGCTATGTTACACTGTTGTATCAAAGTTTAATGTTTGCATATGAGTGCATGTTCCCCCCCAATCAGTTGTTACCGTAGCATCTGACTGGGGTTTACTAGGGATTGGTTAGTACTGTCGGCAAGTTGCCCCCTATTTCTGAATACGGGGGTATAGGAAATTTCATGGGATAACAGTGGCTCAGTTAGCCCCTGTTCCTTTAGCAGGGAATAAGTTCTTTCTCAGCGCTCAATCGGAGACGCTTTTATACTGTCTCTCTCTCTGGAGAGTTAGGGTTTTGTGCTTGGCGATTCATTCGCTCCCCAATCCTTCAGCAGGGAAGGAGTTATTTCTCAGCGCTCATTCGGAGACGCCTTTATACTCTCTCTCTCTCTGGAGAGTTAGAGTTCGAGCTCAGCGATTTACTCGCCCCCCGATCCTTCAGCGGGGAAGGAGCTCTTTCTCAGCGCTCAATCGGAGACGCCTTTATACTCTCTCTCTCTGGAGAGTTAGAGTTACGGATCAAGCAATCTGCAATCATGCATTCTCATCAAACTCATCCTTGGGGTATACTTTAACCCATACTCTGTGGATTAAAGCTAGTCGGACAAGCAGTTGGAGCCTTTGCCAAAGCTTTGGGTTCCTCCGATTAGTCTACAGGAGGAACGGTTGGCACCAGACTTCGGGTACCTGGATTATTCACATTGATTTTCATAAAAATAAACAGGCAAATAAATAAAGGTGCAATAAAGGCAAATAACACACAGTATTTTTATAGTGGTTCGGTCGAATCATGACCTACGTCCACTTTATAATCTCTTGCTTTAAGAAATCAGACTATTCTAGGCAAGTCATGCCTTGTACATAGTTTTTTAACAAAGCAAAGGAATAGATTTGAAACTCTCATGTTAAATATGGCCGTAAATGTTGGGCATTCCACACTCTGGGGATTTCCTGTCCATCTACGGTTGCTAGCTTGAAGGTTCCATTATCAAGCTTGCTCAAAATGGAGTACGGTCCTTCCCACTTCGCTCCCATATGAGTTGGGGGTGGGAAGACACGTTTTAGAACCAAGTCTCCGGGTTCCCATGTTCGGACTCGAACCTTTTTGTTGTAATATCGGGCGACCTGCTGTTTGCATCTCAAAGCACGCAGGTCTGCTTCATCCCTCTTTTCTTCGATCATATCCAGGGACTCAAGGAGCAATTCATTATTGGTCATTGGATCATAATAAGTCACCCGATGAGAAGGTACCTTTATCTCAACCGGGATGACTGCTTCCGTTCCAAAAGCAAGAGAAAACGGGGTGTGTCCTGTTGCCGATTTATATGTCGTCCTGTAGGCCCATAGTGCCAAGGGCAATTCATCAGCCCACATGGCTCTAGCCCGCTTCATTCTTCTTTTCAGGATAGACTTAATTACTTTATTTACCGCTTCGACTTGCCCGTTCGATTGTGGGTGCGCCACGGAGGTGTACCGATTCTCGATGTGGTATCTTTGGCAGAAATTTCTGAATTCAGCACTATCGAACTGAGTTCCGTTGTCTGTTATCACAATCTTTGGAATCCCAAATCGACAGATGATGTTTCTCACGATGAAGTTGATCACTCGTTTAGTTGTGATTATAGTTAGTGGTTCTGCCTCGACCCACTTAGTGAAATAATCTACGGCCACAATAGCGAACTTTGCTCCGCCCCTTGCTATGGGGAGGCTTCCTATGATATCAATTCCCCACATAGCAAAAGGCCATGGACTCATCATTGTTTTTAACTGACTTGGAGGCGCTCTGGGTATCTTTGAGAATCTCTGGCACGCATCACATCGTCGTGCATATCTTACTGCATCCTTGTTTATGGTAGGCCAAAAATAACCATGCCGCAATACCTTTTTCGCCAAAGTTTGCCCTCCAGTGTGGTCGCCACATTCGCCTTCGTGGACTTCTTGTAGCACACGTTTGATGTCATCGTGGGCTATACACCGAAGGAGGGGCATTGAAAACCCTTGTCTGTAAAGAACTCCGCCTTGCAAAACGTATCGGGCGGCTTTACGAATCACTTTACGCCTCTCGCTTTTCTTGGTCGGAAGCGTTCCATCCATTAGGAAATTCTTTATAGGGGTCATCCAGGACTCCCTTTCTGGTTCCGTCTCTAGTACTAGGTCGATTTCCATCTGATCTATGCTGGGGGACCGAAGTACTTCAACGAGGGCTAGCCCGATCACTTCGGGATCATTAGAACTAGCCATCTTTGCCAACTTGTCTGCCTGCTGATTTTCTGACCGCGGAATATGAGATATGCTGTAGTGATCAAAATCATTCAGCAGTTCTTTCACTTTCTTCAAGTATAGAATCAATCTCGCACTTTTAGCTTGGAATCTTCCAGTGACTTGATTCACAACTAACTTGGAGTCGCAGAAGATGTTCAGCTTTGTGACTTCTAGTTCCTTTGCAATCTTCAATCCGGCTATCAGAGCTTCATATTCGGAATCGTTGTTAGTGGCCTGAAACTCCATTCGGATTGCATAGGTTATCAATCGTTTCTCGGGGGTTTCAAGCACTATTCCAGCGCCGGATCTTTCATCGTTCCTAGCGCCATCAGTATACAATCTCCAGGCATTTGGATCTAAAAGTAACTTCGAAGGATTCACTTCTTCGTTGGCTATATCTTCTTCAGGGACAGTGAACTCTGCTATGAAGTCGGCTATCGCTTGCCCCCTAATTGACCGTCTGGGCTGAAAGTTCAAGTCAAATTGACTTAACTCAATATTCCATTTGAGTAACCTTCCAGATGCCTCCGGTCTCTGCAAAACTTGCTTAAGTGGATGATCAGTGTATATGGTGATAGGATGTGCCTGAAAGTAGTGTCGAAGTTTTCTGGAAGCAATCAGTAAACTATACGCCAACTTTTCTATCCGTGGATAATTACGCTCTGCTGCTGTCAATTTTTTGCTCACATAATACACAGGTCTTTGGACCTTATCCTCTTCCCTTACCAACGCTGAGCTGATCGCATGGGATGACACTGCCAAATACACGAATAAATCCTCGTGATCTATTGGTTTAGATAGAATCGGAGGTTTCTCCAAGTGCCTGAGCAAATTCTGAAATGCTTCTACGCAGTCGGGTGTCCATTTAAAGTGGCGTTTTCCTCGCTTTATTAATTCAAAGAAGGGAATGCACTTATCCGTAGCCCTGGAGATAAATCTGCTTAGTGCGGCCACTTTTCCGGCAAGGCTTTGCACATCCCTAATTTGCCTAGGTTCTTGAATGTTTCTGATTGCCGCGATCTGGTCTGGATTGATCTCGATACCGCGAGAACTGACAATGAATCCCAAGAATTTCCCAGAAGCAACACCAAATGAACATTTGGTTGGATTGAGTTTCATTCCATACTTTCGAAGAATGCCGAACATTTCCGCCAAGTCAGTAGTGTGTTGAGAAGATTGCTTGGACTTAACCAACATATCGTCGACGTATACTTCCATTGTTTTCCCGATTTGGTTATAAAACATTCTGTTGACCAAACGTTGATATGTAGCGCCTGCGTTCTTCAAACCAAAGGGCATTACCACATAACAATATAACCCCAGATCAGTGATAAAACTAGTGTGCTCTTGATCTGGAACATGCATCGGAATTTGGTTGTATCCTGAATAAGCATCCATAAATGAGAGAAGCTCGTGACCTGCCGTCGAGTCTACCAACTAGTCAATTCGAGGTAATGGGAAACTATCTTTTGGACAAGCTTTGTTCAAATCCGAGAAGTCGATACATGTTCGCCACTTCCCGTTGGCCTTCTTTACTAGGACTGGATTCGAAATCCAATCTGGGTAGGTCGAATCTCTGATAAATCCGTTACTCTTTAGCTTCCCAACCTCTTCTTTCAAGGCAGCAGACCTCTCTGGGCCCAGCATTCGCCTTTTTTGCTTTACTGGAGGATGTTTGGGGTTAATGCTCAAAGAATGGCTCATGATTGATGGGGATATCCCGCACATGTCCGCGTGAGTCCAAGCAAATACATCCAAGTTGTTCTTTAAGAAATTCGTCAATTCTTCAGCAAGATTCGGACTTAACTGGGATCCAATCTTAAGGACCTTCTCCGGGTCACTGTCATCGATTGGTACGTCCACAGTTGCCTCGTTGGGAGTTGCCATTCTGCCCCCGGGTTCTTGATCCTCTCTGGGATCTATATCCTCGGGCATCTCTCTGGGCAACTCTCCAATGACTATCCTCTTTGGTTGCTATAAGGTCTCCGCCCCCGGAGGGGGAGAAGTACCTTTAGTTTCGATATCCCCTCCGTTGCGAAGTAATTTCAGTTCGGCAACATAACATGCTCGCGCAGCAACTTGATCCCCTCTGACGATACCAATGCCAGCTTCTGTGGGGAATTTCAATAGCAAGCACCAGGGGGCTATACAGGCTCTGAACTTCGCGAGGGCCGGTCGGCCCAAGAAGGCATTGTATGGCGATTCAACATCCAAAACCACAAAGGGAAGGATTCTCACTCTCTGGCGTTCTCCTTCCCCAAGTGTGACTGGCAACTCTACATAACCCATCGGAGCGGTGGATGCTCCGTTGAATCCACGGATCCATCCTTGGCAGGGCTTCAAGTCTTTTATTTCAAGATTCATTTGGTCAAAGGCTTTTTTGAAAAGAATATTAACGGAACTCCCGTTGTCCACCAGAACCTTATGAACAGTGGCTGGCCCAATGGGTATTGTAATTACAAGTGGATCTTCAGTTGGAGCATGGACTCCGATGCTTTCTCGTTCTCGGAAAACAACATCATCGGTCATCATCTTCTGCTGCTTCACCGGGATACTGTCTTCGGGGATGCTACATTCCCCTACCTCGAGGTGTTGTTTGGCCGCATTGACGTATTGATCTAATGCTTTGGAACTGTGCCCAGCAAGATAGAGTCCTCCGATCACGGTATTGATAACAATATTCTTTCCTTTTTGCTGAGCAGTCGGCCTAGCAGCAAGTTGATTTTGATTCTGGTTCGGGGCCTGCACTGCTTGCCCCCTGTCCCTGGGCGTTACTCTGTATTCATCTAGCTTTCCTTCTCGAAGCAGCCTTTCGACTACATCCCTCAGGTGACGACATTCATTCGTCGAATGACCGTGGATTTGATGAAAGAGACAAAACTTCCCTGTCTCACGCTCTTTCTCTGTCGACTCTCTAGGAGGTGGCCTCTTACTCTGGAGGACTTCGTACGCGTCCATGAAGATATTTTCCAGAGTATCACTTATGGGTGTATAACTTTCAAAGGCCCTGGGACGAGTCCTTCTCTGGGAGTCGTTCCCTCGGCCCCTCTTCCGGTTATTGCCGTTACCATTGTTATTGTTGTTACCTGGCTGGCGACCACCCTGATTCTGATTTCCGACGTTAACTTCAACTTTCCCCGAGCTGTCTCCAGTCTGTTTGATGGCGACATTGCTCTGAATTTCCTCCTTGTCAGTTGTTTTAACCTTTCGGTTTGCGTATACCTCTTCCCGGCGTAGATGTACGTTGGCTTTCTCATAGAATAACTCTCTAGTGTGGGGCGGTTTGCCTGCCAAGTACCTCCCGAATTCAGTGTCCTTATCTACTCCGTCAATCAGTGCTGCGACGATGGTCGGTTCATGAGGATCTTTAACCTCAGTGGCGGCCAAATTGAAACGATCCAGGTACATCTTTAGGCTCTCGCCTGGTCGTTGTTTGATAAGGAATAAATCGATCACGTTTTTTGTCTTCTGTGCGTAGATACGGAATTGTTCTACGAACTTCTCACTCAGATCCCTGAAGCTAGAAATCGATCTCGCCGGCAGGCGAGTAAACCATAACAAAGCCACGTCCTCCAGGAATATAGGAAACGCTTTACACTTAACCGCGTCAGAAGCGGCGACAGCGGTCATCGACCAAGAGTATCTCATTAGGTGCTGGACAGGATCAGATCTTCCCGCATATCGATTCATTTGTGGCATGTTGAAACGCCTTGGAAAAGTCGCATCCAAAATATCGTCAGTAAAAGGGGTATGACTGCGGTCGATCCCCCAATCTTCGTTCCGCTGTCCACGGCTGTCGGCCAGAATCTGGTGGACCATGGCTGCAACATTTGCACTGGTCAAAGGAGGTTCAGGGTCAGTGCCTCTGGCCCGACGAGGTTCTCTGATCTCTCTTCGGGAAGCAGCCACAAAATCCGGGGCTCGGGCAGGGCTTCGTTGCCCCCTGTTATCATGAGTATGCATGCGGTGACGGGGCTGAGTTGGTCTGTTATGCACAGGACTGTTCACATTTCGAGTCCTGAGGGCCGTTGCTTGATCATTAACATTACGGTTCGAGGGCCCCTCTCCTAGCGCTTCCTCTTCTTGTGAGGGCAGGGTTCCGAACCGAAGCTGCTCTATGTTTTCGGCTCTCTCATATGGTCGCCGCGGAGGTCTGGGCGATTCTTCAGACGAAGAAGAATATACTGGGGTGAGTGAACGAACCGGCGACGTTCTTTGTCTTGCTAGTTCATCAAGTCTTCTATCCATAGCCGTCAAATTTTGCCGCAGGATGGAACTTTCCTGCCTTTGGGCAGCCAACTCATCAAACAACCTATCCCACATCTCGGCGAAGCGAGAGAGATCCCCCTCGGTGACAGGAGCAGCAGGATCATAGTGGTCATCATCACTCTCTCTCATGCGCAAAGAGCTCGAACCGGGTCGAGCAGAGGTTCCGGGACGATAGGAGTGGGTCATAGGTTCTTTTCCAGGTCGAGTTGTAGTCTGACCATCAGTTCGGATAGTTGCGGTTCGTGGAGGGCGATTCGCTGCGCCCCCCTGAGATCGACTCGTGGTTGCGGTACGCGGAGGCTGCGAGGTGTTACCTCGGGATCGAGTGACAACCCCTTCAGTGGCACGGATCGTCTCGTTCTCATCGACTCGGAACGCGGTGTCTTCGTCGGATCGGTTCGCCCCCTGCGCTCCGCGATCCAGAGTTTCTTCATTGCCTAGTTCGTGCACACTCTCTTCAATCGTTTCGTTGGTCTGTGAAACTTTAGATCTTTTTCCAGCCATGATACCCGAATCGCTGGAATCCTCAAAGAAGCGAATAGTGAAACTTTAGGACTGAGCTCTCAATGAAAGCACCAAAAATGTTAGATCGAAATTTGGACCTAACACCCAAATTGTTATGAACAGTAGAGAATTTCAAATGAAGAACCAGGAAAAAGAAAATAACACTCAGAATTTATAGTGGTTCGGCGTTAACGAGCCTACGTCCACTTTATATCTTATTGATTATGCTTTAAAAGCTAATACAACAATGATTTCTCTCAATATTTCAGTAGTTTGACAACAATGGCGGATTCCGTACTCAATATTGCCAAAAGGATCCCGAAAAATGCCAAGCTCTGGGCTATTTATAGCTGATTTTGTCAGGCGGATCGTGGACACGTGGCACGAATCCCGAGAGCATCGGATCGCATCGCCACCATTGAAGAAATAGTCAAACTAGCCGTTGCGGACAGGTGTCGTGATCTGCTTGAAAATCGGATCGTGCAGATGGGGAGAATTGGTCCAGATGACGGTTAGGAACACGCGTCGCCAGATCCGTGCGATTCGGATCGCTGAAGACCAGCTCGTGATTGAATGGGTCGGAGGGTTCGGTGCGCACCAAGGGATCGGATCGGTTCGCCCTGGGCAACGATATAAGTTTGGATCGGATCGCCTGGATGCATCGTTCTCTGATGAGATGGGGGCGAGACGATGACATGCGATCCGACGGTGGGCGAGACGATGGAGTGCGATCCATTCCTTCATATCCTTGGGGAACGTGGTTTCCTGTTTTCCTCTTATGAATGATCCTGGGTAGCTTGGTCAAAAAGCGAGCCAACATGGGGATGTGAGACATGTCCATAATTTTTACCAATTTTGTTTATGACCATTTTACCCCTATCAGTCTTATACATGGCATAACTTTTGACTCAAGTTGAATCAGAGGGTGAGACCTATGCCATTGGAAAGGAATTGATGGTTGCTTTTCCGTAGAGTGGTTACATTAAAGATTTGGCTCAGCGGTTTGGGAGGAATCACTGTTTTAAGGTTTTTCAGTTGGCTTTTCAGGTTTGGAGAGCCACAATGGGCTAATTTGGGAAGGCCGATTGGTGGGCTATTGGAAGGGTATAAATAGGGGGTAAGGGATATGGAAAATGGTTTTAGTTTTCCATTCTCTCATTTGGTGCCTTGTGCTTCTTCTTCCTCTAACACCTTTTCACCATTAAAAATCATAATCCAAGGAGCGAAATCATAGATCTACACCATTTGAGGCTAGATCTACATCAATTGAGGCAAGGATTCATCGGATCAAGGTGTTTGGTGCGAAGTGCTTGCTGTCTGGATTCATTTTCCTTTGATTTTTGCTTATTTGGGAGAATCGACGAGCGATTTACATCTCTCACATGAATGCAACGAAGTATATGAATGTTTGATCATATTTTTCATCATATTTAAGTGTTTTTCCATAGATCTATGTCGTATTAAGTTATTCTCACATGAATCACCCAATGATCTATTTAAGCAAGTTTAGTTTAATGATTCCAGTCCTATTTCATGTGTATATGCAAGTTAGATCTATAATTTTGACCATATGACCATTCATCATGATTTTAGGGTGATTTGCATAGTTTGATGAAAATTGTCATTTACATGTAGTTTGAGAATTCATGTCTTGTTTTTGGTCATATTTGATGAGTCGGATGAGTTGGTTTCATCGAATCTATCGTTTGGCGAAGTTTTGGTTGAAATTGGAGTTGAAATGGAGATGTGCAGATCTTGGGTCATACATGAGTTGGTCGGTCGAGCATGACCTAGGGAGCAAGCCATAGGGGTCAGTCGAGCAGCCAGGTTCGAGCAGGTCAGGGTCGAGCAGGCCAGGTTCGAGCAGGCCAGGGGATCTAGCAAGCATAGCGTCGGTTGAGACAGGGTCGGATGAGATAAGGTTGGGCATGGATTAGAGTCGATCGATCAGTGTGGCTCGAGCATGGATTAGTGGCACAAGGCGGTTGGTCATGTTCCAGGAGGGGTGGTTGGGTCGGTCATGTTCCAAGAGGGGTGATCGGGTTGGGTCGGTCATGTGGTGGTAGCCGGGTCGGTCTGATTTCCTGAAGAGATGTAATAACCCGGAAATCCGAGCCAATTTAAAAATTTTATTTTGGCAATTTTAGCGAATTTTGACTATTTAAAATGAATTATTTTAAATAATGACGACGAGAAATTTAATTTGAATAGAATTAGAACGTATATATTTGTTTGAATCGTCGTTAGAATATAAATATTTTATTTTAAATATAAAAGGAATTGAAAATGGCGCGGTAGTTTGAAAATTCGATTTCAAATTTCAAATGAATGTACAGGATTCAAAATAAACCGGATTTTGGCAAATCCAAAAATATTTGAATCTAAATGAAAATATCTTTCCAATGAATCCGAAAAATTGAAATTTCATAGCGGGGATAAAAAGTTATGTCTAGTTGAAAATTCAGAATAGTCGCTATGGAATTCTGGCCCTTAAAAATGGAAATTTTGCAAACGACCTCTGTTTTCGATGAAACCACTTTTGTTGGATCCGGGATGCCAAGTTATTGCTAGGTTTCAAAATTCGTAATTTTTCGAATCAATATGTGAGCATGGCAAAGGAAAACGTGTTTTGACAGTTACAGTCAATTTCGATCGACCTGAAAATGGCCATTTTTCAAACTGTCTTGGAATTTGACGAAATTAGTTTTGTTAGAACCGTATCGTAATACGAACCTAGAAAATATTTTTCGGGAATTTTTAGAGTCCGTATGTGGCCCCGGTAAATTGAAATGCGCGTTCAAATTCAATATATAGAGTTATATTTTAATTTTGACGAAAACTGATCGAAACGGCCGAACTGGCTTACGATACATATCCCATTGTGTTCGGAATGGGGGTATTACACTAAGGACGACAGTCGTTGGATTTTGTTTAGATTTTGAATACGAAAACTTTCAGATTAATCGAATTAGAATAAAATATTATTAAATTATTAATATAAATAGCCTTTCCCAAACCCTAGGGTTTCAATTCTATTTCCTGCGCCGCCAACAATTCAGTCAAGTGCCGGGTTTTTTCCATCTTTCTCCACTATTTTCCTTCTAGTTCGCGCAATGATTCTACCAGCTTTCAACGCAAGAATTGTTGAGCAAGGGGAGAGCTTTGGTTTGGTACGGCTACGATCAAAAATTATTATCCAAAATCACGGATTTTCAAGCTCAAACGCCGGGACTTCGCATACCATTTCTGGCCACTGGAGGCCGCCAGAATTGCTGAGACCACTGGCGATGGGAGGGCTCTGTCACGGCGCTTCAGGGTGGAGGATCAGATGGGGTCCCAGCGCTCTGATTTGCATGCGTGGGGGAGCCCTAGGAGGCGAGGTGTTTGGGTTTTGGTTCGAAGGGTGCCTGGAGATTAGTGTGTACAGAAAGAGGAAGACGAAGTGCAGTGTAAACTTTTAAACCATGTAATTAGATTTTAACATAAACATCGTGGATTTTCTTTTCTGATTTTTATAAAAAAAATATACATTGTTATATAAATGAAAATGGCATTGTTTTTGGAAAGTAAAATATAGTTTTTAGAATATATAATATCAAGTAAAATATAGTTTTTAGAATATATAATAGCAAGTAAAATATAGTTTTTTTAAAATAAGGAAAGCATTGTTTTTGAAAAATAAAAAGAACATCATTTTTGAAAATTAGAACTGTTTTTGAAAATATAGAAGTAGAATTGATTTTGAGAAAATAGAAATAACACATTTTTATAATATAAACATGGTATAAGAATGTGATTATGTATATATATATATATATATATATATATATATATATATATATATATAGCGGTAAAAAAGTGATTTTTATTAAAAATGACTTTGTTTTAAAGATATGATTTTTAAAAATATATAGAACAGTTTAAAAATGTGATTCTTGTATATGTATTGCATTAGAATAAAATTGTGATTTTTATCTATATAATAGCAGAATAAAAATCTGATTTTTTTTCAATAAATAGCACGATATTAAAAATGTGATTTTTAATATAAACCGTTTGAAAACAGATTGCGATGGAACTAACTGAAAGCAAAACGGTTCAGAAGTTCAGAAATAAAACTGATGGAGTGGAACCCAAAGGTGAGAACTTCTCACTTTTAATTTATTTTCTAGTTGAAATATATACTAGGATGCGGACGGTGCTTAGCAGCACCCGACACCCGTTGTCCACAGACCATGGACGACTTGTGTGATTGTTTATGTTGTGAAATTTGACTGTTGATTGTGATGTGTTGAAATAAAATAATTTCATGTGTTGAAATAAAATAATTTCATGTGTTGAAATAAAATAATTTCATGTGTTGAAATAAAATAATTTCATGTGTTGAAATAAAATAATTTCATATGTTGAAATAAAATAATTTCATGTGTTGAAATAAAATAATTTCATGTGTTGAAATAAAATAATTTCATGTGTTGAAATAAAATAATTTCATGTGTTGAAATAAAATAATTTCATGTGTTGAAATAAAATAATTTCATGTGTTGAAGTAAAATATATATTCATGTGTTGAAATAAAATATATATTCATTTACAAATCGAACGATTTGTTTATGTACACCGATTTGACTGATATTGATTGGGACGATAAATTTTACACATCGCCTAACTGCACAAATAAAATCTGTGTTTGATTGTTTGAAACCCCGCACGGGTGTTGGGATGAAATTGGGCATACACTAATCCCAATAATTAGCTGTATGTCGATCGATTGATTGACAGGCTATTATAAGCGTCGAATATTTATATTTGATGCTTATATAGTGTAGAATGCACTCTGGATGATGGTTGATTATTTATTGTTGCTATTATATACATGTGTTGTATGGAAACCATATAATTAACATTATATGGTAATTCATTGGGCCTCATTCCAATTTGGAAAATAAGGAATATTATAAAAGAAAATTCATGTGTTGAATAGAAAGAAAATTCATGTATTGAATAGAAAGAAAATTCATGTGTTGAATAGAAAGAAAATTCATGTGTTGAAATAAAATAATTTCATGTGTTGAAGTAAAATATATATTCATGTGTTGAATAAAAATATAAATTCATGTGTTGAAATAAAATAATTTCATGTGTTGAAGTAAAATATATATTCATGTGTTGAATAAAAGTATAAATTCGTGTGTTGAAGAAAATATTCCTTTGTTGAATAGAATAACGAAGTTATTGAAATATATAAAGCCGTGTTGGTTAGATATGCACCATTTTGATGCGAACGTTGTTTATATCGATTATATTCGTTTTTATAATGAATATAGAAAAGGAAGTGATTTCAAAATATAACGTTTTGAAAATATTATCATATATATATATATATATATATATATATATATATATATATCGATGATATGGAATATTCAATTTTGATTAGAAATTGAATAGGAAGTTGAAAACGTTTTGAAAACGAAGTTAAAACGTTTTATAAAATACGTTTTGAATTGAAATCGAAGATATATATTATATATATAATATAATGGCCTGAATAGAACGCGCTATGGCAGTTCGCGAATTTCGACCATGGACTTCGAATTGACGTTGTGGGAGATCCGACCGTCGGATTCTCCTAAAACCGGAACCGTTGGGTTCGTATCGAAAAGAGCTTTCTAACGAATATTAGAAATTAGAATTCTAACGGTTGGATTTGGAATTATGTCCAAATCAAATTTGGAAAAGGTCGTTGTAAGTGCAGTTCGATGGCCGTTGATGAAAATCGACTGTACGGGCCTAGATAAAATTATTAAAAATAGTAATAATTTGTGTAAAATCATAAGAAATGATTTGTGAAGAATTGGGATGAAAAATTCCATATTTGAAAAGATAAAAATAGATTTTTATCGAAATGAACTAGTTTTCAACTAGAATTAAAATCAATTTATTTTTGAAACAAATAAATTGAATTTGAAAGGGGTTTTAAAAGTAACCAGAATTTCCAATAATTTAATTGGAATGGATTTGAATCGAAATTGTCTTTGGAATATTTCGATGTTGGATTTCGTGATTATATAGGTATTGTTATGGAAATTTGAAAGTTATATTTGTATCGTTATTTCCAATACGATATTTGTTGGTCGTAGAATTTGGTATTGAATATAAGCCGATATATTTTCTATTCAGAGCCTTGTATTTAATATCAAATGGGATTTGGGTTTGTCGTGAATGGTGTCTTCATTAACACTGTTCTTAAACCCAGTTGGGAGAAAGATTAAATCTTTTTATTTAGATTTAATGAAGTGTACCAATTAAATGGTATTTGATTGGAATTGAATTTGAATTGATTTTTGGGTTTATCGTGAACGGTGTTTTAAATAACACTTGTTCTTTAACCCGATAATTAATGGAACGTGATTTTGGTTTTATAGTGAACCGTGTTTTAAATGACATTGGTTCTTTAACCCAGTTAAAGATATATGATTTCCCAAGTTAAACAATCATCGATATGAATTTTGGGAAGATTAAAACCAAGTGGAGTTTTAATGAATCTTTAATTAGATTGAAATAATCGAGAATGGAGTATTACCAGTTTTGCTCCAAGCGATAGTTAAATCTTTAATTAGATTTGAACGTGAAATGGTAATTGAATTTACCGATAACACCGTGGCGTTAGATATGAGGTATTACCAGTTTTACTTCATGGGATGAATAGGTTGGGATTGGGAAATAAAATAAATGATTACTTCGGTGTGGTTCGCTAATCCCGACTAATTTGAATTGATATTCAAAGGAAGATTAAAGAATAAATTTAAAGAATTTATCTTTGATAAAATTAATGGGAACCTTTCCCAAAGTATAAGAATATTTGAATAAAAGAATATTCTGAATTGGAATGAGGCGTATATTTCTGAATTTATATACGCGAGTTATTCAGAAAGACCGGGTTTATCCCATTCTGAATAACTGATTCGACGTGGTGTCGAGGATGAAGACGGTGGTCGAAGACCGGAGGTCTTCACGTCATTTGGGTGATTACTGATGATCTTGATTGGGTCGTACACCCAAGAGGAGGGAATCAGTTAGTGATCGTCCAGACGTACTTGGAGATCGATGGATATGCGAGGTACAAGGTGCCTCCGGTTTCGTTCAGACCCAGAACGGACTTGTAAATGGACTGTGTGTCTGACATTGGATATCATTCTGTGGGATTGATAGATATCGGTTGCATGGAGTGGTTTGCCTGTGTGGCATGCTAAGATGCAAATGATCAAGGCTTCTGTTGAAAAGCATAGTCTTGTGGTTGATGATCAAAGCACGACCTTTGTGGCATAGCTTTGTGTAACGTTGATTCGCGAGCCTCACACCCTGTTTGTGAACCAGAAATGGGAGAGGACATCAGGGAGGGCATGCGTTTCTTTCTAGTTAGAAGTGGCGTCAGTGGTTTGACACGCCCTGACGAGTTTGACTTATGTGGTTGTTGGTGTTGCGAGGCGCCTCGGATATATCGGTGACTGTGTGGAGCCGATGGAGTCATTTGGCTCATTTACGCCCCAAAGGGCGGGGAAACGCAGTGTTCATGCATTTTAATCCACATCGGTGGACCGGCCCTGACGATCCAAAGGTCACTCGAGCTCTGACCTGAGGGGCGGACTAGAGGCTCTCTAATCGGTAAGGACTATCTTTTGCCTTGGTTCACAGATGGAAATCCAACTTCCAATACGTGACTTTGCGGTTTTGATTGTAGAGCCTAGTATTGGCGACATGATATATGGTACCCATGCCGTCTATGATTGATACTTATGATTGAAATTGTTTTGACACTATATAGTAATAATAAAAGATGAAATTTAGCGTATCAAGCATTCTTTGGCTATTATAAGGTAAAACCCTATCCTCCGGCTTGTGTTGCGTTGTGTGATGGGACTTGGGTCTTATAATAGCTTCATTGTTCTTTACTTAGCATTGCGCTGTTGTTTTAGGCATTGGTATTCTTGGGAGGAAACCCGTTCCGTGTTATACGGCGTGGTCCCTTGATTTACCTAACTTATAAAGATAAATAACTGTTTTAGTTCTCACACCAGTCACATGACTGACCTGGAGTTTATTGTTTTAACCTAAACTCTGGGTGCCCTTATTTTCCGTACGGGGTTTTGCAGATTTATATTGACAGGATCCTGATTTACATCTGGAACGATACTCGGAAAGCTCTGTATCCGTGTATTACTTCTAGTTGTGTTTTGTAACACCCCACGTCCATTAATGTCACTCACAAAGGGAATGCATTAACTTCCATGGAGGTTATAAGTGAATATAGAACAGAAAAATTACAACAAGACAGATAATAAATAGTACTTGGAAATCTAAAACTTCATTTTATTGCAGCGGAAATTAAACATGTTTTTTACATCATAAAACCATAGATCATAACCAAGTACAATATCCATCTTCATAAAAACAAAATACATAATCCCATTACATAAATAGCCATTAAAAAGATAACAAGTTGGACTTTACTTCAACGGTCCAAGCTTTCCAAAGAGAGATGAAGCAATTCAATCAAACTCCACTAGAGCTGGGCCCAACCTGAGGACCTGGAGGGGGAAAAAGGATAGAAATAGAGGGGGTCAGACATAAAGTCTGGCGAGTATGATAATTCTAACAATACTATTATCAAAATAACTAGACTAAGGCATAAGCTGGAAGACAAGTAAATGTCTATGAACTCTTAGGAAGATAAAGATAGCGTTTAAGATAACGTTAAAGATAACGGTAAAGGCACACCTAATTACTAACGAATGATTACTACACTGCACCACACCAGTCACCCTATTGTTTGATCCCACTTGCTTCACACAGAAACATATAAATAGCCTTACGTACCCCTAGCTGACTACATAGGTGCCGTCTGCCCCTATCTCCACTAGATGTACCCCACTACCCACTTTCGATCGGCTCCCTACTCGTAGATACCCGTGCTGGCCCCACAGTGGGGTGTATCACTCCCCTAAAGTGGCAACCCGATACAACTTGAGAATGCACGGCTTATACCTGCACGATGCAACAACGTCTTACCTACCAGCCCGGGTCCACACACGCATACGAAACCCATTGGACTTGCGTTGCCACCGCTCCCCGTTTTAGCCTCTTACAGTCGAACCCAGCATGCGTGTCCCGTCCTCGTCTTGGGTCGAGCCCACAAAGATACGTTTGGGATACTGGTCGAAATGGGCCCCCACAAGCTACCCACCTAAGCTTGTCACTAGTATATCCCACTTAACCCTCTTAGTCATGTTCATTTACATGTGTGTTTGGTTAAGTCTTACTAATCGTATTTCACATGCCACTAAGGGCACCCCCTAGATTCCTCATGCCACCCAAGGAACGTACTTAACCCCTATGTCCCACCTTACATGTTTATCTGGTTAAGTATTTCTTAATTCATTCAGGCCATAACCTCGTAAAGACCTCTCACATTAGACTGGCATTTATGGCAGCTGGATTTTCCGGGCGGGTCCGGGCAGTCTTACACCATAAAAGAGTCTAACCTCGTGTCTTTACAACCGTTATGCTTTAGTTTAGGCTTAGGACCTCTCACATTGGGCTGACATTTGTGACCACTGGATTTGCCGGGCGGGTCCGGGCAGGTTTACGTCACAAACGAGTCCAACCTCGTGTCCTAAGCATTGATTGACAACTTTCAATCTTTTACCCCAATTTTAATAATTCCCTATTCACATTATTAATTAATTCCAATTTTTAATGATGTCCATAATTGACTCAATTATGGCCATCCACTCATGGAATGCAAAATCATATCAATTGCACCCCAACATCTTAATATTAAATCCTTAATATTACCCCTACCCCACGTTTATACGTTCGCTTGTTCAACGCATAATATAGGCTAGACTTGAATAGTCTAACGCATAGCACAAAGATAAATTATCACAACATATAGACAATTAAAATAAATCTAATCATAATAGGGGTGAAACTTGCACAAATTACACATGTTAAGGATCAAAAGGTGTCAACTTGTTAAAAGTCTCAATTTATATGATATGATCATAGCCCAAATCTATACATAAACTTGCATATGGGGTTTTTAGGCAACATAATGATGGTGTGAACTAGCATAGGATATCACATATGTCATAGCATAATTCTAGATGTCATAATAGATGTCTTGGCATATGTTCATAACTTTTCTAATCAATCTAACTTGCATATGTGACTTGTCATATAGATCAACATAACCCAAACATGATGATTTAATTAATATGAACTAACTAGCATAGATGGTAACATCATGATTTCAAAGCATGTATGATTCATCGCAACTTTAGCCTAGAAACTTTCAACATACATAACATCATCATAGCATGATTTGCAACATATAGGATATTATCACCTCATAGCATAGGATTAATAACATACATGATAGCATATGACAATTCACATCATCTACTCACAATCCATTCATGACTTAACCTAATTAAGATGATAATAATCTTGTTAAGACTATCATACTCACAATTTAGAGAAGAAAAGAGAGAGTTTTGCTTTGCTTTAGGGTTGAGAGAATTAGAATTGAATTTGCTTTTCTTCTTTCTTAGTTGGCGGCGGCTCCATAGATTTCCATGGCGACGGTAACTATTCTATTTTAATTAGGTTTAGGGTTAGCATTAGGATGTATTTATAGGTGTAGGAAGTTATTTAGGACCATTAGATTAACCCTGAACCATGAGAACCAATCAAATGCAAAATCTGCATTTGAGCGAATCGGCCCACGGGTTGACAGCCAAACACCCTGGATTAACCCCTAGTCGACCCAGCGGAGCTCGGGTCGACCTCAAAAATGGGCCGGTTCGGTTATTCCCCCTCCCAATTCGCTGTTTTGAACTTTTTCGCATATTTATTTATTTAATTTTTAATATATATATATATATATATATCGATATATATATATTTCTTTGCGCAACCCATTTCACTTAATTCTTTTCTAAAAATTAAGTATACTTTAATTTGTGAATTTTAATGTTATAAAATTATGGGGTGTTACATTCTCCCCTCCTTAAAGGATTTCGTCCCCGAAATCTCCAAGTCAAGAAGAATGTATATCCTACCATCTAATCGTCCATCTACTCAACCATCAAACACCAGCATCCATTGTCCTTAAAAGACTTCTAATGCTTTAATGTTTATATGCACAGTGTGTGTATATGTCCATATCTAATGCAAAATTAGGCGGTCTACTGATTCAGTCGACCTCCTTAGTGCAATTCATGATAGTGCCATGCGTCCAATATGTATGCAAAAGATTCCTAATGATACATATTAATTCTATATGCGTGTAAATCCATCCACCCGAATGCAGCAACTATATGATAATACAACCATTATACATCCATTTTACTAAATACATCCATATATATGCAATATGCAATATGAAGTGACTGAGCCGATCTGGTGCCTAATAGTGTGTGTATATGCATCCACGAGCAACCACTAGCAAACACTTGCATCCACTTTGCATCCACCATACATAACATGTCTCAAACACATGTTTCAACCATAGGATTATCCTAACTAAAGGTCAAAGATACTAGCGAGAGGATATACTAAAGATAAGATAAGTACAAGCTAAGCGATAAAGGAGAAATTAAAAGACATACCCTAAAAAAGAAAAGGGTATCGTGAACGCATCTTCTCTTCTGTCTCCCAAGTAGCGTTGCTCTCATCATCTCTCCATTGCACTTTGACAAGTCTGACCTCTCGATTCCGCAACCTCTTGATCTCCGACCCAAGAATGCGCGTAGGAGCTCGTCGAATTGTCGCATCACGCTCTATCTCCACCTCTCTAAGCAAGCTCGGCTCTACCACTTCCGCGGTCTCGTGCAAGCACTTCCTCAAATGTGACACATGGAATACGTCGTGTACACCACTAAGTCTCTCGGGCAACTCCACTCTATACGCCATCCGTCCAATCCTCTCCTTAATAGGAAACGGCCCTACAAACCTTGGTGCTATTTTCCCAACGGACCCAAAGCGAACAACGTTTCGTAATGGAGACACTTTGACAAAGACCATGTCCCCAACTTCAAACTCGAGATCTGTCCTCCTCTTATCCGCATAAGATTTCTGCCTATCTTGCGCTGCTTTCATCCTCCTTCGAATCAAGTCGATCTTCTCCGAAGCCTCCCTAATCATATCGGGCCCAAGTAAGATCTTATCCGTAGATTCCCACTAACATGTAGGTGAACGACAAGGTCATCCATAAAGAGCTTCGAATGGTGCCATACCAATGCTGGACTGAAAGCTGTTATTATATGCGAACTCCACCAATGGAAGATGCTCTTCCCACGTACCCCCAAAGTCTAGGATACATAGCCTCAACAGATCCTCTAGAATGCGATTCACCCTCTCGGTCTGGCCGTCCGTCTGAGGATGATATGCGGTGCCCAAACATAACTGAGTCCCTACCGCCTCTTGTAAGCTTCTCCAAAATTCGCTAGTGAAAATAGGATCGCGGTCGCTCACTATGCTAGAAGGAACACCATGCAAACGAACTATCTCTCGAACGTATACAGAAGCTAACCATGGAGCAGTCCTCTTACTCTTCACGAGAATAAAATGGGCGCTCTTAGTAAGTCTATCTACTATAACCCAAATTCCCGTATTACCCTTCCTCGATCGCGGTAATCCATCCACAAAATCCATCGAGATGCTTTCCCATTTCCATAGTTGAACCTCCAATGGGTGAAGCAACCCACCGGGTTTCTTTTGCTCCGCTTTTACTTGTTGGCACACCAAGCATCTAGCGACATACTCGGCCACGTCTTTCTTCATGCCGACCCAAAAGTAATCTCTCTTCATGTATTTGTACATCTTGTCCCCGCCGGGATGAATGGTCATCTTCGAAAGATGTGCTTCATCAAGAATAGTCTTCCTTAGGTCATCGTCTTTTGGTACACAAAGTCTACCGTCCCTACGTAACCAACCCTTATCGTCTAGGGTATACCTACGGAGATGGCTTGATGACTCCCCTCCTTTGAGTTTTTCTACTAACTCAACCAACTGCGGGTCGTCTCGCTGTGCCTCGCCAATCCGTCCCAAAAGCGTAGGTCTGACCTCCAAGGATGCTAGCAAACCGGGTACGAAGTCAACGGAAGGTCTAAAGTCAAACATCGAAATGAATTCTAAACTTCGCCGCTCAACAAACAAAGGACTTAAGGATAATCTTTTTCTACTTAAGGCGTCTGCCACCACGTTACCCTTGCCAGAGGTATAGGCTATTTCGAAGTCGTAGGACGCTAAGAACTCCATCCACCTTTGCTGCCTTAAGTTCAAGTCCTTTTGAGAGAATAGGTATTTTAAAGACTTGTGGTCAGTGAATAATTCGAATTTCTCGCCAAGAAGATAATGACGCCAAGACTTAAGCGCGAAAACAATAGCGGCCAATTCTAGGTCATGTGTAGGATAATTCTTCTCATGCGCTCTCAACTGCCTTCCACCATAGGCTATTACCCTGCCCTCTTGCATTAAGACTGCGCCTAGTCCTGTCCCACAAGCGTTAGTATAAACGGTAAACGGCTTACTCCCGTCCGGCAATACTAAGACTGGGGCTGAAGTCAAAGCTCTCTTCAAACGTTGGAATGCATCATCACAATCTACGTCCCATGTGAAAACTAGGTTCTTCTTCGTCAAGCGTGTCAATGGAGCTGATATCTTTGCGAAGTCTTTGATAAACTTCCTATAGTAGCCAGCCAACCCCAAGAAACTTCTCACTTCGGTAGAATTTTTAGGAACCTTCCAATCTTGGATGGCCACCACCTTTGCGGGATCTACAACTATCCCTTCTTTGGAAACCACGTGCCCCAAGAACCGTACTTCCTTCCTCCAAAAGTGACACTTAGAAAATTTAGCTTTAAGCTTATGCGCTCGAAGAGTCTCCAACACTTCCCTAAGATGTAGGGCATGCTCTTCTTCATCCTTAGAAAAGATCAAGATGTCATCTACAAAGACTACCACGAATTTGTTAAGGTACTCCCTAAACACCCTACTCATCAAATCAACAAAATATGCTGGGGCGTTTGTCAAACCGAAGGGCATCACTAGCCATTCATAGAAACCGTCCGGAGTCCTAAAGGCAGTCTTGTCTATGCTATCCTCAGCCACTCTCAACTGATGGAACCCAGTGGCTAAGTCCAACTGCGAAAACACTGAGGCGCCAACTAACTGATCGAAGAGATCGTCAATCCTCGGCAGTGGGTGTCTGTTCTTCTTAGTAAGTTTATTAAGTTCTCTATAGTCCACACAAAGTCTAAGGGACCCATCCGCCTTCGTGGCAAATACTACTGGAGCACCCCACTCCGATATACTTCGTCTTATGAACCCCTTCTCAAGCAACTCCTTCACTTGCTTATCGAGTTCCCTCCTTTCACGTGGAGCCATGTGGCGTACTGGCAAAGATACTGGTTTCGCATTATCCACAAGATATATTCGAAAATCTATCTCCCGCTTCGGAGGCAAGCCCTTCACCTCCTCAAACACATCCGAATATTCTCGGACCACTCTAACAGATCGTAGATTTTCCTCAGACGCGTCAAGCGATTCTAGATAACTTAGCATAACCGAATTTATGGGATTACAAAAGATTTCGAGAGTGTTGCCAAGGCGAGTCACGAGCCTAACTACTCTCCTTTCACAATCAAGAACGACCCCATTTCTGGATAACCAATCCATTCCTAAAATTAGCTCATAGCCCGTGAAGCCCAACACATAAGCATCACATCTAAATTCAACGCTAAGTATGGAAATTTTCAAATCCAAACACATCATAGACAAATAAGCTGAGCCCCCAATTGGATTCGAAACAACTAAGGGATCCTCTACTAAACTGGTGTTTAAGTGCAGTGATTCAACTAATGATGTAGAGATAAACGAATGTGATGCGCCCGAATCGAATAAGGTACGGACAGGATGATCAAACAGAAGAACTAAGCTTTCAACAGAAATGGTTCTACCTCGTTCTTGCAGCGGTGGGACCGCGAGAGCCTGAACTTGTCCCCTTGCCTGCCCTGGTTCCATAAGAGCCTGCACCTGTCCTCCCGAGGTAGCTCCTGCCCTCTGCCCCTTCTTTGGTTAGTCCTTCACTAAATGTCCCGCATCACCACAATGAAAATAGCCTGTCTTCTTTTTCTTTCGGCAATCCTTGCTGAGATGGCCTGGTGTCCCACAGTTAAAGCATTTCTTCTTCCCCTTAGCATTGTTGCCTTTGCCACCCTTATTTTGATCCCCTTTCTTCTCGGGTGCCTTATCAGCTTTAGTGCCTTTCTCCTCGTGCATGAGTGCCATGTCTACTAGCTTCTCAAAGGTGGCCCCCATAGGGATGTGGGTCATAGCCAACCCTTGCAATGGTTCATTCAATCCATTAACGAACCTCAGAGCCTTCTTCTCCGGCGTGTTCACTAAGTCTAAGCCAAACCTTGCTAACTGATTAAATTTATTGACATATTCTTTCACTGATGAGCTTCCTTGCTTCAATGTCAAGAACCTTTCCATATATTGATTTTTTTCCGCCCTCGAGAGAAACTTTGCCTCGAACCTACGTCTGAAATCCTCCCAAGAGTCAACAGGACGCTCCCCATTAGTGACCTCCCACCAAAACGAGGCCTCTCCCTTCATCAACCAAGCTGCTAAACGAACTCTCCTCCCTTCTTCTACTTCAAAGATTTAAAGCAATTCTTCCACCTCCTTAAGCCAATCTCTAGCTTGCACAAACGTTTCTGACCCTTGAAATGGTTTTCCACCCATAGCCTTGAATTCCTTGCACGTCTTTGCAAAAGTATCTACGCGAGGAGGAGGGGGAGGAACGGGTGCAACTGGTGGTGGAGGAACATTGGCTGGACCTGCAGCGGTCCTAGCCTCTAATAACCTCCTATACCATCCTGGTATCGTTACACCGTCGGGTAGATTAAGATCTTCAGCCATGCTGAAACGAAAAAGGAAAGATTCAAAATGGAGAATTCGAAAGATAAAGATATGTGGCTATTGGGGATTATGTTTTTCTTAAAAACTTTTCTCTTTAAATTTTTCATTAAAACATGTTTTTGAAAACACTTCTTCCAAAAATAACTATTTTTCTAAAGTATTTTTATCTGTTCTGGTAACCTTAAGCTCTGATACCACGTGTAACACCCCACGTCCATTAATGTCACTCACAAAGGGAATGCATTAACTTCCATGGAGGTTATAAGTGAATATAGGACAGAAAAATTACAACAAGACAGATAATAAATAGTACTTGGAAATCTAAAACTTCATTTTATTGCAGCGGAAATTAAACATGTTTGTTACATCATAAAACCATATATCATAGCCAAGTACAATATCCATCTTCATAAAAACAAAATTCATAATCCCATTACATAAATAGCCATTAAAAAGATAACAAGATGGACTTTACTTCAACGGTCCAAGCTTTCCAAAGAGAGATGAAGCAATTCAATCAAACTCCACTAGAGCTGGGCCCAACCTGAGGACCTGGAGGGGGAAAAAGGATAGAAATAGAGGGGGTCAGACATAAAGTCTGGCGAGTATGATAATTCTAACAATACTATTATCAAAATAACTAGACTAAGGCATAAGCTGGAAGACAAGTAAATGTCTATGAACTCTTAGGAAGATAAAAATAGCGTTTAAGATAACGTTAAAGATAACGGTAAAGGCACACCTAATTACTAACGAATGATTACTACACTGCACCACACCAGTCACCCTATTGTTTGATCCCACTTGCTTTACACAGAAACATATAAATAGCCTTACGTACCCCTAGCTGACTACATAGGTGCCGTCTGCCCCTATCTCCACTAGGTGTACCCCACTACCCACTTTCGATCGGCTCCCTACTCGTAGATACCCGTGCTGGCCCCACAGTGGGGTGTATCACTCCCCTAAAGTGGAAACCCGATACAACTTGAGAATGCACGGCTTATACCTACACGATGCAACAACGTCTTACCTACCAGCCCGGGTCCACACACGCATACGAAACCCGTTGGACTTGCATTGCCACCGCTCCCCATTTTAGCCTCTTACAGTCGAACCCAGCATGCGTGTCCCGTCCTCGACTTGGGTCGAGCCCACAAAGATACGTTTGGGATACTGGTCGAAATGGGCCCCCACAAGCTACCCACCTAAGCTTGTCACTAGTATATCCCACTTAACCCTCTTAGTCATGTTCATTTACATGTGTGTTTGGTTAAGTCTTACTAATCGTATTTCACATGCCACTAAGGGCACCCCCTAGATTCCTCATGCCACCCAAGGCACCTACTTAACCCCCATGTCCCACCTTACATGTTTATCTGGTTAAGTATTTCTTAATTCATTCAGGCCATAACCTCGAAAGACCTCTCACATTAGACTGGCATTTATGGCAGCTGGATTTGCCGGGCGGGTCCAGGCAGTCTTACACCATAAAAGAGTCTAACCTCGTGTCTTTACAGCTGTTATGCTTTAGTTTAGGCCTAGGACCTCTCACATTGGGCTGACATTTGCGACCACTGGATTTGCCGGGCGGGTCCGGGCAGGTTTACGTCACAAACGAGTCCAACCTCGTGTCCTAAGCATTGATTGACAACTTTCAATCTTTTACCCCAGTTTTAATAATTCCCTATTCACATTATTAATTAATTCCAATTTTTAATGATGTCCATAATTGACTCAATTATGGCCATCCACTCATGGAATGCAAAATCATATCAATTGCGCCCCAACATCTTAATATTAAATCCTTAATATTACCCCTACCCCACGTTTATACGTTCGCTTATTCAACGCATAATATAGGCTAGACTTGAATAGTCTAACACATAGCACAAAGATAAATTATCACAACATATAGACAATTAAAATAAATCTAATCATAATAGGGGTGAAACTTGCATAAATTACACATGTTAAGGATCAAAAGGTGTCAACTTGTTAAATGTCTCAATTTATATGATATGATCATAGCCCAAATCTATACATAAACTTGCATATGGGGTTTTTAGGCAACATAATGATGGTGTGAACTAGCATAGGATATCACATATGTCATAGCATAATTCTAGATGTCATAATAGATGTCTTGGCATATGTTCATAACTTTTCTAATCAATCTAACTGGCATACGTGACTTGTCATATAGATCAACATAACCCAAACATGATGATTTAATTAATATGAACTAACTAGCATAGATGGTAACATCATGATTTCAAAGCATGTATGATTCATCACAACTTTAGCCTAGAAACTTTCAACATACATAACATCATCATAGCATGATTTGCAACATATAGGATATTATCACCTCATAGCATAGGATTAATAACATACATGATAGCATATGACAATTCGCATCATCTACTCACAATCCATTCATGACTTAACCTAATTAAGATGATAATAATCTTGTTAAGACTATCAAACTCACAACTTTGAGAAGAAAAGAGAGAGTTTTACTTTGCTTTAGGGTTGAGAGAATTAGAATTGAATTTGCTTTTCTTCTTTCTTAGTTGGCGGCGGCTCCATTGATTTCCATGGCGACAGTAACTATTCTATTTTAATTAGGTTTAGGGTTAGCATTAGGATGTATTTATAGGTGTAGGAATTTATTTAGGACCATTAGATTAACCCTGAACCATGAGAACCAATCAAATGCAAAATTTGCATTTAAGCGAATCGGCCCACGAGTTGACAGCCAAACACCCTGGATTAACCCCTAGTCGACCCAGCGGAGCTCGGGTCGACCTCAAAAATGGGCCGGTTCGGTTATTCCCCCTCCCAATTCGCTGTTTTGAACTTTTTCGCATATTTATTTATTTAATTTTTAATTTATATATATATATATCAATATATATATATATATTTCTTTGCGCAACCCATTTCACTTAATTCTTTTCTAAAAATTAAGTATACTTTAATTTGTGAATTTTAATGTTATAAAATTACGGGGTGTTACATGTTTTGTATTATTTTCCGCTGCGATGTATTTAAATGTAATTTAAATCTCTAATATTTTCTATGTAATATTTATTCATACTCTATATATTCTTGTATTCTGATGGAATTGTTGTAATAAGCAATGAAATGTTCTTCTGATTGTGTCCTGATTTGTCTTGTCCTCAGAGTATCCGGACTTTCCTTACCGGGGAAGTTACGGGTCCTCACAGGAGATGTTTCCAGAAGGCTCGGTCGGTCCTATGGAGGATGGGTCGGTCAGTCACATGTGATAGGGTCAGTCGGTCTGGTGGTGAATAGGTCGAACGGTCGTAGTGATTTAGGTCATTTTTGAAAATTTATTTTTCGGGTACGACTCGTATTCGAAGAAAAGAGCTTGAAATGAATATTTTTTGGGGGAAACCTTCCAAACCCTAGTCGCCGCACAGTGATGTGATTGGCTCGGTGATGGTGTGACTTCGAAGTAAATTCAAGAAGGAAGGTTCGAAGTATTGAAAGGCGTTCGTTGATCGGTGTAGAATAACGAATGATGTGACAACTCAAAGGTCATGAGTTGGTGGATAATGGTTGCTTGAGAAGGTTGCTTGAGCTATGAAAAGTTGTCGGATTAGATGACTAGAGATGCGAAGGCTGAGAGATTATCGTTGTCGTAAGTTCTAGCAGGCTCGAAGCAGGGGTACACTAGAGACGTCTAAACGACCGGTTGTAGGTCGAGTACCCTGGATCTTGTAGAAAGGCCTAGTTGTCAAGTTTGGACATATGAGGTTTATGCTAGAACTGGGGTTACCATTAGCCCTTGACATATGGTAAGGTTGGCCGTCATACGATTAACGATGGTTTCGAAGTAGAATTGGCTGTGATAGCCAGAGTCTGTCATGGTTGATTAGTTTCCTTGTTTGAACCGTCTCATGTAGATTATCCAACGTCGAAGGAGATGTTCCTTGGGTGCTTCTCTGATATTGGTTTAGGCCACTAGGGCTTGTGCTTGAGGAATGTTGAATTCGATTAGGATGGTTTACATTAGATATATATAATCTGGATGTTATGAGTGCTTACCATGATTAAGTCGGTGTTCTGGTTTCCATGGATGAATGGTTGAATTGTTTACCGTAAAGGCTATCACTGTCCGATGTGGGGAAGATATGGTTGAGTTCTTCTCTGGTGTTGTAGGTAGATTTGTATGTTTATCTATCCATTCTCATATACTTTATTGTTGAAGTTTGTTAGCTATTTTATCGTTCACTAAGACTGTTGTCTGACTCAAGGTTTTATGTCTCCTCTTATTACCTTGGGCTGTTCATCCGATTGTGGATAGGCAGACTAAGTAGAAGTTACATGTGATTAGTGAGGACGATGCTACTGTGCGGAGCCGAGCAGGAGGTTGACGTACCAGTATTATTACTATCTAGTATTTTTATTTCCACTGTTGAGTGCTCTATGAGAGTTGTAGTGAGGCTTTATGTACAAACCATGATATTTCCTATGATGTTTGGATAATCTTTCAAGGTGTTGTGAAAGTTTCAAAAGTTTGTTATATGATGCTTCACTACTGTTACCTGTTGTATATGTTCTATTATATTTTATCCTTGTGCTGTGAGTTTTACGGTAGATTCTGATGTTGTTTACCTACATTGATGATCGTTCATAGCTGCTTGGCATACCTTTCAACGCATTATTCCTCTTGTTTAGTGCATGGGTTATGGGCGGTCGTCACATTTGGTGTCGGAGCTCTAGTTAACGATTTTAGCCAAAATTCTAAGACGTAATCACGTATAAGAGAAGTACTTGTAGATTTCAGTTGGATGCTTACTATATATATTAGCATATATAGTTGTAGAGGTTGTATCTCTTTACCAGTTTTTCTTGGAAGTGGCTAATTATTCTAAATTGCAGATTCAGAATGAGTAGACGAGAATCAAGACACACTGCTAGGGGATCTAATACTAGAGGGGGAAATAACGGTGAACCAAATTACCCGGCCATGTTTGAAGCCATGGCAGAGGCAATTATGCGAAGGGTACCCGCTCTAGTGGCAGTAACGTTAGATGTAGGTGTGCGAGTTCCTAGAGTAGTTGATTTTGCAAAGCTGTGCAAGGACTTTACATCTCTAGGGGGAAAACAATTCAAAGAAACTGAGCCAGCTGAAGTGGTTCAGAGTTGGATGGATTCATGTGCCCAAATTTTTGGAGACTTGGGTATTGACACTACAAGAAAAACCGAGATTAGCAGCGGCAAAATCCGCTGCTAATCCGTCGCTAAACTGGTATTAGCGACGGATTTCCTACATAAAGCGTCGGTCGGCAAAAACCTTGACGGTATCTGTGTCAGATTTTGCGACGGAATTTAGCATGAATTTTCCTACATTTTTCCGTCATTTTACTAATTTTATAATAAAAATAAAATTTTATTTATTAATTTAATTTTAATATATATACCGACTGTTTACCGACGGATAATTAATTTATAGTAAAATATTATTTATAAAAGGCATTGGTAAATCCTTGCTAATTACCAAGGGATTAGCGACGAAAATTAAATTAAAGTAAGCCTAACCTCCCTTTTTTGTTGGTAATCCGCTGGTATTCCCCTTCTGATCTGTATATATATATTATATGTATATATATATATTATATATATATATAATTTTCAATATATATATACATATACATATATATATATATACACACACACACACATACATACTCATCACATACATAACTTGTGTTCCATTCAATACAAAATCCTAATTTAAATACAACACAATTAATATCAACAAACACATCTCATAATCAATGTATTATATTAATCACTCATCTCATAATCAACATTCAACATTACATAATAGACATACTAAACAATCTTACATCAAAAATACATAATACATCCAGTCATAGAAATAAAGAATTTTACTTTTTACCTATTTAAACAATTACCTCTCCCAAAGGCAATAACTAAACACCACAAAATTATCAAAAGGCCAGTTGTAAACCTTTTTGGCTGCTTCCATTTAGTGATTGTCCAATGATTGCTACACTGCTGCACTTTGCTAGGCATTGATCAGCAAGCTACTACACTGTTGCATGCACTACACCAAAAAACACTTTAAAATATCAAGAAATCCAAACAGTTAAATATCAAGAAACTATCCTTAAATTATACAATGCAAAATAGTTGCCTTTAAGTTCATTCATATCTCAAAGTGCCTTTGGTAGATAATGAAAGCCTTTTTTACCTTCAGATAGCTGTAACTTGAACTAGTCTTAATTGTCCTACTTGTGCTAGTAGACAATTTCTTCCCAAAATAAATCCTCTCAAAGGCCATCTATTTGTCTCACTTCATGGGAAAGTGATGCAGGTTACAAAGGAGAAAACACTGGCATCTTTTACTGCATTGCCTTCTGGGGTTCTTTTGTGTGCTGATGTTGCAGCTAGAGGACTTGATATACAAGATGTCAATTGGATCGTACAGTACAACCATCCTTAAGATCATGATATATTCATTCATTCATTTAGATGGTCGAACTGCATGAATGGGAAGACATGGAAATGCTTTAATGTTTCTCTTACCCAAGGAAGATGCTTATATTAATTTCCTTGCACTAAGAAAAGTTCGCAATTTTGAAGAAAGAAAATGATGTACTAAAAGCACCTCTGTTCTTACATACTCAGGTGGAAGGAACTTGAGATTGGAAAACTGGCTATGGGTTATGGCTTGCTGCAGATTCCAAGCATGCCAAAAGTAAAGAACCACTCTCTATTTGTTGTTGGTTTTGTACCTGAACATGATATCAATCTGAGCATGCAGTACGCTTAATAAGACACCATACTTTCCAAAAAAATATGTGAGAGTGCATGCAGTATGCTTAGTAATGAATAATCAGGATATTTAAATGTCTAAAGGAAAAAAACAAAATTACATTGGTTGTTGCCGAATCGCTTAGCGATATTGCTAATTCACACATAGTATATCGACCCAATAGCTGTGCTTGCTTTTCTGAAAATAGCAAGCCACGGCTTGCTGTTCTCGAAACAGCAAGCTTTTGCTTGTTGTTCTCAAACAACAAGCTTTTGCTTGCTGTTCTCGAAACAGCAAGCTTTTGCTTGTGGCTTGCTGTTTTGACACAGCAATCCCCAACTTGCAGTTTTGACACAACAAACCCGACTTACTGTTTTCAAAATGCCAATTCACAAAATGTGAACCCTACAGCAAGTGCCGAGGTAAATGACATAACTTGTAGGCTCTACATTAAACACAAGCACTAGGTATGAAGGATAACAAATGTTACAGTGTGTACATGGAATGACATCAAGATTAATAGGAATCTAACTTAAAAAACAAGTAATCAAAAATCCGAATTGCAGCATTGCTAGCATACCAAATTGTATCACTGATTCCATGTTTCCATGCAACATTTGAACTTTGCAAGACTGCAGCAACCCGAGACCACTATTAAAAATAACCGCGAACACATATAAAATAGCATTAGCAAATGGGAATCATAATAAAATAACTTTTGTACTCACTTGAAATAATGAAATTATTTTTCTGTCCAAGTTGAAGAAAGAACCTTTTGAACTTCAACCCAGCCGGCTTGTCTGGTGTTTAATCTGATGTTTTAATTTAATCAAAAAATAAGCCACAGATATTGATAAATGATATACAAGTAACAAGTAATGCTAATTAAAACATCAGATTAAATGAAAACATTCAGATTACATACTTAATTAGCTTCGAATCTGTTTGTATAAATTATTTTAACAATCCAACCCTAATGCTAAATCAGTAACAAATCAATGCAAGCACAAATCAGGCTAACCCTAAATCAGTAACAAATTGAGAACTAATCTAAATAATAAACTGAAGATTGATTTAGAATGTAAAATCTAACAAATCAAGCCACCCCTAAATCAGTAAATTAACATCAAATAACTCACATGGTCGGAGCTGTCACGTGGGCGGCGGCAGACTGTCTGGTGGTCGACGACAGAAAAACAAGGGCGGCAGCGCCACTCGCAGGTGGTAGCGGTATCGGAGGTAACTTGTTCTTCGACGATGGAAGTAGGAGCAAGATCGGAGGTCGCTTGTTCTTTGACGGTGTAGGCAGGGACGGGAATGGAGGAAGCTTGTTTTTTGATCTAGGGCGGTGGCTGACATATTTGGATTAGGGTTTGAGAATGTAAATTTTTCAGATTTGGGAATAAGTATAGAATGGAACGGAGGATTATGAAATTTAAACGGTGGAGCCAAAATTTCACGGATTGGAGCCAAATGTTTAAGGAACGAGGAGCCAAACATTTTCAGCGTTACTTTCTAAGGAGAAGCAACATTAAAAAGAACGTTACTTTTCATAAATGATAATATATGAAAGTAATAACATACAACGTAATACTTATACCATTGAATTTCAAATTTTTTAACATCTTAAGAAAATTTGAATATCTTATTAAATTACAATATTTAGAACTTCTAGAAATAATGACAAGTTAAATATAATTATAAATTATAATTATTAAATGTTAAATTCTAAGAAATAAACACTACCACTTGATTATAAAAGATTATTAATTAATGGTGGCTATCTTATTTCCAAATAAATAAATATCATTTATTAATTATTAACTATTAGCCGCGCTTATTAGTTATCGCTTCTGAATTATTTAATAGTGATTTTAATTGTCAATTAATTATTTTGTTGTAGTTTTCAAATTCTAATTTTTTTAAATATTAATAAATTTATCTTGGAAATTTTTAATTTTTTTGGAATATTAAATGTTGAATATAACTAGTATTTACGTTAACTAATACTAAAAAAGAAACAATAAATATAACTTCTTAATTATTATAAATTACATATTAATCCAAAATTATTAAAAGTAAATTATTTAACACGTAGTAGATATAAATTATTTTTTGGCAGAGGGTAGATATTAATTATTAGTTCTTTAATTTGGTATATTAAACTATCAATTATTAATTACTAAATAATAAATATTAATTCGTACTAATCAATTTCTTAAAAGTAAATATTAACTAATAATTTCTCGATAGTAATTTCTTTAGTTGTATTAAATATTACTTATTAATCATTGATTATAAAAATAAATTTAATTAAAAAACAAATATTAATTTATTTTATTAATTATTATTACCTCTTAATTATGTTTTATAGTAATTAATAATTAATCAATACTAACTATTGAATATTATTTACTTTTAATAGTAATTATTTATTATTGATATATTATTAACACTAATTATTTAAAATTTAAATTTACTAATTAATTACTAAGTAATAACACAAATTTAAAACATTTAATAAATAAAAAATAAAAAATAAAAAAGTTCGTTTCAAATCTCTTGGAAAACTGCAGGAAAATAGCTTCAAAATTATGTCGACGGTAATCCGACTCTATAAGCAACGGAATTTAGCGTCAAATATTATATGACTGTAAAGAGCTGCAATTTCCATTGATTTAGCGACAGAATTTGTATTCGACGGTAATAATTTATAATAAGATGACATATAAAATACAAAATATTTTCTCTTACAAAACCCACGGAAATCCGCCGCTAATTAGCGACGGAATTTTCCGCTGCTAAAAATCTGTCGCTAATCTCGGTTTTTCTTGTAGTGTGAGAATGCAATAAAGAGAAAGCTTGTATCAAGGCAGCTGCAGGGCCATGCCATGGAGTGGGGGAAAACTGTCATACTTGAGACTCCAGAAAAGGAGATTTCACGAGAGCAATTCTAAGCTAATTTTGAAGCAAAGTTTATCTCTGCTGCTCAAAAGTTCGTTCTCTTCAAGAAGTTCATAGAATTGAAGCAGAATGGCTGATCAATTCTTGGCTATATTTTTGATTTCGAAGCCTTGTCCAAATATGCTCGTTCATACATTGATACACCTTATCAGAAGAACGAGAAGTTTGTTATGGGTCTGGATACCTATACTGGAAGGTCACTGGTGGATCATCTTGCTGATTCATTCGAGAAGATTGTGGAAAAAGCTATTCACCATGAGTGCTTGTTTCCTAAGGAAGAAAATGTTGTTGCTGCAACCAAAGATGTTCAGAAACCACAGCAGGGTGGTAATAATAAGAATAGGAAGCAACAACAGCAGAAAGGAAAGGATGGCCAAAAGTAGCCTAAGAGTGAGGTGATTTACTTTAACTGCCAACAGAAAGGCCATTTTGCTAGTGAGTGTAAGAATCCCAAAGCTGAGAAGAAGTGCTTCAAGTGTGGAAGGCCTAGGCATGAGAAGAAAGATTGTCCAGAATCAGCTAAGGGCAAGAAGGTTGTGAAGGCATATGCTTTGGAAGTCGTGCCAACTTCTTCGAGAGCTGCTACTGCAGAAGAAAATGGAAAAGGTGTCATGGTGCAAGGTACTCTTTCTGTTAATGGTGTTTCAGTTCGTGTGCTTTTTGATACTAGAGCATCACATTCATTCATTTGCAATAAGCTTGTGTGTCGCTTGGGTTTGAACCCGAGATTTGTGATAGACCATTGATCGTGACTAATCCAGTTGGGGGTTCATCCAATTTGTGCATGATTTGTCGTGGTCTAGTGTTGTCGAGTCATGGTTGCTCTTTTGTGTGTGATTGCTTTGTTCTTAACTTCGCTGGGTTTGGGATCATCTTGGGCATGGATTAGCTCAAGAGGTATGCGACAAAGGTGAATTGCGTGAAGCCAGAGGTGAGGGTCGGGGATGTGGAAGGGCAAAAGGTGTTCATTAGATGTAAGCGCGAAGAGGGTGTCTTTGTGAGCTATCTATATTCGCTTGGGATTCCACAGAAAGACTTGTCATCTGTGCTGATCGTTAATGAGTATGAGGATGTCTTTGACGAGGTCAAAGGGTTTCCGCTGCATTGTGTGATCGAGTTTAGGATCGATTTGGTCGAGGGTGCTAGACCAATCATTATGCCTCTTAGGCGGATGGTGCCTAAGGAATAGCGAGAGTTGGAGGTGCAAGTTCGTGACCTTTTCGGAAAAGGATTCATTCGGAGGAGTGTATCTGAATGGAGTGCACCAGTCGTGTTTGCAACTAAGGCAGATGGCTCGTTAAGATTGTGTGTGGACTATCGTGTATTGAACAAGGTAACTAAAAAGAGCAAGTATCCGTTGCCTAGGATAAATGACTTGTTTGATCAGCTTCACGAAGCCAATGTGTTTTCTCAGATGGATTTGACAACGAGATTTCACCAGTTGAGGGTGGCAAAGGATAGTGTGCCAAAGACTGCTTTTAGGGCACCATCTGGTTTCTTCGAATGGTTGGTGATGCCATTCGGGTTGACTAACGTACCAGCGTATTTTGTGGATCTTATTAATAGGGTTTTCAGAGATCAGTTGAACAAGTTCGTGCTTGTGTTCATGGATGATATTCTGGTTTATTCCCGGAATGAGGAAGAACACAAGATGCACTTAAGGGCTGTGTTGGAAATCTTGCGAAAGCATCAACTGAGGGCTATGTTTTCAAAGTGTCACTTCTGGAAGAACGAAGTGAGGCTCTTAATTCATGTTGTTTCTGGAAATGGGATAGCAGTTGACTCTGCTAAAGTGGCAGCAATCCAGGACTGGGATATGCCTAAGAATGTGACGGATGTTCGAAGTTTCCTTGGGTTGGCCGGTTATTACCGATGGTTTATCAAGGATTCTCCAAGGTAGCTGCACCATTAACAGGATTGACGAAGAAGAACCAAGTGTTCACATGGGATGCGAAGTGTGAACAAGCGTTCAGAATCCAGAAGGAGAGATTGATGAGTGCACCTGTATTGACCATTCCAAGTGGAAATGAAGAGATGGTGGCGTACACCGATGCATGTTGTACTGGATTTGGAGCAGTGCTAATGCAAAAGGAAAAAGTGGTGGCTTCCGCAAGTCGACAACTAAAGCTGCATGAGAAAAATTATCCAACTCATGATTTGGAGTTGGCGGCGATTGTCATTACTCTGAAGATGTTGAGACATTACCTATTCGGAGTTTGATTTGAGTTGTTTACAGATCACAAGTCTTTGAAGTATCTTTTCTCCCAAAAGGATTTGAATCTTCGACAGCAACGATGGCTAGAGTTTTTGGCTTCATATGATTTTGGTATAGCCTATACTCCTGGAAAAGGTAACGCAGTTGCAGATGCATTAAGTCGAAGACACGCAAGTTTGGGGGTGACTTTTTCAGAATGGAAGAGTCTTGAGCATTTGGCAAGGTTTGATTTCAGGGTAAGGTGTGAGTTGAAAACTGAAATGTTGGCAAGCTTGTCGATAAGGCCTACTCTAGTCGAAAGGATTGGAGAGAGCCAAAAGCGAGATGCAAAGCTTGTCAGGTTTATTCAGAAGCTTGAACAAGAAGATAAATAGTTCGAGGTCAATCGAGAAGGTTGGCTTCGAAAGTAAGGACGATTAGTTGTTCCTGATATTGATGGATTGAGAGATGAGGTTCTGAGAGAATGTCATCGCTTGAAGTTGACATAGAAATTCACAATGAATTGGAAAAATCAAGCTATCATAAGCTCGTCCCGCATCACACAATGCAAGCGCACACCAAATGGGCGAGTTTTTTCTTATGATAACCAAAAGGCTTTCATATGTGAAAATTCTCTTTTAATACTATTATTAGTGCATAGTGTTGAAAACCACTTCACAAATAAATATATTAATCTTAGTAAGCATATTAATTATGCCCACATACATAGTTTACAAACAAAGTGAAAGGCTCATATTGGTTATTGAGTTTCCAACTTGATGGTTTGTGACACGAAAGATTAATCGAGGACACAAGCTAAGTATCTCCCGGTTAACATCCAGACATGGACACTAAATACAAAGCGCGAAGTATATATATCCCGGTTTTCATCTAGACTCGGACACCGTATATACTTTATTCCCTCAGGTTTTGCAGGTAGATCTACCGCTGTAGCTTTCGAGTTACAACAGAGATTATGTATAGGTATACAGCCTAACCGCCAGTTTACCATCAATCCGGGGTGTGAAGTTTGTCGATGTCACGATATATGCAAATCTACGCTTCAATAAGCCATGCTTTGATCATCACTAGCTCATTTCATAACTTGTGTATGCCACATTGTCAATTCACAACATGTCACTGATTTCCATCAATACATAATCTCTACGTTCATATGTGTTAGAGACGAGAATAATTTATTGCCACAAATCCTATATATAATAACAGAAATCAGTGCTACACAGTAAATTTCAATGTCAGACACACATTCCTTACAAGTCCGTTCTGGGTCTGAATGGAACAACAATCCGAAAATCTCTAAATATATTCAGATTTCATGCCAGTTATAACCTCGTATTGGGTGTACGGCCCGGTCCGAGACATAAACGATCCATCCAAATAATCCGAAGATTCCAGGTCTTCATTCGTCATTTCTTAAGTCTTGAATTGCTTTATAACGTTTTATTATTACTTAGGATTTCGGAGTTATATCCGATCCTTGTCTTTCCAAATAATAAGCATACTTTTAAAACAATAGCTATGGATCATTCCGAATTTCTAATTTAAATCTCCTTCCAAATTGTTATTAATTCGCTTATAAATCAAAGTTGGATTAATGCATATATCTTGTTACCATTTTTTTTTTTGGAAATTGGTTTACTTTATTAACTACTAGAAAAAACCATACAGAAAAGAGGTTAGCATACTAACCATTACAAAAGCTAAAACGAAATAAAACAGAAAATACAAGTAAATGTAAACCTAAACAACATATAACGGCCCATGATTAGGCCAACTTCCCGCTGTCGTGCAAATCTGCACTTCTCTCCAACCAATCATCTCCCAAAAAAATACTATTCAAAATAGCATTTTAACTTTAGGATATAGATCAGAAACATCTCTCCACATCCATTAACTTCACCCCATATCATCCTGACCCATCTGCCAAGAAGCATCTTCAACTACTCAACTTCATACTTCTCATGAAACCATAAATGGGTTCACATGATCTCAAAACAAAAGCATTAAGGTGAGCAGTGAATAAAATAGCCCTACAACCATTTGTTCCTGCACCTAAATCCCGAAAGAATCTATTCCAATCACTAAGGCTGATTGATGAATCACAACTTTGTGATTCAATCTTAGTATTAGAATCAACAAAGAGAACCAAATAAACCAGGTGCCAATTTCTTATTAGAGCTGAGCATACCATGAGACTCTGGATGAAACATGATTAACATTGAACCACATAAAAACCAGGGGCAAAAAAATGAACAATGTATGTTTCTGCCAACACAAAAATTGTGACAACCGGGAATTTCGCTCGATCCGAATCAGTCGTTAAACCGATCTAGACCGTTCGAAACCCCTAATCGTTTGAGAACAGGACAAAATAGAACGCAGACGGAAGAACATTTCATTGCTATTACAACAATACCATCAGATACAAGAATATACAGAGTATAAATGAATAAATTACATTCGATAAATATCAGAGATTACAATAAATTACATAGCAGCGGAAAATAATACAAAGCACAACTGAAGGTGATATACGGATACAGAGCTTTCCGGATATCATTCCAGCTGTAAACCAGGATCCTGTGAATATAAATCTGCAAAACCAAAACTACTAGCTGCCCGTGCGGAAAATAGGGGCACCCAGAGTTTAGGTTAAAACAATAAACTCCAGGTCAGTCATGTGACTGGTGTGAGAACTAAAACAGTTATTCAAAACTTTATTTTTAAAGAGAGTAATTCAAGGGACCACGCCGTATAACACGGAACGGGTTTCCTCCCAAGAATACCAGTGCATAGAATAAACAACGCAATGCTTTTTCTAAAAATGAAGCTATTATAAGACCCAGGTCCCATCACACAATGCAACGCAAGCCGGAGGATAGGGTTTTCCCTTATAATAGCCAAACATGCTTGGTACGTTTAAAACAAATCATTTGATACTATAATAAGTGTATAGTGTCAAAACATTTCAATCATAAATATCAATCATAGGCGGCATAGCTACCATCTACTATGTCGCCATACTAGTTCTACAATTAAAACCGCAATATCACGTATTGGAAATTGGGTTTCCGTCATGAGTCGAGGCAAGGGGCAAGATCCTCTCCGCGCTCGAGACACTCTAGCAAATGCCTCAGGACTACGCACTCTGGGCAATCCTGGATGCGGCTGGGCCGGTCCTCACTTACGTTAGAGGATTAATTATGCCTAAACACACGTTTCCCGGTCCTTACAGACCTATAATCGAGGCGCCTCATTCCAACAACCACAAAGGTGAAAAGTATATAAATGTCAGGGCTTGTAAGTCACTGACACCACCAAAGCTAGAAAGAAACGTCGTGCTCTCCCAGCGGTCCGTATCCCGTTTTTAACTCATACCGAGGTGTGAGGCTCGCGAATTCACGTTATACACAAAGCTACGCCACAAGGCCGTGCTTTGATCATCAACCACAAGACTTTGCTTTTCAACAGAAGCCTTGATCATTGCATCTTAGCGTGCCACACAGGCAATTCATGCCATGCGACTGATGTCCATCGATATACAACCTCTCAGCTCGTACGTCTCAGAGAAGGGCGTTAAGCAAAAGAATAAATTCTCCGCCGCCAAACAGAAGTATATTTAATAGAAATCAATCAACACAGAATAAAGTCCAATGTCAGACACACAATCCATCTACAAGTTCGTTCTGGGTCTGAACGAAACCGGAGGCACTTTCCTCGCATATCCATCGATCTCTAAGTACGTCTGGACGATCACTAACTGATTCCCTCATCTTGGGTGTACAGCCCAATCAAGATCATCAGTAATCACCCAAACGATGTGAAGACTTCCGGTCTTCAACCACCGTCTTCATCTTCGACATATCGTCGAATTGGTTATTCAGAATGGGTATAAACCCGGCCTTTCCGAACAACCCGCGTATATTAAAAACAAATGTTACACAACCACAACATACGCTTCATTCCAATTCATTAGTCACTAACCGTAAATCAACAAAAGAACAATTTCCCAAATATTAACCCCGAAGGCCGAAACCAACATCAGATCAATACCCAGGAAACCGTTCTTCTTAGCTAACCTACAGCTAGTTTCTAAATTCCACATTCTTAGGGAAAGGTTCCCATTAATTTTATCCAAGATAAATTCTTTAAAATTTATTCTTTAATCTTCCTTCGGATGTCGTTTCAAACCAAATTATGGTTTTCTAAACTAGTCGAGATTAGCGAACCACACCGAAGTAATTATTTATTTTATTTCCCAATCCCAACCTATTCATCCCATGAAGCAAAACTGGTAATACTCCATATCTAATACCACGGTGTTATCGGTAAAATTAATTACCATTTCACGTTCAAATCTAATTAAAGATTTAACTATCGCTTTGGAGCAAAACTGGCGATACTCCATTCTCGCTCATTTCTAAATTTGATAATTTAGATTATAGATTCACATTTCAACCTAATTGCAGATTCGTTAAAACTCCTTTTACTGGGTTAAAGAACTAGGTGTTATTTAAAACACAGTTCACGACAAACCCAAATCACATTCTATTTATTATCGGGTTAAAGAACTAGTGTTATTTAAAACACAGTTCACGATGAACCCACAAATCAATTCTAGTTCAATTTAAATCAAATATATTAGGAATTCCGATTATTTAAAACCCCTTTTTAAATCTAATTTATTTATTTAAAAACAAATCGGGTTTTAAATTTAGTTCAAACTAGTTCATTTTGATAAAATCTATTTTTATCTTTTCAAATATGGAGTTTTTCATCCCAAATTTTCCCAAATCATTTCTTATGATTTTACACAAATTATTGGTATTTTTAATAATTTTATCAAGGCCCGTACAGTCGATTTCCATCAACGGCCATTGAACTGCACTTATAGCGACCTTTTTCAAATTTGATTTGGACGTATCTCCAAATCCAACCGTTAGATTTTGAATTTCTAATATTCGTTAGAAAGCTCTTTTCGATACGAACCCAACGGTTCCGGTTTTAGGAGAATCCGACAGTCGGATCTCCCGTAATGTCCGTTTGAAATAAATGGTCGAAATTCACGAACTGTCGCGACGCGGCGCGTTCTATTCAGGCCATTATATTATATATATAATGTATATAATATATATTTCGTCGATTTCTATTTAAAACGAATTATATAAATAGTTTTAAATTCGTTTCAGAAGCAATTTCAACTTCCATTTCAATTCAAATCAAAATTGAATTCTTCTTTATAAATTCGTTTTAAAATTCATTTCAATTCAATTCAAATTGGTTTTCTATTCGAATCAAATTCGTTATATATTCCATTGAAATCAAATTCGTTATATATTCAATTGAAATCAAATTCGTTTTCTATTCAATTCATATTCGTTATATATTCAATTGAAATCAAATTCGTTATATATTCAATTGAAATCAAATTCGTTTTCTATTCAATTCATATTCGTTATATATTCAATTGAAATCAAATTCGTTATATATTCAATTGAAATCAAATTCGTTTTCTATTCAATTCATATTCGTTATATATTCAATTGAAATCAAATTCGTTATATATTCAATTGAAATCAAATTCGTTTTCTATTCAATTCATATTCGTTATATATTCAATTGAAATCAAATTCGTTATATATTCAATTGAAATCAAATTCATTATATATTCAATTGAAATCAAATTCGTTTTCTATTCAATTCATTTCGAAATCGTTTTCAATTCAATTCATTTCGAAATGAATAAAATCGATATAAATATCGTTCACGTCAAAATGGCGTCAATCTAATCAACACGGCTTAATGTATTTCTATTTTCAAATATTCTATTTCAAATATTTCCTATTATCAAAATATTTGTTATTATCAAAATATTTCGTTCAACACATGACTAATCTCAACGGATGAGTACAGTCAACACATGAACCTTTACTTTATATTGATAAAGATGTAAATTTTATTATAGAAATATTTCGTTCAACACATGACTAATCTCAACGGATGAGTGCAGTCAACACATGAACCTTTATATTATATTGATAAAGATGTAAATTTTATTATAAAAATATTTCGTTCAACACATGACTAATCTCAACGGATGAGTGCAGTCAACACATGAACCTTTATATTATATTGATAAAGATGTAAATTTTATTATAAAAATATTTCGTTCAACACATTACTAATCTCAATGGATGAGTGCAGTCAACACATGAACCTTTATATTATATTGATAAAGATGTAAATTTTATTATAAAAATATTTCGTTCAACACATGACTAATCTCAACGGATGAGTGCAGTCAACACATGAACCTTTATATTATATTGATAAAGATGTAAATTTTATTATAAAAATATTTCGTTCAACACATGACTAATCTCAACGGATGAGTGCAGTCAACACATGAACCTTTATATTATATTGATAAAGATGTAAATTTTATTATAAAAATATTTCGTTCAACACATGACTAATCTCAACGGATGAGTGCAGTCAACACATGAACCTTTATATTATATTGATAAAGATGTAAATTTTATTATAAAAATATTTCGTTCAACACATGACTAATCTCAACGGATGAGTACAGTCAACACATGAACATTTACTTTATAATATTCTTTATCTTCTAAATTGGAATGAGGCCCAATCAATCACCATATAAAATTAATTATATGGATTTTCATACAACACATGTATAAAATAGCATAGAAAAATAATCAGCCATCAACCAAAGTGCACTACACTGTATAAGCATCAAATATAGATATCTAACGCTTATAACAGCCTGTCAATCAATCGATCGACATATTTAATAAATCAGGATGAGTGAACTTCATATTTCATCCCAACACCCGTGTGGGGTTTCAAACAATCAAACACATATTTTATTTGTGCAGTTGGGAGATGTGTGAAATTTATCGTCCCAATCAATGTCCTTCAAATAGGTGTACATAAACAAACCGTCCGGTTTGTAAATGAATATTTTATTTTATTCACATTCACGTTAAAAATTATATTTTTAACGATAAAATATTTTATTTCAACACATGGATTTCTATTCAGTTCGTTTACACAATAAAAATGATATTTTTATTTTTCTAACATATTTTAGAAAATTTCGGCGGCATAACGGCACGATACTAGAAACGGGACGAGGCCTAGCCTTATCCCCGGTCTAGTGAAGGCCCACGCCATTCACACATCAATCAAATTCACCAAACAACCAAATTTCAACCAATATCATCTAACTAATTTATGCAACCAAACAAACAAGTCCATGGTCTGTGGACGGTTGTGTCGGGTGCTACTAAACACCGTCTGCATCCTAGTATATATGTATAACTAGAAAAGAAATTGAAGAGTGAGAAATTCTCACCGATAGCTATCCAATCATCTTGACTCTTCTTTGATAGAAATCTTCATCGTTATCGCATTTTTGTCATCTTCGTTGCCCGTATTCTCTACATATGTAAAAATCGAATTTTTACTTTGCTATTCAATATATAAAAATCGAATTTTTACTATGCTGTTCAATATATAAAAATCGAATTTTTACCTTGCTGTTCAATATATAAAAATCGAATTTTTACCTTGCTGTTCAATATATAAAAATCGAATTTTTACTTTGCTGTTCAATATATAAAAATCGAATTTTTACCTTCACGCTATATGGATAAAAATTCTATTTTTACATTGCTACTATATAGATAAAAATTATATTTTTACCTCGCTATTCTCTATATAAAGATTTCGCCTTTTCAAATATATCATTATAAAAATCACATTTTTATTTTGCTACATATACAAAGATGATATTTTTAATATTCCTATCATGTAAAAATTATATTTTCAATTCTCTACCTAAACAAAAATCATATTTTTTCATGTTCTACATAGTAAAGATTATATTTTTACTACTTTTAAAAAAATATAAAAATCATATTTTTATTACTTCACTTTCAATATAAAAATCGGGTTTTTATACGAATAAAAATCGAATCTTTTCTATTTAAAAATCTCGTCTTTCTCCTTTTTAAAATCTAAACTTTTGCATTTTAAAAATCTAAACTTTTGCATTTTAAAAATCTAAACTTTTGCATTTTAAAAATCTAAACTTTTGCATTTTAAAAATCTAAACTTTTGCATTTTAAAAATCTAAACTTTTGCATTTACTAATCATTCCTACAAAAAGAACTGAAATTTAACTAAATTAAATTAGTTAATAACTGATTAAATAAGTAAATTAATTACCTCATTATCATAGCTCAAACAAATCAGGGTTAACTGCGGGTAGGAGGGCTGCGGCGTTCATCAGGGTGGCGGTGGAGGCGTTGGAGCGTCGGCAGGAGGAGGAGGGCGAAGTGGAGTGGGTGGCGGCTCTTTTGGGTGGTGGCGGTGCCTCGAATCGGGGGGGGGGGGGGTCTTCGTCGCGATTGCTGAAACGAGGGGGGGGGTTCTTCGTCGCGATCGACTTCGAGGAGAGGGGGGGTTTCAGATGTGGCGGCGATCGATTGGGGGGGGGGGGGCGCCAGCCTCTGGCGGCGGCGACAGGGGTTTCCCCCTTTTCCGTCGTCTCCCTTTTTTTCTTTTTCTTTTTTCTTTTTTTTATTTTGAAAACTAAATTGAAAATATCGGGGGGGGGGGGCTGGTTAAGGAGAAGGGAAAGGGTTTATTTTATTTATTTATTTATTTTATTTTATTTTCCACATAAAGCAACTTTTATTTTCGACCTCAAAACGAGGCCCACCGCCTGTCGCCCATAGCGGTTTACCCCCATTCCGAACACAATGGGATATGTATCGCAAGCTGATTTGATCGTTTCGATCAGTTTCCGTTGAATTTACATTTAAATCACTATATTGAATTTTAAACGTACATTTCAATTTACCGGGGTCACATACTAACTAGAAAAATTCTCGAAAAATATTTTCTAGCTTCGTATTGACGATACGGTCCTAACAAAACTAGTTTCGTCGAATTTTGAGACCGTTGGAAAAATGGCCAATTTCCAGTTGATTAAAATCAACTGAAACTGGTCAAACGCGTTTTCCTTTGCCACGCTCACATATTGATTCAGAAAATTATGAAATTTGAAATCTAGCAATAATTTTACATCACGGACCCAACAAAAGTGGTTTCGTCGAAATCCGAGGTCGTTTGCAAAATGTCTATTTTTAAGGGCCTGAATTCCATAGCGACTATTCAGAATTTTCAACTGGACATATCTTTTGCTTCCCGCTATGAAATCTTGATTTTTCGGATTCGTTGGAAAGATATTATCAATTAGATCCTAATGTTTTTGGTTTCACTAAAATCCGGATTGTTTTGCACCCGGTACATTCAATTGAAGTTTGAAATCGAATTATCGAACTACCGCGCCATTTTCAATTCCATTTAAAATTATATATATATATATATATATATTTATATTCTAACGACGACGTATATAATATATACGTTGTAATTCTATTCAAAATAAATTTTCTTGTCGTTTTTATTTAAAATAATCTATTTTAAATATTCAAAATTCGCCAAAATTGCCAAAATAAAAATTTTAAACTGGTTCAGAATTTCCGGGTTATTACAAAAATATACAGCTTAATAGGTAGACCAATTGTATCTGCTCCCGGAACTCATTTCCTATACGATACAGGTATGACATCCCATTCATAGAAGTAGAAGGAGCTGGATTCAAACATAGGACGCTCGGATCTTCTGGGAGCAGAAATCGTGTTAAACTTCAAGAAAATAAGCAGAAAACTCAAGTCACAAATATAAATCAGAACTGTTGCTCAAATATTTAGTCATTTGCTCTGTAGTGGTTCGAACAGATTAGCATCATTGAATTTCTGAAGGCTGTATATAATCAGTTCATCACCTATTTATGCTTCATAGCTGTTAATCATCCATTCATCAACCCCACTAAACTTTAAAACCCAAAATATCGAAGAATATGTAATGGAACTGATATAGATCTTTTCCAGAATCACCAGACCATACAGAACCAAATAGGATGTTTGGAAACCGTAAAATAGTTTATGGTGAAAAATCATGAAGAGGCAATTCGTCATTAAACACAGATCAATAATATCATATCGCATATGAACCTGAAAAAAAAAACTGTAGTGGACAGATATAGAACCCAAGAACTCTATCCCCAAATAGATCTTGTTACCAATTTAACTCTTCTCTGAAATACAATATTCATTTTACGAATCTTACATTTCAAAACATAATTTTACGCTCATCATAGTATTCTCTTAAGTCTTCAAGTTTACAAAATCCTTATTTGGATTAACATTCCATTTATGATCATTCAAGCAATTGGTATTCAACTATAAGTTAAATGGAGTTTATTTGAGTTATTGTTTGGGTTGTGCTTTGGATCGTTGATTTGATTTTGACTTTGATGGATTTGGTTTCATATTTGTCTTGGCAAATTCTTCATTGAAGTTATAGAGTTTGGATCCTTCGTTGTCATGCTTTATTGAGTTGTTGTTTGGGCTTCAGTCGTTTCTTCGTGTTAGTTCAATTGTACCCATTCAGATAACCACGAAAGGTGAGAACTCTAATTATTTATTTTAAAATTAGTTAATTATAATTAGTTGTTAATTATAATTAGTTAATGACTGTAGACTGCTTATAAATGGTCGCTATTGTATGTCATGTCAATGGATGTTAGTGCAGTATAAAACACATTGAACACTAACCGTTATTGACCGTAATGCTTTGCACATGGTTAATTGGTTTTCTAATTGTTGTGATTTTGATGGATGAATTCATGCCAGTTTATTTGGTTGATTTATTAGTTGACTCTAGTTGTGTGAAATCACACACACACTATAGTTGTAGAATTATACAGGTGATCGATTTTAAATCCTCCTTCCATTTAAATGAAGATTTTATTATTAAAATAAGGGTTGAGAATTTAGTTTTAAATTAAATTTTAAAACTGTTTGAAATCGGAGTTGAGTATGAGCGAACGATATTCGTATTAAATGAAATGGTTTTGGAAATAATTCCAGTCGCTTATGGGTTATTTAATTTTGAATTGGGTTTTGAAATTTAGATCGGAAAGTGATTTGAAATGTGTATTTAACATTGGTCTCGTGCAAACAACTTTAACGGTTATCTGTAAGCGATTGAACGAGTTTTTGGTAAAAATATTATTTTGAATTTCAATTAAATTTGAAATGAAGATTTTGGAATTTGAAATGAAATTTTAAATTAAAGTTATTTTGGACTAAACAGGGAATATAAAATATTATTTTGGAAAATATTTGGAATATGGTTTTTAAATTTAAGTTATGGAAATTTTAAAATTATTTTAAAAAGGATTTGAATGATTTATAATTTAAATCGTTATATAGCTTGAATTGAATGTGTCACGTAGTGATAGTTCATTAACATCGATTTTAATTTTCAAACGACTATAACTTGAACATTTTAAATCGAAATGACGCGAAACAAGAAACGATGAATTTCTATTAATGATAACTTTTGAATAGAAAAGAAATTTTCAAATTATAACGTATGATTTTCAAGTTATGCTTAAAACAAAATTGGAAAATGTCGTTATACGTGCAGTTCAACAACCGTAATGTAAAATCGAATAAAAAGGGTTTATAAAAATTTATTAAAAATTTGGGAAAATTATGATTAATCATATTTTATTTTTTAAAAGTGACTTGAGTGGAAATATTTGAATTTCGAATGATTTTGAATCAATTTGATTTAAATGGCTATTTACAGCATTCTAGTGACGTTGTTAAATGTTAATTATAACATTCTTTGAAAATAATTAGGTTTTGAAGTCTATTAACAGTAAGCTATTATTTAAAAGTTTTTATTGTTTTGAAGAATTTAAAATGATTAAATTATTTTTACCATTTCAAGTTAAGTTTAGAAGTTTGAATTTAAAAAGAAGGAAGTCGGATAGAGTTGGTCTTCGATATGGGATGCCACCGTTGGGCAAATACTATTTGAAAAATCGTAAATTGTTATGTCAAGCTTCTGCTTATAATAAATTTTAAACTAATTACTAATATTGTAGAGTACGCCTCACCCCGTGCAGCGATGGTCAAGTGCAGACGCATCCAAGCTCAACATATTGACGTCTACAGAATAAAAGCCTTCCACCTTCTTAATCGCAACGTAACAAAATTAAAGGGACCTCTTTGCAAATCACTTTGAAATAAATAGTAACTCAAAATACTCGCATGTAGCCCTGCCCCTTCCGCACTTCCTATATCCTGCACCAAGCAAATGCAAAGACCCCACCCCATCCGCACAAGTCGAGAGTCTTCCCTTCCATCATGACTGCCTACACGCACCCATCCCTATACACCAGACAAAAACTCTCTTCAAACTCTTTTTTTAAGTCTTAGCTAAAATAAAATGGAGGTGAGCTGAGGTGATGACTGGTGGTGCCTCCGGGATGTCGGCCAGCGTTAGAGAAGCCGGTGGCTCGGAGTTGACAATAGGGTTCGTCGGAGTGGCCATGGGAGAGTGCGGTTGTCAGATTTTTCTTTTCTGTGCCTTGAGGGAGTGGATGTTGGAGAATGCATAGATGTTCGGACGGGACTGGGATGGTCTTGGATTGGAGTTCGGTGGCAGTCGGTGATAGAGCGGTGGTGGGAGGCCAAGCGTCAGCACGATTAGGAAGGAGTTTGATTGGCTAAGACAAAGAAGAAGAAAGTGATGTTTGGTAGGGTGGCATGAGAGCATGAGGAGGAGCAGGCAGTAGTTTCAGGTGGTGGTTCACTCGGAGCTTGTGCCGGAGAAGTGTAGGTGTTTGATGGGTGTTGGGAAACAATGGCTGAGTCGCGGACTAGGTCGCTTTCTTGAAGACGATTCAGCGATCTGGTCGGTGGTGCAAACCAGTTCGTACTTGTCGCCGCCGCCTCTGGGATAAAACAGCCTTCTGAGAAAAATAATTGATTTGCTTGCACAACAAACCAATTCATATTTACACTTTCAATTTAAATTTAACTGCTCGTTCTGATTTTATTTTTGAAGAACTTTTAATGGTGGAGGAAGAAGAAGAGAGAGATAGGAATAAAAAAGTTATTTTTTTCTGAGTAGTTCGGCAATAAATAAACATGGTAATACATGTAGAAGAAGTCGGTTCAGATCTAAAAAAATGGATCTCAATTTTTTTACCAAGTTAAATAAAAAAAAACTGTTTATTTCCTCTTCATATAGTCTCATTATGTGGGACTATTCATATATGAGTCACCTCACACTTATCCATTTTTTTTAAATAATTCATCTTTATAAAAAATGAATCATTTTTCCAACAATCCCCCACTTGAATTTTTTGTTTAAAAAAATATTTTGAGCAGTTCCTAGAAACATAAGATTGTGCATAAACAAAGGTGTCATCCAACTTGAACCTTTGCATAGTGAATAAGATTCGGGTTTTACTAGAGTGACATGTAGTCTTGAACTTTATTCCTGACATCAGACCACACCCAACCTTTTCTATAGTGCAATCAAATAAGACCGTGCATTAATGGCCATGCACGTCTATCCCAGTTTAGTGAACGCTCTAGGAATCTTGCCCAAAACTCCATCGGAAACGGCCATATTTCCACATTCACATAGGTGAGTCTATCAAGAGTACTCCTAAAGGTAGGTACTCCATTCCAATTAGATTATAGATCTCTTTAAGAGTTTATATCAACTCATCCTCTAATCACTTCAGGAATACATGCTTCTTAATACAAAAATTTAGCATGTTCATCTACTATCACTACACAACTTGTTTTTACCCATTGAACCTAGTTCTTGGGATCTCCAGTCATTTAGGTCGGGTTACCATCGTGCGTGATTCCACAATCTCTGGGCAATAGTCCCATTCTTTTAGAATCATTAAGGACTTTCTTTCTGGTCAGTCCTTTCGTCAAAGGATCTGCCAAATTGTCATCACTTCATATGTGATGTTCTCTAACAATACTGTGCATACGACTGTCATTTCTTACCGTTGTAATATCGGTTCTGTGCTTCTTTCAATAGTCGTCAAATTTTCATCACTATGTATGTGATGTTCTCTTACAGTATTGTACTTACGATGTCGTCTTTTACCGTTGTAATAACGGTTCTATACTTTTTGCAATAGCCGCGGTATTATCGCAATCGATTATACCACTAGTGTCGGTTTTTCCCTTATGGGGATCTCAAATAGCAGATTTCTTTAGTTCTCTGCTTCTTAACTAGCTGTGGCTAGTGCTATTATCTCAGTCTCTATAGTAGACTGAGTCAAAATAGCCTGTTTATTGGGTTTCCAAGAGACAGCTTCTTCAGCGATGCTAAATATATAGCCACTGGTCCTTTAGAATCATCAGATAAAGTATTTCTGCCTGTATCAGAATATCCTTCAAGTACAACTTAAAACTTTTCATAATGTAATCCAAGGTTCATAGTTTATTATAGGTATCTCATAACCCTTTCATTAGCATGTTAATGCTCTATACTAGGTCTACTGAAAAACATGCATAATAATCCCACGACATAGGTAATGTCGGGTCCAGTACAATCAATGGCATTCGAAGGCTGCAATGATGCTCGCTTAAACAGACTATCTTATACATTCACCAGTGTTCTTAAATAACTTTAAACTGGGATCATATGGTGCACATGCAAGTTTACAGTCAAAGTAATCATATTTCTTTAGAGTCTTCTCAATTTAATGAGATTGATCTAAAGAAAATCCCACTTTTTACCTAGTAATCTTAATATCAGGGATTACACTCGCCTTACCTAGATCTTTCATATCAAAGTTGGCATTTAATAAGGATTTGGCTGAGTTTATGGCATGAATATTTGACCCAACAATGAGAAGGTCATCTACATAAAGACATATAATAGTGCAAATGTCATTCTCAGATTTGTAATAAATGCATTTGTCACTTTCATTAACTTTAAAACCATAAGAAATGATTAAGTTATCAAATTTTTTCATGCCATTGTTTAGGTGCTTGTTTTAAACCATATAATGATTTATCTAATTTGCATACTTTATGTTCTTGACCATGTACTACAAATCCTTCAGGCTGGTCCATATAAATTTCTTCTTCTAATTCACCGTTTAAAGAACGTGGTTTAAACATCCATTTGGTGTATTAATAAATAACAAACAGAAGCAAGTGAGATTAATACCCGAATGAATGTAATTCTAGTTACAGGTAGAAAAAATGTCAAAGAAATCTATATTTTCTCTTTGCTTAAAACCTTTAGCTACTAATTGTGCTTTATATTTATCAATAGTGCCATCAGGTTTTAATTTCTTTTTAAGCACCCATTTACAACCTATAGATTTACAACCAGAGAATAAATCTACTAAAAGCCAAGTCTTATTGGATTACAGAGAATCCAACTCATCATTTATAGCCTCTTGCCAAAAATCGGCATCTAAAGAAGATAAGGCCTCTTGGAGGTTTAAGGGATCCTCCTCTAAGTAAAGGCACAAAAATCCGAACCAAAATCTTTTACGGTTCTTTCTCTTTTACTTCTTCTAGGTTCAGTTTCAGAACTTTTATTAAGTTCTGTTCTAATGGCATACTTAATGTGCCCCCACTATTCCTTAATTTAAAAGGAAATTTTGTTTCATAAAAATCGGCATCATTTGATTCAATTATATTATGTGCATTTAGGTCCTAAAATCGGTATGCTTTGCTATTAATAGCATGGCCCATAAATACACATTTATATGCTCTACTTGCCGATTTTATTCTCTTAGGGTCTGGAATGCGAACATATGCTAAACAACCTCAAGTTCTAAAATATGACACATTGGATTTATAATTCTTTAAAATTTCATAAAGTGAAATTTTATTCTTAGATTAGGGGATTCTATTCAGAACATAGCATGCAGTCAATTAAAATATCCCTCCACCAATGTTTTGCTGCACCAAAATTTAATAAATTGGCAATTACTAATTCGGTAAAGGTCCTATTTTTTTCCTCTTTACCATTCATTTCAAGTGAATATGGTGTAGTTCTCTCATGTACTATACCATGTAAAAAAAATAGAATAAACTAGATTCATATTCTGTTTCTCTATCACTATGAATTCTCTTAATTTTCTTATTACTCAATTTCAGTTTTTAATGTTTCAAACATGTCAAATGCATCACAACTTTAAGAAACACTATCTTTCTAATTGTAAGCTTTATATTCACATTACCAATCTCTACAGTTTTAGTGGTGTGAGGATCTCCCAACAACACTTTCTGATCATCAGTAGCCATGTATATTGTGAATATATCATGATCATAGCAGACATGGCGAGAAACACCAGTGTCTACCCACCAACTCTCTGATCCACCATCAAAGTGAATCTCAGTAGTTGTAGCCGTTAAAGGATTCTCGGTCAGGTTTGCCTGCGGTGCAGGACTTAGCCTGTTCCGACATTGTCGTACCATATGACCTAGTTTTCCACAGTTATAATATAGAAGCAACTGTCCAGAATCATTCTTTTTGGTTGGTTGCTGCTGTCCTTTATGGTTTCCTTGTGGATTCCAATTCTATTCTCAACTCATCGGTTGTGGAGGCTTACTATTGCTTGAGATGTTAATATGTTTGAAAATTTATATTTTTCTTATAGAAAAATATACGTAAACTCATAGACTAACATAAGTTATTCACATAAAATATTATTTTCTGCATTTGTACCATTCCACCACACTTGTGGACTATATTAATGGTAAACAACTTACATGGTAAATTTAATCATCACATATAGAGACTACATAAACCAAGGTACCAAAACACTTAGGTTCAAAAAATACTTAGGTTCAGTCAGTTAACATTGCTCCAATCAAATAATGCACACTCTTAGGACTCAAGCAAAGTGATTAGTGTGACCCAAAACTACAGTACAAGATAATGAGCAGGGTTCATGATTAGTTATCGAATTTCGAAGTTTTATAAACTAATTTCCACCATGCTACCATTTTACAACTACAAAGATGACACGCTTATAGTTCTTTAAGGCTATTGGATCAATGACAACCAACAGTAACTTATAGTTTGTATCATTCTATGTCCAATGAAATTCATACATTTAAGCTTCCTTTTTTGCTTCTATTTTTCTTTTTCTAAAGGATTCTGATTAAAATACAACTCAGAAGGTGACTTAAGCTCGTTGGAAAAAGAAGGCATAGTCAAGAAACCTCTATGCTGGTACTTAACAAGCCAAAATAGAATATGTTAATTACCTAATACCTGATACCTTTCTAGTGAATTTTCCATAATACCAGGCACAATCAGCTATTAATTTAAGCATGCATTAGAAAGGGTTTAAAAAATTATATTACCTTTCTCTGATGCTCATCCTGGTGGGGGCCACAACAATAAAGAATACTGCAGCCCATCGATCCATTTCTCACAAACTTGGATTTCATGATGCTATTACGTAACTGCAGCGCGAAGCCACCTTCCATGCATACCAAATTGTCCACCTTTTAACCCTGATTTCATGTAGATGACGGCAAATCAGGATTTCACATCAAATCTTTCTACTTTTTCTTTCGATATCTTGTTGCCATAGAAGATAGTAGAAGGAGTCGCAGTTACAAATTGAGTAAGATTTCAAGGCGTTGAGTATTTCAAAGCGTTGAGTAGATATAGTGAGACGACCCGAACTTCCCCGTGAAGGAAAGCACGGATAGAATTGAGGACAAGACAAAATAGAACGCACACGGAAGAACATTTCATTGCTATTACAACAATTCCATCAGATACAAGAATATACAGAGTATAATTGAATAAGTTACATTCAACAAATATCAGAGATTTAAATAAATTACATAGCAGCGGAAAAATAATATAAAACACAACTGAAAGTGATACACGGATACAGAGCTTTCCGAGCATCGTTCCAGCTGTATATCAGGACCCTGTGAATATAAATCTGCAAAACCAAAACTACTAGCTGCCCGTGCGGAAAATAGGGGCACCCAGAGTTTAGGTTAAAACAATAAACTCCAGGTCAGTCATGTGACTGGTGTGAGAACTAAAACAGTTATTAATATTGGTTTTAAAGTTAGGTAAATCAAGGGACCACGCCGTATAACACGGAACGGGTTTCCTCCCAAGAATACCAGTGCATAGAACAAACAGCGCAATGCTAAATAAAGAAAAATGAAGCTGTTATAAGACCCAGGTCCCATCACACAATGCAACGCAAGCCGGAGGATAGGGTTTTTACCTTATAACAGCCAAAGCATGCTTGATACGTTTAAATCACATTATTTGATACTATTATAAGTGTATAGTGTCAAAACAATTCAAATCATAAATATCAATCATAGGCGGCATGGGTACCATCTATCATGTCGCCATACTAGTTCTACAATTAAAACCGCAATACACGTATTGGAAATTGGATTCCATCATGAGTCGAGGCAAGGGGCAAGCTCCTCTCCGCGTTCGAGACACTCTAGCAAATGTCCCAGGACCCCACTTTGATCCTTGGAATCGGCTGGGCCGGTCCTCTCTTACTTTTGAGGATTAGTTATTCCTGAACACACGTTTCCCGGTCTTTACAGACCTATATCCGAGGCGCCTCGCATTCCAACAACCACACAGGTGAAAAGTATATAAATGTCAGGGCTGGTAGGTCACTGACACCACCCTAGCTAGAAAGAAACGTCGTGCTCTCCCAGCGGTCCGTCTCCCGTTTTTGACTCATACCGAGGTGTGAGGCTCACGAATTCACGTTATACACAAAGCTACGCCACACAGGCCGTGCTTTGATCATCAACCACAAGACTTTGCTTTTCAACAGAAGCCTTGATCAATTGCCACTTACGCATGTCACATTGGCAATTCACTCCATGCGACTGATGTCCATCGATATACAACCTCTGAGCTCGTATGTCTCAGAGAAGGGCGTTAAGCAAGAGAATAAATTCTCTGCCGCCAAACAGATGTATATTTAATAAAGATCAATCAACACAGAATAAAATCCAATGTCAGACACACAATCCATTTACAAGTTCGTTCTGGGTCTGAACGAAACCGGAGGCACTTTCCTCGCATATCCATCCATCTCCAAGTACGTCTGGACGATCACCAACTGATTCCCTCATCCTGGGTGTACAGCCCAATCAAGATCATCAGTAATCACCCAAACGATGTGAAGACTTCCGGTCTTCGACCACCGTCTTCATCTTCGACATCTCGTCGAATCGGTTATTCAGAATGGGTATAACCCGGCCTTTCTGAATAACCCACGTATATAATTAACAAATGTTACACAAACACAATGAACGCCTCATTCCAATTCAGAATATTCTTTTATTCACAAAATCACATTCTTAGGGAAAGGTTCCCATTAATTTTATCAAAGATAAATTCTTCTAAATTTATTCTTTAATCTTCCTTTGGATATCATTTCAAACCATATCTTGGTTTTCCAGACTAGTCGGGATTAGCGAACCACACCGAAGTAATTATTTATTTTATTTCCCAATCCCAACCTATATATCCCATGGAGAAAACTGGTAATACTCCACATCTAACACCACTGTGTTATCGGTAAAATTAATTACCATTTCACGGTCGAATCTAATTAAAGATTTAACTATCGCTTTGGAGCAAAACTGGTGATACTCCACTCTCGATCACTTTTCAGATTTGATAATTTAAATTATCAATCCACATTTTAATCTAATTAAAGATTCATTAAAACTACACTTAGTCTTAATTCTTTCAAAAATCAACATCTTGCCTTTAACTGGGTTAAAGAACCAATGTCATCTAAAACACGATCCACGATGAACCCAAATCACATTTGATATTAAATACAAGGCTCTGAATAGAAAATATATCGGCTTATATTCAATATCAAATTCTGAAACCAACAAATATCGTATTGGAAATAACGATATAAAATATCTTTCAAATCCCCATACCAATATTTGTATAGTCACGAAATCCAACATCGAAATATCCCGAAGATAATTTCGATTCAACTCCAGTCCAATTCACATATTGGGAATATTGGTTATTTTTAAAATCACTTTCAAATTCAATTTATTTATTTCACAAAGAAATTGATTTTAATTCTAGTTCAAAACTAGTTCATTTCGATAAAAATCTATTTTTATCCTCTAATGTGGAATTTTCCAGCCCAATTCTTTCCAATTCACATATTATAATTTTACACAAATTATAGATATTTTTGATAATTTTATCAAGGCTCGTACAGTCGATTTCCAACAACGGCCATCGAACTGCACTTACAGCGACCTTTTTCGAATTTGATTTGGACATAATTCCAAATCCAACCGTTAGATTTCAAATTTCTAATATTCATTGGAAAGCTCTTTTCGATACGAACCCAACGGTTCCGGTTTTAGGAGAATCCGACGGTCGGATCTCCCGCAATGTCCGTTTGAAATAAATGGTCGAAATTCACGAACTGCCGCGGCGCGGCGCGTTCTATTCAGGCCATTATATTATATATATAATATATATAATATATATTTCATCGATTTCTATTTAAAACGAATTTTATAAATCGTTTTAAATTTGTTTCTAAAACAATTCAACTTCTACATTCAATTTCAAATCGATTTGATTTCAATTCAACTCGAGTTCATTTCAATTCAATTCAAATTCAAATTCAAATTCGTTTCAATTCAATTCAATTCGAATTTACCTTCTATTTGATTCAATTCGAATTCGTTTCAAATTGATTTCAATTCAATTTCAGTTCGTTTTAAATTTCAATTTCAATTTAATTCAATTTGAATTCATTTCTATTTTATTTGAATTCAAATTCGCTTTCTATTCAATTCGAATTTTAATCTAATTCAATTTGAATTTCATTTCAAAATATTTAATTTTGAAATCACTTTTCAATATTCATTATACAACGAGTAAAATCGATATAAATATCGTTCACGTCAAAATAACGCATCTCTAATCAACACGGCTTTATTTTTCAAAACTTCTTTATTCTATCCAACAAATGAATATTTATCCCATTCAACACATGAATCTATATTTCTTTCAACACACGACTAATCTCAACACATGAGTACTGTCAACACATCACTATTTTTGTTATGTAAAATATTTTATAAAACTATGGTATCTATCGTTTGATTTTTAATTAGACTTCTACTGAGAAGTAGTTCTAATTTTAAATATGATAAAGATGTAAATTTCATTGTATAAAATATTTCACTCAACACATGAACATCGTCAACACATGACTATTTTTATATTCAACACATGAATTTTCTTTTATAATATTCCTTATTTTCCCGATTGGAATGAGGCCCAATCAATCACCATATAACGTTAATTATATGGATTCCATACAACACATGTATATAATAGCATTAATAAGCAATCAACCATCAACCAAAGTGCACTACACTGTATAAGCATCAAATATAGATATCTTACGCTTATAACAGCCTGTCAATCAATCGATCGACATATTTAATCAATCAGGATGAGTGAACTTCAAATTTCATCCCAACACCCGTGTGGGGTTTCAAACAATCAAACACAGATTTTATTTGTGCAGTTGGGCGATGTGTAAAATTTATCCTCCCAATCAATGTCCTTCAAATAGGTGTACATAAACAAACCGTCCGGTTTGTAAATGTATATTTTATTTTATTCACTTCCACGTTAAAAATTATATTTTTAACGATAAAATATTCTATTTCAACACATGAATTTCTATTCAGTTCATTTATTCAATAAATGATTATTTTTATTTTTCTAACATATTTTAGAAAATTTCGGCGGCATAACGGCACGATACTAGAAACGGGACAAGGCCTAGCCTTATCCCCGGTCTAGTGAAGGCCCACGCCATTCACTCATCAATCAAATCCATTTCAATTCACCAAACAATTCAGTTCAAACCAATTAATCTATCCAACTACACAACCAAACAATTTTACAAACAAGCCATCCATGGTCTGTGGATGACGGGTGTCGGGTGCTACTAAGCACCGTCTACATCCTAGTATATATATATATAACTAGAAAAAGAGAATTTAGAGTGAGAAGTTCTCACCGAAAGCTATCCAATCATCTTGACTCTTCTTCTCGCCTTTTTATCATCTTCTTGTGCCCGTAGTCACTATATATATAAAAATTACACATTTTTATATTCTGATGTCTTTAAAATAAAAATCACATTTTTATTTATTCATTTTCAATTTAGAAATCATATTTTTATAATCACTTCATATATTTAAAAATCGAATTTTTACTATGCTATTCAATATATAAAAATCCCATTTACTTCTCTATTTTCTATATAAAGATCTCGCCTTTTTACATAAAAAGATTTTAGCTTTTCAAATATAAAGATTGAACTTTTTCATATACATCATTATAAAAATCACATTTTTATTTTTCTACACATATAAAGATGCTATTTTTAATATTGCTATCATGTAAAAATTATATTCCTAATTCTCTACATAAACGAAAATCATATTTTTACATCATCTATATAGTAAAGACTATATTTTTAATACTTTAAAAATATAAAGATCATATTTTTAATTCTTTAAAAATATAAAAATAATATTTTTATTTCTTCTATATAGTAAAGACTATATTTTTAACTTCCTTAACGAATAAAAATTCTATCTCTTCATCAAATAAAAATCCTTACTTTTATCAAATAAAAAAAAACCCAAACCTTTTCATTGCCATTTATATGCTATTTCCTATATAATAAATCCGAGTATTTAAAATAAATTAAAATAAATAATAAAAAACTTACTTTTTACTGTTGGAGAGAGGGGGGTCCACGTGGCTGAGAGGTGGTCGGAGGAGGGAGTTCGCCGGAGCGGTGGGGTGGCGCGGCATCGGGTGGAGGAGCCCTTCAGGCGGCGGCGGCGTCTGTCTTGGAGGGTTTGGGGGGGGGGTTTGCTTCCTCGCGCATCGAAGAAGGAAGAAGGAAGAAGGAGGAGAGAGAGGTGCCGTTGGAGGAGTGTGCGACGGAGATGTGAGGGTCAGGGGAAGGAGAAGAAGCGGAGGGGGGGGGGAAGTCAGGGAGGCGTCGCGCCTGACGGCGGCGGCGGCAAACGATCAAGGGGGGGGGGCGATTTGCGATTTGGATGCGTTTTTTTTTTCTTCTGTAAATCGATTATGAACGGGGGGGGGGGGTATATGAAAAAGATTTTATATATTTAATTTAATTTTAATTCATTTTATCCCAAGGAGTTGACTTTTTATTCGACTTCGAAACGAGGCCCACCGACTGTCGCCCATAGCGTTTCACCCCCATTCCGAACACAATGGGATATGTATCGTAAGCTGATTCGGCTGTTACAATCAGTTTTCGTTAAATTTACATTTAAATCACTATATTGAATTTTAAACGTACATTTCAAACTACCGGGGTCACATACTAACTCTAAAAATTCTCGAAAAATATTTTCTAGCTTCGTATTGACGATACGGTCCTAACAAAACTAGTTTCGTCAAATTCTGAGACGGTTGGAAAAATGGCCAATTTTCAGTCGATTAACATCAACTGAAACTGGTCAAACACGTTTTCCTTTGCCACGCTCACATATTGATTCGAAAAATTATGAAATTTGGAATCTAGCAATAATTTGACATCACGGACCCAACAAAAGTGGTTTCGTCGAAATCCGAGGTCATTTGCAAAATGTCCATTTTTAAGGGCCTGAATTCCATAGCGACTATTCAGAATTTTCAACTGGACATATCTTTTGATTCTCGCTACGAAATTTTGATTTGTCGGATTCGTTGGAAAGATATTATCAATTAGATCATAATGTTTTTGGTTTCACTAAAATCCGGATTGTTTTGCACCCGGTACATTCAATTGAAGTTTGAAATCGAATTATCGAACTACCGCGCCATTTTCAATTCTATTTATAATTATATATAAATATTTATATTCTAACGACGACGTATATAATATATACGTCGAATTCTATTCAAAATAAATTTCTCGTCGATATTATTTAAAATAATCTATTTTAAATATTCAAAATTCACTAAAATTGCCAAAATAAAATTTTTAAACTGGCCCAGATTTTCGGGTTATTACAATCTCCCCCACTTAAAACTTTTCGTCCCCGAAAAGGAACAAAGTCGAAAGTGGTTTGATCAATAAGCTCTACATTCGGTCTGGCTTCCATTCTCCAACTTTTCAGTTTCTGAGAATTTTCAATTCTTCAAAAATTTGGCTAACACCCTAAATTTTCGAAAAATTTCGCCATAACCTCCCCTGCACCGGGAGCATCGGGGAATTTCAAATAGCTTCCCCGGTCCTTCAGATCTCAAAAAGAAAAAGAAAAAGCCAAGCGGCTAGCCAATAGGCTCACAAAATCATCATCACCCAAACAAAACAGGAAATTATAGTAAACATGTACCTATTTGTCGGGCAAACAAATTTTATTCTTCGGCTCTAGCCTCCTTGCTATGACCTGTTCGATGTAAGTATATGTATATACAAGCAAATGCGACCAATTTTCAATACAATTCAATATTTGGTTCAATTTAGGCTAAATGGTTAAAAATTAGCAAACAATTAAACAAACAACACAAACATCAATCAATTAGTGAATTAATGTTGCAAATTCATAATTTTGATACATATATACAAAAATCATGTTTTTGATGCCAATTCACAACAATGAATCTATCTATATTAGTTTTGGTTCTCACACCAGCCTAATGGAAATATACAGAAATCACACCTTCGAAACACGAACATAAATTTTGGTGATGGAGCTCCATCAACAAAATCATCTCCGAGCGACTAGAGTGTAATCCTATATCTATCCAGTATATTAAAATTTCGAATATACGTTCATGACGCGTATATGCAAAATCTTTATATACTCGATTGTCCATATTCAAAATAAATAAATATTCAAATACGTATAAAATGGTTTAAATTTTCAAAACAAAATTGTTTACATTTGAAAAATATACTCTTCACACTCGTTCTAGGATACTACTGATCCTATCTCTAACGAGTCATTCCAATTGGATATTACTAATCCAATATCTGATGAATTCTTTCGTATGGTTCTAATGTGTCTTGTTCTCGAGCTCTGTAAACCAAAGCTCTGATACCAAACTGAGACGACCCGAACTTCCCCGTGAAGGAAAGCACGGATAGAATTGAGGACAAGACAAAATAGAACGCACACGGAAGAACATTTCATTGCTATTACAACAATTCCATCAGATACAAGAATATACAGAGTATAATTGAATAAGTTACATTCAACAAATATCAGAGATTTAAATAAATTACATAGCAGCGGAAAAATAATATAAAACACAACTGAAAGTGATACACGGATACAGAGCTTTCCGAGCATCGTTCCAGCTGTATATCAGGACCCTGTGAATATAAATCTGCAAAACCAAAACTACTAGCTGCCCGTGCGGAAAATAGGGGCACCCAGAGTTTAGGTTAAAACAATAAACTCCAGGTCAGTCATGTGACTGGTGTGAGAACTAAAACAGTTATTAATATTGGTTTTAAAGTTAGGTAAATCAAGGGACCACGCCGTATAACACGGAACGGGTTTCCTCCCAAGAATACCAGTGCATAGAACAAACAGCGCAATGCTAAATAAAGAAAAATGAAGCTGTTATAAGACCCAGGTCCCATCACACAATGCAACGCAAGCCGGAGGATAGGGTTTTTACCTTATAACAGCCAAAGCATGCTTGATACGTTTAAATCACATTATTTGATACTATTATAAGTGTATAGTGTCAAAACAATTCAAATCATAAATATCAATCATAGGCGGCATAGGTACCATCTATCATGTCGCCATACTAGTTCTACAATTAAAACCGCAATACACGTATTGGAAATTGGATTCCATCATGAGTCGAGGCAAGGGGCAAGCTCCTCTCCGCGTTCGAGACACTCTAGCAAATGTCCCAGGACCCCACTTTGATCCTTGGAATCGGCTGGGCCGGTCCTCTCTTACTTTTGAGGATTAGTTATTCCTGAACACACGTTTCCCGGTCCTTACAGACCTATATCCGAGGCACCTCGCATTCCAACAACCACACAGGTGAAAAGTATATAAATGTCAGGGCTGGTAGGTCACTGACACCACCCTAGCTAGAAAGAAACGTCGTGCTCTCCCAGCGGTCCGTCTCCCGTTTTTGACTCATACCGAGGTGTGAGGCTCACGAATTCACGTTATACACAAAGCTACGCCACACAGGCCGTGCTTTGATCATCAACCACAAGACTTTGCTTTTCAACAGAAGCCTTGATCAATTGCCACTTACGCATGTCACATTGGCAATTCACTCCATGCGACTGATGTCCATCGATATACAACCTCTGAGCTCGTATGTCTCAGAGAAGGGCGTTAAGCAAGAGAATAAATTCTCTGCCGCCAAACAGATGTATATTTAATAAAGATCAATCAACACAGAATAAAATCCAATGTCAGACACACAATCCATTTACAAGTTCGTTCTGGGTCTGAACGAAACCGGAGGCACTTTCCTCGCATATCCATCCATCTCCAAGTACGTCTGGACGATCACCAACTGATTCCCTCATCCTGGGTGTACAGCCCAATCAAGATCATCAGTAATCACCCAAACGATGTGAAGACTTCCGGTCTTCGACCACCGTCTTCATCTTCGACATCTCGTCGAATCGGTTATTCAGAATGGGTATAACCCGGCCTTTCTGAATAACCCACGTATATAATTAACAAATGTTACACAAACACAATGAACGCCTCATTCCAATTCAGAATATTCTTTTATTCACAAAATCACATTCTTAGGGAAAGGTTCCCATTAATTTTATCAAAGATAAATTCTTCTAAATTTATTCTTTAATCTTCCTTTGGATATCATTTCAAACCATATCTTGGTTTTCCAGACTAGTCGGGATTAGCGAACCACACCGAAGTAATTATTTATTTTATTTCCCAATCCCAACCTATATATCCCATGGAGAAAACTGGTAATACTCCACATCTAACACCACTGTGTTATCGGTAAAATTAATTACCATTTCACGTTCGAATCTAATTAAAGATTTAACTATCGCTTTGGAGCAAAACTGGTGATACTCCACTCTCGATCACTTTTCAGATTTGATAATTTAAATTATCAATCCACATTTTAATCTAATTAAAGATTCATTAAAACTACACTTAGTCTTAATTCTTTCAAAAATCAACATCTTGCCTTTAACTGGGTTAAAGAACCAATGTCATCTAAAACACGATCCACGATGAACCCAAATCACATTTGATATTAAATACAAGGCTCTGAATAGAAAATATATCGGCTTATATTCAATATCAAATTCTGAAACCAACAAATATCGTATTGGAAATAACGATATAAAATATCTTTCAAATCCCCATACCAATATTTGTATAGTCACGAAATCCAACATCGAAATATCCCGAAGATAATTTCGATTCAACTCCAGTCCAATTCACATATTGGGAATATTGGTTATTTTTAAAATCACTTTCAAATTCAATTTATTTATTTCACAAAGAAATTGATTTTAATTCTAGTTCAAAACTAGTTCATTTCGATAAAAATCTATTTTTATCCTCTAATGTGGAATTTTCCAGCCCAATTCACATATTATAATTTTACACAAATTATAGATATTTTTGATAATTTTATCAAGGCCCGTACAGTCGATTTCCAACAACGGCCATCGAACTGCACTTACAGCGACCTTTTTCGAATTTGATTTGGACATAATTCCAAATCCAACCGTTAGATTTCAAATTTCTAATATTCATTGGAAAGCTCTTTTCGATACGAACCCAACGGTTCCGGTTTTAGGAGAATCCGACGGTCGGATCTCCCGCAATGTCCGTTTGAAATAAATGGTCGAAATTCACGAACTGCCGCGGCGCGGCGCGTTCTATTCAGGCCATTATATTATATATATAATATATATAATATATATTTCGTCGATTTCTATTTAAAACGAATTTTATAAATCGTTTTAAATTTGTTTCTAAAACAATTCAACTTCTACATTCAATTTCAAATCGATTTGATTTCAATTCAACTCGAGTTCATTTCAATTCAATTCAAATTCAAATTCGTTTCAATTCAATTCAATTCGAATTTACCTTCTATTTGATTCAATTCGAATTCGTTTCAAATTGATTTCAATTCAATTTCAGTTCGTTTTAAATTTCAATTTCAATTTAATTCAATTTGAATTCATTTCTATTTTATTTGAATTCAAATTCGCTTTCTATTCAATTCGAATTTTAATCTAATTCAATTTGAATTTCATTTCAAAATATTTAATTTTGAAATCACTTTTCAATATTCATTATACAACGAATAAAATCGATATAAATATCGTTCGCGTCAAAATAACGCATCTCTAATCAACACGGCTTTATTTTTCAAAACTTCTTTATTCTATCCAACAAATGAATATTTATCCCATTCAACACATGAATCTATATTTCTTTCAACACACGACTAATCTCAACACATGAGTACTGTCAACACATCACTATTTTTGTTATGTAAAATATTTTATAAAACTATGGTATCTATCGTTTGATTTTTAATTAGACTTCTACTGAGAAGTAGTTCTAATTTTAAATATGATAAAGATGTAAATTTCATTGTATAAAATATTTCACTCAACACATGAACATCGTCAACACATGACTATTTTTATATTCAACACATGAATTTTCTTTTATAATATTCCTTATTTTCCCGATTGGAATGAGGCCCAATCAATCACCATATAACGTTAATTATATGGATTCCATACAACACATGTATATAATAGCATTAATAAGCAATCAACCATCAACCAAAGTGCACTACACTGTATAAGCATCAAATATAGATATCTTACGCTTATAACAGCCTGTCAATCAATCGATCGACATATTTAATCAATCAGGATGAGTGAACTTCAAATTTCATCCCAACACCCGTGTGGGGTTTCAAACAATCAAACACATATTTTATTTGTGCAGTTGGGCGATGTGTAAAATTTATCCTCCCAATCAATGTCCTTCAAATAGGTGTACATAAACAAACCGTCCGGTTTGTAAATGTATATTTTATTTTATTCACTTCCACGTTAAAAATTATATTTTTAACGATAAAATATTCTATTTCAACACATGAATTTCTATTCAGTTCATTTATTCAATAAATGATTATTTTTATTTTTCTAACATATTTTAGAAAATTTCGGCGGCATAACGGCACGATACTAGAAACGGGACAAGGCCTAGCCTTATCCCCGGTCTAGTGAAGGCCCACGCCATTCACTCATCAATCAAATCCATTTCAATTCACCAAACAATTCAATTCAAACCAATTAATCTATCCAACTACACAACCAAACAATTTTACAAACAAGCCATCCATGGTCTGTGGATGACGGGTGTCGGGTGCTACTAAGCACCGTCTACATCCTAGTATATATATATATATAACTAGAAAAAGAGAATTTAGAGTGAGAAGTTCTCACCGAAAGCTATCCAATCATCTTGACTCTTCTTCTCGCCTTTTTATCATCTTCTTGTGCCCGTAGTCACTATATATATAAAAATTACACATTTTTATATTCTGATGTCTTTAAAATAAAAATCACATTTTTATTTATTCATTTTCAATTTAGAAATCATATTTTTATAATCACTTCATATATTTAAAAATCGAATTTTTACTATGCTATTCAATATATAAAAATCCCATTTACTTCTCTATTTTCTATATAAAGATCTCGCCTTTTTACATAAAAAGATTTTAGCTTTTCAAATATAAAGATTGAACTTTTTCATATACATCATTATAAAAATCACATTTTTATTTTTCTACACATATAAAGATGCTATTTTTAATATTGCTATCATGTAAAAATTATATTCCTAATTCTCTACATAAACGAAAATCATATTTTTACATCATCTATATAGTAAAGACTATATTTTTAATACTTTAAAAATATAAAGATCATATTTTTAATTCTTTAAAAATATAATAATCATATTTTTATTTCTTCTATATAGTAAAGACTATATTTTTAACTTCCTTAACGAATAAAAATTCTATCTCTTCATCAAATAAAAATCCTTACTTTTATCAAATAAAAAAAAACCCAAACCTTTTCATTGCCATTTATATGCTATTTCCTATATAATAAATCCGAGTATTTAAAATAAATTAAAATAAATAATAAAAAACTTACTTTTTACTGTTGGAGAGAGGGGGGTCCACGTGGCTGAGAGGTGGTCGGAGGAGGGAGTTCGCCGGAGCGGTGGGGTGGCGCGGCATCGGGTGGAGGAGCCCTTCAGGCGGCGGCGGCGTCTGTCTTGGAGGGTTTGGGGGGGGGGGTGGGTTTGCTTCCTCGCGCATCGAAGAAGGAAGAAGGAGGAGAGAGAGGTGCCGTTGGAGGAGTGTGCGACGGAGATGTGAGGGTCAGGGGAAGGAGAAGAAGCAGAGGGGGGGAAGTCAGGGAGGCGTCGCGCCTGACGGCGGCGGCGACAAACGATCAAGGGGGGGGGGGGGCGATTTTCGATTTGGATGCGTTTTTTTTTTTGTTCTGTAAATCGATTATGAACGGGGGGGGGGGGGGGGGTATATGAAAAAGATTTTATATATTTAATTTAATTTTAATTCATTTTATCCCAAGGAGTTGACTTTTTATTCGACTTCGAAACGAGGCCCACCGACTGTCGCCCATAGCGTTTCACCTCCATTCCGAACACAATGGGATATGTATCGTAAGCTGATTCGGCTGTTACAATCAGTTTTCGTTAAATTTACATTTAAATCACTATATTGAATTTTAAACGTACATTTCAAACTACCGGGGTCACATACTAACTCTAAAAATTCTCGAAAAATATTTTCTAGCTTCGTATTGACGATACGGTCCTAACAAAACTAGTTTCGTCGAATTCTGAGACCGTTGGAAAAATGGCCAATTTTCAGTCGATTAAAATCAACTGAAACTGGTCAAACACGTTTTCCTTTGCCATGCTCACATATTGATTCGAAAAATTATGAAATTTGGAATCTAGCAATAATTTGACATCACGGACCCAACAAAAGTGGTTTCGTCGAAATCCGAGGTCATTTGCAAAATGTCCATTTTTAAGGGCCTGAATTCCATAGCGACTATTCAGAATTTTCAACTGGACATATCTTTTGATTCTCGCTACGAAATTTTGATTTGTCGGATTCGTTGGAAAGATATTATCAATTAGATCATAATGTTTTTGGTTTCACTAAAATCCGGATTGTTTTGCACCCGGTACATTCAATTGAAGTTTGAAATCGAATTATCGAACTACCGCGCCATTTTCAATTCTATTTATAATTATATATAAATATTTATATTCTAACGACGACGTATATAATATATACGTCGAATTCTATTCAAAATAAATTTCTCGTCGATATTATTTAAAATAATCTATTTTAAATATTCAAAATTCACTAAAATTGCCAAAATAAAAATTTTAAACTGGCCCAGATTTTCGGGTTATTACATATAGGAAAATGGCGGCACCTTCAAGCAAGTTAGTGTAGCATCCATTGTTTCGAGATCGTCTTCAAATTGTTGGGAAACAATGGCTGAGTCGCGGACTAGGTCGCTTTCTTGAAGACGATTCGGCGATCTGGTCGGTGGTGCAAGCCAGTTCGTACTTGTCGTCGCCGGCTCTGCAATAAAACAACCTTCTGAGAAAAATAATTTATTTGCTTGCACAACAAACCAATTCAGATTTGCACTTTCAATTTAAATTTAACTGCTCGTTGTGATTTTATTTTTGAAGAACTTTTAATGGTGGAGGAAGAAGAAGAGAGAGAAAAGAATAAAAAGGTTATTTTTTTGAGTAGTTCGGCAATAAATAAACATGGTAATATATGTAGAGGAAGTCGGTTCAAATCTAAAAAAATGGATCTCAATTTTTTTACCAAGTCAAATAAAAAAACTGGTTTTTTTCTCTTCATATAGTCTCATGATGTGGGACTATTCATGTATGAGTCACCTCACATATAACGTCCCACTTTTCAGTACAATTTGAGCCAGCATCTAATCACCACAGTCAACCCAAATTATACAGGAAAGCAGAATGTTAAGAGAAAGAATCTAGAGGATGAGGGAGAAAGAAAGAAATATTAGAATAGAAGAAAGAAGAAGAACATCAGAAGCTCACAGCGGAACGAACAAAATATATAATATAACAACATATCTTTATACAAATGAAAATCTCGTATACATACCAATCATCAGAGTACAACATGAATCAGATACAGCGGAATAACTTTAATAACTAACGGTGAAGCCTTCTGCTTCCAGCTTCTGAAACTCCAAGCGAAAACTATCCTGTCAAATATGTTCGGTCTGACCCGAGCACATTTTGAAGCAAAGCAAAAACACATGGGTCAGTCTGGAATACTTTCAGTGCTAAATTCACATCAACAATCGGCTTAACTTTAGAAATTCTTTTTGTAACAAAAGGATAATAGTAAGACCGGTCCACAGATAAGCATGGACGGTTTTTACCTTACTATAACCCAAACCATTTTTGAAATCATATATTTTTCTGATATTATAATAGTGTCTATCAACCACAAATAAATAGTAATCTAGTGAAACGCTTGCATCTCACGCTCCACATATATATTATACAATCAAATACCGCGGGTGCTTAATGGAAATCGGATTCCGACTATGACAAGGTATGGGACCACCTGCCGATAGTGTATCTCTAGAGGCGAATACACTGGGTTCAACAAGAACGTCTTGCAACCCGGCCCACACATGACCGACCACTCATTTCGCTTGAGTGTATCGAATGTATATCACCAACGGTTGGGATCAGCAACCATTTCCCGAAAAGGGACAACATCGAAATAGATTTAAGAAGGAAATGCAATTTCTCTAGATAGGTGCTCATACACCCTAATGGGAGCGACCCACATAGCCATGCTGCCTGCCCGATTTCTGTCATTTCCCGGTTGATGGGGCTTGAGGTTATAATCGACTTTTGGAACATTTGGTCACCATTCACTTTGAATGTCACATCGTCAAATCCGCCAGATATCACTAATTGACGTCCACAAAATTACTCTGTGGTTTAGCTAAGAGAAGGTGTACGGCTTTCGCCGCCTTTAACAGAAATACGTTTGAAGAAATCAACGTACGTGATCCCTTTGGAAATACTCTGTTAGACATCCGTCCATACACGTCATCCAGGAACAGGATGAACCGAAGGCACCCTCCTACCGCATCCAAGGAATCACCCTATTGATCAGTAGCGAGTAGTCCTTGCAAATCCGTAGATCTTAATTACGACAGAACCACAGTATATCTGTGGCTGCAGACCAGAGATTTTAAGTAGTTTTTCCGTTTTGAATATCCACGGTCTTCACTTGCTCCATCATTATCCCTTGCGAGTTAGCTTCGTACGTAACGTTGATTCGAAGTTGTTTTGGGTCTAGTTCCCATCCCGGTCTCTTCAAAACAACACGTTAAAAAGGTCCAATAAAATATTTCGTTGATAGTTTGGTGTTTTAACTGTCAACGTCCAACCAGTACGGTCAAGTATATTGGCAGCTCAAGTTCTCATTTTTAAACCGTTCAGTAAAACTCTTTATCGAATCATTTAAAATCATCTCTTCGACTTAAAGTTGATTACATTTAAATCGCTTACCAACTTATCTTTTGTTTCGCCATTTGGAAATAATATATCTCGTTTATTCTCACTTCTTTTTATTCTCCTTAAATTCTGAAAATATCGCTATATTCATATTATTACTATTTTCTAAAAACCAGTGTTATATAAATAGTCTATAGGTATAATTAAAACTATATGTCTCGATTCAGATTAAACAACGTTAATGTACATTGTTTAATTTAAACCCTTTTGTATGAAATTTCAATTCAAACCTTGCAATTGAACCGCAAATGTTCGACGAGAATAACGTCTCCCTTTCAAACTCCTTTACCATTACAAACTAATACCATTCCTCGATAATAGTGAAGTCGGTCAAGTTGGGGTATTTTATTTACCACTCAGACCTTAATCGACAACGTTCTTATCTCAGAGTGGACGAAAGTTCATAACTTAAAACCCACGTTCTTACAATATCGATCCGATCTTACTTCCTATGTTTCATTTAAACTATGGTTTTATGAACCATATCGTTTCCTTTTAACATCTCAATCGACCATTACCATTTTACTTAATATATTATTAAGTAAATCATTTACTCGAATATTTACCATTTTGCTTCCAACTTCTATATAGTATTCTATACATAACTGTAACACCCCACATCCGTTAAGGTCACTCACAAAGGGAATGCCTTAACTTCAGTGGAGCATTATGGGTACTGGAACAGAAATATTACAAGACAGACATATATAAAACAGCGGAAGGTAAAGTAGAAGTACTTCAAATCATTTATTAAATATAATTGTTTACAATAAAATCCCATCAACTTTCAAATACCCAATTACATAGCTAAAATATTTGTCTTGCTCAAAAACAAAGAAGCATGAAATTAAATGGTAGTATTCCCCAATAAAGCAAAGCAAGCCATAGCCAGAGAAATCCAAGCAGTACATGAAAGAGCCTTGGAGCTTGGTAAGATCCGAACTAAGCTGTATTCCCAATCTGCGAACCTGGGGGGGGGGACGAAAGAAAAAGAGGCGAAACAAACTGGGTCAGTCATAAAGACTGATTAATTCCTAGTGGCTTTCAGCATAAAAACAGGTGAAGATAATATGGCATGAATAAACTGAAAGTAAACATAAGCATGATGACAAGGTAAGCTACAAGCACGATGAATCAAGTATAACATCCCATGCTTCCTATCAAGAGTATCATCACAAGGTTCCTACCAAGTATCACATTGCAAGGTTTCTATTAAGTATAACATCGCAAGATTTCCAAGCTTCACCATTCCACCATTTTCTTTGATTTCCTATATTCTCTGCACCACTACTAGTCTAACAAGATTAGGTGTTATCCTAATGTCTAAACAGAAACGGAAACAGAAACAGAAATGGGCCTTTACCATCTGTACTAGTAACCGAACCCGTGTCATGTATTAACTATGAAATGATCCCTTGCCCAATATCATGAAATGACCCATTACCTGGTCCCATGAAACGATCTATTAATCGATCGGCTCCCTACAAGTTCTAGCTCGTCATGTGTCTGTGTCATACGGCCCTATCACAAATGTAGTTACCTGTGCTAGGTCCACCATAGGGTGTATCAAGCCCTAGGGTGCCAACCACCGACACGAATCAAGCACGCACAGTGTAAACCTACCGGTGCCCAATGCCTGCTTTTTCAACTCCGGACTACGTGCACGACCATAGTCCGCCTGAACCTACAATGGCGCACCAACTCAGCCGTCGTTCTGGTCGCTTACAATCAGCCCAGTAATCGTGCCCCACCCTGCCTAGTTCCAGGGTACCATGATACATCTAGTGGGTTACTGCTGAAAAGGACCGCGTAACTAGGGTTTCCGTCCAGCAGGTTAAGTGTTGTCATTTAAATTCGAGACTTAACCCGTCTACGTGTCATGTCAAATTGGCTAAGTGTTGTCGTTCAAGTTCATGACTTAGCCCTACGAATCATCTGTCAAGTTGGTTAAGTATATTCAAGCGGTTCATGACTTAACCCTATCAAATCATCGTGTCACATTGGTTAAGTATATTCAAGCGGTTCATGACTTAACCCTATCAAATCTTCGTGTCAAATTGGTTAAGTATATTCAAGCGGTTCATGAATTAACCCTATCAAATCATCGTGTCACATTGGTTAAGTATATTCAAGCGGTTCATGACTTAACCCGCCCACGTATCATGCTAAGTTGGTTAAGTATTATCTATATGTTCCAGTTGACTTAACCCTGCCACGTGTCATGTTATATTGGTTAAGTGTCATTAGTCTAGTCATATTACTTAACCCACCCATTGGTCTGATTAACAGTTATGTTGGTTAAGCCTACATTTATAAGTTTTACATGTTCTTAACTCATACCGGTTAGGTCCACATTTACATGTCAAATTTCCATGTCATCCCACCTAACCCTCTAACCATACCCACGTCTTATTATGGTTAGTATTCCTTAATTCATTCATTATGACGAACGAATCATGACCTCTCACATTAGACAGTGCATTTTGGGGCCACTGGATTTGCCGGGCGGTTCCAGGCAGATTTACACCACAAACTGGGTCTAACCTCGTGTCATAAACCGTTGCGCCTACAATTTGGCCTTCGACCTCTCACATTAGACTGACACTTTGTGGCTACTGGATTTGCCGGGTGGTTCCGGGCAGATTTACACCACAAACTGAGTCTAACCTCGTGTCAAAGATTCATTAATGGTCGTATTCCACCCAAAACCCCAATATCAGTTCATGTGTTTAACATATAGAAATGTTGATGTTCGTGTTCAAGTCAATTATCCAATACACAGTCATTTTCATGTTTCAAATTCCCAACTTTACATATTAATAAACAAATGCCCAAGTTCCAAATTACATGGCAATTTATATATATACCCAATTCTAGTCAGTTTACATATGTCCAATTCTTACCTATTTACATGTATGCCAAGTTTATGCCATTTTACCCATATCAAGTTTTAGCCAAGATTACATGTATCAAGTTTCATGTCCTAATAAACCCAAATCATGATTCATGATGTAGTTATCCCAAACTATAATCTTTTTATTACAACACACGCCAACTACTCAAGTTCATAATACATATTTATGCCAATTATCAAGTTTACAATTGCTTTTAGGTTCAAAGTCCCAATTCTACTTATGCCCAATCATAAACCTAATCTTTTGATTTAATTTACATAGGCTTGAACTTGTGATTTGATTTACATGCTAATTCATTATGCCCACTTCATGCCAATTTAATTATGCCAATGGCCAAACTTGCAATTTCAATTATATTGACAATACCCCAAATATCCAATTTCATGTTATGCCATCAATTTTACCAAACATGTATATCCAATATAGACAACATTCCCATATTTCCCCGTATTCAATCGTACGCAAATCGCGGTTTAGGCCTAGGTCCGAAATTGACCTAGGTTCATCGGAAGAAAATAAATAGGGGAAGGTAGAATTTGTATAACAATCAGCATAGAGAGAAAACCGGCATAAAAACATCATCTATGGCATAAAAGATAGATCTTGATAATAATATCAATATGAATCAAGAAAAACTGATTTACAACAGGCTGAATAGATCATAAGTTTGACATGAGAACGAACATAGAAAAGTCCCAAAACTCAAGATTCAAGAAGCAACAGAAACAGATCTGAATCAATAAACATACTTAAATCCGATTCCACTTTATTCCATGGCCAAATTATAATTAAATGTTTAAATCTAAAAACAACTTGAACTTACAGAGCATGGCTAATGAATTAAGAACTGAATTTGTTGTAAAAATGTCGCGGCGTTGTTGATTTATTGTCTTGAATCATTGTAGAAGCCTTGTTCTTTGAATTGATTTGAGTTTGAATGATTGTACTTTAATTTGGAGACGGTGGCCATGGTTCAAGAGGTATTTTAGCAGCATAATGGTGTAAGAATGATTTGATTTGAATTAGGTTAGGTCTAAGGGTGTTTTTATAGGTGTAGCAACTAGTTTAGGCCCTTAGATTAACCCTAGAATCAATCCGGACCATCAAAACACGTCTCAGGCTTCAAAAATGAGTTCTGGGTCAAAACAGGCCGACCAGGTCGGCCTGTAAGGGGGGGAGGTCGACCACATGGTCGACCTGGGGGGTAGGTCAACCACATGGTCGACCTGGCCCCCAGGTCGACCCCCAGGTCGACCTGCCTGGTCCTGTGCTGCCTAAAATCTGCTGAATCTTCTACAGGCCATAACTTCTTCATCTGGACTCCGATTTTCGAAAAATCAGACTCTATTTTATGTAAAATTTCGAGAGGAACGCAATGGAGTAACCCGTTTCCCTTAATTCTTATTTTAAAAATTAATTATATCCTGATTTCTAGTTTCAACATGTTATTAAAATTCGGGTTGTTACATTCTCCCCTCCTTAAAGGATTTTGTCCCCGTAATCTTCAAGTTAAGAAGAATGTGTCCTACCATCCAATCATCCATCTACTCAATCTTCAATCACAGGCATCCATTGTCCTTAAGAGATTTCTAATGCTGTATGAACATATGCAGAAAGTGTGTGTATATGTTCCTTATCTAATGCAAATGATCAGGCCTGATTGATCTCTTTAATGCAAAATATGTTTTAGTGCCATGAGTCCAACATGTATGTGAATAGTCCTAGCCACATAAATACTATATGTGTGCACAAACATCCATCCATATGAAACATCCACATGATAACACATTTAATTTCATCCATAAACAAGTATAAACACTCATGCATATGCAATATGAAAGGTGACGGAGCCGATCTAGTGTCTAATGTGCATGTATATGCATCCACGAGCAACCATTAGCAATCACTTGCAACCACTTGCAACCATCAATCATAACATGTCCCAAACACTTGTTTACACCCAATTGTTCCTACCTAAAGATATAGTTGAACGATAGAAGCAAGTAAAAATTTTGTGCCCATTAGGCAATGTCAAAACTGGAAATCTATGTCACATATATACTGATTTGGAGAAGAACTCCCTAAGCACCAGCCCGAAGACCGAAATCAACATCAGGCTGACACCCAAAGAATTTCTCAACCCAACGGACACCCTCAAGCCCCAACATGTATTACTAACAGATGATTCTATGGGCTTTAGCAACAGAAATAGGATTGAGAATAGGACCGAGAGGTTATACTTAAAAGATAGCATACAAGTAAGCTCTACAGGAAAAGAGGGATCAAGGATATACTCTTAAAAAGAGATATGATGCGCGTGTCTAGTCTTCAATCTTCTAAGTCGCATTTCTTGGAGCTTAACTCCATTGTGCTTTGACCGTCTTTAGCTTCACAATTTCGTAGCTTCTTAATTCCTATTTCCAAAATATGAGTTGGAACTCATTTCACTATCGCCTCTCGTTCCACTTTCACTTATTCTTTTTCTAGTATACTCGGCTTAAACATAACTGCGCACTCATGGTTTCATGCAAGCTCTCCATAATTCACTAGTGAATCTTGGATCTCATTCACTTACTAGAAGGTATTCCACATAAATGAATTATGTCTTGAAAATAAACAAATGCCAACCATGTTGCCAAGTGTACTTACTAAGGTGATTTTCTATAACTCATGCATAAGCGAGATGAACCATCCGCCTTGGTGGCGAACATTACTCGAGCGGATCAATAAATATATCAAGAGATTCTAGGTAACTAAGCATGGAAGTACCCTAAGGGTTACACTAGACTTCGAGGGCATTACCGGGGCAAGTCAAGAGTCTAACTACCCTCTTTTCATACTCGAGAATGGTATCATTTTTGGAAAACCACTCCATCCCTAGAATCAACCCATTGCCCAAAAACATAAGCATTACTTCTAAACTCAACACTTAGCATAGACATTCTCAAATCCAAACAAGTCATGAATAAATGAGCCGATTCCCCATAGGATTTGAGACAAAAACGGGATCCTCTACTACGCTAGTACTAAGGTGCAGAGACTCCAACTATCGAAGCAGAATTAAAAGGATGCGATGTACAAAAACAAAGTTCTAACGGGATGATGGAAAAGAAAAGCTAAACCTTTGACAGAAACATTACCACCTCTCTTAGGTATGCTAGTAGTGAGAGCATACAATTGCCCTATCGACGATCTTGTTCTTTGCCATTGTCCTTGTCCTATAATACTTAACTACATGTCCCTTTTTTACCGTACTAAAGATACTCTCTCTTGTCATGGGTTTTATTATTCTCTCACTTTGGCCTCTTTCCTTTCACCTTTTTCCTCCTTCATGGATTAAGCCATATTAGCAAGTTTTTCATCCATGGACTTGTGTGTTCTTTATCCCTGTTCTTACTATCCTTGTATAGCTTGTTGACAAGTTTCTCGAAAGCTACCTCCATAACACAGCAACCATACAAAGCTTGAAATAAGATTAATCGCAAGTAAAACTACTGCGGCTACAGATGGAGGTTGGGCACTCCTTTTCCCTCCGACACACGCCTACAAGACTATGGTGAAAAGAGAGAAAGAAGATATTCAAAGAGAGAATCAAAAGATAGTGCATATGGCTTTGGGGAATATGCCTTTCGTAAAACAAAACTTTTCTTAGAAAAATGCTTCTTTGTAAATGTTTTGAAAATAATTTCAGAAGGTTTTTTTTAAAAGCTTTTGCCCAGTCTGGTAACCTTCTGCTCTGATACCAAATGTAACACCCCACATCCGTTAAGGTCACTCACAAAGGGAATGCCTTAACTCCAATGGAGCATTATGGGTACCGGAACAGAAATATTACAAGACAGACGTATATAAAACAGTGGAAGGTAAAGTAGAAGTACTTTAAATCATTTATTAAATATAATTGATTACAATAAAATCCCATCAACTTTCAAATACCCAATTACATAGCTAAAATATCTGTCTTGCTCAAAAACAAAGAAGCATGAAAATAAATGGTAGTATTCCCCAATAAAGCGAAGCAATCCATAGCCAAGAGAAATCCAAGCAGTACATGAAAGAGCCTTGGAGCTTGGTAAGATTCGAACTAAGCTGTATTCCCACCCTGCGAACCTTGGGGGAGGGGAAACAAAAGAAAAAGAGGCGAAACAAACTGGGTCAGTCATAAAGACTGAGTAAGTCCTAGTGGCTTTCAGCATAAAAACAGGTGAAGATAATATGGCATGAATAAACTGAAAGTAAACATAAGCATGATGACAAGGTAAGCTATAGGCACGATGAATCAAGTATAACATCCCATGCTTCCTATCAAGAGTATCATCACAAGGTTCCTACCAAGTATCACATTGCAAGGTTTCTATTAAGTATAACATCGCAAGATTTCTAAGCTTCACCATTCCACTATTTTCTTTGATTTCCTATATTCTCTGCACCACTACTAGTCTAACAAGATTAGGTGTTATCCTAATGTCTAAACAGAAACGGAAACAGAAACAGAAATGGGCCTTTACCATCTGTACTAGTAACCGAACCCGTGTCATGTATTAACTATGAAATGATCCCTTGCCCAATATCATGAAATGACCCATTACTTGGTCCCACGAAACGATCTATTAATCGATCGGCTCTCTAAAAGTTCTAGCTCGTCATGTGTCTGTGTCATACGACCCTATCACAAATGTAGTTACCTGTGCTAGGTCCACCATAGGGTGTATCAATCCCTAGGGTGCCAACCACCGACACGAATCAAGCACGCACAGTGTAAACCTACCGGTGCCCAATGCCTGCTTTTTCAACTCCGGACTACGTGCACGACCATAGTCCGCCTGAACCTATAATGGCGCACCAACTCAGCCGTCGTTCTGGTCGCTTACAATCAGCCCAGTAATTGTGCCCCACCCTGCCTAGTTCCAGGGTACCATGATACATCTAGTGGGTTACTGCTGAAAAGGACCGCGTAACTAGGGTTTCCGTCCAGCAGGTTAAGTGTTGTCATTTAAATTCGAGACTTAACCCGTCTATGTGTCATGTCAAATTGGCTAAGTGTTGTTGTTCAAGTTCATGACTTAGCCCTACGAATCATCTGTCAAGTTGGTTAAGTATATTCAAGCGGTTCATGACTTAACCCTATCAAATCATCGTGTCACATTGGTTAAGTATATTCAAGCGGTTCATGACTTAACCCTATCAAATCATCGTGTCACATTGGTTAAGTATATTCAAGCGGTTCATGACTTAAACTGCCCACGTATCATGCTAAGTTGGTTAAGTATTATCTATATGTTCCAGTTGACTTAACCCTGCCACGTGTCATGTTATATTGGTTAAGTGTCATTAGTCTAGTCATATTACTTAACCCACCCATTGGTCTGATTAACAGTTATGTTGGTTAAGCCTACATTTATAAGTTTTACATGTTCTTAACTCATACCAGTTAGGTCCACATTTACATGTCAAATTTCCATGTCATCCCACCTAACCCTCTAACCATACCCACGTCTTATTATGGTTAGTATTCCTTAATTCATTCATTATGACGAACGAATCATGACCTCTCACATTAGACCGTGCATTTTGTGGCCACTGGATTTGCCGGGCGGTTCCGGGCAGATTTACACCACAAACTGGGTCTAACCTCGTGTCATAAACCGTTACGCCTACAATTTGGCCTTCGACCTCTCACATTAGACTGATACTTTGTGGCTACTGGATTTGCCGGGCGGTTCCAGGCAAATTTACACCACAAACTGAGTCTAACCTCGTGTCAAAGGTTCATTAATGGTCGTATTCCACCCAAAACCCCAATATCAGTTCATGTGTTTAACATATAGAAATGTTCATGTTCATGTTCGTGTTCAAGTCAATTATCCAATACACAGTCATTTTCATGTTTCAAATTCCCAACTTTACATATTAATAAACATATGCCTAAGTTCCAAATTACATGCCAATTTATATATATACCCAATTCTAGTCAGTTTACATATGTCCAATTCTTGCCTATTTACATGTATGCCAAGTTTATGCCATTTTACCCATATCAAGTTCTAGCCAAGATTACATGTATCAAGTTTCATGTCCAAATAAACCCAAATCATGATTCATGATGTAGTTATCCCAAACTATAATCTTTTTATTACAACACACGCCAACTACCCAAGTTCATAATACATATTTATGCCAATTATCAAGTTTACAATTGCTTTTAGGTTCAAAGACCAATTCTACTTATGCCCAATCATAAACCTAATCTTTTGATTTAATTTACATAGGCTCGAACTTGTGATTTGATTTACATGCTAATTCATTATGCCCACTTCATGCCAATTTAATTATGCCAATGGCCAAACTTGCAATTTCAATTATATTGACAATACCCCAAATTTCCAATTTCATGTTATGCCATCAATTTTACCAAACATGTATATCCAATATAGACAACATTCCCATATTTCCCCGTATTCAATCGTACGCAAATAGCGGTTTAGGCCTAGGTCCGAAATTGACCTAGGTTCATCGAAAGAAAATAAATAGGGGAAGGTAGAATTTGTATAACAATCAGCATAGAGAGAAAACCGGCATAAAAACATCATCTCTGGGATAAAAGATTGATCTTGATAATAATATCAATATGAATCAAGAAAAACTAATTTACAACAGGCTGAATAGATCATAAGCTTGACATGAGAACGAACACAGAAAAGTCCAAAAACACAAGATTCAAGAAGCAACAAAAACAGATCTGAATTAATAAACATACTTAAATCCGATTCCACTTTATTCCATGGCCATATTATAATTAAATGTTTAAATCTAAAAACAACTAGAACTTACAGAGCATGGCTAATGAATCAAGAACTGAATTTGTTGTAAAAATGTCGCGGCGTTGTTGATTTATTGTCTTGAATCATTGTAGAAGCCTTGTTCTTTGAATTGATTTGAGTTTGAATGTTTGTACTTTAATTTGGAGACGGCGGCCATGGTTCAAGAGGTATTTTAGCAGCTTAATAGTGTAAGAATGATTTGATATGAATTAGGTTAGGTCTAAGGGTGTTTTTATAGGTGTAGCAACTAGTTTAGGCCCTTAGATTAACCCTAGAATCAATCCGGACCATCAAAACACGTCTCAGGCTTCAAAAATGAGTTCTGGGTCAAAACAGGCCGACAAGTTCGACGTGTAAGGGGGGAGGTCGACCACATGGTCGACCTGGGGGGTAGGTCGACCCTAAGGTCAACCACATGGTCGACCTGGCCCCCAGGTCGACCCCCAGGTCAACCTGTCTGGTCCTGTGCTGCCTAAAATCTGCTGAATCTTCTATAGGCCATAACTTCTTCATCCGGACTCCGATTTTCAAAAACTCGGACTTTATTTCATGTAAAATTTCGAGAGGAATGCAATGGCGTAACCCGTTTCCCTTAATTCTTATTTTAAAAATTAATTATACCCTGATTTCTAGTTTCAACATGTTATTAAAATTCGGGTTGTTACAATAACTAGAATTACATTAATCCATTCGCTATTCTCTTTCCCAAAACCTTTTGATTTTATAATCTAAACTTCGGATTTATAACCATAAATCCCTTTTCCAATTTCTTATATTCCAAACATTAACTATCCCTTTTTCCTTTCCAATTCCACTTCAATTACGCTATTTACTTAATTTGGTTTTTAAGTAAAATGCTTATTTAAGGCCTTGCCTTAGTTTAAACTTCAAATCCACTTTTCTTATACACTTGGATTTGTTCACTAGTCCAAAACTCCTTTTAACATTGTAAAAAAACAACTGGTTGGATTTTATAACCAAAATCTTTTATTTACTTCATTACTAAAATCGATAAATGTTTCCATTTTAATATGGTTTTACAAATCATTTCTTACATTTGAAAAATCCCATTTTCACTTATATCTATTTTTACTTAATCTCTGATTAAGTAAACTCCTTTCATGATCGCAAAACTTATCACTTAAAAATTTCTTATGAATAAGTCTCATATAATTCAATTCTAATTCTTAAGCCTTTGGTCATCTCTAAGGTACATGCATGTTAACTCATTTTTAACTAACCTAGGTTAGTAAATATTATAAAATAATAATAATTTATTCCTAAAAATAATAAACTATTCAATAATCATCTCAAATACAATTACTTAAGATTAATTAACTCTTATAAAAAAATCGTTAAATAATAAAACTTCATTTAACCTTTCCCTTGGAAACAATTATTCTATATTATTCCCCTTCGGTTAATATACGACTTCTTTATGAAATAAAACCATATAAATTATTTTAACATTCCTTTTATAACCAAAGTCATAAATATTGTCTTATTTAAAAACTATTGATTTAAATAACTAAATTAAAAATTTAAATTTCGATTCAGTTAAAAATAAAAAATTTAACTTTAAAATACATTAATTCGCCTAACGGCGAATAAATGTCTCAATACGAGGGATTTTAAACCATCAGCTGCCAATTCCCCAATCAATACTGCTTATTGATTTAAATCATGAAAATTGTTGAATCAATTTTTATCCAATCAATGAGATCTAAACAGGATATAATATAAATTGGGGTAAACAAATAATATATGATTTGTTTGAGGAATCCGGTTGCATTCCTCCAACCTGTTCTTCCCTGCACAACAGTTTATAATATCATTTAACAATAACATATGAAATATCATGCATTTGAACGGTAAATTTATAAACACAGACAACCAATCAATCAATAAAAATCATCCATAGCAACCATAGCATCCATTCAGCTAACTAATGATAAATATTAACGATATGGATTTAACACATCACAGTATTTCAGAAGTGTGAGAATTAACTCACCAATTTTATTCTGACGATGCTGCGTTGTTTTATATAGTTTCAAACTGACGTTTAAAACTACATAAAATTCCCATAGCCTCAGAATCACTCCATTCCAGCTTGCTTGTACACGTCGGCACCGTGATTACGAACCCATTGGTTCTAGTTTCGTCCAATTCTGTTCACAGATGCAAAAGTTATTCGACTTTCAATGTTTAATTTTAAATTGAATCATTTAACAAATAAACTACCATCATTAATGTTAATTAATTAATTATTTATGCTAATTAAACCCCGTGTTGATTACCTTCATCATTAAATCCATGTCACCCCTCAACGCGGTTTGCTTGAACCAATTTACACGAGTGTTGTAACACCCCACGTCCATTAATGTCACTCAAAAAGTGAATGCATTAACTTCCATGGAGCATTGTAAGTAAGTATAGAACAGAAAATTTCAACAAGACAGATATAAAGCAGTACTTGGAAATTAAAACTTTATTTCATTGCAGCGGATAAACCCACATGTTTGATTACATCATCAAAATCATAAAACCAAAGTCAAGTACATCATATCCATCTTGATAAAACAAAGTACATAAACTGAAAGACATAATCCCCAACATCAAATAGCCGTAAATAAAGAGAAGCTGAACTTTACTTCAGCGGTCCAAGAAATCTTCTAAAAGCAATCCAAAATCAAGCTCCACTGGTGCTAGTTCCAACCAAAGCACCTGGGGGAGGAAAAAGGAAAGAGATGGAAAAAGGGGGTCAGACATAAAGTCTGGCGAGTACGATAATTCTAACAATATAATTAACAAAGTAACTAGGCTAAGGCATAAGTTGGAAAATAAGGAAATGATCATGAACCATTGAGTATGACAGAGTAAACAAGGAAATAAGATGAACAACGATATCGTTAAAGCACACCTAACCCACTAAGATAAATTTACTAAATTACACCAACACTATAGGATAATTGATATACTGCACCGCCACTAGTATACTGCAACACCACTAGTCACCCTAAGGTTGATCCCGCCTACAGACTTAATAATGATATTGGTAGTTTCGTGCACCCCCAGTTGCCTTCATAGGTGTCGTCTGCCCCTATCTCCACTAGGCGTACCCACTACCCCCAAGCGATCGGCTCCCTAACTCGTAGATACCCGTGCTGGCCCCACAGTGGGGTGTATCACTCCCCAAAGTGGCAACCCGATACCACCAAGAATGCACGGCTTATACCTACACGATGCAACAACGTCTTACCTACCAGCCCGGGTCCACACACGCATATAAACCCGTTGATCTTGCGTTGCCACCGCTAACCCAGTTTGGCCTCTTACAGTCAAGCCCAGTATGCGTGCCCCGTCCTCGACTTGGGTCGAGCCCACAAAGATACGTATGAGTTACTGGTTGAAACGGGCCCCATTACTTGACACAAGCTATCCACCTAAGCTTGGTCCCCTCTAGTACATCCCACTTAACCCACTTCTTATTCATGTTTCAATTACATGTTTCAATTTGGTTAAGTGTTTCTAATCGTATTTCCAAATGCCACCCAAGGCACCCACTTAACCCCATCATGTCCCACTACATGCTTATCTGGTTAAGTGTTTCTTAATTCATTAAGACCGTAACCTCATAAAGACCTCTCACATTAGACTGACATTTGTGGCAGCTGGATTTTCCGGGCGGGTCCGGGCAGTCTTACACCACAAAAGAGCCTAACCTCGTGTCTTTACAATTGTTACGTATTTAGTTTGTGCCTAAGACCTCTCACATTAGACTGACATTTGTGGCAGCTGGATTTGCCGGGCGGGTCCGGGCAGTCTTACACCACAAAAGAGCCTAACCTCGTGTCTTAGACGATTAATTACTCCTAATTAATCACCCCCAATTTGAATTACTTTCCCTATTCAAATTATCAATCAATTCCAAATTTAGCGATGTCCATAATTGACTCAATTATGTCCATCCATTTATGGTATGTAAAATCATACCAATTTCACCACAATTTTATTTTATGCCTTTTAAGGCATTTATGCCAATTAAATATTTTTAATATTATCCCCAATTTACCCCACGTAGTACGTTTGTTCGTTCAACGTAAAAATATACGTTAGACTCAAATATTCTAACTCATGAAATAAAAGAAAACATCACATATATACACATGATTAAAACATAGATCCAACATAGGGGTGAACTTGCATATGTGAATGATGTTCTACATCTATAACTTGCATAGGCCAAGATTACAACGTGCATAAACAACATATGTCATGAATCCAAAATTAAAGGTGTGAACTTGATGAGAAAATGGCCACAAACTTGCATGAACATCATATGGCATAGATCTATATATAAAGGTGTGAACTTGATGAAATAATGGCCACAAACTTGCATAAACATCATATGTCATAGATCTATGTCTAAAAGGGGTAAACTTGCATAGGTAATAACATAACATGATTCATATCCAACTCATAAACTCACATATGTGATTGCAACAATGGTGTAAACAAGTATCTAACATGTAAGGTATCACGTAGAATTTAGCATATGTCATAACCTAACTTTTAATTAAATTTCACATAAACTATGTGCTATAACCATGTAAAGTCACATATAATTCTACCCAACATGTATATGATTCATGTTTGAATCCAAAATCTAAACTTGCCTACAAATGATTTATCATATGAATCGATATAACGGACTAGCATAAGAAACATAATGATTTGATTATATATAAAATTCACAACATGGATGATAGCAACATAATTTTGCATCATAAATGATAGCATCACAACATCATAGATATTTCAATCACAATCCTACAACATAATTACAACATGCAATCAATACTTCATATCACATCCATACAATCCGCGTTATAACTTAATCTAATTAAATTACTAATTATCTTGCTAAAACTATCGAACTCACAACTCAAAAACAGTCTTGAGTTCTGAATTCTGATTTCTGGAGTTGAATTAGCGCTCCTTTGATGAAGATTCGCTGTTAGGGTTGAATAGTTCTGTTTTGGTTGCTGTTCTTCCTCTTTAATTTGGTGGCGGCTGCTCTAGGGTTCAAGACAACAGCATAACGGCCATAGTTTTAGTTTTAATTCTGATTTAGGTTTTGAGTCTATGGGTCTTTTTATAGAGTTATGAATTAATTTAAGCCGTCGGATGTTCTTAGGGTTAATCAAAACCATTCAATCATGATAGGGTGATGAGTCAGCCCTAATGACTCAGCAAGGAGTCAGAAAGGACTCAACAACACGGGTCAGTCTGAACCAGAAAGCTGTACAGGCTCCTGCCTCGGCCTGGGCGCACATGGAAGGTGCGCCAGTGTAAATATGTACTGGCGCACTTCCCAAGTGCGCCAGTGCATTTATTTTTATTTTTTTTCTCTTTTGCCACCCATCTTCGTTCGTCCATAACTCCTTCATCCGGTACTCGTTTCCCGCAAACTCGGACTCTATCTCCACTAGAATTCCGAGACGAACACAATGGCGCAACCCAATCCCCATAATTCTCACGTTTGAGATTAAATATTCTTTAATTTAGTTAATTCTATTATTCAAAAATCCGGGGTGTTACATTCTCCTCTCCTTAAAGGATTTCGCCCCCGAAATCTCCAAGTTAAGGAGAATGTATATCCTACCATCCAAACAACCATCTACTTAACCATCAAACACGGGCATCCATTGTCCTTATAAAATTCTAATGCTGTATGAACATATGCAAAAAGTGTGTGTATATGTTCCTTATCTAATGCAAAATCAGGCGGTCTACTGATTCAGTTGACTTCCTTAATGCAAACCATGATAGTGCCATGCGTCCATTATGTATGCGAAAGAACCCTATCAATACATATCATTTCTACATGTGTGCACAACCATTCACCAAAATGCAACATCCATATGATGGTACAACCATTATTCATCCATTACTTAAATATGTACACACATTTATATGCAATATGCGATATGAAGTGACTGAGCCGATCTAGTGCCTAAAGTGTGTGTATATGCATCCACGAGCAACCACTAGCAATCACTTGCATCCACGTGCATCCATCATCCATAATATGTCTCAAACACATGTTTCAACCATAGGACTATCCTATCTAAAGGTCAAAGATACTAGCGAGAGGACATACTAAAGATAAGATAAGTTCAAGATAAGCGATAAAGGAGAAATTAAAAGACATACCCTCGAAAAGAAAAGGGTATAATGAACGCATCTTCGCTTTCGTCTCCCAAGTAGCGTTGCTCTCATCATCTCCCCATTGCACTTTGACTAGTTTGACCTCTCGATTCCTCGACTTCTTAATCTCCGACCCAAGAATGCATGTAGGAGCTCGTCGAATCGTCGCATCACGCTCGATTTCCACCTCTCTAAGCAAGCTCGGCTCTACCACTTCCGCGGTCTCGTGCAAGCACTTCCTCAAATGTGATACATGGAATACGTCGTGTACACCACTAAGTCTCTCGGGAAACTCCACTCTATACGCCCTCTGCCCAATCCTTTCCTTAATAGGAAACGGTCCTACGAACCTTGGTGCTAACTTCCCAACAGACCCAAAGCGAACGACGTTACGTAATGGAGACACCTTGACAAAGACCATGTCCCCAACACCAAACTCAAGATCTGACCTTCTCTTATCCGCATAAGATTTCTGCCTATCTTGCGCCGTCTTCATCCTCCTTCGAATCAAATCGATTTTCTCCGAAGTCTCTCTAATCATATCGGGTCCAAGCAAGATCTTATCCGTAGATTCCCACCAACATGTAGGCGAACGACACGGCCGTCCATAAAGAGCCTCGAACGGTGCCATGCCAATGCTAGACTGAAAGCTGTTATTATATGCGAACTCTACCAACGGAAGATGTTCCTCCCATGTACCTCCGAAATCTAAGACACACAACCTCAATAAGTCCTCTAGAATACGATTCACCCTCTCGGTCTGGCCGTCCGTCTGAGGATGATATGCGGTGCTCAAACATAACTGAGTCCCTACCGCCTCTTGCAAGCTCTTCCAAAATTCGATAGTGAAAATAGGATTGCGGTCACTCACTATGCTAGAAGGAACACCGTGCAAACAAACTATTTCTCGAATGTATACGGAGGCTAACCATGGAGCAGTTCTCTTACTCTTCACGGGAATGAAATGGGCGCTCTTAGTAAGTCTGTCTACCACGACCCAAATCCCCGTATTACCCTTCCTCGATCTCGGTAATCCATCAATAAAGTCCATCGAAACGCTTTCCCACTTCCATTGGGGACCTCCAATGGATGAAGCAATCCACCGGGCTTCTTTATCTCCACTTTTACTTGTTGGCACACCAAGCATCTAGCGACATACTCGGCCACATCTTTCTTCATGCCGGCCCAAAAGTAAACTCGTCTCATGTCCATGTACATCTTGTCCCCGCCGGGATGGATGGTCATCTTCGAACGATGGGTATCATCAAGAATGGTCTTCTTAAGATTCTCGTCCCGTGGTACACAAAGTCTACCGTCCCTACGCAACCAACCCTTATCATCTAGGGTATACCTACGGAGATGGCTCGATGACTCCCCTCCTTTGAGCTTTTCTACTAACTCAACCAACTGTGGGTCGTCTCGCTGTGCCTCCCCAATCCGTCCCAAAAGCGTAGGTCTGACCTCTAAGGATGCTAGCAACCCAGGTACGAAGTCAATGGAAGGTGTAAAGTCAAACGTAGAGATGAACTCTAAACTTCGCCGCCCAACAAACAAAGGACTCAAGGATAATCTTTTTCTACTTAAGGCATCTGCCACTACGTTACCCTTGCCAAGGGTATATGCTATCTCGAAATCGTAGGATGCTAAGAACTCCATCCACCTTTGCTGCCTTAAGTTCAAGTCCTTCTGAGAGAATAAGTATTTTAGCGATTTGTGGTCAGTGAAAAATTCGAATTTTTCACCAAGAAGATAATGACGCCAAGACTTAAGCGCGAAAACAATAGCGGCCAACTCTAGGTCATGTGTAGGGTAATTTCTTTCATGCACTCTCAACTGCCTTCCACCATAGGCTATTACCCTTCCCTCTTGCATTAAGACTGCGCCTAGTCCTGTCCCATAGGCGTCGGTATAAACGGTAAATGTCTTACTCCCATCTGGCAATACTAAGACTGGGGCTGTGGTCAAAGCTCTCTTTAAACGTTGGAACGCATCATCACAATCTACGTCCCACGTGAAAACTAAGTTCTTCTTCGTCAAGCGTGTTAATGGAGCTGATATTTTTGCGAAGTCTTTGATGAACTTCCTATAGTAGCCAGCCAACCCTAAGAAACTCCTGACCTCGGTAGCATTTTTAGGAACCTTCCAATCTTGGATGGCCACTATCTTCGCGGGATCCACGGCTATCCCTTCTTTGGAAACCACATGCCCTAAGAATCGCACTTCCTTTCTCCAAAAGTGACATTTAGAAAATTTAGCTTTAAGGTTATGCACTCGAAGAGTCTCCAACACTTCCCTAAGATGTAGGGCATGCTCTTCTTCGCTCTTAGAAAAGATCAAGATATCATCTACAAAGACTACCACGAATTTATTAAGGTACTCCCTAAACACAATACTCATCAAGTCAACAAAGTATGCGGGGGCGTTTGTCAAACCGAAGGGCATCACCAGCCACTCGAAGAAACCGTCTGGAGTCCTAAAGGCAGTCTTGTCTATGCTATCCTCAGCCACTCTCAACTGATGGAAACCAGTGGCTAGGTCCAACTGCGAAAACACTGAGGCGCCAACTAACTGATCGAAAAGATCGTCAATCCTCGGCAGTGGGTGTCTATTCTTCTTAGTAAGCTTATTAAGTTCTCTATAGTCCACACAAAGTCTAAGGGACCCATCCGCCTTCGTGGCAAACACTACTGGAGCACCCCACTCCGATATACTACGTCTGATGAACCCTTTCTCAAGCAATTCTTTCACTTGCTTACTGAGTTCTCTTCTCTCTCTTGGAGCCATGTGGCGCACTGGCAATGCAACTGGCTTTGCATTATCCACTAGATATATTCGAAAGTCTATCTCACGTTTTGGGGGTAAACCCCTCACCTCATCGAAGACATCAGCATATTCACGGACTACGGGAACAGAATGTAAATCATCATCGGATGCGTCAAGGGATTCTAGGTAACTAAGCATTACTGGACCTCTAGGGTCACAAGAAATATCAAGGGTCTTTCCCGAACGAGTCAACAATCTAACTACCCTTCTTTCACAATCTAGGATGGCCCCATATCTAGTTAGCCAATCCATACCTAGAATCAAACCGTAGCCCATGAAGCCAAGCACAAAAGCGTTGCACTCAAACTCAACGCCCAATATAAACACTCTCAAATCCCAACAAATCATAGAAAGATGAGCCGAACCACCTATAGGATTTGAGACTACTAAGAGATCAGTAACAAGACTAGTATCTAGGTGCAGTGTTTCAACTAATGATGTAGAAATAAACGAATGCGATGCGCCAGAATCGAATAAAGTACGGACAAGATGGTCAAACAGAAAAACTAAACTTTCAACGGAAAATGCTCTACCTCGTTCTTGCAGCGGTGGGACCACGAGAGCCTGAACTTGTCCCCTTGCCTGCCCGGGTGCCATAAGAGCTTGCACCTGTCCTCCCGAGGTAGACCCTTCCCTCTGCCCTTTCTTTGGACAGTCCTTGATAAGATGTCCCGCTTCGCCACAGTGGAAACAACCAGTCTTCTTTTTCTTCCTACAGTCTTTGCTTAGATGGCCGGGTGTCCCATAGTTAAAGCATTTCTTCTTCCCCTTAGCATTGTTGCCTTTGCCACCTTTCTTCTTCTGTTGTTGCTGTTGCGACTTCTTTTGATCCCCTTTCTTCTCGGGTGCCTTATTAGAATTGGCGCCCTTCTCCTCTTCATGCATGAGTGCCATGTCAACTAACCTCTCAAAGGTAGCCCCCATGGGAATGTGGGTCATAGCTAACCCATGAAGCGGCTCGTTTAAACCCTTTACAAATCTTAGAGCCTACTTTTCTGGAGAATTCACTAAGTCTAAGCCAAACCTTGCCAATTGGTTGAATTTGTTAACGTACTCTTTCACCGATAGATTCCCTTGCTTCAATGACAAAAACTTTTCCATGTATAGATTCTCTTCAGCCCGCGAGAGAAACTTCACCTCAAACCTCTGCCTAAAATCTAGCCATGTATCAACTGGACGACCCCCATTAGTGACCTCCCACCAAAACGAGGCCTCATCCTTCATTAGCCAAGCAGCTAGCTGGACTTTTCTTCCATCATCCACTTCAAAGATTCCAAATAATTCTTCCACCTCCTTTAGCCAGTTACGAGCTTCAACAAATGTCTCCGTCCCGTAAAAAGGTTTTCCACCCATTGCTTTAAAGTCCTTGCATATCTTTGCGAAATTATCGACACGAGGAGGAGGAGGATTTGCTGGACTTGCGGCGGCGGCCCTAGCCTCAAGATATTGACGAAACCAACCGGGCACATGAACGCCCTCTGGTATCTCAGATGCTTCAGACATGCTAAAACGAAAAAGGAAAGATTCAATACAAAAAGGACTGAAGGAAAGATATATGGCTCTTGGGGTTATGCTTTCTAAAATATACTTTTCTCTTGAAAATACTTTCCTTAAATCATACTTTTGAAAGTACTTCTTTATAAAAATTTCTTTGAAAAATAATTTTTCAAAAATTCATATCTGTTATGGTAACCTTCAGCTCTGATACCTCGTGTAACACCCCACTTCCATTAATGTCACTCAAAAAGCGAATGCATTAACTTCCATGGAGCATTGTAAGTAAGTATAGAACAGAAAATCACAACAAGACAGATATAAAGCAGTACTTGAAAATTAAAACTTTATTTCATTGCAGCGGATAAACCCATATGTTTGATTACATCATCAAAATCATAAAACCAAAGTCAAGTACATCATATCCATCTTGATAAAACAAAGTACATAAACTGAAAGACATAATCCCCAACATCAAATAGCCATAAATAAAGAGAAGCTGAACTTTACTTCAGCGGTCCAAGAAATCTTCTAAAAGCAATCCAAAATCAAGCTCCACTGGTGCTAGTTCCAACCAAAGCACCTGGGGGAGGAAAAAGGAAAGAGATGGAAAAAGGGGGTCAGACATAAAGTCTGGCGAGTACGATAATTCTAACAATATAACTAACAAAGTAACTAGGCTAAGGCATAAGTTGGAAAATAAGGAAATGATCATGAACCATTGAGTATGACAGAGTAAACAAGGAAATAAGATGAACAACGATATCGTTAAAGCGCACCTAACCCACTTAAATAAATTTAATAAACTACACCAACACTATAGGATAATTGCTATACTGCACCGCCACTAGTATACTGCACCACCACTAATCACCCTAAGGTTGATCCCGCCTACAGACTTAATAATGATATTGGTAGTTTCGTGCACCCCTAGTTGCCTTCATAGGTGCCGTCTGCCCCTATCTCCACTAGGCGTACCCACTACCGCCAAGCGATCGGCTCCCTAACTCGTAGATACCCGTGTTGGCCCAACAGTGGGGTGTATCACTCCCCAAAGTGGCAACCCGATACCACCAAGAATGCACGGCTTATACCTACACGATGCAACAACGTCTTACCTACCAGCCCGGGTCCACACACGCATATGAACCCGTTGGACTTGCGTTGCCACCGCTAACCCAGTTTGGCCTCTTACATTCAAGCCCAGTATGCGTGCCCCGTCCTCGACTAGGGTCGAGCCCACAAAGATACGTATGGGTTACTGGTTGAAACAGGCCCCATTACTTGACAAAAGCTATCCACCTAAGCTTGGTCCCCTCTAGTACATCCCACTTAACCCACTTCTTATTCATGTTTCAATTACATGTTTCAATTTGGTTAAGTGTTTCTAATCGTATTTCCAAATGCCACCCAAGGCACCCACTAGATTCCACATGCCACCCAAGGCACCCACTTAACCCCCTCATGTCCCACTACATGCTTATCTGGTTAAGTGTTTCTTAATTCATTAAGACCGTAACCTCATAAAGACCTCTCACATTAGACTGACATTTGTGGCAGCTGGATTTGCCGGGCGGGTCCGGGCAGTCTTACACCACAAAAGAGCCTAACCTCGTGTCTTTACAATTGTTACGTATTTAGTTTGTGCCTAAGACCTCTCACATTAGACTGACATTTGTGGCAGCTGGATTTGCCGGGCGGGTCCGGGTAGTCTTACACCACAAAAGAGCCTAACATCGTGTCTTAGACGATTAATTACTCCTAATTAATCACCCCCAATTTGAATTACTTTCCCTATTCAAATTATCAATCAATTCCAAATTTAGCGATGTCCATAATTGACTCAATTATGTCCATCCATTTATGGTATTTAAAATCATACCAATTTCACCACAATTTTATTTTATGCCTTTTAAGGCATTTATGCCAATTAAATATTTTTAATATTATCCCCAATTTACCCCACGTAGTACGTTTGTTCGTTCAACGTAAAAATATACGTTAGACTCGAATAGTCTAACTCATGAAATAAAAGAAAACATCACATATATACACATGATTAAAACATAGATCCAACATAGGGGTGAACTTGCATATGTGAATGATGTTCTACATCTATAACTTGCATAGGCCAAGATTACAACTTGCATAAACAACATATGTCATGGATCCAAAATTAAAGGTGTAAACTTGATGAGAAAATGGCCACAAACTTGCATGAACATCATATGTCATAGATCTATATCTAAAGGTGTGAATTTGATGAAATAATGGCCACAAACTTGCATAAACATCATATGTCATAGATCTATGTCTAAAAGGGGTAAACTTGCATAGGTAATAACATAACATGATTCATATCCAACTCATAAACTCACATATGTGATTGCAACAATGGTATAAAAAAGTTTCTAACATGTAAGGTATCACGTAGAATTTAGCATATGTCATAGCCTAACTTTTTATTAAATTTCACATAAACTAGGTGCCATAACCATGTAAAGTCACATATAATTCTACCCAACATGTATATGATTCAAGTTTGAATACAAAATCTAAACTTGTGTAACACCCGTGAATTCTATAACGTTAAGCTTCACAAATTAAAGTATAATTAATTATAAATGATGAAATCAAGGTAAATGGGTTACTCCATTTCGTTCGTCTCGATATTTTGCTTGAGATAGAGTTCAAGTTTGCGTAAAACGGATATCATATGAAGAAGATATGGACGAACGAATTTGGGCAGAAAAACCAGAAAACGGGTCAGAATGCACTGGCACACTTGTGAAGTACGCCAGAACAAAGTTGAACTGACGCACTTGGGAAGTGCGCCAGTACAATTTTGGCCTGGCGCACCTGCCAAGTGCGCCCAGGTCAGAAAGACCTGCTGGTCAGGTCCTGGCTGGCCTGGTCAGGGTCTGGTCGAATTCTGATGCTTGGCTGAGTCACTAGGGCTTACGTGTCACCTCTTGATTGGCTCTTTGAACTTTGTATGGTCTAGATTCCTCCTATCTTCATCTGACGGCTCAAAACAATTTAAAATTCTATAAATACAACTCAAGTCTAACCCTAAATTCACACAAATAATAGAATACAAAAGCCGTCATGCTGCTGGAGAGGAACTAGGAATGACCGTCAATTAGAAAGCCTAGAGACAAGACAACACTAAAGCCTAAGAGACGAATCAAATTAGAAGAAGATTAAAGCTTAATCAAATCATTCAACGTAACTTTGCTACCCAAAGGAGAGCATCTCCAAATCAGAATAACAGAAATCAGAAAACAAGAATTCATCACACGTTGTAAGTATAGTGACCTTTCAAAATATGAATAAAAACTGTGATGTGATTCGATGTAAATGAAAATAGAATCGTGTTGTTATAATCTTTGTGTATTGTAATGGTTCTATCATGACTTGTGTATTGATGTTTGTGGCATAAATTGATTGATGCAAGCCTATTGTATATGAAAAACAATAGCGCTTGCAAGCTTGTGGCAAAAACTAGAAACTGATCCCTTTTTGTATATGTCGATGGCATGGACTATGTATATTCCCTTAGTCTAAATTAGAATTTATGTAAACATGTTATAGACCTTTTATGCCTACATGACCCAAAACCTATGATATCATCCTTATGTTTATTGGCAAGTATAATTAGATCTATGTTTGCAAGTATAATTGGATCTATGTTTCATAAACTATGCAAGTTCATGTTTATTTGCAAAATATAATTGGTTCTATGTCAAACATCGTTTGGGTTTCATAAACTATGCAAGTTCATGTTGAAATAATCTATATGATTAGATGTAAAAATTGTACATTTTTGTGAATATACAACATGCTAGTTTTGTGGTTGATATTATGCCAAGTTAACATGTTTAAACACAAGTCTGTATTTGCCTAAACTATGCCATTTCATATGTCACCTACTTAGTCATACTTTGATTCGAATGCAAGTTCACATGACCCGTGTTATATGTTAGTTGAATCACCAAATTGCAAGTTCATGCGCCACACACCTTTATGTATTACATGTTCATGATTTCCCCTTTTCCTCACGTTTATAAAGTTGGGCTGAATTGTGACAAGCCCAACACATGTTATAACGTTGCGAACAAACGGGGGTAATAACGTTGGGTGTAAAATATGAAAATATATGTTGGCATGTTTGGCACATGCCAATGATTATGACACATAAGCGGTATGAATTGAAATACCCTAAAATAAGAGATATAACATTTACATATGGTTGAGAAGTAATAAAATATGTAAATTTAGAAAACACGATATGCTTAACCCGAGGTTGGATTGAGTTGTGATGTAAACCTGCCCGGACCCGCCCGGCTGTCCAGTAGTCACAACAATACCTATCCAATGTGGGTGGTTAAGCATTGATCCCAATAAGGACCCGAGGTTAGACTGAGCTACGGTGTAAACCTGCCCGGAACCGACCGACACATCCAGTAACCATAGCAATACCTGTCTAATGTGAGTGGTCTGGTGCTCCTAAGAGGCTAAGGACAGATGGTAGGGTTAAGTCAACTATAACACTTAACCAAATTCAACATGTTAACAAGAATTGATGGGTGGGGTTAGGTAAATACAGACACTTAACCACTTAACATGTTTGACTAGAAAATCCTGGTAACGAGGGACCCGTTTCAGCAGTAACCCAAAGTTAGGTATCAACGGTACCCTGAAACTAGGCAGGGTAGGGCACGATTACTGGGCTGATTGTAAGCGGTCAAACGACGGCGGTGGGTGCACAGTGCAGGTCTAACAGGGTGCGGGCGTGCACACACTCCGGAGCAGACAACCAGGGCACTGGGGACACCAGTAGTATAACCTATCCCTTCTAGGATTTGTGTCGGGGCCGCCACCATGGGTCTGATACACCCCATGGTGGGACCAGCATAGGTATCTACAATTCTTGGGGGACGTATGACACATGTTAACGCGAGTAGGAGCCGATCTTTTAACAAGAATGGGGATCACTTCACCCTCACCATAGGGTGCCAGTTAGAATAAATTCAAATAGGTACAGAGATATAGTATGGGTGTTATAGTACATTCGACACTTCCTTAGCTTGTGACATTTTCCCATTTTTAGTTTTCATCCATCATACCCTTTTCTTATTCACATATTGAAGAGTTACTAGATATACTCAGGCTTTATGTCTGACCCTATTTTCCTTTCGTCTTCTTTTCTTTCGTTTCCCCCCCTCAGGTCCACAGGGAGGAAACAACTCAACTCAGTCAGGCTCTTTACAAGCACCAAGAACGTAGATGTATGACTTGGATCTTTCTTGCTCGGATAATGGATTTGGATATCACTATGGGGATTTTTGTCACTTTATTTATGTTTTCATGCTTCTTTAATAATCAAGGCAGTTATGAGGTTGTAATGTTGGAAGTATTTTGAGACAATTATGGAAATCTTTGTTTGATACATGTATTGATGAAATAAAAGTTTGTTTGGTTTCCGCTGTTTAAAATATTTAACACCCCACCTCCGCCAGGGTCACTCACAAGAGAATGCACTAGCTTTGGAGGGGCGTTGTCTAGGTAAACATGCACAGAAATATTACAAGACAGAACATATAAAATAGCGGAAGAAAAACCAAATTTCATTACCTCATAAAATTATAAGGTCTAAAGCCTTTTACATCAAATTGCCTTTAAAAGCCATTACATTGGAAACCTGTCTTGCAATAGTTAAAGAAGCATAAAACCACAGTCATAAAATATTCCCCAAGTAAAACGGTAAAGCAGCCATAGCCAAGAAAAATCCAAGCCATACATGATGACCTTGAAGCAGAAGAAGTCCGAGCTAAATAACAGTATTTCCTCCCTGAAAACCTGGGGGGAAATGGAAGACAAAGAGGCGAAAGAAAACGGGGTCAGTCATAAAGACTGGTAAGTCCTATCTACTTCCAGCATTAAAACAGGTAAAGGTAACATGACATGCATAAACTGAAAGTAATATGATGACAAGATAGACAAGCTAAACTAAGGTAACAGGATGAACTACTGTATAAAGATAAACTACGGTCACTATGAAGCAAGTATAACATCCCAAGGTTCTATCGAGTATAACATCCCAAGGTTCTATCGAGTATAACATCCTAAGGTTCTATCGAGTATAACATCCCAAGGTCCTATCAAGTATATTTGCCCTGCACCTTCCGTACTAGTATCCCAACCCGTGTTAATGTAGGTTTTCCCAACTCGTATGTTTCTTTCCATGTATATGTTTAGTCCTTTGCCGTAAATCCTACGGGCTTCTTCACGTAGTTCTATACTACTTCAACGTAGTTCCATTATCCTTGAAATCGTTTTGGACTGTCACCCTTGATTGTGCTGTATTTTCTTACCATGAATTCTCGAATGTTCGGCTCGGATTTATGCCACCTAGGACCACTAGGGATTACGCTACCTACTAAACGTTTTCGTAACTCGGTTTGGGTTTAATCCACCTAAGACCGCTAGGGATTACGCTACCCGTCAACCACGCCCTTTTTCCCACGTATGTATCGTGAATCGTTTTTCCATGTCTAGATGCACATGTATCTCAATGTGCCATCCGAGTCCCGTGCCAGGGCTAATCAAGAAATACATGACTCGGTCGGGAGCTTTAGGTTATCTACCGATGCAGATATCAAGGTCTGTTTTTCTACCGGTGGTTATGGTCCCACGTGACCCCTCCCTCAACTACTGAAAGGCAATCCAAGAAAATCATGCACGAGAACTATACTCCGGCCATCCATGCCCCACTTTCCTATTGGCCAACCTCACCCATAACTAGATAGCAAGTATATATTCTGTTGGGAGTTCTCTGCCTTTCCGCATACGTACACGATTGACTAAAGATGGTAGGTAGTCGACGACGTGCTATCACAGGGCTAAACTAGGTATCGCCGACTCCACGCTAATCCACCCCAGTCTTTATGTAACACCCCGTAATTCTGTTAATATTAATATTCACAAATTTAAGAATAACTAATCTCAGACGTGAGAATTGTGGGAAACGGGTTGCGCCGTTGTGTTCGTCTCGGAATTCTGGTTGAAATAGAGTCCGAGTTTGTGTGAATTGGACTTCGTATGAAGAAGTTATGGCCATCGGAAGTTTCAGAAAATTCAAAACAGATTTCAAAAAATTTAAAATTCAAAATTCGAAGTCAAACAGGCTAGGCGGGAAATTTCCCGCCCAGCACCCCAGGTCGACTGGGGAGTCGACTGGGCAGTCGACACCCCCCCAGGTCTACTGGGCAGTCGACCTGGGTGTCGACCTGGTCCAGTTGGCTAGGGTTTGGCTGAGCCTAATCTTGAGCTGCTGATGTGTCTTTAGGGCTGAGTTGGCAAGTTTAACGGTTCAGGTTAGTTCTGAGTTGATCTGACGGTCTAAATAAATCCTAAACTCTATAAATACCTAGGTAGTCTCTCACTCTAAACTCACATGAAAAATAGAATAGCCACCGTCATACCGCCGCCATGGAACTCAGTGTAGCCGCCGCCAACTAAGAAGGAAGAAAGCTAATCAAAACCCTAATTCTACTCAACTCTAAAGAAAATCAAGACTCTCTTTCTCTTCTAATTGTGAGTATGATGATCTTAACAAGATTATTGCAAACTAATTAGATTAAGTTATGATATGGATCATAAGAAAATGATGTGAATTGTCATATATGTTGTTGTAAACCTTATGCTATCATGCATGTTGTAAATCCTATGATATGTGATGATGATATCCTATATGTTGTAAATCATGCTATGATGATATTGTATAGGTTGTAACTTTCTATGCTAAGTTGTGATAAATCATACATGTTATAAAGTCATGATGTTATTATCTATGCTAATTAGTTCATGTTAATCAAATCATAATGTTGATAATATTTGGGCTATGTTGATCTATATGACAAATCACATATGCAAGTTTAGATTGATTAGTAAAGATTATGAACATATGCCATGACATCTATTTAGATCTAGAATTGTGCTATGACATGTGTGAGTTCTATGTGTTAGATGCTAGTTCATACCATCATCATGTTGCATAAACTATCTATGCAAGTTTACACATGAACTTGGGTTATGATTAGATTATGTAAGTTGTGACATTTAACCAAACAAGTTGACACCTTTAGATCCATGACATGTGTAGTATTATGTAAGTTGTAGTTTTTGGCCTATGCAAGTTTAGGTGTTGAACATCTATCACACATGCAAGTTTCACCCCTATTATGATTAGATCTATTTTATTTGTCTATATGTTGTGATAATTTATCTTTGTGCTATGAGTTAGACTATTCGAGTCTAATGTATATTTTGCGTTGAATAAGTGAACGTATAACGTGGGGTAGGGGTAATATTAAGGATTTAATATTAAAAAATTGGGGTGCAATTGATATGATTTTGCATACCATAAGTGGATGCCCATAATTGAGTCAATTATGGACATCATTAAAATTGGAAGTAATTAGTGATTTGAATAGGGATATATTCAAAACTGGGGTAAAAGATTATAAGTGATAATCAATGCTTAGGACACGAGGTTGGACTCGTTTGTGACGTAAACCTGCCCGGACCGGCCCGGAAAATCCAGTGGTCACAAATGTCAGCCCAATGTGAGAGGTCCTAGGCCCAAATTAAAGCATAACAGTTGTAAAGACACGAGGTTTGACTCTTTTATGGCGTAAGACTGCCCGGACCCGCCCGGCAAATCCAGCTGCCATAAATGCCAGTCTAATGTGAGAGTTCTTTATGAGGTTATGGCCTGAATGAATTAAGAAATACTTAACCAAATAAACATGTAAGGTGGGACATGGGGGTTAAGTAGGTGCCTTGGGTGGCATGAGGAATCTAGTGGTTGCCTTTAGTGGCATTTGAAATACGATTAGTAAGACTTAACCAAACACACATGTAAATGAACATGACTAAGAGGGTTAAGTGGGATATACTAGTGGGGACAAGCTTAGGTGGATATCTTGTGGGGGCCCATTTCAACCAGTAACCCAAACGTATCTTTGTGGGCTCGACCCAAGTCGAGGACGGGACACACATACTGGGCTTGACTATAAGAGGCCAAACGTGGTAGCGGTGGCAACGCAAGTCCAACGGGTTTCATATGCGTGTGTGGACCCGGGCTGGTAGGTAAGACGTTGTTGCATCGTGTAGGTATAAGCCGTGCATTCTCAAGTTGTATCGGGTTGCCACTTTAGGGGAGTGATACACCCCACTGTGGGGCCAGCACGGGTATCTACGAGTAGGGAGCCGATCGAAAGTGGGTAGTGGGGTACACCTAGTGGAGATAGGGGCAGGCGACACCTATGTAGTCAGCTAGGGGTACGCAAGGCTATTTATATAATTTCTAAGTGAAGCAAGTGGGATCAACTTTGAGGGTGACTGGTGTGGTGCAGTGTAGCAATTATTCGTTAGTAATTAGGTGTGCCTTTAACGTTATCTTTATCTGCTCTCCCATACCCCATAGTTCATAGACATTTCCTTGTTTTCCAGCTTATGCCTTAGTCTAGTTACTTTGATAATAGTATTGTTCGAATTATCATACTCGCCAGACTTTATGTCTGACCCCCTCTATTTCCATCCTTTTTCTCCCTCCAGGTCCTCAGGGTGGACCCAGCTCTAGCGGAGTTTGATTGGATTGCTTTATCTCTCTTTTGGAAAGCTTGGACCGTTGAAGTAAAGTCCAGCTTGTTATCTTCTTTAATGGCTATTTATGTAATGGGATTATGTATTTTGTTTTATCAAGATGGATATTGTACTTGACTCTGATTTATGGTTTTATGATGTAACAAACATGTTTAATTTCCGCTGAAATAAAGTTTTAGATTTCCAAGTACTACTTATTATCTGTCTTGTTGTAATTTTTCTGTTCTATATTCACTTAAAACCTCCATGGAAGTTAATGCATTCCCTTTGTGAGTGACATTAACGGACGTGGGGTGTTACACGTGGTATCAGAGCTTAAGGTTACCAGAACAGATAATTTTTTTAGAAAAACTATTTTTCTAAAGTATTTTTGGAAGAAGTGTTTTCAAAAACATGTCTTGATGAGTAATTTAAAGAGGAAAGTTTTTAAGAAAAACATAATCCCCAATAGCCATATCTTTATCTTTTGAATTCTCCATTTTGAATCTTTCCTTTTTCGTTTCAGCATGGCTGAAGATCTTAACCTTCCGGATGGTGTAACGATGCCAGGATGGTATAGGAGGTTATTAGAGGCTAGGGCCGCTGCAGGTCTAGCCAATGTTCCTCCACCACAAGTTGCACCCGCTCCTCCTCCTCCTCCTCGCGCTGATACTTTTGCAAAAACGTGCAAGGAATTTAAGGCTATGGGTGGAAAACCTTTTCAAGGGTCCGAAACGTTTGTGGAAGCTAGAGATTGGCTTAAGGAGGTGGAAGAATTGCTAGAAATCTTTGAAGTAGAAGAAGGGAGGAAAGTCAAATTAGCAGCTTGGTTAATGAAGGGAGAGGCCTCGTTTTGGTGGGAGGTCACTAATGGGGAGCGTCCTGTTGATTCTTGGGCGGATTTCAGACGTAGGTTTGAGGCGAAGTTTCTCTCAAGGGCAGAAGAGAATCTATATATGGAAAGGTTCTTGACATTAAAGCAAGGAAGCTCATCAGTGAAAGAATATGTCAACAAATTTAATCAGTTAGCAAGGTTTGTCTTGGACTTAGTGAACACGCCGGAGAAGAAGGCTCTGAGGTTCGTTAATGGATTGAATGAACCATTGCAAGGGTTGGCTATGACCCATATCCCTATGGGGGCCACCTTTGAGAAGCTAGTAGACATGGCACTCATGCACAAGGAGAAAGGCGCTAATGCTAATAAGGCACCCGAGAAGAAAGGGGATCAGAAGAAACCACAACAGCAAAACAAGAAGGGTGGTAAAGACAATAATGGCAAGGGAAAGAAGAAATGTTTTAACTGTGGGACACCAGGCCATCTCAGCAAGGATTGCAGAAAGAAAAAGAAGACTGGCTGTTTTCACTGTGGCGAAGCGGGACATCTAGTGAAGGACTGCCCAAAGAAGGGGCAGAGGGCAGGGTCTACCTCGGGAGGACAGGTGCAGGCTCTTATGGCACCAGGGCAGGCAAGGGGACAAGTTCAGGCTCTCGCGGTCCCACCGTTGCAAGAACGAGGTAGAACCATTTCTGTTGAAAGCTTAGTTTTTCTATTTGATCATCCTGTCCGTACTTTATTTGATTCGGGCGCATCGCATTCGTTTATCTCTACATCATTAGTTGAATCACTGCACTTAAACACCAGTTTAGTAGAGGATCCCTTAGTTGTTTCGAATCCAATTGGGGACTCAGCTTATTTGTCCATGATGTGTTTGGATTTGAAAATTTCTATACTTAGCGTTGTGTTTAGATGTGATGCTTATGTTTTGGGCTTCACGGGCTATGGGCTAATTTTAGGAATGGATTGGTTATCCAGAAATGGGGACGTTCTTGATTGTGAAAGGAGATTAGTTAGGCTCATGACTCGCCTTGGCAACACTCTCGAAATCTTTTGTAATCCCATAAATTCCGTTATGCTAAGTTATCTAGAATCGCTTGACGCGTCGGTGGAAAATCTACGATCTGTTAGAGTGGTCCGAGAATACTCGGATGTGTTTGAGGAGGTGAAGGGCTTACCTCCGAAGCGGGAGATAGATTTTCGAATATATCTTGTGGATAATGCAAAACCAGTATCTTTGCCAGTACGCCACATGGCTCCTCGTGAAAGGAGGGAACTCAATAAGCAAGTGAAGGAGTTGCTTGAGAAGGGGTTCATAAGACGAAGTATATCGGAGTGGGGTGCTCCAGTAGTATTTTCCACGAAGGCGAATGGGTCCCTTAGACTTTGTGTGGACTATAGAGAACTTAGTAAGCTTACTAAGAAAAACAGACACCCACTGCCGAGGATTGACGATCTCTTCGATCAGTTAGCTGGCGCCTCAGTGTTTTCGCAGTTGGACTTAGCCACTGGTTTATATCAGTTGAGAGTGGCTGAGGATAGCATTGACAAGACTGCCTTTAGGACTCCGGACGGTTTCTATGAATGGCTAGTGATGCCCTTCGGTTTGACAAGCGCCCCCGCATACTTTGTTGATTTGATGAGTAGGGTGTTTAGGGAGTACCTTAATAAATTCGTGGTGGTCTTCGTAGACGACATCTTGATCTTTTCTAAGGATGAAGAAGAGCATGCCCTACATCTTAGGGAAGTGTTGGAGACCCTACGAGCGCATAACCTTAAAGCTAAATTTTCTAAGTGTCACTTCTGGAGGAAGGAAGTACGATTCTTAGGGCACGTGGTTTCCAAAGAAGGGATAGCTATGGATCCCGCGAAGGTGGTGGCCATCCAAGATTGGAAGGTCCCTAAAAATGCTACCGAAGTGAGAAGTTTCTTGGGGTTGGCTGGCTACTATAGGAAGTTTATCAAAGACTTCGCAAAGATATCAGCTCCATTGACACGCCTGACGAAGAAGAACCTAGTCTTCGCGTGGGACGTAGATTGTGATGATGCGTTCCAACGTTTAAAGAGGGCTTTGACCTCAGCTCCAGTCTTAGTGCTGCCAGACGGGAGTAAGCCATTTACTATTTATACCTATGCTTGTGGGACAGGTCTATGCGTAGTCTTAATGCAAGAGGGCAGGGTAATAGCCTATGGTGGAAGGCAGTTGAGAGCGCATGAGAAAAATTACCCTACACATGACCTAGAGTTGGCCGCTATTGTTTTCGCGCTTAAGTCTTGGCGTCATTATCTTCTTGGCGAGAAATTTGAATTATTCACTGACCACAAATCTTTAAAATACTTATTCTCTCAGAAGGACATGAACTTAAGACAGCAAAGGTGGATGGAATTCTTAGCGTCCTACGACTTCGAAATAGCATATACCCCTGGCAAGGGTAACGTGGTGGCGGACGCCTTAAGTAGGAAAAGGCTGTCCTTGAGTCCGTTATTTGTTGAACGGCGAAACTTAGAATTCATCTCTATGTTTGATTTTAGACCTTCCGTTGACTTTGTACCCGGTTTGCTAACATCCTTGGAGGTCAGACCTACGCTTTTGGGATAGATTGGTGAGGCACAGCGAGACGACCCACAGTTGGTTGAGTTAGTAGAAAATCTCAAAAGAGGGGAGTCATCAAGCCATCTCCGTAGGTATACCCTAGATGATAAGGGTTGGTTACGTAGGGATAGTAGACTTTGTGTACCTCGAGACGAAGGTTTGAGGAAGGCTATTCTTGACGAAGCACATCGTTCGAAGATAACCATTCATCCCGGCGGGGACAAGATGTACGTGGACATGAGACGAGTTTACTTTTAGGCCGGTATGAAGAGGGATGTGGCCGAGTATGTCGCTAGATGCTTGGTGTGCCAACAAGTAAAAGCGGAGCAAAAGAAACCCGGTGGGTTGCTTCACCCATTGGAGGTTCCACTATGGAAGTGGGAGAGTGTCTCGATGGACTTTGTGGATGGATTACCAAGATCAAGGAAGGGTAATACGGGGATTTGGGTTATAGTAGACAGACTAACTAAGAGCGCCCATTTTATTCCCGTGAAGAGTAAGAGGACTACTCCATGGTTAGCTTCTGTGTACGTCCGAGAGATAGTTCCTTTGCATGGTGTTCCTTCTAGCATAGTAAGCGACCGCGATCCTATCTTCACTAGCGAATTTTGGAAGAGCTTACAAGAAGCGGTAGGGACTCAGTTATGTTTGATCACCGCATATCATCCTCAGACGGACGGCCAGACCGAGAGGGTGAATCGCATTCTAGAGGATCTTTTGAGGCTATGTATCCTAGACTTTGGGGGTACATGGGAAGAGCATCTTCCATTGGTAGAGTTCGCATATAATAATAGCTTTCAGTCCAGCATTGGCATGGCACCTTTCAAAGCTCTTTATGAACGACCTTGTCGTTCACCTACATGTTGGTGGGAATCTACGGATAAGATCTTACTTGGGCCCGATATGATTGGGGAGACTTCGGAGAAGATCGACTTGATTCGAAGGAGGATGAAAGCAGCGCAAGATAGGCAGAAATCTTATGCGGATAAGAGGAGGACAGATCTTGAGTTTGAAGTTGGGGACATGGTCTTTATCAAAGTGTCTCCATTACGGAATGTTGTTCGCTTTGGGTCCGTTGGGAAATTAGCACCAAGGTTCGTAGGGCCGTTTCCTATTAAGGAGAAGATTGGACAGATGGCGTATAGAGTGGAGTTGCCTGAGAGACTTAGTGGTGTACACGACGTATTCCATGTATCACATTTGAGGAAGTGCCTACACGAGACCGCGGAGGTGGTAGAGCCGAACTTGCTTAGAGAGGTGGAGATAGAGCATGATGCGACGATTCGACGAGCTCCTACATGCATTCTTGGGTCGGAGATCAAGAAGTTGAGAAATCGAGAGGTCAAACTAGTCAAAGTACAATGGGGAGATGATGAGAGCAACGCTACTTGGGAGACAGAAGAGAAGATGCGTTTGTTGTACCCTTTTCTTTTTGAGGGTATGTCTTTTAATTTCTCCTTTATCGCTTAGCTTGTACTTATCTTACCTTTAGAGTATCCTCTCGCTAGTATTCTTGACCTTTAGTCAGGATAATCCAATGGTTGAAACATGTGTTTGAGACATGTTATGTATGATGGATGCAAAGTGGATGCAAGTGTTTGCTAGTGGTTGCTCGTGGACGCATATACACACACTATTAGGCACTAGATCGGCTCAGTCACTTCACATTGCATATTGCATATATATGGATGTATTTAGTAAAATGGATGTATGAGGATTTTTTTTATCATATGGATGCTGCATTCAGATGATGATTGTGCATGCATATAGAGATAATATGTAGCATTAAGGAACTTTTGCATACATAATGGACGCATGGCACTATCATGATTTGCATTAAGGAGGTCAACTGAATCAGTGGACCGCCTGATTTTGCATTAGATATGGACATAGACACACACTGTGCATTTAAACATGAAAGCATTAGAAGTCTATAAGGACAATGAATGCCTGTGTTTGATGGTTGAGTAGATGGACGATTGGATGTTAGGATATACATTCTTCTTGACTTGAAGATTTCAGGGTCGAAATCCTTTAAGGAGGGGAGAATGTAACACCCCGTAATTCTGTTAATATTAATATTCACAAATTAAAGAATAAATAATCTCAGACGTGAGAATTGTGGGAAACGGGTTGCACCATTGTGTTCGTCTCGGAATTCTGGTTGAAATAGAGTCCGAGTTTGCGTGAATTGGACTTCGTATGAAGAAGTTATGGCCATCGGAAGTTTCAGAAAATTCAAAACAGATTTCAGAAAATTTAAAATTCAAAATTCGAAGTCAAACAGGCTAGGCGTGAAATTTCCCGCCCAGCACCCCAGGTCGACTGGGGAGTCGACTGGGCAGTCGACACCCCCCCCAGGTCGACTGGGGAGTCGACCTGGGTGTCGACCTGGTCCAGTCGGCTAGGGTTTGGCTGAGCCCAATCTTGAGCTGCTGATGTGTCTTTAGGGCTGAGTTGGCAAGTTTAACGGTTCAGGTTAGTTCTGAGTTGACTGACGGTCTAAATAAATCGTAAACTCTATAAATACCTAGGTAGTCTCTCACTCTAAACTCACATGAAAAATAGAATAGCCACCGTCATACCACCGCCATGGAACTCAGTGTAGCCGCCAACTAAGAAGGAAGAAAGCTAATCAAAACCCTAATTCTACTCAACTCTAAAGCAAATCAAGACTCTCTTTCTCTTCTAATTGTGAGTATGATGATCTTAACAAGATTATTGCAAACTAATTAGATTAAGTTATGATATGGATCATAAGAAAATGATGTGAATTGTCATATATGTTGTTGTAAACCTTATGCTATCATGTATGTTGTAAATCTTATGTTATGTGATGATGATATCCTATATGTTGTAAATCATGCTATAATGATATTGTATAGGTTGTAACTTTCTATGCTAAGTTGTGATAAATCATACATGTTATAAAGTCATGATGTTATTATCTATGCTAATTAGTTCATGTTAATCAAATCATAATGTTGATAATATTTGGGCTATGTTGATCTATATGACAAATCACATATGCAAGTTTAGATTGATTAGTAAAGATTATGAACATATGCCATGACATCTATTTAGATCTAGAATTGTGCTATGACATGTGTGAGTTCTATGTGTTAGATGCTAGTTCACACCATCATAATGTTGCATAAACCATCTATGCAAGTTTACACATGAACTTGGGTTATGATTAGATTATGTAAGTTGTGACATTTAACCAAACAAGTTGACACCTTTAGATCCATGACATGTGTAGCTTTATGTAAGTTGTAGTTTTTGGCCTATGCAAGTTTAGGTGTTGAACATCTATCACACATGCAAGTTTCACCCCTATTATGATTAGATCTATTTTATTTGTCTATATGTTGTGATAATTTATCTTTGTGCTATGAGTTAGACTATTCGAGTCTAACATATATTTTGCGTTGAATAAGCGAACGTATAACGTGGGGTAGGGGTAATATTAAGGATTTAATATTAAGAAATTGGGGTTCAATTGATATGATTTTGCATACCATAAGTGGATGCCCATAATTGAGTCAATTGTGGACATCATTAAAATTGGAAGTAATTAGTGATTTGAATAGGGATATATTCAAAACTGGGGTAAAAGATTATAAGTGATAATCAATGCTTAGGACACGAGGTTGGACTCGTTTGTGACGTAAACCTGCCCGGACCCGCCCGACAAATCCAGTGGCCACAAATGTCAGCCCAATGTGAGAGGTCCTAGGCCCAAATTAAAGCATAACAGTTGTAAAGACACGAGGTTAGACTCTTTTATGGCGTAAGATTGCCCGGACCCGCCCGGCAAATCCAGCTGCCACAAATGCCAGTCTAATGTGAGAGGTCTTTATGAGGTTATGGCCTGAATGGATTAAGAAATACTTAACCAGATAAACATGTAAGGTGGGACATGGGGGTTAAGTAGGTGCCTTGGGTGGCATGAGGAATCTAGTGGTTGCCTATAGTGGCATTTGAAATACGATTAGTAAGACTTAACCAAACACACATGTAAATGAACATGACTAAGAGGGTTAATTGGGATATACTAGTGGGGACAAGCTTAGGTGGATAGCTTGTGTGGGCCCATTTCAACCAGTAACCCAAACGTATCTTTGTGGGCTCGACCCAAGTCGAGGACGGGACACGCATACTGGGCTTGAATATAAGAGGCCAAACGGGGTAGCGGTGGCAACGCAAGTCCAACGGGTTTCATATCCGTGTGTGGACCCGGGCTGGTAGGTAAGACGTTGTTGCATCGTGTAGGTATAAGCCGTGCATTCTCAAGTTGTATCGGGTTGCCACTTTAGGGGAGTGATACACCCCACTGTGGGGCCAACACGGGTATCTACGAGTAGGGAGCCGATCGAAAGTGGGTAGTGGGGTACACCTAGTGGAGATAGGGGCAGGCGACACCTATGTAGTCAGCTAGGGGTACGCAAGGCTATTTATATAATTTCTAAGTGAAGCAAGTGGGATCAACTTTGAGGGTGACTGGTGTGGTGCAGTGTAGCAATTATTCGTTAGTAATTAGGTGTGCCTTTAACGTTATCTTTATCTGCTCTCCCATACCCCATAGTTCATAGACATTTCCTTGTTTTCCAGCTCATGCCTTAGTCTAGTTACTTTGATAATAGTATTGTTAGAATTATCATACTCGCCAGACTTTATGTCTGACCCCCTCTATTTCCATCCTTTTTCTCCTTCTAGGTCCTCAGGGTGGACCCAGCTCTAGCGGAGTTTGATTGGATTGCTTTATCTCTCTTTTGGAAAGCTTGGACCGTTGAAGTAAAGTCCAGCTTGTTATCTTCTTTAATGGCTATTTATGTAATGGGATTATGTATTTTGTTTTATCAAGATGGATATTGTACTTGACTCTGATTTATGGTTTTATGATGTAACCAACATGTTTAATTTCCGCTGAAATAAAGTTTTAGATTCCCAAGTACTACTTATTATCTGTCTTGTTGTAATTTTTCTGTTCTATATTCACTTAAAACCTCCATGGAAGTTAATGCATTCCCTTTGTGAGTGACATTAACGGACGTGGGGTGTTACACTTTAGGTTGCTCGCATAGCAACCAAGGCATACCCTTGGTTCTTCTACCGCAGACCTTAACCTCTGTGAGCCCAGGAGAATCAACTGCAACCTCACAGAGGGATACCAAGAGTACCCTCACGTCCCCTGAAGCTACCGCTTCGTCACCCAGTTCGCTGGAGCCTTTATCTAAGTCAGATAAACATTCGCTCCTCCTCGTGTGTTCGTTTTAAACGATGACCTACCGTATCAGGTTACTCATCTATCTGTGAACTGGTCCAATTCTCTTGACTAAGAATTATTACTTAGTTATCCTTAACTAAAGTTTATCACTTAGTTTCCCTTCTCGTTATCTTTATTAACTACGATTTTCCACTTAGTCCCCTGAACTAGGGTTTTGTCTAATGGGTTAAGTGTTGTCATTCGAGTTCATGACTTACCCCGCCTACGAATCATGTCAAAATTGGCTAAGTATTCAAGTTCAAGGCTTAGCCCTACAAACCATGTATCAAGTTGGTTAAGTATATCAATAAGTTCATGACTTAACCCTAGGTTATCGTGTCAGATTGGTTTAGTATAGGTTAACTTAACCCTTTCAAATTACCGTGTCAGATTGGTTAAGTATAGGTTATCTTAACCTCATCAAGCTACCGCGTCAGATTGGTTAAGTATAGGTTGTCTTAACCTCATCAAATCATCGAGTAAAATTGGTTAAGTGTAGGTTAACTTAACCCCATTAAATTATCGAGTCGGATTTGGTTAAGCATATTTAAGAGGTTCGTGACTTAACCCTATCAAATTATCAAGTCAGATTGGTTAAGTGTAAGTTAACTTAACCCCATCAAATTACCGAGTCGGACTGGTTAAGTATAGGTTAACTTAACCCCATCCACTAGTCGTATTTATAATGGTTAAGTATCATTCTTGTGGGTTTACTTAACCCTACCACGCATCGCGTTATCCCAGTCGGGTGTTATCAACCCATTTAGGTTAAACTAACCCATCCACTAATCGTGTTATATGGTTAAGTGTCTTTAAGTAATCAAGTCCGGTCTTACTTAACCTACCCATTCATGCCATATCGGTTGAGTGCCATTAGTCAAACTAACTTAACCTTATCATGTGGCATTAAGTAAATTAATGCACCCCAACCTCTCACATTAGACTTTGTTGTGGTTACTGGTTACGCCGGGCGGGTCCGGGTAGCTTTACACCACAACCTAGTCTAACCTCGGGTTTTGAGCGCGATATGACCAACTTCTCACATTGGGTCTTATTGTCTGTAGCTACTGGATTTGCCAGGCGGTTCCGGGCAGATTTATGCTACAAACTCAACCCAACCTCGAGTTGGCCACTTTCATGTTTTCCTACTTATCATGTTCATGTCAAATTTAGGCTACGACAAAGTCCACGTTTTACACTTATGCCCATTTTCCCCTTTACTTAATTCATGTTAAATTTCATAGCCCATCTCACGTTTGCCTAAACTACCCAAGGCGTATTCCCAACGCAAGTGAAAGCGAGTCAACATAGTAGGAATAATATGACAACACATTGGCCTCAAACATGTATGATAGCATAAGGGGATTGGCCTCAAATATGTATGATAACATAAAGGAATTGGCCTCAAACATGTATGATAGCATAAAGGGATTGGCCTCAAACATGTATGATAACATAACACTAGGTTCATCATCATAGGCATGTAAATGGTCATGAGGGGTTTAGGTTCTTTTACATGCATAAGCCCCAAGTCAAGTTCATATGAATGTTCCACAAGTCAAATTGTTTTAAGGGTTCATGCCAACATTCCACAAGTCAAGATTCAATCTTGCATGATAAACTAGGTTAAACACAACATGAGTGGCATGATTTAATCACTAAGAAATAGCCCAAAGTCATAGGTTCAAAAGAGGGGCAAGACTAGATTCACATAGACTAACATACTTAGTTTTCATCTCATTTTATTCCATGTCAACATTAGAACTACCGTTTAGATCTAAAAGTAGCTAGAACTTACAAAGCGCGGCTAGAGATTTATGAGCAAGCATTTGTCGTAGAACGGTGTTGAGATGATGCTCTACTTCCTTGATTTGATGTAGAAAGCTTGCTCCTTTGACATGGATCTAGTTTGAATGCTCAAGCCTTTGAAGTTGGAGATGGAGGCCATGATCAAGAAATATTTGGGCAGCACTTTGTTATTAGAGTGAATTGTAGTGAATTAGGCTAGGTCTTAAGGTGTTTTTATAGGAGTAGGAACAAGTTTAGGCCATAGGATCAACCCTAGAACAGATCTGAGCCATCAAAAATCGTCACAGGCCAACAAACCAGACCACAAAACCCTGCAGGTGCACACAGGCCAACCTGGCTCGACCAGGGAGGTCGACCCCCAGGTCGACACCCAGGTCGACTGGGCAGTCGACCTGGTCCCTGGGGGGTCGACTCCCCAGTCGACCTGGGGCTGGGCGGGAAAATTTCCCGCCCAGTCTGTTTGGGGCTAAATTCGAATTTCAAAAATCTGTTTTCGTTTTCTGATTTTTCGTGGAACTTCTAGAGGCCTTATCTCGGTCATACGGACTCCGATTTACGAAATTTCGGACTCGTTTCCAACCAGAATTCCGAGTCGAACGCAGCTGCGCAACCCGTTTCGCTTGATTCTTATTTTAAAATTTAATTCTGCCTCGATTCTTGTCTTAACACGTTATTAAAATTCGGGTTTTTACATTCTCCCCTCCTTTAAGGATTTCGTCCCCGAAATCTCTAAGTTAGGGAGGATGTGTTCTAACATCCAATCATCCATCTACTCAAAGCATCATCCACAGGCAACCATTGTCCTTAAAAGATTTCTAATGTTGTATGAACATATGCAGAAAGTGTGTGTATATGTGTTCCTTATCTAATGCAAATGATCAGGCCTGATTGATCTTCTAAATGCAAAATATGTTTAGTGCCATGAATCCACATGTATGCAAATAGTCCTAGTCACATAAACACTATATGTGTGCACAACCATTCATCCATATGCAATATTCACATGATAACACATTCAAATTCATCCATAAACAAGTATAAACACGTATACATATGAAATATGAAATGTGAATGAGCCGATCTAGTGCCTAGTGTGTATTCGCGCATCCACGAGCAACCACTTGCAACCACTTGCAACCATATCAATCATAACATGTTTTCAAATACATGTTTACATCCACAGGGTTCTACCTATGGTCCTCAAGATAGAACCGAGAAGATAAGCAAGATAAACTCCTTTTGGATTACAAGAAATCCCTTTCTAAACCTAACCCATATCCTATAAAGCCCAAAAGGTTTAGTCAACCTAACGGACACCTTCAAACCCTGACATGTATTATTAACCGATGAGTCATACCCCCTATGGAGTTTGCAACAGAAATAAGATCGAGAATAGGACCGAGAGGATATGCATAAAAGATAGCATGCGGGTAAGCTCTACAGGAAAACAGGGATCAAGAATATACTCTTATAAAGAGATAAGATGCGTGTATCTTGTCTTCAATCTTCTAAGTCGCATTTCCTTGAGCTTAATTCCATTGTGCTTTGACCATCTTTAACTTCATGATTTCGTGGCCTCTTAACTCCTATTTCCAAATATGAGCTGGAACTCACTTCATTGTCGCCTCTCGTTCCACTTTTACTTATTCTCCCTCTAGTATACTTGGCTCAACCATATCCGTGCACTCATGGTTTCACGTAAGCTCTCCAAAATTAACTAGTGAATCATGGATCTTGTTTACTCGCTCTACGACATTCCTCGCAGAAGAACTTATCTCTTGAAAACAAACAGATGCCAACCATGTTACCAAGTGTACTTACTAGAGTGATTCCCATATCTCATGCACAAGCGAAATGAACCATCCGCCTTAGTGGCGAACTCTACTCAAACGGATTATCAACAAATGCATCAAGAGATTCTAGGTAACCAATCGTGACAGAACCCTAAAGGTTACACGAGACTTCGAGGGTATTACCGAGGCAAGTCAAGAGCCTAACTATCCTCCTTTCAAAACCGAGAATGGCACCCTTACTGGATAACCACTTCAACCCATAGCTTAAAAGCATAAGCATTATTCCCAAAAGTCATAGGCGTCCTCAAATCCAAACAAGTCATGAATAAATGGACCGATTCCTCAATAAGATTTGAGACAAAAATGGGATCCTCTACTATGCTAGTACGAAGGTGCAGAGACTCAACTATCGAAGCAGACTTAAATGATGCGGTGATCAAAGCAAAGTCCTGACGGGATGATAGAGAAGAAAAGCTAAACCTTTCACAGAAATGTTACCATCCTTCTTAGTTACGCTAACAGTGTGAGCATATAATTGCCCTCTTGATGATCTTGTCCTCGTCTCATAATACTTGACTATCTTTCTCTTTTTACCCTACTAGAGATACTCTCTCTCGTCATGGATTTTATCATTCACCCTTTTCCTCCTTTGTGGATTAAGCCATACCAATAAGTTGCTTGTCCTTAAGCTTGTATCCTTTATCCTTGTTCTTACTATCCTTTCTTGTAACGCGGTAATAGGTCTCTCGAGAACTGCCTCCATTGTACCGAAAACACTGACGTACTTAGAAAAGGATTAGTCGCAGTTCAAACCACTGTGACTACAGGTGGAGGAAAGAAAGGAAAAGAGATTTAATCAAGGAAACAAAGGATAATGCTAATGGCCTTTGGGGAATAGCTTTTAAAAATAAATCTTTCCTTGAAAAATGCTTCTTTGTAAACGGTTTTCAAATAGTTTTCAGAAGGTTTTAAAACTTTTGCTCAGTCTGGTAACCTTCTGCTCTGATACCAAATGTAACACCCCACCTCCGCCAGGGTCACTCACAAGAGAATGCACTAGCTTTGGAGGGGCGTTGTTTAGGTAAACATGCACAGAAATATTACAAGACAGAACATATAAAACAGCGGAAGAAAAACCAAATTTCATTACCTCATAAAATTATATGGTCTAAAGCCTTTTACATCAAAATGCCTTTAAAAGCCATTACATTGGAAACCTGTCTTGCAATAGTTAAAGAAGCATAAAACCACATTCATAAAATATTCCCCAAGTAAAACGGTAAAGCAGCCATAGCCAAGAAAAATCCAAGCCATACATGATGACCTTGAAGCAGAAGAATTCCGAGCTAAATAACAGTATTTCCTCCTTGAAAACCTGGGGGGGAGGGGAACGGAAGACAAAGAGGCGAAAGAAAACGGGGTCAGTCATAAAGACTGGTAAGTCCTATCTACTTCCAGCATAAAAACAGGTAAAGGTAACATGACATGCATAAACTGAAAGTAATATGATGACAAGATAGACAAGCTAAACTAAGGTAACAGGATGAACTACTGTATCAAGATAAACTACGGTCACTACGAAGCAAGTATAACATCCCAAGGTTCTATCGAGTATAACATCCCAAGGTTCTATCGAGTATAACATCCCAAGGTTCTATCGAGTATAACATCCCAAGGTCCTATCAAGTATATTTTCCCTGCACCTTCCGTACTAGTATCCCAACCCGTGTCATGTGTTAGCTACAAAATGTCCCTTGCCCAATGTCATGAAATAGTCCATGTCAACCTAATGTAGGTTTTCCCAACTCATATCTTTCTTTCCATGTATATGTTTAGTCCTTTGCCGTAAATCCTACGGGCTTCCTCACGTAGTTCTATACTACTTCAACGTAGTTCCATTATCCTTGAAATCGTTTTGGACTGTCACCCTTGATCTAGCTGCATTTTCTTACCATGAATTCTCGAATGTTCGGCTAGGATTTATGCCACCTAGGACCACTAGGGATTACGCTACCTACTAAACGTTTTCGTAACTCGGTTTGGGTTTAAGCCACCTAGGACCGCTAGGGATTACGCTACCCATCAACCACGCCCTTTTTCCCACGTATGTATCGTGAATCGTTTTTCCATGTCTAGATGCACATGTATCTCAATGTGCCATCCGAGTCCCGTGCCAGGGCTAATCAAAAAATACAGGACTCGGTCGGGAGCTTTAGGTTATCTGCCGATGCAGATATCAAGGTCTGTTTTTCTACCGGTGGTTATGGTCCCACGTGACCCCTCCCTCAACTACTGAAAGGCAATCCAAGAAAATCATGCACGAGAACTATACTCCGGCCATCTATGCCCCACTTTCCTATTGGCCAACCTCACCCATAACTAGATAGCAAGTATATGGTCTGTTGGGAGTTCTCTGCCTTTCCGCATACGTACACGATTGACTAAAGATGGTAGGTAGTCGACGACGTGCTATCACAGGGCTAAACTAGGTATCGCCAACTCCACGCTAATCCACCCCAGTCTTTAGGTTGCTCGCATAGCAACCAAGGCATACCCTTGGTTCTTCTACCGCAGACCTTAACCTCTGTGAGCCCAGGAGAATCATCTGCAACCTCACAGAGGGATACCAAGAGTACCCTCACGTCCCCTGAAGCTACCGCTTCGTCACCCAATTCGCTGGAGCCTTTATCTAAGTCAGATAAACATTCGCTCCTCCTCGTGTGTTCGTTTTAAACGATGACCTACCGTATCAGGTTACTCATCTATCTGTGAACTGGTCCAATTCTCTTGACTAAGAATTATTACTTAGTTATCCTTAACTAAGGTTTATCACTTAGTTTCCCTTCCCGTTATCTTTATTAACTACGATTTTCCACTTAGTCCCCTGAACTAGGGTTTTGTCTAATGGGTTAAGTGTTGTCATTCGAGTTCATGACTTACCCCGCCTACGAATCATGTCAAAATTGGCTAAGTATTCAAGTTCAAGGCTTAGCCCTACAAACCATGTATCAAGTTGGTTAAGTATGTCAAGAAGTTCATGACTTAACCCTAGGTTATCGTGTCAGATTGGTTAAGTATAGGTTAACTTAACCCTTTCAAATTACCGTGTCAGATTGGTTAAGTATAGGTTATCTTAACCTCATCAAGCTACCGCGTCAGATTGGTTAAGTATAGGTTGTCTTAACCTCATCAAATCATCGAGTAAAATTGGTTAAGTGTAGGTTAACTACTTCTTCTACTTCAAGGTCATCATGTATGGCTTGGATTTTTCTTGGCTATGGCTGCTTTACCGTTTTACTTGGGGAATATTTTATGACTGTGGTTTTATGCTTCTTTAACTATTGCAAGACAGGTTTCCAATGTAATGGCTTTTAAAGGCATTTTGATGTAAAAGGCTTTAGACCTTATAATTTTATGAGGTAATGAAATTTTGTTTTTCTTCCGCTGTTTTATATGTTCTGTCTTGTAATATTTCTGTGCATGTTTACCTAGACAACGCCCCTCCAAAGCTAGTGCATTCTCTTGTGAGTGACCCTGACGGAGGTGGGGTGTTACAAAATATGTGTATTTATATCTGTCTTGAGTTCATCTGTGGCTTTTACTTATAAACCTCCACCAAAGTTAAGGCATTCCCTTTGTGAGTGACCTTAATGGAGGTGGGGTGTTTCACTTGGTATCAGAGCATAGGTTTACCAGACAAGATAAAAGTTTTTGAAAATTGTTTTCAACAAGAAAGTTTAAAGAAGCATTTTTTTAGAAAAAGTGTTATATTTATAAAAAGACAAAATCCCCCAAAGCCATGTGCCCTATCTATCCTTCTCTATCCTTCGTTTTGAATTTTTCCTTTCTGTTTCAGCATGTCTGGAGACCTTAACCTTCCGGAAGGAGTGCCAGTTCCCGGCTGGTTTAGGAGGTACTTAGAAGCAAGGGCCAATGGCGCGGGCCCAGCAGACATCCCTCCTCCAGTGGCCGCGGTTCCTCCTCCTCCTCCGCCTCCTCATGGAAATGCCTTCGCAAAAACATGTAGAGACTTCAAGGCTATGGGTGGAAAAGACTTTTATGGGACAGAATCTTTTGTTGAAGCAAGAAACTGGTTAAAGGAGACTGAGGATTTGTTTGTCATCTTTGGAGTGGATGACATGCAGAAGATACAACTTGCGGTGTGGTTACTTAAGGATGAAGCTTCCTATTGGTGGGAAGTTACTAATGCTCAGAGGGCGGTGGAAACATGGGAAGACTTCAGGACAAGGTTTGAGATGAAATTCCTCTCCCAAGCCGAAAGAAGCCTGCAAATGGAAAAGTTTCTAACTCTGAAACAGGGAAGTATGACGATCAGGGAATATGTTAATCAGTTTAATCAGCTGGCCAGATTTGGGCTAGACTTAGTAAACACCCAACACAAGAAGGCACCTCGCTTCGTCAAGGGTTTGAATGAGCCTCTACACAACCTTGCCATGACCCATGTATCCACGGGTGCGACTTATGAAAGCCTGGTGGACATGGCATTGCTACACGAGGAAGACCACGGCAAGAAAGAAACTAAGGGGGAAGAGAAGAAAGAAGGTCTACAAGCAAAGAAAACAGACTTCAAGAAAGGAGGGAAGAACAATAAGCCCCGTGAGAAGAGAAGGTGCAATTTCTGTGGCATTGTGGGCCATATATCAAAAGACTGCCGGAAAAGGAAGGCGAAGATGGGTGGTTGCTTCCATTATGGAGAAACTGGGCACCAAGCTAAGGACTGCCCAAAGAAGAAAGGGCAGGGACAGAAAGCCGGATCCACTTCAGGGGGTCAGGTTCATGCGCTAGTGGCACCTCAGCAGGAACGAGGTAGTAATATTTCTGTAGAAAGTGTAGTCTATCTTTCTGATCATCCAGTTCGTACACTTTTTGACTCTGGCGCATCACACTCTTTTATTTCATCTGCCTTAGTAGAATCTCTGCATCTAGACACTAGTATGGTAGAAGATCCCTTAGTAGTTTCAAATCCAATTGGGGGCTCCGCTTACTTGTCAATGATTTGTTTGGGTTTGAAAATCTCTATTCTCAGCGTTGAGTTTAGTTGTAATGCCTTTGTTTTGGGCTTCTCGGGATATGGTTTGATCTTAGGCATGGACTGGCTATCCAGTAATAGTGCCATTCTTGACTGTGAAAAAAGAGTAGTTAGACTCTTGACTCGGCTTGGTAACACTCTAGAAATTTCTTGTAATCCCTTGAATGCTGTTATGCTTAGTTATCTAGAGTCGCTTGATGCTTCTGATGAGAAATTGTAATCAGTTAGAGTAGTCCGGGAATATCCGGATGTCTTTGAGGAAGTGAAAGGCTTACCTCCGAGGCGGGAAATAGACTTCCGCATATATCTTGTGGATAACGCAAAGCCTGTAGCTTTACCTGTCAGACACATGGCTCCAAGGGAGAGGAAGGAGCTCAGTAAACAGGTTAAAGAACTTCTCGAAAAGGGGTTCATTAGACGGAGCATTTCGGAATGGGGTGCTCTAGTGGTGTTCGCAACCAAAGCAGACGGTTCGCTTCGCCTTTGCGTCGACTGTAGGGAGTTAAACAAATTGACCAAGAAAAATAGGCACCTCTTCCCCGAATCGACGATTTGTTTGATCAGCTTGTAGGTGCGACGGTTTTCTCCCAACTTGATCTGGCAACTGGGTTCCATCAGCTAAGAGTAGCTGAAGACAGCATTGATAAGACAGCGTTCAGAACCCCAGACGGTTTCTTCGAGTGGCTTGTCATGCCATTCGGCTTGACAAACGCACCCGCTTATTTCGTATACCTAATGAGCAGGGTGTTCAGAGAATTCCTCAACAAATTTGTGGTTGTCTTCGTAGATGATATCTTAATCTTTTCAAAGAGTGAGGAAGAACATGCTCAGCATCTGAAAGAAATCATGGATACTCTCCGTGCACATCAACTAAAAGCCAAATTCTCCAAGTGTCACTTCTGGAGAAAAGAAGTAAGGTTTCTTGGGCATATAGTGTCCAAAGAAGGGTTGGCTGTGGACCCCGCGAAAGTAGTGGCAGTACAAGATTGGAAGACACCAAGAAATGCAACCGAAGTTCGAAGCTTTCTTGGGCTAGCCGGTTTTTATCGAAAGTTTATTAGGGATTTCGCGAAAATCTCATCCCCACTCACAAGGCTAACAAAGAAGAATCTGGCGTTCACTTGGGATTTGGACTACGAGTTTTCTTTCCAACGATTAAAAAGGGCTCTTACAACAACCCCGGTTCTAACTCTGCCTGACGGAAGCAAAATGTTCACAGTATACACGGATGCATGTGGAACGGGACTAGGCGCTGTTCTAATGCAAGAAGGAAGGGTAGTAGCTTATGGCAGAAGACAATTGAAGGTTCATGAAAAGAACTACCCCACCCACGATCTTGAGTTGGCCTCCATCGTCTTTGCACTTAAGTCTTGGCGCCATTATCTCCTAGGTGAGAAGTTTGAATTATACACTGACCATAAATCGTTGAAATATCTCTTCTCCCAGAAGGATCTTAACTTGAGGCAGCAAAGATGGATGGAGTTTCTTGCCTCGTATGATTTTGAAATTTCCTATACTCCCGGAAAAGGCAACGTGGTAGCAGACGCGTTGAGCCGAAAGAAACTGACCCTAAGCCCTCTCTTTGTGGAAAGGCAAAACTTGGAGTATATAGCCAGTTTTAACTTTAGGCCCTCCTCGGATTTTGTACCGGGTTTGTTAGCATCTCTCGAAGTACGCCCTACTCTCTTAGACTCAATAGGGGCTGCCCAACGTGAGGACCCTCAGCTTGTTGATGTGACTGATAAACTTATTAGGGGTGAGACTTCTAGCCACCTCAGTAGATACGCCATCGATGATAAGGGTTGGCTGAGACGAAATGGAAGATTATGCGTCCCACAAGCAAGGGAGTTGACAAAGAAGGTTCTCGAGGAAGCGCATCATTCCAAGATGACTATACACCCTGGCGGTGATAAGATGTACAAGGATATAAAAAAAAGACTTTCTTTTGGAGCGGCATGAAGCAAGACGTGGCATATTTCGTTTCTAAGTGCATGACCTGCCAACGGGTCAAGGCGGAACAAAAGAAGCCTGGAGGACTACTTCACCCTCTATAGGTCCCACAATGGAAGTGGGATAGCATTTCAATGGACTTCATTGATGGACTGCCTAAGTCGAGAAGATGCAACACTAGCATTTGGGTAATAGTGGATAGGCTTACTAAAAGCGCCCACTTTATACCTATCAAGAGTAGAAGGACTGCCTCATCTCTAGCATCTCTTTATCTCAAGGAAATAGTTCGACTCCATGGGATACACTCCAGCATTGTTAGTGACCGAGGCCCTATTTTCACAAGTGAGTTTTAGCGGAGTCTGCAAGAAGCTGTAGGCACACAGCTATGTTTGAGCACGGCCTATCACCCCCAAACAGATGGCCAGACGGAAATGGTGAATAGAGTTTTAGAGGATCTTTTAAGACTTTGCGTTCTTGACTTTGGAGGGACATGGGAGGATCACCTTCCTTTAGTGGAATTTGCCTACAACAACAGCTACCAAGCTACCATCGGCATAGCACCCTTCGAAGCCTTGTATGGAAGACCGTGCAAATCACCAACTTGTTGGTGGGAGTCTATAGATAAGCTTATACTTGGGCCAGACATGATTCGAGAAACTTCAGAGAAAGTGGACTCGATACGTAGGAGAATGAAGACAGCCCAAGACAGACAGAAATCCTACGCCGACAAAAGAAGGACCGACCTTGAGTTTGAGGTTTGGGACAGGGTTTTCCTTAAGGTATCCCCTTTAAGGAACGTCGTTCGCTTTGGATCCGCAGGAAAGCTAGCACCAAGATTTGTAGGACCGTTCCCTATCATCGAGAAGATTGGGAAAATGGATTATAGAGTAGATCTGCCTGAAAGATTGGCTGGAATTCACAACGTCTTTCACGTTTCTCATCTCCGGAAATGTCTACATGAATCAGCGGAAGTGGTGGAGCCAAGCATTCTAGAAGAAGCCGAAGTGGAACGTGAAGCAATTGTGAGGAGAGTTCCAACCCGCATCATAGGGACTGAAGTGAAAAAGCTACGCAACCGCGAAGTCAAACTCGTTAAAGTTCAGTGGAGCGACGCCGAGGAAGACGCGACTTGGGAAACTGAGGACAGAATACGCGCTGCCTACCCTCTTCTTTTTGAGGGTACATCTTTGACCTCTCTTTTTCTTAAGTTGTGCTTGTATCTATCTTTTTAGGTATATCTCCTCGATATTATCCTTTATCCTTAGGTAGAAACCCCTTTGGATGTAAACATGTATTTGAAACATGTTATGGTTGATGGCTGCAAGTGGTTGCTAGTGGTTGCTCGTGGATGCATATACACACACAACCTAGGTCTTAGATCGGCTCAATCACTTCATACTGCATATGCATATATGTATTCTTATTTGTATATGGTTGTAAACTTGATATGCTGTCATATGGTCATCGCATTTGTATGAATAGTTGTGCACTCATGTAGAATTATGAGTAGGAAGAATGTGCATACATAATGGATTCATGACACTTACATGATTCGCATTAAGGAGGTCAACTGAATCAGTAGACTTGTAGTGACCCGGATTTTCGGCGACTTTGGTTATCGACGTAAGCTCGACGTCGATAAACAAAACATCGAAAAATCCCGGTAATTAATGAAAGAAATTAGAAGGTGAGAATAGATAAGATAGAACTTAAAGAATAGAAGAAGAAGAAGAACATCATCATCAGAGTAAACACGAATCTCACAGCGGAACGAATAAAATATAACATAACATATCTTTGAAATAACATCAGTATATGTATACAATAACACTTATCAGAGTACAACACTTACAACAACAGCGGAAATAACTATAGCTATATGATCTTGAAGCCTCCTGCTCCACGCTCTTCCAGTATATCTGTAAATTCCTGACTACTTGACTGCCCGTACAAAATTAGGCACCCAAGAGTTTAGGGAAAACAAAACAAATAAACTCCGGGTCAGTCATGGGACTGGTATGAGTAAAACAGTTTAAACAGGTATATGAACAAGTAAACGATATCTCATAAGACCATGCCGCAGAACGGAACGGGTTTTTCCCTTATGAGAATCCAAAATATCTTTATATCAAAAACCTTTTGATATTATAATAAGGTCTATGTACAAATAGATATCAACTAGCAGAAACGCTTTCATCTCACGTTCTACATATATAGTATACAATCAAAATCGCAAGCACGTATTGGGTAATGGGTTTCCAACTATGACAAGGTATGGAACCACCTTCCGATCAGTGTACTCTAGGAACGATACACTGGAGTTCAACAAGAACATCTTGTAACTCAGCCACACATGACCGACCACTCATTTCGCTTGAGTGTATCGAATGTACATCACCAACGGTTGGGATCAGCAACCGTTTCCCGTATATACATGGGACAGCATTGATAGATTTAAGAAACAAATGAATATTCACTAGATAGGTGATTATACACCCTACTTCGGTGCGACCGACTTAGCCATGCTGCCTGCCCGATTTCTGTCATTTACCGGTTGATGAGGCTAGAAGCTACGCTTTATCATTACATCAGATTCACTTCGAACGCTACATTGTCAGATCCATCGAAAATCACTAATTGACGTCTACAACAGTACATTACGTGTTAGCTAAAAGAAGTTTCCTTCTCCGCTTCCACTCTTGGTATAGTTGAAGAAATCAATGTACGTGATCGTCTGGAAATACTATGTCAGACATCCATCTTCATTCACTTAGAAATGTCACATCGTCATACCCGCCAAATCACAAATTGACTTATCCAAAAATAACACGGGTATACAGCTAAGAGAAACGAATTCCTCCGCCACCAAACGTGAATACGTTTGAACAGATCAACTTACACGATCCATTGGATATACTCTGTCAGACCTTCGTCCATACAAGTTGTCCTGGGACTGGACAAACCGAAGGCACTATTATGTAAACAGGATAGCCCTTGCATTTTACTCCGTCTTCAATTATCTTTGGCATATATGATTCGCGACGCTTATGCCAATACAGAGTGGTTCTATGGATAATAATCCAACCGGTCTCTCCATATTAACAACGTTAAAATGGTCAAAACTTCGATAGTCGGTGAGTTAACTATCAAAGAAAAACAAGTGTGCAAACAACGATATTATTTCCAGATGGAAATTATATCGAACAAACATCATTTAACATTAATCTCTTTAGTTCATTTATTTACTTATCTCCTGTTTCCCTATATTCTAAATTCTTATTTTCTTTTATCAGAAAACATTTCTGATTCTCGTTTGGAAAACATTTCCAAAACTCCTTTACGATCAAACCTTACCATTTCTTAGTTAAGAAGGAAGTCACTCAAGTTGGGGTATAATTACCTCTCAGACCTTAACTGAACAACGTTATAACTTCGAAATGGTCAAAGTTTATCTTTTAATCTTTAACAACTTCTTTACGCCTTTCTCGGATTCAATTTTACTAGTTCACTTCTATATTTAAAACATTGGTTATAACGATAACGTTATAATCCCTACTTTCGAATTATCTAATTTTAATTATAACTTCTATTCTTATTAGTGAATAATTAACCTAACACTTATTTATTTATAAATAAATAAATCTCTATTTAAAACACTGGAAAGTATAAGTACTTTCCCGAATTCGATATAATCGAATTTGCCGATTAACTCTCTTCGAGAAATCTCTATTTGATTAACTCTTCTTCGAATAACCTATATTCGGTTTACTTCTTCTCGAATAAACGATATTCGATAATCTCTCTTCGAATAACTAATATTCGATAACTCTTCCTTTTCAAATATCTCATATTTGAAAATCTCACTTCGATTAAACTAACATCGATAACTCCTTTCGATGAAACTAACATCGATAACTTTAACTCGACTAACTTAACTTGACTCGACTAACTCGACTTACTTGGCTCGACCAATTCGATTCGATTGACTAGGCTCGACTAACTCTATTGGTTTAACTCTAATCGATTAGTTCTATGGTTTAACCCTAATCGATTAATTCTATTTGACTAACCCTATTCGGCTAACTCGACTAACTTGGTTCGACCGACCAGGTTTGACTAACCTGACCCATTTAGTTTGACTGACCAGGTTTGGCTAACCTGACCTATTTGGTTTGACTGACCAGGTTTGGCTAACCTGACCCATTTGGTTTGACCACTGGGCTTGACTACTTGGTTCGACCACTTGGTTTGACCATTTGGTTCGAATACCATATTCGACTAACTCCTCTCGATTCATTAAAACCGATTAACTCATCTCGATTGACTAAATCAATTAACTCCTATCGATTAACTAAATCGATAAACTCCTTTCGATTAACTAAGTTTGATTTACTCGACTCGACTGACCAGGTTCGACTAACTTGACCAGCTTGACTCGATTGGTTCGACTCAACCAGCTCGACTCGGTTGGTTTGACTCGACCATTTCGACTCGGTTGGTTTGACTAGCTTGACTAGTTTGGTTCGACTAGCTTGGTTTGACCACTTAACTAACTTGATTCGAATATTTATATCCGACTAACTAACTTTTCTTTTATTTCTATTTATTTTAACTTCTATTTATTTCCTAAATAGATTTCCTTTTGTATAATCTATTTATTTTCCTAAATAGATTTTCCTTTATAACTCTAATTATTTAATCCCTAATTAAATATCCTTTATTCTATTTATTTAATCTAAATAAATATTCCTTTATTTTATTTATTTATTTCTAAATAAATATCCTTTTATAAAATCCTTCGATTTTATAAATAGATTCATTTTCAATATAAATATTGAAAATCCCCTTTTCTACATTTTCAGTGTTTTCTATTGTTTTTAAACAACCAACTGTCAATGATCAATATCATCCAAACATATACAATCAACAACAGATTATATATCACAGTATATATCACAATATACAAATAACAGTAAAATAAATGTTGAGGAATCCAGTCGGATTCCTCCAACCTGTTTCCCTGCATCCACCGATGTTAAACAACGTATATAACATCACTTGCATTTCTAATGAAATACACTGATAACAAAATCACCGTTTAATAACGATATATATATATATCCATACTGTTTTCAATCAATTATTTAACAGTCCAATCTACAGTCCAATTTAACAATACAACTTAACAGTCCAAATTAACAGTACATAACTAGCAGTCGAATACAGAAATAAAATACAATTTATATAAAAATATAAATTGAGGAGAGTTAGTGAGTTTTTACTCACATTTGCGCGTTAGCCGTTAAATAACGGTTTGCGTTTATTTGACTGCGACGGACAATTTATTTCGCCATAAATTGTAACGAGCTCGGATTCACTCCCGGTCGGTCTCATTATGCTGCTCCCGTCCATACGATCCTATCGGATCTAGTTTCGCTAGATTTCGATTACGTATGGATAAGATATGGTAGTTCTAAGTTAATACACTATTTAAATAAGAATAAAACTAAATTATTTAATGGCCGGGCCTCACCATATCCATTTGGCCCAATACCCTTTTATAAAATTCTCAGGCCCGCCTATATCTGCACCCTCCAGCCCGTCCCCTTTTGCCTTCTTCCCAAAACCGAACAGCAACTTCACCGTTGACCTCACTTTGACCTTCCTCCACCACCCCGTCGGCCATCACATCCCGGCGCACCCACCACCATTTGATTCATCATCAAAACCACCACCTGCTGGCCCCCATGACACAATTTCCGGTGCTCTAGACCCGATTCTCGATCTGCTCCTCAACTCGCGGCTACAGGAGGTTTTCGCCCTCCTCAAAAAGCAATCGCACCCTCCCAAATCGTCATAGCTTCTGCGCCTCAACCTATTGAATCCAACACCACACCTGCCTCCATCTCCGATGTGCCCTAGCTCTCCTCGACCACAACCCTAGTGGCGCTGTGACGAAACCGGCATCAGTAATTGATGTTCGAACCCTTTCAAACTCACACAGGATGTAGCGAATGATCTAAGGGACTCAACAATACAAGTTTCAAGAATTTTAGAATTTTACTTGGTTTTTGATTGAATTTAGAAATGTCGAATACTTTACAGGAAGAACCAAAAACCTTGCGGCGGAAATATTGACCAAAGGAGAAAATGAAATTAGGTTAGAATTTCTAAGGGAGGGGTATTTATAGAGAAAATAAATATCTAGATATTTTTATATTAATATTTATATATTTTATTTAATCCTTTATATTCATTTCTGACTTCTAAAAATCCCTGTGACTACATATGATACCCAAAAATCACGAAAATGGACATGCAGCTACAGTTCGACATTACGGTCCCAACGAAACTGGTTTCGTCGAATTCCGACTCCGTATGCTCACGCAGCGTATTTTTAACCGTCAAAATACTGACTGTTTTACACTCTAAAAATCCGTACGATCACACAGTGCCTCTAAAAATCACGAAACCTGGAATCTAACAACTATTTGATATTGCGGATCCAACAAAACTGGTTTCGTCGAATTCCGACTTCGTTTGCAAAACCGGCTATTTTTAAAGCTCTGGATGACCCATTTAAATATATAAATATATTTAAATATAATTGAATTAAATATAAATAAATCTATATTATCGTATATCTTCACATATGATATCGTACAACCCCAGAGTATTATATCAGAATTTACAGTTTGATATTTCAGATTCCCGATTACCTCGATATTCAGTTTTATATTGAAAAACCCTTTTATAACGTATATAAAGCGTCGCAAATTATAAAGGAATTCTACAGCGACTTTTTCTGAAATTTGATTTGGACGTACATCAAAATCCATACGGCGAAATCCCCATTTTTCTCTTCCACTAGAAAGATATACTCCACCAGCTCCACACGTTTCTTGTTTCACAGAAATCCGGCTTAAAACGAATCCTGTATACTCAGTTGAAGTTCAAATCGCCAAATAGCGAACTGCCGCGTCGTTACGCGCTCGATTTTAATTAAAATATAATTATACGTTCAAACTGTCGTCGATTGAATATATTCGTTATTATATTTCGAATCGAAACTCCACCAAATCTCGTATGCTATTCAATTCACATGATATTGTGAATTTCACTATTTCCGACTATTTTGACATTATAATATATTATATTATATTATAATTATTAATTAAATATTCAATATTATTTAATTCACGTTCTCGATATCGATAAATCGATATTTAATAATTAAATAAATTAATTGTTCAACAGCTAAAAATGCGGGTCACTACATTCTTCCCCACTTAAAATAATTTCGTCCTCGAAATTGCTAAGCTAGGGGACGACCCTACCTACTGGGTAAAAATTTATCCGTTTACCTCTTGTCTCCGGTTTCAACTGAACCAATTAATATCGACTAAAATATTAATTTATTCCGACTAACTAAATTTTCAAAAATTTTGAAAATTTTCTAACGCCTTAACTTTTCGAAATTTTTTGCCAGCACCTCCTTTGTACTGGTCAATATCTCAAACTCCCACTCGCCTCTCTGGGCCTTCTTCAACCCAAAAGAAAATCAAACAGCCAAGCGGCTTGCCAATTCAGCTCATAAATCTCATATTCATATATAATATAAATTGGTACCTTTTTGTCGGGAATATCAACTCTATCACTTCCATATGCTATCAACTCAGCATATACTAGTGTTATTTCCATCAAATTCAAATCAGTTCATATCCTCAAACCCAAATCGAATTTCATTCGAACCCGAATATCAAATTTCAAATTCTTAACTCATCAACCCAATTCCATAACAGATTATTCTCTAATCCAATTCAATTCTATTTAACTCGGTTCAAGTTAAATTTCAATTTATTTTTCTCAATTTTACCATCTCAATCTCTTTAACTTCATTAGCTAAATTTTAATTCCAGAACTTAAATTCCTGGGTCTATTTCAAATCAATTTGAGATCATAATTCCAATTCAAAACATTTGAATTTCTAAACCACTTGTTTTCTCAAAACAATTCAAAAACAAAACCTTTGGTAGTAGTCCGTCACTTAGAACTCGAAAATGAACACTGATGATGTCGCGATTCATCATCAGAATCTATTTTCCAGCTATCGAAGTGAGTTCAATACTATACCACCTTCAGTTTGAAAAACGTTTTCAAAATCTCCCAGGAACTTAAAATTTCCTTATTTTAATTCCAATCTGATTTAAATTCAGATTTTTCTTCATCTTATTTCATATACTTTACTTATATGAATTCTGATTAGTCATTTATAATCATTTTACCTTTTTATAATCTTACTCGATTATAATAACAACAAACACAACCAATATACCATATTAAATATATTCGGGTAAAATTATTCCATTTACCCTCTTTCAAAACATACCATGACGGTTCATCGTATTCGAGTGTTTAGTAACCCCCATCGATACAGTGGATCAAACCGATCGACCAGAATTCACAAACAACTCAACCAATAAAACTCCACAATATAAAATCATTTTATATTAACTAACAAATACGTTCACTCGTATATATACACTCAAACTCAGTCTAGGATATTACTAATCCCATCTCTACCGAATCACGCCACAGAGCCAAGGTAATAACTAAACCAATGCTCTGATACCAACTGTAGTGACCCGGATTTTCGGCGACTTTGGTTATCGACGTAAGCTCGACGTCGATAACCAAAACATCGAAAAATCCCGGTAATTAATGAAAGAAATTAGAAGGTGAGAATAGATAAGATAGAACTTATAGAATAGAAGAAGAAGAAGAACATCATCATCAGAGTAAACACGAATCTCACAGCGGAACGAATAAAATATAACATAACATATCTTTGAAATAACATCAGTATATGTATACAATAACACTTATCAGAGTACAACACTTACAACAACAGCGGAAATAACTATAGCTATATGATCTTGAAGCCTCCTGCTCCACGCTCTTCCAGTATATCTGTAAATTCCTGACTACTTGACTGCCCGTACAAAATTAGGCACCCAAGAGTTTAGGGAAAACAAAACAAATAAACTCCGGGTCAGTCATGGGACTGGTATGAGTAAAACAGTTTAAACAGGTATATGAACAAGTAAACGATATCTCATAAGACCACGCCGCAGAACGGAACGGGTTTTTCCCTTATGAGAATCCAAAATATCTTTATATCAAAAACCTTTTGATATTATAATAAGGTCTATGTACAAATAGATATCAACTAGCAGAAACGCTTTCATCTCACGTTCTACATATATAGTATACAATCAAAATCGCAAGCACGTATTGGGTAATGGGTTTCCAACTATGACAAGGTATGGAACCACCTTCCGATCAGTGTACTCTAGGAACGATACACTGGAGTTCAACAAGAACATCTTGTAACTCAGCCACACATGACCGACCACTCATTTCGCTTGAGTGTATCGAATGTACATCACCAACGGTTGGGATCAGCAACCGTTTCCCGTATATATATGGGACAGCATTGATAGATTTAAGAAACAAATGAATATTCACTAGATAGGTGATTATACACCCTACTTCGGTGCGACCGACTTAGCCATGCTGCCTGCCCGATTTCTGTCATTTACCGGTTGATGAGGCTAGAAGCTACGCTTTATCATTACATCAGATTCACTTCGAACGCTACATTGTCAGATCCATCGAAAATCACTAATTGACGTCTACAACAGTACATTACGTGTTAGCTAAAAGAAGTTTCCTTCTCCGCTTCCACTCTTGGTATAGTTGAAGAAATCAATGTACGTGATCGTCTGGAAATACTATGTCAGACATCCATCTTCATTCACTTAGAAATGTCACATCGTCATACCCGCCAAATCACAAATTGACTTATCCAAAAATAACACGGGTATACAGCTAAGAGAAACGAATTCCTCCGCCACCAAACGTGAATACGTTTGAACAGATCAACTTACGCGATCCATTGGATATACTCTGTCAGACCTTCGTCCATACAAGTTGTCCTGGGACTGGACAAACCGAAGGCACTATTATGTAAACAGGATAGCCCTTGCATTTTACTCCGTCTTCAATTATCTTTGGCATATATGATTCGCGACGCTTATGCCAATACAGAGTGGTTCTATGGATAATAATCCAACCGGTCTCTCCATATTAACAACGTTAAAATGGTCAAAACTTCGATAGTCGGTGAGTTAACTATCAAAGAAAAACAAGTGTGCAAACAACGATATTATTTCCAGATGGAAATTATATCGAACAAACATCATTTAACATTAATCTCTTTAGTTCATTTATTTACTTATCTCCTGTTTCCCTATATTCTAAATTCTTATTTTCTTTTATCAGAAAACATTTCTGATTCTCGTTTGGAAAACATTTCCAAAACTCCTTTACGATCAAACCTTACCATTTCTTAGTTAAGAAGGAAGTCACTCAAGTTGGGGTATAATTACCTCTCAGACCTTAACTGAACAACGTTATAACTTCGAAATGGTCAAAGTTTATCTTTTAATCTTTAACAACTTCTTTACGCCTTTCTCGGATTCAATTTTACTAGTCCACTTCTATATTTAAAACATTGGTTATAACGATAACGTTATAATCCCTACTTTCGAATTATCTAATTTTAATTATAACTTCTATTCTTATTAGTGAATAATTAACCTAACACTTATTTATTTATAAATAAATAAATCTCTATTTAAAACACTGGAAAGTATAAGTACTTTCCCGAATTCGATATAATCGAATTTGCCGATTAACTCTCTTCGAGAAATCTCTATTTGATTAACTCTTCTTCGAATAACCTATATTCGGTTTACTTCTTCTCGAATAAACGATATTCGATAATCTCTCTTCGAATAACTAATATTCGATAACTCTTCCTTTTCAAATATCTCATATTTGAAAATCTCACTTCGATTAAACTAACATCGATCCTTTCGATGAAACTAACATCGATAACTTTAACTCGACTAACTTAACTTGACTCGACTAACTCGACTTACTTGGTTCGACCAATTCGATTCGATTGACTAGGCTCGACTAACTCTATTGGTTTAACTCTAATCGATTAGTTCTATGGTTTAACCCTAATCGATTAATTCTATTTGACTAACCCTATTCGGCTAACTCGACTAACTTGGTTCGACCGACCAGGTTTGACTAACCTAACCCATTTGGTTTGACTGACCAGGTTTGGCTAACCTGACCCATTTGGTTTGACTGACCAGGTTTGGCTAACCTGACCCATTTGGTTTGACCACTGGGCTTGACTACTTGGTTCGACCACTTGGTTTGACCATTTGGTTCGAATACCATATTCGACTAACTCCTCTCGATTCATTAAAACCGATTAACTCATCTCGATTGACTAAATCAATTAACTCCTATCGATTAACTAAATCGATAAACTCCTTTCGATTAACTAAGTTTGATTTACTCGACTCGACTGACCAGGTTCGACTAACTTGACCAGCTTGACTCGATTGGTTCGACTCAACCAGCTCGACTCGGTTGGTTTGTGTGAAAACCCGTAACTTCCCCGTAAAGGAAAGTGTCGGATAGTTCGAGAACAAGCCACAACAGAACACATACAGAAGAACGTTTCATTGTATATTACAACAATGCATCAGATTACAAGAATATACAGAGTATAAATGAATAAATATTACACAGAAATATCAGAGATTTAAATTACATTTAAATACATAGCAGCGGAAAATAATACAATACACAACTAGAAGGAGATATACGGATACAAAGCTTTCCGGATATCGTTCCAGCTGTAAACCAGGATCCTGTGAATATAAATCTGCAAAACCAAAACTACTAGCTGCCCGTGTCAAAATAGGGGCACCCAGAGTTTAGGTTAAAACAATAAACTCCAGGTCAGTCATGGGACTGGTGTGAGAACTAAAACAGTTATTAATCTTTATTTTAAATTTAGGTAAATCAAGGGACCACGCCGTATAACACGGAACGGGTTTCCTCCCAAGAATACCAGTGCATAAAACAAACAGCGCAATGCTAAATAAAGAAAAATGAAGCTGTTATAAGACCCAGGTCCTATCACACAATGCAACGCAAGCCGGGGGATAGGGTTTTCCCTTATAACAGCCAAAGAATGCTTGATACGTTTAAAACAAATCATTTGATACTATAATAAGTGCATAGTGTGTAAAACAACTTCGAATCATAAGTATCAATCATAGGCGGCATGGGTACCATATATCATGTCGCCATATATAGGTTTACACATAAAACCGCAAATGTCACGTATTTGGAAATTGGATTTCCGTCTATGAACCGAGGCCAAAGATAGTCCTCAACCGATTCGAGACGCTCTAGCCCGCCCCTCAGGACCCAGACTCAGGTGGGCCCTTGGAGCGACAGGGCCGGTCCACCGATGTGGATTAAACTTAAACCCTGAACATGCGTTCCCCCGCCCTATGGGGCGTAAATGAGCCAACGAATGACTCCATCGGACCCGGATCGTCCGATCAAACCGAGGCGCCTCGCAACAGCAACAACCACATAAGTCAAACTCGTCAGGGCGTGTAAAACCACTGACGCCACTTCTAACTAGAAAGAAACGCATGCCCTCCCTGAGGTCCTTCTCCCGTTTTTGGTTCATACCGGGTGTGAAACTCGCGAAGCAAACATTACACAAAGCTACGCCACAAAGGCCGTGCTTTGATCATCACCACAAGACTTTGCTTTTCAACAGAAGCCTCGATCAATTGCCACTTAGGCATGCCACACAGGCAATTCACTCCATGCGTTTGATATCCATCAATATATAACCCCTGAGCTCGTACGTCTCAGAGAAGGGCGTTAAGCAAGAGAATAAATTCTCCGCCGCCAAACAGATATATATTTAATAGAGATCAATCACACGGACTAAAATCCAATGTCAGTCACACAGTCCATTTACAAGTCCGTTCTGGGTCTGAACGAAACCGGAGGCACCTAGTACCCCGCATATCCATCGATCTCCAAGTACGTCTGGACGATCCCTAACTGTTTCCATCTTCTTGGGTGTACAGCCCAATCAAGATCATCAGTAATCACCCAAACGACATGAAGACTTCTGGTCTTCGACCACCGTCTTCATCTTCGACACCACGTCGAATCAGTTATTCAGAATGGGATAAACCCGGTCTTTCTGAATAACTCGCGTATATATTATAAAAGTGTTACACAAACACAACATACGCCTCATTCCAATTCAGAATATTCTTTTATTCAAATATTCCTATACTTTGGGAAAAAGTTCCCATTAATTTTATCCAAGATAAATTCTTTAAATTTATTCTTTAATCTCCTTTGAATATCAATTCCAACTAGTCGGGATTATCGAACCACACCGAAGTAATCATTTATGTTATTTTCCCAATCCCAACCTATTCATCCCATGAAGTAAAACTGGTAGTACTTCATATCTAACACCACAGTGTTATCGGTAATTCAATTACCATTTCACGTTCAAATCTAATTAAAGATTTAACTATCGCTTGGAGTAAAACTGGTGATGCTCCATTCTCGATCTTTTCAATCTATTTAAAGATTCACTAAAACTCCACTTAGTTTTAATCTTTAACTGGGTTAAAGAATCCGTGTCATTTAAAACACGGTTCACGATAAACCCAAAGTCACATTCATTAATTATCGGGTTAAAGAACGAGTGTTATTTAAAACACTGTTCACGATAAACCCAATAATCAATATCAATTCAATTCCAATTAAATATTATTTAATTTGTACACTTCATTAAATCTAAATAAAAAGATTTAATCATTTCTCAACTGGGTTCAAGAACAGTGTTAGTGAAGACACCATTCACGACAAACCCAAATCACATTCGATATTCAATACAAGGCTCTGAATAGAAAATATATCGGCTTATATTCAATATCGAATTCTACGACTAACAAATGCCGTATTGGAAATAACGATATAAATATATATCTTTCAAATTACCATAACAACACCTGTATAATCACGAATTCCAACATCGAAATATTCCGAAGACAATTTCGATTCAAATCCCCTCCAATGCAATCATTGGATATTCTGGTTATTTTCAAAACCCTTCTTAAATTCAATTCATTTATTTAAAAATAAATAGAATTATAATTCTAGTTCAAAACTAGTTCATTTCGATAAAAATCTATTTTTATCTTTTCAAATATGGAGTTTTTCATCCCAAATCTTCACAAATCATTTCTTATGATTTTACACAAATTATTACTATTTTTAATAATTTTATCAAGGCCCGTACAGTCGATTTCCATCAATGGCCATCGAACTGCACTTACAGCGACCTTTTTCAAATTTGATTTGGACATAATTCCAAATCCAACCGTTAGATTTCTAATTTCTAATATTCGTTAGAAAGCTCTTTTCGATACGAACCCAACGGTTCCGGTTTTAGGAGAATCCGACGGTCGGATCTCCCGTAATGTCCGTTTGAAATAAATGGTCGAAATTCACGAACTGCCGCGGCGCGGTGCGTTCTATTCAGGCCATTATATTATATATATAATATATATAATATATATTTCGTCGATTTCTATTTAAAACGAATTATATAAATAGTTTTAAATTCGTTTCAAAAGTAATTTCAACTTCCATTTCAATCCAAAGCAAAATTGAATTCTTCTTTATAAATTCGTTTTAAAATTCATTTCTATTCAATTCAAATTTCAATTCAATTTGAATTCATTTCAATTCGCTTTCAATTCAATTCGAATTCATTTTCAATTCAATTCATTTCGAAATCGTTTTCAATTCAATTCATTTCGAAATCGTTTTCAATTCAATTCATTTCGAAATCGTTTTCAATTCAATTCATTTCAAAATATTCGATTTCGAAATCACTTTTCAATATTCATTTTAAAATGAATAAAATCGATATAAATATCGTTCACGTCAAAATGGCGTCAATCTAATCAACACGGCTTCATAAATTTCTATTTTCAAATATCCTATTTCAAATATTTCTTTTTCAAAATAGTTGTTATTATCAAAATATTTCGTTCAACACATGACCAATCTCAATGGATGAGTACTGTCAACACATGAACCTTTATTTTATAATATTCTTTATTTTTCAAATTGGAATGAGGCCCAATCAATAACCATATAAAGTTAATTATATGGATTCCATACAACAAATGTATATAATAGCAACGATAGATAATCAACCATCAACCAAAGTGCACTACACTGTATAAGCATCAAATATAGATATCTAACGCTTATAACAGCCTGTCAATCAATCGATCGACATATTTAATCAATCAGGATGAGTGAGATTCATATTTCATCCCAACACCCGTGTGGGGTTTTCAAACAATCAAACACAGATTTTAGTTGTGCAGTTGGGCGATGTGTAAAATTTATCGTCCCAATCAATATCAGTCAAATCAGTGTATATAAACAAATCGGCCGATTTGTTTATAAATATTTATTTATTCACTTTCACGTTAAAAATTATATTTTTAACGATAAAACATTTTATTCAACCTATGAATATTCTATTCGGTTCATTTATTCAATAAAATGATATTTTTATTTTTCTAACATATTTTAGAAAATTTCGGCGGCATAACGGCACGATACTAGAAACGGGACGAGGCCTAGCCTTATCCCCGGTCTAGTGAAGGCCCACGCCATTCACACATCAATCAAATCAATTTATTTCACCCAACAATTCAATTTCAAATCAAATCATCACTAATCTATGCAACCAAACAAACAAGTCCATGGTCTGTGGACGATTGTGTCGGGTGCTACTAAGCACCGTCTGCATCCTAGTATATATATATTACTAGAAAATAAATTGAAAGGTGAGAAATTCTCACATATAGCTATCCTAGCTCCACGGCACTTCATTGATAGAAATCTTCATTGCTATCGCATCTTCGTCATCTTCGTTGTCCGCTTTCACTACCTATGTAAAAATCGAATTTTTACTTCGCTATTCCATATATAAAAATCATATTTTTCTTTCGCTATTCAATATATAAAAACCATATTTTTCTTTCGCTATTCAATATATAAAAACCATATTTTTCTTTCGCTATCCTATAAAAATTATATTTTTATATTTTATACATATACAATAAAAATCGAATTTGTATTTCCAACTCATAAGTATAGAAATCCTATTTTTATTTTTTCCAAAGATCCTACCTTTCCTTAATTAAAAATTTGAACTTTTCTAATTTAAAAATATGAACTTTTCTACCATAAAGAAAATATAATCATTCCTATCGTATTCATAGTCTTTTTTATCACCTTATATTAACAAGACCAAATCTTTCTATAATAAAAATCAATACTTTCTTTAAATAAAAAACTCAACTTTGCATTGTAAAAATCATTCCTTTTCTATGTTAAAAACCATAACTTTGTTTCAACGTTATTCATATGAAAATCACATTTAAATTAACATACATATATAAAAATATAAGCAGTTTTTTTATATTTGCTAATCGTATCTTCTCGTTAATAAAAATCTAATATTTACTTCAATAAAAATCAAATCTTTTCTCATAGAAAAAACGTATCTTTGATTTAAAATTCCTATTTTTATATCATCCACATAATAAAATTAATTACCTTAAACATGTACGTTGCGCTCCTCCTCTTTCCTGTTCAAACTCGCTCGAATCCATGTCCTCGTCTTCACTCCGGCGAGCTCCGGTTCATTGTTGCGGCTGTTTGGGGGTTATAGGTCGTCGGATTGAAGAGGAGAGGGAGGCCACGGCTGTTGTTGGCGTCGGAGGAGGGGCTCAGGTGGCCGGAAGGAGGAGTAGGCGGTGGTGGGGTCCAGCGAGGTCTGGCGGAGCTAAGGAGGCCGGGGGGTCACGGCAGGTTGTTGGCTGCGTCGGATTTGGATAGGGTTTCTTGGAGGGGGCGTTACGGGTTTCACGTCGAATAGAGGAGAGAGGGGGGATCGCGGCAGCCGTGGGTGGAGGCGGACGTCCAGGGAAGCGGCGGCGAGCAGGATCGGAGGGGGGGGGGGCGATCTGAACTTCGACGTTTTTTTTTTTTTTTATAAAGGAGCGTTGACTGGTAAATGAAGGAGAGAGAGGGAGAAAGGTAGTTATAGGTTTAATTATATATTTTTTTATTTTATTTTTCAAAACCCTAAATGTTGACTTTTAATTCGAACACCTATCGAGGCCCAACGACTGTCGTCCCTAGCGTTTTACCCCCATTCCGAACACAATGGTATATGTATCGTAGGCCAATTCGATTGTTACGATCAGCTTCCGTTAGATTTAAAATATAAATCTGTATATATTCAACTTAAACGCACATTTCAAATTACCGGGGCCACATACTCACTCTAAAAATTCCCAGAAAAATATTTCTAGCTTCGTATTGACGATACGGTCCTAACAAAACTAATTTCGTCGAATTCCGAGACCGTTGGAAAAATGGCCATTTTCCAGTCGATTAAAATCAACTGAAACTGGTCAAACACGTTTTCCTATGCCACGCTCACATATTGATTCAGAAAATTATGAAATTTGAAACCTAGCAATAATTTGACACTGCAGATCCAACCAAAGTGGTTTCGTCGAAATCCGAGGTCGTTTGCACAATGTCCATTTTAAGGGTCTGAATTCCATAGCGACTATTCAGAATTTTCAACTGGACATATCTTTTGATCCCCGCTATGAAATTTCGATTATTCGAATTTGTTGGAAAGATACTCTCAATTAGATTCCATTATTTTTGGTTTCACTAAAATCCGGATTGTTTTGCACCCGGTACATTCAATTGAAGTTTGAAATCGCATTATCGAACTACCGCGCCATTTTCAATTCTATTATATAAATATAAATAAATTATTTATATTCTAACGACGACGCGTATAATATATACGTTCGAATTATATTCAAAATAAATTTCTCGTCGATATTATTTAAAATAATTCATTTTAAATAATCAAAATTCGCTAAAATTGCCAAAATAAAAATTTTAAACTGGCCCAGATTTTCCGGGTTGTTACAGTTTGACTCGACCATTTCGACTCGGTTGGTTTGACTAGCTTGACTAGTTTGGTTCGACTAGCTTGGTTTGACCACTTAACTAACTTGATTCGAATATTTATATCCGACTAACTAACTTTTCTTTTATTTCTATTTATTTTAACTTCTATTTATTTCCTAAATAGATTTCCTTTTGTATAATCTATTTATTTTCCTAAATAGATTTTCCTTTATAACTCTAATTATTTAATCCCTAATTAAATATCCTTTATTCTATTTATTTAATCTAAATAAATATTCCTTTATTTTATTTATTTATTTCTAAATAAATATCCTTTTATAAAATCCTTCGATTTTATAAATAGATTCATTTTCAATATAAATATTGAAAATCCCCTTTTCTACATTTTCAGTGTTTTCTATTGTTTTTAAACAACCAACTGTCAATGATCAATATCATCCAAACATATACAATCAACAACAGATTATATATCACAGTATATATCACAATATACAAATAACAGTAAAATAAATGTTGAGGAATCCAGTCGGATTCCTCCAACCTGTTTCCCTGCATCCACCGATGTTAAACAACGTATATAACATCACTTGCATTTCTAATGAAATACACTGATAACAAAATCACCGTTTAATAACGATATATATATATATATATCCATACTGTTTCAATCAATTATTTAACAGTCCAATCTACAGTCCAATTTAACAATACAACTTAACAGTCCAAATTAACAGTACATAACTAGCAGTCGAATACAGAAATAAAATACAATTTATATAAAAATATAAATTGAGGAGAGTTAGTGAGTTTTTACTCACATTTGCGCGTTAGCCGTTAAATAACGGTTTGCGTTTATTTGACTGCGACGGACAATTTATTTCGCCATAAATTGTAACGAGCTCGGATTCACTCCCGGTCGGTCTCATTATGCTGCTCCCGTCCATACGATCCTGTCGGATCTTGTTTCGCTGGATTTCGATTACGTATGGATAAGATATGGTAGTTCTAAGTTAATACACTATTTAAATAAGAATAAAACTAAATTATTTAATAGCCGGGCCTCACCATATCCATTTGGCCCAATACCCTTTTATAAAATTCTCAGGCCCGCCTATATCTGCACCCTCCAGCCCGTCCCCTTTTGCCTTCTTCCCAAAACCGAACAGCAACTTCACCGTTGACCTCACTTTGACCTTCCTCCACCACCCCGTCGGCCATCACATCCCGGCGCACCCACCACCATTTGATTCATCATCAAAACCACCACCTGCTGGCCCCCATGACACAATTTCCGGTGCTCTAGACCCGATTCTCGATCTGCTCCTCAACTCGCGGCTACAGGAGGTTTTCGCCCTCCTCAAAAAGCAATCGCACCCTCCCAAATCGTCATAGCTTCTGCGTCTCAACCTATTGAATCCAACACCACACCTGCCTCCATCTCCGATGTGCCCTAGCTCTCCTCGACCACAACCCTAGTGGCGCTGTGACGAAACCGGCATCAGTAATTGATGTTCGAACCCTTTCAAACTCACACAGGATGTAGCGAATGATCTAAGGGACTCAACAATACAAGTTTCAAGAATTTTAGAATTTTACTTGGTTTTTGATTGAATTTAGAAATGTCGAATACTTTACAGGAAGAACCAAAAACCTTGCGGCGGAAATATTGACCAAAGGAGAAAATGAAATTAGGTTAGAATTTCTAAGGGAGGGGTATTTATAGAGAAAATAAATATCTAGATATTTTTATATTAATATTTATATATTTTATTTAATCCTTTATATTCATTTCTGACTTCTAAAAATCCCTGTGACTACATATGATACCCAAAAATCACGAAAATGGACATGCAGCTACAGTTCGACATTACGGTCCCAACGAAACTGGTTTCGTCAAATTCCGACTCCGTATGCTCACGCAGCGTATTTTTAACCGTCAAAATACTGACTGTTTTACACTCTAAAAATCCGTACGGTCACACAGTGCCTCTAAAAATCACTGTTTGCGAACAAATTATGCAGTTGTAAACAACTGTAAAATCCGTTCGGCTTTCCTAAACAACAAGGATTGTTGTAGAGGGTGTCGAACTCTGGGACCAAAAATATTTTAGTTAATAAATCCAATCAAGTTATCCCTAACTTTTGATTGGTGGAAAACAAAGAAAATAGCAGAAATTAAATAAAAGAGAGTTTTAACAATAAGTGAAAGCAATTAGGGGATAATGACATAGATCAGATTCATAATCATCAATAGCCAAAAGATTAACCAGATCTAATACATGTTTCTGTCACAAACATGAATCAACGATAGTAGGTTTTTAGAAACAAATATGTAAATAACGACAAGCATAGCCTATGCAGGAGCTCAGCTCTACAACCATAGGCTATCAGGACAGATTCACTATTTTATTTCTAAAACCCTAAATATTAAATCTAAATCTGATAAGTGTTAGATTGAACTCGAATATACCCTGTGAAGGAGCACAGCTCTTAAACGACACAGGGTATGAAGGTTCAGATCTAACCCTTAATTCAGATCCAGATCTACATGTATACAGTCCTCATCTTTTGGCTATGTGATTCATATTGAATCATACTATCAGCGTCATCACCCCCTAATCAAAGGGGATTAGCTAGACATAGCTAAAGAAGAAGAGAAAAAGAAAATAAATAACATGAACATAAATAAAATAAACAAAAAGTAAAAAGAAAGGGAGAGAATGATTTTATTCCAAGAAGAGAATTACAGAATAAAACCTAATGTGTTTCTTGCAAGACTAAGATACAATGTATTTATAGCTGATATGACAAAGGCTAGCTAGCTAATTACATAATGTGGGACTAAAGAAATAACCCAAATAACACATAAGCCAATGTGAACGCAACTTTAGAGTGAGTGGTCTAGCAAATAGGCTAGTGTGAACGCAACATGAGTAAGAGGCATTCCAAATGAGCTAATGTGAATGCAGTTTGAGTCTTTATTGAGCCAAATCTTCTTAACTGAAATATAATTGCAACCGTTCTTCAAGCTTCAGACTCTTCAAGCTTTAGCAATTTTAAACTTCACTCTTTTTCAGCAAATTCTTCATGCTTTATCCATCAAATGCTCTAAACCATGCTTCTTGTCAACAATCTGAAAATACAGCTATAAATACAAAGTATCAATTATTTTAAAGGGAAAATAAGATAAATAAGCGGATAAAATATACACATTTACGTGTATATCAATCACGAAACCTGGAATCTAACAACTATTTGATATTGCGGATCCAACAAAACTGGTTTCGTCGAATTCCGACTTCGTTTGCAAAACCGGCTATTTTTAAAGCTCTGGATGTCCCATTTAAATATATAAATATATTTAAATATAATTGAATTAAATATAAATAAATCTATATTATCGTATATCTTCACATATGATATCGTACAACCCCAGAGTATCATATCAGAATTTACAGTTTGATATTTCAGATTCCCGATTACCTCGATATTCAGTTTTATATTGGAAAACCCTTTTATAACGTATATAAAGCGTCGCAAATTATAAAGGAATTCTACAGCGACTTTTTCTGAAATTTGATTTGGACGTACATCAAAATCCATACGGCGAAATCCCCATTTTTCTCTTCCACTAGAAAGATATACTCCACCAGCTCCACACGTTTCTTGTTTCACAGAAATCCGGCTTAAAACGAATCCTGTATACTCAGTTGAAGTTCAAATCGCCAAATAGCGAACTACCGCGTCGTTACGCGCTCGATTTTAATTAAAATATAATTATACGTTCTAACTGTCGTCGATTGAATATATTCGTTATTATATTTCGAATCGAAACTCCACCAAATCTCGTATGCTATTCAATTCACATGATATTGTGAATTTCACTATTTCCGACTATTTTGACATTATAATATATTTTATTATATTATAATTATTAATTAAATATTCAATATTATTTAATTCACGTTCTCGATATCGATAAATCGATATTTAATAATTAAATAAATTAATTGTTCAACAGCTAAAAATGCGGGTCACTACAAGACTGCCTGATTTCTGCATTAGATAAGGACATGTACACACACTATGCATATGATCATGAAGCATTAGAAGTCTTTTAAGGAAAGTGGATGCCTGTGTTTGTTGGTTGAGTAGATGGACTGTTGGATGGTAGGATATACATTCTTCCTAACTTGAAGATTTCGGGGACGAAATCCTTTTAAGGGGGGGAGAATGTAACACCCCGTGAATTCTATAACATTAAGCTTCACAAATTAAAGTATAATTAATTATAAATGATGAAATCAAGGGAAATGGGTTACGCCATTGCGTTCGTCTCGAAATTCTGCTTGAGATAGAGTTCAAGTTTGCGTAAAACGGATATCGTATGAAGAAGATATGGACGAACGAAGTTGGGCAGAAAAACCAGAAAACGGGTCAGAATGCACTGGCGCACTTGTAAAGTGCGCCAGAACAAAGTTGAACTAGCGCACTTGGGAAGTGCGCCAGTACAATTTTGGCCTGGCGCACCTGCCAAGTGCGCCCAGGTCAGAAAGACCTGTTGGTCAGGTCCTGGCTGGCCTGGTCAGGGTCTGGTCGAATTCTGATGCTTGGCTGAGTCACTAGGGCTTATGTGTCACCTCTTGATTGGCTCTTTGAACTTTGTATGGTCTAGATTCCTCCTATCTTCATATGACGGCTCAAAACAATTTAAAATTCTATAAATACAACTCAAGTCTAACCCTAAATTCACACAAATAATAGAATACAAAAGCCGTCATGCTGCTGGAGAGGAACTAGGAATGGCCGTCAATTAGAAAGCCTAGAGACAAGCCAACACTAAAGCCTAAGAGACGAATCAAATTATAAGAAGATTAAAGCTTAATCAAATCATTCAACGCAACTTTGCTGCCCAAAGGAGAGCATCTCCAAATCAGAATAACAGAAATCAAAAAACAAGAATTCATCACACGTTGTAAGTATAGTGACCTTTCAAAATATAAAAAAAACTGTGATGTGATTCGATGTAAATGAAAATAGAATCGTATTGTTATAATCTTTGTGTATTGTAATGGTTCTGTCATAACTTGTGTATTGATGTTTGTGGCATAAATTGATTGATGCAAGCCTATTGAACAATTGTATATGAAAAACAATGGCACTTGCAAGCTTGTGGCAAAAACTAGAAACTGATCCCTTTTTGTATATGTCGATGGCATGGACTATGTATATTCCCTTAGTCTAAATTAGAATTTATGTAAACATGTTATAGACCTTTTATGCCTACATGACCTAAAACCTATGATATCATCCTTATGTTTATTGGCAAATATAATTAGATCTATGTTTGCAAGTATAATTGGATCTATGTTTCATAAACTATGCAAGTTCATGTTTATTTGCAAAATATAATTGGTTCTATGTCAAACATCGTTTGGGTTTCATAAACTATGAAAGTTCATGTTGAAATAGGCTATATGATTAGATGTAAAAATTGTACATTTTTGGGAATATACAACATGCTAGTTTTGTGGTTGATATTATGCCAAGTTAACATGTTTAAACACAAGTTTGTATTTGCCTAAACTATGCCATTTCATATGTCACCTACTTAGTCATACTTTGACTCGAATGCAAGTTCACATGACCCGTGTTATATGTTAGTTGAATCGCCAAATTGCAAGTTCATGCGCCACACACCTTTATGTATTACATGTTCATGATTTCCCCTTTTCCTCACGTTTATAAAGTTGGGCTGAATTGTGACAAGCCCAACACATGTTATAACGTTGCGAACAAATGGGGGTAATAACATTGGGTGTAAAATATGAAAATATATGTTGGCATGTTTGGCACATGCCAATGATTATGACACATAAGCGGTATGAATTGAAATACCCTAAAATAAGAGATATGACATTTACATATGGTTGAGAATTAATAAAATATGTAAATTTAGAAAACACGATATGCTTAACCCGAGGTTGGATTGAGTTGTGATGTAAACCTGCCCGGACCCGCCCGGCTGTCCAGTAGTCACAACAATACCTATCCAATGTGGATGGTTAAGCATTGAGCCCAATAAGGACCCGAGGTTAGAATGAGCTACGGTGTAAACCTGCCCGGAACCGACCGGCACATCCAGTAACCATAGCAATACCTGTCTAATGTGAGTGGTCTGGTGCTCCTAAGAGGCTAAGGACAGATGGTAGGGTTAAGTCAACTATAACACTTAACCAAATTCAACATGTTAACAAGAATTGATGGGTGGGGTTAGGTAAATACAGACACTTAACCACTTAACATGTTTGACTAGAAAATCCTGGTAACGAGGGACCCGTTTCAGCAGTAACCCAAAGTTAGGAATCAACGGTACCCTGAAACTAGGCAGGGTGGGGCACGATTACTGGGCTGATTGTAAGCGGTCAAACGACGGCGGTGGGTGCACAGTGCAGGTCTAACGGGGTGTGGGCATGCACACACTCCGGAGCAGACAACCAGGGCACTGGGGACACCAGTAGTATAACCTATGCCTTCTAGGATTTGTGTCGGGGCCGCCACCATGGGTCTTGATACACCCCATGGTGGGACCAGCATAGGTATCTACAATTCTTGGGGGCCGTATGACACATGTTAACGCGAGTAGGAGCCGATCTTTTAACAAGAATGGGGATCACTTCACCCTCACCATAGGGTGCCAGTTAGAATAAATTCAAATAGGTGCAGAGATATAGTATGGGTGTGATAGTACATTCGACACTTCCTTAGCTTGTGTCACTTTCCTATTTTTTGTTTTCATCCATCATACCTTTTTCTTATTCACATATTGAAGAGTTACTAGATTTACTCAGGCTTTATGTCTGACCCTATTTTCCTTTCGTCTTCTTTTCTTTCGTTTCCCCCCTCAGGTCCACAAGGAGGAAACATCTCAACTCAGTCAGGCTCTTTACAAGCACCAAGAACGTTGATGTATGATTTGGATCTTTCTTGCTCTGATAATGGCTTTGGATATCACTATGGGGATTTTTGTCACTTTATTTATGTTTTCATACTTCTTTAATAATCAAGGCAGTTGTGAGGTTGTAATGTTGGAAGTATTTTGAGACAATTATGGAAATCTTTGTTCGATACACGTATTGATGAAATAAAAGTTTGTTTGGTTTCTGCTGTTTAAAATATGTGTATTTATATCTGTCTTGAGTTCATCTGTGGCTTTTACTTATAAACCTCCACCAAAGTTAAGGCATTCCCTTTGTGAGTGACCTTAATGGAGGTGGGGTGTTTCAACTTGCCTACAAATGATTTATCATATGAATCGATATAACGGACTAGCATAAGAAACATAAAGATTTGATTGTATATAAAATTCACAACATGGATGATAGCAACAAAATTTTGCATCATAAATGATAGCATCACAACATCATAGATATTTCAATCACAATCCTACAACATAATTACAACATGCAATCAATACTTCAAATCACATCCATACAATCCGCGTTATAACTTAATCTAATTAAATTACTAATTATCTTGCTACAACTATCGAACTCACAACTCAAAAGCAGTCTTGAGTTCTGAATTTTGATTTCTGGAGTTGAATTAGCGCTCCTTTGATGAAGATTTTCTGTTAGGGTTGAATAGTTCTGATTTGGTTGTTGTTCTTCCTCTTTAATTTGGTGGCGGCTGCTCTAGGGTTCAAGACAACAGCATGACGGCCATAGTTTTAGTTTTAATTCTGATTTGGGGTTTGAGTCTATGGGTCTTTTTATAGAGTTATGAATTAATTTAAGCCGTCGGATGTTCTTAGGGTTAATCAAAACCATTCAATCATGATAGGGTGATGAGTCAGCCCTAATGACTCAGCAAGGAGTCAAAAAGGACTCAACAACACGGGTCAATCTGAACCAGAAAGCTGTGCAGGCTCCTGCCTCGGCCTGGGCGCACTTGGCAGGTGCGCCAGTGTAAATATGTACTGGAACACTTCCCAAGTGCGCCAGTGCATTTTTTTTCTCTTTTGCCACCCATCTTCGTTCGTCCATAACTCCTTCATCCGGTACTCGTTTCCCGCAAACTCGGACTCTATCTCCACTAGAATTCCGAGAAGAACACAATGGCGCAACCCAATCCCCATAATTCTCACGTCTGAGATTAATTATTCTTTAATTTTGTTAATTCGATTATTCAAAAATCCGGGGTGTTACAAGTGCCTCCTCTTCTCAAACCCGACACTGTTCCTATCCATTATGACATTTGAGGCTATAACATTTATTTTGAACTAAATAAATTCTTAATCAAATTTTGTTTGAGTTCATTACTGTTGGGTAGTGGATGTCAGCCACCAATTCCTTTATTCTGGTGTTCCCTTCTGCGTTAGTTGGAAGTTTGGACCGAATATGCCACCTGAACTAACCAATATAAATGCAACCGTTTTAATTGAAATAATTGTGAATTAGTCATTAAATTAAAATAAAACCTAATTAGTGTTAATAAACTATTTCTGTTATTACCTTCTTGAAAACGCGATGTCCTTCTTTTACTCAAATCAATTGAAATCCTCCGATATTGGTTTTCTGACACCACCGATGTTCCTTCTCTAGTGAACCTCAGACTGCCGCCCACTTCCTTTACTGACGATATCCACACTTCGGTGGTCCACCGCCCCGTTACTGACCCAAAAACTTATCTCAGATCCGAGAAATCAACCCAAAATACCCTTCGTTCATCCGTTAACTGCTCCGCCGCCAACCACCCTGGCACCACCGGACCGCCATCACCTGCTCTTCCACCTCGCACAGACCCCGTCCCCTCCGGTGCACCACAGTTCAACCACGAACCCAAAAATACGAACCCACTTCCTGAAATACAACACAGAAAACCTACGTTTAACCCTTCACCACCGGCGACCTAGGTCACCGGACCTTCTCAGACCAAAGCCATGACGAACGCCTTCAACCCCGCTTCCTCCAGGACCAACTCCGATCGCCTCTAGTGGACCACAGCTCCATAACGGCTACTAAAACCGCGACCACTTCCAGAAACTCGAAAAACAAAACCCCCTCAGTTCAACTTGACTGGCCGTCCTCCTCAGGTCATTGGACCACCTCAGAGTACCACCAAAACGAAGCCAAGACTCCCCTCTCCCTTTGCCTAAACTGGATCCACCCAGTTCCACCAGAATTCACCGGCAATCAAGGCAAAACCGTCATCGACCATAAGCTTCACTATTAAAAAAAAAGTCCCCAAACTATGATCGAACGATACGATTTACACATGAAATTGAAGCTAAATTTGCCAGCGATCCAAGAATTTATTTTTGTGAATTTATAAAGATTTGATGGAATTGTTGTGGAATTTTTAAGTGGAAACATATACTGAAAGTTTTAGTTGAGTTTGAGAACAGGAAAGGGAAGCGATTTGGGAATTTAGGGTGTCACGGTGGTTTATTATATAGAAGGAAAATATAATTTTTTTATTTTAATATTTTAATTATTTTATTTCTGATTTGACTGACGATTTTTATCCGACGCGACTGACGATTTTTATTCGTACGTATCGCAATTTCAAATTCTGTTTATTGATTACTGTGATAATACACGAACTCTAATCGAAACGGAAATGGACTGCATAATATAATTCGACGTTATGGTCCTAATGAATCTTGTTTCGTCGAGTTTCGAATCCGTTTGTGCAAATGGCGCTCGTTCGAGTCAAAACGGTCGATTTATTTACATTTTTATTTTGCCACGCTCACAGAATAACTCTGCTTTGCGTGAAACTAGAAATATAACAATAATTTACTGTTACGGTCCCAGTAAAATTTGTTTCATTAAAAACAGAGACTATTTGAATGAAGTTCCTTTTAAAAGGTCCAATTTAAATTAAAATAAACCAATTTTAAAATACCTCAAAATAATAATATAATAATATAACAATTGAACATACCAGAGCAGAATTTCAGATATTTTCAAAATAAAATAACCCAGGTTGAATTCTGACCCAAAACGATATTTAATAAATTAAAAATCCTTTATTTCTATATAATAAATCGCTATATTATATAAACGAATTCCATAGCGACTATTTGAAAATTTGATTTGGCCATAAAATAAAATCTACAATACAAAAACTCTATTTTTCTACCTCATTAGAAAATTATTACCAAATGGATTCGAACGTTTCTTGTTTCAAAGAAATCCGCCTTAAATTAGATCATGTACAAACGATTGAAGTTCAAAACGTTATATTACGAACTACCGCGTCGCTGCAGCTCGTTATATAATTAAAATTATAATTTAAATGTTTAAACAGCGTTTAATAAACGAAATCGTAAATAAAATCAAATCTAAACACAATTAAACCCTCTTACGTTACCAAATCATATAACACAGCAAATTCAGCCAATTTCGATTATTTCGAAATTAAATTATTATTTAAACAAATTAATTATTCAAATAAATTAATTTCAAACCATTTAAATTTCAAATCAATATTTAAAATAAAAATTAAATATTAAATTAAATGGTTTAAAAAAATATGGGTTGTTACATTCCTTCCCCCTTAAAATAATTTTGTCCTCGAAATTGCTAAGGTAAGAAGAATGCTACAAACTCGTTATATTTCAAAAATCTACTTTAGTTAAAATCTCCACTTTCTAAATCTTTTATTAAAAATTACCCCAAATAAATTCAAATCGAAAAACATGTTCATTCCTATCAACAAAAATTTCCAAAAAAGATTTGAAATTTTTGAACACCTTAAATTTTGGAAATTTTTTGGCAGAGTCTCCCCTGTATGGAGGAACATCTGCAATATTGCAGGTACAACAAATATGTATAACTCGACTAACATGATCGCAAAAAGAAAAATCCAATTCAAAAACCCAAACCAAAGACCAAAAATTCAGATTTCGCATAAGCGTACCTTTTTGCGAGCGTTATTACGTGATAAGTGATAAATAATAAGCGAGCCAGCTCAATTTCTATGCAGCTCCAATCAGACTGGATTCAGTCAACTGCAGAATCTCCTTGGACATGTTTTAAATATAAATTAACTCTTCTGCACCTGTTCTTAATTCTAATGAACTTTATTAGTTTCAAAACAATACCAGTAAAATTTTAATATCCATACCATCTTGGATTTATCTAAATAAATCAATTCTATTCAAGACTGGTTTCAATCAAGTCCATCCAACATTAAATCCATATGCATGCAACCAATCTCAACAATATAATCCCAAATCATTATATTTGGATATTTTTGTTTCTCAAGTCAAATTAAATGTTGACTTAAGTTTTATTTTATTTCAATATTCAAGTTCAATTTTTCTTACACGTTTAATTCAACCCAACATGAGTTACATTTCCATATTTCACATTTCAAATTTGAAGTGTGCTTCGATTGATCCAATTCAACTTCATAATCAAACACATTCAAACAGATCAAACAAGGCAATGCAAGTTCCGAACAACCAGTCAACAAGTTGGGATAATTATTTCTTGTTTCTATAAAAATATGATTCGGGTAAAATTATTCCATTTACCCTCTTTACAAAATAATTTAAAATTAATTTTATATTCAAATACAAATACGCGCACTCATATATATACTATCAAACTCAATCTAGGGTGTTACTAAGCCATCTCTATCGAGTTACGCCACAGAGCCAAGGTTATCACTAAACCAATAGCTCTGATACCAAGTTGTAATGTCCCACTTTTCAGTACAATTTGAGCTGGCATCTAATCACCACAGTCAACCCAAATTATACAGGAAAGCAGAATGTTAAGAGAAAGAATCTAGAGGATGAGTGAGAAAGAAATTGTAACACCCCGTATTTTCTGTGAACGTATAAGTAACAAATTAAAGTATACTTAATTTTTAGGAGAAGAATTAAGGGAAACGGGTTGTGCCATTGCATTCGTCTCAAAATTCTGCATGAGATAGAGTTCGAGTTTGCGTAAAACGGATAACGAATGAAGGAGATATGGACGAACGAAGTTAGGCAGAAAAACCAGAAACATGCCAGAAATGCACTGGCGCACTTGTGAAGTGCGCCAGCACAAAAATACACTGGCGCACTTGGGAAGTGCGCCCATGTCGAGCCAGAAACCTGCACATGGTTCTACAGAGTTCTAATGATGATTTTTGATGTGCTGGACGGACCTGATGGCTTCTAGGATGATCTAATGGTTCTGAAACACTCTCTACACCTATAAATATGTGATTAACCTAACCCTAATTCATAAAATATTGTCTATGACACCATTATGCTACCAAACTCTCTCTTAAACCCTAGCCGCCGCCTCTAAATCTAATCTCAAGTGTTCATTCACAATTCGAATTAAAGTTTAGAGCTGCAACAACAATCGAAGAAGATTAATCAGCGTTTCTGCATCAAATTCGATTTATAATCCTTTTCTTTAGCCACGAAAGACAAGTGCAGTTATTTTCCGATATGAAATTTAATTATGATCCTAGCATGATAATGATTCTGAATCTGAGATTATGCCCTTTTTCTATTTATCAGATCTGTTCCTCTGTTTTATTATTCTGTTTGTTCTGTATTTCTTCCTCCTTTCTTTCTTTTTGTTTGATAGCCAGGCTACCACGAGCCTGAGCCAGATCTCATAACAGATGAACGCATAAACTCTAAATTTGGGAAGAATATTGAATGAGGCATATTTGGGCATAATTGATTTTTAACTAATTTGAGGATACAACGCATGTTGTAATTCTGGACATAAATTTGAGGCATATTGTATAAGACGATCTATGACTTGGAAGGAGAGGATTATTGTGACTTAGAACATAAAGAACATAGGTTGAACTTAGAACATAAATCTGAGATATATAATTGGGCATGTTGTATTTAAAACATAAGGTGTATTTAACATATGACTTGGGATTTGTGGCGTAAAGTTTAACTGTGAACATGTAATTGATTTGGATGCATAGTACAAGTTGTAATTCAAGATCTAGATCTGGACATACTATATATGTATTATAGTCTGAAATTTGAAAAAAAAAAGAGAATTAATTTGCATTTAACTTAGGTGTAAAGATCCATATTAAGATTGGATAATTATTAAGTGGGAGTACACCTAAGTAAAGGGTTTTTTTTGGATATGTGACATGCGTTGTAATCAATGGCTATATTTGGCATAATTTATATGTAAGGTTTTTGGAGAATATTCTGAACTATGCAAGTTTAACTAAAAAATTAGGACATATGTTATATGGTGGATTATGACCATAATTTGGGCATATAAGTTTAGGCTTACCTTATAAATTAGGCAAGATATGTGAATAGGACTTTAAGGAATGTTTAAATCGGCTAAAACTGTTATCTGCTTATTATGTTAAATTTTGCCTAATCTACTACACCTGTTACCTATTTAATCTGTTGAATTGCCTAAACTGTTACATATGTTGAATCGCCTAATCTGCTAATTTTTCCTAATCTGCCAAATCTGTTGAGTTGCCTAATCTGCTAAATCTATTGAACCGCCTGAGCTGCTAAATCTGTTAAATCTGTTGAAAAGCTGAATGATTGTAATTTGTGTAAAACATGTTAATTTGTTTAATCTGCTGTGACTTGAAAAGAAATCAAATCTGTTAAATGGACATAATTAGTCTGATATTTTCTGTAATGGAATAAAGTGGCTATGACACGAGGTTAGACTCCGTTTGCGGTAGAAGCCTGCCCGGAACCAACCGGCTTAACCAGCGACCGCAAACTGTCAGTCTAATGTGAGAGGTCGTAGGCATAACTAAAATATGCTTAGACACGAGGTTAGGTCTGGCTTGTGGCAGAAGTCTGCCCGGAACCGCCCGGCATATCCAGCGGCCACAAGCTACCGACCTAATGTGAGAGGTCTGTGCATTAATATTTAATTAATGAAAATCTGAGATAAATATGATGTCTAAAACGTGTTGGGTGGATAGGGTTAAACCAACTGGACTGATGAATTTAACAAACCTGTTTCGTGAATCTGTAGGCCCAATACAAAGTTAGACAATCTGTAAGTCTGTTAAATCTGTACATCTGATCCGTTAGTCTGAAAACTTATTAACTTGATTTTCTGATATGTGAACTAGTTGACTTGAACTCTGTATGTCTGAACTTGTAAACATGTTAATCTGAAATCTCTTAGTCTGGGGACACAAGGTTAGGAGGGAAATTACTTGTGTCATCTGTTGTTTGGGACCCATATTAGTCAGTAACCCTTTCTGGTATCAAAACTTTGACCCAACAGTAGGTAGGGTCCGGGCACGGTTACTGAACTAATTATAAGCGGTTCATTCTGATAATGGCGAGGGGTGTTGATGGTGCGTTCCAACCGGGTCATGTGCGTGTATGGATCCCGGTCTGCCTCTGAGGATATAAGACGCCGTGACATCTATAAATAGGTCTGTGTCATTCAAAGGTTGCCACTTTAGGGAATGATACACCCTTTTGTGGGGCTGGCACAGGGTATTTATGTATTAGGGAGCCGAACGCATGGGGTAGGATTTAGGGTACACTTAGTTCTGTCTGTTCTGTGGGGTACCTTCTGTTTCTGTTGGGTGGTAACACCTGTCTGTTTCTGCATGGTACCGTCTGTTGGGGTGGTAAAGGCTCATTTACTAGTGTACACCTAATTCTAACATTCTGTTTCCGTAGGGATTATTCTGTTTTCGTTTCTGTCTCTGTTCGGGTGGTAAAAGCCCATTACTAGCATTCTGTTTCTGTACTTTCTGTTCGGGTGGTAAAGGCCCATTATTAGCATTATGTTTTTGTACCTTCTGTTAGGGTGGTAAAGGCCCGTTATTCTGTTTCTGTTTGTGTTTAGACATTAGGGTAACACCTAATCCTGTTATACTAGTATTAGCGCAGAGAAGTGAAAAGCAATATCATCCTGTTTCTTCTGTTTAACCTAAGTATATCTGTTATTCATGTTTCCTGTTATCTCTCATCCAGTTTTATTTACATGCCATGACATTATTATCTGTTCATAACTGAAAGTCACTGGACTTGCCAGACATTATGTTTGACCCTTGTTGTTTCGTCTCTTTTCTTCCGTTTCCCCCCCAGGTTTTCAAGGAGGGAATACTCTAGCTTGATCCGGATCTTTCTTCCTTCTTGGAGTGCTTGAAGTGCTTAAAGTATGGCTTGTCTTTTCTGGCATCTTCGGTGGGGATTATGATTTTAAAGTTTTGTACTCTGATGACTTTTGAACAAGGCTGATATATATGTACTTGAGTTTTTGGTAAAGTTGTAACCAAACTGATTTCTGTCCACTGCCATAAAGTTATAAAGTTTTTGAAGTATTATTTTTGTATCTGTCTTGTAATATTTTGTTCTGTTACTAAAATGCTCCATCAAAGTTAAGGCATTCCCTTTGTGAGTGACCTTAACGGACGTGGGGTGTTACACTTGGTATCAGAGCTGAAGGTTACCAGATTAGATAGAAGTTTTTGAAAACTATTTTCAAAAAGGTTTTAAAAGGAAGTATTTTCAAAAGTAAAGTTTATTTTGAAAAACATAATCCCCAAAAGCCAGATATCTTTCTTCCGATTCTTTGTTTCGAATCCCTTCCTCTTTCCCTTTTTAATCTCTTCTTCCGCGTATAGATGTTTTTTTCTAAGATACGTAAGAACTTCCGTACGGTGGGCGAAAAATCGCTTCATGGGACTGAGACGGTTATCAAAACTAGAAGGAAGGGGAGGACTTGTTGGTACCTTTGAGGTAGGAAAATTTCTGAGAAGGTTTAACTTCCTTATCTGAATAGTAAGAAGAACTCTTTCTGATTCTAGCATTTTGATTCTGTAGTTAAGTCTCTGCACTTTAATACTAGTCTTGTTTTTTATTCCGCTGTAGTCTCAAAACCCATAAGGGTTACGACTCATCTGTTGGTGACAAGTTGGGGTTTGAGGGTATTTGTGTTGGGCGTTAAGTTGACTATGACGCATATATTCTGGGTTTTGTCAATGCTTAGTTTTCTAAAAATCATTTGATAATCTGATCTGTACCAGTAGTCTGTAAGTATCCGAATATTTCTGTAAAGGATAGAGGTTTTTACTCGAAGCGTGGAGTAGATTTCCAGCTTGGACATTGTTTAATGGGAGTAATTCTCTGAGTGTCAATCTGATGTTGATTTCGGTCTTCGGGGTTGAGACTTAGGGAACTATTCTCTTAACCGATGTCTAATGGGAACAGAGCTTTTGTTTTAGTTGTACTTACTTCTATCACTCGGCTGTATCCTATCGATCGAGTCTTTGACCTTTAGGTAGAAACTATTGGGTGTAAACATGTGTTTGAGACATGTTATGTTTGATGGTTGCAAGTGGATGCAAGTGGTTGCTAGTGGCTTCTCGTAGATGCATATACACACACACTAGGCACTAGATCAGCTCCAAAACACTCTCATACTGCATATGGATGTGCGTGCATTTTTTTTATCCTTATGAATGCAAAATGGTTGACTCAGCACATGGATGTTGCATTTGGATGATTGGTTATGCACACATATAGAAATGATGTGTATCAAATAGGATTTCTTGCATACATAATTGGACTCATGGCACCAACATGGTTCGCATTGAGGAGGTCAACTGAATCAGTAGACCGCCTAATCTTTGCATTAGATAAGAGACATATACACACACTTTTGCATATGTTCATACAACATTAGAAGTTTTCTAAGGAAAATGGATGCTTGTGGATGATGGTTGAGTAGATGGATGATTGGATGGTAGGACACATTCTTCTTAACTTGAAGATTTCGGGGACGAAATCCTTTAAGGAGGGGAGAATGTAACACCCCGTATTTTCTGTGAACGTATAAGTAACAAATTAAAGTATACTTAATTTTTAGGAGAAGAATTAAGGGAAACGGGTTGCGCCATTGCGTTCATCTCGAAATTCTGCTTGAGATAGAGTCCGAGTTTGCGTAAAACAGATACCGTATGAAGGAGATATGGACGAACGAAGTTAGGCAGAAAAACCAGAAACAGGCCAGAAATGCACTGGCGCACTTGTGAAGTGCGCCAGCACAAAAATACACTGGCGCACTTGGGAAGTGCGCCCATGTCGAGCCAAAAACCTGCACAGGGTTCTACAGAGTTCTAATGACGATTTTTGATGTGCTGGACGGACCTGATGGCTTCTAGGGTGATCTAATAGTTCTGAAACACTCTCTACACCTATAAATATGTGATTAACCTAACCCTAATTCATAAAATAATGTCTATGACACCATTATGCTACCAAACTCTCTCTTAAACCCTAGCCGCCGCCTCTTAATCTAATCTCAAGTGTTCATTCACAATTCAAATTAAAGTTTAGAGCTGCAACAACAATCGAAGAAGATTAATCAGCGTTTCTGCTTCAAATTCGATTTATAATCCTTTTCTTTAGCCACGAAAGGCAAGTGCAGTTATTTTCCGATATGAAATTTAATTATGATCCTAGCATGATAATGATTCTGAATCTGAGATTATGCCCTTTTTCTATTTTTCAGATCTGTTCCTCTGTTTTATTATTCTGTTTGTTCTGTATTTCTTCCTCCTTTCTTTCTTTTTGTTTGATAGCCAGGCTACCACGAGCCTGAGCCAGATTTCATAAGAGATGAACGCATAAACGCTAAATTTGGGAAGAATATTGAATGAGGCATATTTGGGCATAATTGATTTGTAACTAATTTGAGGATACAACGCATGTTGTAATTCTGGACATAAATTTGAGGCATATTGTATAAGACGATCTATGACTTGGAAGGAGAGGATTATTGTGACTTAGAACATAAAGAACATAGGTTGAACTTAGAACATAAATCTGAGATATATAATTGGGCATGTTGTATTTAAAACATAAGGTGTATTTAACATATGACTTGGGATTTGTGGCGTAAAGTATAACTGTGAACATTTAATTGATTTGGATGCATAGTACAAGTTGTAATTCAAGATCTAGATCTGGACATACTATATATGTATTATAGTCTGAAATTTGAAAAAAAAAAGAGAATTAATTTGCATTTAACTTAGGTGTAAAGATCCATATTAAGATTGGATAATTATTAAGTGGGAGTACACCTAAGTAAAGGTTTTTTTTGGATATGTGACATGCGTTGTAATCAATGGCTATATTTGGCATAATTTATATGTAAGGTTTTTGGAGAATATTCTGAACTATGCAAGTTTAACTAAAAAATTGGGACATATGTTATATGGTGGATTATGACCATAATTTGGGCATATAAGTTTAGGCTTACCTTATGAATTAGGCAAGATATGTGAATAGGACTTTAAGGAATGTTTAAATCGGCTAAAACTATTATCTGCTTATTATGTTAAATTTTGCCTAATTTGCTACACCTGTTACCTATTTAATCTGTTGAATTGCCTAAACTGTTACATATGTTGAATCGCCTAATCTGCTAATTTTGCCTAATCTGCCAAATCTGTTGAGTTGCCTAATCTGCTAAATCTGTTGAGCCGCCTGAGCTGCTAAATCTGTTAAATCTGTTGAAAAGCTGAATGATTGTAATTTGTGTAAAACATGTTAATTTGTTTAATCTGCTGCGACTTGAAAAGAAGTCAAATCTGTTAAACGGACATAATTAGTCTGATATTTTCTGTAATGGAATAAAGTGGCTATAACACGAGGTTAGACTCCGTTTGCGGTAGAAGCCTTCCCGGAACCAACCGGCTTAACCAGCGACCGCAAACTGTCAGTCTAATGTGAGAGGTCGTAGGCATAACTAAAATATGCTTAGACACGAGGTTAGGTCTGGCTTGTGGCAGAAGTCTGCCCGGAACCGCCCGTCATATCCAGCGGCCACAAGCTACCGACCTAATGTGAGAGGTCTGTGCATTAATATTTAATTAATGAAAATCTGAGATAAATATGATGTCTAAAATGTGTTGGGTGGATAGGGTTAAACCAACTGGACTGATGAATTTAACAAACGTGTTTCGAGAATCTGTAGGCCCAATACAAAGTTAGACAATCTGTAAGTCTGTTAAATCTGTATATCTGATCTGTTAGTCTGAAAACTTATTAACTTGATTTTCTGATCTGTGAACTAGTTGACTTGAACTCTGTATGTCTGAACTTGTAAACATGTTAATCTGAAATCTGTTAGTCTGGGGACACAAGGTTAGGAGGGAAATTACTTGTGTCATCTGTTGTTTGGGACCCATATTAGTCAATAACCCTTTCTGGTATCAAAACTTTGACCCAACAGTAGGTAGGGTCCGGGCACGCTTACTGAACTAATTATAAGCGGTTCATTCTGATAATGGCGAGGGGTGTTGATGGTGCGTTCCAACCGGGTCATGTGCGTGCATGGATCCCGGTCTACCTCTGAGGATGTAAGACGCCGTGACATCTTTAAATAGGTCTGTGTCATTCAAAGGTTGCCACTTTAGGGAATGATACACCCTTTTGTGGGGCTGGCACAGAGTATTTATGTAATAGGGAGCCGATCGCATGGGGTAGGATTTAGGGTACACTTAGTTCTGTCTGTTCCGTGGGGTACCGTCTGTTTCTGTTGGTTGGTAACACCTGTCTGTTTCTGCGTGGTACCGTCTGTTGGGGTGGTAATGGCCCATTTACTAGTGTACACCTAATTCTAACATTCTGTTTCCGTAGGGATTATTCTGTTTCCGTTTCTGTCTCTGTTCGGGTGGTAAAGGCCCATTACCAGCATTCTGTTTCTGTACTTACTGTTCGGGTGGTAAAGGCCCATTATTAGCATTATGTTTCTGTACCTTCTGTTAGGGTGGTAAAGGCCCGTTATTCTGTTTCTGTTTAGACATTAGGGTAACACCTAATCCTGTTATACTAGTATTAGCGCAGAGAAGTGAAAAGTAATATCATCCTGTTTCTTCTGTTTAACCTAAGTATATCTGTTATTCATGTTTCCTGTTATCTCTCATCCAGTTTTATTTGCATGCCATGACATTATTATCTGTTCATAACTGAAAGTCACTGGACTTGCCAGACTTTATGTCTGACCCTTGTTGTTTCGCCTCTTTTCTTCCGTTTCCCCCCCCAGGTTTTCAAGGAGGGAATACTCTAGCTTGATCCGGATCTTTCTTCCTTCTTGGAGTGCTTGAAGTGCTTAAAGTATGGCTTGTCTTTTTCTGGCATCTTCGGTGGGGATTATGATTAAAGTTTTGTACTCTGATGACTTTTGAACAAGGCTGATATATATGTACTTGAGTTTTTGGTAAATTTGTAACCAAACTGATTTCTGTCCGCTGCAATAATGTTATAAAGTTTTTCAAGTATTATTTTTATATCTGTCTTGTAATATTTTGTTCTGTTACTAAAATGCTCCATCAAAGTTAAGGCATTCCCTTTGTGAGTGACCTTAACGGACGTGGGGTGTTACACTTGGTATCAGAGCTGAAGGTTACCAGATTAGATAGAAGTTTTTGAAAACTATTTTCAAAAAGGTTTTAAAAGGAAGTATTTTCAAAAGTAAAGTTTATTTTGAAAAACATAATCCCCAAAAGCCAGATATCTTTCTTTCGATTCTTTGTTTCGAATCCCTTCCTCTTTCCCTCTTTAATCTCTTCTTCCGCGTATAGATGTTTTTTTTCTAAGATACGTAAGAACTTCCGTACGGTGGGCGGAAAATCGCTTCATGGGACTGAGATGGTTATCAAAACTAGAAGGAAGGGGAGGACTTGTTGGTACCTTTGAGGTAGGAAAATTTCTGAGAAGGTTTAACTTCCTTATCTGATTAGTAAGAAGAACTCTTTCTGATTCTAGCATTTTGATTCTATAGTTAAGTCTCTGCACTTTAATACTAGTCTTGTTTCTGATTCCGCTGTAGTCTCAAAACCCATAAGGGTTACGACTCATCTGTTGGTGACAAGTTGGGGTTTGAGGGTATTTGTGTTGGGCGTTAAGTTGACTATGATGCATATATTCTGGGTTTTGTCAATGCTTAGTTTTCTAAAAATCATTTGATAATCTGATCTGTACCAGTAGTCTGTAAGTATCCGAATATTTCTGTAAAGGATAGAGGTTTTTACTCGAAGCGTGGAGTAGATTTCCAGCTTGGACATTGTTTAATGGGAGTAATTCTCTGAGTGTCAATCTGATGTTGATTTCGGTCTTCGAGGTTGAGACTTAGGGAACTATTCTCTTAACCGATGTCTAATGGGAACAGAGCTTTTGTTTTAGTTGTACTTACTTCTATCACTCGGCTGTATCCTATCGATCGAGTCTTCGACCTTTAGGTAGAAACTATTGGGTGTAAACATGTGTTTGAGACATGTTATGTTTAATGGTTGCAAGTGGATGCAAGTGGTCGCTAGTGGCTTCTCGTAGATGCATATACACACACACTAGGCACTAGATCGGCTCCAAAACACTCTCATGCTGCATATGGATGTGTGTGCATTTTTTAAATCCTTATGAATGCAAAATGGTTGACTCAGCACATGGATGTTGCATTTGTATGATTGGTTATGCACACATATAGAAATGATGTGTATCAAATAGGATTTCTTGCATACATAATTGGACTCGTGGCACCAACATGGTTCGCATTGAGGAGGTCAACTGAATCAGTAGACCGCCTAATCTTTGCATTAGATAAGAGACATATACACACACTTTTGCATATGTTCATACAACATTAGAAGTTTTCTAAGGAAAATGGATGCTTGTGGATGATGGTTGAGTAGATGGATGATTGGATGGTAGGACACATTCTTCTTAACTTGAAGATTTCGGGGACGAAATCCTTTAAGGAGGGGAGAATGTAACACCCCGTATTTTCTGTGAACGTATAAGTAACAAATTAAAGTATACTTAATTTTTAGGAGAAGAATTAAGGGAAACGGGTTGCGCCATTGCGTTCGTCTCGAAATTCTGCTTGAGATAGAGTCCAAGTTTGCGTAAAACGGATACCGTATGAAGGAGATATGGACGAACGAAGTTAGGCAAAAAAACCAGAAACAGGCCAGAAATGCACTGGCGCACTTGTGAAGTGCGCCAACACAAAAATACACTGGCGCACTTGGGAAGTGCGCCCATGTCGAGCCAGAAACCTGCACAGGGTTCTAGAGAGTTCTAATGACGATTTTTGATGTGCTGGACGGACCTGATGGCTTCTAGGGTGATCTAATGGTTCTGAAACACTCTCTACACCTATAAAAATGTGATTAACCTAACCCTAATTCATAAAATATTGTCTATGACACCATTATGCTACCAAACTCTCTCTTAAACCCTAGCCGCCGCCTCTAAATCTAATCTCAAGTGTTCATTCACAATTCAAATTAAAGTTTAGAGCTGCAACAACAATCAAAGAAGATTAATCAGCGTTTCTGCATCAAATTCGATTTATAATCCTTTTCTTTAGCCACGAAAGGCAAATGCAGTTATTTACCGATATGAAATTTAATTATGATCCTAGCATGATAATGATTCTGAATCTGAGATTATGCCCTTTTTCTATTTATCAGATCTGTTCCTCTGTTTTATTATTCTGTTTGTTCTGTATTTCTTCCTCCTTTCTTTCTTTTTGTTTGATAGCCAGGCTACCACGAGCCCGAGCCAGATCTCATAAGAGATGAACGCATAAACGCTAAATTTGGGAAGAATATTGAATGGGGCATATTTGGGCATAATTGATTTGTAACTAATTTGAGGATACAACGCATGTTGTAATTCTGGACATAAATTTGAGGCATATTGTATAAGACGATCTATGACTTGGAAGGAGAGGATTATTGTGACTTAGAACATAAAGAACATAGGTTGAACTTAGAACATAAATCTGAGATATATAATTGGGCATGTTGTATTTAAAACATAAGGTGTATTTAACATATGACTTGGGATTTGTGGCGTAAAGTTTAACTGTGAACATGTAATTGATTTGGATGCATAGTACAAGTTGTAATTCAAGATCTAGATCTGGACATACTATATATGTATTATAGTCTGAAATTTGAAAAAAAAAAGAGAATTAATTTGTATTTAACTTAGGTGTAAAGATCCATATTAAGATTGGATAATTATTAAGTGGGAGTACACCTAAGTAAAGGTTTTTTTTTTGGATATGTGACATGCGTTGTAATCAATGGCTATATTTGGCATAATTTATATGTAAGGTTTTTGGAGAATATTCTGAACTATGCAAGTTTAACTAAAAAATTGGGACATATGTTATATGGTGGATTATGACCATAATTTGGGCATATAAGTTTAGGCTTACCTTATGAATTAGGCAAGATATGTGAATAGGAATTTAAGGAATGTTTAAATCGGCTAAAACTGTTATCTGCTTATTATGTTAAATTTTGCCTAATCTGCTACACCTTTTACCTATTTAATCTGTTGAATTGCCTAAACTGTTACATATGTTGAATCGCCTAATCTGCTAATTTTGCCTAATCTGCCAGATCTGTTGAGTTGCCTAATCTGCTAAATCTGTTGAACCGCCTGAGCTGCTAAATCTGTTAAATCTGTTGAAAAGCTGAATGATTGTAATTTGTGTAAAACATGTTAATTTGTTTAATCTGCTGCGACTTGAAAAGAAGTCAAATCTGTTAAATGGACATAATTAGTCTGATATTTTCTATAATGGAATAAAGTGGCTATGACACGAGGTTAGACTCCGTTTGCGGTAGAAGCCTGCCCGGAACCAACTGGCTTAACCAGCGACCACAAACTGTCAGTCTAATGTGAGAGGTCGTAGGCATAACTAAAATATGCTTAGGCACGAGGTTAGGTCTGGCTTGTGGCAGAAGTCTGCCCGGAACCGCCCGGCATATCCAGCGGCCACAAGCTACCGACCTAATGTGAGAGGTCTGTGCATTAATATTTAATTAATGAAAATTTGAGATAAATATGATGTCTAAAACGTGTTGGGTGGATAGGGTTAAACCAACTGGACTGATGAATTTAACAAACCTGTTTCGTGAATCTGTAGGCCTAATACAAAGTTAGACAATCTGTAAGTCTGTTAAATCTGTACATCTGATCCGTTAGTTTGAAAACTTATTAACTTGATTTTCCGATCTGTGAACTAGTTGACTTGAACTCTGTATGTCTGAACTTGTAAGCATGTTAATCTGAAATCTGTTAGTCTGGGGACACAAGGTTAGGAGGGAAATTACTTGTGTCATCTGTTGTTTGGGACCCATATTAGTCAGTAACTCTTTCTGGTATCAAAACTTTGACCCAACAGTAGGTAGGGTCCGGGCACGCTTACTGAACTAATTATAAGCGGTTCATTCTGATAATGGCGAGGGGTGTTGATGGTGCGTTCCAACCGGGTCATGTGCGTGCATGGATCCCAGTCTGCCTCTGAGGATGTAAGACGTCGTGACATCAATAAATAGGTCTGTGTCATTCAAAGGTTGCCACTTTAGGGAATGATACACCCTTTTGTGGGGCTGGCACAGGGTATTTATGTATTAGGGAGCCGATCGCATGGGGTAGGATTTAGGGTACACTTACTTCTGTCTGTTCGGTGGGGTACCTACTGTTTCTGTTGGGTGGTAACACCTGTCTGTTTCTGCGTGGTACCGTCTGTTGGGGTGGTAAAGGCCCATTTACTACTGTACACCTAATTCTAACATTCTGTTTCCGTAGGGATTATTCTGTTTCCATTTATGTCTCTGTTCGGGTGGTAAAGGCCCATTACTAGCATTCTGTTTCTATTCTTTCTGTTCGGGTGGTAAAGGCCCATTATTAGCACTATGTTTCTGTACCTTCTGTTAGGGTGGTAAAGGCCTGTTATTCTGTTTCTGTTTCTGTTTAGACATTAGGGTAACACCTAATCCTGTTATACTAGTATTAGCGCAGAGAAGTGAAAAGTAATATCATCATGTTTCTTCTGTTTAACCTAAGTATATATGTTATTCATGTTTCCTGTTATCTCTCATCCAGTTTTATTTGCATGCCATGACATTATTATCTGTTCATAACTGAAAGTCACCGGACTTGCCAGACTTTATGTCTGACCCTTGTTGTTTCGCCTCTTTTCTTCCGTTTCCCCCCCAGGTTTTCAAGGAGGGAATACTCTAGCTTGATCCGGATCTTTCTTCCTTCTTGGAGTACTTGAAGTGCTTAAAGTATGGCTTGTCTTTTTCTGGCATCTTCGGTGGGGATTATGATTAAAGTTTTGTACTCTGATGACTTTTGAACAAGGCTGATATATATGTACTTGAGTTTTTGGTAAAATTGTAACCAAACTGATTTCTGTCCGCTGCAATAATGTTATAAAGTTTCTCAAGTATTATTTTTATATCTGTCTTGTAATATTTTGTTCTGTTACTAAAATGCTCCATCAAAGTTAAGGCATTCCCTTTTTGAGTGACCTTAACGGACGTGGGGTGTTACATAAATATTAGAATAGAAGAAAGAAGAAGAACATCAGAAGCTCACAGCGGAATGAACAAAATATATAATATAACAACATATCTTTATACAAATGAAAATCTCATATACATACCAAACATCAGAGTACAACATGAATCAGATACAGCGGAATAACTTTAATAACTAACGGTGAAGCCTTCTGCTTCCAGCTTCTGAAACTCCAAGCGAAAACTATCCTGTCAAATATGTTCGGTCTGACCCGAGCACATTTTGAAGCAAAGCAAAAACACACGGGTCAGTCTGGAATACTTTCAGTGCTAAATTCACATCAACAATCGGCTTAACTTTAGATATTCTTTTTGAAACAAAAGGATAATAGTAAGACTGTAACACCCCGAAAATTCTATAACTGTGAAATTAACAAATTAAAGTATAATTAATCTGAAATCAAAGAACTAAGGAAAACGGGATACGCCATTGCGTTCGTCTCGGAAAAATACGCGAAATAGAGTCCGAGTTTTCGAAAAACGAAGTCCGTATGAAGAAGATATGGCCTTCGGAAGTTTTGAATTAAATTTAAAATTCAAACAGAATTAAACAATTAAATATTCCGATGTGGGGCCCAATGGGCCAGGGTGGAAGAACACCCGCCTGGGCCACCCAGGTCGACTGGGCTGTCGACCTGGGCTACCCATGTCGACAGGGCTGTCGACAGCCCTGTCGACAGGGGTATCGACCTGGTCGAGCCCAGTCAACCTGGCTGGCCAGGTCTGTGTTCCTCCGATTTTCTGTGGTCTGCTTTGTCACTAGGGCTAGGTGGCAAGTTTTGATTGGTCTCTCTATCTAATGAATGGCTACGATCTAACCTAGCAACATCAATGGTCCTAATCAATTCCTAACCTCTATATAAACAACCCTAGACTAAACCCTAATCTATTCATTCAAAATTAAGAACATAGCCGCCATGTTGCTGAGGAACGACTAGAGGTAGCCGCCAACTAGAGAGAGAGGATTAGGAGGAAGATTCTAAAGCTTAAAGAGACCTAAATCAAATCAATTCAACAAAGGAATTTGCGTCTTAAATCCCTAAGTTAGAGAATTCGTCGCACCATTGTAAGTAGAGTATTACTTTGGTATGAATAAACAACTGTATTGATTTGTATGCTTGAATTGGGATAATAAAGTAGTTCATATTTGTGCAAAATTATGTTATTCATTATAAAGAACTACATGCGGTAGTTCTATGCAAGTATACGTTTGGAATATTGCGCAAATTATGTAATCTATGTTGAAGCTACATGTATGTAGTTGATTGAAATTCATGCAAGTTTGGGGCTTCGTTATTATGCCATCATGATGTATATTTTTGTGCATAAATCATTTTGCAAGTAATTGGAAACAAGTTTGGTTATTATAGTTCATATGAAACTATGTTGGAATTTTGACACCATAATCCGTGTATTAAGTCGTGCTTTTGCAAACTTATGAATATGGCTAGGCTATGAATGATATTTGGCATAATTGAAATCCATGATTAAGTCTATCTTGTTTAAAAGAATTATATGATGTGAGACATGGCTAGGTTAGACTCAAAAATCCCTTTTTGCAAGTTTAAAGCAAACACCATGATTAGGAATATTTATGCATAAGTATTTTTTTTTTTGCCATGGTTATGTGAACAAATTTAACTATACTTATGCCATGCTTATGTTTGATATTATGCCATGCTTATGTTTGACATTATGCCATGCTTATGCTAGAAATATTTATGCCATGCTTATGTTTGACATTATGCATAAATAAGAATATAGGTTCATGTTGCAGTTAAACCTATGCAAGTTCACATGCCTTGATTTATGTCACCTATGTTACCACTATGCAAGTACACCAGTTTCTATTATGTATTTCCAACGTCATATGCAAGTTCATGCGCTCACTTTCCCCTCTTTGTGTATGTAATCACGCTTTAAGCCTCCCCTTTTCGCATGGCTAAATTGGGCTTTAAAAGGCTAAGCCCAATATATAAACGGACGTGTAAAACGGGGGAAAATAACGTTGGGTTAAAATTAATTACTAATGAATGGAAACATAAAATAGAAGGGCCCAAGTTCAAGTATGGGTTGGGCCCGTGATTGGTGTAACCTTTACACCATTAACTTAATAATGGGCCGCAAATATTTACATATAAGAAATAAAGAGGAATGACAAGATATGTAAATGTAGAACATACGATGTGTTTAACCCGAGGTTGGATTGAGTTGTGATGTAAACCTGCCCGGAACCGCCCGGCTGTCCAGTAATCACAACAACACCTATCCAATGTGGGTGGTTAAACATGGAGCCCAGCAAGGACCCGAGGTTAGACTGAGTTGTGGCGTAAGACTGCCCGGAACCAACCGGCAACATGCAGCCACAACAATATCTGTCTAATGTAAGAGGTCAGGGCCTTAATAAGACAATTAAGGCTGAGTCAGGATTGTTAGGATTAAGTGAACTAAAGACTTAATCAAAATGGAACATGCTAAACTAAACGGACTGGTGGGGTTAGGTTAGAAAACACTTAACCAACTTAGCATGTGGTTAGAGATAGAAAACCTAGTAACGGGGGACCCTTTTCAGCAGTAACCCTAGAAGGTGTATCAGGATACCCTGAAACTAGGCAGGGTGGGGCACGATTACTGGGCTGATTGTAAGAGGTCAAAGCGAGGGCGGTGGTGTAGCAGTGTAGGTTCTAACGGAGTGCGGGCGTGCACACACTCCGGCGCAGAAAAATAAGGCACTGGGCACTAGTAGCATACCTGTGCACTCTAAGGTTGTGTCGGGTTGCCACTATGGGACTTGATACACCCCATGGTGGGACCAGCATAGGTAACTACAGACATCGGGGGCCGTAAGACACATGTAACTTTGCGAGTAGGAGCCGATCATCATAGAATGGATCACACCACCCTGATTATGGGGTGCAAATTGGAAACGAGTTTATATGGGTTCAGAGATCAACATGGGGTACGATAGTATATTCGACCCTAGACAACTTAACCAAGTTTATAGTGCATGCCCACTTCTTGTTTATACTTATCATACCCAGTTCTTTATTCATAGACAAAATAGTACTAGACTTACTCAGGCTTTATGTCTGACTCTATTTTCTTTCGTCTTCTTTCTTCCGTTTCCCCCCCCCCCCCCAGGTCCTCAGGGAGGGAACACAGCAGCTTGATCAGCCTTGACATCCAGCTTGAAGTAGAGAAATGTATTGCTTGGACTTTCCTGTTTTGGACTATGGCTTTGGACAATCCACTATGGGGCTTTTGCAGTTTATCTACGTTTTATTTATGCTTCTTTAAAATAATGTACTCAAGACAGTTTATGAAAGTGTTATGTTATGTTTTTGGAAAGGATGTTGTTGTAACACGTATTTGACTTGATGAAATAAAGTTTGTTGTTCTTCCGCTGTTTACAAATATGTGTTCTTATATCTGTCTTGTATATCTGTGACTTGTACTTATAAACCTCCACCAAAATTAGGGCATTCCCTTTGAGAGTGACCCTAACGGAGGTGGGGTGTTTCACTTGGTATCAGAGCATAGGTTTACCAGATAAGATAAGAAGTTTTGAAAAACTATTTTCAAAAAGGAAATTTAAAGAAGCATTTTTAAAAGAAAAATATTATTTTATTTTAAAAAGGCAAAGTCCACTCCCCAAAGCCATAGGTATTATCTCTTATCCTTCGTTTTGAATCTATCCTTTTTGTTTCAGCATGTCCCAAGAACTCAACTTGCCGGAAGGAGTACCAATACCTGGTTGGTTTAGACGATTCTTAGAAGCAAGGGCCACTCAGCCAGGTCCTACCGTTCCTCCTCCCCCAGCCGAAGGAAATCATCCAGCTGCAGCGGCACTTTTTCCTCCACTTCCTCCTCGGGGAAACAATTTTGCTAAGATATGTAAAGATTTTAAAGCTATGGGAGGAAGGGATTTCCATGGAACTGAGTCCTTCGTGGCAGCTAGAAATTGGCTGAAAGAAACGGAGGACCTATTCATCATCTTTGAGGTAGAAGATAGACAAAAAGTACAACTGGCGGTGTGGCTATTGAAGGGCGAGGCTTCCTACTGGTGGGAAGTCACTAATGCTGAAAGACCAGTGGAGACATGGGAGGACTTTAGGGCAAGGTTTGAGACTAAATTTCTCTCAGATGCGGAAAGAAGTTTGCAGTTGGAAAAATTCTTATTCCTTAAGCAAGGAGACAAGACTGTTAGAGAGTATGTGAATCAGTTTGATGAGCTGGCTAGGTTTGGGCTTGACCTAGTCAATACCCCGCACAAGAAGGCTCTCCGTTTCGTCAAAGGGTTAAATGAGCCATTACACAGTTTGGCCATGACCCATATACCCATGGGAGCCACGTATGAAAGATTGGTGCAAATGGCATAGCTGAATGAAGAGGATAAGGGCAAGAAGGAGACAAAGGCAGAAAGCTCTCAAGGGAAGAAAGAGGGTTTGCAGCCTAAGAAGACAGACTTTAAGAAAGGCGGGAAAGGCAACAAAGAGAAGAGGAAGTGCAATTTCTGTGGCAAAGTGGGGCACTTAGTAAAGGACTGCCGAAAAAAGAAGGCCAAGGAGAATGGTGGGTGCTTTTCTTGTGGTGAGACGGGCCACAGGGCTAAGGACTGCCCAAAGAAACGAGGACAGGGGCAGAGGGCTGGATCCACCCCAGGGGCACAGGTTCATGTGCTGGAAGCGCCACCTCTGCAACAGCGAGGTATAAATACTTCTGTAGAAAGTGTAGTTTATCTTTACGATCACCCCGTTCGCACTTTATTTGATTCTGGCGCATCACACTCCTTTATCTCGTCTGCTTTAGTAGAATCTCTGCACCTAAAAACTAGTATGGTAGAGGACCCCTTAATTGTTTCAAACCCAATTGGGGGCCCAGCTCATTTGTCTATGATCTGTCTGGATTTGAAAATTTCTATCCTAAGTGTTGAATTTCAATGTAGTGCCTTTGTTTTGGGCTTTTCGGGGTATGGTTTGATTTTGGGTATGGATTGGCTATCCAGTAATGGGGCTATCCTTGATTGTGAGAAAAGGGTTGTTAGGATCCTAACCCAGCTCGGTAATACTTTGGAAATTTCTTGTAATCCCTCGTATGCGGTTATGCTTAGTTATCTTGAATCGCTAGATGCCTCTGTTGAAAATTTGAAATCAGTTAGAGTGGTCCGGGAATATCCGGATGTCTTCGAAGAGGTGAAGGGCTTGCCTCCGAAGCGGGAAATAGACTTCCGCATATATCTTGTAGATAATGCAAAGCCCGTTGCGTTGCCCGTTAGACATATGGCTCCACGAGAAAGGAAAGAGCTCAGTAAACAGATTAAAGAGCTTCTAGAAAAGGGGTTCATTAGGAGGAGTATTTCAGAATGGGGCGCTCCAGTGGTGTTCGCTACAAAGGCGGATGGTTCACTCCGTCTATGTGTTGACTATAAGGAGCTCAACAAGCTAACGAAAAAGAATAGGCACCCTCTCCCCAGAATTGACGATTTGTTTGATCAGCTTGTAGGAGCGTCTGTTTTCTCCCAACTCGATTTAGCGACCGGTTTTCATCAGCTAAGGGTGGCTGAAGATAGCATTGATAAAACGGCGTTCAGAACCCCAGACGGCTTCTTTGAATGGCTTGTCATGCCTTTCGGCTTGACAAATGCACCTGCTTACTTCGTGGACCTAATGAGTAGGGTATTTAGAGATTTCCTCAACAAATTCGTAGTGGTCTTCGTAGATGATATCCTTATCTTCTCAAAGAGTGAAGAGGAACATGCTCAGCACTTAAGGGCAATCATGGAAACTTTGCGAGTCCATCAACTAAAAGCCAAATTCTCCAAATGCCACTTTTGGAGAGAAGAGGTGAGGTTCCTTGGGCACATAGTATCCAAACAAGGGTTAGCAGTGGACCCTGCGAAGGTAGTGGCGGTACAGGATTGGAAGACACCAAGGAATGCAACTGAGGTCCGAAGCTTCCTAGGACTAGCAGGTTTCTATCGAAAATTCATAAGGGACTTTGCGAAAATCTCAGCTCCGCTCACGAAATTGACTAAGAAGAATCTAGTGTTCAATTGGGACTTGGATTGCGAGTTTGCTTTCCAACGACTGAAAAGGGCTCTTACAACAGCCCCAGTTTTGACGCTGCCAGATGGGAGCAAGATGTTCACTGTTTATACGGATGCATGTGGGACAGGGCTAGGCGCCGTCTTAATGCAAGAAGGAAGGGTAGTAGCTTATGGCGGGAGGCAGTTGAAAGTGCACGAGAAGAACTACCCAACCCACGATCTTGAGTTAGCCGCCATCGTCTTTGCACTCAAGTCTTGGCGACACTATCTCCTAGGTGAGAAGTTCGAACTTTACACTGACCATAAATCGTTGAAATATCTTTTCTCGCAGAAGGATCTTAACTTGAGGCAACAAAGATGGATGGAGTTTCTTGCCTCGTACGATTTCGAAATCTCCTATACTCCGGGCAAAGGCAACGTAGTGGCAGACGCGTTGAGCCGAAAGAAATTGGCCCTAAGCCCGTTGTTTGTTGAAAGACAAAGCCTAGAGTTTATAGCCAGTTTCGACTTTAGGCCCTCCTCCGATTTCGTACCAGGATTGCTAGCATCTCTCGAAGTACGCCCAACTTTACTGGATTCAGTAGGGACAGCACAACGCGAAGACCCTCAGCTTGTGGAAATAATTGATAGGCTAATTAGGGGTGAGACTTCAAGTCACCTCAACCGATACTCCATTGACGATAAAGGTTTGCTAAGGCGAGACGGAAGACTATGCGTCCCACAGATAAAAGATCTAGTAAAGAAGGTTCTCGAGGAAGCACATCACTCCAAGATGACGATACACCCAGGCGGAGATAAAATGTACAAAGACATAAAGAGGACTTTCTTTTGGAACGGCATGAAAAAGGACGTGGCAGAATTCGTTTCTAAGTGCATGGTGTGCCAACAGGTTAAGGCAGAACAGAAAAAGCCTGGCGGACTGCTACATCCTTTGGAGGTCCCGCAGTGGAAGTGGGATAGCATCTCAATGGACTTCATCGATGGGCTGCCTAGGTCTAGGAGAGGCAACACTAGTATTTGGGTAATAGTGGATAGGCTTACTAAAAGCGCCCACTTTTTACCTGTCAAAAGTAAAAGAACTGCCTCATCCCTAGCATCACTTTACCTTAAGGAAATCGTTCGACTCCATGGAATACCATCTAGCATTGTTAGTGACCGAGACCCCATCTTCACCAGTGAGTTTTGGCGGAGTCTGCAAGAAGCAGTAGGAACGCAGTTATGCTTAAGCACAGCCTATCATCCCCAAACCGACGGCCAAACAGAGAGAGTGAACAGAGTTTTGGAAGACCTTTTAAGACTGTGCGTCCTTGACTTCGGAGGGACATGGGAAGACCACCTTCCTTTGGTGGAATTTGCCTACAACAACAGCTATCAAGCAACCATCGGAATGGCGCCCTTCGAAGCTTTGTATGGAAGACCGTGCAGATCGCCCACTTGTTGGTGGGAGTCAACTGATAAGCTCATACTTGGACCGGATATGATCCGAGAGACTTCAGAGAAAGTGGACTTAATACGAAGAAGGATGAAGACGGCCCAAGACAGACAAAAGTCCTACGCCGACAAGAGAAGAACCGACCTTGAATTCGAGGTTGGAGACAGAGTTTTTCTCAAGGTATCACCGCTAAGGAACGTTGTTCGTTTTGGAACCACAGGAAAGCTAGCACCGAGGTTCGTAGGGCCATTCCCTATCATCGAGAAAATTGGGAAAATGGCCTATAGATTAGAGCTACCCGAGAAGTTGGCTGGAGTCCACAACGTTTTTCACGTTTCACACCTTCGAAAATGTCTACATGAGACTGCTGAAGTGGTAGAGCCAAATATCCTCGAAGAGGCCGAAGTGGAACGCGAAGCAACCATAAGGAGAGTTCCAACCCGCATCTTAGGAACGGAAGTGAAGAAGCTACGCAACCGCGAAGTCAAGCTCGTCAAAGTTCAGTGGAGCGACGCCGAGGGAGACGCGACTTGGGAAACTGAAGCTAGAATCCGTACAGCCTACCCTTTTCTGTTCAAGGGTACATCCTTGATCTTTCCTTTTCCTTAAGTTGCGCTTTTATCTATCTTTTTAGGTATATTTCCTCGACCGTATCTTTTAGATAGAATCTTTTTGGATGGAAACATGTAGTTGAAACATGTTATGTATGATGGTTGCAAGTGGTTGCAAGTGATTGCTAGTGGTTGCTCGTGGTTGCATATACACACACAATCTAGGTTTTAGATCGGCTCAGTCACTTCATATTGCATATGCATATATGTTTGCATTCGTATATGGTTGAACTTTAAGGTGTTGTCATATGGATGTTGCATCTGTATTGAATGATTGTGCACTCATGTAGAATCAAGAATAGGAAAAATTTGCATACATAATGGATTCATGGCACTTACATAACTCGCATTAAGGAGGTCAACTGAATCAGTAGACCGCCTGATTTTGCATTAGATAAGTACATGTATACACACACACTTTGCATATGATCATGAAGCATTAGAAGTCTTTTAAGGACAATGGATGCTCGTATTTGGTGGATGAGTAGATGGATGATTGGATGTTAGGATATACATTTTCCTACACTTGAAGATTTCGGGGACGAAATCCTTTTAAGTGGGGAAGAATGTAACACCCCGAAAATTCTATAACTGTGAAATTAACAAATTAAAGTATAATTAATCTGAAATCAAAGAACTAAGGAAAACGGGATACGCCATTGCGTTCGTCTCGGAAAAATACGCGAAATAGAGTCCGAGTTTTCGAAAAACGAAGTCCGTATGAAGAAGATATGGCCTTCGGAAGTTTTGAATTAAATTTAAAATTCAAACAGAATTAAACAATTAAATATTCCGATGTGGGGCCCAATGGGCCAGGGTGGAAGAACACCCGCCTGGGCCACCCAGGTCGACTGGGCTGTCGACCTGGGCTACCCATGTCGACAGGGCTGTCGACAGCCCTGTCGACAGGGGTATCGACCTGGTCGAGCCCAGTCAACCTGGCTGGCCAGGTCTGTGTTCCTCCGATTTTCTGTGGTCTGCTTTGTCACTAGGGCTAGGTGGCAAGTTTTGATTGGTCTCTCTATCTAATGAATGGCTACGATCTAACCTAGCAACATCAATGGTCCTAATCAATTCCTAACCTCTATATAAACAACCCTAGACTAAACCCTAATCTATTCATTCAAAATTAAGAACATAGCCGCCATGTTGCTGAGGAACGACTAGAGGTAGCCGCCAACTAGAGAGAGAGGATTAGGAGGAAGATTCTAAAGCTTAAAGAGACCTAAATCAAATCAATTCAACAAAGGAATTTGCGTCTTAAATCCCTAAGTTAGAGAATTCGTCGCACCATTGTAAGTAGAGTATTACTTTGGTATGAATAAACAACTGTATTGATTTGTATGCTTGAATTGGGATAATAAAGTAGTTCATATTTGTGCAAAATTATGTTATTCATTATAAAGAACTACATGCGGTAGTTCTATGCAAGTATACGTTTGGAATATTGCGCAAATTATGTAATCTATGTTGAAGCTACATGTATGTAGTTGATTGAAATTCATGCAAGTTTGGGGCTTCGTTATTATGCCATCATGATGTATATTTTTGTGCATAAATCATTTTGCAAGTAATTGGAAACAAGTTTGGTTATTATAGTTCATATGAAACTATGTTGGAATTTTGACACCATAATCCGTGTATTAAGTCGTGCTTTTGCAAACTTATGAATATGGCTAGGCTATGAATGATATTTGGCATAATTGAAATCCATGATTAAGTCTATCTTGTTTAAAAGAATTATATGATGTGAGACATGGCTAGGTTAGACTCAAAAATCCCTTTTTGCAAGTTTAAAGCAAACACCATGATTAGGAATATTTATGCATAAGTATATTTATTTTTGCCATGGTTATGTGAACAAATTTAACTATACTTATGCCATGCTTATGTTTGATATTATGCCATGCTTATGTTTGACATTATGCCATGCTTATGCTAGAAATATTTATGCCATGCTTATGTTTGACATTATGCATAAATAAGAATATAGGTTCATGTTGCAGTTAAACCTATGCAAGTTCACATGCCTTGATTTATGTCACCTATGTTACCACTATGCAAGTACACCAGTTTCTATTATGTATTTCCAACGTCATATGCAAGTTCATGCGCTCACTTTCCCCTCTTTGTGTATGTAATCACGCTTTAAGCCTCCCCTTTTCGCATGGCTAAATTGGGCTTTAAGAGGCTAAGCCCAATATATAAACGGACGTGTAAAACGGGGGAAAATAACGTTGGGTTAAAATTAATTACTAATGAATGGAAACATAAAATAGAAGGGCCCAAGTTCAAGTATGGGTTGGGCCCGTGATTGGTGTAACCTTTACACCATTAACTTAATAATGGGCCGCAAATATTTACATATAAGAAATAAAGAGGAATGACAAGATATGTAAATGTAGAACATACGATGTGTTTAACCCGAGGTTGGATTGAGTTGTGATGTAAACCTGCCCGGAACCGCCCGGCTGTCCAGTAATCACAACAACACCTATCCAATGTGGGTGGTTAAACATGGAGCCCAGCAAGGACCCGAGGTTAGACTGAGTTGTGGCGTAAGACTGCCCGGAACCAACCGGCAACAGGCAGCCACAACAATATCTGTCTAATGTGAGAGGTCAGGGCCTTAATAAGACAATTAAGGCTGAGTCAGGATTGTTAGGATTAAGTGAACTAAAGACTTAATCAAAATGGAACATGCTAAACTAAACGGAATGGTGGGGTTAGGTTAGAAAACACTTAACCAACTTAGCATGTGGTTAGAGATAGAAAACCTAGTAACGGGGGATCCTTTTCAGCAGTAACCCTAGAAGGTGTATCAGGATACCCTGAAACTAGGCAGGGTGGGGCACGATTACTGGGCTGATTGTAAGAGGTCAAAGCGACGGCGGTGGTGTAGCAGTGTAGGTTCTAACGGAGTGCGGGCGTGCACACACTCCGGCGCAGAAAAATAAGGCACTGGGCACCAGTAGCATACCTGTGCACTCTAAGGTTGTGTCGGGTTGCCACTATGGGACTTGATACACCCCATGGTGGGACCAGCATAGGTAACTACAGACATCGGGGGCCGTAAGACACATGTAACTTTGCGAGTAGGAGCCGATCATCATAGAATGGATCACACCACCCTGATTATGGGGTGCAAATTGGAAACGAGTTTATATGGGTTCAGAGATCAACATGGGGTACGATAGTATATTCGACCCTAGACAACTTAACCAAGTTTATAGTGCATGCCCACTTCTTGTTTATACTTATCATACCCAGTTCTTTATTCATAGACAAAATAGTACTAGACTTACTCAGGCTTTATGTCTGACTCTATTTTCTTTCGTCTTCTTTCTTCCGTTTCCCCCCCCCCCCCAGGTCCTCAGGGAGGGAACACAGCAGCTTGATCAGCCTTGACATCCAGCTTGAAGTAGAGAAATGTATTGCTTGGACTTTCCTGTTTTGGACTATGGCTTTGGACAATCCACTATGGGGCTTTTGCAGTTTATCTACGTTTTATTTATGCTTCTTTAAAATAATGTACTCAAGACAGTTTATGAAAGTGTTATGTTATGTTTTTGGAAAGGATGTTGTTGTAACACGTATTTGACTTGATGAAATAAAGTTTGTTGTTCTTCCGCTGTTTACAAATATGTGTTCTTATATCTGTCTTGTATATCTGTGACTTGTACTTATAAACCTCCACCAAAATTAGGGCATTCCCTTTGAGAGTGACCCTAACGGAGGTGGGGTGTTTCAAAGACCGGTCCACACATAAACACAGACGGTTTTTACCTTACTATAACCCAAACCATTTTTGAAATCATTTATTTTTCTGATATTATAATAGTATCTATCAACCACAAATAAATAGTAATCTAGTGAAACACTTGCATCTCATGCTCCATATATATATTATACAATCAAAAACCGCGGGTCCTTATTGGAAATCGGATTCCAACTATGACAAGGTATGGGACCACCTGCCGATAGTGTATCTCTAGAGGCAAATACACTAGGTTCAACAAGAACGTCTTGCAACCCGTCCCACACATGACCGACCAGTCATTTCGCTTGAGTGTATCGAATGTATATCACGAACGGTTGGGATCAGCAACCGTTTCCCGAAAAGGGACAGCGTCAAAATAGATTCAAGAAGGAAATGGAAGTTCTCTAGATAGGTGATCATACACCCTAATGGGAGCGACCCACATAGCCATGCTACCTGCCCGATTTCTGTCATTTCCTGGTTGATGGGGCTTGAGGTTATAATTGACTTTTGGAACATTTGGTCACCATTCACTTTGAATGTCACATCGTCGAATCCGCCAGATATCACTAATTGACGTCCACAAAATTACTCTGTGGTTTAGCTAAGAGAAGGCGTACGGCTTTTGCCGCCTTTAACAGAAATACGTTTGAAGAAATCAACGTATGTGATCCCTTTGGAAATACTCTGTTAGACATCCGTCCATACACGTCATCCAGGAACAGGATGAACCGAAGGCACCCTCCTACCGCATCCAAGGAATCACCCTATAGATCAGTAGTGAGTAGTCCTTGCAAATCCGTAGATCTTAATTACGACAGAACCACAATATATCTCTGGCTACAGACCAGAGATTTTAAGTAGTTTTTCCGTTTTGAATATCCACGGTCTTCACTTGCTCCGTCTTTATCCCTTGCGAGTTAGCTTCGTACGTAACGTTGATTCGAAGTGGTTTTGGGTCTAGTTCCTATCCCGGTCTCTTCGAAACAACACGTTAAAAAGGTCCAATAAAATATTTCGTTGGCAGTTTGGTATTTTAACTATTCAACGTCCAACCAGTACAGTCAAGTATATTGGCAGCTCAAGTTCTCATTTTTAAACCATTTAGTAAAACTCTTTATCGAATCATTTAAAATCATCTCTTTGACTTAAAGTTGATTACATTTAAATCGCTTACCAACTTATCTTTTGTTTCGCCATTTGGAAATAATATATCTCGTTTATTCTCACTTCGCTTTATTCGCCTTAAATTCTGAAAATATCGCTATATTCATATTATTACTATTTTCTAAAAACCAGTGTTATATAAATAGTCTATAGGTATAATTAAAACTATATGTCTCGATTCAGATTAAAAAAACGTTAATGTACATTGTTTAATTTAAACCCTTTTGTATTAAATTTCATTTCAAACCTTGCAATTGAATCACAAATGTTCGACGAGAATAACATCTCCCTTTCAAACTCCTTTACCATCACGAACTAATACCATTCCTCGATAATAGTGAAGTCGGTCAAGTTGGGGTATTTTATTTACCTCTCAGACCTTAATCGACAACGTTCTTATCTCAGAGTGGATGAAAGTTCATGACTTAAAACCCACGTTCTTACAATATCGACCCGATCTTACTTCCTATATTTCATTTAAACTATGGATTTATGAACCATATCCTTTCCTTTTAACATCTCAATCGACCATTACCATTTTACTTAATATATTATTAAGTAAATCATTTATTCGAATATTTACCATTTTGCTTCCAACTACTGTATAGTATTCTATACATAACTAGGATTACATTAATCCATTCTCTATTCTCTTTCCCAAAACCTTTTGATTTTATAATCTAAACTTAGGATTTATAACCATAAATCCATTTTCCAATTCCTTATATTCCAAACATTAACTATCCCTTTTTCCTTTCCAACTCCACTTCGATTACGCCATTTACTTAATTTGGTTTTTAAGTAAAATGCTTATTTAAGGCCTTGCCTTAGTTTAAACTTCAAATCCACTTTTCTTATACACTTTGATTTGTTCACTAGTCCAAAACTCCTTTTAACATTGTAAAAAAAACAACTGGTTGGATTTTATAACCAAAATCTTTTATTTACTTCATTACTTAAATCGATAAATATTTCCATTTTAATACGGTTTTACAAATCATTTCTTACATTTGAAAAATCCCTTTTTCACTTATATATATTTTTACTTAATCTCTGATTAAGTAAACTCCTTTCATGATCGCAAAACTTATCACTTAAAAATTTCTTATGAATAAGTCTCATACAATTCAATTCTAATTCTTAAGCCTTTGGTCATCTCTAAGGTACATGCATGTTAACTCATTTTTAACTAAACAAGTTTAGTAAATATTATAAAATAATAATAATTTATTCCTAAAAATAATAAACTATTCAATAATCATCTCAAATACAATTACTTAAGATTAATTAACTCTTATAAAAAAATCGTTAAATAATAAAACTTCATTTAACCTTTCCCTTGGAAACAATTATTCTATATTATTCCCCTTCGGTTAATATACGACTTCTTTATGAAATAAAACTATATAAATTATTTTAACATTCCTTTTATAACCAAAGTCATATATATTGTCTTACTTAAAAACTATTGATTTAAATAACTAAATTAAAATTTTAAATTTCGATTCAGTTAAAAATAAAAAAATTAACTTTAAAATACATCAATTTGCCTAACGGCGAATAAATGACTCAATACGATGGATTTTAAACAATCAGCTGCCAATTCCCCAATCAATACTGCGTATTGATTTAAAACATGACAATTGTTGAATCAATTTTTATCCAATCATTGAGATCTAAACAGGATATAATAATTGGGGTAAACAAATAATATATGATTTGTTTGAGGAATCCGGTTGGATTCCTCCAACTGTTCTTCCCTGCACAACAGTTTATAATATCATTTAACACTAACATATGAAACATCATGCATTTGAACGGTAAATTTATAAACACAGAACACCAATCAATCAATAAAAATCATCCATAGCAACCATAGCATCCATTCGGCCAATTAATGATAAATATTAACGATATGGATTTAACACATCACAGTATTTCAGAAGTGTGAGAATTAACTCACCAATTTTATTATGACGATGCTGCGTTGTTTTATATAGTTTCAAACTGACTTTTAAAACTACATAAAATTCCCATGGCCTCAGAATCACTCCATTCCAGCTTGTACACGTCGGCACCGTGATTACGAACCCATTGTTTCCAGTTTCGTCCAATTCTGTTCACGGATGCAAAAGTTATTCGACTTTCAACGTTTAATTTTAAATTGAATTAATTAATGAATAAAATACCATAATTAATATTAGTTAATTAATTATTTACGCTAATTAAACCTCGTGTTGATTACCTTCTATCATTAAATCCATGTCACCCCTCGACGCGGTTTGCTTGAACCAGTTTACACGAGTGCCTCCTCTTCTCAAACCCGACACTGTTCCTATCCATTATGACATTTGAGGCTATAACATTTATTTTGAACAAAATAAATTCTTAATCAAATTTTATTTGAGTTCATTAATGTTGGGTAGCGGATGTCGTCCACCAATTCCTTTATTCTCGTGTTCCCTTCTGCGTCAGTTGGAAGTTTGGACCGAATATGCCACCTGAACTAACCAATATAAATGCAACCGTTATAATTGAAATAATTGTGAATTAGTCATTAAATTAAAATAAAACCTAATTAATATTAACAAACTATTTATGTTATTACCTTCCTGAAAACGCGATGTCCTTCTTTTACTCAAATCGATTGAAATCCTCCGATATTGGTTTTTTGACATCACCGATGCTCCTTCTCAGGTGAACCTCAGGTCGCCGCCCACTTCCTGTACTAACGATCTCCACACTCCGGTGGTCCACCTCCCCGTTACTGACCCAAAAACTGATCTCAGATCCGAGAAATCAACCCAAAACACCCTTCGTTCATCCGTTAACTGCTCCGCCGCCAACCACCCTGGCACCACTGGACCGCCACTAAGACCTCCGCCATCACCTGCTCTTCCACCTCGCACAGACCCCGTCCCCTCCGGTGCACCACAGTTCAACCACGAACCCAAAAATACGAACCCACTTCCTGAAATACATCACAGAAAACCACCTCCGTTTAACACTTCACCACCGGCGACCTAGGTCACCGGACCTTCTCAGACCAAAGCCATGACGAACGGCTTCGACCCAACTTCCTCCAGGACCTACTCTGATCGCCTCTAGTGGACCACAGCTCCATAACGACTACTAAAACCGTGACCACTTCCAGAAACTCGAAAAACAAAACCCCCTTGGTTCAACTTGACTGGCCATCCTCCTCAGGTCATCGGACCACCTCAGAGTACCACCAAAACGAAGCCATGACTCCACTCTCCCTTTGCCTAAACTGGATCCACCCAATTCCACCAGAATTCACCGACAATCAAGGCAAAACCGTCATCGACCATAAGCTTCACTGTTAAAAAAAAAGTCCCCAAACTATGATCGAACTATACGATTTACACATGAAATTGAAGCTAAAACAGCCAGCGATCCAGGAATTTATTTCTGTGAATTTATAAAGATTTGATGGAATTGTTGTGGAATTTTTAAGTGGAAACATATACTGAAAATTTTAGTTGAGTTTGAGAATAGGAAAGGGAAGCGATTTGGGAATTTAGGGTGTCACGGTGGTTTATTATATAGAAGAAAAATATAATTTTTATTTTAATATTTTAATTATTTTATTTCTGATTTGACTGACGATTTTTATCTGACGCGACTGACGATTTTTATTCATACCTACCGCAATTTCAAATTCTGTTTATTGATTACTGTGATCACACACGAACTCTAATCATAACGGAAATGGACTGCATAATATAATTCGACGTTACGGTCCTAATGAATCTTGTTTCGTCGAATTTCGAGTCCGTTTGTGCAAATGGCGCTCGTTCGAGTTAAAACGGTCGATTTATTTACATTTTTATTTTGCCACGCTCACAGAATAACTCCGTTTTGCGTGTTACTTGAAATATAACAATAATTTACTGTTACGGTCCCAGTAAAATTTGTTTCATTGAAAACAGAGACTGTTTGAATGAAGTTCCTTTTAAAAGGTCCAATTTGAATTAAAATAAACCAATTTTAAAATACCTCAATATAATAATATAAAAATATAAAAATATAACAATTGGACATACCAGAGCAGAATATCATATATTTTCAAAATAAAATAACCCAAGTTGAATTCTAAGCCAAAACGATATTTTATAAATTAAAAATCCTTTATTTCTATATAATAAATCGCTATATTATATAAACGAATTCCATAGCGACAATTTGAAAATTTGATTTGGCCATAAAATAAAATCTACAATACGAAAACTCGATTTTTCAGCCTCATTAGAAAATTATTACCAAATTAATTCGAATGTTTCTTGTTTCGAAGAAATCCGACTTAAATTGGATCCTGTACATACAATTAAAGTTCAAAACGTTATATTACGAACTACCACGCCGCTGCAGCTCGTTATATAATTAAAATTATAATTTAAACGTTTAAACAACGTTTAATAAACGAAATCGTAAATAAAATCAAATCTAAACACAATTAAATCCTCTTACGTTACCAAATCATATAATAGCGCAAATTCAGCCAATTTCGATTATTTCGAAATTAAATTATTATTTATATATTATTTAAACAAATTAATTATTCAAATAAATTAATTATTCAAATAAATTAATTTCAAACATTTTAAATTTCAAATCAATATTTAAAATAAAAATTAAATATTAAATTAAATGGTATAAAAAATCTGGGTCGTTACATCACACTTATCCATTTTTTTTAAATAATTCATCTTTATAAAAAATGAATCATTTTTCCAACTATGGGCGGTGGGGAGCCAACGTGAGGTGGGAGATAACGGTGAGCGGGGTGATGTCGGAGCTCCAACCAACGGTGAAAGCCAATGGTGGCAGCAGCTACTTGTATGCTTGCGCATGGAAGTAGGAAGTCCAAGCAACGGAGAATTAGAAGAAGAATAAGGTGTACATTTTTCTTGCATCGCGTTGTTCCCACTTTGTATTTATTTATTTATTTATTTTTCTGTTTTCTTCCTATGATTCTCTTAGCAAAATAAGACTCGAAAATGAGGAAGAAGTGAGGGACGCAGCTGAAGAAGCAATCATGATATCAAATTTCAGAAGCTTTATTATAGGTGGCATCAAATTTAATCCAGCGTAAACAAGTGTCCTTTATCTCAGCAAATAGAGGACAAGTGCCAAGCTATTTTAGTCAAAAATGGGCAAGTGTAAACCCAACAAATAAATATATAAAAGAGTATATATACCATTTGAATACTCTAGATATACATACCACTAGACTATACATTAATATTAATGTATTCAATACACTTCACATACACATCTAAATTTTAAAATAAAAAACCAAATTCAACTAAATAAATTAAATCATGAATTAATCTCAAGTTAAATAAAGAAAAATCAAACTTTATAATTTTCCTAACAATATAATTCCAATACGTTTTAAAATATCAGCCTTGTTAAATTTAACTAAACTATTTTGATTTAAACACTAAAATTTAAATTTACACTTACAAGATATTCCAAAACCAAGTTTAAAATAGCCTTGATTCAAAGTTATAAACAAATATAGATTTCTTGAATACCAAATCCAAATTAATTTTATATTTTAAAACCGTAAAAAAAATCTTGGTTCATTACATTCTTCCCCCCTTAAGGCTTTTCATCCTTGAAAAGAAGAGGTTGTAAAAATCATACATATATAAGCAAAATATTTACCAATACTAGATTTAATTTAAAACAAAATAAACAATAGAATTTAAACTTTGAAATCAAAGCATGGAATAATTTCTTCAAAATAAAATCCGGGTTTTATTTTCAAATCATTCGAAAAACTATATTTTCCTTTTCAAATCGATTTGTACTTGCTTCAGGATTTCACAGCCAAAAACCATTTCAAATATTTCACAATTAAAATGACGTAACAATGTTTATGTCCCAAGTCGTGAGGTTTCTCCCAATGACGAGGCCCCTAGGCACGATCTATGCATGTATCGATATATAAATGATGTCATCCCAGACCCTAGAGTAGACCATCAATCAATGGCTTACACCCACATTGTACCTTTCTTTAGTCGCGAGTTACTCGAATCTAAATCATTTCATTTCATAATCCCGATATTTTGAAATGTTTGAAAAACACAATAATCTATGATTTTAAAGTATTTGTAAATTATTGTTGCGAAATGATTTATAACTTAATAATCAGTTAATACACTACAAGATACAGTGTCAGACACACATCCATACGAGTTCGTTCTAGTATCGAACGAAATCGAAGGCGCCTTATTCCACGACTCAGGTTTGAGTGCGAAGGCCCTTGCAATCCGAAAGTACTTCAAATACGTTTGGAATTTCGGATTGTAAGGGCCATCGCACTCAAACTTGAGTCGTTGAATAAGGCGCCTTCGGTTTCATTCGAACCCGGAACGAACTCGTATGGATGTGTGTCTGGCACTGTATCTTGAAGTGTATTACTAATTATCACCAAACAGAAATTTTGTAACGACCTGCCATTTTGAACGCTCTAAGTTGGTAATTAAATCAACTTAAAGCGTTCAAAACGACGGATGGTTATTTAACTTACAGGCTTTTAACAGAAATTACACACATAATCACAGTCATAGAAGACAATAGTATATCTCACAAATAGAATTTCATATACAAAATTTCAGAGTTTACAAAATTTTATTTATAGCGGAAGATATATACACATGTACATAGATTTCAAATAAAATAAATGGAAGAACGAACCAAAGAGAACACGTCTTCACGTGCTTCTAGCTTCGATAACTGGCTTCTCTAAATTCTGCAACACTCGTATTTGACCCGAGCGTTCCATGCAAAACATAAAACACTTAAGTCCGGATTAATCTTTGTTCAAGTAAATTAGCTTCAATAAAAATGGAATATAACATTAGTTAAACTAAAAATTTTAGTAAGTCCAAGAATATCAACTCATGAACTGCCAAAATAAAGATAAACAAAACCAGCATTATGGAGTGAAGCAAGGCAGAAGTGTGCAAGGCATGTGGACATTTCCAAAGGTAAAAGATGCATATAAAATAGGATGCTACACAATATTGAAATTTGCAAGGCAGTATGGTTTGGTTACAAACTACAACAATGGCTATATGCCTCTTAGAAAGGTACCATAAAAGAAAACATATCATACATTCAACATGTTATAAAAGGCTAAAATAGCACAAAATATCATATATTTCAATTCCGTGACAATTTGGTTTAAATGAGGCACTAGCATGGCTATTATATCTCAAGCATATATTTAAATTTCATGATCAACCAGATGTGTGTATACGGTTTCAAATCAACATGTTTAGCATAGTACAATAAAGGAAGAAGAGTCTATAGCCAATAAAGGTGTTGTATGATAATAATGCAGGTGACCATTCAATCGTGTTTTTATATATATGTGAACCCATATTTTCAAGGTTGTGTAGCATAACGCATATACCGATCAACAGGGCAACCAAAACAAAATAGCTCTAGGCTATTCCTATTTATCCAAACACAATAAATTCTGGCAATTGCATGTAGAAACCCCTCAGTTTGATCCAAAATTTAAAACTCCATTTACCATTAATCACACCTCATGTTATTTCTATTTTCTACCAACATGGATTAACACAAGGGCAAGCAACTATCATAGATTCACAATAATATAGCAAGCAAGAAAGAACTCACCATAAATAAAGGTTCGAGCCAAAAGGAAAGTTGCTGGAGCAATAGGGTGGTACGCAGTCGAGACCGATGGTCACTAGAGGAAGATGCTTCGTGACTTGAAGAGGTGGAGGGGGTCGTCTGGTTATGAACAAGCTAGCGGAGCTCGGTTGGTTTCGTAGGCGTCTTGGGCTCAGATCCGAGGTGGCGCAACTTTGATAAGTAGAGGGAGGATGGTTCCCGTAATTTTTGCACGGGCAACTAGTAGTTTAGTTTGCAGGTAATCTTCAGAGCTGGAGTTAGATTTGGAGCTAGAATTTTGTTTTGGTTTACATCTTTCGTTGTGAGCATTTTGTTTCCGCTGAGCTTATGTTGTACTCCGATTCCTTATAACTCGGATGTAAAAATTTACTTAATGAAATAAAAAGTTTTGTTATTTGTGTTCAAATATGTTAGTACCCATAATCATCCATCTTTATAAACGATTTAAGTTGGTATAATTACCGACGAGAATTGGGCAAAAAGGTAGGTCGTTGCACAAGGTGAAGCTCTTTGGCTTTTAAGTCCAAATCCTTATTTGATTAGCATGCAATCTCCAAAACTATCCAACTAAATCGACCAGATTCTTAAAATAGTGCAGATCAAATCTGCTCAAGATAATGCTATTAGGTAAGGCCGACCAAATCTACTCAAGGAAAAACTGACCAAATCCTCTTAAGACTAAATCGTTGGGCTCGGTCGATCGAACCCGATCAAGGCAAAGCCATTAGGCTAAACTGAGAAAATCCGCTTTAGCTAAGCTATTCGGGCTAACTGACTAAGACTCTATCTCTCTGGTGACAAACCGATAATTCATGCTTAAGAAAAACTGATCTAGAATCAATTTTGCTTGAGGCAATGCTACCCTTTTAAGTCGACCAAGACTCAATCCCACTTAAGATAAATCGACCAATAATCATTCTTGCTCAAGGTAAGCTGACCAAGAACCAATTCTTCCCATGGTAAGTTGTTTAAGACTATATCTCGAGTCTCATTCATGGTGAAGCTTTCCGACTAAGCTGACCAAGACTTAATCCTGTCCTAAATTCCATGCCAAACCAACCAAGAACAAGTCCCGCTTAAGACGAGGCCTTCAGCTAAACCAATTAAATATTCTAATATCCAATATTCTCAAGTCCAAATCATCCAACTTTAAGGTGCGTTCTAATCCATCCAAGTGCATTGCATCCAATCCGGGGCATGAACTCACCGAGCTATCTTTCGTCCAAACTGAGTTACGGCTTATTTGAACCGTGTATTCAAATTTCGATCAAAATATTTCTATGGATTGTCAAGTAAGATGAAGTTTCAATTTGATGATTTCTTCGGGTCATTTGGAATTCAATTTCAGATTACGTAGTTTCTTTGGGCTGTTAGGTTTAGTGCTTTTCTAGTTTACGTGAGCTCATTGTCTCTCTTGGCCAGTGAGCTTATTCTTAGTTCAAGAAAATCGATTCGTTGCTTCATTGAGTCGATTAATGGTCTATCTTCGGGTTGTTTCTCTTCATTGTCTCTCTGAGATGATCTTGGCTTATCTCTAGGCCTTTGCCAAGTCCATTCCGGTCATTCTCTAGCAAAAGGGATTTGATGACAAGTGGTTTGATCCAACTTTAAGGTGCGTTCTAATCCATCCAAGTGCATTGCATCCAATCCGAGGCATGAACTCACTGGGCTATCTTTTGTCCAAACTGAGTTACAACTTATTTGAACCGTGTATTCAAATTTCAATCAAAATATTTCTACGGATTGTCAAGTAAGATCAAGTTTCAATTTGGTGATCTCTTCGGGCCATTTGGAATTCAATTTCAGATTACGTGGTTTCTTCGGACTGTTAGGTTTAGTGCTTTTCTAGTTTACGTGAGCTCATTGTCTCTCTTGGCCAGTGATCTTATTCTTAGTTCAAGCAAATCGATTCGTTGCTTCATTGAGTCAATTAATGGTCTATCTTCGGGTTGTTTCTCTGCATTGTCTCTCTGAGATGATCTTAACTTATCTCTAGGCCTTTGCCAAGTCCAGTCCGGTCATTCTCAAGCAAAAGGGATTTGATGACAAGTGGTTTGATCCAACCAATCTTTAGTGAAGCATTTTACCACTTGTCTTTGGTCCTTTACACCTTTTGGCAGGACTTAGTGTGATCCCCACTGATCCCCAATGCACTTATTTGGTGGAACTTAACGATGGCAGGCCGATCCAGTCGCTTTCCTACAAAGCAACCTACTTCTTTCCCATTCTGATCTTGAAAAATTCTAGCAGGACAAATTGTGATCCTTCTTGAAGCTCAACCACTTATTTAACAAGATTGAATGGTGGTAAACTGATCCCAACGTTTAGGTCGAGGTTGATCTCTTTGCCTTGCATCAAATAAGTGACGACCTTTTGGTGGATTTATATTTTCCATTTAAATTGTTTAAACTTACAAAAATTAAGCAAAAATACAGTAGATGGTCACCTCAGACTCAAAGTATACATCAGGATCTCTCTAGTTTCCGTACATGTGTAAATAGTCCATGGTTATTGTCCTAATTAGCGAAAGCAAGTAAAGCAGAGATCAAAGTGCATTGAGTGAGAGACAAGCCTATTCCCAATCCATCCTGATCATGGAACGAGGGATGGTAAAGCATATCCCGGTTGTTTCTAGATGTAGGGGGTGGTTGCTTTGCTTGTATTACTATGGTTAGATTCATGATGTCTGAAGATGTCTGCTTCTAATACATTTCGTAATTGAGTCCTTTAAATTATTGCATTCATTTGCACTGTGTTCATCTAGATCATAGAATTTGATGTCCTTTCTAAAGGGTTTATTAAATCTAATCTAAACCCTAGTCTAAAGAGTTTAACGATTTGAACTGATGATATATTGCAAAAGGGTAAATCAAAATCAATTAAAGACAGAAATCATACCCGCCATGATGAAGAAGCAGAAGAAACACGAATTTGTAACAACTTGAAAGGTTCGAATCACAACATGTCAAGTGCCATACCTCTTGAGAAGTCCACACGAATGCTCTCGTTTTCAATTCGATTGAAGAAGGAAAAAGGAGGAATAAAGGTGCTAGCCTCCATTGTTTTGGGTATTAATCAAAAAAGGAATTTAGGTTTTATGTTTTTAGCCGACCCATTATCTTAATAATGATCGTATATTTATATTTTTACTCAGAAGAACGTTTTTCTCCTTTAAAACTAAGCGTGTACCATCAAATATGAAACTAACCATTATACCCTTTCAACTCTTAATAAAATATCAATGGATTGATATTTTATTTACCCAAATAATGGTTTCCTCTTCATTATGTTCTAAGTGTGTGACCTTATAGGTTATTACAACGTTGGCAATAATTTAAGTCGTATTTCAATTACAAACAGTGATCGACATCTAGCAATATATCGCTGCTACCCAAGTTTTAATAAGACCAGTGATTCGATACAACCTTTCCGTGACCATTGTATCAATGTAATATAATCCCTTTAACCAATATATCTAGGATTAAACTTGAGACATGGATCATATCATCCCCTTTATAATTTAATCCGTGTATCTTGATCGATGAGTAGACTGTTTAAAACAAATCAATATTTGAGCATGACCATGCATTTCACAGTCTCACTCAATCATGAGGCCCATGGATATCACCACAAATATTGTGGGGTTAAATTCCATCTAGATCATTCATAGTTTTTATTCGATTCGAGATGTATCCAATAATCACCATTATCATTACTCTTTTACGAATAACTTTAGATGATATCAAAACGCAAATATCGCTGAATAAAATTATATTGATTTTAGGTCAGAGGACCATTACATCACAATCTCTATGAGAACAACTTATGATACTGTTAATTATATTCCATGTAGTTATCTCACGGTGGGTCAGCCCAATATGCTATTCTCTAATACGTATTTGTATCTTGACTTTAATATCACGTATATTAATGATCAATGAGATGTGATCATCAGTCAATCAGTATACTAGTCTTAATGCTTTATGGTTGTCCTTTATAAACAATAAAACTTGACTAGGGACATTCAAGAATTATAATACTTATCATATTATATACTCTCAAATTCAAGTCTTACTCGAGTTATATAATTCCGTATTATAGTTCTAAGGACTTCTATTATATTAATATTGTTAGAACAAATTATGGCTTTAATACCCAATTTCTCAGAAATTGTAGAGAGTAATAACTAGAAATGAAAGAAAATATAGCTAACACACCAGATTTATAGTGGTTCGGTGTTAACGAGCCTACGTCCACTTTACATGCTTTTGATTATACGATAAATGCAAGTACAATCAATGATTTCTCTTAATCTCACTTTTACAATGATGGTTCACTCAATGATTTCAAGATATTACCGATAAAAAATGATAGAGGAACAGTAATGGTGGAAACAATACTTAGAACTACCAAAAGATCCTGAAGAATGCAAAGTATGGGGATATTTATAGGTAATATCTGTAGGTGGTTCGTGAGGACGCGTGGCATGGATCCCGAGGTTCTCGGACTGGTTCGTGGCTTGATGGAGAAATGGTCAATATGACATTTATGGACAGGTGTCATCAGATCTCGATCTTGCGGCTCGTGGTGGACTTGGTCACATCCATCACCATCTGGGTTCGTGATTGGCTAGTGATATATTATCATGATTGGGTCATGACAGTCCTCCACGAACGGGTCATGACAGATTGGCACGAGCAGTCGTGGTGTTCCATCATGAGCCGAGGGTGAAGCTGGTCCACGATTTGAAGGAGGAATCATGGCCACGAGCGGGATCCTGAGCTTCACGAGTCGTGGTGTATTCATCTTGAGATTGGATGCATAATTCTCCCTCTTATCTGACTATGAATACTTGTGCTCTTTGTGGCATGGTCATAAAACTAGCCAACAATTTTCCCCTCGAAGTATGTTTTATTGGAGATGGAACATGCTTCGAAATTGTTGAACTATCCTTTCATGAAACGATGCAAGTCAACGGTAATACTTGTTTGCAGCGTCGCACTACTTCAAAGGATCCCCTCCCCTGATAAGTATAAATATATTGTCAGGTTTTCAATTATTTCTCTATTCATTGGTTAATTTTCATCTTTTGGATTCCAGAGCACATCGTGATCAACTTGTCAGGTGATTTTCAAATTTCATAAGTGCTTGCCACCATGACAGTTAAAATTCCGCTTTTCTCCCTGAAAGTTATTCCCCGAACCACGGTCATCAAACCGTATCACGCTCGCGCCATCTGGAATGAATCACGAACCGACGGCTCGGCAGGTCCTCACGCAAGCCATGATGGGCTTAGCCAAATGCTCGTGGACCATTGGGCTAGGCGGTTCGAGTGAGACAAAAAATGGGAGGCCAAGGGCCTTTGCGTAGGCTATATAAGATGACCCCTCCTCCCATCACCTTTCTTCTTTGTGTTTTTACTTTTTCAAAGCCGCCGCCTTACTTTCCCAATCCGAAACCCTAATTTGCATTTTTTCTGAAACCCTACAACTCCGAAACTTGATCTTAAGAGATAATAACACCATGATGATTTTAGATTCTGGTTTCTACTCCATTCGTCTTGGCTTAAGTTCTATTTTCTTCTCATTCTTCTCATTCTTCTCATTCTTCTCCGATGTTGATTTCGAGGTCATCGCTTGCTAAGCTCGATGAAGGTGGCTCTGCGGAGTCGGGGTCTGAAAGAGGAGATGCATTGAGTTAATGGAGAATTGAAGAAGAAGGGCTAAGGAGCCTGAAGAGTTTCAATTCGTGGAGAGGAGCAAGGAGATGGTTTCGTGGAAAAGGATGGAGAGGAGTGAGACTTCGAGTCATATCGATGGTGAGATAGGATGGTGGTTCGGGTCGTGATGTTGGTTCGTGGGGATGGAAATTGGAATGGGTCGTGGGAGTGTCTTATGAGCCATGTGGGGCGAGGTGACGTGGTGTTCAACTGAACACATAACCACGAGCATGTTCGTGATTGCGAACCGAATCCTTCCTTATATGTCAACCTCCTATCACGAGACCCCGTCTGGGTGAACTGATGTCTAGACCGAGGAGGCCATATCACGAACCCACATGTACTCGCGAGTCCAACCCAGATTACGATCCATGCCCCCATCACGAGCCGAACTATAATAATCCATGGACTAGTTCGTCTCCGAGCCAATCCTCATTTTATGATTATGCCCGACTAAGTTACATCAATCAACCAAGTACATCAACGTACGTTTCAACTAAGACTTCATTATATCCCGAGTAATTCAAAGAACAGTTTAGGATAAAGCCTATAAGATGAGTTTTCTAGACTGGATGACAACATAAATTAGCAGCATACTGCAATCAGTTCCATGTTTCCATTGCTTAATTCATGCTTTTTCTTCTAAGTATTGCACTTGTACACACTAGCACTTACACATACACGAGGTTCACTGGTAGTTATTCTCTAATGACTTATGTTTATTCACTAACACAGCCATGTCTGATAGATGCTCAATAAGAATATCATAGAAGAGTACAGATCTAGAGTCGTAAACTATTATAATCCCGATGTACTCCTATCAGATTCAGATTGGAGTAGCTCTGATTCCGATTATGAAACAGATCTTGACACGGAATCAGCATCTTTTGAGAGCACATCACTTGAGGAAGAGGATGATGATCAAGCTCCCGACGAAATCGAAGGTGTTAAAGAAGTAGAGAAAGATAAACTGAGTGACTTTATAGCCTCCAAGTTGGACGATATAAAGTTAAAGAAAATTTGCTTGAGACACGAGATTCCCTCGGTCGATGTGAAAACTCCGGAGGAAGGAGATAGGCCCCATTTTGCTCCGGAAGGGTACATGACTATCAGTAGGATCATGTGCTAGGTAGGCGCTATCCCTCCATTTCCTCCGATTGTTGTTGATCGTCTAAGACGACTACGCATTGCCCCCATGCTACTCCATACCAATGCTTATGCTGCTTTATACACCATTATATAGCATATGCAGAAATTCTAGAGACCGAGATCACCTTCAATGATTTAGACTTCTATTATTATTTCAAGCACCATTCCACTGGGACTCCGAACATCATTTTCTTTGAATCGATCCCCTCCTGGAAGGTATTATCGGATGGTCATAGCAATTTAGGAGACGCTAAGTCCGACTAGTTTTATATAAAACATCAGGCTGGATGTGCGAGGAGGTGGCTACAATCAAGTGAGTTCTAGATCCTTCAGCGCATGCTCCAATTGCATAATTAAAGTACTAATGTGTTCTTTTCTTTGTACAGTTCACAGCTTTGAAAAAACAGAGGGTTCGGTATTCGAAGATCGATTATCCCACTTTTTAGCAAGCAAATCGGACTTCTGTAGAATCAAGAAGTGTATAACCGACTAGAGCCTTCACAAACACCACCTTCTGGATGTAAGATTTGGTCTCTATTCGAGTGGAAAGCCTTATAAATACGTGCCCCCTACTCAAACAGCTGGAGAATCTAGTAGCATTCCCCCAGCTGAGGGGCAAGTGACCACGGAAGCTACAAAGACGACAGAATTTGAATGTATACAAAGGAGATGAAATCCAAGATGATGAGGATTTGAATGTATACAAAGGAGATGAAATCCGAGATGATGAGCCGAAGGAGGCTTCGGTGTCCAAGGGGCAGCCTCCCTCAAGGACTCCACCACCAGTAGGGCCTACTACTGATGACACATTGACGGATGAGCAGATATTTGGGGAGTTAGATAAAATCCCTCTGCCAAATAACATCTATACTCCTGAAGACTTTGGAGGGGAACTATTCTTTCCTATCTCTAAGGAAGAAACCATTCCCACCAAAGAGAAAGATACTGCACATATGAGCCTAGTTTCGGGACCCGGTCTGTTAGGGGGGATTACACGGGATACACAAATCACATGCACCACTCGCCACATCACTCATGTACTATTTGTATTCATAGGTCTTACACTTGTTTGTCGTTCTTTGCAGAAATATGTCTCGTCGCCACTCATATTCCCACCGTGAACTTCGTAGCTGCACTCCCAGACTCAATCCCATATCTGAGCATGAACGCATTGATAGTCGGGGAAGAGATAGCCAACGACACTGTGATTCTTATCAATCTCACTCTACATGTTCTCGCTCTCCCTCGAAGAAGGATCCTGGGAAGTACCTCAACCGTCCAGCGCTGCAAGCGGGAGGCAAGCAAGTTCCCAAAGCTTTAACCCCTCCGAAGAGTACACCATCTCAAGGCAAATCTTCCAAGAAGCATCATGAACCCAAAGAAAAAGACAAAGATCCAAGCAAAAATTTGGAGAAGGAGAAAACAGCTCTTGTTCCTTCTAGTCAACGCAACTTGGATACTATCATTGTACAGGTGGGTGCCGTTACTTCTGTTAATCAGGCAAAGTTGGAGCGCTTGCGAAAAGAATTCCCCGATATCTATTTTGAGAGGATGCATTTCATCCCGGATCTTGAAATAGTTCCTGATGAATGGGATGTAGAGTTTGTAGGCCAAATCGGTCACGTGGTTAAACAATATAGAGCAATAAAAAGGCACGCCAAGAATTTGTCAGATGTTATCCGCCGCCTAGAAGTAGATGCTGCCAGGGCCAGGGTGAAGATCGATCACGATGTTAAGGCCAGGAGTAAGGCAGAGAAAGAACTTGAGGATGCGCATGCTCAGCTTGCCTTAGCTCAGCGGGATGCTGAAAATTACAAAATCGAATTAGACAACGCCAAGAAACATTTCCACCTCGAGCTTGATTCAAATAGCCAAGAGCGCGTGGCTTTGAAGAAAGAGATAGAGGATCTTAAGACGACTAACACTGAGCTAAAGGCCTCGTAGGATTGACTTGCCATAGAGAAGGCTGCTTGGGAAAAGGAAAAGGCAAGCTTAAACGACAAACTTACTCATGCTGAGGAACATGCAGCCCTTACCGAAGGAAATGCAAATGTGGCTCTCGATTCGGCCTCCACTGCTACTGCCAAACTTGCTGCGGCCGAGAAAGAGATGGGGGAGTTCGACAAACTACTAATGGACTTCTTTGTTCAAATCATCCGGACTCGAGATATTTCTTGGATCAGTAACTATCCCACCACCTTGATTAATGTATGGGATCAGATTGTTGAGAGCGAGAAGCTGCGCTTGAAGGTCGAAGAGGTCGATGAGGACTAGCTCATGCAGACTTTTCTTAGAGGTGGAGAGCCTGGGCTTTAGTGGAAGGTAGGCGTCAAATCCAAGAAGCTATGGAGAAAGAAAGGACCGGGCTCAAGGGCAAGAACAAAATTGATGAAGGTTCGAGCTCGGCACCAGAGCCCAATACTTCTGAGGTTGAGGAGTATAATCCGGACGATCCCTTGATCACTGGGGTTCTAGTTCCCCCAGTAGTTGGGGTTTCTACTGCAGCTTCAGGCGAGGAGTCAGCTGAAGGTATCTCCATATTCTCTCCACAATTTGTCAAAGCGATTATAACTTGTCGTCGCATTATGGAGCAAACAATTGAGAAACCACATTTTCTCCAAAACTAATAACAGTTACTTCTCATAATATAGGTGCCAACCCGACAGAGAAGGATGTTGAAAAGCAAGCAGAGGTTGAGAAGGTCAATGTACCATCAAGCGCCGAGGTAATGCATGAAGCTACTGAGCGAACTGAGGTTAAGGCATCTGAGAAAGCCATCGCATTATCAGGAACTGGTGTTCCTAAGGATTCCGAAGTTATCGGAGCCTTGGACGACATTGATGGCGATCACGGGGTCGATGAAGAAGAGCTTGCTATCACAGGGGAGATCAGAAACAATGACAACACGACCTTAGCCAACATGAATGCTAAAAAGGATAAATAGATGGCCTTAAAGATAGAGGAATAAGGACCCCTAAATGAGCAACCTATCTGCGCAGCTGATCCCAAATCTGGATTAATCATAAAGCTGTTTGCTAAATCGATAACTACACAGCTTACATCCCAATCTTCTAGCCCTCCGCAAGATCCTCCTTTGGACAAGAAGAAAAAAAAGAAGCAGGATAAATTTGATGCCGACAAGGAGGAGCCGAAGAAGAAAAAGCAGGAGAAGAAGCCAAGGTCATCCCCAAAGCCCAAGTAGAGCCAGTTTGTTTGTCTTTTCTCTTTTTAGTTGTTCCACTGGCCTTATGATGTAGTTGCGAGTATGGACCTTGTATTTTGTTTAGCCTTGTAAACCTGCATTTGGTAAATGAAAATCCGTTTCTTTTGCATCATTGCGTACCTGCAAGTTTATCATTCTCAGTCACAAACATCCATAACTAAGTTAAAATCATGTGCAATGAAAATAAAAATTCCTGCATCATGGATAAATGTGTGTGAGTATGCCCCCAATCAATCGTTAATATAATGCCCGGCCAGGGCTTATTGAGGATTGATGAGAGTTATATATGTGTTGCCCCCCATGCCCGGAAATGAGGGGGTCGGGCTCAGCTTTCATTCTTGTTTCCGATTCTATAGCAAGATAGGAGCCCTGTCGCGGCATTTAATCAAAACACCTTTATACTCTCCTGCCATATGCCCGGGATTGAGTTCGAACTCAGCTTTCAATTTGCCCCCCGTTCCTTCAGCGGGGTAGGAGTTCTTTCATGGCGCTCAGTCTCTGGCGCCTTTATACTCTCCCGTCGAATGCCAAGGGTAGGGTGCAGTCCAGACTGTCTTTATAATCGTGATGCACCTTCACGTCTCGTGGATAATCCATTTCCTTGTCCTTTGTACTTTTTCTCAAGTTGCGAGAAGTGGAGTATCGGTTGCTGTGTCGTTTACTTTATTGCAACCTCAATGCTTTGCATACCGTTAACCTTCTGATCTGATAGAAGGCCCTTTGAGTTACGTGCTTCGAGGTTGTTGCAAGGGTCATAGTAAATTTGAAAGATTATAATGATTCATGTGAGTAAAGAATGACAGAGTAAATAATAAATGGTGCGGTAAAAGTAAATGACACAAGATATTTTATAGCGGTTCAGTCGTATCATTACCTACGTTCACTTTATAATCTTTTGTTTATATAATTGGACTATTCTAGGCAAGTCGTGCCTTTTTAAATGGTCCTAAAAAACAAAAGAGTAAAAACAACAATTTCATGTCAAGTAGTGCTGCAAATGCTGGGCATTCCACACTCTGGGGATTTCATTTCCATCCACGGTTGCTAGCTTGAAAGATCCATTATCAAGCCTCCGTAGGATAGTATAAGGTCCTTCCCATTTCGGGCCCAAATATACTGGGGATGGAAAGACACGCTTTAGAACCAAGTCTCCGGGTTCAAAGGTTCGAGCTCGGACCCTTCTGTTGTAATACCGAGCGACTTGCTGTTTGTCCCTCAAGGCACGTAGATCCGCTTCATCCCTTTTTTCTTCTACCATATCCAGGGATTCGAGGAGCAGTTTATTGTTAGTCATTGGGTCGTAGTAACTGAACCTATGGGACGGCACCTTTAACTCAACCAGGATGACTGCCTCAGACCCGAAAGCAAGGGAAAAGGGGATGTGCCCTGTGGCTGATTTAAAGGTGGTTCTATAGGCCCACAATGCCAAAGATAGCTCGTCAACCCATATGGTTTTGGCCCGTTTCAATCGCTTCTTCAAAATGGAGTTGATTACTTTATTTTCCGCTTCTACTTGTCCATTTGACTGCGGATGTGCCACAACTTTGAATCTCTTCTCCATATGATATCTCTGGCAAAAATCCCGGAACTCGGTACTGTCTAATTGGGTCCCATTATCAGTTATGATGACTTTCGGAATTCCAAATCGATATATGATATTTCTTACGACGAAGTTTGACAATCTCTTGGTTGTGATCATGGTTAACGGTTCTGCTTCGACCCACTTGGTAAAGTAATCCACGGCTACAATGGCGAACTTCGCTCCGCCGTTCGCTATGGGGAGGCTTCCAATAATATCAATTCCCCAAACCGCGAAAGGCCACAGACTCATCATCGTCTTCAATTGGCTAGGAGGCACCCTATGAATCTTTGAGAATTTCTGGCATGCGTCACAACCCGGTGCATACTTAGCAGCATCTTTGTTCACGGTAGGCCAGAAATAGCCATATCGTAGTATCTTCTTTGCCATTTTTTGTCCTCCAGTGTGGTCGCCACATTCACCTTCGTGGACTTCTCTCAACACTCTTTCTATGTCGTTGTGGGCTATACATCGGAGGAGCGGCAGTGAGAACCCTTGTCGATATAGAACTTCGCCTTGCATGACATATCTGGAGGCCTTGCGAATGACAGCATGCCTTTCGCTCTTTTTAGTGGGAAGTGTCCCATTTATTAGGAAGTTCTTTAAGGGTGTCATCCGCGATTCCTTTTCTAGTTCAGTCTCCAGTACAGGATCAATTTCCATCTGATCGATACTCGGAGACTGTAATACTTCTATTGGGACCATCTCTGTGTCCTCAGGTTTGTTAGAACTAGCTATCTTAGCTAACTTGTCCGCCTTCTGATTCTCCGATCGAGGAATATGGGCTATACTGCAGTGATCAAAGCCACCGAGCAACTTTCTCACCTCTTTCAAATATGATATCAATCTCGGACCCTTAGCCTGAAACTCCTCATTAACCTGGTTCACGACTATTTTGGAGTCGCAAAAGATTTCCAACTTTGTTATTTCCAACTCCTTTGCGAGTCTTAGCCCGAAAACTAGGGCTTCGTACTCCGAGTCATTATTCATGGCATGAAACTCCAATCTGATAGCGTAGAATATCGTCCGTTTTTCCGTGGTCACAAGTACAACTCCTGCGCCCGATCTTCTATCATTCTTGGCCCCATCAGTATATAGTTTCTAGGCGTTAGGGTCAATAAGTTGTTTTAGAGGATTAACTTCTTCACTCACCACATCGTCTTCCGGGATGCTAAACTCTGCTATAAAATCTGCCAGTACTTGCCCCCATATCGATCTTCGGGGCTGAAATTTCAAGTCAAACTGACTCAACTCGATGTTCCATTTGAGCAGCCTTCCTGATGCCTCTTGTTTCTGCAACACTTACCGTAGTGGATGATCGGTGTACACAGTGATGGGATGAGCCTAAAAATAGTGGCGGAGCTTTCTAGATGCGATCAGCAAACTGTACGCAAGCTTTTCTATCTTTGGGTTGTTCCGCTCTGCCGTCACTAGTTTCTTACTTACATAGTACACTAGTCTCTGGACTTCATCTTCTTCCCTCACCAAGGCTGAATTTATTGCGTGGGATGATACTGCCAAGTACATGAACAAATCCTTGTGATCAACCGACTTGGACAATATCAGAGGTTTTTCCAAATGATTTAGAAGGTTCTCGAACGCTTCTACACAATCAGGAGTCCATTTGAAATTGTGCTTCCTTCGCTTTATCAAATCGAAAAATGGAATGCACTTATCTGTAGCTTTGGAGATGAACCTACTTAACATGGCTACTTTCCCAGCAAGGCTTTGCACGTCTTTGATTTTCCTTGGTTCTTGAATATTCCTGATTGCTTCGATCTAATTAGGATTGATTTCAATTCCACGCGAGCTAACAATAAAGCCCAAGAATTTCCCACAGACTACTCCAAATGAACACTTTAGAGGGTTGAGCTTCATCCCGTATCGCCTAAGGATATCGAACATTTCTGCCAAATCGGTAGTATGGTCGGACGATTGTCTAGATTTTACTAACATGTCGTCAACATATACCTCCATTATCTTCCCAACCTGACTGTAGAACATCTGGTTTACTAGTCGTTGATATGTAGCTTCATCGTTCTTTAAACCAAAAGGCATCACTACAGAGCAATACAATCCCAAATCTGTGATGAAGCTGGTATGCTCCTGGTCCGGAACATGCATGGGAATTTGGTTATATCCAGAATACGCATCCATAAATGAGAGAAGTTCGTGACCCGTTGTCGAATCCACCAATTGATCAATCCTAGGAAGTGGGAAACTGTCTTTTGGACAAGCCTTGTTCAAATCTGAGAAATCGACGCAGGTGCGCCATTTCCTGTTGGCCTTCTTCACCAAAACCGGGTTTGAAATCCATTCTGGGTAAGTGAATCTCTAATGAATCCATTGCTCCTCAATTTCTCAGCCTCTTCTTTCAAGGCAACTGACCTCTCCGGGCCAAGCATTCGCCTTTTTTCTTAACAGGTGGATACTTCGGGTTGATGCTCAACAAGTGGCGCATAATTGATGGAGTTATCCCACACATGCCGGCATGGGGTCCAACCAAACACGTTTAGGTTAGCCTTTAGGAAGTCGGTCAATTCTTTTACATGAAGAGGGTCTAACTGGGATCCAATTTCAAGGCCTTCGCTGGGTAGTCATCATCGATTGGAATATCCAGAGTCGTTTCGTTAGGAGTAGCCATTCTGCCCCCAGGTTCCTCGTCCTCTCTGGGATCTATATCCTCAGGCAGTTCTCTGGGCGGCTCCGTCGGGGCTGTCTTTAATTGCTATGCTGAATCCTCCTTTACGGGCGGAGGGGTGTCCTTTAGTTCTATGTTTAATCCTTTGAGCAACAGTTTCAACTCTGCTATGTAGCAGACTCGTCCTACGACTTGTTCACCTCTGACCACTCCCACTCCTGCATCTGTTTGGAATTTTAACAATAGGAACTAGGGTGCTATAAACGCTCTGAATTCTGCTAGGGCCGGTCAGCCCAGGAAGGCATTATAAGGTGACTCAATATCCAATACCACAAATGGAAGAATTCTCACTCTCCGTCGATCTCCTTCTCCCGAAGTTACTGATAATTCCACATATCCGATCGAACGTTGAGGCTCCATTGAAGCCACGTATCCATCCGTCGCAAGGCTTCAAATCTGTCGCTTCAAGCTTCATCTGATCAAACGCTTTCTTAAACAAAATGTTTACTAAACTTCCATTGTCTACCAAAACCTTGTGAACCAGAGCAGGACCGATGGTCGCCGTGATCATTAAAGGGTCCTCTGTGGGGGCGTAAACTCCAACACTATCTCTATCACGAAAGATGACATCGTATGACATTGTTTTATGTTGCTTTACCGGAGCTGCAATTTCAGGATTACTGCATTTTTCTATTTCAAGGTGTTTGCCGCATTCACATACTGATCCATTGCCCTAAAGATGTGTCCAGCAGGATGAGGTCCTCCTACTATGGTTTTGATGACAATGTTCTTTCCTTTCTGTTGACTGGCCGGCCTAGTAGCGGGTTGGTTTTGGTTCGGGGCCTGCCCAGCTTGCCCCCTGTCTCTCGGAACAACCTTGTATTCGTCCAATTTTCCTTCACGGAGTAGCTTCTCGATGATGTCTCTCAAATGATGACACTTATTGGTGGAATGACCATGGGTCTGATGAAAAAGGCAAAACTTTTCTGTCTCACATTCTTTTTCCGTTGAATCTCTCGGTGGGGGCCTCTTATACTGAAGGACATTATAGGTATCCAGGAAAATGTTTTCTAATGTATCATTTAATGGCGTAAAGTTTTCAAAGGGTTTGAATTGAGGCCTCTTCTGTGAGTCATTTCCTCTATTTCTTCTCTTGTTGCCGTTCCCGGACTGGGGACAATTCCCCTGGTTTTTGTTCCCAACGTTGACCTCTACCTTTCCAGAAATGTCTCCAGATTGTTTGATGGCCACATTACTTTGTATATCATCTTTGTCGGCAGCCTTCCTTTTCCGATTGGCATATATCTCTTCCTGGTGTAAGCGGATGTTAGATTTTTCATAGAATATTTCTCTAGTCAACGGCGGCTTACCGGCTAAGTATCTTCCAAACTCAGTATCCTTGTCCACTCCGTCAATTAGGGCCATCAAGACAGTCTGTTCGTGGAGATCTCTAACCTCCGTGACCGCTAAGTTAAAACGGTCTAGATAGGACCTCAAAGATTCATATGGTCTTTGCTTAATGAGGGATAATTCAATGACATTCTTAGACCTCTGAGCATGAAGTCGGAATTGATTAATGAATTGTTCACTCAATTCCTGGAAACTGGAGATCAATCGTGCCGGCAAGCGAGTAAACCACATTAATGCCACATCCTCCAGGAATATCAGGAATGCTTTACATTTTACTGCGTCAGGAGCAGCGACGACGTTCATGTACCATGAATACCTCATTAGATGTTGAACTGGATCCGTCCTGCCCGTATAGTGGTTCATAGATGGCATGTTGAATTTCCTTGGGAACCGAATGTCTAACATGTCATCCGTAAATGGCGTATGGCTGCAGCCTATACCCTAATCCTCATTCCTCTGTCTACGACTGTCTACCATAATTTGCCTAACTATTTCTTCAACATCAGCATGGGTCAATGTAGATTCAGGATCAGCACTCCTTGCCCTACGGGGCTTCCAACGTCTCTTCGACGTGATACTACGAAGTCTGGGGCCGGAGCGGAACTTCCCTGTCCCTTGTTGCCACGGTCAATCACGCGGTGAGGGGGTGGTAACGGTTGATTCCAGACAGGGTCAACGACACCTTCATTCCTAGGTAGCGGAGCGGGATCGTTTAGGTTGCGATGGTCAGGTCCTAGATTGAGGGCCGCCTCTTCTCGAGAAGGAAGTGATCCAAATCGAAGCTGGTCCACATTTTCAGGCCTTTCTAATGGTCGTCGTGGAGGCCTTGGAGGTTCCTTCGACGAGGATGAGTACTCTGGAGTTAAAGGACGGGCTGGCCGAGGTGTCCTCTGCCTTTGGAGATCATCGATTCGTTTGTCTAATGCCATAAGGTTCTGTCGCAACAAGAAACTCTCTTGTTTTTGGGCAACTAACTCATCGTTTGTCCTATCCAACATGTCAAAGATGCGAGAAAGTTCTCCTTCAGTTGCTGGGGCAGAGGCGTGTAACTGATCATCATCATTTGTTCTCATACATAGAGAACTCGAGCCAGGTCGAGTAGAAGCACCAGCATGTATGGAACGAGCCATAATTTCCTTTCCGGATAGAGTTGTGGTCCTGTGGGAAGGGCGGTTCGTGGCCCCCTTTGTCACCTGGTTCATGGCTCCTTCTTCAGGTTCCTAGTTTGTGGTGGCTCTCTAGGGACGGCTCGTGATCAGGTCCTGAGTCCGGTTCGTGGTGAGTTCTACAGGCTGGCTCATTGAGATCATTTGTGAGCGGGTCGAGACCTACTGCGAGCCACGAGCAGAGGAGCTCACCTCAACCTGCACCTGATTACTTTCCTCGTTAGCTTCATTTGCTTGGGAAGTCGACGAATCCTTGGATTTCTTTCTAGCCATGACGTCTTGACTTCGCTAAAATCTTCAGAAACCAAAACAGTGGAAGTTCTGACTACTTTCTTCTAACTTGAATATCCAAATAGTCGAGCAATAATCTGATACGCTGAGATTTCAATTCTCAGTGAAAGCACCAAAATGTTAGACCAAATTATGGCTCTAGCACCCAAATTATCAAAAATTGTAGAGAGTAATAACTAGAAATTAAAGAAAATACAACTAACACACTAGATTTATAGTGGTTCGGCGTTAACGAGTCTACGTCCACTTTATATGCTTTTGATTATACGTTAAATGCAAGTACAATCAATGGTTTCTCTCAATCTCACTTTTACAATGATGGTTCACTCAATGATTTCGAGATATTACTGATAAAAAATGATAGAGGAACAACAATGGTGGAAACAATACTTAGAACTGCCAAAAGACACTGAAGTATGCCAAGTATGGGGCTATTTATAAGTGATATCTGTAGGCGGTTCGTGAGGACACATGGCACGGATCCCGAGGATATCAGACCGGTTCATGGCTTGATGGAGAAATGGCTAATATGACAGTTATAGACAGATGTCATCAGATCCTGATCTTGCAGCTCGTGGTGGACTTGGTCACGTCCATCATCTTCTGGGTTCATGATTGGCTCGTGATATATTATCATGATTGGTTCGTGATAGTCCTCCACGAACGGGTCATGACAGATTGACACATGCAGTCGTGGTGTTCCATGGCGAGCCGGGGGTGAAGCTGGTCCACGAGTTGAATGAGGAATCAAGGCCACGAGCGAGATCCTGAGCTTCACGAGTCGTGGTGTATTCATCTAGAGCTTGGATGCGTAATTCTCCCTCTTGTATGACTATGTATACTTGTACTATTGGTGGCTTGGTCATAAAACTAGGCAATAAATATTTATATTACGCAGTAAATATAATAAAATAAAATATTATTTTATTCCAAATAAAATAGTAACAACAACATTGTTATCAATCTCATCAAATGCATTGCCTCTGGGGCATAAACTCTGACAATCTCCCACTTGCACTAGAGTCAATCATTTACGAATCGTATACTCATGAAACTAGTGTGACTATTAAAATTCTACTGCGACAGAGTTTAATTCAGTAGGTCTGCAACATTACAACTTTTGTAACTTTGCAGATACGTTTATTTCTTCTATGAACTGCTTCACATAGGAATTATATTTCTAAAATATATGTTTGGATCCATAGTGAGTTTATGGTTTTAGGCCTGAGCAATTGCCATATTGTTATCGCAATGTAAATCATTGGATCAACAATGAATTAAGTTAAATTATAAACTTCTTAATCCAAACATTTTCTTTCTTAGAATTAGTATTTATTTCTTGCTTTAAAGCTAACATTATTTACAATAATTAATGTGTTATCAAATAACTTTAGAATTATTGTGTCACTCGCACTCAACTTCTTGTCTATGCAAGATTCAATGGCATTTTGTGGTTTCTGAGACATTTTGAATTCTATTTCATTCCCATCGGTATATTAGAGACTGGCTCTCCTTTAAATGAATACCAATTCGAGCAATAAACATTTTATTCTCAAATGATTTATAGAAATAATATCCAATTGCTTCTTTTGGATATTCCACAAAATAGTTATATGATTTTGGTCCGATCTTATCAGGGTACGGACATTTAATAAACGCTTTACACCCCAAATCTTCGCATTAGACATACTAAGACATTTCCTAATCCATATCTTATATGGCGTCTTTAAAACCGTTTTATTAGGATTAAATGCAATTGTTCTAAATTTAATCTATTAGAAGATCTATATGACTTATCATTAATCGTACTATATTTTATAGGGTGCGATTTCTCCTTTCAGATACACTATTCCAATATAGTGTTCTAGATAGAGTGAGTTGTGAAACAATTTCAAACTCGTCTTGATAGTCATTAAATAGTTGGCTTAAATATTCTCTTTCGATCTGTTCGAAAAGTATTTATTTTCTATTAAACTTGGTTTCCATCTCCACTTTGAATTCTTTGAACTTTTCAAAGGATTCTGTTATGCGTTTCATAAGATACACATATATGTATCTACTGATATTATCAGTAAATATAATGAAGTAATAAAACCTACCTCTAGTTTCTGTATTCATTGCTCTGTATACATCATTATGTACGAGACCCAATACTTATCACTCATTCACTGTGTCAAGTGAAAGGTAATTCAGTTATTTTTCCTAATAAACAAGATCTGTATTCTTCATATAATTCAAAATCAAATGATCTCAAAATTCCATCATTATGGGGTCTTGATATACTTTCTTGTTTACTAGGCTAACCAGTAATACTAAAGGTATATTGGATTTAAATCACTAAATTTAATCCACTCGTTATTAATGTCAAGTACATTATAGTTAAGGATTTACAAAGATCATTAACTATTTGTGAAATTCCATATGACTTTTCATTTAAATAAAATGAATAACAATTGTTTCTTTTTATTTCAAATGAAATTCAAACTTGTCTGAATAGGATCTTTCATAACGTTTATTTTAAGTGGAATTTCATAATAATAATTATTTTGTTTATTTAATTAAGCCAATATATATACAACAAGAATCAACTTCCTATGGATAATCCAGCAACAGTTTCTTCATTTCCATTCCTTTTATCAACTTTATACTTATTTTGCAATTTCTATAAATTCACAATCATCTATGTGATTTGGAACTAGTATCTAATACTAAAGATGTATAAGTAGATTTTATAACATTTATATCTTATTTAGTTGAAGTCACACTTTAACTTATACTTTAGATCCTCTATATTTGTTAGAAAAATTATGTTTTCATTTGTTTGAGGACAGTCCTCTTCAATGTTAGTCAAGAAATTTGATTTAATTCAATTTATCCTTCTCAAGAACAAATTTAAATTATCGGAGTTATCTGTTATTTAATATCTACAATAGATAATTAATAATAACTGATTCTTTAATATTTATTTAATATAAATTTTGACAATCAAAATTTTATATTAACATAAAAGTGTAATTTAAACTAAAATATGCTTCCACTCAAATTAACATCCATCTATTTATATAAATATATATCAGTATATATATATAATGGTGCTCCAAGATCCAATCTAGTCATGCCTTGACCTAGCTTTGGCTAATCCCCAAACACAACCTTTTAGGTAGTCATCTTATGACAATTATATCGTATATATAATTCTTGGATCGCATAATGAACATTTTGTTCGGTATTATTCATTTTCTCAAATATAGAATAATTCATGCTATTGTCCCTAAGGCCATAATCCTGTTATGCAGCCTTAGTTAAATCATACCCAATAATACAGTCGAAGCATCACAATTACTCCTACTGCATATAAACAAAATAAGAGGATGCACAACGCTTTGGCGTTACCTACATCCAACGAGATTGGACATTGATGGGTGTACTATTGGAAGACTTCACCATAATTTAATGTAACAAAATTTGCTATAAAGGGAATTTATAATTCGTAGTGGCGAACAATATTATAGTCATTTACATTATCAAAATATGTGTATTTTATATTCGTACTATAATTCAGATTTTAACTATTTAAATTCATTAATATATAGGAATTAAGCCTACACATTCCTTTTTGAACATTTCAAAACATTGGTTATCTTTAATACATGTACCAAATACAACGTTCAAATAAAATATGGAGTTTCAATAATTTTGAGCCCATATTATATTAATATGTATAAACAGTCAGAACATATAAATATTATAGTAGGCACTTATTTGAACATTATAAAAGCCATACATTATGGTATCAACAATGAAAATACATAGGTGTATCAAATTTTTTACCCGAAGCTCTACATTGGCGTTGCCTCTTGAAGGCAAGCAGGTTGTTGCAGGTTCGGTTGTGAGAGTTGTTCCTCGTTCTGGAGGTTTTAGGAGTCGCCGCCGTGTCAAACATCGTGCTCAGCATGTTTGTCCCACTCCTTTCTTTGCCAGCTCCTATGCTTGTGAGTCTTTGGATGAGGTTGCTTCGTCGCTGGTGGCATCTGCGCAACCCCCGCCTGCGTTTTTTCTGGCCAATAGGTTCTTCCCTCTTGTTGGCCACGGGGATTGTGCAGTGGCATTAGCATCCTTGGTGGTTGAGGATCATCTACGTGTGCTGCAACAAGAGGCAAAGTTATTGGTCTGCAGTTCGGTATCTGCACAGCTGACCGATTTGGTCCCTGTACTTGGTGCGTTGGACATGCCCAGACCTACATTTCTGTCTTCCTTTGAGGTTCAGCATTGCTCTGCCTGTCTTCGTGTTGTTTTTGGCATGAGAAGCATCAACCTCGATGCTTCGATTACCACCGAGGTATGGTCTTTCCACCGTTTTTCCTTTGGGGTTCTAGATATGGCGTTAGCTCTCCCTTTTGCTCCTTTATCGAGCACCGATGTGAATTCCTCTATTTTGCCTTACGCTATCCCTTGGACTTCCACATCTTTTTCAGTCGGTGTATGTCTCAGGGAGATTTTGGCTCCTGGGGTGGTTTTTCATTTGGGCTTTGCGGGTAGTTTTGTTTTCCTTTTTGACGGAGAGTTGTTTGCTGGTTTGAGCATTTACACACGTTCGTGTGCGCTCCCCTTCGCTGCATCTTCCTCTTTTGAGGTTTGTAGCAAGGGTCATGTGTGCGTTTATATGCGGGTTGTCTTGTTTGTCTGGTTGTGCTTTTCCGAGCCTCTGCTCGTAAAGCGCGTTATTGTGTTTTACGATGATGGCTCTTGTGTTTTGTCCCTGCTCCTTTTTATTGCAGATGGTAGACTCTTTTATGTTGGTTATTTCTGGTTCTATGGTTTTCTATTGTCTGTTTGTGCTTTTCCATTTTCTCCCAGTCCCGGGTACTCTTTCTCATGTTGGTTTATGCTGGATTGGATTTTCGGTTGGTTTTGTTGGTCGGTGGTTTTTCTATGGCCGTTGATCGGTTCGGAACACAGCAGACTAGACAGTAGTCTGTACGTGATCTTGTCGTCAGTTGCTTTCTCTTCCTTGTCGCCTCTTAGGTCCTTATCTGTCCGCGATCGATACATTAGGTTTGGCATGCGTAGTTACCATTTAGCGAGCGCTTCGGCCTCTCGCTACATGGAAACTACATGTACCCCTACTGGATCGCTATCGCTTTCCTTTTGTCCGTTCCTCTCTTATCTTTCGAGTAGATGTTGGCATGTTGTTCTCAGATCTCTACCTTTTCGTCCGAACCGTCAACCTCTTGACAGTTCGGCATCGGTACAGTTATTTCAGCGATCAGTGTTGTCTTCATCGGCCAGCTCCTCATCCTCCTTTGTTTCTCTCTCGGTTTTAGTTTCTTGCCCTTCAGTGTCGTCCTCTAGTCTGTCTGCCTCCCCTGTCTCTTACCCCCTTCTTAGTAAGGATGAAATAGCGATCATTAATGGTCGAATATCTCGTCTTACTAAGAATTCTCGTCCCAGCTCTGCTTCGCCGATTGTCTTCGGCGCTCCAGGTGTTTCGTCTTCTGGTCCTTCCTCCCGTCCCTCTAGGGGTGGTAGGAAGCCAGTGCCTCGCACACCTCGCACCCCTTGCACCATTCGCACACGCTCTATAGCGGCGTCCGAGCAGATCGTTAGATCTACTCGACACACTCTTTATCGTCGTTGAGGCTCGAGGGAGGTGAGGTGTAGTCTCCCTTCTGGTTGTTGGCTTTTCTGTTTTTATTCGGGGTTTTGATGGCGAACTTCCTTTTCTGGAATGTTCGAGGTATTGGGAATGTTGAGTCTTTGGCTAGATTCAAACGCATTGTTAGGAAGCATTCTGTTTGGTTGGTAGCACTTCTGGAGCCTATGATGGGTCCACAAGCGATGACCAAGTCTTTGTTAACCCTTGGCTTTAGTGGTGCAAAAGCCAACGTTTCCGACAAGATTTGGATCTTATGGTCCAAAGAACTTGTTGTTCACCCAATTTTCGACTCGGATCAGCTTCTTTCAGTGGCTTGTTCGTCTCCCTCCTTCTCCTCTTCGTTCTTGTTCTTGGCGGTTTACGCTAAGTGCGACCGGGTCGAAAGGCAAGTCCTTTGGGCCGACTATCTCTCTCTTTCCGAGTTCGGATTCTCTGTTGCGGTGTTGGGTGGTGACTTCAACATAGTCGCTAGTCAAGCAGAGAAACGAGGAGGTATTGCCGTCAATCGCCTTGCTATTGCGGATTTCAACGCTTTCGTTATCAACTCGGGTCTGGCGGAAGTGTCTTTTTCCGGATCGGCTTTCACCTGGTGTAACAACCAAGAAGGTCCTAACTTAATCCTCTCGAGGCTTGACAGGGTTTTCGCTTCAGAAGGCTGGTTCTGTCTTCCCTTCTCGTTTTCCGTCTCTCATCTTCATCGCACCTTCTCTGACCATGCCCCTATGCTCCTTTCCTGTTCTTCCCTTTCTCTGTCTGGCCCGACCTTCTTTAGGTTTCAGAGTATGTGGAGATCTCATCACTCCTTCCACACCCTTGTAGAAGAATCTTGGACATCCCCTCTGATCGGTTCCCCTTGTGTTGTGTTCTCTCTCAAGCTTAAACGTCTTAAGACTTGTCTTAATACATGGAATAAGTTTGTTTTCAAGAACATATTCGATCGCGTCAGAGCTGTGGAAGAAACCCTTGTCCTTGCGGAAGCTTCTTTTGATGACTCACCCTCTTCCGCCAATAAGGAGGCGTGGGCGGTAGCCCAACTTGCCTACTCGTCTGAGCTGCGCATTGAGCAAGACCATTTACGCCAAAAAGCCAGGGTCAAATGGACTGTGGAAGGCGACTCGAACTCCAGTTTTTTCCACTCATCGATTCGTAAGAAGAATAGGCGTCTTAACATATCCCAGATTCTCCGCCCAGATTTATCTTTGACCTCCTCCCCTGATGAGGTCAAAGATACTATTTTATCTCATTTCCAGACTTTCCTCGGCTCTCCTTCGGTTAACGAGTCTGGTCCGTCCCTTATCGCCTTCATTCCCCGTCTGATCCTCCCGTCTGATAGCCCAGACCTTGCCGCTCCTCCTACTTCAGAGGAAATACGTGCTTGCGTATTTGCTCTTAGTAAGGACAGTGCGCCAGGACCTGATGGCTACAACGGGATTTTCTACAGAAGTGTTTGGCCTATCATCCAGTAGGACTTCTGTCTTGCCATTCAGTCCTTCTTTTCCGGTGAAGAACTCCCCACGGGGTGGACTTCTACCAACCTGATCCTTATTCCCAAGTGTGATCAACCTTCGTCTTGTGCTGATTTTAGGCCTATCAGTTTATGTAATTTCTCAAACAAAGTTATATCTAAGGTTCTAACCTCTAGGTTAGCTCCGTTTCTTGAGCGTCTTATTTCTTCCTCCCAGGCTGGGTTTGTAAAAGGACGTTTAATCACCGATAACGTGCTTTTAGCTCAGGAGTTGATTTCACAAATCGATAGGAAGGTCCGCGGGTCTAATGTGGTTGTCAAGCTGGATATGGCTAAGGCTTATGATCGCATGTCGTGGTTCTTCATCATCAAGGTTCTTCGAGAGTTTGGTTTTCCTGAGCCCCTCATAGATGTAGTTTGGAGGCTTATCTCCAACTGTAGGTTCTCCGTTCTCATCAACGGATCAGCCACCGGTTTCTTTAGATCCGGGAGAGGACTTCGTCAGGGGGACCCCCTCTCCCCTACTCTTTTCGTCCTTGCCGCTGAGGCTTTTATAAGGGGCTTGCACTCCCTTATGATTATGGGGCAGGTTCACAGGTTCGGCATCCCTAGGGGATGCCCTCTTATCTCTTCCTTATCTTTTGCTGATGACATCATCATTTTTACTAATGGAAGTCGTCAGTCTTTTCAAGGCTTGATGGGCCACATTCGGCAGTATGAGAAGTGCTAGGGTCAACTCGTTAACACATCCAAAAGCTTCTTCATCCCCGTGAAAGATCTGACAGCTGTTAGAGCTTCTTGGATCGAGTCTTATTCTGGCTTCAAGGCGGCTTCGCTTCCGCTTCCGTACCTGGGCATAGTTTTATATCGAGGTAGGAAACTCAATGCCATTTTCGATCCTATCACTGACAAAGTTAGGGGGAAGATCCTTAAATGGAATGCGACCCTACTTTCACAGGCTGGTAGGATTGTTCTCGTAAAAGCGGTCCTTGACTCCATAGGATATCATATTTTTGCTGCTATGACTCCCACGACTTCCTTTTTTCGTGCGTACCGTTCCCTTATGTCCTCTTTCTTCTGGGGATCTAAGGATAACACTTCTCGCCACCATTGGATCTCCTGGAGTGTCATCTGCCGTCCCAAAAGCGAGGGAGGCTTGGGCCTCCGCAACCCTCAAGACGTTTGTGTGGCCTTTGCTTGCAAGCTTTGGGTACAGTTTGAAGCGAACAATTCCCTTTGGGCTACGTTCCTTCACGCCAAGTACCGAAGGCTGGCAAGTACGCATTACTCTGGTACCCCGTCCTACGCTAGTGAGACGTGGAAACGGATGCAATCCGTGAAGGCCATTTCAGATGCTCATGGAGGGGGTACTTCTTGGGACGGCAATCCCTTCTCGCTATCTGCTGCTTGGAATTCCGTGCGGAATCCAACGCCAGAACTTCCTCTTTTCTCGTTCATTTGGAATATCCGTATTCCCCCGAAGGTGTCTCTATTTATGTGGAAAACCATGCATAATGGTTTGCCACTAGATGAGAATCTTCAAAGAATTGGTATCCCGTTTGTTTCCAGATGTAGGTGCTGCAGAGCAGGCAACACCGAATCCTCTTTTCATCTGCTGATCTCTGGGGTTTGTGCTAGGTCTGTTTGGAATTACTTCGGGAACCTGTTAGGCTGCCGTTGTAATGCAAACTCGTTTGAGGACTTCCTGATGTTCTGGTGGGCTGGAATATCAGGTAAAAGTCTCCGCGCGAGCCTCTTTCGTCTGATTCCTTGTTTGATTTGTTGGCACATCTAGTGCGCACGGAACAAGGCAATCTTTGACGAAGTGGCTATGGACCCTCAGACCATCATCCGGAAAATTAGAAATGATGTATTCCTAGCGTTCCGGGGTAGGCCGTTCAGAGGTGCGATTGGTTCCCGGTCTAGGAGGTTGGCTGTTAACTTTGACGTTTCAACACTAGCAGCCAACCCTAGACAAGGAATTGGTTGATTCTTTTTTTGTTCCTTTTTGATTTGATTGTCATTCTCTTCCCACTCCCTCTGCCTCCCTCCCCTCCCTCCCCCCCCCGATACTGACTTCGTTTGCTAGTTGTTCAGGTGTTGGTTTTCAGGTTGCTGGCTTGGTTTTGATTGGTGCCACGTGCAGGTTGCTTTCCTCCTGATTGAGCGGATTTCTGGATCAGGAAGGGCTTCAGTGGCTTTTTGAGATTTTGGATGTGTCTTGAGCTTCTCTGCAGATTATAGCTACCATTGTTGTGGGGATCCTTGTCAGTTTCTAGGCAAGGAGTCGAGCCTTCAGCGACGGTCGCTATCTAGCATGCGGAGCTCTGAGCTGGATTTGGCGCTACCTTGCTGGTTTTCTATCTCGTCGGTCTTCGAGACGGGTTTTCTGTAGTGCTTCAGTTCTGTATGGACATTTCTTTCTCTCACATGTTCTGTCTTTGTTGTATTTTTTCTCTGAAGCGATTATTGTACGGTGTGGGAGAAGGTTTATTTCATTTTCGGGTGGTGGCCTTGCCGGAACTCGATTGTGAAGTAAGATGGGTGGTGGTTTATCCGGAACTCATCTACCGTTCTCTCTACACATACATATAGTCCTTCAACGTCTACATTTTCCTTGTCGGTTACCTGCCAGGCATGTTGGCAGTTTTTGGGGACATTTTGTTCCTTTATATTAAATGTTATAATTCATAAAAAAAAAATTAACAATATATATGATACATGTCTATTCAGATATAGAATCTGAAACATTCATGCATATACCAGTTGAACATTTTAAATCCAGTGATTCACATGAAACATCCAATATCCACATTTCACATTCTTTACAACCAAATGAATATAGTGTAATTCATTATATGCGTATAATACAATTACATAACACAAAAAAATTAAAGCCTATTTACAGTCATACTGCAAAACTATGTACAAATATATATTACAATGGAATCTTGTATTTCAATTTATCTATGCAATAATATTATGATTCAAACATTTTGAAAAATAAAACAAGTCCTACTTGTTTATCTCTCAAAATATAATTGTAGTATTCGGCCAGTCCCGCAGCTTGTAATGAAGTCGCATTTTCTGCCCAAACAGTTTCAACAAGCACAACTTTGGCCCTGTTAAAATTGAATTAATTCATAGGGTCAGCATGCATCAAATGTATACCATATAATTGCGGTAAATCATATATACATCAAATATATATATATATAATATGCGCTTTAACTTATATACATCAATGTATATCTGTTATTTGCTGTAACTCTGATTTGCACCAAAGTCTTTAAACTGGTTGTGTCATAACTCCATTTTATATTTCTTTATGACAGATAGAAGGCCAGAGAAATTAGTATCATATTATACCTTTTATGCTAATCACACAGACATTCATAAATGCTATGTCATCATAATTAATAAATGACATGTTTTCATCAGCATATATATATATATATATATATATATATATATATATTAACACTTGGCATGTATTTATATATATATACACACTATTGATTTTAAGACACCAGTATCATAATGTACCCATTATGGTCAGACAAGCATAGCCAAGTAATAATAACATAATACAAGCTTAAAACTCATTTCCAAATCCTAATCTTTATGTATACACAATGGTAAGTTTTGTGGTGTGTCATGAACATGTTAGAAATGAATTCTATGCTTATAATAAAATATAGATCTGTCATTAGATAGTAGGTGTTTATACATAGGACCATACGTTAGATACTACAGATAAAGATGGTATATTAAAAGGGTTAAACATCTTCCTATCATATAACTATGTGTATTGTGACTTACAGAAAATGAAAAACAGTCTGACTGATTTGAATTTCCATAGATCAGAAGATACTGAGAATTTTAAACAACACATTGCTCAATTTATCAAGTTCTCAATATTCATTTCCATGTTATCAAACAGTTTTGATACATCTTCCAACAACAAAAAAATCCATAATGCATTGTACATATATAAATATGTGATAGAATAACCTGATGTAACCTATGTTCATATGGTTAAGGATCAATGCTTTAAACAAGTCATACTTAATCTGACTCATATTTGCATCATTGCATCAACTATAGTGACTTATCCTTTCAGATTAAACACTCGATTACAGATTGTTTTCTTTTCTTTTGATCCCAATATAAAACAATTACAGAGATATGATATTTCATATAACAATCTAACATTGATTTTTTTGTATATATCAAATTGCTTGAACATTAATGATATTTACAACCGTTAGTCCTACTACATCATCTACTATGTTATTCTTCAGTATCAACACTTCATAATGATCCAATTTAAGTTGCAAGCAATTTAGACATATGTTCACATGTATAGGAATGTGGTCTGTGTTTATAAAGCTACTAATACACCAATTTTCAAAGGCATCTTTGTTAAGAATATTGTCATCTATATAAACAGTATGAATCAAAACAGAAGATCATATTTTTATTATTATATATATATATATTTTAAAACAACTACAGCATATCGATATATGTATATTTATCATTATAAATATATGATCATTTAATTAATCTTAATTTTCAACATTACATTACATATCACATATATATGTATGTATGTGGGTATATATGTTAATACATATACAGTGTTAAAATGGGAGACATGCATTCATAACAGGCAAGGTAAAACAAAAGGCAAGATATTAATCTAAAATTATCACTTATGCTATATGGTAAAGAACATCCAGCTGTATTGATAGTATGGTTGTAAATAATTTTACAATGTCCAAACTTTTGTATACTCATAGCATACAAATCTGAAACAGTTTTATGTCACATATCACAAAACAGATTCATACACCCGGACATCAATTTTAAATCATATTTAGAAGTTCTGTGGATATGATCAGGTATATCACCATATTGTGTATTACCTTATAGTTTACACACACACACACACACATATATATATATACACACACACATATCAAATATGAACACCAACCTTGAGATTTGAATAGGGTTTTAAAGCCCATGATTCGGACGTTTCATATGTCACAATATGTATTTAAAATTATAATTTACAAATCAGATTTTATTATACAATCAATGTATCTTTATACAAAGAATGATGATTAAAATAAAATCGTGCAAACTAATAGAAACCAGTTTCAAAACAGTTTAATACTCAGTAGCTTGTTCAACTGAATGTATATCTTCATATACAAGGCTTGCCCATCAAAATTGGCAAAATATAACAAGTTTGACATTCATAATGATATTATGAATCTGTATTTATCAAAATTGTTGTATGGATTATAATCTTAATAGTATATATATATATATGCCTATACTCATATACACAATACATATTAGAAATATATACACAAGGTGATATATAGCTTCAAAAGCATATGTTTAGTGTGTGTGTCTATATATATATATCTACATATATATATATGTATGTATATATATATATATTTATATATACATACACAAATTTAACAAAGTGTGTCATACCAAATTCAAGTTCTCAATAAACATTTTACTTAACATACTGCAATAATCAAAATCATCCAGACCTTTCTATTAACTAAAATATTAAGACATACATCTTAGAAATAGTTCAGGTATTCATATCCAAAAGTTCTTACCTTATGTTCAATGAGAAATTTGGTTTTTGATCTCGATCAAAATTGGAACAGTATCAGTTTAATTGTACAACTGATAAACTTAAAATTCACTGATTAATATATGACCCAACAGATCCAAACATAGATTTAATATTAAAATGTGTAGAATCCTGTAATAGGCAAATTGAATTAACATCTAATATTAATTCATTTTATGATGAAATAATTTATATTGTGCCAGTCATAAATCTATAACAGCACAAATTTTACATTTCAGAATCAAATTCTTATCGTTGCAAATTATTGATACCATCGATCATCTAGGTAATCAAACACATATAAACCTTAATCACAATTTCTAAATTACCAATTTTTCAAACCCTAGCTCCAATACCACTAAATGGTTTATTAGATCTAATCGAAACCCTAATCTAAACAGTTTTACGATTTGAACTGATGATCTATTGCAAAAGGGTAAATCGAAATCAATTGAAGACAGAAATCATACCTGCCATGATGAAGAAGCAGACGAAACACGAATATTGTGGGGTTAAATTCCATCTAGATCATTCATAGTTTTCATTCGATTCGAGAAGTATCCAATAATCACCGTTATCGTTACTCTGTTATGAATAACTTTAGATGGTATCCAAACACAAATATCCTCGAACAAAATTATAATGATTTCAGGTCTGAGAACCATTACATCACTGTCACCATGAGAACAATTTATGATACTATTAATTATATTACATGTAGTTATCTCACAGTGGGTCAGCCCAATACTCTATTCTCCAATACGTATTTATATCTTGACTTTAATATCACATATATTAATGATCAATGAGATGTGATCATCAGTCAATCAATATACTAGTCTCAACGCTTTTTTGTTGTCCTTTATAATCAATAAAACTCGACTAAGGACATTTAAGAATTATAATACTTATCATATTATATAATCTCAAATTCAAGTCTTACTCGAGTTATATAATTCCGAATTATAGTTCTAAGGACTTCTGTTATATTAATATTTATATTACGCAGTAAATATAATATAATAGAATATTATTTTATTCCAAATAAAATAATAACAACAACATTGTTATCAATCCGATCAAATGGATTGCCTCTAGGGCATAAACTCTAACAATTTCTCGATCTACGAGCTCCTTTCTCATTGGTTTTCGATAGGGGAGGTGCCTCCTAGTATCCAAGTAGATCTATTTTAGGGGATGTAACAACCCGACTTTTTGGGTAACCAGGCTAAACATACTATAATAAGTTTTCTATTGTTTAAATATGAAAAGAATAAATTCTAGTTCGGCAGCCCAACTCGTATAGTATTTTAAAATAGGAAATAAGGAATTTGTGGTTTTTAAAATTATGTGTTTAGAAGAAATTAAATATTTTTATTAATAAGTAATTCATTCAAATCCATGTTATACATCAAAACTTGATGATTTAAGTGGATACTGAAATTTAATAATATTGATCAACATTCAATATTTAAAGTGGAGAATACATTTTTAACATAGATATTAAGTTATTTTAGAGGAATATTCAATAAACATTTAATTTTTGTTTTAAATACAAGTTGTATTTCCTGACAAGATAAAATAGAGAATTGTTTTTTAAATTGTGTTTGTAATGGTTAGGTAAATTTTAAAGAAATTATTTAATGTTGAAGTTTGTCGAGATAAAAGTGGATTGTAAGTTAAAACAGTGAATTGGTTGCATTAATTGCAATAATTAGTAAATTACTTGTGTTGCAATTATAATAAAACAAAATACAAATATTGATCGTGAATCAATATTTAAAATTTTGGAAATATTTTAAGGAGTGGATAGATTTAATTTGTTTAAATCAATAATGTGTATAAACTTTGTTACGAAAATATAAATAGTTTTTAAGTGTGAAATAAGCATTTTGAAAAACATGTTTATATTTATATAATTGTGTCAAAATTAAATATTAATGGGTTGTGAATATTATAAACATGTTTGTGTAGTTTTATAAACATTTAAGCACAACTTATTTTGTGTGTGTTGGATACAATGGATTCAAATTAGGTTAATAGTGTTTTATGTTTGGTGTCTTGTAATAATTTGCAACACTTCCATTTTGTAACACCTCGATGAGATGGGTTACTGGACCCTATGATCCAAGCCCATAAACAGGTCTGGAAAGAGCTCAGAGGAATATATGTATTATTGTTTCCTTTCTCTCAGTATTTTTCCTTTCTCCTTCTTGTAGCTTAAAACCTGAGAAATCTATGGCTTCTTCAATCCCAATGCCTAAGCTTCATACTCTTAATTAAATCAAGGATAAATTCTTATTTAAAGGTCAACTCCACCACATGCATCATCCCAATCTTTTGATTTTTTTAGAATTCAGGGGAAGAGATATTAATGTGAATGCCAGAAGCTTGCATATTCCTGCTGAAGGTTTCTAAAGGTTACAGAATCTCAAATCTTCCTCTAAGACAGCCTAAATAGAGACATTCGTGCTAAAAATCCAATCTAAGGTGTGTGTTCGCTCACACTGTCTAGTTACAGTATGATGTCCTATGGTATGTTGAATCTGTAGTTGTTGAGTTAAAATCCTCTAGCTTCGGTGATAGTATTATTTCTGTTGTTATAGTCTCAACCAAATTGTAACTTTGGGTTGTTATATCTCCTTAATACTTTATTGTTTTTGTGTAAATCTTTGTTACATGTTGTTGTTGAGTTTCCAATGGATGAATGGTTCACATTTCAGGTCAAACGGACCCATCATAATCGCAGAATCGATCACCAAAGAGGTGATCAGAGCTGGGCTATTAGGTTGCAAATTTCTGTGAGATGGGCCGACCCATACCTTAACTCTGTCGACCCATGGATCGACACAAAAGAAGAATGGGTCAACCTATGGGTCGACCCATTCCTTGTGAATTTACACAGGCAAAAGCTTTCTTTGCTGTATTGATCCATGTTGTCTTCTATAACTTCTAGGCCAAGTTTTAGTTTGAGTTGTATCACCTTGTTATTGCCTACTTTAACTTGACAATTCAAGCTCATGTCCAAATTAATTCGATTTCTGAATTTATGGTGACTTTCGCTGAAGCGTTGATTGAACTTCAAGATGATTTTGTGGGCATTCTTGCATGTGCATGAATTTTAAATCATTTTCTACATAAAACTATGTACTAATTTGATTATAGCCTTAAGACGAAATTATTACATTGGTTTTGGTTTTGTTAACTAAACGTCTCGAAGTAATGGTAAATTTCTATTTATAAATTATAAATGTTTTCGAAAATAGAAATCAAAGAGTTTCGGAAATTATTTTCGAAAATCAAACGTATTTTTTTTATATAAAGCCATACCTTTTCTGCACCATTCCAGAAGGCATAATGAAGATTGAATGATACTGTAAACCCCACGGGATAATCTAATTGAAGCTGATAATTTGTTGTCTTGAGGATTCGTTGATTTATGTTGTTTCCATTGTGAAGCTGACTAGCTGATAGTAAACGAGTTGGTGGGAACGTGTGGTGTAGGACACATAGTTACCACTGCTTGGTTTACTGAGTCACTAACTATGAGTCTGTGACTCATTATTGTTTAGCCAAGGGGCCTCATATATATTGGGTTTCCAAATCAAATCGGTAACCCTATTTTATAAATCTAAGCAATTTATAAAAGGATTTATGCAATAAAAATAGTAAATCGAATTAAAATCATACCAAAACCTTTTGAATCCTCGAATCTGAATTAGGAAATGGAGATTGATCGAATCTTTTAGTATGTCACGCGCCGCACCTCTATGAGTATCCACACGAACGTATTCCCTTCGATTGTGTTACGAATCGAAAGAAGAAAGAGACGTCGTGCTAGCCGCCATTAATTGGATTGAGTAAGCATTGGTAGAGTTTCTAATTTTTGATGTTATGTTATGCAATGAGTTCACACACACATTTATTTTAAAAAGGAACGGTTTCCTTTATTAAAACCAAACGTGTTCCCAAAATAAGAAAACCGACTGGTGTACTAATTCAACACTAAATAAAATATCAACAGTTTCAATATTTTATTTATCCAATAAATGTTTTTCCCTATATTACATTCTAAGTGTGTGACCCTATAGGTTATTACAACATTGCCAATGATTTTAAATCGTACTTAAAATCATAAACAATGATTGCCATCTAGCAATACGTCACTGCTACCCAAGTTATAATAATATTGACGATTCGATATAACCTTCATGTGACCGCTGTATAAATGTAATATAATCCTTTTAACCATTATACCACGATTACACTCGAGGCATGGATCGTATCGTCCTCTTTATAATTTAATCCTTTTGTCTTGATCGATGAGTAGACTATATAAAGAAAATCAATACTTGTTGACACCAAAAATTGGCACAATACCCAAGTGATTAATTTGTAGAGATCAAATGAAGACAAATAAAATGAAAAACGTAAGAAAGAGCGTTCATACACAGATTTATAGTGGTTTGGCATTAACGAGCCTACGTCCGTTTTATAATTCTTCTTATATCGGATAATCTATTATAGTCAAATAGTTACAATGGTGATATATTAAGGAAAAAAAGCCCAAAAGTCCCTTCTTCTAAGTCCTGAAAGTGTATTTATAGGCGATACAATACTTGAATCAGCTGGATTACGTGTAATCTGATCCCTGCTTGTCGGAAAGCAGGGAGAGGCGTTTTCCCCCTAGAGAATCGACATAATTTTGAATACATAGTGACAAGTGGCAGCTGATCCATTCTATATGGGTGGCTTTGAATGGTTAACTCGGGGTATGAGAAACTCTCTAAGTAGATATTTTGCTCATGACTAGGCCTGACATGACTTGGTTGGTTCGATCGTTGCTGGTTCCAACTGGCTAGCACATTGGGCTCCCACCTTAGACCCAAACCCCTGGCTAGAGTTAAATACCCTCAGGATCAGGGCCTTCTGGTTCTACACGTTATGTCGGTAAAAGATCATGTAGTTAGCGAGCTTCGATGGCCTCACCAAAAGTCCTATCAACAATTCCACCCTAAAGTATGTTGTGTTGGGAAACGGGGCATGCTTTGTATTTATTCACCCTGGACCGTTTTTTCTAGAAAACCACATGCATATTGGATCGAGTATCCTTTCAGGACTTAGGTGCATCAAAGTCGACCGACCGAATGACTCGACAATTGACACTGGATCAAGAAATAATAATGCTATGCATTTATACGTTTATTTGGTCAGACTTGGCCTATCATTGGGTTGATACGTTATCCCTAAGTCACGTCCAACGGTTATATCAACAGGTTATGAAGAGTCGTCCTATTTCATTATAAAAGGCTGGCCCACCTTTTTTATTATATTTTTCTTTACTTTTTACCATTGTCGGTTTCACTGTTCCTCGGAAAAACAAGGAAACTTTCTTCATCAAAAATCAAGATTTACTTCTTTATTTCTTTTACAGGTATGAATCGATTTTCTTTTCTCATCTCCCAAACACATTCCATTACGATCTTGTGTACGAACCTTCTTCGTTTTTCTTCTCCATTACAACTCATGTTTCATATAGTCCATAAATGGAATTGCCCATGCTGAATCGCCAAAGTCGGAGGTGGTGCGACGGTCATTGGCAGTTCCGTACTTTATGGCGGAATTAAAATTACCATTTCGAAATGGTGTACGGAGAGAGAAATATAATGCTTTTTCCTAAAATGTTTTTGAAATTTTGAGATGTTTTCAAACCCTAGGACATGTGGAGTTGTATGAGAGGGTGATGATTCGGGCGCGCTTCATACGGTAAAAATGACTGTCTTCAAAATGCATAAAAGGAAATTCTTTTTGCTGTAACCTTTAAATAGGGCTACGGCTCCGTCATTCATCTTCACATCGACGCTCATTTAGATATGTTATCGTCTTGCCATTCTGACCAATGGTTTCTTGTAAATAGAATAATGGTCAGTGGACGATTTCTTCGCAAACAGGGAGCCGGTAAGGGCAAGCTCTTATCCGCCCCTATAACACTGGAAAGTACTCCTGAATCTTCAGCTAATTCTAAATTCGACACAAACATCGAAAGTCAAAGTCGACCGGTAGCTCCAATATCTTCTGTCATGGTGATCGGTACGTCGAGCGGAGCGGCTGCTATTACAGTGGCACACGATACATTTCCTCATGCAACAATCCTTAAAAATCCACCAAATTCTTTGGAGGGTACGATGATCCTTAAGCAACTGCAGAGTGTAACATTTAAACACAACATTCCCTGGAAAGATGTTCGGTTGCCCGAGGTGCACGAATGCCCTCACAATCCCCTAAAGGTTACATGGCGCTGACTTGTCTTTGTGTACTTCCAGAGACATTCCTCCTTTTCCTCCATTCACCATCAACTTCCTGGGACGGATGAACTTGGCTCCGATGCAACTTCACCCGATCGCTTATGCAACCTGTTATCGTTATCCGTTTTGTTCATGAAGTATTTAGGTCGTCCTCTATCATTTAATGATATATTCTTCTTTTTAGTTTTAAGCACAACAATAAGTACTCTCCTTTTCTTTATTTCGAGGCTTCTCGTAAGCGGAAAATCATCGAAAAGGTCTCAAGAAAAATGGGGAATATTAGTCGTAACTGGTTTAACATAAAACACCTACAAGGAGGCGCTCGTAACTGGTTTCAATGCAGTAAGTCCTCTATTTTAGTTGATACGACCATAAAGGGGGCTTTTTCATGTAAATTATTTCTTTTCCAAGAGAAGAACCAAAGATGCCCGAGGGACAGGAGTTTGAAGAGCACTTCCGCAAGTTATCTGGCCTGAAGTTTAAGCAGCAAAAGTTTTGGAATTGTTTGATTGACGCACATCTACATTAGTATGGTTTGCTTGATGAGAACAGGAGATTGGGGCCTCAGTCCGAGGGATCCTCTTCATCAACATCTAACCGAGTAGAGGTGCTCCCTGCTTAAGAAGCATTGGCCGATGCAAAGGCAAAGTCCCCAGTCAGGGGGTCTTTCGTTCCCCCTCGCCCGACGAAGAAGAGAAAACTCGTCCATTGGGGAAGAGGCGCTCCCCAAGAATACAGAGTCGAGGAGCCGAACGATTAATGAGGCGAAAGAGTTCTGATGTGGGAGTTTCGGAGAAGATTCATGAGGTGCAGGTCGAAGAAAAACTTGAGGACCGCCATCTGGAAGACTCGGGAGCTAGGGAGAGTTCTTCTCCCATTCGAAGCATACAGGAGGCTGAAGTAACTTCTCCTTTTCAGGGCTTGAAAAACCTAAATATTCCAGATGCAATTATCTCTTCAAAAAATTTGGATTCCAATGCTTTCTTTTGTACTAAGTCTAGAGAGGATCTTATACCAGTCGACCCGAAAGACGCTGGAGGTATAATTCGAACTTCATTTCGAGGTCAACTTATAAGCACTCTTACACAACACTAGTACTGCACGTCACAACACCGTTTTTCCTTGTGCACATTAGATATTTAATTGTATATCTTTTTTTATATAATTAGGAATCAGGGACACCAAGTTTTACCATGCCAATTTCGAACATCTTTTGGGTGAAGATGAGTCTGTCAGACCGACCCCACAACAGGTTAGTAAAGATGAAGTTGTCTATCTTGGAGGGAGAAAGAATAAAGGGACAGAAAGGGAGTAAAAGGGCTTGGAGAAAAAAGAGAGTGAGGTTTTGAAAAAAAACGCAAGAGGGACAACAGGGATAAGAAGGCTAGTAAAAGTAATTCCCCTAGAAGAATGGAGGAGCATGGCACTCCTAAGCAACGAACTTCATTTCGTCGTCAAGACAAAATAGCCGAAGGTGGTGATAAGTCCATAGGACTGCATGCTCATGCTGTTTCAGACTGTCTCTGACTTCTAAGCGATCCCTCTACCACTCGACCTGAGAAAAGACATCGTACCCCGATCCTCTCGGGTCAAGAAATGGTGTTCACTGATCGGATCATAATACTATAAGAGATTTTCCCAGACCTCCTTTTAACTTAAATTTTACATGCTCCCGTATTACAACCGTTTCCATTGATTTTCCGAGATAGGCTTAGGTCCAATGTCAAATTCACCTTCACCCAACACGATGTAATGTACGCCTACGCGAGGAAACTACGCGAGCTGATTAAGAGTTTAAAGGTGGAAAATAAGAATTTTCGGAGGGAGAAGGATGCTGACAGAGGAAATCTCAGTTTATTCTAGAAAAAGGTGGAAGAGTTTGAGCTTGTAGTAGTCACCCTTAAGGAAAAATGTCAGAGGATTTATAAGAGCAGAGACGCTCGATTTCAACTGCTTAGTGAAGAGTGTGAGTCTTTGAAGATCGAGAACAAAGCTTTAAAGAAAGAGAAAAGCCAGTGGGATTAGGAGGTGCAAGATCTCCAGGCCCGCCTTGAGTTATCCGAATTAGGTAAAAGGCAGGTCGAGGAAAACATTGCTACCGCACTTGAGTCGGTTAATAACAAAGCTACTGCCCTTGTTGATGCCGTTAGTAAACACAATATTAGAATCCAGTCAAATGAGTCGGGACACGCAACTGAGATGAGAGAGATGAGCATAAAGTTTGGTGTTAATCTCTTGCGGTTCTTTGCCGGCATCCTCCGACATAGGAATATGTCGTGGATGAGGGATTACCATAAAGTTTTGACCGACACCTGGGGAGTGTTAATGGAGGAAGAGATCAGGGCTGCTCGGGGAGAGCCAGCTGATGAGGATGTTTTGATTGCACTATACTTGCGTGAAGAGGAATAGAAGACAATTGTCAAGGGGAGGAAAAAATTACTGGAGTTTAAGGGTGCCGATCGACTTAAGGCGAAGGGGAAGTCAGTCTCCGAGGATGAGGCTGGTGCAAGTAGGATGAGGGCACCAAACACTTTTCCTTCCATGAATATTGAGGCCGGTTCATCATCTATCCTATCTCCAAACCATCTACAGTTATGCGGAAACAACCAACCGAATCTATTATTGGAGGTAACATATTTCTCCTTTCTCAATTTCATGTCTTCCTTTTTGACCATAATTTTTACTCTTCCTGCCATATGTATTTTGTCAGCAGAAGGCATTGCCAAGTATAAGACTTAAGTTTTGAAGAGAGGCAAGGGTGAATGGACGGTCGGTGTCCTGGAGGAAACAGGGAATGGCAATGACTAATCTGGGGATGATGATGTAATGATCACGGGAGAGACTAAAAAAGACGATCATCCTTCTATTGCTAATATCAAAGCTAGAGATGAGAAGGGTGTTTCATTCCTCAAGGCCGAGATATCCATTGAGCCTATGAAGATTCCTCCTATAGTTACTACTCCCCCAACTTTAATCTCATCTATGGAAGTGTATCCTTTTTATGATTCCATTAGCCCAAGCAAGAGGAAACATGGTTCAACAGCGTCCTATCGATCTGTCTCTCTCGACAACATGCTCAAAAAATCCAAGCCCGGTTTGTCTACCAAGGAGATGCTGGCACTTATCAGGAAGAAAGAGTTCGAGGACATGGAGAAGCATAGTGACAAGCTACCCCGAGTGTAGACCTTTTAGTTGTTACGTGTGTCAATGGCCCTTTGGTGTTGTACGCGAGTGCGACCCTCTGCAATTTTGTCTTTGTCAAATTTCTCTTTTTGTGGACAAAGTTTAATGTACCTACACTTGTGTAATTGATGTCTCTAAATATTTGAAAAAAATTCAGGGGTGTAATACTAATGTTTCCAGTCTATTCTAGACTTTGGAAGCTATTTAAGCGACTTTTCTTGTCGATTCATTTCGCATATTCCCATGCCTCCAGTGTTGTGGGGGATTGGTTTAACAATTAAGTCCTCCCATTGATCCCGAGATCAGTTCGACCAGTTCGAGATCGGTTGATCACGGTTGGGAACACAAATCTTTTATAATCTTCCATTAGTCGTCAAGGGTTAGAGTTTTAATGGATCGAGCGGTCTTTACTTAGGGTGCACCTTTCACACTCGTTCATGATTTTATACTGCTTTTCAAGTCAAGAGAATCAGAGTTATTATCAAACAAGCAGTCATGTTGTTTTTATCGGTATTATCCTTACTCTTAGTCAACAATCCTAGATCCGAGAATTCGAGCGTCAACGCCAAGCTTAGGGTAAGTTTTCCTAGATTATTTACCGACTCCCCAATGAGGTATGCTCGTTACGTCATGGGCCAGCATGAGGGATGTCAGCATTTGATTTAATGTTGGTCAAATCACAACATTTAGTCATTACAACAATAAATAACTTATTAGAGCAGGAATGGAGCTTTTATTCATAAACTATTGTAGGTGATAAGTCACATCTTATTACAATACTAAATCAAATAGAATAATAAGGAAACTGAATATTCTAAGAAAGATAAGGTCGTAAGTGCTCAACGTTCCATGCTCTCTGAAAAGGCTCGCCATCAACAGTCGATAGCCTGAAGGTTCCATTATTAAGCTTATGTTGAATGACATAGGGTCCTTCCCACTTAGGGCCCGTATGTATAGGAGTTGGGAAGATCTGTTTTAGGACAAGATCACCAACATCGAAGGTCTTGCGTTAGACCTTCTTGTTGTAATATCGAGCGACCCACTGCCGGTTAGCTTCAATACGGAGTTTCGCTTCTTCTCTTTTTTCATCAATCATGTCAGCGAGTGCAAGAGAAGGGCTTTGTTTGATAATGGATCATAGTACGTAGCTCTATGGGAAGGGACTTCAGGTTTGATGGGTATGAGAGCTTCTGACCCGTAGGATAAGGCGAAGGGAGTATGTCCGGTAGCATTCTTATGGGTGGTCCGATATGCCCAGAGGGATAGAGGGAGCTCGTCGACCCACTTGCCTTTAGCTCGTTCCAATCGCTTCTTCAAAATAGACTTGATGATTTTGTTGACCTCTTCGACTTGTCCATTGGACTATGGATGCGCAACTCGGTGTACTTCTCGATATGATATCGCTCACAAAAGTCTCTAAATTCTGAGCTGTCAAATTGGGTTCCATTATATGTGATAATAGCCCAAGGTATCACATATCTACATGTGATATTTCGAACAATAAAGTTAATGACTTGTTTTTTCGTGATCGTTGTCATCTGCTCGGCCTCTGCCCACTTTGTAAAATAGTCCACAACCACAATCGCAACAATAAATTGGTAGGCTTCCAATAATGTCTATCCCCTAATCGGTGAATGGCCAATAGGTGACCATTTGAGTGAGATCGGTTGGTGGGGATCGTGGAATTTGTGCAAACCTTTGACATTTATCACATCGTTTAGAATAGTTGATTGCATCCTTGCTGGCAGTCGACCAAAAGTACCCATATCGCAACTCTTTCTTAGCCAGAGTTTGCCCACTTGTATGCGCACCACATTCTCCTTCATGCACTTCTCTCAAAATCCTTTTGATATCAACGTTGGCCACACATCGAAACATGAGCACGGAGAAACCCTTTTTATAGGGTTGGTCTTGCTGAATGACATATCTGGAAGCCTACTGCACGATAGCTCGTCTTTCAATCCTTTTCTCGGGAAGAGTAAAATGAAAGAGAAAATTCTTAATAGGAGTCATCCATGAATCTCTTTCAGGCTCTACTTCTACTTGGTCGACTTTTGTCTAGTCGATGCTTGGAAAGCCCAAAGTCTCTATAGGAACTAACTCCATTTCACTTGGGTTGTCTGGATTAGTGAGTTTTGCCAACCTATCTGCCTTTTGATTTTCCTCTCTGGGAATATGGAAAATGTGGTATTGATCGAAGTCATGTAACAGTTTCTCAACCTGCTGAGATAGGCAAACAGTCAGACTCCTTTAGTCTGGTATTCTTTCCAAACCAGAAATACAATAAGCTGCGAATCACAAAAAATATCAAGTGATGTTATTTTCAAGTCCTTCGCAAGTTTGAGCCTGACAATCAAGGCTTCATACTTGGAGTCATTGTTCGTAGCCAAGAAATCCAGTCACAGTGCATAATAGATTGACCGTCCTTCAGGAGATAACAATATTACGCCAGCATCAGAGCGTCGGTTATTACCGGACCCATCCATGTACAGCTTCCAGGTATTTGTTCTCGATTCGGTATTTGAAGCCTCATCGCTATCCTCTAAGATGTCATCCGCTGGAGTGGTAAATTCGGCTATGAAGTCAGCTAGTGTTTGCCCCCTAATAGATTTTCGCAGAACAAAGGTTAGGTCGAATTGACTTAACTCAATGTTCCATTTGAGCAATCTTCCGCTTGCCTTGGGTCGTTGCAAAACTTGCCGAAGAGATTGGACGGTGAGAACTTTGATAGGGTAAGCCTAGAAGTAATGCCAAAATTTTCGTGATGCGATTAGTAGACTATAGGAAAGCTTCTCGATCTTCGAATAGTTGCGCTCTTCCCCCGTCAACTTTTTGCTCAAATAATAAACTAATCGTTGTATCCGGTCTTCCTCATTGATTAGGACAGAGCTGATGGCTTGTGCAGTCATTGCCAGATACATGAATAAGTCTACATTGTCGATTGGTTTGACAAGATGGGAGGTTTCTCTAGGTGGTCGAGCAAATTTTGGAAGGCTTCATCACAGTCAAGTGTCCAAGCGAAGTCCCATTTTTATCTTTTGATATACTCGAAGAAAGGTAGGCACTTATCGGTTGCCTCAGATATGAATTGACCCATTGCTGCAACCTTGCCTGCCAAGCTATGTAAATCTTTGATTCTTCTAGGTTCCTGAATTCTTTTAATGGCCAAAATCTGATTGGGATTGATTTCAATCGCTCGAGAGCTAACTATGAAACCCAAGAACTTGCCCGATGCTACTCCAAAAAAAATACTTCAAGGGATTTTATTTCTTTCCATACCTTCGGAGAATAACAAACATTCCGACAAGTCTTTAACGTGATCGGATTATTGTCTTGACCTTACCAACATATTATCCACGTACACCTCCATCGTTTTCCCTATCTGATCGTGAAACATCCGACTGACCAAACGCTGATATGTGGCCCCAGCGTTCTTCATGCCAAAAGGCATGACTGCGTAATAGTACAATCCAAGATCTATGATGAAGCTAGTATGTTCCTGGTCCGGGACGTGCATCGCAATTTAATTATACCCCGAGTAAGCATCCATAAACGAAAGGAGTTCATGCCCAGCGGTTGAATCGACCAACTGATCAATCCTAGGTAGTGGGAAACTGTCTTTATGGAAGGCCTTATTCAAGTCAAAGAAGTCAATGCAAGTTTCCAGTTCCCATTGGCCTTCTTTACAAGCACAGGGTTGGCTATCCAGTCGGGGTAAGTCGAGTCTCGAATAAACCCATTGGCTTGTAGCATTCCAATTTCTTCCTTAAGGGCCGCAGATCTCTCTGGAGCGAGCATCCGTCTCTTCTTCTTTACAGGGGTGTACTTCGGATCAATACTGAGGGAGTGTGTTATGCTGGAGGGTGAAATTCCACACATGTCAGCGTGGATCCATGCAAACACATCAAGGTTAGCACGGAGAAATTCAGTCAACTCCCTCGTCCAGAAGGGGTCGAGATAGGATCCAATCTTCAAGACCCTGGTTGGATCGTCGTCGTCGATCAAAATCTCTTTGATAGCCTCATTCGGGGGTGCCTTCCTACATCCTGGTTCTTCTTCCTCTCTTGGATCGATATCCTCAAGTCTGTAGATGTATGGTCCTGGCCAGGATGTTTTTTGTAATTGCTATGCTTCCTTCCCCGCCTCGGGGGGAGAGGCATCTTCAGATTCTTTGCTACTTTTTCTTCATAGCTCTTTCCATTCCACTAAGTTGCAAGCTTGTCATGTTACTTGGTCACCTCGTACAGTCTCGATGCTACCACCAGTAGGGAATTTCAAAAGCAAACTCCAGGGAGCAACTAAAGTCAGCTAGGGCCAGTTGCCCCAAGAATGCATCATATTGGGAGTTGATGTGCATCACAACAAATGGCAGGAGTCAAACTTTCATGCGTCCCCATCTCCCAATTCTACAGGTAGCTTGATTAGTCTGATTGGCTCCGTAGGCGATCCGTTGAAACAATGTATATGGCCGGTACTTGGTTCCAAGTATTTCAATTCCAACTTCATATGATCATAGGCTTGTTTGAACAATATATTCACTAAGCTTCCATTGCAAACAGAACTTTTCACACAGTAGTTGGGTCTATAAAGGCTGTTATTACTAGTGGGTCGACGGTCGAGGCCTCTATACCAACCGACTCCCGATAGCGGAAGATAATTTCATCCTTCATCATCCTTCTTTGCTTGATGGGACTTGCAGCTTCAGGGGTGCTTGTCTATGCAACATCTAGATGCTTCGCAACATTTACATAATGCTCCATAGTTTGAATGCTACGTCCTGCGGGATGTGGTCCTCCAACAATTGCGTTGATCATTATCCCCTTTCCTGGGTTGTGGCTCTAGGCGTCGCCTGGTTTTGTTTAGGTGCTTAGGTTCCTTGCCCAGTCTTTCGGGGGTAAATTTGTACTCAACGAGCTTACCTTCTTGAATCAGCTTCTCGATGATATATCGAAGGTGATGACATTCATTAGTTGTATTCCCATAAATCTCATGGAACAAGCAAAACTTCCCAGTCGCACGCTCTTTCTCAGTAGGCTCTCGCAAGGGCGGCTTCTTGTACAAAACTATGCTGCAAGTGTCGAGATAGATGTTCTCCAGTGTGTCATTCAACGCCGTATAAGTTTCAAAAACATGGAACCAAGGCCGTTTCCTGTAATTCCTCTTTGTCTAGGGTTTCCATTGGCTTCCTTCGGCCCGTCACCGTTTTGCTTACCACAGTTCCCAATATTCACTTTTACCTTTCCTGAACTATTCCTAGATTGCTTGATTACCACATTACACTGAATGGGTTTGGTAGATATATCTCTCGGTCCATCCTCTGCATCTTGCTGCGCATACTCCTGCCTTAGCTGGATATTAACCATTTCATAAAATATCTCAATTCATGTGGGCGGCTTCCCGATTAGGTATTTTCCAAACTCCTTTTGTTTATCAATGCCATCGTCCATGGCCATCAAAATGGTCTCATGATTGGGGTTGCTTACTTCGGTGGTGGCCCGGTTGAATCGGCTAAGATAGGTCCTCAGAAACTCGTCCTTTCTTGTTTCACTATGAAAAGTGCCATGACATGCTTCGACATAGAAGCGTGGAGGCGGAACAGGTTAAGTAATTTCTCACTTAGGTCTGTGAAGTTTGGGACCGACCTCTGGGGGAGGCGAGTGAACCACATGAGCTCTACTATGTATAAAAAAAATTGGGAAATCCTTGCATTTGATGGTGTCCGGAGCTACAGATACTTCCGTGTGCCAGGAATACCTCATCAAATGCTGTTGTGGGTAGGTGGTTCCATCATAATGATTCATCTAGAGCATGTTAAATCTTCTGGGGAACTTCGCCTACAGAATGTCATCTGTGAATGGTGTATGGTTTCGGCCAGTCCCCCAATCTTCATCTTTATATCCCTTGCTATTATTCATGATTTGCCTTACCACAGCAGTTAGATTTGGGGGATAAGGGTGCCTCGGTCGGCCTCCTCAACTGACCAACCCCTCCTCTCTCTTTCCGCAGGCATGACTTACCGTTCGAGCAGTCCTCCCTCCTCCCTGGATATCTCGGTTAATCACAAGATTTTGGGGAGGTCAAATAGGGGCTTGATCTACTTGAATAGTATTTTTGGGAGCTGGCGGAGAGGCACTTCAGTTTCGTCGGGCTGTAGTATCGATGACTTTTATATCGGCCAGCTCGGCCTGGGTTTTACCCATGCCCCTAGTTGGTCTGAACGTCCCCCCAGATGCAATTGGCGTATATTTTCAGATCTTTATAACGGGCATCGTGGTTGATGTCGGTATCTTCTTCCTCGAATGATGACAAGCTCTTCGAGTCCTAGTCCAGTCGATGAGGGGGAGTTTGGTAATTTCTTAATTCTTCCAATTTCCTCAACATTTGGTTCACATCCTGCCTCATTGCAGCATTCTCCCGGGCATGAGCATTTAAAGCATATGTAGTTTCCCAGAGCTGGCACGGACATAAACTCGTCATGAGTGGAAAAAGCTGAGGAGGAAGCTAGATCTACTATGGAAGACTGCACTGAAGATGGTAGTGTGGGGTGATCTAAAGCAAGGTCCGGACCAGTTGATCCACTAGCCACGTCTGTAGGCGTTGCAGCCAGAGGTTGCTTTCTAGTATTGCGTGTTGAGTACTTAGCAACCATGATTCAACAACGTTGGAAAGAAAAAAAAGTAGTATTTTTCTCGGACTTGGCAATCCGAAAGTAAAGCAAAAATCCTTTAAATTGAGAATATAAGTTTCCCAGTGAAAGCATCAATGTGTTGACACCAAAAATTGGCACAACACCCAAGAGATTGATTTGTAGAGATCAATTGAAGAGAAATAAAATGAAAAATGTAAGAAAAATCAATCACACAAAGATTTATAGTGGTTCAGTGTTAACGGCCTACGTCCACTTTATAATTCTTCTTATATCGGATAATCTATTACAGTCGAATAGTTATAATGGTGATATATTCAGAAAAATTGCCCAAAATTCCTTTCTTCTGAGACAATAAAGTGTATTTATAGGCGATATAATACTTGAATCAGTTGGAATACAAGTAATCTGATCCTAGGCTGTTGGAAAGTAGGGAGAGGCATCCCTCCTAGAGAATCAACATAATTTGAATATGTAGTAGTGACAAGTGGCAGCTTATCCGGTCTATACGGTGGCTTTGAACACAAGGTATGAGAAACTCTCTAAGTAGATATTTTGCTCATGACTAGGTCTGACTTGGCTTGGTTGGTTCGATTGTTGCAGGTTCCAACTAGCTAGCACATTGGGCTCTCAACCAGGACTTGAACCTCTGGCTTGAGTTAAATACCCTTAGGATCAGGGTCGTCTGGCTCTTCACGTTATTTTAGTAAAAGTCCATGTAGCTAGCGGGCTTTGATGGCCTCACCAAAAGGCCTATCAACAATATTCGAGCACAGCCATGCATTTCACAGTCTCACTCAATCAAGAGACCCATGGATATCACTAAAAATATATTATAGGGTTAAATTCCATCTAGATCATTCATAATTTTCATTCAATTCGATATGTATTTAATAATCACCGTTATCGTCTATTCGGTTAAAAGCAACTTCAGATGATATCAAAACACAAATATCCTCGAATAAAATTATAATGATTTCCGGTCTGAGGACCATTACATCACTACCACTATAAGAATAAATTATGATACGGTTAATTATATTCCATGTAGTTTTTCTCATGTTGGGTCAGCCCAACATGCTATTCGCAAATACGTATTTATGCCTTAACGTTAATATCACTTATATTAATGATCAATGAGATGTGATCATCAGTCAATCAAAATAATAGTCTCAATGTTTTATTGTTGTTTTATATAAACAATAAAACTTGACTAGGGATATTTAAGGATTATAATATTTGACATATATAATCTCAAGCTCAAGTCTTACTCGGACTATATAATTTCCGTATTATTATTCTAAAGACTTCCATCATGTTCATATTTATATTAGGCAGTAAATACAACATAATAGAATATATTTTTTCAAATAAAGCAATAACATCAACAATGTTATTAATCACAACAAATGGATTGCCTCTAAGGCATAAACTCTAACAATCTCCCACTTGCACTAGAGTCAATCATTCATGTATCATATACTCATGAAACTAGTGTGACTATTAAAATTCTGCTGCGACAGAATTTAATTCTGTAGGTCTGCAACATTAGGGCTTTTGCAACTTTGCAGATATGTTTATTTCCTCTGTGAACAACTTCACATAAGAAATTATATTTCTTAAATATATGTTTGGATTGATAATGAGTTTAAGGTTTTAGGCTTGAGTAATAGCCACATTCTTATCTTAATGTAAATCATCGAATTAACAATGAATTAAGTTCAATTATGAACTTCTTATCCCAAACGTTTTCTTTCTCAGAATCAGTATCTATTTCTTATTTTAATACTAACATTATTCACAATAATTAATGTGTTATTAAAATAGTAGAATTATTGTGTCAGTCCCACTCAATTTCTTGTCTATACTCGATTCAATGGTATTTTGTGGTTTCCAAGACATTTCAAATTCTATTTCATTCCCATCGGTATCTTAGAGACTGGATCTCCTTTATAAAGGACACCAATTAGAGCAACAAACATTTTATTCTCAGAGAATTTATAGAAATAATATCCAATTGTTTCTTGTGGATATTCCACAAAATAGTTATATGATTTAGGTCCGATCTTATTAGAGGAAGGACGTTTGATAAACGCCTTACATCCCAAATCTTCGCATCAGACACAATAGGACATTTCCTAGTCCATGTCTTATATGGCGTCTTCAAAATCGTTTTAGAAGGATTAAATGCAATTGTTCTAAATTTAATTTATTGGAAGATCTATATGACTTATCATTGATCATACCATATCTTTTATGGTGCGACTTCTCCTTTCAGACACACCATTTTAGAATGGAGTTCTAAGTGGAGTGAGTTGCGAAACAATTTAACACTCATTTGATACTCATTAAATTATTGGCTTAATTATTCTCTTGATCTGTTCGAAGAGTATTTATTTTCTATCACAGTTGGGTTTGAACTTCATTTTTGAATTCTTTGAACTCTTCAAAGGATTCTGATTTGTGTTTTATGAGATACACGTATCTATATCTGATATCATCAGTGAATATAATAAAGTAATAAAACCTGCCTCAAGCTTAGGGTTTCATTGCTCCATATACATCATTATGTACGAGACCCAATATTTATCACCCATTCACTATGTCAAGTGAAAGGCGATTTAGTTATTTTGCCTAATAAAAAAGATTAGCATTCTTCATATGATTCGAAATCAAATGATTTCAAAATTCCAACATAATGGAGTTTTGATATGCTTTTCTTATTTATATGGGCTAACTGGAAATGCTAAAGGTATGTTAGATTTAAATCACTATTTAATCCACTTAGTATTTACGTCAAGTACATTATAGTTAACGATTTATAAAGAGCATTAACTATTTGTGAAATTTCGTAAGATATTTCATTTAAATAAAATTAATAACAATTGTTCTTTCATTACAAATGAAATTCAAACTTGTCTAACCAATATTTACAATAACATTTTTTTTGAATGGAATAGCATAATAACAATTATTTTATTTATTTAATTAAGCTAGTATATAGAACAAGAATCAACTTCCTATGGATAATCCAGCAACATTTGCTTCATTTCCAATCGTAAGTCCACTTATCCTTTTATCAAATTTCTACTTATTTTGCAATTTGTGTAAATTTACATACATTTACGTGATTAATATCTGGTATCTAATACTAGAGACGTATAGGTAGATTGTTATAACATTTATATCTTATTCGGTTGAAGTCACACTTCAACTTTCATTTCATATCTTCTATATTTGTAAAATAATTACATTTAATTTGTTTGAGGACATTCCTCAAATTTCAATGTTAGTCAAGAAATTTGATTTATTCCAATTTATCCTTCTTAAGGATTAATTTAAACTATCGGAGTTATTTGTTATTTAATATCTATAGTAGATGATAAATAATAACTGATTATATAATATTTATTTAATATAAATACAAATTTTTGACAACCAAAATTTATATTAACATAAATGTATAATTTAAACTAAAATACGCTCCCACTCAAATTAACATCCCTCTATATGTATTATCAGTATATATATTGTTAATGATATTTTTCGTCAACACCGAAGATATGTCTGTAACACCTCGTAATTTTAACAACACTAAAGATGATAAATTAAAGAATAATTGAATAAATATTCAGAATTAAGTGAAGGTCTACGCCATTTCGTTCGTCTTGGAATTCTGGTCAAAATAGACACCTGGTTCGCATAAAACGGACACTGTATGAAGAAGTTTTTAAGGTTTGAAGTTTGTATACATATAAGCCTATTATATATGAATAAAATAAGCCCAGAATTCAAAATAGTTCAAAATTCGAGTAGAAAAAGGGGAGCGGGAAATTTCCTGCCCATGGGTGTCGACCCCATCAAGGAGGTGTTGATCCATGGTTCGACCCCATAAGGGGGGTGTCGATCCCTGGGTCGACACACCAAAGGTGGGGGTCGAACCCCCTGCAGATCTGGGGCAGAATTCCATTTTCTGAACGTAGACTCCTTTCTTGATAGATTCGTTGATTCTAGGCAATAAATAAGACCTTGTACCCATTGTTTTCTTCACTCAAAAACAATGGAGAGCTAGATGCTGCCTCTGCCCAGATTAAATTAGCTTTTTCTTCTTCAACAATCAAGTCATTCAAGTTTAGGGGTATGTGATTCAACATCTGCAACTATTCTTCTGTCTCTTAGATCTATTCTCTGTGAGTCTACGTTATTTTTAGATAGAAATAGTTAAAATGTGATCTAAACCTATGACTAATTGAACCATATCATATCTACCATAACCAGTGTATCTAAGTTATTTTGACATAACTATGAATTAGATCTAAGCCTATGCCTATTTATCATGTTAGATCTTCCATTGTTTGTACATCTAATTCACTGATTAGACCTTATCTAGTCTTTTTATGATCATGACACTATGCCTAATCAGTCCTGTTATTACATGTTCATCAGATCTGTTCTTATATGCCTATTTCTACTATCATATGCCCATTTCTGATACTTTTGGTTTTATGCCAATTCTGTTCTTCTCTCTCTCATTCCCTTTTATTTTTATAGTCACGCTACCTTCGAGCCTAGGCCGATATCGCTGAAATATGCGTACGAACGAAATTGTGTTAAATTGGGAATGATTGGAAACAGAAATTTAGGGGCATATCCTGTACTTTTAATCACGATTGAAATATGGGGGCATGAACTATGTTGTGAAATTGGACTTAAAATTAGGGCATGATTTATAGGGTAAATTATGACTTGTGGTTTAGGACATATAAGTCTATAGGCTTAATTTAAGACTAAGAGAAACGTGTTAATGGAACTGTAAAGAATCCGTGAAGCCTGTTTAATCCATTAAAATTTGGGGCATGACTTGTATTGGGAGATTTGGGGCATAACTTGAATTGAAAACATGAATATGGATTTGGGGCACAAATCAAATTGTGATTTAGGTCTTAATTTGGGGCATATGGCACATGATGAATATGACTTGGAAAAGGGGTATGAGAACCTATAAGGAAATAGGGATAATTGTTAAAGAATGAAATGCCTAGAATTACAGTAATTAGAAAATGTAACTGTGCTTAGACACAAGGTTAGATTACACTTGTGGTGGAAGTCTGCCCGGACCCGCCCGATATATCTGGTGACCACAAGTGGTGAATCTAATACGAGGGGTCTAAGTGCATAAATACGTGACAGTGCTAAGACATGAGGTTAAGTCCGACTCGTGGGGGAAGTCTGCCCGGACCCAACCGACATATCCAACATCTACAAGTGGTATACTTAATGTGGGAGGTCTAGTGCATTATAACCATAAATGAATATATGGTAATGAATTTGTAATACTTAACCTATTTAAATCCATAAGGATTGTATGAGCCTATTAAATCTATGGGGTTAAGTAAGCCTGTTGACTATGTGGGGTTAAGTAAGCCTGTTAAATCGGTGGGGTTAAGTAAACATGTTAAATCTGTGGGGGTTATACGAACCTGTTAATCTAGAAAACTTAACCAGCTAAATCTGTAGGGGTTATATGGACTCTTTAACTTGTAAGGTTTAACCCGTAAATCAGTAGGGGGTTGTGAGAATCTGTTAGGCATAACCTATCAAAATCCTTGTTAACTGGGGACACAAGATATGTAAGGGTTGGCTTGTGTCATATGTTGTGTGGACCCATATTAATTAGTAATCATTCTGGTATTAAAGGGGGACCCTGCACTAGGTAGGGGTCAGGGCACGCTTACAGAGCTGATTGTAAGAGGTTCATCTGGAAGGAGGTGTGCACTGGCGCATTCCGACAGACTCATGTGCGTGCATGAGTACAGCCTGATATGGGAAAATAAGCCGATGTAGCACCAGTAAATAGGTTTGTGTCCTTCTGTAGGTTGCCACTTTAGGATGTAATAAACCCTACTATGGGGTCGACACAGGGTATTTACGAGGTAGGGAGTCGATAGATTGGGTGTAGTAATTAGGGTACATCTAGTCCTGTCTATTTCTGTAGGGTACCTGTGTAACGGCTCGTATTCTACATATCGGAGGATCGTAGAATATTTATTTCATTCTCATACGAAGTCGTATAGTCGTGTAACTTTGGGGAACGACTATTGGGGTCATTTCCCATGTTCACGATTTTTGCCGATTTTTAAATGACCGTTTTACCCCTAGAGAATCTTGTTTTGCCTATAACTTTTGATCGGTAAGGAGCTTTGACCTGAAACCACTTCCATTGAATTCATATGATGGTTTATCTTTTCGTAGAGTGGTCACATTAATCAAACAGACTTACAGTTTGGGAGATAAGGCTGAAATAAGGTTTGGATGGTGAAAAACAACATAATTGGGCTTAATTGGGTAATTAGCAACTAGGGCCATTGGGGATTTCGAGATTAGGGTTATATAAGGGCTGAAAAGGGTTAGAGAAACCTTTTTTGTCATTTTTACAGCCGTCACTTACCTCTCTTCAACCCTAACGATGGCTTGCACCTTCTAAACTACCTCTTAATCACTTTCTAATCAAATATTAAGCTAATCAACATCAAATCAAGGCAAATTAACATCAAATTGGAGATAAAGATGCTGTGTTGCATTGGGATTCGAACCAAATCAGAGATATTTTCAGATCTGAGATTAGTTTTGGCTAAGGTGAGTGATTAGCATATTTTTACACCAATTACGGCTAATTAGGGTTATTAGTGAGAACTAGCGAAATTATGAATCAGAAAAATATGGAAAAATATGTAGAAATTCTAAAATATTATTTTATGCCTCTGTTAGAAATTTGGGTTAATTTGGTTTAAGTTTGCTAAGTCTATAGTTAAAACATGGTTAAGGAGATTAAGGGGAAAATCATGGTTTTGGGTATGTTTAATCCATATTAATATGTTAAACCATTGTTTTGATGTTTATGGTTGTTCCCATATGTTGCTACTATTGTTTGGCATGATTTGTGATTTCACAAATAAGTTAGAATGGTCAAAACGTCATCATATGGCATAAATAGCTCGCTGGAAAAGTTGCAGGAAATTGGTCAGACCCCCCCTTCACGAGTGGACTTTGCCTACACGACTCGGCCCCTATGGAGGATCACGATCCGACCCCTATTAAGGATCACGACCCGACCCCTCTGGAGGATCATGACCCGACCCCTATGGAGGATTACGGCCCGCCTAGTTGGTCACGAGTGGAAGGTCATGAGTGGAAGGTTACGAGTGGAAAGCAAGGTCACGACCCGAAGAGCTTGACCACGAATTTTGCACTAAGAATCGATTGCACATCACGAACAAAGACTAATGTACTGAAAGTGACGAACCAGACTGAAGGAGGCCAAAACCCGAGATGCAAAGGAAATCCAAATGGGAATTTATCACTCCGGATCTAGATGGGAACCAACGTGTTAACTTCATAAGTTGGATTTTGTTGTGGGACGTGTGCAAAGAGGTTATCGATATCTATAATTTTGATTCACTATTGATGGGAGGCGTTGACTATGGACCAGCGGTGGGGTAAAAGTTGTTTGGAGTCGAACTCCATCAGGACCCCCAAGGGAAAAGTGGTTGTAGTAAGGTTTGGATGGAGCTGGGCTCCGTCATGGCCCCAATGGTTCTGGTGTCCAAAGCGGTGGATATCGTATGCTTTACGCACTTAGTGAGAGATGTGAGGATGGTTGCTATGTTTGATGTTTTCTATCACCATGACATGCACACTTCCACTTTACACTTTATGTTAGTGTTACCTTAGAAATTGTACATCCTGTTGTGCTAACTCTTTGGTTGCAGGTCCAGGTTCAGGTATGATTATTTATACCTATTATTTTTTTACTTTGCTGCTATCGCTCACACCAGACTTTTGTCTGACCCAGAGTTTTATATCTCTTCTTATTATTCTAAGTGCTCCCAAATGAGCAGACTAGAGACAGGTTAGGTGGTTATGCACGAGTAGCTGTCTGGAGATGAGCAGGAGGATTCTACGTACTATTTACATATATTCTCCCTGTGTTGTTGTTGGTAACTACTTTGGGCATTAGTAGTGTACCTTTTCTATTTTGCTTTAGAGACAGTATTTTGAAGTTGTAATAATGATGGTTTGGATCTTAATCTGTATTTTGGATTCCGCTGCTATGTTGGTTTAGTTTTCAGCTTATGCAATGTCTCGCCTGTTTTATGTCAAGTTATGTTATTATTATATTTTATTCCATGCACTGTGAGATATACTAAAGGTTCTTTGATGATTCATAGTTTCAAATCCTTTTTCTTTGACGACCGTCCCATGCTAGTCGGGCATTGGTACAACGCATTTCGGTGAAATGGCGGCTGGTCCGGGGCGGGCTGTCACACTTGGCATTAGAGCCCAGGTTGCGTAGTTTAACCTAGGGGGAGGCAGTAGGGAGAGATAGTATACGTACATGAGAGCGTGTATTTGTGATATTTTGGTTTTCAAAAACTATATATATATACTATTAGTATATCTAAGGATGAAGTTGCACTGCACTGGCACCACTAAGGAGATGGTTAATCGTTTTCTCTTTATAGATTAAACAATGAGCCGAAATACGAGGAGTACGGGGTCAGGGGCCAATAGCAGGAATGTCCCTGATATGAGGAAGATGTTTACTACCTTCATGTGGGAGATACTTAGGGATATTCAGGGAGCAATTCCTAATGCTGCTAATGGTGGTGGTGCAGTAGTTCAGGCATCTAGGGCCGATTTCGCCAAGCTTAACAAGGATTATACTAGTCTTGGTGGGAAGCCGTTCCACGGAACGGAGTCGGCTACGGATTTTCAAGATTGGCTTGATATTTATGAGCGCATCTTTAAGGATTTGGGGATCGATGATGCAATGAAAAGAAAGTTAGTGTCGCGTCAACTGCAAGGAAGGGCTATGAATTGGAGGAATGCTATTAATGCAGCAACGCCTGAGGATCAAGTTACTTGGAATCAGTTTAAGATCCGTTTGAGTGACTAGTTTATCCTAGCTGCTCAGAAATTAGAACTGTTTAGGAAATTTTTGGAGCTTAAGTAGAATGGTAGGGCAGTCTCAGAATATACTGCTGAATTCGATAGCTTATCGAAGTATAGATTATCCCTTATCGATACTGCCGAGACGAAGAATGAAAAGTTCATAACCGACTTAGATGAGTACTTGGAGGAAAGACTTATAAACCACATCGATGAGACTTTTCATCTGTTGTGGGGAAAGCATTGAGATCAGAAAGCCTTTACCCTAAGTCAAAGAACGAGGTTGATGTTACATTTGCAAGGAGCCAATGCCGCAGGCAAGCGGTGGAGGCAAGAATAATTCCCAGAATAAGAGGAAACAGAACCAAACCAAGGATGGTCAGAAAAAGAAGAATAAGAAAGATGTAGAGTGCTATAGCTGTGGAAAGAAGGGCCACTATGCCAAAGAATGTCAAGCAAAGCCAATGGACAGGAAGTGCTTCAATTGCGGCCAAGTGGGACATCACAAGGATAAATGTCCACAAACTCCTAAAGAGAAGCGGAACGTGAAAGCATATGCTATCAACGCTGTTCCTTCTTCGTCGAATGCCACTACTGCGGCACAGAAAGGAAAGGGCGTCGTTATTCAAGGTATGCTTTCCATTTATGATGTTTCTGTTCGAGTATTGTTTGATACCGGGACTACCCATTCCTTCTATCTAGTGACCTGGTAGATAGGTTGGGATTGGAACCCGAGATTGTCGATAGACCATTAGTTGTGACGAACCCGATCAGTGGTTCGACTAGCCTTAGTATGATTTGTCGCAATTTCGACTTATCGAGTCATGGATGCATATTTGCTTGTGATTGCTTCGTTTTGGGCTTTACTGGGTTTGGCATTATTTGGGAGTTGATTGGCTCCAACGGTACGGGGTGGTGGTAGACTGTGAGTGGTCTTCGGTGACAAGTAGGGCGGATGATGGGCGGAGGGTACTGTTTTGTTGCCTACCTAATGATGGGGTGGTGGCTAGTTTTTTAAATTCCCTCGACGTCTCGCATGATCAGTTATCAGATGTGCCTGTGGCTAGCCAGTATCCGGACGTCTTTGAGGAAGTGAATGGACTTCCACCACACCGAGAGATTGAGTTCCGTATTGATTTAGTGAAAGATGCCAAACCTATAGTGATGCCTCTTCGTCGTATGGCACCAAGGGAGCAGTAGGAGCTCGAAGTGCAAGTAAGCTATCCTTTGAAGTAGGGATTTAGCCGAAGAAGTGTTTCCGAGTGGGAGAACCAGTTGTGTTTGCTACCAAGGCAGATGGTTCTCTTCGATTATGTGTGGACTACCACGAGTTGAATAAGGTGACGAGGAAGAATAAGTATCCTCTTTCGCGGATAGATGATTTTTTTGATCAGTTGAGTGGAGCAAGAGTGTTCTCCCTTGGTTTTCATCAGCTCCGAGTAGCAGCTGAGAGTATACCTAAAATGGCATTTCGGACGCCGTCTGGATTCTATGAATGGTTGGTCAGGCCATTCGGGTTGACCAATGCACTAGCATATTTTGTGGATCTTATGAATAGGGTATTCAGGGATCAATTGAATAAGTTTTTTCTTGTGTTCGAGGACGATATATTAGTTTACTCGAGGACATATGAAGAACACAAGGAACACTTGAGCATAGTGTTGGAGGTGTTGAGGACACACCAATTGAAAGCGAAATTTTCTAACTGTCACTTCTAGAGGAGGGAAGTGAGGTTCTTGGGCCATGTTGTTTCAGAGAATGGTATCGCCGTGGATCCTGCGAAGGTGGCTACGTTGCAGGATTGGTCTACACCCAAGAATGCAACAGACATGAGAAGTTTCTTAGGATTAGCTGGGTATTACCGTAAGTTTATTTAGGACTTCTCCAAGATAGCGGCACCGTTAACTCAGTTGACCAAGAAGAATCAAGCTTTCGTTTGGGACGAAAGTTTTGAGAATGCATTTAAGAGCCTAAAGGAAAAGTTAATGTGCGCACCAGTGTTAGTTATTCCTAAAGGGAACGAAGAGATGATGGTATACATGGATGCCTGTAGTACCAGAATAGGTGTTGTACTGATGCACGAAGGTAGAGTTGTAGCTTATGCTAGTCGGCAACTGAAACAGTATGAGAAAAGATATCTTACCCTGTATTTCGAATCGACGGCGATCGTGTTCGCATTAAAGATGTGGAGACACTATCTATTTGGAGAAAGATTCGAGTTGTTTACTGATCATAAGTCATTAAAGTATCTTTTCTCTCAGAGGGATTTAAATCTTCATCAACAAAGATGGTTATAGTTCTTGACTTCATATGATTTCAATATCGTATATACACCTAGGAAAGCCAATGCGGTGGCTGATGCATTGAGTAGGAGACATGTCAGTTTGGGGCTATGTTTCTTGAATGGAAGCAATTGGAGTATATCGCAGGATATGATTTCAGACCTAAGTGTGAATTGGATCCAGAAATGTTAGCAGTTTTGTAACAACCCGGATTCCGACAGACCGAATTTTTCAAATTCTATCTATCGAAACCCGAGTTGGGTGCTTTGGTATCCTGTAGAAAAAGACAGAGATAAAGAAACATGTCAGAATTCATAAAGCATCTCACAGCGGAAGGAAATAAAGTATAATATTCAAATATTGCTTTACCTTATTAACAATACTGCTAAACTAGTATCCAAAGCTATACCATCTCTGTCATGAACCTAACCTGGAAGTATGTAATAAGTAGGGGGTCAGAACATAAGTTCTGTGTGAGTGGACTTAGAATAAACTTCTGTATAATCCTACATATACCCTTCAGTTATATTTTCTTGGTTATTAGGTTATTAACAATGTTAGCTCTCAAAGCTTACACACAGGTCGCACCCATCTACCCCCAAGTAGATTAACCTAATATAGTGTATATGTAGCTACCCCCAAACTGAGGTACACCCCGTGATACTCCACTCGCACGGTCTCCTCCGTATGCCACAGTAATATGCGCAGTCCCTCATCCTATGCCATAGTAACGTATAATGCTACATCCGCATAGAACCACTATCGCTATGCTACGTAAGCGTACTGACTGCTATCGTCAAACTATTCGATCGAGTTTGGTTCCATCACCGAATAATGCCCTCTAGTCTACGATACACCACCATGAGCAGACATGGTTATACCTTGACTTTCCCACGTACGTATCATCAATCGTACTCGATGCCTATCGCACATGTTCTCTATTTGTGCGCCCGAGTCCCGTGGCAGGGCTAATCAAGAAACACGGAACTCGGTCGGGAGCTTTCAGATATCTGCCGATTGCAGATGCTAAGGATGCTTTTACATTCGCTATGGTCCCACTAGATCCCTCCCTCAACTAATGAAGACTACGAGAGCTAAGCGACAAGCCCGTAAGAAAACAATCTAAACGTCCATGTGGCGTCTCCCCTCAACCACCGTCCCACGATAGTGAATGGTTAATGGTATCTTGGGTCTAGCTCTAGTCTTACCGCATCCTACTAGCTGTTGTAACAGGCACTCGACGACCTACTATCCTTGTTGGTCCTGACCCTCCACCTCCGTTGAGGCAGCCGCCGAATCACCTTTTTCATCACCTCGTATAGCATTCTGACTGTCAAGTTATTCTTGCAGTCAAGGCCCACCCACCTAGTAGTTACGCGCAGACCCAACCTCTACGGGCACAACCTGAAACATCTGCCACCACACAGAGGATTACTAGGAGCACCTTTAACGTCTCAATGTGCTTCCCTTTCCAGTCCGTTGGAGCCTCTAAAATAACGAACGTGCGCTCTCCTCATGCCTTATGACACCGTGATGATCTACCTCGTTGGGTTATTCATCCTACAATGTACGGACTGCTTCAAGCGCCTTAGTTTTTATATGTCATTAGGCCCTAAGTCTAACCATTTATTTCGTGCTTGTGCCACCTATTCAACTTTCTCATTTAACTTGGTTGTTCACACTAGCTTCCTTTTTCCCGTATTTACCAAGTTACTCTTACTTATTAATCCAATTAATACTTAGCCCACTTAAGTCCATTAATAAGACCACAACATGTTATACTTAATTCATAGTTATGTATGCCTTATCTCACATATATACTGATTAGGAGAATAATCCCCTAAACACCAGCCCCGAAGACCGAAATCAACATCAGACTGGCATCCAGAGAATTACTCAATCCAACCAACATATATGGTTCTAATTTATTTCTTTCCCATTCATATAACTTATATCACTTTAAATTTCACATTTCTCCTTCCCAAGTACTTAATTTATGTATATCTTTACGTATAAGTTATCTCATCTTCCTTATCGTTTCCTATAACTTATCTTGTCCCATAAGTTATATAATTTCCACCTATTATTCTTTCTTTCCTTATTCAAGTTTATTCATAATAGGTTATTTATCATTCCCCATTTCCTGTTTTACTTTTAGGTTTGACTTAACCCTTTTTGCTTACTTAACCCGTTATTTAACTTTTCCCAACTCATTTAATTTATAACACTGTTGCGGGTCCCATTTGGTTAAGCATATCTAAATTTTGTTTCTTAAGTCACTCGTGTCCAACTTAACCCCCTTTATTATATTTTCCATATCTTACACATGTCTTACTACGGTTAAGTCTACCTTAGTCATGTTTTTCATCACATGTCTTACAACGGTTAAGTCCACATTAGTCATGCTTTACATGTCATTTATATCACCCACTTAACCCACAACGCGCCTAACCTCGTGTCATAAACCGTTACGCCTCTAGTTCTTTCCGTTGACCTCTCACATTAGACGTCCGCTTGTGGTTACTGGATTTGTCGGGCGGTTCCGGGCAGTCTTACACCACAAACGCGCCTAACCTCGTGTCATAGGCGTTCATTAGTAATCGTCTTTCACCCAAACCACAAATTCATGTCATGTGTTCCAAATTCAACTTAACTACAATTCATGTCTACTCTAGGTGTCATAGGCCAATTATAAATTTACAAGCATGTTCATGTCCATTCTAAATATCAAATGTCAATTACCAATTCACAAGCATGTTCACGCTCAAGTTATGCCACTATTGTCAATTTCATGTTATGCGTCGAGTTCCATAATTACATAAAAAAACATGGTTTGTCCAGCATATTCCATTTTTAATTATGTTTCTAGGATCTGAACAGCATATCCAATTTTCAAGTCTCAAATTCAAGCTTTACCCAAAAACCCCAATTTATATTCATGCTTATAACCCTGTTAATAGGCTATACCTATTATTCCCCTCAATCCCATAGTATGTTGATTTGAAATAAATCACCTTTTTCCCAATCGTATCCCACATTCAATAATTCCAATTAAATTTACATAATTTCATGTTAACATCATAAATCAGAATTCATGATTATGCGCCATTCAAGTTCCCAAATCATATCCAAAGATTCATTATGGATTACGCTCCAAAATTACCCATTTACAAGTTGTATCACAATGGTTTCCCAATATTTACAATAATAATTGTTATGCCACAATCCCCAATATTTGCAATAATAATTGTTACGCCCCAAATCCAAATTATAGATTATGTTTCTCGATTGCATAAAATAGATTATGCCCAACATTTCCTTATTCCAACCGCATGTATGCATAATAAGATTTTCGTCTAGGTTCGAGACAACCTAGATCCAAAAATAAAGAGGGGAAGGAGAATAAAAGGAACAATTATTGTAACATGAATCTTGAATTAAATTAATAACTGGGGAATGATGAATGATAATAATACTATTATGCAATAAATTTATTATAATTCCACTCACCTTGACTGGATTGGAGAAATAAACGATTTGTCGTTGATGTAGAACGCTGATTTAATCTTCTTATTTGATTATTGGTGAGGAGCATGAATTGTTGATGAAGAATTTGGCTACTTGATTTGATTAACCTCCAAAGTTGATGAAGAGCTTTCAATTTAATTTAGAGTTTTGGGGCGGCGACCATGTTTGGTTGAAGATGGCGGCATGGAAGCGTCAGAAGGAATTGTTTATGAATTAGGTTAGGTCTAGGCACTATTTTATAGGTGTAGAGAGTGTTTTAGAGACATTAGATCGTCCTAGAGGCCATCCGGTCCGTCCAACACAACAAAAATCATCACTGCCCAGATCTGGAAAAATCAGGAGGGAGGTCGACCCCCAGGTCAACCTCCCTGGGTAGGTCGACCCCCAGGTCGACCTGCCTGGGTATTTTCCTATGCAAATTCTGAATTTTTGTTGAATCTTCCGAAGGCCATAACTCTTTCATACGGAGTCCGATTTTCGAAAACTTGGACTCTATTCCAAGCAGAATTTCGAGACGAACACAATGATGATGTCCATTTTACTTAATTCCTGATATTTAAATTAAGTATCCTTATTTTATTATCTTCTCTGTTACGTACATTGTTATTGAAACAATTTTTCCTTTTCTTCCATGTATTAATAAATTTGCATTATACATCACCATTATTTACCTAGCTAGGCATATATATACATTTTTAGTTATATTAAAAATGCGGGGTGTTACAAGTTTTGACGATCAGACCGACTTTGATTGATCTGATTGGCTCCAGCAGAGGGACGATCCTAATCTATTGGTAATCATCTCCAAGGTAGAGATGGGAATAGACAGTGAGGAGATGAATACGTATGGACTTGATCGAGAAGGTTGGCATTAAAAGAATAGGAGACTGGTTGTACCCAATGTAAATGGATTGAGAGTTAAAGTGCTTAGAGAGTGTCATTACTCGAAACTGACTATACATCCCGGTGGTAACAAAATGTGTCGAGACATGAAGTAGACCTACTACTGGGAAGGGATGAAGAGAGACGTTGGAAAGTTTATATTCAAGTGCATGAATTGCCAACTAGTTGATTTCAAGCAAAAGAATCCTAGTGGTTTGTTACAACCGTTGGAAATCACCGAATGGAAATTGGAAAAAGTCTCAATGGACTTCATCGATGGTTTACCAAGGGCTAGATTGGGTCATGATAGCATTTGGGTGACTGTGGATAGATTGACCAAGAGTGCAAGGTTTATACCGGTCAAGTCGAATAGAATGACAACTAAGTTAACAGAACTGTATATAAAGTGGGTAGTGAGATTTCATGGAGTACCCAAAGGTATTGTAAGTGACCGAGATCCGTTGTTTACTAGTGGGTGTTGGAAGAGCTTACAAGAGGCTTTAGGGTCAGAATTACATCTCAGTACCGCGTACCGTCCCCAAACTGACGGTCAAACAGAGAGGGTGAATCATGTATTAGAAGATCTCCTGAGAGCTTGTATATTGGATTTTGGAGGTTCATGGGATGACCATTTGCATCTGGTTGAGTTCGCATGTAATAATAGTTAACAGTCCAGTATTGGTATAGCTCCATTTGAAGATTTGTACCGGAGGCTGTGCAACTCACCATCATGTTGGTTGGAAACCGGTGAGAAGTTCGTGCTTGGACTGGATGTAATAAGAGAAACTTTAGATAAGATCGAGGTTATTCAATAGCGGATGAAGGCTGCCCAAGATAGGCAGAAGAGTTATGCTGATGAAAGGCGAAGAGATTTGAAATTCTTCATTGGCGACTTAGTATTCGTCAAAATTTCTCCGTTGTAGAGTGTGATCCGATTTGGTAGCAGAGGAAAGTTGGCACCATGGTTTGTTGGTCCATTCCCAGTTCTTGAGCAAGTTGGGAATTTGGCATATAAAGTAGAATTGCCTGACAAGATGGCATAAGTTCACAACGTATTTCATGTTTTCCAATTAAGGAAGTTCATGCACGATTCTGATATGACTATTTCATCGTATCAGTTGGATGATATCGATGTGGAATCTGAGGCAGTTTGGAGTCATAGAACGATTCGTATTGTCGAACATGATACGAAGCAACTTCGAAGGAAGACGGTGAAACTAGTCAAGGTCTAGTGGGGGCGATGATGAGAATCACTGTACTTGGGAAACGGAGGAGAGCATAAGCAAGTCATATCCAGAACTCTTTGCCTGGTAAGATTTTAATTGCTATATAGTTATTTTCTTGTTAGTAAACCGCATGCTATGATAGGCTTGTTGTGTTATTATGTATGTTTAGTTGTTTGTAAATGGCTGATAAGCACGCGGGACTCCATTGTATGTTTGGTTAAGGAACTTTGGGGGCGAAATTTCTTAAGGGGGAAAGAGTGTAACGACCTGCATTCTACGTATCGGAGGATCGTAGAATATTTATTTCATTCTCATACGAAGTCGTATGGTCCTGTAACTTTGGGGAATGACTATTGGGGTCATTTCCCATGTTCACGATTTTTGCCGATTTTTAAATGACCGTTTTACCCCTGGCAAATCTTGTTTCGCCTATAACTTTTGATTGGTAAGGAGTTTTGACTTAAAACCACTTCCCTTGGGTTTGGATGATGGTTTAACCTTCTGTAGAGTGGTCACATTAATCAAACGGACTTACTGTTTGGGAGATATGGCTGAAATAGGGTTTGGAGGGTGAAAAACAGCATAATTGGGTAATTAACAACTAGGCCCATTGGGGATTTTGGGATTATGGTTATATAAGGGCTTAAAAGGGTTAGAGAAACCTTTCTTTGTCATTTTTATAGCCGCCACTTACCTCTCTTCAACCCTAACAATGGCTTCCATCTTCTAAACTACCTCATAGTCACTTTCTAATCAAATATTAAGCTAATCAACATCAAATCAAGGCAAATTAACATCAGATTGGAGATAAAGCTGCTGTGTTGCATTGGGATTCAAACCAAATCAGAGATATTTTCGGATCTGAGAATAGTTTGTGGCTAAGGTGAGTGATTAACATGTTTTTACACTAATTACGACTAATTAGAGGTGATTAGTGATAATTAGCAAAATTATGACTTAGAAAAATATGGAAAAATATGTAGAAATTCAAGAATATTATTTTATGGCTCTGTTAGAAATTTGGGTTAATTTGGTTTAAGTTTGCTAATCCTATAGTTAAAACATGGTTAAGGGGATTAAGGGGAAAATTATGGTTTTGGGTATGTTTGATCCATACTAACATGTTAAACCATTGTTTTGATGTTTATGGTTGTTTCTATATGTTGCTACTACTATTTGGTATGATCTGTGATTTCATAGAAAAGTTAGAATGGTGAAAACGCCGTCGTATGGCGTAAATAGCTTGCTGGAAAAGTTGTAGGAAATTGGTCAGACCCCGCACCCCTTCACGAGTGGACTTTGCCTTCATGACCCGACCCCTATGGAGGATCACGACCCGACCCCCATAGAGGATCACGACCCAACCCCTATGGAGGATCACGACCCGACCTCTATGGAGGATCACGACCCGACCCTTATGGAGGATCACGACCTGACATCTATGGAGGATCACGACCCGACCCCTATGGAGGATCACGACCCGACCCCTATAGAGGATCACGACCCGCCTAATTAGTCACGAGTAGAAAGTAAGGTCACAACCTGAAAAGCTTGACCACCAATTTTGCACCAAGAATCGATTGCATGTCACGAACGGAGACTAACGAACTGAATGTGACGAACTGGACTGAAGGAGGCCAAAACCCGAGATGCAAAGGAAGTCCAAATGGGAAGTTATCACTCAAGATCCAGATGGGAGCCAAAGAGTTAACTTCATAAGTTGGACTTTGCTGCGGGACGTGTGTAAATGGGTTATCGATATCTATAACTTTGATTCACTATTGATGGGGGGCATTGAATACGGACTAGTGTGGTGGGGTCAAAGTTGTTTGGAGTAGAACTCCATCAGGACCCCCAAGGGCAAAGTGGTCGTAGTAAGGTTTAGATGGAGCTGGGCTTCGTCATGGCCCCAATGGTTTTGGCGACCAAAGCAGTGGATATTGTATGCTTTACGAACTGAGTGAGAGATGTGAGGATGATTTCTATGTTTTGATGTTTGCTATCACCATGGCATGCACATTTCCACTTTACACTTTATGTTAGTGTTACCTTAGAGTACTGTACATCCTGTTGTGCTAACTCTTTGGTTGCAGGTCCAGGTATGATTATTTATACCTGTTATTGTTTTACTTTGCTGCTATTGCTCACACTAGACTTTTATCTGATCCAGAGTTTTATATCTCTTCTTATTACTCTGGGTTCTCCCAAACGAGCAGACTAGAGACATGTTAGGTGGTTATGCACGAGTAGTTGTTTAGAGATGAGCAGGAGGCTTCCACATACTATTTACATATATTCTCCCTGTGTTGTTGTTGATCACTACTTTGAGCATTAGTAGTGTACCTTTTACTATTTTGCTTTAGAGGCAGACTTTGAAGTTGTAATAATGATGGGTTGGACCATAAGCTGTAGTTTGGATTTCGCTGCTATGATGGTTTAGTTTTCATCTTATGCACTGTCTCGCCTATTTTATGTCAAGTTATTTTATTATTATATTTTATTCCATGCGCTGTGAGATATACTACAGGTTCTTTGGTGATTCGTAGTTTCAAATCCTTTTCCTTTGACAACCGTCCTGTGCTAGTTGGGCATTGGTACAATGCATTTCGGGGAAATGTCGGCTGGTCCGAGGCGGGCCGTCACAACATGTATTTTTATTTGGGTTAACGCCCGTTATTTCTGTTTAGGTACCGGTTAATTCTTTTTGGGCTAAAACCCGCTAATAGAGTACACCTAAAACTACATTATATTTCTGTTAGGATCATTCTGTTTCTGTTAAGTAATAAAGGAGTATGTAATCCTATTTCATATCTGTTATACCAGTAATGGTGCAGAGAAAAGTACTTAAGAAGCACAACATATCAAGTTCTATTATCCTGTTTATTCTGTTATACCTGTCTTGTGATACCATTATCTCTCTCATCCAGTTTATATGCCTGCACATGATGCTTTTACTTATTAATATGCTAAAAGTAACCGGACTCGCCAGACTTTATGTCTGACCCATTTTGTTTCCTCTTCTCTCTCATTCGTTCCCCCAAGTTCTCAGGGTGGGAATACTCGGGCTTGATTTGGATTCTCTCTTCCATTCTACTTGGATCTGCTTTGATGTACCGCTTGATTTCTTATCTTCTCTGATATGGCAATATTTCGGGGATTACGCTTTTTATGTATTTCTATACTTTGATGATTTTAGGTACAAGATAGAAGCTTTATATTAATGTAGTGGGGTTTTAGTACTTCATACTTATGATTAACTGGGTTTTGAACCATTATATTTTCTGTTTAATAAATTTTTAAATTCCGCTACTATTTTGTATCTATCTTGTAATGTTTCAGTTTCTGTTTCCTATAATGCTTCATGAAACTTAATGCATTCTCTTAACGAGTGATATTAACGGACGTGGGTGTCACACTTGGTATCAAAGCTGAAGGTTACCAAATCGGATAAAAGATTTGAAAATTGTTTTCAAAAAGATTTTTTAAGGAAGCATTTTCAAAAGAAAAGTCTGTTTTGAAAAACATATTTCCCCAAAGCCATATGTAATAACTTCCAGTTCTCTATTTGAATCCCTTTTCCTTTTCTTTTCAGCATGTCTGGGGAACCTAATATTCCTGAGGGCGTTACGATACCTGGATGGTTCCATAGGTATCTAGAGACCACGGCGCATGTTGGTGGTCCAACAGACGTTCCTCCCCTAGCTGCACCCGCTTTTCCTCATCCTCCTACTCCACGAGCAGATAATTTCTCTAAGATCTACAAAAATTTTCGTGCTATGGGTGGAAAGCCATAACGAGGAACCAAAACTTTTGTAGAGGCAAGGAATTGGCTCAAAGAGACGGAGGATTTGTTTGGAATTTTTGAAGTGGACGATCGTAAGGAGATTCAGTTAGTCGCTTGGCTGCTGAAAGATGAGGTTTCATTCTATTGGGAAGTGACGCAAGCAGGGCGTCCAGTGGAGACTTGGGATGATTTTCGGCAGAGGTTTGAAATGAAGTTTCTTTCTCAAGCTGAGAAAAGCATGAAAATGGAAAGGTTTTTGGCACTCAAGCAAGGAGGCATGGCTGTCAAAGAGCATGTTATCAAGTTCAACCAACTGGCGAGGTTTGGTTTGGAGCTAGTAGATACCCTGCACAAGAAAGCTTTGCGGTTTGCTAAAGGATTGAATGAACCCCTCAATGATTTTGATTTCCCTTTCCAATCGTCCTATTAGAAATCTTTTTTATTCCGGCGCTTCGGATTCTTTTGTATTTGATTTTGTGGTTGAGTCTCTGCACCTTAGTACTAGTATTGTTTCTGATCCCGTTATCATCTCAAACCGTATTGGGGGTATGGCTCATCTGTCTATGATTAGTCGGGGTTTGAGAATATCGATGTTAGGCATCGAATTTAAATACGACACATATGTACTTGGTTTTATGGGATACTGTATGATTCTAGGGATGGATTGGCTAGCCATGTATGGTACCATTCTGGACTGTGAGAGGAGGGTCGTTAGACTTTTGAATTGCCATGGGAGCACCCTTGAGATTTCTTATGACCCGAAAGGGTCTGTCGTGCTTAGTTTCCTAGAATCACTTGGTGCTTGTCGATGATTCGCAATCTGTACCTGTTGTCTGTGAGTATCCAAATGTTTTCGAGGAGGTTAGGAACTTACCTCCGAGGCGTGACATTGACTTCTGGATATACTTGGTAAATAATGCGAAGCCAGTCGTGTTACCTGTGCGCCACATGACTCCTAGGGAAAGGAGGGAGTTCAGCAAGAAAGTAGGGGAGCTACTTGAAATGGTGTTGGTTAGGCGAAGAATATCAGAGTGGGGTTCTCCGGTCGTCTTTGCAACTAAGGCGTGCAGCTTGCTTCGCTTATGTGTGGATAATTCATGATGTTTTTACTCATTTCTTATTTATGGAAGTGTCTGCACGATATAGCAGAGGTAGTTGAGCCGAGCATGCTTGAGGGAGTAGCGGTAGAACGGAAGGCGGCAATTAGATGAGTTCCTACCCATATACTTGGATCAGAGATTAAGATGCTGCGCAACAGGGAGGTTAAGTTAATAAAAGTACAATGGGGAGAAGAAAACGAGGATGTGACTTGGGAGTCTGAAGATAAGAATCGCGCTTCATACCCTCTCCTTTTCGGGACTATGTTCTTAACTTCTTTTTCCAAGCTTTTATTCATACTTGCTTCTGTCATTCATGTGTATCCTATCGAACGAATCTTCGACCTTTAGGTCGAAATCCCATGGATGTAAACATGTGTTTGAGACATGTTATGTTTGATGGATGCAAGTGTTTGCTAGTGGTTGCTCGTGGATGCATACACACACAGATTAGGAACTAGATCGGCTCAATCACTCTAATACTGCATATGGACGTGTGTGCATTTTTCTTCTTTTAATGGATGGAAGTGGGTGTATCATCATATGGATGTTGCATTTGGACGAATGATTGTGCACACATATAGAACTTACATGTATAATAGGATTATTTGCATACATGTTGAATTCATGACACTAACGTACATTGCATTAAAGAGGTCGACTGAATCAGTAGACCGCCTGATCTTCGCATTAGTATTGGGACATATACACACACCTTTGCATATTTCCATATAAGCATTAGAAATCTTTTATGGACAATGGATGCCTATGATTGGTGGATGAGTAAATGGATGATGGATGGTAGGATATACATTCTCCTTAACTTGGAGATTTCGGGGATGAAATCTTTCGAGTAGGGGAGAATGTAACACCCTGTAATTTTAACAACACTAAAGATGACAAATTAAAGAATAATTAAATAAATATTCAAAATTAAGTGAAACGGACTGCGCCATTTCGTTCGTCTCGGAATTCTGGTCAAAATAGACACCTGGTTTGCATAAAACGGACAATATATGAAGAAGTTAATAAGGTTTGAAGTTTGTATACATATAAGCCTGTTATATATGAATAAAAGAAGCCCAGAATTCAAAATAGTTCAAAATTCGAGCAAAAAAAAGGGAGAGGGAAATTTCCAACCCATGGGTGTCGACCCCATCAGGGGGTGGCGACCCATGGTCTACCCCATATGGGGGGTGTCGACCCCTGTGTCGACACACCACAGGGGGGTCGACCCCCCTACACATCCGAGGCAGAATTCCATTTTCTGTACGTAGACTTCTATCTTAACCAGATTCGTTAATTCTAAGCTATAAATAAGACCCTATACCCATTGTTTTCATCACTCAAAAACAATGGAGAACTAGATGATGCCTCTGCCCAGATTAAATTAGCCTTTTCTTCTTCAACAATCAAGTCATTCAAGTTTAGAGATACGTGATTCAATATCTGCAACTATTCTTTTGTCTCTTAGATCTATTCTCTATGAGGGTACGTTATTTTTAGATAAAAATAATTAAAATGTAATCTTGACATGCTATGAATTAGATCTAAGCCTGTGACTAGTTGAATCATATAAGATCTGCCATAACCTATGTATCTAAGTTATTTTGACATAACTATGAAATGGATCTAAGCCTATGCCTATTTATCATGTCAGATATTGAATTGTTTGTATATCTAATTCACTGACTAGATCTCATTATGCCTTTTTATGATCATGACACAATGCCTAATCAGTCCTGTTATTACATGTTTATCAGATTTGTTCTTATATGCCTATTTCTACTATCATATGCCCATTTCTGATACTTTTGGTTTTATGCCAATTCTGATCTTCTCTCTCTCATTCCCTTTTATTTTTATAGTCAGGCTACCTTCGAGCCTAGGCCGATATCGCTGAAATATGCATACGACGAAATTGGGTTAAATCGGGAATGATTGGAAACGGAAATTTAAGGGCATATCCTGTACTTTTAATCACGAATGAAATCTGGGGGCATGAACTATATTGTGAAATTGGACTTAAAATTGGGGCATGATTTATACGGTAAATTATGACTTGTGGTTTGTGACATATAAATCTGTAGGCTTAATTTAAAATCAAGCGAAACATGTTAATGGAACTGTAAAGAATCAGTGAAGCCTGTTTAATCCGTTAAAATTGGGGCATAACTTGTATCAGGAAATTTGGGGCATAACTTGAATTGAAAACATGAATATGGATTTGGGGCATAAATCTAATTGTGATTTATATCTTAATTTGTTGCATATGGTACATGATGAATATGAATTGGAAAAGAGGTATGAGAACCTATAATGAAACAGGGATAATTGTAAAAGAATGAAATGCCTAGAATTACGGTAATTAGAAACTGTAACCATGCTTAGACACGAGTTTAGATTACACTTTTGGTAGAAGTCTGCCCAGACCCGCCCGGCATATCCAACGACCACTAGTGGTGAATCTAATGTGAGGGGTCTAAGTGCATAAGCAGACAGCGCTAAGACACGAGGTTGACTCCGACTTATGGGAGAAGTCTGCCCGGACCCAACTGGCATATCCAGCATCCACAAATGGTAGACTTAATATGGGAGGTCTAGCGCATTATAACCATAAATGATTATATGGTAATGAATTTATAATACTTAACCTGTTTAAATCCATAAAGATTGTATGAGCCTGTTAAATCTGTGGGGTTAAGTAAGCCCGTTAAGTATATGGGGTTAAGTAAGCCTGTTAAATCGGTGGGTTTAAGTAAACCTTTTAAATCTGTGGGGGTTATACGAACCTGTTAATCTAGAAAACTTAACCTGCTAAATCTGTCGGGGTTATATGGACCTGTTAACTTGTAAGGTTTAACCCATAAATCTGTAGGGGGTTGTGCGAATCTGTTAAATCTATTAGGCAAAACCTTTCAAAATCCTAGTCAATTGGGGACAAAAGATCTGTAAGGGTGGCTTGTGTCATCTGCTATGTGGGACCCATACTAGTCAGTAACCCATTCTGGTATTAAAGGTGGACCCCACACCAGGTAGGTGTCAGGGCACGCTTACTCAGCTAATTGTAAGATGTTCATCTGGGAGGAGGTGTTTACAGACGTGTTGCAACAGACTCGTGTGCGTGCATGAGTATGACCTGATCTGGGAAAATAAGCCAATGTAGCACTAGCAAATAGGCTTGTGTCCTTCTGTAGGTTGCCACTTTAGGAAGTAATACATCTTATGGTGGAGCCGACACAAGGTATTTACGAGGTAGGGAGCCGATCGATTGGGGGTAGTAATTAGGGTACATCTAGTCCGGTCTATTTCTATGGGGTACTTTAATTTCTGTTTAGGTTAACACCCGTTATTTCTGTTTAGGTACCAGTTAATTCTGTTTGGGGTAAAACCCGCTACTAGAGTACACCTAAAACTGCCATTATATTTCTGTTGGGATCATCCTGTTTTTGTTAAGTAATTAGGGAATATGTAATCCTGTTACATATTAGTTATACTAGTATTGGTGCAGAGAAAAGTACTTAAGAAGCGCAACATATCCAGTTCTGTTATCCTATTTATCCTGTTATACCTGTCTTATGATACCATTATCTCTCTCATCCAGTTAATATGACTTCCATGATGCTTTTACTTATTTATATGCTAAAAGTAACTGCACTCGCCAGACTTTATGTCTGACCTATTTTGTTTCCTCCTCTCTCTCTTCCGTTCCCCTCAGGTTCTCAGGGTGGGATTACTCGGGTTTGATTTTGATTCTCTCTTCCATTCTGCTTGGAGCTGCTTTGATGTACCGCTTGATTTCTTATCTTCTCTGATATGGCAATATTTCGGGGATTATGTTTTTTATGTATTTCTATACCTTGATGATTTTAGGTACAAAATAGAAGCTTTATATAAATGTAATGGGGTTTCAGTACTTTAGACATACAAATGTAACTGGGTTCTGAACCACTATATTTTCTGTTTAATAAATTTTTAAACTCCACTGCTATTTTATATCCGTCTTGTAATGTTTCTGTTTCTGTTTACTTATAACGCTTCACGAAACTTAATGCATTCTCTTAACGAGTGATATTAACGGAGGTGGGGTGTCACAATGTCAATGGGAATGGACCTAAGAGAAAAATAGGTTGTTTAGCCTTTGCAAATTTGGATTAGTTCACCGTCCCTAGGTATCAAGGTCTTGTGGAGAAAGATCACTAAATACAACCCTTGATAAAGGACATAACGGATGGTATGAAGGGGTTCTGCCCCAAGCTTCCTGAAAGGCCTAAGCTTGCAGGAAGGGTCCAAGCTTGTAAAAAGGGGTATTTCACCAGATTCATGGAAAGATATGAGAAAGGACTCATGCACATGTAAGAAACAAATAGTAAGCTAAATCAGCAATAATTAATAAATAGTAGGATAATCTCATAAGAAACACCATAAGTATCGGTTCGTTCTTTATTGATCTTTGATTTAGAATACATTAGTAGAATAGAAGAAATCCCCAAATCAATCAACAATTAGGGTTTATAGTGAATTCCGGGCCCCTTCTGCTGTTGGGATATTGGGCCTGCAAGGGCCTCTATTGGCCGCTTTTTCTCTTTAGTCTCAGATGTTTGGCTTTCGGCCGCTTTTGTGGCGCTGATCATAGCCTCCAAAGTGAGGATCCCGATCAATCAGGGATTCTTTGAGATTGAGATGAGCTTGTGGATGTAATAGCTTTGCGGGAGGTATTTGAGCTTCTGGCTGTATGCTTTCGGTTGTAAGCCTCTGGATGTAGGCTTCCGTTTTCCCGTGATTACTTAGAGGAGCTTGCCCTTATGATGTATGCAGATAACCGCCAGTTCAGAACCCCTATCGGTGTCTGTGCTGAGTAGATTAGTATGGATAGGTTGTATCCTTTTTGTGGTTCCGGTTTACCTCCCAGGGGAGTTTCTGGGAATAGCATGTTCTTCCGGAAGGTTTCTTCAGGCGATTTATCTATTGCATATTGATATAACCCTTCGGTGTTTGTGCAGTAAATGCTTTTGAGGCCTATTCCGGATAATCTCTAAGTGCTTTTGGCTTAATACTCTTGATGCCTTTGCCTTCCGGTGCATTGGTATTAAGCAGGTTAATGCTGACAGCCCTTCCATCCTTCCGGGTCTCAATTAGTGGAGCTCTTGCCTCCCTCTTTCTTAGCTTTCGGCTTGGAGGACCTTTCACTATAGGATCCTCCTGCTGGATTAACTCCGTTGGGTTCCTTGTCGGATATATCTTGTCAGATAGGCCTTGCCGGATAGACTATGTCGGCACTGTGCAGACTTTGAGCTCCTTTCCCCTAAGAGGGTGTCGGTTTGTGTAGCTCTCGGATCATTCTTTCTAGCTTGTGCTCACTGGATACCCCTTCACCATTAGCCGGTTATGGAGTTGATTTTGGTATTAACATTTGACCCCCGGTGAAGGGTGTTTTCGACTTTTCAAGTCAAACTTTCAATCTTTTCTGAAGTGTCATCTCTGATCCTTTGATTAGAAACGCTGATTGGTCTCCGTTTGTACGGTGTGGATTTAAAGTAATTTTTGCGTAATTATCATCTCTCCTTCTTCTTCACCCTTTACCTGTAACATTAATTTCTCTAAGCAGATTATTTGTTCATTGAGGACTAAAAGCTTGTTTCGAGAATTCCTCAACTGAACCTCTGGTAAATATTTCTACTTTGAAATATAGATAGGTATTAAATCGCCTGTCTAGACTAATTAGGGTTTTGGGTGTTGAAAACAAATCATTCGAATGTTAATGATCAGGATTAAGATTCATGGTGGGCTACACATACACTCTTTTCCCCCAAATATAAGTTTTTAGGGTTTAAGATATGAAATTTGCAAAAAGAACCTATTTTTACAATTGACTAACAGAAATGGTGCTATTGGCACTGTCATTTTTGCTAGTGCCTAGGGCCATCCAGGTTTTTGGTGATGACTTTTGGTTGCCTGATTCCGGCCCAATTGTTCCCTTTTCCTCTGAATTTCCCTTGTGTTATCCTTAAGAGAAGCTGACCTTTTCATTACCAAGGGCTTGATTGTTCCTTAACAAATGCAACACTTGTCGTATACCTTATCTAAACTGATATTTGGAATTACTTTAATTTTCACTATCTTGATCATTATTACCAGTCGATTTATGTGTCATCACTCCATTGTGCATTAATGAGTACGATACGAGCTTATTCATTTATGAAACTATATAACATGGCAGCACCATGTCTGAAAAAGGGAGTTTCCACTCATTATGAACTAGTGTTCTTCATATTTCTCGGGAGAAGAGACCTTTTGGCTTGAAGAAATCTTTGATTACCTCACAAGATGAAGTAAACTCCATTCTTGGTAGCTTTGGAATGGGTGAGGTGGATGCTATACCTGCCACCTATCATGATGATATCATGAACCCCCTTGAAGAATATTTTGCATACTCGGCCATGCATATATGGCATGGAGGCTTCTTTCCTTTCCCAACCTTCATATCTTGACTTTTACATGATCTGGAGGCTGCGCCTATCCAACTTCTACCAAGCACTTACACCTTGCTCCTATGTTCTGAATTACTCGCCCTTGAATCGGGTTAGGCCTCTCTTACTTCTAATCTTATTCAACATTTAATACGATTTTCCAGAGGTGTTGGTTCCCCTTTATTCAATGCCTATCCTCTGAGTAAAATTGTTAGAGATGGTGTGGGTAAGGTTGTTCCTTGGGAAGATCAATTCTTTTTTACAAGGTGCCCTGCCGGTATCTCAGGAAAATTCACAAATTATGGGGAATCCTCTAATCCTTTGTGATGCAGCGCATCATGGAAATTATTCATTGATGAATTTTAGGTCGTCCTACATGCAAAAGAAGGCTTCCAGTGACTAAGCCATAGAAGAGATGTTCTAGGGTCATCCAACACCTTAAAGGAGATCTGTGGACATCTAAATAAAGAAAGAAGGATGTCTGGGTCGTCCAATGACCTAAACACATGTTCCAGCGAGCTAAAGCCAAGAGAAGGGGAACTTGGGTCGTTCAGCGCCCTTAGGAAGACGTTTTGCAACCTAGAGCTTGAAGAAGAGGAGAGTAACGACCTAAAAGGAAGTGCTAGCGAGCTAAAGCCTGAAGGAGGGGGATATAGATCGTACTACGACCTAACCAAGCCGCTCTATGACTTAAAGCTTGAAGAGATGTTATTAGACCGTGTTGAGGAAGACGTTTGAAGCTTGGGACTTTCACAATGTGTAGGTCGTGCCGCTAATGTTAGATTGTATGAAGTGAGTTGTATTGTGTTTTAGGTCGTTATTTTAGTTGTGTGGGTGTTTTAGGGAATGGGCATGTACGTTTGTGAACCTATAAATAGGGGTATGGTGTGAGTTGTAAGGTTTGTTGATTGTTTAATAAATTTTTATGTGAGCTTTGTGCCACCATTAAAATTGGAAGTTAAGTGTAATCTCCTTTCTCCATCTTCGGATATTCAAGTGCGCTCGAATCAACGAACTTGAAGTCGATTCATGATATCTCTTGCGAGTGATAAACGTTTGAAGAATCATAGATTGACAACACGGTATCTTGCGAGATCAACGTGTTGAAGATAGAAAGATTCCAGCATCGAAAAATCAACGGAGTTGAGCATCTATCCCATCCTTGATCATTTTTCCATGGATCCGACCATTCATGTGAAGTTTGATCCTGGACGCTGCGCCAGTTTGGTATCAGAGCGAGATTTCTGTCTCTTGGTTGGATCGCCAGAGCCTTGATCGCCTTTTGGTTGGATCGTCGATGCTAGATCGCCATAATTTGGTTGGATCGCCGGAAACCATTCAGGTTTGTATTACCGTCAGCACTATTCCATTTTCGACCATTGTCACCTTCATTTGGACCGCCATTATCATCCTCATCATCTCACAAGACCGCCACCACTAGATCATCATATCACCATTCATTCCACCCCACTAGTAGATCGCCACCCTCATTTGGACCATTTGCCACCTGTGGACCGACATCCTCGGATCGTTGTCATCCAATACTAGACCGCCATCATCCGACCGCTAGCTCGCCAACAATTAAATCGCCAGATCTAATCCATTCACCATCACCAGTTCGTCCGCTCGGATCTCCACCAATTCAATTGGAACTCCACTCATTTTAAAACCTCTGTCATCCTTGAACCCGCCACCAATCATTTAGATTGTCGAGCTGTTTTGCACCATAGTTTAAGTGTAGGGTTGTTCTATTGATTTAAGGGTCATGGCAGTGTTTGGTCGTGACTAGATTTAGATCGTGCAAGTGTGCAAAGGTTGATTTGTAGCTTTTAAAGCTTGGTTGTTTGAGAAGTGTGGAACTGATCATGCCTCAAAGACGTGCTAATCGTTATCAAAATTTGGAAGAGATGTATCGGAGAGAAGAAGCCGAACAAATGGAGAAGAGAATTAATGATAAATTTGATGAAGGAATTGGAAGATTAGAGAGGCTTATGCTAGATACAAGTCAAGCTATAAGAAGAGCATCGCCTGATTCAAATCATGGTGGACATTGAACTTCGCCATCGAATTCGGAAAGGAGAAGAAGATCACTACCATTGGATCGAGATAGAGGAGATATGAATGACCGAAGACATGAAGATAGTCATGATCGACATCATCATCATTCAGACTTTGAAGAAGAAGGAAGTAGTAATCATTCTCAGTATCAAGGTCACGTTCAAGATTTATTTCGTCATTCAGAAAATAATCATAATTGGGAATCCGGAATGAAGACAGAAATTCCAGAGTTCAAAGGAGGAATGTCTGCAGAATAGTTCCTAGATTGGTTATCGAATGTAGAAGAAATTATGGAGTTCAAGAATGTGCCTGAAAATCGAAGAGTTCAGCTAGTTGCTTCACATTTGAGAGGAAGAGCTATTTCTTGGTGGCAACAACTAAGATAACTCGTGAAAGAATGGGAAAACCAAAGGTTGTCACATAGGAGAAGATGAGAAAGATGATGAGAGCCACATTTCTACCTCACAATTATCAGTCTCTAATGTATTAATGTTTACAAAACTTGAGACAAGGGACGAAATCTTTGAGTGATTATATTGATGAATTCTATCAATTGATTGCTCGTAACGACATCATGGAAACGGAGGAATAGTTAACTACTAGATAAGTTGGAGGACTGAGAACACAGATCCAAGACATGGTGAATATGTTTCATCTAATATCTGTTGCTGAAGCTCACTAGAAAGCTCTAGCTTGGGAGAAGCAAGGAAGACGAGGAGGAGGAGTGCTCATGAATTCCACTATTCAAAACATGAATGTTAGTAGCAGTGCTAATGTCTCCAAGACAGTTCCTAAACCTATTGCCAATGAAGCTGCTAAGACAAAAGTCAATTCAATTGTCAAGTGCTTTAAATATCAAGAGGTGGGCCATAAGAGCAATGAATGTCCTAAGCTAAAAAAGAAAGCAATGATAGCTGAAGATGTAGAAGTTGAAGTGGACTATTCTCTACCACCCAAATTTGACGATGATGTTGAAAATGATGTGGAAGAAGTAGAGACAGGAGACGAAGGGAATAGTTTAACGATGAGAAGATCGTGTTTAACTCAAAGCATATAGAAGAGACAAGTTGGTTGCGAAGCAATATTTTCCAATCTACTATACTATTTTCGAAAAGGTTTGTCATTTTGTAATTGATGCTGGAAATTGTGACAACATGATTTCTGAAAAAGCTGTTAAGATGCTGGAATTGAAGACTGAGAAACATCCTAGACCATATAAGCTTGCTTGGTTAAAGAAAGGAGGAAAATTCACCGTGCGAAGAAGAGCGTACGTTTCATTTTCCATTGGGTTGAAGTACAAGGATGACATTTAGTGTGATGTGGTTAACATGGACATATGTCATTTGCTCTTGGGTAGACCATGGCAGTATTATCGATCAGTTCTACACGATGGTCAAACCAACAGCTATAGTTTCATGTTTAAAGGTACTAAAATCACTTTGGTTCCTAAGAAGCATGAACAAAGTGATGTCAAAGCAGAGAAGAAGGTGAACTCGACTAGTCTTTTATCTTTGAAGGAATTTGTTGAAGAGGTAAAGGGGAGTTCTGAAGTATTTTTGTTGATTGGATTTGAATCACGTAGAAATCCTGAAATTCCGGCTAAAGCTAAGCTTGTACTGAAAGAGTTTAAAGATCTATTTCTTGACGAATTGCCTAAGGAATTACCTCCGCTCAGGGACATACAACATCAAACTGATTTGGTGCCAGGTGCAGTGTTACCGCATAGCCCACATTATCGAATGAGTTCGAAGGAGCATGAAAAACCGAGGAGACAAGTTGAAGAGATATTTGAGCAAGGGAGAGTCCGAGAAAGGCTTAGTCCTTGTGCCGTGCCTACTTTGTTAGTCCCGAAGAAAGACGGTTCATGGAGAATGTGTACGGATAGTAGAGCTCTCAACAAGATCACTGTCAGATACAAATTTCCTATGCCGAGACTTGATGATCTATTAGATCAAATCAGTGGATCTGTCATCTTTTCGAAGATTGATTTGAAGAGTGGTTATCATCAGATTCGAATTAGACTAGGGGATGAATGGAAGACCGCATTCAAGACTCAAGAAGGGTTGTATGAATGGCTGGTTATGCCATTTGGTCTATCAAATGCACTGAGTACATTAATGAGAGTGATGAATCAGATTTTCAAACCATACACTGGGAAGTTTGTTGTGGTATATTTTGATGATATTTTGATCTATAGTGCTAGCATGGAGGAACATATACAACAATTGAAAGCAGTGTTGAGGATTCTTTGTCAAGAACAATTCTATGCTGCAACGAAGAAGTGTGTGTTCATGACGCAAAGTGTTCTGTTCTTGGGGTACATTGTTTCCAAAGAAGGAATATAGGTGGATCAGAAAGAAGTAGCTGCAATCAGATATTGGCCTCGACCTAAGACTATAACAGAAGTTAGAATCTTTCATAGATTGGCATCATTCTATCGAAGGTTTATTCCATACTTTAGTAGTGTGATGGCTCATGTTACTGATTGCATGAAAGGAAAACAGTTTATGTGGACAAAGGAAGCTCGATCTTCTTTTGAGAAGATCAAGGAACTTTTGACGACAACACCAGTCCTTGTGTTGCCATATTTTCAGTTGCTATTTGAATTGCATACAGATGCATCGAAGGTTGGAATCGGAGGATTTTTGAGTCAGAAAGGTCGTTCTATTGCCTATTTTAGTGAGAAGCTATCGAGAGCAAAGATGAGATACAACACATATGACATAAAGTTCTATGTTATTGTACAAGCCGTAAAACATTGAAGACATTACTTGTTTCATAAGGAGTTTGTTCTATATACTGACCATGGAGCATTGAAGCATTTGTAAGGTCAAGATAAGGTTGCTGCTAGGCATGCGTCGTGGATTGCTTATTTGCAATAGTTTACAATTGTTGTAAAGCACAAATCGGGGGTGAATAATCGCGTAGCTAATGCTTTGAGTCAAAGGAATCATTTGCTAACAACTATGCGAGTCGAAGTAGTTGGTTTTGATGTACATCCAAAATTGCTAATGACAGATTCATATTTCTTGCAGGTCCTAGACAAAGTCAAGGAAGGGAATATGGAAGACTATATGCTAATCAACGGTTTTTTGTTCAAAGGAAACCAATTATGTATTCCAGATTGCAGTTTGAGGATGAAGATCGTCAAAGAATTGCATCAGGAAGGACACGTGGGTTGACATCGTACTTTGAAGTTGATTTCTGATTCTTATTTTTGGCCATCTATGAGGAAAGAGGTTGAGAAATTTGTACAGAGATGTCATGATTGTCAAGTATCGAAGGGAAATGCAACTAATGCTGGATTGTACTTGTTGTTGCCTGTGCCTACGAAGCAATGGGTAGATTTTAGTATGGATTTTGCACTGGGATTGCTGAGGACACTGCAAGGCAATGATTCCATCTATGTTGTAGTAGACCATTTTTCAAAGATGGTTCATTTTATTGCTTGCGAGAAGACGACAGATGTTGTGAATGTTACTCAGTTATTCTTTAAAGAAATCTATCGACTACATGGGTCACTTGAATCCATTGTTTCAAATAGAGATACCCATTTTCTAAGTCATTTCTGGATTAGTTTGTGGAAGATGATTAGAAAAAAGTTGAATTTCAACGGTGCTTATCATCCATAAACCGATGGACAGACAGAAGTCGTGAACATATCTTTGGGAAATTTGTTGAGATGCCTTGTGAAGGATAATTTAAAGAGTTTGGTTGCAAAGTTGTGTCAAGCTGAGCTTGCACAAAATCATGCCATTAATCGAAGTACATGGTCCAGTCCATTTCACATTGTCTATTCAATGTTGCCAAGAGGACTTTTAGATTTGTCGACAGTTCCACAGTAGACAGGGGTTGTTAAGAGAGCCAATGACTTTGTTAATGAGTTGCAGGAGTGTCACAAAGTTGTGTAGGAACGATTGCTTAAGACAAATGAGAAGCACAAGCAATTTGCAGATTTGAAGAGATGAAGTGTTAATTTCAAAGAAGGAGATTTTGTGTATGCTGTGTTGACGAAAGATCGTTTTCCTATCGGAACTAACAATAAGTTGAAGGCTCGAAAGATTGGTCTCATAGAAATCGTAAAGAAAATCAATGATAATGCTTATCAGTTGAAGCTGCCAGAAGGTGTGTATACTTCGGATGTGTTCAATGTCAAACATTTAATTCAATATTTTGAAGATGAACATTTCGAAGAAAAAGAGCGTTTGAATTCAGGGTCGAATTCTTCTCAACCAAGGGAGGATGATGCAGCGCGTCACAGAAATTATTCATTGATGAATTTTAGGTCGTCCTGCGTGCTAAAGAAGGCTCCAGCGGCTAAACCATGAAAGAGTTGTTTTAGGGTCATCCAATGCCCTAAAGGAGATCTGTAGAAATCTAAATCAAGAAAGAAGGATGTCTGGGTCGCCCAGCGAGCTAAACACATGTTCCAGCAAGATAAAGCCAAGAGAAGGGGAACTTGGGTCGTTCAGCCTCCTTAGGAAGACGTTCTGCGACCTAGAGCTTGAAGAAGAGGAGAGTAATGACTTAAAAGGAAGTGCTAGCAAGCTAAAGCCTAAAGGAGAGGGATAAAGGTCGTACCAAGACCTAATCAAGCCGCTCTGCAACTTAAAGCTTGAAGAGATGTTGTTAGACCGTGTTGAGGAAGACATTTGAAGCTTGGGACGTTCACAGTGTGTAAGTCGTGCCGCTAAAGTTAGGTCATATGGAGTGAGTTGTATTATGTTTTAGGTCGTTATTTTAGCTGTGTGGGTGTTTTAGGGCGCGGTCATGTATGTTTGTGAACCTATAAATAAGGGTGTGGTGTGAGTTGTAAGGGTTGTTCATTGTTGAATAAATTTTTGTGTGAGCTTTGTGCCACCATTAAAATTGGAAGTTGAGTGTAATCTCTTTTCTCCATCTTCGGATATTCGAGTGTGCTTGAATCAACGAACTTGAAGCCAATTCACGGCATCGATTACGAGTGATCAACGTTCGAAGAATCGCAGATCGATAACACGGTATCTTGCGAGATCAACGTTTTTTCAGATAGCAAGATTCCGGCATCGAAAGATCAACGGAGTTGAGCATCTATCCCATCCTTGATCATTTTTCCACTGATCCGACCATTCGTGTGAAGTTTGATCCTGGATGCTGCGCCACTTTGTGAGTGATTACTTTTCTCATCTATGACTTAGTTTTAGTTGTTTTTCTTCAGATCCTGCTTCTAAGAGATCTCCTTTAGAAGAAAATGAATCTCGTGTGTTTGAGCTCATTTTAAAGCTACTTGAAGAGTCGTAGGGTCGATCTGTTCTGTTAACCAAGGACAAGTTGTGTCAATATGAACTTTCCCTGACGGACAAAAGGTTCTGAGGCATCCACCTATTTGTTTTACAGGCTCCAAGCGTTTATTGTTAGGCTAAAAAATGTTTGCTTCCTCTACCCCTTTGTCTCTCGGTATGTTTTTCTGATTCGATAGTTTCTTTAATATCCAAGTTCTACATTCTTGAATTTTTATTTGATTTTTCATTTGACTAGGAGTTTAGACTTCAGAAGTCTCGACCCTCACCGATGTTTCGAATCAATCTACTATTGTTGCCGTTAAGAGGTTGGCTGAGTTTTCTGTCGAGCCACCAGCTAAGAAGCTAAGGCTTGATTTTTCTACTTCTGTAACTTTCGAGGGTGCTTCCGGTAGAGAAATTGGAGGTTATGTCTTACCAGCATCACTTCTAAGTACATCAGGAGCGGGTGCACATGTTATGCTGCGAATTCCAACTTCTTAGTCCGCTGAGCCTTTGAAGCCCCTTGATCCTTCAACGGATTTCAATGATTTTGTGAAGCTTGTACTTTCTGGTCCGGAGTTTTCTGGCGTCTCGTTACCCTCCTCTTCTTCAGACACGGTAGATTTCTACCAGCATTTGATCAGACGACAGATTAAGGTACAAAATTTTCTTTTTAATCTTGACTTTCAATCTGTTGTGGCTGTGTACTGAGTGCTTCTAACTTTCTAGATTACCAAGAGATGGCTCTTGCCTAAGTCAATTCTTTCTTCCTCTACCATTGAAATCATTTGGCTTTGAGAAGCAAATGAATCCTTAAGTGATGAATGTGAAAGGTTGAAAGCTTTCCTGAACACGCCCAGGCAATTTTAGAGATAGAAAGGCAGACTAAGGATGTGACCCCTGAAAATGTGTCATCCTTTGAACACCAAATAGCAGAAGATGTGGTCACTCATGCCGATGAGCTTCAAAAGAAGGATGAGAATCTTTTCTATACTGCACAGATAATATATGCAGCTGAAGGTAGGATTTCTAATTTCTTGCAAGTTCATCTTCCATAGATTAAGACCGAATGTTATGAAGATGCTTTATTTCACCTCCTTTCCGATAATCTCTAGAGTCTTTCTGAGATCCGAACCACTCTTGTTCCACCTTTTGTTAAGCATAGAGTCATGGAAAGGATCGAGTTGGGTAAATGATGTGTCGAGATGTCACAGAAGGGTGAGTCTAAAGTCGAGGATCTTCTATATATTGATAGTCTTTCACTACGCCATACATTGCCTACTACAACGAAAATCCAATGTGTTGCCAGCTAAAATGTTGCCACAGCTATGCTGATTTTTTTGTATTGCAACGCACTCTTCAATGTGTTAACATAGATATCAAATTGTGTTGCAGTAGCTATAGTTATAAACTTATAAGTTTAATTTGCCACATCATCAATCTACATCTATAAAAAGATGCATATCTATCCGTCAATTTACCTTTTATAAACAACATATGAAGTTGACACCTCACTAATCTGTTAAAATCCTTCATCACCAATAGGAAATCAACTTACGTTACTCATTCGATTCCTCTTTCTCAATTTTTCAGATCTGTTTATTCTCACCCCCAAATTTCCAATTCCAATCCAAAATTTTCATTCACCTACTTCTTCCAGTCGAACCCTCTCTGCGACCTCCACTTCTTCTAGCGAGTCCTTGACTCCAAATGCACCCACTTCTCCCTTTTCCTGTCATCAAACGACAGTCAATCCAAGAAGAAAGGTGCTAAATTTTTATCTTGTGTTTCTCATATCTGTTTCTGTTGGTTTTTTTATCATCACTATTCATTAGTCTACCGAGAAACGGACATTATTATCACCATGAGTATAATTTTGTTTAGTTGTTAGTGTTTTTTTGGTTCTATTGTATGTTGATTCGCCGAAATGTTATTTGAGAAGCTATTGGGTTGTTAATCAATTTAATAACACAGAACTTTAGTTCCTAGTGAAGTGTGGTTGTGAACAATTAGACCATCGACCTTATATGAGCTGCATGTTCTAAACAACTGCTCGGATTTCCCAGGTTGTTGTTGCTTGTGATGATTGAGACATGATACTGCTAGTTTTTTAATAAGATATACAATGGTTTATGAAAATGGTTTGATAAGGATGCTTACATATACATGATAGTTATCATTTCTTAAGTATCATAATGATCTGTATGCATAAGACCATCTAATAAGTATACGCATGATTTCTTAAGAGAGTGTGTGTGTGTGTGCGTGTGTGTAAGACTGGCTAATAAATATACGCATGTTTTGTTTTGGTTATGCACACAAATACTAAATGCATGAAATACATGCTTGAAAGCCTACGAAATGATTTTCAGTTTGTGATATCACTTCAATTCGAGTTCAATGGCCGCTCAATCAATTTTTACTTCAAATTCATTAACAGCGGTTACGAGAAAGAACTGCCACCAAAAAATCCCAGCGAAGATGAGGACTGTGAAGGAAGCATCGAATGCGGGGAAGAAGGGTTATTGGTTGCCCCATGTGCCCGGTAAGTATAAATTAGGTTTTTTGGTTTCATTGTCAATTATCATGTCTTTCAGTGATGTTTTAGTCGAGAATTTAAGATATGTGCAGAATGGCGATTACCGGTATTTTACGTGGCATGACGAAGTGTATGAAATCAACAGCAATGCTGAATTGTATGATACTACTGTTAAATTGATGGAAAAAGAAAAGAATATATCGCAATTGCTCGTGGAAAAGAAGACAATTGAAGAAACGATGTTGAAGCAAAAGAGGGCAAAAGTCGATGAATTTGTGGCAGATATGAAGGAAGAGTTGGCCCTAATGCGCATTGAATGTGGAAAACACGAGAAAGGAGAAAAATTCTATGCAACAACTTTGGCTATGTCCTGGATCATGTTTGGAGTTCTTTTGTTTGTTGCTATGGCAATGTAGAGCAGTGAAGTAACATGAAATAGCATGCATGGACAGCTTTTCAGGTATAATTTTAAGTTTTGTCACATTGTAGATTACTGGTAATTTTTGCCACATTACAGATTAGTGATAATTTTTGCCACATGGCCCATTAAACCTAAAGTGCTGATTACTGATAATTTTATCCACATTGTAACTGTCTAATTGTTTACTTATATACACTTGTATACACACTATGCCTCTGTTATACTATGTATACACATTGTATACACTTGTATATTCATTGTTTAGATTAGTATACACTTGTATCCACATTGTGCCTCTGTTATGTAACTCAATTATGTAAATGAAACATAAATGCAAATGAAACTCAGTTATGTTTAGATCAGTATACACTTGTATACACGTTGTTTATATTAGTTATGTAACTCAGTTATGTTTAGATCTGTATACAATTGTATACACATTGTGCCTCTGTTTTGTAACTTAGTTATGCAAATGAAACACAAATGCAAATGAAATTCAGTTTTGTTTAGATTAGTATGCCCATTGTTTAGATCAATTTTGTAACTCAGTTATTTTTAGATCAGTATACACTTGTATAACCATTGTTTATATCAGTATACTATGTTATACTGAAATGCTAATGGAATTCAGTTATGAAACTCAGTTTGTGCTGAAAGGAAACTCAGTTATACTATGACCATAGTTAGTGTTGAAATGCAATTGAAGCATGCATACCTCTTATTTTGTACTGAAATGAAACTGATGCATGCAAGTGAAGGAGGCAGTGATGAGGTTGTTCAAGAACTTGTTACTGAAGGCACTAGAGGTACTCGATGCAGTAGAGGCACTGAACACACTGGAGGCTTGCGCTATATTTTGAAACTGTTTTAGTTTTATGTAAACATCAATTTAGTACTGGCTGTGTTTGTAACTGAAATGCTTGTAAAATTGAATTTAGTGGCTATGTTTTGTTATTTTGTAGTTGACTAAGTACTACTTGTGTTTGCTGGTTAATTTGAAATAAAAAGTTCTTTGTTAATTTCAGTGTGATGTTATGTTATGTAATATAATGTTGCCATAGCTATGATAATGTTGCAGTATGTGATGTTAAATGTTGCCATAGCTTTGATATAGTGTTACATTGGGTGGTAAAATTGTTTCCATAAATTTATGCATGTGGGTCCCACAATAGAATTCTGTGAACATGGGCTATAGATTTTAATGGGTCCCACATTTTTGTAAATTTAGTACCTGTGGCAACACCAATACAGATGTTGCCTTAGGATTGCAAAGATGTTTCCTTTGACTCTAAGGCAACGAGGCAAAATGCATCACCAAGAAAGTGTTGTCGTAGATCATTTTTTGTCTATAGCAACACTTTTTGGCACTTTCTGCATCACTTCTTTGGTGTTGCAGTATGTAATCTATGGCATAGTGTTTATGACGATTCTGATAACGGAGAAGAGGCTTCTTGTGACACCCCAAATGTTAATGTCACTCACAAAGGGAATGCATTAAGTTCCGTTATGCGTTATAGTAAACATAACAGAAATATTACAAGACAGACATATAAAATAACAGCGGAATAAAAACTTTATTTATCATAAAATACCATGGTCCAAAAACTCACATGTTTGATAATACAAAAAAAAACCCATTACAATAACATAACTTCTGTCTTGTACCATCAAAGTACATAAATACTTAAAAGAAAACATAATTCCCCAAATAAAAGAGAGAAAGCCATAATAGAGATAAGAACTTGAGCTATACTTCAAAAGCAGCTCCAACAAGATGATAACCGAGTTTTGACTAAGTCTGAGAATTCCCTCCCTGCGAACCTAAGGGGGAAACAAAAGAAAGAAGAGGAAAAAAAGGGTTAGACATAAAGTATGGTGAGTCCAGTTACTTTTAGCAAGTAAATAAATAAAAGTAGCATGACAGGCATATAAAGTGGATAAGAGAGGGATAACTATATAAAAGGCAGGCGTGACAAGGTGGACAAGATAAGATGTATACGTTTCTAATGATTACTCTGTTTGTTCTCTACACCAATACTAGTGTAACAGATATGTAACAGGATTACGTACTCCCTAATTGCTTAACAGAAACAGGATGATCCCAATAGAAATATAATTGTAGTTTTAGGTGCTCTCTAGTAACTGGTTTTAACCCCAACAGAATTAGCCGGTTCCTAAAAAGAATAACGGGTGTTAGCCTAGAAACACAAGTATCCCACAGAAACCGGCAGAGATGTACCCTATTTACTACCCTAATTGATCGACTCCCTACTCCGTAGATACCATGTGTTGGCCCCACAGTTCGATGTATCACTTCCTAAAGTGGAAACCCTTCATTTTCAAGATGTGCACAACCATATCTACTGATGTCACAATGTATTATTTTCCCGGACAGGCGGAGTCATGCACGCACATGACCCCGATGGAATGCGCCGTTAGGACACCATCCCCCACGTTTGGATCTCTTATATTCAGCCCAGTAAGAGTGCCCCACTCCTACCTAGTTCGGAGTACTCGATTGATGCCTATTTAAAAGTTACTGACTGAAACGGGCCCCATACACAAGATGATGCAAGCTCTCCCCTTCGTCTTGCATCCCCACTACTAGATTTTTCCACAGATTATGCCTACCTACCGATGTCATAAAATTGCATAATCCCAATAGGTTAAGTTTGTGGGCCCATATATACAAATATTACCCACCAACCCAAGATGTACTTAACCCTCCCATTGTTTCAAGCATGTTTATTTAACGGTTTAGTTTGTGGGCCTATACATACTAATATTACCCAGCTACCCAAGATGTACTTAACCTTCCCACTGTTTCAAGCATGTTTATTTAATGGTTAAGTTTGTGGGCCTATACATACTAATATTACCCACCTACCCAAGATGTACTTAACCCTCCCACTGTTTAAAGCATGTTTACTTAACCCCTACTCATGTTTATGTTCACAAAATCCCTATGGATTCAACTAGGTTAAGTATTTCAATTTGTTACCATATTTTAATTTATGGTTATAATAGGCTAGACCTCCCACATTAGGCCTACAACTTGTGGATGCTGGATATGTCGGTCGGGTCCGGGCTGACTTCTTCCACAAGTTGGGCCTAACCTCGTGTCTTAGCCCGATTCGTATTTGTGCTCTTAGGCCTCTCACATTAGGTTCAACATTAGTGGCTGTTGGATATGCCAGTCGGGTCCGGGTAGACTTCCACCACTAATGCAACCTAACCTCGTGCCATAAATACAATTACAATTCCTAATTGTAATTTTAGGCATTCATTATTATCCAAATTCTCACCAATAACATTATAGGTTTTATGCCCTTTTTTCCCAATTATGTCCATAATTGATTTTATGCCAAATTTATTCATATTCATTTCTCCAATTAATAACCAAATTAACATTCAAATTTCCAATTATGCCTAAATGTCCAATTATACTCATAATGGATTATAAGTCCAAATTCATATCAAGTTATTCCAAATCTATTGTTTTCCCCCATCCCCTAACTAACGCATTTGCATATATTTGGCGGCATACCTAGGCTAGAAAGTAGCCTAGGCATATAAAGTAAAAAGGGAAAGGTGATGGGAAAAATGACAATAGTGATCATTATAACAAAGGTGACATGAACATATATACTGGCATAGACATGTTTTGGCATAATAACAAGGTTGACATAAAAATAGATCTAGTGAATAGGCAATGATAAAACTAGATCTAACATAATTATAATGTGGACATAAAAACAGATCTAGCGTAATTAGGGTGACATAGCAAGCATGTTTAGGTTTAAACAAATATTTATATGTCCAAATAATGACATATCTAAGTTGGCCACAATATGACAGGTAAAAGATGATCTACATAAAAGATTAGATTTGAACAAGGTTTTAACTATCCAAAAATGACAGATTTACATTAACTATAATATAGATATAAATCAAGATCCACAAATGTGACGTAATAGATTAACCACAATTAAATTAGATCTATAAAAGTAGATCTATCATGACATAGCTTAGGATCCAATAACCTTATAGATTCATAATTTACAACATATTCAAATCACATTCTTTCACAAATTACTTTTGTCCATTTAAATCTAAAAGTAATCAACTCACAGTGTTTGGATTGTTAATAAGATAGAAGAGAAGTTGTAGGTGTTGAATCTATGCTTGAATCTCAAAATTTGATTTGTAGAAGATGAATAGAATTAGCTTTAGTCCAGTCACTGACAGCATTTGGCCTCCACTGCATTCCAGGATAGAAAACAAGAGAAATGGACCTTTATTTATAGCTGCCAGCCTCCAAACCGACTATGCCACATCAGGCATAGGGGTGTCAACACCCTATAGGTGGGTCGACCCTGGTGTCGACACCCCTCTAAGGGGTCGACCCCTTAGAGCAGGAAATTTGCCGCCAGACGAATTTTAAATTTTTGGACCCTTTGTGGATAAATGCTGACTCATATCTGACTCATACATGTATCTTTTGTATATACATATTTCTTCTGCGTATACAAACTTAAAACCCTCATAACTTCTTTATACAGTGTCCATTTTATGCAAACCAAATGTCTATCTTGACCAGAATTTCGAGATGGACGCAATGGCGCAATCCGTTTTCCTTAGTTCTGAATTAAATTAGTTATAATTTAATTTATCCTCTTTTAGTATCGTTAAAAATACGGGGTGTTACATTCTCCCCTATTCAAAGGATTTCGTCCCTGTAATCTCTAAGTTGAAAAGAATGCACATCCTACCGTCCATCATCCATCTACTCATCCATCAATCACTGGCATCCATTGTCCTTAAATATTTCTAATGCTTATATGAATATATGCAAGGGTGTGTGTATATGTCCCAACATTAATGCGGAAATCAGACGGTCTACTGATTCAGTTGAACTCCTTAATGCAATGTATGTTAGTGCCATGAATCCTATATGTATGCTTGTAATCTTATTATAACATGTAAGTTCTATATGTGTGCACACTCATTCATACAAATGCAACATCCATATGCTAATACATCCATTTCCATCCGTAAAAGAAAAGAAAACACATACACATCCATATGTAGTATGAGAGTGATTGAGCCGATCTAGTGCCTAGTGTGCGTGTATATGCATCCACAGGCAGCCACTAGTAAACACTTGATCCATTTTCTTCGACCAAACATAACATGTCTCAAAAACATGTTTACAATCATGAGATTTCCTACCTAAAGGTCGAAGATTTGATCGATAGGATATACTTAGATGATAGAAGCAAGTGCGAATAAAAGCTTTGGAAAAAGGAGTTAAGAGCCTAGTCCCAAAAAGGGTATGAAGCACGATCCTTGTCTTCAGTCTTCCAAGTCGCATCCTCGCTGCCTTCTCCCTATTGCACTTTTATTAACTTAACCTCTCTGTTGTGCAGTTTCTTAATCCCTGGTCCAAGTATACAGGTAGGAACTCATCTAACTGTCATCACCCATTCCACCTCTACTTCCTCAAGCATGTTCGGCTCAATTACCCCTGCTGTCTCATGCAGACACTTCCATAAATAAGAAATGTGGAAAAACATCATGAATATCCACACATAAGCGAAGTAAGTTGTACGCCTTATTTGCAAAGACGATCGGAGCACCTATTCGGAAATGCTTCACCTAATAAATCCTTTCTCGAGCAGCTCCCCTACTTGCTTACTCAACTCCCACTTTTCCCTCGGAGCCATATTGCGCACTGGTAATGCAAATGGCTTTTCATTGTCCACCAAATATATACAAAAATCGATCTCACGCCTCGGAGGTAAACCCCGTACCTCATTAAAAACATCGGAATAATCTCGGACTGTTGGTACAGATTGCAGATCATCGATAGATGCATCAAGAGACTTTAGGAAACTAAGCAAAACTGACCCTTGTGGCTCACAACAAATCTCGAGGGTCCTCCCATGATAAGTCAGAAGCCTAACGACCCTCTTCTTAAAATCCAGAATAGCACCATACGTGGTAAGCCAATCCATTCCTAGAGTCAACCCATAGCCCATAAACCCAAGCACATACGCATCGCATTCAAACTTGATGCCCAGATATCCTCAAACCCCAACAATTCATAGATAAATGAGCTGAACCACCAATGGGGTTTGAGACAACTATGGGATCCACTACCATGCTAGTAATTAAGGTGCAGAGACTCAACTACAGGATCAGATATAAAGAGTGAGAAGTGCCAGAATCAAAAAGAGTTCTAATAGTATGTTCAGAAAGAGAAATCAAACATTCAACAGAAACTTTCATACCTCTGATCAGTACATCAGCCGCGAGAGCATGCACTTGCCCTCTAGAAGATCCTGCCCTTGCTTCTTCGGGCACTCCCTAGTATAGTGTCCGACTTCACCACATTTGAAGCAAGCATTCTTCCTTTTCCTGCAATCTTTGATCAAATGGCCCACATTCCCACAACTATGGCATATCTTTTTGCCTTGAGCTTTGTCGTGCTTTCTGCCCTCTTGTTGTTGTTCTTTCTTGGGCCATACCTTCTTGTTCTGCGTTGTTTCCTCAGCCTTGACTTCCTTCTTTTCTCCCTTGTCTTCCTCATGCATTAGGGCCATATCAACAAGTTTTTCAGAAGTGGCTCCCATTGGAATATCAGACATGGCTAACCCATGAAGGGGTTCATTTAGCCCTTTAGCAAATTGCAACGCCTTCTTATACGGAGTGTCAAGCAATTCCTATCCGAACCTTGCTAGCTGGTTGAATTTGTTCACATATTCCTTAATAGTCATATTCCCTTGTTTGAGTGCCAAGAACCTCTCCATTTGAATGCTTTTCTCGGCTTAGGAAAGGAATTTCAATTCAAATCTTTATCTAAAATCCTCCCAAGTTTCCACCAGGCGTCCAGCTTGGGTAACTTCCCACCAAAATGAAGCTTCGTCTTCCAGTACCTAGGCGGCTAACTGAACCTTCCTTCTATCCTCTACTTCAAAGATTACGAACAAGTCCTCGGTCTCCTTGAGACAATTCCGCGCTTCTATGAATGTCTCATTCCCATGGAATGGCTTCCCTCCCATAGCACGGAAGTCTTTGCAGATCTTAGCGAAATTATCTACTCTTGGAGTGGGGAGGAGGAATGACTGGTGCAGCTAGGGGAGGAACGTTTCCTTGGCCCTCGGAAGGTGCCATAGCCTCCAAATACCTGCAGAACCATCCAGGTATTATAACGCCCTCCGAAATATTAGGAATGTTTGGTTCCCCAGACATGCTGAAAAGAAAAAGGGAAGAGATTTAGACAAAGGACCGAAGGATATTACATATGGCGTCTTGGGGAATGTCTTTCTGAATAGACTTTTCTTTTTGAAAATGCTTTATTTTAAAACCTTTTTGAAAATAATTTTCAAAAACTTTTATCTAATCTGGTAACCTTCAGCTCTGATACCAAGTGTGACACCCCACGTCCGTTAATGTCACTCACAAAGGGAATGCATTAAGTTTCGTGAAGCGTTATAGTAAACAGAATTGAAATATTACAAGATAGACATACAAAATAATAGCGGAATAAAAACTTTATTTATCATAAAATACCGTGGTCCAAAAACTAACATGTCTGAAAATACAAAAAACCCATTACAATAACATAACTTCTATCTTTTACCATCAGAGTATATAAATACTTAAAAGAAAACATAATTCCCGAAATAAAAGAGACAAAGCCATAGTAGAGATATGAACTTGAGCTATACTTCAAAAGCAGCTCCAACAAGATGATTATCGAGTCTTGACTAAGCTTGACAATTCCCTCCCTGCGAACCTGGGGGGAAGGGGGGAGGGAGAGGAGGGAACGGAAGAAAAAAGAGGGAAAAAAAAGGGTCAAACATAAAGTCTGGCGAGTCCAGTTACTTTTAGAAAGCAAATAAATAAAAGTAGCATGACATGCATATAAAGTGGATAAGAGAGGGATAACTACATAAAAGGCAAGCGTGACAAGGTAGACATGATAAGATATATACGTTTCTAATGATTACTCTGTTTATTCTCTGCACCAATACTAGTGTAACAGATATGTAACAGGATTACATACTCCTTAATTGCTTAACAGAAACAGGATGATCCCAAAAGAAATATAATGCTAGTTTTAGGTGTACTCTACTAACAGGTTTTAACCCAAACAAAATTAGCCGGTACCTAAACAGAATTAACGGGTGTTAGCCCAGAAACACAGGTACCCCACAGAAACAGATAGGACTAAATGTACCCTATTTACTACCCTAATCGATCGACTCCCTACTCCGTAGATACCCTGTGCTGGCCCCACAGTAGGATGTATCACATCCTAAATTGGCAACCCTTCATTTTCAAGATGTGCACAACCATATCTACTGATGTCACGACGTATTATTTTCCCGGATAGGAGAAGTCATGAACGCACATCACCCCGATGGAACGCGTCGTTAGGACACCATCCCCCACGTTCAGATCTCTTATATTCAGCCCAGTAAGCGTGCCCCACTCCGACCTAGTTCGGAGTACTCGTTTGATACCTATTTAAGGGTTACAGACTAAAACTTGTCCCACACACAAGATGATGCAAGTTTTCCCCTTCGTCTTGCATCCCCACTAATAGGTTTTTCCATAGATTATGCCTACCTACTGGTGTAATAAAATTGCATAATCCCAACAGTTAAGTTTGTGGGCCTATATATACAAATATTACCCACCAACCCAAGATGTACTTAAACCTCTCACTGTTTCAAGCATGTTTATTTAACGGTTAAGTTTGTGGGCCTATACATACTAATATTACCCACCTACCCAATATGTACTTAACCCTCCCACTGTTTCAAGCATGTTTATTTGATGGTTAAGTTTGTGGGCCTATACATACTAATATTACCCACCTACCCAAGATGTACTTAACCCTTCCACTGTTTCAAGCATGCTTACTTAACCCTTACTCATGTTTATGTTCACACAATCCCTATGGATTCAACTAGGTTAAGTATTTCAATTTGTTACCATATTTTCATTTATGGTTATAATTGGCTAGACCTCCCACATTAGGCCTACAGCTTGTGGATGTTGGATATGCCAGTCGGGTCCGGGCAGACTTCTTCCACAAGTTGGGCCTAACCTCTTGTCTTAGCCCAATTCGTATATGTGCACCTAGGCCTCTCACATTATGTTCAACATTAGTGGCTACTGGATATGTCGCTTGGGTCCGGGTATACTTCCACAACAAATGCAACCTAAACTCATGCCATAAGTACAATTACAATTCCTAATTGTAATCCTAGGCATTCACTATTATCCAAATTCTCACCTATGTCATTATAGGTTTTATGCCTCTTTTTCCCAATTATGTCCGTAATTGATTTTACACCAAATTTATTCATATTCATTACTCTAATTAATAACCAAATTAACATTCAAATTTCCAATTATGCCTAAATGTCCAATTATACTCATAATGGATTATATGACCAAACTCATATCAAGTTATGCCAAATCTATTATTTTCCCCTTTCCCCTAACTAACGCATTCGCATACATTTGGTGGCATGCCTAGGCTAGAAAGTAGCCTAGGCATATACAGTAAAAAGGGAAAGGTGATGGGAAAAATGACAATAACGATCATTCTAACAAAGGTGACATGAACATATATATTGGCATATACATGTTTTGGCATAATAACAAGTGGGACATAAAAATAGATCTAGTGAACATGCAATGATAAAACTAGATTTAACAATATTAACTGGCTTTTTGGTCCGGTTCCCAGGAGAGTATCAGACACGCTCAACTCAACGTACCTCGTGAAGCTGAGGCCGAAAAGGAACACACAGGAGTGAAGGAAACAGGATCAAGAAGGGATTGCACCGCCTGTGGCCTCACGGCATGTAGAAGACGTCCGCAATGCAAGGCCTCGGACCCCGAAGGAGTTACGAGCCTCGACCACCCGGTCCCGGGACCCTCGCGGCCCTCGGGAGAACCGCACCCGGGAATGACGCGGAATTTGCACCCAACTGGGTGCGAATTCTCACACCATGCCTGGGTTCGAAATTTCACACCCAGTGGTGCGGGATCTCGAGCCCAGTGGGTGCGAAATCTTGCACCCACAGCTGGGCTCCAGCTCTCGAGCCCAACGGGCGCGAAATCTCGCGCCCACGGCTGGGTTCGAGATCTCGAACCTAGCAGAGTGAGATTTCGCGCCCATATACGGGTTGGAAATTTCAAACCCAGAGGTTTCGAAATTTCGGACCCGTACCCCGATTCGAAATTTCGAGGCGCGTGGGGTGCGGGCTCGAATTTCCTGCATGTGGTCCCCCTTTTCACCTAATCCTACCTACTCCTACCTACTCCCACTCCTGTAAATAGCCCACAGCCTCACACTTCAAAGAGGTTGGATTTTCTTCACTCAGGACCTCCCTAAAGCTTCATGAGCTCCATTAATGGCATCTCCAATTTGAGAAAGAAGGAGAATTAAATATTCTTTTTCCCAAATACCTAGCATATTTCAATTATGAAAGTGAATGTAATGAGCATGGCTCCACCTGGTAATTCTTGAGTGACTAAAAAAAGTTCAACATCCTTCCAAAGTGGACGTAGGCCTAAGCCGCGGCTGAACCACTATAAATACTTGTGTCTTTCACCACTTTCTCTTTCTTAGTCATGCGAGCAAATTAACTACTCCTAGTAATAGGAATCTTTTTTGCTTACGAAATTTTTTGCTGTCAACATTTGGTGCTTTCACTGAGAATCTAAATTCAAGATTTGCGTCTTTCTTCCACGTTATTATATCGACTTTGACAAGCTTAAGGTTCCTTTCTTAACCCGATGTCGGGTCCGCTTACGATGGTAAAGAAGCCAAAGAACGCAATGGTCAGCTCTTCAGCCGTAGCCGAGGCCGGTACCTCCCAACAACCTCAATAGATAGATGTCCTGGCCCTTAATGAAACCGTCCCTCCTCTGGTGGACCCTAAAGCGCCCATTACCCAAGCTCAAATTTGCACGCTTAATGAAAGATATGAAAACACCGCATTCGAGCTCAACCAAGCACTAAGGAATAACATCGACCTTATGCGGCAACTTCAAAAAATTCAGCAAGTTGTCGCCCAACTTCAACTAACTCGGAACAATGCTCGACCCCGACCAACCGCCTCAGAAACTTCCTCTTCTGAGTCAAGGGGCCCATACCAAAGGAGAAGATTCACCCTCATCAACCATGTCGCCGCTCGTACCAATGCCCTCGACAACGGTAACGGTCATACCGACGGGAATGGGAACGGCAACGGCAACCGGATCACAGTCACGTACAGCGAGGGGGCACAGTACCGGGTCTGCTCTCGCTTAATTATCAATGACGGACCAGATACTACAAACAAACCTCCTCCTCGACACAACCCAATGGCCGCTAATTGGGTGAAGGGCCCGCAATTCCAACGGCCCGTGCTCCTACTGAACATGATCCACATCACCCTTCTCCGCCTCAACAACCACAAGTCCCAATCACAGATGTCGAGGACATAGAGGAAGACGATCCGGACATCCATCATAGAAGACGACCTCGCAATAGGACCTCGGCGCCACGTCAAAATCCATGGATCCCGATGGCGGATCCCCATCCAGCTTACCTTCCCGACATGATATGAAGGGTCATGAGGGAGATGCGAGGGGGCGCTCACAGCGCATGGGAAGCGCACATCAGGCGTAACCCCTTCACAAGAAGAGTGAATGAAGCCGAATGGCCAAGGTGCTTTAGCATGCCACGAATTCCACTTTATAACAGTACCACTGACCCTTGTGCCTTCTTAAATCGCTATGAATGGCAAATGGACTCGAGCTGAGGTGACGATCCAGCCGATTGCAAATGCTTCCCGGTCTTCCTATCCAGTACCGCTCTACTTTGGTTTTCCCGCCTCCCCCTTGATTCCGTTAACAACTTCGGGCAATTGGCAACAGAGCTGGTCAAGCAATTTAGGGTGCATATCCCAACTCCGAAGAATGCCCTCAGCTTATCTAACCTATACCAGGGTCCGCCGACTCGCTTAAGAGCTACCTTTCCTGGTTCAACACAGCTCTCGCCGAGGTCAAAGATCCGGATCCTCACACCATACTCTTTCATCTAGCAAAAGGGGTCCTCCCTACTTCAGAATTCGGGGACTGGATCGATCGAAAACAGCAAAAGAGCCTCGACGCCTTCTATGAGAAGGCAGATCAGTACTTGTGTCAAGAAGAAGTAATACGGAACTGGCTTTCCGCCGCAAGTCGTACCAACGACCCAGTAGCCGATACCGCCAACAACCACTTCAGAGGTAGGCGAGGAGGGGAGCCCTTCGACCAAAACAGGGGGGCAGGTCCCCAAAGGCAAAAGCCAAACAATGGCAGGATGGATGGATGGAACAACGGACAAGCCCTAGCAGAATTAAGAAAGCCCGGTACTCACCAAGCTTTCGAAACTTACACCCCGTTGAATGAATACATAGAGACGATCTACTTGGAAACACGTAACACCCTGCCATACAAGAAGCCATGCATCAGAGAATCAACTGACTGCGAGAAGAACACCGGGAGGTATTGTCGATACCATGACGAATACGAGCACGATAACAACGAATGCCGCCAGCTTAGGGATGCAATCAAGAAACATATACGCGAGAAGCGGCTCGAGCAATATGTCCAAGAGTCCTTTCCCGCCGAGGCAAACTCGCAGCCTCCAGCGCCTGCTCCACAAGCAGCCCCTAAGGGAGATCCAAGACCATCTAACCCGAGACGACGAATTATGATCAACACCATCTGTGGCGGACCTCACCCCACGCACAACCGCTTTCGAAAAATGGATGAATGTGTGAGTTCTATTAAACATGCCACTTACGAATCCTGCTCCGCCCTCCCTGAGTCCGTCCCCTCCAAGCTACAAAAAGCCATGCAGGACGACATCGTCTTCCGAGAAAGGGAATCGACAGGGGTGGAAATACCGACCACCGATCCCCTAGTCATCACTGCCCAGATCGGTGCCGCTTCTGTGCAGAAGGTCTTAATCATCTCGGTCAACATCATCTTTAAGGCCGCTTACGACTGGATGAAGTTGGAAACAAATGAATTGAAGCCATGTCACTCCGCAATTCACGGCTTCAATGGAGCCTCTAGTTCCCCCGTAGGGATTATCGACCTACCCGTAGAACTGGGCGAGGGGGACCAAAGCCGAGTTCAGATTCTCACTTTCATGGTCATAGACATCAACTCTCCCTACAATGCTTTCCTAAGACGCCCCTTCCTCACCGAATTCCGAGTTTACATGGCGTCTTGGTCTCTCCTAATCAAATTCCCAATGGAAAATGGGATTGAAACTATCAAGGGCGATCAAGTAAGTGCCAGGGAATGTTACGCAACAGAATGGAAGAATGCGTGCAATAAGGATAAGAGAAAAGCCATGCGCACTCCTTCTTTCACCAAGAACGTCTCGGCATAGCAATCAGCGGCGTCAAGGCCCTGGATCAGACGCCACTCCTGTCTTACCGATGATCTCGACCCACGGAAGGACGAAGAACCTGAATACGAGAGGGCTACCCCGGTCGAATCGACAATGGACATTCCCATCAACCTTGACGACCCAACGAGGGTGTTGTAGGTAGGGTAACAACTCCACCAAGCAGTTAAAGAAGACCTCGTATGCTTCCTAAAAGCCAACTTAGATGAGTTTGCATGGACCCACTCTGACATGAAAGGCATCGACCCAGCAGTTGCCTGCCATTCCCTTGGCTTAGATCCCAGAATACTTCCAGTCATACAGAAACGCCGCTTTTTAGGGCCCGAGAGGTCTAAGAAACTCGGAGAAGAGGTGGACCGTCCTCTCAACAATAACTTCATCCAAGGTGCTGACTACCCTAAGTGGGTTTCAAATCCAGTTCTGGTTAAAAAGGACAATGGTAAGTGGCGGACATGCATCGACTTCTCCAATCTGAATAAGGCATTCCCCAAGGACAGCTTCCCGCTCTCGAAGATCGATCGACTAGTTGATTCGACAGCCGAATACCAGCTATTATCCATCATGGACGCCTACTCAGGCTACAACCAGATATCGATGAGCCTCCGCGACCAAGATCATACCTCTTTCGTAACCAACCTTGAGATCTACTGCTACCGTGGTATGCCCTTCGGCCTTAAAAATGTTGGTACCACTTATCAGCTAATGGTTAATCAACTCTTCAAAAATCAGATCGAAAAGTCCATGGAGGTGTACGTGGACGATATGCTAGTAAAATATAAAATATCGAGCGACCACGTCCACGACCTCTCTGAGATGTTCAATATCCTTCGCCAATACGACATGAAACTCAACCCCAGAAATGCTCCTTCGGAGTCACCTCGGGAAATTTTTTGGGTTTCATTGCCAACTCATGGGGCATCAAAGCTAACCTAGAATAAATCCAAGCTATTCGGGACATCCGAATCCCCGAGAACATCAGGAATGTCCAGAGTTTGAACGGAAAGGTCGGCGCTTTAAGTCGGTTCATCTTTAGGGCCACCGATAAATGCATCCCCTTCTTTGATTTACTTCGAAAGTAGAAATGCAACTTAATGTGGACCCCCAAATGCGTCTCTGCATTCAAGGAACTCCTGGACCACTTAGAATTACCAACTATCCTCTCTAAGCCTACAGACCATGAGGACTTATACATTTACATGGATGTTTCTACGAAGGCAATCAGCTCTGCACTAGTACACCTCGAGGATCACACTCAACGGCCCGTCTACTACATCAGCAAGTGGTTGACAGGGACAGAGAAGAAATACCCAAAGCTCGAGAAGCTGGCATTCTGCTTATTGATTTCCTCTAGAAAGCGCCGACCGTAATTCCAGTCGCATCCCATAAAAGTTTTCACCAACCAACCGCTACGCCCGGTCCTACAACGACCCGAGGCGTCAGGACGATTATTAAAATGGAGCATAGAGTTAAGCCAGTTCGAGATAACCTTCATCCCCCGATGAACCATCCTCGGCCAAGCCCTCGCTGACTTCATCGTGGAATTCACAGCCCTCGAGGAGGAACCCGCGGTAAACGTCGGAATTCCCGACGCTAAGTGGAAATTATTCGTAGATGGCTCCTCTAATAGAAAGTGCTCCGGGGCCGGAGTCTTGCTCATCACCCCTGAAGAAGGCCCGATGTATTTCACGCTATGGATAAATTTCCCTGCCACCAACAACGACGCGGAATATGAGGCCTTAATCGCCGGGCTTAGAATCACGATCGAACTCAAGCTTGAGACTGTCCATATCTTCTCTGATTTACAGCTTATCGTCCGACAAGTACTGGGAGAATATTAAGCGAAAGAAGGACGACTTGCCCAATACCTGGCTCGGGTTCAGGGGGTACTCGTCTGCCTCGAGCATTTCACCATCACCCATATCCCACGTGAGGAAAATGAAAAAGCAGATTCCCTCGCCAGAATGGCGATCTGTGAAGACCCGCAACTTAACGGATTCTTCCCGGTTGAAGTCCTCAACTCTCCAAGCATCAAGCAGGGGCAAGATGAGATGGTTATAAGCATAGAACCCAAGCCCGAGTCATGGATGACATCAATCATAAATTATCTACAATACGGGATCCTGCCAAAGCACTACAAGGAAAGGCGCGCGCTCACTCGCCAGTCAGCCCGTTACCTTCTTATGGACGGAATACTCTACCGCAGAGGCTTTTCCGTCCTCCCGCTTCGATGCGTAGCTCATGGTGATGCCCTCTAGGTACTAAGCAGCGTGCATGATGGCGAATGTGTCGACCACACTGTGGGCAGATCTTGGCCAGAAAAATTCTTAGACATGGTTATTATTGGCCCACGCTTGATCAAGACGCTGCGGACTACGCTCGCAAATGCGATAAGTGCCAGCGCTTCTCCAGAATTCCAAGAACCCCGCTTACCGAGCTATCCCAGATGGTCAGCCCATAGCCATTCGCTATGTGCGGAATCGACATCATCGGAACTCTTCCAATGGTCAGAGGCGGGGCACGGTACGCCATCGTCGCAGTTGACTATTTCACCAAGTGGGCAGAAGCTGAAGCTCTCGCCACCATAACCACGAAGAAGATGATCAACTTTGTTGTCCGCAACATCATTACCTACTGTGGAGTACATCAAGCTATCATCTTCGAGAACGACACACAGTTTGATAGCACCGAGTTTAAAGCTTTCTGGCAGCGCCACGACATCGATAAAAGGTTCTCAGCTGTGGCCATCCCCAAGCCAACGGGCAAGTTGAGGCGGTTAACAAGGTCATTAAATCTATCATCAAGAAGCATCTGGAAAAGGCTGGGGGCATGTGGGCAGACGAACTCCCTCTAGCTCTATGGGATTACCACACCACCCACAAGATAGCGACCGACCATACTCCTTTCGCCCTCGCATACGGATCTGAAGCCGTCATTCCCATTGAGCTCAAGTTGCAATCCCATCGCGTCACTTACATTGACCCAAAGACAAACCAAGATCTACTTCTGGGATCACTCGACTTGCTGGAAGAAAAAAGGAACGAGGCTGATATCAGAGCCACCGCCCAACGACAGCAAGTGGCCCAATACTTCAACTCCAGGGTTCGCCACAAGGATTTCAACATCGGCGACCTCATTCTAAAGCAGTTTTTTCTCCTGCCAACAGGTCTCGCACCTCACTGGGAAGACCTGTACTCCATCCATCGAAGGCTCAGCGATGGAACCTTCAGGCTTGCCACCGTCGACGGAGCTGAACTTCCAAGGGCATGGAACAACGAACATCTCTACCGCTACTTTACATAACTCAGTTTACGGTTGTTTAAGCTTTTCAAACAATGTTCTATTTTGTCAAAAATCCAAGGCATTGTAAAGGCTATTACTACCAAAGTTATTAGTAGAAATGGTGTTCAATTTCCTGTCTCTCGGTTGTTTACTTCTCACGTAATGCACCTTGTTTTCCAGCAACCAACTCGATTCACGCCTACGAAAACCACATCGGCACCCCAGGCACGTGAGCCGGCACGACCATCCCGATTTCTAGGGAACATTGAGTCTGAAATGCTTGGCTATGCCCGGCACCCCGATAACTGGAGCCGGAAACGCTACTTGAGTCGCTGGCCCGCGGCACGACCGAGTCTAAACAACCACGAAGTCGAACCCCGGCCCAGTGCCAAGGCCGAGGATAAATCGTTCCACGTCCTAGTCCAGGCGGCTTGGCGCCACTCAGCGACCAACTAAGATCGATGAAAATCTCTCTTTGTCGGTTGCAGGTGCTGGTCGAATCTTGGCGCAGCGCCAAGACCGACCTTACGTCGTTTCTTCCCCTTAGCTCTCAAGGCTAGGGGCAGCCCATCGATTGAACCTTACAAGCTGATGATCGGGGCTGAAAACTACGCCGGCAAATAAATGACGTATGGCGGCTCGCCTCAACCCGAAGAACGACGGGAAAGCCACCCACCTGGCAGACCGTACAATGCGACGCCCTATGCCTTTGCTATACTTGGGTTTAACCCCGGGCCACCCAAAACAGTAGGCACACGGCCTGGTTTCGCAAACTACGGGTTCCCTGAGCTGAGGGGAACTTACTGGAACCAGCCCTCTATCTCACCTCCCTGGAATAATTTACCCAGAGGCGGCCCCTAATCACTTTTATGACAAGTGTAACGATAAGTAAACTTATACAAGTACAGGACGCTGGAAAACATAAAAAGAACATCTGAACATTTGACATAAAAGACGATCTTTACTAATTCATATTTCCTTTTTCACACACACACACACTAAATAAACTATGCGTTTAATACTTTTACTTTCTAATGACAGGGTGTACATGAGAACCACACCGTGTCTTGAAAAAACAAAAGCGAGGATCGTACTCGCGTAAACTATCAGCCTACACTACCAAAATAACGGTAAATCCTACTTAGGCTAGTAACATTGATCGTGTCTTTTCTTCCTTTGCTTGTGTCTTTTTGTAGATTCAGCGTTCGATGGGTCGTCGCCAGCCCCAAACCTCTTCTGATCAGATCCCCTTCTGCTTGATCGACCCTTCAAGGGAGTAACCAACTCGTGCGTAACTGAGATTGTGTTCCCTGCTCTAGGACCTAAGCTAACCTCGCTTTTCTTTGGGATTTCCTTTCCTTCCATCTCATCCCTCTCATTCTCCTCCGCCTTCTCATGCGGGGCCTCCATCTTGGCCTCTTGGGTCGCCCTCATAGCTAGCATCGTGGACGTATCAGTGCCCATTGGACCTCTGCTCTGCACATCGGCCACCTCTCTGTCCTCGTTGGGAATGTCCGCCATGTTGGGAGTCACCCTTTTGTCAGAAAAAGTGTCGAGATGGTCGCCGTCCTCTCTAAATTGTGTTCCCATAAGGCTAGGCCCGGATCCTGTCACCTGTGGGACCACGAGGGCGGGGTTCGCTACCGTAGTGGACTAAGGAGGAACTGCATAGTAAAGACACAACCTTGTTAGTCCACAAATTCGGTAATCACGTCGTCCTCGGAGACGCATTATAAAGAAAATTTACCTTCGCTCAAGGATAGCAAATGGCAAGCAAAGGAGCCAGCCGGTGCCGTAGGCAGTGTGAATCCAATCCCTCCTAGCCCGGGGTGATCTGGGTCATATTCGGCCGAGAATCGAACCAGGGCACTAGGGTCACTCATCGCATCCAAATCAGAGGCCAATGGCCAATAGGAACTGGCCTTTGCGAAGGTCTCCGTAACCCTGACGCTCTCAGTCACCGTCGTCTTCCCCTTCTCGGCAGTAAGCCTCTCCAACCTCTCTCGCTTGGCATCCTCAAGCAACAATCTCTCCCCCTCCTTCAGCCTCGCGCGTTTCTCAATAGTTAAGTGGTCAATCCTAAGCTGTTGCTCGTCCAAGGAGCCGACATCTACTCGACATAAGTGGGCCTCATATGGAACTAACCTCCCCTAGGTTCTAGCAAGCTCGCGGGTAGTCTTCGACCCACGAAATCCCCCTGAACCTCAAAGCCTTAACGTGCATACTATTAATACTTTCCTCGAAGGAGGACCCAACGCGAAACTCCGCGTCCCTCAACTGCTCCCTCAAAAGCTCTATTTCCCTTAGATATTCAGCCTTTACACCCTCGGACTCGCTCAGCACCTCGCTATTGCCGGCTTCAGCGTCCTCCTTCGCCTTTCTCATTTCCTCGAGCTGCCTCTTCAACTCGGCGACTTCGGCATTCTCAGCCCATAATCTCTCATTTTCCCCCCTCAAGGCAGCGTTGTTATTCTGGGGTTCGGTGACCCTCGCGTTGTCTTCTTCCAAAACATAACATGCTCGCTTCAAGTCGCTTTTTCCTTTCTCAAAGCCGTGGTCTCGGTAGTTAGATCAACCACGGTGGCTTTGTACTTCGAGATGGAATGCTCCGACTCCCTCTTCAGTGTATCATAAGCCTGCGTCATCTCAGCTGCAACGACAGAGCTAACATTAAAGGAATTGATAGAGCATGAAGGAGAACTTACAATAAGGAAAGCAACCGCACCTATCCTCGTATTCTAAGCTTCAACAGTGGTCCTCTCGGCAGCAAGTTGCTGGTTCTTCTTTCTGATTAGTTCTGAGAGCCCAAAGGAATACCTGCTGAACTCATTAATTTGATGATATGAAGCTTTCACATGCTCCCATATCTCTCCTGACTATCGGTTGGGAGCCGGACGGAGGTCGGGGACAAAGTTTAATTCGTTGAAGTAATGCCGGGCAAAGTGATGCTTTAGGAACGCCACTCGCTCCTCTATGGATAGCCCTTGCAACTGAGGTCCTGTCAAGTCTGGCACCTCTACCTCGGTCTCCCTCTCCCGCCTCGGCTGGCCAAGAGATGCTTCCTTTCCCCTGGAAAGTTGAACGGGAGCCGGAGGGGCAGTTGTCGGGGGAGTGGTCGAGGGAAAAGATCGAGACCTTCCTATGCCGAGCCGAGTATCTCCTACGGTTACGCAAACAGGAGGAGGGGGAGGTGTCAGAGATCGCCTAAATTGATCCCGGTCTCGATGGCTGCTGCCCCGATCTAGCGGAGGTGGAACACCATACGAGCTAACAGATCTATGGAATATCGCAAAGGAGGAACTCTGGGGATTCTGGTGGCTCCCGCGCTCATAACGTTGTCCGCCACGTCCACCTGCCACGACACCTGCCAATAATACAAGCCGAAGTTAGTCATGTAACTCACGTAGGCAAACATCTACGCTATGCAGTGTTATGAATGTATGCCCTAAGTGCTCTCTCAACAGACCAGACTACGGTCCGTTCGGGGAAGTAAACCCCTTAGTAGCATAGGAAATTCCTCTAGGCTCGCCGTATTTGGCTATGGAGTCACTACTAAAGCAAGTCCCTTTAAGCCATCAAACTGACCCGTGGGTTCGAGCGAGGCAAGGGCCCCTGAGTGAGTTGCAGGAGGTTGCGGCCTAGCCAACGCTCCTCCCCCCTCACCTGTCGGAGATGGGATGGGAATACTTGGCAAACCCCTATCTCTGGCAACTTCCTCTTGACCATGAGCCTCAATCCCGTGCACATCTCCTTGAGGCGAAGTAGTCTTTTGCATCTCTCCTCCCGTTGGGGGCATCTTCCTCTTCCGCCCGATAGGGGAAGAGCCGGCCGCAGCTCCCTCTTTTGGCACAATAATAGCCACCGCGGGCCTTATCACAGCTCGGTTGTCCGGCAGCAGCCCGGTGCGGCGGATGCGGTCCTGACTTGTCACGGTACTGGTGTCACGAAGATTTTCCGGTATCACCCGCAAGGCATTGCCGATACTCGTCTCCAGTAGGGGCCTTTGGATTTCCTGGCATACTCCATTACAAAACCATGAATAAAGAAGTGAATCATAATTTTACGACAAGGAACGGAGTTAGAAAAACACTTACTTCCTTCAATCCACCTTCTGGCGAATCGGGGAGGGCAGTTGACAACGAACCATTCATGCTTAAACACAGACAGCCTGGGCCAAGTCCCGACGAAGAATTTTGTGGCAGCTGCTGCTTCCAAAGACCATTGGGAGGGAGAGGCCGCACTTGTTTTCCTTAAATGGAAGAAGTATCGATATCTTCCCCAGTGGACTCCCTGTTCAAAAACTCACGGAAGAGAATGTAAGTCCCCAAGAGAGAAGCATAGGCATTGGGATGTAGTTGAGATGGCATGAGGCGGAAATAGAACAGAATGTCTCGAATGAAGTTGTTAACTGGGGGCACGCACCCAGACAGTCAAGCTTGCTGGTTCCAAGCCGTAAGACCCTCGGGTGGTATATAGGCTCGGTCATCTTTCCCGGGGGCATGGACATCGCCCACCGGAATCTTAAACTAGGCGGCCATCTTCCCGACCGCAACAGCATCCAGGCTCGACTGCACTGAGTCGGTAGGATTCTCCAAAATTACCGCATTGGGCAGCATGTCCGAAGCCACTGGAGGAACGGGGTCATCATCACCCATGATATCTCCATTCTCGACCTCTTCAGTCACGACCAGGGAGTGTTGTCGTTCCGGTTGCTCCCCGTGCTCAGACGCTTCGGGCGAGCTAGTCGAATAAGAAGAAGTCGAACCTTCGGTGGTGGTTCAAGCTCGATGCCCGATGAGTCACCTTTAGGGGTAGGATTGGATGTGCGCAAGGTAAGCTGGGAAGCCTCAGATTCCATAGTCTTTCCGGTCCTTGATCGAGTTTGCATCTTTAGCTATACTTTAACGCATGAATATTAGTACGGGCCGTATAGTGACCTGTACCCCTCGTGTTGGTGACAACTAATACGTGCATGTAACGCTATGCAAGGATGAGCTATATAAAGAAAGTTCTGAACAACTCGTGACAGTCCAAGTACCAGTCCGGTTGTATGCTCTACCTTATGTGTATAGTCCTAAAGCCCCACTCGCACGGCTAACAATATATGCATCCACGCTAAGCATGCAAATCCAGAAATGAAGATTCAAATGTCAAAGTCCAATTAGCATGGCGGATCGGAAGCTCGACAGCGGCCATGTCCCCGGGCTCAAAATTCGAGCTCCAGGTTCGAGATTTCGAACCTGGAAGGGTTCGAAGTTCTGAACCAACCTAGGTTCGAAAACTCGAGCCCCTCTGGGTTCGAAATTTCGAACCCAAGCCAGGCTCGAGAATTCGAACCCGGGTTAGGAAATCCGAACCCAGAAAGGTCCGAAGCTTCGAACCCCAGGGTTCGAGAATTCGAATCAAGACTCTGAACCCTATGGGTTCGAAAATTCGAACCCACTTAGGTTCAGAAATTCGAACCCACTGGGTTCAAAAGTTCGAACCCAGTGGGGTTCGAAAAATCGAGCCTATGGGGTCTCGATGCCTCCACCATGGCCCTTCGACCTCCTCATCTTCTTGACTCCTCGACACGAGGCTCTACCTAGTTCGAGTTCGAAATTCACTGGGTTCGAATTCGTGGGTTCGAAGCTTTCAAGCAATGGCGGCGAGAGAGAGAAAAAATAGAAGGGAAAGAGTGAAGGGGGAGGCCCTATTTATAAAAGAAAAAATGACCCTTCGCATTCCACAATAGGCTCGAAATTTCGAGCCCACTGCGGGCTCGAAATTTTGAGCCCTCCGAGACTCGAAATTTCGAGGCCTTGGCTCGAAATCTCGAGCCCACCAGAGGCCTGTGATTCCCAGGCCCCGCCTCAAAAATTCGAGCCCACCAGGGATCGAGATTCTGTGGCCCCTCCTAGAAAATTCGAGCCCAGTAGGGCCCGAGATTCCGAGGCACCGCCTCGAAAATTCGAGCCCGCTAGGGACTCGAAATTCCGAGGCCCCTTGGGTCTCGAGAATTCTAAACCTAAAAAAAGCATATATATCCTAAAATGTATATGTATTGGCCACTCCCGCGCGAGTGCGAACTCCCGCGCATCCGCGGAGGCCACGCTCTGCGAACGCTTGACGGCTTGAGCCCGGCATGTCCTCCAACGACAGCTCGTCTGCATCACCAGGAGGAATGGGCCTTACAGTTAACACTTATTTTACCTCTTGAATTATAGGAAAGATTAACAGCTTCGCCACACCCTCAACCTATGCAAAGCACATCATGTCAAAGACAAGACGTACTTCGGGGGGCAAATATTAACCCGTTCTTTGGTCCGGTTACCAGGAGAGCATCAGACACGCTCAACTCAACGTACCTCGTGAAGACGAGGCCGAAAAGGAACATACAGGAGTGAAGGAAATAGGATTAAGAGGCGATTACACCGCCTGTAGCCTCACGGCATGCAGAAGACATCCGCAATCCAAGGCCTCGGACCCCAAAGGAGTTACGAGCCACGACCACCCGGTCCCGAGACCCTCGCGCCCCTTGGAGAACCGCACCCGGGCTTGACGCGGAATACGCATCCAACCGGGTGCGAATTCTCGCACCATGCTTGGGTTCGAAATTTCGAACCCGACCTGGGTTCGAAATTTCGAACCCAGTGGTGTAGGTCCTCGAGCCCAGTGAGTGCGAAATCTCACACCCACAGCTGGGCTCGAGATCACAAGCCCAACGGTCGCGAAATCTCGCTCCCACGGCTGGGTTCGAGATCTTTAGCCCAACAGAGCGAGATTTCGCGCTCACTGGGTTCGAAATTTCGAACCCAGAGGTCTCAAAATTTCGAACCAGTACCTGGGTTCGAAATTTCGATGCGCGAGGGGTACGAGCTCGAATTTCCTGCATGCGGTCCCCCTTTTCACCTAATCCTACCTACTCCTACCTACTCCCACTCCTATAAATAGCTCATGGCCTCACACTTCAAAGGGGTTGGATTTTATTCACTCAGGACCTCCCTAAAGCTTCATGAGCTCCATTAATGCATCTCCTATTTGAGGAAGAAGGAGAATTAATATTCTTTTTCCCAGATACCTAGCATATTTCAATTATGAAAGTGAATGTAATGAGCATGGCTCCACCTTGTAATTCTTGAGTAATTAATAAATGTTCAACATCCTTCCAAAGTGGATGTAGGCCTAATCCGCAGCCATACCACTATAAATACTTGTGTCTTTCACCGCTTTCTCTTACTTCGTCTTGCGACAAAATTAACTATTCCTAGTAATAGGAACCTTTGGTGTTTACGACATTTTTTTCTGTCAACAAACATAATTATAATGTGGACATAAAAACAGATCTAGCATAATTAGGATGACATAACAAGCATGTTTAGGTCTAAACAAGGATTTATATGTCCAAATAATGACATATCTAAGTTGGCCACAATATGACATGTAAAATATGATCTACATAAAGGATTAGATCTAAACAAGGTTTTAACTATCCAAAAATGACAGATTTACATTAACCAAAATATAAATATAAACCAAGATCGACAAAGGTGACGTAATAGATTAACCACAGTTGAATTAGATCTAGAAAAGTAGATCTATCATGACATAGCTTAGGATCCAATAACATTATAGATTCATAATTTACAACTTATCCAAATCATAGTCTTTCACAAATTACTTTTATTCATTTAAACCACAAAGAAACCAACTCACAGTGTTTGGATTGTTAATAAGATAGAAGAGAAGTTGTAGATGTTGAATCTATGCTTGAATCTCAGAAGTTGATTTGTAGAAGATGAATAGAATTAGGTTTAGTCCAGTCACTGACAGCATTTGGCCTCCATTGCATTCTAGGGCAAAAAACATGAAAAATGGATCTTTATTTATAGCTGTCAGCCTCCAAACTGACTATGCCACATCATCCCTAGGGGTGTCGACACCCCTATAGGTAGGTCGACCCTGGTGTCGACACGCCTTAAGGGGGGTCGACCCCGGTGTCGACACCCCTCTAGGGGGGTCGACCCTCTAAAGCGAGAAATTTGCCGGTAGACGAATTTTAAATTTTTGGACCCTTTCTGGATAAGTGCTGATTCATATCTGACTCATATGTGTATCATGTGTATATACATATTTCTTCTGCATGTATACAACTAAAAACCCTCATAACTTCTTCATACGGTGTCCGTTTTACACAAACCAAATGTCTGTCTTGACCAGAATTTCGAGACGGATGCAATGGCACTGTCCGTTTTCCTTAATTCTAAATATTAAATTAATTATAATTTAATTTATCCTCTTTTAGTATCGTTAAAAATACGGGGTGTTGCACTTCTACCTTTGTTGATAATGACGGGGGCAATGACGGTTATGGCTTTGAAGTAGGGGCCGTCAGGATGAATACGAGAGGAACAGAAATGATCCTCTTTCGAAAGCTGAAGCGCCTCATGATTATATTAGGCATAACCCTAAGGTAGGAGGTTCTTGTGTTTCCTTTGATCTTTAATCTCCTTTGTTTAAAGAAGGTGCCCCTTCCGGCCTTTCGGGAGTGGGGAAAGCCGATGGTCCTGAAGCTCCTTTATCTCGGGTATAATTCCTGCTCTAGCGACGTTTTTTTATCTTTTTCGAGTATTTGACCGCAGCTAGTTTTCTACTATTATATCAAATACACAAAAGAAAAGTTGTTTCCTGCCTTAAACAGAATTAGATTGCAAACAAAAAGGAATTAAATCGTTCTTATGTAGGACAAGAAGAACATTTGCAAACTTAATCCAACAATCTATGTAAAACTTGCACAGAGTCCAATTTACTACATGTTTCTGGTAATACGCTTATTTTCTTTATGAAGGAACTTTGTTCATTACGAAGATGCACTACATTTGACTTGTAGATTGAGATGGGAGTTTTTAACCACATCAATTCAATATATCGAGAAAAAATGTTTTTTCGAGAAACTTAGAAGTGTTTATACTGAATTCCCTCAGCTCTCTTTTAGCTTTCAAAGCAAAGACAATGAAGCAATTTTATAGAGTTTAAGGGTTAAACATGATGAGATGTTACATAAACGATAGATGTGTTAATCAAGTGAAAGTGATCCTTTGTAACCCTCTTTTTATCTATATGCCATGGTAGATTGGTTTCGGATTTAACTTGCACAAAGCTTTTATATAAGAATGGAGTTTTATTTTTGTAAACTGAAAAGAAAACATAATCTTAACTATCTTCCTGTGTTCCTGCGAGTAGGTTGATCGTCTTGAGATTTTCCGATCTCAGGGAGAAGCATTGCCGGCAAAAGAGATTCCTTCTATGTCTCAAGAGAGGAAGATTTTATTCCAAAATTTATCCACTAAACATATTAATGAGAGAATGAATGTTTTGACCAGTTAAAAGAAAGAGATAGAACTATTCTTGGATAGAAGACATACATAAACACTAAACCCTCAATCAAGTTTGAAGATGAATTGAGGGCCTTACGCCAATGTATCGTTGACTTGGAAATTGATTTAAACAATGTCAACATGAAGTGTGAGACGTGGGAATATTGCTTCTAAAACATTCCTATCATGACGGGGTCTTCTGTTCTGGGTGTTGCGACCGTACGGAAGACCCCTGCCCTTCAAAAGTACTTTTACTTGAATAACCCTCCTCCTGTGTTAAAGGAATCAGTTATTTCTTAGTGGTCTAAGAGAGTGGTAGCCAAGATAAAAGGGACCTATGATACTAAGTTAATTATGGATTCTCATGACCGTGTCGTCCGATATGTTGACCAAATAAGACGTTTACAAGGGGAAAGGCATGATTTGTGTATGAATGTTTTCGAGTTAGAGAAAGAAAACAAGTCTCTTAGGGCAATGCGTAGGGCTTATAACAGATCCTTGAAACTTTAGATTAAACCTTCCGATCGTCCAGATGAAACGAGTAGGACAGTGCGAAAGCTTAACAAGGTACTAAGCATTGTGCTTCGTCATTCCATTGATCCTCCTTTGCTTGAGGATGGAGAGAACCTAGATATTTAGTGACATTTTGTAATAGTGATATGTAATTATACTCATATTTAGGGTATTGAGAATTTAACTTTTGAGAATGAACTTATGTATTAACGCTGTCTATTATATGAATGGTTGTTGATATAAAATGCTGATAACAATTGTTCATACATAAATGGTTTAATAATTTTTTCTCAATAAGAAAAGGAGGTAACCATTTTATCTGGAGCTATTTTGATGATGGGTTTTCTCTTGAGAGCATATCTTTTGTTGTACTGATTTACCTCGGAATTCTCCCATTAGCGAATTATAAGCTTTCAGATCCATTCCATACTAGGATCATTTAGTAGAAGACTGGGAATTAGCTTCTGATGTTTCAATAGAGCTCTCGGTCTATTTTAGGCTTGCGTATGCGGAAGAAGTCCCGAATTAACCCGGATTCAGGTATTGAAACAAGACCGGGCATTTACTTCCAGTGTTTGTAGAAGTCTTAAACCAACACTTGCTGGAGTAATTAAAGATTGATGGTCAGAAATCCCCTTCCGGTATTAATAGAAATTCCGAACTACCCTTTATCTAGGTAATATAGAGATTTAAGGCCAGGAATCTCCTTCTGGTATTTTTGATGAACTGAACCAACCCAGATTCGAGTATTAATATAGCAGGCCTGAAACCCCCTTATTTAGGCAATTAGAAATTGAGTACCATAAATTCCCTTCCGGTACTTGTGATGAGTCAAATAAACCCAGATTCGGGTATTAGTATAGAAGACCTGAACTAACCCTTGTCCAGGTAATTGAAGAATGAAGACCAGAAGATCCCTTTTGGTATTAGTTTTTTGGTATCCCCATTGGACTTGATTTGTGAAGCAGAGGACGTACGTGCTTCTTGAGCCACTCGCTGGGCTTATGATGTCAAGCAAAGGATGTACGTACTTTGTTGGCCACTCTCTGGGTCTGTTCGTCCGGTGCGCTTGGCTAGCTTATCCACAAGCAGGGCCCAAGGACTTTGTAACGACACATATTTTCAGAACCAATTTAAATTTTCTATTTTAGCTATTTTAATGGATTATGAATATTTAAAATGATTTATTTTAAATAATAACGACTACAAATTTATTTAAATTGAAGTTAGAATGAATAAATTTATTGTAATTATAAAACGAGCCTGAAATGGCACTGTATTTTGAAAAATCGATTTTAAATTTCAATTGAATGTATATGATTCAAAATAAATCGGATTTCAGTAAAATAAGAAATATTTGAATCTGTTTGATAATATCTTTCTTACGAATGTGAAAAACTGAGATTTCATAATGTAAATTGAAAGTTATGTCCAGTTTAAAATTTAAAACAGTCGCCATGAAATTTATATATATTTCAAATAATATATAGCCCTTAAAAATAGCCAATTTGCAAACGACCTCCGTTTTCGATGAAACCACTTTTGTTGGATCCGAAATGTCAAATTATTGCTATATTCCAATTGTCATAATTTTTGGAATTAATATGTGAGCGTGGTGAATTTAAATGTATTTGGTAATTCCAGTTTGAATTTAATCGATTGGAAAATGGCCATTTTTCAAACAGTCCCCAAATTCGATGAAATTAGTTTTGTTAGGACCGTGTCGTCAAAACATAGCTAGATTTATTTTTTATAATTTTTGGAGTCAGTATGCAGCCTTGGTAAGTTAAAATGTACGTTTAAATTCAATGTATATTGATTTATATTTTAGCTTTGACAAAAACTGATCGAAATAGTCGAATTGGCTTACGAAACATTTCCCATTGTATCCGGAATGAGGGTATTTAGCTAGGGGAGACAGTCGTTGGGTTTGATTTGGAGTTCGGATGTGAAATGGAAATAATTGAATTAAAATATTATTAAATATAATATATATAGGTTAACCATGATCAAAACCCTTTAAAATTTCATTTCTGCGGTCAACGCCCCAAGAAGCCGCCTCGTTCAAAACGAATGATGGAAAATTTTCCAAACTTCTCCCTTAATTCATGGCAAATCCATTCAATAATCTCATGGATTCATTAAACAAAAATCAAAGTACTTCCAACACTCTTCACATCCATCCAAGTTTGATCTGAAACCGTTGCCTGTGGAGGCTAATTTCTCACCTCGAAGTCGCAGTCGTCGGAGGAGAATTCGAGGCACTTGGAAGCCTCGAGTTGCAAGAGGTTAGGGGCGGTGGGAGCTTGCACAACGATGGTCATGGTGGTGTCTTTAGATCACCCTCCGATCAATAGATGGCGGCGCAAATCGGAGCCCTAGACCCTTTGATGGGTTTCGAACGGTTTCCAGGCAAAGAAGAAGGAAGGGGGAAACAACATCATATTTTTAAAGCGTTATAAAAAGGTAATTATATTACTTAATTAATTGGTTATTAATTAATTTAGTTTAGCTAAAAATTTCAGATTTTTGTATGAATAATATTATTTTAAAAACCAGATTTTTTATATAAAGAGTATTGAAATAAAAATGAGATTTTTTATATAAAGAGCATTGAAATAAAAATGATATTTTTATATAGGAAACATTGTTTTAAAAATGTGATTTTATTATGAAATAGTTTAAATAAAATATGATTTTTACTATATAAATATCAAGGATTTTTAAAATAAAAATAGCATTGTTTTTAAATTTATACATAGCATTGTTTTTAGAAATATAAAATATGATTCTTATATAGAAAACTGATTTATAAAAATAAGATTTTTAATCGGAAAAGCATGGTTTTAAAAATATGGTTTATATGTATGTAGAATGTTTTAAAAATATGGTTTATATATATATATATATATAGCTTTAAAATAAAATTATGATTTCTAATTTATATATCAGTTTATAAAAATGTGATTTTTAAAAATAAACAGTAGTGTTATAAATGTGGTCTTTAATATAAACTGCGTGAAACAGATTGTGAAGGAGCCGACTGGAAGCGAACAGAATCCAAACCGTCCAATAAAGAATGGTGGAGTGGATCCCACTGTGAGAACTCCTTCTCACTCTAATTATTATAATTAAATATACACTAGGGTGCAGACAGAGCTTAGTAGCTCTCGACATTATTTATTGTACAAACCATGGATGTTTGTTTGGATTGTATTGTGTTGTGATGTGAAATGGAATATAAAATATTCATGTGTTGAATAAATTGTTTGAAAAATAAAAATATCATTTTATTGAATATATGAACTATATAAAATAGTCAAGTGTTGAAATAAATATCTTATTGTTAAAAATATAACTTTTAACGTATATATGAACGACATAAAATTCTCCTGAATTCAAATAAATATTCATTTCACATTGCCCAACTGCACAAATAAAATCTGTGTTTGTTGATTGAAACCCCACACAGGTATTGGGATGATATTTGACGTACATTAATCCCAATTGCTTAGCTATATGTCAATCTATGGGTTGACAGACTGTATAAGCGTTATTTATTTATTTTAATGCTTATACAGTGGTAAAATGCACTTTAGATGTTGTACGAATTTTTGATGATTGTTTATCATTATCGTTGTATATATGCGATGTATGAAATCCATATAAATAACATTATATGGTAATTGATTGGGTCTCATTCCAACTCAGAATTAACGAATATTTTTAAATAATATCCAGTGTATAATCAAAATCAGATATTTTGAAAATATTATCATTTTAATATTATAATGATAAGAAATATTCAATTTTGATTTGAAAATTGAAATGGAACTGAAATTGTTTTAAAATAAATTTAAAACGAATATATTAAGAAATAATTAATTTTGATTTGAAAATTGAAATGGAATTGAAATCGTTTTAAAATGAATTTAAAATGAAAATATTAAGAAATATTCAATTTTAATTTGAAAATAGAAAAGGAATTGAAATCGTTTTAAAATGAATTTAAAACGAATATATTAAGAAATATTCAATTTTGATTTGAAAATTGAAATGAAGTTGAAATCTTTATGAAATGAATTTATAAAAGATTTATAAAATAGGAGTTAAATGGAAATCAACAAAATATATATAATATATATATTATATATATTTAATGGCCTGAATAGGACGCGCCGCGTAGCGACTGTTCGCGAATTTCGACCATTGACTTAGCATCGACATTACGAGAGATCCGACTGTCGGATTTTCCTAAAACCGAAATCGTTGAGTTCGTATCAAAAAGAGCTTTCCAATGAATATAAGAGATTTGAAATCTAACGGTTGGATTTTATGTCCAAATCAAATTTGGAAAAGGTCGCTATGGATGCAGTTCAGTGGCTGTTATTGGAAACCGACTGCACGGGCCTTGATAAAATTATTAAAAATATTAATAATTTGTGTAAAATCATAATAAATGATTTGGAAAGAATTTGGATGAAAAATTCTACATTTGTAAAGATAAAAATATATTTTTATCAAAATAAACTAGTTAATAACTAGAATAATAATCCATTTATTTTTAGAAATAAATAAATTGGATTTGAAAATGGTTTTAAAATAACCAGAATTTTCCAATGAGTAAATTGGAATGGAAGTAAACTTCGGAATATTTTGATATTGGATTCCATTATTATACGGATATTGTAGAGGAATTTGGAGGATACAGGTATCGTTATTCCTAATACGATATCCGTTGGTTTCAGAATTTGATATTGAATATAAGCCGATATAATTTCTATTTGGAGCATTGTATTTAATATCTAATTGAATTTGGGGTTTGTCGTGATTAGTGTCTTTAATAACACTGTTCTTTAACCCAGTTGAGAAAAGAATAAATCTTTTAATTAAGATTTAGAGAAATACCAATTAATTAATATTTAATTGGAATTAAATTAAAATTGGATTTTTGGGTTTATCGTGAACAGTTTTTTAAATAACGTTTGTTCTTTAACCCAATTAACAGTGAATAATATGATTTGGAATTTATAATCTTTTAATTAAGATTAATGGGAATTTCCAAAGTAAAGATTTCCAATTTAATATATTAAATCGGAATTGAATGGAATTCGGTTTTGTAATAACCGAGATGAGCTTTTGTGGAGGAAGACTGTTACTATACATGGAATTTAAAAGGTTTGTCGTTATTCTGTTTATATTATTAGTTGGATACAGAAATTGATATCGATTATATGTTGATCTGTTTTCCGTGAAGATTCCATAGTTAATGGAATGTGATTTTGGGTTCATCGTGAACTATGTTTTAAATGACATTGGTTCTTTAACCCAGTTAAAGATAGGATTTATTTCCTAAATTTGAATAATCATTACATAATGATTTTTGGAGATTAAAAAACTAAGTGGAGTTTTAATGAATCTTTAATTAGATTGAAATGTGAATGTGATAATTTAAATTATCAATTTTGTGAAACGATCGAGAATGGAGTATCACCAGTTTTTCTCCAAGCGATAGTTGAATCTTTAAGTAGATTTGAATGAGAAATTGTAATTAATTTTACCGATAACACCGTGGTGTTAGATATGGAGTGCTACCAGTTTTGCTCCATCGGATGAATAGGTTGGGATTGGGAAACAAAATAAATAATTGCTTCGGTATGGTTCGCTAATCCCGACTAGTTTGGAAAACCTTAATTTGGTTTAAATTGTGAAAAGAATATTTGAATAAAAGAATATTCTGGATTGGAATGAGGCGTATGTTGTGTTTTCATAGCACTTGTTTATAAAATACACGAGTTATTCGGCAAGACCGTGTTCATCCCATTTTGAATAATTGATACGACGATAAGTGGACGATGAAGACAGTGGTTGAAGACCGGAGATCTTCACATCATTTGGATGATTACTGATGTCTTGATTGGGAGGCATACCAAGACAAGGTAATAAGTGGTGATCGTCCAGACATACTTGGAGATTGTCGGATATGCGAGGGCCTCTCTTTTGTAATGGACATATGGGACGAGGAATAAGGTGCCTTCGGTTTCGTTCAGACCCATAACGGACTTGTAAATGGATGGTATGTCTGACATTGTATTCCTTTATACTGTATTTGTTGATCTCTGCTAAAAATATATCTGTTTGGTGGCGGAGAACTTATTCTCTTTCTTAACACCCTTCTTTGAGATGTATGAGCTTAGAGGTTATATATCGGCAGAAATCAGTGGTACAGTACGGAGTGACAGTGTGGCATGCTGAGTGGCATGTAATCAATGTTTTTGTTGAAAAGAAGGGCCTTGTGTTGATGATCAAAGCATGGATTTAAATAACATAGCTTTGTGTAGCGTTAATTCACGAGCCTCACACCCCGGTAAGAACCAGAAATGGGAGAGGACTGTAAGGAGAACACGCGTTTATTTCTAGCTTGGAGTGGTGTCATGGTATGGAGCCCAGACATATTACTCATGTGGATGTTGCATATTATTTGATGGATAGCGAGGCACCTCGGATATATCAGTCACTACGGGGCCGATGGATGATATGGTCGACATACTGACCAGACTTACGCCCCATAGGGCAGGGAAACATATTGTTCAGGAATAATTAATCCACTAACGTAAGTGTGGACCGGCCCTGAACATCCAAGGGCTTGACTAAGTACTTGTCCTGAGACATGGTGCTAGATTGTCTCGAATTCGGTAAGGATGATCCCTTGCCTTGGTTCATGATGGAAATCCAACATCCAATACGCGATTCTACGGTTTTAATTGTAGAACTAGTATGGCGACATGATATATGGTACCCATGTCGTCTATGATTGATACATTTATATTTGAAGTTGTTTTTACCACTATGCACTTATAGTAATATCAAAATGATTTGTTTTAAAACGTACCAAGCATATTTGGCTATTACAAGGTAAAACTCTGTCCTCCGGCTTGCGTTACATTATGTGATGAGACCTGAGTCTTATAATAGCTTCATTTTCTTTTATTAGCATTGCGCTATTTGTTTTATGCACTGGTATTCTTGGGAGAAAACCCGTTTCATGCTATATGTCGTGGTCCCTTGATTTAGCTAATTTTAAAGTAAAGTTTTAAATAACTGTTTAGTTCTCACATTATTCACATGACTGACCTGGAGTTTATTGTTTGAACCTAAATTCTGGGTGCCGCCTATTTCCGCACGGGAAGCTAGTAGTTTTGGTTTTGGCAGATATTTATTTTAACACGATCCTGGATTTACAGCTGGAGTTATATTCGGAAAGCTCTGTATCCGTGTATTTCTTTCAGTTGTGTTTTGTATTATTTTTCCGCTGCATTGTAATTTGTAAATCACTGATGTTTATCAAATGTATATTATTTATTCATACTTTGATATCTTGTACTCTGATGTAATTATGGTGACAGCAATGAAATGTTATTCTGTTTGTATTCTAATTATTCATGTTCTCAACTCAATCCGGCCTTTTCCGTCTCTTCGGAGATTAGGGGATTTCGGATCGTTTCAGACTTACCTGACCTTCCTCCAGGAGGCGCCTTATCCTGACCATCGTAGCTGATGATAAGGTCTTAGAAACTTAGACGGGGCCATTGTAGGCACATAACTATGGTTTACTATTTTGATGCTCTATACTGAACATTGTAGGTACTGATAGAGGCTTACACGCCACCCACTCTGAGGGGTGCCCTATCTTGACCATCGTAGGCGATGATAGGGGTTTGCGTTCCTTTCTATGGTTAGTGCATAACATAAGCAGAGGTAGGACGTGCTCTTCTGCTAGCAGAGGTAGGACGTGCTTAGTTCTAGCAAATGCAGGGCGTACTCTTCTACGAGTGGAGGCAGGGCGTGCTAATTTTAGATGCATCACCACGACCATTTTTGGTGTGAAACGAAGGTTAACGCTTTTGATGCTTTAACCTAGCCCCTTTTAATTTGGGCATGGATAAAGACTAACACACCACCCCCCTCCAAGAGATGCCTTGCCCTGACCAATTTGGTGATTACAAGGGTTTTCCTTTTCTTTTATCCATTTGTGGCTTGACCTGTCCTCGGTCATTTCAAGTTTGTGGGGATTTTCTTCTTTGCAATCATGTAGGTAAACTTTTCCCTTTCTTAAATACCTTACTGGCGCAACTTTCAATGCCTTCTTTACATATTTTTGCAGTTTTCCTTGGCATAAGAAGTTGATGATCCTTCCTTCTAAAACTGTACAATGGTTTGTTTCGTGTCCGTTTACCATATGGTAGTAGCAATATGGCCCCTCCAACTTAGCTTCATTTTTGGGTTTCTTCTTTAATGATGGCCAAAAGTTTAACTCATGTCTAGTTAGGTAGTAGACACCCTCAATTGACATTGTGAGCTTACAACCATTTGGCAATCTTGACTCGAAATCCCTCTTTCGTTGTTGCATTTTGACTCTTTTATCGCTTGATTTTGTTATTCCTTCTTCGTTCCTAAACTTTCTTTTAACTGCCTTTCGACACGGGGGTATATCTTTTCAAGATCTTTTATTGGTAAGAGGAGTGGAAGCCTTCTCGGCCTTCCGTATGAATATGGTTCACCTAGCCTATGTTAGGATAGCATCTTTGATATGGAGAAAGGAGTTATATCTTTCCATCAAGAAACGATTCAGGGCAAAAATCGGAGTTGGTCCTAAGTGGAAGGGGTTAATGCTCCATCGATCAGGATTATAAGGTTCTACTTCCTTCTCTTTTTCTTGGATACACAGAGGTTCTAATTTGAACCTTTTGGACGCCCACGACTCGCCAATACTTGTCCCAACCATGGGAAACCCATTAGTAACTGGTAGAGAACTTTTATTCATAGTACTTGCTTCTTCAAAGATTTAGTCCTACCTGGGACGGAATAGCACAGGTAGATATGTGGTAAGGATAACCAAAGGAGCAAAGGTTCAAGCCCTCCTTTTAGCGCCAAAAGGTTAAGCATATTTTTCATCAACACCGAAGATAGGTCAATGGGAATGCACCTAAGGGAAAAGTAGGTAGTGTAGCATTTGCAAATTTGGATTAGTTCACCGTCCCTAGGTATCAAGGTCTTGGGGAGAAGGATCGCTAAATATAACCCTTTATAAAGGACTTAGCGGATGGTAGGAAGGGGTTCTGCCCAAGCTCGCTGAAAGGCCTAAGCTTGTAAAAATGGGTATTTTACCTGATTCGTGGAAAGATCTGAGCAAGGACTAAGGCGCATGTAAGAAACAAACAGTAAGATAAATCAGAAATAACTAAGAAATAGCTGGATAATCTCAGAAGAGGACACCATAAGTATCGATTCGTTCTATATTGATCTTTGATTTAGAACACATTAGCAGAATAGAAGAAATCCCCAAATCGATCTAAGAATTAGGATTTATTCTAGAAAGAAAATTACAAGAATCAAAATGAGAAAATCCCCCCAAAATGACACCCCTGGGTTCTTATTTATAAAGAATTCGGGGCCCCTTCTGCTATTGGGATATTGGGCCAGCAATAGCCTCTATCGGCCACTTTTCTCTTTGGTCTCGGGTATTTGGCTTTCAACCGCTTTTGTGATGCTGATTATAGCCTCCGAAGTGAGGACCCTGGTCAGTTGGGGCTTCTTTGAGAATGAGTTGAGCTTGTGGATGTAGTAGCTTTGCGGGAGGTAATTGAGCTTCTGGCTGTATGCTTCGGGTTTTCCCATGAATACTTAGAGGAGCTTGCCCTTATGATGTGTAACACCCCGTAATTTTATAACATTAAAATTCACAAATTAAAGTATACTTAATTTTTAGAAAAGAATTAAGTGAAATGGGTTGCGCAGAGAAATATATATATATATTGATATATATATAAAAAAAATTAAAAAATAAATAAATAAATATGCGAAAAAGTTCAAAACAGCGAATTGGGAGGGGGTATAACCGAACCGGCCCATTTTTGAGGTCGACCCAAGCTCCGCTGGGTCGACTAGGGGTTAATCGAGGGTGTTTGGCTGTCAACCCGTGGGCCGATTCGCTCAAATGCAGATTTTGCATTTGATTGGTTCTCATGGTTCAGGGTTAATCTAATGGTCCTAAATAACTTCCTACACCTATAAATACATCCTAATGCTAACCCTAACCTAATTAAAATAGAATAGTTACCGACATACCATCGCCATGGAAATCAATGGAGCCGCCGCCAACTAAGAAAGAAGAAAAGCAAATTCAATTCTAATTCTCTCAACCCTAAAGCAAAGAAAAACTCTCTCTTTTCTTCTCTAATTTGTGAGTATGATGATCTTAACAAGATTATTATCATTTTAATTAGGTTGAGTTATGAATGGATTATGAGTAGATGATGTGAATTATCATATATGTTGTTGTCAACCCCTTTTGCTATCATGTATATTGTAAATCCAATGTTATGTGATGATGATATCTTATATGTTGTAAATCATGCTATGATGATGTTATGTATGTTGAAAGTTTCTATGCTAAGTTGTGATGAATCATACATGTTAAAAAGGCCATGATGTTACCATCTATGCTAGTTAGTTCATATTAATTAAATCATCATGTTTGGGTTATGTTGATCTATATGACAAGTCACATATGCAAGTTAGATTGATTAGAAAAGTTATGAACATATACCAAGACATCTATTATGACATCTAGAATTATGCTATGACATATGTGATATCCTATGCTAGTTCACACCATCATTATGTTGCCTAAAAACCCCATATACAAGTTTATGTATAGATTTGGGCTATGATAATATCATATAAATTGAGACATTTAACAAGTTGACACCTTTTGATCCTTAACATGTGTAGTTTATGCAAGTTTCACCCCTATTATGATTAGATTTATTTTAATTGTCTATATGTTGTGATAATTTATCTTTGTGCTAGGTGTTAGACTATACAAGTCTAGCCTATATTATGCGTTGAATAAGCGAACGTATAAACGTGGGGTAGGGGTAATATTAAGGATTTAATATTAAAAAGTTGGGGTGCAATTGATATGATTTTGCATGCCATAAGTGGATGGCCATAATTGAGTCAATTATGGACATCATTAAAAGTTGACTTAATTAATAATTTGAATAGGGAATTATTAAAACTGGGGTAAAAGATTTTAAGTGTTAATCGATGCTTAGGACACGAGGTTGGACTCGTTTGTGACGTAAACCTGCCTGGACCCGCCCGGCAAATCCAGTGGTCACAAATGTCAGCCCAATGTGAGAGGTCCTAGGCCTAAACTAAAGCATAACGGTTGTAAAGACACGAGGTTAGACTCTTTTATGGTGTAAGACTGCCCGGACCCGCCCGACAAATCCAGCTGCCATAAATGCCAGTCTAATGTGAGAGGTCTTTATGAGGTTATGGCCTGAATGAATTAAGAAATACTTAACCAGATAAACATGTAAGGTGGGACATGGGGGTTAAGTAGGTGCCTTGGGTGGCATGAGGAATCTAGGGGGTGCCCTTAGTGGCATGTGAAATACGATTAGTAAGACTTAACCAAACACACATGTAAATGAACATGACTAAGAGGGTTAAGTGGGATATACTAGTGACAAGCTTAGGTGGGTAGCTTGTGGGGGCCCATTTCGACCAGTATCCCAAACGTATCTTTGTGGGCTCGACCTAAGTCGAGGACGGGACACGCATGCTGGGTTCGACTGTAAGAGGCCAAAACGGGGAGCGGTGGCAACGCAAGTCCAACGGGTTTCGTATGCGTGTGTGGACCCGGGCTGGTAGGTAAGACGTTGTTGCATCGTGTAGGTATAAGCCGTGCATTCTCAAGTTGTATCGGGTTGCCACTTTAGGGGAGTGATACACCCCACTGTGGGGCCAGCACGGGTATCTACGAGTAGGGAGCCGATCGAAAGTGGGTAGTGGGGTACACCTAGTGGAGATAGGGGCAGACGGCACCTATGTAGTCAGCTAGGGGTACGTAAGGCTATTTATAAAGTTTCTGTGTGAAGCAAGTGGGATCAAACAATAGGGTGACTGGTGTGGTGCAGTGTAGTAATGTGCGGTGCAGTGTAGTAATCATTCGTTAGTAATTAGGTGTGCCTTTACCGTTATCTTTAACGTTATCTTAAACGCTATCTTTATCTTCCTAAGAGTTCATAGACATTTACTTGTCTTCCAGCTTATGCCTTAGTCTAGTTATTTTGATAATAGTATTGTTAGAATTATCATACTCGCCGGACTTTATGTCTGACCCCCTCTATTTCTATCCTTTTTGCCCCTCCAGGTCCTCAGGTTGGGCCCAGCTCTAGTGGAGTTTGATTGAATTGCTTCATCTCTCTTTGGAAAGCTTGGACCGTTGAAGTAAAGTCCAGCTTGTTATCTTTTTAATGGCTATTTATGTAATGGGATTATGTATTTTGTTTTTATGAAGATGGATATTGTACTTGGTTATGATCTATGGTTTTATGATGTAACAAACATGTTTAATTTCCGCTGCAATAAAATGAAGTTTTAGAATTCCAAGTACTATTTATTATCTGTCTTGTTGTAATTTTTCTGTTCTATATTCACTTATAACCTCCATGGAAGTTAATGCATTCCCTTTGTGAGTGACATTAATGGACGTGGGGTGTTACATGATGTATGTAGATAACCATCGGTTTGGAACCCCTGTCGGTGTCTGCGCTGAGTAGACTAGTATGGAAAGCTTGTATCCTTTCTGGTGTTCCGGTTTACCTCCCGGGGGAGGTTTTGGATATAACCTGTTCTTCCGGAAGGTTGCTTCAGGCTATTTGTCTGTTGTATATCGATATAACCTTTCGATGTTTGTGTAGTAGATGATTTGTTAGCCTATTCCGGATAATCTCTATGTGCTTTTGGCTTAATTCTCTTGATGCCTTCGCCTTCCGGTGTATCGGTATTAAGCAGGTTAATGCCGATAGCCCTTCTATTCTTCTAGGTCTTAATTAGTGGATCTCTTGCCTCCCTCTTTCTTAGCTTCCATTTTGGAGGACTTTCGCAATAAGATCCTCCAGCCGGATTAATTTTGCTGGGTCCCTTGTCGGATAGGCCTTGCCGGATAGACTATGTCGGTACTCTGCAGACTTTGAGCTCCTTTCCCCTAAGAGGGTGTCGGTTTGTGTAGCTCTCGGATCATTCCTTCTAGCTTGTGCTCACTGGATACCCCTTCACCGTTAGCCAGATTTGGAGTATTAACATATATATATATATATATATATAATTGTGTTAAAAGATCCATATCTATTCGTGCCTTGACCTAGCTTTGGCTAACACCCCAAAGCATACTCTTTTAGGTAGACATCTTATGTCAATTATATCCTGTATATAATTCTTCGTTCGCATGATGAACATTTTGTTCATTGAATTATTCATTTGCTCATATAGAATAATACATGCTCTTTATCTCTAAGGCCATAAATACTATTATGCAGCATTAGTTAAGTCAAAACCAATAATACAGTCGGAGCACCACAATTACTCCTACCGCATATAACCAAAATAAAAGGTGCACAACTCTTTGGCGTTAGTTACATCCAATAAGACTGGCATTGATGGGTGTATTATTAGAAGACCTCACCATGACTTAATATAACAAAATTTGCTTTAAAGGGATTTTGTAATTCGTAATGGTGAACAATATTAAACATATATCACAAATATGTATTTTACATTGGTCATAGATTGCATGTAAATGCGATAAAATAACTAACAATCATATACTTCATTTCAGATCATTTCAGATTACAATATAGGACTTCGTCAAAACTTTTTTATATATATATATATGCCACAAGGTTGTATACATCTTATTAACAAAATAAATTCAGATGTGCAAATGTTATAATATATTTTGCCTATATATATATATATATGTGTGTGTGTGTGTGTGTGTGTGTGTGTGTGGCATCCAGACAAATCTCACACACGGGCATGATTTTAAACATAGTACTCATTATGATTTCAGAAATTTATAATCAAACCACAGACTTAATATATACAAATAACCAATTTAACACTTTAGATTATAACTCAGAACATAAATTCTGAATATATATAAAGGGTCAGACACTTTCACGCACATCAATATAACAAGTTAATATATATACTAACATGTATCAGTTTATGTACATTATATACACTTCAGTAAACATTATATATACATATGTATAACAGCTTATACATATACATATATATATATATATTACTTATTACAATTATTGAACAACAACTTGTATATATATATTTGTATACATTATACAATATATATACATATGAATGACATATTCACATATATCCTTATTTACATTTTACATCATTATGTAAAAAGCAATCAAACTTGCCTATTATACCACGAGCTCATTGCTGCTGGACTCAATACTGTACACCATTCGACAATCTACCGATATCAAATTCCTAATTATAGTTAATCAATTTAAATAAGAAACAACATCCAATAATGTCTCATTCAAACTGGTTTACTAATTTATCCAAAAGGATGAAGCACATATCCTTTTATGAACATGTGTATTTGTAGTACAGTGTTTTTCAAAAACTTGAGAGGTAAATGCAAATCATATTTGCATCAACCATACATACATATATATATATATATATTCATATACAAGTATTATATCATTGTGTTTAATATCTATACAAAAATTCAACAATTAACTTAATCTAGTATTTTGACACATACATACATATACACATATACATACACATACACACACACACACATATATATATATATATACATATATATATATATATATATATGTTCACCAAATCAAATATCAAGTTATAATTTCCTATAATAGTCAAAACATACTTAAAGCATACATTTATCAAAAATAACTATATATACTTACAACAATAGGCTTAAGATCAAATACATGTTTAGAGTATCAAGATTATTAAGGTTATTCAAACCTTAATAAATTTGATCATATCAAATTTACATCAATAAATGTACATTGATTTGGATGTTTCATTCACTAATCCAAGTTGCACAAACTAGTAAATTGTCAATGAATTCAAAAATGGTTTAATAAGTCAATGAGAAAATCTCATTTGTTGTTGCTATTATATTTTAAGGCAATGGTGTTTCATGATATATATTGTATTTATAAATATACATACATACATACATACATGCATACATACATACATACATACATACATACATATATATATATATGTATATGTATATGTATATATGTATGTATCCTGGCAGCTTATAAAATCGAATATCATCCATCACTTCAAACTATACATATAACTAAGTATTGCACACATATATGTCAAGAAACATCTTCAGATTCATATTTTAATTAATCTCAAAACATGGTAGATCAATTACTTAGATATATATAATGGCAGGTCAAGTCCAAACTAAAAACACCAAGTTGCTAAAACTTCTGCAATGATTCAAAATCATTCATTTTTTTTACTAGCTATGATTAAACTAAAAAACATTTTATTGTATATCATATATTGCAGAATAAACTTGGCTAAAATAAACATTCATGTAGTGATATGACATTAAAGAGGAAAAAATACATCATGGGTGTAAAGTTTTCTGAGACAATCATATAGTCTCTAAGTGTATTTAAAATTAAAATGATTTTGGTCCATTAAAACATCACTTAATACACACACACACACACACACACACACACATATATATATATATATATATATATATATATATATATTCCAGAAATGTCATAAATATACATCTATGTGCACATCTAACACGATATTTTGATGTGTGTAGAGAAACCAACCATTTTAAACACATTTAACATTGCACAGTAATCAAACCTTAAAATTTACTACTAACATTAAATTGTTAATATACATAAACATGTGCAAATGCAAACTGTAGTATTAGTTTGTGGTACAAATCATTCTATAATTCACATTCATAGGAATATTTTAATTTAACATAATTATAACCAAGAAAAGTGTGGTTACCATAACATGCAGTTAGCACATTAAATACATATATATTAGGTTCAACAGGACTATCACAAATTATGCTTGGCAAATCAGACTAGTATGTGTACAATAATGATGCAAACATCTGGATACAACGGTTTAAAATAAATGATCATTATATGGTTTTTATTAAATAACAAACCTACATTATATCTACTATATGTTATACTTTTATAACATATATATACACTCACAGTACTGATCATTACATTCATCAATGTTTCATGGCCCATGTGTTATTTGATTCTAAAACCAACTCACTACCATTATACTGATACATATATATTTGCAGTGTTTGTTGATACATATATTTTTCATCATAAATACAGGATCATTTCACTAAATTCCAAGTGCATCTCTACATAGCATATCGAGTAAACATATATTAATACATATGAGTAATTCACTCATATAATTATATCATATATAAATTGTATACAATGAACAAATCATAATACATTTAAAGTGACCTGAACATATTCCTTTCATTGTCAATTTGATCTGAATGCAAAGCCAGGGAAAAGTGTATGGATTTATAACTCCTGTTATAATATTATGCAAACTACTATGCAATTAAAATTAAATCCAAGTATTCGGATTTTTTATACTCATATATAAAAACGGAAAATAATGTCTTGACAAATTATATGTAGATTTATTTTATTAAATCAACTAGAATAGAACAACATATTACTGATTAACAATCAGCAAACATTTGGCTTCTAAAATGGAGAGTATATGACATGGTCAAGATTTTTATGTTCATGAATCAAACAAAATTTTGATTTTATATCTAGGTGCAAAGGTCAAATATAAAAATTTTCTTAACCAATTTCCATATGAACAATTTCAATAAATCAAAACCATCTTACTGATTCTTTTAATGAGTAAGATGATTTTAACCATAAGAAGAAAGTGCATGATAAATTCAGGTCATGCATACTCGTCAATCAAACATTTTGATGATAAGTTTGTCACTGTTTACTCATATAAACAGATTAATACATGGTTGAAATCAAACCTATATATTCATAAATAATTTTATGTAAATGTAAAACCCAAATAGCTCGACTATGGGTCTACGATTCAGTATAATAGAGTTAAACTTCTAATTTTTCAGTAATCAAATATCTTTTGATTTATAACTTGAAAAGTTCTCACAGGTTAGAATATCCAAACATACTCGAAACATACAGATGTATTAGATCAATCGTGTTATTCCACAATTTAATAAGAATATTAAACATAGTGAATTTCCAGAATTAATAATGAATTCATTTCCAAAGTTTATTTTAAATATAAAATTTTGTATACTATAAAATAATTTTACATTTCGTATCAAATACAATTTTTCTTTTTCCGTGAAATAATTCCACCTTTGAATCATATTTGTAATTAATTTTGGAATCCCGCATTTCTATATTATCAATTAACTATGAAATCAAAAGCACAAAACTCAAAAATTTAAAACGAAATACTAATTATGCAAGCCTAAGCTCTGATACCACAGTTGGGTTTCCAGATCAAATTGGTAACCCTATCCTCGAATAAAATTATAATGATTTCAGGTCTAAGGACCGTTACATCACTGACACTATGAGAATAACTTATGGTACTGTTAATTATATTCCATGTAGTTTCTCTCATGTTGGGTCAACCCAATACGCTATTCTCCAACACATATTTATGTCTAGATGTTAAGATTAATAAGATGTGATCATCGGTCAATCAACTTACTACTCTTAATGTTTTATTGATGTCCTATATAAACAATAAAACTTGACTAGGGACATTTAAGAAATATAATACTTAACATATTATATAATCTCAAGCTCAGGTCATACTCGAACTATATATTTTCTTTGTTATTATTATAAGGACTTCTATCATGTTAATATTTATATTACGTAGTAAATACAACATAATAGAATATTTTATTCCAAATAAAACAATAACATTAACAATGTTATTAATCACATCAAATGGATTTCCTCTAGGGCATAAACTCTAACAATATATGCATTTGCTTAACCGAAGTGGTCAAGTATACCCAATCATGGTAGGTTGTCTTAAAATTATGGTGGATCGAGACGGGTAATGTACTCAACCAAGATGGGTTGTAGTAATGGTGCACCAAAACCGATATGGGTCATTATATTAAAATGATGCTTGATGATGATGGGTTGTAGTAAAGCCTACTCGATCGAGACAAATTGCAGTTGGACCGAGATAGGTCATTTGGTGATTTTACTCGATCGAGACATATCATAGTAAATTGCATATATGGTACTTAGCATTCGATTTCCTTTTGTTGATATTGGTGCAATTTGGGTGATTTGGGTCCACTTACAGATTTCCTTGATTTGGTGCATATCATTGTTTTGGATTCATTTATGTTGTTTTATTGAATCTAAGCATTTAGGCTACCTGGTGCTATTTCTTGTAGAGCTCACTATTCATGAATCAAACATCTCATGTGAGTTATAAGAGTATATTTTATAGTGTTGTGTATTCTTTCTTAGTGGATTACTTTACCTGTTTGATTAATTTTGGCAGTCCACAACCCCAAAATCTATGATGGTGTTAATTGGTGTAATTCATCTTGTCATGTAAATTGTGTATGTCATAGTGCAACCTAAAGGAAATTCTTTATATGTCACTGATTGCTCTATATTCACTTGTTATGATTGTTGTAACTAGACTGACCCATGTGTGCAATGCTCGGGTTAGATCGAGTTATTCAGGTTGTAGTTGCCGTCAATTCGAGCTTAACCGTTTAGCTTGGACTTATTCTTTGAAGCCTTCTCCCAATTTTCATTCGAGTATTCTTGTTGATTGTATATTAGTTTGTTGGAGAATGTTGTTTCAATTGGTGTTTAACCATTTGTGATGGAGCATATGTATATGTTATATTTAGTGATTGTATATATATATATATATGTATTTGTCCCGTGATCAAAAATCTGTGGTATGATGTATATTGTTCTGAATACGATCCTAGCCATCATGGTTTCTTATTATATGTGTCGTATGTCGGTCCACTTGAGATTAAACAATATATTATACCACTAATTGACGTATACTCGCTTAATACAAAATTACTGATGGTCGCCCCTAACTAATCCTATTCTTTGCTCTAATAGACAATATTACCTAACAATGCTCTTTATTAGTATGGGCCTCGGTGTGGGGTGTCACATTTGGTATCAGAGCGAGGTTCAATACAAAATACAATAAATGGTATAATAGACATACAACATAACCATAATAGTACATGTGTTACAACACAGAAGGATAACACTTGTGTCTACTTTATCATCTTCATGTTATCCTTGTCTCGTGATCCTTATTATTCAAGCTGTGTGAGGTCTAAGTTTTCGGAATACATGTAGGAAAACATTTCATTCGGTAGTATACCATGTGTGGTGTCCTATCTTTTATAGTCGATCTTACGGAAAATTTCCGTCCTCTAGTCCTTCCGATGCGTAATCCTTGGGTCTATAATTTTTAAGAAACATTTAAATCCCATCCTTTTTGGGTCTGAGTTGATTGTTGAATCTTATAAAACAAATCGGGATCGTTCAGTGATGTAAATCCGAGATAGTTATAGAGTAAAATTTATGTTGGTGAATATGGTATTAAATTGAAATAAATCAAGGTTGCACAGCTGTGACGGCCCGCCCGCACCAACCGACATTTCTTCCGAAAGTGCATTGTACACATGCCTGATTAGCACGGAACGGTCGCCAAAGAAAGGAAAGAAGAGAATGAACCAATCGGAAACCTGTAGAATGTCTCACAGCGCATGGGATAAAATATAATAACAATATACTTGACATAAAACAGGCGAGACAGTGCATAAGCTGAAAACTAAACATCATAGCAGCGGAAAATCCAAATACAGCTTATGTTCCACATCATCATTATTACAACTTTAAAATTGTCTCTAAAGTAAAATAAAGGAAGGGTACACTACTAATGCCCAAAGTAGTGACCAGCAACGACACAGGGAGAATATCTATATATCATACGTGGAAGCCTCCTGCTCGTCTCCGGTACAGCTACTCGTGTATACCACATAACCTGTCTCTAGTCTGCTCGTGAGAGCACCCAGAGTAATAAGAAGAGACATAAAACTCTGGGTCATACAAAAGTCTGGTATGAGCGATAAGCAGCAAAACAGAACAATAACAGGTATACTAAACCATACTTAAACCTGGACCTGCAACCAAAGAGTTAGCACTACATACTTTACAATACTCTAAGGTGCCACTAACATATGGTGTAAAGAGTACGGGGGTGGGGGCGTGCATGTCATAGTAATGGCAAACAAATCAAGTATGGCAACCATCCTTACGTCTCTCACTCCGTGCGTAAAGCATACGATATCCACAACTTCGATCACTAGACCCATCGAGGTAATGACGGAGTTCGACTAGTACAACTACTGCTACCACCAAGCTTATCCCATGGGATCATGACTAAATCTTTACAAGTGACCCCACTTCATTGGTCTATAACCCCGTTTAGTCGTATCTAGGCCACTGTGGCCCTGAATCCATTCACGTACCCCATACACATAGTGATCCAAAGTTATAGACATCGACAATCCCTTAGCACACGTCCTGCAGCAAAGCCCAATCATGAAGTTCAATCGTTGGTTCCCATCTGGATCCAGAGTATAAACTTCTCATACGGACTACCTTTTCATCTCGGGTTTGGTCTTCTCCGGATCGGTTCAGTCCTTCCTTCTATCTTCAGTTCGGTTCGGTTCGGTGCATCCTCAGTTCGTGCTCAACATCTTAGTTCGTGACAAGCTCCTTCGGGTCGGATTGGGTCGTGCTCCTTCCACCTTGTCGGGTCGTGCCACCATGCCAATGTTGGATTGATTCGTGGCCACCATTCCTGATCTCCTGGTCGTGGGAACAAGGGCGGCTCGTGGATTTCTTAGGCGATCGACTCGTGGAGCTCAACTCAAAGGGGTCGGTTCGAGTGTGCTCGGTTCGTTCTCCTCCCATCCGATCGCGGCCAAGCTCCGGGTCAGTTTACGACTTCAACTCCGGGTCGTGAGCACCATTCGTGAGTGGATTGGTTCGGAGGAGCGGCTCGTGGCACGTGGGGGCGATCCGATCCGGGTCCAGTATAATTTCCTGCACTTCTTTCCAACGACTGTTTTACGCCATTCGAGGGCATTTTAGACCAATCTAACACTTCTAGGCATTCACAAAGCATACCATACAGTCATAGCAACATGTATAACCATTCACAACCACCAAAACAATAATTTGATAGGTTAAAATGGATCAAACATAGCCAAAACTCCATATTTTCCCTTAAGCATGTTTAACAACAACTAACAGTAGGATTAACAAAACTTAACCAAATCAGCTCAAATTTCTAACAGAGGCCTAACATAATATTTAAGAATTTATAAATATTTTTCCAAAATTTTAACATGAGTAAATTCGCTAATTAACACTAATCGCCCTAATTAACTACAATTAGTGTCCAAACAATGTTAATCACCCACCTTTGCCACAAATAAAATTTAGATCTGAAATGATTCTCTGTTTGGGCGCGAATACCAAAGCAATACAGCAGCTCTACCTCGATTCTTGTGCTAATCCTCTTTGATTTGATGTAGATTTGGCTTAATTAGCGATTATGAGGTGATTTGGGGTGTTTTAGAAAGTGGAGGCCATGGCTAAACTTGAAGAAACAAAAAGTGGCAGCTGGAAAATGATAGGAACTGAATTTCCTAACCCTATCAGCCTCCCCATAACCCTAATCCCGAAATGGGTATGGGCCCACTCACTAATCACCCAAATTAGGCCCGGTTAAGCTGTTTTTCACCTTTTAAACCTTGTTTCAGCCATATCTCCCAAACGGTTAGCCTGTTTGGGTAATATGACCATTCTACGGAATTGTAAACCATCATCTGAATCCAATGGAAGTGGTTTCAGATCAAAATTCCTTTCCAGTCAAAAGTTATGGCCGAAACAAAATCAGCTAGGGGAAAAACGGTCATTTAAAAATCGGGAAAAATCATGAACATGGGAAATGACCCCAATAGTCGTCTCCCAAGGTTACATGACCATACGACTTCGTATGTGAAAGAAATAAATATTCTACGATCCTTCGGTGCGTAGAATGCGGGTCGTTACACTCTCTCCCCCTTAAGAAATTTCGTCCCCAAAATTCCTTAACCCGAAACATACAAAGGGTCCCGCATGCCTACCAATCATATACAACAATCAAACATGCAAAACAAATAAAACAAACCTCTCCTAGCATGCGGAAAGACTAAATCGAAACTGAAATCTTACCAGGCGAAGAGTTCTGGATACGTCTTCCTAACGCTCTCCTCTGTCTCCCAAGTACAGTCATTCTCATTCTCGCCCCACTGAACTTTGACTAATTTCACCGCCTTCCTTCGAAGTTGCTTCGTATCGTTCCCAATAATACGCATAGGCTTGCGGTTCCCAACCGCGTCGGGTTCAACCTCGATATCATCCAACTTATCAGGTGAAATAGCCACATCGGGGTCGTGCACAAACTTCCTTAACTAGGAAACATGAAATACATTGTGAACTCCTGCCATCTTCTCTGGTAATTCAACTTTATATGCCAAATTCCCAATTTGCTCAAGAACTGGGAATGGACCAACAAATCTTGGTGCTAACTTGCCTCTCCGGGCAAATCGTATCACGCTCTTCAACGGGGAAATCTTGACAAGCACTAAGTCGCCAATGGAGAATTTTAATTCTCTTCTCCTCTTATCAGCATAACTCTTCTGCCTATCTTGAGCGGCCTTCATTCGTTGTTGAACAATCTGGATCTTGTCTGAAGTTTCGCTTATTACATCCGGTCCAAGCATAAACTTCTCACCGGTTTCCAACCAGCATGATGGTGAGTTGCACGGTCTTCCATACAAAGCTTCAAATGGATCTTCTAACACTCGATTCACCCTCTCTATATGTCCGTCGGTTTGAGGATGATACACGGTACTGAGATGTAATTCCGATCCTAACACATCTTGTAAGCTCTTCCAAAATCCACTAGTGAACAATGGATCTCGGTCACTCACAATGCCTTTGGATATTCCATGAAATCTCACTACCCACTTTACATATAGTTTAGCTAACTTAGCTGCCGTTCTATTCGATTTGACAGGTATAAATCTTGCACTTTTGGTCAATCGGTACACAATCACCCAAATGCTATCATGGCCCGATCTAGTCCTTGGTAACCCATCAATGAAATCCATCGAGACTTGTTCCCATTTCCATTCTGGAATTTCTAATGGTTGTAACAAACCACTAGGCTTCTTTTGCTTATCTTTAACCAGCGGGCAATTCATGCATTTGGATATAAACTTCCCAACGTCTCTTTTCATCCCTTCCCAGTAGTAGGTCTGCTTCATGTCTCGGTACATCTTGTTACCACCGGGATGTATAGTCAGTTTTGAGTGATGACATTCTCTAAGCACTTCATCTCTCAATCTATTGACATTGGGCACAGCAAGTCTTCCATCCTTTCTAAGCCATCCATCTCGATCAAGCCCATACTTGTTCATCTCTCCGTCGATTCCCATCTCTAACTTTGAGATGATTTCTAATAGGTTAGGACCGTTCCTCTGACTGGAACCAATCCGCTCAATCAAAGTGGATATGATCGTCAAAATTGCTAACATTTCTGGATCCAATTCGCACTTTGGTCTGAAACCATACCCAGCGATGTATTTCAGTTGCTTCCATTCTAGAAACATAGCCCCTAAGCTGGCATGTCTCCTACTCAGTGCATCAGCTACCGCATTTCCCTTTCCTGGTGTATATGCGATGTCGAAATCATAGGAAGCCAAGAATTATAACCATCTTTGCTGTCGGAGATTTAGATCCTTCTGAGAGAAGAGATACTTCAACGATTTATGATCGGTAAACAGCTCAAATCTTTCTCCCAGGAGATAATGTCTCCATATCTTCAATGCGAACACGATCGTTGCTAACTCCAAGTCATGGGTAGGGTATCTTTTCTCGTGCGGTTTTAGTTCCCGACTTGCATAAGCTACAACCCTACCTCCCTGCATCAACACAGCACCTAGTCCGGTACCACATGCATCCGTATACATCATCATCTCTTCATTCCCGTTAGGAATGACTAACACTGGTGCACATGTCAACTTGTCCTTTAGACTCTTGAACGCATTCTCGCACTTTTCGTCCTAGACGAAAGCTTGATTCTTCTTGGTCAACTGAGTCAACGGTGCTGCTATCTTGGAGAAGTCTTGGATAAACTTACGATAATATCCAGCTAATCCCAAGAAACTTCTTATGTCCGTTGCATTCTTGGGCGTAGACCAATCTTGTACCATAGCCACCTTCGCAGGATCCACGGCAATACCATTCTCTGAAACCACATGGTCCAAGAATCTCACTTCCCTTCTCCAGAAGGGACACTTAGAAAACTTTGCTTTCAATTGGTGTTTTCTCAACACCTCCATCACTATCCTCAAATGTTCCTTGTGTTCTTCCTCTATCCTTGAATAAACAAGTATATTGTCCACGAACACAAGAACAAACTTATTCAACTGATCTCTGAATACCCTATTCATAAGATCCACAAAATATGTTGGTGCATTGGTCAACCCGAATGGCATGACCAACCACTCATAGAATCCAAACGGCGTCCGAAATGTCGTTTTAGCTATACTCTCAGCTTCCACTCTAAGTTGATGAAAACCTGTCGCAAGATCCAACTGGGAGAATACTCTCGCGCCACTCAACTGATCAAACAAATCGTCTATCCGTAATAGAGGATACTTATTCTTCCTCGTCACTTTATTCAGTTCGCGGTAGTCCACACACAATCGAAGGGAACCATCATCCTTGGTAGCAAACACATTTGGCGCTCCCCACTCAGAAATACTTCTTCGGATAAATCCCTTCTTCAAAAGATCGCTAACTTGCACCCTGAGCTCTCGTTGTTCCCTTGGTGCCATACGACGAAGTGGAATCATTATAGTTCTGGCATCTTTCACTAAATCAATACGGAACTCAATCTCTCGGTGTGGTGGAAGCCCGGTCACTTCCTCGAAGACGTCCGGATACTGGCCAACCATGGGCACATCTGACAACTCATCATGCAGGATGTCGAGGGAATTTAGAAAACTAGCCATTACCCCATCACTACGTAGACCACCAAACACTACCCTCCGCCCATCATTCGCTCTAGATGTCACCAAAAAGCCCTCACAGTCTACCACCACCCTGTATCTTTGGAGCCAATCGACTCCCAAGATAATGCCAAACCCAGTAAAGCCCAAAACAAAGCAATCACAAACAAACATGCATCCATGACTCGAAAAGACCACATTACGACAAATCATGCTAAGGCTAGTCGAACCACCAATCGGGTTGGCCACTACTAAAGGTCTATCGACAATCTCGGGCTCCAATCCCAACCTATCTACCAGGTCACTAGATATGAAAGAATTGGAAGCTACGGTATCAAACAAAACTCTAACAGGAACATCATAAACAGAAAGCATACCTTGAATAATGACATTTTTTCCCTTCTCCGCCGCAGTTGGGGCATTCGACGAAGAAGGAATAGCATTAAGGGAATACGCTTTCACCATCTGCTTTTCTTTAGGGGGTTGCGGACACTTGTCCTTGTGATGTCCCACTTGGCCACAGTTGAAGTACTTCCTGTCTGCTGGCTTTGCTCGAGAATTACTAGCATAGTGGCCCTTCTTGCCACAGCTAAAGCACTCAACATCTTTCTTCTTCTTCTGGCCATCCTTAGCTTGGTTCTGCTTCCTCTTATTCTGAGAACCACTCTTGCCTCCACCGCTTGCTTGCGGTTTTGGCTCCTCTGAAGATGCGACCTCGGTCTTCGACTTAGGGTAAAGACTTTCTGATCCTAAAGCTTTCCCCACAATCGATTCAAATGTCTCATCGATGTGGTTAATAAGCCTTTCCCCCAAGTATCCATCCAAGCCAGTTATGAACTTCTCGTTCTTCTTCTCGGCAGTATCTATTATGGATAACCCATATTTCGACAAAGTGTCGAATTCGGCAATATACTCCGAGATAGCTCTGGCATTCTGCTTGAGTTCCAAGAATCTCTTAAACAACACTGACTTCTGAGTAGCTGGAATGAACTTATCGCTTAAGCGAGCCTTAAACTGATCCCAAGTAATCTGATCCTCGGGAGTAGCTGCCTTTATAGCATTCCACCAATTCATTGCCCGTCCTTGCAGCTGACGGGATGCTAGCCTTCTCTTCATCGCATCCTCGATACCCAAGTCTTCGAAGATACGCTCGCAGCTATCCAACCAATCCTAAACATCTGTAGCCGACTCCGTTCCGTGGAACGGCTTCATACCAAGACTAGTATAGTCCTTGTTCAGCTTGGCGAAATCGGCCCTAGGCGCCTGCATTATTGGACCACCTTCATTACCAGCATTGGGAGCTTCCCTCTGCACATCCCTAAGCATCTCTCTCATGAGGTCAGTAAACATCGTCCTCATCTCAGCAGCATTCCCATTATTGGCTCCCCTACCGGTACCCCTTGCGTATCGGCTCATCATTCAATCTGCACAGAGAAAACGATTAACCATCTCCATAGTGGTGCCAGTGCAGTGCGACTTCATCCTTAGATATACTAATAGTATATATATATATATATATAGCTTTTAAAAACCAAAATAATTACAAATACGCGCTCTCATATACGTGTACTATCTCTCCCTGGTGTCTTTCCCTAGGTTAACTAAGCAACCTAGAGCTCTGATACCAAGTGTGACGGCCTGCCCGCACCAGCCGACATTTCTTCCGAAAGTGCGTTGTACACATGCCTGACTAGCACGGAACGGTCGCCAAAGAAAGGAAAGAAGAGAATGAACTAATCGAAAACCTGTAGAATGTCTCACAACGCATGGGATAAAATATAATAACAACATACTTGACATAAAATAGGCGAGACAGTGCATAAGCTGAAAACTAAACATCATAGCAGCGGAAAATCCAAATACAGCTTATGTTGCACATCATCATTATTACAACTTTAAAACTGTCTCTAAAGTAAAAGAAAGGAAGGCTACACTACTAATGCCCAAAGTAGTGACCAGAAGCGACACAGGGAGAATATCTATATATCATACGTGGAAGCCTCCTGCTCGTCTCCGGTACAGCTACTCGTGTATACCACCTAACCTGTCTCTAGTCTGCTCGTGAGAGCACCTAGAGTAATAAGAAGAGACATAAAACTCTGGGTCAGACAAAAGTCTGGTATGAGCGATAAGTAGCAAAACAGAACAATAACAGGTATACTAAACCATACCTGAACCTGGTCCTGCAACCAAAGAGTTAGCACTACATACTATACAATACTCTAAGGTGCCACTAACATATGGTGTAAAGAGTACGGGGGTGAGGGCATGCATGTCATAGTGATGACAAAAAAATCAAGCATGGCAACCATCCTTACGTCTCTCACTCCGTGCGTAAAGCATACGATATCCACAACTTTGATCACTAGACCCATCGAGGTAGTGACGGAGTTCGACTTGTACAACTACTGCTACCACCAAGCTTATCCCATGGGATCATGACTAAATCTTTACAAATGACCCCACTTCATTGGTCTATAGCCCCGTTTAGTCGTACCTAGGCCAATGTGGCCCTGAATCCGTTCACGTACCCCCTACACATAGTGATCCAAAGTTATAGACATCGACAACCCCTTAGCACACGTCCCGCCGTAAAGCCCAATCATGAAGTTTACTCGTTGGTTCCCATCTGGATCCAGAGTATAAAATTCTCATTCGGACTACCTTTGCATCTCGGGTTTGGTCTTCTCCGGATCGGTTCAGTCCTTCCTTCTATCTTCAGTTCGGTTTGGTTCGGTGCATCCTCAGTTCGTGCTCAACATCTCAGTTCGTGACAAGCTCCTTCGGGTCGGATCGGGTCATGCTCCTTCCACCGGGTCGGGTCGTGCCACCATGCCAAGGTTGGATTGATTCGTGGCCACCATTTGTGATCTCCTGGTCGTGGGAACAAGGGCGGCTCGTGGATTGCTTAGGCGATCGACTCGTGGAGCTCAACTCAAAGGGGTCGGTTCAAGTGTGCTCGATTCGTTCTCCTCCCATCAGATCGTGATGGTTCGGATCGTGGCCAAGCTCCGGGTCAGTTTACGACTTCAACTCTAGGTCATAAGCACCATTCGTGAGCGGATCGGTTCGGAGGAGCGGCTCGTGGCATATGGGGGCGATCCGATCTGGGTCCTGTACAATTTCCTGCACTTCTTTCCAGCGACTATTTTATGCCATTCGACGGCGTTTTAGACCAATCTAACACTTCTAGGCAATCACAAAGCATACCATACAGTCATAGCAACATGTATAATCATTCACAACCACCAAAACAACAATTTGATAGGTTAAAACGGATCAAACATAGCCAAAACCCCATATTTTCCCTTAAGCATGTTTAACAACAACTAACAGTAGGATTAACAAAACTTAACCAAATCAGCTCAAATTTCTAACAGAGGCCTAACATAATATTTAAGAATTTATAAATATTTTTCCAGAATTTTAACATGAGTAAATTCGCTAATTAACACTAATCACCCTAATTAACTACAATTAGTGTCCAAACAATGCTAATCACTCACCTTTGCCACCAATAAACTTTAGATCTGAAATGATTCTCTGTTTGGGCGCGAATACCAAAGCAATACAGCAGCTCTACCTCGATTCTTGTGCTAATCCTCTTTGATTTGATGTAGATTTGGCTTAATTAGCGATTACGTGGTGATTTGGGGTGTTTTAGAAAGTGGAGGCCATGGCTAAACTTAAAGAAACAAAAAGTGGCGGCTGGAAAATGATAGGAACTGAATTTTCTAACCCTATCAGCCTCCCCATAACCCTAATCCCAAAATGGGTTATGGGCCCACTCACTAATCACCCAAATTAGGCCCGGTTAAGCTGTTTTTCACCTTCTAAACCTTGTTTCAGCCATATCTCCCAAACGGTGAGCCCATTTGGCAAATGTGACAACTCTACGGGATTGTAAACCATCATCCGAATCCAATGGAAGTTGTTTCAGGTCAAAATTCCTTTCTAGTCAAAAGTTATGGCCGAAACAAGATCAGCTAGGGGCAAAATGGTCATTTAAAAATCGGGAAAATTCATGAACATGGGAAATGACCCCAATAGTCGTCTCCCAAAGTTACATGACCATACGACTTCGTATGTGAAAGAAATAAATATTCTACGATCCTTCAATGCGTAGAATGCGGGTCATTACAATAGCAGTAATTAGTGAATTGTTTCGGTCATGCAAAATTTAATAAAAACTAAAAAAAGGTTTAAGGGATGGTTATTAATATGGATGATTAAATGGTTGTTTAAAGATTTATTTGATTGGAAGTGTATCCCAAGTAATTAATTGGAAGAGTTAGTGTTGGGCTGCTTCTATTTGAAGTATTAGCGATAATGAGTAAACAAATAATAACAATCACACAGAATTAAAAATTTGGGGATTATTTTTCATGTTGGGTTATTTGCGGATATTTTAAAGGAGTTTTGATCGATGTGTCTGATCAAGGATATCTATAAGAATTTCTTAAAAACTTATATGAGACAATCAATCAAAATTCTTCTTACGATTATAATGCAAACTTTTTGTTTTAAAAATAGAGAATATTCATGAGGATGACATTAAACCACCACATTAGTTGGGAATAATGGAGGTTGAATGGCAAGGCGATAATGATTCAGTGTCAATGTCGTAGCCAAGTAATGAGATGAGGTATGACGAATGGGTGGTTTAATGTTGTTCTAAATGAATGAAAGGATTATTTGATGGAAATTGTACTTTGAAAAGTTCAAGGCGAATATATATTAATGTTCTATAAACTAAAAATGTTTTGAAAGTTAAAAAATATCTTGAGCATAAGTAGTACATTAGAACACTCACTGTAACAACCTGCGTTCCGATGGACCATTTTTTTTTTTCAAAAACCCAATCCATCAAAACCCGAGTTGGTTTGCTCTGGTATCCTGCAGAAAAGACAAAGACATAAAACATGTCAGAGTTCGGAAAACATCTCACAGGGGAAGGAATAAAGTATAATGTAGTTGAAACATAGCTTTACCTTAATAATAATACTGCTAAACCAGTATCCAAAGCTACACAGTCCCTGTCATGAACCTAACCTGCGAATGTTATGAGGAGGGAGTCAGAACATAAGTTCTATGTGAATGAATTTAAACTACACTTCTTGAATAATCCTGCATATACCGTTCAATTACATTTTCTCATTTATTAGGTTATCTGTGTTATTAACACTCAAGGCTTTCACACACACGTCGCACCCATCTACTCCCTAGTAGATTAACCTAATATAATGTATATGTAGCTACCCCAAACTGAGGTACACCCCGTGGTACCCCACTCGCGCGGTCTCCTCCGTAACACCACAGTAATATGCGCAGTCCCTCATCCTATGCCCTAGTAACATACATATCTCTCTCTATATATAACAATGCTACATCCGCAAAGAACCACTATGGCTATACTATGTTAAACGTACTGACTGCTATTCTCGAACTATTCGATCGAATTTGGTTCCATCATCGAATAATGCCCTCTAGTCTACGATACACCACCCAGAGCAGACATGGTTGTACCTAGACCCTCCCGCGTACGTATCATCAATCGTACTCGATGTTTCTACTGCACATAACCTCTACTTGTGCACCCGTGTTCCGTGGCAGGGCTACACCAGAAACACGGAACTCGGTCGGGAGCTTTTCTATATCTGTATGGGCCCGCCTCTAAGTGTGTCCAATGTATAGATATCTCTCGGGTCTGATTTTTCTATGGTGGCTATGGCCCCACCTCATCCCCTCCCTCAACTAGTAAAGACCACATGAGCTAAGCGACCACCCCTAACAAGCAAACAATCTAAACATCCATGTAGGGTCTCCCCGTACCCGTCCCTTGATAGCAAAGGTTAACGATCTCTAGGGGTTAGCTCTTGTCTTTTCGCATTGGTGACAGGCGTCCAACGATCTTGCTATCGTTTGGTCTTGACCATCCACCTCCGCTTGAGGCAATCGCCGAACCAACCTTAATGCCACCGCCTACAGCATTTTGACTGCCCCCTACTTGTGCAGTCAAGGCCCACCCACCTGGTAGTTCCGCACAGACCCAACCTATGCAATCCTAGCCCGAAGCTAAACCACCACAGGGGAGCGCCTTTAACGTCTCAGGAAGCCGCCTGCCTCCCCTTCCAACCCGTTGGAGCTGCCAGAATAATGAACGTGCGCTCCCCTCGTGCCTTATGACACCGCGATGATCCACCTCGTTGGGCTATTCATCCTATAACGTACGGACTGCTTCAAGCGCCTTAGTTTTATATGTCATTAGACCCAACGTCTAATCATTAATTACGCGCTTGCGCCACCTCGTTGGTTTTCTCATTTAACTTGGTTATTCATATTCACATTGACTTTCTTTTCCAAGTTTACCAAGTTACCCCCACTTATTAATTCAATTTATAACTTAATCCATTTTAGTTCACTAATAAGCCTACAACATGTTATTCTCATAATCTAATAATTATCCTATTATGGTTATAATAACATGTCCTACTTAATTTATAATTAAGTACATCTTTATTCACATAGACATTGGTTAAGAGAATAACTCCCTAAGTATCAAACCCGAAGACCGAAATCAACATCAGATTGACACTCAGAGAATTACTCAAGTCAACCAATCTTCTGTTATGTCTTAATCCCTTTCCATTCATATAACTTATGTTATCCTCGTTTGTATATTTATTCTTGTCCTTACAGATTACTTAATCTTCAATTAAGCACAACTTACCTTATTTCATAAGTTACTTCCCAACTTGTCCCTAGGACAAGCCTACCTATTATCCTTCCTTTTCTTATTCAAGTTCATTCATAATAGGTTATTATCATTCCCCATTTTGGCATTAATTAAGTTTATCTTAACCCTTCCCAATTCTTTAACAAATTTACTTAACCCCTACTCAATTCAACTGGTTCGTAACACCACTATAGATTTAATTAGGTTAAGTATTCCAATTTAACAAATTATCCATGCTACCCATGTTACCCACTTAACTCCTTTATTATGTCCATGTCAACCTTACGTGTGTCGTCTTGGTTTAGTTTTCATTTTTATTTATTATGCCCGTAAAGCACAAGACCTCTCACATTAGATTGCCGTTTGCGGTTGCTGGATATGCAGGGCGGTTCGAGGAAGACTTCTACCGCATCCGAATCTAACCTCGTTTCTTTACACCATTACGGTTCCAATTTCCACCTAATACCTCTCACAATAGATTACCGTTTGTGGTTACTGGATATGCCGGGCGGTTCCGGGCAGACTTCTACCGCAAACCAAATCTAACCTCGTGTCTTAAGCATGCAAGTTCTTATTATAACTTATACCCATAATTCAAATCTTGGATTATAATATATGTCAATTACCCATAAACCCCAATTCACGTTTATGCTTATAATCCTATCAATAGATTATGCCTATAATCCCAATTCAACTTAAAATCCCAATTTCATATTCATAATTCCAATTTGATTTGTATTCATAAATCCCACCATAGTTGTATTCATAATACCAAGCATAGTTATGCCCATAACCCAATTATAAGTTATACCCCAAATCTCCCAATCCCATGTTATACCCAAATCAACCTTTTCCCTTTTATTCCCAATATCGTTTCAATCACATAAATCCACAATAGACATAGGCTCGTAGATAGCCTAGCTATAAAAATAAAAAGGGAAGAAAGAAAGGAGGAAAACAAGCATAGGCATAAAACAAATGTTCATAATAACAAGTTAAATATACTATGATAAAATTAGGCATAGGTGAATCTAGATCTGATCTACAAACTATGGTGAACTGATATGATTCTAGTCCAAATCTTAGATCCAATTACTTATTAGGTATTTTAATCCATAAGTACCACAAACTCACTTTATCGGATTAGCTCTTCAATATGTCTATTATGTGTGTAAATGGGGAACGTCGAACGATAGATCCATTATTATGCATAAAATGTAATTTAAATCCACTCACTTGTATACTTTCCCAATTCTAGATCTGATCCATGGTTTTCTCCCTTTTTGTGCAGCATAGATCTAGACATCTGAATTCTTTTCTTTTATTTTGGAGTAGAGGAATCCTAGATCTATCTTTTTATTTTAAGAAGAGATTTGGAGAGGAAGAGATTAGATCTAAGAATTGCTTGGGGAAGAAGAATAATAGGTTTAGAGGCAGAGCTTTGGCATCGCCTAAGAAATTGTGAGGATGAAGTAAGCCTCACCACCTTATTTATAGGCATGCTAAGCTAATCTAGTCCTTTAGATTTAATTTAAAACCCCATCCAAGCTAAACACGCCATCCGACAAATAGGTAATAGCCATGTTGTGAAAAAACAAACATTAACCAATAAAAACGCGTCATGTATGCAACATGATGTGCAACAACAGGTTAACCAATAAAAACGTGCCAAGCAACAAGTTATACAATTAAAACGCGCCATGTGTCCAACATGATGCGCACCAGCAGGGGTGTTGACACCCACACGTCATATATATATATAATACATACATATATATATATATATATATAATACATACATATTTCTTTATTTATTTGAAATTTGGTTTATCAAATTTCAAATATCCTCCTTTGTTCGCGCGCAACCCTTATTTTGAATTATGTTTATCTACATTCACCCCTTATGCGTGTATTAAGCTCTTATATGCGAACAATTATTTATTTGGTTTCCAATATAATTCTCTTAAATAAATCATATCATTTATTTTTCTTTTTAACCTTCTTTCCAATTAATCCTCCAATTAACCCTTTCCACGCTAAACCGCTTTTTAATTGAACTGCGTTCACACTAACCTACTTTTTAGCCATTCCCCCTAAAATAAAAATATGGCGTTGGCGGGGATTGAACTCAGAACCTCTTTTGTACAAGTCACATGTACTAACCAAATGAGCTACTAAGTCTTTTGCTAACAAGACATAGGACAATGCTACACATTATTCTTTTCTCATTCCTCTTTTTCATGTTTTGTTACAATATTTAATTAAAGATATCTTTTTCATCTTAAATCAGATTTCTACAAACTATAGGTCTAAATTGATCATCGCCATGAATGCAATGACGCTAATTTCACGACCAAATTCTGGAGGCTCTTCAAATTATCCTTTTTATTTCTTTTTAAATGTTCGCATGCATTTCTTCGCATTTCATGTATTACATGTAATTTCTTTTATTAATCTTTTTCTTCATTTCACTGCATTAACTTATTACATGCAATTTTATTGTCATTATTTAATTTTTCTCTTAAGTATATCTATGTATACAATATATATGCATATTTCCACATTTTTAATTTCATTAAAAATGCGGGGTGTTACATTCTCCCACCCTTAAGAAATTTCGTCCCCGAAATTTGATGGGGATTACATAGATAATCTCTCGCATAATAAACATCCATCATGTGTGCATCCAATTTTTGCAAACATTATGCACATGTGCAAAGTGAAATACATGATAGTAATGTATGTATGCCTAATTTGGTACCACCTATATGTATGCAAACTTTTAAAATCTCTTTTAAAACATGATGCTCACATCCTAAATATACTTGCAGTTCTACATGAATGCAATATTTTTGAAAACCAAAATAGCTTTTCTCCAAATTTTCCCACAATCTTATAGAATAAGAGCATAGTTCTTCCAATTGTTGCATCCAAAACCCTACGAACCATCATTAAATTTCGAAATTTAGAAGAAAAAAACTAATTTTCTAAATTCGATTTCTTATGTTACAAAAAGGTATAAAACAGAAAAATTCACATCTTCCATTTTTCTTTTATGTACCTTTTCTAATTGTACTTGGATTTTATGTAATTATTCTATAAAGATTTCCTATTTTCCTACCCAAGCACAACTCACATAAGAAAATTTTCTTTTCTTTTTCAACTTATCTTGGATTTTTTTTCTCATTTTTATTCATCTTTTCTTAAGATTTTCATTTTCTTTTCCCATCACGTTTTGTTGCTTCACTTAATTTGTTGTTTTCTTCTTAGTTAGGCTATTTTCTTTCTTAGCTTATCTTTCCATTAAGCCTTTCCATCTTTCAAAATCCTACACAGCTACTACCAAGGGCCAAGAATCATAAGACTATTTCAGTAAAGAAAAGTCCAACCACAACTCTCAACACTTACTTGCTTTTCCACTATCTAGTAGTCACTACTAGTCCTTGTTGTGTATTACTAGCCTACATTTTTTTCAAGCAACAACTCTAGGCCTCACAATGCTTATGCATTCTATGGGAAATTTTCCACTATTCCATGATGGTCCTTGCTATTTACTTCATAGCCTCAAACTTCTTCTTGTTCTTTCTAGGTACTGATCCTTACCTACTCCATTTTTTTCAAAACATGGTTTGGCCTCTTTTTTTTCATAACATTTTTCTTCCAAAAATCAAAAGTGTTAAAACTTTATTCTCTTCTCCAAAACTTACTTTTGATAAACCATAAAACATGTCACAAAATAAAATTACAAAACATTTTTTTTCAAATCGCAAAACCGGAGTTGACAAGGACAACTATAGGGTTACATTGTTTCTACCTACAATGTTAATTTCGGCTGCTCATATATTAAAATATGAAAACTAGTGAGCTATACATGCTCTATAATGTACACTTTTTCACGAGAGAATTCTTTTAAAGCAAGAAATTATTAATTTAGAAAGTATACCCCACTTTACTTTAAAACCCATTATGCATTTTGACAAATATGTTTCCAACATATCTCTTTCAAACATCAAAAATACTTTCAAGTTTAAAACTTGAAAACACCATAGACTCCTTTGCCAAAACTTTTACAATTTCAAAAAGTTAATCATTTAGGTTAGACTCAAAGTGGTTATCCAACTCAACTAGGCTTTCCTAGACACTTTCCCAAAGTCAATTCTCCCAACTATATATATTCCTAATCCATTCTCCACTTTTTAACCTTTTTCTAATTTACAAGGTTCACTTCTAAACCCACTAATCTGAAATACTAACATTTCAGTTACTATCGTATGGGATTCGTCTTTCTCTAAAACATATTGTACACTTTCCACCCAAACCACCTAAGGGTCTCAAGATTCCTATGTTCGTTCCTTTAGTGTACAAAACCGATATCCCAATTTCTTTCCACAATTTTCTCTTTCTATCTAGTGAGTTGCCTTATGGATCTAGATTTTTATATATAATATATTTTTATATAAAAAAAATATAAATACACTCACTCATTATCTATATAGGAATCCTAAACCGAAGCTCTGATACCAGATGTAACAACCCACGTTCCGACGGACCGATAATTTTTTTTTAAAACCCAATCCATCGAAACCCGAGTTGGTTTGCTCTGGTATCCTGCAGAAAAGACAGAGACATAAAATATGTCAGAGTTTGGAAAACATCTCACAGTGGAAGGAATAAAATATAATGTAGTTGAAACATAGCTTTATCTTAATAATAATACTGCTAAACCAGTATCCAAAGCTATACAGTCTATGTCATGAACCTAACCTGCGAATGTTATGAGGAGGGGGTCAAAACATAAGTTCTCTGTGAATGAATTTAAAGTACACTTCTTGAATAATCCTACATATATCATTCAATTACATTTTCTCATTTATTAGGTTATCTGTGTTATTAACACTCAAGGCTTTCACACACACGTCGCACCCATCTACACCCCTAGTAGATTAACCAAATATAATGTATATGTAGCTACCCCCAAACCAAGGTACACCCCGTAGTACCCCACTCGCACGGTCTCCTCCGTAACACCATAGTAATATGCGCAGTCTCTCATCCTGTTCCATAGTAATGTACATATCTCTCTCTATATATAACAACGCTACATCTGCATAGAACCACTATCGATGTACTACTTAAGCGTACTAAATGCTATCCTCGAACTATTCGATCGAATTTGGTTCCATCATCGAATAATGCCCTCTAGTCTACGATACACCACCCAGAGCAGACTTGGTTGTACCTATACTTTCCCACATACGTATCATCAATCGTACTCGATGTTTCTACTGCACATAACCTCTACTTGTGCACTCGAGTTCCGTGGCAGGGCTACACCAGAATCACGGAACTCGGTCAGGAGCTTTTCTATATCTGTACGGACCCGCCTCTAAGAGTGTCCAATGTACAGATATCCCTCGGGTCTGGTTTTTCTTTGGTGGTTGTGGCCCCACCTCAGCCCCTCCCTCAACTAGTAAAGACAACACGAGCTAAGCGACCACCCCTAACAAGCAAACAATCTAAACATCAATGTGGGGTCTCCCCGCACCCGTCCCTTGATAGCAAAGGTTAACGATCTCTAGGGGTTAGCTCTTGTCTTTTCGCATTCCTTAGGCTGCTGGTGATAGGCATCTTATGATCTTGCTATCGTTTGGTCTTAACCCTCCACCTCCACCTCAGGCAACCACCGAACCACCCTTAATGCCACCGCGTACATCATTCTGACTGCCCCCAACTTGTGCAGTCAAGGCATGCCCAGCTGGTAGTTCCGCGCAGACCCGACCTCTGCAATCCTAGCCCAAAGCTAAATCACCACAGAGGACTACCAGGAGCACCTTTGATGTCTCAGGAAGTCGCCTGCCTCCCCTTCCAGCCCATTGGAGCTGCCAGAATAATGAACGTGCGCTCCCCTCGTACCTTATGACACCGTGGTGATCCACCTCGTTGGGCTATTCATACTATAACATACGGATTGGTTCAAGCGCCTTAGCTTTATATGTCATTAGACCCTACGTCTAATCATTAATTACGCGCATACACCACCTCGCCAGTTTTCTCATTTAACTTGGTTATTCACATTCACATTGACTTTCTTTTTCAAGTTTACCAAGTTACCCCTGCTTATTAATTCAATTTATAACTTAATCCATTTAAGTTCACTAATAAGCCTACAACATGTTATTCTCATAATCTAATACTTATCCTCTTATGGTTATAATAACATGTCCAACTTATTTTATAATTAAGTGCATCTTAATTCACATATACATTGGTTAAGAGAATAACTCCCTAAGTATTAACCCCGAAGACCGAAATCAACATCAGATTGATACTCAGAGAATTACTCATCTCAACCAATCTTCTATTATGTCTTGATCCCTTTCCATTCATATAACTTATGTTATCCTCGTTTGTATGTTTATTCTTGTCCTTATAGATTACTTAATCTTCAATTAAGTACAACTTACCTTATTTCGTAAGTTATTTCCCCACTTGTCCCTAGGACAAGCCTACTTATTATCCTTCCTTTTCTTATTCAAGTTCATTCATAATAGGTTATTATCATTCCCCATTTTGGCATTAATTAAGTTTAACTTAACCCTTCCCACTTCTTTAACAAATTTACTTAACCCCTACTCAATTCAACTGGTTCGTAACACCACTACAGATTTAATTAGGTTAAGTATTCCAATTTAACAAATTATCCATGCTACCCTTGTTACCCACTTAACCCCATTATTATGTCCATGTCAACCTTACATGTGTCGTCTTGGTTAAGTGTTCATTTTTATTTATTATGCCCGTAAAGCACAAGACCTCTCACATTAGATTGCCATTTGCGGTTGCTGGATATGCCGGGCGGTTCCGGGCAGACTTCTACAACATCCGAATCTAACCACGTGTCTTGACACCATTACGGCTCCAATTTCCACCTAATACCTATCACATTAGATTACCGTTTGCGGTTGCTGGATATGCCGGGCGGTTCCGGGCAGACTTCTACCGCAAACCAAATCTGACCTCGTGTCATAAGCATATAGGTTCTTATTATAACTTATACCCATAATTCAAATCTTGGATTATAATCAATTACCTATAAACTCCAATTCACGTTTATGCTTGTAATCCTATTAATAGATTATGCCTATAATCCCTATTCAACTTAAAATCCCAATTTCATATTCAAAATTCCAATCTGATTTGTATTCATAAATCCCACCATAGTTGTATTCATAATTCCATGCATAGTTATGCCCATAACCCAATTATAAGTTATGCCCCAAACCACCCAATCCCATGTCATACCCAAATCAACCTTTTCCCTTTTATTCCCAATATCGTTTCAGTCGCATAAATCCGCAATAGACGTAGGCTCGAAGATAGTCTAGCTATAAAAATAAAAAGGGAAGAAAGAAAGGAGGAAAACAAGCATAGGCATAAAACAACTATTCATAATAACAAGTTAAATATACGATGATAAAATTAGGCATAGTGAATTCTAGATCTGATCTACAAACTATGGTGAAATGATATGATTCTAGTCCAAATCTTAGATCCAATTAATCTATAAGTACCACAAACTCACTTTATCGGATTAGCTCTTCAATATGTTTATTATGTGTGTAAATGGGGAATGGAAAACGATAGATCCATTATTATACAAAAAATGTAATTTAAATCCACTCACTTGTATGCTTTCCTAATTCTAGATCTGATCCAAGGTTTTCTCCCTTTTTGTGCAGCATAGATCTAGACATCTGAATTCATTTCTTTTATTTTGGAATAGAGGAATCCTAGATCTGTCTTTTTATTTTAAGAAGAGATTTTGAGAGGAAGAGAAGAGATTAGATCTAAGAATTTCTTGGGGAATAAGAAGAATAGGTTTGGAGGCAGAGCTTTGGCATCGCCTAAGAATTTGTGAGGATGAAGTAACCCTCACCACCTTATTTATAGGCATGCTAAACTAATCTAATCCTTTAGATTTAATTTAAAACCCCATCCAAGCTAACCACGTCATCCGACCAATAGGAAATAGCCATGTTGAGAAAAAAACAAACATTAACTAGTAAAACGCGCCATGTGTGCAACGTGATGCGTAGCAGCAGGTTAACCAATAAAAACGCGCCATGGGTGCAACATGATGCGCAGCAACAGGGGTATTGACACACACAAGTCATATATATGTATATTTATATATATTTCTTTATTTATTTGAAAATTGTTTATCAAATTTCAAATATCCTCTTTTGTTCGCCCGCTTTTTAATTGAACTGCGTTCACACTAAGCCGCTTTTTAACCATTCTCCCTAAAACAAAAATATGGCGTTGGCGGGAATTGAACTCAGAACCTCTTGCGTACATGTCACATGTACTAACCAATTGAGTTACTAAGTCTTTTTCTAACAAGACTTAGGACAATGCAACACATTATTCTTTTCTCATTCCTCTTTTTCATGTTTTGTTACAATATTTAATTAAAGATATCTTTTTCATCTTAAATCAGATTTCTACAAACTAAAGGTCTAAATTGATCAGAAAATCGCCACGAACGCAATGATGCTAATTTCGTGACCAAATTCTGGAGGTTCTCAAATTCTCCTTTTTATTTCTTTTTAAATGTTCGCATGCATTTCTTCGCATTTCATGTATTGCATGTAATTTCTTTTATTAATCTTTTTCTTCATTTCACTACATTAACTTATTACATGCAATTTTATTGTCATTATTTAATTTTTCTCTTAAGTATATCTATGTATACAATATATATGCATATTTCCATATTTTTAATTTCATTAAAAATGGGGGGTGGTGTTACACTCACTCTTAAAATTGAATTGAGAAATGATTGCAACCATCTACTTGGTAACATAGAATGGTGAACGGCGAGGCTGTTTGATGTTGCAATCAAGTTAGTAGCCATAATTTGGCGAAACTAATATAAAGGAGATGATATGGCAACATTTCTATTGTGCTGATGTCGGAGGAAGATGAGTGTGTATTCTATATATTATGCTTTGTGAAAGAGATGTTATAATTTTGAATTGTTACGACATAATAGTCGAAGTAAAATTTTGATTTGGTGAAAGGCAAGTATTTATAATTTTCGAACGTTAATGAGCTAAGTGGTGGTTAAGAAAAGGGTTTGAAAATTTTGTGGCTGTTAATGTAAGCAAAATCTTCTTTCTGAGAAAAAAAAATTTGGGGTGAAATATAAAAATGAATCTACATGTAGTATCTTAAGTAAATTTCGGGGAAGCAATTTATTTAAGGGGAGAGTCTGTAACTACCCAGATTTTTGAGTACCCTTGCTAAATAGACTATAGTATGTTCTCTATAGTTTAAATCTGAAAAGAATAAAAAACAAGTTGGGAGCCCAATTCGTATAGTATTGTAAAGCAGTAAATAAAGAATTTGTCATTTTAAAAATTATGTATTTGGAATAAATTAAATATCTTTAATGAGAAGTAATTTATTTTAATCCATGTTTATAAATCATAACTTGATGATTTGGGTGGATATTGAAATTTTACAATATTGATTAACAATCCATATTTAAAGTGGAAAATACATTTTTAATATAGATATTTTTTTGGGCAAGACCGACCGGTTTTTAAAGTGATATGTAATACTTTTATTATATCAAAATAATAAGTACAAGATTAATAAAAGATATACTGCATGCATATCTATTACATAACATAGAGATCTTCCACGTAGGGAAGAAGACCATAAAACAAACAGTCTAAAGACAAACATAACATGACAAACCCAAACAAGGAAATAACACATGCTAATTGACATAGAGTAATCATAGGACATGATAACATGAGTAAATCATTTGAGCCTGAAGAAACTCAGGAGAACACAACTCAAATTTTAGTCACCGCTGTAAGAAAGTCGTTTTAGCATCTCATTCTTCCGGATCCTAGTGACTAGAAATTTGAGGTTGTTGTAACCCGACAAAGAAACAGGCGAAGGAGAGTTCGTGACCTTTTCTTCTGATGGCATTGGAGGAGGAGCCTTATGGGCTGCAAGTGGTATGAGGTGGTCGTAAGGATTGTTGTGCTTTGGTTTACTTTTCTTCTTGACCATGGAAGGGAGAAGGGCTTCATGATCATCACATATAGCCATTGAAGAAAGACATTTGTTAGAAACCGATGTAATCACATTAGGTTTTGCTGGCTTAGCAGTATTTTTGAGCTTGTTAAGATAACCTTGTTTCAACTGAAGAGAGATAGCCGCACTAGTTTTGATTGGTGAAGTTGCAAGAGCTAATTTATCACATTCACTTGCTTTTATAGAATTTTCAAAGTTGTAAACATCAGTTAGGAGTTTCTTCAAAGAATCATTAATATCTATATGTAGATCAACATTGTTCACAAGTTGGTTAGAAAGATTGACACATTCTAGCTTTTCACAAATTTTATTTCTTTGCCCTTACTTTTTAAAAGGTTAACACCAGCGCTTACACACTCTTCCACTACTAAGTTCTTCCCTCTTTCTAATCCCCCATTAAAATCTGAAACAGACTCAACAAGCATATTCGAGGCTCTGTATTCACCATCTTTGTGCTCTTCACTGGAGACAACATTCACTTCTCGAAATTGTTCAAGTAAATCAAACTTGTTAGATGTTTCAAATGCAAAATGCACTAAGTTTTTTTTATCCTCTACTATACTAACACATCTAAATCCCTTATCATAGCCAGAGATTAATTTAACATCAGAAATTGGACTTTCGTGAGTACTGCTTGTCATTCCAACAACATGTACAGGTATAACTTTGTTCACATTTTGATTAAAATTTTTGGTAGGGGTAGAAATTTTCACCGAACTCTTTTTCTTTCTCAAAACCTTCCTATAAATAAATTTTTTCCTTAGCAGGTTAACTAACACTAACATCTCTTTGATTGTGCTTTTGATAACACTTCCATTCTTGCTAAGAAAAAAATCATCTGTATCTTTCTCTTGTGGAATGCTAGTGGGGAATCAAAAGGAAAATTCACACTACTACTCTTATATTTGGAAATCTCGTGACCAAACATCTTGCATTTGATGCAAATATCTATTTTCCATAGGTAATGAAGGAAGACAGCCTGCTCAGAGCCATCTACAAGTTTAACTGGAAATTCGTTGGACAATTTTAAGTTTGTAGAATCTTCTAGCATACATTTTGCGAATTCTGACATTTCTATCTTTTCGGTGGAATTATCCATGCACAAGAATTTACCCACTCTAGTTGCCAACCAACTGGTTTCTAATTTAGACCGTGTAAAAGGTGGAATATTTGACATTTCAATCCGAACATATGGACATTCTGAATCATATGCCACTGTTAACAATCCCAACATCCCACGGTTTGACAATAAAGATTTTATTTTTGATAATAACAGGGTCGACATTTATTGTCCTGGTTCGATCATCATTGTTAAAAAAACGAAAAAGAAAATATCACCATTCGACTTCACTTTTATGCTGCTTGCTGGTTTCCATATTCTCCTGAGATGCGTTATAACAGCGGAGTAAGACAGTGGTTTATCTTGAAGGAAACCCACTAAGAATTCACACCAATTGTCATTCCCAGCTAGATAAATTTCTTTAGTGGCTTCCGGAGTGTTGCATAAGAATCGAAGCAAGATAGGAGACGGTGGGAAGATACCAGCATTATTTGGCTTTGCATTGAACAACGAAACCACATCAATGAAATAGCTGGGGGTTATCGATAGGACACAGAGCTGTGAAGGAAGGTGCGGGGCACTAGCGGGGTCAGGCGGGACATAAGGAGGGGAATAGGCGACGGAGGTTGAGAAATTAGGGAAGTCTATATGTGTGTGTATATATATATATATAAAGTTGTTTTAGACGAATATTCAATAAACGGTGAATTGAGATTTTAAACACAAGCTGTATTTTTTGACAAGATAATATAGAGATATCTGTTATAAATTGTGTATGTAATGGTTATGTAAATTTTACAGAAACAATATAATGTTGAAGTTTGTCATGGTAGAAGTGGATTGTAAGTTGTTGTTAAAAAGCGAGTTAGTTGCATTAATTGCAATAATTAGTAAATGACTTAAGTTTCAAATAAAATAAAATACAATACAAATATTGACCGTGAATCAATTGTAAACGATATTTTTGGTTAACACCGGGAATGGATCAATGGGGTAAATCGTAAGGGAAAATCAAGTGGGTTGTTTCTCTTTCTCGTTCAATTTTAGTGATGGATTGGGAAGCTAAGTCTATTTGGCGTAGGCTCATTGTGATCTACCAGATTGGATCTAAGCTCAGCGAATGGAATTCGGTCACCATTCAAGGTGGTGATGAGTGTAAACCTGAGCTCCTCTATTGAATGGATAATAGAGTGCGATGATAGAAATTAAAGAAATAAATGTGCACACTTATAGAGCAATTTTATCAAGAAGTTCTCCCTTTATTAAGCTTTTAATAAGAATACATAGATGTTGCATAGAAAGAATTCTCCATTGATGATTTTCTAAGTTATTTCCGAGGATACAAAAATTAAGAAGAAGGTCCCCCCTCAATGTGGAATTTGGGGCCTTATCTATAATGATTCAGGACTCCTCCAGTTGATGGGCTGGTGGGCCCGCAAGGATCCTTGTCGGCCGCTTCCTTCTCGGCTTCGTGTGCGAGATCTTTGGCTGCTTTCGGTGCATTGGTCACGGACCCTGAACGATATTTGAATCTCTATAAGTAACTCATGAATGTAGGCTTGCGGATATGAGCTTTTGGATGCAGGCCTCTGGCTCTGTCGTGAATATGAGGAGGGACTAGGCATCGCGGTGTATGTTGATATTTGCCGGTTCGAAACCGCCACGGGTTTCGGTACTAAGTGAATTAGTACGGGTAGCCTGTGTATTCACTTGGATCTCGATTGACCTTTCGGTGGGGTTTCTGTGGTAGCCTTGATTCTCAACGGACGGCTTCTGACGCTACTCCTCTTATTTGTGACTTCATCCTTTCAGTATCCATGCGGAAGGTACTCTGGGGGTTGGTTCTGGGTAGCTCTCGTGCTCCTTTGGTTTAGAGCTTCTAGTGCTTTTGCCTTTGGATGTATCGATGTATGGATATGTTGTTATTGAAGATTTTCTCTCGGGCTTTGTCTATCGAGTTTGTCGCCTCTGATATCTTCGGTTCTAGGTGAGAGTGGTTCTTTACGCGGAGCCTTTCGTCGGGTCGATACTGTCGAGAGAGTCCTGTCGGACTGACTATGGCGGAGGGGTCCTGTCGGTTTTGTTCTCAACTCCCTCTCGACTTTCTCCTTTAAAAAGTTGCGGTTGATATGATCTTTCGGATTATGTCCTCCTGCTCTTTTTCTTCACATTATTAGGCCCTACTTTCTATTGAGCCTTCTACGAACTTTCGGTCATCTGATACCCCTTCACTATCAGCCTTCTTCAATGTTGATTTTGGTAGTAACATTTGCCCCCCTGGTGAAGTGGTGTTTTCGAATTTTCATGTCAAACTTTTGCCTTTTCTTCGGAATGTCATGTCAAAGTCTCCTGATCTTCTCCAATTGGAAGCGTCGATTGGCTTTTATTTGTGCGGCCCAGATTGATCTTGGAATTTGAACCTAACTTTTTACTTCTTCATCATTCCCATCTTTCATCTGCAAATCAAACTTTTAAACAAGATCGCTATTCTTACAAAAGAAAATACTCGAATTTTCCTCTTTCCTAAAGACTCGAGCATGATTACCAGTGAGTATTTTTACATCTTCTATAAACTGCGGTTCTAATTACGCGTTAGAATTGACACAATGATTAGCTAAGGTTATGCTTAGGACTTTAAGACAGTGCACTAGGAACAATCGTACACTAGTTATGGTATAAAAGAACGTGACTTTCCCCACGTTCCCTCATATGGGTTTGACTTAGGGTTCTGCCTACTTGACCTCTGTTAATCGAGGTGTAATGGCACTTAATAACATTAAGAATGCCCATAGTATGTGTATTTGTGTAAGGGATACGTGTACTGATCATATTAGTATGAAACGATCTCACCTGGAAGAATCATGTTATACAAAAGCTCTGCTATGGGGGGAGGCCATGGGTTCCACGATTTCCTGCCCTAAGGAGGTGTTTGTGTCCAAGCCGTTCTTGCTTTTATCCAATAGCCTGCGGTTGCCATATCGGATGGTTTTGGCATAGTGGGCATGGTTGATGGGAATGCTGCTTCTCCAACTTTCCTCAGGTATTTCCCAAAAGGATTTTCCGCATAATCAGCCATTTGTAGCTAGCATGGAGATTTTCACCTTTTATTTGCTTACTCCTTGCTTTTAACTCGTTTTTTTGGAGAAAACGTAATATTGGTAGGCGCTTCATTTTCCCTTTTATATTATCAATTTGTGGAATGTGGGTATGCAAATCCTTGTTTTCCTTTGAGTTGGTAGCACATGGTTTAGTAGGGGTAAGTTCTTCGTTATGCTCCCTTGAACCTTTTTCCATATGGTTATCAGACGTAGTTTGTGTTATTGTCGATCCCCCTATTCTCTTGATCTTGAATTTTGTACATATGGTATGCCTGCCGAAACACTTTAAACAGCCTTCCAGTTCTTACGACTTCCAATTTTATGATTATGTGCGCACGGTTAGGCCCCAGCCGTTGTATCCGAAGGAGTGCAAACTGTTGAGTCGCAAAGCCCTGTTTGGGCTTGACATTGTTGCTATAATTTTCGCTTTTGGTTCAGTTCTTACGGTTGCTCAAGCTTATTTGGCATAGGGATGTTTCTATTCAACCCCGAGTCAGTCCTGAATGGTCCAGCATGAGCGACCGTTTGGCGTCAAGAATGCGAGTACAATATGAGTTTGTCATGCAGGGCAGGTTGATCGTTCACGGTTTTTCCTTCTATTGCACTGCTTGTTTTCATCTTGGCTGGCCTTTAAATCCCCGAAATGCATGATCATTCATTGGTTTATTTGTACAGGATGGATACATCTCAGAAGTGCTATGAGTGGGAGAGGCTTTTTGATTTACACGCCTAGACAACTGAAGTTCAAACAACCGGCCAGCCATTCGTAAATTCCTCCTTCATTGGTCCTACCCATGAGGAACTTAAAACAATCATTGGTAGGACCTACTATGCCCCACGGCCATGCAATCCTAAGCTTGTCAAGCGATTCAGGGGTTGGGACCTGTAGGGAATATCTTTTGACACTGATATTTCTCTATCTGACCAACATACAATTTCCAGCGAGATGGTTGTTGTGAAGTACCAGATGCTTGCAAGATTTGAGACCGCCATGCATCAGTTTGTGGAACACACAGACATGCTCAAGGATCATACCACGAAACAAATGAGCGATTGGTACACAATACCCTATAACCTCCAAAGGTTATGTGGGGATAATCTTGAGCGCATCTCCATCTTAGAGAAAGACAAGGCAAAGTTGATCCAAGCTCTCCGATCCCGGGATAGTGTTGTTGTCTCTTTTGCTGAAGGAGACATTGAGTTGGCCGGTCCTGAATGCAGAAAGCCCTTAGCTAGTGAACCTCCGTCTTGCTCCAATCAGGCTAAAAGGAAGGTTGGTAGGCCTAGGAAGAACAAAGATTTGTAGTCTTCTTATCCTGCCGATGATTGCCTTTTTTGCGAACTATGCTTTTGATCGGTTGTATAAGTGAGTGCTGGTCCTCGCGTTTAACTTGGTGTTGGTCTGTGTTATGACTTTGTTAGTATGGGACGGTACCTCTGTTTATCATATCGCGACCTTTGACTCCATTTTATCATACTATTATTTGTACTTTGCGTGTTATACTTGCATCACCGTTCACTTTGCCGACCATGTGGTTGTAGTGTGCACACGGTATGGCCAGTTTGCTTTCGATATTGTAGAAGCCTTGTATAACTTTGCCAGACTGGGAATGATCATGATTTCCGGTGGACCATTATTATGTGTCTATAAAGGGACTCCTTCTCGAAACAACTGTTCTTGAAATATATCCTAATAAAAAATCGCTTAGAACAAAATAAATAGGGTTAGTTACTCAAAGGATGTTGTCAAAATCGTTTACGATCTTTTTTTCTTTTTTATAGAGTTACGTAAGGGTTTGATATACTAGCAAAAAGGAAAATAACTAACGGATATACAAGTTAAAGGTACTTCCCTGAGTGGTTTGTAAGCCCACTATTAGTGTCAAACCCTGAACCCTCGCTGGAATTCCCGAGAGGGACAAGCGATTCCTTTTCTGTTTGAGTCAAGAATTTTATTCATATGCTTGGTGCGGCCTTGGTGAATCTACATCTAATGGAGATTTTTCTTTTTGCGGGATTTCCCCGGGTTATGACTCAGCTTGCTTTGGGACTTCGTTGAGAAATCGATTTAACCGAGATTCGAGCATTGAGTGGCCGGAACCCTTTCCGGCTTTGGTCAAGAGCTGATTGGATCCAGATTTAGGTATTAGCACAAAAGAACGGGAACCCTTCCGGTACCGGTAAAGTGTCGGATCGATCCAGATTCGAGAATTCAGCATAGGAGGCCGAAACCACTACCGGTATTAATGAAGTGCCGAATCGACATAGATTCGGATTTTAAGATAGAAGACCGGAACCCCCTCCGGTATTGAGAAAGTGTCGAATCAACTTAGATTCGGTTATTAGTATGTAAGATCGAAACCTCTTTCTCTATTAAGAGAATGCCAAATTGACCCAAATTCGGGTATTAGCATAGAGAATCGAAAACTCTTTCGGTATCAATAGAACGCCGAATCAACCCAGATTTGGGTATTAGTATGGAGAGCCAAAACCTCTTTTGGTATTAAGAGAATGCCGAATCGACCCAGATTCGGGTATTATCATAGAAAACCGAAACCTCTTTTAGTATTAATAGAATGTCAAATCGACTCAGATTCGGGTATTAGCATAGAGAACCGAAACCTCTTTCGGTATTAAGAGAACGCCGAATTGACCTAGATTTGGGTATTAGCATGGAGAACCGAAATCTCTTTCGGTATTAATAGAGAGAGTATCCCCTTCGGATTCGATTTAGGAAGCATAGGTTGTACGTGCTTCTTGAGCCTTCCCTTGTCCTTTCATTGTTAAAGCAGAGGATGTACGTGCTTTGTTGGCCACTTTCTGGGCCTGTGCGTCCGGTGCGCTTGGCTAGCTTATCCACAAGAAGGGCGTAAGGACTTACCTGACCTCCCTCCAGGAGGCGCCTCATCCTGACCATCGTAGGCAATGATGAGGGCTTAGAAACTTAGATGGGGCCATCGTAGGCACAGAACTAATTTTACTCTTTTGACGCTCTACACGGGCCATCGTAAGCACTGATAGAGGATTATACGCCACTCCCTCCAAGGGGTTCCCTATCCTGACCATCGTAGGCGATGATAGGGGTTTGCGCTCTCTTTTTCGGGTAAAGAGAAACATAAGCAGAGGTAGGACGTGCTCTTATGTGAGCAGAGGTAGAACGTGCTTAGTTCGAGCAGAGGCAGGGCGTACTCTTTTGCGAGCAAAGGCAGGGCATGTTAATTTTTAGATGAACTGCCACGACCATTTCTGGTGTGAAACGGTGGCTTACACTTTCGATGCTTTTCCCTGCCCCCTCTGGTTTGAGAAAGGAGAAAGACTAACATAATCATCCCCCCTTCGGGGGTATGCCTCGCCCCGCCAATTTTGGCGATGACGAGGGATTTAATCCATTGATAATTGGACCCCTTTTGGGTTCTCCTTTTTTATTTTTGTAAGAAAATTCTAAGGAATAGGCTTTCCGTATACTAACACACATGCATTAACCCTTTTCCTAAGGATTTTCTTAAATTCACCTCAATTTCTCGACAAATTCCCGTAGTTGGTCTTGATTGGCGAATCTGACAATGGCTTCTCCGAGAGTTCTACAGTGATTAGTCTCATGTCCATTCATCAAGTGATAATGATAGTAAGGCCCTTCTGTCTTTATTTCGTATTTAGGTCTCTTCTTCGTTGGAGCCCAACAGTTGAGTTTGTGTTCGCTTAGGAAGTAAATATTCTCCCTAGAAGTAGTGAGGTGGCATTCCTAAGGTATTTTAGGCGTACACTTCCCCTTCCATCGACGGGGTCTAATCCTTCTGCGAATTGTTTTAGTTATGGTTCTTATACTCTCGTCCACTCTTTCCGGAACATATGGGATCGAGTTGTCACCTCTTTGGTCCATCTATCGGCAAAGCAGTTGAAGTCCTCCATTATTTAGTGTAACACCCCACGTCCATTAATGTCACTCACAAAGGGAATGCATTAACTTCCATGGAGCATTTTAAGTAAGTATAGAACAGAAAATCACAACAAGACAGATATAAACAGTACTTGAAAATTTAAAACTTTATTTCATTGCAGTGGATAAACCCATATGTTTGATTACATCATCGAAATCATAAACCAAAGTCAAGTACATCATATCCATCTTGATAAAACAAAGTACATAAACTGAAAGACATAATCCCCAACATCAAAATAGCCATAAATAAAGAGAAGCTGAACTTTACTTCAACGGTCCAAGAAATCTTCTAAAAGCAGTCCAAAATCAAGCTCCACTGGTGCTAGTTCCAACCTGAGCACCTGGGGGGAGGAAAAGGAAAGAGATGGAAAAAGGGGGTCAGACATAAAGTCTGGCGAGTGCAATAATTCTAACAATACAATTAGCAAAGTAACTAGGCTAAGGCATAAGTTGGAAAATAAGGAAATGATCATGAACCATTGAGTATGACAGAGTAAATAAGGAAACAAGATGAATAACGATATCGTTAAAGCGCACCTAACCCACTAAGATAAATTTACTAAACTACACCAACACTATAGGATAATTGCTATACTGCACCACCACTAGTATACTGCACCACCACTAGTCACCCTAAGGTTGATCCCGCCTACAGAGTTAATAATGATATTGGTAGTTTCGTGCACCCCTAGCTGCCTTCATAGGTGTCGTCTGCCCCTATCTCCACTAGGTGTACCCACTACCCCCAAGCGATCGGCTCCCTAACTCGTAGATACCCGTGCTGGCCCCATAGTGGGGTGTATCACTCCCCAAAGTGGCAACCCGATACCACCAAGAATGCACGGCTTATACCTACACGATGCAACAACGTCTTACCTACCAGCACGGGTCCACACACGCATATGAACCCGTTGGACTTGCGTTGCCACCGCTAACTCGGTTTGGCCTCTTACAGTCAAGCCCAGTATGCGTGTCCCGTCCTCGACTTGGGTCGAGCCCACAAAGATACGTATGGGTTACTGGTTGAAACGGGCCCCCATTACTTGACACAAGCTATCCACCTAAGCTTGGTCCCCTCTAGTACATCCCACTTAACCCACTTCTTATTTATGTTTCAATTACATGTTTCAATTACATGTTTCAATTTGGTTAAGTGTTTCTAATCGTATTTAAAAATGCCACCCAAGGCACCCACTAGATTCCACATGCCACCCAAGGCACCACTTAACCCCCTCATGTCCCACTACATGCTTATCTGGTTAAGTGTTTCTTAATTCATTAAGACCGTAACCTCATAAAGAACTCTCACATTAGACTGGCATTTGTGGCAGCTGGATTTGCCGGGCGGGTCCGGGCAGTCTTACACCACAAAAGAACCTAACCTCGTGTCTTTACAATTGTTACGTATTTAGTTTATGCCTAAGACCTCTCATATTAGACTGCATTTGTGGCAGCTGGATTTGCCGGGCGGGTCCGGGCAGTCTTACACCACAAAAGAGTCTAACCTCGTGTCTTAGACGATTAATTACTCCTAATTAATCACCCCCAATTTGAATTACTTTCCCTATTCAAATTATCAATCAATTCCATATTTAGCGATGTCCATAATTGACTCAATTATGTCCATCCATTTATGGTATGTAAAATCATACCAATTTCATCACAATTTTATTTTATGCCTTTTAAGGCATTTATGCCAATTAAATATTAATATTATCCCCTTTTTCCCCACGTAGTACGTTTGTTCGTTTAACGTAAAAATATACGTTAGACTCGAATAGTCTAACTCGTGAAATAAAAGAAAACATCACAATATATACACATAATTAAAACATAGATCTAACATAGGGGTGAACTTGCATATGTGAATGATGTCCTATATCTAAAACTTGCATAGGCCAAGATTACAACTTGCATAAACAACATATGTCATGGATCCAAATTTAAAGGTGTGAACTTGATGAGAAAATGGCCACAACTTGCATAAACATCATATGTCATAGATCTATATCTAAAAGTGTGAACTTGATGAAATAATGGCCACAACTTGCATAAACATCATATGTCATAGATCTATATCTAAAAGGGGTAAACTTGCATAGGTAATAACATAACATGATTCTTATCCAACTCATAAACTCACATATGTGGTTTATACATCGCAACAATGGTGTAAACTAATATCTAACATGTAAAGTGTCATGTAGAATTTAGCATGTATCATAGCCTAACTTTCAATTAAATTCTCACATAAACTAGGTGGCATAATCATGTAAGGTCACACATAATTCTACCCAACATGTATATGATTCATGTTTGAATCCAAAATCTAAACTTGCCTACTAATGATTTAGCATATGAATCAATATCACAAACTAGCATAAGAAACATGATGATTTGATTGTATATAAAATTACAACATGGATGATAGCAACATAACTTTGCATCATAAATGATAGCATCACAACATAACATCATAGGTATTTCAATCACAATCCTACAACATAATTACATGCAATCAATACTTCATATCACATCCATACAATCCGCGTTATAACTTAATCTAATTAAATTACTAATTATCTTGCTAAAACTATCGAACTCACAACTCAAAAGCAGTCTTGAGTTCTGAATTATGATTTCTGGAGTTGAATTAGCACTCCTTTGATGAAGATTCGCTGTTAGGGTTGAGTAGTTCTGATTTGGTTGTTGTTCCTCCTCTTAATTTTGGTGGTGGCTGCTCTAGGGTTCAAGACAACAGCATGACGGCCATAGTTTTAGTTTTAATTCTGATTTAGGGTTTGAGTCTATGGGTCTTGTTATAGAGTTACGAATTAATTTAAGCTGTCGGATCACTCTAGGATCCATCTAGGCCTTAGAAACCAAGAAATGATGTCAACAGACCAACTAGAAATTGCCACCTAAGCCCTAAAACATAAAATTTCGTCATAGACCATTTAGGGCCGACGGGACCAATTCCAAACCTCCTGAGTCGACCCTGGGGTCGACCCAGCGAGCCTCGGGTCGACCCATAAAATAGGTCGGTTTGGTGTTTTGCCTTCCCGCTTCCGCTGTTTTGAATTTTTTCTTAAATTTTAGGTTGAATTTTATTTTATTTTTTATAAATATATCTATATATATTTCTATCTTCCTAATTAACCATTTTTACACTAAACTACTTTTTGAACCGCGTTCACAGTAAGCCGCTTTTTATCCATTCCCCTAAAACAAAAATATGGCGTTGGCGGGGATCGAACTCTGTACCTCTTGTATGCAAGTCACATGTTCCAACCAAATGAGCTACTTGGTCTTTTGCTTACAAACCTTAGAACAATGCTAAACATTTATTATTTAATTTAGTTAATTCGATTATTCAAAAATCCGGGGTGTTACATTTATCGTTCGAGCTTCATTCACTTAACTTGCCTATAGAGAGCATCCTTCAAGCGAGCTGGGAACACGCTAATGACTTCTGATGTAGATCCAATGGGTGAGGACATCACGGTTTGTTCTATGTGGGAAGAGTTGCTATTCCCTGCCTTGTAGGCATGTAGTTCCATCTTCCTCTTCCCCCTTATTGCTCGAAAAGCCTCTGCCCTTAACTCTAACTCTTCCATCAACCTACGGCTAGTGGTTCTCAACTTATCCATTTGAGATCCTGAGAACCTTCATGTGAGTCCCTTGCTCATAACCTTGCTTCTTCAAATCTAGTCCGGTCCGGGACGGAACAACACAGGTAGGTTTGTGGCTGTTAACCATGAGGTTGGAGGTTAAGGCCCTCCTTCTAGCGCCAAAATGTAAACCATATTTTTCGTCAACACTGGGAATGGATCAATGGGGTAAATCTTAAGGGAAAATCAAGTGGGTTGTTTCTCTTTCCCATTCGATTTTAGTGATGGATTTGGAAGCTAAGGCTATTTTGCATAGGCTCACCGTGATCTACCAGATTGGATCTAAGCTCAGCGAAAGGAATTCAGTTGCCATTCAAGGGTGTGACGAGTGTAAACCTGAGATCCTTTATTGAATGGATAATAGAGTGTGATGATAACAAGTAAAGAAGTAAATGTGCACACTTATAGAGCAATTTTATCAAGAAATTCTCCCTTTACTAAGCTTTTAATAAGAATACATAGATGTTGCAGAGAAAGAATTCTCCATTGATGATTTTCTAAGTTATTTCTGAGGATACAAAAATTAAGAAGAAGGTCAACCCTCAATGTGGAATCTTGGGCCCTATTTATAATGATTCAGGACTCCTCCCGTCGATGGGTTGGTGGGCCCGTAGGGATCCTTGTCGGCCGCTTCCTTCTCGGCTTAGGGTGCGAGACCTTTGGCCGCTTTTGGTGCATTGATCACGGTCCTTGAACGATACTTGAATCACTGTAAGTGACCCGTGAATGTAGGTTTGCGGATATAAGCTCTTGAATGTAAGCCTCCAGCTTTATCGTGAGTACATGGAGGGACTGGGCCTCGCGGTTTATGTTGATATTTGTCGGTTCGAAACCGCCACGGGTTTCGGTACTAAGTAAACTGGTACTGGTAGCCTGTGTATCCGCTTGGGTCTCAGTTGAACTTTCGGTGGGGTTTCCGTGGTAGCCTGGATTCTCGAGGGTCGGCTTCCGACGCTACTCCAGGTATTTGTGACTTCATCCTTTCGATGTCCATGCGGTAGGTAGTCCGGGGGTTAGTTCCGGGTAGCCCTCGTGCTCCTTTGGTTTAGTGCTTCTAGTGTTTTCTTATGACACCCCATGTCCGTTAATGTCACTCACTAAGGGAATGCATTAAGTTTCATGAATCGTTGTAGGTAAACAGACATAGAATAATTACAAGACGGATATAAATAAGATAGCAGCGAAAATTTCAAATTTTTATTTCAACATAAAACATATTACCGTAGTTCACAATACCATAAGTCATGAAACCATTACAACAAAATACTTCTGTATTACAACATCAAAGTACATAGGTATTAAAGAAAAACATTATTCCCCAATAAAAAGAGTAAGCCATAGTAGAGACAAAGACTTGAGCCATACTCCAGAAGTAGCTTCCAGCAAGATAATATCCAAGTCCTGATTAAGCCTGGGTGTTTCCTCCCTGAGAACCGGGGGGTGGGGGGAAACGGAAGGGAGTGGGAAAAAAAAGGGGTCAGACATAAAGTCTGGCGAGTCTAGTTACCTTTAGCCAGTAAATAAATAAAGGTGAACATGACAGGCAAAAAGTGGGTAAGAGAGGTCACTATATAAATGGTAGGTGTGACAAGGAAGATAAGGTAAGGTGTACACATACTTCACTAATGACCCCTCTGCACTATTACTAGTATAACTAAAGTTAGATGATCCCTTCCACAATAAGTTGGTAGACTTAGCGTATACGTCCGAGTGTACCTTAACCATTACCCTAATCGATCGGCTCCCTATTCCGTAGATACCCTGTGCTGGCCCCACAGTAGGAGGTATCACTTCCTAAAGTGGCAACCCAAGAGTTGCACAACCATATCTACTGGTGTCACGGTCGTCTTAGCCCCCACTGCCCGACCCATGCACGCACATGTCCCCGATCGATATGCGTCGTCCACACCGTCCGTCCCGTTTGGATCTCTTACAATCAATCAGTTAGCGTGCCCTTATATCCGCATAGTACGAAGTTCTTTATTTGATACCTACTCCGGGTTACTGATTGAAATGGGTCCCACACAATATGATACAAGCTCTCCCTTGTCTTGTATCCCCACTGGGTTTTTCATTGACTATGTATACCCCTAGGTGTCTTTAATTACACAGTCCTATACCAGTTATGCTTACCCTAAAGGGTGTCTTTAATTACATAACCTTATTCTATTTTCCACTGGCTATGTATACCATCAGGTGTCTTTAACCACATAACCTTATTGGATTAAGCTTGTGGGACTATATATCTATATATTACCTACCCCTTCTAATTTACTTAACCCAACCACTACTAATCCAGTTTTACTTAACCCAAACTTAGGTTCATAGTCATACAATCTTTATGAATTGAATTAGGTTAAGTATTCCAATTCTATTACCATGTCCAGTTATAGTTTCATACTGGGTTAGACCTCCCACATTAGGCCTACAACATGTGGATGATGGATATGCCGGTCGGGTCCAGGCAGTCTTATTCCACAGTTGGTCCTAATCTCGTGTCTTAGCCCGATTCGTATTTACGTACTTAGACCTCCCACATTAGGTTCAACATTAGCAGCTTCTGGATATGTCGGTGGGGTCTGGGAAGACTTCCACCACTTGCATAACCTAACCTCGTGTCATAAGTACAACTACAATTCCTAATTGTAATTACTGACATTCCATTTTTAATTAATTTACCAATTAATTATTCCTTTCCTTTTATAGGTGTCAATACCTATTTTGCAACAATAATTTGAATTACATATCCATAGATGGTCATATTCAAATTATGCCATTTTTACCCAAATTTACCTATGTCATTATAGGTGATTATTTCTATGTTTCCCTATTTGAATTATATGTCCAACTTATATAAACATTACATAAATTGTGCCAATTATAAATCCCCTTTTTCCCCATTTCCTAAGTAACGTGGTCGCATGTATTTTGGCGTCATCGAGGCTTCAAAGTAGCCTCGCCATAACAATAAAAAGGGAGTGAAAAAGGTGACAGTTTCAGAATATTTTTGGCATAAGCATGACAACAAGGTGAATGGACATGTAATCATCATAACAGGGTGAACACAGAGCTGATGAACTTGTGGCAACTACAATGTCAAAGTCAACATAACATGGTCTAAACTTGTCATTTAGATGTCTAACAAAATTAGGGTGACATAGTAGCATGATTAGATCTAAAAGGGTGGCATCACATGTCAAGTTTACAACATATCGTGATTACTACAACATAACAGGTGAAAGGTGATTAGCGTAAAGGATTAGATCTACATTAACAAGTTCACATTTCCCACAATATAGTTGCAAGTCAAGATCTACATAGTCAGCATAGTAGAATATCCATAATCATATTGGATCCAAGGATAGTGACATAATAAACTTGCATAAGTACATGATTCACAAAATATACCCAATTCATACTCTATCATAATTCACATTTATCCATTTAAACCTAAAAGTGACTAGAAACTCACAGCGTTAGGTTCAGAAAATTTAGAGAGAGAGAGATCCAAATTCTGAATAGCTAAACTGATTGTAGTAGACTTTGATTCTGTTTCAATTTGCATCCCGATAGGATATGACCTCTATGATCTCCAATGGAGAAAATAAGAGAATAGGGGACCATAATTATAGCTAGAACCAATGAACCAGACCCAGAATCAAGTCCAGGTACATAAAACGAATTCTGCCCAGATCTGTCCGGGGGGGGTCGACACCCCTATAGGGGGGTCGACACCCCTATAGGGGGGTCGACACCCATGTCGACACCTAGGGGGGTTGATACCTATGTCGACACCCCCAGGGGGTTCGACATGCACAAGCGGGAATTTTTCCGCTCAGCCCGCTTTGGCCCGTTTTCGATTTTTGAATTTTTTTTGAAGGTTCTGGAATTTATTATATATATATATATATTTATCTTGTGCGTGAACAAATTTCGAACCCTCATAACTTTTTCATACGGTGTCCGTTTTACGCAAACCAAATGTCCATTCTAACCAGAATTTCAGGACGGATGCAATAGCGTAGTCCGTTCCCTCTAATTCCAAATTCTAAATTAATTATTATTTAATTTATCCTCTTTTAATGTCGTTAAAATTTGGGATGTTACATTCTCCCTTACTCTAAGGATTTCATCCCCGAAATCTATAAGTTGGGAAGAATGCATATCCTACAATCCATCATCCATCTACTCATCCAACATCCATTGGCATCCATTGTCCTTAAAATTCTCTAATGCTTATATGAATATATGCAGAAGTGTGTGTATATGTCTAAACACTAATGCAAAAATCAGGCGGTCTACTTATTTAGCTGACCTCCTTAATGCAATATATGTTAGTGCTATGAATCCAATATGTATGCAAAAAAACCTATTACATCATATAAGTTCTATATGTGTGCACGCACATTTGTCCAAATGCAACATCCATATACTTACTCATCCATTTCTATCCATAAAAGAAAATGCACACACATCCATATGCAGTATGAAAGTGGTTGAGCCGATCTAGTGCCTAATGTGTGTGTACATGTGTCCACAGGCAACCACTAGCAATATGCAGTATGAAAGTGATTGAGCCGAATCTTATCTTCGGTTTCCCAAATAACATCCTTTGGGTTATCTCCCCATTGAACCTTTAGCAACTTGATCTCTTTATTGCGTAGCTTCTTAACCTCTGATTCCAGAATACGGGAAGGAACTCGCCTGATTGTTGCCTCCTATTCCACCTCTACCTCTTCCAATATACTCGGCTCAACAACTTCCGCGGTGTCATGCAAGCAATTCTGTAGATGAGAAACATGGAAAACATCATGAATGCCAGATAGATTTTCAGGAAGCTTTACTCTATAGGCCATTTGGCCAATCCTTTCGGTTATGGGAAATGGTCCCACAAACCTGGGTGTCAACTTCCCTACTGCTCCGAAGAGGGCCACATTCCTCAGAGGTGACACTTTGATAAAAACCAAGTCTCCCACTTTGAATTCGATGTCAGTCCTTCTCTTGTCTGCATATGATTTCTGCCTGTCTTGAGCTGTCTTCATCCGCCATCGAATTAGGTCAATCTTTTTGGACGTTTCTCTAACCATATCTGGTCCAAGTAATAATCTTTTTGTAGATTCCCACCAATAAGTCGGTGATCGACATGGGCGCCCGTATAATGCTTCGAAGGGTGCCATGCCGATGCTGGCCTGATAGCTGTTATTATAGGCAAACTCCACCAAAGGAAGGTGCTCTTCCCAAGTCCCTCCGAAGTCAAGGATACACAGTCTCAAAAGATCTTCAAGAATCCTGTTCATCCTTTCCATCTGCCCATCGGTCTGAGGATGATAAGCGGTTCTTAAGCGCAACTGTGTACCTAATGCCTCTTGCAAACTTCTCCAAAACTCGTTGGTAAAGATGGGGTCACGATCGCTTACTATGCCAAGGTACTCCATGGAGGCGAACTATCTCACGAACATAAATCGTTAGCAACCACAATGTCGTCCTTTTTCTCTTGACTGGAATAAAGTGAGCACTCTTAGTAAGTCTATCTACTACCACCCAAACACTGGTATTGCCTTTCTTCGATCTAGGCAACCCATCTATGAAATCCATCGAGACGCTCTCCCATTTCCACTGCGGCACTTCCAACGGATGAAGCAATCCGCCGGGCATCTTTTGCCGAGTCTTGACTTGCTGACAAACCAAACATTGAGAAACAAATTCAGCCACGTCCTTCTTCATCCAGCCCAAAAGAAAACCATTTTCAGGTCTCCATACATCTTGTCGCCGCCTGGATGAATAGTCATCTTAGAATGGTGGGCTTCTTCTAGGACTGCCTTTATCAAGCTTCCAGTCTGAGGAACACAAAGCCTTCCATCTCGTCGCAACCACCCTTTTCATCTATGGTATATCTACTGAGGTGACTAGAAGTCTCCACTCTTCTGAGCTTATCCATAATGTCTAGAATTTATGGGTCACCTTGTTCCGAAGCTCCTATCCGCTCCACAATAGTCGGTCGTATCTCCAAGGATGCAAATAAATCAGGAAAAACTTCGATGGAGGGTCTAAAATCAAAAGCTGATATGAACTCCAAGTTCTCTCTTTCAACAAACAAAGGACTCAGAGCCATCCTCTGCTTACTTAGTGCGTCTACAACCACATTACCCTTGCCAAGGGTATAAGAAATCTCAAAATCGTATGAAGCTAATAATTCCATCCACCTTTGTAGCCTTAAGTTGAGATCCTTCTGAGAGAATCGGTACTTGAGTGATTTGTGATCGGTGTACAACTCGAATATTTCTCCCAGTAAATAATGACGCCACATCTTCAATGCAAATACTATTGCAGCTAGTTCTACATCATGGGTAGGGTAGTTCTTTTCATGAACTCTCAACCGCCTACCCCCATAACATATTACTTTCCCCTCTTGCATCAGCACCACACCAAGCCCTGTACCGCACGCACCAGTGTAAACAGTAAACACTTTACTTCCATCGGGCAAGGTCAAGACTCGGGCTATTGTCAGAGCCCTTTTCAGCCATTGGAAAGAAACATCACAGTCTATATCCCATGAAAACACTAAATTCTTCTTTATTAGCCTAGTGAGAGGGGCTGATATCTTCGCCAAGTCCTTAATGAACTTTCTATAGTAACCTGCCTACCCAAGAAAGCTTCTCACCTCGGTTGCGTTTTTAGGAATTTGCCAATCTTGCACTGCAACCACCTTCGCGAGATCTATAGCTATCCCTTCTTTTGAGACTACATGCCCCAAGAATCTTACCTCCTTTCTCTAGAAATGGCATTTAGAGAACTTTGCTTATATCTGGTGGTCACGGAGAGTTTTCAAAACTTCCCTTAGATGTTGGGCATGCTCTTCTTCGTTCCTGGAGAAGATCAAAATATCATCAATGAAGACTACGACGAATTTGTTTAGGAATTCCCGAAACACCCTTCTCATCAAATCAACAAAATAGACGGGTGCATTTGTCAGGCCAAAAGGCATCACTAGCCATTCAAAGAAACCGTCCAGAGTTCCGAAAGCAGTATTATCTATGCTATCCTCAAGCACTCTCAATTGATGGAACCCTGTAGCCAAGTCCAACTAAGAAAATACCGAGGCACCAACGAGATAATCAAATAAATCATCAATTCTTGGAAGCGGGTGCCTATTCTTTTTTGTGAGCTTATTTAATTCTCTATAGTCAACACATAGACGAAGTGATCCATCTGCTTTATTTGCGAATACTGCTGGAGCACCCCATTCAGATATGATTCGCCTGATGAACCCTTTCCCAAGTAACTCCTCTACTTGCTTACTCAGCTCCCTCCTTTTCCTTGGAGCCATGTGGCGTACTGGTAACGCAACTGGCTTTGTATTGTCCACCAGATATATGCGGAAGTCGATCTCACGCCTTGGAGGTAAACCTTGTACCTCATCAAAAACATCGGAGTAATCCCGAACCACTGGAACAGATTGCAAGTCCTCTATGGATGCATCTAAAGACTCTAGGAAGCTAAGCATAACAGTCCCTTGGGGGTTACAAGAAACTTCGAGGGTCCTCCCATGACAAGTTGGGAGCCTGATAACCCTCCTTTCATAATCTAAAACGGCTCCATATGTGGTAAGCCAATCCATTCCTAGAATCAACCCATAGCCCATAAACCCGAGCACATACGTGTCGCATTCAAACTCGACGCCTAACAAAAATAATTTCAAACCCCTACAAATCATAGATAAATGAGCTGAACCACCAGTGGGGTTTAAAACAGCCACAGGATCTACTATAATACTAGTAACTAAGTGCAGAGATTCAACCACAGAACTAGATATAAACGAGTGTGAAGCACCAGAATCAAAAAGTGTTCTAACTGGATGGTTTGAAAGAGAAACTAAACTTCTACTGAAATTTTTCTACCTCTTTCAGGAGCACTGACGGCGAGAGCATGCACCTGCCCTCCAGAAGTTCCTGCCCTCTGACCCTGTCTCTGTTTCTTCGGGCACTCTTTAGAGAAGTGTCCGACATCTCTACAATTAAAGCAATTGCCCTTCCTTCTCTTACAGGTCTTGATCAAGTGACCTTCCTTCACACAATTGTGACATTTCCTCTTATCCTTGCCTTTGACATCTTTCCCTCCTTTCTTTTGTTGTTGTTGTGGTTGCCCTTTCTTGGGCCGTACCTTCCTGTTCTGCGATGTCCCCTCAGTCTTTGCTTCCTTCTTCTCTCCCTTGTCCTCTTCATGCATTAGGGCCATGTCTACAAGCCTTTAAAAGGTGTCCCCCATAGGAATATGGGACATAGCAAGACCATGCAGAGGCTCATTTAGTCCTTTAGCAAATCGTAAAGCCTTTTTGTGCGGTGTATCCACCAACTCTAGTCCGAACCTTGCCAGCTGGTCGAACTTGTTCATATACTCCTTCACCGTCAAGTTCCCTTGCTTGAGCGCTAAGAACCTCTCCATCTATATTTTTCGCTCAGCTTGGGAAAGAAATTTCATCTCGAACCTCTGTCTGAAATCTTCTCAGGTTTCCATCGGACGTCCAGCCTGGGTGACTTCCCACCAAAATGAGGCTTCGTCTTTTAACAGCCAAGCAGCTAACTGAATCTTTCTTCGGTCCTCCACTTCAAAGATTATGAAGATCTCCTTAAGCCAATTCCGAGCTTCCACAAATGTCTCATTCCTATGGAATGGCTTCCTCCACATAGCACGGAAGTCCTTACAGATTTTGGCGAAGTTATCTGCTCTTGGAGGGGGAGGAGGAGGAGGAATGACTGGGGCAACAGGAGGAGGAGCGTCTCTCTGGCCTTTAGCAGGCGCTGTAGCCTCCAAATATCTCTGGAACCATCCGGGTATCATGACGCCCTCTGGGATATTAGGAATGTTTTGATCCCCAGACATGCTGAAACAGGGAAAATGAAGAATTTTAGATAAAGGATCGAAGGATATTACATATGACTTCTTGGGGAATATTTTCAAAACACTAAGGTAATGCATTAAGTTTCATGAAGCGTTGTAGGTAAACAGACACAGAATAATTACAAGACAGATATAAATAAGATAGCAGCGGAAAATTCAAATTTTTATTTCAACATAAAAAACAACACCATAGTTCACAATACCATAAGTCATAAAACCATTACAACAAAATACTTCTGTCTTGCATCATTAGAGTACATAGGTATTAAAGAAAAACATTATTCCCTAATAAAAAGAGTAATCCATAGTAGAGACAAAGACTTGAGCCATACTCTAGAAGTAGTTTCCAGCAAGATAATATCCAAGTCCTGACTAAGTCTGGGTGTTTACTCCCTGAGAACCTGGGGGGGGGGGGGGACCGGAAGAGAGAGGGAAAAACAAAGGGGTCAGACATAAAGTCTGGCGAGTCTAGTTACTTTTATCTAGTAAATAAATAAAGGTGAACATGACAGGCATAAAGTGGGTAAGAGAGGTCACTATATAAATGGCAGGAGTGACAAGACAGATAAGGTAAGGTGTACACATACTTCACTAATGACTACTCTGCACTATTACTAGTATAACTAAAGTTAGATGATCCCTTCCACAATAAGTTAGTAGACTTAGCGTATACGTTCGAGTGTACCCTAACCATTACCCTAATCGATCGGCTCCCTATTTCGTAGATACCCTGTGCTGGCCCTACAGTAGGAGGTATCACTTCCTAAAGTGGAAACCCAAGAGTTGCACAACCATATCTACTGGTATCACGGTCGTCTTAGCCCCTTCTACCCAGCCCATGCACGCACATGTCCCCAATCGGTTCGCGCCGTCCACACCGTCCGTCCTGTTTGGATCTCTTACCATCAATCAGTAAGCGCGCCCTTATCTCCGTCTAGTACGGAGTTCTTTATTTGATACCTACTCCCGGTTACTGATTGAAATGGGTCCCACACAATATGATACAAGCTCTCTCCTTTGTCTTGTATCCCCACTAGGTTTTTCACTGACTATGTATACCCCTAGGTGTCTTTAATTACATAGTCCTATACCAGTTATGCTTACCCTAAAGGGTGTCTTTAATTACATAACTTTATTCTATTTTCCACTGGCTATGTATACCATCAGGTCTCTTCAATTACATAACCTTATTGGATTAAGTTTGTGGGCCTATATATCTATATATTACCCACCCCTTCTAATTTACTTAACCCACCCACTACTCATCCAGTTTTACTTAACCCTAACTTAGGTTCATAGTCATACAATCTTTATGAATTAAATTAGGTTAAGTAGTCCAATTCTATTACCATGTCTAGTTATGGTTTCATACTGGGTTAGACCTCCCACATTAGGCCTGCAACATGTGGATGTTGGATATGCCGGTCGGGTCCGGGCAGTCTTATTCCACAGTTGGGCAAAACCTCATGTCTTAGCCCGATTTGTATTTATGTACTTAGACCACCCACATTAGTTTCAACATTAGTGGCTGCTGAATATGCCGGTGGGGTCGGGCAGACTTCCACCACTAATGTAACTTAACCTCGTGTCATAAGTACAGTTACAATTCCTAATTGTAATTACTAACATTCCATTTTTAATTAATTTACCAATTAATTATTCCTTTCCTTTTATAGGTGTCAATACCTATTTTGCAACAATAATTTGAATTACATATCCATAAATGGTCATATTCAAATTATGCCATTTTTACCCAAATTTACCTATGTCATTATAGGTGATTATTTATATGTTTCCCTATTTGAATTGTATGACCAACTTATATAAACATTATATAACTTATGCCAATTATAAATCCCCTTTTTCCCCGTTTCCTAACTAACGTGATCGCATGTATTTTGGCGTCATCGAGGCTACAAAGTAGACTCGCTATAATAATAAAACGGGAGTGACAAAGGTGACAGTTTCCGCACAGATTTGGCATAAGTGTAACACCCCGGATTTTTGAATAATCAAATTAACTAAAATAAAGAATAATTATTCTTAGACATGAGAATTAAGGGAATGGGGTTGCGCCATTGTGTTCGTCTTGGAATTCTGGTTGAAATAGAGTCCGAGTTTGCGGGAAACGGGTACCGGATGAAGGAGTTATGGACGAACGAAGTTTGGTAGCAAAACAAGAAGGGAAAAAATATTGCACTGGCGCACTTGGGAAGTGTGCCAGTACAAATTTGCACTGGTGCACCTGCCAAGTGCGCCCAGGCCGAGGCAGTAGGCCTGCACAGCTTTCTAGTTCAGGCTGACCCATGTTGCTGAGTCCTTTCTGACTCCTTGCTGAGTCATTAGGGCTGAGGTGTCACCCTATCCCGACTGAATGGTTTTGATTAACCCTAAGATCATCCGGCGGCCTAAATTAATTCAAAACTCTATAAAAAGACCTATAGACTCAAACCCTAAATCAGAATTAAAACTGAAACTATGGCCGTCATGCGGTCATCTTGAACCCTAGGGTAGCCGCCACCAATTAGAGTGGAAGAACAGCAAATCAAATCAGTTCTATTCAACCCTAACAACGAATCTTCTTCAAAGGAGAGCTAATACAACTCCAGAAATCAGAATTCAGAACTCAAGACCGCTTTTGAGTAGTGAGTTCGATAGTTTTAACAAAATAATTAGTAAATTAATTGGATTGATTTATGATGCGGATAATTTGGATATGATATGAATTATTGACTGCATGTTGTAATTATGTTGTAGAATTGTGTTGTAATTTCTATGACGTTATGTTATGATGCTATCATTTACGATGTAAAGTTATGATGCTATCACCCATGTTATAATTCTATGATTGGCTTATGTCTAGTTGAATCATCATGTTGTTCATATGCTAGTTTGGTTATGTTGAATCATATGATAGATCGCAAGTATGTATGCAAGTTTGGATATTGACTTGAGACATGAATCATATACAAGTTATGTAAAATTATAGGCGACCTTACATGGTTATGACATCTAGTTTATGTGAAAATTTGATTAAAAGTTAGGCTATGACCTGTGTGAGTTATATGCTAAATTCTACATGATACTTTACATGTTAGATGCAAGTTTACACCATTGTTATGATGCATAAATCACATATGCAAGTTTATATAAATATATGAGTTTAGAATATGAATCATGTTATGAAAGTTTAGGGATATTTCCTATGCAAGATTAACACCTTTAGATGTAGATCTATGACATACATGATTTATGCAAGTTTGTGACCATTATCTCAACAAGTTCACACCTTTAGATTTGGATCCATGACATATGTTGTTTATGCAAGTTGTAACTTTGGCCTATGCAAGTTTTAGATGTAGAACATCATTCACACATGCAAGTTCACCCCTATGTTTAGATCGATGTTTTAATTATGTGTATATTGTGATGTTTTCTCTTTATTCCATGAGTTAGACTATTCGAGTCTAACGTATATTTTACGTTAAACGAACAAACGTACAACGTGGGGTAAAGGGGATAATATTAAAAAGATTTAATTGGCATAAATGCCTTAAAAGGCATAAAATAAAATTGTGGTGAAAATTGGTACGATTTTACATACCATAAATGGATGGACATAATTGAGTCAATTATGGGCATCGTTAAATTTGGAATTGATTGATAATTTGAATAGGGAAAGTAATTCAAATTGGGGAATGATTAATTAGGAGTAATTAATCGTCTAAGACACGAGGTTAGGCTCTTTTGTGGTGTAAGACTGCCCGGACCCGCCCGACAAATCCAGCTGCCACAAATGCCAGTCTAATGTGAGATGTCTTAGGCATAAACTAAATACGTAACAATTGTAAAGACACGAGGTTAGGCTCTTTTGTGGTGTAAGACTGCTCGGACCCTCCCGGCAAATACAGCTGCCACAAATGCCAGTCTAATGTGAGAGGTCTTTCTGAGGTTACGGTCTTAATGAATTAAGAAACACTTAACCAGATAAACATGTAGTGGGACATGAGGGGGTTAAGTGGGTGCCTTGGGTGGCATGTGGAATCTAGTGGGTGCCTTGGGTTGCATTTGAAATACAATTAGAAACACTTAACCAAAATTGAAACATGTAATTGAAACATGAATAAGAAGTGGGTTAAGTGGGATGTACTAGAGGGGACCAAGCTTAGGTGGATAGCTTGTGTCAAGTAATGGGGGCCCATTTCAACCAGTAACCCATACGTATATTTGTGGGCTCGACCCAAGTCGAGGACGGGACACGCATACTGGGCTTGACTGTAAGAGGCCAAACTGGGTTAGCGGTGGCAACGCAAGTCCAACGGGTTCATATGCGTGTGTGGACCCGAGCTGGTAGGTAAGACGTTGTTGCATCGTGTAGGTATAAGCCGTGCATCAATTGTTGTATCGGGTTGCCACTTTGGGGAGTGATACACCCCACTGTGGGGCCAGCACGGGTATCTATGAGTTAGGGAGCCGATCGCTTGGGGGTAGTGGGTACACCTAGTGGAGATAGGGGCAGGCGGCACCTATGAAGGAAGCTAGGGGTGCACGAAACTACCAATATCATTATTAAGTCTGTAGGCGGGATCAACCTTAGGGTGACTAGTGGTGGTGTAGTATACTAGTGGTGGTGCAGTATAGCAATCATCCTATAGTTTTGGTGTAGTTTAGTAATTATCTTGGTGGGTTAGGTGCGCTTTAACGATATCGTTGTTCATCTTGTTTCCTTATTTACTCTGCCATACTCAATGGTTCATGGTCATTTCCTTATTTTCCAACTTATGCCTTAGCCTAGTTACTTTGTTAATTATATTGTTAAAGTTATCGCACTCGCTAGACTTTATGTCTGACCCCTTTGTTTCCTCCTTTTTTCTTCCTTCCCGCCTCCCCCCCAGATGCTCAGGTTGGAACTAGCACCAGTGGAGCTTAATTTTGGACTGCTTTTAGAAGATTGCTTGGATCGTTGAAGTAAAGTTCAGCCTCTCTTTTGTTTATGGCTATTTTGTATTGGGGATTATGTCTTTCAGTTTATGTACTTGGATTTAGTCAAGATGGATATTTTGTACTTGACTCTGGTTTTGATGATGTAATCAAACATATGTGTTTTCCGCTGCAATGAAATAAAGTTTTAAAATTTTCAAGTACTGTTTATATCTGTCTTGTTGTTAAGTTTCTGTTCTATACTTACTTAAAACGCTCCATAGAAGTTAATGCATTCCCTTTGTGAGTGACATTAATGGACGTGGGGTGTTACACGTTGTATCAAAGCTGAAGGTTACCAGAACAGATATGAATTTTGAAAAACTGTTTTTCAAAAGCATTTTTATAAAGAAGTACTTTCAAAAGTATGTTTTAAGGAAAGTATTTTCGAGAGAAAAGTATATTTTAGAAAGCATAACCCAAAGAGCCATATATCTTTCCTTTGGTTCTTTTATATTGAATCTTCCCTTTTTCGTTTCAGCATGTCTGAAGCATCTGAGATACCAGAGGGTATTCATGTACCCGGTTGGTTTCGTCAATATCTCGAGGCTAGGGCCGCCACCGCAGGTCTAACAAATGCTCCTCCTCCTTCTCCCCCTCCTCCTCGCGTCGATACTTTTGCTAAGATATGTAAGGAATTTAGAGCAATGGGTGGAAAACCTTTTCACGGGACAGAGACATTTGTTAAAGCTCGTAATTGGCTAAAGTAAGTGGAAGAATTTTTTGGAATCTTTGAAGTGGATGATGGAAGAAAAGTCCAGCTAGCTGCCTGGCTAATGAAGGATGAGGCCTCGTTTTGGTGGGAGGTCACTAATGGTGGACGTCCAGTCGATACATGGCCAGATTTTAGGCAGAGGTTTGAGGCGAAGTTTCTCTCGCGGGCTGAAGAGAATCTATACATGGAAAGGTTTTTGGCACTGAAGCAAGGGAATCTATCGGTGAAAGAGTACGTCAACAAATTCAACCAATTGGCAAGGCTTGGCTTGGACTTGGTGAATACTCCAGAAAAGAAGGCTCTAAGATTTGTTAAGGGCTTAAACGAGCCGCTTCATGGGTTAGCTATGACCCACATTCCCATGGGGGCTACCTTCGAGAGACTAGTTGACATGGCGCTCATGCATGAAGAGGAGAAGGGCGCCAATGCTAATAAGGCACCCGAGAAGAAAGGGGATCAAAAGAAGTCGCAACAGCAACAACAGAACAAGAAAGGTGGCAAAGGCAACAATGCTAAGGGAAAGAAAAGATGCTTTAACTGTGGGACACCCGGCCATCTAAGCAACGATTTTAGGAAGAAAAAGAAGACTGGTTGTTTCCACTGTGGCAAGGCGGGACATCTTATTAAGGACTGCCCAAAGAAAGGGCAGAGGGCAGGGTCTACCTCGGGAGGATAGGTGCAAGCTCTTATGGCACCAGGGCAGGCAAGGGGACAAGTTCAGGCTCTCGTGGTCCCACCGCTGCAAGAACGAGGTAGAGCAATTTCCGTTGAAAGTTTAGTTTTTCTGTTTGATCATCCTGTCCGTACTTTATTCGATTCTGGCACATCACATTCGTTTATCTCTACATCATTAGTTGAAACACTGCACCTAGATACTAGTCTAGTTACCGATCCCTTAGTAGTCTCAAATCCTATTGGTGGTTCGGCTCATCTTTCTATGATTTGTCGGGATTTGAGAGTGTTTATCTTGGGTGTTGAGTTTGAGTGCAACGCTTTTGTTCTTGGCTTCATGGGCTACGGTTTAATTCTAGGTATGGATTGGCTAAATAGATATGGGGCCATCCTAGATTGTTAAAGAAGGGTAGTTAGATTGTTGACTTGTTTTGGAAAGACCCTTGATAGTTCTTATGACCCTAGAGGTCCAGTAATGCTTAGCTACCTAGAATCCCTTGACGCATTCGATGATGATTTACATTCTGTTCCCATAGTCTGTGAATATGTCGATGTCTTCGATGAGGTGAGGGGTTTACCCCCAAAACGTGAGATAGACTTTCGAATATATCTAGTGGATAATGCAAATCCAGTTGCATTACCAGTGCGCCACATGGCTCCAAGAGAGAGAAGAGAACTCAGTAAGCAAGTGAAAGAATTGCTTGAGAAGGGGTTCATCAGACGTAGTATATCAGAGTGGGGTGCTCCAGTAGTGTTTGCCACGAAGGCAGATGGGTCCCTTAGACTATGTGTGGACTATAGAGAACTTAATAAGCTTACTAAGAAGAATAGACACCCACTGCCAAGGATTGACGATCTCTTCGATCAGTTAGTTGGCGCCTCAGTGTTTTCGCAGAAGGACTTAGCCACGGGTTTCCATCAGTTGAGAGTGGCTGAGGATAGCATAGACAAGACTGCCTTAAGGACTCCAGACGGTTTCTTCGAGTGGCTTGTGATGCCCTTTGGTTTGACAAACGCCCCCGCATACTTTGTTGATTTGATGAGTAGGGTGTTCAGGGAGTACCTCAATAAATTTGTGGTAGTCTTTGTGGACGACATCTTGATCTTTTCTAAGAGCGAGGAAGAGCATTCCCTACATCTTAGGGAAGTGTTGGAGACTCTTCGAGCGCATAGCCTTAAAGCTAAATTTTCTAAATGTCACTTTTGGAGGAAGGAAGTGCGATTCTTAGGGCACGTGGTTTCCAAAGAAGGGATAGCTGTGGATCCCGCGAAGATAGTGGCCATCCAAGATTGGAAGGTTCCTAAAAATGCTACCGAGGTGAGGAGTTTCTTAGGGTTGGCTTGCTACTATAGGAAGTTTATCAAAGACTTCGCAAAAATATCAGCTCCGTTAACACGCTTGACGAAGAAGTACCTAGTTTTTACATGGGACGTAGATTGTGATGATGCGTTCCAACGTTTGAAAAGAGCTTTGACCACAGCCCCAGTCTTAGTGTTGCCAGATGGGAGTAAGCCATTTACCGTTTATACTCATGCTTGTGGGACAGGACTAGGCGCAGTCTTAATGCAGAAGGGAAGGGTAATAGCCTATGGTGGAAGGCAGTTGAGAGTGCATGAGAGAAATTACCCTACACATGACCTAGAGTTGGCCGTTATTGTCTTCGCGCTTAAGTCTTGGCGTCATTATCTTCTTGGCGAAAAATTCGAATTATTCACTGACCACAAGTCGCTGAAATACTTGTTCTCTCAAAAGGACTTGAACATAAGGCAGCAAAGGTGGATGGAATTCTTAGCGTCCTACGATTTCGAGATAGCATATACCCCTGGCAAGGGTAACGTGGTAGCAGATGCCTTAAGTAGAAAAAGGTTGTCCTTGAGTCCGTTGTTTGTTGAGCGGTGAAGCTTAGAGTTCATCTCTACGTTTGACTTTAAACCTTCCGTTGACTTTGTACCTGGTTTGCTAGCATCCTTAGAGGTCAGACCTACGCTTTTGGGACGGATTGGCGAGGCGCAGCGAGACGACCCATAGTTGGTTGAGTTAGTAGAAAAGCTCAAAAGAGAGGAGTCATCGAGCCATCTCCGTAGGTATACCCTAGATGATAAGGGTTGGTTGCGTAGGGATGGTAGACTTTGTGTACCACGGGATGAGAGTTTGAGGAAGACCATTCTTGATGATGCCCATCGTTCGAAGATGACCATCCATCCCGGCGGGGACGAGATGTACATGGACATGAGACGAGTTTACTTTTGGGCTGGCATGAAGAAGGATGTGGCCGAGTATGTCGCTAGATTCTTGGTGTGCCAACAAGTAAAAGCAGAGCAAAAGAAACCCGGTGGGTTGCTTCACCCATTGGAGGTCCCACAATGGAAGTGGGAAAGCGTCTCGATGGACTTTGTTGACGGATTACCAAGATCGAGGAAGGGTAATACGGGGATTTGGGTCGTGGTAGATAGACTTACTAAGAGCGCCCATTTCATTCCCGTGAAGAGTAAGAAGACTGCTCCATGGTTAGCCTCCGTATATATTCGAGAGATAGTTCGTTTGCATGGTGTTCCCTCTAGCATAGTGAGCGACCGTGATCCTATCTTCACTAGCGAATTTTGGAAGAGCTTGCAAGAGGCGGTAGGAACTCAGTTATGTTTGAGCACCGCATATCATCCTCAGACGGACGGCCAGACCGAGAGGGTGAATCGTATTCTAGAGGACTTATTGAGGTTGTGTGTCTTAGATTTTGGAGGTACATGGGAGGAACATCTTCCATGGGTAGAGTTTGCATATAATAATAGCTTTCAGTCTAGCATTGGCATGGTACCGTTCGAGGCTCTTTATGGACGACCGTGTCATTCGCCTACATGTTGGTGGGAGTCTACAGACAAGATCTTGCTTGGACCCGATATGATTAGAGAGACTTCGGAAAAGATCGATTTGATTCGAAGGAGGATGAAGACGGCGCAAGACAGACAGCGATCTTATGCAGACAAGAGGAGGTCAGATCTTGAGTTTGATATTGGGGACATGGTCTTTGTCAAGGTGTCTCCATTACGGAACGTCGTTCGCTTTGGGTCCGTTGGGAAGTTAGCACCAAGATTCGTAGGGCCGTTTCCTATTAAGGAAAGGATTGGGCAGATGGCGTATAGAATGGAGTTGCCCGAGAGACTTAGTGGTGTACACGACGTATTACATGTATCATATTTGAGGAAGTGCTTGCACGAGACCGCGGAAGTGGTAGAGCCGAGCTTGCTTAGAGAGGTGGAGATAGAGCGCGACGCGACGATTCGACGAGCTCCTACGTGCATTCTTAGGTCGGAGATTAAGAAGTTGAGGAATCGAGAGGTCAAACTAGTCAAAGTGCAATGGGGAGATGATGAGAGCAACGCTACTTGGGAGACGGAAGCGAAGATGCGTTCATTATACCCTTTCCTTTTTGAGGGTATGTCTTTTAATTTCTCCTTTATCGCTTACCTTGTACTTATCTTATATTTAGTATGTCCTCTCGCTAGTATCTTTGACCTTTAGATAGGATAGTCCTATGGTTGAAATATGTGGTTGAGACATGTTATGTATGATGGATGCATGTGGATGCAAGTGTTTGCTAGTGGTTGCTCGTGGATGCATATACACACACTTTAGGCACTAGATCGGCTCAGTCACTTCATATTGCATATTGCATATAAATGTGTGTACATATTTAAGTAATGGTTGTACCATCATATGGATGTTGCATTTTGGTGAATGGTTGTGCACACATGTAGAAATGATATGAATCAATAGGGTTCTTCTGCATACATAATGGACGCATGGCACTATCATGGTTTGCATTAAGGAGGTCAACTGAATCAGTAGACCGCCTGATTTTGCATTAGATAAGGAACATATACACACACTTCTTGCATATGTTCATTCAGCATTAGAAATTTGATAAGGACAATGGATGCCTGTGTTTGATGGTTGAGTAGATGGTTGTTTGGATGGTAGGATATGCATTCTCCTTAACTTGGAGATTTCGGGGGCGAAATCCTTTAAAGAGGGGAGAATGTAACACCCCGGATTTTTGAATAATCAAATTAACTAAAATAAAGAATAATTAATCTCAGACGTGAGAATTAAGGGAATGGGGTTGCGCCATTGTGTTCGTCTCGAAATTCTGGTTGAAATAGAGTCCGAGTTTGCGGAAAACGGGTACCGGATGAAGGAGTTATGGACGAACGAAGTTTAGTGGCAAAACAAGAAGGAAACAAAAATATTGCACTGGCGCACTTGGGAAGCGCACCAGTACAAATTTGCACTGGTGCACCTGCCAAGTGCGCCCAGGCCGAGGCAGCAGGCCTGCACAGCTTTCTGGTTCAGGCTGACCCATGTTGCTGAGTCCTTTCTGACTCCTTGCTGAGTCATTAGGGCTGAGGTGTCACCCTATCCCGAATGAATGGTTTTGATTAACCCTAAGATCATCCGACGGCCTAAATTAATTCAAAACTCTATAAAAAGACCCATAGACTCAAACCCTAAATCAGAATTAAAACTGAAACTATGGCCGTCATGCTGTCATCTTGAACCCTAGGGTAGCCGCCACCAATTAGAGAGGAAGAACAACAAATCAAATCAGTTCTATTCAACCCTAACAACGAATCTTCTTCAAAGGAGAGCTAATACAACTCCAGAAATCAGAATTCAGAACTCAAGACCGCTTTTGAGTAGTGAGTTCGATAGTTTTAACAAAATAATTAGTAAATTAATTGGATTGAGTTAGGATGCGGATAATTTGGATATGATATGAATTATTGGCTGCATGTTGTAATTATGTTGTAGAATTGTGTTGTAATTTTTATGATGTTATATTATAATGCTATCATTTACGATGTAAAGTTATGATGCCATCACCCATGTTATAATTCTATGATTGGCTTATGTCTAATTGAATCATCATGTTGTTCATATGCTAGTTAGGTTATGTTGAATCATATGATAGATCGCAAGTATGTATGCAAGTTTAGATATTGACTTGAGACATGAATCATATACAAGTTGGGTAAAATTATAGGCGACCTTACATGGTTATGACATCTAGTTTATGTGAAAATTTGATTAAAAGTTAGGCTATGACCTGTGTGAGTTATATGCTAAATTCTACATGATACTTTACATGTTAGATGCAAGTTTACACCATTGTTATGATGCATAAATCACATATGCAAGTTTATATAAATACATGAGTTTAGAATATGAATCATGTTATGCAAGTTTAGGGGTATTGCCTATGCAAGATTAACACCTTTAGATGTAGATCTATGACATACATGATTTATGCAAGTTTGTGACGATTATCTCAACAAGTTCACACCTTTAGATTTGGATCCATGACATATGTTGTTTATGCAAGTTGTAACTTTGGCCTATGCAAGTTTTAGATGTAGAACATCATTCACACATGCAAGTTCACCCCTATGTTTAGATCGATGTTTTAATTATGTGTATATTGTGATGCTTTCTCTTTATTCCATGAGTTAGACTATTCGAGTCTAACGTATATTTTACGTTAAACGAACAAACGTACAACGTGGGGGTAAATGGGATAATATTAAAAAGATTTAATTGGCATAAATGCCTTAAAAGGCATAAAACAAAATTGTGGTGAAAATTGGTATGATTTTACATACCATAAATGGATGGACATAATTGAGTCAATTATGGACATCGTCAAATTTGGAATTGATTGACAATTTGAATAGGGAAAGTAATTCAAATTGGGGAATGATTAATTAGGAGTAATTAATCGTCTAAGACACGAGGTTAGGCTCTTTTATGGTGTAAGACTGACCGGACCCACCCGGCAAATCCAGCTGCCACAAATGCCAGTTTAATGTGAGAGGTCTTAGGCATAAACTAAATACGTAACAATTGTAAAGACACGAGGTTAGGCTCTTTTGTGGTGTAAGACTGCTCGGACCCGCTCGGCAAATCCAGCTGCCACAAATGCCAGTCTAATGTGAGAGGTCTTTATGAGGTTACGGTCTTAATGAATTAAGAAACACTTAACCAGATAAACATGTAGTGGGACATGAGGGGGTTAAGTGGGTGCCTTGGGTGGCATGTGGAATCTAGTGGGTGCCTTGGGTGGCATTTGAAATACGATTAGAAACACTTAACCAAAATTGAAACATGTAATTGAAACAAGAATAAGAAGTGGGTTAAGTGGGATGTACTAGAAGGGACCAAGCTTAGGTGGATAGCTTGTGTCAAGTAATAGGGGCCCATTTCAGCCAGTAACCCATACGTATCTTTGTGGGCTCGACCCAAGTCGAGGACGGGACACGCATACTGGGCTTGACTGTAAGAGGCCAAACCGGGTTAGCAGTGGCAACGCAAGTCCAACGGGTTCATATGCGTGTGTGGACCCGGGCTGGTAGGTAAGACGTTGTTGCATCGTGTAGGTATAAGCCGTGCATCATTGGTGGTATCGGGTTGCCACTTTGGGGAGTGATACACCCCACTGTGGGGCCAGCACGGGTATCCACGAGTTAGGGAGCCGATCGCTTGGGGGTAGTGGGTACACCTAGTGGAGATAGGGGCAGGAGGCACCTATGAAGGCAGCTAGGGGTGCACGAAACTACCAATATAATTATTAAGTCTGTAGGCGGGATCAACCTTAGGGTGACTAGTGGTGGTGCAGTATACTAGTGGTGGTGCAGTATAGCAATCATCCTATAGTGTTGGTGTAGTTTAGTAATTATCTTAGTGGGTTAGGTGCGCTTTAACGATATCGTTGTTCATCTTGTTTCCTTATTTACTTTGCCATACTCAATTGTTCATGGTCATTTCCTTATTTTCCAACTTATGCCTTAGCCTAGTTACTTTGTTAATTATATTGTTAAAGTTATCGCACTCGCCAGACTTTATGTCTGACCCCTTTGTTTCCTCCTCTTTTCTTCCTTCCCGCCTCCCCCCCCAGGTGCTCAGGTTGGAACTAGCACCAGTGGTGCTTGATTTTGGACTGCTTTTAGAAGATTGCTTGCACTACACCAAAACATGGGATTCCCAACAAGTATAGGTGTTACAAATAATTTATGTAACACTTTTAAGTGTCACCAACGGCCTGTGAGGAATTTCCTATAACACTTATAAGTGTTACAAATAGAGTAACTGCTAACACTTATAAGTGTTACAAACATATTCATTGCTAACACTTATAAGTGTTGCAAACATATTCATTGCTAACACTTATAAATGTTGGAACTATAAGATATGGTAACACTTATAAGAGTTACAAACATATTCATTGCTAACACTTATAAATGTTGGGACCTTAAGATATAGTAACATTTTTAAGTGTCAGTATCATAATCCTACCGACACTTATAAATGTTGGCATCACAATACAAAATCAAATTCTTTTCTATTTATTACACGATTAATATTAAAATTCTCAAAACAAATGAATATAACATGTCTTTATGATTTTCATATCACATATATAATTCTACATATCAATTCAATGTAAAAATTAGTACACTTCCATAATCTCAAATTCAACAATATCACATTTCCAAAATACTCAAATATAAGCTACATACTTCCGATTTCAAAATACCATAATATCATCATGTCCACACTGTAAAATATAATGCACTCATTACATTCCAAAAACATTAGAGATAGAATGATTGTCAAGGTCACACGTGTTTGCTTTCTCGTTGTCATTACATTCCAAATTATGTTTTATTCCTCAATATAAATGCACTCATTTATACAAAAAAAATAACAAGTTGCAATGGAACACTTTTCACTGAGGTGATATATACATACATCAATAATCATACCGTTTCACTCAGTGAAAAAAAATCATGTGAATATGCCTTTGATTGCACTGCCCAAAGTCAAAGAAAATAAGTATTGAGCACTCTCAAGCCACACTAGCCAACATGCATGCCTACAAAGTTCCGCTACTTTCTGAAAATAAAAGTTAACAGAATATTCAAAATAGTGAAATAGTCTAAATAGTAAGTAATTTTACATCAATAATCATACCTTTCTATGGTGCTATAATCTGTTACTATCCCAAATAACCATTATAAAATCTTCTATTTACCTGAAAAAATAGTGTGATTTCATTTGAATATCAGCAATTACCTGAAATGACAATCAAGCTACCTTCGAGTCACGCTTAACAGCTTATGCCACAACTAGATCTACAAATGCATATTTAAAGAATAGGAATTCACTATCAATAATGCTCTGAGTTGCAAGCTCAGTTTTCAAAACTGAGCTGCAACTCATTTTCGAAAACTGAGTTGCATCTCAGTTTCGAAAATTGAGTTGCATACTCAGTTTTTTAAACTGAGCTGCAACTCAGTTTGCGAAACTGAGCTGCAAACTCAGTTTCGGGAACTGAGTTTGCAAACTCAGTTTTCGAAACTGAACTGCATCTCAGTTTCGAAAACTGAGTTGCAGACTCAGTTTTCCAAACTAAGTTTTCACAAAGGACTCAACATTTCTATAAATCTATATTTTAGCAAATATAGTCTCATATATTCTATGACTGGAATGTCACTAATGATACTTTTTTTTTCAAGTTCTATTTGTTTCTTTTCTTCTAAAACAAAATAACTCATATAAATTTGGATAAGTGAATGATGCCAATAGATAATGCAATTATACTTTCTGGGGTATACATGTTACAAGTAGGCGACATTTAATGTCAAAACCAATCAGGCTTGGATTGAAACATGTTAGGATCATTTGTACCCCCTTACGTAGCAGCATAGTTAGCCCTATGATATCTGCCACAAATTTCTGTTTAAAGCAAATGGATGCATGATACCCATGCCGGTTTTTCTTAATACAAGCGCGATACATGCAAGTGGATGAACTGCATCTCCAAAATTAAACTTGGTACATTTTTGCATTTAAGATGATTTATAGAAAGAAGCGTTCAAGTGGCTATAATATAAAATCAGTACACACAAATGTAATAATGACAACGCGGGGTATCTAATTACTAAACAGACACAGACCTGAATGTTTGGAGCAAATCCACCCTCATCTCCAACGTTAGTAGCATCTTGTCCATACTTCTTCTTAATTACAGACTGAAATACAATTAAAGAATCACACACGCCATGAAAGATACAAATAATAAACAATTATTGTTTAATTAATCACCTTCAAATGATGGTATACTTCAACTCCCATCTTCATTGCTTCCTTGAATGAAGAGGCACCGGTGGGAAGGATCATAAATTCCTGTAAAATGAAAAATGAATTACAATAATACAAATAGTGGAGCTTGAAGGTAACAAATTATCTGAATATAGTGACAATAAAGAACAATTCTGCATGGACCGATGAAAGCTTCAGTCTAAATATGCCTCTAGTACAAATGGGTGTATTTCAGGGGGTAAAAATGTCATTTGAAACTGGGCCCTCCGAAAATTTCGTTTCTAGTCGTAGATTTTGACAGAATGAGCTTCGGTTTGTTTAGCATTTTTGGACAATAAATTGCATTACCTGCATGGCAAGCTTGTTTTCAGCGTGTGATCCACCATTTATAATATTAAATGCTGGCACAGTAAAAACCAATTTCTTGTTCCCAACAATATTGGCAATGTGCTACGAGATATGATAAAAATAAACATTATAAGGGATTTTGAAAATATTTCCAATTTAGACCAGTTATTTATCTGTATAAAATATTGAACCTAACAAAAGTTTTTTATTATCATATGACTATTTAAGACAAAGCTGATAGCACCATTTTAGTATGCATCTGAACTTTTCACACTTTCATAAAATATTACCCTGCTCTGGTTGCACTACAGTGCATATATGAATAGACAAAACATAAACATTTGGCACACCTGGTAAAGAGGAATCTTCTTAACACTGGCACTAGCTTTGCAAACAGCAAGTGACACAGCAAGGATAACATTTGCACTAAGCTGGAAAAGGAACAAGACGCTGATTACACCTTCAACGTATAATAGAAATGATAATATAGCAAATAAAATAACCAATGCCCACATCAAAATGTAGTTTCTAGGTACCTTTTTCTTGCACCAACCCACCCGTTTTTGGTTCCATCAAGCTCTTGTACTATGAAGTTACCAATCTGAGTTTGTTCTGTAGGGTCCTGCAAACAAAGAAAGAAAACAAGTTGTTGTAAAATCTTCTTATGGTGATTTTATAATGATTACAATCACAAACTACATATAGTCAGGAAGTTCATACCTTGCCAACCAATGCAGGTCCGATGATAGTGTTTACATTGCTGATAGCCTGAAAGTGGAAAATACAATAAAATAAATTTCAATTAATTTCTGCACTAAGGTATTTGTGTACTCGGTTATAAATGCCTACAATTGATGGCAACCTATATAATAGTAATAGAGGTGGACAAATGATTGTAACATACATGTAAGACCCTATGCGACATGATTGATATTTCACCAGCCAAAATAAGAGAAAATGCAAAATTGACAGTTTGGATCAAGAGAGAATTCCACTGAAACACGAGGCTGGTCACAAGTTTGGATCATGAGAGAATATCCTTCTGGTCTCCCAAGTTAGCCATCATGAAAAGGGCCTCGCATGTTGAGAACATTGTTTATTGTGTGCACATACTGCTTAAACCAAATGCTAACAAATCTAACTAATTATTTTTATAAAGAAGAGTTTTGATAAACCTTACAACATCATAATGGATAAATCATGAATGAACCTTCGGTGGTAAATATTAATGCGACTGTACGGACTTTGGATATTAAATTCCCTCAAGAAATAAGTGCTCAATGGACAAACTATTAGTATCAATGAAAAGCGTAGGATTACAGCAGCCAGTTAAGTTAAAAGTTCAGAGTATGTCTATGATATTAAAAGGTAAACCTGTAAAATAGTGATTATACTCTTTTTGTTGTAAACGTCAAAGGCATTCGGCGTAAACATTAGCAGATTATAGGTTCAATAGAGTCAAAAGTTGTCTTGGATAGGAGGAAACACCCAAAAAACAAGATGAGGAATAATTATATTAATTATCAAGTCAATGACAAGAAATGGGAGAACCATTTATGATGGCAATGTTGGTTAAAAAGAAGACATTATGAGTTTATGACTCAATACATCAAGGGATTTCTTGGTTCTTTTTTCTTTGTTTCTTTTTCCCTCTTTCCCTCCCTAATAAAAACATAAAAATAAAAATAAAAGAACACTCTTGTGACATAATTGTAAATTCATCTTCATACTCAAACCCCAAAATCATAGGAAATACGCAAAAGATTACTGATCCACCATTCAGATACAACAAAATATGTTTGAAATAGTAAACCAAACCTTGAAAACGTCCTTTCCAAGATAATCAGATCCACCATTTCTCAACTCAAGAGCCTCGTACACGCCTTCACACAGACGAAGGGAAAATGATCGAAACACAAAATTTAAACAACTACTGTAAACTTTGAATTATAAACAAAATCAACCAGAATGTTTTATAGTGACTTTTAATATAATTGTTAGCAAACTAAAAATATATCCTCATCAAGTCCAGTAAACATGCCAAAAAATTAACAATTACAGTTCGTAGTTCTTACTACTGATAAGAACACGGGTTCATTTAGATAAGTGACTGAAGTGGCAATGACAAATGTTCTGTTTAACCTCGTGATTAACTTTTTAAAACTGGGGAGAACTGCAATAAAGAGGGACATGATCAAATTTCTTGTTAATTATATCGGGTCAGGACATAAGATAGTATTACGGTTATCAATTTTACTTATGTTGAAATTGTGCTTATTTTCTCAATTTTACTTTCAGGTTAGGACTATTATGTGTACGGCTAATAATCTATTGCCTTTGGCAACTATATGCTGTTTTGGGATATGTTATGGTAATGGCATGGTGTTACTTCATAAATCAACCCATTAATAAATAAGCTGAACAAAAAATCAGATGACAAATAACTCATATTATTGTTGATCTCTAACACACGCCTATAATCTATTATGAAGATAGTCTAGATTACCGATTAAGAAAGTAGCAATGTTTCAACAATCAAATCCACAGGATGTAAGTGTCCACTATACCTTTAGCTAATTGGGAAAACATGTCCTCCATGGCTCTAGATTATAATTACAGTTGTGGGAAAAGTAGAGATTATACCTTTAGCTAATTGGGATCGTGGTTCCAACTTGCAATTTTACGAAATGTACCACAGGCAGTAAGTGTCCACTATAACCGCAGCAGATCCAAAAAAGTCTCCAACCTATTTCTCAATCAACGCCTATAGAGAAACAATTAATTCATACCAGTAGCCTGTAGATATAATTATTTCATTAAAGAATATAAATTATAGGACGATAAAAAATCAACTAAAGGAGCAAAATTATCGTTCTCCGATAGGTTTATGTGACAAAAAAAATTGATATAAATCCATTAATCATTAGCGTTTAATCCATCAAGTCGAGAAAATTAAAAATCAGAAAGGAGTCTAACACCGTACCAATTTTCTAGAAACCCCAATTCTTATAAGCCCTAATTCGAAGTCATGGAGAGAGGATTTGAGAGGCTAACACCGATTTGAGAAATCCAAAATCCTTAGTATCTGATATTGATATCGATTAGGTAATCGGTGTTATCAATTCATCGAAGACTTTTTTTAATTTGATTATGTCGCGGCCTTCGTAGGAATAAGCGTTGGGTAGAAAGGATTGAGGTACCGATTAGGTTATGGGTGAGAGCTTACCATTTTGCCCTCAGAATATAAGGGTTGACTGGGCATACAAACACAAATAAGTGTTGACATATTTTTGGTGACACATTTTTACTACCGCAACACATATTAGTGTCACTAGTCTACAACACATATAAGTGTTGGCAGTTGAAAAAAATAAGAGTTGCCAAATGGCCATTATGGTGTAGTGTTGGATCGCTGAAGTAAAGTTCAGCCTCTCTTTTATTTATGGCTATTTTGTATTGGGGATTATGTCTTTCAGTTTATGTACTTGGATTTAGTCAAGATGGATATTTTGTACTTGACTCTGGTTTTGATGATGTAATCAGACATATGTGTTTTCCGCTGCAATGAAATAAAGTTTTAAAATTTTCAAGTACTGTTTATATCTGTCTTGTTGTTAAGTTTCTGTTCTATACTTACTTAAAACGCTCCATAGAAGTTAATGCATTCCCTTTGTGAGTGACATTAATGGACGTGGGGTGTTACAATAAGCATGACAACAAGGTGAATGGACATGTAATCATCATAACAGGGTGAACACAGAGCTGATGAACTAGTGGCAACTACAATGTCAAAGTGAACATAACATGGTCTAAACTTGTCATTTAGATGTCTAACAAAATTAGGGTGACATAGTAGCATGATTAGATCTAAAAGGGTGGCATCACATGTCAAGTTTACAGCATATCGTGATTACTACAACATAATAGGTGAAAGGTAATTAGCATAAAGGATTAGATCCACATTAACAAGTTCGCATTTCCCATAATATAGTTGCAAGTCAAGATCTGCATAGTCAGCATAGTAGAATGTACATAATCATACTGGATCCAGGGATACTGACATAATAAACTTGCATAAGTTCGTGATTCACAACATATACCCAATTCGTATTCTATCATAATTCATATTTACCCATTTAAATCTAAAAGTGACTAGAAACTCACAGCGTTAGGTTTAGAAAATTTAGAGAGGGAGAGATCTGAATTCTGAATAGCTAAACTGATTGTAGTAGACTTTGATTCTGTTTCAATTTGCAACCCGACATCATATGGCCTCTATGATCTCCAATGGAGAAAATCAGATAATAGGGGACCATATTTAAAGCCCAGAACCAATGAACCAGACCCAGAATCAAGTCCAGGTATGTAAAACGAATTCTGCCCAGATCTGTATAGGGGGGTCGACACCCCTATTGGGGGGTCGACACCCATGTCGACATCCCCTAGGGGGGTTGACACCCACGAGCGGGAATTTTCCTGCTCAACCCACTTTGGCCCGATTTTGATTTTTGAATTGTTTTTGAAGGTTCTGGAATTTATTTTATATATATATATTTATTTATTTATTTATCTTGTGCGTAAGAAAACTTCGAACCCTCATAACTTTTTCATACGGTGCCCTTTTTACGCAAACCAAATGTCCATTCTGACCAGAATTTCAAGATGGACGCAATGGCATAGTCCGTTCCCTCTAATTCTGAATGTTAAATTAATTGTTATTTAATTTATCCTCTTTTAATGTTGTTAAAATTTGGGGTGTTACATTTCTCATTTGGATGTATCGATGTATGGATATGTTGTTATTGAAGATTTTCTCTTGGGCTTTGTCTCTTAGGTTTGCCGCCTCTGATTTCTTCGGTTCTAAGTCAGAGTGGTTCTTTACGAGGAGCCTTTCATTGGGTTGAAACTGTCGAGAGAGTCCTATCGGGCTGACTATGGCAGAGGGGTGCTGTCGTTTTTGTTCTCTAGTCTTTCTTGACTTTCTCCTTTAAAAGGTTGCAATTGATACGGTCTTTCGGATTGTTAGGCCCCACTTTCTATCGAGCCTTTTGCGAACTTTCGGTCATCCGATACCCCTTCACTGTCAGTCTTCTTCAATGTTGATTTTGGTAGTAACATCAATAAAGTGTGTAAACTTTGTTACAAAAATATAATTAGTTTTTAAGTGTGAAATAAGTGTTTCGACAAACATGTTCATTTGTATATAATTGAGTCAAAATTAAATATTAATGGTTTGTGAATATTATAAAAATGTTTGTGTAGTTTTATAAACATTTAGGCATAACTTGTTTTGTGTGCGTTGGATACAATGGATTCAAATTGGGTTAATAGTGCTTAATCTTGTGTTTTGGTGTCATGTTACAATTTGCAACACTTCCATTTTGTAACACCTCGATGAGATGGGTTATTGGACCATATGATCCAAGCCTATAGATAGGTCTGGAAAGAACCCAGAGGAAAATATATACTATTATTTCCTTCCTCACAGCATTTTTCTTTTCTCCTTCCTAAGGCTTAAAACCTGATAAATCTATGGCCTCATCAATCCCAATGCCCAAGCTTCCCACTCTTAATTAAATCAAGGAGAAATTATTATTTAGAGGCAAACTCCTCCACATGCATCATCCTAGACTATTGATTTTTTTAGAATTCGGGGAAAGAAACATTTCTGTGAATTCCTGAAGCTTGGATGTTCTTGCTGAACGTTTCTAACGGCTATAGATGCATAAATCTTCATCTAAGGCAGCCTAAATCGAGACATTCATGTTAAAAATCCAACCTAAGGTGAATTTTCACTCACACTATTTAGTTATAGTATAATTGTTCTATGTAATGTTGAATCTACAGTTATTTAGGGAAAATCATGTAGCTTTCATTATAATATTCTTTCTATTGTTGCAATCATAACCAAAATGTAACTTTGGGCTCTTATATATCCTTCATATCTTGCCGTTTTTTCCTAATTCTTATTTCATATTGTTGCTGAGTTTCTAGTGAATGAATGTTTCAAATTTCAAGTCAAATCGACCAATCATATTCATTGGAATCGATCACTAATGCGGTGATCAGAATAGGACTATCAACCTGCAAATTCCCATGATATAGGTCGACCCATACCTCAACTATGTCAACCCATGGGTCGACATAAAAGAAGAATCGTTCAACCCAAGTGTTGATCCATTTCTTGTGAATTTGCACAGGAAAATAACCTGCTTTGCTGTATTGATCCATGTTGTCTTCTGCAACTTCTAGGCCATGTTTTAATAATACCCTGCACCCCTTAACGTTACCCCAAATAGGATTTTGTTAAGGAAATATGGAGCGTATTGGTATAATGACGCAAAATATCATAGAGACTAAGATTTCTCAAGACAAAAAAAAGTTTACAATGGAACAAATAATGACTAAAAACCATATATTATTTCAATTTAACCAAGCTGTCATACAATACCATGTCTCAAAATCTCAGTCAAAACAACATCATAGTACTAAATAATATTATGTCCCAAATAGTCAAGAAGTTACAACCTAATCTTGGAAAAGAAACATGAAGTAATCCATCTCGTTTGTAGGAATCGTTCACGATAGGATCAACAAAGAAATTTGAAATATAAACTTTCTCCTTGTAAGCCTTAGGGGAAAAGAAAAGAGGAAAGAAGAAAGGAAATGAGTTAGACATGAAGTCTAGTGAGATGCTATTGTTACTGGCACAACCGATAAGTTAAGGAAAATAGATAAAACAGTAGTTCTAGTATTATAAATGGGTAAATGTTTTTGCACACTGTTAGCCTGTTTTGTGACCAGGCCACCCAAAACCCAGATGATCAGGTTTACACATGTTAGAGGTTAAAGCTCTTATACATTCTAAAACCAGAGCTCAGATCGGATTGGATTGGAGAGTTCGGATCGGATCGGAGAGCTCGAATCGGATCGGATCGGAGAGCTCAAATTGGATCGGATCGGAGAGCTTAGATCGGATCGGATTGGATAGCCCAAGTCGGATCGGATTGGAGATTACACAACAAGGAGATTTAGCGAAATGAGCATCAGTTCGGATCGGAAGTAGCCGACCCGATCCCCTCGCCTGAAGCACGCAACTGCCCTTCAAAGAAGACCTATTCTCGTGCCTATTATCATGGACCCGGTTCCACGTGTCAACCCACGAAATGGAAGCAACTTCCCCACGCTTTCCACTACTTCCACTAAGTTTCGAGATCCCCTCTCCAACCTCCACGTGGCCACTATTCCCTAACCAAATTTCTGCCTATATATACATGAATTCGCAGCCATTTTAGGGGTCTTTTGGCAGTTATCTTCTTCATGGCTTCTATGGCCGAATTCCTCTACTGAAAATGACCAACTTCTTTAATAGATTCAATGAATTCAGAGAGAATTGTTCGTTGAATTTGAGCGATTGAGTGATTAAATTCATTGTAATTGTAATCCATGAATGAAATGAGAAACTATGAAGTGGATGTAGGCTTGTTAACGCCGAACCACTATAAATCTTGTGTCTCTACTTAATTTTCTACGTTTTAGATTATTGTTCTTCTCAAATTCTAGACAATTGGGTGTTAGTGCCATTTTTTGGTCTAACATTTTGGTGCTTTCACTGAGAATGGATTAGTTCTAAATCATAGATCTTCTCATCTACTAACGGATGTCGCATTTCGTTGAGTGGAGATCCACATCTGTCCTGATCGATTCAGTTACTACTTGAATGCATAAATCTTCATGGCACGAGAGAAAAGAAATTCACAAATTCTGAACATGTTGGGATTTGGTTCGGATTGACTTCACGTTGGCTTCGATGAGTTTGAAGTTCTTCTCGGTTCGGATGGAGTTGGTGCGAACAAGCTATGTTCACCTGCATCTCGGATCGGATAGAGAAAATGATTTGAAGATTTCTGAAGCTGATGACATTCAGATCGGTGCCACTTGGCAATCATCCCGCTTGGTTCGGGATCGAGGCTTGGAGATTATGACAGCGCATCAGAGATCGTGGGAAGATGGAAGAAAACCGCTCCGCATCTTCAGGAACGTGGAGTGTAACGGCTGTGTTAGCTCTCTTCGGTTCGGTTCGGATCGAAAGAAGGATGCTCGGTTCGGATCGGATGTAGCTTTTTATTGAACTGACCCGACTTCTAACATCTGGGGCTAACCTGCATATTTGAGCGCTATGAAAATAGGGTTCGGTTAGGGACTCGATCCGAACCGGATGACAAGACTCGACCCGATCCAGAAACTGTCTCGAACCGCAATCCAGAACAATAGAAAATTGAAATTCCGATCCGACCCGAAACAGCTATTTTTGGGAAAAATACGATTTTCTAATCGTTTCAGAAAAGGCTCCATCTTCCAAAATCGAAAAAATCGTGCGGTGCCCACATTTTCGACCTAACCGGCTAGGTCGATCGCCGCGGGGACTATGGGGCCCCGGACCCCCACCGGCGCTGCGCCCGGACCCGCTGACGGCCTCGCCTTCGGCTCGGAACACGACTCGCCTTCGGCTCGGAACACGACTCGCCTTCGGCTCGGAGCACAGCTCGCCTTCGGCTCGATTTATATTTTGGCCAACAATGTTATCAAAGCTTGTTAATGAAGATTATACGGATAGTTTGAGAATATCACAACAAGTTGGCAACGATTGGAATTCTTCCCAGAGCGATCACCCTTATTTATATCAGTAAGCCAATTTTAGGAGCTATCGATCAGATTCGGCTTGTTATCAAGGACAGTATACAGGACAATGATTGTCTCATAGTAGCTTCCTCTTCCTTAGTTCTGATAGTGTATAGATTTCACCGATGCAACCGATGTTGCTCGCTAACGAGTAGTGACCATCTTATTTATGCGACTTAAACTTGTCCAATCGGCGGGGCATCGAATGATGGTTATATGGAACAGTCTGAGCACTACTCCGAAGATAATTCCTATGATCTTAGTGACCATGATTGTCAATAAGGGGATACCAAAAAGAAGCCAAGGATCTCAACATCCCAAAGCTACACTTCAACTGTATGATGTGATGAATGAAATATGTCATGCGGTTCACCTTCCGAAGAACTTGGCGAACCTTTGCAATTGTTGTTTGCTGTGAACTACATCGAGGAAGACTGATTTCCATCGAATAAGGGTTAAGTCAACATACTTTGGTGCCCAGAGTTAGGTACTAGTTGAACCACTACACGCTATGATTGGACCTATGGATCCTTTCCTGGATTATAGCAACTTGACTGCTCACCAGCCACCATACGACCTTGGTCAAATGATGAGAGCTCGAGATTAAAGCAAATATGAATCAACCATTAGCTCTCTACTTCTTATTTCCATTGTGATATAACACATGAATATTACTTAAAGTCTCGCAAGCTATGCTATCATACTCAAGTTTATCTGATTAAGGTCTAGACCGACCAGCTCCAGCAGAATTCAGAGCTTACATTGCAACCTAGTGTCTACTGCTCAATCCCCAAACATTAGCTGAATCCATCGTTGAATTTACCATTCCCGAAGAGGATGTGTTAGATGAAGAAGATGGCCCTTCAAAACGAAAAATGAATACAAGCACCCGTTACTGTATACCGGCGGTGCAATGAATGATCGATGACCCGGCGTTGGAGAGGTATTGATTCGAAGGAAATTCCCAATGAAGGGACTATAACTCGTAGCTTACCTAGAACAGGTAGAAGAGCTGTTGGATGAATTGGAACGTTACAGCATATCTTACGTCCTACGAAGGAAAATCAAAAGGTCAATTATCCGTCCAAGTTAGACAGTTCCGACAACTCAGAAGAGAGTCATAGACAACACCATGATGAACTTCCTGCAGCATGGAATGCATTTAACAAGGAGAAGTGAAAGGCGTGCCATCGCTCTTTATGCCTCGAGATATGACATGCAAGGAGAAAATGCTTATTTCCCTTGGAAGGTTGTCCCAAGACAGACACCAACGAGCCTCATTGCTGAATTCACCGCCATAAATGATTGGACAAAATCACTAATCAGCCTCCCGCTAGATGGGAGATGAACGCGAATGAAACTTTTGACAAACGACGTTTTAGAGTTAGAAAGTGAAGATTTACAATTTCACTCCCATCATCGAGGATTAGTCAAGTAACTCATGTCCCAGACATTGGGTGCAACCGGAGATTCGAACGTCGATTGCTTATGATTACATCATCTAATTCAAAGCTGATACATAATATACATACATGACTCCCTGACATTCAACCCTTGCCCTTGGCATGGGGGCAAAAAGGCGATTCAAAGGAGACACGACCTCGTCATTCGCTTACAGTATTTACCTAATTGCCTTTGTCACTCCAAGACCACAATCAAGCCATCCCCTGACAGAAATTGGGCGAGGCAAAATGGACCTACAGGTAGCATGCAATGCCATTTTCACACAGAATCATATTCATTCCTTTAACAGGACTACTCTTTAACCATGACTCTTATATTTGCATCCTTTATGAGCTACTGATGTAATTAACTCAGATGAATTAATATGTGGATGGTGTAGGTACCCAGGATTTGATACTGATCAGATTTCTAACACCTGCATATAGAGTTATGGAGCAATGCCATGACGAGCTTGACTGAACAGCTCGTTTACAAAGCCACGCCCTCCGCCTGAAAGAAGTTGTATAGCTCAAGGCGGATCCAAGATGACCATCCACTCCTTGGCTCATACGTGGCAGACATAAAGATAATTATGCATTGACTTTTGCAATTTAAAGATGGAATCCGATTTCAGATAGATGCAATTCGACCGTCTACATGGCTCAGTCCTATGTTTGACGCCATCAGATTACATGAATCCAAATAAAGGAGGCAGCACTGCCCCTTGATATGCCTACTTTTCAATCATGCAATTTACTCTTACATCCTTCCTGAATTATTGACATGACTAATTCATGCGATATGAATGATGCAGGTACCCGAAGTTCGGTGCCAATCACTCCTCCCATATATTGATCGGAGGAACGCAAAGCTTCTGCAAACATTTTCTGACTATTTGTGAGGCTAAATCTAACCCTCAGAGATTGGATAGAAGTACCAATCGAGGATGAATGTGATGGGCACGCCATGATTAAAGACCACTCGATCCATGGCTCTGGCTCTCATGATTTGAGAGAACGTTTGAAGGACGATATTGTAGTGTCCGACCAAACTCCATCCCACGAATTAATGGGACGAGAGAAACTTGATTATTGCGAATGACCACCTCTACCCGTGAATTGGAGATTAGGAGGTATCGCCTCGGCGAGTGTAACCCGACCACTTTCCTGATAAGTTCCATCTGCCAAAGTGAAGCATGGAGTACGAACTAAAAATCGAGTTCGAGAACGACACTCGAGCCGGCAAAACCCCGCTCTTGGGATTAGAGCGCAGAAGGAAAGTTGGGGAAAATGACATGACCGTTCGCCTGATTAACTCTAACTCTCATGATTCGAGAGAGAGTATAAAGGATGGGAAGACGATGTCCTCAAGGCGTGATGGTGCACCACAATTAAAGACCGCCTTGATTACACTCTAACCTGGGCATACGTCAGGAGAGTATAAAGGTGCTAAGATTAAGTACCGAAGAAAACAGGCTCCTACCCCACTGAAGGATTGGGGATAAGATTGAAAGCTGAGCCGATGTCCCCTACGGAAGGATTGGGGACAACATAATGTCGAACAAGCCCTGACTGGGCACTTTATCCATGATTGATTGGGGGCACACACACATCACCCCCTTTAGATAAATTCTATATGATTTGCTAGATATTATTTGATTGCATGGACTCTGAATTGAAACCCTTATTTGATTATGACATGCTTTATTACTTATTACTTAGAGAGTCGCTTTGTTTACAGAGTGCAGGCTTGTACAAGATAACAGGACAAGAATGCGAGGGCCACACTTGCGACAACCGCAACAGGCCAGTGAAAAACAAACAAAGGGCCATGTCCAGAAGGCTGACGCTGATGCCCAATGCTAAACTTCTCATGCGACTCAAGGCGACGACCAAAAGGAGGCCTTGAGAGTGAATTGTTTAATGATGTGTCACACAATTTAAGGCAATGACCGAAAGGAGGCCTTAAGAGTGATATATCAAATCAACATACACACCCATGTGTGACTGACCATAGCACAAATGCAATGACGAGTATCACCCCGCAAATACACTGAATGGAAAATGCGATGACTCGAGCACTTGAATAACTCAATCACGCCGCTTGAGGACCACAGAATGGATGTAGAGTGAACGCCCATTAGCTAGTCCTAACCGACTTCTCGATTGAAAGACCCTGGATAAGGGGGCACGCCATTAATTGACTTCTATCTTGCAAGGAAGCAAACTGCTTGACACTCAGACTCAAAGGCTAAGAAGAAGGAAGATAGAAATTTCTCCCGTGCTGAGGATATTGGCGTAGAAGGCGCTAGGAACGAAGGAAGTCAGCAGATTTCTTCTTGAGATGATCTCTCAGCATGTCAAGCTAGATATGAAATGGATGGTACCCTTGCTGATTTGAGAACTCAAATGGCTCAGCGAGATGAACTTCTCCGAAAACGACAGAAAGTGATGGATAACTTCTTTACTTGGATAGTTGGAAGGCCAAGTAACTACGACTTACTCATTGGAGCGAGCACCGTGGGAATTCAAGCGATAACGAACTTGGCTCAAACACTCCCTGCTCTGTGGCCCAGATCATATGAGACCCTAGGACAAGTTGGCATAGTCGTCTTTAATGAAAGAAGATTCAACCAACCTCCTCCCAGGCATTTGCAACATGCAACTTCCGACCGTAACGTTTTAGCTAAAAACGGCGGTAATGCAAGAACTATTTGAAACTCAAACAGAGTCCGACCAACCTTTGCTCTAATTCAGATGAATGTTTAAAATCCAACTCGACCTCAACATGACGCTCCCCATGTAGCGGGCAAATGAGAGCATTTGAGACAGCTATAATCTGACTTTATCGCCACCCGACCTCGAACTTCAGAGCTTGAATGGGAGACCAAAGACTAACATGAGCTAGAAACGAACAAATCATTTTGTATCAAACTCTAACTCACAGTTTGATGAGAGAGTATGAATTCAGAGAATACGTGGATTTGATGATTACCGTTTAGTAAAACCCCGTGGATGAAGAGTACGGGATACGAGCTTCGAGCAACATAATTTGACTATCCGCCAACTTTAGGCACATTTATTATTATCGGAGTTCTGCAAGATCCCAGACTATAACCAGAAGAATGGATCCTCAAGAACAAACTGCATACATACGAGTAGCGGATCACCATCCAGAATTAAAAGACAGAAGCCTGATTGATGGCTATTACATATGCGCAACCAAGAAGCCAGAGACTGGTTTCCACCCACTTCAAGACTTCATACCGGGGCACCAGCGCTAAATTGGACAATTGGCGACAACTTCTCAAAGACGAGGGCCAGATTGCCAACATTAATTGATGCTTCAACAGAGCTCCGACGAGACCCTACATGCATTCCTTGAAAGATTCAACGCCGCAGTGGCATCGCTAAATCGACTTGGACCATATATGGTGTTGATTGCAGTAGTATCTGGTATTCTAGATAACTCATACTTCAAAGTCTATCTGCAACGAGGCCCACCAAGAGGCCTTGGCGGATTCACCTTTGGAACAAGCCTCAATACCTTTATACCATGAGATTTTCTTGGAAACATTGGTGAATTCTATCCTAAGATAGACAAACTCCTGCAACAAAAGGATACTAATGTTGAGATGGATGATTTCAATATTTTCATGGAAAAAAATTGTTGCATCATATGACTCCTGAAATGATAAAGACAAAATAAAAACCCCGAAAAAGACTTACAGGAGTGTACAATTCCGGAAAGGACCAATTTCATTGGTCAAGCCCGTGATCTTGATTATCAAGCTCAATGGAACCAAGCATGAGAGATAGACACAACAATATTATAATGGCTATTTCGAATTATAACAAAGCATGAGCGGAGAAGCTCGAGTAACTCCCTTATGACGTTCGCTCGCTTGCATGATTGAATGCTTACTCAACTCCATGGCTGATATGAGGAGAGTACCTAAGTTCGCTAACACTCGATGAGGCAATCCTCGTTTTCTGACTAAAGAGATGGGATAACACCTATGCGAATGTAATTCGACCGTTCACGTATACAATTCCAACTCTTCCTAACTTGAGAAAGAGTACAGAATGACACGGGTTGGCTAAGATTGCTGAACCCGCAGCTCTAACCTGATGTGAAGAAAGAAAGTATAAAGGCTAAAAGACTAGATGTCCAATTGACCTAGCATAACCCCCCACCGATGCTAGGGGGCATAAGCACTGACTTTGTTCATCCTCCACTGATGTTGGGATTTTCACCTTCAACCGACAAACTGACTTTGAACATGACCCTGACTCGATGCGTGATTTAGAACATGTACGCTATACCTCTGGAATATGACATGGTTCATCTTGATCGTTCAAGTGAGCCAACAATCCTACATGACTTATGATGAAGGAATTAGACCTCCTAATTTGACGAGGTTTAAACGGTTACCTGATCATTTCGACTACTCTTTCCATAGAATTTGTACTAACTAGCACCCGTGGAAGCAGTGAAACAATTTGATAAAGCCTTCTTAAGGACTGATGACTTTCTAGAAATATTCAGCTCGACGTATTCAAAGCACGCCTCATCTTCGATAAGACGTACTTTGGGGGGCAAAATGTTATCCTATTTTGTGACCAGGCCACCCAAAACCCAGATGATCAGGTTTACACATGTTAGAGGTTAAAGCTCTTATACATTCTAAAACCAGAGCTCAGATCGGAACGGATTGGAGAGCTCGGATCGGATCAGAGAGCTCGAATCGGATCGGATCGGAGAGCTCAAATTGGATCGGATCGGAGAGCTCAGATCGGATCGGATTGGATAGCCCAAGTCGGATCGGATTGGAGATTACACAACAAGGAGATTTAGCGAAATGAGCATCGGTTCGGATCGGAAGTAGCCGACCGATCCCCTCGCCTGAAGCACGCAACTGCCCTTCAAAGAAGACCTATTCTCATGCCTATTATCATGGACCCGGTTCCACGTGTCAACCCACGAAATGGAAGCAACTTCACCACGTTTTCCACTACTTCCACTAAGTTTCGAGATCCCCTCTCTAGCCTCCACGTGGCCACTATTCCCTAACCGAATTTCGGCCTATATATACATGAATTCGCAGCCATTTTAGGGGTCTTTTGGCAGTTATCTTCTTCATGGCTTCTATGGCCGAATTCCTCTACTGAAAATGACCAACTTCTTCAATAGATTCAATGAATTCAGAGAGAATTGTTCGTTGAATTTGAGCGATTGAGTGATTAAATTCATTGTAATTGTAATCCATGAATGAAATGAGAAACTATGAAGTGGATGTAGGCTTGTTAACGCCGAACCACTATAAATCTTGTGTCTCTACTTAATTTTCTACGTTTTAGATTATTGTTCTTCTCAAATTCTAGACAATTGGGTGTTAGTGCCATTTTTTGGTCTAACACACACCTAAAAGTGAGTAAATATTGGCATAAAGGATTGGCTATTCTCATTCAATGACAACAATGATGATGACTATTTTTCTCTTTTACAAATTCAAACCAAAATAATTAATTCGGAAAGAATTTCCTAATTCTACCTATTGACTGACTTGCATACCCTAATGTGATAGCCTTTGCCAACTATAGGCCATTATTTATATAGCCCGACCCATGAGCATTAAAAGACCTAGCATTCATCACAGGTGTAACAGCATCTCATCTTCCCTAATCGGCACGATGCAACCTCACCGCCCCGTCGGAACGCTCCCTTACCCACCTCATTTGGACCCCTTACTACCCAGTACAGTATAAGCGTGCCTTCACCTCCTCGTGAGACCTTGGTGTAGTGTGATAAAAAAGAATACTGTCTGGTATAGACCCCAAACCAAAAGGGCAGTTTGTCTTAAGTTACCCTTAGACTTAGTCCCCAATTTAATTTACTAGCGCCAAGGCAAACATAGAACTTATTGGCCACCTAGCTACCCAAGACCCCCATAGAATTGTAACACCACATAATTTTTAAAGAACACTATAATGATAAACTAAGGAATACTTAATTAAATATTGGGAATTAAGTAAACCGGATTGTGCCATTGCGTTCGTCTCGGAATTCTACTTAAGATAGACTCCAGTTTGTGTAAAACGGACATCATATGAAGAAGATATTGAGGTTTGAAATTTGTATACATATAAGCATAATATATATAAATAAACTAACCCAGAAAATCAAAATCACGAAGTGGAAAAGTGAGAGAAATCGGCCCGTAAGGGGTCGCCCGTCCCTTGTGGGGGTCGACCCATGGGTCGACCCCTCCACGGGGTGGACGCATTTCTGAGCATGATTTGTTGACCTTAAGCTATATATAGGACCTCATTCTCATTGTTTTTATTCAACAAAAACAATGGAGACAACGAGGTGTTGCCCCAACTCAGTTTGAACTAGCACTACAAGAAAACACTGATTTAGCGCCAAAAATTTAGAAGCGGAAACTTCCATCGCTAATTTGCGGCGGATTTCCATGCGATCTGCAAGGGATAGTTTTTTGTTTTTTCAACATTTTTTTCTTTTATTTATTGCCGTCGTCTTCTGTCATCACTCACTAATCCGTTGCAAATTGGGTCAAATCACTGACGCAATATTTTTGCCGCTATTTTCTGTTGCAAATCCAGGCAGAATACCAATGAATATTTATATAAGCTATTTTGCAGCAGAATTCCGATGGATTTGCAAGATATGTTTATATTATTTTTTTAAGATGAAAGGGCATTCCACATCATCACACCACTGTTAATTTGAGCCATTGAGATCAAACTATCTAATGGTTGTAGTTAGTGATCCGCGTGCATTGAAGACCTTTAAATTGGAAAAACAACAAATAGAACAATTCTAAAGCATGAAAAATTATTTCTCCCTACAGATCAAATCACGCTTTCCTCTTTTCTCCTTCTTCGTCAATCTTAAACCTAGACCAAAAAGTTTTCCCCATATTTTAAAAACCTACCAGCAAACGAAGCTTACAAATCTGCTTCAATTCATCTTTTGGCAAATTGAGATGGAACCCGACTTACTTCACGCAGATACCCCATCACCAAAACCTAACCTGCAACCGACCTCAACTCTGAGCCGCATACCATCGGATTCATTGGATCTAGGGTTTTTTTATTTGTCATCCTTCAATCCAGGTATAATTTCATATTTATTTAACTATTTGAAATCTGATTTGATAAGGTCGATTTTGCTACTACCCTTGCGATTTTGATTCAATATCCCCTTAATCACTTTATTGATGGTTCAACTTATTGGGTTCAATGTGAACTACAACGTTATGTAAAGTGAATTATGCCTTTATATGAGTTTAAGTCATGTTAAAAATGATATTCTTTGTTAGCTAAAAGAATAAGTTGTTGTATTAATGAAGTTAACTGTATTTCTGGCATGAGCGAGCCATATATGTGCCAAATCAAGTGTCAGTTTTGCGTTATGCAGTATAATCATCAACAACGGCTCAGTATATAACGTTAGCATGCATAATGGATTGGTAATTAAGAACATGCAGTGAAAAAACAGTAGTATACTGTTTTAAAGTGTACATGTTACATTTGAAGAAATAGGCTTTGTAAATCTTAGCTTAGTCGTGTTTTTTTTTTTGCATTTATTTCTTCATCTACTTCTCGTGAATAAAGTAAAACACTATCAGCTCTTAACCAATAACCATTAGGGTATTTTTGTCATATCACTACTCGTCTTACCTGGGTTTTTCCTCTCTTTTTTGGGTTCAGATACATACAACTTGTGTTGGTGGTGCCTGTTTTGATATTTAATTTGAAATAATATCTATATCTAGCAGGAGATTTAAAGACAAAAAAGAGCGTGAAAATGAAGTTGATCTAGACAGAGATCAAAGGAACGTTTTTGCTTATCAGGTGGATCAAGTAGATATGTGCTTCAGCTATAAATTTAAGCGATGCTTTAAGTATCTGAACTAAATTGCACTCATTTTCATGTAGATGCCTCTTAAAGCAACTGAAAGAGATGTTTACGAGTTTTTCTCCAAAGCAGGTAAGGTAAGCAACTGTGTTATCTTTTTCTCAATCTTTCTTCTTCGGGAAAGCTATACTGCTTTGTTTGCTTCTAATTATTTAAGTATAAATAGCTTGTAGATTTACAAATGTATGTGCTGGAATTTCAATTGGTCAACTAGTATTGAGTACGTCTACTCCTTGCTTGAGCACCTGTCGGTATCAGAATATAGTTTGTTACTTATGTTGGACTTTGACCTCTTTTTTAACTAATAAGTACGAGTACTTCAGCACGTGCGATGCACGTCCACATGAAGAATTGATGTTATACAATACTATTTATAAGATTTTTTTTTTCTTAATTCAACTAAATGATACGACGTTTATGAATCTCGTGTTTTTTATATGCATATATATATATACATATATATATATATATGCACAAATCAACCATTGATCAAAACATGAATGAGACTAAGTTATTTAAGAAATGATTAATCAAATAAAGAGAGTAATAAACCATTACATCAATCTGTAGAAAATTATAATAAAGATTGAAATTAGCATTTTCAATAGTTTAGAACTTAAAAAACTTACATCGTCTCTATTTTAAAAAGTAATAAATTAGTTGTTAATATATAAAGAAAATTTCTTTTCAACTATAAAGATCACATCTTTCATGACATTGTCTTCCTCATGAACGTTAAATACATGTAGAAGTGTAAAATAACTTGATGCTAGTGTGGATTTTTAGTTACCGTTTAAAGTAATATTGTTATAAAATTCCATAGGACTTAAACTATCGTAATTATATTTCTTCATATTTCACACGCTAAGCAAAGACTACTAGTTGATATTGTTACAAAGTACATTTTAGCATTGTAGAAATCACCATAAGTGAAAACTTCATGATTGGCGATGGTTTGGTTATTCGCCTATTTGAATACCCCACAATGTCCTAGAGAAGTTTAAAGAGACTGTCTTCGTACTCATTGCAAGTGAATTGAGTTATATTTCAATTTACTAATTCTTGGTACATAATTAGAACAATCTTGATGGATATTTGGAACATTTACTTATGTGATTGTTGCATAAAAATATCACATGTTGTATATATGTCGATGATTATTATTGCATTGACTATTGTCTAGTGTTGAAATACTAGCATGCATGCCTACGTGTTTGAAAAACGGCATTTCTATCGAATTATAAAACCGTTCACAAAATATCGTAATAATAACCGCAAGCGCACGACGTACAATCGTAGTACATGGCGAATACAGGTCGATCCACAGGGAAAGAATTTATTCTAATCTTACTCAATCAAATTAAACCGAAAGCGAGTGAACTTGTTAACTATAAACTAAACGAAAACTAACAATGTTAAAATGAATACAAATATGAGACTAGGAGACAATTTAGGAGTTGATTCACTATCAACATCAATCTAATTAACATAAAAAATGGTTCTAACTCTCTTTAATAACTAGCACATTAAGTGTTGTATTCATACAAGCATGATTTATATGCTATAAAATTCAAGCTACATAAATCATCAATTTTCAATACAAACTTAAAGCCCTAATTATCACATAGAAAATAACAGTTCTAATATGAATTAGATTGTGATAAAGTATGATTCTATTAATGATATGACTATAACACATTTGGGAATAATCAACCAGCATGTGCTATCAGTTTTCACCATATAAAATCTTTACTTTATCAATATCCTAAAGCTCAAATAAGAGAGTTAGAAAAAAGAAATTCTTATGTTAATTATTCATGAATCATGAGTGCTTCACTACCCCTAAATTGAAGGGGTTTAGCTACTTATAATGGATTCAATGATAACATAAAGATATTTCATGGTAAAAGAGAACAAAATAAAGAGCAAATAAAAATAAAAATCTATTCTACTTTCAAAAGAGAAAATAACTTGTAAATGAAAAACAACAAATTAATATTGCATTAAAGCGAAAGATTACAAAAAAAAATGGCTAAGAAGCCATGGTAGAAAAAGAGAGGTTTTTATTTCAGCCTCACTCTAAACTAAAAATCTCCAGATTCTTTTTACATCAACATACACGGGTTCTTTTTACATGTGAAAATACCTAATTCAATTTTTGCGTGCTACCAAGAATGCCCCCTCTTTAAACTTCATTTTGTCCTTAGAAATAATGATTCATGAAGCCTAAATTTTTATCTCCACTAAAGAGGGTGGGTGTAACACCCCGTAATTTTATAACATTAAAATTCACAAATTAAAGTATACTTAATTTTTAGAAAAGAATTAAGTGAAATGGGTTGCGTAGAGAAATATATATATATTGATATATATATATATAAAAAATTAAAAATTAAATAAATAAATATGCGAAAAAGTTCAAAACAGCGAATTGGGAGGGGAAATAACCGAACCGGCCCATTTTTGAGGTCGACCCGAGCTCTGCTGGGTCGACTAGGGGTTAATCCAGGGTGTTTGGCTGTCAACCCGTGGGCCAATTCGCTCAAATGCAGATTTTGCATTTGATTGGTTCTCATGGTTCAGGGTTAATCTAATGGTCCTAAATAACTTCCTACACCTATAAATACATCCTAATGCTAACCCTAAACCTAATTAAAATAGAATAGTTACCGTCGCCATGGAAATCAATAGAGCTGCCGCCAACTAAGAAAGAAGAAAAGCAAATTGAATTCTAATTCTCTCAACCCTAAAGCAAAGAAAAACTCTCTCTTTTCTTCTCTAAATTGTGAGTATGATGATCTTAACAAGATTATTATCATTTTAATTAGGTTGAGTTATGAATGGATTATGAGTAGATGATGTGAATTATCATATATGTTGTTGTAAACCCCTTTTGCTATCATGTATATTGTAAATCCAATGTTATGTGATGATGATATCTTATATGTTGTAAATCATGCTATGATGATGTTATGTATGTTGAAAGTTTCTATGCTAAGTTTTGATGAATCATACATGTTAAAAAGGCCATGATGTTACCATCTATGCTAGTTAGTTCATATTAATTAAATCATCATGTTTGGGTTATGTTGATCTATATGACAAGTCACATATGCAAGTTAGATTGATTAGAAAAGTTATGAACATATACCAAGACATCTATTATGACATCTAGAATTATGCTATGACATATGTGATATCCTATGTTAGTTCACACCATCATTATGTTGCCTAAAAACCCCATATGCAAGTTTATGTATAGATTTGGGCTATGATCATATCATGTAAACTGATACATTTAACAAGTTGACACCTTTTGATCCTTAACACGTGTAGTTTATGCAAGTTTCACCCCTATTATGATTAGATTTATTTTAATTGTCTATATGTTGTGATAATTTATCTTTGTGCTAGGTGTTAGACTATACAAGTCTAGCCTATATTATGCGTTGAATAAGCGAACGTAAAAACGTGGGGTAGGGGTAATATTAAGGATTTAATATTAAAAAGTTGGGGGTGCAATTGATATGATTTTGCATGCCATAAGTGGATGGCCATAATTGAGTCAATTATGGACATCATTTACAGTTGACTTAATTAATATTTTGAATAGGGAATTATTAAAACTGGGGTAAAAGATTTTAAGTGTTAATCAATGCTTAGGACACGAGGTTGGACTCGTTTGTGACGTAAACCTGCCCGGACCCGCCCGGCAAATCTAGTAGTCACAAATGTCAGCCCAATGTGAGAGGTCCTAGGCCTAAACTAAAGCATAACAGTTGTAAAGACACGAGGTTAGACTCTTTTATGGTGTAAGACTGCCCGGACCCGCCCGGCAAATCCAGCTGCCATAAATGCCAGTCTAATGTGAGAGGTCTTTATGAGGTTATGGCCTGAATGAATTAAGAAATACTTAACCAGATAAACATGTAAGGTGGGACATGGGGGTTAAGTAGATGCCTTGGGTGGCATGAGGAATCTAGGGGGTGCCCTTAGTGGCATGTGAAATACGATTAGTAAGACTTAACCAAACACACATGTAAATGAACATGACTAAGAGGGTTAAGTGGGATATACTAGTGACAAGCTTAGGTGGGTAGCTTGTGGGGGCCCATTTCGACCAGTATCCCAAACGTATCTTTGTGGGCTCGACCCAAGTCGAGGACGTGACACGCATACTGAGTTTGACTATAAGAGGCCAAAACGGGGAGCGGTGGCAACGCAAGTCCAACGGGTTTCATATGCGTGTGTGGACCTGGGCTGGTAGGTAAGACGTTGTTGCATCGTGTAGGTATAAGCCGTGCATTCTCAAGTTGTATCGGGTTGCCACTTTAGGGGAGTGATACACCCCACTGTGGGGCCAGCACGGGTATCTACGAGTAGGGAGCCGATCGAAAGTGGGTAGTGGGGTACACCTAGTGGAGATAGGGGCAGACGGCACCTATGTAGTCAGCTAGGGGTACGTAAGGCTATTTATATGTTTCTGTGTGAAGCAAGTGGGATCAACCTTTAGGGTGACTGGTGCGGTGCACTGTAGTAATGTGTGGTGCAGTGTAGTAATTATTCGTTAGTAATTAGGTATGCCTTTACCGTTATCTTTAACGTTATCTTAAACGCTATCTTTATCTTCCTAAGAGTTCATAGACATTTACTTGTCTTCCAGCTTATGCCTTAGTCTAGTTATTTTGATAATAGTATTATTAGAATTATCATACTCGCCAGACTTTATGTCTGACCCCCTCTATTTCTATCTTTTTCCCCCTCCAGGTCCTCAGGTTGGGCCCAGCTCTAGTGGAGTTTGGTTGAATTGCTTCATCTCTCTTTGGAAAGCTTGGACCGTTGAAGTAAAGTCTAGATTGTTATCTTTTTAATGGCTATTTATGTAATGGGATTATGTATTTTGTTTTTATGAAGATGGATATTGTACTTGGTTATGATCTATGGTTTTATGATGTAACAAACATGTTTAATTTCCGCTGCAATAAAATGAAGTTTTAGATTTCCAAGTACTATTTACTATCTGTCTTGTTGTAATTTTTCTGTTCTATATTCACTTATAACCTCCATGGAAGTTAATGCATTCCCTTCGTGAGTGACATTAATGGACGTGGGGTGTTACACGTGGTATCAGAGCTTAAGGTTACCAGAACAGATAAAAATACTTTAGAAAAATAGTTATTTTTGGAAGAAGTGCTTTCAAAAACATGTTTTAATGAGAAATTTAAAGAGAAAAGTTTTTAAGAAAAAAAAACATAATCCCCAATAGCCATATATCTTTATCTTTCGAATTCTCCATTTTGAATCTTTCCTTTTTCGTTTCAGCATGGCTGAAGATCTTAATCTACCCGACGGTGTAACGATACCAGGATGGTATAGGAGGTTATTAGAGGCTAGGGCCGCTGCAGGTCCAGCCAATGTTCCTCCACCACCAGTTGCACCCGTTCCTCCTCCTCCTCCTCGCGTAGATACTTTTGCAAAGACGTGCAAGGAATTCAAGGCTATGGGTGGAAAACCATTTCAAGGGTCAGAAACGCTTGTGGAAGCTAGAGATTGGCTTAAGGAGGTGGAAGAATTGCTAGAAATCTTTGAAGTAGAAGAAGGGAGGAGAGTTCGATTAGCAGCTTTGTTGATGAAGGGAGAGGCCTCGTTTTGGTGGGAGGTCACTAATGGGGAGCGTCCTGTTGACTCTTGGGCGGATTTCAGACGTAGGTTCGAGGCGAAGTTTCTCTCAAGGGCGGAAGAAAATCTATATATGGAAAGGTTCTTGACATTGAAGCAAGGAAGCTCATCAGTGAAAGAATATGTCAATAAATTTAATTAGTTAGCAAGGTTTGGCTTGGACTTAGTGAACACGCCGGAGAAGAAGGCGCTGAGGTTCGTGAATGGCTTGAATGAACCATTGCAAGGGTTGGCTATGACCCACATCCCTATGGGGGACACCTTTGAGAAGTTAGTAGAAATGGCGCTCATGCACGAGGAGAAAAGCGCTAAAGCTGATAAGACACCCGAGAAGAAAGGGGATCAGAAGAAACCACAACAGCAAAACAAGAAGGGTGGTAAAGACAATAATGGCAAGGGAAAGAAGAAATGTTTTAACTGTGGGACACCAGGCCATCTCAGCAAGGACTGCCGAAAGAAAAAGAAGACAGGCTGTTTTCATTGTGGCGATGCGGGACATTTAGTGAAGGACTGCCCAAAGAAGGGGCAGAGGGCAGGAGCTACCTCGGGAGGACAGGTGCAGGCTCTTATGGCACCAGGGCAGGCAAGGGGACAAGTTCAGGCTCTCGCGGTCCCACCGCTGCAAGAACGAGGTAGAACCATTTCTGTTGAAAGCTTAGTTTTTCTGTTTGATCATCCTGTCCGTACCTTATTCGATTCGGGCGCATCGCATTCGTTTATCTCTACATCATTAGTTGAATCACTGCACTTAAACACCAGTTTAGTAGAGGATCCCTTAGTTGTTTCGAATCCAATTGGGGGCTCAGCTTATTTGTCTATGATGTGTTTGGATTTGAAAATTTCCATACTTAGCGTTGAATTTAGATGTGATGCTTATGTGTTGGGCTTCACGGGCTATGGGCTAATTTTAGGAATGGATTGGTTATCCAGAAATGGGGCCGTTCTTGATTGTGAAAGGAGAGTAGTTAGGCTCGTGACTCGCCTTGGCAACACTCTCGAAATCTTCTGTAATCCCATAAATTCGGTTATGCTAAGTTATCTAGAATCGCTTGACACGTCTGAGGAAAATCTACGATCTGTTAGAGTGGTCCGAGAATATTCGGATGTGTTTGAGGAGGTGAAGGGCTTGCCTCCGAAGCGGGAGATAGATTTTCGAATATATCTTGTGGATAATGCGAAACCAGTATCTTTGCCAGTACGCCACATGGCTCCACGTGAAAGGAGGGAACTCGGTAAGCAAGTGAAGGGGTTCATAAGACGAATTATATCGGAGTGGGGTGCTCCAGTAGTATTTGCCACGAAGGCGGATGGGTCCCTTAGACTTTGTGTGGACTATAGAGAACTTAATAAACTTACTAAGAAGAACAGACACCCACTGCCGAGGATTGACGATCTCTTCGATCAGTTAGTTGGCGCCTCAGTGTTTTCGCAGTTGGACTTAGCCACTGGGTTCCATCAGTTGAGAGTGGCTGAGGATAGCATAGACAAGACTGCCTTTAGGACTCCGGACGGTTTCTATGAATGGCTAGTGATGCCCTTCGGTTTGACAAACGCCCCAGCATATTTTGTTGATTTGATGAGTAGGGTGTTTAGGGAGTAGCTTAACAAATTCGTGGTAGTCTTTGTAGATGACATCTTGATCTTTTCTAAGGATGAAGAAGAGCATGCCCTACATCTTAGGGAAGTGTTGGAGACTCTTCGAGCGCATAAGCTTAAAGCTAAATTTTCTAAGTGTCACTTTTGGAGGAAGGAAGTACGGTTCTTGGGGCACGTGGTTTCCAAAGAAGGGATAGTTGTAGATCCCGCAAAGGTGGTGGCCATCCAAGATTGGAAGGTTCCTAAAAATTCTACCGAAGTGAGAAGTTTCTTGGGGTTGGCTGGCTACTATAGGAAGTTTATCAAAGACTTCGCAAAGATATCAGCTCCATTGACACGCTTGACGAAGAAGAACCTAGTTTTCACATGGGACGTAGATTGTGATGATGCATTCCAACGTTTGAAGAGAGCTTTGACTTCAGCCCCAGTCTTAGTATTGCCAGACGGGAGTAAGCCGTTTACCGTTTATACTAACGCTTGTGGGACAGGACTAGGAGCAGTCTTAATGCAAGAGGGCAGGGTAATAGCCTATGGTGGAAGGCAGTTGAGAGTGCATGAGAAGAATTATCCTACACATGACCTAGAATTGGCCGCTATTGTTTTCGCGCTTAAGTCTTGGCGTCATTATCTTCTTGGCGAGAAATTCGAATTATTCACTGACCACAAGTCTTTAAAATACCTATTCTCTCAAAAGGACTTGAACTTAAGGCATCAAAGGTGGATGGAGTTCTTAGCGTCCTACGACTTCAAAATAGCCTATACCCCTGGCAAGGGTAACGTGGTGGCCGATGCCTTAAGTAGAAAAAGATTATCCTTAAGTCCTTTGTTTGTTGAGCGGCGAAGTTTAGAATTCATTTCGATATTTGACTTTAGACCTTCCGTTGACTTCGTACCCGGTTTGCTAGCATCCTTGGAGGTCAGACCTACGCTTTTGGGACGGATTGGCGAGGCACAGCGAGACGACCCACAGTTAGTTGAGTTAGTAGAAAAGCTCAAAGGAGGGGAGTCATCAAGCTATCTCCGTAGGTATACCCTAGATGATAAGGGTTGGTTACGTAGGGACGGTAGAATTTCTGTACCAAAAGACGATGACCTAAGGAAGACTATTCTTGACGAAGCACATCGTTCGAAGATGACCATTCATCCCGGCGGGGACAAGATGTACAAAGACATGAAGAGAGTTTACTTTTGGGCCGGCATGAAGAAAGATGTGGCCGAGTATGTCGCTAGATGCTTGGTGTGCCAACAAGTAAAAGCGGAGCAAAAGAAACCCGGTGGGTTGCTTCACCCATTGGAGGTTCCACTATGGAAGTGGGAGAGTGTCTCGATGGATTTTGTGGATGGATTACCGCAATCGAGGAGGGGTAATACGGGGATTTGGGTTATAGTAGATAGACTTACTAAGAGCGCCCATTTCATTCCCGTGAAGAGTAAGAGGACTGCTCCATGGTTAGCTTCTGTATATGTCCGAGAAATAGTTTGTTTGCACGGTGTTCCTTCTAGCATAGTGAGCGACCGCGATCCTGTTTTCACTAGCGAATTTTGGAGAAGCTTACAAGAGGCGGTAGGGACTCGGTTATGTTTGAGCACCGCATATCATCCTCAGACGGACGGCCAGACTGAGAGGGTGAATCGCATTCTAGAGGATCTGTTGAGGCTATGTATCCTAGACTTTGGGGGTACATGGGAAGAGCATCTTCCATTGGTTGAGTTCGTATATAATAATAGCTTTCAGTCCAGCATTGGTATGGCACCATTCGAAGCTCTTTATGGACGACCTTGTCGTTCACCTACATGTTGGTGGGAATCTACGGATAAGATCTTACTTGGGCCCGATATGATTAGGGAGACTTCGGAGAAGATCGACTTGATTCGAAGGAGGATGAAAGCAGCGCAAGATAGGCAGAAATCTTATGCGGATAAGAGGAGGACAGATCTCGAGTTTGAAGTTGGGGACATGGTCTTTGTCAAAGTGTCTCCATTACGAAACGTTGTTCGCTTTGGGTCCGTTGGGAAATTAGCACCAAGGTTTGTAGGGCCGTTTCCTATTAAGGAGAGGATTGGACGGATGGCGTATAGAGTGGAGTTGCCCGAGAGACTTAGTGGTGTACATGACGTATTCCATGTGTCACATTTGAGGAAGTGCTTGCACGAGACCGCGGAAGTGGTAGAGCCGAGCTTGCTTGGAGAGGTGGAGATAGAGCGTGATGCGACAATTCGACGAGCTCCTACGCGCATTCTTGGGTCGGAGATCAAGGGGTTGAGGAATCGAGAGGTCAGACTAGTCAAAGTGCAATGGGGAGATGATGAGAGCAACGCTACTTGGGAGACGGAAGAGAAGATGCGTTCACGATACCCTTTTCTTTTTGAGGGTATGTCCTTTAATTTCTCCTTTATCGCTTAGCTTGTACTTATCTTATCTTTAGTATATCCTCTCGCTAGTATCTTTGACCTTTAGTTAGGATAATCCTATGGTTGAAACATGTGTTTGAGACATGTTATGTATGGTGGATGCAAAGTGGATGCAAGTGTTTGCTAGTGGTTGCTCGTGGATGCATATACACACACTATTAGGCACCAGATCAGCTCAGTCACTTCATATTGCATATTGCATATATATGGATGTATTTAGTAAAATGGATGTATAATGGTTGTATTATCATATAGTTGCTGCATTAGGGTGGATGGTTGTGCACGCATATAGAATTAATATGTATCATTAGGAATCTTTTGCATACATATTGGACGCATGGCACTATCATGAATTGCACTAAGGAGGTCGACTGAATCAGTAGACCACCTAATTTTGCATTAGATATGGACATATACACACACTGTGCATATAAACATTAAAGCATTAGAAGTCTTTTAAGGACAATAGATGCTGGTGTTTGATGGTTGAGTAGATGGACGATTAGATGGTAGGATATACATTCTTCTTGACTTGGAGATTTCAGGGACGAAATCCTTTAAGAAAGGGAGAATGTAACACCCCGTAATTTTATAACATTAAAATTCACAAATTAAAGTATACTTAATTTTTAGAAAAGAATTAAGTGAAATGGGTTGCGCAGAGAAATATATATATATTGATATATATATATATATAAATTAAAAATTAAATAAATAAATATGCGAAAAAGTTCAAAACAGCGAATTGGGAGGGGAAATAACCGAACCGGCCCATTTTTGAGGTCGACCCGAGCCCTGCTGGGTCGACTAGGGGTTAATCCAGGGTGTTTGGCTGTCAACCCAGGGGCCGATTCGCTCAAATGCAGATTTTGCATTTGATTGGTTCTCATGGTTCAGGGTTAACGTAATGGTCCTAAATAACTTCCTACACCTATAAATACATCCTAATGTTAACCCTAAACCTAATTAAAATAGAATAGTTACCGTCGCCATGGAAATCAATGGAGTTGCCGCCAACTAAGAAAGAAGAAAAGCAAATTCAATTCTAATTCTCTCAACCCTAAAGCAAAGCAAAACTCTCTCTTTTCTTCTCTAAATTGTGAGTATGATGATCTTAACAAGATTATTATCATTTTAATTAGGTTGAGTTATGAATGGATTATGAGTAGATGATGTGAATTATCATATATGTTGTTGTAAACCCCTTTTGCTATCATGTATATTGTAAATCCAATGTTATGTGATGATGATATCTTATATGTTGTAAATCATGCTATGATGATGTTATGTATGTTGAAAGTTTCTATGCTAAGTTGTGATGAATCATACATGTTAAAAAGGCCATGATGTTACCATCTATGCTAGTTAGTTCATATTAATTAAAATCATCATGTTTGGGTTATGTTGATCTATATGACAAGTCACATATGCAAGTTAGATTGATTTGAAAAGTTATGAACATATACCAAGACATCTATTATGACATCTAGAATTATGCTATGACATATGTGATATCCTATGCTAGTTCACACCATCATTATGTTGCCTAAATACCCCATATGCAAGTTTATGTATAGATTTGGGCTATGATCATATCATGTAAATTGAGACATTTAACAAGTTGACACCTTTTGATCCTTAACATGTGTAGTTTATTCAAGTTTCACCCCTATTATGATTAGATTTATTTTAATTGTCTATATGTTATGATAATTTATCTTTGTGCTAGGTGTTAGACTATACAAGTCTAGCCTATATTATGCGTTGAATAAGCGAACGTATAAACGTGGGGTAGGGGTAATATTAAGGATTTAATATTAAAAAGTTGGGGTGCAATTGATATGATTTTGCATGCCATAAGTGGATGGCCATAATTGAGTCAATTATGGACATCATTTACAGTTGACTTAATTAATAATTTGAATAGGGAATTTTTAAAACTGGGGTAAAAGATTTTAAGTGTTAATCAATGCTTAGGACACGAGGTTGGACTCGTTTGTGACGTAAACCTGCCCGGACCCGCCCGGCAAATCCAGTGGTCACAAATGTCAGCCCAATGTGAGAGGTCCTAGGCCTAAACTAAAGCATAACGGTTGTAAAGACACGAGGTTAGACTCTTTTATGGTGTAAGACTGCCCGGATCCGCCCGGCAAATCCAGCTGCCATAAATGCCAGTCTAATGTGAGAGGTCTTCATGAGGTTATGGCCTGAATGAATTAAGAAATACTTAACCAGATAAACATGTAAGGTGGGACATGGGGGTTAAGTAGGTGCCTTGGGTGGCATGAGGAATCTAGGGGGTGCCCTTAGTGGCATGTGAAATACGATTAGTAAGACTTAACCAAACACACATGTAAATGAACATGACTAAGAGGGTTAAGTGGGATATACTAGTGACAAGCTTAGGTGGGTAGCTTGTGGGGGCCCATTTCGACCAGTATCCCAAACGTATCTTTGTGGGCTCGACCCAAGTCGAGGACGGGACACGCATACTGAGTTTGACTATAAGAGGCCAAAACGGGGAGCGGTGGCAACGCAAGTCCAACGGGTTTCATATGCGTGTGTGGACCCGGGCTGGTAGGTAAGACGTTGTTGCATCGTGTAGGTATAAGCCGTGCATTCTCAAGTTGTATCGGGTTGCCACTTTAGGGGAGTGATACACCCCACTGTGGGGCCAGCACGGGTATCTACGAGTAGGGAGCCGATCGAAAGTGGGTAGTGGGGTACACCTAGTGGAGATAGGGGCAGACGGCACCTATGTAGTCAGCTAGGGGTACATAAGGCTATTTATATGTTTCTGTGTGAAGCAAGTGGGATCAACCTTTAGGGTGACTGGTGCGGTGCAGTGTAGTAATGTGTGGTGCAGTGTAGTAATTATTCGTTAGTAATTAGGTATGCCTTTACCGTTATCTTTAACGTTATCTTAAATGCTATCTTTATCTTCCTAAGAGTTCATAGACATTTACTTGTCTTCCAGCTTATGCCTTAGTCTAGTTATTTTGATAATAGTATTGTTAGAATTATCATACTCACCAGACTTTATGTCTGACCCCCTCTATTTCTATCTTTTTCCCCCTCCAGGTCCTCAGGTTGGGCCCAGCTCTAGTGGAGTTTGATTGAATTGCTTCATCTCTCTTTGGAAAGCTTGGACCATTGAAGTAAAGTCCAGCTTGTTATCTTTTTAATGGCTATTTATGTAATGGGATTATGTATTTTGTTTTTATGAAGATGGATATTGTACTCGGTTATGATCTATGGTTTTATGATGTAACAAACATGTTTAATTTCCGCTGCAATAAAATGAAGTTTTAGATTTCCAAGTACTATTTACTATCTGTCTTGCTGTAATTTTTCTGTTCTATATTCACTTATAACCTCCATGGAAGTTAATGCATTCCCTTCGTGAGTGACATTAATGGACGTGGGGTGTTACAGTGGGGTCCTCCTTAATCCTCTATTTGAATTGATTCCCTCTCCAATAATTGATTTCCTTTTTCTTATGACAAGGCATTGATTTCCTTTTTTTTCTTTCTATGCATACATATCTTTGTGAAGTCCTATTCTTCATGCATCCAGTTTCTGCAAAAATATGAAAAATGTCCAAGTAAACATTCTCAAAACAATATAAGCACAAAAATGACCATTTTCCCCCTATATGATGATAAATGCCTGACGTTTTGAAATCAATTCACTTATGGTTTAAACGTGCTAAAATACCCATATATGACATTTATTAGCACTAAACAAGAATAAATATGTGAATATAAATGTGCATTTTTATGTGCACATCAAATACCCCCACACTTATCTTTTTATTCGTCCTCGAATAAAGTAAAAACTAAGCTAAATCCGTTTTCGTAGGGAGCACGATTGCATTGAGCGTATGCAACAAGCCGTTAAACCCCTGGGTGTCCCCAGTAGGACGAGTGTTGTCTCGTGAGGGTATTCAGCGGATACTACCCACAAAATCCAAAAGTTGAATGCAAAAAATATATTTACAAAAGGATAATTTACTTTTAAATATTACACGAATGAGTTAACACAAATTTGGGTCGTTACTATGAAATTTGAGTCCGTTACTAATCAAAACTTCAAACAAAAGTCATGTTATCGTCACAAACTCCTCCAGCTTGGCCAGTTGTTTTAGTAGAAACATAGTGCAAATATGAAATGAATTCTATAATCGATATCAACAATCGTAAAACGACATCTCAACTTCCTTTTTGTTAACACATTAGGTCGAATAAGTGAAGAGTGTGCTTGGATTTCAAGTGCTTACTCTCTATTTATTACAAAATATTTACATTATTACTATTTACAAACACCTAACCGAAAAAACCAAGGTATACCACCCGTGAGAGTTTGGGACAGATCTTGGCAGATTGTACAGACCGATGCTGACTTTGCCAACAAGATGTCGATAATCCTTAGGTGTCCAACTCATAAAATGAGACCAATACCGACGCTGACATTGTCAACAAAGTGTCGGAAAGAGCTTGACGGGTTCGCACACCAACGCGAGATGTACTAGCAATGTTGGATACCCTTGGATTATTAATATATACATGCATTCTTTTTTTTCTTCTCTTTTTCTTCTTCTCTTTTTTTAGAGAGAGAGAGAGTTAAGCGAGGATTTCTTAGCACAACTTCACTTAAAAGATCTAAAATGTTATCGCAAGTAGTCAAAATCAACCATTCATTTAATCGGATTACAATTCAGAAAACATTTCATACTCATCACCTACGAATTTCCCAATATACCAGTTATACCAAATTTGCTCATAATTCAAACTTTCCTTTCGTTATCTACTAAGAGAAGTAAATCTCCAAACATTTTAATTGAACGACCAAAATTATATGTTAACTCCATTATGTCTTATTTATAAGTAAATAGAAGTACAATAATCTTTTTTTTTCTTTTTTTTTATTAAAAAAATCACAAACTTAAACTATGCAAAACAAAATGAAAATGAGACTTACCCCACACTTGATTTCGACTATGTCCCCACAGTCAATGCATGAAACAATGGGTGAGCGAAAGAGGAATATTTACATATTTACAAAGGAGGGTTAAACTTAACTTTCTTACTTCACGTAGCATGGCTCATGAAGAATCATGAGCTCCTCCTCTTGATCATTGGGCAATTCCAAAAATGGCTTTAGACGTTGACCATTGACTTTGAATATGGATCCATCCTTCGAGCTTTCTATTTCAATGGCACCATGTGGAAAAATAGTTCGAACAACATATGGTCCGGTCCATCTCGATTTTAACTTCCCATGGAATAAATGAAGTCGTGAGTCATACAGAAGAACTTTTTAGTTTGGCATAAATGTTTTTCTTGGGATTGACTTGTCATGAAAAACTTTGGTTTTTTCCTTGTAAATTTTCACGTTTTCATAAGCGTCATTCCTAATTTCTTCTAGCTCGTTGAGTTGCAATTTTCATTTTTCGCCAACTTGTTCAAGATCAAAGTTTAAGTTCTTTATCGCCCAAAGTGCTTTATGTTCAAGTTCAACAGGTAAATGGCAGGCTTTACCGTAAACCAATCGGAAAGGGGACATTCCAATATTAGTTTTAAAAGTAGTACGGTAAGCCCAAAGCGCATCGGTCAATTTTTGTGACCAATCTTTTTTATTTTTATTTTCAATTTTCTCCAAAATCTGTTTTATTTGACGATTTGATACTTCGACTTGACCACAAGTTTGCGGATGATAAGGAGTGGATAACTTGTGGGTTGTTGAGTATTTCTTCATTAAGGACTCAAAAGATCGATTACAGAAATGCGTTCTATTGTCGCTTATTATTGTGCGAGGTATGCCGAACCTCAAAAAAAATGTTTTCTTTTAGAAATTTCACAACAATTTTAAGATCATTTGTTTTACATGGAACGGCTTCGACCCATTTCGAAACATAGTCGACGGCGAGAAGAATATACAAGTTTCCAAAGGAGTTTTGGAAATGTCCCATAAAGTCAATACCCCATACATCAAAGATCTCGATCGTAAGAATAGGGTTCAAAGGCATCATATTTCGTCGAGAAATCTTTCCTAGCATTTGGCTACGATTGCAAGTTTTACATAATTCAAACGAGTCGTTAAAGAGAGTAGGCCAGTAAAAACCACATTGAAGTAACTTTTCAGCGGTTTTCCTAGGACCAAAATGTCCATCGCACGCATGATCATGTCAAAATGAGAGAACACTCCTAATTTTTCTATCATGAATGCATCGACGAATAATTTGGTCCGCACAATACTTATACAAGTATGGATCGTCCCAATAGAAGTATTTCACTTGGGAATGAAATTTGTGTTTATCTTGTTTGGACCAAAATGAGGGGGTTTCCTTAGTGACTAGATAGTTCACTATGTCAGCAAACCAAGGATCGATTGAAACAGAAAGGAGTTGTTCGTCGTGAAAGTTTTCATTGATTGGCAAAGAAGATGGTGCATTCAGAAGACGAGATAAATGATTGGCAATGACGTTATCGGATCCTTTTTTGTCTTTGATTGTAAGACTAAATTCTTGAAGCAAAAGGATCCATCGAACTAAGCGCGACTTAGCATCCTTTTTAGCAAAAAGGTGTCGAAGAGCAGAATGGCCAGTGTAGACCGTGACAGGGGAACCAATCAAGTAAGATCGAAACTTCTCGAGCACAAAAACGACAGCTAAAAGTTATTTTTCGATGGTTGTATAATTTGGTTGAGCATCATTCAAGGTCATACTCGCGTAGTAAATGATATAAAGGATTTTGTTGATGCGTTGTCTTAAGACAACACCAACCGCGAAGTTAGAAGCGTCACACATAATTTCAAAAGGAAGTTCCCAATTGGGCGAACAAATTATCGGTGCTAAAATGAGTTTTTTTTAAGACGTTCAAAAGAAGTGAAACATTCAGAGTTAAATTCGAATGGGATGTCCTTTCCTAGAAATGTAGTCAAAGGACGAGCAATTTTGCTAAAATCTTTCACAAAGCGTCGATAAAAACCAGCATGTCCAAGAAATGAACGAATGTCCTTAACGCATTTTGGAATGGGTAGTTTTGAAATCATGTCAACTTTCACTTTATCTACCTCAATGCCATTGTTTGAAATTACATGTCCAAGGACAATGCCTTATTTGACCATAAAGTGACATTTTTCCCAATTCAATGTTAAGTGTTTTTCTTTACATCGATTCAAAACAAGTTCAAGATGATGTAAGCAAGAGGAAAAAGAATCGCCAAAGATCGAAAAATCATCCATAAAGACTTCAAGAAAGCGTTCGATCATATCAGAAAAAATTCCAACCATGCATCGTTGGAAAGTTGTAGAAGCGTTGGAAAGACTGAAAGACATACGTCGGTAAGCAAAGGTACCGAATGGACATGTGAAAGTCATTTTTTTCTTGATCTTTAGGAGCGATTGGAATTTGGTTATAACCAGAATAACCATCAAGAAAGAAGTAGAATTCATGACTGGCTAAACGTTCGAGCATTTGATCGATGAAAGGAAGAGGAAAGTGGTCTTTACGTGTTGCAGCATTCAATTTTTGATAATCGATGCAAACACGCCAACCCGTTTGAGTGGGAGTTGAAAGAAGTTCGTTTTGGTCATTTATGGCAACGGTGAGTCTGGACTTTTTAGGAACAACATGAATGGGACTAACCCATAAGCTATCAGAAATGGGGTAAATGATACCGTTGTCAAGAAGTTTATGAATTTCTCCGCGAACTACCTCTTTCATCTTAGGGTTAAGCCTACGTTGCGCTTCACAAGTGGGTTTGGCTTCATCGGTTAAGTGAATACGATGTTGAATGATTGCGGGGCTAATTCCCTTGATGTCAGAAATGGACCAACCGATTGCATCTTTGTTTTTAGAAAGAATTGAGAGAAGAGAAATTTCTTGATCACAAGCTAAATTTGAAGAAATTACGACAGGACAAGTTTCGTTATCACCTAAGTATACATACTTAAGGTGATCAAGAAGAGGTTTAAGATCCAATTTCGGTTGTTTTTCGATCAAAGAACTTGGTTGAGATTTGGACTCAACTGAAAGTGATTCAAATGGAAGTGTGCGTTCAACTTTGTTAGGACCGCCTTGGAACATATTTTTCGTACTCGGCCTCACACTCGTCATTAAGGTCAATTGTTTCTTTTTAGAAGTTCTCATGAATGGCATTAACTTCCAAGGTTTGGTTACATGATTCATTCGAATGAGTTTCAAGGTTGAAAATGTTAAGATCTAGAGTCATGTTTCCAAAAGAGATTTTCATTGAACCATTGCGACAATTTATTAAAGCATTTGAAGTAGCCAAAAAGGGTCGACCTAAAATCAAAGGAATTTGACTCATTGGGTTATTGACAGGTTGAGTTTCCAAAACAATGAAATCGACAGGGTATATGAATTGACCAACTTTGATGAGTACGTCCTCAATTTCACCAACAGGTTTCTTAATTGAATGATCATCAAATTGAAGAGTTATTTTTGTTGGTTTAAGTTCACCCAAACCAAGTTGTTAGTAAATGGAATATGGAATCAAATTGACACTCGCACCTAAATCGACTAGGCATTTGTTAATTGTTTTATCTCCTATCGTGCATGAGATCGTAGGGCATCCACGATGTTTGTATTTGATCGGGATCGATTGGGTCAAGAATTCGCTAAGTCTGACAGCTAAGAAGACTTTCTTGGGTACATGAGTGTGTCGTTTTTGGGTACACAAGTCCTTGAGAAATTTAGCGTAAGTGGGGACTTGTTGAATGATGTCAAGAAGAGGGATGCTAACTTTAACTTGTTTAAAAATTTCCAATATCTTTTTCATTTGGTCGAAATGTTTCTTTGGTCGAAGACGATGAGGAAATGGAATGCAAAACTCAGTAGATCGGTCTACGTGAGTTGGTGCAAAACTAGACTCAGAATTTGGATCTTGATCATTCGTGGTTTTAAAAGAGTCGAGAGGGACACTCGTTAAGTTATTTGGATTTTCAATTTGATTATCGATTTCCTTACCGGATCGTAAAGTTATGATAGCATTCAACTGAGTTTAATTGCTATCCTTGATGACATGAGCTTCGTTTGAATTTGGATTTTGACTCCTAGGATTTGGAATGGGTTGACTCGGGAAAGTGCCTCTTCCCCGTTCACTTACAGAAGTAGCCAACTGACTCATTTGCATTTCAAGTTTAGCGATAGATTGACACGTGTTTTGCATGTGCGAAGTCAATAAATTTTGAAGGTTGGTATTTGATTGGAGATTTTGAGTCACTGCTTTACTCAATTCTTCGAGATTTCTTTCAAGTGATGTCTATCAATTATTGTCTTGGGGAACAGAAGATGGTTGCGCTTGATTTTGAGAAGGTGGCGCAGGGTTTTGGAATTAATTTTGTGGAAAGGGAGGATTTGAAGGATTATTCGAAAATGGTTGAAAAGGAGGTCGAACCAAATTCGAAGTTGCATTGTTTTGGGACCAAGAGAAGTTAGGATAGTTTCTCTAACCTAGATTGTACATTAGGGAGAATGGTTCGTTCCTAACTTTATTAAATGCGTTGAGTTGTTCTAACGAATGTGGGCATTGGTCAGCAACGTGGTTAGGATCGTTACATTTGTAACATGAAGGCTTATACGCTTGAGCTTGATTTGTTTGGTTTGATGAAAGGACATTATCAAATTTGGTTAACATTGCGTCTATTTTAGCTTCTAAAGCCGTTGGGGATCCTATCGAATGAGAATTTGATCGGGAATAAATCGATTTCTCATTAGAACTTTCCCATTGAGCTGATTTTTCAGCCAAAATTTCAAGAAATTGCCAAGCGGCATCGTGATGTTGGGCTAGAAAGTTTCCTTGGCACATCGAGTCAAGCATGGTTCGAGAACTATTTTCGAGTCCATCATATAAAATTTGACAAAGAGTCCATTTTTCAAAATTGTGGTGTGGACATTTGACTAGAAGTTCTTTAAATCTCTCAAAATATTTGGCAAAGGATTCACCCCCATATGAAAATTAACGATTTCAGTTAGAATTTTGGATGTTTTTTCTAGGGGGTAAAATTTCTTTAGAAAAACATTCACAAATTCATTCCAAGTTCCAATCGTATTTGAAGGCAAGATATACAACCATTTTTCGGCATAATCGGTAAGTGCAAATGGAGTTAGTCTAAGTTTGATTCCATCGTCACTTAGTTGTTGAAATTTCATGGTTGCACAAACTTGTTCAAATTTGGTTAAGAAAATATAAGGATCATCATGTTCAAGATTTCCGAATTTCGGAAGAGTATTAATGTGGTTTGAATGAATTTCTAAGTGATTACCCATTGGGGTGGGCAATATGATGCAAGAAGGAATAGACACCCGATCGGGGAAGTATCTATCCATAAGAGTTCGAGGGGGATTTTGTTCGTCCATGGTTGAAAAAATGTTTGTTCGGACTAAACGATTAGTTGAAGGATCACGAGTCCAATTCCGCATGCACTAGTGCAAAGAAGATGAGAAAAGGGGAAAGAACAAATTAGAGAAGAAGATTGAAGCGATTTTTTTTTAAGAGAGAAAAGTTAAATTCGTACAAAAAGGAAAATACTATTGGCTTTTTTTTTAAAAGATGGATGAACCTAATGCAATTTACAATTTGTAGAATTATATAGTGATGGTTAGATTAATTTCAACAAAAGATTTCTCAGCTAGTTAACGGGAAGGAGTTATCGGTGCACTAGGAATCACCCTAGCAATGCAACCGAAGGTTTAAGTACCTTCAGAGGAACAGCCGATATAATATTTACGAATCACCGTAATATTTATAAACAGTTGTTACTCTTCCGTAGTCTAGACACCAAGAAACAATCCGTTAGAAATAAACCAATTTGTCAAAATATAATAGAGTCCTTAGAAAATAAAAACAAACTAATATAAAAGCAATTTTTTCTTTTTTCTTTTTGGAAAATTTTAATCAATCACAGAATGAACAGTCTCTAAACAGTCACAGAACAAGAAATTGCAAAAAAAAAATTACACGCAAGCCGCGGCCCCTGTAGAAGATTTTTACAAGCGATTTTTTTTTTCAAGCAGTAGCAGTGGACCCTTAGAGTTTAGAAAATTCTCACCTAGATCGGCAGTCCGTCCAGTGCAACTGAGTAGCGCTAGCGTGTTCACACCCCCACTTGGTGTGCAACCACTCCAACAATTCAAATTCTGCTAAAATCTGTTTGTTTGACCTCAGCAATCCCTGTTTATTGATTGAAATGTGCCTCTTTGGTACTTTGATTTGAAACTCCTTCCTTCCTTCTTGTTTTTTTAACAAACTAACAAAACATAGTAAAAATTTCAAAACAAAACAGTCCAACGCCTAGTAGTAGCCAAGACAAAAAAGTACTCAACAGTAATCCAATCGGAACCCAAATATGTTGGCTCAAGCACCTCGCTAAGCCCAATCGAAGTAACTCAGCCCACCAAGGCCCAAAGTCCAGAACGAAATTATACTGGCACAAATCCTTTTTTTTATATAACCCAAAATTGACTTAACTTACCCAACTTTCTTAAAACAAACCAACAGGGCCGCACTACTTTTTTTTACCAAATCGATACCCTTTCAGAAAACAAATACCCTTCAACACAAAAAGGAAACTTAAATATCCTTCTCAAAAGAAAAACCATAAACAATTTCAGAATCTTTTTCACCAAAATCGCACTTTTTTTTACAATAAAGATGTTGGAAATTGCTGGTGCGGGATTTTGGTGAAGGGCGGTTCTCGCTGGAATCCGGTGATTTGAGGTGGATTTTTGTGGTCAGCTCAGTTCTGTGACTCATATACAGCAGGATGTAGGAGATGGAGGCGGTATTGGCAGTGAGGCACAGCGTTTTCTTTGTGGTATTCGAGAAGGCGTGAATTTGATGGTTATTTTTGTGGTTGTTGTGGTGGATGGTTTGAACTGGTTGGGGGGTTTTCTGTATGGAAGAAGTGTGGATTTTCTAGCTGTGTGATGATTGGGGAAAGTCATGGATCTGCAGGGGTTCGACTGTGTATGAGTTGTAAGAGTGTTTGTGAGAGATCGGACTTTGCGTGACTATGGACGCGTGAGGTTTTGTGGGTGCGGAGGCAGTGTTTGATGATGATTTTTGGGTGATATGCTGATGATTTTTGAGTGGTTCACGGTGGACAATTTGGTAGTGCGTGAGAGAAGGGTTGTGAAATTGGATCTGGTTGTGGGTAGTTTCGATGTGACAATATAGATCTGGTTGCAGATTTGGTGGTTTGAAGATTGTTGTATGGAGGAGGGTGAAGTTTATATGGTCGGAGAAGGTGAACGGATTGTGGATTTGATGAGGCAGAAGGGAAGATGGTATGAATAATTTGTGGTGTATAAATAAGGTAGAGGCAGAGAAGGGAAAGTTATGGCAATGGACGTGATTCAAGGTGAAGAGAGAAAACAAAAGGAGAAAGAAACCAAAAGAAATTAGTATATTTTTTATTTTGTTTTGTTTTGGAAAAGAAAAGGAAAGTAATTATGAAGAGAATTTGGGAAAGAAATGAGAGAGGGGAAAGAAAATTAAATATGGAGTAAAAGGAAAGCAATAAATATATTTTTTTAGAATTTTTTTTAGTAGAACACAAATAAGAAAATTAATTCGAAGAATAAAATTAAAACTTATTTCTTCCCCGACAACGGCGCCAAAAACTTGTTCAAAAAACGGCATTTCTATGGAATTAGAAAACCGTTGACAAAATATCGTAATAATAACCGCAAGCCCACGGCGTACAATCGTAGTACGTGGCGAATACGGGTCGATCCGCAGGGAAAAAATTTATTCTAATCTTACTCAATTAGATTAAACCGAAAGCGATTGAACATGTTAACTATAAACTAAAAGAAAACTAACAATGTTAAAATGAATACAAATATGAGACTAGGGGACAATGTAGGAGTAGATTCACTATCAACGTCAATCTAATTAACATAAAAAATGGTTCTAACTCTCTTTAATAACTAGCACATTAAGTGTTGTATTCATACAAGCATGATTCATATGCTACAAAATTCAAGCTACATAAATCATCAATTTTCAATACAAACTTAAAGCCCTAATTATCACATAGAAAATAATAGTTCTAATATGAATTAGATTATGATAAATTATAATTCTATTAATGATATGAGTATAACACATTTGGGAATAATCAACCAGCATGTGCTATCAATTTTCACCATATAAAATCTTTACTTTATCAATATCCTAAAGCTCAAATAAGAGAGTTAGAAAAAAGAAATTCTTATGTTAATTATTTGAGACGACCCGATTTCCCGTTCTCACGGAAACAAGGTTATCTTTTGGAATATAACACAGAAACATATAGTAGCAGAACAGAATTAAATAAATACACCAGAATGAACAACAAAATATACTGGATAAAAGTAATCATCAGAGTTACACAGTATACAGGATCTTACTTAGTACAAATACAGTTCAGCTATACATAAATGTCTACAGCGGAAATAAACAAAATATGTACAATAGGAGCTGAACAGCATAAAAGGAAATAAATGATAGAATCCATCTTCAGCTTCAGCTATCCGGAAAGAACCAGCTAAACCTGAATACAAGGCTGCCCGTGTAGAAAAAGGGGCACCCGAGTTTGAGAGTGAAACAAACTACGAGTCAGTCATGGGACTGGTATGAGAAATCTACTCAACACAAATATAATTGGCTAATCACAGGACCACGCCACTTTCGTGGAACGGGTTTACTCCATTGGATTGCCAGTGCTTTAAAACAAATCTTTCTTTTAAACATCGCTATGCTTTTTATAAAAAAATGAAGCCATTATAAGACTCAGTTCCCATCACACAATGCAACGCAAACCGGAGGATAGAGTTTTTACCTTATAACGACCAAAATATGCTTGATACGAATAAAACAAAGGCAATTGATATTATTGCTAGTGTTTATATGTTTTGAAAACAATTTCAAATCATAACTATCAATCATAGGCGGCATTAATGCCCCATACCACTATGTCGCCATATATAGGTATACAATCAAAACCGCACAGTCACGTATTTGGAAATTGGATTTCCGTCATGAACCAAGGCAAAAGATAGTCCTTACCGAATTCGAGACAATCTAGCCCATGTCTCAGGATCAGAGCTCGAGTGACCCTTGGATCGTCAGGGCCGGTCCACCGATGTGGATTAAAATTCCTGAACAATACGTTTCCCTGCCCTTTGGGGCGTAAACGAGCCAACGAATGACTCCATCGGACCCGGATCGTCCGATCAAACCGAGGCGCCTCGCAACAGCAACAACCACATAGGTGAAAAGTATATAAATGTCAGGGCTGGTAGGTCACTGACACCACCCTAGCTAGAAGGAAACGCATGTCCTCCCTGAGGTCCTTCCTCCCGTTTCTGGTTCATACCGGGGTGTGAGGCTCACGAATTCACGTTATACACAAAGCTACGCCACACAGGCGGTGCTTTGATCATCACCACAAGACTTTGCTTTTCAACAGAAGTCCTGATCACTGCATCTTAGCATGCCATACAGGCAATTCACGCCATGCGATTGATGTCCATCGATATACAACCTCTGAGCTCGTACGTCTCAGAGAAGGGCGTTAAGCAAAAGAATAAATTCTCCGCCGCCAAACAGATGTATATTTAACAGAGATCAATCAACATAGCATAAAATCCAATGTCGGACACACAGTCCATTTACAAGTCCGTTCTGGGTCTGAACGAAACCGGAGGCACTAAATACCTCGCAAACCCATCGATCAACACGTACGTCTGGACGATCACCACTCATTATCCATATTTCGGGATGCCTCCCAATCAGGACCTCGGTTACCATCCAAGCGAGGTGAAGATCTCCGGTCTTCGACCATCGTCTTCATCTTCGAATTTCAATCGTCGGTCGATTATTCGAAATGAGAATTAACTCGGCCTTTCCAAATAATTCACGTATATTTAGAATTTCAAATCGATTTATTTCAATGGTTAAATTATTCGACCACACCAATTGTGTTCTTTAATGTAATTTTCACACCAAACACATTCAACCATCAAATATCACATAAATCAAGCAAATTCAGTTTATTTCCATTCCATATCGCTTATGATATTTTATACCTATTTATCGCTATTTTTATTTATTTTAAAATAGCTAATTTATTCAAAACGACGCTTCGGGCCATAAGGCGGCCGTGGCGCTGTTTTTCTTCAGATTTGATTTACACATATCTGAAAATCTAACCGTTGGATCTTCACAAAATTTACATCATTAGAAAGGTCTTTTCAAAACGAATCCAACGGTTCCAGTTTCGGGAAAATCCGACGGTCGGATCTCCCGGTACAATCGTTTGAAGTTTCGATTTCAAAATACGAACTGCAGCGTCGTTATTCGATTAAATATAATTATATTTATATATATAAATAAATATAATCGTTTCTGGCGCTGTTTTTCTTCAGATTTGAAATAAACATTCCAGACAATCCAACCGTTGGATTTCTACAAGGTTGGTGCCGTTGGAAAGATTATTCCAAGGCGAACCCGACGGTTGAGGTTTCGGGAAAATCCAATGGTCGGATTTCCCGCACTAGTCGTTTGAAATCACGGTTTCAAAATACGAACTGCACGGCTTCGTTTCGTTTTAATTTTATTTATATTTATATATTTATATAAATATAGTTCATTCAGCAATTTCAATATCGTTTTCACTTCAAAAAATTTTCTAACACCTTAAATTTTGGAAAAATTTCGCCATAACCTCCCCTGCACCGGGAGCGTCGGGAAATCGCAAATAGCGTCCCGGTCCTTCTAATCTCAAAAAGAAAAAGAAAAAGCCAAGCGGCTAGCCAACAGGCTCAAAATCATCACCCAAACAAATCAGTAAATGTGTACCTATTTGTCGGGCACAAAATTTTATTCCTCTTCTCTAGCCCCTTTTGCTATAACATGTTCAATGAATATTGCATGTACATATATATACAGTTCATATCATTTTTCATTTTCTATTCAACTTCATATTTGATTTCTATTTGGTTTAAAAACACCATTCATTCTAATGTCACATAAATAGGCGCAAATCATTTCATTAGCTAATTAATGAATATTTCAACTGATATATGTTTATTTGAACAAGTGGCTATTTTTAACATTTCACATTTCAACGATTTATGCATACAATAAAAATGTGATTTTTATTGTAAAATAATTCATTTCAAAACACTATTTTTCTATATAGTTCATATAGTCTATAAAAGGTGATTTTTATTATCAAACAATTTATTTCAAAATATGAATACCATTCAACACATGAATGTTTCTATAGTTTTTATATATAGATAAAAATGTGATTTTTTATTATCAAACAATTTATTTCAAAATATGAATACCATTCAACACATGAATTTCTAAACAACGAATGAATATCAATTCAACACATGAATGTTTCTATAGTTTTTATATATCGATAAAAATGTGATTTTTATTATCGAACTATTTATTTCAAAATATGAATACCATTCAACACATGAATTTCTAAACAACGAATGAATATCAATTCAACACATGAATGTTTCTATAGTTTTTATATATAGATAAAAATGTGATTTTTTTATTATCGAACTATTTATTTCAAAATATGAATACCATTCAACACATGAATTTCTAAACAACGAATGAATATCAATTCAACACATGAATGTTTCTATAGTTTTTACATATCGATAAAAATGTGATTTTTATTATCGAACTATTTATTTCAAAATATGAATACCATTCAACACATGAATTTCTAAACAACGAATGAATATCAATTCAACACATGAATGTTTTCAATACAATGAATAAATATAGTTTAAGCATATGAAAATAATTCAAACACACGAATATTATTCAAAATTTCGGCAGCATAACGGCAGGGTAGTTACACCGGCACCGTCCCTAGTACGGCTCCTCGCTCTACCTTAAAACCTCGCGGTTTTTGACAATGGGGATCATGCATCTAGTTCGCACGCAGGCGGCATGTATATATTTATTTCATTTCCACAAACTAATCCTATGTGGTTTCAACCAAATATTTCACAACCACCAATGGGTATTTTTCAACCTCAATCAACCAATATCAATCACAAACAATCCCAAACAATCAATCGCTATCAATCTATTTTCACAACGATTTCAACCAATAAATATCGTCCATGGTTTGTGGACGAGGGGCGTATATATATATATATATATATATATATATATTTATATATAGCAATTCACTTTTACTTCACACATATATAATATTTTTAAAACAGAAATCTCACCAATAGCTATCCAACCGCGAGACTCTTCTTAATAGAAATCTTCGCCTATTTGTCGCTTTCACCCGTATCCTCTGCATATGTAAAAATAGAATTTTTACTATGCTATTCAATATATAAAAATCGAATTTTTACTTCGACTTTCAACATATAAAAATATGATTTTTACTTTTGCTTTCAACATATAAAAATATGATTTTTACTTTTGCTTTCAACATATAAAAATATGATTTTTACTTTTGCTTTCAACATATAAAAATATGATTTTTACTTTTGCTTTCAACATATAAAAATATGATTTTTACTTTTGCTTTCAACATATAAAAATATGGTTTTTACTTTTGCAAGTTCAAATCTTTTTCTACTAAAAGATTAAACCTTTTTCCTATTTTAAAGCTCAAAATAAAATCAGTTTTTCTCTTTTATAAAAAATGCAGTTTTTATCTTTATTTAAAAATGCAGTTTTTTTTTTACCTTATTTAAAAATGCAGTTTTTTTCTTCTTTTAAAACAGTTTTGCCTTTTTAGAAAAAAAATCAGTTTTAACTCTTTAAAAATTCTGTTTTTATTTTCTTTTATAATAATCAGTTTCTCTTTTTAAATTTCTGTTTTTAAAACTCTTTTATAAAAAAAACAGTTTTAAAACTTTATAAAAAAAACAGCTTTTATAACTTAAAATAAAAATTCAGTTTTATTTTCTTTTAAAAAAATTCTGTTTTAAAATTCTTTTTCATCTTGAAAACCCAGTTTTTAAATCTAAAAAAAACAAACCAGTTTTCATTTTTTTTTTTTTAAACAGCTTTCAATTCACTGTAGAAAAAAAAATAAAAACAAAGATAAAATAACTTAAACACTCACCGATCTTGCGAAGGGGAGGAGGAGTCGTCGGCGGCTCAGGTGGCGTTCGGAGGTTCAGGGAGGCGTCGCGATGATGTGTCCGAGGTGGAGGCTCCGATTGGGGGGGCTGCTTCGATTGCGTCGCGAGTTGCGTCGCCTGGAGGGAGGAGGTCGCGAAGGTGGTGGGGCGTCAGCTCGATCGTCGGTGTCGTTCGAGGTAAGGCGGCGCGATTTTGGGTTTTTAGGTTTTTTTTTTATTTTTTATATATATTCTGTATAATGAAACGGGGGGGGCAGAAGGAGATAAAGGAGGGAAGAGTTTTTTTTTTTTTATTATTATTTAATTATTAAATTTCGCAAAAAGGTTGACTTTCATCCACGACCTCGAAACGAGGCCCACTGCCTGTCGTCCATAGCGTTTAACCCCCATTCCGAACACAATGGGATATGTATCGCAAGCTGGTTTGATCGTTACAATCGGTTTCCTTTTGAATTTTCATTTAAATCACTATATTGAATTTTAAACGTACATTTCAAATTACCGGGGCCACATACTGACTAGAAAAATTCCAGAAAAATATTTTCTAGCTTCGTATTGACGATACGGTCCTAACAAAACTAGTTTCGTCGAATTCTGAGACCGTTTGAAAAATGGCCAATTTCCAGTCGATTAAATTCAACAGAAACTGGTCAAACGCGTTTTCTTTTGCCACGCTCACATATTGATTCGAAAAATTATGAAATTTGAAACCTAGCAATAACTTGACACTGCGGATCTAACAAAAGTGGTTTTGTCGAAATCCGAGGTCATTTGCAAAATGTCCATTTTTAAGGGCCTGAATTCCATAGCGACTATTCAGAATTTTCAACTGGACATATCTTTTGATTCCCGCTATCAAATTTCGATTGGTCGGATTCGTTAGAAAGATATTACCAATTAGATTCCATTATTTTTGGTTTCACTAAAATCCGGATTGTTTTGCACCCGGTATATTCAATTTAAGTTTGAAATCGAATTATCGAACTACCGCGCCATTTTCAATTCTATATATAATTATAATTAATTATATTCGTTTTCAAATGTCGATTCAAACTCAGTTTTCATTGCCATTATCTAAAGTATTTATTTTAAATATTTAAAATCCATTATTTTAGCCAATTTAAAAATTTTAAATTGGTTCAGATTTTCTGGGTCGTTACATTATTCATGAATCATGAGAGCTTCACTACCACTAAATTGAAGGGGTTTAGCTACTCTTAATGGATTCAATGATAACATAAAGATATTTCATGGTAAAAGAGAACAAAATAAAGAGCAAATAAAGATAAAAATCTATTCTACTTGTAGAAGAGAAAATAACATGTAAATGAAAAACAACAAATTAATATTGCATTAAAGCGACAGATTACAAAAAAGAAATGGCTAAGAAGCCATGGTAGAAAAAGAGAGGTTTTGATTTCAGCCTCACTCTAAAATAAAAATCCCCAGATTCTTTTTACATCAACATACACGGGTTATTTTTACATGTGAAAAAACCCTAATTCATTTTTTGCGTGCTACCAAGAATGCCCCCTCTTTAAACTTCATTATGTCCTTAGAAATAATGATTCATGAAGCCTAATTTTTTGTCTCCACTAAAGAGGGTGGGGTCCTCCTTAATTCTTTGTTTGAATTGATTCCCTCTCCAATGATTGATTTCCTTTTTCTTATGGCAAGGCATTAATTTCCTTCTTTTTCTTTTTATGTATACATATCTTTGTGAAGTCCTATTCTTCATGCATCCAGTTTCTGTAAAAATATGAAAAATGTCCAAGTAAACATTCTCAAAATAATATAAGCACAAAAATGACCATTTCCCCCTATATGATGATAAATGCATGACGTTTTGAAATCAATTCACTTATTGTTTAAACATGATAAAAACCCATATATGACATTTATTAGCACTAAACAAGAATAAATATGTGAATATAAATGTGCATTTTTACGTGCACATCACTACGCTTGTTCACATTAAACAAACTTTTAGATGTGAATTTAGATATAAAGCAAGAAATGTTTTCATCTTAGATGACCTGTAGCATTGTGCTTGGGATTGCCAAAAACCACTCAATGTTGTCCCCGATTTCGTGTAGGTTCAGAGTATAGACCATATCGAGTTGTGTACAAAAATTCTAGAAACTCCATTAAAATTGGGCTAAATTAGGAGATCATAAGTTTAGTACCCAAAATATGTGTTTCAAAACTCTATTTTGGACCTAACCCCAGTTGTATCTTTTTTGTTGCTGTCGTATAAGCAGAGGTCTTATTCGCCCGATAGCCATTTTTGCATAAATATGCCAAAACCTGTTCGAACAAATTTTTGGAATTGGATATTTTTTGTAATTTGTTGTTTTATAGTGCATCCAAAAAAAATTTCAGTTGCTGGTAATTATGTATCCATCCCGAAAGTCGAACGAAATTATGGGTCGGTAAAGACACATATCTAAGTTCTTCCATGTACGTAAACATTTACTAATTTTTTGATTTTATTTTCTGAAATGTCCATTATAAACCATTCATGAATATCTTAAAATAAAAACACATTCTACAAATGAAAAAATCTTTATGTAGTGTGATATACACATGAACTGCCATAATGCAGACACTGAAGAAACAAAAACAACTTTAGAATATGAATCCATGGAGAAACTCACCAAGTTTCAGCAATTACGCAATCGAATCCTCTAAACATATTGTATAAAATGAAAAACGTCTACAAACAAAACGTAAAACCTGAAATCCTAGTTCATCACTGCACTTTTTCTATCATGATGCGCTGTCATGATGCAGCTTTGGCGTTGTTCTATCATCGGCTCTACACCACATTTGCCGTGATTCTTGCTCCTTATTTGCTGTGCTTTTAGTCACGTTCCTACCTGCCGCTGCGACTTAAAACATGGGCACATTTTTTTTCTTTGCAACAGTGACCTCAGCTTTGTTATCTCTAATCTCTCAATACCTTTCTTCACTTCCCAACTCTGCTTCTTTTACACTCGGTCAATCATCTACAATTAGTTCCTTTGTTCTGTCCATAGCAATTCATATGTCCGTCCAGTCAAGTTTTGTGCTCATTTGATACATGTAGTTATGCACATATTAACTCCCAACAGTAGCATATAACAGCCTTATTTTGAAGGCTTTGCTCACAAATCAGACTTACAAAATACTCAATTCTCATACCTATGTCCACCTGCAGATTAGCCTGATGATTCTTGGTCATAAAGACGGCCATCTGATAAAATAAAATGCATTACAGTTAACCAATAATGTAGATTCAGTTTAAAAAAATGAGCAAAATACCCGAACTCGTAATCATTTGGGGTAGCTGCCGTGACCAAAGTTTTTGATCAAATACAAAATAATTTACAATTCAAAAAAAAAGTACCTTCTCGCTTCACCTCTATGTTGATGGCTAGAGAAGCAAAAGAAAGAGCAGTGAAGCTCGAACGTGACTGGAGAAGCCAAAGTCGTGCATTATGTCTACTATCTACATTTATAAAAATTGCATAGGTCACTATGTCTACTTTAAGCCTAACTATCTACATCTAGATAATGCAAACAACACAAATCAGTACTGTTATATGTGACAGACATTGACCATAGCCGTGCACATATATTGAATACCTGATCATATATCTTAGACACCTCCTTATAATTACTTTCAAAGGCCATCAAATTGTTAAATGTGATAATTGAATGTGGTGCTGCCTTCTCAGCCGTTTCAGCAAACATTCTACTGGGCTGTTCATAATTCCCAGCCTTTTTAAACATGGAATCATTATATGATGCACTATTTCTGCTTCCATATATTCCTCTCGCCGATATTATTATAACAATGGAGGCACAAAAATCCTTATGTCCATTATAAATGATAGATTGGAACAAAAATGGCTACACAAACAAAAATTTAAAGGAACATCTGCAGGGATAATCAATAAAATTTATGCCTTAGTGTTAATTTATGGAACAAATATCCCAAATAAATGACAGTTAACAACCCTTATTTCTGAGAATTGCAGAGCTGCAAAAATTATTGTTAGTCCAAGAATAATAAGTTTTAATTAAGACAAAAACAAATGTATAAAATATAAATGATATTTGTTTCCATGAACAGATTATATTTTGTATGCAACCAATATCTATGTTTGCTTACCTAAGAAGGGCACAATCTGACTGTTTTTTTTCCAGTTCTCTTTCATCTGAAATTTTAGTAACACACAATTGAAATTGACTTATCTCCTCCTCAAAAATTTAAATAATAACTACGCTCTTCTGTGAAGTCAAGAAAATAGATGTAATGCATATTCCACAATATGCAGAAGTAAAAGAAAAACAATGGACATAATTCAAATAAATATTCTAAATTAGCATAATACTTGCAATTCCATTCTACCCAAGTGCCCAATATATTTTTTAGCCTTCTCTAAAGGAACCATACTTAACTATCCATACCATGAAACATAACCTGAGAAGTACTCTAGAATCAAATGATTCCCATTCATGCAAAGAGGTAACACTGTTATTGTTAAAGTTGGATCACACACATAAAAATATCAGTGAAAGGTAAAAAAAACTACTTATTGCAGATATATAGTTATGCAGTAGTAATTTCAATGAATGAATTAATTCTAAAAGAAACTACTTATTTTATTTTAGACATATTGCTTATTTTCATCATTGTGATTCCCTTATCTGGAAATGTTTTATATTCCTTAGTATATGTGTTGCTTTGAATGGAAACCCCGGTTTTTATCATTTTTAAATTGTCATAGACCAAATTAATTTATGAGGTTAGGTTTCTTTTATTAGTAGAAATGTAGAATTGGATCGAAAATAGTGAGCATATTTTCAAACTTATATGATATTTTGGGCTTATAATATATGTTTATCTGTTTGGAATAAGCATGGTGCAAATGGTTACTATACTAATTTATTCCTTAATAAACAAAAATAAGCTATCTAATTTCTATATAAATGCTGGATACATGTTGACAATTCAATTATGGACTTGCATTTCATAAAGATTTATTTTGTGCACATCAAATAACTTACCTTATTTGAGCAAATTAAATATCTGCAATAAGCAAAACCATATTTCCTTTAATAACAACTCCAATGATGCTCTCCAATTAGGTTGACATTTTGCAAATATATCAGTAAGTAACAATTTGCTACAATTTTGATCTGATATATCTTGTTCACTAAGAAATATATCAGATTGGTCTAACGTGCAACCGAGGCCACAGTTGGTGGTTACATTTTAACAATTGTAACCGATGTTTAAAAGATCTATTATAGTATTTATGTCTCATCTTGCAGCGATGAAACATCTTTTTTTGTTAAACAATAAAAATTGTATGATTAATAAATAATTTTAATGAAATACAAACTACCTTCCCTTAATTCTAAACTAAGCAGCAACGGTATTATATATTAAAGGTAATGAAAAATAAACTTGCCAACTATATACTGAAAGTTAGGAAAAATAAGAATGCGTACCTTGTAGCTTCAGTGATAATCCTTTAGTGTTCAGTTTAAGTTTAGAATATGCATAGAGACTTGCTTTGTTCAAAAGTAAAACCTGTCCAGCAGCAATATATGCAGAAATCGTCTATGAACCAAACCATAATTGAAATTCTATATGTATCATATGTTTAAAAATAATTCAAGGAATTAGCATCTTCCCTCTATATTACCACCAAAAAGAGACCATAGGAAAATAAAATTGTTAAAAGAATCAGTGATTTTGTAGCAAATTCAATTATTTAGCATACCAGATTATATATTTTAAATTATTTCAATTGGAACAATTCCGTAAATTACTAATTTCGAATTTTAAACAAATATCAATTTTCAAACAGTAAACTTCTATCAGAAATTCAGAACTATACATCATCGTTATACTGTTTCACTACATCTTGTAACTTAAAAATAGCTAATTATCAAAAAAAAATGTCAACTTTAAAAATGTTGCATGTGCGAAAAAAAATCACCAATTCTCTAAACATATTAATGGCATCAACCTATTGATTAGATGCTTCCAAAGGCTCAATGCCTAAAAGGTTATGACAATACGCAAAAGGTTCGATTTTCTCTAAGTTAACTAATAAAAAAAAATGTTACCAAGATAGATTATCAAGGAGAAGAGTTTTCCACGGAGAAGATGCTAGCTTAAAGGACCCATTCAATTTGCAAGTAAACAGAAAATGGTAAAAAGAATATCTGGTTGTTTTAATTTTTACATCTTAAACAAATAATGCATTATTGCAATAAATGTTTCAACTCACTACATATATAGCCTGTATATAGTAAAAAGAAAGTATAAATTGCATGCATAACACATCATATCAAATTTTAGAGCTAACAATAACTAAAAAACATAATGAACATAAGTAATTCTTCCCAAAACATAAATTTGTCTTTTAAGAGGAAAAAGTATGTACAATTTTAGATTTCTTGCACTCCATGAATGTGCTAAGCTGCATACATGCTTCAGTATTTCTATTTATGCTTTTTTACATAATCAAATTCCTTTTTACCCATGATATACTCAACTTTAATATTTTAATGTTTAACATGTTAAAAGGCCGAAGATTTAATAAAGTATCAGAATATTTTTGGTACGTGATGCTAATACACTATTAAGCCATAAAATTATTAAGACATTATCGCAATCACATGTATAAAGGAAAATATATATGTATGCAATGCAAATAACCATGACAATTACGTTACTCTTCTTGGATGTTCATTCAAAATTTGTCCAATAAACTTTAGCAACATTGCCAACAACGACAGAATTACGTGCAATCAAACTCCTTGTATCTTGAAAATTAGATACTTCGTATTTGGAAAAACTTATATGCTAATGACAAAGATGATTTTTTTGAAAAAAAAATCATGACACAAACAATAAGAATATAAATATACAAATGATTTAAGTATCTGAACTAAATTGCACTCATTTTCATGTAGATGCCTCTTAAAGCAACTGAAAGAGATGTTTACGAGTTTTTCTCAAAAGAAGGAAAGGTGAGCAACTGTGTTATCTTCTTCTCAATCTTTCTTCTTCGGTAAAGCTATACTGCTTTGTTTGCTTCTAACTTTTTAAGTATAAATAGCTAGTAGATTTACAAATGTATGTGCTGGAATTTCAAATGTTCAACTAGTGTTGAGTATGTCTACTCCTTGCTTGAGCACCTATCGGTATCAGAATATAGTTTGTTACTTATGTTGGACTTTGACCTCTTTTTTAGCAAATAAGTATGAATAGTTCCACCTAGCCTTTATACAGCTCATATTGTGTTCTCCTAATTTTATATAGCTCATATTGTGTGTAAATTGAGTTGTATTTTGCTACTTATTGCAGTAATTACACAGTTGCTAAATACTGAGGCTGACTACAGTCAACTTTTGTATCACTATTTTTTTAAGCTGGGAAAGTTTATTGAATAAATGAACATAACATGTAGCGACCCGAACTTCCCCGGTCTCCGAAGAGATGAGAAAGAACGAATTACTGTGAGAACAGGACAAAACAGAACGCAGACGGAAGAACATTTCATTGCTATTACAACAATACCATCAGATACAAGAATATACAGAGTATAATTGAATAAATTACATTCGATAAATATCAGAGATTACAATAAATTACATAGCAGCGGAAAATAATACAAAGCACAACTGAAGGTGATATACGGATACAGAGCTTTCCGGATATCATTCCAGCTGTAAACCAGGATCCTATGAATATAAATCTGCAAAACCGAAACTACTAGCTGCCCGTGTAGAAAATAGGGGCACCCAGAGTTTAGGTTAAAACAATAAACTCCATGTCAGTCATGTGACTGGTGTGAGAACTAAAACAGTTATTAAAACTTTATTTTAAAAGGGAGTAATTCAAGGGACCACGCCGTATAACACGGAACGGGTTTCCTCCCAAGAATACCAGTGCATATCAATAAACAACGCAATGCTTTTTCGAAAAATGAAGCTATTATAAGACCCAGGTCCCATCACACAATGCAACGCAAGCCGGAGGATAGGGTTTTCCCTTATAATAGCCAAACATGCTTGGTACGTTTAAAACAAATCATTTGATACTATAATAAGTGTATAGTGTCAAAACAATTTCAATCATAAATATCAATCATAGGCGGCATGGGTACCATCTATCATGTCGCCATACTAGTTCTACAATTAAAACCGCAATACACGTATTGGAAATTGGACTTCCGTCATGAGTCGAGGCAAGGGGCAAGCTCCTCTCCGCGTTCGAGACACTCTAGCAAATGTCTCAGGGTTACGCACTCTGGGCAACCCTGGATCTTCAGGGCCGGTCCTCACTTACGTTAGAGGATTAATTATGCCTGAACACACGTTTCCCGGTCCTTACAGACCTAAAATCGAGGCGCCTCATCCAACAACCACATAGGTGAAAAGTATATAAATGTCAGGGCTGCTAAGTCACTGACACCACCAAAGCTAGAAAGAAACGTCGTGCTCTCCCTGTAGTCCGTATCCCGTTTTTAACTCATACCGAGGTGTGAGGCTCGCGAATTCACGTTATACACAAAGCTGCCACGTAGGCCATGCTTTGATTATCAACCACAAGACTCTGCTTTTCAACAAAAGCCTTGATCATTGCATCTTAGCGTGCCACACAGGCAATTCATGCCATGCGACTGATGTCCATCGATATACAACCTCTGAGCTCGTACGTCTCAGAGAAGGGCGTTAAGCAAAAGAATAAATTCTTCGCCGCCAAACAGATGTATATTTAATAGAAATCAATCAACACAGAATAAAATCCAATGTCAGACACACAATCCATTTACAAGTCCGTTCTGGGTCTGAATGAAACCGGAGGCACTTTCCTCGTATATCCATCCATCTCCAAGTACGTCTGGACGACCACCAATTATTTCCATCCTCTTGGGTGTACAGCCCAATCAGGATCGTCAGTAATTACCCAAACGATGTGAAGACTTCCGGTCTTCAGCCACCGTCTTCATCTTCGACATATCGTCGAATCGGTTATTCAGAATGGGTATAAACCCGACCTTTCCGAACAACCCGCGTATATTAAAAACAAATGTTACACAAACACAACATATGCCTCATTCCCGTTCAGAATATTCTTAGGGAAAGGTTCCCATTAATTTTATCCAAGATAAATTCTTTGAAATTTATCCTTTAATCTTCCTTTGGATGTCATTTCAAACCAAATTATGGTTTTCCAAACTAGTCGAGATTAGCGAACTACACCGAAGTAATTATTTATTTTATTTCCCAATCCCAACCTATTCATCCCATGAAGCAAAACTGGTAAACTCCATATCTAACACCGTGGTGTTATCGGTAAAATTAATTACCATTTCACGTTCAAATCTAATTAAAGATTTAACTATCGCTTTGGAGCAAAACTGGTAATACTCCATTCTCGCTCATTTCTAAATTTGATAATTTAGATTATAGATTCACATTTCAATCTAATTGCAGATTCGTTAGAACTCCTTTTACTGGGTTAAAGAACTAGGTGTTATTTAAAACACAGTTCACGACAAACCCAAATCACATTCTATTTGTTATCGGGTTAAAGAACTAGTGTTATTTAAAACACCGTTCACGATAAACCCATTTCAAATCCAATCAAATATATTAGAAATTCCGATTATTTAAAACCCCTTTTTAAATCTAATTTATTTATTTAAAAAAAATTGGGTTTTAAATTTAGTTCAAAACTAGTTCATTTCGATAAAAATCTATTTTTATCTTTTCAAATATGGAGTTTTTCACCCCAATTTTTCTCAAATCACTTCTTATGATTTTACACAAATTATTACTATTTTTAATAATTTTATCAAGGCCCGTACAGTCGATTTCCATCAACGGCCATCGAACTGCACTTACAACGACCTTTTCCAAATTTGATTTGGACGTATCTCCAAATCCAACCGTTAGATTTTGAATTTCTAATATTCGTTAGAAAGCTCTTTTCGATACGAACCCAACGGTTTCGGTTTTAGGAGAATCCGACGGTCGGATCTCCCGTAATGTCCGTTTGAAGTAAATGGTCGAAATTCACGAACTACCGCGACGCGGCGCGTTCTATTCAGGCCATTATATTATATATATAATATATATAATATATATTTCGTCGATTTCTATTTAAAACGAATTTTATAAATAGTTTTGAATTCGTTTCAAAAACATTTTCAACTTCCATTTCAATTCAAATCATAATTGAATTTTTCCTTATAAATTCGTTTTAAAATTCATTTCTATTCTATTCAAATTTCAATTCAATTTGAATTCATTTCAATTCGTTTTTAATTCAATTAGAATTCGTTTTCAATTCGATTCAATTCAAAGTGGTTTTCTATTCGATTCAATTCAAATTGGTTTTCTATTTGATTCAAATTCATTTCCTATTCAAATCAAACTCATTATATATTCAATTCATTTCGAAATCGTTTTCAATTCAATTCATTTCGAAATCGTTTTATATTCAATTCATTTCGAAATCGTTTTCAATTCAATTCATTTCGAAATCGTTTTCAATTCAATTCATTTCGAAATCGTTTTATATTCAATTCATTTCGAAATCGTTTTATATTCAATTCATTTCGAAATGAATAAAATCGATATAAATATCATTCACGTCAAAATGGCGTTAATCTAATCAACACGGCTTCATATAATTCTATTTTCAAATGTTCTACTCGACAAATGAATATTTATCTTTTTTCTCCACACACGACTAATCTCAACGAGTGAGTACTGTCCACGTGTGGCTATTTTTGTTATTTAAAATATTTTATAAAATTTGGGTATCTATCGTTTGATTTTCAATTAGACTCCACCGTGAAGTAGTTCTAATTTTAAATATGATAAAGATGTATATTTTATTATTAAAATATTTCGTTCAACACATGACTGATCTCAACGGATGAGTACAGTCAACACATGAACCTTTATTTTATAGTGATAAAGATATAAGTTTTATTGTTAAAATATTTCGTTCAACACATGACTAATCTCAACGGATGAGTACAGTCAACACATGAACCTTTATTTTATAATATTCTTTATTTTCTAAATTGGAATGAGGCCCAATCAATCACCATATAATATTAATTATATGGATTTTCATACAACACATGTATATTATAGCATTGAAAAATAATCAACCATCAACCAAAGTGCACTACACTGTATAAGCATCAAATATAGATATCTAACGCTTATAACAGCCTTTCAATCAATCGATCGACATATTCAATCAATCAGGATGAGTGAACTTCAAATTTCATCCCAACACCCGTGTGGGGTTTCAAACAATCAAACACAGATTTTATTTGTGCAGTTGGGCGATGTGTAAAATTTATCGTCCCAATCAATGTCAATCAAATCAGTGTACATAAACAAACCGTCCGGTTTGTAAATGAATATTTATTTATTCACATTCACTATATTCATATTCACGTTAAAAATTATATTTTTAACGATAAAACATTTTATTTTAACATATGAATTTTCATTCAGTTCATTCTTTAAATAAAATGATATTCTTATTTTTCTAACATATTTTAGAAAATTTCGACGGCATAACGGCACGATACTAGAAACGGGACGAGGCCTAGCCTTATCCCCGGTCTAGTGAAGGCCCACGCCATTCACACATCAATCAAATCCATTCATTTCACCAAACAATCAATTTCAATCAAATAATCTAACTAATCTTTGCAATCAAACAAACAAGTCCATGGTCTGTGGACGATTGTGTCGGGTGCTACTAAGCACCGTCTGCATCCTAGTATATATATATAACTAGAAAAGAAATTGAAGAGTGAGAAATTCTCATAATTAGCTATCCAATCATCTTGACTCTTCATTTATAGAAGTCTTCATCGTTCTCGCCTTTTTGTCATCTTCATTGACCGTCGCCACTACATATGTAAAAATCGAATTTTTACTTTGCTATTCAATATATAAAAATCGAATTTTTACTATGCTATTCAATATATAAAAATCGAATTTTTACTTCGCTATTCAATATATAAAAATCGAATTTTTACTTCGCTATTCAATATATAAAAAACGAATTTTTACTTCGCTATTCAATATATAAAAATCGAATTTTTACTTCGCTATTCAATATATAAAAATCACGCCTTTTCAAATATAAAGATTTCGCCTTTCTACCTATAAAAATATCGTCTTTTTATATCCTACCATATAAAGATCACATCTTTATTATCTATATAATATGAAAATTATATTTTCAACCTTTACATGCGATAAAAATTATATTTTTAACCTTTACATGCGATAAAAATTATATTTTTAACCTTTCTATATAATAAAAATTATATTTTTTTCCTATAAAAATCCTATTTTTATTATCGCCATTATATAAAAATTCCACCTTTCATTTATTTAAAAATCTTATCTTTACTATCTTAAAAATCCTCTCTTCCCTCTATTAAAAATCGTACATCTTCTCTATTAAAAATCGTATCTCTTCATGACAAAAAAATCAGTTTTGAAATTACACAAAAAAATTAGTTTTGTAATTACACAAAAATCAGAAACTTGCTGTCTTTCTAAGCAGGGAGGAGGGTTCACCATTCGCCGCGGGGTGCCAGAGCGGAGGTCATGGGGGGGGTGCGCATCTGGTGGATGGTGCTCATCTCGATGGCGGCGGAGGCAGTCAAGCGGAGGTGGGGCGAATGGTGGTGTCGGCGGTGGAATGGCTATGGGTGGTTGCGGGTTTCTTGAACTTGGGGTTTCGGAGTAGGTGGAGGTCGAGGAGGGAGTGAGGCTGGATGGAGGGAAGGCGGTGGGTGGCGCGCGGTGGCATCGGCGGTGGAAGAGGCGGCTTCGTGGTTGTCGAGGGTTTTTTTTTTTCATTTCATCGATCTGAATTAATGATTTGGTGGGGGGGGGGGGGCAGAGAGAAGTTAAGGGAGGGAGGGGAAAGTTTAATTTATTTAATTATTTTAATTGCAAAAAGTTGACTTTCACAAACGACCTCTAAACGAGGCCCACCGCCTGTCATCCATAGCGTTTTACCCCCATTCCGAACACAATGGGATTTGTATCGCAAGCTGATTCGATCGTTTCGATCAGTTTTCGTCAAAATCAACATATAACTCTATATACTGAATTTGAACGCGCATTTCAATTTACCGGGGTCGCATACTAACTCTAAAAATTCCAGAAAAATATTTTCTAGCTTTGCATTGACGATACGGTCCTAACAAAACTAGTTTCGCCGAATTCTGAGACCGTTAGAAAAATGGCCATTTTCCAGTCGATTAAAATCAACTGAAACTGGTCAAACGCGTTTTCCTTTGCCACGCTCACATATTGATTCGAAAAATTATGAAATTTGAAATCTAGCAATAATTTGACATCACGGACCCAACAAAAGTGGTTTCGTCGAAATCCGAAGTCATTTGCAAAATTCCCATTTTTAAGGGCTTGAATTCCATAGCGACTATTCAGAATTTTCAACTGGACATATCTTTTGATTCCCGCTATGAAATTTTGATTTTTCGGATTCGTTGAAAAGATATCATCAATTAGATCCTAATGTTTTTGGTTTCACTAAAATCCGGATTGTTTTGCACCCGGTATGTTCAATTGAAGTTTGAAATCAAATTATCGAACTACTGCGCCATTTTCAATTCTATTTATAATTATATATAAATATTTATATTCTAACGACGACGTATATAATATATACGTCGAATTATATTCGAAATAAATTTTCCCATCGATATTATTTAAAATAATTCATTTTAAATATTCAAAATTCGCTAAAATTGCCAAAATAAAAATTTTAAACTGGTTCAGAATTTTGGGTTATTACAATCTCCCCCACTTAAAACTTTTCGTCCCCGAAAAGGAACAAAGTCGAAAGTGGTTTGATTAATCAGCTCTACGTTCGATCTGGCTTCCATTCTCCAACTTTTCAGTTTCTGAGAATTTCCAAATTTTCAAAAATTTGGCTAACACCCTAAATTTTCGAAAAATTTCGCCATAACCTTTCCTGCACCGGGAGCCACGGGAAAATCCCGAAATTGCCATATAGGCCTTCTGATCTCAAAAAGAAAAAGAAAAAGCCAAGCGGCTAGCCAATAGGCTCATAAAATCATCATCACCCAAACAAAACAGTAAATTATGTAGTAAACATGTACCTATTTGTCGGGCAAACAAATTTTATTCTCTGCTCTAGCCTCCTTGCTATGACCTGTTCAATGTAAGTATAGGTATATGCAAGCAAATGCGACTAATTTTCAATACAGTTCAATATTTGGTTCAATTAGGCATAATGGTTCAAAATTATCAAACAAATAAACAAACAACACAAACATCAATCAATTAGTGCATTTAACGTTTAAAATTCATAATTTTGATATATATACAAAAATCATGTTTTTGATGCCAATTCACAACAATGTGTTCTAGCTATATAAGTTTTGGTTCTCACACCAGTCTAATGGAAATATATAGATATCACACCTTCGAAACACGAACATAAATACTGATGATGTCATGACAATCATCAGTACCATCTCCGGGCGACTAGAATGTGATTCTATATCTATCCAGTATATTAAAATTTCGAATATACGTTCATGACCCGTATATGCAAAATCTTTATATATTGGAATGTCCATATTCAAAATAAATAAATAATCAAATACGTTTAAAATGGTTTAAATTTTCAAAACAAAATTGTTTTCATTTGAAAAATATACTCTTCACACTCGTTCTAGGATACTACTGATCCTATCTCTAACGAGTCATTCTAATTGGATATTACTAACCCAATATCTGATGAATTCTTTCGTATGGTTCTAATGTGTCTTGTTCTCGAGCTCTGTAAACCAAAGCTCTGATACCAAATGTAGCGACCTGAACTTCCCCGGTCTCCGAAGAGATGAGAAAGAACGAATTACTGTGAGAACAGGACAAAACCGAACGCAGACGGAAGAACATTTCATTGCTATTACAACAATACCATCAGATACAAGAATATACAGAGTATAATTGAATAAATTACATTCGATAAATATCAGAGATTACAATAAATTACATAGCAGCGGAAAATAATACAAAGCACAACTGAAGGTGATATACGGATACAGAGCTTTCCGGATATCATTCCAGCTGTAAACCAGGATCCTGTGAATATAAATCTGCAAAACCGAAACTACTAGCTGCCCGTGTAGAAAATAGGGGCACCCAGAGTTTAGGTTAAAACAATAAACTCCAGGTCAGTCATGTGACTGGTGTGAGAACTAAAACAGTTATTAAAACTTTATTTTAAAAGGGAGTAATTCAAGGGACCACGCCGTATAACACGGAACGGGTTTCCTCCCAAGAATACCAGTGCATATCAATAAACAACGCAATGCTTTTTCGAAAAATGAAGCTATTATAAGACCCAGGTCCCATCACACAATGCAACGCAAGCCGGAGGATAGGGTTTTCCCTTATAATAGCCAAACATGCTTGGTACATTTAAAACAAATCATTTGATACTATAATAAGTGTATAGTGTCAAAACAATTTCAATCATAAATATCAATCATAGGCGGCATGGGTACCATCTATCATGTCGCCATACTAGTTCTACAATTAAAACCGCAATACACGTATTGGAAATTGGACTTCCGTCATGAGTCGAGGCAAGGGGCAAGCTCCTCTCCGCGTTCGAGACACTCTAGCAAATGTCTCAGGGTTACGCACTCTGGGCAACCCTGGATCTTCAGGGCCGGTCCTCACTTACGTTAGAGGATTAATTATGCCTGAACACACGTTTCCCGGTCCTTACAGACCTAAAATCGAGGCGCCTCATCCAACAACCACATAGGTGAAAAGTATATAAATGTCAGGGCTGCTAAGTCACTGACACCACCAAAGCTAGAAAGAAACGTCGTGCTCTCCCTGCAGTCCGTATCCCGTTTTTAACTCATACCGAGGTGTGAGGCTCGCGAATTCACGTTATACACAAAGCTGCCACGTAGGCCGTGCTTTGATCATCAACCACAAGACTCTGCTTTTCAAAAAAAGCCTTGATCATTGCATCTTAGCGTGCCACACAGGCAATTCATGCCATGCGACTGATGTCCATCGATATACAACCTCTGAGCTCGTACGTCTCAGAGAAGGGCGTTAAGCAAAAGAATAAATTCTTCGCCGCCAAACAGATGTATATTTAATAGAAATCAATCAACATAGAATAAAATCCAATGTCAGACACACAATCCATTTACAAGTCCGTTCTGGGTCTGAACGAAACCGGAGGCACTTTCCTCGCATATCCATCCATCTCCAAGTACGTCTGGACGACCACCAACTATTTCCATCCTCTTGGGTGTACAGCCCAATCAGGATCGTCGGTAATTACCCAAACGATGTGAAGACTTCCGGTCTTCAGCCACCGTCTTCATCTTCGACATATCGTCGAATCAGTTATTCAGAATGGGTATAAACCCGGCCTTTCCGAACAACCCGCGTATATTAAAAACAAATGTTACACAAACACAACATACGCCTCATTCCCGTTCAGAATATTCTTAGGGAAAGGTTCCCATTAATTTTATCCAAGATAAATTCTTTGAAATTTATCCTTTAATCTTCCTTTGGATGTCATTTCAAACCAAATTATGGTTTTCCAAACTAGTCGAGATTAGCGAACTACACCGAAGTAATTATTTATTTTATTTCCCAATCCCAACCTATTCATCCCATGAAGCAAAACTGGTAATACTCCATATCTAACACCGTGGTGTTATCGGTAAAATTAATTACCATTTCACGTTCAAATCTAATTAAAGATTTAACTATCGCTTTGGAGCAAAACTGGTAATACTCCATTCTCGCTCATTTCTAAATTTGATAATTTAGATTATAGATTCACATTTCAATCTAATTGCAGATTCGTTAGAACTCCTTTTACTGGGTTAAAGAACTAGGTGTTATTTAAAACACAGTTCACGACAAACCCAAATCACATTCTATTTGTTATCGGGTTAAAGAACTAGTGTTATTTAAAACACCGTTCACGATAAACCCATTTCAAATCCAATCAAATATATTAGAAATTCCGATTATTTAAAACCCCTTTTTAAATCTAATTTATTTATTTAAAAAAAATTGGGTTTTAAATTTAGTTCAAAACTAGTTCATTTCGATAAAAATCTATTTTTATCTTTTCAAATATGGAGTTTTTCACCCCAATTTTTCTCAAATCACTTCTTATGATTTTACACAAATTTTTACTATTTTTAATAATTTTATCAAGGCCCGTACAGTCGATTTCCATCAACGGCCATCGAACTGCACTTACAGCGACCTTTTCCAAATTTGATTTGGACGTATCTCCAAATCCAACCGTTAGATTTTGAATTTCTAATATTCGTTAGAAAGCTCTTTTCGATACGAACCCAACGGTTCCGGTTTTAGGAGAATCCGACGGTCGGATCTCCCGTAATGTCCATTTGAAATAAATGGTCGAAATTCACGAACTGCCGCGACGCGGCCCGTTCTATTCAGGCCATTATATTATATATATAATATATATAATGTATATAATATATATTTCGTCGATTTCTATTTAAAACGAATTTTATAAATAGTTTTGAATTCGTTTCAAAAACATTTTCAACTTCCATTTCAATTCAAATCAAAATTGAATTTTTCCTTATAAATTCGTTTTAAAATTCATTTCTATTCTATTCAAATTTCAATTCAACTTGAATTCATTTCAATTCGTTTTTAATTCAATTAGAATTCGTTTTCAATTCGATTCAATTCAAAGTGGTTTTCTATTCGAATCAATTCAAATTGGTTTTCTATTTGATTCAAATTCATTTCCTATTCAAATCAAACTCATTATATATTCAATTCATTTCGAAATCGTTTTCAATTCAATTCATTTCGAAATCGTTTTATATTCAATTCATTTCGAAATCGTTTTCAATTCAATTCATTTCGAAATCGTTTTCAATTCAATTCATTTCGAAATCGTTTTATATTCAATTCATTTCGAAATCGTTTTATATTCTATTCATTTCGAAATGAATAAAATCGATATAAATATCGTTCACGTCAAAATGGCGTTAATCTAATCAACACGGCTTCATATAATTCTATTTTCAAATGTTCTACTCGACAAATGAATATTTATCTTTTTTCTCCACACACGACTAATCTCAACGAGTGAGTACTGTCCACGTGTGGCTATTTTTGTTATTTAAAATATTTTATAAAATTTGGGTATCTATCGTTTGATTTTCAATTAGACTCCACCGTGAAGTAGTTCTAATTTTAAATATGATAAAGATGTATGTTTTATTATTAAAATATTTCGTTCAACACATGACTGATCTCAACGGATGAGTACAGTCAACACATGAACCTTTATTTTATAGTGATAAAGATATAAGTTTTATTGTTAAAATATTTCGTTCAACACATGACTAATCTCAACGGATGAGTACAGTCAACACATGAACCTTTATTTTATAATATTCTTTATTTTCTAAATTGGAATGAGGCCCAATCAATCACCATATAATATTAATTATATGGATTTTCATACCACACATGTATATTATAGCATTGAAAAATAATCAACCATCAACCAAAGTGCACTACACTGTATAAGCATCAAATATAGATATCTAACGCTTATAACAGCCTATCAATCAATCGATCGACATATTCAATCAATCAGGATGAGTGAACTTCAAATTTCATCCCAACACCCGTGTGGGGTTTCAAACAATCAAACACAGATTTTATTTGTGCAGTTGGGCGATGTGTAAAATTTATCGTCCCAATCAATGTCAGTCAAATCAGTGTACATAAACAAACCGTCCGGTTTGTAAATGAATATTTATTTATTCACATTCACTATATTCATATTCACGTTAAAAATTATATTTTTAACGATAAAACATTTTATTTTAACATATGAATTTTCATTCAGTTCATTCTTTAAATAAAATGATATTCTTATTTTTCTAACATATTTTAGAAAATTTCGACGGCATAACGGCACGATACTAGAAACGGGACGAGGCCTAGCCTTATCCCCGGTCTAGTGAAGGCCCACGCCATTCACACATCAATCAAATCCATTCATTTCACCAAACAATCAATTTCAATCAAATAATCTAACTAATCTTTGCAAACAAACAAGTCCATGGTCTGTGGACGATTGTGTCGGGTGCTACTAAGCACCGTCTGCATCCTAGTATATATATAACTAGAAAAGAAATTGAAGAGTGAGAAATTCTCACAATTAGCTATCCAATCATCTTGACTCTTCATTTATAGAAGTCTTCATCGTTTTCGCCTTTTTGTCATCTTCATTGACCGTAGCCACTACATATGTAAAAATCGAATTTTTACTTTGCTGTTCAATATATAAAAATCGAATTTTTACTATGCTATTCAATATATAAAAATCGAATTTTTACTTCGCTATTCAATATATAAAAATCGAATTTTTACTTCGCTATTCAATATATAAAAATCGAATTTTTACTTCGCTATTCAATATATAAAAATCACGCCTTTTCAAATATAAAGATTTCGCCTTTCTACCTATAAAAATATCGTCTTTTTATATCCTACCATATAAAGATCACATCTTTATTATCTATATAATATGAAAATTATATTTTCAACCTTTACATGCGATAAAAATTATATTTTTAACCTTTACATGCGATAAAAATTATATTTTTAACCTTTCTATATAATAAAAATTATATTTTTTTCCTATAAAAATCCTATTTTTATTATCGCCATTATATAAAAATTCCACCTTTCATTTATTTAAAAATCTTATCTTTACTATCTTAAAAATCCTCTCTTCCCTCTATTAAAAATCGTACATCTTCTCTATTAAAAATCGTATCTCTTCATGACAAAAAAATCAGTTTTGAAATTACACAAAAAAATTAGTTTTGTAATTACACAAAAATCAGAAACTTACTGTCTTTCTAAGCAGGGAGGAGGGTTCACCATTCGCCGCGGGGTGCCAGAGCGGAGGTCAAGGGGGGGGTGCGCATCTGGTGGATGGTGCTCATCTCGATGGCGGCGGAGGCAGTCAAGCGGAGGTGGGGCGAATGGTGGTGTCGGCGGTGGAATGGCTCTGGGTGGTTGCGGGTTTCTTGAAATTGGGGTTTCGGAGTAGGTGGAGGTCGAGGAGGGAGTGAGGCTGGATGGAGGGAAGGCGGTGGGTGGCGCGCGGTGGCATCGGCGGTGGAAGAGGCGGCTTCGTGGTTGTCGAGGGTTTTTCTTTTTTTTTTTTCATTTCATCGATCTGAATTAATGATTTGGGGGGGGGGGCAGAGAGAAGTTAAGGGAGGGAGGGGAAAGTTTAATTTATTTAATTATTTTAATTGCAAAAAGTTGACTTTCACAAACGACCTCTAAACGAGGCCCACCGCCTGTCGTCCATAGCGTTTTACCCTCATTTCGAACACAATGGGATATGTATCGCAAGCTGATTCGATCGTTTCGACCAGTTTTCATCAAAATCAACATATAACTCTATATACTGAATTCGAACGCGCATTTCAATTTACCGGGGCCGCATACTAACTCTAAAAATTCCAGAAAAATATTTTCTAGCTTCGCATTGACGATATGGTCCTAACAAAACTAGTTTCGCTGAATTCTGAGACCGTTAGAAAAATGGCCATTTTCCAGTCGATTAAAATCAACTGAAACTGGTCAAACGCGTTTTCCTTTGCCACGCTCACATATTGATTCGAAAAATTATGAAATTTGAAATCTAGCAATAATTTGACATCACGGACCCAACAAAAGTGGTTTCGTCGAAATCCGAAGTCATTTGCAAAATTCCCATTTTTAAGGGCCTGAATTCCATAGCGACTATTCAGAATTTTCAAGTGGACATATCTTTTGATTCCCGCTATGAAATTTTGATTTTTCGGATTCGTTGGAAAGATATCATCAATTAGATCCTAATGTTTTTGGTTTCACTAAAATCCGGATTGTTTTGCACCCGGTATGTTCAATTGAAGTTTGAAATCAAATTATCGAACTACTGCGCCATTTTCAATTCTATTTATAATTATATATAAATATTTATATTCTAACGACGACGTATATAATATATACGTCGAATTATATTCAAAATAAATTTTCCCGTCGATATTATTTAAAATAATTCATTTTAAATATTCAAAATTCGCTAAAATTGCCAAAATAAAAATTTTAAACTGGTTCAGAATTTCGGGTTATTACATAACATTTGTATACTTCATATTCTACAGTCATAAGTTTTTTAATACCACATAGATTGTGCATTCATCATTTGTCTAGTGCATATTTAGTATTTGTGGATTGAGTTATACAGCTTGGTTCCACATCTGAGTATCCACTTTGAATCAATTCATATAATATGTCATCTAAACTGAGGTATCATCTAGAAATAGAAGCACCAATTTTCTTTTAGTTAAAGTTCTAATCCAGTTTTCATTCAATAATTCAATTTTAAGTGGAAACAACATTTGATACGGTAAGCCAGTTTACTCCACTAATTCATTTCAAGTGTCATCTAAACAGAAAAATTCAAGTGTCTAAATAGAAATGTGAAGCGGGAACACCATTTCGTCCAATAATAGACTAGTAATTTAGTTTCTAACCAATGACCAAATTTTCATCCAATTTCAATCCGATAACCCTATTTCATCCATTTCGGTCATATTCCTACAAGCAACTTGATTTAGTTTCAAGGAATAGTAAATCAATTACAAAATTAAATTACACAGCCCATTCAACATGCATTGCCTTCACGTATGAATGTGTAGGGTATGCTTCCTTTCACTCCGCCTACTTTTACTTCAGTTGTTCCTGTTGGAGACCCTAGTGAATGCTTGATGTTAACGAACATGTTTGACCCGAATACAGAGGTTAGTTAGTTTCCTGTATTGAAATGATTACAAATTGTATTTGGTGTATTACTCAGTGTGATATATTTTGTAGATGGATCCTGAATTTGATATGGAAATCAGAGATGATGTGCAAGATGAATGTTCCAAGTTTGGCACTGTAAAAGCACATATATGTGGACAAGTGAGCATTTTTATTGTTTTGCCTTTTATTTATGTTATCCAACGATGAATCCAGAAAGTCAGTGTTACTACAATAAATCTCTATGTGCTTAGAAATGAAATTAAAATCATTGCCATCAGCAGTCAAATCAGATGCTAATACATCTTCTAGTTAATTAAGTTCAATTATCAATTCTCAAGGCAGATGCAAATAAAGTATTGATTTTTTAGTTGAAAGTTTCATATTATTTTTCTTGTTCATCCATAATGTGAAATATAACTATAATCATGACTCTATATTCCTAAGACAGTTGCCTAGATGGTTAGGCCACATGTATATATACATGCTCTTGTGTTATTTCAATGTCAGTTGGTTTGTTTGAAATCATTTTAATTAAATTCATATTTCTCGTATGCAGTTATTTGAACGCTATCCAGACAAATGCCCCTCGTCTTTTGCGTTATGTTGCCTCTGTTGTTGTTGTCAACAAGCGAGGAAGAAATATGCTTAAGGAGCTGATCAAAGTTATCCAATAGGAGCAACACTCATACAAGGATCCAATAACAGAGTTTATAGAATGCATGTATGTTAATTATGGTTTGAAGGTGCACAAAACAGGCTGAGAGAGTGTGAAGATGTAAGTTGCGCCACTGCATCCTTTTTCTTTACGAAAACATTTGAGATATTTGGTTATATTTCAGTCTAGTGTATGTATGAATTGATGGATGATTGTGGACGGTATTGTTTTTTGTATAGAATATTAGCTCTAATAAAAAAATATTGTTGTTATAAAAAAACTAACAATTGCATTTTCTTTTTTGCTAATGTCGCTCATTTTATGTGCAAGTATATATGTATGTATGTGTGTGTGTGTGTGTATAAATATAACTATCGATTGATAGTGATGGATGGAACATAATAATGATATTTAATCAGAATAGAAAGGGAATACCGACGAAATTTTTATCAAAATCGACACTAAAACGTCGCTAAGCAGAAACTGATATTTTAAAGATAGCGACGGTTTACCGACGGATAATTGGAATGCAAAATATTTGCTGTATATTTCCGTCGGTAATCCCTCGTTAAATACAGTGTATTTAGCGACGGATAAATATTTACTGATTTTATTATGTTATATATATTCGTCAGTAAAACGTCGGTGAAATATTTTAAAATGAAATGGTAATATATCAAAAAACGACGGTGAAGTGACGGAGAATCGATGTTAATTTCCATCGCAAAATTGTGCCTAAAATATCAACGTGTTTTTTAGCGACAACAATGTTCTGCTGCAAATCCGTCGCTGACAGGCCTTCAGCGATGGTTTAGCGACAAATTTTTCCGCTGCAAAATCAGTGTTTTCTTGTAGTGTAGCCTATTCTTCTTCAACAACAAGTTATATGTATTTAAGGAGCTGTTATACAACATCTACAATCAATCCTCTATTCTTTAAGATCCAGTCACAGTGAGTTTATGTTACTTTTAGATGTAAAAACCTAAAAAGTAATCTTGACATGTTTATAAGTTTGGATCTAAGCCTATGCCTGTTAGTAACCAGAATCATAACAGATTTGCCATTACTTGTATGCCTAATTTACTGCTTAGTTCTCATATGCATGTTCATGATATCTCTATTCTGTTAGTTTGCCTAATCATGTCATTGTATGCCTATTCTGTTAGTTTGCCTAATCATGTCACTGTATGCCTATTCTGTTAGTATGACCAATTCTATCATCATATGCCAGTTTTATTTACTATGCCTATTCTTATTCTCTTCTCTCCCTCTTTCCTTTTTAGTTTTTAATAGCCAGGCTACCTTCGAGCCTAGGCCTATTGCTGAAATACGCGAGCGCACGAAATTGGGAATGGTTGGGAAAGATAAATTGAGGCATAACTTATGTTGTAAGTCATGATTGGGATTTGGGGATATAATCTGTACCTTGATCTAAACTTTAATTTGGGGCATAACTTGTATCGTGAAATAGATGAGGACTTGGGGCATAATAAATGTGAAAACTGGTCAGTAATGAACATGCCTAGATATACAGTAACTAGAAACTGTAACTACACGTAGACACGAGGTTAGATTACACATGTGGTAGAAGCCTGCCCGGAACCGCTCGGCAAATCCAGCGTCCACAAGTGGTTAATCTAATGTGAGGGGTCGAGTGCATAAACGTACACATAACGATGCTAAGACACGAGGTTAAGTCCGACTTGTGGTAGAAGTCTGCCCGGACCAACCGGCATATCCAGCATCCACAAGTGGTAGACTTAATGTGAGAGGTCTAGCGCATTAATAACCATAAATGAATGAATCGTAATAAACTTACTTAACCTGTTTTAATGTGTGAGGGTTACATGAACCTATCAACTTAAGTAGGGGTTAAGTAAACTTGCTTGAATGTGGGAGGGTTAAGTAAATCTTGTTATATATGTGGGGACGAGTCATGCATATAAACCTGACAAATTTAACCTGTTAGGGTTATGCAATCTTGTTAAACTTGTAGGCATGACCTGTTGAAATCCTATTAGTGGGGATGCAAACCTAGGGGGAAGCTTTTATCATTCGGTGTGAGGAACCGGTATCAGTCAGTAAACTATCTTGGTATCTAACGGAGAACCCCGGACTAGGTCGGGGTCAGGGCACGCTTACTGGGTTGGTTATAAGAGGTCCATCTAAGGGACGTTGTGGGCGGTGCGTTCCGACGGGGTCATGTGCGTGCATGGGTCCGGATTCCAAGGAGTATGATAAGATGTCGTGACACCTGTAGATATGGTTGTGCATTTTGTAAACAACGGGGTTGCCACTTTAGGAAGTGCTACTTCCTACTATGGGGCCGGCACAGGTGTCTATGAGTTAGGGAGCCGACTGATTGGGGAGAGTAATTAGGGTACATCTAGTCTTGCTTATTTACGATCCCGTTATTATCGTTGGAGGTAACACCCTTCAGTTTTGTTGGGCTACTTGTTATTGTATGGGGTAAAACCTCTCACTAGAAGTACACCTAAGTCTATCATCTTGTACTTGTTGGGATCATCATGTTCTGTTATACTAGCGTTGGTGCAGAGAAAAGTATTAGAGAAGCACAATATATTCTATTCTGTTTATCCTATTTACCTTGTTATACCTGCCTTACGACATAGTTATCTCATTCTCCAGTTTGTATGCTTGTCATGATGCTTTTACTTATTTATATGCTAAAAGTAACTGGACTCGCCAGACTTTATGTCTGATCCATTTTGTTTCCTCTTCTCTCTCTTCAATTTCCCCCATGTTCTCAAGTTGGGAATACTCATGCTTGATCAGGATTCTTCTTTCATTCTTCTTGGAGCTGCTTAAATGTACCGCTTGATTTTGTATCTTCTCTATTATGGCTATATTTTGGGGATTACGATCTTTTTACTCTTATTGTACTCTGATGATGATTTTGGTACAAGACAAAAGTTTTATGTTGATGTAATGAGTTTTCAGTATTTCAAACTTATTATGTAATTGGGTTTAGACCATGAAGATTTTCTATTTAATAAAGTTTTAATTCCATTATTATTTTATATCTCTCATGTTATGTTTTTGTTTCTGTTTACCTATAACACTTCACAAAACTTAATGCATTCTGATAAAGAGTGACAGTAACGGACGTGGGGTGTCACATTTGGTATTAGAGCCGAAGGTTACAAGATCAGATAAAAGATTTTGAAAATTGTTTTCAAAAAGGTATTAAAAGAAAGAATTTTCAAAAGAAAAGTCTATTTTGTTATACATATTCCCCAAAGCCATATGAAATATCTTTCGGTTCTCTGTTTGAATCCCTTTTTCCTTTTCTTTTCAGCATGTCTGGGGAACCTAATATTCCTGAGGGCGTTCAGATACTAGCTTGGTTTCGTAGGTATCTGGAGGCTACGACACCTGTCGAAGGCTAAGCAAACGCCCCTCCCCCAGCTGCAGTCGCCGTTTCTCCTCCTCCTCCTCCTTTTGATAATTTCTCTAAGATATGCAAGGATTTATGTGCTATGGGCGGAAAGCCATTCCGAGGAACTGATAATTTTGTAGAAGCAAGGAATTGGCTTAAAGAGAGGAGGATTTGTTTGGAATTTTCAAAGTTTACGATCGTAGGAAGATTCAATTAGCTGTTTGGCAGCTGAAGGACGAGGCCTCTTTTTGGTGGGAAGCGACACATGCGGGACTTCCAGTCGAGACTTGGAATGATTTCTGACAGAGATTCGAGATGAAGTTTCTTTCTCAAGTCGAGAAAAGTATGTAAATGGAAAGTTTTAGGTGCTTAAGTAAGGAGGCACGTCTGTTAGAGAGTATGTTAATAAGTTTAAGCAATTGGTGAGGTTTGGAGCTAGCAAATAACCTGCACAAGAAAGCTTTGAGGTTTGCTAGAGGATTGAATGAACCCCTTCATGGGTTGGCTATGTCTCATATTCTGATGGGAGTAACTTTTGAGAAACTCGTTGATATGACATCGATGCATGAAGAAGATATCAGTGAAAAGAAAGAGGCGAAGGTTTAGGAATCACAAAACAAGGAAGTGTGTCCCAAGAAAGAACAACGACAACAACAAAAGAAGGGAGGAAAGAATGACGAAGCCCGAGATAAGAGAAAATGTCATAATTGTGGGCTTATGGGTCATTTAATCAAGGATTGCAAGAAAAGAAAGAATTCTTGTTTCCATTGTGGAGAAGTCGGACATCTTGTTAAGGATTGCCCGAAGAAGCAAGGACATGGCCAAAGGGCAAGATCTTCTAGAGGGAAGGTGCATGATCTCATAGCTAATGCGCTAGATAGACGTAGGAAAGTTTCCGTTGAAGGTTTGATATCTCTTTCCAATCATCATGTTTGAACTCTTTTTTATTCTGGTGCTTCGCATTCTTTTATATCTGATTCCGTGGTTGAGTCTCTGCCAAGATTTTAAATCTCGGATATCGGTCGCGTTTCGACTCGGGGATTTTATAGACTCGGTCTCGTATCGTGGGAGATCTCGGACGAGATGAGTCTAACTCGGGAGTTCATCTCGGATTTTCATCTCGGGTCTGAAAGTACATATCGAAACAATCTCGGGGTACTTGATATATTAAAAATGATATTTTAACAAAATGATTTTTATGAATGTTATTAAAAACATAGTAACTTAAACTTAAAATGCAAAATAACTTTATTATTCTTTATTTTGCGAAAGATCATTAATACTCTAAATCCTAATATGCATAAAGCAGAAATATTGTTAGACAGGAAACATTAAAAGGATCCAAAACATTAAAAAAATCAGCATAAATAGACCATAAAATACATAATTTCAAAAGTTTCATGCATGTAAAAAGATGAATATGAAAATCACAAGCATTGTAAAACATATACGAACATACAATATAGTCATTTAACATGCAAAATGTAAAATAACAAAAGATTGATATGGCTAGATTTGAGTTTTTTAATTATACTTCTAGTTCAGGCACAAATTTAAATTTTAACCAAAAAAACTAAGATCTCGGACGATATTCCAATATTTCGTCTCGGTCGATATATCGTTCGATATTGCAATATCTCGGGCGATATGTTCGAAAGGAGATTTAGAGTGATATTTGCTATTTCGTTTCGGAAGGAGCCCAAAATGAGATCTCAGAAGAGATCTCGGGCGATATTTGCGAGATTTGAAACAGTGGTCTCTGCACCTTAGTACTAGTATGGTTTTGGATCCCGTTGTTGTCTCAAACCCAATTGGTGGTAAGGCTCATTTATCTATGATTTGTCGGGGTTTGAGAATATCTATGTTGGGCATTGAGTTTGAATGCGATGCATATGTGCTTGGTTTCATGGGCTGTGGTTTGATTCTAAGGATTGATTGGCTAGCCATGTATGGTGCCATTCTAGATTGTGAGAAGAGTGTCGTTAGACTTTTGATTTGCCATTAGAGGACCCTTGAGATTTACTATGACCCTAAAGTGTCTGTCATGCTTAGTTTTCTAGACTCGCTTGATGCATATATAGATGATCTACGATCTGTACCAGTAGTCTGTGAGTATTGTGATGTTTTTCAGGGTATTCGAGGCTTACCTCTGAGGCGCGAGATTTATTTCCATATATACTTGGTGGACAATGCAAAGCCAGTTGCATTGCATGTCCGCCATATGGCTCCAAGATAAAGGAGGGAGCTCAGCAAGCAAGTAGGGGAGCTACTTGAGAAAGGATTTATTAGGCAAAGCATATCTGAATGGAGTGCTTTAGTAGTATTCTCCACTAAGGCGGATAGTTTGCTTCACTTGTGTGTGGATTATTGAGAGCCAAATAAAATCACTAAGAAGAATAGGCACCCACTTCCGAGGATAGATGATCTGTTTGACCAGCTTGTTGGTGCATCTGTTTTCTCCCAGTTAGACTTGGCCATGGGGTTTCATCAGTTGAGGGTGGCCTAGGACAGTATAGACAAGACCACTTTTAGAACTCCAAATGGTTTCGTCGAGTGGCTCGTCATGCCTTTTGGGTTGCCTGTTTTATTGATCTGATGAGTAGGGTGTTTTGGGAGTTTCTAAATAAGTTCGTTGTGGTCTTTGTTGATGACATCTTGATTTCTCAAAGAGCGAGGAAGAGCATGCCCTACATTTAAGGTTGGTTTTGAAAACTCTCTGTGCGCACCAGTTTAAGGCGAAATTATCCAAATGTCATTTTTAGAGAAAAGAAGTGAGATTTCTAGAGCATGTGGTCTCTAAAGATGGGATAGCAGTAGATCCCATGAATGTAGTTCAGTTCAAGATTGGAAGATCCCAAAGAATGCAACGGAGGTGAGGAGTTTTCTTGGATTAGCGGGCTATTATTGGAAGTTCATTAAGGAATTCGCAAAGATATCCGCATCACTCACTATACTAACGAATAAGAATCTAACATTTTCTTCGGGAATAGAATATGAGGATGTTTTCCAGCGATTGAAGAAGGCTCTGACAACAGCCCCAGTCTTGACTTTGCCTGATGGGAACAAAGTGTTCACAGTATACATTGATGCATGTGGTACATGGCTTGGTGTGGTTCTGATGCAAGAGGGAAGGTTAGTATGTTATGGAGGCAGACAGTTAAGAGTTCATGAGAAGAAATACCCTACCCATGACTTAGAGTTAGCTGCCATAGTATTCGCGCTTAAGACTTGGCGCCATTATCTACTAGGAGAGAAGTTCGAGTTGTACACCAATCATAAATCTTTCATGTACTTTTCTCGCAGACGGATCTCAATTTGAGGCAACAAAGATGGATGGAGTTCCTAGCGTCCTATGATTTTGAGATTGCTTATACCCCTGACAAGGGTAATGTGGTGGGAGACGCATTGAGTAGGAAGAGGATGACCTTGAGTCCTCTGTTTGTGTAGAGGATGAGCTTGGAGTTTATATCGATTTTTGATTTTAGACCCTCCACCAAGTTTACACCTAGTTTATTGGCATCATTAGAGGTGCGACCTACTCTGTTGGACCAGATAGGAACTTTGCAGCGAGAAGACCCACAAATAGCAGATATCTTAGATAGGCTCTATAGAGGGGAGACTTCTAGTCACCTCAGTAGATATTCCACGAATGATGGAGGGTGGTTACGACGAGATGGAAGGCTTTGTGTTCCCCGAGTTATGAGTTTGCTGAAGATAGTCCTAGAAGAAGCCCATCGTTCTAGGATGACTATTCATCCCAGTAGTGATAAGATGTATAAGGATATGAAGAGGGTTTTCTTTTGGGCTGGGATAAAGAAAGATGTAGCAGAATTTGTTTCTCGATGTTTGATTTGCCAGCAAGTCAAAGCTAAGCAAAGGAAGCCCGATGGTTTACTTCATCCTTTGGAAGTCCAACTATGGAAGTGGGAGAGAATCTCTATTGATTTCATTGACGGTTTGCCTAGATCAAGGAAAGGCAATACCTTTATTTAGATTCTAGATGACAAGCTTAATAAGAGCGCTCATTTAATTCCTGTTAAGAGTAAGAGGACAACATCATGGTTGGCAACGGTTTATCTTTGTGAGATAGTTCGTCTACATGGAGTGCCTTCCAGTATTGTGAGTGATCGTGACCCCATATTCGCTAGTGAATTTTGGAGGAGCTTGCAAGAGCCATTAGGTACACAGTTGTGTTTGAGCACCGCTTATCACCCTCAAACCGATGGACAGACGGAAAGGGTGAATAGAGTTCTTGAGGATCTTTTAAGACTTTGTATCCTAGACTTCGGAGGGACTTGGGAATTGCATCTTCCTTTGGTAGAGTTCGCATATAACATCAGTTATCAGGATGGTATTGGCATGGAACCATTTGAAGCATTATACGGACGACCATGTTGATCACCGATTTGTTGGTGGGAATCTACAGAAAGGCTTCTACTTGGACCTGAGATGATTAGGCAAACTTCAGAGAAGCTTGATCTTATTCGCAGGCACATGAAGACAACTCAAGACAGGCAGAAGTCCTACGTAGATATGAGAAGGACTGACATTGAGTTTGAGGTGGGAGACATGTTTTCATGAAGGTATCACCTTTGAGGAATGTGGCTCGTTTTGGATCTATAAAGAAATTAGCACCAAATTGTTAGGGCCATTTCCAATAACAGAAAGGATTGGCCAAATGGCCTATAAAGCAAAGCTAGTAAAGAGACTGTCCAGTGTTCATGATGTTTTCCACGTTTCTCATTTACGTAAATGTTTGCATGATACAACAGATGTAGTTAAGCCGGGTGTGCTTGAGGAATTAGAGGTGGAACGGGAGGCGACAGTTAGACGTGTTCCTACCCATATTCTTAGGTCAGAAGTTAAGAAGCTACGCAACCGAGAGGTCAAGTTGATGATGGTTCTACGGGGAGAAGACCCCGAGAATGCAACTTGGGAGACTGAAGACAAGATTCGCGCTTCGTACCCATTCCTTTTCAAGGGTATGTTCTTAACTTCTTTTCCAAAGCTTTTATTCGTGCTTGTTTCTATCGTTTAAGTGTATCCTATCGATCGAATCATCGACCTTTATGCAGGGGACCTGTAACACCCTAAATTTTCTGTGTCTATTAAAAGAACGAATTAAAGAACAGTTAATTTTTAAAGTGAGAATTAAGGGAAACGGGTTACGCCATTGCGTTCGTCTCGAAATTCTTCTTGGTGTAGAGTCCAAGTTTTCGTAAATTGGACTTCGTATGAGGAAGTTATGGCCCTCGAAGTTTCAGAAATTTATATAAATTAAAAACAGTTCAAAGTCAAAAATTCAAAATTCAAACGAAAGACGAAGAAGCGGGCTGGGTGGGAAATTTCCCGCCCCAGGTCAGGTCGACCAGGGGGTCGACCTTGCCTACACAGGTCGACCAGTAGGTCAACCTACCCCCTCGCCCAGATCCAAAAATGTGATGATTCTGACTAGTTGCTGAGTCCTTTCTGACCTATTGCTAAGTCACTAGGGCTTAGGTGGAAATTCTGGATAACTCTATCTAGTCTGGACAGTCGTGATTGCTCATAGAATAATCTAACGGTTCACATAAGATTAAACTTCTATAAAAGCAACCCTAATCCTCAAACCCTAAATCACACAAATTCATTCCAAGGAGCCACCATGCTGTTCATGACTGTTCTAGCCTAGCCACCATCTCTTCTTCAATTAGAAAGCGAGTCAAAAGCTACGAACCAAAACTAATTTAGAGAATTGATAGTCTTCTTCAAGGGATTGCTTTTCAAATTCAGAAAACAGATCCCAGAAAACAAGACTTTCTTTTCTTTGTAAGTCCTGATATTATTTAGATGTGAACGATTAAAAAGTTATGATTTGTGATAAAGTGAAAACTAGCATTATTCCTAGTTGTAAGATAATGATGATGCTGATTCATGCCTATTCTTGTAACGATTCTATCATATATGCTTATGAGATTATTGCGGTTATTATGTTGGTGTTAAACCAATCATGTATTATGTAAAGTTTGGTGACTTATTCACGTTATGTTACATGCAAGTTGTTAGGCTATTTTGGTTATTATGTTAATGTTAAACTAACCATGTATTATGTAATGTTTGGTGACTTATTCATGTTATGTTACATTGCAAGTTGTTAGGCTATTGTGGTTCTTATGTTGATGTAAACCAATCATGTAAAATTGGTGACTTATTCATGTTATGTTACATACAAGTTGTTAGGCCAAGACATGTATTATGTTTAGATCTACATTTAGATCTATGAAAATTAGATCCAAAATAAAAGTTCATATTTACATGCCTAGTTGAACTTGTGTAATTCCATATGTTTAGGATTCATGTTTATTAGATCCAAATTAAAAGTTCACATTCACATGTCTAGTTGAACTTGTGTAATTCTATATGCTTAAGGTTTATGTTTATTGGACCCAAAATAAAAAAGTTTACATTTACATGCCTAGTTGGATTTGGGTAATTTCATATGCTTAAAGACTCACGTTAATTGGATCCAAAAATGCAAGTTCATTATTTTATGCCACATTTACATGACACATGATCCTTACTATTTTATGTTGTGTGAATGGTACATGCTCCCATCTTTTCCCCTTTCGTATATAAGTTAGGCTAAGTTACGAGCCAAACATCCTATGTGATTTTTGTGAACGTATGACGGAGGTGACATTGGAAAACCTTAAAAATTATTATTATTGGCATAATTTGGCCCATAAATAAATGAATGGTTAGTGGCATAAAAATGGTATAAATTTATATACCAAAAATTGAAAATATGATTTAGAGGGTAAATGGGCATGACTTGAATAGCAATAATTGTGGATAATTTACATATAAATTTGAAAGATAAATATGTAAATTTAGAAAAAGAAGAATATGCCTAACCCGAGGTTAGATTGAGTTACGGTGTAAGACTGCCCGGAACCGCCAGGCACATCCAGCAACCGTAACAATATATATCTAATGTGAGAGGTTAGTGCATCAAGCCCAAAAGAGCCCGAGGTTAGATTGAGTTGCGGTGTAAGACTGCCCGGAACCGACCGGCACATCCAGCAACCGCAACAATACATATCTAATGTGAGCGGTTGGTGCTTTAATGAATGAATTAAAGCTAAGACAGGAATGGTAGGATTAAGTTAACTAACGCAACACTTAACCAATACAACATGTTAACTAAACTGATGGGTGGGGTTAGGTAAACTTAAACACTTAACGATTTTAACATGTTGATTAGGAAACCCTAGTAACGGGGACCCATTTCAGTAGTAACCCACATAGATGTGTCATGGTACCCTGAGCTAGGCAGGGTGGGGCATGATTATTGGGCTGATTATAAGCGTTCAAAACAACGGCGGGTGATGCGTCAGTGTAGGTTCCGACAGAGTGCGGTCGTGCACGTACTCCGGAGTGGAAAAAAAAGAAGGCACTGGGCATCAGTAGTTATACTCTGTGCATCTTGAATTGTGTCAGGTTGCTACCATAGGATTTGATACACCCCATGGTGGGACCAGCACAGGTATCTACCATCATGCGGGGCTGAATGACACAAGTGGTAAACGTATGCGAGTAGGAGCCGATCAATAAAAAGGGGATCATTTATCTAGAACTCATGATGCTGGTTGAAACACTTGTAAGGGGGTGCAGAGAAGTAGAAATAAGTGCGATAGCATATTCAGTCGTATTATCTTATTCCTAGGATGATGTCCTAGATTCAGTTTATTCAAGTCATAATCCTTTTTCTTGTTTACATGCTAAATAATCACAGGACTTACTAGACTCACGTCCGACCCATTTTCTTTCGTCTTCTTTTCTTCCGTTTCCCCCCTCCCCAGGTGCGCAGGGAGGGAATACTTCAGCTTAGATCGGATCATTTCCAGCTTGAAGAGAGTAGATGTATTGCTTGGAATCTTTTTCCTTGGGCTATGGCTTTGGATACTCTCTTACTGGGGATTTATGCTGCCTTACTGTTGTTTTAATGCTTCTTTACGTTTTAATTCAAGACAGAGATTTTGTTGTAAGAATTTGGAAATTGGTTTGAGACAGTTGTTGTAATGTTTTAACCGAACCACGTACTTATGAAATAAATTTAGTTTGTCCGCTATCTATATGTCTGTCTTGTTAATTATCTGTATCTTTTACCTATAATGCTCCACTGAAGTTAAAGCATTCCTTTTGTGAGTGACCTTAATGAAGGCGGGGTGTTTCACTTGGTATCAGAGCTGATGGTTGCCAGATCAGATAAAATTTTTGGAAACTAATTTTCAAAAAGAAGTTTAAAGAAGCATTTTCAATAAAAAGTGTTGTTTTAAAAAGGCATGATTCCCCCCAAAGCCGTATGCTCTATCTTCCTATCCTTTGTTTTTGAATCTTTTCATTTTCTTTTCAGCATGTTTAGGGATCTTAACCTTCCAGAGGGTGTACTAGTACCTGGTTGATTCAGAAGGTACCTAGAGGCTAGAGCTAATGATGCAGGCCCAACAGACGTTACGCCTCCCCCAGTTACAGCTGTTCCTCCTCCTCTTCCTCCTCGTGCAAATGCTTTCTCCAAGATATGTAGGGATTTTCAAGCCATGGGTGGAAAGAACTTTAATGGAACTGAGTCATTTGTAAAAGCAAGAAATTGGCTCAAAGAAACCGAGGATCTGTTTGTTATCTTCGAAGTGGACGACAGGAAAAAGATGCAGTTGGCTGTGTGGTTTCTTAAAGATGAAGCCTCTTATTGGTGGGAAGTAACTAATGCTGAGAGACCAGTTGAAACTTGGGAGGATTTCATAATGAGGTTTGAAATGAAATTCCTCTCACAAGCTGAACATAGCCTGCAGATGGAAAAATTCTTAGCTCTCAAACAGGGAAGTATGTCGGTCAAGGAATACGTCAACCAATTCAACCAGCTGGCTAGATTCGGACTGGAGTTAGTGAACACTCCTCATAAGAAGGCTGTTCGTTTTGTTAAAGGGTTGAATGAGCCACTACACAGCCTAGCTATGTCCCATATACCTATGGGTGCAAATTATGAGAGACTGGTGGACATGGCACTGCTACAGGAGGAAGACAAGGATGGCAAGAAAGAGGCAAAGTTGGAAGCACCTCAAAATAAGAAAGTTGAGGGATCCCAAAATAAGAAGACAGACTCAAAGAAGGGCAGGAAGAACAACAAACCCTATGACAAGAGGAAGTGCAATTTTTGTGGCATTCCTGGACATCTGATCAAGGACTGCAGAAAGAAAAGGAGGAAGATGGGTGGTTGTTTTCACTGCGGCGAGACATGACACATGGCTAAGGACTGCTCAAGAAAGCAAGGGCAAGGGAAGAGGACTGGATCTACCTCTGGAGGGCAGGTTCACGCTCTCATGGCACCTCCGCAAGAATGAGGTAGAAATATTTCTGTTGAGAGTTTAGTTTATCTTTTTGATCATCCTGTTCGTACACTCTTTGATTCTGGCGCATCGCACTCTTTTATATCCACTGCTTTAGTTGAATCTCTGCACCTAGACACCAGTATAGTAAAGCATCCCTTGGTTGTTTAAAATCCAATTGGGGGCTCGGCCTATTTGTCAATGATTTGTTTGGATTTGGAAATTTCTATACTAAGCATTGTAATGCCTATGTTTTGGGCTTCATGGGCTATGGGTTGATTCTAGGCATGGATTGGTTATCCAGTAATGGTGCCATCCTTGATTGTGAAAAGAGAGTGGTTAGACTTATGACTCGCCTCGGTAACACTCTCGAAATCTCTTGTAATCCCATACACTCTGTTATGCTTAGCTACCTAGAATCTCTTGATGCGTCTGTTGAAAACTTGCAGTCTGTTAGAGTAGTCCGTGAATACTCAGATGTATTCGAAGAGGTAAAGGGCTTACCTCCGAAGCAGGAGATAGACTTCCGCATATACCTTGTTGATAATGCAAAACCCGTAGCGCTACCCATTAGACACATGGCTCCAAGGGAGAGAAAAGAGCTCAGCAAGCAAGTCAAAGAGCTGCTCAAAAAAGGGTTTATAAGGAGGAGTATTTCTGAATGGGGTGCTCTAGTAGTATTCGCAACCAAAGATGATGGTTCACTTCGCCTATGCGTTGATTATAGGGAGCGAAATAAGCTGACCAAGAAGTATAGGCACCTACTTCCAAGAATAGACGACTTGTTTGATCAGCTTGTAGGTGCGTCGGTTTTCTCCCAACTAGATCTGGCTACCGGGTTTCATCAGCTAAGAGTGGCTGAAGACAACATTGATTAGACCACGTTCAGAACCCCGGATGGTTTCTTCGAATGGCTTGTCATGCCTTTTGGCTTGACAAACGCACCCACTTACTTCGTTGACTTGATGAGCAAGGTGTTCTGGGAGTTCCTTAATAAGTTTGTGGTGGTCTTCGTAGACGACATTTTGATTTTCTCGAAGAATGAAGAAGAACACGCTTTGCATTTAAGGGAAGTCATGGATACTCTTCGTGCACATTAGCTGAAAGCCAAATTATCCAAATGCCATTTTTGGAGAGAAGAAGTAAGGTTTCTTAGACACGTGGTGTCCAAAGAGGGGATAGCTGTGGACCCCGCAAAAGTAGTTGCGGTGCAAGATTGGAAGGTTCCACGGAATGCAACCGAAGTCCGAAGCTTCCTCGGGCTAGCGGGTTTTTACCAAAAGTTCATTAAAGACTTTGCAAGAATCTCAGCCCCACTCACAAGATTGACAAAAAAGAACCTAACTTTCGCTTGGGATTTGGATTGCGATATTGCTTTCCAACGTTTGAAAAGGGCGCTAACAACAGCTCCAGTTCTGACATTGCCTGATGTGAGCAAAATGTTTACCGTATACACAGACGCATGCGGTAGAGGATTGGGCGTTGTCTTGATGCAAGAAGGCAAGGTAGTTTGTTATGGGGGAAGGCAATTGAAGGTACATGAGAAGAACTATCCAACTCATGATTTGGAGCTAGCTGCCATTGTTTTCGCTCTTAAGTCATGGCGTCATTATCTACTAGGAGAAAGGTTTGAATTGTTTACTGACCATAAATCGTTAAAGTACCTTTTCTCACAGAAAGATCTTTACTTAAGACAACAAAGGTGGATGAAATTTCTTGCCTCATATGATTTTGAGATTTCCTATACCCCTGGCAAGGGAAATGTGGTAGCAGATTCCTTGAGTAGAAAGAAGCTGACCTTAAGTCCTCTCTTTGTAGAAAGGAAAAGCTTGGAGTACATAGCAAACTTTAACTTTAGACCCTCTCTGAAATTGTACCTGGTCTGTTAGCAACGCTAGAGGTGCGACCTACCCTTTTGGACTCAATAGGAACCGCGCAACGGGAAGACCCTCAGCTAGTTGATACGATGGATAAGCTAATTAGGGGTGAGACTTCTAGTCACCTCAATAGATACTCCATCGATGATAAGGGTTGGTTGAGATGGGATGGAAGGCTATGCGTCCCACAAGTAAGGGATTTGGTGAAGACGGTTCTCGAAGAAGCACACCATTCTAAGCTGACCGTACACCCAGGCAGAGACAAGATGTATAAAGACATAAAAAGGGTTTTCTTTTGGAATGACATGAAGAGGGATGTAGCTAAATTCGTCGCTAAGTGCTTGATATGCCAGCAAGTCAAAGCGGAGCAGAAGAAGTCTGGTGGTCTGCTCCATCCTCTAGAGGTCCCACAGAGGAAATGGGATAACATTTCGATGGACTTTGTTGATGGGTTGCCTAGGTCAAAAAGGGGCAATACCAGTATTTGGGTAATAGTGGACAGGCACACTAAAAGTGCTCACTTTGTACCTGTTAAGAGTAGAAGGACTGCCTCGTCCCTAGCATCCATTTATCTTAAAGAGATAGTTCATCTCCATGGGATACCCTCCAACATAGTGAGTGATCGAGATCCTATCTTTACAAGCGAGTTTTGGAAGAGTTTGCAAGAGGCTGTAGGCACACAATTATGCTTAAGCACGGCCTATCACCCCCAAACCGATGGCCAGACGGAAAGGGTGAACAGAGTATTGGAAGACCTCTTGAGATTGTGCATTCTCGACTTTGGAGGAACATGGGAAGATCATCTTCCTTTGGTGGAATTCGCTTACAACAATAGCTACCAAGCCACCATAGGCATGGTACCCTTCGAGGCTTTATATGGAAGACCATGTCGATCACTAACTTGTTGGTGGGAGTCTACAGACAAGCTCGTACTTGGGCCAGACATGATTAGAGAAACCTCAAAAAAGGTGGACTTGATAAGAAGACGGATGAAGACTGCACAAGATAGACAACAATCCTATGCAGACAAAAGAAGGATCGACCTTGATTTTGAGATTGGAGATAAGGTGTTCCTTAAAGTATCTCCTTTGAGGAATGTCATTCGCTTTGGGTCCGTAGGAAAGCTAGCACCAAGATTTGTAAGACCATTTCCAATCATTGAAAGGATTGGGACGATGGCTTACAGAGTAGAGCTACCCGAAAGAATGGCTGGAGTTCATAATGTTTTTCGTGTTTCTCAACTACGAAAGTGCTTACACGAGTCTGTGGAAGTTGTGGAGCCAAGTATACTAGAGGAAGTAGAAGTCGAACAAGAAGCAACTGTAAGAAGAGTTCCAACTCGTATCTTGGGCACAGAAGTCAAAAAGCTACGCAACCGTGAAGTCAAGCTTGTTAAAGTTCAATGGAGTGACGCGGAGGAAGACGCGACTTGGGAAACTAAGAGAAAAATACGCGCAGCCTACCCTTTTCTTTTTGAGGGTACCGCCTTGATCTCTTTTTCCATAAGTTTATTCATGCTTATATCTATCTTTTAAGTATATCTCCTCGGTCCTATTCTTTATTCTTAGGTAGAAACCAATGGATGTAAACATGTATTTGAAATATGTTATGATTGATGGTTGTGAGTGGTTGCTAGTGGTTGCTCGTGGATGCATATACACACACATTAGGTACTAGATTGGCTCAGTCACTTTCATATTGCATATGCATATATGTATTTGTATATGGATTGGAACTTGATGTCTTATCATATGGACGATGCATTTGTATGAATGATTGCGCACTCATGTAGAAAGTATGATTAGGAATAATTGCATGATTAATGGACTCATGGCACCAACATAATTTGCATTAAGGAGGTCAACTGAATCAGTAGACCGCCTAATTTTGCATTAGATAAGGACATGTACACACACTATGCATATGATCATGAAAGCATTAGAAGTCTTTTAAGGAAAATGGACGCATGTGTTTGATGGTTGAGTAAATGGATGATTGGATGGTAGGATATACATTCTTCATGACTTGAAGATTTCAGAGACAAAATCCTTTAAGGAGGGGAGAATGTAACACCCTGAATTTTCTATGTCTATTAAAAGAACGAATTAAAGAACACTTAATTTTTAAAGTGAGAATTAAGGGAAACGGGTTACGCCATTGTGTTCATCTCGAAATTCTGCTTGGAGTAGAGTCCAAGTTTTCGTAAATCGGACTTCGTATGAGGAAGTTATGGCCCTCAGAAGTTTCAGAAATTTATATAAATTAAAAACAGTTCAGAGTCAAAAATTCAAAATTCAAACGAAAGACAAAGAAGCGGGCTGGGCGGGAAATTTCCCGCCCCAGGCCAGGTCGACCAGGGGGTCGACCTACCCCCTCGCCCAGATCCAAAAATGTGACGATTCTGACTAGTTGCTGAGTCCTTTCTGACCTATTGCTAAGTCACTAGGGCTTAGGTGGCAATTCTGAATAACTCTATCTAGTCTGGACGGTTGTGATTGCTCCTAGAATAATCTAACGGTTCACATAAGATTAAACTTCTATAAAAGCAACCCTAATCCTCAAACCCTAAATCACACAAATTCATTCCAAGGAGCCACCATGTTATCCATGACTGTTCTAGCCTAGCCACCATTTCTTCTTCAATTAGAAAGAGAGTCAAAAGCTACGAATCGAAACTAACTTAGAGAATTGATAGTCTTCTTCAAGGGATTGCTTTTCAAATTCCGAAAACAGATCCCAGAAAACAGGACTTTCTTTTCTTTGTAAGTCCTGTTATTATTTAGATGTGAACGATTAAAAAGTTATGATTTGTGATAAAGTGAAAACTAACGTTATTCCTAGTTTTAAGATAATGATGATGTTGATTCATGCCTATTCTTGTAACAATTCTATCGTATATGCTTATGAGATTATTGTGGTTATTATTTTGGTGTTAAACCAATCATGTATTATATAAAGTTTGGTGACTTATTCACGTTATGTTACATGCAAGTTGTTAGGCTATTGTGGTTATTATGTTGATGTTAAACCAACCATGTATTATTTAAAGTTTGGTGACTTATTCATGTTATGTTACATTGCAAGTTGTTAGGCTATTGTGGTTATTATGTTGATGTAAACCAATCATGTAAAATTGGTGACTTATTCATGTTATGTTACATACAAGTTGTTAGGCCAAGACATGTATTATGTTTAGATCTACATTTAGATCTATGAAAATTAGATCCAAAATAAAAATTCATATTTACATGCCTAGTTGAACTTGTGTAATTCCATATGTTTAGGATTCATGTTTATTAGATCCAAATTAAAAGTTCACATTCACATGTCTAGTTGAACTTGTGTAATTCTATATGCTTAAGGTTTATGTTTATTGGACCCAAAATAAAAAAGTTTACATTTACATGCCTAGTTGGATTTGGGTAATTTCATATGCTTAAAGACTCACGTTAATTGGATCCAAAAATGCAAGTTCATTATTTTATGCCACATTTACATGACACATGATCCTTACTATTTTATGTTGTGTGAATGGTACATGCTCCCATCTTTTCCCCTTTTGTATATAAGTCAGGCTAAGTTACAAGCCTAATACCCTATGTGAATTTTGCGAATGTATGACGGGGGTGACGTTGGGAAAACCTTAAAAATTATTATTATTGGCATAATTTGGCCCATAAATAAATGAATGGTTAGTGGCATAAAAATGGTATAAATTTATATACCAAAAAATTGAAAATATGATTTAGAGGGTAAATGGGCATGACTTGAATAGCAATAATTGTGGATAATTTACATATAAATTTGAAAGATAAATATGTAAATTTAGAAAAAAGACGAATATGCCTAACCTGAGGTTAGATTGAGTTACAGTGTAAGACTGCCCGGAACCGCCCGGCATATCCAGCAACCGTAACAATATATATCTAATGTGAGAGGTTAGTGCATCAAGCCCAAAATAACCCGAGGTTAGATAGAGTTGCGGTGTAAGACTGCCCGGAACCGACCGGTACAACCAGCAACCGCAACAATACATATCTAATGTGAGTGGTTGGTGCTTTAATGAATGAATTAAAGCTAAGACATAAATGGTAGGGTTAAGTTAACTAAGGCAACACTTAACCAATACAACATGTTAACTAAACTGATGGGTGGGGTTAGGTTAACTTAAACACTTAACCATTTTAACATGTTGACTACGAAACCCTAGTAACGGGGACCCATTTCAGCAGTAACCCACATAGATGTATCATGGTACCCTGAACTAAGCAGGGCGGGGCATGATTACTGGGTTGATTATAAGCGGTCAAAACAACGGCGGGTGGTGCGTCAGTGTAAGTTCCGACGGAGTGCGGTCGTGCACGTACTCCGGAGTGGAAAAAAAGCTGCCATTAGGCATCAGTAGTTATATTCTGTGCATTTTGAATTGTGTCGGGTTGCCACCATAGGATTTGATACACCCCATGTTGGGACCAGCACAGGTATTTACAATCATGTGGGGCCGAATGACACAGTGGTACACGTATGCGAGTAGGAGTCGATCGATAAAAAGGGGATCATTTAGCAAGAACACATGATGCTGGTTGAAACACTTGTAAGGGGGTGCAGAGAAGTAGAAATGAGTGCGATAGCATATTCAGTCTTATTATCTTATTCCTAGGATGTTGTCCTAGATTCAGTTTATTCAAGTCATAATCCTTTTTCTTTTTTACATGCTAAATAATTACTGGACTTACTAGACTCATGTCTGACCCATTTTCTTTCGTCTTCTTTTCTTCCATTTCCCCCTAGGTCTGCAGGGAGGGAATATTTCAGCTTAGATCGAATCATTTCTAGCTTGAAGAGAGTAGATGTATTGCTTGGAATCTTTTTCCTTGGGCTATTGCTTTGGATACTCTCTTATTGGGGATTTATGTTGCCTTACTGTTGTTTTAATGCTTCTTTATGTTTAATTCAAGACAGGGATTTTGTTGTAAGAATTTGGAAATTGGTTTGAGATAGTTGTTGTAATGTTTTAACTCAACCACGTACTTATGAAATAAATTTAGTTTTTCCGCTGTTTATATGTCTGTCTTGTTAATTATCTGTATCTCTTACCTATAATGCTCCACTGAGGTTAAGGCATTCCCTTTGTGAGTGACCTTAACGAAGGCGGGGTGTTTCAGGACCCATGGATGTAAACATGTGTTTGAAGCTTGTTATGTGTGATGGATGCAAGTGGATGTAAGTGTTTGCTAATGGTTGCTTGTGGATGCATATACACACACATTAGGCACAAGACCGTCTCAATCACTCTCATACTGCATATGGATGCATGTGCATTTTTCTCTTTTATGGATGAAAATGGAAGTATCATAATGTGGGTGTTGCATTTGGATGAATAATTGTGCATACATATAGAACTTATATGTTATAGTACGATTATTTGCACACATGATGGATTCATAGCACTAATATACATTGCATTAAGGAGGTTGACTGAATCAGTAGACCGCCTAATCCTTTGCATTTGTATAGGGACATATACACACACCTTTTCATATGTTCACATAAGCATTAGAAATCTTTTACGGATAATGTATGCCTATGATTGGTGGATGAGTAGATGGATGTTAGGATATACATTCTTCTTAACTTAGATATTTCAAGAACGAAATCCTTTAAGTAGGGGAGAATGTAACACCACGTAATTTTTAAAGAACATAATAATGATAAACTAAGGAATACTTAATTAAATATTGTGAATTAAGTAAAACGGACTACACCATTGCGTTTGGCCCAGAATTCTTCTTAAGATAGGCTCCAAGTTTGCGTAAAAGGGACATCATATGATGAAGATATTAAGGTTTGAAGTTTGTATACATATAAGCATAATATATATAAATAAACTAACCTAGAAAATCAAAATCACGAAGTGGAAAAGGGAGGGAAATCGGCTCGTTAGGGGTCGACCCTGTCCCTTTTGGGTATCAACCCATGGGTCGACCCATCCACGGGGGTGTCGACACCAATGTCGACCCCGGGGTCGGCCATGACGAGATCTGGGCTGATTCCTGCCTGGAATCTGGACGCATTTCTGAGAATGATTCATTGATCTTAGGCTATATATAGGACCTCATTCGCATTGTTTTTATTCACCAAAAACGATGGAGACAACGAGGTGCTGCCCCCAACTCAGTTTGAACTAGCCTACTCTTCTTCAACAACAAGTTATATGTATTCAAGGATTTGTGCTACAACATCTATAATCAATCCTTTGTTCTTTAGATCCAGTTATAGTGAGTTTATGTTGCTTTTAGATGCAAACACCTAAAAAGTAATCTTGACATGTTTATAAGTTTGTATCTAATCCAATGCTTGTCAGGAACCTGATTCATAACAGATCTGCAATTACTTTTGTTTATCCCTTTAAAAATCATATATATATTGGTCTACTAAATCTGTTTAAAAATTACGGGTCGAGCATCATTAGGGTTGGTCGTGCATAGTCCAATCCAATCCATTACATCCAAACAGTTTGTGAAGGTTAAGGGACGATCACACTGAACAAAGTTCAAATGCCAGTTTAAGGATAAGCATGGCAAGGAAGGTCGCATACATCAAAACAATTTGAGTCGTCCGCTCAACACAATCAGGATTGGTCATACAGCATAGCACGACTATACAGAGGGGTCACACGCATGAAGCTAGTTTAAGAATGGCATTACCCAAGGATAGTTAGGCTTGTACATCCTGTAAGATCGCCCATATTGAGGAAGTCGCCCATCTTTATACCAAAGAAATCGGTCGTACAAGACAAGGAGACAAATTGGTTCGGGCACACATTCCACTATGCAGTCGTTCATTCAAACTACCCCGGTCGATCGTATGTAGCAGGGAACACAAAGATACTAGAGATCGCACATGCATCTCATGTCCGCTCACGGGTTGCAACCCCAGTCGCTCGCTCATTACTCAATCAGTCACTAATGCTCCGATCATATGCTACCCACCAGTTCGACAGATGTCAGCTTCAGAGTGGTCGCACTTATACCTGCTCCATAAGCCTTGATCGGTCGCCTGTTCATCTACAATCGGATACTGGAGCTTCAACCAGATACCATCTGTCGGTAAATAAAAGGCTTAACAAAATGACTCGGACGGTCGATCTTATACCATCATGAAGCTTTGACAAGTCGCCTGTACACTCCTCACCTTTTCGCCCATTCAACGTGCTCAGATCTATGCAATTGCCTGCTCCCATGAAGTCGCTCGTGCGGGATAGCTGAATACAACTATTGACAGTTGGCTGCAGCTAGGCGGTGGCATTTTCGTAATTAGTGAAACAAGCGACCCATAGCCCGCATATATGAACTTCTGCTCATTTCTTCAGGAAGGTGGACCTATAAATAAGCCATGGCTACCACCATAAGGGGGATCGACTTCTTGCCACCACGAAGTGCTGCTGAATTCTTTCCTCCACCATTCCTTAAGCATTTCAACCATCGTCATCATCTCCATTTGAAGGTGATTCATCCATTTGGCCATGGCATCCTATAGTCAAGTGAGTAAAGGTTAAAGACGTCCTCCGGCTCCGTCATTCATCCATCCTACTCCCCTACGAATTCCACCATTCCTCCATTGAATTCCGAGAATTTAAGCGAGATTTGTATGGAGAATGAGAATATGTTGGGAGAATAAGAAGATGTATGAACAAAGAGAGTTTATATGTTTTGTAATCATTGTCATGATAATGCAAACTACCTTCATAGTGGACGTAGGCCTAGCTTAGGGCCGAACCACTCTAAAAACCTTGTCTCCATTTTACTTTCCTTACATTTTTACTTTCATCTTTTATTGAGTGCGGCTCCATTTATTTTCTAACCACACTGGTGAAGTACGGTTCACGTACCATTGGTGTTTGAACCATTATTTTGTGAAAACATTTAGCGCCCACCGTGGGGCCATGTTGTATCTCCTTCCTTCACTCTTTTCTCCAATTCCAACAACCTACCGTTGAAATTCTAAACTGCCTCCTTCCTTGAAACCATGGCCGGTTCGAAGAAAAATAACAAGTCCATTAGAGCTACCACAATTGTTGAGGATGTTCATGGTGATGAAGCTACACCACAAGCTTTGAATCGAGAAGTTGAAGTGCCCTCTAGGCCATCTGTAACACGAGATGAATTGAATGTGGCTATGATCGGTTTGAACAAAAAAAATGAATGCTACCACAAAAATGATGATGGAAAGGTTTGATGCCCTGATTAATTCTCAAGCCAATCTTCTGCTACCGAATACTGTAAATTATGTGACAAAAATGTGGACTCTTTTTTATCAAACACTAGTCGATCCCACTTCTTAGTGGAAAACAAGAGAGAGGCCGGCGTTGAGGACTCTAAGGTCAAAGCCTCACAGCACGAGGTGAAACGTGCAAATCAAAGCGCCGCAAGTCTCACCAAAGGGACACCTCTCAAAAGGGGTGCAAGGCATCGGAGCCTGAACCACGATCGCACCGGCAAAAGCATCGATGCCCATCCCGTGGAACGAGCGGGCGACGAGAAGCGCATCGCGGATATGATCCGATGAATAATGAAAGAAAAACAGCCGGAGAAGATGATGAGAAAGAATGGGAGTTTTCACCCAGTAAAAACCCATTTACAGAAAGGATCTGTCAAGCGAAGTTTGCTAAGAAATTCACACCCTCGATAATAGCACCTTACGATGGAATGGGAGATCCAAACATATTCCTATTCAAATACGATCAACACATGAACGGAGCTTGGGCAACTGATGAGATAAAATGTTTGTACTTTCCCGTATGCCTAGAAGGTGTGGCTTCACTATGGTTCACTAGTCTCCCACCTAAATGCGTTGATCAATTTGCCGATTTGGCGAGAAGATTTCAAGACCGGTTCTGTCTTTAAACAACCAAAGCAAGGGATGTGATGTCGCTCAGTGAGATGGAATAGATGCCTGGAGAAACCATCAAAGCTTTTCTTACACGATTCCATGCTACGGCGACCGAAGTCATAGAACCAGAACCTTGGTATTTATTGGCAGCTCTGAAGGGTGCTATTGATAAGAAATCGGAATTTGGGAACTGGCTCAAGATGAAGAAACCCAAAACTCGAAAGAAGTTCTATAAGAAAGCCGAAGAATATATGAGCGTGGAAGATGATGCGCTGAATATTCAGAAGGTCATAGAAAGTAGTACTACCAAAGAAGGGAAAGGCAATGAGTTCCAAACCGAGCAGAAGAATGAATCTGGGCAGAAGAGAGGAAGATGAGAAGGATAGAAAAGCCTATAAGAAAACACGGATTTACAAGCATTCAGAATTGACTTTCTTAAATGAAACCCCAGAGAGGATCTACTCCGCCACATAGGATTCGGGAATCTTTCCTCAAATGAAGCCTTGGAAGATTACTGAGCCGCAAGCCAACTCCGGCAAATTTTGCCGATTTCATAATCAACCGGGGCATAGCACTAACGAATGTCGACACCAGAAAAGTTTGATTAAAGAACTCATCAGAAAGAACCAACTTCAGCAATATGTGAAGAACCTCAACTCCGACTGCCCAGGGACATAATAATACCACCAATTAATCCGGTTCTGGTGAGAAAGCTCAAGCACCCGTTGATTCGAGACCAGTGATCAACATGATTTTTGGAGGACCCCACCCAACAGGAAGTAGCTGGGCAGATATGGAAAGGTATGCTAACAAGCTGAAGGGTGTCTCGAAAGAAGAGAGGTGTATGGTTCTAAGCAACGAGCTCCTAATAAAGATGCCAAAGACTTCAGCCGATGATGTAGTATTCAGGGATAGAGACTCTGACAGACTACTCGCACCAACTGTCGATGCCATGGTAATCAATCTTGGCCCTGTAGTTGGGAAGAGAGTCCTAGTTGACAAAGAGGCATCTGCTAATGTGATCTTCATAAATAATTTAAAAAAATGAGCCTCTCTATGATAGAAGTGCGAACCTATCCAAGCAAAATCCATGGATTTACCCGATAACCCACGCAATCCATTGGTACAATTGACTTACTCGTCGAACTAGCGTTCGGGGAACGCAAGGTCTCTATGAAGCAAACCTTCATCTTGGTGGATGAGCTCTCCCCCTACTATGCGTTCCTCGGGCGACCGACCCTCATAGGCTTTAAAATTACGCTAGCTCCATGGTGTTTAACTGTGAAGTTTCCAACAAGCCACTGCAAGGGATTGTTATGTGACAAAGCTACGTGAGGCAAAGAAGAAAGACTTGGGGAAGAATGCGGAGGCTCCGCCCCGCATTCGTGAACTCCCTTATAGCAATTAAGGAGCGGTCCCTACACTGGCGAACACAGTGGAGCGCAAAAGGAAATCAATCCTAAAAAAGCGAGTGTAGAGGACGAAAGAGCGGTCTCGGATGAGATCACAGTTCCTATAGATGTTAATCCAAGGATCCAAACCGTGTGCTGAATATTGGATCTCAGTTGAGCCCCGAATTGAAGAGTCAACTGATTATCTTTTTAAAAGCTAATTTGGACGTGTTTGCATGGAACCATTTTGACATGAGAGACATATCTCCAGATGTTGCAGTCTATAAACTTAATATTAATCCATATGTTCCATCTATCAAGCAGAAAAGGAGGACCCAAGGGCTGGAAAGATCAAAGGACTTAAAGGAGGAGGTCGATAGGCTAATGGACAAAAACTTCATCAGGGGATCTACCTACCCAAACCGGGTTTCCAATCCTGTACTTGTAAAGAAAGAAAACGACAAATGGAGAGTCTGCGTAGAATATACGGATCTTAACAAAGCTTGTCTAAAGGATAGTTTCCCTCTTCCCAGAATAGATCAGTTGGTGGATTCCACGGCTGGGCATGAGTTGTTGTCTTTTATGGATGCGTATTCTGGCTGCAATCAAATCATGATGTTCGTACCGGACCAAGAGGACACAAGTTTTATCACTGATCTTGGTTTATATTACTACAAAGTGTTGCCATTTGGCCTAATGAATGCAGGAGCAACTTAAAAACGACTGTTAAATGCTATGTTCAAAAAACAAATTGGCACGGCAGTGGAAGTATATGTCGACGATATGTTGGTAAAGTCAAAAAGGGCGGTTGACCATTTGGAAGTTTTAGCCCAGATGTTCGATATTCTGCGCCAATATGTTATGAAGCCGAATCCTTTAAAATGCTCCATCGGGGTCGGTTCAGGCAAGTTCCAAGGGTTTATGGTCAACGCTAGGGGCATAGAAGCCAATCCAGCAAAAATATCAGCCTTGAGAGAAATGCGCACCCTAGGAACCAAGAAAGGCCTTCAGCGTTTAAATGGAAAAATTGCAGCTTTGAATCGCTTCATATCTATGGCAACGGACATATGTCTTCCCTTCTTCGATGCCCTTAGAAAAGGAAAGAAAGAAATACAATGGACCTCTGAATGTCAGAAAGCTTTCGAAGAACTAATCCAACACATGGCAACACCTCTAATGTTGCCAAAGCATAGTGATGGAGAAGATTTGTTTGTATATCTGGCAGTATCTGCCCATGCTCTAAGCGCGACATTGGTAAGAGGAGGATTTGAAGGTTCAAAGGCCAGTCTATTACATCAATAAGAGATTATCTATGGTAGAAATAAACTACCCAAAACTCAAAAAGCTCGCTTATTGTTTACTTATCGCCTCAAAGAAGCTTCGGCCCTACTTCCAGGGTCACCCTACCAAGGTCCTCCCAGATCAGCCTCTGAGGCAAGTTTTGTTTTGACCAGAGACTTCCGAGTGGTAGTTAAAATGGAATATTGAGCTTAGTCAATATGAAATTACATACCACCCTAAAAAATAATCATGACAAAATTACAAGAAGGTTAATGCGGCGTTCATACTGGTGGCCAGACATTGGCCAAGAAAATTCTACGATATGGTTACTTCTGGCCAGACATAAATAAGGACTCTGTAGCATATATCAAAAAACGTGATAGATGTCAGAGATTTGCGAAAATTACAAGGATGCCATAAACAACTATAACCCAAATGGTCAGCTCATGGCCATTCGCCATCCGGATCATTGATCTCATAGGAGCGCTTCCCGCCACGAAATTTAGTTTTAAATAAGCCATTCTCGTTGTTGATTATTTCACAAAATGGGCTGAAGCGGAACCATTGGCAACTATAACCTCAAAGAAAGTTATTAACTTTGTCTTGAAAAGTATCATTTATTGGTTTGGAGTGCCACCAAAAATAATCATAGACAACAGAACCCAGTTTGAGAGCGAAAACTTCAAAAATTTCTATGCCAAGTATAAAATCCAGAAAAGTTTTTCCGTACTTGCCCATCTGCAAGCCAACGGGCAAGTGGAAGCAGTGAACAAATCATTAAATCAACCATTAAGAAGCGGTTAGAGATATCCAAAGGAGGTTGGGTAGATGAGCCATGACACCCCACGTCCGTTAATGTCACTCACTAAGGGAGTGCATTAAGTTTCGTGAAGCGTTATAGGTAAATAGACACAATAATTACAAGACAAATATAAATAAGATAACAGCGGAAATTTTAAATTTTTATTTCAAACACAAATCATAATGTCATGGTTCAAAATACCATAAGTCACAAAAACCATTACAATAAAAAAACTTCTGTCTTGCATCATCAGAGTACATAAGAATATGAAAAACATAATTCCCCAATTAAAAGAGTTAAGCAATAGTAGAGACAAGAACTTGAGCCATACTTCAAAAGTAGCTCCTAGCAAGATGATATCTAAGTCCTGACTAAGCCTGAGTGTTTCCTCCCTGAGAACCTTGGGGGGGAGGCACGGAAGAAAGAAGGAGAAACAGAAGGGTCAGACATAAAGTCTGGCGAGTCTAGTTAATTTCAGCCAGTAAATAAAAGTAACATGATAGGCCTATAAAGTGGATAAAAGAGATATCACTACATAAATGGCAGGTGTCACAAGTTAAGCAAGATAAGTTGTACGTGCCTCACTAAAGATTAATCTGCACTATTACTAGTATAACTAAAATGAGATGATCCCTTCCACTATAAGTTGGTAGACTTAGGGCATACGTCCGAGTGTACCCTAACCACTACCCTAATCGATCGGCTCCCTACCCCGTAGATATCCTGTGCTGGCCCCATAGTAGGAGGTAACACTTCCTAAAGTAGAAACCATTAAGGCGTGCACAACCATACCTACTGGTGTCACAGTCATTTTATCCCCTTCTGCCCGGCTCATGCACGCACATGGCCCGGTCATTTGTGCCGCCCACACCATCCGTTTTGTTTGGATCTCTTATAATCAATCAGTAAACGTGCCCCTTCTCCGCCCAGTACAGAGTTCTTTACTTGATACCTACTCCGGATTACTGACTGAAATGGGTCTCACACAATATGATACAAGCTTTCCCCTTTGTCTTGTATCCCCACTAGGTTTTTCACTGACTATGTATACCCTTAGGTGTCTTTAATTACATAGCCCTATTGTAACACCCTGTATTTTCTATGAACTTAAGAATTACAAATCTAAGTGTAATTAAAATATAAAATAATAATCAGGGAAAGCAGGTTGCGCCATTGCGTTCGTCTCGAAATTCTGCTTGAAAACGAGTCCGAGTTTGCGAGAATCGGAGTCCGTATGACCAAGTTATGGCCCTCCAAAGTTTCAGGAATTTTCAGAGTTCAAAACAGCTCGAATTCGAATTCAAATTTCGAATTCAAAACCCAGAATAGACTGGGCGGGAAATTTCCCGCCCAGTACCCAGGTCGACTGGGGAGTCGACTGGGCAGTCGACCCCCCCGACCAGGTCGACTGGGCAGTCGACCTGGGGGTCGACCTGGTCCCCGAACCTGGTTTTGGGCCTGGGTGCATTCTTATGTATCTGGTCTCGTTTTCTGCCTAGATTCGTCTGCCTAAACCTATTTAAACAGCCCCAAACCTAGCCTTCTCTACACACAATTCTATTCTGCTTCTACTTTGCCTCTGCTCTAAATAAAAATAAAAATGGCGTCGCTACTCTGCTGGAATCAAAACTAGAAGCTAATCAACATCAACCTAAGCAACTCAATTTAAGCGTGAAACTTCAACAACGGTTAAAGAAGATCAACTAACGTCGCTACAACTATCTTTCTTTTAGAATCCAATCAAGGCAAGTGCAGTTATTTTCCGATATAAACTTTAATCATAATTGTGACATGATTGTAAATCTGAATTTGAGATTGTGTATGTTCTGTTCTGATCTATTTTATTTTGTATCTCTTCTTCTTTCTGTTCTATAGCCAGGCTACTACGAGCCTGTGCCAATCTCCTAAGAGATTAACGCATGAACGCTAAAATGTTTGGGACAAATAATGAATGTGGCATAATTGGACATGGCTAATCTGTGACTGATTTAAGAAAAAGGACATAGGTTGTAAACTAGATTTAGATCTATGCATATTCTGTGAATTGGAAGAAGAGGAACCATGGTATGTTAACATGTGACTTGAGACATTGGACATAACGCATATTTTGAATTAAGATCTGTTACAACTAGATTGTTGGGCATATTGTTTATATAACAATTCATGATTTGAAAGAGAATATGACTTAGGTGTGAAGATCTATATTAAGATTTGATAACTATCAAATGTGAATAACACCTAAGTAGGAGATTTTTGAATATATGACATGCATTGAAATCGATGGCTATATTTGGTATAATTTATATGTGAATCTTTTGTACTAGGCAAGTTCAACTAAATTGGGACATGTAAATTATGACCATAATCTGTGACATGTAAATTCAATGCAAACGTGGGGGTATATGATCAGAGTGTGAATCATGACAACTATTTAGGCATGCAAACTTAGGCCAAACTTGTATTTAGGCAAGATATGTTTGTGAAACTTTAAGGAATGATTAAATCTGTTATATTTGCCTAATTTGCTAGTTCTGCTATATTTGCCTAATCTGCTAGTTCTGTTATATTGCATAATCTGCTAGTTCTGTTATATTGCTTAATCTGCTAGTTCTGCTCTACTGCCTAGTCTGCTAGATCTGTTCATCTGCCAAATCTGTCATCTGTTAAGTCTACTGAAAATGCCAAATCTGTTATATGCTAAATCTGCTAAATTACTTAATCTGCTGAATCCGTTAAGTCGCCTAATCTGCGAAAATCTGTTATCTGCTATATCTGTTAAGTTGATATATTCAGTCTGTTATTGACATAATCTGAATTAGCTATGAATAATTGACATGTATATTAGGCGTTGGCATAAATGGTAAATTATTAATTAATTGGCCGCAAAGATAAACATGGCTGACTCGAGGTTAGAATGAGTTTGCGGCGTAATTCTGCCCGGAACCGACCGGCATATCCAGTGGCCACAAACAATAGGTTCTAATGTGAGAAGTTAGTCATAACATGCTTGAAACCCGAGGTTAGACTCAGTTTGCGGCAGAAATCTGCCCGGAACCAACCGGCCTAACTAGTAGCCGCAAACTGTCAGTCTAATGTGAGAGGTCTGGGCATTAATATTTAATTAATGAAAATCTGAGATAAATATGATGTCTAAAACGTGTTGGGCGGATAGGGTTAAACCCACTAGACTGATGAATTTAATAAATCTATTCCATGAATCTGTAGGCCCAATTACAAAGTAGACAAATTTGTAAGTCTGTTAATCTGTAACTGGTTAATCGGTAAGTCTGTTAAATCTGTATATCTGATCCGTTAGTCTGAAAACTTGTCTGTGAACTAGTTGATCTGAATTCTGTATGTCTGAACTTGTAAACAAGTTAATCTGAAATCTGTTAGTCTGGGGACACCAGGATAGGAAGGGAATTACTTGTGTCATCTGTTGTTTGGGACCCATATTAGTCAGTAACCCTTTCTGGTATCAAAACTTTGACCCAACAGTAGGTAGGGTCCGGGCACGCTTACTGAACTAATTATAAGCGGTTCATTCTAATAATGGCGAGGGGTGTTGATGGTGCGTTCCAACCGGGTCATGTGCGTGCATGGATCTCGGTCTGCCTCTGAGGATGTAAGACGCTGTGACATCTGTAAATAGGTCTGTGTCATTTAAAGGTTGCCACTTTGGGAAGTGATACACCCTTTTGTGGGGCTGGCACAGGGTATTTTTGTATTAGGGAGCCGATCGCTTGGGGTAGGGTTTTAGGGTACACTTAGTTCTGTCTGTTTCTGTTGGTACCGTCTGTTTCTGTTGGGTGGTAACACCTGTCTGTTTCTGCGTGGTACCATCAGTTGGGGTGGTAAAGGCCCATTACTAGTGTACACCTAATTCTACATTCTGTTTCCGTAGGGATTAATCTGTTTCTGCTTCTGTCTGTTTCTGTTCGGGTGGTAAAGGCCCATTACTAGCACTCTCTTCTGTGGAAATTATTCTGTACCCGTTTCTGTTTCAGTTTAGACATTAGGGTGACACCTAATTCTGTTATACTAGTATTAGTGCAGAGAAGTGTAAAGAAATAGCTTATGTCATTCTGTTCTTCTGTTATATCCGCTACACCTGTTACTGTTATCTCTCATCCAGTTTTATTTTCATGTCATGTTATTATTATCTGTTCATAACTGAAAATCACTGGACTTGCCAGACTTTTTGTCTGACCCTTGTTGTTTCGCCTCCTTTCTTCCGTTCCCCCCCAGGTTTTGTAGAAGCGAATACTCTAGCTTGATCCAGATTTCTTCTGCTTGAAGTGCTTAAAGTATGGCTTATCTTCTTCTGTGGGGATTATGATTTTAAACTATGCATTCTGAAGGCTTTTGTACAAGACTGATATTTTGTACTTGAATTCTAATATTGTGATTTGAAAGGATGTAACCAAGCTTATTTCGGTTTCTGTTGTAATAAAGTTATAAATTTTCCAAGTACTGTTTTATCTGTCTTGTAAGTTTCTGTTCTGTTCACTAAAATGCTCCACCAAAGTTAAGGCATTCCCTTTGTGAGTGACCTTAACGGAGGTGGGGTGTTAAACTTGGTATCAGAGCCGAAGGTTACCAGATTGGGTAAAGTTTTTGAAAACTATTTTCAAAAAGGTTTTGAAAGGAAGTATTTTCAAAAATAAAGCTTATTTTGAAAAACATAATCCCCAAGAGCCATATACCTTTCCTTCAGTCCTTTTTGTAATTGAATCTTTCCTTTTTCGTTTCAGCATGTCTGAAGCATCTGAGATACCAGAGGGTGTTCATGTACCCGGTTGGTTTCGTCAATATCTTGAGGCTAGGACCGCCGCCGCAGGTCCAGCAAATGATCCCCCTCCTCCGCCCCCTCCTCGTGCAATTTCTTTCTCAAAGATCTGTAGAGATTTTAGGGCCATGGGTGGGAAGGATTTCAAGGGAACTGAATCATTCGTAGAAGCGAGGAACTGGCTCAAAGAAACTGAGGATCTATTCGTTATCTTCGAGTTGGACGATAGGCAGAAGGTACAGTTGGCGGTATGGCTGCTCAAAGACGAAGCTTCCTATTGGTGGGAAGTCACTAACGCCGAGAGGCCAGTTGAAACATGGATGGATTTCAGAACAAGGTTTGAGATAAAATTCCTCTCGCAAGCTGAACGAAGTCTACAACTGGAAAAGTTCTTATCTCTTAAGCAAGGAAGTATGACGGTCAAGGAATACGTCAACCAGTTCAACCAACTGGCTAGGTTCAGATTGGATTTAGTCAACACTCAGCATAAAAAGGCTCTCCGCTTTGTTAAACGATTGAACGAGCCACTGCAACGCCTAGCCATGACCCATGTACCCATGGGAGCGACTTACGAGAAATTGGTGGACATGGCACTACTGCACGAGGAAGACAAGGGCCCGAAAGAGACAAAGAAGGAAGAACCACAGAATAAGAAAGCATGGCCCAAAAAGGAAACACAAAAGAAGGATGAGAAGTCTGAAGATAAGAAGGGGAAAAAGTACTTTACTTGTGGAAGCTCGACTCATCTGAACAAGGATTGCAGAAAAAGGAAGGGCACTTGCTTCAACTGTGGTGAGATGGGACACTTCACTAGGGACTGCCCGAAGAAACGAGGGCAAGGGCAGAGGGCAGAACCCACTTCTGGAGGACAGGCGAATGCTCAAGGGACTGGTAGATAGGGTAGAAATAAGAAAATTTAAGTAGAAGGTTTAATTTTCTTATCTGATTGTTGAGTAAAAACTCTTTCTGATTCTGGCATTTTGATTCTGTAATCGATACTCTGCACTTTAATACTAGTATTGTTTCTGATTCCGCTGTAGCCCAAATCCATAAGGGTTATGACTCATCTGTTTGTGATTGGGGTTTGAGAGATATTCGTGTTAGGCGTCAAGTAGGATGCATACATTCTGGGATTTATCATGCTTAGTTTCCTAAGAATCATTCGGTAATCTGATCTATACCAGTAATATGTAAATATCTAAATATTTCTGATAAGGTTAAGATTTCCAGTTTTGACATTATCTAAAGAGGGCAATCCTCTGGGTGTCAATCTGATGTTGGTTTCGGTCTTCGGGGCCGATACTTAGGACCCATGTCTAATGGGAACCAAGTTTTTGTTTTATCTGTACTCGCTTCCATCATTCGACTGTATCCTATCGATCGAATCTTCGAACTTTAGGTAGAAACTAATGGGTGTAAACATGTGTTTGAGACATGTTATGTTTGATGGTTGCAAGTGGATGCAAGTGGTTGCTAGTGGTTGCTCGTGGATGCATATACACACACTAGGCACTAGATCGGCTCGAAAACACTCTCATACTGCATATGGATGTGTGAGTATTTTCAATTTTTGTGGATGCAAAATGATTGACTCAGCACATGGATGTTGCATATGACTTGATGGTTGTGCACTCATATAGAAATGATATGTATCGAGTAGGAAAATTGCACACATGTTGGACTCATGGCACTGGCATAATTCGCATTAAGGAGGTGAACTGAATTAGTGGACCGCCTGATCTTTGCATTAGATAAGGAACATATACACACACTTTTGCATATGTTCATACAACATTAGAAGTTTCTAAGGACAATGGACGCCAGTGATTGATGATTGAGTAGATGGATGTTGGATGGTAGGACACATTCTTCTTAACTTGAAGATTTCGGGGACGAAATCCTTTAAGGAAGGGAGAATGTAACACCCCGTATTTTCTGTGAACTTAAGAATTACAAATCTAAGTGTAATTAAAATATAAAATAAGAATCAGGGAAAGAGGGTTGCGCCATTGCGTTCGTCTCGAAATTCTGCTTGAAAACGAGTCTGAGTTTGCGAGAATCGGAGTCCGTATGACCAAGTTATGGCCCTCCAAAGTTTCAGGAATTTTCACAGTTCAAAACAGCTCGAATTCGAATTCAAATTTCGAATTCAAAACCCAGAACAGACTGGGCGGGAAATTTCCCGCCCAGTACCCATGTGACGGCCCGCCCCGCACCAGCCTGCATTTCCTCCGGAAGTGCGCTGTACGCATGCCCGACTAGCACGGAACGGTCGCCAAAGAAAGGAAAGAAGGGAATGAACTAATCAAGGAACCTGTAGAATATCTCACAGCGCATGGAATAAAATATAATAATAACATACTTGACATAAAACAGGTGAGACAGTGCATAAGCTGATAACTAAGATCAACATCAATCATCAGAGCAGCGGAAATTCAACTACAGCTTATTACAATTTTCCAAATTTACTGTCTCTAAACAAAAGAAAGCTAAAGTAGAAGATACACCACCAATGCCCAAGCAGTGATCTTCAACAACACAGGGAGAATATTATGTATATAGTACGTGGAAGCCTCATGCTCGTCTCCGGATCATCTACCCGTGCATCACCAGCTAACCTGTCTCTAGTCTGCTCGTGTGAGCACCCAGAGTAATAAGAGGAGACATAAAACTCTGGGTCAGACATAAAGCCTGGTATGAGCGATAAGCATCTAAACAGAATGATAACAGGTATACTAAACCATACCTGAACCTGGATCTGCAACCAAAGAGTTAGTACCACATACCGTACAATACTCTAAGGTGCCATAATAAATATTGTAAGAATACGGGGTGGGGTGTGCATGTCACAATGATAGCAAACAAATCATCCATAGCAACCATCCTCACATCTCTCACTCAGTGCGTAAAGCGTACGACATCTACCACTTTGGAACACTAGATAAACTGAGGTAACGACGAATCCCGACTTGTAGAAACCCTGCTATGACCAAGCTAAACATATGGAGTCATGACCAAACATTTCAATGACCCACTTCATTGGTTGTAGCCCTTGGTCCTACCGATGCCATAATGTCCCTGAACCCGCCTTCGTACCTCCTACCATAGTGGTCCAAAGCTATAGACGTCGATAACTCCTTGGCACGCGTCCCGCAGCAAAGCCCAACCATGAAGCGAACTCGTTGATTCCCATCTGAATCTTGAGCTCTAACTTCTCATTTGGACTTCCTTTGCATCTCGGGTTTGGTCGAATTGGAGTGGGTCTTCAGAAGAGTTGTCGCGCAGTAACAGTCCTAGAATTCGGTTCGGTTCGGTAGTCATCACCCTCGTCGGTTCGGGTCGGGTACTACGCTTCGGGTCGGGTCGGTGTCCTCATCCGGGTCGGGTCGGGTTGCTGTCTTCCTTCCAGTTTTCTCCGATCAGCTCCCTCGTTTTCCATCTACTCCGATCCAATCCGCTCCCGTTCTCCATCTACTCCGATCCGATCCGCACTTGCTGTCTGATCCACGTGGCTTTCCCTCTTGCTAGTCCTCCAAAGAGTTTACTTCCGATCCGAGCCCTGCGTCTCCAAGTCGATCCGATCTGGCCCCCATTATTCTTCCGATCCGATCCCCTTTTGTCCACTCCAACTCTAAGTAAACGGCCTTCCTTTTTGCCAAGTCTCCTATGTGCCAAACTCCAGTTCGGGTCGGTTTTCTTGCCCAGTTCACATATCCGATCCGAGCCTCATCCGATCCGAACCGGTTAGGAACCTGCATATTTCTGCAACTTTCCAGTGAGCTTTCTACTCCATTTGACGACGTTTTAGACCAATTTAACTATTCTAATCAATCATAAAACATACCATAGAGTCATAGCAACATGTAATAGCAACCACAAACAGCAAACAACAATTCAAATGAATCAAAATGGATCAAAAGTGACTAAAACTTCATATTTTCCCATAGCATGTTTAAGTAGAACTAATCATAGGGTTAACAAAACTTAATCAAATCGAACCAAATTTCTAACAGAAGCATAAAATATTATTTAAGAATTTCTAAACATTTTTCCAGAATTTATTAGTGTATAAATTCGCTAATCTTCACTAATTACCCTTAATTACCGTAATTAGTGCAAAAACTATGCAAATCACTCACCTTTGCCACAACTAAAACCCCAAAACTGAAATATTCTCTGATTTGGCGCTGTTCCCAATCTTACACAGCAGCTCTACCTCGGTTCTCGTGCTAATACTCCTTGATTTGATGTTTGCTAAGCCTAATCTTCAATTAGAAAGTGATTAAGAGGTGTTTTGAAGAGATTTAGAGGGTGGAGGCCATGGCTAGGTTAAGAGGAATGAATAGTGACGGCTGAAAAATGAGAAAAAGTTATTCTCCAAACCCTAACAGCCCTTTTAAACTCCTAATTCCAAAATTTCCCTCTGGGCCTAGCTGTTAATCACCCGGTTAAGCCCAATTAAGCTGTTTTTCACCATCTGAAACTTGTTTCAGCCATATCTCCCAAACGGTGAGTCCGTTTGGCTAATGTGACCACTCTACGGAAAGGGAAACCATCGTCCGGAGCTAATGGAAGTGGTTTCAGGTCAAAATTCCTTTCCAGTCAGAAGTTATGGCCAAAACAGTACCAACTAGGGGTAAAATGGTCATTTAAAAATCGGGAAAAATCATGAACATGGGAAATGACCGCAATAGTCGTCCCCCAAAGTTACATGACCATACGACTTCGTATGTGGGAGAAATAAATATCCTACGATCCTATGATGCGTAGAATACGGGTCGTTACACTCTCCCCCCCTTAAGAAATTTCGTCCCCGAAATTCCTTAACCCAAAACATACAAAGGATCCCGCATGCCTAACAACCACATACAACAATTAAACATGCAAAACAAGCAAAACAAACCTATCCTAGCATGCGGAAAACTAAATCGAAGTCAAAATCTTACCAGGCAAAGAGTTCTGGGTGTGTCTTCCTCTGTCTCCCAAGTACAATCATTCTCGTCCTCGCTCCACTGTACCTTGACTAGCTTCACCGCCTTCCTTAGAAGTTGCTTCATGTCGTGCTCGACAATACGGGCCGGCTTGCGGTTCCCAACCGCCTCGGGTTCTACTTCGAAGTCCTCTAACTGATCAGGTGAAATAGTCATATCTGAGTCGTGAACGAACTTCCTTAGTTGGGAAACATGAAATATGTCGTGAACTCCCGCCATCTTCTCCGGTAAGTCAATTCTGTATGCCAAATTCCCGACTAGTTCAAGAACAGGGAATGGGCCAACGAATCTTGGTGCCAACTTGCCTCTCCTGCCAAATCGTATTATGCTCTTCAACGGAGAAATCTTGACAATCACCAAGTCACCAACGGAGAATTTTAGGTCTCTTCTCCTCTTATCAGCATAACTCTTCTGCCTATCTTGGGCAGCCTTCATTCGTTGTTGAATGATCTTGATCTTATCTGAGGTTTCCCTCACCACATCTGGTCCAAGCATAAACTTCTCGCCAGTCTCTATCCAACATGATGGTGAGTTACACGGTCTTCCGTACAAAGCTTCAAACGGAGCCATACCGATACTGGATTGGTAGCTATTATTATATGCAAACTCTACTAGATGCAAATGGTCATCCCATGACCCACCAAAATCCAATATACATGCTCTCAAGAGATCTTCCAAAATACGATTCACCCTCTCCGTCTGACTGTCGGTCTGAGGATGATATGCGGTACTGAGATGTAACTCTGACCCTAAAGCCTCTTGTAAGCTCTTCCAAAACCCACTAGTGAACAACGGGTCTCGGTCGCTCACAATGCCTTTAGGTACTCCATGAAATCTCACTACCCACTTCATATACAATTCTGCTAACTTAGCTGCCGTTCTAGTCGATTTGACTGGTATAAACCTTGCGCTTTTAGTCAATCGATCCACAATCACCCAAATGCTATCATGTCCCGATCTAGTCCTTGGTAAACCATCGATGAAATCCATCGAGACTTGCTCCCATTTCCATTCGGGAATTTCTAATGGTTGTAACAACCCACTAGGCTTCTTTTGCTCTGCTTTAACTAGCTGGCAATTCATGCATTTGGATATAAACTTCCCAACGTCTCTTTTCATCCCTTCCCAGTAGTAAGTCTGCTTCATATCTCGATACATCTTGTTACCACCGGGGTGTATAGTCAGCTTTGAGTGATGACATTCTCTCAGCACTTCATCTCTCAATCCATTGACATTGGGTACAACAAGCTTTCCATTCTTTCTAAGCCATCCATCTCGATCAAGCCCATACTTGTTCATCTCCTCATCGATATCCATCTTTAACTTGGAGATGATTTCCAATAGGTTAGGATCGTCCCTCTGACTAGAGCCGATCCGCTCAATTAAAGTGGGTCTGATCGTCAAACTTGCTAACATTTCTGGATCCAATTCGCACTTTGGTCTGAAATCAAACCCCGCGATATACTCCAGTTGCTTCCATTCAAGGAACATAGCCCCTAAGCTGGCATGTCTTCTACTCAATGCATCAGCCACCGCATTGCCCTTTCCCGGTGTGTATGCGATGTCAAAATCATAGGAAGCTAAGAACTCTAACCATCTCTGTTGATGGAGATTCAGATCTTTCTGAGAGAAGAGATACTTTAACGACTTATGATCTGTAAACAGCTCAAATCTTTCTCCCAAGAGATAGTGTCTCCACATCTTTAACGCGAACACGATCGCTGCCAATTCTAGATCATGGGTAGGGTATCTTCTCTCGTGCGGTTTCAATTGCCGACTTGCGTAAGCTACAACCCTACCGCCTTGCATCAATACGGCACCCAGTCTGGTACCACAGGCATCCGTGTATACCGTCATCTCTTCATCCCCCTTAGGAATGACTAACACTGGTGCGCTTGTCAACTTGTCCTTTAGGCTTTTGAATGCATTCTCGCACCTTTCATCCCAGACAAAAGCTTGATTCTTCTTAGTCAACTGGGTCATGGGTGCTGCTATCTTGGAGAAACCTTGGATAAACTTACGATAATATCCAGCTAATCCCAAGAAACTTCTTACATCTGTTGCATTCTTGGGCGTAGGCCAATCTTGTACCGTAGCCACCTTTGCTGGGTCCACGGCAATACCATTCTCTGATACAACATGGCCCAAGAACCTCACTTCCCTCTTCCAGAAGTGACACTTAGAAAACTTTGCTTTCAATTGGTGTTTTCTCAACACCTCCATCGCTACTCTTAAATGTTCCTTGTGTTCTTCCTCTGTCCTCGAATAGACCAAAATATCATCAACGAACACAAGGACAAACTTATTCAACTGATCTCTGAATACCCTATTCATAAGATCCACAAAATATGCTGGGGCATTGGTCAGCCCGAATGGCATGACCAACCACTCATAAAATCCAGACGGCGTTCGAAATGCCGTTTTAGCTATACTCTCAGCTTCCACTCTAAGCTGATGAAAACCTGTCGCGAGATCCAACTGAGAAAATACTCTCGCGCCACTCAACTGATCGAACAAATCATCTATCCGCGGTAGAGGATACTTGTTCTTCCTCGTCACTTTATTCAACTCGCGGTAGTCTACACACAAACGAAGGGAACCATCCGCCTTGGTAGCAAACACAACTGGTGCTCCCCATTCAGAAACACTCCTTCTGATAAATCCCTTCTTCAAAAGATCGCTGACTTGCACCTCGAGCTCTCGTTGCTCCCTTGGTGCCATACGACGAAGTGGCATCACTATAGGCCTGGCATCTTTTACCAAATCAATACGGAACTCAATCTCTCGGTGTGGTGGAAGTCCGGTCACTTCTTCAAAAACATCCGGATACTGGCCAACCACGGGCAAACCTGACAACTCACTATGCGGAATGTCGAGGGAGTTTAGAAAACTAGCCAATACCCCCTCACTGGGTAGACCACCAAACACTATCCTCCGCCCATCATCCGCTCTAGCTGTCACCAAAAAGCCCTCACAGTCTACCACCACCCCGTACCTTCGGAGCCAATCTACTCCCAAAATAATGCCAAACCCAGTAAAGCCCAAAACAAAGCAATCACAAACAAACATGCATCCATGACTCGATAAGACCACATTATGACAAATCATGCTAAGGCTAGTCGAACCACCAATCGGATTCGTCACTACTAAAGGTCTATCGACAATCTCGGGCTCCAATCCCAACCTATCTACCAGGTCACTAGATATGAAAGAACTGGAAGCTCCGGTATCAAACAAAACTCTAACAGGAACATCGTAAACAGAAAGCATACCTTGAATGACGACATTCTTTCCTTTCTCTGCCGCAGTTGGGGCATTCGACGAAGAAGGAATAGCATTAAGGGCATATGCTTTCACCATTTGCTTTTCTTTGGGGGGTTGCAGACACTTGTCCTTGTGATGTCCCATTTGGCCACAGTTGAAGCACTTCCTATCCGCTGGCTTGGCCCGACAATTACTAGCATAATGGCCCTTCTTACCACAGCTGAAGCACTCAACATCTTGCTTATTCTTTTTCTTCTGGCCATCCTTAGTCTGATTCTGCTTTCTCTTATTCTGGGAACCACCCTTGCCTCCACCACTTGCTTATGGCTTTGGCTCATCTGCGGATGCAAACTCAGTCTTCGGCTTAGGGTAGAGACTTTCTGATCTTAATGCTTTCCCCACAATCGATTCAAACGTCTCATCGATGTGGTTAATAAGTTTTTCCCCCAAGTACTGATCCAAACCAGTTATGAATTTCTCATTCTTTTTCTCGGCAGTATCAATAAGAGATAACCCATATTTTGACAAAGTGTCAAATTCAGCAATATATTCCGAGACAGCTCTGCCATTCTGCTTGAGCTCCAAGAACTTCTTAAACAGCACTGACTTCTGAGCAGCTGGAATGAACTTCTCGCTAAAGCGAGCCTTAAACTGCTCCCAAGTAATCTGATCTTCGGGAGTAGCTGCCTTTATAGCATTCCACCAATTCATTGCCCGCCCTTGCAGCTGACGGGATGCTAGCTTTCTATTCATCGCATCCTCGATACCCAAATCCTCGAAGATACGTTCGCAACTATCCAACCAATCCTGAACATCCGTAGCCGACTCCGTTCCGTGGAATGACTTCCCACCAAGACTAGTATAATCCTTATTCAGCTTGGCAAAGTCGACTCTTGGCGCCTGCACTATTGGACCACCACCATTTCCACCATTGGGAGCTGCTCTCTGTACATCTCTAAGCATCTCTCTCATGAGGTCAATAAACATCGTCCTCATGTCAGCAGCATTCCCATTATTGGCCCCTCTACCGGTACCTCTAACATATCGGCTCATCGTCAATCTGAAAAAGGAAACGATTAACGACTCCATAGTGGTGCTAGTGCAGTACGACTTCATCCTTATACTAGTAATAGTATATATATATAGCTTTTGAAAACCAAAGTAATCACAAATACGCTCTCTCGTATACGTATATCATCTCTCCTTGATAACTTCCCTAGGGTAACTACGCAACCTAGAGCTCTGATACCAAGTGTGACGGCCCGCCCCGCACCAGCCTGCATTTCCTCCGGAAGTGCGCTGTACACATGCCCGACTAGCACGGAACGGTCTCCAAAGAAAGGAAAGAAGGGAATGAACTAATCAAGGAACCTGTAGAATATCTCACAGCGCATGGAATAAAATATAATAATAACATACTTGACATAAAACAGGTGAGACAGTGCATAAGCTGATAACTAAGATCAACATCAATCATCAGAGCAGCGGAAATTCAACTACAGCTTATTACAATTTTCCAAATTTACTGTCTCTAAACAAAAGAAAGCTAAAGTAGAAGATATGCCACCAATGCCCAAGCAGTGATCTTCAACAACACAGGGAGAATATTATGTATATAGTACGTGGAAGCCTCCTGCTCGTCTCCGGATCATCTACCCGTGCATCACCAGCTAACCTGTCTCTAGTCTGCTCGTGTGAGCACCCAGAGTAATAAGAGGAGACATAAAACTCTGGGTCAGACATAAAGCCTGGTATGAGCGATAAGCATCTAAACAGAATGATAACAGGTATACTAAACCATACCTGAACCTGGACCTGCAACCAAAGAGTTAGTACCACATACCGTACAATACTCTAAGGTGCCATAATAAATATTGTAAGAATACGGGGTGGGGTGTGCATGTCACAATGATAGCAAACAAATCATCCATAGCAACCATCCTCACATCTCTCACTCAGTGCGTAAAGCGTACGACATCTACCACTTTGGAACACTAGATAAACTGAGGTAACGACGAATCCCGACTTGTAGAAACCCTGCTATGACCAAGCTAAACATATGGAGTCATGACCAAACATTTCAATGACCCACTTCATTGGTTGTAGCCCTTGGTCCTACCGATGCCATAATGGCCCTGAACCCGCCTTCGTACCTCCTACCATAGTGGTCCAAAGCTATAGACGTCGATAACTCCTTGGCACGCGTCCCGCAGCAAAGCCCAACCATGAAGCGAACTCGTTGATTCCCATCTGAATCTTGAGCTCTAACTTCTCATTTGGACTTCCTTTGCATCTCGGGTTCGGTCGAATTGGAGTGGGTCTTCAGAAGAGTTGTCACGCAGTAACAGTCCTAGAATTCGGTTCGGTTCGGTAGTCATCACCCTCGTCGGTTCGGGTCGGGTACTACGCTTCGGGTCGGGTCGGTGTCCTCATCCGGGTCGGGTCGGGTTGCTGTCTTCCTTCCAGTTTTCTCCGATCAGCTCCCTCGTTTTCCATCTACTCCGATCCGATCCGCTCCCGTTCTCCATCTACTCTGATCCGATCCGCACTTGCTATCTGATCCGGGTGGCTTTCCCTCTTGCTAGTCCTCCAAAGAGTTTACTTCCGATCCGAGCCCTGCGTCTCCAAGTCGATCCGATCTGGCCCCCATTATTCTTCCGATCCGATCCCCTTTTGTCCACTCCAACTCTAAGTAAACGGCCTTCCTTTTTGCCAAGTCTCTATGTGCCAAACTCCAGTTCGGGTCGGTTTTCTTGCCCAGTTCACATATCCGATCCGAGCCTCATCCGATCCGAACCGGTTAGGAACCTGCACATTTCTGCAACTTTCCAGCGAGCTTTCTACGCCATTCGACGACGTTTTCGACCAATTTAACTATTCTAATCAATCATAAAACATACCATAGAGTCATAGCAACATGTAATAGCAACCACAAACAGCAAACAACAATTCAAATGAATCAAAATGGATCAAAAGTGACTAAAACTTCATATTTTCCCATAGCATGTTTAAGTAGAACTAATCATAGGGTTAACAGAACTTAATCAAATCGAACCAAATTTCTAACAGAAGCATAAAATATTATTTAAGAATTTCTAAACATTTTTCCAGAATTTATTAGTGTATAAATTCGCTAATCTTCACTAATTACCCTTAATTACCGTAATTAGTGTAAAAACTATGCAAATCACTCACCTTTGCCACAACTAAAACCCCAAAACTGAAATATTCTCTGATTTGGCGCTGTTCCCAATCTTACACAGCAGCTCTACCTCGGTTCTCGTGCTAATACTCCTTGATTTGATGTTTGCTAAGCCTAATCTTCAATTAGAAAGTGATTAAGAGGTGTTTTGAAGAGATTTAGATGGTGGAGGCCATGGCTAGGTTAAGAGGAATGAATAGTGACGGCTGAAAAATGAGAAAAAGGTATTCTCCAAACCCTAACAGCCCTTTTAAACTCCTAATCCCGAAATTTCCCTCTGGGCCTAGCTGTTAATCACCCGGTTAAGCCCAATTAAGCTGTTTTTCACCATCTGAAACTTGTTTCAGCCATATCTCCCAAACGGTGAGTCCGTTTGGCTAATGTGACCACTCTACGGAAAGAGAAACCATCGTTCGGAGCTAATGGAAGTGGTTTCAGGTCAAATTTCCTTTCCAGTTAGAAGTTATGGCCAAAACATTACCAACTAGGGGTAAAATGGTCATTTAAAAATCGGGAAAAATCATGAACATGGGAAATGACCCCAATAGTCGTCCCCCAAAGTTACATGACCATACAACTTCGTATGTGAGAGAAATAAATATCCTACGATCCTATGATGCGTAGAATACGGGTCGTTACAACCCAGGTCGACTGGGGAGTCGACTGGGCAGTCGACCCCCCCCCCCGACCAGGTCGACTGGGCAGTCGACCTGGGGGTCGACCTGGTCCCCGAACCTGGTTTTGGGCCTGGGTGCATTCTTATGTATCTGGTCTCGTTTTCTGCCTAGATTCGTCTGCCTAAACCTATTTAAACAGCCCCAAACCTAGCCTTCTCTACACACAATTCTATTCTGCTTCTACTCTGCCTCTGTTCTAAATAAAAATAAAAATGGCGTCGCTACTCTGCTGGAATCAAAACTAGAAGCTAATCAACATCAACCTAAGCAACTCAATTTAAGCGTGAAACTTCAACAATGGTTAAAGAAGATCAACTAACGTCGCTACAACTATCTTTCTTTTAGAATCCAATCAAGGCAAGTGCAGTTATTTTCTGATATAAACTTTAATCATAATTGTGACATGATTGTAAATCTGAATTTGAGATTGTGTATGTTATGTTCTGATCTATTTTATTCTGTATCTCTTCTTCTTTCTGTTTTATAGCTAGGCTACTACGAGCCTGCGCCAATCTCCTAAGAGATTAACGCACGAACGCTAAAATGTTTGGGACAAATAATGATTGTGGCATAATTGGACATGGCTAATCTGTGACTGATTTAAGAAAAAGGACATAGGTTGTAAACTAGATTTAGATCTATGCATATTCTGTGAATTGGAAGAAGAGGAACCATGGTATGTTAACATGTGACTTGAGACATTGGACATAACGCATATTTTGAATTAAGATCTGTTACAACTAGATTGTTGGGCATATTGATTATATAACAATTCATGATTTGAAAGAGAATATGACTTCGGTGTGAAGATCTATATTAAGATTTGATAACTATCAAATGTGAATAACACCTAAGTAGGAGATTTTTGAATATATGACATGCATTGAAATCGATGGCTATATTTGGTATAATTTATATGTGAATCTTTTGTACTAGGCAAGTTCAACTAAATTGGGACATGTAAATTATGACCATAATCTGTGACATGTAAATTCAATGCAAACGTGGGGTATATGATCAGAGTGTGAATCATGACAACTATTTAGGCATGCAAACTTAGGCCAAACTTATAATTAGGCAAGATATGTTTGTGAAACTTTAAGGAATGATTAAATCTGTTATATTTGCCTAATTTGCTAGTTCTGCTATATTTGCCTAATCTGCTAGTTCTGTTATATTGCCTAATCTGCTAGTTCTGTTATATTGCTTAATCTGCCAGTTCTTCTCTACTGCCTAGTCTGCTAGATCTGTTCATCTGCCAAATCTGTCATCTGCTAAGTCTGCTGAAAATGCCAAATCTGTTATATGTTAAATCTGCTAAATTACTTAATCTGCTGAATCCGTTAAGTCGCCTAATCTGCGAAAATCTGTTAAGTTGATATATTCAGTCTGTTATTGACATAATCTGAATTAGCTATGAATAATTGACATGTATATTAGGCGTGGGCATAAATGGTAAATTATTAATTAATTGGCCGCAAAGATAAAAATGGCTGACTCGAGGTTAGAATGAGTTTGCGGCGTAATTCTGCCCGAAACCGCCCGGCACATCCAGTGGCCGCAAACAATAGGTTCTAATGTGAGAAGTTAGTCATAACATGCTTGAAACCCGATGTTAGACTCGGTTTGCGGCAGAAATCTGCCCGGAACCAACCGGCCTAACCAGTAGCCGCAAACTGTCAGTCTAATGTGAGAGGTCTGGGCATTAATATTTAATTAATGAAAATCTGAGATAAATATGATGTCTAAAACGTGTTGGGTGGATAGGGTTAAACCCACTAGACTGATGAATTTAATAAATCTGTTCCGTGAATCTGTAGGCCCAATTACAAAGTAGACCAATCTGTAAGTCTGTTAATCTATAACTGGTTAATCGGTAAGTCTGTTAAATCTGTATATCTGATCCGTTAGTCTGAAAACTTGTCTGTGAACTAGTTGATCTGAATTCTGTATGTCTGAACTTGTAAACAAGTTAATCTGAAATCTGTTAGTCTGGGGACACAAGGATAGGAAGGGAATTACTTGTGTCATCTGTTGTTTGGGACCCATATTAGTCAGTAACCCTTTCTGGTATCAAAACTTTGACCCAATAGTAGGTAGGGTCCGGGCACGCTTACTGAACTAATTGTAAGCGGCTCATTCTGATAATGGCGAGGGGTGTTGATGGTGTGTTCCAACCGGGTCATGTGCGTGCATGGATACCGGTCTGCCTCTGAGGATGTAAGACGCTGTGACATCTGTAAATAGGTCTGTGTCATTTAAAGGTTGCCACTTTGGGAAGTGATACACCCTTTTGTGGGGCTGGCACAGGGTATTTATGTATTAGGGAGCCGATCGCTTGGGGTAGGGTTTTAGGGTACACTTAGTTCTGTCTGTTTCTGTTGGTACCGTCTGTTTCTGTTGGGTGGTAACACCTGTCTGTTTCTGCGTGGTACCATCTGTTGGGGTGGTAAAGGCCCATTACTAGTGTACACCTAATTCTACATTCTGTTTCCGTAGGGATTAATCTGTTTCTGCTTCTGTCTGTTTCTGTTCGGGTGGTAAAGGCCCATTACTAGCACTCTCTTATGTGGAAATTATTCTGTACCCGTTTCTGTTTCAGTTTAGACATTAGGGTGACACCTAATTCTGTTATACTAGTATTAGTGCAGAGAAGTGTAAAGAAATAGCTTATGTCATTCTGTTCTTGTGTTATATCCGCTACACCTGTTACTGTTATCTCTCATCCAGTTTTATTTTCATGTCATGTTATTATTATCTGTTCATAACTGAAAATCACTGGACTTGCTAGACTTTTTGTCTGACCCTTGTTGTTTCGCCTCCTTTCTTCCGTTCCCCCCAGGTTTTGTAGAAGGGAATACTCTAGCTTGATCCAGATTTCTTCTGCTTGAAGTGCTTAAAGTATGGCTTGTCTTCTTCTGTGGGGATTATGATTTTAAACTATGCATTCTGAAGGCTTTTGTACAAGACTGATATTTTGTACTTGAATTCTGATATTGTGATTTGAAAGGATGTAACCAAGCTTATTTCGGTTTATGTTGTAATAAAGTTATAAATTTTTCAAGTACTGTTTTATCTATCTTGTAAGTTTCTGTTCTGTTCACTAAAATGCTCCACCAAAGTTAAGGCATTCCCTTTGTGAGTGACCTTAACGGAGGTGAGGTGTTACACCTATATCGGTTATGCTTAACCTAATGGATGTCTTTAATTACATAACTTTATTTTTCCACCGGTTATGTATACCACTAGGTGTCTTTAATTACATAACCTTATTGGGTCAAGTTCGTGGGCCTATATGTAAATATTGCCCACCCCCTCTAATTTACTTAACCCACCCACTACCCATCCAATTTTACTTAAACCTAACTTAAGTTCATAATCATACAACCCTTATGGATTAAATTAGGTAAGTAGTCCAATTCAACACCAGGTCCAATTATGGTTATAATGGGCTAGACCTCGCACAATAGGCCTACAATGTGTGGATGCTGGATATGCCGGTCGGGTCCGGGCAGTCTTATTCCACAGTTGGGCCTAACCTCGTGTCTTAGCCCGATTCGTATTTGTGCACTTAGACCTCTCACATTAGGTTCAGCATGAGTGGCTACTGGATATGCCGGTCGGGTTCGGGCAGACTTCCGCAACTAATGTAACCTAACCTCATGTTATAAGCGCAGTTACAATTCCTAATTGTAATGAGTAAATATTCCATTTTTATCCAAATCTACCTATGTCATTATAGGTGATTATTTCTATATTTCCCCATTTGAATTAAATGTCCAATTTGTATAAATATTTCATAAATTATGCTAATTATAAATCCCTTTTCCCCATTTCCTAACTAACGTATTCACACGTATTTTTGTGGCATCTAGGCTATAAAGAAGCCTAGCCATAACAATGAAAAAGGGAACATGACAAAGGTGATAGTTTCAACATATCTTGGCATAAATTAGCATGATAACAAGGTGAATGGATATGTAATTAGCATCATCACAAGGTGGACATAAACTGATAACTTGTGGCAATTACTACGATGTCAAAGCAAGCATAATGAGATCAAAATTAACCCTTTAGGTGTCCAAATATTTAGATCTGGCATAATTAGGGTGACATAGTAACATGTTAAGATCTAAAGGTGGATTCACATGTCAAGTCTACAACATATATAAATTGATCTTAATATGACAAGTGAAGGGTGATTTACATAATGAAATAGATCTAACCAATGTTACAACTGTACAATATAATAGATGTACATTCACAACAATATAGTTACAAGTCAAGATCCATATAGGCAACGTAATCGAATAACCACAATTGTATTTGATCTAGGGAAATAGATCTTTCATGGCATATTATAGGATTTAACACTAGCACATAATCATACTTTACAATATATCCAATTCACAGTCTTTCACGATTTACTTTTATTTATCTAAACCTAAAAGCAATCTAGAAACTCACACCGTCAGGTTTAGAGAATTGAGGAAGAACGGATCTTGAATTCTGAATTTGATTTGTAAAGTATGTTGTTGTAGAAAAGGGTTCTGTCTCAGCTCGCACTCTGGCAGCATATGGCTCCCATAGTTTTCAATGAAGAAATAGTAGAATTGAGCACATATTTATAGCTGCAGAACCCTCTGAAACCGACTGCCACCTCAGCCATATGGGTGTCAACACCCTTGTGGGTGGGTCGACCCATAGGTCGACACCCCTTCAGGGGAGCCGACCCCTAGGATAACACCCCTCTTGGGGGGTCGACCCCTAGAGCGGGAATTTCGCCGCTCTGATGAATTTTTCGAATTTGAATCGCTCTGGATAAAATTCTGACTCATCTCTGACTCATGCGTGTGTATATATATATATATATATATATATATATAATTTTTCTGTGCGTATACAAACTTAAAACCCTCATAACTTCCTCATATGGTGTCCGTTTTACGCAAATCAAATGTCTATCTTGACCAGAATTTCGAGACAGACACAACGGTGCAGTTGAATGTTAAATTAATTATTATTTAATTTTTCCTCTTTTAGTGTCGGTAAAAATTCGGGGTGTTACATTCTCCCTTACTCAAAGGATTTCGTCCCGAAATATCTAAGTTGAGAAGAATGCATATCCTACCATCCATTAACCATCTACTCATCCACCAACCACTAGCATCCATTATCCTTAAAGATTTCTAATGCCTATATGAATACATGCGAAGGTGTGTGTATATGTCCCAACACTAATGCGAAGATCAGGCGGTCTACTGATTCAGTTGACCTCCTTAATGTAATGTATTTTAGTGCCATGTATCCAATTTGTATGCAAATAAACCTATTGTATCATATAAGTTCTGTATGTATGCACACACATCCATCCAAATGCAACATCCGTATGCTAGTTCTTCCATTTCCATCCATAAAAGAAAAGAAAATGCACACACATCCATAGCAGTATGAAAGTGATTGAGTCGATCTTAGTGCCTAATGTGTGTGTATATGCATCCACAGGCAACCACTAGTAAACACTTGCATCCACTCGCATCCATCAAACATAAAATGTTTCATACACATGTTTACATCCACAGGATTCCTATCTAAAGGTAAGAAATACTATGGATAAGATATACTCAATTGACAGAAACAAGTACTGATAAATACTTTGAAAAAAAGGAGTTAAGAACATAGCCTCAAAAAGAAAAGGGTACGAAGCATGACAGTCTCCCAAGTCGCATCTTCTGGGTTATCTCCTCATTGAACCTTTAGCAACTTGATCTCCTTATTGCGTAGCTTTTTAACTTTTGACCCAAGAATACGGGTAGGGACTTGTCTGACTATCGCCTCCTGTTCCACTTCTACTTCTTCCAACATTATCGACTCAACAACTTCTGCGGTGTCATGCATGCACTTCCGCAGATGAGAGACGTGGAAAACGTCATGAACACCTGATAGACTTTCTGGGAGCTTTACTCGGTATGCCATTTGGCCAATCCTTTCGGTTACAGGAAATGGTCCCACAAACCTAGGTGCCAACTTCCCTACTGATCCGAAGCGAACTACATTCCTCAGAGGTGACACTTTGACAAAAACCAAGTCTCCCACTTCGAATTTGATGTCAGTTCTTCTCTTGTCTGCATAGGACTTCTGCCTATCTTGAACTGTCTTCATCCGCCGTCGAATAAGGTCAGTCTTTTTGAACATTTCTCTAACCAAATCTGGTCCAAGTAATAATCTTTCTGTAGATTCCCACCAACATGTTGGTGATCTGCAGGGTCGTCCGTACAATGCTTCGAAGGGTGCCATGCCGATTCTAGCTTGATAACTGGTATTATAGGCAAACTCTACTAAAGAAATATGCTCTTCCCAAGTCCCTCCAAAGTCTAGGATACGCAGTCTTAAAAGATCTGCAAGAATTCTGTTCGCCCTCTCCGTCTGTCCATCGGTCTGAGGATGATAAGCGGTGCTCAAACGCAACTTTGTACCTAATGCTTCTTGCAAACTCCTCCAAAATTCACTTGTAAAGATGGGGTCACGCACGCTCACGATGCTGGAAGGTACTCCATGAAGACAAACTATCTCACGAACATAAATTGCTGCAAACCAAGATGCCGTCCTCTTACTCTTAACTGGAATAAAGTGAGCGCTCTTAGTGAGTCTATTTACCATTACCCAAATAATGGTATTGTCTTTCTTTGACCTTGGCAAACCATCTGTGAAATCCATAGAGACGCTCTCCCATTTCCACTGCGAAATATACAACGGATGAAGTAATCCTCTGGGCTTCTTTTGCTCAGCCTTGACTTGCGAGCAAACTAAACATTGAGAAACAAATTTGGCCACATCTTTCTTCATCCCAGCCCAAAAGAAAACCCTCTTCATGTCCCTGTACATCTTATCACCGCCTGGATGAATGGTCATCTTGGAATGGTGGCTTCTTCTAGAACTGCCTTTATCAAGCTTCCAGTTTGAGGAACACAAAGCCTTCAATCTCGTCGCAACCACCCCTTTTCATCTATGGCATATCTACTGAGGTGACTAGAAGTCTCCCCAATTCTGAGCTTATCCATGATGTCTAGAATCTGTGGGACACCTTGTTGCGAAGCCCCTATCTGGTCCATAAGGGTCGGTTGTATCTCCAAGGATGCAAATAAATCAGGCAGAACCTCGATGAAGGGTCTAAAATCGAAAGCTGATATGAACTCAAAGTTCTTTCTTTCCACAAACAGAGGACTCAGGGCCATCCTCTGTCTACCCAGTGCATCTGCCACCACATTAACCTTGCCAAGGGTATAAGCAATCTCAAAATCATATGAAGCTAAGAACTCCATCCACCATTATTGCCTTAAGCTGAGGTCCTTCTATGAGAATAGATACTTGAGATATTTATGATCGGTGTATAACTTGACTTTCTCTCCAAGTAAATAATGACGCCACGTCTTTAATGCGAATACTATGGCAGTTAGCTCTAGATCATGGGTGGAGCAGATCTTCTCATGAACTCTCATTTGTCTACCCCCATAACATATTACTTTCCCTTCTTGCATCAGAACCGCACCAAGCCCTGGACCGCATGCATCAGTGTAAATAGTAAACAATTTACTTCCATCAGGAAGGTTCAAGAATGGGGCTGTTGTCAGAGCCCTCTTCAGTCGTTGGAAAGCAACATCATAGTCTATCTCCCATGAAAATGCCAAATTCTTTTTTGTTAGCCTAGTGAGAGGGGCTGATATCTTCGCGAAGTCCTTAATGAACTTCCTATAGTAACCTGCCAACCCAAGAAAGCTTCTCACCTCGGTTGCATTTTTAGGAATCTACCAATCTTGCACTGCAACCACCTTGGTGGGATCTACAACTATCCCTTCTTTGGAGACCACATGCCTTAAGAATCCACCTATTTTCTCCAAAAATGGCATTTGGAGAACTTTGCCTTAAGCTGATGGTCACGGAGAGTTTTCAAAACTTCTCTCAAATGTTGGGCATGCTTTTCCTCGCTTTTGGAGAAGATCAAAATATCATCAACAAAGACTACGACAAATTTGTTTAGGATCTCTCGAAACACCCTACTTATCAGATCGACAAAATAGGCGGGTGCATTAGTTAGCCCAAAAGGCATCACTAGCCATTCAAAGAAACCGTCCGTAGTTCTAAAAGCATTCTTATCTATGCTGTCCTCAGCGACCCAAAACTGATGAACCCAGTAGCCAAGTTCAACTGAGAAAATACCGGCGCACCAAAAAGTTGATCAAATAAATCATCAATCCTGGGAAGTGGGTGCCTATTCTTTTTGGTGAGCTTATTCAACTCTCTACAGTCAACACACAAACGAAGTGAACCATTCGCTTTAGTTGCGAATACTACTAGAGCACCCCATTCAGATATGCTTCGTCTGATAAACCCTTTCTCAAGTAGCTCCCCTACTTGCTTACTCAGCTCCCTCCTTTCCCTTGGAGCCATGTGGTGCACTGGTAATGCAACTGGCTTTACATTGTCCACCAGATATATGCGGAAGTCAATCTCGCGCCTTGGAGGTAAACCTCGTAACTCATCAAAAAATTCAGAATTATCTCGAACCACCGGAACGGACTGCAAATCATCTATGGATTCATCTAGAGACTCTAAAAAGCTAAGCATAACAGACCCTTGGGGATCACAAGAAACTTCGAGGGTCTTCCCATGACAAGTCCGGAGTCTAACAACCCTCCTCTCACAATCCAGAATGGCCCCATATGTGGTAAGCCAGTCCATTCCTATAATCCACCCGTAGCCCATAAACCCGAGCACATACGCGTCACATTCAAACTCGATGCCTAACATAGATATTTTCAAACCCCGAAAAATCATCGATAAGTGAGCCGAACCACCAGTGGGGTTTGAAACAACTACGGGATCTACTACCATACTAGTAATTAAGTGCAGAGATTCAACCGCAGAACTAGATATAAATGAGTGCGAAGCACCCGAATCAAAAAGTGTTCTAGCTGATGGTTTGAAAGAGAAATTACAATTTCTACAGATTTTTTTTACCTCTTTCAGGAGCACTAATTGTGAGAGCATGCACCTGCCCTCCAGAAGTCCCTGCTCTTTGACCTTGTCCCTGCGATCCCTGTTTCTTTGGGCACTCTTTAGAGAAGTATCCGACCTCTCCGCAATTAAAGCAATTGGCCTTCCTTCTCTTACAATCTTTGATCAAGTGACCCTCCTTTCAATAATTGTGACATTTTCTCTTATCCCTGCCTTTGTCATCTTTCCCTCCTTTCTTCTACTGTTGTTGTTGTTGTTGTTGCTGCCCCTTCTTTGGCCACACCTTCTTATTCTGTGATGTCCCCTCAGCTTTTGTTTAATTATTTTCTCCCTTGTCCTCCTCATGCATTAGGTCCATATCAACAAGCTTTTCAAAAGTGACCCCCATTGGAATATGGGACATGGCCAAACCATGAAGAGGCTCATTCAGCCCTTTAGCAAATCGCAAAGCCCTTTTGTGCTGTATATCCACTAACTCTAACCCGAACCTTGCCAGGTGGTTGAACTTGTTCACATACTCCTTCATAGTCAAGTTTCCTTGTTTGAGTGCTAAGAACCTCTCCATCTGTATTCTTCTCTCAGCTTGGGAAAGAAATTTCATTTCGAACCTCCGTCTAAAATCTTACCAAGTTTCCACCGAACGTCCAACTTGGGTGATTTCCCACCGAAATATGGCTTCTTCCTTTAGCAGCCACGCAGCTATCTGAATCTTTATTCGGTCCTCCACTTCAAAGATTATGAATAAGTCCTCAGTCTCCTTAAGTCAATTCCGAGCTTCTATGAATGTCTCGTTCCCATGGAATGGCTTCCCTCCCGTAGCACGAAAGTCTTTGCAGATCTTGGCGAAGTTATCTGCCCTTGGAGGAGGAGGAGGAGGAGGAATGACTGGTGCAGCTGGGGGAGGAACGTCTCTTTGGCCTTCGGCCGACGTCGTGGCCTCCAAATACCTACGGAGCCATCCGGGTATTGTGAGGCCCTCCGGGATATTAGGGATGTTTTGTTCCCCAGACATGCTGAAAAGGGAAAAGGAAGAAATTTATATAAAGGACCGAAGGATACTACATATGGCTTTTTGGGGAATGGTTTTCAAAATAGACTTTCCTTTTGAAAATGCTTTCTTTTAAAACCCATTTTGAAAATGTTTTTCAAAAACTTTTATCTAATCTGGTAACCTTCAGCTCTGTGTGACACTCCACGTCCGTTAATGTCATTCACTAAGGGAATGCATAAAGTTTCGTGAAGCGTTATAGGTAAACATACATAGAATAATTACAAGACAAATATAAATAAGATAGCAGCGGAAATTTTAAATTTTTATTTCAAACATAAATCATAGTGCCGTGATCCATAATGTAATAAGTCACAAAAACCATTACAGTAAAACAATTTCTGTCTTGCATCATCAGAGTGCATAAGAATATGAAAAACATAATTCCCCAATTAAAAGAATTAAGCCATAGTAGAGACAAGTATTTAAGCCATACTTCAGAAGTAGCACCTAGCAAGATGATATCTGAGTCCTGACTAAACCTGATGTTTCCTCCCTGAGGACCTGAGTGAGGGGGGAACGGAAGAAAGAAGGAGAAACAAAAGGGCCAGACATAAAGTCTGGCGAGTCTAGTTACTTTTAGCCAGTAAATAAATAAAAGTAACATGGTAGTCCTATAAAGTGAATAATAAAGAGATCACTACAGAAATGACAGGTGTGACAAGGTAAGAAAGATAAGATGTATGTGCCTCACTAATGATTGCTCTACACTATTACTAGTATAACTAAAATGAGATGATCCCTTCCACTATAAGTTGGTAGACTTAGGGCATACGTCCGAGTGTACCCTAAACACTACCCTTATTGATCGGCTCCCTACCCCGTAGATATCATGTGCTAGCCCCACAGTAGGAGGTATCACTTCCTAAAGTGGCAAACATTAAGGTGTGCACAACCATACCTACTGGTGTCACGGTCGTCTTATCCCCTTCTGCCCGACTCACGCATGCACATGGCCCGGTCGGTTTGCGCCACCCACGCCATCCGTTTCGTTTGGATCTCTTATAATCAATCAGTAAGCGTGCCCCTTCTCCGCCTGGTACGGAGTTCTTTACTTGATACCTACTCTGGTTTACTGACTGAAATGGGTTCAACACAATATGATACAAGCTCTCCCCTTTTCCTTGTATCCCCACTAGGTTTTTCACTAACTATATACACCCTTAGGTGTCTTTAATTACATAGCCCTATATTAGTTATGCTTTCCCTAAAGGGTGTCTTTAATTACATAACTTTATTTTTCCACGGTTTATGTATACCACTAGGTGTCTTTAATTACATAACCTTATTGGGTTAAGTTCGTGGGCCTACTTGTATATATTGCCCACCCCCTCTAATTTACTTAACCCACCCACTACCCATCCAATTTTACTTAACCCTAACTTAAGTTCATAGTCATACAACCCTTATGGATTAAATTAGGTTAAATAGTCCAATTCAATACCATGTCCAATTATGGTTATAGTGGGCTAGACCTCTCACATCAGGCCTACAACATGTGGATGTTAGATATGCCGGTCGGGTTCGGGCAGTCTTATTCCACAATTGGGCCTAACCTCGTGTCTTAGCCCGATTCGTATTTGCGCACTTAGACCACTCACATTAGGTTCAACATGAGTGGCTGTTGGATATGCCGGTCAGGTGCGGGTAGACTTCCGCCACTAATGCAAACTAACCTCATGTCATAAGTGCAATTACAATTCACAATTGTAATTACTAAATATTCCATTTTTATCCAAATCCACCTATGTCATTGTCGGTGATTATTTCTATGTTTCCCCATTTGAATTAAATGTCCAATTTGTATAGTTATTACATAAATTAAGCCAATTATAAATCCCTTTTCCTTGTTTCCTAACTAACGTATTCACATGTATTTTGGCGCAATCTAGGCTATAAAGCAGCCTAGCCATAACAATGAAAAAGGGAATATGACAAAGGTGATAGTTTCAATATATCTTGGCATATACTAGCATGGTGACAAGGTGAATGGATATGTAATTAACATCATTGCAAGGTGGACATAAACTGATAACTTGTGGCAATTACTACGATGTCAAAGAAAACATAATGAGATCTAAATTAACCCTTTAGGTGTCCAACTATTTAGATCTAGCATAATTAGGGTGACATAGTAACATGTTAAGATCTAAAGGTGGATTCACATGTCAAGTCTACAACATATCTAAATTTATCATAATATGACAGGTAAAGGGTGATTTACATAAAGAACTATATTTGACCAATGTTACAACTGTCCAATATAATAGATGTACATTCACCACAATATAGTTACAAGTCAAGATCCACATAGGCAACATAATCGAATAACCACAATTGTATTAGATCTAGGGAAATAGATCTTTTATGACATAGTATAGGATTTAAAACATAATCATACTTTACAGCATATCCAATTCACAGTCTTTCACAATTTACTTTTATTTATCTAAACCTAAAAGCAATCTAGAGACTCACATCGTTAGGTTTAGAGAATTAAGGAAGAACGAATCTTGAATTCTTAATTTGATTTGCAAAATATGTTTTTGTAGAAAACGATTCTATCTTAGTTCGCACTCTCGTAGCATATGGCTCTCGTAGTTTTTAATGAAGAAATAGGAGAATTGAGCACATATTTATAGCTGTAGAACCCTCTGAAACCGACTGCCACCTCAGCCCTAGGGGTATCGACACCCCTGTGGGTGGGTCGATCCACAGGTCGACACCCCTTAAGGGGGGTCGACCCCCTAGAGCAGGAATTTTGCCGCTCTTACGAATTTTTCGAATTTGAATCATTTCGGATAAAATTCAGACTCATATCTGACTCATGCGTATATATATAATTTTTCTACGCATATACAAACTTAAAACCCTCATAACTTCCTCATATGTTGTCCGTTTTATGCAAACCAATTGTCTATCTTGACCAGAATTTTGAGACGGACGCAATGGTGCAGTCCTTTTCTTCTAATTCCAAATATTAAATTAATTATTATTTAATCCATCCCCTTTTAGTGTCGGTACAAATTCGGGGTGTTACATGAGCTTCCACTAGCACTATGGGCATACCGTACCACTCATAAAACTGCGACTGCGCACACTCCTTTTTCCTTAGCTTTCGGCTCTGAAGCCATGTGTTAGCCCACTTTGTGAACTGGGCAACACAAAGTCAAGATGTGAAATATTGAAAAAACTTGGGAAGTACTGAAGCAGGTCGGATCGAAGCAGTGTATCGGTTCGGATCGGATAAGGTATTCTGTTCAGATCGGTGAACAATTGCTGTTGGAATCAGAGAGGCACAACTGTTCGGATCGGAGGGCAATCTACTTCAAGTTGGATCGGAAAGCCACCCAGTTGCTACAGAGATATATCAGAGCGGAGCAGAGTAAAAAGGAGAGAGAATTGGTCCTGAGTTAATCCTGGTCGGATCGGAGATGCCGATCCGAACCCCATGAGCATACCCTACCGATCCGAACCCCTTTTTCACGTCACTTTCCTGCATGAGCGCCTTGTTATTCGGAGCGGCTATGACCAGTTCCTACCCACAACGTCCACTGCTCTGATGCGTTGTCAACACAGAAATCCATCCGAACCCGAGGCTAATGGGATGGATGACACGTGGCTCCGATCCGGATCGGGTTCTGAGCAAATTCTCACCTATAAATACCCTGTCTGGAGACAAAGAAAAGGATATTTTTTTCTGGCACTTTGAGAGTTCAACCACCTTCATAACCCGAATTCCAGCACTCCCGGAAAATCCAAATCTTCTTTCATTATTTGTTTTTAGACAATTGAGTGATTGTAAGTGAGTTGTGAGAGAAATCAAGTGAATATTTCATTGTATTTGCAACTGAATCATTGAAAATAGTGAAAGACAAGTGGACGTAGGCATTTCTTCGCCGAACCACTATAAATCCTGTGTGTTCATTTTTATTTTTGATCTCATTTCATTCTGCTTTAAATCAATTTGGGTGTTAGAACCACTTTTTGGTCTAACATTTTGGTGCTTTCATTGAGAGCTCATCTGAATTCTTTGTTTTTCGGGATTATCGTTCTACTTTTTGGACCGTTGAGTTCAAAGAAGTTAATCCTCAAGTTTCGACGCCCTTGGATATTTGTTGAAGTGATTGTCGAAGAACCATGGCCAAAGCAAAAAGGCAAAGAAGTTCAATCTGGTCGAGGAAATGGAGCTGGCGAAGATCAGCAAAATGCGGTTGTGACAAGGTCCCGTGGGCAGAGTTCAGCAGCAGGACGAACCGATGCAGGAAATCCAAACCGCCTTCAGGGGGAGAGCTCCGATCCGATCCGGGTAGGAGATTCTGAAGCAGTGCATTCCCCCAACCTGAACCGACCCGAGCAGCTTGCCATGTACCGACCCGACCAGACACCCCAGCTCCGAACCGACCCGATCTCCCATTTCCGATCCGATCCGACACTTGGTGATGTTGGAACCTCTACTCGAGTCCTTACGAATGCTCCGATTCCATCCACCAGGGTCAATGATCAGGTCAATCCATCTGCGCCCATTACTCAAGGAGATTTCTCGCGCCTACTTGATATGCTTGAGAGTACTAGGGAGGCTATGAAAGTCCACGAGCGCACCAACCTCATGATGCAAGAAAATATGAGACTCATGAGCAGTGAAATTAGCGAACTCCGAAGATAGAGAACCCCTTCCCCGGTTCGTCACACACCAGTGGATCAGTCTTCTTCTTCCGAGGAAGAGCGGCCCCGTGAACGAAGGCCGCTCGAACAACCTCAGAATGTGGAGCAGCTGACATTCGGATCTTTGGGGTCTCGCGAGGATATTACACGAGCACTAGGAAACAATGATTCCACTCGGGAGCAAAGGCTCCAGTCCCCTCTTCCCGAGATCGACCGGGAGCGTAGGGAACGGAATAGAGCAGAAGCAGCTCGAAGAAGAAGGGCATCTCCTGAACAAGAGCCCAGAAGGAACCCGGATACTAGGGCCAGGGAACCTGAACGGCCCCTAACTAATGCTGATGTACAGGCAATGGTGCGCCAGATCATGTCCGAGAGCCGGAACTATACCAATGAAGATTATGGCATTGAGCGAAGCCATACTCCTTTCACTGACGACATCCTCGACTTTCAGTTTCCCCGGCATTTTAACCTGCCGCAGATGGACAAGTACAATGGAAGAACTGATCCAGGACAGCATTTGATGCGATACTCGTGGCTCATGAATGCTGCTGCTGCTCCTGATGCAGTAAAGTGTAAGGCATTCCCGATTTATTTAGAAGATGTGGAACTGTTCTGGTTTACCCGACTTCCCCCTCGTTCGGTTTCGAATTATAGGGAATTGAGCTAGCATTTTATGAATCAGTTTCGACTCCATACCCGAAAGTCCAAAAGTGTTATTGAATTATCAAGAATTAAGCAGGCGCCAGGAGAGTCTTTGAGGTCATATCTTGACCATTTTAACTTGGCTGTGACTGAAGTTAGTGACCCGCATGAGCCCACCATCTTGATGGCATTAAAGGAAGGAGTCGATCCTGAATCCGAGTTTGGAGATTACCTTTCTGGGAAGACACCCTCCACAAGAGAGATATTCTATGAAAAAGCCGATATTTATTTAAGACGAGAGGAGGCCAGGGCAAACCGAAAGAGAAAGTCTGAAGCGGCTTCAAAAGAAAATGTGCAGAGTAACGTCGTTGTGAAGCAGTCTGGGGAAAGTTCCGGAAAGGTTGAAGTAAATGTGGGAAACAAGGGTGGAAACAACAATGCTGGAAACGGGGGCAACAACAATAACCGTAATGCGAACGGTAACAGAAGAAATAGAAATAGGGGAAGTGATCCTAACAAAAGACCCCGATTCCAGACCTACGAGAATTATACACCATTGAACGATACTCTGGAGAACATTTACCTGGATACGTACAATGTGTTGCAATATAAAAGACCGCCACCTCGTGACTCGACAGAGAAAGAAATGGCAACTGGGAAGTTTTGTTTGTTTCATGGAACTCATGGGCATTCAACCAATGAATGTCGGCATTTGAGAGATGTGATTGAGAAGCTGCTGCGTGAAGGGAAACTGGATGAATATAAAGTTGCCCCGAGGGACAGGGGGCAAGGAGAGCAGGCTCCAAAACAGATTCTACCGGCTCCCAAGCCTACAGCGCAGCAGAAAGGCAAGAGAATTGTTATCAACTCCATAGTGGGTGGACCTCACCAGGCAATCCGTAGCTTTAGAGCAATGGATCAATATGTAAATGCTGCCAAACACGTAGATGTGAATGAAGGTGATGATTTGGAAGATATCGCCCCCATAAAACAACAGAAGACAATGTTTGACGACGTGGTATTCCGAAGAAGAGATAATACTGGGATTCAATCACCCACTGATGATCCGTTGGTCATTACTACCACCATTGGGCCGGCCTTGGTTCATAAGGTGTTAGTAGACAACGGAAGTTCCGTCAATATTTTGTTTAAAAAGTCTTTCGATCAGATGAAGCTTGAATCTGAAGATTTGAAGCCATGTGAAGGATGGATCAGAGGCTTCAACGGGGCGTCAACAGCTCCCATGGGATACATAGAATTGCCCGTGACCTTGGGGCAAGGAGAACGTAGAAGAGTGCGGATGCTTCAGTTCGTAGTGTTGGACGTAGATTCGCCCTATAATGCATTTTTGGGGAGGCCTGCCCTTGCTGAGTTCAGAGCTTGTATCGCCCCTTGGTGTTTATTGCTTAAGTTCCCAACCGAAGCCGGAACTTGAGTAATGAGAGGGGATCAAGTTTCCGGATGGGCCTGCTATGTTGTCGAATTAAAGATGTTGATGAAAGGACTTAACATCGAGAGTAAAGATGCCTCGCCTCCCCCAAAGGGGGGCTCGGCGTAGCAATTAGAGAAATCGACCCCGAAGGAGTTGCCCAAAGGAACGCCTGAAGACCTGGATCCCAGAAAAGACGAGGAACCAGAGACTAGAAATGCAACTCCTAATGAAGCGACAGTGGAAATTCCCATTGATGAAGCTGATCCAACAAGAGTTTTGAAGATTGGATCTCAATTGGATCCACGTCGAGCCAAAGAACTAACGGACTTCTTGAAGGCAAACTTGGACGTGTTTGCCTGGACCCACGCTGACATGTGTGGGATATCGCCATCCATTATAAGTCACAAATTAAATGTAAACCCAAAACATCCGCCTGTGAAGCAAAAGAGACGTATGCTGGGCCCAGAGAGGTCGGCTGCTCTCAAAGAAGAAGTGGAGAAGCTGAAGCAGAACGGGTTTATTCGAGATTCGACATATCCCGACTGGATATCGAATCCCGTCTTGGTAAAGAAGCCGAATGGAAAGTGGCGGACTTGCATTTATTTTTCAGATTTGAACAAAGCTTGCCCAAAAGATAGTTTCCCACTTCCCAGGATTGACCAGCTTGTAGATTCGACAGCAGGTCATGAACTTCTCTCTTTCATGGATGCATATTCTGGGTACAACCAAATTCCTATGCACGTGCCAGACCAAGAACATACGATCTTCATTACAAATTTGGGATTATATTGTTATGTCGTAATGCCATTCGGATTGAAAAACGCCGGAGCCACTTATCAGCGCTTGGTGAACAGAATGTTTTATAATCAAATAGGGAAGACTATGGAAGTTTATGTGGATGATATGCTTGTCAAATCGAAACAGTCCTCCAGCCATACGCAAGACTTGGCGGAAATGTTTGGTATCCTGCGAAAGTATCGGATGAAGTTGAATCCTTTGAAATGCTCATTTGGAGTGGCATCGGGAAAGTTCTTAGGCTTCATTGTGAGCTCCCGAGGAATTGAAATCAATCCTAGCCAAATAGCAGCGATTAGAAACATTGAAGAGCCAAGGAGAATTAAATACGTCCAAAGTCTTGTAGGGAAAGTAGCTGCGCTGAGTAGATTTATCTCTAAAGCCACAAATAAACGCGTCCCGTTTTTTGATTTGATTAAAAGAGGAAAGAAGAACTTCGAGTGGACTACGGACTGTGTTGAGGCCTTTCGAAATTTACTGGAACTGCTAGAGAAACCGCCGATTTTGTCAAAGCCAGTGGATCACGAAGAATTGTTTGTTTACTTGGCAGTCTCGGCTCACGCCGTTAGCACAGCCCTGGTTCGGGAGGAAGACAAAGTACAAAGGCCAGTATATTATGTAAGCAAGAAATTAGCAGCGGCAGAGCGTAACTACCCAAAGATTGAGAAGCTCGCTTACAGCCTCCTAATCGCATCCCGAAAACTTCGTCACTATTTCCAAGCTCATCCAATAACCATATACACTGACCAGCCCTTGAGGCAGGTGTTGCAGAGACCCGAAGCATCGGGAAGGTTGATCAAATGGAATATAGAATTAAGCCAATTTGATTTAAATTTTCAACCATGAAAGTCGATCAGGGGGCAAGCTCTGGCAGACTTTATTGCGGAGTTCACCATCCCAGAGGAGGAAGTAATCGATGACAGAGCGGTTAAGTCCGAGGATGAGTTGAAGATAGATCCATGCAAGCTATACACAGACGGAGCTAAGAATGACCGAAGGTCCGGAGCTGGAATCGTCTTAGTCACTCCTGAAGGACGGTCGTTATATTACGCTCTACGATTAGAATTCTCGGCGACTAACAACGACTCTGAATACGAAGCCCTGATTGCCGGGCTGAAGCTTGCTAAAGACCTCGGAATAAAAATGTTGGACATATTCTGTGACTCTAAAATCGTTGTTTGACAAGTGCGAGAGGAATTTGTGGCTCGGGGACCTCGACTTATCGCCTACCTCAGGAAAGTGAGAGAGCTATTGAGTAGCTTGGAGCGGTACAATATAACACACATCCCAAGAGCCGAAAACCAGAAGGCGGATAGGCTGGCAAAGCTGGCTAGTTCCGACAATCCAGAAGAGACTGAAATAATTCCAATTGAAACGTTGGAATCGCCAAGCTTTGAGTCGATGGAAGTTGAGTTCGCTTTCGAAGCGGAACCGGAGAAGGAGTCGTGGATGACCCCAATTAAGAACTTCCTTAAGAATGGGACACTCCCATCAAAGAAGAGTGAGAAAAGGGCTGTAGTTCGCAAGGCTACCAGATATGTCATGCAAGATGATGCTCTTTATAGGCAAGGATTTTCTATGCCCCTGTTACGATGTATAGCACACGACGACATCAAGCGTGTACTAAGAGAAGTGCACGAAGGTGAGTGTGGAGATCACACAGGAGGTCAGACTTTAGCGAAAAAGATATTGCGATACGGATACTTCTGGCCCAAAATTAATAAAGATGCAGCTGATTATTCACGACGCTGCGATAAGTGCCAGAGATTCGCCAAAATCCCCAGAGCACCGTCGACCCAACTTAAGTCAATGGTGAGTCCTTGGCCATTTGCCACGTGGGGAATTGATATCATTGGAGTTCTACCGATTGCTAAAGGAGGAGCGAAATATGCAATAGTGGCCGTGGACTATTTTACGAAGTGGGTGGAAGCTGAGCCCTTGACCAAAATCACGGCAAGAAAGGTGATAAGTTTCGTGGTCAGAAATATTATATGCCGATTCGGGATCCCAAGGACGATTATAACTGACAACGGAACCCAGTTTGATGGTACTGAATTCAAAAATTTCTGCCAGAAGTATAAGATTGACAAGCGATACACTGCGGTTTCTTATCCGCAGTCGAACGGGCAAGTAGAGGCAATAAACAAAGTAATAAAATCCATCCTCAAGAAACGGTTAGAGCGTGCAAAGGCAAAATGGGTTGATGAATTGCCCCTAGCTTTGTGGGCATATCGAACAACATTTAAGACGGCTACTGGTCACAGCCCTTTCTCTCTCTCCTTTGGCTCAGAAGCAGTAATTCCAGTTGAGCTGGAAGTTCCTTCCCACAGGGTGACATATTATGACCCGATGACGAATCGGGCACTCTTACTTGAGTCTCTTGATGAAGTCGAAGAAAAAAGGGACGAAGCAGATTTGCGTGCGGCAAGACATCGACGTCAGATAGCACGCTATTACGACAAAAAAGTTCGCCTTAGGACTTTTGAACCAAGAGATTTGGTGCTAAAGAGAGTCTTTCCATCCCCTCCTCACCTCGGTCCAAAGTGGGAAGGACCCTTTGTCATCCAACAGAAACTTGAAAAAGGAACCTTCAAGTTAACGACCGTAGATGGCGAAGAAGACCCTAGAGCATGGAATGCCCAACACTTGATGCGATATTTGGATTAGAAATGTTGTACTCTTTATTATTTTTCTTATGAACTCTGTAATAAGGCACGACTTGCCTTGGGAAAATCTGATGATATGAATAAAGGACTATAAAGTGGATGTAGGCTACGACTTAGCCGAACCACTATAAAAATATCGTGTGTTATTTACTTTTATGCATTACATATATACATGCATCGACTATTCTGTTGTAATTATGGAATATAAGATGATTTAAAACCTGAAAAGGTTGAAAACAATTTAAACATAAGAAAAGGCACAACGACTATTTGTGCGACAAGACATAAAAGAATGAGAAAAACGACATTCTTAACTCTAACTCTCCAGAGGGAGAGAGAGTATAAAAGCGTCTCCGACTGAGCGCTGAGAAAGAGATCCTTCCCCGCTGAAAGACCGGGGAATGAATAGATTGCTGAGCTCTAACTCTAACTCTCCAGAGAGAGAGAGAGTATTAAAGCGTCTCCGACTGAGCGCTGAGAAAGAAATCCTTTCCCGCTGAAAGACCGGGGAATGAATAGATTGCTGAACTCGAACTCTAACTTTCCAGAGAGACAGGAGAGTATAAAAGGAATGCCAGAAAAAACGACAGGCATTGACGACACAGAAAATGCTATCCCGTTAGAAAATCAGGAGCATTCAGATTGCTTGATTAAGCCTTAAATAATTTGTGAGAATTGACTGAGGGCATATATGTATACACATATTTCCTCCCTCCGTAGCTTCATTTCATAACTATAGTAAGACATGCATTTTTACATAAGTGCAGAACTACTGACAAACAGACATTACAGAAAATGAATTATTTTTTATTACGAATGAATGAATTTGTACAGGAAAATAGCTAAAAAAGAAGGTGCAAGAACCACCCTTACAGCAGCAATTATTGATCTACCAAATACTAAAACGATGCAGGACAACCCACTATTTGGATTTTGAGGGAGTCTTGGACTTCTTGGCGGCTTTCTCCGCATCCTTTGCCTCTTTCTCGGCCTCTGTCAAGATTCGTTTTGATTTCTTCTTTCCTGAAGATGCGGTGCTGGAACCGGTTGACTTCTTCCCGGAAGGCGTAGCGCTGGAATCAAGAGAAGATTTTTTAGCGAGTTCCTCTGTAATAGATCTAGTTGAGAGCTTAACAACTAACCTTGATCCCGCATCCACAACTGCGAGAGGCTTGAGGGCTTCAGGGTCTAGTTCTTCGGCTTTTAATTGCAAGCGTTTATCTTGATCAGCTTTCATTGCAGCCAAAGTAACATCATCAGCATTTTTTGACTCCCCGACTATTGCCACCTCTGGATCTTCCTCATGTTCTCCGTCACCGCCATCATCCTTTAAAGCTGCTATCATTTCTCCATCATGGGGAATGTCAGCCTTAGATGGCTCGCTTCCTTCTCCCAAGTCTATAGGAGCAGCCTTGTCCTTCCCTCCTTTTGCCTTTTCCGTAGGCTCTGCCCCTGAGGCGGCTCCTTGAGTCACATCAGTCTTTTCGGATGGCTCAATACCTACAGAGTGAGAAGCAACAGTTATCAACTCAGGCGAAAATAATGGGTTTTTCATCGATTGCTCAATCACGTGGCGAAAAGTAGAAATAGCCTTGACAAATTGAGGAGAAAAGGTAGGGATACCTTCCGAAGACTTCTCAGCGGGGTTAACTGCTGTCTCTGATGCCAATTCAGGGATTGGGGATAGCAGAGTTGTTCGAGGGATTCCCGGGTGTTCAGGATCATATCCCTCTACTTCAGGAGTTGCGGGGGTAGCAGAAGAGGAACCAGTCTCGGTAATATTTTTCTGTTTAGTCCTCCGCCTCTCTTCTTCCATAGCCTCAGCAATGAGGCGGCGCCCTTCAGCTAGGCGTTCTGGCTCATCATCCCTCAAGTATTTTTCCATTAGCTTATCCTCATCGATGGAATCGACTTTGAGTTCCTCTTTTTCCCACTCAACAATCTGATTCCATACTTGAACTAGAGTGGATGGATAATCCTCGATCCAAGAAATGTTTCGGCGACGGATGATATGTGCGAAGAATTCAATCATTAATTCGCCAAAACTCTGAATATCAGCCTCCGCCTCTGACAATTGTTTGCGGGCTTCCTCCGCAGATTTGATAGCACACTCAACATTGCCCTCCGCCAGGGCAGCTCTGTTCTCTGCCTCCAATAGCTTTGAAGCCAAGTCAGCATTCTTCTTTTCTAGCTCAGCATTCCTCTTTGCTAACTCGGCATTTTTCCGTTCGAGGTCAGTATAAGCAAGGCGCGTCTTAGTAGCCTCTGACTTAGCATCATCAGCTTGCTTTTTTAACTCAGAACGCTCTTGAGTGTGAGATTCAAGCAAGTCATGATAGCGTTTTTGCATATCCTCAAATTGTTGTTTGAAGTTGGTAGCGTCCCTCTGAGCAATAGCAAGCTGGGCCTGTGTGTCCTCCAAATCTTTACCTAGGTTCTTTAAGGCCTTAGCATCTTCTTCCGCGGTTTTTTGCATTGAATCAGCATTCGTGATTAGAGTACGGATAATTCTGGAAAGATTGCGTGAATATTTAAACATCTCAGAATACCGTTTTTCAACCGCGTCTATCTTTTCTTTGGCCTCATCTGCCCACTTAGAAGAAACAGGTTCAAGGGCAGGTAAAAAAGTCAAAGTCTCGAAGTAGTGTTCGGGAAATTGCTCCTCCAAATACGCCCGCTTTATTGCAGTTTCCGCATCTAGTGGGGGAGGAACGGGGATCGTCAATTCAGTGTCCCTGTGTGTGGAGGATTCAGTAGTTTCTTTGTCTGTCCTAGGTCGTTTAGTAGCAGGGACCTTGCGCTTACTTCGAGACTCAGTATCTTTTGGAGGACTTCTCTCTCTGTTGCGCTTTTCGTGGGAAGAGGTGGAGTCTTTCGATTGTGGCATGTCCTCTTCCCTACGGCTTTGATAACCTTTGTATTTCTCTTGATCCGACCGAACGGGAGAGCGAGAACGTGAGGGTCGAGAGCGATAGGGATCATAAGGCCTTCTCTCCTCCCTACCGCGATCATCGCGGCGATCATACTCGATATCCTGAGGTGGATTAGACATGCTGCGGCGAAGCTTCCTGATATCATAGTAAGATCGAGACATCGTGCCTGCACAATAAGACAAACGAAATTCAGAATCAATGGATTCACAGAGAAAGAGGTGCAATGAATGCTAATGCTGTTGTATAAAGTGTGTCCTAAGTGGTGTGTTTCCCCCCAACCAACCCGAGTCTGAAGCTAGACTAGTACGGGCAGGCTCTTTGGCCTTAGCAGGAGTGGTCTCTTCAGAAGAGGTGAAGACTAAAGGATCCTTCCTAAAATCCTCTGAAGTGTATATAGTTTCAGGTAAGGGGAGATCCCCCAAACCCTGAAATATTTGGTCATCAGTACTAGGGACATCTCCCTCGGAAACATTAAGTAGCGACTCTTTGGAGGATGTTGACTTTTCCAGAGAAGTAGCCTCCTCGGGGGCAGTATATCCTTCACGATGCTTTTCGGCCAGGTTAGCCAATTCGTCATCTTGAGTAGAAGATGGAGAAGGTGAAGTTTGAAGAGGCACTGTAGGAACTCCCGAGCCTTCTCCTGTCTCTGGGACTACATCCACTGGAGGAATATATACGTATGGAGCCGTCCCATGACCAATACTACGAAAAACGGATAACAGCCCATGAAAGTGAAGATATTCGTCCTTAAGGACTTCATCGATAGTCAAGAATTTCTGGTCGCCATTAAGAAGTTGGTGCATCCGGTCAAAGAACACCTGATCTGATATTTGTTTTAGATTGTCGACTGCAAACGAAAAGAAAAACAAGTTAAGGCGATGACTCGAGTGTATAGAGCCCGGATTTAGAAGATCAGTGCTTTACTTGATTTCGTCCCCCTCCTGGCACATCCAGGCTGTCGCTTCACATAGAACCATTCCAGTCTGGAATCTCCAGCTTTACTGCTGAATGGCGCTGAGATTAACTTCCTCTTAGGAACAGACTCAAAATAGCAGAAAGATGGAGTCTCTCGAGTCCGATGCTTGAAGTTGTAGAAGAAATGAACATCATCGAAGGTGAGTTCTATGCCTAGGATCTCACGATATGCTATATATAAAGTGTGTAGGTAGGCATAAGAATTGGGATGCAGTTGCATGGGGGCAATCCGCATCTGTCTTAGAAAATCTGCGATGAAGGGAGAAAATGGAGGGATAGCACCGACCATGCACATCAACCGGGTGATTGCCATATATCCTTCCGGAGGATTGTGGGGACGATCAGATCTCGAAGGCACTAGAGTGTCCCTTTTCATTATCCCGTACTTTAAGCAAATTCGGATAAGTCGATCGTTGTCGATTGTTGATTCAACGGAATCTGGAGGTGATTCCAATATGACAACCGATTCAAACTCATCAGGAGCCCGGTCGTCGCCAACCCCTCCTTCCTCTTCAAAACCTAAATAAACTTCACTCTCTGAAGACACTTCCTCACTTTTACGATTTCCGACGTCGTAGTCTGAACCCTCATTATCCCATTCTGGATCCGACGGAGAAGATATGTCCTCGAGAGTAATCTTGTTAGAGGTTTCCGGGGCTTCTTTCCTCTCAGCTAGTCTGGAAGAGCGTCTGGGTCTCATGGTCATAAAACTATTGAAGAAGCAATAGCACAAATTAGAGCAAATTAGCCCGTATCCCCCCGTGCATGTGTGCAAACTAAAGTGTAAACAGTGTATACGGAAAGTGCAAAGTAAATGTTTAAAAGTGCGACGAAAAAGTTTGGCAAAATATAAAGAGTTGAAGTAATTCTTGATGTCCAGTTACGTTCGCAAGGCACTATCCTAACTGTCCATTAAATTGAAGATTATGCCAAAAGTTGATTGGGCCAGTTAGACGAGTTTTTATGCGTTAAGGTAGACTGTGCTTCGGTTCGGTTCGGATGCATTCATTGGGATCGGATCGGGGGCGTGGCCTTAGGCTTGGATATCTCATTGAAACTCAGAAATCAAAACTGGATCGGATCGGAGGCAAGGTCCCCAAACGGTTCGGATCGGATCATGTAGTTATACTCCTCCGTCATCTTACGGTCCGACCCGATCCGGTTAGGAAGGCTCCTTTCCCCCTTCTTTAAATACTTGCTCCGACCCGATCCGATCTCCTGGATTTCTTTTCTTTTTTCTTTCTTAACTTGCCCCGACCCAGTCCGATCTCCTGAATTTCCTTCCTTCTTCCCTTATTTTTTCATCTTCCCTATCCCTTCGAACCGAGCCGATTCCCTATTATCTTCGACTTTTCCTTCACCCTCTTTCTTCCCTAACCGACGCCAAGGCCAATTTCGTGCCAGTCACTCAAATCAAAGCCAAGCAATCATGCGCTGGCATACTCAACGACGGATTCTAATCCCTTCCGTTCCAACCTCGAGATGGCGACGAGTCTACTAGCGATGATGACGAGGGGGGTCACGGTGGCAAGGTCACCAGAGTTTCACGCTCGAATCATCCTAATCGTCTACGAATCCGAATCGAGAGTAATTAAAGAAGGAATTGTTCAAAGTTTTATAACCTACCGGTGTGATTACTTCGAGAATTAAGAGGAATTTTGATGTTTCACGAATTGAGTTTTTTCTCGTTTTGCAGAACTCGGGGAGTAAAACAGTGAAAATGAGAGAGGGATGAAGAATCAGTTTATATAGAGGAGTAGTGTGTCCATTCGTCTCCCCATTCGGATCGGCGGCCCAATAGAAGAACTTCCGTTCGGATCGGATGGACAGTCCAGAAGCAAAGATTGGCCCAACAGTCCATTGAAAAATAGAAAGGAGAAGGGGTCTGTTCGGATCGGAATCCGAACCGAACCGAGTTCTTTAGCTCAGCAGCAAATTAAATTGAAATTTGAAGAAAAAGATGAAAACACGAGGAAAATCAAAAGAAAAATCACCTCGAAGAGCGATGTGCAATGATGGTCAAAGCATGCTCCGTCTCCAACAGAAGCATCCTTTGAGGGGGCAAAATGTAAGCTCACTTTGTGAACTGGGCAACACAAAGTCAAGATGTGAAATATTGAAAAAACTTGGGAAGTACTGAAGCAGGTCGGATCGAAGCAGCGTATCGGTTCGGATCGGATAAGGTATTCTGTTCGGATCGGTGAACAATTGCTGTTGGAATCAGAGAGGCACAGCTGTTCGGATCGGAGGGCAATCTACTTCAAGTTGGATCGGAAATCCACCCAGTTGCTACAGAGATATATCGGAGCGGAGCAGAGTAAAAAGGAGAGAGAATTGGTCCTGAGTTAATCCTGGTCGGATCGGAGATGCCGATCTGAACCCCATGAGCATACCCTACCGATCCGAACCCCTTTTTCACGTCACTTTCCTGCATGAGCGCCTTGTTATTCGGAGCGGCTATGACTAGTTCCTACCCACAACGTCCACTGCTCTGATGCGTTGTCAACACAGAAATCCATCCGAACCCGAGGCTAATGGGATGGATGACACGTGGCTCCGATCCGAATCGGGTTCTGAGCAAATTCTCACATATAAATACCCTGTCTGGAGAAAGAGAAAAGGATCTTTTTTCTGGCACTTTGAGAGTTCAACCACCTTCATAACCCGAATTCCAGCACTCCCGGAAAATCCAAATCTTCTTTCATTATTTGTTTTTAGACAATTGAGTGATTGTAAGTGAGTTGTGAGAGAAATCAAGTGAATATTTCATTGTATTTGCAACTGAATCATTGAAAATAGTGAAAGACAAGTGGACGTAGGCATTTCTTCGCCGAACCACTATAAATCCTGTGTGTTCATTTTTATTTTTGATCTCATTTCATTCTGCTTTAAATCAATTTGGGTGTTAGAAGCACTTTTTGGTCTAACACCATGATCCCTATGGAACTGGAAGTTCCTACCCATAGGAGGATTCACTTAAACCCGGATGAAAATGAGAGGTTACAACTTGAGGACCTCGACCAACTTGAGGAAAAAAGAAAGGAATCAGAACTCAGGGTGGCTGTACATTAAAGAAGGGTGGCCAGACATTTCAATTCAAAAGTCAGACACATGACTTTCGAAATCGGAGATCTTGTGCTGAAGAAAGTAATGACCGGAACTGGGGTTTTTGGACCAAATTAGGAAGGGCCCTATGTTATAAACCAAAAACTCCGAGACGATACTTTCAAATTGACCACCATAGATGGAATTCAGATTCCTCTAGCTTGGAATAGCGAGTACCTTTGCCGTTACTTTCTATAATGCATTGTTCAAATCTATTGTAAAACCTGTAAATATTTGCAAAAAACTTTGCATTCTAGCTGTGTACATAAAAAAACATGCGTGAGAAACTCCATTTGCTTGCACGAATCATATATTTGCAGACTTCTGCTAAAAGTTGACTTTCTTATGTAGGCAAACAAGAACAATTACTCCCTCAAAATCCAACCATAGTTGGAGACTTCCTACGCATATCCATGCTGGAACAATTCAAAAACGTTAAGTGCCGAAGCATCATGCAAACTAAGCAGTAAGTGGGTGATGAATCAGAAAGCTGCATCTTTCATCACAAAAAAAACCAAATCCTTAGTGAGCATCCATCAAAAGGATTAGTGCCAAACTATGAACATAATGCAAAGGAGTAAGCAGCCAAATTTGTTCCATGGACAAAAGATTGCCAGTCCCAAAAGAGGCACCTTGACAGGTGCAGGACACGAATTCTTTAAATCAAACTAAAACTCGATGAGATGAACTAGTGTCCACCTCCCGGGATGAAGCACAAAGTCAGAAGGACCGACGAACCTAGGCTAGAAGCACCAGTCCTAGTGCCGAAAGGTCCAACAAAAAAGCTGGAAGGACCAGCAGTCGGAAGGGCCAAAAAACCTAGGCTAGAACAGTTCTAGTGCCAGAAGGACCAGCAAACATGCTGGAAGGATCAGCACAAACAGAAATCCTAACCGAAAGGAGGTAACATAAATCCTAGACGAAAGGGGGTAACAGAAATCGTAGCCGAAAGGGGGTATCCGATTTAACTTAAAAGTATATAAGTTGATCTCCGAAGGGCTCGGGTCACTGAGTTAGTGGGAAATGTGGTTGAATACGTTATAAAAATATATATACCTAACCAAATCTCTGAAGGGCTTAGGTCACTAGGTTAGCGAGAAATATGGTTAGGTACATCAGAAACCAAAAACATGTATTTTAACTAAATCTCTGAAGGACTTAGGTCACTGAGTTAGTGAGAAAAATGATTAAATATATCATAAAATTTATGACTCTCTTTAGGGGGCATGCATTCAAGTCCAAATTCCGAAGGGCTTGGGTCACCGGGTCAGTGAACGTACAAATGAATGAATGATCACCAAAAAGAGAAAAAAGCAGCATAAAACCAATAAACTAAATTGAATTCTAAGAAGCTGATCGCATCCAATCTAATAGAGCTATAATATGCTACTATAACATCAAAAAGCTAGACGGTAGCGTTAAAGTTGCACACCGTAAGCCTGATACTGACACACGGACAACGAAGAAAATTGTGATTAAAAGTACAAGTAGAAAGTGCTGATAAACAGGAGCATTGTCCCAAACTAAAAAAACAGAGCACAGATGCATCAAAACATCCTAAACCAATCACAGAACCACCAAAACACCAAAATAAGCACAAGTCGCATCTCAGACCAACATAAAGTTAAATGCGAGGATCGACACCCGCTTATGCAACTGATCTAAAAGCATAGTTTGCAAAAGAAACGATCAAAGGCAAGATAGAGAAGCTACAGATTCTTGTTCTTCCTAGGCCTACCAACCTTCCGCTTAACTTGGGTAGAGCAGGATGGAGGTTCATCAGCCAAGGACTCTTTGCGCCCTGAAACTGCCAACTCAACATCTCCTAGAACAAAGGAGGCAACGACACTATCCCTAGATCTAAGGGCTTGGATCAACTTTGCCTTGTCATCCTCTAGAGCGGAGATACGCTCAAGATTATCCCCATGAAGCCTTTGGAGATCGCAAGCTAGTGTGTGCCAACCGCTCATCTGTTTTGCAGAATGATCCTTGAGCAGATCCATCTGCTTCCCAAATTGATACATAGCAGTATCAAAACGGGCAAGCATCCGAGCCTTCGCGACAATCATATCACCAGAAAAAGTTTGATGGTCAGATGGAGATATGTCCACATTGGAAGATACTCCCTGCAAACTCCAGCCTTTGAGTCATTTAGCAAGCTTGGGATTGCATGGCTTACGGGCATAATGTGACCTGCTAATGATCATTTGAAGTACTGTATGGGAAGGACTGAGGGGAGAGTTTACAGGCGGTTGACCAACCGATTGAACATTAGTTATCTCAACATCCAAATCAAAAAACCTTTCAATTCAATGTCGCTCTGGAGATGTATACATCCTATGAAAGTAAATTAGTAAATGGTTATGCAATTCAGGGATTTAGAGGGTCGGTTAAGATTAAACAAGTAACGCAATCAAAGGCAGAACCGCGAACGACTAATCCCTTCTACCCTGGCTATGCATAACAAGTTCATGTTGTTATCACACGCTTTATTCAGAATGGTCGCTCATATTTAACCAAGTCAGGGTCATTCAGGATCGAGTTAAGCGCAAAACAGGATTGACCCTCTATCAAATGCACTTGGGCGATCATAAGAGTCAAGCAGCAATATCAAGGTCGTTTGGCTTAAGCATTTCGTCAAGCATCATGTGTGTAAAATAGATAGCTGAGAATAAAAAGTTGACACATGATCTTGAGATTAGAAATTGAAAAAATATGAATTTATCTTAAGCGTTTCAACAAGCGTATCATGTGTACGAAGCTTAAAACCAAAGGAAAAGGGGTATCAGAGTTAAATGTTCTCAGGCAAGTGCATGCACAAAAAAAATCGGATCCAGTCCAAGAATTCCAGATATTTTCATTATAAAAGGTTCAACAACAACCCAAATCATATCTAATAATCATAAGGATATCAGAGAGCAGTCCAAGAAATCATAAAAGGATTTATTCCTTTTAAAACATATATTTTCAATTTAGAAGAGGAACAAGCATAAGCAAAGATTGACAAACCGGTGCTCCATGGATCGATGAAAGAAAATAATGCGAGGCTTTTTGACTGGAAAATCTAATCGAAAGGAAGTTGAAGTTGAAATTAGGGTTGTTTAGAAAAAGAAGTGGTGGCTATCAATGTGTTCTATCTAAAAAATAAGAAGTGAATTAAAGAGAGGAGTTAGAAAACGAGGGGGAAGACTATGGGACTCACATCCATAACATTCTCGCCATATCAGCTCAATACTCGATTGCACAAATACAAGTGGCCCACCAGATATAGCTGGCTTGCCCGCATCCCCATGATTTGGTCGATCGTAATGATACTTCGACTCAAAAGAAATAGTGTAAGTGACTCAACCATCTTAAGTTCTGCGTGTCATCCCTTAGTAAGCCATATTTAATCTACCAAACTATGTTATGATCAGTTTTTTCGAAGCCTATAATTTTTTGCAAAATAAAAATTACAAACTTCGAGGGGCAAATGTTTATCCCTTAAAAAACCATACATATTTTGGTCTACTAAATCAGTGTAAAATCTACGGGTCGAGCGTCATTAGGGATGGTCGTGCATAGTCCAATCCAATCCAGTACAACCAGACAGTTTGTGAAGGGTAAGGGATGATCACACAAGACAAAGTTCAAATGCTAGTTTAAGGTTAAGCACGGCAAGGAAGGTCGCATAAATTAGAACAAGTTGAGTCGTCCGCTCAACACAGTCAGGATCGGTCATACAGCATAGCACAACCATTCAGAGGGGTCGCGCGCACGAAGCTAGTTTAAGAATGGCACTACCCAAGGATAGTAAGGCTTGTACATACTGTAAAGATCTCCCATACTGAGGAAGTCGCCCATGTTTATACCGAAGAAATCAGTCGTACAAGACAAGGAGAAGAATTGGTTCCGGTCAAGCATTTCACTCTGCAGTCGGTCGTTCAAGCTACCCTGGTCGATCGTACATAGCAGGGAACACAAAGATGCCAGAGATCGCACATGCATCTCATGTCCGCTCACGGGTTGCAACCCCAGTCGCTCGCTCATTACTCAATCAGTCACTAACACTTCGATCATATGATACCTACCGGTCCGATAGATGTTAGCTCCAGAGTGATCACACTTATACCTTCTCTACAAGCGTTGATCGGTCGCTTGTTCATCTACAATCAGATACTGGAGCTTCAACCAGATACTATCTGTCGGTCAATAAAAGGTTTAAGAAAATGACTCGGACGGTTGCTGTTATACCAATCGTGAAGTTTTGACAAGCGATTTGACAAGTTGCAGGTACACTCCTCAACTGTTCGCTCATTCAATGTGCTCAAATTTGTGCAATCGCCTGCTCCCATGAAGCCCCTCGTGCGGGACAGCTGAATACAACTATTGACAGTTGGTTGCATCTAGGCGGTGGCATTTTCGTAATTAATGAAACAAGAGACCCATAGCCTACATATACGAAGTTCAGCTCATTTCTTCAGGAGGGTATACCTATTAATAGGCTATGGCTACCACCATAAGGGGGATCGACTCCCTACCACCACGAAGTGCTGCTGAATTCTTTCCTCCACCATTCTTTAAGTATTTCAACCATCGTCATCATCTCCATTTTAAGGTTATTCATCCATTTGGCCATGGCATCCCATAGAGTACTATAAGTGAGAAAAGTTCAAAGATGTCCTTCGACTCCGTCATTCATTCATCTTTCTCCCCACAAATTCCACCATTCCTCTATTGAATTCCGAGAATTTAAGCGAGATTTGTATGTGAGAATGAGAATATGTTAAGAGAATGAGAAGATGTATGAACAAATAGAGTTTATATGTTTTGTAACCATTGTCATGATAATGCAAACTACCTTCAGAGTGGACGTAGGCCTAGCTTATGGCCGAATCACTCTAAAAACCTTGTCTCCATTTTACTTACCTCACATTTTTGCTTTCATCTTTTATTTGGTGCATCTCCATTTATTTTCTAACCACATTGGTGAAGTACGGTTCACGTATCATTGGATTTTGAGCCATTTTTTGGTGAAAACAACTTGTATGCCAAATTTACTACTTAGTTCTCATATGTATGTTCATGATATCCCTATTCTGTTAGTTTGCCTAATCTTGTCACTGTATGCCTATTCTGTTAGTTTGCTTAATCATGTCACTGTATGGCTATTCTATTAGTATGACCAATTCTATCATCACATGCTAGTTTTATTTACTGTGCCTATTTTTGTTCTCTTCTCCCCCTCTTTCCCTTTTTGGTTTTAATAGTCAAGCTACCATTGAGCCTAGGCCTATCGCTTTAATACGCGAGCGCACGAAATTTGGAATGGTTGGGAAAGATAAATTGAGGCATAACTTATGTTGTAAGTCATGATTGGGATTTGGGGGCATAATCTATACCTTGATCTAAACTTTAATTTGGGGCATAACTTGTATCGTGAATCAGATGGGGATTTAGGGCATAATGAACATGAAAATTGGTTAGTAATAAACATGCCTAGATTTACAATAACTAGAAACTGTAACTGCATGTAGACACGAGGTTTGATTACACTTGTGGTAGAAGCCTGCCTGGAACTACCCGGCAAATTCAGCATCCACAAGTGGTTAATCGAATGTGAGGGGTCGATTACATAAATGTAAACATAACGGTGCTAAGACACGAGGTTAAGTTCGACTAGTGGTAGAAGTCTACCCGGACCCAACCGGCATATCCAACATCCACAAGTGGTAGACTTAATGTGAGAGGTCTAGCGCGTTAATAACCATAAATGAATGGTAATAAACTTACTTAACCTATTTGAATCTGTGAGGGTTACATGAACCTGTCAACTTAAGTAGGGGTTAAGTAAACTTGCTTGAATCAGTGGGAGGGTTAAGTTAATCTTGTTAAATATTCGGGGACGGGTTATACATATAAACTCGACAAACTTAACCTGTTGGGGTTATGCAATCATATTAAACTGGTAGGCATAACTGTTGAAATCCTAGTAGTGGGGATGCATGCCTTGGGGGAAGCTTGTATCATCCAGTGTGTGGGACTCGTATCAGTCAGTAACCTATGTTGGTATAAAACGACGAACCCCAAATTAAGTCGGGGTCAGGGCACGCTTACTGAGTTTGTTATAAGAGGTCCATCTAAGGGATGGTGTGGCGGCGTATTCCGACGGGGTCATGTGCGTTCATGCATCCAGATTCCAGGGGGGATGATAAGATGTTGTGGCACCTTTAGATATGGTTGTGCATCTTGTAAACAACGGGGTTGCCACTTTAGGAAGTGGTACATCATATAGTGGGGATAGCATAGGGTATCTATGAGTTAGCGAGCTGAACGATTGGGGATGCTAATTAGGGTACGTCTAGTTTTTCTTGTTTAGGAGCCCGTTATTATCGTCGGGGGTAGCACCCGTCATTTCTGTTGGGCTACCTATTATTGTATGGGGGTAAAACCTCTCACTAGAAGTACACCTAAGTCTACCATATTGTACTTATTGGGATCATCTTGTTCTGTTATACCAGTATTGGTGCAGAGAAAAGTATTAGAGAAGCACACTATATTCTATTTTGTTTATCCTGTTTACCTTGTTATACCTGCCTTATGACACTGTTATCTCCCTCTCTAATTTATATGCCCGTCATGATGTTTTACTTACTTATATGCTAAAATTAACTGGACTCACCATATATTACATCTAACTCATTTTGTTTCCTTTTCTCTCTCTTACGTTCCCCCCAGGTTCTCAGGGTGGGAATACTCAAGCTTGATCATGATTCTTCTTTCATTCTTCTTGGAGCTGCTTAGATGTACCGCTTGATTTCGTATTTTCTCTACTATGGATATATTTTGGGGATTATGCTCTTTTTGTGTATTAATGTACTCTTATGATAATTTTGGTACCAGATAGAAGTTATATGTTGATGTAATGAGTTTTCAGTTTTTCAGACTTATTATGTAATTGGGTTTGGACCACGAAGCTTTTCTATTTAATAAAGTTTTAATTCCGCTATTATTTTATATCTGTCTTGTGATGTTTCTATTTCTGTTTACCTATAATGCTTCACGAAACTTAATGCATTCTGATAAAGAGTGGTATTAACGGATGTGCGGTGTCACAAGAATTGTCAACAAACGCCTAGGTCACTATAAATTAATTAATTTTATTAGCCACTTATTTTTCCTTATTAAATAGCCTACCCTTGCTGCCGGAATGGACCACTACTACGAGCCCCTTATTTTCCCTAATCATTCGTTGTTGCCGAAATGGACTCCTACTACACATTTTTTTAATAGACCACTTAATTTCCCTAATCGACTTATGCTGTCAGAATGGACCACTATTTGTTCTTGCTAATTAACTTGTTTATATTAAACTTAACACTAAATTTAAGTTTATTAATAAGCCTACTTTTTCTTCTATTTAACTTCTTGTTATCTTACAGGTTGCATTTAAACATGATTTTGTTTATATCTATTATACAATCCAACCCCTGCTATTTAGCATCTATTCAAATTTCCAATTATTCGGTTACCAAAGTTACATTTCAATTACATAACTTATTAAATATTTCTAAAATTGCAGTTCATTTGTGGATTGCAATATTTATCCAATTTCAACATTCCCTAATTTACAGTCCGTTTGTTGATTACAACACTATCAAATTTCAAAATGCTCTTTCCATACGCATTCTTATTATTTTCCAATCAGGCGCAGAAATTAGAGGATAAAGGCTTAGGTTCTTACTAGGCCTAAGCTCAACTCAAAAGAAAAAGGTAAAGGTTTGCTAGACCTAAGCTAAACGCAAAAGAAAAGGGTAAAGGTTTAGGCTCTCACATGGTCTACAATGAAAACAAATTATAAACATAATGTAGCAATCATATAATCCAAATCAGAATTTTAATCAGTTATTCCCTTTTTACAGTTTTCCAATATGTCTAATTCCAATCCAATTCAATTATTCCTAAACAATCTTTGATTTATCCAAAATCAAAGCATAGAGAAGAATAATTAGGCGTAGGTCATTAGGCATGTAAGCCTGTGTCTAAAATATGCCTTTTTGGTATTATCCGCAACAAAGCTATAAAAATAGGAAAAAGGGGTAAAATAGATATGAACATAATAGTCCACAGAAATTTGAATATTGATTATACATAATTTGTAGGAATAAGCAGAATAATTCTATAGAAAAAAATTAGAGATGTTTGGATTTGTAAATAAACCATAAATAGCTAGATTTGTAAATACTAAAACTACTATTATATAATTTTAACCTCAACTTTTAGAAATATTGCAATCATAGAAAATACTCACTTAAAATTGCCTATCTAGTTGGTCTTGGTAGATATCTTATAGATCTATCTATAAATATCTTATGTCTTGTATATAAAACCTTTTCTCAGAACTCCATTATTTTAGAAGGAGAAATTTGTGTAGAGTGGAGGAACAAAAATGGGTAATGGAGTTGGAAGAATTAGGTTTATAGAGGAGATTTATTTATGATAGAAGTAGGGGGCCCAGAACCTTTAGATCTTAGGTTATTATTTTGGTCTATCGGATGCAAAAGAAATATCCTGAACAGCCCACAAAACAATTTACTTCATGCAAGGCATGAAATCGTGGCTGGCGAATATAGTGGGTCGACCCATAAGTAAGGTGGGTCGACCCTCGGGTTGGCCTAGCATTGTTCTGAGTCATCCCAATAGGCTCAGATCTTAAGGTTCCTTGCTTAACCTGCCATCGAGTCCGCTTACGATGGTAAAAAAGTCAAAGAACGCAATGATCGGTTCCTCAGCCGCCACCGAGGCCGGTACATCTCACCAACCTCAACCGACGGACATCCCGACCACTAATGAAAGTGAACCTCCAATTGTGGACCCCGAAGCACCCGCAATCCAAGCGCAAATCAGCACGCTTAATGGAAAATATGAAAATACAGCTGTCGAGCTTAACCAAGCGCTAAGAAATAACATTGACCTTATGCGGCAACTTCAAGAAAGTCAGCGTGTGGTCGCTCGACTGCAATTAGCTCGGAACAATGCTCTACCCCGACCACCAACATCGGAAACTTCCTCTTCTGAGTCAAGGGGCCCGCACCAAAGAAGGAGGTTTAGTCTCATCAATAACGTCGTCGTCCGAACAAACGCTCTCGACAACGGCAATGGCAACGGTTATGCCAACGACGACTGGACCACGGTTACCTATTGCGAGGGCGCCCAATATCGGGACAATTCTCGCTTAGTCATCAATGAAGGACATGCTCCTACTAACCAAGCTCCTCCTCGACAAGACTCAACGGCCGCCTGTCGAGACAATGAACCTACTGTTTTGGTGGCCCATGCCTTTCGGGAACCGGATCCGCGTGACCCTGCTCCACATCATCACGCACACCAGGATCCCGTTATAGATGTCGAGGACATGGAAGAAGACGATCCTGACATCCACCCTAGAAGATGCCCTCGCGCCAGAACTCCAGAACCTCGCCAAAACCCATGGGTGACGATGGCGGACCCCCATCCGACCTACTTTCCCGACATGGTCCGAAGGATCATGAGGGAGATGCGAGGGAATATGCATGATTCATAGGAAGTGCACATTAGGCGCAAACCTTTCACTCGAAGATTTAATGAAGCTGAATGGCTGCGACGCTTCAGCATGCCGTAGATGCCGCTCTACGATGGCACCACTGACCCTTGCGCTTTCCTAAACCGTTATTAATGGTAAATGGACTCGAGTAGAGGCGATGATCCAGTCAAGTGCAAATGCTTTCCAGTCTTCCTGTCAGGAACCGCTCTATTATGGTTCTCTCGCCTTCCGCTTAATTCCATCAACAACTTCGGCAAACTAGCGACACAGTTAGTTAAGCAATTTAGGATGCATATCCCAAATCCGAATAATGCACTCACCCTTTCCAACCTATACCATGGGCCCGTAGAGTCGCTCAAAAGCTACCTTTCCAGGTTCAACATCGCCCTCGCCGAGGTCGAGGATCCGGATCTGCGCACCATACCTTTTCAGCTAGCTAAAGGTGTCCTTCCTACTTCCGAATTTTGGGCATTGATCGACTGAAAGCAACCAAAGAGCCTTGATGCTTTCTATGAGAAAGCAGGGCAGTTCTTATGCCAAGAAGAAGCAAGACGAAAACACATCTCTGAGACCAGTCGCCCCAATATCCCTCGAACAAATACCGCTAATAATCATCCTAGGGGGCGAGAAGCGGGAGGACCCTCCAATCCGAACACGGGGGTAGGACCCCCCGGGCAAAGACCAAACACTGGGGGGCAAGGTGGCCGGGCCAACAATCAGGTCCAGACAGAGCCAAGGAATCCCGGCCCTTACCAAGCTTATGAGACATACACTCCGCTGAATGAAGATCCAGAAACTATCAATCTAGAGACATGTAACACTTTGTCGTACAAGAAAACCCGCGTTCGGGAATCAACCGATTCCGAGAAGAACTTGAGGAGATATTGCCGATATCATGATATGTATGGGAATGACACTAATGAATGCCGCCAGCTAAGGGATGCAATTGAAAAGCTCATCCACGAAAAGCGACTCGAACAATACATTCAAGCGCCCTTTCCCCCCAAAACTAATCCAAAACCTTCAACGCTTACTCCTCAGACGGCCGCCAAGACAGCCCTGGGACCATCAAACGCGAGGCGAGGAATCGTGATCAACACTATATGCAGCGGGCCTGGCCCCACGCATAACATCTTCCGAAAGATGGAGGAATATGTAGGGTCCATTAAACATGCAACCTACGAGGCCTGCTCTACTCCCAATGAGTCTATCCCGGCCAAGCTCCGAAAAATCATATGGGACGACATTATCTTCAATGGAAGGGAGTCCACGGGAATTGAAATCCGGACCATCGATCCTTTGGTTACCACTGCCCGAATTGGCGTTGCAACTATTCGAAAAATATTGGTCGATTCAGGAAGATCGGTTAACATCATTTTCAAAGCCGCCTATGACCAGATGAAGTTGGAAGCAAGAGATCTCAAACTATGACATTCCGCAATCCACGGCTTTAACAGGGCATCCAGCTGTCCGGTAGGAGTCATCGACCTACCCGTCGAACTCGGTACGGGGGATCGGAGACAAGTCCGAGTCCTTACCTTCGTGGTAATCGACATCATCTCGCCGTATAACGTCTTCCTTGGACGTCCTTTCCTCACAGAATTTCGCGTCTGCCTATCTCCATAGTCCCTCCTAATGAAGTTTCAAACAGAGAACGAGATTGGAACAGCAGAGGCGACCAAGTCAATGCTAGGGAGTGTTATGCAATAGAATGGAAGAACGCGCGCAATAAGGATAAGGGAAAAGTAGCGCCCACGGCCTTCTGCGCCAAGAACACCTCCGCATAGCAATCAGCGGCATCTGGGCCTTGGCTCAGGCACCACTCCCGTCTTTCCGATGACCTTGATCAAAGGAAAGACGAAGAGCCCGAGTGCGAGAGACCTACTCCGGTCGAGCCCACAGTTGATGTTCCTGTCAGTCTTGACGATCCGTCGTGAGTATTAAAGATAGGATCACACCTTCACCCAGCAGCCAAGACGATCTTATGGATTTCTTAAAGGCTAATCTGGAAGTATTTGCATGGACTCATTCCAACATGAAAGGCATAGACCCAGCAATTGCCTGCCATTCTTTATGCATAGACCCCACGATGCCTCCAGTTAAACAAAAGCGCCGCTTCCTGGGACTCGACAGATCCAAGGCACTCGAAGAAGAGGTAGATCGCCTACTAAACAACTACTTCATCCGAGAGGCCGACCACCCCAAGTGGGTCTCCAATCCAATTTTAGTAAAAAAGGCCAATGGTAAATGGCAGACGTGTGTCGACTTCTCTGATCTAAACAAGGCATGTACTAAGGACAACTTCCCACTCCCAAAGATCGATATGCTAGTTGATTCAACCGCCGGATACCAATTTCTATCCTTCATGGACGCCTACTCCGGTTACAACCAGATCCCTATGAATCTCCACAACTAGGACCATACCTCCTTCATAACCGATCTTGGTCTTTATTGCTATAGCGTCATGCCCTTCGGCCTCAAGAATGCCGGTGCCACATATCAGGGGATGGTTAATCGACTCTTCAAAAATCAAATCGAGAAATCCATGGAGGTATACGTGGACGACATGCTAGTTAAATAAAAAGTGTCTAGTGACCACGTCCACGACCTTCTGAAATGTTCGATGTCCTCCGTCGATACGACATGAAACTCAACCCTCTGAAATGTTCCTTTGGCGTCGCTTCAGGAAAGTTTCTAGGTTTCATCGTCAATGACCGGCGCATCGAAGCTATTCCCGAGAAAATCCAAGCCATTCGGGACATCCAAGTCCCAGAAAACATCAAGGATGTTCAAAGTTAAAATGGAAAGGTCGTCGCTTTAAGTCGATTCATCTCAAAGGCCACCGACAAGTGCATTCCTTTCTTCGATTTACTTCGAAAAGGGAAATTCAACATCAAGTGGACCACTAAGTGCGCTTCCACATTCAAGGAACTCCTGGATCACTTGGAGCGACCACCCATCTTATCAAAGCATGTAGACCATGAGGACTTATATATTTACTTGGATGTTTCTACACAGGCAATCAGCTCGGCATTAATACGGCTTGAAGATCGCATTTAATGACCTGTCTACTACATAAACAAGCGATTGATGGGGGCAGAAAAGAACTACCCGAAGCTCGGAAAGCTGGCACTCTTCTTACTGATCTCCTCCCGGAAGCTTCAGCCATATTTTCAGGCTCATCCCATAAAGGTCTTCACCGACCAGCCGCTGCATCTGGTGCTACAACGACCCGAGGCATGGGGTCGACTGCTAAAGTGGAGTATGGAACTAAGCCAGTTCGAGATAACATTTATTCCTCGTCGGGCCATCCTCGAACAAGCCCTCGCCGACTTTATAGTAGAATTCATGGCTCCCGAAGAAACTTCAACAGAGAACGCTGAGGCCCGCGATAGTAAATGGAAGTTATTTGTGGATAGGTCCTCCAACAACAAGTGTTCGGGAGCTGACATCATACTCATCACTCCCGAGTGACGCTCGATACACTACGCACTAAAGCTAAATTTCCCCGCCACCAACAACGATGCAGAATATGAGGAGCTGATAGCCGGACTAAGGATCACGATCGAACTCAAGCTGAAGATTATTCATATTTTCTTCGATTCATAGCTCATCGTGCGCCAGGTGAAGGAAGAGTACCAGACTAAAGGGGAACGCCTTGCCCTGTATCTAGCTCACGTACAGGAACTACTCACTCACTTTGACCACTTCTTTATCACTCACATTCCGCGAGAGAAAAATGAAAGGGCCGACACACTGGCTAGATTACCAAGTTCCGAAGATCTGCGTCTGTTGGGGTTCATCCCCGTCGAGGTGCTCAAATCCCCTAGTACCAAGCCAACACAAACCAGTACGGCCATAAGTGCTGAACTCGAGCCGGAATCTTGGATGACGCCGATCAAAAACTACCTGCAACAGGGGATCCACCCGGAAAGCCGCAAAGAAAGGCGAGCGCTCACCCGCCAGACAACCCGTTATCTCCTTATGGATGGGGTACTCTATCGAAGTGGCTTCTCTGTCCCCTTACTTAGATGCGTGGCCTATGATGACGCCATAAAGGTTCTGGTCAGCGTACATGAAGGAGAATGCGGTAACAACACCGGGGGGCAAACCCTGGCCAGGAGGATATTCCGACATGGCTACTACTGGCCCACACTCGACCAAGATGCCACATATTATGCTCGCAAATGCTGCAAGTGCCAACGCTGCTCAAAAATCCCGAGAGCCCCGCCAACAGAACTGATGCAAATGACCAGCCCATGGCCATTCGCCATGTGGGGAATCGACATCATTGGGACTCTTCCCATGGCCAGAGGCGGGGCACAATATGATGTCGTCGCTGTTGATTATTTTACAAAATGGGTAGAGGCCGAAGCGCTCGCCACAATCACTACCCAAAAAATGATCAACTTCGTGGTACGCAAAATCATAACCCGATACGGGGTCCCTCATGCCATCATTTCAGACAATGGCACTCAGTTAGAGAGCACAGAGTTGAAATCCTTTTGTCAGCAGCACGACATCGAACAAAGGTTCTCATCCGTAGCACACCCCCAGGCTAACGGACAAGTTGAGACAGTTAACAAAGTTATCAAGTCCATCATCAAGAAGCGCCTCGAGAAGGCCGGGGGTCATGTGGGCAGATGAACTTCCTTTAGCCCTATGGGCCTATCGAACGACCCACAAGACATTGACCGGGCATACTCCCTTCGCCCTTGCCCACGGGTCCGAAGCCGTCATCCCCATCGAGCCCAAGATTCAATCTCATCGAGTCATATACTTTGATTCAAAGACGAACCAAGACTTTCTTTTGGGGTCACTTGACTTGCTAGAAGAAAAAAGGAACGAAGCCGATCTCCGACCCGTTGCCTAACGACAACGAATCGCTCGGTACTTCAACTCTCGAGTCCACCACAAGGACCTCAACATCGGCGACCTCGTCCTAAAACGGGTATTCCCTCCACCAACGGGCCTTGCTCCTCGTTGGGAAGGCCCGTACTCTATAATACGAAGACTCAGTGATGGAGCTTTCAAACTGGAGACCGTGGACGGAGCTAAACTACCAAGGGCTTGGAACAGTGAACATCTCCGCCGCTACTTCACATAACTTAGTACATGGTTGTTTACGCTTTCCAGCGATGTTTTGTAACAATTCAAGGCATTGTAAAGGCTATTCATGCCAATATTTACTAGTGGAAATGATGTTCATCTTTCTATCTCTTTATTCTGTGTTTACTCCTTGCGTGACATGTTTGATTAGTCCTGACAGCTAGTTTTCGTGCAAATTGTCGGCCGCTGTGTCGACCTCTAGTATGGGGGCCGACACCGATGTCCAGGCCGCGAGCCAACCTCACAGTCTAACCCCATTGGCACCGACCGGCACCCCGAGCACGGGAGCTGGCAACGCCACACGAGTCGTCGGCCCGGGCGTGGCTGAGTATAAATAACCTTTAACTCGAACCTCGGCCCAAGGCCAAGGCCGAGGATAAATCATTTGCCCAAGTCCCACGCAACTTGGGGCCACCCAACAGCTAGGCGGGGCGATAAAAACTCCCTTTGAACTACAGGTGATGGTCGAATCTTGGCGCATCACTGAGACCGACCCTTAAATCATTACTTTCCCGAAGCTCTAAAGGCTAAGGGGTAGCCCACGACCATGATCGGACCCTACGGGCTGATGATCCGGGCTTCTCTTCCCAGGCGAACAACGACGCCTACATGCTCGCCTCAACCTGATGAACGAAGGGAGAGCCGACACCAGACGGACCGCACAACACGACGTCATATGTGTTCGCAACACTTGGGATTAACCCCGAGTAACCCAAATACAGCAGGGCACTTAGCCTGACTTCGCAAACAACGGGTTTCCTGAGCTGAGGGAAACTTGCTAGAAGCCTGTGCACTATCACTCCTCCCTGGAACCGTCGATCCAAGACACAACACTCACAATCGCTTTTTTGTTAAGTGTAACGATAAGTAGGCCTATGCAAGTACGGAACACCCGAAAACATGGGAAGAACATCTGAACATTTAAAAGAAATTGCGATCTTTACTAATTCATATTTCATTACAACACACACATACGCATTACAACCAACTACATAGCTAATATCCTTCTTTCTAATGACAGAGTGTACATGAGAACCACACCATGTCTTGGAAAACCAAAAGCGAGGGCAGAACTCGCATAAACTATCGGCCTACACTGCCAAAATGATCGCTAAACTTATACTTAAGCGACTAATGCTATCCATGCTTCTTCTTCTTGTCTTTGTGCTTCTTCTTTGCAGATTCGACACTCCACGGTTCATCCTTTGAGCAGGGACTTTTCTTGCCAGACCCTCCTTTTCCACTTCAGCTCCTTTGGGAAGTGATCGACTCGTGAGAGGCTGGAAGATGCCTCTCATCCGCCCCATCACCACTGGAAATCTCGGTGACATCAGCGGGGGCAATAGGCGGTGAAGGCCTCGGGGCACCCCCGACAACAAGACCTATAACTGCGGCACTTGTCTCTGGGATAGTTTTCCCTTCCCGTCTAGCTTCCTCCCTGACTTCCTTAGCGGCTTCTCGCTCAATAAGCTTTTGGGACTTGTGCTCTGGATCACCGGCTTTGGTTTTTTCACGAGTTTCAAGGGTCCTTCGCCGAGCCTCCTCATCCTCTCGCTTCTTCTGAGCCTTGTCAGCTGCCCTCTTCCTCTCTGCTTCCTCATAAATATGTTCCTGGACAACAGTCACATCAGCCCTCTCCACAGTATCCACCCTGGTCTATGTTACGACCTCCTGCCTTGCAGCTTCATCCTGCCCCAGCTTTTCCTCCAACAGGCCTAGGGCAGTCGCACTTTGTCCATCTACCTCCTCTCCTTCCTTGATAAGGCCTTCATAGAGGTTGGGAGTTATACTTATCCCTGGGAAGGTATCAAGCTGATCTCCGCTCTCTCCGAACTGTATCCCTTCAAGTCCTAGCCCGGACTCGGTCACTTGGGGAATCGCCGAGGCAGTAACACCCCGCATTTTTTTAATATAATTAAAAAAGAAATATATGTATATATGCATAGATAGGTAAACAATTGTGATGTACAATGAAAATTAATTAATACATGAAAGAGATGGAAAAATTAATACGATAACAATGCAGAGGAATATATTAATGTCAATGTTAAAAATTAATGTGCAATAGAATTTACAATTAAAATATTAGTGCATGAAAGAAAATTGAATACATTAAAATAGGTAATGTGTCAGTGCAATGCATGCAATAGAAAGAAATAAATTTCATGCAAAGTTATTAGGTTGCATGCAATGAATGTTTTGGCATTAAAAGTAATCATAATCAGTGCATATATATATATTAATATTAAAATGCAAACGAAAGAAAGAGGTGAATTAATAAAATGCACTTAATTGTGTTTAAGTGAATATATGTATTAGTTAATATATTGAAAGTTATATTTAATGCATAGAATAATTAGAAAAGCTTTGAGTGCATAAAAGTAGAAGGCATTAATTACAATGAATTAATAAATAAATGCATTAAAGGTAAATTGATTGATTGTAAATTAAGGATGTGCAATCAAAAATAAAAAGAAAGTTAAATGCATGAAGGAAAATTAATTTATTGGAGAAAGAATGATATATGCAATGCAGTGTGAAACGGTTAAAAAGATGGTTTAATTAAAAAGATGGTGTGAAAAGGGGTTATATAGAGAGGAGGTTAAAAAGAGAAATAAATAATGTAATTTATTAGGGGAAGAATAAACCATATAATTTTTCACATACAATTACTTAGTTTACGCATAGTGGTGAATTATAAATGAAGATAAGTTAAAACTAGCGTTGCGCGTGAACAAAGGAATAACAAAACAAAGAAAGAAAAGACTGTCTTGAAATTTTATGTGCAAATAATAAAAATTTCAAATCAAAAGGAGAATATATATATATATAACAATAATAGCACATGCCCTTGCGCATGGTCTATGGGTGCAACGTACCGTGGCAGTGTTGGCTGAGTTCTGGAATGTTCTTTTCTAGGGTGAGGTGGACGGTTTAGATGAGTTTTTATTTAATCCTAAGGGCCCAGTTCTTCAACCCACCTATAAATAAAACCATAAATCCACTGATTTATTCACATAAACTAATGGCGACACCATGGCCTCCTTTTTCTTCTTCTTCCCCTAGCAATTCTTAAATCTAATCTTTTTTCTTTCTTTCCAAATCTCTTAATAAATAAAAAATCAGATTTAGAATTTCTTCTATTTCAAAATAAAGAGAAAAGGGATTTTGATCTACAATCTACGCCGCAAGAAAGGGATTTTGATCTACAATCTACGCCGCAAGAAAAGGGAAGAACTTTGGATGCGAATCTAAATCAGACCTAGGAAAGCAAAAATCACTGTGAGTGGATTTAAATTACCCTTGTTGAATAATAGTAGATGTATCGTTTAGCAATTCCCCAAGTTAATTTGTTTAATTCAATTGAAATAATTTTATTTTATGCGTATTATGTTCTTCTTCTTCCCCTTTCCTTTTTATTTTTAAGATTAGGCTAACTTTGAGCCTAATCCAGATCTCGCTGAAAAGCATGCATACGAACAAAGATTGGAATAGTGAAAATGATGTTTGGGAATGTGGGAATAATTTGTAATTGGGGAATTATGGAATAACATATAACATAACCTGAGATTGGGAAATTGGGGGAAATTGGCACATATATTAACCTAGAACATAAAAGAAAACATGTGCGATTAAAATTGAGAACAATTAGATATGCTTTGGTATGATGAAACAAGAATTTATGCATGAACTATATGTACATAAGAAAAGTTAGAATTGAAGATTTAGACATATGGGATTATAAGTTGAATTGGGATTTATGCAACAAGAATGAGGGTTGGCATGAATTAATTGTTCTACGCAATAAGAATGAGGGTTGACATGAATTATTGATAACTTTAAAGAACAATTAATTTGGGTATAATTAAGTATAACTTAAAAATTGGGCATACCATATAATAAGAATTATTGACATAACTATGTATGAGATTATGTAATCATGGTAGAATTTGTGTATCCAAATCAAATTGGAACCATAAACATGAAATTGGGGTTAGAATCGTGAACATGAATTTTTGGATTTAGATAAATAAGCATATAAAACCTAGATTGAAATTGTATAGGTCCATTTAAAGATGAATATGCCTAACCCGAGGTTAGATTGAGTTATAGTGTAAGACTGCCCAGAACCGCCCGGCACATCCAGCAACCGCAACAACAGATCTAATGTGAGTGGTTAGCGCATCATGCCTAAGAAAAACCTGAGGTTAGAATGAGTTTGCAGTAGAAGTCTGCTCAGAACCGCCAGGCACATCCAGCAACCACAAACAACAGTTCTAATGTAAGAGGTTGGTACATTAATAAATCAATTAATGCCAATGAACAGACCTGGTAAGAATGTTAAGGTTAAGTAAATGGAGGTGTATAGGCAAACTTAACCAACGTAATAATGGGGAACGATAGCAACCTATTATGAACATTTAGGGGAAATATAAAAGTCATATAATAGGTAGATTTGTCCTAGGGACAAGGGAAGATGATAATAAGACTAGAGAATGGGACAATTTATATTATAAAATAAGTTGAATATAAGCTACAAAGCAATAATGAGAAATCTGTTGATAAACATAACATGAGTTATGATTAGAAAACCTTAGTTAAGAGAACTAAGATAAATAAATAGTAGATCTTAGTTAAGTGAACTAAGTAATAAACCTTAGTTAAGAGAACTAAGTAATAAGCCTTAGCTAAGAAAACTAAGCAATAAGCCTTAGTTAAGAGAACTAAGCAAACAACGATGGATTGCGGTATAACTGAATAAGAAGATATGAGGAAAAACTTATATAAGAAATAAGTTAAGATGGATAATGGGGTATAAAGCTTATTAAGGAAACTTACAAGTAGTGAGTCATACATGAAACATTAATAAGCAAGATAAACTTGGTAATTAGAATCGAAAGCAATATGAATAAGGATAACCAAGTTATAAAGAAACCAGATGAAGTAGAACAAGCGCATAATTGGACAATTAGACATAGTTCTAATAATACGTAAGAATGAGGCGCTTGGACCAGTCCATACGTTAGAGGATGAATAACCATAAGGGGTAGATCATCGGGATGTCAAAAGACACAAAGAGGAGCGCATGTCCATCTAGATATTCTTGTAGGCTACAACGGATTGGGTTAAGAAGCACGCAGCTTCCGGGGACGTAAGGTACTCTTGGTATTCCTCTACGAGTGGCAGATGATCCGCCTGTGCTCACAGAGGTTAGGTCTGCGTGGATGAACCAATGAGTATGCCTTGATTGCGATAATAAGGGGCAATCAAAAGACTAAGACGGACCAGCGTGATTTGGCGAGACCAGCTTGTGCCCTGTGATAGCAACTCGTTGTCCACCTACCATCTTCAGTCAGTACGTAAGGCGGAAAGGTGGAGAACTCCAAAAGACCATATGCTTTGCTATCTAATTATGGCTGAGGTTGGCCTATAGGTTTGAAGGGCATGGTGGGGGGGTTTAAGTTCTCATTCTTGATTTTCTTTGGTGCCTTTCATTTGTTAGTTGAGGGAGGTGTCTAGTGGGACCATAGCCACTGTAAAAGCAGACCTTAGCATATGCATCGGCAGATATCTGAAGGCTCCCGACCGAGTTCCGTGTTTCTTGATTAGCCCTGCCATGGGACTCGGGCGCACATATAGAGAACACGTGCTAATAGACATCGAGTACGATTGACGATACGTACGTGGGAAAAAGTCTAGGTACACTCATGTCGCTCTGGGTGGTGTACCATAGACTAGGGGGCATTATTCGATGACAGAATCTAGTAGGATCTAGAATGGCAGTTCAAACGCTTACGTGACACAGTGATGATTGTTTTATGCAAACGTAGCGTTGATATACATACGACATGCGACATCGGATAAGGGACTGTGTATATACGGTGGAGACCATGCGAGTAGAGTATACCTTAATTGGTTGTAGCTACATATACAATATATTAGGTTAATCTACTAGAGAGTAGATGGGTGCGACGTGTGTGTAAACCGTGAGTGCTAATAACACAAATAACGTAATAAATAAGAAAATATAATCGAACCGTATATGTAGGATTATCCAAGAAATGTATTTTAAATTCATTCACACAGAACTTATGTTCTGACCCCCCTCCTCATAATAATCGCAGGTTAGGTTCATGACAAAGACTGTATAGCTTTGGATACTAGTTTAGCAGTATTATTATTAAGGTAAAGCTATGTTTCAACTACATTATATTTTATTCCTTCCGTTGTGAGATGTTTTCCGAACTCTGACATGTTTTATGTCTCTGTCTATTCTGCAGGATACCAGAGAAAACCAACTCGGGCTTCGACGGAATGGGTTTTTGAAAAAATTCGGTCCGTCGGAATCCGTGTTGTCACATCTGGTATCAGAGCTTCGGTTTAGGATTCCTATACAGATAATGAGTGAGCGTATTTGTATTTTTTTAAATATATTATATATAAAAACCTAGATCCATAAGGGAACCCACTAGATAAAAATAGTAGAATGTGGAAAGAAATGGGATATTTGTTTTGTACACTAAAAGAATGAACATGGAATGTTGAGACGCTTAGGTATGTTGGGTGGAAAGTGTACAAAATGATTGGTATTAGAAAAAGATGTATCCCATACGATAGTAACTGAGATTAGTGGGGTTAGAAGTGAAACCTATAAATTAGAAAAAAGGTTAGAATGTGGAAAATGGATTAGGAATATATATATATATATAGTTGAGAAGTGTCTAGGAAAGCCTAGTTGAGTTAAAGACCCACTTTGAGTCTAACCCAATGATTAACTTTTAAGAACTTGAATTTGTAAAAGTTTTGGCAAAAGAGTTTGTGGTGTTTTCAAGTTTTAATCTTAAAAGTATTTTTGACGTTTGAGGAAAATATGTGAAGAACATATTTAGTGCAAGTTTGGTTTTAAAGTAAAGTGGGGTATATATTTTGTAAAACAATGATTACTTGTTTTAAAGAGAATTCTCTCATGAAAAAGTTGCATTTTGAAAAGGAAGTTTTAAAATCTCTATTCTGTTAACAATAAATTTTGATTATTGATCTATGAAGAAATTTTATTGGGAGGACAAAATAAGTTGTAGAGAGTAAGAATAGAGTAGATTTTTGCACCTTGTAGAAATCAACCAAAATTAACATAGGTAGAAACAATGTGAACCCGATTAAGAAGTAGTTGACCTTGTCTACTCCAGTTTTGTGATTTGAAAAAAAAAATGTGTTTTGCAATTTTATTTTGTGACATGTTTTTTTTGGTTTGGCAAAAGCAAGTTTTGGAGAAGAAAATAGAGTTTTAACATTTTTTTGGAAGAAAAATGTAATGAAAAAAAGAGAAAAGCCAAACCATGTTTTGAAAAGAATGGAGTAGGTAAGGTTTAGTGCCTAGAAAGAACGAGAAGAGTTTGAGGTTATAAGTAAATAGCAAAGATCATCTTGGAATGGTATAAAATTCCGTAGAATGCATATGCATTAACAAACTTAGGTTTGTTGCTTGAGAAAAAGAAGAGTATAGGCTAGTAACACACAGCATGGACTAGTAGTAATTACTAGGTAGTGAAGAGCAAGTAAGTGTGTAGATCCCATTGTTTGGACTTGTGACCTAGTCTTAAGATTCTTGGCCCGTAATAGTAGCTGTGTAGAAAAATGGGAAGGCTTATTTGAAAAATAATAAACTTAAGTAATTGGACTAAGTCAAATAATCTAAGGAAGAGAATAACCTAGCTAAAAAGAAAACAACAAATTCAGTAAAGCAACAAACGTGATGGGAAAAGAAAATGAAAATCTTAAGAAAAAGATAAATAAAAATGAAAATTTTCCAAGATATGTTGAAAAAGAAAAGAAATTTTTTCTTATGTGGTTGTACTTGGATAGAAAAATAGGAAATCTTTATAGAATAGTTATGTAAAAATCCAAGTACAATTAGAAAAGGTACATAAAAGAAAAACGGAAGAAGTAAATTTTTCCGTTTTATACCTTTTTGTAACATAAAAAATTGAATTTAGAAAATTAGATTTTTCTAAATTTTGAAATTTAATGATGATTGGCAGGATTTTGGATGTAACAATTGGATGAACTATGCTCTTATTCTGTAAGAGTGTGGGAAAATTTAGTTGGAAAATGTTTTAATTTTTTAAAAATATTGCATTCATATAGAACTGCAAGTATATTTAGGATGTGAGCATCATGTTTTGAAAAGAGTTTTTAAAAGTTTTCATACATATAGGTGGTACCAATTAGGCACACATACATTTCTATGATGTATTTCACTATGAACATGCATATAATGTTTGCAAAAATTTGACGCACACTTGATGGTTTGATATTATGCGAGGGACTATATATTTTACCCCTATCGAACTTCGGGGATGAAATTCTTTAAGGGTGGGAGAATGTAACACCCCGCATTTTTTTAATATAATTAAAAATGAAATATATGTATATATGCATAGATTGGTAAACAATGGTGATGTACAATGAAAATTAATTAATACATGAAAGAGAAGGAAAAATTAATACGATAACAATGCAGAGGAATATATTGATGTCAATGTTAAAAATTAACGTGCAATACAATTTACAATTAAAATATTATTGCATGAAAGAAAAATCAATACATTAAAATAGGCAATGTGTCAGTGCAATGCATGCAATAAAAAGAAATAGATTCCATGCAAAGGTATTAGGTTGCATGCAATGAATGTTTTGGCATTAAAAGGTATCATAATCAGTGCATATATATATATATATATATATATATATTAACATTAAAATTCAAATGGAAGAAAGAGGTGAATTAATAACATGCAATTAATTATGTGCATGTGAATATATGCATAAGTTAATATATTGAAAGTTATATTTAATGCATAGAATAATAAGAAAAGCATTGAGCGCATAAAAGTAGATGGCATTAATTACAATGAATTAATAAATAAATGCATTAAAGGTAAATTGATTGATTGTAAAATAAGGATGTGCAATCAAAAATAAAAGAAAGTTAAATGCATGAAGGAAAATTAATTGATTGGAAAAAGAATGATATATGCAATGCAGTGTGAAACGGTTAAAAAGATGGTTTAATTAAAAAGTTGGTGTGAAAAGAGGTTATGTTGAGAGGAGGTTAAAAAGAGAAATAAATAATCTAATTTGTTAGGGGAAGAATATACCATATAATTGTTCACATACAATTACTTAGTTTACGCATAGTGGTGAATTATAAATGAAGATAAGTTAAAACTAGCGTTGCGCGTGAACAAAGGAATAACAAAACAAAGAAAGAAAAGATTGTCTTGAAATTTTATGTGTAATGAATAAAAATTTCAAATCAAAAGAGAAAAAAAAATATAAATATATATAATAATAATAGCACATGCCCCTGCGCATGGTCTATGAGTGCAACGCACCGTGGCGGTGTTGGCTGGGCTCTGGAATGTTCTTTTCTAGGGTGAGGTGGACGGTTTAGATGAGTTTTTATTTAATCCTATGGGCCCAGTTCTTCTAACCCACCTATAAATAAAACCTTAAACCCACTGATTTATTCACATAGACTAATGGCAACATCATGGCCTCCTTCTTCTTCTTCTTAACCAAGCAATTCTTAAATCTAATCTCTTTTCTTCCTTTCCAAATCTCTTAATAAAATAAAAGATTAGATTTAGAATTTCTTCTAGTTCAAAATAAAAAGAAAAGGGATTTTTATCTAAAATCTACGCCACAAGAAAGGGATTTTGATCTACAATCTACGCCGTAAGAAAAGGGAAGAACTTTGGATGCGAATCTAAATCAGACCTAGGAAAGCAAAAATCACTGTGAGTGGATTTAAATTACCCTTATTGAATAATAGATGTATCGTTTAGCAATTCCCCAAGTTAATTTGTTTAATTCAATTGAAATAATTTTATTTTATGCGTATTTTGTTCTTCTTCTTCCCCTTTCCTTTTTATTTTTAAGATTAGGCTAACTTCGAGCCTAATCCAAATCTCGCTGAAAAGCATGCGTATGAACAAAGATTGGAATAGTGAAAATGATGTTTGGGAATGTGGGAATAATTTGTAATTGGGGAATTGTGGAATAACATATAACCTAACCTGAGATTGGGAAATTGGGGGAAATTAGCACATATATTAACCTAGGACATAAAAGAAAATATGTGCGATTAAAATTGAGAACAATTAGATATGCTTGGGTATGATGAAACAAGAATTTATGCATGAACTATATGTACATAAGAAAAGTTAGAATTGAAAATTTGGACATATGGGATTATAAGTTGAATTGGGACTTATGCAATAAGAATGAGGGTTGGCATGAATTAATTGTTCTACGCAATAAGAATGAGGGTTGACATGAATTATTGATAACTTTAAAGAACAATTAATTTGGGTATAATTAAGTATAACTTAAAAGTTGTGCATAACATATAATAAGGATTATTCGCATAACTATGTATGAGATTATGTAATCATGGTAGAATTTGTGTATCCAAATCAAATTGGAACCATAAACATGAAATTAGGTTTAGAAGCGTGAACATGAATTATTGGATTGGGATAAATAAGCATATAAAACCTAGATTGAAATTGTATAGGTCCGTTAAAAGATGAATATGCCTAACCTGTGGTTAGATTGAGTTACGGTGTAAGACTGCCCGGAACTGCCCGGCACATCCAGCAACCGCAACAACAGATCTAATGTGAGAGGTAGCGCATCATGCCTAAGAAAAACCCGAGGTTAGAATGAGTTTGCGGTAGAAGTCTGCCCGTAACAGCCCGACACATCCTGCAACCGCAAACAACAGTTCTAATGTGAGAGGTTAATGCGTTAATAAATCAATTAATGCCAATAAACAGACATGCTAAGAATGTTAAGATTAAGTAAATGGACGCGTATAGGAAAACTTAACCAACGTAATAATGGGGAATGCTATCAACCTATTATGAACATTTAGGGGAAATATGAAAGTCATATAATAGGTAGACTCGTCCTAGGGACAAGGGAAGATGATAATAAGACTAGAGAATGGGACAACTTATATTATAAAATAAGTTGAATATAAGCTACAAAGCAATAATGAGAAATCTGTTGATAAACATAACATGAGTTATGATTTGAAAACCTTAGTTAGGAGAACAAAGATAACTAAGTAGTAAATCATAGTTAAGAGAACTAAGTAATAAACCTTAGTTAAGAGAACTAAGTAATAAGCCTTAGCTAAGAAAACTAAGCAATAAGCCTTAGTTAAGAGAACTAAGCAAACAACGATGGATTGTGGTGACATCAACAGATGAAAGTATAACTGAATAAGAAGATATGAGGAAAAACTTATATAAGAAATAAGTGAAGATGGATAATGGGTATAAAGCTTATTAAGGAAACTTACAAGTAATGAGTCATACATGAAACATTAATAAGCAAGAGAAACTTGGTAATTAAAATCGAAAGGCAATATGAATAAGGATAACCAAGTTATAAAGAAACCTGATGAAGCAGAACAAGCGCATAATTGGACAATTAGACATAGTTCTAATAACACGTAAAATGAGGCGCTTGGACCAGTCCATACGTTAGAGGATGAATAACCATAAGGGGTAGATCATCGGGATGTCAAAAGACACAAAGAGGAGCGCATGTCCATCTAGATATTCTTGTAGGCTCCAACGGACAAGGTTAAGAAGCACGCGGCTTCCGAGGACATAGGGTACTCTTGGTATTCCTCTGTGAATGGCAGATGATCCGCATGTGCTCACTGAGGTTAGGTCTACGTGGGTGAACCAATGAGTATGCATTGATTGCAATAATAAGGGGCAATCAAAAGACTAAGATGGACCAGCGTGATTCGGCGAGACCAGCTTGTGCCTTGTGATAGCAACTCGTCGTCTACCTACCATCTTCAGTCAGTACGTAAAGCGAAAAGGCGGAGAACTCCAAAAGACCATATACTTTGCTATCTAGTTATGGGTGAGGTTGGCCTATAGGTTTGAAGGGCATGGGGGGTTAAGTCCTCATTCTTTATTTTCTTGGGTGCCTTTCATTTGTCAGTTGAGGGAGGGGTCTAGTGGGACCATAGCCACTATAAAAGCAGGCATTAGCATCTGCATCGGCAGATATCTGAAAGCTCCCGACCGAGTTCCATGTTTCTTGATTAGCCCTGCCACGGGATTCGGGCGCACATATAGAGAACATGTGCAAATAGACATCGAGTACGATTGATGATACGTACATGGGAAAAAGTCTAGGTACACTCATGTCGCTCTAGGTGGTGTACCATAGACTAGAGGGCATTATTCGATGACAAAATCTAGTAGGATCTAGAATGGCAGTCCAAACACTTACGTAACACAGTAATGATAGTTTTATGCAAACTTAGCGTTGATATACATACGACATGCAACATCGGATAAGGGACTGCGTACATACGATGGAGACCATGTGAGTAGAGTATACCTTAATTGGGGGTAGCTACATATACACTATATTAGGTTAATCTACTAGAGAGTAGATGAGTGCGACGTGTGTGCAAGCCGTGAGTGCTAATAACACAAATAACCTAATAAATAAGAAAATATAATCGATTGATATATGTAGGATTATCCAGGAAGTGTTTTTTAAATTCATTCACAAAGAACTTATGTTCTGACCCCCTCCTCATAACATTCGCTGGTTAGGTTCATGACAGAGACAGTATAGCTTTGGATAATGGTTTAGCAGTATTATTATTAAGGTAAAGCTATGTTTCAACTATATTATATTTTATTCCTTCCGCTGTGAGATGTTTTCCGAACTCTGACATGTTTTATGTCTCTATCTTTTCTGCTGGATACCAGAGCAAACCAACTCGGGTTTCGATGGATTGGGTTTTTGAAAAAAATTCGGTCCGTCGGAATCCGTGTTGTTACAGGCAGGGTCTAATGCCGTAGTTAATCCAGAAGGGACTGCACAATAAAAACACAATCTTTTAGTCCGCAAACTTGGTAATCACGTCATCCTCGGTGATGCACTGTAAAGTGAATTTAACTCCGGCCAAGGATGGCGTTGGAAGAGCAGAAAGGGCACCCGGCACAACAGGCAATGTAAATCCAGTCTCCCCCGGCTCAAGATGCTCAGGATCATGCTCGGTCGAAACCCGAGTCAGAGCTGTCGGGTTAGTCGCTTTGACCAACACGGGAGCAGATGGTCGATAAGAACTTCCCTCCGCAGGATCCTCCGCTACCACAACGCTACTAGGCATGAAAGATTTCTTCTTCTTAGCAGCAAGCCTCTACAACCTCTCTCTCCGCATCCTCAAGAGAAACAACCTACCCTCCTCCAACTTCTTGCGCTCCTCCTCGGTCAAGAGGTCAATCATAAGTTGCCGCTCGTCCAAGGTCCCGACATCCACTCAGTGCAAGAAGGCCTCGTACGGAACCAACCTATCCCAGGTTCGAGCTAGCTCACGGGAGTTGTCGTCCATCCAAGAATTTCCACAGAATTTTAGGACCTTAACAAGCATGTCCTTAATATCTTCCTCCACAGACGACTGTGCCCGGTACTCTGCATCCGCTAGCTCGTCACTTAATTGCTCCACCTCTCTCTGGAACTCGGCTTTCGATTCTTCTACGGTGCCTAACACGTCCCGGTTGCTGGCTTCCGCGTCCTCCTTCGCCTTCTTCGCCGCCTCAAGCTCCCTCTTTAAGCGGTCATTCTCCACTTGTAAAGCTTTATTATCCTCCTGAAGATGGAAGACCTTGGCGTTTTCTCTCTCCAAGTCAATGCAAGCCTGGTCCACCTCGGCCTTTCCCTTCTTCAAAGTCATGTTCTGGGAGGTTAATTCGGTTATAGTCTCTGCGAACACAGAGCGAGAATCATCGGCCTCCTTTTTTAGCGTCTCTTACCCCTGCTTCAACTCAGCTGAAAGACCACAAGACCCGTAAGCCAGTGTTTAAAGATACAAAAATAAAAGACTTCTAATAAACAGGAAAGGAGGAGGAAGAGGAAGACCTACCAATTTCCGTATTTAAGTTAGAAACGGAAGCCTTCTCACCATCAATGGTTAGTTGATGGTTCAGGAGGCGTAGGTTCTTCTGCCTAATCAGTTACGATAGGTGGTGAGAGTATTTGGTAAGCTCATTGACCTGGTGGTACGCGGCCTCCACATGCATCCATATCTCTCCAGATGCCCTATTAGGAGCTGGACGAAGATCAAGGAAAGACGGCAGCTCATCAAAGTAAAGTCGAGGGAAATGATGCTTCAAGAACGCTTTCTTCTCCTCTAGGGAAAGCTCTTGAACTTGGGGCTCCATCAAATCTTGCATTTCTACCATAGTCACCCTATCCGACCTCGGTTGGGCAAGCGGTGACTCTCTCCCCTTTGAAGTCTTAACGGGAGCCAATGAAGCAGTGATGGGCGAAGCTGTTGACGACGTACGACTCGACCCTCCTAGATCAAGCCGTGAATCTCCTATGGGCACCCGAATCGAAGGAGGAGGGAGAGGAGTCGTGAAAGATTGAGGCCTATTCGGGTGATGACTCCCGCTGCCGCGACCCCGTGGGGGCGGAATATCACCGTATAAGCTGACCCCTCTCCTGAAGTAGTTGATAAAATCATTCTCGGTGTGATGACGGTCTCCACGAGCTCGTCCTCCACTTCCTCTGGCCATGTCACCTATCAAATAAATGAAGCAAAATCAGTCAAGCAGCATGCACAAGCACTCTTCTATGCGACGTGGTGTGTATAAGTATATGCCCTAAATGCTCTCTCAATAGACCAGATTGTTCCCCAATCGAGGGAGTTGGCCCCTCCGCGGCACGAACTAGATCCTCCATACTAGCTGTGCTTGGCCACAGAGACAAGTCCACAGGAACGATACCCAGACCAGCAAACTGATCCACTTTCTCAAGGGAGGCGGTAGCTTCTAGAGAGGTCACAGGAGAGTGAGGACTAGCCAACGCATCTTCCCCCATCCCTCCCATCGGGGGCGGGACGGAAGCGTTGGAAAGCCCCTCATCCCGAGCAGCCGTCTCCGTGCTACCAGCTATGCTACTGCCAACATCTTCTTGGAACTTAACGGCCTTTTTTGGTCCGAGCCCAGTAGAAGCTATCTTCCTCTTCGGAACGGAAGCAGCAGGGCCTTCCATCGCTTTCCCTGTTAATACACCACTCGCTACCGTAGGCCTGATTATGGCCCTGTTGGTCGGAAGCAACCCAACACCCCGAAGGCGGTCCTGATCTACCACAGTATCCGTCTTGCGGGAGTCTTCGGGGATGGCTCGGAGGGCATCGAGACGTTGACGATACTCGTCATTAGTAGGTGCCTCAGGATTTCCTGCCACAATCAGAAAACAATGAGACACGGAGCCCGACAACGTTATAAGAAGAGATCGAAGGTACTCACTACCATGTATCCAACTCCTTGCAAACCCGGGAGGGTAGCAAATGAACAACCAGTCATTCTTAATCACAAACGGCCTGGGCCACATTCCAACAAAAAAATTAGTAGCGGGAGATGATTCCAAGAACCATTGGGAGGACGATCCACCAGTTGATCGCCTAAAATGGAAGCGATACCGAATATCCTCTCCGGTAGGATCCCGGTGTAGAAATTCTCGATAAAGAACGCAAGTAACTAGAAGTGAGGAATAAGCATTTGGGTGCAGCTGCGAAAGTGCGAGGCGGAAGTAGAATAACATTTCCCGAATGAAGTCATTGGCCGGGGGCGTGCACCCCGCAAAGCAAGTACGTCGATTCCATGTAGTGAAACCCTCCAATGGTGCATGGGCCCTTCCACTCGTTCCAAGGGCATGAGGATCTCCCTCCGGGATGCTAAACCGCAATGCCAACTTTCTAACTGCCGTGGCATCCAAGCGCGACGGCACCGAGTCCGGTGGATTGTCTAAGATAACTGCGTCAGGCAGCATGCCCGGAGCTACTGGGGCAGGTTGTTCGCCACCACCAACGATGTCCAAGTTTTCCATTTTCGCATGTATGATGGGAGAATGTATTCTCTCAATGTGCTCCCCGTGCTTAGACACTTCGGGTGAGTTTCCCAATTGGGAGGGTACCGATTCTTCAGTAGTCTCAAGCTCACTACCGCCTGAGCTATCGTTGTCCGTAGAGACAGATGTGTGAGACGATGGCGGGGAAGCCTCGGCTTCCATAAGTTTCCCAGTCCTTGTTCTTGTTTGCATGGCTCACTATACTTTAATACACCAGTATTAGACATCACAGTGAAATAGCCTGTACCCCTTGCGTTGGTGAAAATTAACAAGTGTGTGCGGTGTCATGCAAAAATCAGAATGTACATAGAAACTTTAAATATCCTAACGAGTTCAGTTACAGTCCATAGATATGCTATATCGTATGTGAAAGATTCGAGTCCCTGTCCGTACAGTTATCGATGTGCGCCTTGGTACATTCATACAATCTAACATGCAATATATAAGTCCGAGGGGAGTCAGTCAGGAAATCAAAGTTCGAAGTGGCGAAAGCCGACATCCAGCCAAGGCAATATGCTCAAACCTGCCCGGGGCTCGAAGATTCAAATGCCTAAGGTTCGAAAGTCCATGCAAGTGCACCTCAAAAATTCAAACCTCTGGGGTTCGAAAATTCGAACCACGGTCGCTCGAAAATTCGAACCCCGGTGGATCGAAGGTTCGAACCCCCAAGGTTCGAGAATTCGAACCCCAGAGGGTTGAAGGTTCGAAACCATCAAGGTTCGGAAATTTGAACCCGAAGACATGAAATTTCGAACCCTGCAGGGTTCGAAGGTTCGAACCCTGCAGGGTTCGAAAGTTCGAGCCCTATCAGGTTCGAATTTACGAACCTCACACATCAGGTTCGAGACCTCGAGCCTCCTACTTCGACCTCCCTTCTTCCTTTCCTTCTTCGACCAAGTCCATTACCTAAAAAAATTAGTCGAAAGGGTCGAGTAACGAAGCTTTCAGAATAGTGGCAGCCAATGACGTAAAATAGGAGGAAGAAAAATGAGGGGGGATGGGCCTATTTCTAATAAAAAGGGAAAAAGTCCCTTCGTATTCTGACCCCAAGCTCGAAATTTCGAACCTACGGGCTCGAAATTTCGAACCCATAGGGTTCCAAATTACGAGCCTTGCGGTTCGAAGTTTCAAGCCACTACGATTCGAAAATTCGAACCTATGCGGTTCAAAATTTCGAACCTATGCGGTTCGAAATTTCGAACCCAAGTGGTTCGGAATTTCGTGCCTCAAAAAATTAAATCATCTCAACCATCACGCTCACGTATGCCTACTCCCTGCAAGTATAAAGTTGCCTAAAACGCGCGATGACGACACCATGTGAATACTTAGCAACGCGAGTGCGACGCCAAACCAGTAGCGGCTCGCTCACTTTTCCCCAACGAGCGAGCCCGCTAGCTAACATATTTTTTCCTATAACTTGCACGATAAATCCGCAATCCAACTATCATCTCAACTTTCATTCCAAAGCACATCATGTCAAGACAAGACGTACTTTGGGGGGCAAATGTTAACCGGCCTTTTGGTCCGGTTGCCAAAAGTACTAAAGACACGCTCGACTCAACTCATCGCGTAAGGCCAGGGCCAAGGGCGAAACTCAGAAAGCACAAGAGGAAGACCAAGGATAGATCGCGCCAATGAATCTCGACCACGCTCCTCGCCTAATACACTTCGCACCCAGCCAGGTCCGAAATTTCGTGCCTGGTAGGTGCGAAATTTCACACCCTATAGGTGCGAAATTTCGCACCAGGTGGGTGCGAAATTTCATACCTGGCAGGTGCAAAATTTCGCACCTAGCAAGTGTGAAATTCCGCACCCTGACCCAGGTGCGAATTTCTGGGGGCCGACAGCTGGAGGCGCAAATTTCCTATAGATGGTCCCCATTTCTACCTACTCCTACCTAACCCCTACCTAACCACTTCCTATAAATACCCCATGGCCTCACACTTCAAAAAGGGGGCATTCTTGAGCTTTGAGACCTCCATAGAGCTTCATTAATGGCATCTTCTCTTTGAGGAAGAAGAAGGGCAAAATTGTCCATTTTACTATTTCTTGCAAATATGACTATTGTAACTTCATGTAGCATAGTCAACAAATGTAATGAGAGGGTCTCAACCTTGTAATCTTTCAAGTGATCAATAAAATTCCAACAACTCTTCAAAGTGGACGTAGGCCCTCACTGAGGCCGAATCACTATAAATCTCTTGTGCTATTTACTGCTTATTTTCTATTTTATGCTCTTGTCTATGCGACTGTATTTATAATTCCTAGTAATTGGGAATCTTTGGTGTTTACGACATTTTTTGGCGTCAACATTTAATTTATAATTGAGTACAACTTCTTGCATTTAATAAAGGTTCCCCCTTTTCTCTACTTATTACAAACAGCTAGTTTATGTTTTTCCTTATTTACTAATTGTTAACCTATAAAATATGTTCCAAAAAATAATGAGGATGTTCTGGTTGATTTATGATTTTAAGTCATTAGGCCCTTTGGGTCGTCGTGTCAACTCTAGCTCGACGAGCTCCCTAACTCACATGAGTGCCCTAGGTCGTTACAACATCTTAGATCGTTCAAATAATATGTGGTGTTCATGAGGCTTTGGCTCATTTGAACATCTTAAGTCATTGGGGCATCTTTGTCCACCTTGAAGCTAACTCCCAGGGTTCTTGGACCGCCAGCTATCCAAAAGAATTTTGGCCCATTTCACCAAAGCCCAAACTGCTCGATTCTGGTTTACCCCATTCCGAACATGCTTGGGTCGCTCCGCTCTGTCCAAGCCCACAGTGTAACAATGTAGCCAGCACCGTGTCCTTTAGCTCGCGCTGCCTTCAGCTAGAACGAATTGGGTCGCTCCGCCTTATTTAACACGTCCTGCATTGCTTTGGGTCGTGAAGCGTCTATTCTAGCCCTCCTATGACCTTAGGCAAGAGCACAGTATTTACATAATTTCCATCTGGTCTGAACTCCACCTATACATACTCCCCACATTCGTTTATTTTGGAGGGGGAGGAGCTTGGGGATCACGAAGTGCTGCCGAAATTTCCTTACATCTATCCTAAGAAATTCTAAACACTTATTCTCTGAAATCAAGTGAAGATCCTTGATTAATCCAAACAAGATCTATGTGGGAAAAAGTGATTAATTTGTTGTAAGAGAGAAGTAAATCATGTAATCAACATATTGATAATGGAATCTCTTATGAAAGTGGACGTAGATCCTAATTGGAAAAAACCACTATAAAAACTTTGTGTTCTTACTTTCATATTTTTAGTATATCTTCGATTACGGCCTCACTTTGTTATTCCTTACCGGATTGGTGAAGTGCATTTCTTGCACCTTTGGTATTGAAGTCGAATTTCTGTTTCAACATTTGGCACCCACCGTGGGGCCACGTTCATATCTCCTACCTCTACTCACGCCTTGCCGTTAAGGTTCTAAGTCGCATCCTTCTTTAACATTATGGCCAAATCTAAGAAGACCACTAGAAAAACCCTAGTGGAAGCTGATGATGTTGCTAGTCAAGAAACGCCACTCACAAACCACTTTGAAATTGGCGAAAATTAGGAAAGCGGAGCTGGTGTGACCAGAAACGAATTAAAGGTCGCTATTTCCAATGTCAACAACCGAATGGATGCCTCGACCAAAATGATGATGGAAAAACTTGACGCGATACTTAACGCTCGATCAAACCAGTTTCTTTGAAAGTGCATGTGGTCTCGAAGGGGATGACAAGTCGCCCGCTTCTGATCATAACCACAATAACAATATGGAAGACGGTTATGATGAGGCAAGTGACAGAGATGAAGCTAATATCGAAGAATTGAGATTAAAAGCTAAGAGTCATCCAGAAATGAATGCTCGAAAGGTCATTAACCCTATCACAGGGGCACCCTCCCAGCGAGAAAGCAAAGCACCTAAGCTCTTTAGTCACAACCATATTCCTGGATGAACGTTTGGTAAGCAGCTTAGCTTTGCAGAGCATCATAGCACCGAAGAATACATCTCAAATATGATAGAACGAGCTATAAAAAAGAATCAAGCTAGCAAAGATGATGAAAGGGAATGGGACTTGTCTCCCGATAGGACTCCATTCACCGAGAGAATCCTCGAAGCTGAATGTCCGAAGAAGTTCAACCCACTAACTCTCCCTCTGTATAACGGTCTTGTTGACCTGAACTACTTTTTGTTCTAGTATGAGTGGCATATGAGTGCGGTTAAGGCAACAGACGAGATGAGATGCAGGTATTTCCCTCTTCCTAGAAGGAGCCGCATCACTCTGGTTCGCAAAACTACCTCCTAAATCCATCGATCGATTCCCCGACCTGACCAAAAAGTTCAAAGAGCAGTTCCACTTATATGCTACCAAAGACAAGGACGCTATAACACTCTCAGCCATGAAACAGAAGTCAGGAGAAACTGTCAAGGCCTTCCTTAGTCGATTCAATATTGCCTTATCTGAAGTGAGGAATCCCGAGCCTCACATAGTCCTCATGGCTCTACTCGATGCTATAGATAAAACGAGCGAATTCGGAAGGTGGATAAAGATGAAAGAACCGACTATGCTCGATAAATTCTATAAAAAAAGCAGAGGAGTAAATGAGGATACACGAAAATCATGTGCCCCTTCAGATCATTGACAGTAACCCACTTCTTGAAGCTCCCACGAGCTTGCAATCCAACCAATATAGTATTCATGGGCAGAAGCGGATCAGTGGCGGAAACGACAACAAGGCTACTAAGAAGTCTCGCCTTTTCAATTCGTCATAGCTAACTCCTTTGAACGACACTAATGAAAACATCTATCTGGCGACCAAGAATTCTGAGGAGTATGCGGAGCCAAAGCCAATGAGGATAAATAACAAAGCCGCAAACTCGGGAAAATTCTGCAGATTTCACAACCAACCTGGTCACAATATTAACGAGTGCCAACACTTGAAGAACCTAATTGAGGAGTTGATTAAGAAAAACAGGTTGCAGCAATATGTAAAGAATCCACAAGCTTTGAATCCTTCTATAATTCCTCAACGGCCAGGGGAATCGAACGAACAGTCTGGTCCGAACAACGTAGCTTCTGTTCAAGCCAATCCAAGACTGATTATCAACTAATAGTTGTTGAGGGTGCTCCAATTTGGGTGGCTTGGAATAGGCAATCAGCATTGCTATATCCTCACTTTATACTCTCCTTCTTGCATTAGTTCATGCTTTGCTTTGCATTTTACTTTTTGTTGTATTCAAGATTTATTGTAAAACAGTCTGTAATAATTTGCAGGTGACACACTGAACATAAGCTCTGTGACTAAGATCATATATGTTTGAATGAGTTTCTCGCTTGTGAAGTTATATGTCAAATCGAAACTCTCGTAAAAAGTTTATTTCATATTGCAGGTTAGTTGTCGTGTGCTTGCTCCTGTATCACAGCGACTCCGACAATGCTGGTTCAAGGGCTGAATGCTGTGAATTCCCAACATGTGCGAATGCAAAAAAAAAGGGAAAAACACAACCTTGAAAAGTAAACAGGAAAGTCGCAAAGATTCAAAAAGTGAGCAAGCACCATGACAAATAGATGAAAAAGCTACAACTTTTATCAATGGGGCAACTCCCTAAGTGAGGGGTCCAAAACTTCAGCTCCTAAACCAGAATAACTTGCTAAGTCAATCAAATGGTAAAGGGACTGATTTCTACCTCGCGAAGCAATAATACAACCAAAAATTCACTTGCGTAGCATCTGGAATCTAAGATGTGAAAAGTGTTGAATTATTCGCGTAGCATCTGAAATGTTAGATGCGAAGAATGAAAAATTCACTTGCGTAGCATCTGGAATCTCAGATGTGAAAAGTGTCAAATTATTCACGTAGCATCTAAAATGTCAGATGTGAAGAGTGAAAAAATTCATTTGCGTAGCATCTGGAATCTTATATGTGAAAAGTGTCGAATCATTCGCGTAGCATCTGAAATGTCAGATGTGAAGAATGAAGAAATTCACTTGTGTAGAATTTGGAATCTCAGATGTGAAAAGTGTCAAATTATTCGCGTAGCATTTGAAATGTCAGATGTGGAGAATGATGAAATTCACTTTCGTAGTATCTGGAATCTCAGATGTGAAAAGTGTCGAATTATACGCGTAGCATCTGAAGTGTCAGATGTGAAGAATGAAAAAATCCACTTGCGTAGCATCTGGAATCTTAGATGCGAAAAGTGTCGAACACGCTCATATGAGTCACTAGAGTGATAACGTCCAGGACCTACAGTCAACCTGAGTTGATAGGTCAATTTTAAGCGTTAAACACGAATTTGAATTAGAATACTATGACTGTGCGAACAATACTCAATGGGTTTTGGACCGTCAGATTAGGTGGTCCTAAGCTAGCATTCAATTCAACACAAGTCAAAGTTTGTTATAATTCTTCTCTAACTAATCTGTTGTCAATATGGACAGTTGATAATGAGTATAAATCCGACATCATGTAAAGATTTGTCTTAAATATGGAACAGGAAGAACGAGACGAACAAATTCAAAGTCAAAAAATTGCCATAACGAATAGTTTTTGATTTAGCATAAAGGCTTGAAGTGCATCAGGCAAAATACAGTTTCGTCACTACATGACAAGTGCAATACAGAGATATTGGATGCAAAAAATCATAAGTGTGTTAAGCGAGGACTGGCACTCGCATATACAACCGGTCTACAGCATGAGCACATAAAAGATAAATATCAAAAGACAAAAAAGAGAACTGCTTCCTTTCATCAATAGATCATTCCCCACCTTGAGCGAGAGGAGTACCAGTCATCTCTGCCTTGCCTCCAGGACTTGATAGTTCAACAATGATCTCATCCTGAGACCTAAGAGCCTGAATAAGTGTGGCCTTGTCCTTCTCCAAAGTGTTGATGAGCTCAATGTTCTCACTATTCAGCCTCTAAATCTCGCAAGCAAATGTGTTCCAAGCTCCTAATTTGCGCGCATAATATTGACCAATTTCATCAAGATGCTTGTCCGTCCAAGTCCTGATAGCATCAAGTTGCGTCAGCAAATGATTCCTCACAATGTCCAAATTATCAGAGACTGTTTGATTGTCAGACGGATATATATCGAAGCTAAACTGGTCAAAGTTCAGTCCTTGAAGACACCAGCCTTCTCAGCAAGTTCAGAGGTGTGTGGTTTGGAGACATGACTAGGCTTGTCTATGATGGCCTTTAGGTCGGCCAGACTGGGGGCAATAGGGGCAGTTTCAATTTCCGACATCGGAAGCTTTTCCAACCTACGGTGCTTGCGAGTTGGGTCTTTACTTGAGGTCCCTGCAATTCTTTTAGACATCCTGTGCAAATAGCAATGTCAAGAAATGAATATCAAACTTGAAAATAGAATATTCAAGATGTTTTAGATCGTTCCTCCCAACTTTAGTATTTTAGGCCGTTTTGTATGGTATCGGGCTCTAGGTCGTTCTACACAACTAAGAAACTTTAGGTCGCTACAATAGTCCAATACCTCATGAAGTATTTTACTCCAAGTTTTTTAGGTCATGAACAACATAAGACTGCAAGGGTTCAGCGACACAAAGTCTAGGACTGAAATGATGACCTAAGGCCTTGAATTATCACAACATCCTAGAGTGGGGTTGCAGTCTAAAACCTGAAAGTGGTTGCAAAGACCTAATTCAACACGAGCCATTTCAAGACAAGAACCTGATATGTACAACCAACAGACGCGTTTCAACTTTGAAAAGATCGGCGAAGCATGATATTGCAAAATAAGGACGTTTAAAAAAACTACAAAATTGAGCAAGGTTATTGTAACACCCCGTGTATTCTATAACTGTGAAATTCACAAATTAAAGTATAACTAATTTCAAATCAAAGAATTAAGGGAAACGGGATACGCCATTGCGTTCGTCTCGGAATTCTTCTTGAGATAGAGTCCGAGTTTGCGTAAAACGGATATCGTATGAAGAAGATATGGACGAACGAAGTTGGGCGAAAAACCAGAAAACGGGTCAGAATGCACTGGCGCACTTGGGAAGTGCGCCAGAACAGAAATGAACTGGCGCACTTGGGAAGTGCGCCAATACATTTTTAGCCTGGCGCACCTGCCAAGTGCGCCCAGGTCAGAATGACCTGCTGGTCAGGTCTTGGCTGGCCTGATCAGGGTCTGGTCGAATTTCTGAGCCTTGCCTTGTCACTAGGGCTAGGTGTCAGCTCCTGATTGGTCTCTCCTTCAAATGAACGGGTAATATTAATCCAAGCTCCATCGATGTTCCTAATCAATTAACAAACTCTATAAAAAGGACCTAAGACTCACCCTAATTCATACAAATTAAAATGAGAATGAGACCGTTATGCTGCTGAGGAGAGACAAGGAGTAGCCATCAAAATTGAGAGACGATTAGGAGACAATTCAAAAGCTTAAAGCAACGACAACTAAATCAAAAGAACGCCTACAACAAAGGATAGCATCTCCAAATTCAGAATTCAGATTCCTGAATTGAAGATTCGTTGTACGTTGTAAGTAGAGTGCTATTCCGATGTGAATAAATAATTGTGTTTTGATTTGTGTAAAATGAGAAATAGAATTGTACTTGATTTGTGGTGATAATAATTCATATTTGTATGTTGCTATGATTCTAATCGATTTGGAATGTTGTGGTATAACGATTGGATATTCGCAAGTATATAATTCATGTTGAAAACTACATGTTTGTGGTAGTTTATTACAACACCTATTGGATAATTGCAAGTATATGATTCACTATTATGCCAACATAATATATTATAATCACTTTTAGTGTAGTTGGATCCATTTGAGTATTATGACTTATGTGAATTTATGTTGGAATTGGCATCATGATTCAAGTGTAAAACCATACTTTTGTATTAGAGACAAAAGTAAACATCTTTGTGAACTTGTGTTGACTCTATGAACATGACTAGACTATGTTTGGTGTTATGCCTAATTGGAAAACATGTTTTAGGCCTATATTGTTATAAAAATCGTATGATAATATATGTGACACATAGCTAAGTTAGATTTACATTCCAATTGCAAGTTTGCATGAGTAAATTAAAAACCATGATTTCATGTTTAGGTATATTTATGCCATGATTATATGAATAGATCAAAAACCATGATTTCATGTTTAGGTATGTTTATGCCATGATTATATGCTATTACAATGCAAGTTCACAAGTGCCAAATTTATGTTAATTGGTTCGCTATGTTGCAAGTTCATGCGTTCACACTCCCCTTTTTATGTTACTTAGAATATATAAACACCATGTTCTAAGCCTCCCCTTTTTCATGTGGCTAAGTTGGGTTTAAATGTTAAACCCAACATATGTTATATTGTAGCGAATGTATAAAACGGGGGTAGTGACGTTTGGGTTAAAATATAAAACATATGTGTTGGCATGTTTGACGCATGCCAACGACCTTGAAAAACAATTAAGTGGTGTAAATTAATTTTACCCAATAAAGATGAATTTGAATAATGGGCCGCAAATATTTACATATAAAAAGAAAAGAGACAAAATATGTAAATTTAGAAAATACGATGTGTTTAACCCGAGGTTGGATTGAGTTGTGATGTAAACCTGCCCGGAACCGCCCGGCTGTCCAGTAGTCACAACAATACCTATCCAATGTGGGTGGTTAAACACGGAGCCCAATAAGGACCCGAGGTTAGACTGAGTTGTGGCGTAAGACTGCCCGGACCCAACCGGCAACAGGCTGCCACAACAACATCTGTCTAATGTGAGAGGTCGAGGCTTTAATAAGACAATTAAGGCTGAGTCGGGATTGATAGGATTAAGTAAATTGAATTAATACTTAATCAAAATGGAACATGCTAAACTATACAGACTGATTGGGGGTTAGGTTTACAAAACACTTAACCAACTTACCAGGTTGGCTAGAAATAGGAAATCTAGTAGCGGGGGGACCCTTTTCAGCAGTAACCCTACAAGGTGTATCAGGATACCCTGAACTAGGCAGGGTGGGGCACGATTACTGGGCTGACTGTAAGAGGTCAAATCGACGGCGGTGGTGCGGCAGTGTAGGTTCTAACGGGGTGCGGGCGTGCACACACTCCGGCGCAGAAAAATAAGGCACTGGGCACCAGTAGTATACCTGTGCATTCTAGAATTGTGTCGGGTCGCCACCATGGGACTTGATACACCCCATGGTGGGACCAACATAGGTAACTACAACATCGGGGGCCGTAAGACACATGTAACTATGCGAGTAGGAGCCGATCATTAGAAACAGATCACTTCACCCTGATTATGGGGTGCCTGTTGGGAACTGGTTTATGTGGATGCAGAGATTAATATGGGGTACGATAAGTATATTCGACTCTAGACAACTTAACTTAGTTTACGGTGCTTTCCCATTTCCAGTTTATACTTATCATGCCCAGTTCTTTATTCATAGACTGAATAGTCCTAGACTTACTCAGGCTTTATGTCTGACTCTACTTTTCTTTCGTTTCCCCCCCACCCCCAGGTCCACAGGGAGGGAATACCGCAGCTTGACCAGTTTTCACATCCAGCTTGAAGAGAAAGAATGTATTGCTTGGATCTTTTCGTTTTGGACTATGGCTTTGGACAGCAATTATGGGACTTATGCAGTTTACTTATGTTTTTATGCTTCTTTAAATAATGTAATCAAGACAGTTATGAAGGTGTTATGTTTTTGGAAGTATTGTAAGACAAATTATGGCATGGTTTGTGTAACACGTATTTTAATGAAATAAAAGTTGCTGTAGTTTTCCGATGTTTCAAAAATATATGTTTTTTATATATATATCTGTCTTGTGTATCTGTGACTTATACTTATAAACCTCCACCAAAATTAGGGCATTCCCTTTGAGAGTGACCCTAACGGAGGTGGGGTGTTTCAGTTATTATCCTAGTGTGTGTGGTGCTTATTGATTAGAGCCACTACCAAGTTGTGAGAATTTGTACGTGAAAGTTAAGCTAAGAATCATCACAAATAGGCACGCTCAAAGTCACTAAACCCATCAACATTGTCGTCAAACGCACGATTGAAATTGTACCAAACAATAGTCTCAAAAAGTCCAAGAATATCTAGTTCGCCCTAAAATGTGCATGTATACAGTAAGTAAAAGCCTTGAATCGCACCTGGTTCTTGGTGATGAGGAACTTTGAACTTGGCTATAAGGCTAAGAGATTATTTGGACTTCAACTGCTTTGATGATGGTGTGAATCGGTGGACTTAGTTGATATTGTACGCCATTAATGAGGGTTTTTAGCTTAAGTGAAGGTTTTAAGAGAATGATAACTTGAAGAGAAAATAAAGAGGGAGTTAAGCAAATAAGCCAACTTCGCAGGGCCCCGCAGCGGTCTAATCCCAAGGAGAATACCAATGGAAACTTATTAATACGCAGCCCGGGAACCGTGACGACTTGAAATCATATCACGATCTAAGCAGCTGGACGATCTAGGAATGAAATACTCTAAAGGCTCACGCAGTCCGAAGGCCCAAACGACTTAAAATCTTAAATCACATTGTAACACCCCATAATTTTAAATATTAAAATTAACAATTTTAAGAATACTTAATAATTAAAGTGAGAATTAAGGGAAATGGCTTACGCCATTGCGTTCGTCTCGAAATCCAGCTTGGAATAGAGTCCAAGTTTTCGTAAATCGGACTTCGTATGAGGAAGTTATGGCCCTCAGAAGTTTCAGTAATTTAAATATATTAAAAACAGTTCAGATTAAAATTCAAAATTCAAATGAGGAAGCGGGCTGGGCGGGATCTTTCCCGCCCCATGCCAGGTCAACCATGGGGTCGACCAGGAGGTCGACCTCCCCTATATAGGTCGACCTGGCGGTCGACCTACCCCCCCCCCCCCCCAGGGAAGATCTAAACTGTGACGATCTTGACTTGTTACTGAGTCTTTTCTAACCTGTTGCTGAGTCACTAGGGCATAAGTGACAATTCTGGATAACTCTATCTACTCTGGACGGGTGTGATTGCTCCTATGATAATCTAACAGCTTATGTTGATTTAAACTTCTATATAAGCACGCATAGACTCAAGCTCTAAACCTAAACTTAATTAGTCCCTTGGCCTGCATGTTGCTGCTAGAATAGTTCTTCTTCTTAAAGCTTAGGAATTGCAAGTCAGAATTCTAATACAAACGACGAATGAATTCTTCTCTAATCCGTCTTTGTTAGTACAATTTCTTTCACAAAATAATTAATAAATTAATTATGTTGAGTTATAATTTTGATTATGAGAACATGTTTGTTGAATCATGTGAAGTTACTTAACTTTGTTATCGTCTGTTGGTGAACATATGACAGTTTTGTTAACTTATGTTAGTAAATCTATTTCATATGCCCAATCACATATGTTTGACTTGATTCATTTTATGACATTAGTTTTGTTAACTTATGTTAGTAAATCTATTTAATATGCCCAATCACATATGTTTGACTTGATTCATTTTATGACATTAGTTTATATGCAAGTTTGTATGCGAATTATACACAAGTTTATATGTGAATCAAGTATATAAATACACACACACACACACATGCGAGTTTATATGTAAAACGCGTGATATTAGTTTACATTTTTAAATTCATGATGTTGGTTCATATGTCTAAACACATATGCTAGATTTGATTCATTTTGTGACATTAATTTACATGTCTAAATCATATGCAAGTGTAAATGTAAATCTTAATTTACATGTCTAAATTATATATGCAAGTTTATATATAAGTTTGGATGTGAATCATATGCTAGTTTATATGTAAGATTGTATGCGAATCATATGTAGGTCTTAGTTTACATGTCTAAATTGCATATGCAAGTTTAATACAAGTTTGTATGTAGATCATACGCAAGTTTATGAGAAAATGTAACAACCCGAAAATCTGGGCCAGTTTAAAATTTTTATTTTGGCAATTTTAGCGAATTTTGATTATTTAAAATGAATTATTTTAAATAATATCGACGAGAAATTTATTTTGAATATAATTCGAACGTATATATTATACGCGTCGTCGTTAGAATATAAATATTTATATATAATTATAAATAGAATTGAAAATGGCGCGGTAGTTCGATAATTCGATTTCAAACTTCAAATTGAATGTACCGGGTGCAAAACAATCCGGATTTTAGTGAAACCGAAAGCAATAGAATCTAATTGTGAATATCTTTCCAATGAATCCGAAAAATCAAGATTTCATAGCGGGAATCAAAAGATATGTCCAGTTGAAAATTCTGAATAGTCGCTATGGAATTCAGGCCCTTAAAAATGGACATTTTGCAAATGACCTCGGATTTCGATGAAACCATTTTTGTTGGGTCTGTGGTGTCAAACTATTGCTAGATTCCAAATTTCATAATTTTTCGAATCAATATGTGAGCGTGGCAAGGGAAAACGCGTTTGACCAGTTTCAGTTGATTTTAATCGACTGGAAAATGGCCATTTTTCCAACGGTCTCAGAATTCGTCGAAACTAGTTTTGTTAGGACCGTATCGTCAATACGAAGCTAGAAAATATTATTCGGGAATTTTTCGAGTTCGTATGTGACCCCGGTAAAATGAAAAGTACGTTTAAAATTCAATATAATGATTTAAATGTAAATTCAACGGAAACTGATTGTAACGATCGAATCAGCTTGCGATACATATCCCATTATGTTCGGAATGGGGGTAAAACGCTATGGACGACAGGCGGTGGGCCTCGTTTAGAGGTTGTATGTAAAAGTCAACTTTTAAGTAAACAAAATAATATTAAATAATTATATATATATTTTAATTCCCTCCCCTTTTCCCTTATCTCTCCCCTACCACAACAAATCGACAGAAGAGAAAAAAAAGGGCGCTCCTCCCCAAAAACGTGCGATGCCACCCACGCTCCGACCTCCGCCTGCCGTCGCCCCCTCGTGCTCCGTTCTCTCCACCAACGGCGAGCCCCTCCACCTCTCGCGTCACCTCCTCGTCTCCATCCCTCGACCCAATCGCCAAGGAGCACCGCAAGGCAAATTGAGCCACCACCAGCGAAGGCGCCTGCCACCGAACCCCCCCCCCCCCCTCATCTCCCTTCCCCCGACGAAGCCCGCTGCCGCCCAAATCAACCCTAAACCGAACCCTATGTTCGCCGCCACCACTGCAGTGGCTCCCTCGACCTGTAGCACCCAAATGTGAGTGTCTTTGCTCTATTTTTATTTATTTCTATTTGAATTTGGTTAGGGAAATATACGATTTTTATTATGGTAAAGGTTCGATTTTTAATTTAGTAAAGAATCGATTTTTAATATAGCAAAGATGATATTTTTAATTTAGTAAAGACGGGATTTTTAAATAGATTAAAAATATGATTTTTATATTTTTAAAGTATTAAAAATATGGTTTTTATATTTTTTAAAGTATCAAAAATATAATCTTTAGTATATAAAAGATGTAAAAATTTGATTTTTACTTATGTAGTGGATTAAAAATATAATTTTTACATGATAGGAATATTAAAAATATCATCTTTATATGTGTAGAAAAATAAAAATGAGATTTTTTATAAAGATGAAATCTTTAAATTTGTAAAGGCGAAGTCTGTGTTTTTATAAAGGCGAAATCTTTATATGGAAAATAGCGTGATAAAAATATAATTTTTATCTATATAACATAGTAATAAAAATTCGATTTTTATATATTGAATAGCATAGTAAAAATTCGATTTTTATATATTGAATAGCATAGTAAAAATTCGATTTTTATATATTGAATAGCATAGTAAAAATTCGATTTTTATATATTGAATAGCATAGTAAAAATTCGATTTTTATATATTGAATAGCATAGTAAAAATTCGATTTTTATATATTGAATAGCATAGTAAAAATTCGATTTTTATATATTGAATAGCGAAGTTAAAAATGTGATTTTTTATATATATAGTGGCCATGGGCAACGAAGGTGACAAAAAGGCGAAACGACGAAGACTTCTGCAAATGAAGAGCCGTGGAGCTAGGATAGCTATTTGTGAGAATTTCTCACCTTTCAATTTCATTTCTATTTATATATATATACTAGGATGCAGACGGTGCTTAGTAGCACCCGACACAATCGTCCACAGACCATGGACTTGTTTGTTTAGTTGCATAGATTAGTTATATGATGTGATTTGAATTTGGTTGTTTGGTGATTTTGATTGATGTGTGAATGGCGTGGGCCTTCACTAGACCGGGGATAAGGCTAGGCCTTGTCCCGTTTCTAGTATCGTGCCGTTATGCCGTCGAAATTTTCTAAAATAAGTTAGAAAATAAAAATATCATTTTATTTAAAGAATGAACTGAATAGAAATTCATATGTTGGAATAGAATGTTTTGTCGTTAAATATATAATTTTTAACGTGAATGTGAATAAGTAAATATTCATTTACAAACCAGACGGTTTGTTTATGTACACCTATTTGAAGGACATTGATTGGGTCGATAAATTTTACACATCGCCCAACTGCACAGATAAAATATGCGTTTGATTGTTTGAAACCCCACACGGGTGTTGGGATGAAATTTGAAGTTCACTCATCCTGATTGATTAAATATGTCGATCGATTGATTGACAGGCTGTTATAAGCGTTAGATATCTATATTTGATGCTTATACAGTGTAGTGCACTTTGGTTGATGGTTGATTATTTTTCAATGCTATTATATGTGTGTAATGTATGAAAATCCATATAATTAACTTTATATGGTAATTGATTGGGCCTCATTCCAATTTGAAAAATAAAGAATAATATAAAATAAAGGTTCATGTGTTGACAGTACTCATCCATTGAGATTGGTCATGTGTTGAACGAAATATTTTAGTAATAAAATTTACATCTTTATCGGTATAAAATAAAAGTTCATGTGTTGACAGTACTCATCTATTGAGATTGGTCATGTGTTGAACGAAATATTTTAGTAATAAAATTTACATCTTTATCGATATAAAATAAAAGTTCATGTGTTGACAGTACTCATCCATTGAGATTGGTCACGTGTTGAACGAAATATTTTGATAATAACAACTATTTTGAAAAAGAAATATTTGAAATAGAATATTTAAAAATAGAAATTTATGAAGCCGTGTTGATTAGTTTGACGCCATTTTGACGTGAACGATATTTATATCGATTTTATTCATTTCGAAATAAATTGAATATATAACGATTTCGAAATGAATTGAATATATAACGATTTCGAAATGAATTGAATTGAAAACGATTTCGAAATGAATTGAATATATAACGATTTCGAAATGAATTGAATATATAACGATTTCGAAATGAATTGAATTGAAAACGATTTCGAAATGAATTGAATTGAAAACGATTTCGAAATGAATTGAATTGAAAACGATTTCGAAATGAATTGAATTGAAAACGATTTCGAAATGAATTGAATATATAACGATTTCGAAATGAATTGAATATATAACGATTTCGAAATGAATTGAATTGAAAACGATTTCGAAATGAATTGAATTGAAAACGATTTCGAAATGAATTGAATTGAAAACGATTTCGAAATGAATTGAATTGAAAACGATTTCGAAATGAATTGAATTGAAAACGATTTCGAAATGAATTGAATAGAAAACGAATGTGATTTCAATTGAATATATAACGAATTTGATTCGAATAGAAAACCAATTTGAATTGAATCGAATAGAAAACCAAATTGAATTGAATCGAATAGAAAACCAAATTGAATTGAATCGAATAGAAAACGACTTTGGAATTGAATTAAGTTGAAACGAATTCAAATTGAATTGAAAGCGAATTGAAATGAATTCAAATTGAATTGAAATTTGAATTGAATAAAAATGAATTTTAAAACGAATTTATAAAGAAGAATTCAATTTTGATTTGAATTGAAAAGGAAGTTGAAATTGCTTTTGAAACGAATTTAAAACTATTTATATAATTTGTTTTAAATAGAAATCGACGAAATATATATTATATATATAATATAATGGCCTGAATAGAACGCGCCGCGCCGCGGCAGTTCGCGAATTTCGACCATTTATTTCAAACGGACATTACGGGAGATCCGACCGTCGGATTCTCCTAAAACCGGAACCGTTGGGTTCGTATCGAAAAGAGCTTTCTAATGAATATTAGAAATTCAAAATCTAACGGTTGGATTTGGAGATACGTCCAAATCAAATTCGAAAAAGGTCGCTGTAAGTGCAGTTCGATGACCATTGATGGAAATCGACGGTACGGGCCTTGATAAAATTATTAAAAATAGTAATAATTTGTGTAAAATCATAAGAAATGATTTGGGAAAATTTGGGATGAAAAACTCCATATTTGAAAAGATAAAAATAGATTTTTATCGAAATGAACTGGTTTTGAACTAGAATTATAATTCTATTTATTTTTAAATAAATAAATTGAATTTAAAAAGGGTTTTAAAAATAACCAGAATATCCAATGATTGCATTGGAGTGGATTTGAATCGAAATTGTCTTCGGAATATTTCGATGTTGGAATTCGTGATTATACAGGTGTTGTTATGGAAATTTGAAAGATATATATTTATATCGTTATTTCCAATACGACATTTGTTAGTCGTAGAATTTGATATTGAATATAAGCCGATATATTTTCTATTCAGAGCCTTGTATTGAATATCAAATGTGATTTGGGTTTGTCGTGAATGGTGTCTTCACTAACACTGTTCTTGAACCCAGTTGAGAAATGATTAAATCTTTTTATTTAGATTTAATGAAAGGTACCAATTAAATGATATTTAATTGGAATTGAATTGGTATTGATTTTTGGGTTTATCGTGAACAGTGTTTTAAATAACACTTGTTCTTTAACCCGATAATTAATGGAATGTGATTTTGGGTTTATCGTGAACCGTGTTTTAAATGATACTGATTCTTTAACCCAGTTAACGATTAAAACTAAGTGGAGTTTTAATGAATCTTTAATTAGATTGAAATGATCGAAAATGGAGTACCACCAGTTTTGCTCCAGGCGATAGTTAAATCTTTAATTAGATTTGAACGTGAAATGGTAATTGAATTTACCGATAACACCGTGGTGTTAGATATGAAGTATTACCAGTTTTACTTCATGGGATAAATAGGTTGGGATTGGGAAATTAAAACAAATGATTACTTCGGTAAGTTTCGTTAATCCCGACTAATTTGAATCGAAATTCAAAGGAAGATTAGAGAATAAATTCAGGAATTTATCTTGGATAAAACTAATGGGAACCTTTCCCTATGAATGTGAAATCAGAAACTAACTGTCGGTTAGCTAAGCAGAATGGTTTTCTGGATATTGATCTGATGTTGGTTTCGGCCTTCGGGGTTAATATTTGGGGAATTATTCTCTTGATTAATTTGCGGTTAGTGACTGATGAATTGGAATGAGGCGTATGTTGTGTTTGTGTAACACTTATTTAAAATATACGCGAGTTATTCGGAAAGACCGGGTTTATCCCATTCTGAATAACTGATACGACGATAAGTCGAAGATGAAGACGGTGGTCGAAGACCATAAGTCTCCACGTCGTTTGGGTAATTACTGATGATCTTGATTGGGCTGTACACCCAAGAAGATGGAAACAGTTAGTGATCGTCCAGACGTACTTGGAGATCGATGGATATGCGGGGTACTAGGTGCCTCCGGTTTCGTTCAGCCCCAGAACGGACTTGTAAATGGACTGTGTGTCTGACATTGGATTTTAGTCCGTGTGATTGATCTCTATTAAATATATATCTGTTTGGCGGTGGAGAATTTATTCTCTTGCTTAACGCCCTTCTCTGAGACGTACGAGCTCAGGGGTTATATATTGATGGATATCAAACGCATGGAGTGAATTGCCTGTGTGGCATGCCTAAGTGGCAATTGATCGAGGCTTCTGTTGAAAAGCAAAGTTTTGTGGTGATGATCAAAGCAAGGCCTTTGTGGCGTAGCTTTGTGTAACGTTTACTTCGCGTGTTTCACACCCGGTATGAACCAAAAACGGGAGAGGACGTCAGGGAGGGCATGCGTTTCTTTCTAGCTAGAAGTGGCGTCAGTGGTTTTACACGCCCTGACGAGTTTGACTTATGTGGTTGTTGTTGTTGCGAGGCGCCTCGGATTGATCGGTCGTTCTCGAACCGATGGAGTCATTTAGTTGGCTCACCTATGCCCCATAGGGCGGGGAAACGCATGTTCAGGGTTTAAGTTTAATCCACATCGGTGGACTGGCCCTGAGGATCCAAGGGCCCACCTGAGTCTGGGTCCTGAGGCTCGGGCTAGACAGTCTCGAATCGGTTGAGGACTATCTTTTGCCTCGGTTCATAGATGGAAACCCAATTTCCAAATACGTGACATTTGCGGTTTTATTTGTAGAGCCTAGTATGGCGACATGATATATGGTACCCATGCCGCCTATGATTGATACTTATGATTTGAAGTTGTTTTATACACTATGCACTTATAATAGTATCAAACGATTTGTTTTAACCGTATCAAGCATTCTTTGGCTGTTATAAGGGAAAACCCTATCCTCGGCTGCGTTGCATTGTGTGATGGGACCTGGGTCTTATAACAGCTTCATTTTTCTTTATTTAGCATTGCGCTGTTTGTTTTATGCACTGGTATTCTTGGGAGGAAACCCGTTCCGTGTTATACGGCGTGGTCCCTTGATTTACCTAACTTTAAAATAAAGTTTTGAATAACTGTTTTAGTTCTCACACCAGTCACATGACTGACCTGGAGTTTATTGTTTTAACCTAAACTCTGGGTGCCCTTATTTTTTACACGGGCAGCTAGTAGTTTTGGTTTTGCAGATTTATATTCACAGGATCCTGGTTTACAGCTGGAACGATATCCGGAAAGCTTTGTATCCGTATATCTCCTTCTAGTTGTGTATTGTATTATTTTCCGCTGATGTACAATGTATTGTAATCTCTGATATTTATCGAATGTAATATTCATTTATACTCTGTATATTCTTGTAATCTGATGCATTATTGTAATATGCAATGAAATGTTCTTCCGTCTGCGTTCTATTTTGTGTGTTGTTCTCAACGATAGGGCGTTTCGAATGGTCTGGGTCGGTTTAGCGACTAGTTCGGACCGAGCGAAATTCCTTTTCGTCACAGTTGGTATCAGAGCTTTGGTTTACAAAGCTCAGAGAACAAGACACATTAGAACCATACGAAAGAATTCATCAGATATTGGGTTAGTAATATCCAATGGGAATGACTCGTTAGAGATAGGATCAGTAGTATCCTAGAACGAGTGTGAAGAGTATATTTGAAAAATGGAAACAAATTTTGTTTTGAAAATTTAAATCAACTATTCGTATTTGATTATTTATTTGTATTGAATTTGGACAGTCCAGTATATAAAGATTTTGCATATACGCCTTGCAAACGTGTATTTGAAGTTTTAATATACTAGATAGATATAGAATTACACTCTAATCGCCCGGAGATGATTTTGATGATGGAGCTCCATCATTAGAATTTATGTTCGTGCGACGAAAGTGGGATTTCTATATATTTCCTATTGACTGGTGTGAGAACCAAAATTTGATAGGGCCTATTGTTGTGTTTTGGTATCAAAAATTTGATTTTTGTATATGTATCAAAATTATGAATTTGAAACTCTAATTCACTAATTGATTGATGTTTGGGTTGTTTGTTTATTTGTTTGCTAATTCTTAGCCATTTAGCCTAATTGAATCACATATTGAATTATACTGAAATTTGGTCGCTTTTGCTTGCATATACAAATACTTACATTGAACAGGTCATAGCAAGGAGGCTAGAGCAGAGAATAAAATTTGTTTGCCCGACAAATAGGTACATGTTTACTACATAATTTACTGTTTTGTTTGGGTGATGATGATTTTATGAGCCTATTGGCTAGCCGCTTGGCTTTTTCTTTTTCTTTTTGAGACCAGAAGGACCGGGGAAGCTATTTGAAATTCCTCGATGCTCCCGGTGCAGGGGAGGTTATGGCGAAATTTTTCGAAAATTTAGGGTGTTAGCCAAATTTTTGAAATTTTTGAAAATTCTCAGAAACTAAAGAGTGGAGAATGGAAGCCAGATCGAGCGTAGTGTTGATTAATCAAACCACTTTCGACTTTGTTCCTTTTCGGGGACGAAAAGTTTTAAGTGGGGGAGATTGTAACAACCCGAAAATCTGGGCCAGTTTAAAATTTTTATTTTGGCAATTTTAGCGAATTTTGATTATTTAAAATGAATTATTTTAAATAATATCGACGAGAAATTTATTTTGAATATAATTCGAACGTATATATTATACGCGTCGTCGTTAGAATATAAATATTTATATATAATTATAAATAGAATTGAAAATGGCGCGGTAGTTCGATAATTCAATTTCAAACTTCAAATTGAATGTACCGGGTGCAAAACAATCCGGATTTTAGTGAAACCGAAAGCAATAGAATCTAATTGTGAATATCTTTCCAATGAATCCGAAAAATCAAGATTTCATAGCGGGAATCAAAAGATATGTCCAGTTGAAAATTCTGAATAGTCGCTATGGAATTCAGGCCCTTAAAAATGGACATTTTGCAAATGACCTCGGATTTCGATGAAACCAGTTTTGTTGGGTCTGTGGTGTCAAACTATTGCTAGATTCCAAATTTCATAATTTTTCGAATCAATATGTGAGCGTGGCAAGGGAAAACGCGTTTGACCAGTTTTAGTTGATTTTAATCGACTGGAAAATGGCCATTTTTCCAACGGTCTCAGAATTCGTTGAAACTAGTTTTGTTAGGACCGTATCGTCAATACGAAGCTAGAAAATATTATTCGGGAATTTTTCGAGTTCGTATGTGACCCCGGTAAAATGAAAAGTACGTTTAAAATTCAATATAATGATTTAAATGTAAATTCAACGGAAACTGATTGTAACGATCGAATCAGCTTGCGATACATATCCCATTGTGTTCGGAATGGGGGTAAAACGCTATGGACGATAGGCGGTGGGCCTCGTTTAGAGGTTGTATGTAAAAGTCAACTTTTAAGTAAACAAAATAATATTAAATAATTATATATATATTTTAATTCCCTCCCCTTTTCCCTTATCTCTCCCCTACCACAGCAAATCGACAGAAGAGAAAAAAAAGGGCGCTCCTCCCCAAAAACGTGCGATGCCACCCACGCTCCGACCTCCGCCTGCCGTCGCCCCCTCGTGCTCCGTTCTCTCCACCAACGGCGAGCCCCTCCACCTCTCGCGTCACCTCCTCGTCTCCATCCCTCGACCCAATCGCCAAGGAGCACCGCAAGGCAAATTGAGCCACCACCAGCGAAGGCTCCTGCCACCGAACCCCCCCACCTCATCTCCCTTCCCCCGACGAAGCCCGCTGCCGCCCAAATCAACCCTAAACCGAACCCTATGTTCGCCGCCACCACTGCAGTGGCTCCCTCGACCTGTAGCACCCAAATGTGAGTGTCTTTGCTCTATTTTTATTTATTTCTATTTGAATTTGGTTAGGGAAATATACGATTTTTATTATGGTAAAGGTTCGATTTTTAATTTAGTAAAGAATCGATTTTTAATATAGCAAAGATGATATTTTTAATTTAGTAAAGACGGGATTTTTAAATAGATTAAAAATATGATTTTTATATTTTTAAAGTATTAAAAATATGATTTTTATATTTTTTTAAAGTATCAAAAATATAATCTTTAGTATATAAAAGATGTAAAAATTTGATTTTTACTTATGTAGTGGATTAAAAATATAATTTTTACATGATAGGAATATTAAAAATATCATCTTTATATGTGTAGAAAAATAAAAATGAGATTTTTTATAAAGATGAAATCTTTAAATTTGTAAAGGCGAAGTCTGTGTTTTTATAAAGGCGAAATCTTTATATGGAAAATAGCGTGATAAAAATATAATTTTTATCTATATAACATAGTAATACAAATTCGATTTTTATATATTGAATAGCATAGTAAAAATTCGATTTTTATATATTGAATAGCATAGTAAAAATTCGATTTTTATATATTGAATAGCATAGTAAAAATTCGATTTTTATATATTGAATAGCATAGTAAAAATTCGATTTTTATATATTGAATAGCATAGTAAAAATTCGATTTTTATATATTGAATAGCATAGTAAAAATTCGATTTTTATATATTGAATAGCATAGTAAAAATTCGATTTTTATATATTGAATAGCGAAGTTAAAAATGTGATTTTTTATATATATAGTGGCCATGGGCAACGAAGGTGACAAAAAGGCGAAACGACGAAGACTTCTGCAAATGAAGAGCCGTGGAGCTAGGATAGCTATTTGTGAGAATTTCTCACCTTTCAATTTCATTTCTATTTATATATATATACTAGGATGCAGACGGTGCTTAGTAGCACCCGACACAATCGTCCACAGACCATGGACTTGTTTGTTTAGTTGCATAGATTAGTTATATGATGTGATTTGAATTTGGTTGTTTGGTGATTTTGATTGATGTGTGAATGGCGTGGGCCTTCACTAGACCGGGGATAAGGCTAGGCCTTGTCCCGTTTCTAGTATCGTGCCGTTATGCCGCCGAAATTTTCTAAAATAAGTTAGAAAATAAAAATATCATTTTATTTAAAGAATGAACTGAATAGAAATTCATATGTTGGAATAGAATGTTTTGTCGTTAAAAATATAATTTTTAACGTGAATGTGAATAAGTAAATATTCATTTACAAACCAGACGGTTTGTTTATGTACACCTATTTGAAGGACATTGATTGGGTCGATAAATTTTACACATCGCCCAACTGCACAGATAAAATATGCGTTTGATTGTTTGAAACCCCACACGGGTGTTGGGATGAAATTTGAAGTTCACTCATCCTGATTGATTAAATATGTCGATCGATTGATTGACAGGCTGTTATAAGCGTTAGATATCTATATTTGATGCTTATACAGTGTAGTGCACTTTGGTTGATGGTTGATTATTTTTCAATGCTATTATATGTGTGTAATGTATGAAAATCCATATAATTAACTTTATATGGTAATTGATTGGGCCTCATTCCAATTTGAAAAATAAAGAATAATATAAAATAAAGGTTCATGTGTTGACAGTACTCATCCATTGAGATTAGTCATGTGTTGAACGAAATATTTTAGTAATAAAATTTACATCTTTATCGATATAAAATAAAAGTTCATGTGTTGACAGTACTCATCCATTGAGATTGGTCATGTGTTGAACGAAATATTTTAGTAATAAAATTTACATCTTTATCGATATAAAATAAAAGTTCATGTGTTGACAGTACTCATCCATTGAGATTGGTCACGTGTTGAACGAAATATTTTGATAATAACAACTATTTTGAAAAAGAAATATTTGAAATAGAATATTTAAAAATAGAAATTTATGAAGCCGTGTTGATTAGTTTGACGCCATTTTGACGTGAACGATATTTATATCGATTTTATTCATTTCGAAATAAATTGAATATATAACGATTTCGAAATGAATTGAATATATAACGATTTCGAAATGAATTGAATTGAAAACGATTTCGAAATGAATTGAATATATAACGATTTCGAAATGAATTGAATATATAACGATTTCGAAATGAATTGAATTGAAAACGATTTCGAAATGAATTGAATTGAAAACGATTTCGAAATGAATTGAATTGAAAACGATTTCGAAATGAATTGAATTGAAAACGATTTCGAAATGAATTGAATATATAACGATTTCGAAATGAATTGAATATATAACGATTTCGAAATGAATTGAATTGAAAACGATTTCGAAATGAATTGAATTGAAAACGATTTCGAAATGAATTGAATTGAAAACGATTTCGAAATGAATTGAATTGAAAACGATTTCGAAATGAATTGAATTGAAAACGATTTCGAAATGAATTGAATAGAAAACGAATGTGATTTCAATTGAATATATAACGAATTTGATTCGAATAGAAAACCAATTTGAATTGAATCGAATAGAAAACCAAATTGAATTGAATCGAATAGAAAACCAAATTGAATTGAATCGAATAGAAAACGACTTTGGAATTGAATTAAGTTGAAACGAATTCAAATTGAATTGAAAGCGAATTGAAATGAATTCAAATTGAATTGAAATTTGAATTGAATAAAAATGAATTTTAAAACGAATTTATAAAGAAGAATTCAATTTTGATTTGAATTGAAAAGGAAGTTGAAATTGCTTTTGAAACGAATTTAAAACTATTTATATAATTCGTTTTAAATAGAAATCGACGAAATATATATTATATATATAATATAATGGCCTGAATAGAACGCGCCGCGCCGCGGCAGTTCGCGAATTTCGACCATTTATTTCAAACGGACATTACGGGAGATCCGACCGTCGGATTCTCCTAAAACCGGAACCGTTGGGTTCGTATCGAAAAGAGCTTTCTAATGAATATTAGAAATTCAAAATCTAACGGTTGGATTTGGAGATACGTCCAAATCAAATTCGAAAAAGGTCGCTGTAAGTGCAGTTCGATGACCATTGATGGAAATCGACGGTACGGGCCTTGATAAAATTATTAAAAATAGTAATAATTTGTGTAAAATCATAAGAAATGATTTGGGAAAATTTGGGATGAAAAACTCCATATTTGAAAAGATAAAAATAGATTTTTATCGAAATGAACTGGTTTTGAACTAGAATTATAATTCTATTTATTTTTAAATAAATAAATTGAATTTAAAAAGGGTTTTAAAAATAACCAGAATATCCAATGATTGCATTGGAGTGGATTTGAATCGAAATTGTCTTCGGAATATTTTGATGTTGGAATTCGTGATTATACAGGTGTTGTTATGGAAATTTGAAAGATATATATTTATATCATTATTTTCAATACGACATTTGTTAGTCGTAGAATTTGATATTAAATATAAGCCGATATATTTTCTATTCAGAGCCTTGTATTGAATATCGAATGTGATTTGGGTTTGTCGTGAATGGTGTCTTCACTAACACTGTTCTTGAACCCAGTTGAGAAATGATTAAATCTTTTTATTTAGATTTAATGAAAGGTACCAATTAAATGATATTTAATTGGAATTGAATTGGTATTGATTTTTGGGTTTATCGTGAATAGTGTTTTAAATAACACTTGTTCTTTAACCCGATAATTAATGGAATGTGATTTTGGGTTTATCGTGAACCGTGTTTTAAATGATACTGATTCTTTAACCCAGTTAACGATTAAAACTAAGTGGAGTTTTAATGAATCTTTAATTAGATTGAAATGATCGAAAATGGAGTACCACCAGTTTTGCTCCAGGCGATAGTTAAATCTTTAATTAGATTTGAACGTGAAATGGTAATTGAATTTACCGATAACACCGTGGTGTTAGATATGAAGTATTACCAGTTTTACTTCATGGGATAAATAGGTTGGGATTGGGAAATTAAAACAAATGATTACTTCGGTAAGTTTCGTTAATCCCGACTAATTTGAATCGAAATTCAAAGGAAGATTAGAGAATAAATTCAGGAATTTATCTTGGATAAAACTAATGGGAACCTTTCCCTATGAATGTGAAATCAGAAACTAACTGTCGGTTAGCTAAGCAGAATGGTTTTCTGGATATTGATCTGATGTTGGTTTCGGCCATCGGGGTTAATATTTGGGGAATTATTCTCTTGATTAATTTTCGGTTAGTGACTGATGAATTGGAATGAGGCGTATGTTGTGTTTGTGTAACACTTATTTAAAATATACGCGAGTTATTCGGAAAGACCGGGTTTATCCCATTCTGAATAACTGATACGATGATAAGTCGAAGATGAAGACGGTGGTCGAAGACCAGAAGTCTCCACGTCGTTTGGGTAATTACTGATGATCTTGATTGGGCTGTACACCCAAGAAGATGGAAACAGTTAGTGATCGTCCAGACGTACTTGGAGATCGATGGATATGCGGGGTACTAAGTGCCTCCGGTTTCGTTCAGCCCCAGAACGGACTTGTAAATGGACTGTGTGTCTGACATTGGAATTTAGTCCGTGTGATTGATCTCTATTAAATATATATCTGTTTGGCGGCGGAGAATTTATTCTCTAGCTTAACCCCCTTCTCTGAGACGTACGAGCTCAGGGGTTATATATTGATGGATATCAAACGCATGGAGTGAATTGCCTGTGTGGCATGCCTAAGTGGCAATTGATCGAGGCTTCTGTTGAAAAGCAAAGTTTTGTGGTGATGATCAAAGCAAGGCCTTTGTGGCGTAGCTTTGTGTAACGTTTACTTCGCGTGTTTCACACCCGGTATGAACCAAAAACGGGAGAGGACGTCAGGGAGGGCATGCGTTTCTTTCTAGCTAGAAGTGGCGTCTGTGGTTTTACACGCCCTGACGAGTTTGACTTATGTGGTTGTTGCTGTTGCGAGGCGCCTCGGATTGATCGGTCGTTCTCGAACCGATGGAGTCATTTAGTTGGCTCACCTACGCCCCATAGGGCGGGGAAACGCATGTTCAGGGTTTAAGTTTAATCCACATCGGTGGACTGGCCCTGAGGATCCAAGGGCCCACCTGAGTCTGGGTCCTGAGGCTCGGGCTAGACAGTCTCGAATCGGTTGAGGACTATCTTTTGCCTCGGTTCATAGATGGAAACCCAATTTCCAAATACGTGACATTTGCGGTTTTATTTGTAGAGCCTAGTATGGCGACATGATATATGGTACCCATGCCGCCTATGATTGATACTTATGATTTGAAGTTGTTTTATACACTATGCACTTATAATAGTATCAAACGATTTGTTTTAACCGTATCAAGCATTCTTTGGCTGTTATAAGGGAAAACCCTATCCTCGGCTGCGTTGCATTGTGTGATGGGACCTGGGTCTTATAACAGCTTCATTTTTCTTTATTTAGCATTGCGCTGTTTGTTTTATGCACTGGTATTCTTGGGAGGAAACCCGTTCCGTGTTATACGGCGTGGTCCCTTGATTTACCTAACTTTAAAATAAAATTTTGAATAACTGTTTTAGTTCTCACACCAGTCACATGACTGACCTGGAGTTTATTGTTTTAACCTAAACTCTGGGTGCCCTTATTTTTGACACGGGCAGCTAGTAGTTTTGGTTTTGCAGATTTATATTCACAGGATCCTGGTTTACAGCTGGAACGATATCCGGAAAGCTTTGTATTCGTATATCTCCTTCTAGTTGTGTATTGTATTATTTTCCGTTGTTGTACAATGTATTGTAATCTCTGATATTTATCGAATGTAATATTCATTTATACTCTGTATATTCTTGTAATCTGATGCATTGTTGTAATATGCAATGAAATGTTCTTCCGTCTGCGTTCTATTTTGTGTGTTGTTCTCAACGATAGGGCGTTTCGAACGGTCTGGGTCGGTTTAGCGACTGGTTCGAACCGAGCGAAATTCCTTTTCGTCACAGAAAACCATGTTCATATATGCAAGTTCACCTTTATATGTATTGATCTATGCAAATTATATCTTATATAATTTGATCCATGCCAGTTTGTAGTTTATGCAAATTATGCCTATTGCCTATGCAAGTTATTGATTATGCAAATTTATGATTATGTAAATTATAATCATGCAAGTTTTGATCCATGCTAGCCTATTCTTATTTGCAAGTTAGATCTATTTTATGTGTTATGCAAACTGTGATGTTTCTTTTCTTTTTATGAGTTAGACTATTTGCGGGTCTAACATATTTCATATTAAACGTACGAACAACGTGGGGGCAATGGGAAAATATTAAATATTAATATTGTGAATTGGCATAAAAATGGATTAAAAGCATATAATAAATTTGAGACATTAATTGGCCTAATTTATATGCATAGAAATTATGGACATAATGTAGGTGACAATTATGGACATAGATTAATTTGGAAGTTACTGACAATTTAAAATAGGGATATTAATTCAAATTGGGGATTGAATAATAATGTGTAATAATAAATGCATAAGACACGAGGTTAGACTCGTTTGTGGTATAAGACTGCCCGTACCCGCCCGGCACATCCACCAACCACAAACGGTATTCTAATGTGAGAGGTCAAAGGCATAAATTAAATGAGTCATAAATGCCTAAGACACGAGGTTAGAATCGTTTGTGGTATAAGACTGCCCGGACCCGCCCGACACATCCAGCAACCGCAAATGGAAGTCTAATGTGAGAGGTCGTAGGCATAAGTAAAAGATGCTTAGACACGAGGTTAAGTCTGGCTTTTGGTGGAAGTCTGCCCGGAACCGACCAGCATATCCAGCGGCTACAAGCAATCAACTTAATTTGGGAGGTTTGTGCATTAATAATTAATTTATGCTGATCAAAGACGAATATGAATGACAAACAGAAGTTTGATTGAGTGGAGTTATTCTCTGAGTACAAATCTGATGTTGATTTCGGTCTTTGGGGTTGATACTTAGGGAGTTATTCTCTTAACCAATGTATGTGTGAACTAAGATGTACTTAATCATAAATTAAGTAAAACATGTTATACGATATATATATATATATGATACATAATCTGATAAGTAGGTAGGGTTAAGACTAGCTTAACCAATAATATATAAGTGGATAGGGTTAAGACCAGCTTAACCAATAATATATATATTAATCTGATTAGTGGATAGGGTTAAGACAAACTTAACCAAAAATATATATTGATCTGATAAGTGGATAAGGTTAAGACCAACTTAACCAATAATATATAAGTGGATAGCGTTAAGACCAGTTTAACCAAATATATATATATATATATATATATATATATATATATATATATATTGATCTGATAAACAGATAGGGTTAAGACAAGCTTAACCAATAACACATGTTGATTTGATAAGTGGGTAACATGGGTGACATGTGGGATATAATTATAAACACTTAATCAAGTTGAGACATGTAAGAAGACATGAATAAGAGGGGGTTAAGTGGGAAATCCTAGTGGGGACCAAGCATAGGTGGAAAGCTTGTGTCAAGTGTGGGGACCCTTTTCAACCAATAACCCATTTAGTATCTAAGTGAGCTCGATCTAGATCGAGGACGGGACACACTTACTGGGTTTGATTGTAAGTGGTCAAAATGGGTTAGCGGTGGCAATGCAAGTCCAACGGGGTCATGTGCGTGTGTGGGCCCGGGCTGGTAGGTAAGACATTGTTGCATCGTGTAGGTATAAGCCATGCATCTTTAGTAGTATCGGGTTGCCACTTTGGGGAGTGATACACCTCACTGTGGGACCAGCACGGTTATCTACGAGTTAGGGAGCCGATCGAATGGGGAAGGTAGTGGGTACGACTAGCGGAGATAGGAGCAGGCGGCACCTATGAAGACAACTAGGAGTCCCACTACCATATTATGAATAAATGTTGTAATTAGAATTGGGAGGGTAGTGGGTACAACTAGTGGAGATAGGAGTAGGCGGCACCTATGAAGACAGCTAGGGGTACACGAAACTACCATTATTATTATTTTGTTCAGTAGGCGGGATCAACTTTTAGGGTGACTAGTATTGGAGCAGTATAGTAATTATCATATAGTGTTTGAGGCACAATTAACGTTATCTTATACCTCTTGTTTGCTTTGTCTTGCCCATTTGTTTCACAGTCATTCCTTGTTTTACCAGTTTATGTCTTATCCTAATTACTTTAATAATTATATTGTTAAAGTTATTGGACTCGCCAGACTTTATGTCTGACCCCCTTTGTTTTCACCTCTTTTCTTCCTTCCCCCCTCCCCCCACCCAGGTTCTCAGGGAGGGACTAGTGCTAGTGGAGCTTGATTTGGATCTTTCTCTCTCTTTTGGAAGTGCTTGAATTGCTGAAAGTAAAGTTCAGCTTATCTCTTTTATGGCTACTTATGTTGGGGTTATGCTTTTTTACTTTATGTACTCAGAAAATAATTTGTCAAGATGGATATTAAGTGTACTTGGTTTTATTGTTGGTTTTTGATGTTGATGTAACCAAACTATTTCTCCGCTGAAATAAAAGTTATTTTAATTTTTCCAGTACCAATATATGTATATGTCTTGTTATCTCCTGTTCTATACACCAATAATACTCCATGAAAGTTAATACATTCCCCTTGAGAGTTACATTAATCGACGTGGGGTGTTACACGTGGTATCAGAGCTGAAGGTTACCAAGAACAGATAAGAGATTTTGAAAAACTATTTTTCAAAAGCATTTTATAAAGAAATACTTTCAAAAATATGTTTTAAGGAGAGTATTTTTAAGAGAAAAGTTTATTTTGGAACATAACCCCCAAGAGCCATATATCTTTCCTTCGATTCTTCGTTTTGAATCTCTTCCTCTTTCCTTTTTGAATTTCTTCCTCCACGCATAGACACTTTTTCTAAGATATGTGAGAACTTCCGTATGATGGGCGGAAAACCGCTTCACGGGACAGGGACGTTTGTCAAAGCTAGAAGGAAGTGGAGGACTTGTTAGTACCTTTAAGATCGACGATGGGAGGAAGGTTCAATTAGTTGCTTGGTCAATGAAGGACAAAGCCTCATTTTGGTAGGAGGTCATGAACGGAGAATGTGCAAGAGAGGCATGGATACGGCACACGATAAAGTAGATCCAAAGAAAGGTGGTAAGGATAACAAGGGGCCAAGAGAAAAGGAAGGGCCACACTTGTGAAATACCTGACTACTTAAATAAAGACATTAGAAAGAAGAAGAAGACTAGTTGTTATCATTACGGAGAAACATGACATCTTTTTAGGATCATCCAAAGAAGCAAAAGACAAAGGTAAGGACAAAGTACAGGATCTTCTAGAGGATAGACGCGTTCCCTCACGGCTGGCATATCTGATAGAGGTAGAAATATCTTGGTTGGAAGTTTGGTTTTTCTTTTTGATCATCCTGTTCGAACCTTGTTTGAATTCTGGCGCTTCACACTCATTTGTATCTGCTTCATTAGTTGAAACACTACACCTAAATACTAGTCTAGTTACGGATCCCATAATAGTCTCAAATCCCATTGGTAGTTCGGCTCATCTTTCGATGATTTGTCGGGATTTGAGAGTGTCTATCTTGGGCGTTGGGATGGAATGCAATGCCTTCGTTCTTGGCTTCATGGGCTACGGCTTGATTCTAGGCATGGCTTCATGCCTTCGTTATGGAAAGACCCTTGATATTTCTTATGACCCTAGAGGTCCGGTGATGCTTAGCTAACTAGAACCTCTTGACACGTCCAATGATGATTTGAAATTTGTTCGTGTGATCCGTGAATGTGGTGACGTCTTCGATGAAGTTCAGGGTTTACCTCGGAGGCGCGAGATAGACTTTCGTATATACCTTGTAGATAATGCAAAGCCAGTTGCATTACCTGTGCGCCACATGGCATCTATAGAGAGAAGAGAACTCAGTAAGCAAGTAAAGGAGTTGCTTGAGAAGGGGTTCATAAGAAGAAGCATTTCGGAATGGGGTGCTCTAGTTGTTTTGCTACAAAGGCTGATGGTTCACTTAGATTGTGCGTGGACTATAGAGAGCTGAATAAGCTCACCAAGAAGAACAGACACCCATTGCCGAGGATAGATGATTTATTCGATCAGTTGGTTGGTACTTTGGTTTTCTCGCAGCTGGATTTGGATATAGGATTTCATCAGCTAAGGGTGGCTGAAGACAGCATAGATAAGACTGCATTAAGAAGTCCTGACGGTTTCTTCGAGTGGCTCGTCATGCCTTTTGGTTTGACGAATGCACCCGCATACTACGTTGACTTGATAAGTAGGGTATACATGGAGTTTCTAAACAAGTTTGTGGTGGTCTTTGTGGACGATATCTTGATTTTCTCTTGAAGCGAAGAAGAGCATGCCCTACATCTTAGGGAAGTCTTAGAGACCCTACGAGCGCATCAACTCAAAGCTAAGTAATTTTTGGAGGAAAGAAGTAAGGTTCCTAGGACACGTGGTCTCTAAGGAGGGGATAGCTGTGGATCCCACAACGGTGGTGGCAATCCAAGATTGGGAGATTCCTAAGAACGCAAGAGAAGTAAGAAGCTTTTTTTTTTGGCTGACAGGCTATTATAAGAAGTTCATTAAGGACTTCGCGAAGATATCAGCCCCACTTACTCGGTTAACGAAGAAGAACTTGATTTTTGCTTGGGATGTTGACTGTGACGATGCTTTCCATCATTTGAAGAGGACGTTGATGACAGCTCCAGTTTTAGTTTTGCTAGACGGAATTAAGCCATTCACAGTGTTTACCGGTACTTGCGGGACAGGGCTTGGAGCAGTTTTCGATGCAAGGGGAAAAGGTGATATGAAAAAGGCGACAACTTCGAGCGTTGCTTGTCATCCACAGATGGATGGACGGACAGAAAGGGGTGAATAGGATCCTTGAAGATCTTTTGAGGTTATGTATCCTAGATTTTGGAGGGACATGAGAAGAGGCAACGAGCTTAGTGGTGTTCATGACGCGTTTCACGTATCGCATTTGCGGAAGTGATACAAGATATCGCGGAAGTAGTGGAGCCGAACATGCTTAGAGAAGAGGAAGTATAGTGAGATACCACGATTCGACGAGCTCCTACATGCATCCTTGGGTCGGAAGTATAAAAGCTACGCAACAAAGAGGTCAAGTTGGTCAAAGTGCAATGGGGAGATGATCAAGGAGACGCGACTTGGGAGGCAGAAGACAAGATGCGTATGCTGTACCCACTACAACAAAATAAACTTTGGATAGCATCTTTGAATAGCGTTTCAGGAAATCACCGTTGATTTCCTATGCCAGCTTGGGTTTTGGAACGCTATTTGACCGGCGGAATAAGTGCAAAACGCTATTTGATAAAAAGCTAGGCGGGAAACAAAAATTGTGTGGGAGCAAAAGGGTCTTTTTCTTTGTCTCCTCACCCTCCAGGGAATACTTTATTTTTCAGTTTATCACTTCGAGAAAAAAAATAACCGTCGTCATCAACGCTTCCAACAATACTACTCGCGTAACCCTAACTACCATTATTAGCAGTCGATTGATGTGTAATCATCCTTCTCACACTATCGTTCCAAATCCCTAAACCTAGACAAGCGTCTTCAAGGTATTATTACATATTTCTCATATAATTTTGATCATCGTTGTTGTATGAACGTTTATGTATCCAATTTGAAGTGGTCGGGTTCTTACCTTGTTTTGGTTTCTATTCTAGAATTGTTTTCCTATCACTTTCAGATATTATTGTTTCTTTATGCTTTTTTGATGGGAAAGCCCTTACTTACTCTTTTACACTGTCAATGTATTATGTATATAGAGACAAGTAAGATGGTGACAATTAATTAGTTTTATGTGTTTATGCTTTATCTGTCTTTTATATGTTGTTGTTAAAATACATGGCTTTTCTTAGATGTGAAAACTCTGTATCCTTTATGACTTTAATATTTATTTTTTCCCTTATTGAGTCATAATTTACGGTAGTCATTAGCGAAGACTGTAACATGAAGTATAGAATGAGCCATGTTCTTTATCGCTAATAAAATATGTGAATCTTAGCATTCATTTGGCTAGTGAAGTGTGAGGTCACGTTTTGCAGCATTGTTGGGTCCTTGTGCCAGTTTATTTTTATGCTCGATTGGTTAACACATTTTCTGCCATGATGATATGCTTAAATTATAAGCATTTATGTAAAAGTTCCATTATTTTGTTTTAAATGTACAATATACATCCCAAAGAAAAGATTGACAAGTGATTTAAAGCTTGTAAGTACTCTCATCATAAGGGGATCTCTTGTAAGTTACAAAAAAGATTCAAAGACTTGATTGCCTCTGAGCTTGGATGTATAATCTAAATTATTCAATTAGACATATCAATTTATGGACATTAGTAAAATGTATATTATATGAGGCGCAGTTTTCTTTGAATAAAATTTATAAAAACTTAACAAAGTTTTATAAATTCTACAAAAATTAAGTAATTCTATAAAAATTAACCTATTTTACTCAACTGCTCCATACTTCTAAGTTTTATGAATATGCACCTGTAATTGACATTAAGAACTATGTTATTCTCAATCATCTGCAAGTGTGCATACATTAGTAATGCTGGAATGCAAAAAATGCCCTCACTTTGATCATGTGACATTTCTTTTGATAAAACTCTGAATCACGACATATGGGCTTTAATGTTTATTCCTATCATTACTGCTACATATTTATGTAGAGTAGTAATAGAGGTAATTGTGAATAATATACCAGTGGATGTGAAAACAAAACGTTTGTAAGGTTAATAAGTGCCTTTTTTTGAAAATAATCATAAATCAGATGTGCATCTCGCAATTTCGCATTCAGAGGGCAAGATTTTTTTTTTAAGTGCTAAGTATGCTTGTATAAGCAATCAGACATCTCAAGTTATTTTTTCCGAGCACTTTGCATTTCATGCATGCGGCAAAGAGTTTGTGCAAAAGCAGTGATGATATAAGGAATGCCTAACATGAATAGGCAACTGAAAATCTTAAATTAAATTTTCCAATAAATACTCTTTAACAAATTTAGGCTAGTTAGTGCACACTCATTCAATACACATTCAACTAACAAGTAGTTTAGTACTTGATGAAATATTGAGCTTTAGCATATGCAAGCAATTCAATAACTGTTCTACTCCATGATTTGATTTTTTTAATCCTTGTGTATTCAAATGCATCTTGTTTTGAATTGCATCCACATGAAAATACATTTGTGATTTGATTTAATCTTCCTTAGAAATATAAAGGACTTGGTGTTCTTGCATACCTTTAGTGAAAGCAAAGAGAATATAAAGCATACTAGAAAACTTCTGCAACTTCTGTTCATGTCCACTACTAAAATAAATCATGTTAAGCATTATACTAGCTTGCCTATCTTGGTTTTATCTCGAAATCAATAAGCATCGAAATACACTGCGTTCGATACTCAGCAATGCTACGCTTAAAGTAAAAAGAAGTAAAAGCTGAGAATGCTGTTAAATGGTTATTCATTAATGACAAATCTTTGTGCTTCCATTTTCATTCTTGACTCAATCGTAACTATGCTAATAAGTCTACAAAGGAAAAAAACAACTACTGCATCTCCCATGCAATACCGTTACCACTCCTATAATAATAAATTTGAGTATATGGATATTTAGGTAACAATCGATAGTTTTAAGGCACAAAGTAAGCAATAGTTACAAAGATTTGAAATTTGTTATTTTAATAAATTTGATTATAATGGATAAAATACAATGTAAAACTAGTGAAGTTATTATAAGTTATAATAATACATGCCTAGTTAAGTAGATAATAAATGCAGACAGATCAATTGTAATATTGAAATTATGTCTGCTAAATGTTTACCATGCATGCTTACTCCATAATCTAATCAAGCATGGTTTATAAATAAATGAATTTTGAATTAGCATTCTTAGATTTAAAATCCTCATAATAAATTGCATTGAGGTACACTCAATAACTTGCTTGAAATTAAAACAACGAAATTTATGAAGGTAAGATTTTATATTGTTTCGTTGGTCCATCAGCTAATTATCTAATATCTAATTATGCACATGGTAGGTATCTTCTGTTTCTGGTATTCATGAGTGTTACTCTATTGATAACTGCCTTCCCAGCGCTTGCAAGAACGCTAGCAGAAGTTAAACTGGTTACTACCACAATCAGACAAACAACAATGGTTGCTGCTGCAATTTATGACATTGCAGCTTGGGTACTTCTTGCCTTAGCAGTAGTATTGTCTGATAATGGATAATATAAACCTTTGTTAATGTCATTGTGGGTTCTTCTCTGTGGTGTTGCTTTTGTTTCTTTTGAAATGATAGTTGTTAAGTCTACCATGGCATAGATAGGCAGAAGAGCTAATAATTACAATTAGCTAATAATTATGCTTCGGCATCGGTAATGGTGGTGTTATTCATCAATACATGTCATACACTTGCATTTTTTTGCATTGGTATGTCAAATTTTTTTTTTTGGTTGAAAAGAACAAATATGATCTATAAAATTTGATCAACAGAATACGTTCTGTTTTTTTTTTAAGAAAATAAAATCAACCTCACTAACAGATTGAACAAAATTGCAATAATAATACAAACTCAAATGTTATCGTTGTAAATGAATATAAAAACAATCTAATATCGACCTTGTCCATGCCGCGGTGGAGGGGGTCCACCTCTACTCAAAGAAGAATAGTTACGATTATTCATTTAGTCATAATTATTACTATATCCTCTACCTGTATCACAAAGTGGAATTCCATTCCGAGGCTGCCATTGTTGGGCCCTGTAACCCACTTGATGATGGACTCCACCATACACCCTAGGAGGACTTCGTTGTACGTAAAGCCCGGCAACAGGAATTTCTAGAGTAACAAAAGGAGGTACGTATTTGTAATTAGCATCAACGACTGGGGGATAACTATGCATAGGGGGAGGGGCAACTATGTACGGGTCAGGATTAGTAGTGGTACTTCGCATGTGGTTTAAAGTATAGTTTCCACGAGGTTGATTGTATTGATTTCGATTATGATGCGAATGAAATAGTCGGCTGTATCATTCTCTTTAATGTTGCATGCAGGACGAGGAGACATGTGGAGGCCTATAACTGGATGTGTTGTTATGATGCTGAAGATGATGTCTTCCATTGGAATATGTATGATGGTTATTCCGGTCTATATCTTGATGATGATGATTATGATGATGTCTTGGTTCATGTTGTAGGCTGTTTCTAACTAGTCTATGTGCTGCATCACCTAGCTGTCGACCTTGGATAGTGCCAGGTTGGTTGTTATATCTTCGATTGTTGTCCATTGGTCTCCTGCCAGTGTCATCATGCCATAACACTGGCGGTGGCTTCAAATCACCACCACTTATGGTCTTCTCTGGAAATATAACACCAGGAGGCGGCCTAGCGATATGCTTATGTTGATCAGGAAGTTTGTATATGGAACATATGACTTAATTGTTCATTATATCTTCCATTCCACCAACATGAGTCCTAAATACTGGGGGGGCATGGATCCCCATTACAAAGAGAAAGATACCCATTCATACTACCAATAGCTGAAGGATCAATTTTCTCTTTAACACCAGCCCGTTCTTTCTCTGAAAGTTTCCATATTTATCGCTGAGAGAAAATATGTAAGGAGAAAGAGCATGACGGACATTGATAAAAGCATGTCTTGCATCATGGTGTTCCTCTGTTTTTCTTCCTCCATTAAAGTGTTCTCTACCTTTTCAATCTCAGCAAGTAAACGACCCTCGTCAATAAAAGGAAGCTTTGCAATACCCTGCCAAGCGAACCGTTTCCCATTCATGTCTACCTCGAAATCAGTAGGATAGAAATCAATATAGGCAAGTTTGGATCGCTCATCAGTTTTCTACAGTGGAAAGGTAACGCGTGTGAACTTGCAGCAGGAAAGACACGCATCAGTTGATCGAATTGTTAAAAAGGCAAACCAATATTAAAGTTAATCTTCAATTGGCCCAGTCCTTTCAGATCTGGTGCGAAGGGTGCATAATGATATGGATAGAATCATTGCCATGAACAGGCAATATTATTGGTTGATTTTGTCTTATGTTTGCTTACTTTCAATCTCTGTGATAGTTCAGATTTTAGAAGATGAGTGGAGGGAAGGATCAGGCAATACCAATATATTTGAACATGAAAATGAAATCACCTTTTCACTTTGAAGTTCAAAATCGACACAGTAAGGTTAAAAAAAAGTCCTTTAAAAAAATTGTTGAGGAAAATTTTCTATTTTAGTGACAATTTAATATGCTACCAGAATTTTCCTTCATTTCGTATTAAATGTCAAGTACATTGTACTTTTATTGAACTTATACATCTAAATCAGAATTTCAATATGTTTAGTGAACATTTTTTCCACTTCCCACTGCATTTATAATTAGCAAAATTAAGTTCATCGTTTGTGTCCTTGCTGCATAAAATGGTGTTTCTTAGACTGATAAGAATAACTAAGAAAATGTCACTTAATTAACTTCAATTGCTGGCTTCTAAGGTGCTCAACAAACAGTAGCAGACTGCATTTTTCTCCTGCATGTCTTCTTAGTGTATGCCTTCGTGAATTCTTTGGTTCTTTCGTTGTAGAATTAATGTGGTCAAATGAAGGAGAAAATGTTATCATATGACTGTTTGTGCTTTACTTATCCTTTATTTCAACTACTGCTTCTAATAAAAGGGAAAAATGTTTTGTACATAGCATAAAGTGTAAAGTTCCCTTGCATTATCATTTGCATTTACTATCCTTGTTAAAACAAAAGGCCTATTCTATGCACTTCTATCCAAAATTAAAGTATAACCCATAGTTGTGAAAGGTGCACACCATGGCGCACGACGCGGCGCCACGTTTGCGTCATTTTTGCTTGCGGCGCGGCATATATGGAAAGGTGCGCCAAATGGCGTGCGGCGCATAAACGGCGCACGGTGCAAAATGACGCGCCTTTTCCATATTTTATTGTTTTTTTTGTCTTTCAAACTGCAATAACTACTGTTACAAATACTGTTACCATCCGTACAACCACCATCACTATTATTATTATCATAATGACATGAAATGTGAATGACTTTTTTAGTATCTTTTTTCAGTTATATGAAAACGTAATTACATCATTATTATTTCCTGTTCGATTATCATCAGCGAGTTAGTCTTACAATTAAGTAATTGGCGGGCCTTAGTGTGCCGGCATTTAGAACTGACATATGTTTTATTATCCAACATAGCTTAGATTCATTCTAATATTGTTAGAGGTATATAATGTAATGTATAAAGGATCATAAGCTAGATATCCAAGTAGAAGAACCTTTAATTTTTAAGGTTTTTCAACACATATTCATAAAGAAAAAATAAATCTAAATGGTATGGATGAGGAAGATGCTGAAACTTGTGAATCTGATGATACAAACATTGATTTGAAAAACATAATTGTTGGATTAGATTCAAATTGCTACTTTATCAGTAATGTGTATTATTATTTTAGATTTGAAAACTATTGTATTTGAAATTTTATGCTTTATGTTTTTTTTGTAAAATGCATAAAAACCTTTGTTGCATATGTTTTAGCAGAAAATATTGAATTTTTTAAATTTTTTTGTTAAAATATTAAATTTATTAAAAAAATAAACGTGTGCAGTAAATTAAAAAGGCGTGCGCCAAGGCTCCAGAGAGGGTTTGCGCCTTTTTGTGCCGTGCGCCATTAATAACACTGGTATAACCTATGTTGTTTAATGAACATCTTGCACTGAATTATTGTTGGTGTGGTTTAGATGAAAGTGATATACTAAATTTTATTATGATTAAGATGTCCATCAAATATTTTAATCATGAGTAGCAGTTGCAATGCCAAATGATGAGCCAGGAGCATCAAACATGTATTCTTGCATGGATGATGTGCTTTATTTCCTACTGTCTTCCATGAGTGGTGCATAATATTAAGTCAAACATTTTGTTGAGAGAATTTCTCTATACTTCATGAAGTTAATAATTTTTTACCCATAAAAAGAGAAATAAGATATATTGGCTTGGTAACTCCAAAATATGCCAAATTATGCTGCTGCTGGGGAGAATTTCAGCTTCCTTGGGTCTTTGTTATCACTTTAAGAAATCAAAGTGTGGCCGAAATCTGAAGCTCAATATGCAGCTGCCAAAGATCGATACTGGAGCAGTCAGTGTATTACTTGCATTGATCTGTGGTGAACTAGACATGCTGCCTTGGATATCAAAGTGAGGCTGCTTGAGAAGTCATGTCGAAATCGCATCGCCTACTTGTTCTGGATATTCCAGTGCAAACTAACACAGTGTTGGTTGAATTACCACTTGAGACTGGTATGGCGCTAGAATTGCTAAGTTGTGTAGGTCTGGGTGATTCTGATGATATGAGGTCAGTTTAATATTTGGATTGCTGGTGATGAAGTTTTTGGTTTTTACATGATTCTCTTGAATTTGGATCTTATATATTTTGCACTCGTTTGAAAAACCATGATTGTGGTATATTTTTGAGGTTGAGCGTGCCTTCTCTGGAGTATTATAAGGTCCTACTTTTACCGTGAGATAAAAAATTATGTCCTTTTAATCTTTAATTTTGGTCCCTGCTCGTTAAACAACTTTTGTGGCCACTGTATTTGAATACTTGGTCTGGGTTTGATTCTCTTTTGTTCTGAAATATGTTTTTTTTTTCAGGACAAGGAATGTTTAGAAACTTCAACAAAGTTATCCAAAGAGGCGTTAATAACATCAACATAGGCCCATATAATTCAGGTAAACTTTTAAACATGTGCTTGCAAGCAGTTTTGTTAAGTATGCACAGGTCAGACATTTATTTTGTTTCTATTTGTCTATGACTTTATTTAATCCATTGCTTTGTGTCGCCATACTATATATAAAATTCTTGAACATGAGAATCAACTACTTCATGAAAATTTCCATCTAATCCCAGATGAAAATGATTTTGTGCCATAACAGTAATAAGAGGTAAGAGATGATTAGCTAACAGCTGATATTGGAAAAAATACTTAATATCCATCATATAAGAGCCATCGAGAAATGTAAAAAATTAAAATTACATCCATTTAACTGACTTCAAACTTAAAATTAAAGAGGTTCATTTTACATAAAATGAATTTTAGTTAAAACTTAAAATTGATTAAAGAAGTCCGGCTATTAGCTAATCTTTTTAAAGAGGTTCAGCTGTTAGCTAATCTTTTAAACGAAAAAAAAAAAATTGGGTGCATAATAGATCTTCTACACACATAGAACTTGTTTCTTTATGTGTACATTCTAATATAACATTTTTTTCCCTACTTCGTAAAATCATTCCCAGTTTGACTAAATTGCTGGTTCTCCAATTGTGTGTTAAAGGGATAAGCAATATTTGTGTAGTGCAGACTTTTTCTGGAAGAAAAAGTGAAAATAAAAATATTGATTTCGGCAATTGATTGACGTACCAAGGTGCTCTACAAAACAGGTGGGATGTGCAATAGCCTCAGGGCTATCATTTGGATCAACAACAAAGTTGTTGCATGTTCAAATGCACGATAGTCTCTTGCATAAGTGCATTATATTTTTTGTTCTAGTTACATTTTGTTATCTTTTGGTTTCTTTTACTTTGTCAACGTATTGTATAATAATTACTAACACATTGATTGTTTGTTTGAAATTACAGGATCATTATTATTGATGTTAAAGAGAAAATATCAAAAGCAAAGCAAGATTAAATCTATCGTTTGTCTGTTTTGTAAGTGGCTAAAAGTGTGTGACATATTAAGTGTGGACATGGAAAAGTTAGTAAAACAATATGTTTGAAATACTAAGTTGTTTAAATGATATATTATGCAGTAATTTACGTATTTGTTGTTTGTGAAAATCTGTTATATTTATATGTAGATAAGAAATGTTTAAATGTGTGTATATATATATACATGAAAAAGGCTTAAATGATGATGAATAAAATCTTTAAATTAATAATATAGACAACAGCGTTTCATAAACGCTATAAAAACAAATATTGGGAATGCTTTGTATGTGAAGAAACGCTATAGAAACTTCATAATAAATGCTATAAATCATATAAGAGAAACGCTATATAAACGTACACACAAACGCTATAGGAAGTAAGTATCGAGTAGCATATTTTATAGCATTTTTGTTTAATAGCATGTAAAAACGCTATAAAAAGTTCATTTTTCATAGCGTTTTATTTCTGCTATTTAACGTAGAAGGTCTAACATAGCATGTCGTTACATGGCGTACTCTGAAACGCTATATTAGTATATAATAGAGTTTTTCAAACGCTATGAAAGCCCTATTTTGTTGTAGTGACCCTTTCCTTTTTAAGGGTATGTTTTTAACTTCTCCTTTCTCTACCGCTTTGTTGATACGTGTCCTATCATTTAATATGTCTTTGCGATGATATCTTCGATCTTTAGTTAGGAAAAACCCTATGGTTGTAAACATGTGTTTGAGACATGTTATGTTTGGTGGATGCAAATGGATGTAAGTGGTTGCTAGTGGTTGCTCGTGGATGCATGTATACACACGTTAGGCACTAGATCGGCTCAATCACTTTCATATTGCATATAAATATGTGTGCATATTTAATGGATGTATAATGGTCGTGTCATCATAAGGATGCTGCATTTTGATGAATGATTGTGCACACATGTAGAATTAATATATATCGTTATGATTCTTTTGCATGCATAATGGATGCATGGCACTATCATGATTTGCATTAAGGAGGCCAACTGAATCAGTGGACCGCCTGATTTTGCATTGGATAAGGAACATATACACACACTTTTCGCATATGTTCATATGGCATTAGAAATCTCGTAAGGACAATGAATGCCTGTGTTTTATGGTTGAGTAGAAGGATGATTGGATGTTAGGATCTACATTCTCCTTAACTTGGAGATTTCGGGGGCGAAATCCTTTAAGGAGGGGAGGATGTAACACCCCTTAATTTTAAATATTAAAATTAACAATTTTAAGAATACTTAATTGTTAAAATGAGAATTAAGGGAAATGGATTACGCCATTGCGTTTGTCTCGAAATTCTGCTTGGAATAGAGTCCAAGTTTTCGTAAATCGGACTTCGTATGAGGAAGTTATGGCCCTCAGAAGTTTCAGTAATTTAAATAAATTAAAAGCAGTTCAGATTAAAATTCAAAATTCAAAATTCAAACGAGGAAGCAGGCTGGGTGGGTTCTTTCCCGCCCTAGGCCAGGTCGACCAAGGGGTCGACCAGGGGGTTGACCTCCCCTATACAGGTCGACCTGGGGGTCGACCTACCCCGCGGGGCAGATCTGAACTGTGACGATCCTGACTTGTTGTTGAGTCTTTTCTGACCTGTTGCTGAGTCACTAGGGCATAGGTGGCAATTCTGGATAACTCTATCTAGTGTGGATGGTTGTGATTGCTCCTATGATAATCTAACGGCTTATGTTGATTTAAACTTCTATATAAGCACACATAGACTCAAGCTCTAAACCTAAACTAAATTAGTCTCGTGGCCTCCATGCTGCTGCTAGAATAGTTCTTCTTCTTAAAGCTTAGGAATTGCAAGTCAGAATTCTAATACAAACGACGAACGAATTGTTCTATTCTCTAATCCGTCTTTGTGAGTACAATTTCATTCACAAAATAATTAATAAATTAATTATGATGAGTTATAATTTGGATTATGAGAACATGTCTGTTGAATCATGTGATGTTACTTAACTTTGTTATCGTCTATTGGTGAACATATGACAGTTTTGTTAACTTATGTTAGTAGATCTATTTCATATGCCCAATCACATATGTTTAACTTGATTCATTCTATGACATCAGTTTATATGCAAGTTTGTATGCGAATTATACACAAGTTTATATGTGAATCAAGTATATATATACATGAGAGTTTATATGTAAAACATGTGATATTAGTTTGCATATTTAAATTCATGATGTTGATTCATATGTCTAAACACATATGCTAGATTCGATTCATTTTGTGACATTAATGTACATGTCTAATTCATATGCAAGTGTAAATGTAAATCTTAATTTACATGTCTAAATTATATATGCACGTTTATATATAAGTTTGGATGTGAAACATATGCTAGTTTGTATGTAAGATTGTATGCGAATCATATGTAGGTCTTAGTTTACATGTCTAAAATGCATATGCAAGTTTAATACAAGTTTGTATGTAGATCATATGCAAGTTTATGCGAAAACCATGTTCATATATGCAAGTTCACCTTTATGTGTATCGATCTATGCAAATTATATCTTATATAATTTGATCCATGCCAGTTTGTAGTTTATGCAAATTATGCCTATTGCCTATGCAAGTTATTGATCATGTAAATTTATGATTATGTAAATTATAATCATGCAAGTTTTTATCCATTCTAGCCTATTCTTATTTGCAAGTTAGATCTATTTTATGTGTTATGCAAGCTGTGATGTTTCTTTTCTTTTTATGAGTTAGACTATTTGCGGGTCTAACATATTTCATATTAAATGTACGAACGACGTGGGGGCAATGGGAAAATATTAAATATTAATATTGTGAATTGGCATAAAAATGTCTGAAAAGCATATAATAAATTTGAGACATTAATTGGCCTAATTTAGATGCATAGAAATTATGGACATAATTTAGGTGACAATTATGGACATAGATTAATTTGGAAGTTATTGATAATTTAAAATAGGGATATTAATTCAAATTGGGGTTGAATAATAATGTGTAATAATAAATGCCTAAGACACGAGGTTAGAATCGTTTGTGGTATAAAACTGCCCGTACCCCCCCCCCCCCCCCCGGCACATCCAGCAACCCCAAACGGTAGTCTAATGCGAGAGGTCAATGGCATAAATTAAATGAGTAATAAATGCCTAAGACACGAGGTTAGACTCGTTTGTGGTATAAGACAGCCCGAACCCGCCCGGCCCATCCAGCAACCGCAAATGGCAGTCTAATGTGAGAGGTCGTAGGCATAATTAAAAGATGCTTAGACACGAGGTTAAGTCTGGCTTATGGTGGAAGACTGCCCGGAACCGACCGGAATATCCAGCGGCCACAAGCAATCGACTTAATTTGGGAGGTCTGTGCATTAATAATTAATTTATGCTGATCAAAGACGAATATGAATGACAAACAGAAGTTTGATTGAGTGGAGTTATTCTCTGAGTACAAATCTGATGTTGATTTCGGTCTTTGGGGTTGATACTTAGGGAGTTATTCTCTTAACCAATGTATCTGTGAACTAAGATGTACTTAATCATAAATTAAGTAAAACATGTTATACGATATATATATATATATGATACATAATCTGATAAGTAGGTAGGGTTAAGACTAGCTTAACCAATAATATGTAAGTGGATAGGGTTAAGACCAGCTTAACCAATAATATATATATTAATCTGATTAGTGGATAGGGTTAAGACAAACTTAACCAAAAATATATATTGATCTGATAAGTGGATAGGGTTAAGACCAACTTAACCAATAATATATAAGTGGATAGTGTTAAGACCAGCTTAACCATATATATATATATATATATATTGATCTGATAAACAGATAGGGTTAAGACAAGCTTAACCAATAATACATGTTTATTTGATAAGTGGGTAACATGGGTGACATGTGGGATATAATTATAAACACTTAACCAAGTTGAGACATGTAAGAAGACATGAATAAGAGAGGGTTAAGTGGGAAATCCTAGTGGGGACCAAGCAAAGGTGGAAAGTTAGTGTCAAATGTGGGGACCCTTTTCAACCAGCAACCCATTTAGTATCCAAGTGAGCTTGATCTAGATCGAGGACGGGACACGCTTACTGGGTTTGATTGTAAGAGGTCAAAACGGGTTAGCGGTGGCAACGCATGTCCAATGGGGTCATGTGCGTGCGTGGGCCCAAGCTAGTAGGTAAGATGTTGTTGCATCATGTAGGTATAAGCCGTGCATCTTTAGTAGTATCGGGTTGCCACTTTGGGGAGTGATACACCTCACTATGGGACCAGCATGGGTATCTACGAGTTAGGGAGTCGATCGAATGGGGAAGGTAGTGGGTATGACTAGCGGGGATAGGAGCAGGCGACACCTATGGAGACAGTTAGGAGTCCAACTACCATATTATGAATAAATGTTGTAACTAGAATGGGGAGGGTAGTGGGTACAGCTTGTGGAGATAGGAGCAGGAGGCACCAATGAAGACAGCTAGGGGTACACGAATCTACCATTATTATTATTTTGTTCAGTAGGCGGGATCAACTTTTAGGGTGACTAGTATTGGTGTAGTATAGTAACTATCCTATAGTGTTGGAGGCGCAATTAACGTTATCTTATTCCTCTTGTTTGCTTTGTCTTGCCCATTTGTTTCACAGTCATTCCTTGTTTTACCAGTTTATGCCTTATCCTAATTACTTTAATAATTATATTGTTAAAGTTATTGGACTCGCCAGACTTTATGTCTGACCCTCTTTGTTTTCGCCTCTTTTCTTCCTTCCCCCCTCCTCCAGGTTCTCAGGGTGGGACTAGTGCTAGTGGAGCTTGATTTGGATCTTTCTCTCTCTTTTGGAAGTGCTTGGATTGCTGAAAGTAAAGTTCAGCTTATCTCTTTTATGGCTACTTATGTTGGGGTTATGCTTTTTTACTTTATGCACTCAGAAAATAATTTGTCAAGATGGATATTAAGTGTATTTGGTTTTATTGTTGGTTTTTTATGTTGATGTAAGCAAACTATTTCTCCGCTGAAATAAAAGTTGTTTTAATTTTTCAAGTACCAATATATGTATCTATCTTGTTATATCATGTTCTATACACCAATAATAGTCCATGAAAGTTAATGCATTCCCCTTGAGAGTGACATTAATCGACATGGGGTGTTACACGCATGCTAACCAAATTCGAAGCTCGTATTATTTTCAATAAATACGAACTTCGAGGGGCAAATGTTAACCTATAAAATATGTTCTAGAAAATAATGAGCATGTTTTGATTGATTTATGATTTTAAGTCATTAGGCCCTTTGGGTCGTCGTGTCCACTCTAGCTCGACGAGCTCCCTAACTCACATGAGTGCCTTAGGTCGTTACAGCATTTTACATCGTTCAAATAATATATGGTGTTCATGAGGCTTTGGCTCGTTTGAACATCTTAAGTCGTTGGGGCATCTTGGTCCACTCAGAAGCTAACTCGCAGGGTTCTTGGATCGCCAGCTCACTAAAAGGTTTTAACCCATTTCACCAAAGCCCAAACTGCTTGATTCTGGTTTAGCCCGTTCCGAACATGCTTGGGTCACTCCGCTCTGTCCAAGCCCACAGTGTAACAATGTTGCCAGCACCGCGTCCTTTAGCTCACGCTGCCTTCAGCTAGAACGAATTGGGTCGCTCCGCCTTATTTAGCACATCCTGCATTGCTTTGGACCGCATAACGTCTATTCTATCCCTCCTATGACCTTAGACAAGAGCACAGTATTTATGTAATTTCCATCTGGTCTGAACTCCACCTATAAATACCCCCCACATTCCTTTATTTTGGAGGGGAAGGAGCTTTGGGATCACGAAGTGCTGCCAAAATTTCCTTACATCTATCCTAAGCAATTCTAAACACTTATTCTCCGAAATCAAGTGAAGATCCTTGATTAATCCGAACAAGATCTATGTGGGAAAAAGTGATTAATTTGTTGTAAGAGAGAATTAAATCATGTAATTAACATATTGACAATGGAATCTCTTATGAAAAAAGACATAGATCCTCATTGGATAGAACAACTATAAAAACTTTGTATTCTTACTTTCTTGTTTCTAATATATCTTCGATTATGGCCTCACTTTATTATCCCTTACCAGATTGGTGAAGTGCATTTCTTGCACCTTTGGTGTTGAAGTCGAACTTCGGTTTCAACACTGATTACTTATTTATAATTAAGTGCCATTTATCTCATTTAACCAGTTATCTCATGTCCTTACTAGTTTAATATAACCTAAGTTATAATCTTCACTTGTCCCTAGGACAAGTCTACCTATTATACAAAATTCTTATTAATGTAATTTATTTATAATAGGTTATTATCATTCTCCGTTTATTCCCTTTTCTTTACTGTTGTAATTATCTTTCATTCAATTTCATTTATTTCCATTAATTATAATTAATGATGTTTTTCAGTCTTGCCATTTACATATATTTATATATATGTGTATATTCATGCACTAGACCTCTCACATTAAGCTTATACTTGTGGATGCTGGAATTATCGGGTGGTTCCGAGCAGACTTCTACCACTAATTGGCTTAACCTCGTGTCTTAACGCCACAACATGTTTTATTTATGCACTTAGACCCCTCACATTAGATTTACCACTTGTGAGTGCTGGATAAGCCGGGTGGTTTCGGGCAGACTACTATCACAAGTGTAATCTAACCTCGTGTCTAAGTCCGATATAGTGTCAAATTACTGTGAATCTAGGCATGTTCATTCTTTAACAATTATTCCTATTATAGGTTTTCATGCCCCTTTCCCAAGTCATATTTATTATGTACCATATGCCCAAATTAAGATCTTTAATCATAATTTGATTTACGCCCCAAACCCATATTCATGTATTCAATTCTATGCTAACATGAAATCATTTAATCATATAACTATTCCAATTCATACAAGTAAGGGTTCATGTGACAAGTTAACATGTAATACGAACAACAGTAGTCGCTACTTATATTCTAACAAGTTTGTTTTTCAACATGTAAATATTTCAACACTTTAACCGATTCAACATATGAATTTTCCAACACATTCATATTAATAACTCAACTTGTTATAACAACAATTATAATTGTTCTGGTAAATTCACATGTAATAACGGGTAATGTTAAATGATAATATATCATTATCTAAAATGTCCCCTTAAATCCACTCACCTCATATGCTTTCCAAATCTTGGATCTGGTCCAAATCTGTCATTCCATTGTTTTTCCCCTAATTGGATTCAGAACTGACAACTATGGATTCATAATTTTTTACTAAAATAGTGAAAGAAAAAGAAGAGAATGGAAAATAGACCAGATCTAGGAATTACCTCACTTCATTAAGATATTTGAACATCCATTTACAAACATACGTTCCTTTCCTTCAGATCTGGATTCGGAATTATTCCTAAACTAATAATCTTAATTTTTTGAATAGATTTCAGGATAGGGAGGAATGGCAGAGCTTTGGCGTTGTCTCAGAAATATGAGACTTAGGGTAGGCTCTACAGGCTTATTTATAGGTGTTCAACAACGTATTTTGTCAAGGAATGGGTCCACATTTACGCGGAAATAATCTGCCCAGATCTGTCGTAGGGGGGTCGACCCCCCTTAGGTTGTCGACCCATGGGTCGACACTCCACTTGAGGGGTCGACCCAGGGATCGACATCCCCCTTGAGGTGTCGATAGCCCTAGGCAGGAATTTTCTGGCTCTATTTTTGCACGTGAATTTGAGCTGTTTTGAATTTCTGGACTTATTTTATTCATATATACTCTTCTTATGCGTACGCAAACTTCAAATCTTAATAAGTTATTCATATGTTGTCCTTTCTACACAAACCAAGTGTCTATTTTGAATAGAATTTCGAGACCAACGCAATGGCGTAGTTGGTTTTGCTTGATTCTGAATATTTAATTAAGTTGTCCTTATTTTATTATATTAAGTTAAAAATGCAGGGTGTTACATTATTGGTTGATGATATAAGTTTATTATGATGTTAAATAATGATTAGCATGTTAAAAATATCATTTTTGCTTGATATATGGGAATTTATGGCATTTAAACACAAACAATGTTAATTGTGAGAAACCAAAACTCATGTAAATAGGGATTTAATTTAGTTATCTGTTAATTGTTAATTAATGTTTAACACTGTTAACACAAGTTTTATGTTATGTGAAACATTGAGTAGTGTGATAAAAATGTCATTTTATCTGTTATATGTAGTTTCCCTTGAGTTTATGTCACTTGAATTACACTTACTGTTGATTGGAAATTGGTTGGACCTTAAATGGTTTTGGGTGAGCAATTTATTAATGATTTTTTATTAACTGTATATGAATGTAATGCAAAATCCACATGGGTCTTGAGATGATAATACGCTACACACCTCTCTTGTGTGTAGATAAGCTACATGGATTTTGATGTAGACCCCACACGGGTATTGGGATGATATTTTACACATCTCCGAAGTGTGTATGTAAGTCACGTTGATTGAATAGAAAACCCACACGGGTCTTGAGTTGACAGTAATTCACACGTCTCTCATGTTTGTATGCTACCTACAAGGATTATGATGTAAACCCCACACGGGTATTGGGATGATGATTTTACATATCTTCCAAGTGTGTAGATAAGTCACAATTGTTTGTGAATGTGATGAAAACCTCACACGGGTATGGGGATGATAATTAATTTACACATCTCCCAATTGTTTTGTTTATATAGCAATCCATTGATTGATGAGGGCCTAGAGAGGCGAGTTGTAGTTTCACCATTCAACCCGTGCAAAGGAAGTTATGGAGAAATTTTTCAAAAATATAAGGCGTTAGCCAAATAGTTAATAAACTATCATAGAAGTGACTATATTCAATATTTAGTTATATATGGCGATGTATGGTTGAATATAACGTATCGCACAGCGATAGTTCGTGATTGTCGACTGTTAACTTAAACGGATGTACCGCGAGATCTATTCGTCGGATTCTCCCAAAACGGAAAGCGTTGGGTTCATATTGAAAAGTGATTTCCAAGGATAATAAAAATGTTAAGATCCAATAATTAGATTTCAAGATAAGTCCAAATAAACATTTGAAAAGGTCGCTAAAGACGCAGTTCGGTGGTCGACATTAGGAACCGACTGTAAAGGTCACAATAAAATTTTAAAAAATATGAATAAATTATTTTAAATCATAACAAATGATTTGGAAATATTTTTGGATTAAATATTCCAAGTTAGAAAAGATAAAAGATATTTTTTCCTGAATGAACTAGGTAACAAGTAGAATAAAGAACTAAAAGGAATATGCGATGATTCCTGGGAGTACAGTTTAGTATCACCCGTGAGATCTAATTGGAAATTATTCGTTTAGGTGAGGGGTGGGAAGAACCGAAAGGACATCGTGTATTCGACTAAGATCAGACGATGTTTTTTAAAGGTTAAATAATCCAATGGTTTTTAACATCTTGAATTGTAAATGGTTTTAAGATAACCGGAGGATTCTAACATATAAACTAGATTGGATTTGAATGGAAATAATCTTCATATTTTTTTATATTGGATTTTGTAATTATACGGATATTTTTTTGAGGAATTTGGAAGATATCGATATTGCTATTCCCAATACGGTGTCTGTTGATTGCAGAATTTGATGTTGAATATAAGTTGATATGATTTCTATTCAAAGCCTTATATTTGATATCAAATAGTATTTTGGGTTTTTCATGAAATATGTTTTTGAACAACATCTATTCTTTTACCTAGTTAAAGACGGGATTAGTTTCCAAGATTTTCATTCAATAATAGTGTTTGAAGATTAAAACTAAGTTTGGGTTTTAACAAATCTTTAACCAGATTTGAAAAGTAAAGTAGTAATTAAATTTGCCCAAACACGGGAGGTGTTAGAACCAAATATACTTCATTGTTGATATTTGTTGTTATTTATTGATTGTTTGTATTGTGCTCGACCAGTTTATGAGCAACTATGCTTTTATATTTAGCATTGGGTTGGGTAGGAATACTTATATGCTAACGCCTTGTGATTATTTCATGATTTGACTATGAGGTGTTTAGAGATGTTGTTTGGTTCATTTCAAATTTAATGAATGGTTTTTGAAATGAGATTTAAAAAAGAGAAAGGAAATGTTGTTCCTAATTTTGGACAGGGAATGTTTTATAAAACAGAAAGGATTTTGAGGACTAAACCCGATGTTTTCGTAATGATTTGGAAATGGATTATGTGTTGGACATCGTAGTTCATCACGTAACTAATTAGTTTCTATTGATGATATATCTTTTGGTGACGGAGAATTTATTCTCTTAGCGTAACACCCTTCTTTGAGACATACGAGCTCAAAGGTAATATGGTTAATAGTGACTGATCATATGTGCGGATTGTCGACGTGAAGTACTATGATTTGAAAGTACTTGTGATTATTATGTTGCGAAATGACTTTCCCTACTTTGGGATATAAAATGATTTAGTATTTTGCTAAAGATTCGATTAAACTAAGGATTAAAAGTATGGGTGGGACCCACGACCTTAAGAATTGGTTGGTGGTTGGTGTAGCTCACTCCGTTAGTGGGAGCTACGCACGCGCACGCACATACACATATATATGCGTATGTATACATATACATACATACATACACACACACACACACACACATATATATATATATATGTGTGTGTGTGTGTGTGTGTATCGAAAGAGAAGATACGTGCCCTTTTCCACGTCAACAGGAGAAACCTCCAGATATTTGGTTGCATACGTTTTGTTATGCATGTATTGTGATATTTTGAAATTCATATTTCCAAAGGTTTTGGTTTGAGATCCCGAAGTGAAAGATAACTTGATATGAAGGCCAGATATGTATTTCAAATGATTTGAAATAAGAAATCGGGGACAAATTATGTAAAGTGAATTGGATTTAGCAAATCTAAATTTGGGAATCAAGCCTAAATAGGTAGATTGAGGAATTGCCTGTTGTTTGATGCATTGTAAGCTTCATCAGTCTATTTTGGTAGTTGTTTTTTTTTCATTAGCATTCTTGAGGAGGAAACCCATTCCATGTTATACGGCGTGGTCCTGTGATATGCCTTATTTTTAAATAAGGTAAATTAATTGTAGGGTTTTTCATACCATTTCCATGACTGACCCACAGTTTGTTTTTCCCATGCAAACTTGGGTGCCCATATTTTCCACATGGGCAGTCGAGTAGTTTATTTTGCAAATATTTGGAGCAGGATTCTAGATTGAAGCTTAAAGCTATGTCCAGAGCATCAATAATCTTCCACTGATTGTAACTTTGTTCCCGCTATGCATTGTATAGTATTTATTGTAATTTATATTCCGTTATATTATTTACGATGTACTCTGATATTCAATACTATGATGTAAAATTATTGTAATAACAATGAAAAGTTCTTCTATTTTTGTCTGATGCATTGTACATTAAACTAAATGATGCGAGAATTTCTGACCTTCAGATTGGACCTATGTGGCTTATGATCGGTTAGAAGGGAGGGGATTTTCGGCTTATTACAAATTGTATCAAGGCTTTGGTTATTTAAAAAGCTTTAGGGGACAACTCATTAGAATAAGATGAAAGAATTCATCAGAGATTGGATTAGTAACATCCTATAAGAATAACTCATTTGAGATGGGACCACTAGTATTCTAGGATGAGTGACTCATTAGAGATGGGGTTAGTAATGCCTTAGAATGAGTTAAGAGTACCATGTATGCGAGAAAGTGTATTCGTAATAAGAAATAGATTTTCAAAATCTATATTGAAAGTTTATATAATAATCTTGTTTACATCTTCCTTCCTTTTTGGGGATGAAAAGTTTTTAAGTGGGGGAGTGTCTGGGAACCAATTTAAAATTATTTTTAATGTAGTTATATTGGAATTTACGATCAAATTTCAAAAATAGATTATGTAATGCTGATTTCAGTAGTTTTCAAAGGAACATCATTGAGATGACCTCGGATTTCGATGAAACTATTTTTTAGATCTGTAGTATCGAATAATGGTTAGGTTCCAAATTTCATAATTTTTTGAGGTAGCATATGGCCATGCATGAATCAAACGTACGTTATGGCAATGCATCGAAACGTGATCGAAAAATAAAACGGAAGGTCAAACAAACTATGAATTCAACAAACCCTGTTTCGTTGGATCCGGAAGTATGTTTAATGTTGAGATCCAAAATTTCATGACAAGCAGAATTAATGTGTGGTTGTGCAATCAGAAGAAGTGGAGGCGAACTAGCACATTTTTGCGTTGATTGACAAAACTTGCTTTTAATAACATGAAATGAGGTGTCAACGCATCAGTGGCCTCAAATGTTTTTCTTCTCTTCTCCCATGTTGCGTCACCTCAGCAATTCGCGTAGTGGCGTGGGAAAATTTCATAAAACCCCCTCTGCCTTTCTTCTTCTCTTTCCTTCCCTTCTCATTTTCACAAAACTTCTCCTCTCTCCTTCCTTAAGCTTTAATAGCTACTCCACCTCCTTCCTCCACCATCCGAAGCCAACGCCCCCTCCCCCACAACGCCACCAGGCCACACCGCTGCCCCTCCCCCTCTGCTTCATATTGGGCCTCAATTCCCCTTTAAAACCATACAAGGTTCCATTTTTACACTCTTTTACACCTAAACCCCTTAAAAACTTCAAATTTGCATCCCTAACCACCTCCTATGCCCACGCCAACCTCCCCTAGTCAACGCAATCCTGATTTTGTCCTTCCAAGCCGAAAAACTTGGACCCCACTAGACCGAACCCCTTGGACACCCTAAACCTCCTCCATTCACCTTAAAACTCCAAATCTGCTAGTTTGTGTGCACCCATAAGGCATAGGAAATCCATAGTTGCCAAATATAGTTGCGTAAACCTTAAGAAAAGTTGAAAATATAAGTTTATTATAATGTTAAATAATGATTAGCATATTAAAAAAAGTCATTTTTACTTGATATATGTGCATTTGTGGCATTTAAACTCAAACAATGTTAATTGTGAGAAAACAAAACTCACCTAGATATGGATTTAATTTAATTAACTGTAAATTGTTAATTAAAAATGTTTAGTAATGTTTAACACTATTAACACAAGTTTTAGGTTATGTTAAACATTGAGTAGCCTGATAAAAATGTCATTTTTATCTGTTATATGTAATACCCCTTGAGTTTATGACACTTGAATTGCACTTGGTGTTGATTGGAAATTGGTTGAACCTTAAATGTTTTTGGATGAGAAATTTATTAACAATTATTTATTAACTATATACGAATGTAATGCAAACCCCACATCGGTCTTGAGATAATAATACGCTACACGTCTCTCTTGTGTGTAGATAAGCTACATGGATTTTTATGCAAACCCCCACACGGGTGTTAGGATGGTATTTTACACATCTCTAAAGTGTGTATGTAAGTTACATTGACTGAATAACACACCCCACACGGGTCTTGAGATGTCAGTAATTCACACGTCTCTCATGTGTGTATGTAACCAATATGGATTATGATGTAAACCGCACATGGGTATTGGGATGATAATTTTACACATCTCCCAAGTGCGTAGATAAGTCATGATTTTTTGCAAATCCTATGAAAACCCGCACATGTATAAGGATGATTATTAATTTACACATCTCCCAATTACTTTGTTTGTATAGTAATCAATTGATTGATTAGGGCCTAAAGAGGCAAGTTGTAGTTTTACCGATCAACCCGTACAAAGGAGGTTATGTGTAACACCCCGTAATTCTAAAGCATGACTTAAGGGATAATTAAAGAATAATTAATTTTTAAAAGAAGAATTAAGTGAAACGGGTTATGCCATTGCGTTGATCTCAGAATTCTGCTTGAGATAGAGTCCGAGTTTGCGTAAAACAGATAGAGAATGAAGGAGTTATGGACGATGGAAGTTAGACAGAACAATCAGAAAATGGGTCAAAATAACTGGCGCACTTGTGAAGTGCGCCAGAACAAAAATGCACCAGCACACCTGGGAAGTGCGCCTAGGCCGAGCCAAATCTGCAAAATTCTGGAGAGTTCCATGATGACGTGTCTTTCAGGGATTGGCTGGATGACGTGTTTTTCTGGTCTGGATAGTTCAGATGGTTCCTAATCTAATCTAAAGGTCCTAATTCACCTAATATATCTATAAATAAACACCTAAACCTAACCCTACTCTCATTGTTATCATCCGTGGCACCTCTATGCTGCTCTAATATAAATTAAAACAAGCCTTTCTTCTCCATCAAGTCAAATTAGAATATCAAAGTCTACAACAACGGTTTACCTAATCAAATTCAGAATTCAGATCTATTCTCTCTCAATTCTCTAAACCAAACGCTGTGAGTTTCTAGATTACTTTTAGGTTTAGATAAATAAAAGTATGCTTTGATAGATAATAAATTGGATATGTTGTAAAGTATGATTCCGTGTTGATATGAAACTTTATCCTACGTCATAACAAGATCTAATTTCCTAGATCTAATATAATTGTGGTGATTCAATTATGATGTTTATATGAAACTTGACTTGTAACCATGTTATGATGGAAGCACATCTATTAATTTAGATAATTGTGACATTACTTAGATCTAGACTTTTATGCTAATCACCTTTCACTTGTCATATTGTGGTACATTGATATATGCTATAAACTTGACATGTAAATCTACCTTTTGATCTAAACAGTAAACATGTTGCCGTGACTATGCTAGATCTAGGCAATTGGACACCGAATGTTAGATCTAGATCTCATTATGCTTGCTTAAACGTCATAGTAATTGCCATAAGTTATTAATTATGCCTACTTAGTTATGATGTTAATCACATGTCCATTTACTTTGTTACTATGCCAGTTTATGATCATGCTTATGTCACGACATGTTGAAACTATCACCCTCGTCATATTCTCTTTTAATTATTATAGCTAGGCTACTTTATAGCCTAGATGCCGTCAAAATACATACGAATACGTTTGAGAGAAAACAGGGAAAAAGGGAATTAAAATTGCCATGATTTATGTAATGCTTAATAGGAAATGGGACATGTAAATTAAATGGGGAAAACATAGAAATAGTTACCTATAATGACATAGGTAGATTTGAGTTAATTTGGAATGTTTAGTAATTTACAATTTGGAAACATAAATTGTACTTATGACACGAAGTTAGGTTACATTAGTGCGGAAGTCTAGCCGGGCCCGACTGGCATATCCAGCAGCCACTAATGTTAAACCTAATGTGGGAGGTCTAAGTACGCAAATACGAATCGGGCTAAGACACGAGGTTAGGCCCAACTGTGGAACAAGACTGCCCGGACCCGACCGATATATCCAGCATCCACACATTGTAGGCCTAATGTGGGAGGTCTAGCCCATTATAACCATAATTGGACATGGTAAAGAAATGGACTACTTAACCTAATTTAATATGACTATGGACTTAAGTTAGGGTTAAGTAAAATTGGATGGTTAGTGGGAGGTTAAGTAAGTTAGAGGGGATGGGTAATATATATATATATAGGCCCACATACTTAACCCAATAAGGTTATGTAATTGAAGACACCAAGTGGTATACATAACCAGTAGATAGTGTAACAGGGTTATGTAATTAAAGACACCTAAGTGGTATACATAACCGGTAGATGATGTAAGAAAGTTATGTAATTAAAGACACCCTTTAGGGTAAGCATAACTAGTATAGGGCTATGTAATTAAAGACACCCAAGGCTATACATAGTCAGTAGAAAAACCTAGTGGGGATACAAGAAAATGGGGAGAGCTTGTATCATATTGAGAGGGACCTATTTCAGTTTGTAACCCGAAGTGGTACCAAGTAAAGACCGTCGTACAAGGCGGAGAAGGGGCACGCTTACTAATTGATTGTAAGAGATCCAAACGAGGTGGATGGTGTGGGCAGCACAAACCGACCGGGGACATGTGCGTGCATGGGTCCAGTAGAGGGGGCTAAGACGACCGTGACACTAGTAGATATAATTGTGCACACCATGGGCTGCCACTTTAGGAAGTGATACCTCCTACTGTGGGGCCAGCATAGGATATCTACAAGGTAGGGAGTCGATCGATTAGGGTAGTGGTTAGGGTATACTTGGACTTATGACCTAAGCCTACCAGCTTATAGTGGAAGGGATCATTTCATTTCAGTTATACTAGTAATAATGCAGAGTTATCATTAGTAAGGCACATATACCTTACTTGCTTACCTTATCTCACCTGCAATTTATGTAGTGATTTCTCTCGTATCCACTTTATATGCCTATCATGTTGCTTTTAATTATCTACTGGATAAAAGTAACTAGACTCGCCAGACTTTATATTTGACCCTGTTGTTTCTTCTTCTTTCTTCCGCTTCCCCCCTCCAGGTTCTCAGGGAGGAAATAATCAGACATAATCAGGAATCAGACATCTTCTTGCTAGGAGCTACTTCTGAAGTATGGCTCAAGTTCTTGACTCTACTATGGCTTAACTCTTTTTATTAGGGAAATGATGCTTTTTATTTACTTGTGTACTCTGATGGTGCAAGACAAAAGTATTTTTATTGTAATGGTTTTTTTGACTTATGAAATTGTGGACCACGGAGTTATGGCTTATGTTTGAAATAAAAGTTTAAATTTTCCGTTGCTGCCCTATTTATCTCTGTCTTGTAATTATTCTGTGTCTGTTTACCTATAGCGCTTCACGAAACTTAATGCATTCCCTTAGTGAGTGACATTATGGACGTGGGGTGTTTCACTTAGTATCAGAGCTAAAGGTTACCAGGTTAAAATAAAAGTTTTTGAAAATTATTTTCAAAAAGGTTTTAAAAGAAAGCGTTTTCGTAAGGAAAAGTTTGTTTTGAAAAAACATTCCCCAAAAAGCCATATGTAGTATCCTTCGGTCCTTTATCTAAATTTCTTCCTTTTCCCTTTTTCAGCATGTCTGGGGAACAAAACATCCCTAATATCCCAGAGGGCGTCACTATACCCAAATGGTTCCGTAGTTATTTGGAGGCTACAGTTCCGGCCGAAGGCCAAAGAGACGTTCCTCCCCCAGCTGCACCAATCATTCTTCCTCCCCCTCCAAAAACAGATAACTTCGCCAAGATCTGCAAGGACTTCCGTGCTATGGGAGGGAAGCCATTCCATGGGAACAAGACATTCGTGAAAGCTCAGAATTGGCTTAAGGAGACTGAGGAATTATTCGTAATCTTTGAAGTGGAGGACCGAAGAAAAATCCAATTAGTCGCGGGGTTGTTAAAGGCCGAAGCCACATTTTGGTGGGAAGTCACCCAAGCTGGACGTTCGGTAGAGACTTGGAAAGACTTTAGACAGAGGTTCGAAATAAAATTTATTTCCCAAGTGGAGCAAAGCATACAGATGGAGAGGTTCTTAGCTCTCAAAAAAAGGAAATTTGACGGTGAAGGAATATGTGAACAAGTTCAACCAACTGGCAAGTTTCGGTTTAGAGTTGGTGGATACGCCACACAAAAGGGCTTTATGGTTTGCTAAAAGGCTGAATGAGCCTCTGCATGGGCTAGCAATGTCCCATATTCCAATAGGGGCCACGTTTGAAAAGCTTGTTGATATGGCCCTAGTGCATGAGGATGATAAGGAAGAAAAGAAGGAAGTGAAAGCTGAGAGGATATCGCAGAATAAGAAGATATGTCCCAAGAAGGGGCAGCAACAACAGAAGAAAGGGGGAAAAGATGTTGAAGGCAAGGATAAGAGAAAATGTCACAGTTGTGGAAAGGAGGTCCACCTGATCAAAGATTGCCAGAGAAGGATGGCCATTTGCTTTAATTGCGGAGAGGTCGGACACTTCTCTAAGGAGTGCCCGAAGAAACAGGGATCGCAGGGACAAGGGCAAAGAGCAGGGACTTCTAGAGGGCAAGTGCATGTTCTCGCGATCGGTGCTCCTGAAAGAGGTAGAAAAACTTCTGTAGAAAGTTTAGTTTCTCTTTCAAACTTTCCAGTTAGAACACTTTTTGATTCTGGTGCTTCCACTCGTTTATATCTAGTTCTGTGGTTGAATCTCTGCATTTAATTACTAGTATGTTAGTAGATCCCGTAATTGTTTCAAACCACATTGGTGGTTCGGCTCATTTGTCGATGATTCGTCGGGGTTTGAAAATATCTGTGTTGAGGTTCGTATTTGAATACGACGCGTATGTTCTCGGGTTTATGGGCTATGGGTTGATTCTAGGAATGGATTGGCTTACCACGTATGGGGCCATTCTGGATTGTGAGAAGAGGCATGTTAGACTCCTGACTCGTTATGGAAAGACACTCGAAGTTTCTTGTGACCCTCAAGGGTCTGTTATACTTAGCTTCCTAGAGTCTCTAGATGCATCCATAGATGATTTGCAAACTGTTCCAATGGTTCGAGATTATCCCGATGTTTTTGATGAGGTACGGGGTTTACCTCCAAGACGTAAGATCGACTTTCGCATATATCTGGTGGACAATGCAAAGCCTGTTGCATTACCAGTGCGCCACATGGCTCCAAGAGAAAGGAGGGAGCTGAGTAAGCAAGTAGGGGAGCTATTTAAAAAGGGTTTATCAGACGTGGCATATCTGAGTGGGGTGCTCCAGTGGTATTCGCAACTAAAGCGGATGGTTCGCTTCGTTTGTGTGTTGATTATAGGGAGCTAAATAAGCTCACTAAAAAGAATAGTCACTCGCTTCCAAGGATTGATGATTTATTTGATCAGCTTGTTGGTGCCTTAGTATTTTCCCAGTTAGACTTGGCTACAAGGTTCCATCAGTTGAGGGTGGTTGAGGACAGCATAGATAAGACTGCCTTTGGGACTCCAGATGGTTTCTTTGAATGACTAGTTATACCTTTTGGGCTGATGAATGCTCCCGCCTATTTTGTCAATCTGATGAGTAGGGTTTTTCGGGAGTTCCTAAATAAGTTTGTGGTAGTCCTTGTTGATGAGATTTTGGTCTTCTACAAAAGCGAAGAAGAACATGCCTAGTATTTGAGAGAAGCTTTGAAGACTCTTTGTGACCATCAGCTTAAAGCAAAGTTCCCCAAATGCCATTTTTAGAGAAAAGAGGTGAGATTCTTAGGGCATGTGGTCTCCAAAGAAGGGATAGCTATAGATCCCGCGAAGGTGGTTGCAGTTTAAGATTGGCAGGTTCCTAAAAATGCCACCGAGGTGAGAAGCTTTCTTGGGTTGGCAGGTTACTATAGGAAGTTCATTAAGGACTTCGCAAAGATATCATCCCCACTCACCAGGCTGACGAAGAAGAATTTGGCATTCTCATGGGATATAGACTGTGACATTGCTTTCCAACAACTGAAGAGGGCCCTGACAACAGCCCAAGTCTTGACCTTACCTGATGGAAATAAAGTGTTTACCGTTTACACTGATGCATGCGGTACAGGGCATGGTGCGGTCCTAATGCAAGAATGGAAAGTAATATGTTATGGGGGTAGATAGTTGAGAATTCATGAGAAGAACTACCCCACGCATGATCTAGAGCTAGCAGCCATAGTATTCGCGTTAAAGACTTGGCGTCATTACTTGCTTGGAGAGAAGTTCGAGTTATACACCGATCATAAATCTCTCAAGTATTTATTCTCCCAGAAGGATCTAAACCTAAGGCAACAACGATGGATGGAGTTCTTAGCCTCATATGATTTTGAGATTGCTTATACCCCCGACAAGTGTAATGTGTTAGCAGATGCACTAAGTATGCAGAGGGTATCCCTGAGTCCTCTGTTTGTGGAAAGAAAGAATTTGGAGTTCATATCAGCTTTTGATTTTAGACCCTCCATCGAAGTTTTGCCTGATTTATTTGCATCCTTGGGGATACGACCGACTCTTATGGAGCAAATAGGAGCTTCGCAACAAGGTGACCCACAGATTCTAAACATCATGGATAAGCTTAGAAGAGGGGAGACTTCTAGTCACCTCAGTAGGTATGCCATAGATGAAAAGGGGTGGTTGTGATGAGATGGAAGGCTTTGTGTTCCTCAAACTGGAAGCTTGATAAAGGCAGTCCTAGAAGAAGCCCACCATTCTAAGACGACCATATATTCAGGCGGTAATAAGATGTACAGAGACATGAAGAGGGTTTTCTTTTGCGCTGGGATGAAGAAGGATGTGGCCGAATTTGTTTCTTAATGTTTGGTTTGCCAGCAAGTCAAAGCTGAGCAAAAGAAGCCCGGTGGATTACTTCATCCGTTGGAGGTTCCACAGTGGAAATGGGAGAGCGTCTCTATGGATTTCATAGATGGTTTGCCTAGATCGAGGAAAGGTAATACCAGTATTTAGGTGATAGTGGACAGACTCACCAAGGGTGCTCACTTTATTCCAATTAAAAGTAAAAGGACGGGACCATGGTTGGCAGCATTTTATTTTCATGAGATAGTTCGTCTCCACGGAGTTCCTTCCAGCATCGTGAGCGATCGTGACCCCATCTTTACCAGCGAATTTTGGAGGATCTTGCAAGAAGCATTGGGTACACAGTTGTGTTTGAGCACCGCTTATCATCCTCAAACCAATAGGCAGACGGAGAGGGTGAACAGAATTCTAGAAGATCTTTTAAGGCTGTGTATCCTCGACTTCGGAGGGACTTAGGAAGAGCATCTTCCTTTAGTTGAGTTTGCCTATAATAACAACTATCAGGCTATTATCGGTATGGCACCCTTCGAAGCATTGTACGGACGACCTTGTAGATCGCTAACTTGTTAGTGGGAATCTACAGAAAGATTATTGCTTAGACCAGATATGGTTAGGGAAACGTCTGAAAAGTTTAACCTTATTCGATGACGGATGAAGACAGCTCAAGATAGGCAAAAGTCCTATGCAGACAAGAGAAGGAATGACATCGAATTCAAAGTAGGAGACCTAGTTTTTATCAAAGTATCACCTTTGAGGTTCGCTTCGGATCAGTAGGGAAGGTGACACCTAGGTTTGTGGGACCATTTCATATAACCAAGAGGACTGGCTAAATGGCCTACAGAGTAAAGCTCCTAGAAAATTTATCTGGTGCTCATTGTGTTTTCTATGTCTCTCATTTACGGAGGTTCCTACATGACACCGCGGAAGTTGTTGAGCCGAGCATGTTGGAAGAAGTCGAAGTGGAACAGGAGGCGACAGTCAGACGGGTCCCCACCCATATTCTTGGGTCAGAGATTAAGAAGCTACGCAATAAGGAAATCAAGTTGCTAAAGGTTCAATGCGGAGATAACCCAGAAGATGGGACTTGGGAAACTGAAGATAAGATTCATGCTTCGTACCCTTTTCTTTTCGAGGGTATGTTCTTAACTCCTTTATCCTAAATCTTATCAGTACTTGTTTCTGTCAATAGAGTATTCTTATCCATGGTATTTTTGACCTTTAGATGGGAATCCTATGGATGTAAACATGTGTTTGAAACATGTTATGTTTGATGGATGCAAGTGGTTGCAAGTGTTTGCTAGTGGTTGACTGTGGACGCATATACACACACATTAGGCACTAAGATCGGCTCAATCACGCTCATATTGCATATAAATGTATGTGCATTTTCTTTTCTTTTATGAATAAAAATGGATGAACTGGCATATGGTTGTCGCATTTGGATGAATGATTGTGCACTCATATAGAAATGATATGTATCATTAGGATTCTTTTGCATACATAATGGACGCATAGCACTATCATGTTTTGCATTAAGGAGGTCGACTGAATCAGTAGACTGCCTGATTTTGCATTAGGATAAGGACATATACACACACTTTGCATATGTTCATGAAAGCATTAGAAATCTTTTAAGGACAATGGATGCACGTGATTGATGGATGAGTAGATGGATGATGGATGGTAGGACATACAATCCTTTCACCTTCGAGACTTCGGGGACGAAATCCTTTAAGTAGGGGGGAATGTAACACCCCGTAATTCTAAAACATGACATAAGGGATAATTAAAGAATAATTAATTTCTAAAAGAAGGATTAAGTGAAACAGGTTACTCCATTGCATTCGTCTCGGAATTCTGCTTGAGATAGATTCTGAGTTTGCGTAAAACGGATAAAGAATGAAGGAGTTATGGACGATGGAAGTTAGGCAGAACAATCAGAAAATGGGTCAGAACAACTGGCACACTTGTGAAGTGCACCAGAACAAAAATGCACTAGCGCACCTGGAAAGTGTGCCAAGGCCGAGCCAGATCTGCAGAATTCTAGAGAGTTCCATGATGACGTGTCTTTCAGGGTTTGGCTGGATAACGTGTTTTTCTGGTCTGGATGGTTCAGATGTTCCTAATCTGATCTAAAGGTCCTAATTCACCTAATACATCTATAAATAAACACCTAAACCTAACCCTAATCTCATTGTTATCATCCATGGCGCCTCCATGCTGCTCTAATCTAAATTAAAACAAGCCTTTCTTCTCCATCAAGTCAAATTAGAATATCAAATTCTACAACAATGGTTTAGCTAATCAAATTCAGAATTCAGTTCAATTCTCTCTCAATTCTCTAAACCTAATGTTGTGAGTTTCTAGATTACTTTTAGGTTTAGATAAATAAAAGTATGCTTTGATAGACAATGAATTGGATATGTTGTAGAGTATGGTTCTGTGTTGATATGAAACTTTATCTGATGTCATGACAAGATCTAATTTCCTAGATCTAATATAATTGTGGTGATTCGATTATCATGTTTATATGGATCTTGACTTGTAACCATGTTATGATGGAAGTACATCTATTAATTTAGATAATTTTGACATTACTTGGATTTAGACTTTTATGCTAATCACCTTTCACTTGTCATATTGTGATACACTGATACATGTTGTAAACTTGACATGTGAATCTACCTTTTGATCTAAACATGTTGCCATGACTATTATAGATCTAGGAAATTGGACACCTAATGTTAGATCTAGATCTCATTATTCTTGCTTAAACATCATAGTAATTGCCACAAGTTATTAATTATGCCTACTTAGTTATGATGTTAATCACATATCCATTCACTTTGTTACTATGCCAGCTTATGATCAGGTTTATGTCACGACATGTTGAAACTATCACCCTCGTCATATTCCCTTTTAATTATTATAGCTAGGCTACTTTATAGCCTAGATGCCGCCAAAATACGTACGAATAAGTTAGAGAGAAAACGGGGAAAAAGGTAATTAAAATGGGGAAAACATAGAAATAGTTACCTATAATGACATAGATAGATTTGAATTAATTTGGAATGTTTGGTAATTTACAACTAGGAATCATAAATTGTACTTATGATACGAGGTTAGGTTACATTAGTGGCGGAAGTCTGCTCGGACCCAACCGGCATATCCAGCAGCCACTAATGTTGAACCTAATGTGGGAGGTCTAAGTACGCAAATACGAATCGGGTAATGACACTACGTTAGGCTCGACTGTGGAATAAGACTGCCCTGACCCGACCGACATATCCATTATCCATACGTTGTAGGCCTAATGTGGGAGGTCTAGCCCATTATAACCATAATTGGACATGGTAAAGAAATGGACTACTTAACCTAATTTAATATGAATGACTACGGACTTAAGTTAGGGTTAAGTAAAATTGGATGGGTGGTAGGGTGTTAAGTAAGTTAGAGGGGATGGGATATATATATATAGGCCCACATACTTAACCCAATAAGGTTATGTAATTAAAGACACCTAGTGGTATACATATCCAGTAGATAGTGTAACAGAGTTATGTAATTAAAGACACGTAAGTGGTATACATAACTGGTAGATGATGTAAGAATGTTATGTAATTAAAGATACCCTTTAGGGTAAGTGTAACGACCCGAAAATTTGCGACCTTGATTATCCGATATACAACACATATCGAACATCAAGATTCGAAAATACCGGATGGTTAATGAAAGAAATTAGAGGGTGAGAATAGATAAGATAGAAACTTAGAATAGAAGAAGAAGAAGAACACAACATCAGAGTAACACGAACCTCACAGCGGAACAAACAACATATAATAGATAACATATCCTTGAAATAAAATATGTATATGTATACAATAACATTATCAGAGTACAACACTTACAACACAGCGGAAATAAATAATAGCTATATGATCCTGAAGCGTCCTGCTCCAAGCTCTCCTGGTATATCTATAAAATCCTGACTCCTTGACTGCCCGTAAAAAAATGGGCACACAAGAGTTTAGGGAAAACAAAACAAAATAAACTTCGGGTCAGTCATGGGACTGGTATGAGTAAAACAGTTTAAAACAGTTTGAGCAATGCAACGATATCTCATAAGACCACGTCGTATAACGGAACGGGTTTTTCCCTTATGAGGATCCAAAATATCTTTATATCAAAACTCATTGATATTATAATAGTGTCTATCAACCACAATATAATAATCATCTAGCAGAAACGCTTTCATCTCACGTTCTACATATATAGTATACAATCAAAACTGCAAGCACGTATTGGGTAATGGATTTCCAACTATGACAAGGTATGGAACCGCCTTTCGCTAGTGTACCTCTAGATAGGAATACACTGGGTTCAACAAGAACATCTTGCAACCCGACCACACATGACCGACCACTCATTTCGCTTGAGTGTATCGAATGTATATCACCAACGGTTGGGATCAGCAACCGTTTCCCGAATGGGACAACATCAACAATAGATTTTTAGAAATAAATGAAACTCTAGATCAAGTGATTATACACCCTAATACGTGCGACCTACATAACCATGCTGCCTGCCTGATTTTTGTCATTTACTAGATGTGAGGCTAGAAGCTACGCTTATCTCTGACAGATCACACGTTTATTCACTTTGAATGTCACATCGTCATACTCGCCAAATCACAAATTGATTTCCCCAAAAATACCACGGGTATAAAGCTAAGAGAAACGAATTCCTCCGCCACCAAACGTAAATACGTTTGAAGAGATCAACTTACGCGATCTATTAAATATACTCTGTCAGACATTCTTCCATACAGGTCGTCCTGGGACTGGACAAACCGAAGGCACTATTCAGTACATCCATCTTAGGCAATTGTTATCTAAGATTTATACAATAGCCCTTGCACTTTACTCCGTCTTCAATATATTCAGCATACTTGATTCGCAACGCTTATGCCAATACGTAGTGGTTCTTCGGATAATAATCCAACCGGTCTCTCCATATTACCAACGTTAAAATGGTCAAAACTTTGATAGTCGATGATTTAACTATCAAATGAAAAATGTCCGTGTACACACAACGATCTTATTTCCACATGGAATTATCGATCCAATCATCAACCATATATATATATATTCATATTTCCTTATTTTCTATATTTAGAAAATATACGTTATTAACATTGGAAAACATTTCCATGGCTTATTCACGCATCACTACCATTCCACAACTATTAGTCCCTAACCATAAACTAGTAGGCGAACAATTCTCTAAGTATAAACCCCGAAGGCCGAAACCAACATCAGATCGATACTCAGAAAACTATTCAACTTAACTAATCTCTAGTCAGTTTCTAATCTTGTTTAACTCTATTTCGATTAACTCTAATTGAATAACTCTATTTGCTTAACTCTTATTCGATTAACTAATATTCGATTTACTCTAGTTACTTAACTCTTATTAGAATAACTAATATTCGATTTAACTCCATTCGCTTAACTCTAGATCGCAGCGATCACAATGGTTACATCTGATTCCCTCAGGAAACATCCAACCGCCGTAGGCTATCTGCAGCCCTGCGAATTACGCTAGCAGTCGTGCAAAATGGCAACTTATCCTGAATAACTATGTTTGACTAACTCTATTCGAGTAACCATATTTGATTAACTAAATTCGATCAACTCTTTTATATCTCGTCAGCTTCCTTTTTTATAAATCCTGTTTATTTTCCGAATAAAAGTTCCTTTTATAATTCTATTTACTTTCTAAATAAATATCCCTTTATTCTATTTACTTCCTAAATAAATATTCCTTTATAAATTCTATTTATTTCCTAAATAAATATTCCTTTATAAAATCCTTTGATTTTATAAATATTTTATTTTCAATATATTTGAAAATTCCCTTTTTACATCCCAGTATTTCTTATGGTATTTAACGTACCATATAACAATGATCGGTATCATTCAAACATATAAAATCATCAACAGATTTCATATCACATCATATAACACAATATATGAACAGAACAGTATTATAAATATTGAGGAGTCCGGTTGGACCCCTCCAACCTGTTTCCCTGCATCACAGATGTTAAACAATATAATTAACATCGATTTCATTTCGATATGAAATATTCTGCTGAACAGAATCAATATTCGATTAACGATACATACACATATATATATATATATCGTTATCTACAATTTCAACCAATACACAAACAATTCAACCAAATAGTTAACACACATCAATCAACAGATAATTATCAGTTCTAAATATACGTTAGAAAAATATAACTGTTCAGAGTTGGTGAGTTTTACTCACATTGGATGATCATCGTTAATAACGATAACCATCGCTTGATTCAGACGGAAAATTTATTTCGCTATAAATTGTAACGAGCACCAATCCAATCCCAGTCAGTTCCATTGGGTAGTGTCCGTCCATACGATCCTGTCGGATCTTGTTTCAGTGAGTTTCGATCACGTATGAGTAAGTTATGGTATTTACAAGTTAGTACGCTATTATATATTTAATTTAAACTTAATTAAATTTATAGTTGGGCTTTACCATGTAGATTGGCCCACCCAACTTTTGCACCTGTTCTTCTGTTTTCCCTGGCCACAGATGAGGCCAACGTTTGTACCATCACCAACCTAATGCCGTTTTAATCACTTCTTCCCTGTTCACTAATACAACATACGCAGCATCTCAGAACCTTCCTCCTAATACATGTGAATGCCAACACCACACTAATACACGTGAATGCTCCTTCTTCCTTAAATGAAAACGTGCTCCTCTTTCAGTACGAAATTTCATGGCTATACAACATCTCAGAACTCCATCTATACAACCGACTTACACAAACTACCCACAACTGCGTTACACCCCCAGAAACCAACGTCAATCTCCTCCTGAAGCAACCAGAACCCATCCCCCTTCCTCTTTGATACCTTGCATCGAACTGAACTGTACTCATCCACCTGTCCACGTTCTCACACACACCATGTCCGCTCCCAACTACTCCCCATTACATACCTGTTCTCCATACAGTGCCCTTCCCTTCAAAGTCGCACTTTGAAACAATCACCACGTCCATAGTTTCCCACCAACTCGCGGAGCAACTCCACTACTTCACGTACAACTCGGCTGAACCAAGCTAGAACTCCTGCTCATGCACTAACCTATGCACTACTGCATTTCTCCTCCTCCAATCCAGTTTGAAACGGTGGACCAAAACTACCCTTCATGGGCGCAGCAACACTGTTGTGTGGAACCCCAAACTTCCAACTCCCCACTAAAACCGCCACTTGTTGAAATAAAACCCAACAAATACCCACGTTTAAAGCTTCCGGTGGGAACCCGTATCCAAATAAATGCCAAAGGTTTTTATGTATTTTGTTATAGTAGAGGATCCGCCTGTTTTAATTTTGTTTCGATTCTAAAATCTGCAAATGGTAGAGCTATAGGCGGCTAAGCCAAGTGTAGAAACCATGACCAAACATACATGAGGATGGGACGTGCTGATACGTGGTAGGTGCTATTATAAGTGGTAGGTGCTGTTATACGTGGATGGATACACAACATAGGGTATGGGCTGTCTTATTTGGTAGGGTATGTGGTCTTGATGTTACCATACACGTTTTAGTCTTGGTGTCTGTTTGGTAGAGTATGTGGTCTATACATATATTTTGTTTTCAAGTGATGTTTTACATTCTTCGTTACACAAATTTCATTTGTTTAACGGACCGCTAGACAGAAATGAAAATACCGTTGCGACAAGCGATGTGTCACGTTCCCAAAAATATAATAATATAGGTCCGTTAACTTATTCTGTGAAACCCCGAAATGTTGATATAGGGTGCAAAATACTCTAAAATAAAAAGTGCTTATTTAATAAATTAAAAATTACAGTAAAATTCTAAAAATTAAATTATCACTATGTCTCAAAAGAATCTTATCCAAATTTGAAACCGATATCTAGTTATATCGAATAAACCGTTACGGTCGATAAACGATTCTATAACGACTATTTTAAAATTTGATTTGGACACAACTCACAATCTACACGACGAAATCCTGATTTTTCTCTTCCATCAGAAAAATATACTTCACCAGCTCCTAACGTTTCTTATTTCACAGAAATCCGATTTAATATGAATCCTGTACATTCAGTTGAAGTTCAAATCGCCAAATAACGAACTGCCGCGCCATTTCAAGCTCGATTTTAATTATAATATAATTATACGTTCAAACTTTCATTAATTAAATATATTCGTTATTCTAATTCAACTCTAAAATGAATTATATATTTTAAATAATCCAATTCACACAATATTGTGAATTCCACTATTTTTGATTATTTCTGTATCATATATATTATTCTATTATTTATATTAATTAAATATAATTATTATTTAATTCCAGTTATCGATATCGCCAACTTGATATTTAATAATTAAATTAATTAATTATTCGACAGCTAAAAATGTGGGTCATTACAGTAAGCATAACTAGTATAGGGATATGTAATTAAAGTCACCTAAGGGTATACATAGTTAGTAGAAAACCTAGTGGGGATACAAGACAAGGGGAGAGCTTGTATCATATTTAGAGGGACCCATTTCAGTCAGTAACCTGATGTGGTATCAAGTAAAGACCTCCGTACTAGGCGGAGAAGGGGCACGCTTACTAATTGATTGTAAGAGATCCAAACGAGGTGGATGGTGTGGGCGGCGCAAACCGACTGGGGACATGTGCGTGCATGGGCCAGGCAAAGGGGGCTAATACGACCGTGACACTAGTAGATATAATTGTGCATACCATGGGTTGCCACTTTAGGAAGTGATACCTCCTACTATGGGGCTAGCACAGGATATCTACAAGGTAGGGAGCCGATCGATTAGGGTAGTGGTTAGGGTATACTTGGACGTATGACCTAAGCCTACTAGCTTATAGTGGAAGGGATCATTTCATTTCAGTTATACTAGTAAAAATGCAGAGTTATCATTAGTAAGGCACATATACCTTACTTGCTTACCTTGTCACACTTGCCATTTATGTAGTGATTTCTCTCGTATCCACTTTATATGCCTATCATGTTGCTTTTAATTATCTACTGGCTAAAATTAACTAGACTCGCCAGACTTTATGTATGACTCTGTTGTTTCTCCTTCTTTCTTCCATTCCCCCGGTTCTTAGGGAGGAAAAAATCAGACTTAATCTGGAATCAGACATCATCTTCCTAGGAGCTACTTCTGAAGTATGGCTCAAGTTCTTGACTCTACTATGGCTTAACTCTTTTTATTGGGGAAATAATGCTTTTTATTTACTTATGTACTCTGATGGCGCAAGACAAAAGTATTTTTATTTTAATGGTTTTTGTGACTTATGAAATTGGGGACCACAGAGTTATGACTTATGTTTGAAATAAAAGTTTAAATTTTCCGCTACCGCCCTATTTATCTCTGTCTTGTAATTATTCTGTGTCTGTTTACCTATAGCGCTTCACGAAACTTATTGCATTCCCCTAGTGAGTGACATTAATGGACGTGGGTTGTTTCATTATGGCGATTTTTTTTTAAAACATAAGGGTTAGCCAAATATTTAATAAACTATAATAGAAGTGACTAGATTCAATATTTACTTATATACAGCGAAGTATGGTTGAATATAACTTGTCGTACAGTGACAATTCCCGAATTTCCACCGTTAACTTCAAACTGATGTGCCAGGAGATCCGACAGACGGATTCTCCCAAAACTAAAAGTTTTGGGTTCATATTAAAAAGGGTTTTCCAACGAAAATAAGAATATTAAGATCCAACGGTTAGATTTCTAGATAAGTCCAAATCAATATTTGAAAGGTCGCTATAGACGTAGTTCGTTAGTCGACATTGGGAACCAACTATATAGGCCTTAATAAAATTATTAAAAATATGAATAAATTATGCTAAATCATGATAAATGATTTGGGAAGATATTTGGATGAAATACTCAAAGTTAGAAAAGATAAAAGATATTTTTATCAGAATGAACTAGGTAACAACTAGAATAAAGAACCAACAGGAGTATGCGATGATTCCTAAGGGTACAGTCTAGTATCACCTATGAGATCTGACTAGAAATTATTCCATTAGGCGTAGGGTGGGAAGAACCGAAAGGACATCGGATATTCGACTAAGATCAGACGATGTTTTCTAAAGGTTAATTAATCCAATGGTTTTTAAAATCTTGAACTGTAATTGGTTTTAAGATAACCGGAGGATTCCAACACATAATTGGAATGGATTTAAATGAAAATAATCTTCAAAATTTTCAATATTGGATTCCGTAATTATATGGATACTGTTTTTGAGTAATTTATAAGATATCTATATTGCTATTCCCAATACTCTACATGTTGAATGCAGAATTTGTTGTTGAATATAAGTCGATATGATTTCTATTCAAATCCTTGTATTTGATACCCAATTGTATTTTGGGTTTGCGTGAAAGTTGTTTTTGAATAAAAACTATTCTTTTACCTAGTTAAATACAGGATTAATTTCAAAGATTAAATATTCATTGAATAATGGTCTTTGAAGATTAAAACTAAGTTTGGGTTTTAATAAATTTTTAAATAGATTTGAAATGTAAAGTGGTAATTAAATTGTCCAAAACACGAGAGGTATTAGAACCAAATATACTTGGTTTTTGATATTTGTTATTGTTGATCAATTATTTGGATTGTGGTCGGCCAGTTTGTAAGCAAGTATGCTTTTATATTTAGCGTTGGGTTGGGTTGAAATACTTGTATGCTAGCACCTTGTGATTAATATCATGATTTGACTATGAGGTGTTTAACGATGTTGTTTGGTTCATTTCATATTTAATGAATGGTTTTTTAAAAGATATTTCAATAAGAGAAAGGAAATGTTGTTCCCAATTTTGGACAGGGAATGTTTTATAAAATAGAAAGGATTTCGAGGACTAAACCCAATGTTTTCAAAATGATTTGGAAATGGATTATGTTTTTGACATCGTAGTTCATCACATAACTGATTAGTCGTATTGATGATATATCTGTTGGTGACGGAGAATTTGTTCTCTTGGCTTAACACCCTTCTTTCAAACGTAGGAGCCCAAAGGTTATATGATTAATTGTGACCGATCATATGTGTGAATTGTCGATGTGAAGTACTATGGTTTGAAAGTACTTGTGATCATTATGTTGCGAAATGATTTTCTCTACTTAAGGATATAAAATGATTTGGTATATGGCTAAAGATTTGGGTAAAGGTTTTGGTTTGAGATCCCGAAGTGAAAAATAATTTGATATGAAAGCTAGATATGTATTTCAAATTATTTGAAATAAGAAATTGGGAATAAATTCAAAAGAAATAAATTCTATAAAGTGAATTGGATTTTGAAAATTTAAATTTGGGAATTAAGCCTAAATGGATAGATTGAGGAATTGCATGTTGTTTGATGCATCGTAGGCTGCATAAGTTTACTTTTGGTACTTAGTTTTTTTGCACTAGCATTCGTGTGGAGGAAACCCGTTACATGTTATATGGCATGGTCCCGTGATATGCCTTATTTTAAATAAGTTAAAGTAATCGTAAGGTTTCTCATACCTGTCTCACGACTGGCCCGTAATTTTTTTCCCTTATAACTCGGGTGCCCATATTTTCCACATGGGCAGCCAGCTAGTTTGTTTTGCAGATATTTTGAGCAGGATTCTGGATTAAAGCTTAATGTTGTGTCCAGAGCATCGATAAGTCTTCGGTTGATTGTAATTATGTTTCCATTGTGCACTATATTGTATTTATTGTAATTTATCATCCGCGGTAATATTTATAATGTACTCTGATATTATATACACTGATGTAAAATTATTGTAATAACAATGAAAAGTTCTTTTGTTTTGTCTGATGTATTATACGCCCAAAGTTAGCGATGCGAGAATTTATGACTTTCGGATCGGACCTATGTGGCTTATGGTCGGTTCGAAGGGCAGGGATTTTTGGGTCATTACAGTGGGTCACTTTCCAAATCCACCTTGAAATAGGTCTTCCCAGTACCTCCTGAAACCTCCGTCATCAACGGATCAAGCCCAACCGCCTCATTGAACCTCCTCAGATAACTTACAATGCTCTCTATGGTTATTTGCCTCACATTAGACAAGACATCACATTCTTTGGTCTTAAGACATGCCTCTTGAACTGCCTCAACAATTTACCACCAAGCTCATTCCATGAATGGATAAATCTGTTTGCCGATTGCGTACATTATAACTACTAGACCACTCAAGAAAAGAAAATTAGCATCATACCTTCACCTCCTCTGAAGTTTCATCCGTATATTTGATAAAATATTAAGTGAATAGTTGGATTTAATTTCCCAACATAAGCATCTGTCATCTAAAGCTTAAAATTAGGGGGTTCTTAGCATGTTATATATGAGTAGTAAAAGGGTTCATAGTACCGTCTTTCATGCTCTGATCTAATTATCTAGATCTAACCACCATTTTAATCATCTCATCCATCTAATTCAAGTTTCTAGATAAAAACATCTAATTCATAGCAATATCCTTCATCTAGTCTTGTGGGGGAAAACTCAATGCAAATATTTGGCACATGCTTCTCTATTCTATGTTGGTCCAAATTTTGATTCATAGCTCCAAATCCTCCTTAACCATCATTCTTCATAGGAAATTTTAGCATGTATTCTTTAGTTCGCGACCTTCTAGCATTTTGATCAACATAGAGATTCAGTTTCTTCAATAATAATTTTATTATTAGAATTTGTTCACCTGTAATTCGACAAGGCCATCAAGTTCATAGAGATTCATAATCATAGCACCCAGGACTTGAATGCACTAAGGAACCAAATGAAGTGATCACAACTAGGTCCAAAATCCGGCTCGACCAAGCCCGGCTCAACTAAGTTGGGTAGAGTGCAAAATTCGGGTCGGTCTACATTTTTCTCAATGAAGATATTGGTAGCTATCTAGATCGGTATACATTCGGATCGACTATGCCGATCCAAGCACAGGTCGAGTTAGGTTATAGCTTCGTTTTTGACCAAATCCTCTGCATCATGACCAAGCCCACGTTCTCCAATCCTCTCGATTGATTGTCACATGTCCCTACCAAGACAGAATCAGATATCTTCTATAAATAGCCCCTAAATCTGCAAAAAAGGGCTTTGGCTTCTCTTACGTATTTTTATCATCTGTAAACTCTGTGTTCTCGAGATTTCATAACCTCCAGGCCTTGTAATCTCATTTCTTGTAGCATTTAAAGAGAATTTATAAAGTGGATGTAGGAAATTCATATCCGAGCCACTATAAATTGCTTATTTGTTCTTTCCTCATTTTCATTTACGTTTTCTTCATTTTTATTCTCTTCATTATAATCTTTGAGTGTTTGTTCCATTTTTTGTGTAAACATTCTAGTGCTTTCTCTGAGAATCTTAAATTCTCAACATTAGGATTTTTAATCTACTGTTTGGATCACCAAGTCCGAAGAGAAAATCCTTTATTTCTTCATTTCCAGCAAAAATGGTGTGTAAAAGGAACTTCATCTCCTTTAGGCCCTCCAGCAGCTGTTCATAAGAAGAAGCAAACTAAATTGCCCCTGCTTTAGAATCCGGCTTGGCTATGTTGAACTAGGATGGAAATCGCCCTGTTGCTACCATTGCTCCATCCAATCAAGCTCCAACAATTGACTTTGCGACTCACAAAGATTTTATGGAACTTATGACGAGATTAAACGAGATGACAACAATGCTGAAAGAACAAATGTGCATTAACATCACCCTGAGGCAGGATATGAATCGAATGGTGAAGCAGTGGAATGATTTCATGAGTCAAAGAGCTCCTACTCCACCATGCCACCTAATAAAAGCCTCACCCTCGTTAAGAGGGAGCGAAGAGGCAGCACAGTTGCAATGAGAATTCATCAAACCCTAAAATATGCAGAAACTCCTATTCGGCAGACAACTGGCTTCTCCTACCCCTTCACCAATTCGAATTTCTTATAGAAATTGTGAGGTCCCTAGCACCTCTCATGCTTTCATGCTTCCTCTCTTGCGTTTTGTGATCGATCGAGGAATCAGGGTCAAGGTAGTACTGCCGGGACAGTAGCTCAAGCAACGTTGCTTACTGCAGAAGCAGACATGGGCTAGACGGGGCAAGAGTTTGGAACTAAGGCTTGTTTTTAATACTCCAGATTTGATGGCCATGGTAAGGAAGATGTTGAACAAAAACCAAGGATATAATAATGAAGACTGGGTAATGGGCTACACTCATACATCGTTCACTGATGACATCTTACAGGATGAATTCACTCAAAGATTCAATTTGACTAAGATGAATCATTACTCAGGAAAGACTGATACTCGCTAGTGCCTAATGAGATACACATGTTTTATGGATTCAGCTGCAGCCCCGGATGCCATAAAATGTAAAGCATTTCCTATAAATCTCAATGGAGTTGCGCTAATGTGGTTTACTAGACTACTGCCTAGATCAATGATGAATTTCAATGATTTGAGTAAGAAGTTCATTAAATAGTTCAGACTTCATGCCTCCAAGTCAAAACACATTATGACTTTGTCCCATGTGAATCGGTCCCGTGGAAAAATGCTCAAGGATTACCTTGATCGTTTCAATATTACTGTCACAAAGATCAGCAATCCTAATCTGGAAATGATACCAATGGAATTGGTCGATGGTGTTGATCTAGAAACCGTATTTGAAAAATACTTGATTGGAAAGTCTCCCTCAACTCTAGACTAATTCTATGAAAAGACCTATGTGTATTTGCAAATTAAAGAGGCCGACAAAATCCAAAAGAGGAGAGCTAGTGATGTGGTTAACGAGGGTGTTCAAAGAAACATGGTGCTGAAGCAATCCAGGGAGAACTTCGGAGATGTTAAGGTCAATGTACAGAATCGAAATAAGAGAAGCAATTATCAGCGCAAGAAGGACAATGGAGGAGGCCGTAATCAAAGGGATGATGCTAAGAAGTGATATTGATTCCAAATTTTTGATAGTTATACACCTTAGAATGACACTTTAGAGAATGTGTACTCGGACACATGCAGTACAATGTTGTATAAAAAGCCCTCAACTGTGAAAGTCTATGGGGAAATAAGTTCAAACTAGAAAATTTTGTTTATTTCATGAGATATACAGTCATACCACTAATGAATGCCATCACCTCCTGGATATTGTAGTGAAATTTATACATGAAGGAAAATTAAATGAGTACATGGTGGCCCCTCGGGATAGAAGGATGGGGGCTTTGAACCCGAACGTTAAGGTCAAGCAGCTCCTAGAGTTGCAGCCCAACCCAGGAACAGAGGAATTGTCATAAATACCATCATCGGAGGGCCACATCCGATGTACTTTAGTCATCAAACTATGGAATAGTTTGCAAACGTAGTGAAAACATGTGGAGACTGAAGAGTGCAACACCGCGTTTAGACTTCTCCTATGAAGCAGCGGAGGATGATGATGGATGACATCGTCTTTCGTGATCGTGAAGCTGACAGGCTGGAATCCCCAACTATTGACCCTCTCATGATTTCAACCATAATTGGCCCAACACTGGTGCAGAAAGTCCTTATTTATTGTGGTGTTCCATTAACATTTTTTTTCTTCAAAAAAGCCTATGAATAAATGATGTTGAGCGCTAAGGATTTAATTCTGTGTAAAGGTAGAATTCATGACTTTAACGGTGCAGCTACTGAACCAGTAGGAATGGTTAAATTATAGTTAGGCAAGGTAGAAAGTCGAAAAGTGTGGATCCTCCATTTATGGCCTTGGATATAAACTTTCTGTATAATACATTTTTGGGTCGGTCATCCCTCTATGAATTCCAAGCATGCATAACTCCTTGCTGCTTGCTCTTGAAAATTTCGACTGAAAATGGAGTCAGAGTTGTATGAGGAGACCAGGTAATAGGACGAGCGTGCAACTTTGCTGAGTGGAAAGATGCCCAGTGTAAGGAGAAGGGAAAATCCATTGAAAATTCCCTTCATATCCGAGATGCAATCCTTTAGCAAGTAAAGAATAAAATCCTGGCCTAGATAGCATAACCGTCAATTCAAGGTCATTGGTCCAAGGAAAGATGAAGAGTTAGAATACCAACGAGCGACTACCAATGAGACTTTGGTGGCGATCTCGATCGATAACGACAACCGTTTTAAGGTCTTGAAGATCGGATCTCATCTTGGACCCCTCGGAACGAGGGAACTGATTAATTTTCTCCATGCAAACCTTGACATGTTTTCCTGGACCTATGTTGACATGTTTGGGATATCGATGACCATTATGAGTCTTTTGCTAAACATTGACCCAAAATATGTTCTAGTGAAGTAGAAGAGATGTATATTTTGTCCCAAAATGTTGGCAGCTTTGGAGGAAGGGGTAGAAGGACTAAAGAGTAATGGTTTCATCCGAGACTTGTTGTATCCCAAGTAGGTATCGAATCCAGTTCTCATAAATAATCAATTAGGAAGTGGTGAGCATGCATTGATTTCTATGACTTGACCAAGTCTTTCCCTAAAGACGGCTTTCAGCTTCACTGAATTGATTAGCTCATGGATTCGACAGCTGGACACGAACTTCTTTCCTTTATAGATGCTTACTCTAAGTATAATCAAATCCAAATTAACATGTCAAACCAAGATCACACTAGCTTTATAATGGGTCTTGGGTTATATTGTTACTTAGTCATGCCTTTTGGATTAAGTAACATTGGATCAACGTATCAATGGTGGGTTAACCATATGTTTCAAAATCAGATTGGAAAGTCGAAAGTGTATATGGAGGATATGCAAGTGAAGTCGAGACAATCGGCTAATCATGTTGATGATCAAGTGGAAGTGTTCAGTATTCTCCATTAACTTCGATTAGATAAAAGCCATATGGAACATTCAGTAGTCTTGAATGATCAGAGATGTACAGAGCTGAATGGGAAGATAGTAGCTTCTGTCTGGTTCATATTGAGGTGTAGACAAATGCATTCCTTTTTCTAACTTGATAAAGTGAGGGAAGCGCATAATTCTTGGATGCCTGACTATGTCGAAGCCTTTCGGAATCTGCTGAATCATCTAGAGAGACCTCAAATACTATCGAAGTCGATCGATCACGAGAACTTATTTGGGTATCTGGTGGTATTCTTGCATGCTATCAGCTCAGCGCTCGTTTGTATGGAAAATCAGGTTCAACGGTCAATGTATTATGTGAGCAAGAGGTTAACGGGGGCATAATGCTACTACTCAAAGATCAAAATGATTGTTTACAACCATTTAATAGCCTCGAGCAAATTGTGATATTACTTTCAAGTTCACCCAACTAAAATGTATACTGACTTGCGTCTATAATAGGTCATTCATCAAACTGAGGCATCTGGAAGGTTACTCAAATGAAATATTGAAATAAGTCAATTTGATATTGCATTCTTTCATTGGCGATCAATTCACAGACAATAAATGGTGGGCTTTATCACTGAATTCAAAGCCCCAGATGATACCATCTATGAGACTGATTCATCAACCGTTATATGAAAGCTATTCACAGATGGAGCCCGAAATGATCGACATTCTGGCGTTCGAGTTGTCTTATTAACTACCATGGAACGATCGTTCTTGTATACACTCAGGCTGGACGTTTGAGCAACCAATAATGATGCCGATTATGAAGCCCGGATTGCTGGAATGAAATTCACAAAAAAACTAGGAGTAAAAGCTATTGACATTTTTTGTGACTCACAGATTGTCGTATTTTAGGTCTAGACGGAATTCTAAACTAGAGGCACGACTTGCTGCCAATGTAGATAGGGTGGATCAGCTGTTAGTTTGGTTCGTCTACTACAACATTTCCTACATTCCGCGAGAACAAAATGAAAAAATGACTCTTTAGCAAAGCTGGCTGGCTTAGAGAACGTAGTGCAAACAGAATTGATCCCGATGGAAACATTGACAAACCCCAACATAGATCAGATGGAAGTTTATATGGTGCTAGATGTCGAGCCTAAAACTGAATCATGAATGACACTTCTCAATGTCTTTCTCCTGCATGGAAACCATTCTTAAATGAAAGAATGAGAAGCGTGCTCTCCTATGTAAAGCTTCAAGATACATCATTCAGGGAGACACATTGTATCGAAAGGGTTTCTTGATCCCTCTGTTCTTGTGTGTATCTCACGAGAACGGCTGGCTAGTACTGTCAATAAGTGCATGAAGTCGAGTGCGGTGATCATACCGGAGGAGGGTGGGGGATAGAAGGAAAACTGTACAAAGAAGATATTTTGGTATGGCTATTTCTGGCCTACCGTGAATCAAGATGCGACTGATTATTCACGCTACTGCAATAAATGCCAAAAAAATTCTAAAGTTTTGAGAGCTCTTCCGAATCAGATTATTTAGACGGTTAGTCCTTGGCTGTTTACGGTATGGGGAGTAGGCACTATCGGTAGCCTTCCAATATCGAAGTTGGAGCAAAGTATGCGATCGTGGCAGTTGACTATTTCGTGAAGTGGGCCGAAGCAGAACCACTATCCATGATCTCGACTAAGCGGGTGATGAACTTCATCATCTAAAACATCTTATGTCGATTTGGACTTCCCACGACTATCATAATTGATAATGAGACCAAATTCGATAGCTCAGAGTCTAAAGACTTTTGTTGATGTCATCACATTGAGAAGGGATATATTATAGTTTCACACCTGCAATCAAATGGATAGGACGAAGCTGTGAACGAGTTTATAAAGTCCATTATGAAAAAGTGACTAGAGCATGCTACAAGCAAGTGGGTTGATGAGCTACCTTTGTCCCTTTGGGCATATCGGACGACCCATAACTCAGCGACTAGCCATACTTTGGTTGTGTTGTGTTATGGGTCCGAAGTGGGTATACCAGTGGAGCTTGAAGTCCCTTCTCACAGAATGGCATACTATAATGCTTTGACTAATAAGCCACTTCTTCTAGAATCACTTGACATTATTGACGAGAAGGGAGAGGCGGCTAACTTACGTGCTTTGGGACATAGACATTAGGTCGCCCGATACTATATTAAGAAGGTTCGATCTAGAACCTTTGAAACTGACAAGCTTTTTCTGAATCATGTCTTTCCTAGCCCTGTCCATATAGGCTCGAAGTGGGAAAGGCCCTGCGTCATTCAACCGAACACTACAACAAAAAACACTTTTCGCAACAGGCAATATCTATTGCAGTAGACCTATTGCTACAGGCCTGCGCCTGTTGGTATAGCCGAAGTTACAAAAAGTCCGCAACATTCTACCTGTTGCAATAAAATGTTGCGGCATACTTTTTGCAACAGGCTTTTGCTGTTGCAACAGATCATTTTGCAACAATATATGCCTATTGCAATAGATCCATAAATATGTAAAAAAAAAAATATTATAACTTATAGATATTGCATATTAAATGTATTCGTTTTAGTAATAGTGTATATCATAGAATAAAATAAACAAATAAAAATTTTATTTTAACAAAGTTCTAATAGTACAAACAATTACAATAAAAATTTCCACAATTTTCATACACCACTCATGTATAACAATTTCTTCTCTCACACAACACAATTTTTCGAATAGAATATTTTCTAATCATATTTCTACTCTACCATACGTATACAACAACAAGAGAATAAATATGCAGTTCATGCTCCAAGTTTGCTGTAACGGTTCTCAGCTTGATTCACCGTACTGGCTAGGTCTGTACTAGTGCTTAGGCTACTCTTTGAGTAATCTCCTAACATTTTTTCCCTGCAACATGTGAAACATAAGTAGCGCCATTCATTTGAAATGAATTAATGCAGTTTCTTTCTACAATAATTTTTAGATTTGTATCCTCTTCTGCAACATGCGGGTTACAGTGTTATTCAAATTATTTGCATAAGTTTTTGTAAAGTGATATCCATTTGCTCATCCGTTGATGCTTATGCGTACTTTTCATTTTCTTACCTATAGACAATGAACCTATTAGATCATTTTATACTTAAATTTGCTTGCAAACTTATTTAATTTGAATACATCGTGAACATTTAGAATGTAATCTGTATTTTTAACATGCTTCTCTATAATACACTACAACAATAAACACTTGAGGGGTAATGTAGAACATTAACCTCGGAAGATGTCAAACAAAAATATAAATATTGTTAAAAAAAGCAAGAGTTATAAAAAAATCAATTCCATGTAAAAGGATTAACAAAGCCAAATAAGGATTGAATTATTTTATATGAATGCAAACTAGTGGTTTCTAATGCATGATACATTCTTGCCTGCCAGAACATAAGATACACACAAAACCAAAACTGAACATTGCCACGACGGTTCTAGAAAGCGACGATGACTACATTACAGGATCGCTTGAAATCGTTTTGCACTAGGCATGCCCAGATTACCTTAACAATTCATTCTATTTTTTAATATTAGTTATGTAATGTTAATGTTGTTTCAGTGTACTGTAGTGATGATTTCATCACATAATATGAGGGACATATCTACCAAGTTTGGTACTTTCTTTTGCGTAAATTTTCATTTCAATTAACAATAATTTTTCGTCTGCAATATTAGGGAACTATTTATCTTCACAGTAGTTTGACAATTAATGGTTAGTAATTTGATCCAATGCTTCATGTGTGGGCTATCAGTATAGTTTTTCTTTAAAATTGCAGCATACCACATTATAGGAGTTGCAGCTGTATCACATGTCAAAAGTGAACCACACGGAACATTTCAAAACAAAGAAGATAACCAAACCATGCCTTTGCTTACAACAACATAAAACAAACTACTCAATAACAAGAAAAGAAAGTGAACTAGATCACAATTCACAACTAGAAAATAACAGAATCAAAGACACTGGAATCATATACCTAATTCCAAAAGTCATACCAATACCTGGAACAAACCAAGCAAATAATTCTCAAAAGAAAATGACGGAGAGGAGGGTGGTTTGGAGAATTTTGATTTGGGGAAAGTACCTGCTGTTACCGTTGAATCCCCAGACTGCCTCATGCCGTCCAGAGGATGACGAGTTTTGCGGCGAGATTTGACCATCTGAAATCCATCGTCATCAATTGGGGGGAGGAAGAGGAATTAACGATGGGCTCGGCGCTGCTGTGTCAGCTGAAGCCGAAACCGGGGTGATTTCCATCGATGTATACATCTCTAAGGTTTGGCCTTCCATCTGATATCGACTATCATGCTGAGGCGCAGTGGAGTCGGGCGGATCCGGAGTGGCTAAAGCTGAAGGAGGACGGGCTGGAGGGGAAGAGAGTAGCGGCGGAGGTCGTAGAGGAAGGTCAGGCGACTGGAAAGAGGTGGGAGATGATGAATTCTGCTGGCAGAGGTATTTTCTAGAAACCATGAGAATGTTCGGTTTTTTACATTGTTTGTTTTCGTGCAATTGTAATTGGGATTTAACTGGAGGAGCTTGAAATTTTTCAACCCTCACAAAGCGGGATAATGAAAAGTACAACAGGATAATGGAAAGTATGGCGGCAATTCATTAACTGGTAAATGATGTAGATTAAGCGGTACCGCAAGCCCAATTTATACCGAGATATTTTTGTACCCAATTTAGGATGGAATAATTTGCACACCACATATTATAATATTTAAAATTTATTATTTGCTACAATTATTAGTTGCCTATACATTCAGAAACTTATTTTATCTCAAACTTCAAATTCAAAAAACAACTAGATATACCGTGTGATAGGTTGATTGACCAAACTTAAACTATAAATTTAAAATTTTATTTTATTTCTAGCATACAAATTGGACTAGCTACCAATTGATTACAAATTCAAAAGAAATATTAAATATTAATTCCTTGTTAAGAAAATGGTAAATATTAATTTCTATTAATTATTGGTTACTAAATATTAATCTTAATCATTAATTGATAATCGTTAAATATTGAAAAATACTATATTATCAATTTCTACCGAGATATTTTATAATTTTTAAATATTTATTATTATTATAATTTGGTAATTATTAGTTATTATTATTTAATTATCAAATATAAATATCAATTTATAATACTTAAATTTTATTATTAGTTAATAATTATTAAAAAATAGTCTTAATTATTATATAATTACTAGTAGTCAATCATTTAATAGTAACTATTTAAAATTAATTATTAAAAGTTAAGCATTAAAAATTTTTGCTTATTTTTAGTATGTTTTTCGCAACTTGCTTTGCTACTTGTAAAAAAATACAGTCATTGCAAGTGGCGAAAACAGTTGCTAAAGATATTTATTTGCAACTGGCTAGGCAGCGTAGTTGCAAATAATATGTTTGTTGCAACTGTTATGGTAGCACAGTTGCTAAAATTATGTTTTTGCAATAGGAAGGTAAGCGAAGTGGCTAAAAATATGTTTTTCGTGATAGAAAAAAAGGCATGTTGCCAAATCTTATCTATTGCAACTGCTATAATAGGCCTGTTGCTAAATATCATTTACCGCAACTGTCAGTTATTGCCTGTTGCAAATAGCTAGTTGCAATTGGATATTTTTCTTGTAGTGGAAGCTTGGTAATGGAGCTTTCAGTCTATCGAGTGTTGATGGCGATCATCTCCCAAGTGTATGGAATGTTGAGAATCTGTGACATCATTTGACTTGAGCTTTTATTTCTATTATTTTGTAAATATCGTTTCATTTCCAGACTATGTAATAAGGAACGACTCACCAATTTCCATTGTATTATAAATAAAAGCTCCTTCTGTGCTCTATGATTGTGTATAATAATATGGCTAAGTGTTGTGATTCGACCGACTTGTACCATAATTTGACTAAAGGGATAACCGATTCCGCAACGATGTTCATTTGCTCATGTCTTGACAAGCTTACTCAACTCTACGACTAGTCGGATAAGAGTTAATAGAGTCCAAGCTTGACATCGACGCTGATGAGGCGATCCTCACTTTAAAGACTAAAGCCTAGGTGTAATGCCCAAACAAACGTGAAACAGCCATTCGTACACTCAACTCTAACTCTCACGACATGAGGGAGAGTATAATCCAATCGGCTTAGCGTGAATGGCACACCTTGACTTGACCACAACTCTAACCAGAACTAACGATAGGAGAGCATAAATACATAAGGACTTGGATGTTCGATAGACTTAGCTTGACCCCAACCGATGCTGGGGACACTAGCCTAGACTTACAAATTAGCTTCGAACACTACCTTGATGCAACGCATAATTCAAAGTTAACTAGGGGAATATACACTACACTTCCATACTACAACACTTACTCATTCTAAGTGAGACAACTTATGAGTTAAGTGTTACACACTTTAAGATAGATAGCTTACACTTAATACTTACTTATTTCAAGAGAGTCAGCTTATAAGTTAAGGACTTAGTGAAAATTAAGTTGCAATTACATTGAATGGAAAGTGGGCGAGATAAACTTGCAAAAAAAAAAGAAATACTTTATTTATAATGTAGGTTTATACAAGTCAAAAACGTGAGGGCCACACTCGCACAAACAATAGCATGCCTACGAAACAAAAGTTATGACAAATAACCATTAAGTATTTGGCTTCTTTTTCTTCTTATTATCAAGTGTCGACTCCACGAGAAAGCGCTATCGGGATTTCTCACTAGAATACACTTCAGCTCCTAATGTGAGTTGGTCATGTTTCTTTCCTTTTCCTGGTGGTGGGACTTGGCTTGCTCAGATGACAGGGTGAAGCCAGAAGGAGGGATGACTTTCAAAGGATTGATGGAAATAGGCCTCGACACTGATTCAACTTTAAGATCAACAGGTTTTCCTTTTTGCAGTACCTTTATTTCCTCCAGGCCCAAGGCTTGGGTTTTCCCGGACTTGTTAGTGTAGATTACATTGTTGTCGCCTACGGCAGGAGCCACTTTTCCATCCCCAAGTTCTTAAGAGCATCGATCATCTCTTCCTCTTTAGCCACATCATCGCTAGGGGAGCTTGAGACTTCTCTGGAACTTTTTCTTCTACTTCGGGAGTATCCCTAGCCGGTACATACCTAAAGCGAGAAGAGCAACAAATGACAGTATTTGCGGGATAAAGTGTCTCCTGAATGGAAGCCCATAGGTAGGCGATGTTCCATATCAAAAACTGGGGAGAAAGTAGATAACTACCCACAACAAATCCATCCCCAAGAGTTGCGAGAGTCTTGATTTTTGGAATTGGAGTTACACGCTTATGCGGGCTGAGACCGGGCTCATCCGGATTATACTCACGTACTTCTTTGGAGTCTTGAGCTATGGGAGGCGAAACCACTACTCCTGAAATAAGCGGTCCGCAACATGAATAGGCTTGCTAGTTGATTGACCAAACGCTGTATCATCCTTAGACATGCTGGGCTCACCCTCAACTAAAGACTTGCCTTTGAGTCGGAGCCGCTCCGCATCGTCCTCCTCCTTAAGAAGCCTCCGACCTTCGATAAGAACCTCTAGCAAATTGCCTTTCAGATGTTTATCCCTTAGCTCTTCTTTATTCACTGCACCATCTTTAGAATCCAATATCCCCTCCTCTAAGAGTCGATCCCAAGTGTCGGTTAACATTTGTGGGTAATATTCGACCTAGGTCAAATCCCGATACTTGATGACTCGAACGTAGAAAGTTAACACTTAGGAATCTAATACATCCTCTATCTTCTCCGCCCAGCCACTTTAACCTTGAACTTCTGGATTTATTTATCACATTGGGTTTGGGAGTTAATGGAAGATTCAAGAGCAGGATGAGCATTTGGCCTTCTTCCTGGTTTTTTCAAAAGTATCCAATTGGGCATTAAGTTGTGCATTCTCTCAGGCCAACTGCATCTCCTTCTTCAATGCCTCGTTCTTAGCCATGAGAGATAGGTTTTTCTCCTCAATCAGTTTCATGTCATCCTCGATAGCCTTGGTTTTTAGTGACCACAGTTTGAGTTCACTATTAAACCTCGCTTGAACTCCATTGAGATCAACCTGGGATTTCTCATACACATTTTTTATGGCTATGAGTTGGGCCTCGCACTCTACTAAATATTTCTTCGTGCACTCTAAGGCACTTTTATCACACTCCCACATCTGGTTCATATTGTCTATATCTAGCTTCATACCTCTAATTACTTCAGAAAGCCTCCTTGAGTACCTAATCTTCTGACGATACTAAGTAGGTATGTCGTTAACGTCTACTCTCAACTTATCATCAAAAGACTCGAGAACTAGATGTAGAGCGGGAATGAACTATATTCGAGGGATGTAGTGATAATAAAAGGACTTCTCCAACTCCTTTCTTCTTCCATTGGTCATCTCCTTCTCTTGGGGAGGTGCAGCCTGGAGTTCCTTCTTTTTCCACCCAACGATAATGATAGACCAATAGCCCTTGGAGGGCGCAGACCTGGATTCCTGAGTTGGTTCAGTGAGAGGCTTGTACTATAAGGAGCCCTTGATTTTAGATAGTTCGATGGGAGCCTTATCATGAGATCGGGAGGTATTTTCATGAGAACGAGGAGCGGATTCATGGTGACGTCTTTCCCTTTCACGCTTCCTCTCCCTCTCTCGAGCACGTTCCCTGTCCTCTCTATATCTTTCTCCCTTTAACATTTCTAGTCCCCCCGGTCCCACATGTCGAAGTATTCATGATATGAAGAGATTTTATAAATGATACTACTCCTAGAAAGATTGGAGATAAGATGCTTATATGTTCGTGTCATATATGTCCTAGTGATCCCTCTAACGGACCCGAGCCTATAGTTAGGCTTCTCATAGCTGTCATCCCAGCTTCGAAAGGATTTATATATTCTTTGGATCCTGAGAAGAACATGGCGAGGTCCAAGTTTTGAGCTAAATATATGACGTCTGACAGCATGAAATCACCTAAGCCTCTAAACGATGACTCGGTGCCCCTCTACTCGGCACTATGAGCTAGAGACTTGACCAAAGATGGAGTCCTGATAAGAGACTGCTCCCTAGCTGTCTCTTTTAGAGGGGAGCTCTTGGAACCTTCCTTAACTATTTTTTGGAATACTTCTCTGTCCTCTCCCTCGGGCTTCTGACTGGACCTGGGGGCAGCTTTCCCCTTGGTGGCATGCTTGACTCGGACTTGGGGTCGAGTTGCAACGAACACTAGCCCCCCAAATAAGGGAATGACCGCTGGCTCCCCGATTGAGGGAACACCTACTGGTGGTCCTACCACTAGAGCTTGAGCACCGCCCATGCCTGAAGTACGATTTGGGTAAAGCTAATGGAACTGATTGTAGGAACTCATCAGCAATGCATCTTTTGATAGTTCGAACATTTTCTGGAATGCTCTTTAAAGTAGCCAGACGATTGCGGTATACATTGCTATTAGGATAACCGGGATTTCACCTGTAAAGGAGTACAAGTATTAGAAACTCCTGTGAAATTCAAGGAAGAAAGTCAGGATTTGAAACTTACGGCATTTGATGCATCTCTTTGCACAGTCTTCTTACTACGAAACATAATACTAGTCTGTTATTGTGTAACACCCCGAATTTTCGAATAATCAGATTAACTAAATTTAAGAATACTTAATTTCAAATGTGGGAATTAAGGGAAACGGGTCGTTCCATTGCGTTCGTCTCGGAATTCTGCTTGAGATAGAGTCTGAGTTTGCGTAAAACGGATACCGTATGAAAAAGATATGGACGAACGAAGTTTAAAAAAAATGCACTGGCGCACTTGGGAAGTGCGCCAGTACAAATTTGCATTGGCGCACTTCCCAAGTGCGCCCAGGCCGAGAGAAAACCTGCACAGCCATCTGGTTCGAACGGTGAGTCAGTGCTGAGTCATTTCTGACTAGTTAATGAGTCATTAGGGTTTCTGGATAGTTCTAATCTGGACTGAATGGTTTTGATTAACCCTAAGAACATCCGACGGCTTAAATTAATTCAAAACTCTATAAAAAGACCCATAGACTCAAACCCTAAATCAGAATTAAAACTAAAACTATGGTCGTCATGCTATTGTCTTGAACCCTAGAGCAGCCGCCACCAAAATTAAGAGGAAGAACAGCAACCAAATCAGAACTATTCAACCCTAACAGCGAATCTTCATCAAAGGAGCGCTAATTCAACTCCAGAAATCAGAATTCAGAACTCAAGACTGCTTTTGAGTTATGAGTTCGATAGTTTTAACAAGATAATTAGTAATTTAATTGGATTAAGATATAATGCGGATTGTATTGATGTGATATGAAGTATTGATTGCATGTTGTGATTATGTTGTAGGATTATGATTGAAATCTCTATGATGTTATGTTGTGATGCTATCATTTATGATGTAAAGTTATGTTGCTATCATCCAAGTTGTAATTTTGGCTTATGCAAGTCTTATATATGATGTTATGCAAGTTTTATATATGATGTTATGCCAGTTTCACATATGATGTTATGTAAGTTTGGATCTAAAATATATGCTAGTAGTTCATGATGTTAACTTGTGTTAATGAATCCCTTTTTATAATCCAACCACCTAGGTTTATAACATCAGTTTTTATGCGAATATGGATGTGGAACATATGCTAGTTCATATAAGTATTATGTTCATATGCAAGTTTAAGTGATAATTTGGATTCATACAAGTTCACACCTTTAAAGTTTAGATCCATATTCAAATTGACATTTTTATGTTGAATCTATGACATGCCTAGTTATGCAAGTTTAAACCATTATGTGGACCCACAGTTTACTCAAGTTAACACCTTTATTGGATCCATAGTTATGCAAGATGACACCTTTATGCTTAGGTTGACGACATACACAGTTTATGTAAGTTGGTGATAATTACCTAGGCTAGTTGGGTGTAAAATTATGTTCATACATGCAAGTTCACACTTTTTTTTTAGATCTATGATTTTTGGATCCTTATTAATACAAAGGCTATGCGAGTATGTTGTAATTCTTAATTGCAAGTTAGATGCAAATTAGATCTATTATTGTGTGTATGTGACTTTGTGACGTTTATTCCCTTTTTTTAAGTATTAGACTAATTGCTAGTCTAATATGAATATGTCGTGTTAAGCGAACGAATGACGGGGGGTACGATGGGTATAATAGTGGATACACACATATTGTGAATTTGGCATGTAATGGCCTAAAAAGGCATGTAATTAATTTTAAGGAATAAAATTAATTAGTGATGAAATTGGTATGATTTTACATACCATAAATGGATGGACATAATTGAGTCAATTATGGACATCGTTAAAGTTGGAATTGATTGATAATTTGAATAGGGAAAGTAATTCAAATTGGGGGATGATTAATTAGGAGTAATTAATCGTCTAAGACACGAGGTTAGGCTCTTTTGTGGTGTAAGACTTCCCGGACCCGCCCGGCAAATCCAGCTGCCACAAATGTCAGTCTAATGTGAGAGGTCTTAGGCATAAACTAAATACGTAACAATTGTAAAGACATGAGGTTAGGCTCTTTTGTGGTGTAAGACTGCCCGGACCCGCCCGGCAAATCCAGCTGCCACAAATGCCAGTCTAATGTGAGAGGTCTTTATGAGGTTACGGTCTTAATGAATTAAGAAACACTTAACCAGATAAACATGTAGTGGGACATGAGGAGGTTAAGTGGGTGCCTTGGGTGGCATGTGGAATTTAGAAGGTGCCTTGGGTAGCATTTGAAATATGATTAGAAATACTTAACCAAAACTGAAGCATGTAATTGAAACATGAATAAGAAGTGGGTTAAGTGGGAAATACTAGAGGGGACCAAGCTTAGGTGGATAGCTTGTGTCAAATCATGGGGGCCCGTTTCAACCAGTAACCCATAAGTATCTCTGTAGGCTCGACCTAAGTCGAGGACGGGACACGCGTACTGGGCTTGACTGTAAGAGGCCAAAACGGGGGAGCGGTGGCAACGCAAGTCCAACGGGTTCATGTGCGTGTGTGGGCCCGGGCTGGTAGGTAAGACGTTGTTGCATCGTGTAGGTATAAGCCATGCATCTCTGATAGTATCGGGTTGCCACTTTGGGGAGTGATACACCCCACTGTTGGACCAGCACGGGTATCTACGAGTTAGGGAGCCGATCGCTTGGGGTAGGACTTAGGGTACACTTAGTTCTGTCTGTTTCTGTTGGTACCGTCTTTTTCTGCTGGGTGGTAACACCTGTCTGTTTCTGCGTGGTACCGTCTGTTGGGGTGGTAAAGGCCCATTACTAGTGTACACCTAATTCTACATTCTGTTTCCGTAGGGATTATTCTGTTTCCGTCTCTGATTCCGTTTCAGATTCTGTTTCCATACCTTCTATCTGTTGGGGTGGTAAAGGCCCATTAGTTGGGTGGTAAAGGCCCATTATTAGTATTCTACTTCTGTACCTTCTGTATGTTGGGGTGGTAAAGGCCCATTACTAGCATTCTGTTTCTGTATAGATTATTCTGTTTCGATTCTGTTTCAGTTTAAACATTAGGGTAACACCTAATCCTGTTATACTAGTGGTGGTGCAGTATAGTAATTATCTTGTAGTGGTTTAGGTGTGCCTTTAACGTTATAGTTGTTCATCTTGTTTCCTTGTTTACTCTGTCATACTCAATGGTTCATGGTCATTTCCTTACTTTCCAAATTATGCCTTAGCCTGGTTACTTTGTTAATTATATTGTTAGAGTTATCGCACCCACCAGACTTTATGTCTGACCCCCCCTTTTTTCCATCTCTTTCCTTTTTCCCCCAGGTTCTCAGGGAGGAAACACCCAGGTTTAGTCAGGATTTGGATATCATCTTCTAGGAGCTACTTCTGAAGTATGGCTCGAATCTCTGTCTCTTATGTGGCTTACTCTTTAATTTGGGGAATGATGGTTTTCTTTTAAAATACCTATGTACTCTGATAATGTAAGACAGAAGTGTTTTTTTGTAAGGGTTTTATGACTCATGGTACTATGTAACAAAATATTTTGGTGATTTAATAAAGTTATTTATTTCCGCTGCAAAATTTTTAATATCTGTCTTGTGATATTCTGTGTCTATTTACCTAAAATGCTCCACTGAAGTTAAGGCATTCCCTTTGTGAGCGACCTTAATGGAGGTGGGGTGCCACATATGGTATCAGAGCTGAAGGTTACCAGAACAGATATGAATTTTTGAAAAACTATTTTTCAAAACAATTTTTATGATGAAGTACTTTCAAAAGTATGTTTTAAGGAAAGTATTTTCAAGAGAAAAGTATATTTTAGAAAGCATAACCCCAAGAGCCATATATCTTTCCTTCAGTCCTTTTTGTATTGAATCTTTCCTTTTTCGATTCAGCATGTCTGAAGCGTCTGAGATACAAGAGGGCGTTCATGTGCCCGGTTGGTTCCGTCAATATCTTGAGGCTAGGGCCGCCGCCGTAGGTCCAGCAAATCCTCCTCCACCTCCTCCTCCTCGTGTCGATAATTTCGCAAAGATATGTAAGGACTTTAGAGCAATGGGTGGAAAACCTTTTCACGGGACGAAGACATTTGTTGAAGCTCGCAACTGGCTAAAGTAGGTGGAAGAATTATTTGGAATTTTTGAAGTGGATGATGGAAGAAAAGTCCAGCTAGCTGCCTGGCTAATGAAGGATGAGGCCTCTTTTTGGTGGGAGGTCACTAATGGGGGACGTCCAGTCGATACATGGCTAGATTTTAGGCAGAGGTTTGAGGCGAAGTTTCTCTCATGGGCTGAAGAAAATCTATACATGGAAAGGTTTTTGGCGCTAAAGCAAGGGAATCTATCGGTGAAAGAGTACGTTAACAAATTCAACCAATTGGCAAGGTTTGGCTTAGACTTGGTGAATACTCCAGAAAAGAAGGCCCTAAGATTTGTTAAGGGTTTAAACGAGCCGCTTCATGGGTTAGCTATGACCCACATTCCCATGGGGGCTACCTTCGAGAAATTGGTTGACATAGCGTTAATGCATGAAGAGGAAGCCAAAAGTGAGAAAAAAGAAGAAAAGCATGAAGGACCACAGAACAAGAAAACGGGGCCCAAAAAGGAAACACAAAAGAAGGATGAGAAGTCTGAAGATAGGAAGGAGAAGAAGTGCTTTACTTGTGGAAGCTCGACCCATCTGAACACGGATTGCAGGAAAAGGAAGGGCACTTGCTTCAACTGTGGCGAAGCGGGACATCTGATTAAGGACTGCTCAAGGAAAGGGCATAGGGCAGGACCTACTTCTGGAGGATAGGCGAATACCCTCGAGGCTGGTGGATAGGATATAAATAAGAAAAAATTCTGAAGATGGTTTAATTTCCTTATCTGATTGTTGAGTTAAAACTCTTTCTGATTCTCGCATTTTGATTCTGTAATTGATACTCTGCACTTTAATACTCGACTTGTTTCTGATCTCGTAGTTGTTTCGAACCCCATTTGTGATTTGGCTCAATTGTTAGTGATTTGTAGGGGTTTGAAATTTTCTGTGTTAGGCGTCAAAAATTTGAATGTGACATTTGTGTGCTCAAGTTTATGGGCTATGGGTTGGGTCTAAATGGACCAGCTTCCTGTGTAGAGGGTCGTTAAGTTTCTAACTTGTCGCGGGAAGACCCCCAAAGTTTCTTGTAACCCACAAGGGTCTGTTATGCTTAGCTTTATGAGAATCATTCTGTAATCTGATCTGTACCAGTAGTCTGTAAGTATCTGAATATTTCTGAAGGATAGGGGTTTCTACTTGAAGAATGAAGTAGATTTCCAGTTTTGATATTGTTTAATGGGGGTAATTTTCTGAGTGGCAGTCTGATGTTGATTTCGGTCTTCGGGGCTGAGACTTAGGGAATTATTCTCTTAACCGATGTCAAATGGGGACAGAGCTTTGGTTTTAGTTGTACCATTTGTTTGTATCCCATCAACCGAATCTTTGACCTTTAGATAGGAAACCCATGGATGTAAACATGTGTTTGAGACATGTTATGTTTGATGGTTGCAAGTGTTTACTAGTGGTTGCCTGTGGACGCATATACACACACATTAGGCACTAGATCGGCTCAGTCACTTCATATTGCATATTGCATATAAATGTGTGTACATATTTAAGTTAATGGATGAATAATGGTTGTACCATCATATGGATGTTGCATTTTGGTGAATGGTTGTGCACACATGTAGAAATAATATGTATCGATAGGATTCTTTCGCATACATAATGGACGCATGGCACTATCATGGTTTGCATTAAGGAGGTCAACTAAATCAGTAGACCACCTGATCTTTGCATTAGATAAGGAACATATACACATACTTTTTGCATATGTTCATACGGCATTAGAAGTTTTCTAAGGACAATGGATGCTTGTGGATGATGGTTGAGTAGATGCGTGATTGGATGGTAGGACACATTCTTCTTAACTTGAAGATTTCGGGGACGAAATCCTTTAAGTAGGGGAGAATGTAACACCCCGAATTTTCGAATAATCAGATTAACTAAATTTAAGAATACTTAATTTCAAATGTGGGAATTAAGGGAAACGGGTCGTTCCATTGCGTTCGTCTCGGAATTCTGCTTGAGATAGAGTCCGAGTTTGCGTAAAACGGATACCGTATGAAGAAGATATGGATGAACGAAGTTTGAAAAAAAAATGCACTGGCGCACTTGGGAAGTGCGCCAGTACAAATTTGCATTGGCGCACTTCCCAAGTGCGCCCAGGCCGAGAGAAAACCTGCACAGCCATCCGGTTCGAACAGTGAGTCAGTGCTGAGTCATTTCTGACTAGTTAATGAGTCATTAGGGTTTCTGGATAGTTCTCATCTGGACTGAATGGTTTTGATTAACCCTAAGAACATCCGACGACTTAAATTAATTCAAAACTCTATAAAAAGACCCATAGACTCAAACCCTAAATCAAAATTAAAACTAAAACTATGGCCGTCATGCTGTTGTCTTGAACCCTAGAGCAGCCGCCACCAAAATTAAGAGGAAGAACAACAACCAAATCAGAACTATTCAACCCTAACAGCGAATCTTCATCAAAGGAGCGCTAATTCAACTCCAGAAATCAGAATTCAGAACTCAAGACTGCTTTTGAGTTGTGAGTTCGATAGTTTTAACAAGATAATTAGTAATTTAATTGGATTAAGATATAATGCGGATTGTATTGATGTGATATGAAGTATTGATTGCATGTTGTGATTATGTTGTAGGATTATGATTGAAATCTCTATGATGTTATGTTGTGATGCTATCATTTATGATGTAAAGTTATGTTGCTATCATCCAAGTTGTAATTTTGGCTTATGCAAGTCTTATATATGATGTTATGCAAGTTTTATATATGATGTTATGCCAGTTTCACATATGATGTTATGTAAGTTTGGATCTAAAATATATGCTAGTAGTTCATGATGTTAACTTGTGTTAATGAATCCCTTTTTATAATCCAACCACCTAGGTTTATAACATCAGTTTTTATGCGAATATGGAACATATGCTAGTTCATATAAGTATTATGTTCATATGCAAGTTTAAGTGATAATTTGGATTCATACAAGTTCACACCTTTAAAGTTTAGATCCATATTCAAGTTGACATTTTTATGTTGAATCTATGACATGCCTAGTTATGCAAGTTTACACCTTTATGTGGATCCATAGTTTACTCAAGTTAACACCTTTATTGGATCCATAGTTATGCAAGATGACACCTTTATGCTTAGGTTGACGACATACACAGTTTTTGTAAGTTGGTGATAATTACCTAGGCTAGTTGGGTGTAAAACAATGTTCATACATGCAAGTTCACACTTTTTTTTTAGATCTATGATTTTTGGATCCTTGTTAATACAAAGACTATGCGAGTATGTTGTAATTCTTAATTGCAAGTTAGATGCAAATTAGATCTATTATTGTGTGTATGTGACTTTGTGACGTTTATTCCCTTTTTTTAAGTATTAGACTAATTGCTAGTCTAATATGAATATGTCGTGTTAAGCGAACGAATGACGGGGGTACGATGGGGATAATAGTGGATACACACATATTGTGAATTTGGCATGTAATGGCCTAAAAAGGCATGTAATTAATTTTAAGGAATAAAATTAATTAGTGATGAAATTGGTATGATTTTACATACCATAAATGGATGGACATAATTGAGTCAATTATGGACATCGTTAAATTTGGAATTGATTGATAATTTGAATAGGGAAAGTAATTCAAATTGGGGGATGATTAATTAGGAGTAATTAATCGTCTAAGACACGAGGTTAGGCTCTTTTGTGGTGTAAGACTGCCCGGACCAGCCCGGCAAATCCAGCTGCCACAAGTGTCAGTCTAATGTGAGAGGTCTTAGGCATAAACTAAATATGTAACAATTGTAAAGACACGAGGTTAGGCTCTTTTGTGGTGTAAGACTGCCCGGACCCGCCCGGTAAATCCAGCTGCCACAAATGCCAATCTAATGTGAGAGGTCTTTATGAGGTTACGTTCTTAATGAATTAAGAAACACTTAACCAGATAAACATGTAGTGGGACATGAGGGGGTTAAGTGGGTGCCTTGGGTGGCATGTCGAATCTAGAGGGTGCCTTGGGTGGCATTTGAAATATGATTAGAAATACTTAACTAAAACTGAAGCATGTAATTGAAACATGAATAAGAAGTGGGTTAAGTGGGAAATACTAGAGGGGACCAAGCTTAGGTGGATAGCTTGTGTCAAATCATGGGGGCCCATTTCAACCAGTAACCCATAAGTATCTCTATAGGCTCGACCTAAGTCGAGGACGGGATACGCGTACTGGGCTTGACTGTAAGAGGCCAAAACGGGGGAGAGGTGGTAACGCAAGTCCAACGGGTTCATGTGCATGTGTGGGCCCGGGCTGGTAGGTAAGACGTTGTTGCATCGTGTAGGTATAAGCCGTGCATCTCTGATAGTATCGGGTTGCCACTTTGGGGAGTGATACACCCCACTGTGGGACCAGCACGGGTATCTACGAGTTAGGGAGCCGATCGCTTGGGGTAGGACTTAGGGTACACTTAGTTCTGTCTGTTTCTGTTGGTACCGTCTTTTTCTGTTGGGTGGTAACACCTGTCTGTTTCTGCGTGGTACCGTCTGTTGGGGTGGTAAAGGCCCATTACTAGTGTACACCTAATTCTACATTCTGTTTCTGTAGGGATTATTCTGTTTCCGTCTCTGATTCCGTTTCAGATTCTGTTTCCGTACCTTCTGTCTGTTGGGGTGGTAAAGGCCCATTAGTTGGGTGGTAAAGGCCCATTATTAGTATTCTACTTCTGTACCTTCTGTATGTTGGGGTGGTAAAGGCCCATTACTAGCATTCTGTTTCTGTATAGATTATTCTATTTCGATTCTATTTCAGTTTAAACATTAGGGTAGCACCTAATCCTGTTATACTAGTGGTGGTGCAGTATAGTAATTATCTTGTAGTGGTTTAGGTGTGCCTTTAACGTTATAGTTGTTCATCTTGTTTCCTTGTTTACTCTGTCATACTCAATGGTTCATGGTCATTTCCTTACTTTCCAACTTATGCCTTAGCCTGGTTACTTTGTTAATTATATTGTTAGAGTTATCGCACTCGCCAGACTTTATGTCTGACCCCCCTTTTTTCCATCTCTTTCCTTTTTCCCCCTGGTTCTCAGGGAGGAAACACCCAGGTTTAGTCAGGATTTAGATATCATCTTCTAGGAGCTACTTCTGAAGTATGGCTCGAATCTCTATCTCTTATGTGGCTTGCTCTTTAATTTGGGGAATGATGTTTTTCATTTAAAATACCTATGTACTCTGATAATGTAAGACATAAGTGTTTTGTTTGTAAGGGTTTTATGACTCATGGTACTATGTAACAAAATATTTTGGTGATTTAATAAAGTTATTTATTTCCGCTGCAAAAATTTTAATATCTGTCTTGTGATATTCTGTGTTTGTTTACCTAAAACGCTCCACTGAAGTTAAGGCATTCCCTTTGTGAGTGTCCTTTATGGAGGTGGGGTGTTACATATTATGTTCCCCAGCTTGATGAATCTGTCCAATGTCTCTCGATTACCAGAGGTGGACAAGAAGAAAAGATAGGATAAAGTATATTTTTGGTGTTGGAAGTTGTAGAAGAAGGCGATGTCAATGATGATGGGATCTTAATGCATATGCTCTTTATAGACTATGTACAAAGTAAAGAAGCAGGTGTATGCTGTGGATGTAGTTCCATTGAAGCCAATTTCATGTGACAAAGGAAGTCGCCGACGATGGTCTGAAAGGACGAATACACACCCTTGCAAATCTATCAGATGACAATCATGTAATCTTCTGGGGGTTATTGGCAGTCTTGCCTTGGACAGGCACCTGAATCTGGTCAAATGATATTTTGTGATTCTCACACAATCTCTTTAGCTATGGCACGTCCTTCGAGGTGGGCCAGGAATCAATTAGGAATTCCAAAAATACGGCATTGGGAAAAGTTTTGGGAGCTTCTTTATCCTCAGCTTCTTATTTCCCTGACGACAACTCTTCCCGAGACGACGAGGTAGGTGGATCCTCATCGTGAGGTTGGATTTCGAACTACGAGTCATCTTTAGATTCGATTTCTAGAACTAGACTTTATCTATGAATCTCGTTGAATAGTCTAGCCCTTTTCCAGCTTTAGAAGCATGTGTGGGTTATCTTCCAGACATTCTAATTGTGCTGTCTAGGAAATATTGTTAGTTAGTGCGATTAACCCGAACCCCCTGTATATGTGAACTAGTGCAGTGCGTACACTAAATACTGTGCAAAAATAACAAGAAGATATGAAATGCTAGAAATATATGATAGATTTTGACTCAATAAACCGTCGTTCTGGACTGTCATATCGAACCATAATCATGGATGGTTTCACATCATGTTCTTGTAGAATGTAGTGTTCTATTATTTGGATAGTATAGAGTTACATGTACGTCATGCTAAGTCTGAAAGTACTGATATGCTCTATACTAACTGCTCAAATGCTCATGTGAATGGGTTTAATTCCAGAATTGGTTCATTATGATCGTTTCATACTATATTGTTATTATCGTCAAGTTTGGTTGATGCGTTGAAGTTGAAGGTCCAAACCGGTTCGGTTAAGTCCGGGTCGATGTTCTCGAATTGACTTCTTCGGACAAATCAACTCTAGATGGATGTCTTCGGATCGGTGTCTCTAGATTGATGTCTTCGGGTCGATGTTTATGGATCAATCCGGCTCAACCTTCTTGGTTCGGCCCTTCAGATTGACTAATGTGATGTCAAGTGGGACATACGAAATTTCCTCTAACCCTTCTCCCCCACTTCTCCGCTACCATCGTGGTCCCTACTTATGAAACTTCTAGAGTCATCGTTCTTCTTCCCAAATGACTCAGACCCAATCAACGGAACTCCGCCTTCCAACCGCCGACCCAGGCCTGACACCATTCCTCCTCATGACATCGCCATAGATCCACTGCCATCATCTCTAATGTGGAGGGTAGTGGATTCGACTGTAACACTCTAAATCAAGAATTAAATCAATGCAAAATATTGAAATCGAAGTTTATTAGAATAAAAATGTGGTGTAAGCTAATCGAGACCCACCTAAGTTGCTTCGGATTCGAGTTTTGAAGGATAAACTTCTATTTGTGCTGAATAGAAGATTCAACTTCTTGAGAAGTTTAAAATACTCAGATCAACATGGTAAAGAGTAAAGTAATGACGTGGTCCCAATATTGATAAATAAAGTTAAGACTTTTCACCTTATTAGTGGTGTGATGGTTGACCCAGTCTGGATCGACTATGTCGATTTGGAATCCGGTTCGATCATCAAGCCAGACCGTAAAAAAAAGAAAAAGGGAAAAAAGAGGCAACTCTCTCTTAGAATTTCATGAATTTGTCGATGATTACGCATGCTCACTCACGTGCGACGATCGACTTGACTTGATCATGCACTCAACTTACGCCAAAAAAGATGACATCGCTTGGTAATGACCTATGTGTGCAATCACATGTGGGAGTCAACGACTCGACATGATTTGACTCTATGGAAGACATATTCAACTTCTTGACTCAAAAGGTTTGATTGATTACATTGGTCTCTTGATGTATCCAGACAACGATTTTGGCTTGGAAAGTACCATCACATACAGTATGAAGCATGAGTATCTATTTATGTAGAAAAGAAGAATCCAAGTGTCACGACTACTTGAAAGGACATGACTTTTCATCATCCTTTCTTAAAGACAGATGACATCACAAGGAGGTGCAACTCAACCAATTCAGAGCACATCCCGTCGATAATGCGACGTACTTTGGGGGGAAAGGTTGACTAGATTTTCGATAAGACCATCAAGTTCATAGAGATTCATAATTAGAGCACTTAGGACTTGATCTAAACACATTCATTTACCAAGGAATCAAATGATGTGATCAAAGCTACGTCCCTAATCTGGCTCAACCAAGCACAGCTCAACTAAGATGGGTAGAATGCAAAATCCGAGTCGGCTTACATCTAGCTCGATGAAGATATTAGTAGCAAATCCAGATCGAAATACTTCAGGCTCTACTATGCCGATCTGGTCATAAGCCAAGCCGGATTATAGCTTCCTGTTGACCATCTCCTCTACATCATGACCGAGCTCACGATCTCTATTCCTCTCGGATCGACTACCACGTGTCCCCATCGAGCCGGAATTAGATATCTTCTATAAATAGCTCCCTATAGCTACAGAAAAAAGGACCTTTGCTTCTCTTACGTATTTCTACTATGTATTATTTTTATGTAATTCTCCAGGCCTTGTATCCTCATTTCTTATAATATTTAAAGAGAAGTTATAAAGTGGACATAGGAAATTTAAAGTCGAACCACTATAAATCGCTTGTGTATTTTCTTTCCTCATTTACGTTTTCTTCATTTTTATTCTCTTTATTATAATCTTTTGGAGATTGTTCCATTTTATGTGTAAACAACATTAATCCGAGCATCAATAACATTGTCTACATTTCCAAGATCGCCGCTAAGTATTAGACATTCTACTTATGGAAGATTATTCCATATTTCTCTGATCTAGTTCTAGAGTTTCCTTTGTCGATTCCTGGGGTTTGATTCATACTTCCCGTGGATCTATTCATTCTTTGTCTTTCCATCCTCTGAAAGAAACCCTTAATTACCTTTTACTGTCTATGCAAGATTCCGTCATGCATCTCTTTCTTCATCATTTCCATCTCATCTTTGCTGACAAAACTAGATCTTTTTAAATTAGGTGAGACTTTTTGACTTCCTGTTTTCACGGATTGGTTTCCATCATTCCTAGATTTGCTTCCAGGTCTTCCCGCTCCTTTATATTTCCAACTTTATAGTTCTTTCCTTCTCTATTTTAGTGAAAACACCAAAAGTTTACTCTAGAAATGGAATTAACCCTCAAATTAATGTGAAAGCATTATCCTTTAAGGAAATTCAAGCAACAGCATAAACAAATACAATAAAATAGCAAATAAAAGTTTGAAATGAGGGAAGAGACACTAGAATTTTATAATGGTTTGACTATCTATAACCTACTTCCACTTCAGTTTTTCTTTTGTTAATTGTCTTACTAGTTAGTCTGCTCGGATGTTAACTACTAATCCCTAGGTCTAGGTTACAAGTTTTTGAGAAATGTTTAGAGGAGTCAACAATCCAGTAGGCTAATGGTATATCCCCCTAGCTTCAGTCCCTTATCCAATTGCAGATGAGTTGGTGTTATAGGTCGAACCGTCATGTATTGGACTAAACACCATAGTGTTAGAGAAGTCCATACACCGTGCTGATTTAATAACGAGAGTCACAACCCCACTTAGCTATATTTATGGCTTGGTACCGATCCAAAGAAGATGGATTAATGCCAAATCTTATACTTAAACAATTTTAAGCTTTTATCTGATTAATCCTTCGTCCTTGCTTTATGCTGAGTTGGATCATCCAATCTGGAGTCATTATAAGCTAGTTTGATCACCTGACATCATGAGTCATCCAAAATTACTAAAATTCAAGGAAGAGTCGTCCATAACTTGCACAATACCCATTCACATAACTTGCACAATACCCATTCACATAACTTAAAACTTAATACAAGAAATGTGGAGTGGTAGAGGAGCCTCCCCTATGTGTTAAACATGCTAAGTCAAGGCCGTTATGGATCAATGCTAATCCATATAGGATGATTGAAGTTCATTGATATCCTTACCTCCAATTCACTCCAAAGTTTTCTTCTTCAAAATTTCCAAAATTTCTTGTTCATGTCTTCTAAGTACTTATGCCACTTTTGGTTCTGAACTAATCTCATTTGAATTCTCTAAATCCAGTTAGAGGTATTTTGATCCAAATAGATATATAACATGTGTATATAAGCAATTCTGAAGAGAACCAAATTTTGGAATAGCCGATATGTTCCTTGGTTTCAATGATTGGATTCAACAAATCCATTCACCAAAAAGTCAAATGCATGAAAGAGAGTTTTTTTCTTTAACCATTTTTTCTTTTACTCCTTATATATTGATTTTTTGTAATTCATAAGTAGAATGAAGAGGATCTTAGGGATCCAGAAAAAAATACTCTTATAAAAATGAATGAAAAAAAATCTATTTCGACACAAGTAACTGGCACATAAATGTCTTTCGTTTGACTTGTTTATTATATCTCATCGTATTTTGTAGATGTGATGGAGATACATTATTATTTGTGTCTAATGGCTAAGTCCAATGACAATTACTAGTCCTTGTAGTTTGTCGTGGCACAGTTTCAACCCGTCATTAAGGTAAACATGATAATTAGATATGGTAATTTATTCCTTCTGAAAAAAATATTGTCTGAAAAAAATATTAGTTGTAAAGGAATGGAAAAATGGATAATGATATTAAGGATACTATCGAGTAAATACGATGTGATGGAGATACATCATTATTTATGTCTAATGGCTAAGTCTAACAACTATTAGTGGTCCTAGTAATTTGTCATGGTACAGTTTCAACCCATCATTAAGACAGATATGGTTATTAGATATGGTAATTTATTCCATACGAAAAAATATCATCTGAAATAAATATAAGTTTTAAAGGAATGTAAAATGAATAATGATACTAAGGATACTATCAAAAGATCAACATTTTTTTAATGATCAATAGTTTAAAAGCACAATTTATGGTATACTGTAAGCACAAGTTTTAGTGCAAATATTAATAAAAACCAAGATGAAATATATCAAACCGTTGAATAAGCAGTATTTGTTGGAGCTTGTCTATTGCAGAGTCGGTCCCTCCTAGGAGGCATCGGGAAAGGTGCAGTTTCTTGTGTGTCGAGATAAATCCTTTCTAGGCAATGAGTGAGCTAAGTGTAGGATGGGAACTTTGGCTCGAAGCGAGGCCATGAGTTTTGGTTGTCACGAGATTCACCCTTTCCTTTATCGAGAATAGACGACCCTGAGCCCACTATGGTGTTAGTCCAATGCATAAGCTTTTCGTCGTGGGAGTCCTCCTCATTGAGAAATTTTTCGACCTCGAAGTAGAATTCAACGAGGTCCCTTGGTAGGTCCCATCTTAGTGAGATCTTGAAGTCATACTTATCAAGAATTTCAGAGATAGCAACTGTTATCATGTTTTGTGTCCAGACTACACAAAGCCCAAGTACTCTATCAGAAATGCTACTCAGCGCTTGAGTATGAACTAGCAGAGATCGGCATATGCTTGGGAAAATTAACAAACGAAGGGAAAACTTGGATTTATGCGCACATAAACTTCGGGTTGGATTCCATCATTTCGGATCAAGCTAAGGAAAATATTTCTCACCGACTAAACTGAATTGGGTCATCCGGATCAGGTTATCTGGATCGGGCCATCCGGATCGGGCCGTCTGGATCGGGTCATCTGGATCGGGTCAGAGTGAGGGGATCCGTCCTGCCTGGAATAATGAATTCTGGGCAGTTAAAGACCATTATCCCATGTTCTCCACTACTTCCGAAATCCCCTCTGATGCTGCCACGTGGCATAACCTACCCAACACTTGCCCGGAGCTATAAATACATGAGAATGCAGCGAATTAAAGGGACTTTTTTGGCACTTCATTTATTCATGGAAGCCATGGCCGAATTCCTCCATAAATAACCACATTCTTCTCCAATGAAAATAATGAATTCGGAGAGAATGATTGATTGTATTTGAGTGTTCGAGTGTCAATATTAGGTGTAATAGTTATTCCGGAATAAAATGAGGAACTATAAAGTGGATGTAAGCTCATTAACGCCGAACCACTATAAATCTTTTGTGTTAATTGATTTCTCTTGCTTTTTCGTATATGATTTCTTATTATTCTTTGCAAAACATGATCAATTGGGGGTTAATGCCATTTTTTGGTCTAACATTTTGGTGGTTTCACTGAGAAATGAAGATTATCAGCTTTTCGGATTATTTATCTACTGTTTGGATCTCCAAGTCCAAAGAGATAATCCGTATTCTCATCACTTTCGAAGCTTTCGATGATTTCAGCAATTCTGTATATTGCGGCTCTAAGAAGAGATTGGAACTGACAAGTTTCTCGAAGAAGGAAAGCAGATGGAGAGCATCCAAGTGACAAACAGCTCACGACAGCAGCTCGGGCTCCGGATTAAGTGTGTTCGGGTCGTATTCGATCCAATCCGACAACCAAAGATGCATTTCCACCTAAAGCATGGATGTTACTGGAACAAAGCAATGGGTTCGAAACGATCCGCTGGGCACAACAGCAACGTTCTTGCATGGCCCTCGACTTCAGATCGGATCAAATATGTTTCCAGTTCAAATTAGCTCCTGATTGGATGCATATGAAATGACCGGGTCGGATGCAGATTGATCCCTTGGATCGGATGCAGATGAAATGTAGGCCAATATCCCTGAGGGGTCGAATCGGGTCCTATCCAACCCGAACAAGAACCTCCGACTCGAATCAGAGGGGTAGATCCGAACCGGCCGCCTGCTGAAGACGTTCCCCCGATCTGATGACATACCCAAACCGCGATCCGGACACATGACTCGAACCGCAGCTTGAAGGTAAGTTCCGACCAGATCAGAAATAGCTGTTTTTGGGGAAAAAATCATTTTTCAGATCATTTCAGAAAAGGCTCCATCTACCAAAACCGAAAAAATCGTGCGATGTTGTGGGGTCGATCGCCACCGGGACTTAGGGTCCCTGGACCCGCACCGGCGCTATGCTCGAACCTGCTGACAGCCTCACCTTTGGCTCGGAGCACGGCTCGCCTTCGGCTCGACATATATTTTGGCCAATAGCAGTCATCAAAGCTTGTCAATGAAGATTAGATGGATAGTAAAAGAATATGACAACAAAATGGCAACGACCGGGATTCCTAAAGAAGCCATAACCTCTATTTGCCGATGTTATTCAATGTGAGAAGCACGAGATAATGATTGTCTAATAGTAGCCTCCTCTTCTGGAACTCTGATAGTGTATAGATTTCAGCAATGCAACTGATGTTGTTCCCTAATGAGTAGTGACCTCCTTATTTATGTGACTTAAACCTGTCCAATTGGCGGAGCACCGAATGGCGGTTATATAGAACAGTCCGAGCAATACTCCAAAGAAGATTCATATGATCTTAGTGACCATGATTGTCAATAATGGGATACCAGAAAGCAACTAAGGATCCCAACATCCCAAAGCTGCACTTCAATTGTAAGATGTGATGAATGAAATATATCCTGTGGTTCACCTCCCGAAAAACTCGGCTAACCTTTGCATTGGATATTTGTTGTCAACCACATCAACGAAGAATGATTTCCATCGGATAACGGTTAGGTCAACATATTTTGGTGCCCAGAGTTATGTATTAGTTGAACCACCACACGATGTGATTGGACTTATGGATCCTTTCCTGGATTATAGCAACTTGACTCCTCTCCAGCCACCATACGACCTTGGTCAAGTGATGAGAGCTCGAGATTAAAGCAAAGATGAATCAACCATTAGCTTTTTACTTCTTATTACCGTTGTGACATAACACATGAATATTAATTAAAGTCTTGCAAACTATGCTGTCATATTCAAGCTTATCTGATCAAGGTCTAGACCGACCAGCTCCAACAAAATTCAGAACTTACATTGTAGTCTAATGTCTATTGCAAAATTCCCAATCGAAACTGGAGTGAGAATGAGATAGAATATGCTACACATCAGAGATGGAACCTAAACACGCTTCCCTGCCCGATGAGGCGGTGTGCGAAGGAGGCATTGGCTTAGCAAGCAAAGGAAACATCACATAAAGAGTTGCCCGAAGACATGGATCTCAGATAAGATGATGATTCGGGATAGAGGAGGGAACATATAATGAAGCAACTGCCCAAAGATTGAAAAGCAAGCTTACAGTTTGATGATCGCTTCGAGGAAACTCCGCCACTATTTCCAAGTTCATCTAATTGTGATACACACTGATTGGCCAATACGATAGGCCCTACAGCGACCCAAGGCTTCTGGACGACTGCTCGAACGAAACATCAAGCTGAACCGGTTTGATCACAATTCCCTCCAATAGAAGTCCATACGGGGGAAAGTATTAACCGACTTCATCATTAAGTTTACCATTCCCAAAGAGGACGTAATAGATGAAGAAGATGGCCCCTCAAAATGAAAGATGGAAACCAAGCCCCCGGATGTTGTATACAGATGGTGCAAAGAATAATTGACAGTCCGACATTGGAGTTGTATTGGTTCGAAGGACGTTCCAGATGAAGGGACTACGACTCGCAGCTTACATAGAACAGTTAGAAGAGCTGTTGGATGGATGGGAACATTACAACATGTGTCGTATTCCGCGCACAGGAAATTAGAAAGCCGATTACCTGGCCAAGTTAGAAAGTTCCGACAATCCAGAAGAGATGAAGATAGTCCTAATCAAGACATTACAAACTCCGACCATTGATCAGATGGAAGTTGATCCAGTGTTGGAGACCGAACCCGAAAGAGATTCATGGATAACCCTCATAATGAATTTCCTGCAGCACGGAGTGCATCCAGCAAGGCGACATTGCTTATTTACCTTGGAAGGTTATCCTAAGATTGACAGCAATAAGTCCTATTGCTAAATACACCATCCTAAATGATTAGACAAAAGCACTCATCAACTTCCCACTAGATGGGAGACGTACATGAATGAAGCTTCTAACGAAAGACGTCTTGGAGTTAGAAAATGAAGATTCACAATTCCACCCCATTGACCGATTATCTACCAAGTAACTCATGCCGCAAATGTTGGGGGCAATAGGAGACTCAAGCGTGGATTGCTCGTGATTACATCATCTAATTCAATGCTGATACATCATAAGCTTGCACAACCAATTGCCTTAGTCTTTCCGAAAGAGTGGTGAGTTAAGGGTTTGGAACACTTAAACCTGGATGCTGATTGATTGTTTTTGTATAAGGTTTTATCTTCGACGCGGGATCAAAAGCATATCTGCAGACGAATGAGGCATCTTTATCCTTATGGCTCCCGCACCAACTTCCTGACATGGAAAGGGCTAAGCTCCTGTAAGCATGGACCCATTTTCAGCCATGTCCTACTTCATAGCACAAAGATTGCAAAGTTTCTCTAACCATAGATATGTTGTTCTACTGCTAACTACCGCCTTAGCACCAATATGATGATGTGCTACTATTAGCGGTACAGACGTGACTCCCTCACACTCAATCCTCACCCTTGGCATGGGGGCAAGAAGTCGATTCAAAAGAGACCCGTGATAATTTGAAAAGAAGTCCTTCATCAGCTAAAGACTCGGGCAGTCATCTCCTACAAGGGAGAGGACGAAGCAAAATGGACCAACAAAAGACGTGCAATGTCGTTTTCGCTTAGACTGATATTCATTCCTTTAATAGGATTATTCTTTAATCATGAATCTTATATTTGCATGCTTCATGAGTTATCGCTGTCATTAACTCAAATAAATAAATATGTAGATGGTGTAGGTACCCATGATTTGATACCGATCAGACTTCTAACACCCGCATATAGAGCCATGGAGCAATACCATAACGAGCCTGATTGAGTTGCTCACTTACAAAGCCACGTCCCCCACCTGAGAAAAATTGTATAGCTTAAGATGTATCCGAGATGACCATCCACTCCTTGGCTCACACGTAGCAGACATCAAAATAATTGTGCGTTGACTTTCACATTTCAAAAGTGGAATATTATCCCAAATGAACGCTGTTACCATCTACATGGCTCGATCCTTTTCTCAATGCCACCAGATTACATGAATCCAAATAAAGGAGGAAGCACTACCCCTTGATATTCTTACTTTTCAATCATGCAATTTACTTTTACATGCTTTCTAAATTATTGACATTACTAACTCGTGTGACATGATTAATGCAACTACCTGAAGTTCGGTACCAATTAATCCTCCCATAGATTGAATGGAGGAACGCAAAGATTTGGCAAATGCGGCCCGACTACTTGCTCGATAATGTACATCTGCCAGAGCGAAGCGGGAGTATGGATTAAAATCGAGTTCGAGAAAGACACTCGAGCCGACATAATCACACTCTTGGAATTGGAGTGCAGAAGGAAAGCCGAGGCGAATGACATGACTGTTGCCTGATTAACTCTAGCTCTCATGATTTGAGAGAGAGTATAAAGACGGGAAGATGATATCCCTATGGCGTAATGGTGCACCACGATTAAAGACCGCCTTGATTACACTCTAACCTGGGCATACGTCAGGAGAGTATAAAGGGACTAAGATTAAGTACCGAAGAGAACATGCTTCTACCCCACTAAAGGATTTGGGACAAGATTGAAAGCTGAGCCGACTCCCCCCACGGAAGGATTGGGGGCAATACAATGTCGATCCTAATCAACACAATGTCGATCCTAATCAATCCGAACAAGCCCCAATCAGGCATTTTATTCATGATTGATTGGGGGCATACGCATACATCACCCCCCTTAGATAAATTCTATATGATTTGTTAGATATTATTTATTTGTAGGGATAATGATTCGCAGGGATATTGAATTGAAACTGTTATCTGATTTGTGATGCGATTTATTGCTTGCTACTCAGTGTAGTAATGCTCTGACTACAAATATATATGATTGAAATATATAACAAACTTGCAAGTGTGTGATATTGCAGGAATACCACTTTGCTTGCTCATGGAAAATTTACAAAGGATAACTGGTCAAGAATGTGAGGCCCGCACTCGCAACAACAGTAGGCCAGTAGAAAATAAATAAAGGACCACGTCTAGATGGTTGACATTGATGTCCAATGATAAGCATCCTATGTAACTCAAGGCGATGACCCAAAAGAGGCCTTGAGAGTGAATTATTCAATAACATATCACGCAATTTGAGGCAATAGCCGAAAGGAGGCCTTTGGAGTGATATCTCAAGTGCAACGAAGAGTGCCACTTTGCAAGTACACTGCATGAAAAATGCAATCACTTAAGCCGTGCAAGCAATGTCTTCTCCATGCATACATGTCTAAATTTCAAAAGGATGTGATACAACCACCTGTCTTTTACCATTACCCCGGACTGGGGGAATACCGTTGAAAATATTTACAATTGGTGTAACTTATCTGTCTATGTCTAACTTATACCTTGATCTTAATGGGCCGCTTGAGGACCACGGAATGGATACTAAGTGAATGTCTATTCGCCAGTCCCGACTGACTTCCCGATTGAAAGACCCCGGATAAGGAAGCACACTATTACTTCGACCTTTAGCTTGCAACCAAGCGGATTGCTTGAAACTCCGACCCGAAGGTTAATAAGAAGGAAGATTGAACTTTCTTTCATGTTGAGGATGTTGGCGCAGAAGGCGCTAGGAATGAGGAAAGCCAGGAAATTTCGTCTCACGGTGATCCCTCTGTATACTAGACTAGGTATCAAATGGATGGCACCCTTACTGAACTGAGAACCCAGATGGCTTGTGTGATGCGGTGGCTAAGTTGCGGCCAATATCTTGCGTGAACGGAGATGCGGGGTGTTACAGCTCGGCAAGATGAAATTCTTCAGAAACAACAGAAAATAATGGACAACTTCTTTACTTGGATAGACGGAAGGCCAAGCAATTACGACTTTCTGGCTGGAGCGAGTATCGTAGGAATTCAAGCAACAACGAACTCAGCTCAAACACTCCCTATTCCACGATCTAAATCTCATGGGACCCTTGGCCAATTTGGCAATGTCATCTTGAATGAAACAAGGTGAAATCAACCTCCTCTTAGACATATGCAGCATGTAACTCCTAACGTAACATTTTGGATGAAAATGATGGCAATACAGAAGCCACCGGAAACTTAAACGAAGACTGACCAACCTCTGCTCCAATTCAGATTAATGTTTCAAGTCCAACCCAACTCAACTTCGACATGAAAGCTCCCCATTCCTTAATGCAAGGGGCAAGTGGAAGCATTCAAGGTGACTATAATTTGACTTTATCTCCACCCAACTCCGGTCCTCAGAGCTTGGATGGGATACCAAAGACTAACATGAGCTGGACACGAACAAATCATTTTGTATCAAACTCTAACTCATGATTAGATGAGGGAGCGTAAATTCAGAGAAGACATGGATTTATTGCTCACTGCTTAGCAAAACCCTCATGGATAGGGAGCACAGGTACGAGCTTTGAGCAATGTAATTCGACTATTCATCGACTTTATGCACATTCGCTATCATTGAAGTTTCACAAGACCCTAGAATATAACCAAGATAATGACTCCTCAAAATTAACCCGCATACATCCAAGCAGCGGATCATCATCCAGATTAAAGGACGAAAGCCTGATTGATGACTATTACATATGCGGAACCAAGAAGCCAGAGATCGGCTTCCACCCACTTCAAGACTTCATGCTGGGGGTACAAGCGCTAAATTGGACAATTGGCCACAACTTCTCAAAGACAAAGGCCATACTGCCAACGTTAATTGATGCTTCACCAGAGGCGACACACCTCAAAGTCGACGTGAGCAACTTCAATCAAAATTTTTTCACATGAGACATTAGGAATTTATGCAATTCCCTGGACTTCAAGCTACCATTTATGGATCTTGACTTACATTGTAGTTATACAATTTTTGGTGGCATGCATCTGAATTGATCAACCGCTGGAATGCGTTGGTCACTCACTTCATTGAGCAATCAAAGGTCTATATCTGTCAATCCAAAAAAGTAATGTTACTCACTTCAATCAAACAAAGGTCCAGCGAGACACTACATTTGTTCCTCAAAAGGTTCAATGCAGCAGTAGCATCTATAGATCGACCTAGACCATCTATGGTGTTTATAGTAGCAATATCTGGTATTCTAGATAACTTAAACTTCAAAGTCTCTCCGCAACGAGACCCACCAAAAGGCCTTGCTGGATTAACCTCTGGAACAAACCTCAATATCTTCATACAATGAGATTTTCCTAGAGATGTTGGTGAATTCTATCTTGAGACAGATTCCTGCAACAAGAAGATACTAATATAAAGATGGATGATCTCAATGTTTTCGTGACAAAGAATGGAGCATCATCTGACTCCTAAAATTATAAAGACAAAAGAAAAACCCAAGAAAATACTGACAGGGATGTCCAATACCGGAAAGGACCAATTTCATTGATCAAGCCCACGATCTTGATTGTGAAGCTCAAGGGAACTACGCATGAGAGATTGAAGAGTTATTCAACTCCATGGCAGATGAAAGGAGAGTATCTAAGTTTGCTTACACTCGATAAGGCGATCCCCGCATTCTAACTAAACAGATGGGATGACATCGATGTGAATATGATTCGACCATTCGCCTTTACAACTCCAACCATTGAGGACCAGAGAAATAGCACAGAACGACATTGGTTGACTAAGATTGTTGAAATTGCAACTCTAACCCAGTGTGAAGAAAAAATAAGATTAAAGGCTAGAAGACAGGATGTCCGATTGACGTAGTCCAACCCACATCTGATGCTGAGGGCATAACCACTAACTTTACTTGTCATCCATTGGCACTCAGATTATGAATGTCTATTTGCAAACTGACTTTTAACATAACCCAGTCCTGGCAAGTGACCCAGAGCATATACACTATATCTCTAGAATGTGACAGGATAAAACTTGCTCGTTCAAACAAGCCAGACTATGGATCAAATGTGACTTCAAAGATTCAAATTGCTACTACACCGGATGGAAGGTGTGATAAGCTTCTTTGCTGCCCTACAGATTGTGATGATCATATGTGCACTAGTTCACATAATCTCAACAAAATCCCTTACTAACTTGTATGTGATCTTTGGATTATGAAATAATCCAAAGCGATTATGGGTTCTTGTAATTGTGATCCGATGCAATCACGGATTTATGGTTCTCTTAATACGGGTAGTCAAAGGTCGAGTACAAATGACAGATTCATATGTTGATTCTGACGTGCTTTATCCCTATGATTCAGATACTAGCTCAGAGCCCGAAGATTCTTGAACCACCCCAAGATTTGGATGGCCACTTCATACATTGACTTATATGTAAAAGAAAGCCTGACTTAGTAATACACTTGACTTGCATAGGAAGATGGCGTTATTTGGCATTAACTTGTGCTGGTACGATCCCACTTGGGAACCAACAATACAACATGACTTATGATGAAAGAATTCAACCTCTTGATTCGGCAAGGTCTAAACAATTACTGATCATCTTGACCACTCTAGCTATGGAATTTGGCCCAATAAGCATCAACGGAAGTAGTGCGATATATAACAAGCCATTTGTACAAAAAAAATCTATATGATGGAACTACTCAATAGGACATAATAATATGATAAAGCCTCCTCAAGGGTGGATGACAATCCAAGAAGACTCGGCTCGACTTATTCAAAGCACATCTCATCTGCAACAAGATGTACTTTGGGGGGTAAAATGTTAGCCTGTTTTTTGACCAGACTACCCAAAGCCCAAGTACTCTATCAGAAAGGCTACTCAGGGCTTAAGAACGAACTAGCAGAGATCGATATGAGCTTGGGCGAAGTAACAAAGGAAGGGAAAACTTGGATTTTTGCGCACACAAAGTTCGGGTTGGATTCCATCATTTCGGATCAAGCTAAGGCAAATATTTCTCACCAACTAAACCGGATCGGGTCATCCAAATCGCATTATCCAGATCGGGTCATCCGCATCGGGCCATTCAGATCAGGTCATTCGGATCGGGTCATTCGGATCTGTCGGAATGAGGGTATCCGACCTGCCTGAAATAATGAATTCTGGGCAGTTAAATATCATTATCCCATGTTTTCCACTACTTCCGAAATCCCCTCTGATGCTGCCACGTGGCATAACCGACCCAACACTTTCCCCTAGCGATAAATACATGAGAATGCAGCGAATTAAAGGGACTTTTTGGCAATTCATTTATTTATGGCAGCCACGGCCGAATTCCTCCATAAATAACCACCTTCTTCTCCAATGAAAATGTTGAATTTAGAGAGAATGATTGATTGTACTAGAGTGTTGGAGTGTCAAAATTTAGTGCAATTGTAATTCCGGAATGAAATGAGGAACTATAAAGTGGATATAGGCTCATTAACACCGAACCACTATAAATCTTGTGTGTTGATTGATTTCTCTTGCTTTTTCTATATAATTTCTTATTATTCTCTGCAGAACATGATCAATTGGGTGTTAGTGCCATTTTTTGGTCTAATAGTGACCATCAAGACCATGGACTGATCCGTCCTATGGACAGAGGCCAAAGCCACGTTGAATCATTTGAGAAATTTGCATAGAGTCTCTCTTGTTCTCTTCTTGACCGACTTCAAATTCATGACTTCCAGGCTTGAGCGATGTATGGTAGGATGCAACATTTGGATGGTGGCATGGCGCAAGGGGATGCGTTACTAAGCCGTGTGGAGTGATGCAATGCGACGTAAGGTCAGGGAGTGCGATGCAATATGGAGGCGAGGCGAGCTATCAGATGCGATGGAGCTTAGGTGATGGAAGATGGAGCAAGGCCATGATGCGATAGGCGTTGGTGATGCAAGGTAGAAGGGGATCATATCCCTTGAGGGATACAAAATCCATAAGCTTTGTTTGCGGTTCTTGAGCCTGCCATGTTGAATTGAGCGAGCAGTTTTGAGTGATCAATGCATGTTCACGTAAACAGGCACAACCTTCAAACCGTAAGGCCGTTTGGCCAAAACAAAAGTTGTACCTGAAGCTATCTCAGAGGGCTAGAAGAATTACGGTGCAAAGCACCATAATCCATGTTTTCGGGCCCAAAAGAGGTAATCTAAGAAGGGTTCGGGCCATTTTATGTTTAAGTTACGACTTCGACTGAATCACTTTGTGTTTGTTGATGATGCTATTGACGTGTGACAGCTTTGACCATAAAGCATGTCAAGATTTCCCCCCCAAAACATGTCTTGATTGATAGGAGGAAGATATGTTTTGCGAGAAGACCAGAAATCCAGAAAGCCAAAGCTAGGAGAAATCCAAAGCGAACTCCTGTAACCTGAAAACTAAAGAGCCACGATCGTACCAGACAGTATCATATATTAACCTGGAAACCTAAAAGTTTGAAATCCAATGGAAATTGACGATCGTTGAGATCAGAATAGAATGGAAAACCGACGATCTCTGAGATCGCAATATAGAAGTCCGACGGCCGTTGATACCTTATTAGAATGGAAGTCTGATGATCGCTAGGATCGTATTTGGAATAGAAATATGACGACCGTCGAGATCATATTTGGAATGGTTTATCGAGTCCGGGATGCTTGAGATCCAGAAAATTAGATGTCATGGGCATGTTGAGCCTTGCCGGAGCAAGTATTTACCGGCAAAAGAGGGTTTTTCACTTGGCGGGTCAAGTTATGTGATATTATGTACACAGAGGGCCAGACAGTTGAGGATCTTGTGATAAGGTGGTTGCAACAAGAAACTCCCATGTTTGGTGGTGCAAGTTGGGTAATTCTTATGTTTGGCAAACTTATTTAGGGAACCTTAACATCCGATGGGCCATTCTTTGGGGGAAGTAGTGGACCAGAGTCCGAAGCTAAGAACTAGAGTTCAAAGTTCGTGCCCGACTGATCAGGGAGGGGGTAACCGTAGTCTTATGCTTATACTGGGCGGATCCAATGCAGGGAAGACTGGAGTCTGAATTTTAAACTGGACTGATCTAGTGTAAGGGAGACCGGAGTCTGAATTTTATAGTGAACTAATCCATTGCAGGGAGACCAAAGTCTGAATTTTATAATGGACTAATTCAGTGCGGGGAAGGTCGGAGTTTGATTTTATACTAGATTGATCCTGTGTGCGGAGGACCAGAGTCTTATCTTTACACTTGACTGATCCAGTGTGGAGCCGCAGCCTTATGTTTATACTAGATGGATCCAGTGTGGAGCCGTAGCCCTGTGTTTATACTGGACGGATCCAGTTTGGAGCCGGAGCCCTATGTTTGAACTGGACGGATCCAGTATGGAGCTAGAGCCCGATAGCAGCATTTTATTAATTCCTCTTGGGTACAACGTTCGTTAGTCCAACCTCAAATGCGACTGGAGACCAGAAGTCGGTTCCGTGTGTGTGAGTCGACGTTGTCGCTCTGATTACATCGAAAAGGAAAAAACAAAAGAGGGCGAGTAGCCACCAATAATAAAAATAATAAAAATGTCGGACTGGGGTCCGGGAAAGCCTTGTAAGATTATGTTGCTGGTTCAATCAATGGCCATGCCTTGAGGGCGACCAGTTTAACCCCTTTCCTGAGATGTTGCAGGGAGCAGAGCAGGTGGTGCAGATGTTGTTGCTAGATTCAGGACATGCTGTTGTAGATTGTCGCGCCTGATGCGGGATGCAACAAGATCGCGAAACTGCCTGTAGTGGTCGATGTCATGACCTGGAAGTTCATGGAATAAGAAGCATTTGTCACAGCTTGCCTGTTGCAGAGTCGGGTCCCTCCCACGAGGCTTCGAGAAAGGTGCACCTTCTTGCTTGTCAAGATAAATCTTCCAGGCCATGAGTGAGTTCAGTGTGGGCTGGGAAATTTGGCTCGAAGCAAGGCCGTAATTTTTGGTTGTCATGAGATTTACCCTTGCCTTTGTCGGGCATAGACGGCCCTAAGCCCGCTTTGGAGTTGGTCTGATGTACAAGCTTTTTGTCATGGGATTCCTCCTCCATGAGAAATCTTTCGGCCTTGAAGTAGAATTCAGCAAGGTCCCTTGGTAGCTCCTATCGTAGTGAGACATTGAAATCAGTCTTATGAAGAATGCTGGAGACGGCGGCCATTAAGACCATGGACGTATCCGGCCTATCAACAGATGCTACCACAACGTTGAATCGTTCGAGAAATTTGCACAGTCTCTATTTTTCTCTGCTTGGCCAACATCATAGTCTTGATAGTCCTGGGTTGAGCTTCGTGGGCTCTGAATTGCCCAACGAACCTTCTGGCAAGGCCGCTCCAACTATTAATAGAATTTAGTTCCAACTGTCTGAACAATGGAGCAACATTGTCGGTAAGGTAAAGCGGGACGAACTTAGCCATGGCGCCTTTTGAGGCTGAATGTACTTCCATATGGCGCATAAGATGAATAGTTGGGTCTTTTTTACCATCAAAAGGTTCTAACACCAATAACTTGAAGTACGTTGGGTTCTGAGAGTTCCTGATGTCGAGGGTGAAGGGGCAGCGAGTAACGCATTCCAAGCTGGTGTGACGTGCCCAGCCACGGGCATATCATTGAATGACATCGACGAATTGACCATCACTGTGCATGCCAAGAAATGGATTCAAGTTATGTAAATTGAGGCAGATGCCCTTGGCGTCAAGTCCAACATGAGATAAAGGTCGAGCACCAAGCAGAGTATCCGACTCGATCCTAGCCTGAGGTGGCTCGACGTGCACAAATCCAAGATTAGGAACTATGGGTGTTCCTATGTCCAAAGCTACGCGCACTCGCTCTTGGGTGGCTATATCGATGCATGACCCTAAATCTTGATTTGTTATAACCTGAGCTGAGCCTTAAACAGGATTGGGGGTGTTTCCCCCGAGCCTAGCCAATCAAGTACCTTCCCGTGGATTGGTGTTGATATGGGGATGTTCTTCTAGAATTGCCCCCAAGTCCAGAGCTAACCCTTGTGGAACACTAGCACTATTTCGACAATATTTCCTTGGCTCGGCTGCCTCGTAAATTCTTCGAGTTAGCCAAGAAGAGTGGCTATGAAGACCTGTTGACGACGGAAACAATCTTCCAGTTGTTCCAAGTGAGAAGTAAGATATTTGGTTAGATCTTTGATGACTGTATTGATGTCGTCTCGAGTGACGTAGTTAGATGGGTTCCAGGTCGAGGAGAGTTCTTGTTCTTCCTCGGCACCCACTCCTTCCGAGCGAATACTTGTTTTCTTTAAACCATGGCGAGAAACGGGTGAAGTTTGATTCCAAAAGAGAGTCGAAGTTGAATTCCAAAATGCAAGGACCAAAACTAAGAGCTGAGGTCGAGAACTAAAGCTGAAGACTGAAATCGAGAACTAAGACCGAAGCTGAAGCTGTCCGCCCCCAACCTAGCTCACTAAAATGTTGACGTATGCAATTGTTGTCGATTCAACGCACGCCATCCCTCAAGTTTAAGCGTATTAAAAGAAAAATAATCCAAATTTAAAGTAAAGTAAAGCAGGAGAACACAGCTTTTTATAATGGTTCGGCACTAATGCCTACATAGTCATTCATCGTATAATTGACGATCACAAAGTTTGTACATGTTCGGACAATTTCAGTGTACAAAGTTGTATGATAGAATAAAAATGGTTTGCTAATTCTAAACTTTGTTCGAAAATCCCTTCTTCTTCTTCGTTGAGTGAAAAGCGTGTTGACTTGGTTAACAATGTCCGGAAATTCCAAAAATGTCCAAAAGCAGTGTAAAGGTCCTTGTAAATATCCAAAAGTTGATGGAAAAAGCATATGCAATGTTTTAGTGGTCCGTGCCATGTCCAATAGCCATGGGGAAGAAGACAAAAGTCATTAATAGTGCTTGAAAGCTTCAAGAAGTCCAAAATGACAAAAGAATCCAATCCCTTTGAGTGTCAAGCTTGGGGGTATTCATAGGTATTGAGTTAGGTGGGAGTAAGTGAGTTTTGGGGACACACAGTAGAAAATCGCATCCCAGAAGCATGTCAGTGGGAAAACCGCATCTCTCCCCGCTTTTAAGTGAAAAAATCACATCCTCCTGGTAGGATGCGAAAATTTGCATCCTATAGGGATGCGTTTTCGGCATTCAGATAGGAAGAAAATGATGCATCGCATCCGAGGGATGCGATGTCTTCGCAAGCGTGGGATGCGATATGAGGGAGGATGCGACATTCAGATGGTGGCATGGTGCAAGGTGATGCGTTGCTAAGCCATGTGGAGTGATGTGATGTGACATGAGGCCAGGGAGTATGATGCGTTATGGATGGAGGCGAGGCAAGCTATCAGACGCGATGGAGCGTGAGGTAATGGATGGTGGATCAAGACCATGATAAGATGAGGTTTGGTGATGTGAGGTAGATGGGGATCATATCCCCTTTGGGATATGAAATCCATGAGATTTGCTTGTCGGTTCTTGAGCCTGCCTTGTTGAATTGCACGAGCAGTTTTGAGCCATCAACGCGTGCTCATGAAAACGGGCGTAATATTCAAAATGTAAGGCCGTTTGGGCCAAAAATATTTGTATGTGAAGCTAATTCAGAGGGATACAAGAATTACAGTGTGAAGCACCTTAATCCATGTTTTCGGGCCCAAAATAGGTCATCTAAAAGTGGTTTCGGGCAATTTTTATTTTTACGTCGCGACTTCGACTGAATTGCTTTGTGTTTGCTGATGATGTTATTGATGTGTGATAGCTTCGACCATAAAGCGTGTCAAGATTTTCCCCTTAAAATATATCTCTCTTGATAGGAGGAAGATGTGTTTTGCGAGAAGACCAGAAATCTAGCAAACCAAAGCTAGGAGAAGTCCAAAGCGAACTCTTGCAACTAGAAAACCAAAGAGCCACGATCATGCCGGACCGTATCATATATGAATGGGAAACCATAAAGTCTGAAGTGCAATAGGAGCTAACGATTGCTGAGATCATAATTAAATAGAAAACGAACAATCTATGAGATTGCAATTATGGAAGTCTGACGGCTGTTAACCGACGATCGCTGGGATCGTATTTGGAGTAGAAATGCGACGATCGTCGAGATCGTATTTAGAATGGTCTGTCGAGTCCGAAATGTTTGAGATCTAGAAAATAAGTAGCTATGGGCTTGTTGAGCCTTGCCGGAGCAAGTATTTATTCGCAAAAGAGGGTTTTACTATTGGCGGGCTAACTCAAGTGATGTTTTGTACACAGAGGGCTAGACAGTAATGGTTCTCATTTTAAGATGGTTGCAATAAGGAACTCGCGTACTTAGCATACCAAGTTGGGTAATTTTTATGTTTGGCAAACTCATTTAGGGATCCTCAACATTTGATGGGCCCATTCTTTGGTGGTAGTCGTGGACCAGAGTCCGAAACCCAGAACCGCAGTTAAAAGTTCGTGCCCAACTAATCAGGGAGGGGGAGATCGGGGTTTTATGTTTATACTGGACGGATCCAGTGCGGGGGAGACTGGAGTCCGAGTTTTATACTGGACTGATCCAATATGGGGGAGACCAAAGTCTGAATTTTATACTGGATTGATCCAGTGCGGGGGAGACCGAAGTATGAATTTTATATTAGACCGATCCAGTGCTGGGGAGACCAGAGTCTGAATTTTATACTGGACTGATCCAGTGTGGGAGAGACCAGAGTCTTATGTATATACTTGAAGGATCGAGTGTGGAGCCGGAGCCCTGTGTTTATACTGGACGGACCAGTGTGGAGCTAGAGCCCAAGATTTATACTGGACGAATCCAGTGTGGAGCCGGAGCCCTATGATAGTACTGGATGGATCCAGTGTGGATTCAAAGCCCAAAAGTAGCATTTTATTAATTCCTCGTAAGTACAGCGGTCATTAGTCCAACCTTGAATGCGACTGGAGACCACAAGTCGTTTCCGTGCGTGTAGGCTAACGTTGCCGCTATGATTACATGGAAAAGGAAAAAACCAAAGAGGGCGAGAAGCCGCCAACAAAAAACAATAAAAGTGTCAGGATGGGGTCTGGGAAAGCCAAGAAAGATCTATGGATCTGGGACAGTCAATGACCATGCCTCGAGGGTTACTTATTCTACCCCTATCCTGAGATGTTGAAGGGGACAGAGTAGGTGGTGTAGCTGCTGTTGCTGGATTCAGAACATACTGCTGTAGATCGTTGCGTCTGATGAGAACTTCAACAAGATCGTAGAACTGCTTGCAGTGGTCTGTGTCATGACCTAGTAGCTCATGGAATAAGTAGTAATTGTCGGACCTTGCCTATTGTGGAGTCAGGTCCCTCCTTAGAGTCTTTGGGAAAGGTGCAGTTTCTTGCATGTCGAGATAAATCCTTTCCACGCCGTGAGTAAGCTTAATGTAGGCTGGGAACTTTGGCTCGAAGCAAGGCCGTGAGTTTTGGTTTTCACGAGATAAATCCTTTCTAGGCCATGAGTAAGCTCATTTCAGGCTGGGAACTTTGGCTCGAAGTAAGCTCAGAGTAGGCTGGGAACTCTGGCTCGAAGCTCGGTATTGACCGACAAAAGTGGGTTCTTCACTTGGCAGGCCAAGTATGTGATGTTATATGCACGGAGGACAAAACAGTCAAGGTTCTCGCGATAAGATGGTTGCAATAAGGAACTCCCATGCTTGGTGAACCAAGTCAAGTAATTCTTATGTTTGGCAAACTCATTTAGGAAACCTCAACATCCGATGGGCCAATTCATTAGGGGAAGTCGTGGATAAGAGTTCGAAGCTAAGAACCGGAGTTCAAAGTTCATGCCCGATTGACCAGGGAGGGGGAGACCAGAGTCTTATGTTTATATTGGACGGATTCAGTGCAGGCGAGGCCGAAGTCTGGATTTAATACTGGACTGGTCAAGTACGGGGGAGATAAGAGTCCGAATTTTATATTGGACTGATCCAGTTCGGAGGAGACCAGAGTCTGAATTTTATACTGGACTGGTCCAGTACGGGGGAGATCAGAGTTTGAATTTTATGTTGAACTAATCCTGTATGGGGGAAACTGGAGTCTTATGTTTATATTGGACGGATCTAGTGTGGAGCCGAAGGCCTATGTTTATACTCGACATATCAAGTGTGGAGACAAAGCCCTATTTTTACACTGGACGGATCCGGTGTGGAGCCGGAGCCCTATGTTTGTACTAGACGGATCAATGTGGAGCTGGAGCCCGAAAGTAGCATTTTATTAATTCCTTATGAGTACAATGGTCGTTAGTCCAACCCCGAACGCGATTGGAGACCACAAGTCGGTTCTGTGCGTATGGGCCGACGTTGCCGCTCTACTTACATAGAAAAATAAAAAATAAAAGAGGGTGGGAAGCTGCCAATAATAAAAATAACAAAAGTGTCGGACCGGGGTCCAGGAAAGCCTTGGAAGATTGTGTCGTTGGGTCAGTCAATGACCATGCCCTGGGGGTGACCAGTTCTACCCCTTTCCAGAGATGTTGCAGGGAGCAGAGTAGGTGGTGCAGCTGCAGTTGCAGGATTCAGGACATACTGATGTAGATCGCCGTGCCTGATATCGGAATCAAAAAAATCACAAAACTGCCTATAGTTGTTGGTATCATGACCTAGTTGTTCATGGAATAAGCAGTATTTGTCGAAGCTTGCCTGTTGCGGAGTTCGGCCCCTCCCGGGAAGCTTCGGGGAAGGTGCAGTTTCTTGCATGTCAAGATATATCCTTTCCAGGCTATGAGTAAGCTCAGTGTAGGCTGAGAATTTTGTATCGAAGCAAGGGTGTAAGTTTTTGTTGTCATGAGAATTTCCCTTGCCTTTGTTGAGCGTACACGACCCTAAGCCCGCATTTGAGTTGGTCCGATGCACAGGCTTTTCATCGCGAGAGTCCTCCTCCTTGAGAAACCTTTTAGCCTCGAAGTAGAATTCAACGAGGTCACTTGGAGAGTCCCGTCGTAGTGAGACCTTGAAGTCAGTCTTGTCAAGAATGTCTGAGATGGCAGCTATTAAGACCATAGACGGATCCGACCTGTTAACTGAGACTATCGCTGCGTTGAATCATTTGAGAAATTTACGTATAGTATCTCCTATTCTCTACTTAACTGATATCAAAGACATGACATTCCTGGGTTAAGCGATGTGGACTCTGAATTACTCAACAAATCTCCCGACAAGGATGCTCCAACTATTAATAGACTCTGGTTCCAACTGTCTGAACCATAGAGCAGCAATGCTGGTAAGGTAAAGCGGGAAGCACTTAGCCATGACGCCTTCTGGGGCTGAATGTACTTCCATATGGCGCATATAACACATAATATGAACAATAGGTTCTTTACTACCGTCAAAAGATTCTAACACTGGTAGCTTGAAGTACGGTGGGTTATGTGAGTTCCTGATGTCGAGGGTGAAGGGGGCGCAAGTAACGCAGTGCAAGCTAGCATGAGGTTCCCCACCAAGGGCAAAGCGTCGAATGGCATCAACGACTTTACTTTCATTGCCCATGCTAATAAATGGATTCAAGTTATGTAAATTGACGTCGATGTCCTTGATGTCAAGTCCAACATTAGCAAAAGGTCAAGTGCTAAGCACAATATTTGGCTCGATCCTACACTACAACAAAAATATCATTCCATAACATTTAAAAAGTGTTGTTAATGTATTTTAACAACATTTATCATAATGTTGTTATATCCATAGTTGTAAAAGATGGGGTCCCTTTTACAACATTCACTTAAATGTTGTACCAAACTTCGTAGAAAAGTTTATTACAACAAAATATAAATACCGTGAAAGCACCAAAAAATAAATGAAAAACCATCTACCATGTTTTATAAAAGTTATGAGATAGCCAATTACAAAATATTTTAAATATTCTAACACATTTTTTTACAATAATATTTATATGTTGTATATCTGTTTTTTTCAATGATTTCCATGTATGGTAACTTAATTTCAACAAGTTTGTTGGTCCATTGTAAAAGCATCATTCACATCTTTTAGTACATGTTGTGTATTACTTTTTTACAACATTTTTTAACTATAATATTTTATGCTTTTATCATATTTAATCAACATTGTAAATACAAACTAGACAACGTTGTTTATATGTTAACCAAACTTCATTGACATCGGTCAATTAATGTTGCAGAACAAAGTTTGTACAACAATTTAAAATCATTACATTTGGCATTTCAACCGCAAATGAGAATCATTGTAAATAATTTTTTTACAACATTGTTTTATCATAACTAATATTACATTTAACTCGACCGAAAAACATTTCGTATAGACATTTTACAACTCATGACAAACGTGACATACATATTATATCAACAATTTTCACATGTTGTGTTTTATATTTAAACAATATTTATATATTACAACAATACATTTATCATAATCAAAAAATGTTATTAAATGTCTATCCATAACTATACAAAAGCATCGTAGCTTACACATATTTTCATACAACGACGAACGAAAAAATGAATTAACTAATTAAATTTTATTGACAAAGAAATACGGGACATACAAGCAACTGTAACGAAAAACTAATCTTTGTCTAATAGAAAAAATCATTACATGAATCATCATAAAGTATTACGTGGTTTGGAAGATGTAACACCTCGTAATTTTAAATATTAAAGTTAACAAATTAAAGAATACTTAATTTCAAACGTAAGAATCAAGGGAAACAGTTTACGCCATTGTGGTCATCTCGGAATTCTGGTTGAGATAGAGTCCGAGTTTGCGTAAATTGGACTTCGTATGAAGAAGTTATGGCTGTCGGAAGTTTCCAGAAATTCAAATTTAAAAACGAATTCAGACTCAGAATTGGGCAGGGCGGGAAATTCCCCGCCCAAGGTCAGGTCGACCTGGGGGTCGATCCTAGTGTCGACCTCTCCCTATACAGGTCGACCTTAGTGTCGACCTGGGGGTCGACCTGCCCCCCCCCCCCCCGGGCAGATCTGAAAGATGACGATTTTGTGACTCAGTGCTGAGTCATTTGGGCTGAGGTGTCACTCTATCTTGACTGGATGGTCTTAATTGATTCTAGGTTGATCGGATGGCCTAAATTAATCCTAATCTCTAACTAAACACATGTAGACTCAAAACCTAATCAAAATTAGAACCATGGCCGTCATTATCACCCCGCAACCTAGAGTAGCCGCCACACACTAGAGGAAAAGTAAAGCTAATCAACTCAATTCAACTCAAGTCTATAACAACAACAACTACGAATTTGTCTACTTCAAAGGCGAGCTAAATCAATTTAAGAACACAGATCCCAGAACTTAAGACCTTCTTTGAGTTGTGAGTTCAATTTCTTTAATAAGATAATCAACAAGTTAATTAGGTTGAGTTATAATTTGGGTTATATGGTTATGTTTGTGAATCAGTGGAAAAATGTGATATTTTGTGAATATATGCTAGTTGTTCATAATGATAGTTTTGTTGTGGATCCCTTTTTATATGCCAAATCACCTACGTTCAACTTGATTCATGTTTGACATCAATTTATTTGCAAGTTTGGGTGTAGATTATATGCTAGTTTCTATGTATATTGTACACAAGTTTACATGAGAACCAAGTAAAATGACTATATGCAAGTTTAGGTAGAAATTGGATTCACATATATGCAAGTTTACACCTTTAGATTTAGATCTATGACGTACATAGTTTTATGCAAGTTTGTGACTATGGCCTATGCAAGTTTTGCATGAAAACTATATTCATATATGCAAGTTTTGGGTGAAAAACTATATTATATATATGCAAGTTCACACCTTTAGGCCAATGTTTATATTCATGACAATACAAAGTTTATGCAAGTTATGTTGTAATCCTTATTTGCAAGATTAGATCCATTTTGTGTGTTATGCAAATTTGCTATGTTCCCTTTTATGTGTTAGACTAATTGCTAGTCTAATATATATATATATATATGTATATATATATATATATATATATCATGATAAGCGAACGAACAACGTGGGGACGATAGGGGTAATATTGAATATACACATATTGAGAATTGGCATAAATGGCCTTAAAAAGGCGTATAATTAATTTAAGACATTAATTGGAAAAATTGGTATTTATGGACATAATTTTAAGAGAAAATTATGGACATAAATAAATTTGGAATCTATTTAAAATTTTGAATAGGGATATTAAGCCACTTTGGGGTTAAATAAAAATATGTAATAATTAATCGCCTGAGACACGAGGTTAGACTCGTTTGTGGTGTAAGACTGCCCGGACCCGCCCGGCAAATCTAGCAGCCACAAATGCTAGTCTAATGTGAGAGGTCAAAGGCACGAATTAAATGCGTAACAATTGTAAAGACACGAGGTTAGGCTCATTTGTGGTGTAAGACTGCCCGGACCCGCCCGGCAAATCCAGCAGCCACAAATGCCAGTCTAATATGGGAGGTCTTTACGAGGTTACGGTTTTAATGAATTAAGAAACATTTAACCAGATAAACATGTGATGGGACATGGGGGGTTAATTGGATGCCTTGGGTGGCATGTGAAATTAAGAGTGTGCCTTGGGTGGCATGTGAAATACGATTAGATGCACTTAACCAAGATTGAAACATGTAAGAAGACATGAATAAGAATGGGGTTAAGTGGGGAAAACCTTAGAGGGGACCAAGCATAGGTGGAAAGCTTGTGTCATGCATGGGGCCCTTTTCAAACCAGTAACCCATTAAGTATCTTTGTGGCCTCGACCCAAGTCGAGGACGGGACACGCATACTGGGTTTGATTGTAAAGGTCAAAACGGGTTAGCGATGGCAACGCAAGTCCAACGGGGTCATGTGCGTGTGTGGGCCCGGGCTGGTAGGTAAGACGTTGTTGCATCGTGTAGGTATAAGCTGTGCATTTTTGGTGGTATCGGGCTGCCACTTTGGGGAGTGATACACCCCACTGTGGGGCCAGCACGGGTATCTACGAGTTAGGGAGCCGATCGAATGGGGGTAGTGGGTACACCTAGTGGAGATAGGGGCAGACGGCACCTATGAAGGCAGCTAGGGGTACACGAAACTACCATTGTCATTATTAAGTTCTGTAGGCGGGATCAACTTTTAGGGTGTTTGGTGTGGTGCAATGTAGTAATTATCTTATAGTGATTAGGTGTGCATTTAACGTTATCTTTGTTCATCTTATTTCCTTTGTTTTCTCTGTCATACGAATTTGTTCACAGTCATTTCCTTAATTTCCAGCTTATGCCTTATCCTAGTTACTTAATGATTATATTGTTAAAGTTATTGCACTCGCCAGACTTTATGTCTGACCCCCTTTGTTTCCACCTCTTTTCTTCCTTACCGCCCCCCTAGGTGCTCAGGGTGGGACTAGTACTTGAGGAGCTTGATTTGGACAGCTTTATCTCTTTCTTTTGGAAGTTGCTTGGATCGCTGAAGTAAAGTTCAACCTATCTTATTTATGGCTATTTTATGTTGGGGTTATGTCTTTTATTTTATGTACTCAGAACTTATTTGTCAAGATGGATAATAAGTGTATTTGGTTTTGTAGTTGGTTTTTGATGTGATGTAACCAAACTATTTCTCCGCTGCAATAAAAGTGGTTTTTATTTCCCAAGTACCAATATATTTATCTGTCTTGTTTAATTTTCTATTCTATACACAATAAACGCTCCACCAAAATTAAGGCATTCCCTTTGTGAGTGACCTTAATGGAGATGGGGTGTCACACGTGGTATCAGAGCTGAAGGTTATCAGACCAGATATGAATTTTGAAAAACTATTTTTCAAAAAGCACTTTTATAAAGAAATACTTTCAAAAATACGTTTTAAGGAGAGTACTTTCAAGAGAAAAGTTTATTTTAAAAACATAACCCCCAAGAGCCATATATCTTTCTTTCGAATTCTTCGTTTGAATCTCTTCATTTTCTTTTCAGCATGTCTGGAATTCCCGAGATACCCGAGGGGATACCGATACCAGGATGGTTTAGAAGGTATCTGGAAGCTAGGGCCCATGTCGCAGGCCCAGCAAATGCTCCTCCTCCTCCTCCCCATGTTGACACTTTCGCAAAGATATGCAAGGACTTTCGGGCAATGGGCGGGAAACCTTTTCACGGGTCGGAGACGTTTGTTGAAGCTTGAAATTGGCTAAAGGAGGTGGAAGAATTTTTGGGAATCTTTGAGGTGGAAGATGGAAGAAAGGTCCAGTTAGCTGCCTGGTTAATGAAGGATGAGGCCTCGATTTGGTGGGAGGTCACTAATGGAGAGCATCCAGTCGATACATGGTCGTATTTCAGGCGAAGGTTTGAGGCAAAATTTCTCTCACGGGCTGAAGAGAATCAATAAATGGAAAGGTTTTTGGCATTGAGGTAGGGAAATTTATCAGTGAAAGAGTACGACAACAAGTTCAATCAGTTGGCGAGATTTGGCTTGGACTTGGTGAATACACCCGAAAAGAAGGCCCTGATATTTGTTAAGGGTTTGAATAAGCCGCTACATGGGTTAGCTATGACCCACATCCCTATGGGGGCCACCTTTGAGAGACTAGTTGACATGGTGCTTATGCATAAAGAGGAGAAAGGCGCCAATGCTAATAACGCACCTGAGAAGAAAGGGGATCAAAAGAAACCACAACAGCAACAGTAGAACAAGAAGGGTAGTAAAGACAACAATGGTAAGGGAAAGAAAAGATGCTTTAACTGTGGGACACCAGGCCATCTAAGCAAAGATTGTAGGAAGAAGAAGAAGACTGGTTGTTTCCACTGTGGCGAGGCATGACATCTGATTAAGGACTGCTCAAAGAAAGGACAGAGGGCAAGGCCTACCTCTGGAGGGTAGATTCAGGCTCTCATGGCACCAGGGCAGGCAAGGGAGCAGGTCCAGGCTCTCGTGGTCCCACCGCTGCAAGAATGAGGTAGAGCGATTTTCGTTGAAAGTTTAGTCTATCTTTTTGATCATCCTGTTCGCACACTCTTTGATTCTGGTGCATCGCACTCTTTTATATCCACTGCTTTAGTTGAGACACTACACCTAAACACTAGTATAGTAGAGGATCCCTTAGTTGTTTCAAATCCAATTGGGGGCTCAGCCTATTTGTCGATGATTTGTTTGGATTTGGAAATTTCTATACTTAGCGTTGGGTTTAGATGTGATGCTTATGTTTTGGGCTTCACGGGCTATGGGTTAATTTTGGGCATGGATTGGTTATCCAGTAATGGAGCCGTCCTAGATTGTGAAAAGAGAGAGGTTAGGCTTATGACTCTCTTGGGCAACACTCTCGAAATCTCTTGTAATCCCATGAATTCTGTTATGCTAAGTTATCTAGAATCACTTGACGCGTCTACTGAGAATTTGCAGTCTGTTAGAGTGGTCCGTGAATACTCGGATGTCTTCGATGAAGTTCGAGGTTTACCCCCCAGGCGTGAGATAGACTTTCGAATATACTTAGTAGATAATGCAAAGCCAGTTGCATTACCAGTGCGCCACATGGCTCCGAGAGAGAGAAGAGAACTCAGTAAGCAAGTGAAAGAATCACTTCAAAAGGGGTTCATAAGAAGAAGTATTTCGGAGTGGGGTGCTCCAGTTGTTTTTGGTAGAAAAGCTGATGGTTCACTTAGATTGTGCATGGACTATAGAGAGCTGAATAAGCTAACAAAGAAGAACACACACCCGTTACCGAGGATAGACGATTTATTCGATCAGTTGGTGTGTGCTTCGGTTTTCTCGCAACTGGATTTGGCTACAGGGTTTCATCAGCTAAGGGTGGCTGAAGATAGCATCGATAAGATGACATTTAGAACTCCTAACGGTTTCTTCGAGTGGCTCGTCATGCCTTTTGGTTTGACGAATGCACCCGCATACTTTCTTAACTTAATGAGTAGGGTGTTTAGGGAGTTTCTGAACAAGTTTGTGGTAGTCTTTGTAGATGATATTCTGGTTTTCTCTAAAAATGAAGAAGAGCATGCCCTACATCTTAGGGAAGTCTTAGAGACCCTACGAGCGCATCAGCTAAAAGCTAAGTTCTCCAAGTGCCATTTTTGGAGAAAAGAAGTGAGGTTCTTAGGACACGTGGTCTCTAAGGAAGGGATAGCTGTGGATCCCACTAAGATAGTGGCAATCCAATATTGGAAAACGCCTAAGAACGCAACAGAAGTAAGGAGCTTTTTAGGGCTGGCTGGTTACTATATGAAGTTCATTAAGGACTTCGCGAAGATATCAACCCCTCTTACTCGATTAACGAAGAAGAATTTGACTCTTACTTGGGACGTTGACTGTGATGATGCTTTCCAACGTCTGAAGAGGGCTTTGACGACAGCTCCAGTTTTAGTTTTGCCAGACGGGAGTAAGGCATTCACTGTATATACCGATGCTAGCGGGAAAGGGCTTGGCGCAGTTTTAATGCAAGAGGGAAGGGTGATATGCTATGGTGGAAGACAGTTGAAAAACCACGAGAAAAATTACCCTACCCACGACTTGGAGTTTGCGGCCATAGTTTTTGCGCTTAAGTCATGGCGTCATTATTTGCTTGGCGAGAGGTTTGAGTTGTATACAGACTATAAGTTGCTAAAGTACTTATTCTCTCAGAAGTACCTAAACTTGAGGCAACAAAGATGGATGGAGTTTTTGGCATCCTACGATTTTGAGATTGCATATACCCCTGGTAAGGGTAACGTTGTAGCTGACGCCTTAAGTAGAAAGAAGTTAACTTTAAGTCCTTTGTTCGTAGAGCGGCAGAGTTTGGAGTATATATCTTCCTTTGACTTCAGATCCTCTGTCGATTATGTACCCGGATTGTTGGCATCATTAGAGGTGCAACCTACACTTTTGGGTCGAATTGGAGAGGCACAACGAAAGGACTCACAGTTGGTTGAGATAACAGGCAAGCTTATAGGAGAGGAGTCCTCAAGACATCTTGATAGATATGCTATAGATGAGAGAGATTGGCTACGTAGAGATGGAAGACTTTGCGTACCACAAGACGAAAGTTTGAAGAAGGCAATTCTTGAAGACTCACATTGCTCTAAGATGACCATACATCCCGGTGGTGATAAGATGTATAGGGATATGAAGCGAGTTTTCTTTTGGGCCGGAATGAAGAAGGACATGGCCGAGTTCGTTGCTAGATGCTTAGGGTGTCAACAAGTCAAGGCAGAGCAAAAGAAGCCCGGAGGTTTGCTCCATCCCTTAGAGGTTCCGCTTTGGAAATGGGAAAGCGTTTCCGTGGATTTTGTAGATGGGTTACCAAGATCAAGGAAGGGTAATACGGGGATTTGGGTAATTGTAGACCAACTTACTAAAAGTGCCCATTTTATTCCCGTTAAAAGTAGAAGGACTGCCGCATGGTTAGCATCTGTTTACCTTCGAGAGATAGTTCGTTTGCACGGCATACCCTCTAGCATTATAAGCGATAGAGATCCTATTTTCACAAGCGAATTTTGGAAGAGCTTACAAGAGGCGGTTGGGACGCAGTTATGCTTAAGTACCGCTTATCATCCTCAGACGGACGGCCAGACCGAGAGGGTGAATCGGATTCTAGAAGACCTTCTGAGGCTATGCATTCTAGACTTTGGAGGAACATGGGAAGAACACCTTCCACTAGTAGAGTTCGCCTATAATAATAGTTTTCAGGCTAGCATTGGCATGGCACCTTTTGAGGCTCTTTATGGACGACCGTGCCAATCACCTACATGTTGGTGGGAATCCACGAATAAGGTTTTGCTTGGACCCGACATGATTAGGGAGACTTCGGAGAAGATAGACCTGATTCGACGGCGAATGAAGATGGCGCAGGACCGACAAAAGTCATATGCTGATAAGAGATGAACCAATCTTGAGTTCAATGTTGCGGACATGGTTTTTATTAAGGTGTCACCGTTGAGAAACATAGTCCGTTTTGGATCGGTAGGGAAGTTGGCACCAAGGTTCGTAGAACCCTTTCCAATTACAGAAAGGATTGGGCAGATGGCGTACATAGTAAAGTTACCAGAGAAGCTCAGCGGAGTTCATGACGTGTTTCACGTTTCACATTTGCTTAAGTGTTTACACGATACGGCGGAAGTGGTAGAGCCGAGCATGCTCGAAGAAGTGGAAGTAGAATGCAATGCCACGATCAAACGAGCTCTTACGCGCTTTCTCGGATCAGAGGTCAAAAAGCTTCGCAACAAAGAGGTCAAGTTGGTCAAAGTACAATGGGGAGATGATCAAAGAGACGCGACTTGGGAGACGGAAGATAAGATGCGTACGTTGTACCCTTTCCTTTTTGAGGGTATGTTTTAATTTCTCCTTTTTCTACCGCTTTGTTGATACTTGTCCTATCTTTTAGTTTTATCTTTGCGATGACATCTTCAATCTTTAGTTAGGAAGAACCCTATGGTTGAAACATGTGTTTGAGACATGTTATGTCTAATTGATGCAAATGGATGCAAGTGGTTGCTAGTGGTTGCTCGTGGATGCATATACATACACCTTAGGCACTAGATTGGCTCAATCACCTTCATGTTGCATATAAATGTGTGTGCATATTTAATTAATGGATGTATAATGGTTGTGTTATCATATGGATGCTACATTTTGATGAATGGTTGTGCACACATGTAGAAATAATATGTATCGATAGGATTCTTTCGCATACATAATGGACGCATGGCACTATCATGATTTGCATTAAGGAGGTCAACTGAATCAGTAGACCGCCTGATTTTGCATTAGATAAAAAACATATACACACACTTCTTACATATGTTCATACAGCATTAGAAATTTTGTAAGGACAATGGATGTCTGTGTTTGACGGTTGAGTAGATGGATGATTGGATGTTGGGATATGCATTCTCCTTAACTTGGAGATTTCGGGGGCGAAATCCTTTAAGGAGGGGAGAATGTAACACCCCGTAATTTTAAATATTAAAGTTAACAAATTAAAGAATTCTTAATTTCAAATGTGAGAATCAAGGGAAACGGTTTATGCCATTGTGTTCGTCTCGGAATTCTAGTTGAGATAGAGTCCGAGTTTGCGTAAATTGGACCTCGTATGAAGAAGTTTCCAGAAATTCAAATTTAAAAACGAATTCAGACTCAGAACTGGGCAGGGCGGGAAATTTCCCGCCCAAGGCTAGGTCGACTTGGGGGTCGACCCTGGTGTCGACCTCCCCCTATACAGGTCGACCTTAGTGTCGAGCTGGGGGTCGACCTACCCCCCCCCCCCGGGCAGATCTGAAAGACGATGGTTTTGTGACTCGGTGCTGAGGCTGAGGTGTCACTCTATCTTGACTGGATGGTCTTGATTGATTCTAGGTTGATCGGATGGCCTAAATTAATCCTAATCTCTATATAAACACATGTAGACTCAAACCCTAAAACCTAATCAAAATTAGAACCATGGCCGTCATGCTATCACCCCGCAACCTAGAGTAGCCGCCACCAACTAGAGGAAAAGTAAAGCTAATCAACTCAATTCAACTCAAGTCTATAACAACAACAACTACGAATTTGTCTACTTCAAAGGCGAGCTAAATCAATTTCAGAACACAGATCCCAGAACTCAAGACCTTCTTTGAGTTGTGAGTTCAATTTCATTAATAAGATAATCAACAAGTTAATTAGGTTGAGTTATAATTTGGGTTATATGGTTATGTTTGTGAATCATTGGAAAAATGTGATATTTTGTGAATATATGCTAGTTGTTCATAATGATAGTTTTGTTGTGGATCCCTTTTTATATGCCAAATCACCTATGTTCAACTTGATTCATGTTTGACATTAATTTATTTGCAAGTTTGGGTGTAGATTATATGCTAGTTTCTATGTAATTGTACACAAGTTTACATGAGAACCAAGTAAAATGACTATATGCAAGTTTAGGTAGAAATTGGATTCACATATATGCAAGTTTACACCTTTAGATTTAGATATATGACGTACATAGTTTTATGCAAGTTTGTGAATATGGCCTATGCAAGTTTTGGATGAAAACTATATTCATATATGCAAGTTTTGGGTGAAAAACTATATTATATATATATATACAAGTTCACACCTTTAGGCTTATGTTTAGATTCATGACAATATAAAGTTTATGCAAGTTATGTTATAATCCTTATTTGCAAGATTAGATCCATTTTGTGTTATGCAAATTTGCGATGTTTCTTCCCTTTTATGTGTTAGACTAATTGCTAGTCTAATATATATATATATATATATATATATATATATGTATCATGATAAGCGAACGAACAACGTGGGGACGATAGCGGTAATATTGAATATACACATATTGAGAATTGGCATAAATGGCCTTAAAAAGGCGTATAATTAATTTAAGACATTAATTGGAAAAATTGGTATTTATGGACATAATTTTAAGAGAAAATTATGGACATAAATAAATTTGGAATTTATTTAAAATTTTGAATAGGCATATTAAGCTTCTTTGGGGTTAAATAAAGATATGTAATAATTAATCGCCTGAGACACGAGGTTAGACTCGTTTGTGGTGTAAGACTGCCCGGACCCGCCCGGCAACTCCAGCAGCCACAAATGCCAGTCTAATGTGAGAGGTCAAAGGCACGAATTAAATGCGTAACAATTGTAAAGACACGAGGTTAGGCTCGTGTAACAACCCGAATTTTAATAATGTGTTAAAACCATAAATCAAGGCAGAATTAATTTTTAGAACAAGAAACAAGGGAAACGGGTTGCACCATTGCGTTCGTCTCGAAATTCTGCTTCGAAACGAGTCTGAGTTTTAGAAAATCGGAGTCCATATGAGGGAGATATGGCCTTCCGAAGTTTCAAGAATTTTTAGAATAAAAAACAACTTGAAATTCGAATTCGAATTTCGAATTCAAACTCCAGAACAGGTTGGGCAGGAAATTTCCCGCCCAGGACCAGGTCAACCATAGTGTCGACCTCCCAGGGACCAGGTCGACCATAGTGTCGACCTGGGGGTCAACCTGGCTCCCGAGACCCACTTTTTGAACCAGATGCATTCTGATGTATTTAGACTCGTTTCGTGACCAGATTCGTCTGCCTAATCCTATATAAATAGCCTCCTAGCCTCATTCTCTTTACACCATTCCTCTCTAACCTTATGCTGCACAAATTCTTATGGCTTCTTCTTCTTCCTCTAAATTAAATTAAGATAAATTAAATTAAAACGCGAAGATTATTTCTTGAAGACTACGACCAGGAATTTCATATTGGGGATTTGCTTCTATAATCAAAGCAAGATTCAACAATTCAACGACTAGTTTATAGATTCAACTTCTGCATCTCAATTTCTTAGAGCACGATCTGTAAGTTCAAGTTACTTTTAGATAAAAACTATAAACTTAATATGGACATGTTATAAATTGGAATTGATCTATGTATGATTCATATCTATTTTTGTTCATCTTGGATCTTGACTTTTGGGAATATTGCTATGAAACCAGTTTGGACCTATTCATGTTGTAAATCAGACTCTTTCATGTCCATAACATTATTAGGCCTATGACGTTGAAACTATTGTTAATTGCCTAAGACTATGCCTATGCCTATGACTGTGAACATAAGACTATGCCTATGCCTATGACTGTGAACATAAGACTATGCCTATGCCTATAACTGTGAACATAAGACTATGCCTATGCCTATGACTGTGAACATAAGACTATTGCCTGTGACTATGACAAGGAAAATTGTGGCTAATCACCTATGATTCATGACCATGTGGTTATTGCCTAGGATTATGACTATGTAATTGGATCTAAGCTTGATTTTCTATTCAGACCTATTTTTCTATATTTATCCTTGGATCTTGATTTTGGGGATTTTTCTATTTAAGTTAGATCTATCCATGTTCTTGAACCTATATTATTATTCAAACCTTTTCATGTTCATAATGTTATCAGATCTATATGCATGCGATGTTTTAGTCAATTTATTCAGTTATGTCAAGCCTTGGAAATAAATTGATAATAGAACAATGTTTATTATGTTATTGATCTATGTCTGTGGTTCTATTTTATTATCATGTTGAATTGGGAATTAATGAATAAGTCTATTCATATGTATATGAAATTGAAGTATAACCTTTTATGACAAGTTGTGTAGTTTATCATGTTATGCAAGTTTTAGGTTGTAAAATCATATCACATATGTGACCAAATGTTAGATCTACATGTTTATGTGTATATGTTAAACCTATGTCATATTTCAAGTTCACACTTATTCATATGTTCGTGATTGATTTGCAAGTTCACATAATATGCTAGTTGATTTAGTCTATGTTGCAAATTCACATATATGTAAGTTGATTTAGTCTACGTTGCAAGTTCACACCTATGATATTCCTGTTGATTATTTTGCAAGTACACACCTATGGAGTTCATATTAACTATGCCGAAAATGCCAAGTTTACACCTATGTCATGTTTATGTTAATGAATTCCTTTATGAAAATTTTATGTACGTTAAATTAGGCTAAGTTTTTAGCCTAATATTATATGTCAAAAATCATGCGGACGAAAAATTAGGCTAAGATTGTTAGCCTAATATTTAGACGGGGTAACGTTGGGAAAAATTGGTAATTATAGGAAACTTGGCATGAAACTCGCCTTGAAACTTGTCACGAACTTGAAAATGGCCAACTCGAGGTTGGGTTGAGTTTGCAGTGTAATCCTGCCCGGAACCGCCCGACAAATCCAGTGACTGCAAACAATAGGATCCAATGTGGGTAGTTGGTCATATCGCGCTTGAAACCCGAGGTCAGACTGAGTTGTGGTGTAAATCTGCCCGGAACCGCCCGGCATATCCAGTGACCACAACAACAGGTCTGATGTGAGAGGTTGGGGTGCATTAATGAATTAATGCCACATGATAGGGTTAAGTCATGAACATGAAAGACAACACTCAACCAACTTGACATGCTAGACTGATAAGGGTTAAGTCACGAATTTAAATGACAACACTTAACCTGTTGGACGGAAACCCTAGTTACGCGGTCCATTTCAGCAGTAACCCACTAGACGTATCATGGTACCCTGGAACTAGGCAGGGTGGGGCACGATTACTGGGCTGATTATAAGCGACCAGAACGACGGCTGAGTTGGTGCGCCAGTGTAGGTTCATGCGGGCTATGATCGTGCACGTAGTCCGGAGTTGAAAAAGTAGGCATTGGGCATCAGTAGGTTTACCTGTGCATGCTTGATTCGTGTTGGTGGTTGGCACCATAGGGCTTGATACACCCTATGGTGGACCTAGCACAGGTGACTACATTCGTGATAGGGCCGTATGACACAGACACACGACGAGCTAGAACTTGTAGGGAGCCGATCGATTAGTGGATCGTTCCGTTGGACCTAGTAATGGGTCATTCATGATATTGGGAAAAGGGATCACTTCATGGTTAATATAAGACATGGGTTTGGGATTCTAGTACAGTTGGTGCAGCGAACCTTGAATATGTGATGCTACACTTGATTACACTTGAATTATCATGTTATCTTAGTCTATCTTGCCAATCTCGACAGCATCCTTATGTTTACTTTCAGTTCATACATGTCATGTTACCTTTACCTGTTTTTATGCTGAAAGTCACTTGGACTTACCAGTCTTTATGACTGACCTTTTTTCTTTTGCCTCTTTTTCTTTCGTCCCCTCCCCCCAGGTTCTCAGGGAGGAAACTCTAGCACTTAGCTTGGATTTCGCTTGCTTTCGGTACAGCTCATGTACGGTTTGATCCAGAGCTACGCTATGGCTGCATTTCTGCTACCTTTGGGGAATTAAGCTAATTTTCTTGTTTTAAGATTATGCCTCTTTTTTTATGCTAGACAGAATTTGTTGTAATGCAAAATAATGACTTTGGCTATTTGGTACTTTGGCTGTAACAAGGCTTTGACTATTTTGAAAGTAATGAAATTTAGCTTTTGAATCTTCCACTGTTTTATTCATGTTCTGTCTTGTAATAATTCTGTGATTGTTTACCTCGATAACGCTCCTCCAAAACTAGTGCATTCCCTTTGTGAGTGACCCTAGCGGAGGTGGGGTGTTACATTTGGTATCAGAGCAGAAGGTTACCAGACTGGGCAAAAGTTTTTAAAACCTTCTAAAACTATTTTCAAAACCGTTTACAAAGAAGCATTTTTCAAGAAAAGTCTTGTTTTATTTAAAGGCTATTCCCCAAAAGCCATTAGCACTATCCCTTGTTTCCTCGATTGAATCTCTTCTTTTTTATTTTAGCATGTCTGGGAATCTTAACTTTCCAGAAGGCGTGCCAATACCTGGCTGGTTCAGGAGGTACTTAGAGGCTAGGGCCAACGATGCAAGCCCAGCAGATATTCCTCCTCCAGCTGCAGCGATTCCTCCTCCTCCACCTCCTCCTCGTGCAATTGCTTTCTCAATGATCTGTAAATATTTTAGGGCCATGGGTGGAAAGGATTTCAAGGGAACTGAATCATTCGTAGAACCGAGGAACTGGCTCAAAGAAACTGAGGATCTGTTCGTTATCTTCGAGGTGGACGATAGGCAGAAGGTACAGTTGGTGGTATGGTTGCTCAAAGACGAAGCTTCCTATTGGTAGGAAGTCACTAACGTAGAGAGGCCGGTTGAAACATGGATGGATTTCATAATAAGGTTCGAGATGAAATTCCTCTCGCAAGCTGAACGAAGTCTACAGCTGGAAAAATTCTTATCAGCAAGGAAGTATGACGGTCAAGGAGTACGTCAATCAATTCAATCAGCTGGCTCGGTTTGGACTGGACTTAGTGAATAATCCTCATTAGAAGGCTCTCCGTTTTGTCAAAGGATTGAATGAGCCACTTCACAGCTTGGCTATGACCCACGTACCTATGGGGGCTACTTACGAAAAGCTAGTAGACATGGCGCTCTTAAATGAAGAATACAAGAATGGCAAGAAGGAGGTCAAGGCGAATGAGTCTCAAAACAAGAAGGTAGACTCCGAGAATGGAGGCAAGAACAACAACAACAATAATGATAACAAAACACATGAGAAAAGAAAATGCCACTTCTGTGGTATTGAGGGGCATATAGTCCAGGATTGTAGAAAGAAGAAGATGAAGATAGGAGCATGCTTTCAGTGTGGTGATACTGGACATATCAGCAAGAACTGCCCTAAGAAGCAAGGGCAAGGCTCGCAGGCAGGACCTTCTGGGGGTACATCTTTAACTTCTTCTCCTAGATGCTTTGTTTTATCTTGCTTATCTTCTCAATCCTATCTTGAGAACCTTAGGTAGAACCCTTTTGGATGTAAACATGTGATTGAAACATGTTATGGTTGATGTTTGCAAATGGTTGCAAGTGGTTGCAAGTGGTTGCTCGTAGTTGCATAACACACATTAGGCACTAGATCGGCTCAGACACATTTTCATATTGCATATGCATGAGTGTTTATACTTGTTTGTGGATGAAATTGAATGCGTTATCATGTGAATGTTGCATATGGATGGATGTTTGTGCACACATGTAGTGTTTATGTGACTAGGACTATTTGCATACATGTTGGATTCATGGCACTAAACATATTTTGCATTAAGAAGATCAATCAGGCCTGATCATTTGCATTAGATAAAGAACATATACACACACTTTCTGCATATGTTCATATAGCAATCGAAATCGTTTAAGGACAATGGTTGCTTGTGGATGATGGTTGAGTAGATGGTTGATTGGATGATAGGATGCATTCTTCTTAACTTGAAGATATCAGGGATGAAATCCTTTAAGGAGGGGAGAATGTAACAACCCGAATTTTAATAATGTGTTAAAACCATAAATCAAGGCAGAATTAATTTTTAAAACAATAACCAAGGGAAACGGGTTGCGCCATTGCGTTCGTCTCAAAATTCTGCTTGGAAACGAGTCCGAGTTTTCGAAAATCGAAGTCCGTATGAGGGAGATATGACCCTCCGAAGTTTCAGGAATTTTTAGAATAAAAAACAGCTCGAATTTCGAATTCAAACTCCAGAACAGGCTGGGCGGGAAATTTCCCGCCCAGGACTAGGTCGACCTGGGGGTCGACCATAGTGTCGACCTCCCAGGGACCAGGTCGACCATAGTGTCGACCTGGGGGTCGACCTGCCTCCCGAGACCCACTTTTTGAACCAGATGCATTCTGATGTATTTAGACTCGTTTCGTGACCAGATTCGTCTGCCTAATCATATATAAACAACCTCCTAGCCTCATTCTCTTTACACCATTCCTCTCTAACCTTATGCTGCACAAATTCTTATGGCTTCTTCTTCTTCCTCTAAATTAAATTAAGATAAATTAAATTAAAACGCAAAGATTATTTCTTGAAGACTACGACTAGGAATTTCATATTGGGGATTTGCTTCTATAATCAAAGCAAGATTCAACGATTCTACAATTCGACGACTAGTTTATAGATTCAACTTCTGCATCTCAATTTCTTAGACCATGATCTGTAAGTTCAAGTTACTTTTAGATAAAAACTATAAACTTAATATGGACATGTTATAAATTGGAATTGATCTATGTATGATTCTTATCTATTCTTGTTCATCTTGGATCTTGACTTTTGGGAATATTGCTATGAAATCAGTTTGGACCTATTCATGTTGTAAATCAGACTCTTTCATGTCCATAACATTATTATGCCTATGACGTTGAAACTATTGTTAATGGCCTAAGACTATGCCTATGACTGTGAACGTAAGACTATGCCTATGCCTATGACTGTGAACATAAGACTATGCCTATGACTGTGAACATAAGACTATTGCCTATGACTATGACAAGGACAATTGTGGCTAATCACCTATGATTCATGACCATGAGGTTATTGCCTAGGATTATGACTATGTAATTGGATCTAAGCTTGATTTTCTATTCAGACCTATTTTTCTTTATTTATCCTTGGATCTTGATTTTGGGGATTTTTCTATTTAAGTTAGATTTGTCCATGTTCTTGAACCTAGATTATTATTCAAACCTTTTCATGTTCATAATGTTATCAGATCTATATGCCTGCGATATTTTAGTCAATTTATTCAGTTATGTCATGCCTTGGAAATAAATTGATAATAAAACAATGTTTATTATGTTATTGATCTATGTCTGTGGTTCTATTTTATTATCATGTTGAATTGGGAATTAATGAATAAGTCTATTCATATGTATATGAACTTGAAGTATAACCTTTTATGACAAGTTGTGTAGTTTATCATGTTATGCAAGTTTTAGGTTGTAAAATCATATCACATATTTGACCAAATGTTAGATCTACATGTTTATGTGTATATGTTAAACCTATGTCATATTTCAAGTTCACACTTATTCATATGTTCGTGATTGATTTGCAAGTTCACATATATGCTAGTTGATTTAGTCTATGTTGCAAATTCACATATATGTAAGTTGATTTAGTCTACGTTGCAAGTTCACACCTATGATATTCCTGTTGATTATTTTGCAAGTACACACCTATGGTGTTCATATTAACTATGCCGAAAATGCCAAGTTTACACCTATGTCATGTTTATGTTAATTAATTCCTTTATGAAAATTTTATGTACGTTAAATTAGGCTAAGTTTTCAGCCTAATATTATATGTCAAAAATCATGCGGACGAAAAATTAGGCTAAGATTGTTAGCCTAATATTTAGACGGGGTAACGTTGGGAAAAATTGGTAATTATAGGAAACTTGGCATGAAACTCGCCTTGAAACTTGTCACGAACTTGAAAATGGCCAACTCGAGGTTGGGTTGAGTTTGCAGTGTAATCCTGCCCGGAACCGCCCGACAAATCCAGTGACTGCAAACAATAGGATCCAATGTGGGTAGTTGGTCATATCGCGCTTGAAACCCGAGGTCAGACTGAGTTGTGGTGTAAATCTGCCCGGAACCGCCCGGCATATCCAGTGACCACAACAACAGGTCTGATGTGAGAGGTTGGGGTGCATTAATGAATTAATGCCACATGATAGGGTTAAGTCATGAACATGAAAGACAACACTCAACCATCTTGACATGCTAGACTGATAAGGGTTAAGTCACGAATTTAAATGACAACACTTAACCTGTTGGACGGAAACCCTAGTTACGCGGTCCATTTCAGCAGTAACCCACTAGACGTATCATGGTACCCTGGAACTAGGCAGGGTGGGGCACGATTACTGGGCTGATTGTAAGCGACCAGAACGACGACTGAGTTGGTGCGCCAGTGTAGGTTCATGCGGGCTATGGTCGTGCACGTAGTCCGGAGTTGAAAAAGCAGGCATTGGGCATCAGTAGGTTTACCTGTGCATGCTTGATTCATGTTGGTGGTTGGCACCATAGGGCTTGATACACCCTATGGTGGACCTAGCACAGGTGACTACATTCGTGATAGGGCCGTATGACACAGACACACGACGAGCTAGAACTTGTAGGGAGCCGATCGATTAGTGGATCGTTCCGTTGGACCTAGTAATGGGTCATTCATGATATTGGGAAAAGGGATCACTTCATGGTTAATATAAGACATGGGTTTGGGATTCTAGTACAGTTGGTGCAGCGAACCTTGAATATGTGATGCTACACTTGATTACACTTGAATTATCATGCTATCTTAGTCTATCTTTCCAATCTCGACAGCATCCTTATGTTTACTTTCAGTTTATACATGTCATGTTACCTTTACATGTTTTTATGCTGAAAGTCACTTGGACTTACCAGTCTTTATGATTGACCCTTTTTCTTTCGTCCCCTCCCCCCAGGTTCTCAGGGAGGAAACTTTAGCACTTAGCTTGGATTTCGCTTGCTTTCGGTTCAGCTCATGTACGGTTTGATCCTGAGCTACGCTATGGCTGCATTTCTGCTACCTTTGGGGAATTAAGCTAATTTTCTTGTTTTAAGATTATGCTTCTTTGTTTATGCTAGACAGAAATTGTTGTAATGGAAAATAATGACTTTGGCTATTTGGTACTTTGGCTGTAAGAAGGCTTTGATTATTTTGAAAGTAATGAAATTTAGCTTTTGAATCTTCCAATGTTTTATTCATGTTCTATCTTGTAATAATTCTGTGATTGTTTACCTCGATAACGCTCCTCCAAAACTAGTGCATTCCCTTTGTGAGTGACCCTAGCGGAGGTGGGGTGTTACATTTGGTATCAGAGCAGAAGGTTACCAGACTGGGCAAAAGTTTTTAAAACCTTCTAAAACTATTTTCAAAATCGTTTACAAAGAAGCATTTTTCAAGAAAAGTCTTGTTTTATTTAAAGGCTATTCCCCAAAAGCCATTAGCACTATCCCTTGTTTCCTCGTTTGAATCTCTTCTTTTTCATTTTAGCATGTCTGGGAATCTTAACTTTCCAGAAGGCGTGCCAATACCTGGCTGGTTCAGGAGGTACTTAGAGGCTAGGGCCAACGATGCAGGCCCAGCAGATATTCCTCCTCCAGCTGCAGCGATTCCTCCTCCACCTCCTCCTCGTGCAATTGCTTTCTCAATGATCTGTAAAGATTTTAGGGCCATGGGTGGAAAGGATTTCAAGGGAACTGAATCATTCGTAGAAGCGAGGAACTGGCTCAAAGAAACTGAGGATCAGTTCGTTATCTTCGAGGTGGACAATAGGCAGAAGGTACAGTTGGCGGTATGGTTGCTCAAAGACGAAGCTTCCTATTGGTAGGAAGTCACTAACGCAGAGAGGCCGGTTGAAACATGGATGGATTTCAGAATAAGGTTCGAGATGAAATTCCTCTCGCAAGCTGAACGAAGTCTACAACTGGAAAAATTCTTATCAGCAAGGAAGTATGACGGTCAAGGAGTACGTCAATCAATTCAATCAGCTGGCTCGGTTTGGACTGGACTTAGTGAATAATCCTCATTAGAAGGCTCTCTGTTTTGTCAAAGGATTGAATGAGCCACTTCACAGCTTGGCTATGAACCACATACCTATAGGGGCTACTTACGAAAAGCTAGTAGACATGGCGCTCTTAAATGAAGAATACAAGAATGGCAAGAAGGAGGTCAAGGCGAATGAGTCTCAAAACAAGAAGGTAGACTCCGAGAAAGGAGGCAAGAACAACAACAACAACAATAATGATAACAAAACACGTGAGAAAAGAAAATGCCACTTCTGTGGTATTGAGGGGCATATAGTCCAGGATTGTAGAAAGAAGAAGATGAAGATAGGAGCATGCTTTCAGTGTGGTGATACTGGACATATCAGCAAGAACTGCCCTAAGAAGCAAGGGCAAGGCTCGCAGGCAGGACCTTCTGGGGGTACATCTTTAACTTCTTCTCCTAGATGCTTTGTTTTATCTTGCTTATCTTCTCAATCCTATCTTGAGAACCTTAGGTAGAACCCTTTTGGATGTAAACATGTGATTGAAACATGTTATGGTTGATGTTTGCAAATGGTTACAAGTGGTTGCAAGTGGTTGCACGTAGTTGCATAACACACATTAAACAATAGATCGGCTCAGACACATTTTCATATTGCATATGCATGAGTGTTTATACTTGTTTGTGGATGAAATTGAATGCGTTATCATGTGAATGTTGCATATGGATGGATGTTTGTGCACACATGTAGTGTTTATGTGACTAGGACTATTTGCATACATGTTGGATTCATGGCACTAAACATATTTTGCATTAAGAAGATCAATCAGGCCTGATCATTTGCATTAGATAAGGAACATATACACACACTTTCTGCATATGTTCATATAGCAATCGAAATCGTTTAAGGACAATGGTTGCTTGTGGATGATGGTTGAGTAGATGGTTGATTGGATGATAGGATGCATTCTTCTTAACTTGAAGATTTCGGGGATGAAATCCTTTAAGGAGGGGAGAATGTAACAACCTGAATTTTAATAATGTGTTAAAACAATAAATCAAGACAGAATTATTTTTTAAACCAAGAATCAAGGGAAACGGGTTGCGCCATTGCGTTCGTCTCAATATTCTGCTTGGAAACGAGTCCGAGTTTTCGAAAATCGAAGTCCGTATGAGGGAGATATGGCCCTCCGAAGTTTCAGGAATTTTTAGAATCAAAAACAGCTCGAAATTCGAATTCGAATTTCGAATTCAAACTCCAGAACAGCCGGGCAGGAAATTTCCTGCCCAGGACCAGGTCGACCTGGGGGTCGACCATAGTGTCGACCTCCCAGGGACCAGGTCGACCATAGTGTCGACCTGGGGGTCGACCTGCCTCCCGAGACCCACTTTTTGAACCAGATGCATTCTGATGTATTTAGACTCGTTTCGTGACCAGATTCGTCTGCCTAATCATATATAAACAGCCTCCTAGCCTCATTCTCTTTACACCATTCCTCTCTAACCTTATGCTGCACAAATTCTTATGGCTTCTTCTTCTACCTCTAAATTAAATTAAGATAAATTAAATTAAAACGCAAAGATTATTTCTTTAAGACTACGGCTAGGAATTTCATATTGGGGATTTGCTTCTATAATCAAAGCAAGATTCAACGATTCTACAATTCGACGACTAGTTTATAGATTCAACTTCTGCATCTCAATTTCTTAGACCACGATCTGTAAGTTCATGTTACTTTTAGATAAAAACTATAAACTTAATATGGACATGTTATAAATTGGAATTGATCTATGTATGATTCATATCTATTCTTGTTCATCTTGGATCTTGACTTTTGGGAATATTGCTATGAAATCAGTTTGGACCTATTCATGTTGTAAATCAGACTCTTTCATGTCCATAACATTATTATGCCTATGACGTTGAAACTATTGTTAATGGCCTAAGACTATGCATATGCCTATGACTGTGAACGTAAGACTATGCCTATGCCTATGACTGTGAACATAAGACTATGCCTATGCCTATGACTGTGAACATAAGACTATTTCCTATGACTATGACAAGGACAATTGTGGCTAATCACCTATGATTCATGACCATGAGGTTATTACCTAGGATTATGACTATGTAATTGGATCTAAGCTTGATTTTCTATTCAGACCTATTTTTCTTTATTTATCCTTGGATCTTGATTTTGGGGATTTTTCTATTTCAGTTAGATCTATCCATGTTCTTGAACCTAGATTATTATTCAAACCTTTTCATGTTCATAATGTTATCAGATCTATATGCCTGCGATGTTTTAGTCAATTTATTCAGTTATGTCATGCCTTGGAAATAAATTGATAATAGAACAATGTTTATTATGTTATTGATCTATGTCTGTGGTTCTATTTTATTATCATGTTGAATTGGGAATTAATGAATAAGTCTATTCATATGTATATGAACTTGAAGTATAACCTGTTATGACAAGTTGTGTAGTTTATCATGTTATGCAAGTTTTAGGTTGTAAAATCATATCACATATGTAACCAAATGTTAGATCTACATGTTTATGTGTATATGTTAAACCTATGTCATATTTCAAGTTCACACTTATTCATATGTTCGTGATTGATTTGCAAGTTCACATATATGCAAGTTAATTTAGTCTATGTTGCAAATTCACATATATGTAAGTTGATTTAGTCTACGTTGCAAGTTCTCACCTATGATATTCCTGTTGATTATTTTGCAAGTACACACCTATGGTGTTCATATTAACTATGCCGAAAATGCCAAGTTTACACCTATGTCATGTTTATGTTAATGAAATCCTTTATGCAAATTTTGTGTATGTTAAATTAGGCTAAGTTTTTAGCCTAATATTATATGTCAAAAATCATGCGGATGAAAAATTAGGCTAAGATTGTTAGCCTAATATTTAGACGGGGTAACGTTGGGAAAAATTGGTAATTATAGGAAACTTGGCATGAAACTCGCCTTGAAACTGGTCACGAACTTGAAAATGGCCAACTCGAGGTTGGGTTGAGTTTGCAGTGTAATCCTGCCCGGAACCGCCCGACAAATCCAGTGACTGCAAACAATAGGATCCAATGTGGGTAGTTGGTCATATCGCGCTTGAAACCCGAGGTCAGACTAAGTTGTGGTGTAAATCTGCCCGGAACCGCCCGGCACATCCATTGACCACAACAACAGGTCTGATGTGAGAGGTTGGGGTGCATTAATGAATTAATGTCACATGATAGGTTTAAGTCATGAACATGAAAGACAACACTTAACCAACTTGACATACTAGACTGATAAGGGTTAAGTCACGAATTTAAATGACAACACTTAACCTGTTGGACGGAAACCCTAGTTACGCGGTCCATTTCAGCAGTAACCCACTAGACGTATCATGGTACCCTGGAACTAGGCAGGGTGGGGCACGATTACTTGGCTGATTGTAAGCGACCAGAACGACGGCTGAGTTGGTGCGCCAGTGTAGGTTTAGGCAGGCTATGGTCGTGCACGTAATCCGGAGTTGAAAAAGCATGCATTGGGCATCAGTAGGTTTACCTGTGCATGCTTGATTCATGTCGGTGGTTGGCACCATATGGCTTGATACACCCTATGGTGGACCTAGCACAGGTGATTACATTCGTGATAGGGCCGTATGACACAGACACACGATAAGCTAGAACTTGTAGGAAGCCGATCGATTAGTGGATCGTTCCGTTGGACCTAGTAATGGGTCATTCATGATATTGGGCCAAGGGATCACTTCATGGTTAATATAAGACATGGGTTTGGGATTCTAGTACAGTTGGTGCAGCGAACCTTGAATATGTGATGCTACACTTGATTACACTTGAACTATCATGCTATCTTAGTCTATCTTGCCAATCTCGACAGCATCCTTATGTTTACTTTCAGTTTATACATGTCATGTTACATTTACCTGTTTTTATGCTGAAAATCACTTGGACTTACCAGTCTATATGACTGACCCGTTTTCTTTTGCCTCTTTTTCTTTCGTTTCCCCCCCTCATGTTCTTAGGGAGGAAACTCTAGCACTTAGCTTGGATTTCGCTTGCTTTCGGTTCAACTCATGTATGGTTTGATCTTGAGCTACCCTATGGTTGCATTTCTGCTACCTTTGGGGAATTAAGCTACTTTTGTTGTTTTAAGATTATGCTTCTTTGTTTATGCAAGACCGAATTTGTTGTAATGGAAAATAATGACTTTGGCTATTTGGTACTTTGGCTGTAAGAAGGCTTTGACTATTTTGAAAGTAATGAAATTTAGCTTTTGAATCTTCCGCTGTTTTATTCATGTTCTGCCTTGTAATAATTCTGTGATTGGTTACCTCGATAACGCTCCTCCAAAACTAGTGCATTCCATTTGTGAGTGACCCTAGCGGAGGTGGGGTGTTACAGCTCGTTTGTGGTGTAAGACTGCCCGGACCCGCCCGGCAAATCCAGCAGCCACAAATGCCAGTCTAATGTGGGAGGTCTTTACGAGGTTACAGTTTTAATGAATTAAGAAACACTTAACCAGATAAACATGTGGTGGGACATGGGGGGTTAAGTGGGTGCCTTGGGTGGCATGTGAAATTAAGAGGGTGCCTTGGGTGGAATGCGAAATACGATTAGATGCACTTAACCAAGATTGAAACATGTAAGAAGACATGAATAAGAATGGGATTAAGTGGGGAAAACCTTAGAGGGGACCAAGCATAGGTGGAAAGCTTGTGTCATGCATGGGGCCCTTTTCAAACCAGTAACCCATTAAGTATCTTTTTGGCCTTGACCCAAGTCGAGGACGGGACACGCGTACTGGGTTTGATTGTAAGAGGTCAAAACGGGTTAGCGGTGGCAATGCAAGTCCAACGGGGTCATGTGCGTGTGTGGGCCCGGGCTGGTAGGTAAGACGTTGTTGCATCGTGTAGGTATAAGCCGTGCATTTTTGGTGGTATCGGGGTGCCACTTTCGGGAGTGATACACCCCACTGTGGGGCCAGCACGGGTATCTACGAGTTAGGGAGCCGATCGAATGGGGGTAGTGGGTACACCTAGTGGAGATAGGGGCAGACGGAACCTATGAAGGCAGCTAGGGGTACACGAAACTACCATTGTCATTATTAAGTTCTATAGGCGGGATCAACTTTTAGGGTGCTTGGTGTGGTGCAATGTAGTAATTATCTTATAGTGATTTGGTGTGCCTTTAACGTTATCTTTGTTCATCTTATTTCTTTTGTTTGCTCTGTCATACCCATTTGTTCACAGTCATTTCCTTATTTTCCAGCTTATGCCTTATCCTAGTTACTTAATGATTATATTGTTAAAGTTATTGCACTCGCCAGACTTTATGTCTGACCCCCTTTGTTTCCACCTCTTTTTTTCCTCCCCCCCCCCCCCCCCCTTCAGGTGCTCAGGGTGGGACTAGTACTAGTGGAGCTTGATTTGGACAGCTTTATCTCTTTCTTTTGGAAGTTGCTTGGATCGCTGAAGTAAAGTTCAGCCTATCTTATTTATGGTTATTTTATGTTGGGGTTATGTCTTTTATTTTATGTAATCAGAACTTATTTGTCAAGATGGATAATAAGTGTATTTGGTTTTGTAGTTGGTTTTTGATGTGATGTAACCAAACTATTTCTCCGCTGCAATAAAAGTGGTTTTTATTTCCCAAGTACCAATATATTTATCTGTCTTGTTTACTTTTCTGTTCTATACACAATAAACGCTCCACCAAAATTAAGGCATTCCCTTTGTGAGTGACCTTAATGGAGATGGGGTGTCACAGAAGACATACAGTACAAAGTAGACGGTCAATCTAATTTTGAACAGAAATGTAACCGTCCAGAACAAAAACATGCGACATCAAAGGTCCATTTCCTAGAAGCAACCTTTATTACTGCGTTCTCTGCAATATAAAAACATGAAATGCTAATTAGTTCTAGTGGTAGCAAAAATAAAAATTTATTCTGCAAACAACAAGCGGTTGTGAATCCTATAAAATTACAATAGCATAAGATATGGCCACTCTCTTATTGCCAATGTTCCAAAGGAAACAAAATTAAAAAGTGAAAAAGATGGGATGGACGCTTAGGGGACAATGGTAACACCAGCGGATCCCTGGCGGCATTCATTCAGCATCTTCAAGGAAAACTAGAACTTGCTAATAATAAATCAAAACACACTTGATAATATATCCTTAACAATATGGTTATAAATTATAACAAATCAAATATTAACTACAAGACAAACACAACATTTAATCTAAAAGTAGCTGATGCTTCAAAATTTGAATTATAAAAATTATTTTTTACTAAAAGTAATTTTTATTATACTTCAAAATTGCAGCAATTAAAATTAATAACAAATTAATTACAATGGTACAAGATCAAAACCATTAGTAAATAGTAAATACTGACATCGACAACGTCGAAAAGGACAATAAGGTGATAGTGAATATAAGTAGGATGTGTAAGTGAATTGATAAAATAAAATAAAATCGAAAAACAAATCAACGTTAATAACTATAACCTGTAATGAAGCATAAAGTAGATGATGACCTCTCTAATATTCGGCATATAACATTCTGTTATCGAAAGTTTCCCCCATGCTGAAATCTTAAAGGACCAAGTAAGGATAAGTATGCCTTAATCAGAAATCTGCATTTGGTCAAAAGGGTCAGTTATTTAGATGCAATAATTTTGAGAAAAACATTAACTAATCAATCATCTATTTTCTGTTTAGCTGGGTAAGACATGTACTGATTTTCTTAGTTTCTATTATGAATTACAAATCTAAAAAAAACTGATTGTTAAAATAACCCCCCCTTTTTTATATGTTAGTTTACTCTCTTTTGCAAATGTTAGTTCACCGTCTTTTTAATGTTTATTTCCAAATTCTAGACTAACTATAAAGTGTTCTATGAAGTATGGACTTCATTGATATGCCTTATTCGAATAGGTACCCTTTAACATATTTGCTGTACAATGCTCTTTTGGAAGTTTTGTTCTTTTTTTATGTAAATTGGGTGGGAACGCACTGATTTAAAGTTATTCATTTAAAAAAAAAATCAAAATTGTCTATTTACTTATTTATATCGTAAAATGACCGAAGAAATTCAAATATCCAGCCACATTTGCAAATGACACAACACCCTTTTCTTTGGATATGACTTCAGTATTTTCTTTCAAATGACTTCAGCGTTTTCTGCTCAAAGAGAATGAGCATTTATTTTACTACATATATGGGAACAGAAACAAAACAAAAGAGAGGCATTCCTACAGGTAATAATTAACTTCTAATGGTTTTGTCATAGGCTTTGCATTCTTCCTCATCTTCATTTTAGAATCATGAGTTTTGCTGATAATATTTGCTGAGGAGCCTTACTGAGTATTCTCCAAAAGTAAGACCCCCATTTGGTCGAATCAACTCTTTATGATGATGTGCATTAGCTGGAAACTGTAGCTTCTCATCCCAATCAGGTTGCATGAACATAGCAAAAGTTGAACGCTCCACCCCAACTGCATCTTCCCCCTGTGGTGCCTGAACACAGTAGGGAGTGGCACAAAGACGACCTTCTGATAAAATTTCAGTAGTTTCACCGATTTGAAATGCCATTTCTTCCTCTCCAAAGACAACTTTCACTATCTCGTCGTCACGTGCTTTTATGTATAAACCAGCAGCGGTATCAGGACATTTGATCTTAACACCATCTTTCGTAAACATACCACTTGTAAGACCAGTTAATGAACCATGGTCTGTATGCCAACCACACCATGAGGATACCGATCCGGAATCTTCCAAGCATTGGCTTTTTAGCTTTGGAAAGTAATATAATAATCGGCCTTTGTGACACCTGGAACGATCAAGTATTTTCACAAGACCCTCATACTCTTTCAATTGTGATGAAGCTTTAGATACATATTGATTGATCACAATGATAAGCCAGCATAAGCCCAACATCCAACATCATTTTTCCAAGTGCCTTAAATGCGATTTCGAGTTCTGGCAAAGATGCATGAGGCCATTTATTGGATCCACAGTATGAAGGATACCTTTGTATTAGAGAAACATCATTTGTGGGCACGTCCAGAATTGGGTTAGCATAAAAGGATCCTTTAAACGTGTCTAATTTTCCAGATTCCAGCTTCTCTTTAACATGACTTCATCCAAAGTTATATCTGCTCTCTGGGTCTTCAAGACTACTCTTTACATCATCAGGAAGATTTGCAACTCTGTTTGCTAGTTGAAGAAGATTTTGTCGTGCTACAGGAAAATCATGCACATCCAAGTCGAAGCCTGAAACGGTGAAACCCTAGAAGAGCTGTTGCCTGCGCCTCCTGGTTTGAAGTTATTCAGTTTTTGTTTAGTTTCATATATTTTCATAAATGTGCGTTATTGTTCATACAATATTATAATTTGAAACTTGCAAGTATTGCTAAAAAATATAATCCTGCTAACATCCTTATCAATACCAATTATAGTTGATAGGTAAATAGGTCAATAATATATCATTTTTAGGCTAGCATTATTTGACAGTTCTTCATGTCAATGAAGAAACTTCTACCTAATGTTACTACTTCGTTGTGTCTAATTTGTGTTCAGTTGCATAAGCCTTGGCTGTTAAACGTCGATGAAATAATGTTAGCTGCTTGAAAATTTATTTTATACTATTTGATGTTAATTACTAATTAATTAGATAACAATTGAGTGTTAAAACAATTACTTTTTGAAAACACATGATGAAATTTTATTGAATCGTTTGAGTTATTTTGTCATGCGATTAAAATTTAAATAGCACACAATAAAAATTTGTTTTTATTAATATTGTGTTATATGACGATTAGGATACGAATCAAAGGGAAAATTTTGGATATCAAAATAGAATGAAGCAATAGAGAAATGGAAAAACAAAATCATTTATTGGCTTAATATCAAATTTATTTCAAGCAAGTAATAGAAAATTTAAAACTTCAACTCGAATTGAAGAATCCAGTTAGGAGAATGAGAGTATAAACATTAACATTGATAATGAAGAAGAGCTAGCAAATGAAAATGTTGATATGGAAATTGATAATCAACATATTGTAGAAGATATAGATGATGAATATAACGAAGATGTTGATAATTTTTTGGATGACAACTAGTCGTAGGTAATCAGTGTTAGCTTTTATAATAGAATGCTATGTTTTATTTCATGCACTTAAACATGCTGTTGTTTATTAAATTTCGAGGCAACAAAAACATTTTTTTACTCGACTAGGGCATTAAATATGTTTGGGTCGGCCCTGCTTTGAGTGCAGACATATTTTACACGTATGCAAGTAAGTCATGTTAATTCTCGGAGAAACAAATGTTGAAAATGGGAGTGCACTTGTCTAGGATAAGATATACAGGATGACAAGGGTGCAGGTTGGTAAGAAAATGCTGGCAACTTGTATTTTAAAGAAATTCATTAAGGTATTTCAAAGAATACAGTCTTGACAATTATCTGAGGAAGAAAATTTGTTAATGAAGTGCAAGATATTGAATTTTTTTTAAACCAAATATGTTTGGAAACCTTTAAAATGTTAAGGCGATACATTTAACAAATTCTATCTGCCATCAGAGAGTGTTTATGTGAGCACTATAACATGTAGAAACTTAATAATGCATATATACCCCAGACGAGAAACTAAAATCAGTTGAATGCCTAAACTATGCTGCCATGTCATGATGTTCCTATGAGATACAAGCTATCTTTATACATGTCTCCACAACAAAGTGCTTCTTAACATAATTTATATTTTTGTAAATCAATATCTAACAGAATACAAAAGCAGAAAATTTTATTCAATTTCAGGAATGGAGATTTACAATTTTATAACATGAACAGAACCAGATGTTGCACAAGAAAAAACAATAAAAAGTGTAAGGTATCCATCAAATAAGGTTGATTGTGACTGTCAAAAAATTAGTTTTATTTAAGCAATTTCAAGCAACTCTAAATAGATTTAGTGCAAACTAATTAATTCAAGCTATTACAGTTTGCATTGCCTGGAATAATTGTTCATGTTCAAGTATTAAACAAAAGCACCAATTAAGATTTTAACGAACTCAAATTTGCTGAATTAGTGCAGTGTGAAATATCCAGTTAATTACATTTTAATAAACCTTACCTTAAAATTTTAAATTAAATCACAATTTGTATGCTCAGCACAATAGCAATGCAAATTACAAATCTATAGTGCAGAAGATTAGATCAAACCAACACAACATAGTAACTTAAATAGAGAATAGAGTAAAACAACACATAGTAACTTTAAAAAAAAAAAAACCTGAACACTGGAAATAGTAGAAGCTACAGTAGTATGCCTTCATGACCCTTTCTCTCGAAACCATTATCATCTTCAAGAGCTTCATCGAGTTGTGAGATATCCAAAGGTTGACAACATACATAGGAATCCTCATTGCACATTTCTAATTCAATAAATCCTCTTGATGGCGGTTTCAACACAACTTACCAGTTAAATGCATCAGAATCTCTTGAGTAGAAAACTTGTCTAGCTTGTGAAGCAAAAATGAAAGGATCGTTTCGGAATTGATTTTGAAATTGGTGGAGGTTAACTAATATAAAACCATCCTCCATATTAACACCACAATTGGTATTAGCCCAAGCACATTTAAACATAGGAATTTGCATGATATGATAGTCTAGCACAATAATTTCTTAAAGGACACCAAAGTAAGCCTTTGAGGTTGTACTAATATTTAAATGTGGATCACTCATGTTATTTGCCTCAATCGTTATACCATTATTTTGGGTTGATCTTTCGATATACTGGGTATGAAATCTACGTCCATTTATTATATAACCACTATATGTAGCCACTTGCCTTTCAGGGCCAAACGATAACCACTTTATCTTCTCAGAAACATGATTTTTTGTCTTAATCTCCATTTCAACATATACAATAAGTTAAGATGAGAGCTATAATGATCATGTAAATGCATGTTTTTTTCATGTGAGGCACGCCTACAACACACAAAAATAATTGAAATGAAGCAAATAATTTTGTACCTTTTTTTTGAAACCAATCACAAAAGGTAGCGGAATGTTCCTTCCAAAGCAAAGTTTCGTTTTCCCTGAAGCGACCATCTGAATGCTTCTGCTCGTCCATATGGATTCTAAAATATAAAAAGATGACATAAACTATAAGTATTTCAGTATCTAAGGCATAATTTTATATTAGCATATCTTATTAAACTTCTCATAAGACTGCACTTCTGTCATATTAAAAAGCACAAAACGATGTGCAATTTTTCAGCATTTCATTAGACATGGTAACATGTTTTTCTTTACTGATTGGACGTCCGATATGTGAATCATTATTTTCAAATTCTTTATTTCGACCTTGCTTCGCACCTGTTTCAAAATTTTGTTTCATATATCGCGAACGATATCTCATGCACTTTTCAGCAAGATAACTTTCTGCTATGCATCCTTCAGGACGTGATGGATTTTTAACATAGCCTTTAAGTATTTTTATATATCTACAAAAAGAAAAGAAAATTATCGAATAAATTTCATTCCAATCTATTATTTGTGTGAAATTATTTATTCAAAGAAAAAAAATGTCTATCGATATGAACTATATCTTCCTATGATTTCTTTTTTGGTAGATGTAATCTAGTTGGACATCGGTATTTACAAGTAATAGTGTTTAAAATAATAGAATAATTATCTTCTAGTTCTCTTTTATATTGAAGAATGCATGTGAAAATGATGTGTACAAATACCTAGAATATGACTTTTTAGCACCATCATGAAAGTGTTATCTAGATAGTAAGTTCTAACATCAAGGTATGAATTAATAAAATGTTTCTACCTAGAATATGAATTTTTGCATTATCATGATAGTATAACCGTGATAGTAACTTTTAAAAAATAAAAGTAATAATATGTTACCTTTCAAACGGGTACATCCAACGATATTGTACTGGACCACACAATGTTACTTCTTTTGTCGAGTGAATAGTCAGGTGCGTCATAATATCAAAAAATGATGGAGGGAAAAATCTTTCAAACATGCACAGTATCTCAACAACTTCATTTTCAAAATGTTCCAGCCTTTTCCGATCTATTATTCTTTGGCAAATTTCGTTAAAAAAAGAACAAAGTCGAAATATCGCATTTCTAGGCCCTTTTGGTAAAAGCCCTCTCAAAGCTACAGGTAGCAATTGTTGCATTAGAATATGACAGTCATGAGTTTTCATTCCTATTATGTTATCATTCTTTGCGATGCATTGTCGGATATTAGAACTATAGTTGTCAGGCACCTTTAATTTTCTGAATCGATTAAAGAAAATTTGTCTTTCTTGCTTTGTTAAGGTGTATTGTGCTGCGGGGAGGTATATCCTTCCACCTACTTCTTGTGGATGCAACTCTTTTCTTATTCCCATATATTGTAGATCCTTACGAGAATTTAACCCGTCTTTTGATTTTCCCTTTAAGTTTAAAATTGTTCCGATAATACTTTCGCATACATTTTTTTCAATATGCATCACGTCCAAGTTATGACGAAGTAGCAATTCCTAATAGTATTATAAATTTGTAGCATTCACTTATGTGTAAGATAGAATTAAATTGAAAAATTCAAAATACATATAATACTGAAAATAATATTGTACCTTCCAATAAGGAAAATCGAAGAAGATGGACTTCTTTTTCCACATGTAAGTTGTCTTGTCATATGCAACTTTTTTCTTCTTTTGGTTTCGTCTCTTTCGCTTAGCAACTTTAGAAGTCTTTCCATTCTATTTTTGTAATTTTTTCCCCACTGATTTTGAATAATACTTACGGATTTAAACACGTTTATACCACTCATTATCATTGGTTTACCTCGTTCTTCAATGTGACCACCAAACCAACTTCTTTTTTTCCGAAAAGGGTGATCTGGAGGTAGAAACCTTCTATGGTGCATGTATACACACTTGCAACTAAAAGGTAACCAATCTGATGTTGTATTAACCCCGCAAATTGGACTCTGTTTTTCCTTTTGTTGCACAACCGGCAAGATTGCCGTAAGCGGGAAAGTCGTTTATAGTTCATAGTAAAACAGCATTCACCTTGAAATTGGAATTACTAAAGGCGTCATATAATTCCACACCATTATTCCATAACTCTTTCAAATCATCTATCAATGGCTCTAAGTAAACGTCAATGTCATTACCTTCTCACAAAAATAAATAACTTTGAATAAGATTTTGCTATTTGAATAATATGTGATAAGAATATATATATACACACACACACACATGGAGATTTTTTGGCATTTGAACATTATGCGAGAAGTATTATATATGTAACTTTTGTACTTAAAATTCTATATTCATTAATCGGAATAAAAGCGAATAATTCAACTCGTCAGTTAAAATATACGTAAACATTTGTTTACCATAACTTCATATTCAATTAATGGAATAGCAGTTGCAAGTTGCAGTCCTTACATCTCCACCCGAAGAGATTTTTATAACGATTGATATTTGATAAGTATTTAAGCGGAACACATAGTAAGATTCAATAACTTTTTGGACTATAAATGCTATGTTATTATTTTGCTTCACTAAGAAAATATGGTTTGCTTAACAATAAGAGATCAATTATGATATTTTTTTTCGTTGTTATATTTTCAGTATATTTCGAAATTATAATACTAGATCTATAATAGTTGTTTAGATTCAGATGTATCATAAAAATGTTAATATATAGCAGTTAAAACATCTCAGACTAGTGTTCCAACGTTGACTCCTCGATGTCAACTAGTTGAAGTATCCAAGTTGGCAGGCGTAAAAGCAACTAAAATTATTGTTAGAATTGAATAAATAGACGTATCCATTCTACACTTATGAATAAATAAGTTTCAACTAGCTCAGCAATAACTAAATAAAGGAAATAATATATAAATGATGTTTATTTTCATGTATATCCTCTTCCTACTTTGTAAAGGAGAAATCATTGCAGTGGTCATCAGTGTATATATTTTAAAATGAGGTATTCCATATTAACCCTCATAAGTGATACTAGTTAATATATTCTCAATTACTAAATTTAAAAATAAGGACATAAAAAATTCAAGCCTTGAATATATTATACATGACTTCCATTTTATTGTTAAACAAATACTAATTAATGGATTTACATGCCTCCCCAAGGATTTTCCGTAGCAGCTTTCAAAAGAATAATAACGCTACTAAAGCTAATATATCATTACAATTATTGGGTGCACATGTATCATCAAGGGCGTGAAGTAGCAGCTCTTGAAAGAAAAATACTGCCACTGAAATTAATATATCTATTAGGACTGTCAGATTTTGGAAAAATGATATCAAAATGATCAACATAAAAGTAAAGAACTATTTTTCATACTATCCATTAATGTTCTACATAAAAGGGATATATATATATATAGTAATTTGCATCTTAAGATGAACCTATGTAACGTGATACACTTGTTTGAATTAAGATTTACCTAAGAAGTATAGTGAGATTAATTATACAGTAGAAATTTAGTACCAAATTCACCTATATAAAATGCCAGTTGGCTTTGGTAAGTTTGCAATGCAATTTGCCAAAGACTTCAACCATTATAAATGCATAGATGGATCAACCTAGCAATTGAACAAAAAGAGAGAAGCTGGATTGTAATAATTATTTTATTTATCTATATGACCAATATTTTATAATAAATATATTTAGTTTTAGTTTTCTTTTCACACATCCAACAAATGTGCCTAACATACGAATATATATTTTGTCAGTTGAACAACATGTGAAAAGTAAGTAATACTTCAGATTTTTACAAACTTAAACATTAATTAGGCATTTTTTTTTAAAATGGGCGTGGGTATAGGATGATCTCGATATTAATATACACACAAACTGGAACACATGATAATATCATGGAAATACAATTATATTTACCTGGTTGTCTAGGGCCAGGAATCAACAATGACAACATCAGATTTTCCTTTTTCATACATAACCATGGAGGAAGGTTATATGAGACGACCATTACGGGCCAACAACTATAAGTCGATCTGGGGTCACTAAAAGGACAAAATACATTGGTCGCAAGCCCAAATCTCAAATTTCTTGGATCAGAAGAAAACCTCGGCCATTTTTTATCAATTTCCTTCCAGGCTAATGAATCAACTAGATGTCGTACTTTTCCATCTTCGCTTTTGTTTAAATCATGCCACCTCAATTGCTTTGATGTTTCTTAGAATTTAAACATTCTTTTAAGTCTAGGTATAATTGGAAAATATCTAAGCACCTTAACCGGAATATTTTTCTTCTTCTCATTGCCATTGCCGTCTTTTTTGTATTTAGAGAAACCACACTTCGGACATTTATCAAAGTTTGCAATATAACAACCCGAACGTCCGCTTCAAGGAAAGCACAGATTGAGTTAAGAACAAGCCACATCGGGACACAAACAGAAGAACATTTTATTGTTTATTACAACAATTTCATTAGAATACAAGAATATATAGAGTATGAATGAATAAAATAAATTCAATAAATATCAGAGATTTACAATACATTACATAGCAGCGGAAAATAATACAAAACACAACTGAAAAGAATATACGGATACAGAGCTTTCCGAATATCATTCTAGCTACAAACCAGGATCCTGTGAATATAAATCTGCAAAACAAAAACTACTAGCTGCCCGTGCGGAGAATAGGGGCACCCAGAGTTTAGATTAAAACAATAAACTCCAGGTCAGTCATGTGACTGGTGTGAGAACTAAAACAGTTATTAACCTTTATTTTAAAGTTAGGTAAATCAAGGGACCACGTCGTATAAGACGGAACAGGTTTCCTCCCAAGAATACCAGTGCATAAAATAAACAGTGCAATGCTAAATAAAGAACAATGAAGCTATTATTAGACCCAGGTCCCATCACACAATGCAACACTAGCCGGAGGATAGGGTTTTACCTTATAATAGCCAAAGAATGCTTGATACGCTAAATTTCATCTTTTATTATTACTATAAGTGTATAGTGTTAAAACAATTTCAATCATAAGTATCAATCATAGACGACATAAGTGCCCCATACCACTATGTCGCCATACTAGGCTCTACAATCAAAACCGCAAAGTCACGTATTGGAAGTTGGATTTCCATCTGTGAACCGAGGCAAGGGATCGCCCTCACTGCTTCGAGACTCTCTAGCCCGAGCCTCAGGCAAGTGCTCAGTCAAGCCTTGGATCGTCAGGGTTGGTCCATCGATATGGATTAAAATGCCTGAACGCTGCGTTTCCCCGCCCTTTGGGGTGTAAATGAGTCCTATGACTCCATCGGCTCTACATAGTCACCGATATATCCGAGGCGCCTTGTAATCCAACAACCACACAGGTGAAAATAATATAAATGTCAGGGCTGGTAGGTCACTGACACCACCCTAGCTAGAAAGAAACGCATGCCCTCCCTGATGTCCTCTCCCGTTTCTGGTTCACAACCGGGGTGTGAGGCTCGCGAATTAACGCTACACAAAGCTACGCCACAAAGGCCGTGCTTTGATCATCAACTACAAGACTCTACTTTTCAACAGAAGCCTTGATCATTTGCATCTCAGCATGCCACACAGGCAATTCACGCTATGCAACCCACACAGAACGAAATCCGATGTCAGACACACATCCATTTACAAGTTCGTTCTGGGTCTGAACGAAACCGGAGGAACCTTATTCCTCGCATATCCATCGATCTCCAAGTACATCTGGATGATCACCAACTAATTCCCTCCTCTTGGGTGTACAGCCCAATCAAGATCATTAGTATCTATCCAAACGATGTGAAGACCTCCGGTCTTCGACCACCGTCTTCATCCTCGACACATTGTCGATTCAGTTATTCGGAATGGGATAAACCCAGCCTTTCCGAATAACTCGCGTATATAATAAACAAGTGTTACACAAACACAACAGACGCCTCATTCCAATTCAGAATATTCTTTTATTCAAATATTCTTACACTTTGGGAAAGGTTCCCATTAATTTTATCAAAGATAAATTCTTTAAATTTATTTTTTAATCTTCTTTTGAATATCAATTCAAACCAAATTATGATTTATCCAAACTAGTCGGGATTAGCGAACCTTACCGAAGTAATCACTTGGTAAATTTTCCAACCCCAACCTATTCATCCCATGAAGTAAAACTGGTCTTACTTCATATCTAACACCACGGTGTTATCGGTAAATTCAATTACCATTTCACGTTCAAATCTAATTAAAGATTTAACTATCGCCTGGAGCAAAACTGGTGATACTCCATTCTCGATTATTTCAATTTAATTAAAGATTCATTAAAACTCCACTTGGTTTTAATCTTCCCAATTATCACTATCAATGATTATTTAACTTGGGAAATCACATCCTGTCTTTAACTGGGTTAAAGAACCAATGTCATTTAAAACACGGGTCGCTATAAACCCAAAATCACATTCCATTCCATCAGCCTTTAACCGTAAATTAGCAAGTGAACAATTCCCTAAGTAATAGCCCCGAAGGCCGAAACCAACATCAGATCAATACCCAGGAAACCATTCAACTTAACTAATCTTCAGTTAATTTCTAATTTTCTTAACTCCGTTGGGTCTAATAACAGTATTATTAAAGATACCATTCACGATAACCCAAAATCACAATCCATTTACAATGGAATCTTCATGGAAAACAAATCGATATATATAATCGATATAAACTTCCATATCCGACTAATAATATAAATGGAATAACGGCAAAGCCTTTTAAATTCCAGATATATTAGTTGTCTTCCTTCACAGAAATTCACTTCGATTATTACCAAATCGAATTCCATTCCATTCCAATTTATTTTATTAAATCGGAAAACTTTACTTTGGAAAATCTCCTTTAAATCTTAACAAAAGATTTATAAATTCCAAATCACGTTTCACTGTAAATCGGGTTAAAGAACGAATGTCGTTAAAACACAGTTCACGATAAACCCAATTCACATTCCATTAATTATCGGGTTAAAGAACAAGTGTTACTTAAAACACCGTTCACGATAAACCCAAAAATCAATTCAAATTCAATTCCCATTTAAATCCCATTTGATATTAAATACAAGGCTCTGAATAGAAAATATATCGGCTTATATTCAATATCAAATTCCACGACCAACAAATATCGTATTGGAAATAACGATATAAATATATCTTTCAAATTTCCATAATAATACCTGTATAATCACGAAATCCAACATCGAAATATTCCAAAGACAATTTCGATTCAAATCCATTTCCACTTTATATATTGGAAATTCTGGTAATTTTTAAAACCCTTTCAAATCCATTTTATTTATTTCAAAAATAAATGGATTATAATTCTAGTTCAAAACTAGTTCATTTCGATAAAAATCTATTTTTATCTTTTCAAATATGGAATTTTTCATCCCAATTCTTTCCAAATCATTTCTTATGATTTTACACAAATTATTGTTATTTTTAATAATTTTATCAAGGCCCGTACAGTCGATTTCCATCAACGGCCATCGAACTGCACTTACAACGACCTTTTCCAAATTTGATTTGGACATAATTCCAAATCCAACCATTAGATTTCTAATTTCTTGTATTCGTTAGAAAGATCTTTTCGATACGAACCCAATAGTTCCGGTTTTACGAGAATCCGACGGTCGGATCTCCCGTAATATCCATTCGAAGTCAATAGTCGAAATTCGCGAACTGCCGCAGCGCGGAGCGTTCTGTTCAGGCCATTATATTATATATATATAATTTATATCTCGTCGATTTCCATTTAAAACATATTTTATAAATCGTTTTAAATTCGTTTTCAAAACGATTTCAACTTCATATTCAATTTCAAATCAAAATTTAATATTCCATACCATCGATATATAAATGATAATATTTTCAAAACATTATATTTTGAAATCAATTCCTTTTCGATATTCATTATAAAAATGAATAAAATCGATATAGATATCGTTCACGTCGAAATGGCGTCAATCTAATCGACACGGCTATATATATTTAAATATATTCGTGTCCATCCCAAATCGGACATCAAAACCAAATTTTGATTCTTTTCTGAATATTATTTGAAAAATATTCGTTATTTTAAAATAATCGTTATTTTAAAATATTCATTCTTTCTGAACTGGAATCAGACACAGTCAATTACCATACAATGTGATTTATATGGATTTCATACACACACGTACACTACAACAATCAAACACAGTCAACCATCACCCAAAGTGCATTCTACACTACATAAGCATCAAATATAAATATTTAAGGCTTATGACAGCCTGTCAATCAATCGATCGACATACAGCTAATTATTGGGACTAGTGTATGGCCAATTTCATCACAACACCCGTGTGGGGTTTTCAAACAATCAAATACAAGTTTTATTTATACAGCTGGGCGATATGTAAAATTTATCGTCCCAATCCCTATCAGTCAAATGTGTGTACATAAACAAATCGTCTGATTTGTTTATAAATATTTATTTTATATACACGTTAAAAACTCTATTTTTAACTATAAAATATTTTACTCCATTCCACTTCACACAATCAACTTTCACAACACATCAATTAAACAAACAAGTCATCCATGGTCTATGGACAACGGGTGTTGGGTGCTGCTAAGCACTGTCTGCATCCTAGTATATATTTCAAACTAGAGAATAAAATTAAAAGTGAGGAGTTCTCACCTTGGGGATCCACTCCACCATTTTTATTTCTGAACTGTTCGGGTTTCATTTTGATTTCCGTCGATACCATCGCCATCTATTTCACGCAGTTGATTATACTGTTACTTTATACATAAAAATCACATTTTTATTTTGCTAATGTATATATAAAATATTATATTTTTCTATCGCTATATATATATATATGTAACACCCCACCTCCGCTAGGGTCACTCACAAAGGGAATGCACTAGGTTTGGTGAAGCATTATCGAGGTAAATATGCACAGAAATATTACAAGACAGAACATATATAAAACAGCGGAAGTAAAACAAATTTCATTTCCTTATAAAATAAGGTTTAAAGCCTTTTACATCAGAATACATCAAAACCTGTCTTGCAATAGTAAAGAAGCAGAAAACCTTTTCATAAATTATTCCCCAAAATAAAGCGGTGAAGCAGCCATAGCCAAGAGAAGACCAAGCTATACATGATGACCTTCAAGCATAAGAGGTCCGAACTAAACAACAACATTTCCTCCCTGAAAACCTAGGGGGAAACGGAAGACAAAGAGGCGAAAGAAAACGGGGTCAGTCATAAAGACTGGTAAGTTCTATCTACTTCCAGTATAAAAACAGGTAAAGGTAACATGACATGCATAAACTGAAAGTAAGCATAAGGATGCCGGCAAGATAGATAAGCTAAACTAAGATAACTGGATGAACTGCTGTAGCAAGATAAACTAAGGTATCATGATAAACTACGGTGTCAAGATAAATCAAGGTATCACATTGTCAGGTTTCTATCAAGTACACAATTCCAAGGTATCTATCATGTATAACATCCCACGGTATTTATCATGTATATTTGCTCTGCACCTCTCGTACTAGTATCCCAACCCGCGTCATGTGTTAACTATGAATGTCCCTTGCCCAATGTCATGTAATGGTCCATGTCAATCTAATATATAGCATATGTAGGTTTTCCCAACTCGTATGTTTCTTTCCATGTATAAGTTCAGTCCTTTGCCGTAGGCCGTACGGGCTTTCCCATGTAAATTTATACCACCTCAACGGAGTACCATTTTATCCTTGATGTTGTTTTGGACTGCTACCCTTGATCTGGTTATGTTTTCTTACCATGAACTATCGCGTGTTCACTTAGGATTTATGCCACCTAGGACAGCTAGGGATTATGCTACCTAATGAACGTTTCCGTAACTTGGTTTGGGTTTTAGCCACCTAGGGCCACTAGGGATTATGCCACCCGTCAACCACGCCCTTTATCCCACGTGTGTATCGTGAATCGTTTTCCATGTCTAGACGCACATGTATCTCAATGTGCCATCCGAGTTCCGTGCCAGGGCAAATCGAGAAATACGGAACTCGGTCGGGAGCTTTAAGTCGTCTGCTGATGCAGATATCAAGGTCTGTTTTTGTATCTGTGGCTATGGTCCCACGTGACCCCTCCCTCAACTACTGAAAGGCAATCCAAGAAAAATCATGTATGAGAACTACATCCCGGCCCCACTATGCCCCACTTACCTATTGGCCAACCTCACCCATGACTCGATAGCAAGAACATGGTCTGTTGGGAGTTCTCTGCCTTTCCGTTCGTACACGATTGACTAAAGATGGTAGGTAGTCGGCGACGCGCTATCCAGGGCAAAAATCAAGTATCGTCGACTCCACGCTAATCCATCCCCGTCTTTAGGTTGCTCGCACAGCAACCAAGGCATACCCTTGGCTCTTCTACCGCAGACCTTAACCTCTGTGAGGCCAGGTTTCATGGACCATCTGCCACCTCACAGAGGGATACCAAGGGTATCCTCACGTTCCCCGAAGCTACCGCTTCGTCACCCAGTTCGTTGGAGCCTTTATCTAAGTCAGATAATTTGCTCCTCCTCGTGTGTTTAAGCGATGACCTACCGTATCGGGTTACTCATCTATCTGTGAATTGGTCCAAATTCCTTGACTAAGAATTATTACTCAGTTATCCTAAACTAAGGTTTATCACTTAGTTCCCGTTATCCTTTTTAACTACGATTTTCCACCTAGTCCCGTGAACTAGGGTTTTGTCAAATGGGTTAAGTGTTGTCATTCCAGTTCATGACTTAACCCGCCTACGAATCATGTCAAGATTGGATAAGTATTTAAGCCCAAGACTTAGCCCTACAAGTTGGTTAAGTATACCAAGAAGCTCATGACTTAACCCTATTCAATTATCAAGTCAAATTGGTTAAGTATTAGTTTGTCTTGACCCTATCCGATTATCGTGTTAGATTAGTTAAGCATAGATTATCTTAACCCCATCAGATTATCGAGTCGGATTGGTTAAGTGTGGGTTAGCTCAACCCCATCCACTAATCGTATTACAATGGTTAAGTATATTTAAACGGTCTTGTGACTTAACCCTATCAAGTTCTCATATTAGATTGGTTAAGTATAGGTTACTTAACCTCATCAAATCATCATGTATAATTGGTTAAGTATAAGTTACTTAACCCCATTAAATTATCACGTTTAGTTGGTTAAGTGTTGGTTACTTAACCTCATTGAATTATCAAGTTTAGATTGGTTAAGTGTTTAACTTAACCCCATCGTATTACCGTGTTTAGATTAGTAAAGTCTTGGTTAACTTAACTTCATCAAATTACCGTGTTTAGATTAGTTAAGTGTAGGTTACTTAACCCCATCTAATTACCGTGTTTAGATTAGTTAAGTGTAGGTTTAGCTTAACCCCATCCCCTAACTGTATTTTACGGTTAAGTGTCATTAAGAAATCAAGTCCGGTTTAACTTAACCTACCCATTCATGTCATATCGGTTAAGTGTCATTAGTCAAATTTACTTAACCTTATCATATGGCATTAATTAAATTAATGCGCTCTCAACCTCTCACATTAGACCTTGTTGTGGTTACTAGTTAAGCCGGGCGGGTCCGGGTAGTTTTACACCACAACCTAGTCTAACCTCGGGTCTTAAGTGCTATATGACCAACTACTCACATTGGTTCCTATTGTTTGTAGCCACTAGTTAAGCCGGGCGGGTCCGGGTAGATTTATGCTACAAACTCAACCCAACCTCGAGTTGGCCACTTTCATGTTTGGTCTAGTGTCATATTACACTTACAACCCATACGTGTCTAGTTTCAAGTCCCATGTTTATCCCACATGTCATGTCCACATTTAGGTGTATCATGAGTGTCATATTTTCATGAAATCCCATGTCAAATTATCATGTCATAATCACGTTCGTCTAACCTACCCCAAATCGTGTTTCCAACCCAAGTAAAAGCGAGTCAACATAGTAAGGATACTATGCTACATATTGGCCTCAGAACATGCACGATGTCAAAAAGGGATTGGCCACCAACATGCATGGTATCATAAGGGATTTGGCCTCAAAATATGCATAGCATCATAAGGGAATTTGGCCACAAACATGCATAGTATCATAAGGGAATTTGGCCACAAACATGCATAGTATCATAAGGGAATTTGGCCACAAACATGCATGATAACATAAGGGGTTTGGGTTCATTTACATGCATAAGCCCCAAAGTCAAGTTTTTGCCAATGTTTCACAAGTCAAATGGTTCCCAAAGGTTCATGCTAACATTCCATAGATAAAGATTCAAACTTGCAAGATAAACTAGGTTAAACATAGCATGAGTGGCATGATTAAGTCGCTAAAACTTAGCCCAAGGTCATAGATCATTGAAAAGGGGCAAAATTAGGTTCACATAGGCTAGCATACTTATGTTTCATCGCATTTTATTCCATGTCACATTAGAATACCGTTAGAATCTACAAGTAGCTAGAACTTACATAGTGTGGCAAGAGGACTAGGAGCATGAATCGTCTTGACGAAGAAAGGTGGCTCCTTTGTTGAAGAATCGTCATGAAATTTGCGTAGCAACATTGATCTACCCTCGATTTGATGTAGAAAGCTTGCACCTTTTGATTTGAACCCGATTTGAATGCATAAGCCCTTGGAGTTGGAGATGGAGGCCATGATCAAGAGGGATTTGGGCAGCACTTCGTTGTTAGATTGATTTTGAGTGATTTAGGTTAGGTCCTAGGGTGTTTTTATAGAGATTAGGAGTAGTTTAGGCCATAGGATAAACCCTAGGATAGATCTGAGCCCTCAAAATCCGTCACAGGCCCATAAAACATGTCTTGAGGAACAAGTCAGGTGCACCCAGGCCAAACTGGCCGACCACCCAAGTCGACAGGGGTGTCGACTGGGCAGTCGACACCGCCTGGGGTGTGTCGACTCCCAAGTCGACTCCCCAGTCGACTTGGGGGTGGCGGGAATTTTTCCCGCCTGTTCTGCTTGGCTGAATTTGAATTCTGAATTCAAATTTGAACTGTTTTTTAACTTGAAATTTTCTGAAAACTTTGACGGGCCATAACTTGGTCATACGGACTCCGATTTTCGAAAACTCGGACTCTATTTCGCGTATTTTTCGAGACGAACGCAATGGCGCAACCCGTTTCTCCTGATTCAGATTTTATAATTAAATTCTGCCTTGATTCTTGTCTTAGCATGTTGTAAAAGTCCGGGTTGTTACATTCTCCCCAACTTAAAGGATTTCGTCCCCGAAATCTCCAAGTTAGGAAGAACGTATCCTACCATCCATCATCCATCTACTCAAAACATAATCCACAGGCAACCATGGTCCTTAAAAGACTCCTAATGCTTTATGAACACATGCAGAAAGTGTGTGTATATGTTCCTTAGCTAATGCTAATGATCAGGCCTGAATGATCTTTCTAATGCAAAATATGTTTAGTGCCATGAGTCCAACATGTATGCAAATAGTCCTAGTCATATAAACACTATATGTGTGCACAACCATTCATCCACATGCAACATCCACATGATAACATATTCAATTTCATCCATAAACAAGTACAAATACTCGTGCATATGCAATATGAAATGTGACTGAATCGACCTAGTGTCAAATGTGTATTCGCGCATCCAGGAGCAACCACTTGCAACCATTTGCAACCATATCAATCATAACATGTTTCAAATACATGTTTACATCCATAGGGTTCTACCTAAGGTTCCCAAGATAGGATCGAGGGGATAAACTCCTTACGGGGTTTGCAACGGAAACAGGATCGAGAGGATATCCACCAAGCGATAGCATGCAAGCAAGCTCTACAGGAGAACCAGGGATCAATGATATACTCTAAAAAAAAGATATGATGCGCGCGTTTAAGCCGCATTTCCTTGAGCTTAATTCCAGTGTGCCTTGACCACCTTTGACTTCATAATTTTCGTAGCTCCTTGATTACTATTTCCAAGGTATGAGTCGGAACTCATTTCACTGTCGCCTCTTGTTTCACTTTCACTTATTCTTTCCCTAGTATGCACGGCTCAAACATATCTGCGTACTCATGCAAGCTCTCCAAAATTCACTAGTGAATTCTGGATCTCGTTTACCGATGCCAATCCATGTTACCACGTGTACTTACTAGGGTGATTCCTATAACCCATGCTTACGCGGAATGAACCATCCGCCTTATTGGCGGACGTTACTTGATCAGATCGGAGATTTCCGATAAATGCATCAAGAGATTCTAGGTAACTAACCATGACAGAACTCATAAGGTTACACGAGACTTCGAGGGTATTACCAAGGCAAGTTAAGAGTTTAACTACCCTCCTTTCAAGACCGAGAATGGCATCCCTTACTGGATAACCACTTCATCCCTAGAATCCATCCATAGCTCAACAATAGAAGCATTGCTTCTAATCTCAACACTTGGCATAGACGTTCTCAAATCCAAACAAGTCATGAATAAATGGACCGACTCTCCAACCAGATTTTGGGACAAAAGTGGGATCTTCTACCAGGCTAGTACTAAGGTGCAGAGACTTAACTATCGAGGCAGACTTAAATGATGCGATGATCAAAACAAAGTCTGGACGGGATGATAGAAAAGAAAGGCTAAACCTTTAACAGAAACGATACCATCCCTCTTAGGTACGCTAGGAGTGAGAGCATACAATTGCCCTCTCGCCGATCTTGTCCTTATCTTCCTTTGTGGATCAAGCCATACCAACAAGTTGCTTATTCTTAAGCTCGTGTCCTTTATCCTTGCTCTTATTATCCCTTCTTATAACTTCGGTAATAGGTCTCTCGAGAACTTCCTCCATCGCACGGGAAAACACTTACGTAGCTAGACAAGGATTAGTCGCAGTTAAAACTACTGTGACTACAGATGGAGGAAAGAAAGGAAAAGAGATTCAATCAAGGAAACAAAGGATAGTGCTAATGGCTTTTGGGGAATAGCCTTTAAAAACTTTTCTTTGAAAAATGCTTCTTTATAAACGGTTTTTCAAATAGTTTTCAGAAGGTTTTTTTTTTAAAAAAAAAAACTTTTGCCCAGTCTGGTAACCTTCTGCTCTGATACCAAATGTAACACCCCACCTCCGCTAGGGTCACTCACAAAGGGAATGCACTAGGTTTGGTGAAGCATTATCGAGGTAAACATGCACAGAAATATTACAAGACAGAACATATATAAAACAGCGGAAGTAAAACAAATTTCATTTCCTTATAAAATAAGGTCTAAAGCCTTTTACATCAGAATACATCAAAACCTGTCTTGCAATAGTAAAGAAGCAGAAAACCTTTTCATAAATTATTCCCCAAAATAAAGCGGTGAAGCAGCCATAGCGAAGAGAAGACCAAGCTATACATGATGACCTTCAAGCATAAGAGGTCCGAACTAAACAACATCATTTCCTCCCTGAAAACCTGGGGGGAAACGGAAGACAAAGAGGCGAAAGAAAACGGGGTCAGTCATAAAGACTGGTAAGTCCTATCTACTTCCAGTATAAAAACAGGTAAAGGTAACATGACATGCATAAACTGAAAGTAAACATAAGGATGACGGCAAGATAGATAAGCTAAACCAAGATAACTGGATGAACTACTGTAGCAAGATAAACTAAGGTATCATGATAAACTACGGTGTCAAGATAAATCAAGGTATCACATTGTCAGGTTTCTATCAAGTACACAATTCCAAGGTATCTATCATGTATAACATCCCACGGTATTTATCATGTATATTTGCTCTGCACCTCTCGTACTAGTATCCCAACCCGCGTCATGTGTTAACTATGAATGTCCCTTGTCCAATGTCATGTAATGGTCCATGTCAATCTAATATATAGCATATGTAGGTTTTCCCAACTCGTATGTTTCTTTCCATGTATAAGTTCAGTCCTTTGCCGTAGGCCGTACGGGTTTTCCCATGTAAATTTATACCACCTCAACGGAGTACCATTTTATCCTTGATGTTGTTTTGGACTGCTACCCTTGATCTGGTTATGTTTTCTTACCATGAACTATCGCGTGTTCACTTTGGATTTATGCCACCTAGGACCGCTGGGGATTATGCTACCTAATGAACGTTTCCGTAACTTGGTTTGGGTTTTAGCCACCTAGGGCCACTAGGGATTATGCCACCCGTCAACCACGCCCTTTATCCCACGTGTGTATCGTGAATCGTTTTCCATGTCTAGACGCACATGTATCTCAATGTGCCATCCGAGTTCCGTGCCAGGGCAAATCGAGAAATACGGAACTCGGTCGGGAGCTTTAAGTCGTCTGCTGATGCAGATATCAAGGTCTGTTTTTGTATCCGTGGCTATGGTCCCACGTGACCCCTCCCTCAACTACTGAAAGGCAATCCAAGAAAAATCATGTATGAGAACTACATCCCGGCCCCACTATGCCCCACTTACCTATTGGCCAACCTCACCCATGACTCGATAGCAAGAACATGGTCTGTTGGGAGTTCTCTGCCTTTCCGTTCGTACACGATTGACTAAAGATGGTAGGTAGTCGGCGACGCGCTATCCAGGGCAAAAATCAAGTATCGTCGACTCCACGCTAATCCATCCCCGTCTTTAGGTTGCTCGCACAGCAACCAAGGCATACCCTTGGCTCTTCTACCGCAGACCTTAACCTCTGTGAGGCCAGGTTTCATGGACCATCTGCCACCTCACAGAAGGATACCAAGGGTATCCTCACGTTCCCCGAAGCTACCGCTTCGTCACCCAGTTCGTTGGAGCCTTTATCTAAGTCAGATAATTTGCTCCTCCTCGTGTGTTTAAGCGATGACCTACCGTATCGGGTTACTCATCTATCTGTGAATTGGTCCAAATTCCTTGACTAAGAATTATTACTCAGTTATCCTAAACTAAGGTTTATCACTTAGTTCCCGTTATCCTTTTTAACTACGATTTTCCACCTAGTCCCGTGAACTAGGGTTTTGTCAAATGGGTTAAGTGTTGTCATTCCAGTTCATGACTTAACCCGCCTACGAATCATGTCAAGATTGGATAAGTATTTAAGCCCAAGACTTAGCCCTACAAGTTGGTTAAGTATACCAAGAAGCTCATGACTTAACCCTATTCAATTATCAAGTCAAATTGGTTAAGTATTAGTTTGTCTTGACCCTATCCGATTATCGTGTTAGATTAGTTAAGCATAGATTATCTTAACCCCATCAGATTATCGAGTCGGATTGGTTAAGTGTGGGTTAGCTCAACCCCATCCACTAATCGTATTACAATGGTTAAGTATATTTAAACGGTCTTGTGACTTAACCCTATCAAGTTCTCATATTAGATTGGTTAAGTATAGGTTACTTAACCTCATCAAATCATCATGTATAATTGGTTAAGTATAAGTTACTTAACCCCATTAAATTATCACGTTTAGTTGGTTAAGTGTTGGTTACTTAACCTCATTGAATTATCAAGTTTAGATTGGTTAAGTGTTTAACTTAACCCCATCGTATTACCGTGTTTAGATTAGTTAAGTCTAGGTTAACTTAACTTCATCAAATTACCGTGTTTAGATTAGTTAAGTGTAGGTTACTTAACCCCATCTAATTACCGTGTTTATATTAGTTAAGTGTAGGTTTAGCTTAACCCCATCCCCTAACTGTATTTTACGGTTAAGTGTCATTAAGAAATCAAGTCCGGTTTAACTTAACCTACCCATTCATATCATATCGGTTAAGTGTCATTAGTCAAATTTACTTAACCTTATCATGTGGCATTAATTAAATTAATGCACTCTCAACCTCTCACATTAGACCTTGTTGTGGTTACTAGTTAAGCCGGGCGGGTCCGGGTAGTTTTACACCACAACCTAGTCTAACCTCGGGTCTTAAGTGCTATATGACCAACTACTCACATTGGGTCCTATTGTTTGTAGCCACTAGTTAAGCCGGGCGGGTCCGGGTAGATTTATGCTACAAACTCAACCCAACCTCGAGTTGGCCACTTTCATGTTTGGTCTAGTGTCATATTACACTTACAACCCATACGTGGCTAGTTTCAAGTCCCATGTTTACCCCACATGTCATGTCCACATTTAGGTGTATCATGAGTGTCATATTTTCATGAAATCCCATGTCAAATTATCATGTCATAATCACGTTCGTCTAACCTACCCCAAATCGTGTTTCCAACCCAAGTAAAAGCGAGTCAACATAGTAAGGATACTATGCTACATATTGGCCTTAGAACATGCACGATGTCAAAAAGGGATTGGCCACCAACATGCATGGTATCATAAGGGATTTGGCCTCAAAATATGCATAGCATCATAAGGGAATTTGGCCACAAACATGCATAGTGTCATAAGGGAAGTTGGCCACAAACATGCATGATAACATAAGGGGTTTGGGTTCATTTACATGCATAAGCCCCAAAGTCAAGCCAAAGGTTCATGCTAACATTCCATAGATAAAGATTCAAACTTGCAAGATAAACTAGGATAAACATAGCATGAGTGGCATGATTAAGTCGCTAAAACTTAGCCCAAGGTCATAGATCATTGAAAAGGGGCAAAATTAGGTTCACATAGGCTAGCATACTTATGTTTCATCGCATTTTATTCCATGTCACATTAGAATCACCGTTAGAATCTACAAGTAGCTAGAACTTACATAGCGTGGCAAGAGGACTAGGAGCATGAATCGTCTTGACGAAGAAAGGTGGCTCCTTTGTTGAAGAATCGTCATGAAATTTGCGTAGCAACATTGATCTACCCTCGATTTGATGTAGAAAGCTTGCACCTTTTGATTTGAACCCGATTTGAATGCATAAGCCCTTGGAGTTGGAGATGGAGGCCATGATCAAGAGGGATTTGGGCAGCACTTCGTTGTTAGATTGATTTTGAGTGATTTAGGTTAGGTCCTAGGGTGTTTTTATAGAGATTAGAAGTAGTTTAGGCCATAGGATAAACCCTAGGATAGATCTGAGCCCTCAAAATCCGTCACAGGCCCATAAAACATGTCTTGAGGAACAAGTCAGGTGCACCCAGGCCAAACTGGCCGACCACCCAAGTCGACAGGGGTGTCGACTGGGCAGTCGACACCACCTGGGGTGTGTCGACTCCCAAGTCGACTTGGGGGTGGCGGGAATTTTTCCCGCCTGTTCTGCTTGGCTGAATTTGAATTCTGAATTCAAATTTGAACTGTTTTTTAACTTGAAATTTTCTGAAAACTTTGACGGGCCATAACTTGGTCATACGGACTCCGATTTTCGAAAACTCGGACTCTATTTCGCGTATTTTTCTGAGACGAACACAATAGCGCAACCCGTTTCTCCTGATTCAGATTTTATAATTAAATTCTGCCTTGATTCTTGTCTTAGCATGCTGTAAAAGTCCGGGTTGTTACAATATATATGTCATATTTTCCTATCACTGCATATATATATATATATATATATATATATAAAAGATTATATTTTTCTATCATAACTACATAAACAGAAATCATATATTTTCTTATCAAAATCAAATCTTCTTCTTCATAAAAATCAAATCTTTATTCGCTACATATAATAAAAATCGTATTTTTATATAATTAAAAATCTTTTCTACTTCATACATAAAAACCTAAATCTTTTTCGTTATGAAAAATCATATCCTTTTTAATTATCAAAATCTAATTTTTAATTTCAAAAATATAATATTTTATATTTCAAAAATATAATCTTTTCTATTGCACAAATTTGATCTTTTCTACTAACCAAAATCATATTTTTAAAATTGAAAATAAAGCAATGCCAATTTTATTTGAAAACAATTCTAATTTCATTTTTTTCTATGACTACCATTTTTAAATTTAATTACTGTTTAATTTGTAAATTAACTAAACAAATTACATTGAATAAAAACAAGACAAAACTTTACTGTACTTTGTTCATCGTCGTTCCCATCTAGCACAACTGAAACCCATCATCGTCGCCCGCCTTTGAAACCCTTCAGAACCCGTCGGCTCGAACTCGTCCTGGAAAATTTGTCGTCGCCGCCACCTCAGGGGTTCGGACCTCCCATCGACCCCACCACGGGATGCGCCATCGCGAACCGCCCCTCCACCGTGAGCGATGCCACCTCCGGCGGCCCCAATCGCCAGCAAACTCGAACCAAACACGGCCCCTTCCAGCTCAGATTTCTCACTCCACGCCTAACGATAATTCCCCCAACCATTATGGATAAAAGATCTTAGAAAGGGCTCTGATTTTTGTTTAATAACTGGTTTAAGTCAATTAGCGGATTTGGAGGAAATTAAGCTCAAAGTTTCGAGCTCATTTCCGCCGTAGATCGGGTAGCGGGTTGAAGGTTTGATCATGAGAGTAGAGAATTAGGGCCACTGACAAGAAAGTGAATATATATATATATATATATATATTATTTTTAGTATTATTTTAATTTTCTAGTTAGTTGCTAACCGATCCGAACCCCAAACCATGCCCATCGACTATCGTCCGTAGATAATTACCCCTATTCCGAACACAATGGGATGTGTGCCGCAAGCTGATTCAGCTGTTCCAATCAGTTTCCATCTAAATTAAAATTTAAATCTATATATTCTATTTTAAACGTGCTTTTCAATTTACCAGGGCCACATACTGACTCTAAAAATTCCAAAAAAAATATTTCTAGCTTCATGTTGATGGTACGGTCCCAATAAAACTAATTTCGTCAAATTCTGAGACCGTTTACAAAATGGCCATTTTCAGGTCGATCGAAATTGACTTAAACTGTCAAAACACGTTTTACTTCGCCACACTCACATATTGATTCAGAAAATTACGAATTTTGGAATCTAGAAATAAATTGACATCCCAGATCCAACAAAAGTAGTTTCGTCGAAAACAGAGGTCGTTTGAAAAATTTCCATTTTTAAGGGCCAAAATTCCATAGCGACTATTCCGAATATTCAACTGGACATAACCTTTTATTCCCGCTATGAAATTTCAGTTTTTCGGATTCGTTGGAAAGATATTTTCAAATAGATTCTAATATTTTTGGTTTCGCTAAAATCCGGTTTATTTTGAATCCTGTACATTCATTTGAAATTTGAAATCGAATTTTCAAACTACCGCGCCATTTTCAATTCCTTTTATATTTAAAAATAAATATTTATATTCTAACGTCGATTAAAATAAATATATAAGTTCTAATTCTATTCAAAATATTTTTCTCATCGTTATTATTTAAAATAATTCATTTTAAATATTCAAACTTCATCAAAATTGCCAAAATAAAAAAATTTAAATTGGTTCGGATTTCCGGGTTATTACAATCTCCCCCACTTAAAATCTTTTCATCCCCAAAAAGGAACGAAGCTGAAAGTTGTTTACTAATCCACTCAACTTTCATTATTTTCATTATGGCTTAAGTTCTTTAACTTTTCAGTTTCTAAGAACTTTTCAAATTCTTCAAAAATTTGGCTAACACCATAAATTTTCGAAATAATTCGCCATAACCTCCCCTGCACGGGAGCACCGGGAAAATCCCGAAATTTCCATATAGGCCTTTCCAATCCAAAAAGAAAAAGAAACAGCCAAGCGGCTCGTAAAATCCTCAAGAAATACAGTAAACATGTACCTACTTGTCGGGCAAACAATTTTATTCCTCTTCTGTAGCCTCCTTGCTATGACCTGTTCAATGGATACACATGTATATGCATGCAATTCCAAACAATTTTCAATTCAGTCCAATATTTGATACAATTTGGCTAAATGGTTCAAATTTTAATTAATCAACAAATAATCAAACAACACAACCAACAATCAATTTGTTGATTTGCTTTTTAAATTCATAACTTTGATACATAGTCCAAAAATCAGATTTTTGATGCCAAATAACAACAATAAGCCCTATCTAGCTTTGGTTCTCACACCAGTCAATTGGAATCATATAGAAATCCCACTTTCGAAACACGAAAATAAATTCTGATGATGACGCGTCAATCATCAAAATCATGTCCGAGCGACTAGAGTGTGATTCTATATCTATCCAGTATATTAAAACTTTGAATACACGTGGATCAGACGTATACGAAAAAATCTTTATATACTGGATTGTCCAAATTTAATATAAAATAAATAATCAAATACGAATAATTGATTTTAATTTTCAAAACAAAACTTTTTTTCACTTTTATTTTTAAAAACAACACTCTTCACACTCGTTCTAGGATGTTACTGATCCCATCTCTAACAAGTCATTCTTATTGGATATTACTAGTCCAATATCTGATGAATCCTTTCGTATGGTCCTAATGTGTCTTGTTCTCGAACTCTATAAACTAGAGCTCTGATACCAAGCTATAACGACCCGAACTTCCCCATGAGAGAAAGCACGGATTGAGTTGAGAACAAGCCACATCGGGACACAAACAGAAGAACATTTCATTTTTTATTACAACAATTTCATTAGAATACAAGAATATATAGAGTATGAATGAATAAAATACATTCAATAAATATCAGAGATTTACAATACATTACATAGCAGCTGAAAATAATACAAAACACAACTGAAAAGAATACACGGATACAGAGCTTTCCGAATATCATTCCAGCTACAAACCAGGATCCTGTGAATATAAATCTGCAAAACAAAAACTACTAGCTGCCCGTGCGGAGAATAGGGGCACCCAGAGTTTAGGTTAAAACAATAAACTCCAGGCCAGTCATGTGACTGGTGTGAGAACCAAAACATTTATTAATCTTTATTTTAAAGTTAGGTAAATCAAGGGACCACGTCGTATAACACGGAACGGGTTTCCTCCCAAGAATACCAGTGCATAAAATAAACAGCGCAATGCTAAATAAAGAACAATGAAGCTATTATAAGACCCAGGTCGCATCACACAATGCAACACAAGCCGGAGGATAGGGTTTTACCTTGTAATAGCCAAAGAATGCTTGATACGCTAAATTTCATCTTTTATTATTACTATAAGTGTATAGTGTCAAAACAATTCCAATCATAAGTATCAATCATAGACGGCATAAGTGCCCCATACCACTATGTCGCCATACTAGGCTCTACAATCAAAACCGCAAAGTCACGTATTAGAAGTTGGATTTCCATCTGTGAACCGAGGCAAGGGATCGTCCTCACCGCTTCGAGACTCTCTAGCCCGAGCCTTAGGCAATTGCTCAGTCAAGCCTTGGATCGTCAGGGCCGGTCCACCGATGTGGATTAAAATGCCAGAACACTACGTTTCCCCGCCCTTTGGGGCGTAAATGAGTCCTATGACTCCATCGACTCCACATAGTCACTGATATATCCGAGGCGTCTCGCAATCAACCACACAGGTGAAAATAATATAAATGTCAGGGCTGGTAGGTCACTGACACCACCCTAGCTAGAAAGAAACGCATGCCCTCCCTGATGTCCTCTCCCATTTATGGTTCACAACCAGGGTGTGGGGCTCGCGAATTAACACTACACAAAGTTACGCCACAAAGTCCGTTCTTTGATCATCAACCACAAGACTCTGATTTTCAATAGAAGCCTTGATCATTTGCATCTCAGCATGCCACACGGGCAATTCACGCTATGCAACCGATATCAATCGCACAGAATGAAATCCGATGTCAGACACACATCCATTTACAAGTTCGTTCTAGGTCTGAACGAAACCGGAGGAACCTTATTCCTCGCATATCCATCAATCTTCAAGTACGTCTGGACGATCACCAACTAATTCCCTCCTCTTGGGTGTACATCCCAATCAAGATCATTAGTAATTATCCAAACGAGGTAAAGACCTCCGGTCTTCGACCACCGTCTTCATCCTCGACACATCGTCGATTCAGTAATTCAGAATGGGATAAACCCGACCTTTCCGAATAACTCACGTATATAATAAACAAGTTTTACACAAACACAACATACGCCTCATTCCAATTCAGAATATTCTTTTATTCAAATATTCTTACACTTTGGGAAAGGTTCCCATTAATTTTATCAAAGATAAATTCTTTAAATTTATTCTTTAATCTTCTTTTGAATATCAATTCAAACCAAATTATGGTTTATCCAAACTAGTCGGGATTTGCGAACCTTACCGAGGTAATCACTTGTTAAATTTTCCAACCCCAACCTATTCATCCCATGAAGTAAAACTAGTCATACTTCATATCTAACACCACGGTGTTATCGGTAAATTCAATTACCATTTCACGTTCAAATCTAATTAAAGATTTAACTATCGCCTGGAGCAAAACTGGTGATACTCCATTCTCGATCATTTCAATCTAATTAAAGATTCATTAAAACTCCACTTGGTTTTAATGTTCCCAAAAATCACTATCAATGATTATTTAACTTGGGAAATCATATTGTCTTTAACTGGGTTAAAGAACCAATGTCATTTAAAACACGATTCACTATAAACCCAAAATTACATTCCATTCCATCAGCCTTTAACCGTAAATTAGCAAGTGAACAATTCCCTAAGTAATAACCCCAAAGGCCGAAACCAACATCAGATCAATACCCCAGAAACCATTCAAATTAACTAATCTTCAGTTAATTTCTGATTTTCTTAACTCCGTTGGGTCTAAGAACAGTATTATTAAAGATACCAATCACGATAACCCAAAATCACATTCCATTTACAATGGAATCTTCATGGAAAACAAATCGATATATATATTCGATATAAACTTCCATATCCGAGTAATAATATAAATGGAATAACGGCAAAGCCTTTTAAATTCCAGATATATTAGTTGTCTTCCTCCACAGAAATTCACTTCGATTATTACCAAATCGAATTCCATTCCATTCCAATTTATTTTATTAAATTGGAAAACTTTACTTTGGAAAATCTCCTTTAAATCTTAACAAAAGATTTATAAATTCCAAATCACATTTCACTGTAAATCGGGTTAAAGAACGAATGTCGTTAAAACACAGTTCACGATAAACCCAATTCACATTCCATTAATTATCAGGTTAAAGAACAAGTGTTATTTAAAACACCATTCACGATAAACCCAAAAATCAATTCAAATTCAATTCCCATTTAAATACCATTTAATTGGTATACTTCATTAAATCTAAATAAAAAGATTTAATCTTTTTCTCAACTGGGTTTAAGAACAGTGTTAATGAAGACACCATTCACGACAAACCCAAATCCAATTTGATACTAAATACAAGGCTCTGAATAGAAAATATATCGGCTTATATTCAATATCAAATTCCACGACCAACAAATATCGTATTGGAAATAACGATATAAATATATCTTTCAAATTTCCATAACAATACCCGTATAATCACGAAATCCAACATCGAAATATTCCAAAGACAATTTCGATTCAAATCCATTTCCACTTTATATATTGGGAATTCTGGTTATTTTTAAAATCCTTTCAAATCCAATTTATTTATTTCAAAAATAAATGGATTATAATTCTAGTTCAAAACTAGTTCATTTCGATAAAAATCTACTTTTATCTTTTCAAATATGGAATTTTTCATCCTAATTCTTTCCAAATCATTTCTTATGATTTTACACAAATTATTGCTATTTTTAATAATTTTATCAAGGCCCGTACAGTCGATTTCCATCAACGGCCATCGAACTGCACTTACAGCGACCTTTTCCAAATTTGATTTGGACATAATTCCAAATCCAACCATTAGATTTCTAATTTCTTGTATTCGTTAGAAAGCACTTTTCGATACGAACCCAACGGTTCTGGTTTTAGGAGAATCCGACGGTCGGATCTCCCGTAATATCCATTCGAAGTCAATGGTCGAAATTCGTGAACTACCGCAGCGCGGCGCGTTCTATTCAGGCCATTATATTATATATATAATATATATCTCGTCGATTTCCATTTAAAACGTATTTTATAAATCGTTTTAAATTCATTTTCAAAACGATTTCAACTTCATATTCAATTTCAAATCAAAATTTAATATTCCATACCATCGATATATAAATGATAATATTTTCAAAACATTATATTTTGAAATCAATTCCTTTTCGATATTCATTATAAAAAAGAATAAAATTGATATAGATATCGTTCACGTCAAAATGGCGTCAATCTAATCGACACGGCTATATATATTTAAATATATTCGTGTCCATCCCAAATCAGACATCAAAACCAAATTTTGACTCTTTTCTGAATACTATTTGAAAAATATTCGTTATTTTAAAATAATCGTTATTTTAAAATATTCATTCTTTCTGAATTGGAATCAGACACAGTCAATTACCATGCGATGTGATTTATATGGATTTCATACGCACACGTACACTACAACAATCCAACACAGTCAACCATCACCCAAAGTCCATTCTACACTGCATAAGCATCAAATATAAATATTTAATGCTTATGACAGCCTATCAATCAATCGATCGACATACAGCTAATTATTGGGACTAATGTATGGCCAATTTCATCCCAACACCCGTGTGGGGTTTTCAAACAATCAAACACATGTTTTATTTGTGCAGTTGGGCGATGTGTAAAATTTATCGTCTCAATCCCTATCAGTCAAATGTGTGTATATAAACAAACCGTCCAATTTGTTTATAAATATTTATTTTATATACACGTTAAAAATTATATTTTTAACTATAAAATATTTTATTCCATTCCACTTCACACAGTCAACTTTCACAACACATCAATTAAACAAACAAGTCATCCATGGTCTGTGGACAACGGGTGTCGGGTGTTGCTAAGCACCGTCTGCATCCTAGTATATGTTTCAAACTAGAGAATAAAATTAAAAGTGAGGAGTTCTCACCTTGGGGATCCACTCCACCCTTTTTATTTCTGAACGGTTCGGGTTTCGTTTTGATTTCCGTCGATACCATTGCCATCTGTTTCACGCAGTTGATTATACAGTTACTTTATACATAAAAATCACATTTTTATTTTGCTACTGTATATATAAAATATTATATTTTTCTATCGCTATATATATATATATATGTAAAAGTCATATTTTCCTATCATTGCATATATATATATATAAGATTATATTTTTCTATCATAACTACATAAACAGAAATCATATATTTTCTTATCAAAATCAAATCTTCTTCTTCATAAAAATCAAATCTTTATTCACTACATATAATAAAAATCGTATTTTTATATAATTAAAAATCTTTTCTACTTCATATATAAAAACCTAAATCTTTTTCGTTATGAAAAATCATATCCTTTTTAACTATCAAAATCTAATTTTTAATTTCAAAAATATAATCTTTTCTATTTCAAAAATATAATCTTTTCTATTGCACAAATTTGATCTTTTCTACTAACCAAAATCATATTTTTAAAACTGAAAATAAAGCAATGCAAATTTATTTGAAAACAATTCTAATTTCACTTTTTTTTTCTATCACTACCAATTTTAAATTTAATTACTGTTTAATTTGTAAATTAACTAAACAAATTACATTGAATAAAAACAAGACAAACTTTGCTGTAATTTGTTCATCGTCGTTCCCATCTGGCACAAATGAAACCCATCATCGTCGCCCGCCTTTGAAACCCTTCAGAACTCGTCGGCTTGAACTTATCCAGGAAAATTTGTCGTTGCCGCCACATCAGGGGTTCGTATTCCGCATCGACCCCACCACGGGATGCGCCATCGCGAACCGCTCCTCCACCGTGAACGATGCCACCTCCGGCGGCCCCAATTGCCAGCAAACTCGAACCAAACGTGGCCCCTTCCAGCTCCAATTTCTCACTCCACGCCTAACGATAATTCCCCCAACCATTAAGGATTTAAAGATCTCAGAAAGGGCTCTGATTTTTGTTTAATAACTGGTTTGAGTCGATTAGAGGATTTGGAGGAAATTAAGCTCAACGTTTCGAGCGGTAGTGGGTTGAAGTTTTGACCACGAGAGTAGAGAATTAGGGCCGTTGACTAGAAATTGAATATATATATATTATTATTATTATTATTTTAATTTTCTAGTTAGTTGCTAACCGATCCGAACTCCAAACCAAGCCCACCAAATGTCGTCCGTAGCTAATTACCCCTATTTCGAACACAATGGGATATGTACCGCAAGTTGATTCAGCTGTTCCGATCAGTTTCCATCTAAATTAAAATTTAAATCTATATATTCTATTTTAAACGTGCTTTTCAATTTACTAGGGCCACATACTGGCTCTAAAAATTCTAGAAAAATTATTTCTAGCTTCGTGTTGATGATACGGTCCCAATAAAACTAATTTCGTCAAATTCTAAGACCGTTTGCAAAATGGCCATTTTCAGGTCGATCGAAATTGACTTGAACTGTCAAAACACGTTTTACTTCGCCACGCTCACATATTGATTCAGAAAATTACGAATTTTGGAATCTAGCATTAACTTGACGTCCCGGATCCAACAAAAGTGGTTTCGTCGAAAACAGAGGTCGTTTGCAAAATTTCCATTTTTAAGGGCCAGAATTCCATAGTGACTATTCCGAATTTTCAACTGGACATAACCTTTTATTCCCGCTATGAAATTTCAGTTTTTCGGATTCGTTGGAAAGATATTTTCAAATGGATTCTAATATTTTTGGTTTCGCTAAAATCCGGTTTATTTTGAATCCTGTACATTCATTTGAAATTTGAAATTTGAAATCGAATTTCCAAACTACCGCGCCATTTTCAATTCCTTTTATATTTAAAGTTAAATATTTATATTCTAACGTCGATTCAAATAAATATATACGTTCTAATTCTATTCAAAATATTTTTCTCATCGATATTATTTAAAATAATTCATTTTAAATATTCAAACTTCATCAAAATTGCTAAAATAAATTTTTTAAATTGGTTCGGATTTCCGGGTTATTACATGCAATCTCTTTTCGAAAAAGACAACAATCATTCTCACAAGCATGTATTTTTTCATAATTGAGATTAAAACGCTTGAGAAACTTTTTTACCTTATAGTTGCTTTTAGGAAGCAAATTTTCATCTGGTAACATATGATCATGTATTGCCTTTAAAAGTTCATTAAAACTTTTAGTTAATAATCCATTCTCGGTTTTGATCTGGTATAGAGCTAACGTAGTAGAATTCTTTGTAGACTTTTTAAATCCAGGATGTAAAGAATCTCCTATCATATCATCTTGTATCATGCTTGTATCATTCAAAATCACTTCATCGTCATAAGCATCAATATACATTCTATATGTAGTAAGAAATTCATTATCCTCATGAACAGTTTCAACATTAGTAGGTTTTTCTCCATGCAAAATCCATGTCGTGTAAGTTGGATCCATACCATCACAAACTAAGTGCTCAAAAACAGCATTACCAGTTAGATGAGAACCCAAGTTACGCCATTTTGAGCAGGGATAGCTAATTTTATTCAGTTGTTCCATCGTTTCAGAATCAGACTTTGCATTCATTTTATTAACAAGTTGCTCATTGTACTTTAAAGTTGTGTTTATGAAATTCCAGACCCCTTCTTTGTATTCACGTGTGACTCTAAATACGTTAAAAAAAATTGAGACATGAAAACACCGAATAATATTACAATGTTATCAATAGATCGATGTATAGTAGTTACCTAGGTAGATGAACCCAAGATTTGTCCAACCCATGGTAAGTAAGTGGCAAAATTTATTTGGTTGCAGAATAATAATCGATTAATACATTTAGATGTGATCTATAAACTGTGAAGCTTACCTCTATACTTCATAAATTTAATTGAATAGGTGTAAGGATCAAAAAGGACAGATTCAGTATTCTAGATTGCTATACACGTGATATTGTGAGAATGCTATAATTTAGTAGATATCAGTTTTTACACGATGCATTTCCTGTAAGGAGATTTTTTTGCATTACAATTTTCTTGCAATAGTTTATGTTGGAAACCTGCTCATGTACATTGAGAGAAACAACATGCTTAAGCTTATATTTAAACTCAAATATTTATTGCGATACATTGCACATAACCAAATGGAAATCATTTGCCAATCTAAGTTGCAACAAGAATGAATTTAAACAACTATTTTACATGTAATTAGCTCAAAACTGTAACACATAATATATAAATTTAAACAATCATTTTCATAAGACTGTATACAAGCATACCAATACACATATATGAAACCTACTTGATAGTAGTCAGTTACGGTCATCGTTTAAATAAAAAAAGGTGAAGTACTTGATAATTAGGCAGTATTCAGTTATTTTTGCTGAAAACATTATTTTGATTGTTATCAGCAGAAAAGATACGTAACAGAAAGTTGTGAAGAATTTTCGTGATCTTCATTCATTTTCAAACCGAGACACAGTATTCAAACAACGCTTAATATTTACAAGTACCAAAAAAAAAGATTAGGACCTATGAAAATTCAAAATTGTTTAAGATATTCAGCCAGATTTACCTTATGGCGATGTAGCAACAGAATCGAGAGGGCAAAACTGCAGTGGACTTAGTTGCGCGTCAGAGCGGAAGCGGTGGTGTTTAGACGGTCTTGTGCATTGCAATTAAGCTGAGCTGATATCTATTTGCCTATTTTCAAGCTAACGTCGATGGATTGTGGAGCAGCAAATTTTACGAGATTTAGGTTTAATTTGGGGAGCGATTGATTTGGGGATGATTTATGAGCGACTAACTTGGAGCGGCATTATTTCATTTTACAAGTTTATTAGTTGGCAAATTATTAAATAAAATTACCCAACCCATGTAATCTTCCACAAAATTAAGGACCAAAATGAAAAAAAAAAACTTTTTTTTTTGTTAAAAGAAAAAAACAATAAAACAGATAAATTGTTTTTTTCTCATATTGTTATGACCAACATAATTTATTTCGTAAATTAAAATTATTTCTACAACGTCTTAACTAAAATAATTTTAGTTCCTTCTCGGTATCATATTTTATACTCTAGACTATATTGATGTGTAATTAAGTTTAATATTTTTCACACAAAAATAAATAGTTAAAATTTAAGTCCAATACTAATTTAATTCACAAAATATTAAATTCTATGCAATTTTATTTTGTTATAGTAAATCAAGTACAAAATGGAAAGTTGCATAGTTTAAAAAATTAATATTCAGAAATTAGATTGAACTTATTGTGTTTATATAAATTAAAGTTTCACTTATAGCGCTTAAGTTCGAAATTTAAATTTGTGAAACTGAACTTGTGAAATTAAATAATCAGTTTTCTGTAGTGCAAGCTGTTAGGGACTGAGATGGTGATGGTTTTGATGACAACAACCATGTTTCAATTATTATTAGTATAAAATATATACCAACATTGATATCTTGACACGACCCGAAAAATATTTTCTAGCTTCATATTGACGATACGGTCCTAACAAAACTAATTTCATCAAATTCTGAGACCGTTTGAAAAATGATCATTTTCTGGTCGATCCAAATTGACTAAAACTATCAAAACACGTTTAACTTCGCCACGCTCACATATTGATTTCAAAAATTATGAATTTTGAAACCTAGCAATAATTCGACATCCCGGATCCAACAAAAGTGATTTCATCGAAAATGGAGGTCTTTTGCAAAATGGCTATTTCTACGGGCTATATTTTCCATAGCGACTATTCTGAATTTTCAACTGGGAATAATTTTTTATTCCCGCTATGAAATTTCAATTTTTCGGATTCGTTGGAAATATATTTTCAATTAGATTCCAATAATTTTGGTTTCGCTAAAATCCGATTTATTTTGAATCTTGTACATTCATTTGAATTTTGAAATCGAATTTTCAAACTACCGCACCATTTTCAATTCCTTTTATAATTTAAAATAAATATTTATATTCTAACGACGATCTATATAAATATATACATTCTAATTCTATTCGAAATAAATTTCTCGTCGTTATTATTTAAAATAATTCATTTTAAATATCCAAAATTCATTAAAATTGCCAAAATAAAAATTTTAAATTGGTTCTGATTTTCCGGGTTATTACAATCTCCCCCACTTAAAATCTTTTCGTCCTCGAAAAGGAACAGAGCTGAAAGTTATTTTACAAACCAGCACAACTTTCATTATTTTCTTTATAGCTTAAGTTCTTCAACTTTTCAGTTTCTAAGAATGTAACAACCCGCATTCTACGCATCGGAGGATCGTAGAATATTTATTTCTTTCTTATATGAAGTCGTATGGTCATGTGGCTTTGGGAAACGGCCATTGGGGTCATTTCCCATGTTCATGATTTTTGCCGATTTTTAAATGACCATTTTGCCCCTAGCTGATCTTGTTTCGGCCATAACTTTTGATTGGAAAGGAGTTTTGACCTGAAACCACATCCATTGGCTTCGAATGATGGTTTACCTTTCTGTAGAGTGGTCACATGTGGAAAACAGACTTACCGTTTGGGAGAAATGGCTGAAATAAGGTTTGGAAGGTGAAAAACTGCTTAACCGGGCCAAATAGGGTGATTAGTGAATGGGCCCATAACCCATTTCGGGATTAGGTTTATGGGGAGGCTGAAATGAGTTAGGTTTTCATTCCATTTCAGTTTTCTAGCCTCCACTTACCTCTTAGAAACCCTAAAAATGGCCTCCAACCTCTAAATCACCTCCAAATCACTTTCTAATCAAGGATTAAGCTTAGCAACATCAGATCAAGAGAGATCTTCACCAAATCAAGATTAGAGCTGCTGTTTAGCATTGGTATTCGCGCCATATCAGAGATTTATTTCAGATCTAAGGTTTATTTGTGGCTAAGGTGAGTGATTTGCATAGTTCCTCACTAATTATGGTTAATTAAGGGTAATTAGTGTTAATTAGCGAATTTAAACATGATAAAATTCTGGAAAAATATTTGTAAATTCTTAAATAATGTTTTAGACCTCTGTTAGAAATTGGGTTTGATTTGGTTAAGTTTTGATAATCCTATCATTAATTATGCTTGAACATGCTTAAGGGAAAATATGGGGTTTTCGCTATGTTTGATCCATCTTAACCTATCATATTTATCTTTTGGTATTTGAGGTCACTTCTACTTGTTGCTATGACTGTGTGGTATGCTTTGTGACTGATTAGAATAGATAGAATGGTCGAAAACGTCGTCGAATGGCGTAAAACACTCGCTGGAAAATTGCTGGAAAACGGTGCAGGTTTTCGGATCAGATCGAAGGGATGGGCTCGGACCGGATAGTGGACTGGGCAAGGGATCACCGAACCGAGGCTTAGCACGAGATAAAGTGTGGCAAAAAGGAAGGCCACTGTGGTTGAACTGAGATCAGATCGGAGTGGATGGGAATAGGGATGGGAATCGGATCGGACCAGAAGATCAAGCCAGGGACGGAAGGAAGAAAGGTGATAGATCGGACTGTGACCAGGAACCCGAACCGAACCGATGGAGCAAGGGTACACCGAACCGAACCGAAGTATGCATATATCAATGCGATGTGGAGGATCCGAACCGAGACGATGGCCAGTGACTGGGCAACCCGAACCGAACCGATGCTTAAGAGAGGGATCCGAACCGATCCAGTGAAGACCAATAACCCGAGATGCAAAGGTAGTCCAAATGGAAGTTAGAGCTCAGGATCCAGTTGGGAACCAATGAGTTCACTTCATGATTGGGCTTTGCTGCGGGACGTGTGCTAAGGAGTTGTCGACGTTCATGACTTCGATTCACCACTGAAAAGGAATGATGGGCTAAGTATCAGTGCAGTAGAGTCATTATGACTCGAGGGGCAAAGTGATCGTAGCAGGACTACGTATCAGTGCAGTAAAGTCACCGTGACTCGAGGGGCAAAGTGATCGTAGTAAGACTATGAGCCAGTGCAGTGGAGTCATTGTGACTCCATGGGGCATAGTGGACATAGTAAAGGATTAGTAAGGCTATGAGCCAGTGCAGTGGGGTGTGTACGACTCCATGGGGCAAAGTGGACATAGCGAAGGATTAGTGGCTATGGATCAGTGCAGTGAAGCCGTTGTGACTTCATGGGGCAGAGTGATCATAGCAAAGTATTGGGTGATCGAAGTGGTGGATATTGTATGCTTTACGTACTGAGTGAGAGATGTGAGGATGGTTGCTATGCTTGATTTGTTTGTCATCATTATGACATGCACACCCCCACCCCCGTATTCTTTACACCATATGTTATGGCACCTTAGAGTGTTGTACAGTATGTAGTGCTAACTCTTTGGTTGCAGCTCCAGGTTCAGGTATGGTTTAGTATACCTGTTATTGTTCTGTTTAGCTGCTTATCGCTCATACCATACTTTTTGTCTGACCCAGAGTTTTATATCTCTTCTTATTACTCTGGGTGCTCTTACGAGCAGACTAGAGACAGGTTAGCTGGTGATGCACGAGTAGCTGATTCGGAGGCGAGCAGGAGGCTTCCACGTATGATATATATAGATATTCTCCCTGTGTCGCGGATGGTCACTACTTGGGCATTAGTAGTGTACCTTCCTTACCTTGCTTTTAGAGACAGTTTTAAAAGTTGTAATAATGATGTTGTAGGACATAAGCTGTATTTGGATTTTCCGCTGCTATGATAGTTTGTTTCCAGCTTATGAACTGTCTCACCTGTTTGATGTCAAGTATGTTGTTATTATATTTTGTTCCATGCGCTGTGAGACATTTTACAGGTTCTTTTTTGATTCTTCGTCTTCTTCCTTTTCTTCTGACGACCGTCCCGTGCTAACCGGACATGTGTACAACGCACTTTTGGAGGAAATGTCGGTTGGTGCGGGGCGAGCCATCACATTTGGTATCAGAGCTCTAGGTTGCGTAGTTAACCTAGGGAAAAGACACTAGGGAGGGATAGTACGTATATGAGAGTGCGTATTTGTGACTACTTTGGTTTTCAAAAGCTATATATATATACTATTAGTAGTATAAGGATGAAGTCGTACTGCACTTGCGCCACTATAGAGATAGTTAATCGTTTTCTCTTTACAGATTGAACGATGAGTCGAGACACGAGGGGTGCTGGTAGAGGGGCCAATAATGGGAATGCTCCTGACATGAGGACGATGTTCACTGACTTCATGAGAGAGATGCTTAGGGATGTTCAGGGAGCTGTTCCCAATGCCGGTCATGGTGGTGGTCCAGTAGTGCAGGCGCCTAGGGTCGATTTCGCCAAGCTGTGCAAGGATTACACTAACCTTAGTGGGAAGCCGTTCCATGGAACGAAGTCGGCCATGGATTTTCAGGATTGGTTGGATAGCTGTGATCATATCTTCGACGACTTGGGTATCGAGGATGCGATGAAGGAAAGGCTAGCGTCTCGTCAGCGCAAGGGCGAGCGACGAATTGGTGGAATGCTGTTAAGACAGCCACTCCAGAGGATCAGGTTACTTGGGATCAGTTTAAGGCTCGCTTTAGCGACAAGTTTATCCCAGCTGCTCATAAGTCGGAATTGTTTAGGAAGTTCTTGGAGCTTAAGCAGAATGGTAGGGCAGTCTCGGACTATATTGCTGAGTTCGACACTTTGTCGAAGTATGGATTATCCCTTATCGATACTCCTGAGAAGAAGAATGAGAAGTTCATTACTGGTTTGGATGGATACTTGGGGGAAAGGCTTATTAACCATATCGATGAGACGTTTGAGTCGATTATGGGGAAAGCTTTGAGATCAGAGAGTCTTTACCCTAAGTCGAAGACTGAGGTTGCATCTGGGGAAGGGCCAAAACCGCAAGCGAGCGGTGGAGGCAAAAGTAACTCTCAGAACAAGAGGAAGCAGAATCAAACTAAGGATGGCCAGAAAAAGAGTAAGAAATATGTTGAGTGCTTCAGCTGTGGTAAGAAGGGCCATTATGCCAAAGAGTGTCGGGCCAAGCCAGCGGATAGGAAGTGCTACAACTGTGGCCAAGTGGGACATCATAAGGATAAATGTCCGCAACCTCTTAAGGAGAAGCAGATTGTGAACGCATATGCTATTAATGATGTTCCTTCTTCATCGAATGCCCCAACTGCGGCGGAGAAAGGGAAGAATGTCGTCATTCAAGGTATGCTTTCTATTCTTGATGTACCTGTTCGAGTTTTGTTTGATACTGGGGCTTCCCGTTCCTTCATATCTAGTAACCTGGTAGATAGGTTGGGACTGGAACCCGAGATAGCCGATAGACCGTTGGTTGTGACGAACCCGATTGGTGGTTTGACTAACCTTAGTATGATTCGCCGAAATTTGGTCTTATTGAGTCATGGATGTATGTTTGTTTGTGATTGCTTTGTTTTGGGCTTTACTGGGTATGGCATTATATTGGGGGTTGATTGGCTCCAAAGATACGGGGTGGTGGTAGACTGTGAGGGCTTTTTGGTGACAGTTAGGGCGGATGATGGGCGGAGGGTAGTGTTTGGTAGTCTACCTAGTGATGGGGTAATGGCTAGTTTTATAATTTCCCTCGACATCCCGCATGATGAGTTGTCAGATGTGCCCGTGGTTGGCCAGTATCCGGACGTCTTCGAGGAAGTGACCGGACTTCCACCACACCAAGAGATTGAGTTCCGTATTGATTTAGTGAAAGATGCCAGACCTATAGTGATGCCACTTCGTCGTATGGCACCAAGGGAGCAGCGAGAGCTCGGGGTGCAAGTAAGCGATCTTTTGAAGAAGGGGTTAATTAGAAGAAGTGTCTCCGAGTGGGGAGCACCAGTTGTGTTTGCCACTAAGGCAGATGGTTCCCTTCGTTTGTGTGTGGACTATCGCGAGTTGAATAAGGTGATGAGGAAGAATAAGTATCCTCTACCGCGGATAGATGATTTGTTTGATCAATTGGAAGGAGCAAGAGTGTTCTCCCAGTTGGACCTCGCGATAGGATTTCATCAGCTCCGAGTGGCGGCTGAGAGTGTTCCGAAAACAGCATTTAGGACGCCGTCTGGATTTTATGAGTGGTTGATCATGCTATTTGGGTTGACCAATGCACCAGCATACTTCGTGGATCTTATGAATCGGGTATTCAGAGATCAGGTGAATAAGTTTGTTCTTGTGTTCGTAGACGACATCCTTGTTTACTCGAGGACAGAGGAAGAACACAAGGGACATTTGAGGATAGTGATGGAGGTGTTGAGAAAACACCAATTGAAAGCGAAATTTTCTAAGTGTCACTTCTGGAGAAGGGAAGTGAGATTCTTGGGCCATGTTGTTTCAGAGAATGGTATTGCCGTGGACCCTGCGAAGGTGGCTACAGTACAGGATTGGTCTACGCCCAAGAATGCAACAGACGTAAGAAGCTTCTTGGGGTTAGCTGGATATTATCGTAAGTTTATCCAGGACTTCTCCAAGATAGCAGCACCGTTGACTCAGTTGACTAAGAAGAATCAAGCCTTCGTCTGGAACGGAGTGTGTGAGAATGCATTCAAGAGTCTAAAAGAAATGTTGACGCGTGCGCCAGTGTTAGTCATTCCTAAAGGGAATGAAGAGATGACGGTATACACGGATGCTTGTGGTACCGGACTAGGTGTTGTATTGATGCAAGGAGGTAGGGTTGTAGCTTATGTTAGTCGGCAACTAAAGCCGCATGAGAAAAGGTATCCTACCCATGATTTGGAACTGGCAACGATCATGTTCGTGTTGAAGATGTGGAGACATTATCTCTTGGGAGAGAGATTTGAGTTGTTTACCGATCATAAATCGTTAAAGTATCTCTTCTCTCAGAAGGATCTGAATCTCCGTCAGCAGAGATGGTTAGAGTTCTTGGCTTCGTATGATTTTGATATCGCATATACACCTGGGAAAGGCAATGCGGTAGCCGATGCCTTAAGTAGGAGACATGCCAGTTTAGGGGCTATGTTTCTTGAATGGAAGCAACTGGAGTATATCGCAGGGTATGATTTCAGACCAAAGTGCGAATTGGATCCAGAGATGTTAGCTAGTTTGACGATCAGACCCACTTTGATTAAGCGGATTGGTTCCAGTCAGAGGGACGATCCTAATCTATTGGAAATCATCTCCAAGTTAGAGATGAATATCGATGGTGAGGAGATGAATTTGTATGGGCTTGATCGAGAAGGATGGCTTCGAAAGAATGGAAGACTAGTTGTACCCAACATGAATGGTTTGAGAGATGAAGTGCTTAGGGAATGTCATCACTCAAAACTGACTATACACCCCGGTGGTGATAAGATGTATCGAGACATGAGACAGACTTACTACTGGGAAGGGATGAAAAGAGACGTTGGGAAGTTTATATCCAAGTGCATGAATTGCCAGCTAGTTAAAGCCGAGCAAAAGAAGCCTAGTGGTTTGTTACAACCATTAGAAATTCCCGAATGGAAATGGGAGCAAATCTCGATGGATTTCATTGATGGTTTACCAAGGACTAAATCGGGACATGATAGCATTTGGGTAATTGTGGATCGATTGACCAAGAGTGCAAGATTTATACCAGTCAAATCGACCAGAACGACAACTAAGTTAGCAGAATTGTATATAAAGTGGGTAGTGAGATTTCATGGAGTACCTAAAAGCATTGTGAGTGACCGAGACCCGTTGTTTACTGGTGGGTTTTGGAAGAGCTTACAAGAGGCTCTAGGGTCGGAATTATATCTCAGTACCGCGTATCATCATCAAACTAACGGTCAGACAGAGAGGGTGAATCGTATATTGGAAGATCTCTTGAGAGCTTGTATATTGGATTTTGGTGGATCATGGGATGACCATTTGCATCTAGTAGAGTTTGCATATAATAATAGCTACCAATCCAGTATCGGTATGGCTCCATATGAAGCTTTGTACGGAAGACCGTGCAACTCACCGTCATGTTGGATAGAGACCGGTGAGAAGTTTGTGCTTGGACCAGATGTGGTAAGGGAAACTTCAGATAAGATTAAGATCATTCAACAACGGATGAAGGCTGCCCAGGATAGGCAGAAGAGTTATGCTGATAAGAGGAGAAGAGACTTAAAATTCTCTGTTGGTGACTTGGTGTTTGTCAAGATTTCTCCGTTGAAGAGCGTGATACGATTTGGCAGGAGAGGCAAGTTGGCACCAAGATTTTTCGCCCATTCCCAGTTCTCGAACAAGTTGGGAATTTGGCGTATAGAGTTGACTTACCCGAGAAGATGGCGGGAGTTCACAACGTATTTCATGTTTCCCAACTAAGGAAGTTCGTGCACGACCCAGATATGACTATTTCACGTGATCAGTTAGAGGACTTCGAAGTGGAACCCGAGGCGGTTGGGAACCGCAAGCCGATTCGTATTGTCGAGCACGATACGAAGCAACTTCGAAGGAAGGCGGTGAAGCTAGTCAAGTTTCAGTGGGGCGAGAATGAGAATGACTGTACTTGGGAGACAGAGGAGAGCATTAGGAAGACGTATCCAGAACTCTTTGCCTGGTAAGATTTACTTCGCAATTTAGTTATTCTGTATGCTAGGATAGACTTGTTTTGCATATTTGATTGTTGTTTTATGGCTGATAGGCATGCGGGACCCTTTGTGTGTTTTGTTAGGGAATTTCGAGGGCGAAATTTCTTAAGGAGGGGAGAATGTAACAACCCGCATTCTACGCATCGGAGGATCGTAGAATATTTCTTTCTTTCTTATATGAAGTCGTATGGTCATGTGGCTTTGGGAAACGACCATTGGGGTCATTTCCCATGTTCATGATTTTTGCCGATTTTTAAAGGACCGTTTTGCCCCTAGCTGATATTGTTTCGGCCATAACTTTTGATTGGAAAGGAGTTTTGACCTGAAACCACTTCCATTGGCTTCAGATGATGGTCTACCTTTCCGTAGAGTGGTCACATGTGGAAAACGGACTTACCGTTTGGGAGAAATGGCTGAAATAAGGTTTGGAAGGTGAAAAACTGCTTAACCGGGCCAAATAGGGTGATTAGTGAATGGGCCCATAACCCATTTCGGCATTAGGGTTATGGGGAGGCTGAAATGAGTTAGGTTTTCATTCCATTTCAGTTTTCTAGCCTCCACTTACCTCTTAGAAACCCTAAAAATGGCCTCCAACCTCTAAATCACCTCCAAATCGCTTTCTAATCAAAGATTAAGCTTAACAACATCAAATCAAGGGAGATCTTCACCAAATCAAGATTAGAGCTGCTGTTTAGCATTGGTATTCGCACCATATCAGAGATTTATTTCAGATCTAAGGTTTATTTGTGGCTAAGGTGAGTGATTTGCATAATTCCTCACTAATTATGGTTAATTAAGGGTAATTAGTGTTAATTAGCGAATTTAAACATGATAAAATTCTGGAAAAATATTTATAAATTCTTAAATAATGTTTTAGACCTTTGTTAGAAATTGGGTTTGATTTGGTTAAGTTTTGATAATCCTATCATTAATTATGCTTGAACATGCTTAAGGGAAAATATGGGGTTTTGGCTATGTTTGATCCATCTTAACCTATCATATTTATGTTTTGGTGTTTGAGGTCACTTCTACTTGTTGCTATGACTGTATGGTATGCTTTGTGACTGATTAGAATAGATAGAATGGTCGAAAACGTCGTCGAATGGCGTAAAACACTCGCTGGAAAATTGCTGGAAAACGTTGCAGGTTTTCGGATCGGATCGGAGGGATGGGCTCGGACCGGATAGTGGACTGGGCAAGGGATCACCGAACCGAACCGAGGCTTAGCACAAGAAAAAGTATGGCAAAAAGGAAGGCCACTGTGGTTGAACTGGGATCGGATTGGAGCGGATGAGAATAGGGATGGGAATCGGATCGGACCAGAAGATCAAGCCAGGGACGGAAGGAAGAAAGGTGACAGATCGAACCGTGACCAGGAACCCGAACCGAACCGATGGAGCAAGGGTACACCGAACCGAGCCGAAGTATGCATATATCAATGCGATGTGGAGGATCCGAACCGAGACGATGTCCAGTGACTGGGCAACCCGAACCGAACCGATGCTTAAGAGAGGGATCCGAACCGATCCGGTGAAGACCAATAACCCGAGATGCAAAGGTAGTCCAAATGGAAGTTAGAGCTCAGGATCCAGTTGGGAACCAATGAGTTCACTTCATGATTGGGCTTTTCTGCGGGACGTGTGCTAAGGAGTTGTCGACGTTCATGACTTTGATTCACCACTGAAAAGGAATAATGGGCTACGAATCAGTGCAGTAGAGTCATTATGACTCGAGGGGCAAAGTGATCGTAGCAGGACTACGTATCAGTGCAGTAGAGTCACCGTGACTCGAGGGGCAAAGTGATCGTAGTAAGACTATGAGCCAGTGCAGTGGAGCCATTGTGACTCCATGGGGCAGAGTGGACATAGTAAAGGATTAGTAAGGCTATGAGCCAGTGCAGTGGGGTGTGTACGACTCCATGGGGCAAAGTGGACATAGCGAAGGATTAGTGGCTATGGATCAGTGCAGTGAAGCCGTTGTGACTTCATGGGGCAGAGTGATCATAGCAAAGTATTGGGTGATCGAAGTGGTGGATATCGTATGCTTTACGCACTGAGTGAGAGATGTGAGGATGGTTGCTATGCTTGATTTGTTTGCCATCAATATGACATGCACACCCCCACCCCCGTATTCTTTACACCATATGTTATGGCACCTTAGAGTGTTGTACAGTATGTAGTGCTAACTCTTTGGTTGCAGCTCCAGGTTCAGGTATGGTTTAGTATACCTGTTATTGTTCTGTTTAGCTGCTTATCGCTCATACCATACTTTTTGTCTGACCCAGAGTTTTATGTCTCTTCTTATTACTCTGGGTGCTCTCACGAGCAGACTAGAGACAGGTTAGCTGGTGATGCACGAGTAGCTAATTCGGAGGCGAGCAGGAGGCTTCCACGTATGATATATATAGATATTCTCCCTGTGTCGCGGATGGTCACTACTTGGGCATTAGTAGTGTACCTTCCTTACCTTGCTTTCAGAGACAGTTTTAAAGGTTGTAATAATGATGTTGTAGGACATAAGCTGTATCTGGATTTTCCGCTGCTATGATAGTTTGTTTCCAGCTTATGCACTGTCTCACCTGTTTGATGTCAAGTATGTTGTTATTATATTTTATTCCATGCGCTGTGAGACATTTTATAGGTTCTTTATTGATTCTTCGTCTTCTTCCTTTTCTTCCGACGACCGTCCCGTGCTAACCGGACATGTGTACAATGCACTTTTGGAGGAAATGTCGGTTGGTGCGGGGCGGGCCGTCACAAAGAACTTTTCAAATTTTTCAAAAATTTGGCTAACAACCTAAATTTTCGAAAAATTTCGCCATAAACTCCCCTGCACGGGAGCTCCGGGAAAATCCCGAAATCGCCATAGAGGTGTTTCCAATCCAAAAAGAAAAAGAAACAGCTAAGCGGCTAGCCAATCGGCTCATAAAATCATCGTACCCAAACAAAACAGTAAATATGTACCTATTTGTCGAGCAAACAATTTTATTCTTCTGCTCTAGCCTCCTTGCTATGACATGTTCACACATATATATGTACATGCATGCATTTCCAACAATTTCCAATACAGTTCAATATTTGATACAATTTGGCTAAATGGTTCAAATTCTAATTAATCAAAACAATAATCAAACAACACAATCAGCAATCAATTAGTTGATTAATGTTACAAATTCATAATTTTGATATATATACAGAAAATCACGTTTTTGATGCCAAGTCACAACAATATATTCTAACTATATTTCGGTTCTCACACCAGTCAATTGGAAATATATAGATATCCCACTTTCGTGATGATGGCGCGCCATCATCAGAATCAGACTCGGGCGACTATAGTGTGATCCTATATCCATCAAATATATTAAAACTTCGAATACCCGTGGATTAGACGTATATGAAAAATCTTTATATACTTGACTGTCCAAACTCAATAAAAATAATTAATCAAATACGTATAATTGAATTTTATTTTCAAAACAAAATTTGTTTTCATTTTTAAAAATATACTCTTCACACTCGTTCTAGGATATTACTGATCCCATCTCTAACGAGACATTCTCATTGGATGTTACTAATCCAATTTCTGATGAATTCTTTCGTTTGGTTCTAACGCGTCTATTCTCTGAGCTCTGTAAACCAAAGCTCTGATACCACACTGACACGACCCAAAAAATATTTTATAGCTTCGTATTGACGATACGATCCTAACAAAACTAATTTCGTCAAATTCTGAGACCGTTTGAAAAATGGTCATTTTCTGATCGATCCAAATTGACTGAAACTGTCAAAACACGTTTAACTTCGCCACGCTCATATATTGATTTCAAAAATTGATGAATTTTGAAACCTAGCAATAATTTCACATCCCGGATCCAACAAAAGTGGTTTCGTCGAAAACGGAGGTCGTTTGCAAAATGGCTATTTTTACGGGCTATATTTTCCATAGCGACTATTCTGAATTTTCAACTGGGCATAACTTTTTATTCCCGCTATGAAATTTCAATTTCTCAGATTCGTTGGAAAGATATTTTCAATTAGATTCCAATATTTTTGGTTTCGCTAAAATCCGATTTATTTTGAATCTTGTACATTCATTTGAATTTTGAAATCGAATTTTCAAACTACTGCGCCATTTTCAATTCCTTTTATAATTTAAAATAAATATTTATATTCTAGCGACGATCTATATAAATATATATGTTCTAATTCTATTCGAAATAATTTTCTCGTCGTTATTAGTTAAAATAATTCATTTTAAAATTTCAAAAATAAATTTTTTAAATTGGTTCGGATTTTCTGGGTTATTACATATTTAGAGAGAGAGTGTGTGTAATCTCTTCTCTGACGGTTTTCTACTTTAATGGAAGACACTACTCCTGTAACTAATTCCAGTTTCTCTCTCCCATGATCACAACCTTCTTCCTCATCGGTTAAACCTCCTTTATCTTCAACATCTGCCAATCCTCAACCAAATACAACATCTAATCCTATTATCAATAGAAATCTCTGGTATCATCTGAAATGAGTAAAAGGAGGTTGGATTTTGTAAAATCGACTTTGGAATATGTTTACATTCTAGAAAAAGTTATAATCAATCTGAAAATACTTGGGTTAATACCGTAGCTCTTATTACGATCCATTTTAGACTTTCAATGATTAAGTTGAAGGAATATATCTCAAGAGATCGGAAACCATTGGGTACTTTTAATGTTCACATTTCACCTATCAGCTACAACTTTGTAGTTCAGCTTGAAAACTCATCTGATTACTCTCGTATTATAGAAAGTTCAACGTATTCTTATTTTGGTAGGCTTTTGTTAATTGAAGCTTGGCATCCTGGTTGTGATTTTAACAAAACAAAAAAAGTGATGTGGGTAAACCAGCATGAGAAAAAATCAATAATAAATGACAATGTCGTATATATGTATGCATGTATGTATCAACTTTAGTGAATGAAAATTCTTTTGAAAGGCAAAGTATCTCATGAGACCGCATCCACACATAAACACCAATGAGTTTTTCCTTTATGATAACTAAAATGTTTTATATATCAAAACACTTGATATTATTTCCAATGACATTCTTTCAAATCTTGAACTCTTGAAATCTTGAATACTCATGAGTCTTGAAATTTCTCTAAACCCTGAATCTCTAATATCTGTAAACTGTACAGTCTTCTGTAATATTTCCTATATATAAATCCTGCATATGTGTGTATGTATATTCTATACAAAAGTTTTAGTATACATTTTATAATCAATTAGTATTGTAATAAGGTTCTTGTCATCAAAACTTCATTCTCCAACTGTAACGAATATATCACATTCCAAGTCGTATCCGACCTTTAATCAAGATCTTGGAATTTCCACACTTCTGTATAATAAGAATACCTAGGCTCCATACCAAGGTATCATCTTTTAAACTAGAAGGGGAATGATTACAACGACCTGCCATTTTGACAGAGCCGAACTGACAAAACATGTCAAACTTGAACCGTCCAAAATGACATATTATTATTAACTTCTTAGGTAAATAGAATAAATCACAGACACAGATACAAAGCAATATAATATCTCGCTCTCGTAGCGGAAAATACATAATACAATAGTAGTTCATGTAGCGGAAAATACATAATACAATAGAGTTTACATATATGGCATGTGACAAGGCACGCAAGGACAATACATATATATTATTATATGAATCATTCACCTAAAAGCATATAACATGTTACGACTATTTTTAAGTATGAATACGACATACATATTGAAGCCGAAAGGTTTAAAGATTTATTATATAAATTAATGAATACTTATTATTAGTTAAATTTAATCAAATAAATGAAAACCAACATTACAAGAATAATTAAAGAGATGATGTAAATGTATAAAATTATGTGATACTGGGTGGATTTTGCAAGTAATCGTAGAAATTTCAAAATATAGACACTTTGGTTAAAATAATTTTTTTATAATGTAACACCATAGTGTACCAAAATAGATGAATCATAAACTAAATTTGCAACCATTGATTTTGGTATATAATTATGTTATGTGTCAGATGTATTTGTATATTCAAATGAATTTTATACCTTTTTTCTAATATGAATATCGTATAAATGTTGAAATTTTCAAAATTTTATGATTTATTTGACACGACAACAACTAATAGTTTACTAACATTAATTACAGTTTTAAGATTTGTGATGAACTCTAATATATGAAGTCAAATATAAAATATTAGAAGGGAACTAAGATGCCTGTGTAAAATGCCGTAGGAATCAGAAAATTAAGGTTTTTGGTTGTGAAATAAAAACTTAATTTTGTAATGCATGACGAATTTATTGATGTCTTTTTTTGATATTTTTTTCTTTTATTTCAGAAATTAATTTTGTACTTAATCACGTGTTTTTATTTTGAAAAATTGTATATCTTTGTTGTTTTTAGATTACTTTGAATCATGCATTAATTTTTTTAGTAAAGTCTATGATTTATAAGCTCATGCATAAATTTGTAAGCTCGTGCATCCAACTGTATGACCACGGGATGTCACTGTATGATCGTCCAGCCCGTTCTTTTTAACATTTTTTTGTATTTCGCAGAAATTATTTTGGCCAAAGTAAAGTTTGCGGAAAATATCTCCATTACTGTCATAGCGGCAGATTTTAGGGCGTTGTGCATCCATAATCAACCCTTAATCCGGCCACTTAATCGTGCATGCTTCTCAATTCCTATTTTAAAGTTCGATTGCCCCAAAGCAATACCTACAACCGTTCTGAAGAGCCACTCCATTTCTTAATAGCCTCTGCTCGCAAAATAGGTAACTTTGATTTCAGCGTCTTCTTTGATTTTATTGGTCCTGATGTTAGTTTACATTCGAATTTTTTTGTTATTAACCTTGTTTAGGGTTCGTGATTGCCCCAAAACTGCTGTATGATTGTACTTCCAAATTTATTCTGAGTTTAAGGGACTAGATACAGAGTTCTTGTGATTTATGTTTTGATGTTTACAACATAGTAATTGAATAATTCAAGTATCAAACTTTGTAATTTCAAGTTATTACTGGTACACATACAACTTTATTATAGATTTGTTATATGAGGCAAATTGTCAATGTGATACACGTTCATGTCTGATAATTGTTAGCAATTACATTGTTCGACTTTTGTTATATATAATGTTAAAGTCTTTGTACAAGTTTTAGATCTTTGAGTTTTTGATATACTTTTATTAACCATCAATTTGTTCTGGCAATTTATATTAACATGGGAGTGATTACCTTCAATTTGGATTAAAGGTCGCATTTATCATGGAGAAAAATATGCAGGTGACTATGATTTAAATATAATTATTTATCTTTTTCTAACACGCAACTGATAGAGAATTTATGATGTTTCAGCAACCAAAAAAGATAACTCTGCATCAAAAAGATTACAACCATCAATTGTTGATAATACTGGAGTCCACAGGGTTGACGAGCAAGATCTGTGCTCACCTTCACTTGATGTAAAATACAAAGACACCACATAGTTTTTCAGCTTGTTAATGTTATGCTTTTTTTCATTCATAATTTACTCAATAACCATTGTTATAGAACTCAAAAACTACTGGAATGCGGACAAAAAGACCATAGACCTTGAATACAAATTCTACTTTGCTTAATGATGATAGTATTCAAGAGTCCGGTCTAAATGATGAGTCATTGTCAAATGACACACCGGAAGAAAATGACCATAACAACAAAGACAACAACCTTGAAGTCAAAAAGAAGAAACAAGGTAAAACTAAACTCAAGGGTTTGGGAATTCGAAAATTATACTGAGCAGGCTTGGATGTGGATTTCAACGAAAAGGGACAACCAATCGGTCAGAATTCTATTACATTTGCCTCTTTCATAGGTGCATTGGTTCGTGATAAAGTTTCAATACTTTACGATCGGTGGAAAAAGATCCCATCGGATCTCAAAGACAATCTTTGGGCACTTGTTTTGGTAAGTTAACTGCTTTTTACATCCATATTGTTCATCTTATTGGATGCTCGTAATATACCTAGATTTGTTGATATTTCAATAAGCTAGATTAACCTGCATGTGGTGATAGAATACTATTTATTCCATGTACTTTTTTTTTGTCATTTAGGCGTTAAGGTAGAACAATTGTGAAAAGGTTATTGTAAAAAAAAGTGTGAATTTAAGGAAAAAGAATTTCCATGTTAACGGAAATATTCAAGCTAAGAAAAATGTGTTATTGTTGGCAACAATCCTTGCATCAATATCAATGTTTTTAATAGTAAGCAAAAAAAGATCAAGGTCAAGAAAATAGACGCACATTTATTTTTCTTAATTTGTGAACTATTTAACAAAAAAAAGAACCTGCCAAATTGTGTTGTTATTGCTATGTATAATAGATAGATTTTAGATTTATATGTATATACATGTAATATATAATGGATATAATGTATACATGTAATATGTAATGACAAAATATGCATAGCTGAAGGGTTAACATATTTGATTCCCTCACATGTCAAATGTTGAATTTTATAACGTGTGTTACACTACCAACTTGGTTACGCTATTTCATACTTTTATATACAAAAATAGATAATGAATAGAGGTTCTGCTACGTCCATGTTTTTTTTTAATTTGTTAACCATACTAAACTATTATATATATATATATATATATATATATATATATATATATATATATATATATATATATATATATATATATATATATAAGGCATACTGTTCACTGTTTAATTATTGTACTAGATTTGGTTGTGAGGCAATGACAGACCTAATATAGGCCCAGTGGTCATAATTAATTCTTGCAGGCTTCTTCTTGTTCGCAATTAATTCTTCAGTCAAATAAAATGGACCGATACTTTCCGTAGATACAAATTTTCATTTATTGTTAGAATGTAATGTTTCAAAAATTAAATGATTCTAGCAATATGAACTTGTAACCTTTAAATTCACAATTACTTTTACATGTCCCATTTTATTCATTCACTCATGACACAAGATTTATATATATATATATATATATATGCGCTAAATATTCTATTTTTATATTGTTTTTATGCATGATCTTTGTTACAGCTAAGTTACAATTTGGATGAAACAAACAAGGACTACATATTGCAGAAAATGTCAAACTCTCTGAGAGAGCATAGATGCCTTGTAGGGAAAGATGCAGCTGAAGCCCAACTGCTAAGTGAGGAAGGAAAAAAGAAAAAAAAATATTGGCTGAGTTAAAGCCTGTAAACTTGTCTGATAATGAGTGGAGTGAATTCATAAAGAAAAGATTGTCGGTAAAATTTCAAGTAAGTTGCAATTATCCCGGAATTTAATACTACAGCAGATGTTATTACTAGAAATGAATAAACTGTTATCACTGCTAATTATAAATATTAGAAATGAAGCGGGAAATACCTCAAAATAAATGTTTTTAAAAATTGTATCATGATTTTTGTTCTTATAGGCTACAAGTACTTTAATGAAGAAAGTAAGGGGAAAACACACTCAACCACACACGATGAGTCGGCGAGGCTATGCAAGATCAGAGCAAAAACTAGTAAATATGCATTTTTGAACTTTTGTACTTACTGTTGCTTGATAAATACATACATTTGACAAACGATCACTAAATCATTTTTGAAACATTGCAGAAGAACGAAAAGCCAGATCAAGAAATAACTAGGGTCCTCTTGTGGACTGAAGGACGCTTAACCAAGGATGGAAATCCCACAAATACAGCTGTTGCAGAATCGATGGTAAGACAAATACCAATATTTATAACATAAAGGAAGACAAAAATAATACCAGTTCAAAATAGCATGTTGATTTTTTTTTAATCATAGGATAAAAGAAATAATGTGTTATTAATTAAACTGTCCTAATAAATCCTTATATTTATCATGAATAACAAAATTTTGATTTTTTTTCAGAAAAAAATTGCAGTAGTTTAACAACACACAGTCCAAAAATCCAAGACTGCCACTGAAAGACGACGCCCTTTCAAATGTTCTTGGTAAAGATCGACCTGGTATAGTAAAAGGGCTTGGATTCGGAGTTACAATGTCAAAATTGAAAGTGCAAGCACGTACAAATAAAGCAATGCTTGCACTAGAAGAAAATTTGAGGGTACTTGAGGCTAAAGTGGATTTACTTTCACAGGCAAGTACTATAATTATTTTTCCCACAGTTTTGCATAATTCCATGGCCTAATTTGTTATGATTATCATGTGTACAGCAGTCAAGTCATCAAGCTGATAATGCGCGCTCCCACGAGTTCGATAACTCCATGGTTAGTGTGTAAAATATGTTATATTATACCATAAATCACTGATATTTGGTGAACTGACTTTAAAAAAAATTACAGTCCAAACAGTCCAATGATGGTGAAAACCATGTTACCTCTGAAAAATTTGGAACAGCTATTTCAGAAGAGCCAGTGATTGGAACTAAGTGCAAACTGATGAGCTGGTACAAGAAAGGGGAAGTGGTGTCTGAAGGTGTAATTTTCTCCACCAATCCTTGTGATTTGGTTCACTTCAAACCTCTTGGACTTGATGCTTGGAAAGTTTCTATTGATTATGCTATGGATGAAGAAGCTTATTTGTGGCGAAGTACGGATGAACTTGAAGTTGTTGGAGATGCTGTAGGATCAACAGTTGCGTGGAGTAAAGAGTTCATCAGTTTAGTTCTTAATAATTAACTAGTAAATTAGTTTTGTTTTGAAGCAGTTGACATTAGGATGTTTGCTTTTGGATGTTTGCTTTTGTATCTTTGCTTACATTAGGATGTTTGCTTTTGTATCTTTGCTTTTGAATGTGTAATGTTTTGAAGCTTTAGATGTTCAACCAACTATTTTCATAATATTTTTCTGGTTCTTTCAATTATTTGTACGTGGATTGTTTATACTAGTCAATTCTTCTCATAAAGGGTTTTGTATTAGCATCAATTCCCATTGTTTGTGTATATAATTATTTACACAACATTGTGGAATTGTGATGGGATCCGTAAACATTCTTGACTTGATATAAGCCCAACATACTGGATGATGGTAGTAGTGATATCATGAAGGTAATTTCTTACAACATGCGTCATTTTTAATAAATTTGTGAATAACAAGTGCACGTGTTGATAGGAACCTCAGAAGTGGTATTAAGCTTTTTAATTAGTAATAACTTTGGTATTCCTTTCATTACAGGTTGCTAAGACACTTGGTGTATTTGTGGAAACATGATGCCCGGATTTTGGATTTCTTTTCTTCTTTTGCTGTCAGGTACACATGAGTATACTTTTATTTTATCTTAGCAACAAACAAGATATCAAAATATATAGTAGTGTGATGATATATGAAATACATATAGCATGATATATTTGTCTGGTTCACTTAAGCAGATGTATAAAATTATGGAGCAAGACTGATTGCCTTGTTTTCATCAATCTAAAATGTTTTCAACCATGGCTTAAATTAATTAGCTCAACTTCTTATGTGTACATATATATATATATATATATATATATATATATATATATATATATATATATATATATATGTAGCATATGATCCTGCAGGAAAGTAATTTATTTATATTTGACTCATTTAGTGGTATAACCAGTCAAGCACATGTAAATATCATAAGTGAAAATTGTTATGTCTTTTTAACCATGTTGCATTTGATACATATAAAATGTTTGGTCATATCATACTTCAGCTTCTGCAAGTGCATTATTTATGAAGTACTATGTTTAAGAAGTAACATAACTGGTTATTCATCAATAAAAATAAACTGTTTACAGGTTTCATTTAACAAGTGGCATTCTTTGCTAAATTATCAATTTTGTTGTATGGTTATTGTTATACAGCTGTTGCCAAATAGTTATATTGAAATACTAGATTGAGTAATCTCTGATAGTTTATAGCTGTAGCAATCCTTTAATGAAAAGCTCCATAAATCATTATCTTGCTATTGGGCTAATAATTTTATTTGACAAGCATACATTTATAGTTTGATTCATATGACTGTTTTACAGATTTATTGATTCAGTTTAATCTAGCTGCTATTTCTGTGTGCGTTTTAAGCTTCTTGATAAGGTTTCATACATGGTTGATTAAAAAGGACCAATGTTTTTATTGTTTTTAGAGACTTCGGTACTGATATTTTTCATGTATTGCCTTTTCGACTAGACTATGATTATGGAACTTTCTTGTACTTACAAACAGATTGGTCATTTACAGCAAGAGGAATCATTATGCGGCTGATAATCTCATCTTTGTTAGGACTTACACGATCTTCCACCGATATGATCAGATGCTCTTCAAAAGGCTCAACAGCCACAAACATGAAATTTTCGTTCCAAATTGGGTTCATGGTACGAGCCTAAACTATTTTCGTCTTCATAAACTGGTTCCCAATCTGGCCCTTCACATATACATCCGGGAAACGGGTTTTATCATGTGGGATGACATCCTGAGCCTCGATGATATTGACTCGAACATACCATAATCTTGGTGCATGGTACACTTTAGACTTGATATGAGAACTCAATAAAGAGGAGTTGAGTGAAGCAACTGCATTAGAGTTCCATCTCATCTGTCATGTACCTGACTGATTCATTAGACGAAGAAGAGTACATTATCACAATTCTAAGAGGTGGAGGTTCTGGTTTCATCTCATCTGTCATGTACCTGACTTATTCATTAGACGAAGCAGATGGATGATGATGATTGTGGTCTTCTTTTGGAATAGAATGAAAATCATGTTTGTTAGACTTGTGACTGGTGTCGGCCGAAATTTTACTCCTCTTTCTCTCAAAATATGGCGGATACAAATTTGCAACATAAATCATTTTTTATATTTCTATTTCGCTTCTATTTACATTAAGTTTAATTTTGGACAATTTTGTACTACTACAGATCCTGAATTGCTTAGGAAATTCATATTGAATTGGGAATGCTGTGTATCTGAAGTGTTAGAGGTCCTCTTTTCAAATTTGTTGATGTACGTGATTTTTATCGATTGCTAATTTTGACTTTTCTTCTTACTTGATACCTAAATATTACTACAGGTACATGGTAGCTCACTGATTCATGGGGTTTTGTGGTATAACCAAGGATCTCCATTAGGTATACACCAACGTTGTAATATCTCTTTGTCAAATTGTTCTTTACTCAGCTTCTGTTTCATGTTATGAATCAGAAAAATATGAGAAGCTTCCATTGAGCACTCTATAGTTTCTTTAGCAGTAAATTCTCCAAACAGTGCATACATAACGATAAAATAGGAGTCAAATTACTTTAATCCATGTGTTTCCCTAACGGGCAATCTGTTTCTATTGCTTCAGCACAACGTAGTTCAGGCATCTCTGAAAAGTCATTAGAAAATACACGAAGAGCTGAAACTGAAGGTTTACAATCTGTATTAAGGGCAGCTCCTCAAAGGCAACTTGGTACTATTTCCAATCGAAAAAAATACATGTACCTTATTTACAGCATTCTGACAAGTTATACATCAGTTGTGTGTTTGTTTCTAACCTATAAAGTTGTCAAATTAACAGATTTTGTAAAAGTGTGCTAAGGTGTTTTGATGTACACTTTACAGAGAGGTCTAAATCAAGATAAAACCATAACAGATGCACTGAAGCGTGATGCGAGTATATTGGGCAGTGTAATATGATATTGTTTCTGGCAAATACAGAAGGGGGCCGTATGTGATATGTATTGACTGATGAAGGTTGGCAATGGCAGTAGAAGCGGGTTTAAGCCTAAAGGTATTTTCATTTACCATTTAATCTATAAATTAAATGTTTGGATACTACAAAAATGTTGTAGTTCTTTTTCTATTTTGGTAATATTGGATGAAGCTAAACATGATATGAATCTAAGTGTCTTAACCATCCCCATAAAGTTTACCCATGTAGGTCACAACTATTATGTTTCTGTGATAATATAAGACACATTGTGAGGTTGAGTATGATGAAGCCATGACTCTGCTCAAGTTGCATGCCTGATAATACATACCATCCTCCATTATGATACTTTGCTCAAGTTCATGTCAGCACTGACTTGAATTGCAATTTAAAGGGGACCATTTTTGTGCTACATTACAGATAGTTTGTTGTACAAATAGAAAGTACTCATTTAATATTCGATAAAAATTGTTTCACTAAGTTTTGTTGCTGAGTTAATGAGCGTCTTCTATTTTATTTTATCTCAATGTTAATATTTCTTTAGTTCACCTATATATATATATATATATATATATATATATATATATATATATATATATATATATATATATATGAGATAGGATTAAGAGCACCCCAAATAGAGTGTCTGTGTGTATTGTACTTACAGTTATACTTATCAGTGTCTTCAAATCAGAGTTGTAAAAGTTTGTTTTGTATATCCCAGTTTATTGCAATAATTTGTATCATGTCCTTGCTTTACATAGAATACTGGCATACTTCAGAAGCAGTTTACAATGGGTAATCCCCACAATAAGAAAGTTTTAGCTATGAGCGGTATGATTCATTTGTTTGTTTTCTCAGCATGTTGATTGAAATTTAATTTGTGATTACTTATGACTCTTTTGTTTGGTGACGTAGGTCTGTAAAGCATTCGACGAGAATTTGAACTCTACGTTAGTAAATGTGTAACATGGAATTCTGGATCAGACCAGAAATCGTTATAATCCCATGCAAATGCAAGAATCTACAACGCATTCCGCCTGTCGCTCCTCTCCTAACCCCGACGAGGAAGATGGCGAATACATTGGTCGCGGCGACGAGTCCAAGCTTTGAAAGTTCCCGTCACTCTCGGCCAGGTATTTCGTTGCACGTGTTACGATGAATGGCCTAGAAGTTAATTGCCTTTTCATTTTATTTTATTTGTTTTCGGTATTGGTTCTGTTTTGGTTTCGAGATTTAGATCCAATGCTTGCGCGGAGATGTACGGATCGTTCAATGCTGTGAGTTTGTTTGACAGTGATTTGGTTGGTATTGCTTCGGATTTTGGATACTTGATAGAAACAGGGAAAAACAGTTGAGTGGACATCAAAAGATTTACTTACATCTTTAGAAGAGTTTGTACCAATCCATCATACCCGTCCCATCATGAACAATATGTATGGAATGTGGTTCGACCACAGTTTTGGTTTGTGGTTCACGAAACGTTGGCTTAAACTGGAACTATTGATAGAGAGTGGATCTTTCAAAGGACCTTCTATGTGGGTACTGAGACAGGTAATGCCGATTTCACCACGTCACCCAGAAAAGTATTTAAAGAAGGGACGAGCTTACGTTGATGAGAAATGCACTTATTTTGCTGATAAAGGTTTTGTGGACTTTGGGAGCATGAACAGGTAGGAGCGTTTTGTGGAAAAATGGGATTTCTGATTTTAGTAAAGCGCTTCTTTTCTTTGATGATCACCAAAATGAACTCAAGAGGTTAAAACAAGCACTAAAAGTAGGCTTCCAGCATCTCATAGTCGAGAACAATTATGACACTGGCACTGGTGATCATTATTCACTGCGCCAGATATGTGATCAAGCTTACATTAGAGGATGGTGGCCACAGCTGCTTCAGACAGCGACATTGCCCGAATAACGAAAGCAAGGAAGATTCTATACTCAAAAGCAGTGGAAATAGAAGACCTATGCAGTAAAGATGATGCATGGTGGGGGGTCAAAGGCGAAATGCGCGATGATTTCAACCACAGCAACAAAGCGAACTCCCTCCTACAGCGGGCCCTTCACTCACATACCAGACCCGGTATGACCTGGATCATGGGTCCGACCCAACTACCGAAGATGGGCGATATGGGCTGTTTAAAAGAATGGGTTTGACTGCCTTTGATGCGTCTCTTTTTAATGGATACGCGCAGATGGTGCATGTTGGAGTATCTCCAAATTCATTTTAGGAAAGCAAATTAAATGTGTTTTTGACTTACTGTTCTGATGTACACAACTTATTGCCAACGAAATGTACACAACTTTTATTGTTGTAGGTATACAAGGAAGAAAGAAAAACACTCGATTGAGATACATTCTCGATAAAACTGCAGATAGAAGCTGCAGTTTGGATTATGGCCATAGATAGTTGCAAAAGCTGTTGAGACATAAAAACAATAAGTCGGAGGGATGAAATAAATTGTTTTTAGTCTATAAACATTTGGAAGTAGTAGGAAATGACTATTTATTACTTCAAAGCCATATGAGGAAGTAAATTTTGTCACTTGATGTTTGTTCACATACACTTATTAATCTTTCATATGACCTCACATAAACAGTACCTTGAATCATCTTGGAGTGTTTTACAATATTAGCAAGAGGAAAATAGTTAATTTACTATCATATGTCAATTTACAGTCTGGAAGAAAATGACTCCGTCCTATTTTATTTATCCTTACGTGTTTTCATAGATTTATTAAATTGATTTGTTTGGCCATTTGTCATTTGTACTTTAGTGCACTGGGCATAACAGCATTACCAAAATTCAAAACGGCTATATTATCATCATACACTACATACTTTGACGTGCTTGCATGTAGGTTTAATGAGTCCGGTCTTAAATTTATTTATCGACTTAAAGAAACACAGGTTTGACAGATTAAAAGGACACAGGTATGATCACAAAACCCTTTACATAATAGCACACAATATTTGACATTGCTTCCCTTGAGTCATATTATTTTCTTTCTTACATTTTATTGCATGTGTTTATGTTTGTTGTACACTTTAATCCCTATATTCTATTTTCCTTTTTAATATGTTTGATTTACCTTTTTCCTTTCTAATGGGTTTGATTTTCAATTTCATAATTTCGGCATTAATTTATTTTTTAATATCAATATTTACTCTAAATTAATTTAAAACAACAAAATACAGTATAACAAGCACATTTTCCCTATCAAATATGTTCGCTTTGCACCAATAATTATGTAGGCTACGAGTGCGCGGTTCCTCGTCAAATTGATATTTTCTTTATAAAAAATATTATAGAATCCTGACAAAAGCAAAGGTTGTGTTTGCTTTACTTTTTTTAGTCTTTGGTTTTCGTCCACAGTAGAATACGAATGATACATGTATAATGCGAAAATGATCGTTAAAGGCTACTAAAACATTTTTTTTCGTACAGGATTACATCATCAAGTTGAAGTTGTTAAAAAATTAATTTCCTAATATTCATAGTTTGATGTATTTATTACGATTTTGAACAATAACATATAAAAGCCATACAACGTACTTATAGCAATGTTACTAATATATTGTTGAAATATGAATATTAACAATATCAATCAAAAGGTGTTAAATATAATGTTAATAATAACGTGAAATAAACATTGTCCTAAAAATAATTGATATATCATTATTCAAATGTTGTAAATTAAAAAATAAATAGAATATACAACTATTTTTTGTTGTTATAAAACACGAATTTAAAACGTTTAGTAACTATTGTTGAATACTATGAATTTACAATGTTTAATAAATGTAGTTTTAGTTGAATGTTTTGATAACATTATGTATATGTTATGAAAAGACAAATATAATACAATGTTAAAAAGTCATTGTTAAAAATTGTTTTTTGCAACATTTTAAGTAAACATTGTAAATATTTATTATTTTACGACATTTATGCAAAGAATGTTGTTTAGAAAAATCTATTACGACATTTTTCTTAACATATGTTATGAAAAATATAACACTTCTACAACATTTCAGTAAACTGTCGCAGAATTAGTGTTGTAAAGTGGTATTTTTGTTGTAGTGCTAGCTTGAGGTGCCTCGATGCGCACAAATCCAAGATTAGGAACTACAAGAGTTCTTGTGTCCAAAGCTGTGTGCACTGGTTCTCGGGTGGCTATACCAATTCCTGATCCTGAAGCTCGATTGGCTATAAACTGAGCTGAGCCTTGAATGGGATTGGGGTTGTTGCCCCCGATCCAGTAGCTGCCTGTGGATTGGTGTCAACATGACACTGTTCTTCAGGAATTGCCCATAAGTCCCGAGCTAATCCTTGTGGAACACTAGCACTTTTTTCGACAATATTTCCTTTACTCGATTCCCATGTAAATCCTTCTAGTCGGGCGAGAAGCATGGCCATGGAGGCCATTTGATGACGGAAATGTTCTTCATGTTGTTCCAAGCGAGAAGTAAAATCTTTGGTTAGATCTTTGATGACTCTATCGATGTTGTCTCGAGTGACGTAGTTAGATGGGTTTCCAATCAAGGAGAGTTCTTGTTCTTCCTCGACACCTACTTCTTCCGAGCGAATTACTTGTTTTCTTTTAACCATGGCGAAAAACAAGTGAAGTTTGTTTCCATAAGTGAGTCGAAGTTGACCAAAATACGAGGATTAAAGCCGGGAGCTAAGGTCGAGAACTAAAGATGAAGACATGAATCGAGGACTAAGACTGAAGCTGAAGTTGCATGCCCACTACCTGATAGGCTAAAATGTTGATGTGGGGAATGGTTGTCAATCCAGCACATGCCAAACCTCGAGTGTAAGTGTACTAGAAAAAAATAATCCAAACTTAAAGTAAAATAAAGCGGGAGAACACAACTTTTTATAGTGGTTCGTCACTAATGCCTATGTCCACTTTATAGTAGTCATTCATCGTATAATTGACGATTGCAAAGTTTGTACAAGTTCGGACAATTTCAGTGTACAAAGTTGTATGATAGAACGACAAATGGTTTGTTAATTCTAAACTATGTCTGAAAAGTCCTTCTTCGTTGATGAAAATCGTGTTGACTTGGTCAACAAAGTCTCGAAAATCCAAAAGTCTCCAAAAGTAGTGTAAAGGTGCTTATAAATATCCAAAAGTTGATGGAAATCATGTACGCAATGTGTTAGTGGTTCATTTTATGTCTAATAGCCAAGGGGAAGAAGTTGGAAGCCATTTACGGTGCTTGAGATCTTCAAGAAGTCCAAAATTCCAAAAGAATCAAAACTCTTTGAATGCCAAGCTTGGCGGTATTTATAGATACTGGGTTAGGTAGGTGTAGGTGAGTTTGGGGGACCACACGGCAGTGAATCGCATCCCAGAAGTATGTTAGTGGAAAATTGCATCCCTACCCACTTTTAAATGAAAAACTGCATCCCCAGGTAGGATGCGAAATTTGCAACCAAGGGAAGCGAAGATTTGCATCCCGAAGCGATGCGTTTTTGGCATTTGGGGAGGAAGAAAATGGATCCATCGCATCCGAGGGATGTGATGTGAGGCAGGATGCGACATTCGGATGGTGGCATGGCGCAAGTGGTGCGTTGCTAAGCCATGTGGAGTGTTGCGATGTTAGGTCAGGGAGTATGATGCGATATGGAATGAGGCGAGGCGAGCTATTGGATGCGATGGAGCGTGAGGTGATGGAAGATGGAGCAAGGACATGGTCTGATGGTGGTTGGTGATGCGAGGTAGATGAGGATGGAATCCCCTAAGTGATATGAAATCCATGAGATTTTCCTGTCGATTCTTGAGCCTACCATGTTGAATTCCACAAGCATTGCAAAGCATCATAATCCATGTTTTCGGGCCCAAAAGAGGTAATCTAAAAGCGGCTTTGGCCCATTTTTATGTTTACGTCGCGACTTCGACCAAATCGCTTTTGTTTGCTGACGATGTTACCTACGTGTGATAGCTTTGACGATAAAGCGTTTCAACATTTGCCCCCCAAAAATGTCTTGCTTGATAGGAGAAAGAAGTGTTTTACGATAAGACCAAAAAAATCCAGAAAACCCAAAATACGAGAAGTCCAAACCGAACTCCTATAACCAGGAAACCAAAGAGCCACGATTGCGCCGGACCATATCATATATGAACCCGGAAACCAGAAAGTATGAAATCCAATGGAAGCTGATGATTGCTGAGATCGTAATAGAATAGAAATCCGATGATCTTTGAGATCGCAATAATAGAAGTCAGACAACTTTTGATACCGTATTGGAATGGAAATCCGACGATTGTTGGGATCATATTTGATGCAGAAATCTGACGGTCGTCGAGATCATATTTTGAATGGTCTATCGAGTCTGGGATGCTTGAGACCAAGAAAATAAGAAGCCATGGTTTTGTTGAGCCTTGTTGAAGCAAGTATTGACCGGCAAAAGAGGGGTTTGCACTTGGCGGGCCAAGTGATGTGATGTTATGTACATGGAGGGCATAATAATCAAGGTTCTCGTGATAAGTTGGTTGCAATAAGGAACTCCCATGCTTGGCGGACCATGTTGGGTAATTCATATGTTCGTCAAACTCATTTAGGGAACCTTAACATCCAATGGTCCCATTCTTTAGGGGAAATCATAGACCGGAGTTCGAAGCTAAGGACCGAAGTTCGAATTTCATGACCGATTAATCAGGGAGGGGAAGACCAGAGTATTATGTTTATACTAGACGTATCCAGTGCTAGGAAGACCGAAGTATGGATTTTATATTGGAGTGCTCAAATACAGGGTAGACATGATGAATTTTATGCTGGATTGATCCAGTGCGGGGGAGACCAGTGTTTGAATTTTATACTGGACTGATCCAGTGCAAGGGTACTAAAGTCGGAATTTTATACTGGACTGATCCTGTGTTGGGGAGACTGGAGTCCTATGTTTATACTAGATGGATCTAGTGTGGAGCCGAAGCCCTATGTTTATACTCGACAGATCTAGTGTGGAGCCAGAGCCAATATTTATAATGGGCGAATCCAGTATGGAGCCAGAGCCTTATGTTTGTACTAGACGGATCCAGTGTGAGGCCTGAACCCGAAAGTAGTATTTTATTAATTCCCCATGAGAACAACTGTCGTTAGTCCAACCCCGAACGTGATTGGAAACCATAAGTTGGTTCCGTGCGTATGGGCCGACATTGCTGCTTTGATTACATATAAAAGGAAAAAAACAAAAGAGGGAAAGAAGCCGCCAACAATAGAAACAACAAAAGTGTTAGACTAGGGCTTGGTAAAGCCGAGGAAAATCTGTGGAGCGGGATCGGCTGATGACCATGCCTTAGGGAGACTAGTTCTACCCCTATCCCAAGATGTTGTAGAAAGCAGAGCAGGTGGTGCAGCTGCTATTGCTGGATTCAGGACATACTATTATAGATCACCGCGCCTGATATGGACTTCAACAACATTGCAAAACTACCAGTAGTGGTCGGTGTCATGACCAAGTAGTTCACGGAATAAGCAGTATTTGTCAGAGCTTGCCTGCTGCGGAGTTGGGTCCCTCCTGGGAGGCTTGGGGAAAGGTGTAGTTTCTTGCGTGTTGAGATAAATCCTTTCCAAGCCATGACTGAGCTTAGTGTTGGCCGGGAACTTTGGCTCGAAGCGAACCTGTGAGTTTTGGTTTCACGAGATTCACCCTTGCCTTTGTTGAGCATAGACGGATCTGAGCCTGCTGTGGAGTTGATCCGATGCACATGCTTTTCGTCGTAGGAGTCCACCTCCTTTAGAAATATTTCGGCCTTGAAGTAGAATTCAGTGAGGTCCCTTGGCGGGTCTCGTTATAGTGAGACCTTGAACTTAGACTTATCAAAAATTCCAGAGACGGCGGGCATTATGACCATGAACGGATTCGTCCTATCAACAGACACCACCACCACGTTGAATCGTTCGAGAAATTTGTGTATAGTCTCTCATATTCTCTACATGACCGACTTCAAGTTCATGAAATTCCTGGGTTGAGCGATGTGGATTATGAATTGCTCAACGAATCTTCAGACGAGGACGCTCCAATTGTTAATAGTCTCTGGTTCCAAACGTCTGAACCATAGAGCAACAATGTAGGCAAGGTAAAGAGGAAAGCACTTAGCTATGACGCCTTTTGAGGCTGAATGTACTTCTATATAGAGCATATAACGCATAAGATGAATAGTAGGGTCTTTTCTACCATCAAAAAGTTTTAACACTGGTAGCTTAAAGTACGGTGGGGTTTTGAGAGTTCCTGATGTCGAGGTTGAAGGGGCTGCGAGTAACATAGTCCAAGATGGCGTGAGGTGCCATATCACGGGCGTAGCGTCGAATGGCATTGGTGACTTGAATTTCACTGCCCATGCCTAGAAATGGATCCAAGTTATGTAAATTGACGTCGATGCCCAAGCGTCAAGTTCAATATGAGCAAAAGTACGAGCTCCAAGCAGAGTATTTGGCTCGATCATAGCCTATGGTGCCTCGATGGGAACGAATCTAAGATTAGGAATTACTTGAGTTCTTATGTCTAAAGCTGCGCTAATCAGTGCTTGGGTGGATATGCCAATGCCTGAAGCTTGATTGACTATAACCTGGGCTGAGCCTTGAATGGGATTGGGGTGTTGCCCCCGAGCCTAGCAGATACAGTAGATGCATGTGGATTGGTGTCGACACGGGGCTGTTCTTCAAGAGTTGCCCTCAAGTCCTAAGCTAATCGTTGCGGAACACTAGCACTTTTTCTGACAATATTTCCTTGGTGGGATTGCCTCATTAATCCTTTGAGTCGGGCTAGAAGAGTGTTCATGGTGGCCTCTTGACAATGGAAATGTTCTTCCTGTTGTTCCAAGCAAGAATTAAGAACTTTGGTTAGATCTTTGGCGACTCCATCGACGTCGTCTCGAGTGTCGTAGTTAGATAGGTTTCTGGTCGAGGTGAGTTCTTGTTCTTCCTTGACACCTTCTCCTTTCGAGTGAACTACATGTTTTCGTTTAACCTTAGCGAGAGATGGGTGAAGTTTGTTTCCAAAAGAGAGCAGAAGTTGAATTCCAAAATCCGAGGACCAAAGCCAAGAGATGAGGTTGAGAACTAAAGCTGAAGACATGAGTCAAGAACTAAGACTAAAGCTGCAGTGCGCGCCCACTACCTGGTGTGCTAAGATGTTGATGTGGGGGAATTGTCGTCGATTCAATGCACGCCAAACCTCAAGTGTAAGTGTATTGGAAACACATTGATCCAAACTTAAAGTAAAGTAAAGCAGGAGAACAAGACTTTTTATAGTGCTTCTGCACTAACGCCTACGTCCACTTTATAGTATTTATTCATCGTATAATTGATGATTACAAAGTTTGTACAATTTCGGATAATTGCAGTGTACAAAGTCCTATGATAGAACAACAAATGGTTTGCAAATTCTAATCTTTGTATAAAAAATCCTTCGTTGAGTGAAAAGCGTGTTGACTTGGTCAACAATGTCCGAGAAATCCAAAATATTTCAAAAGTAGTGTAAAAGTCCTGGTAAATATCCAAAAGTTGTTAGAAAATGTATATGCAACATTTTAGTGGTCCATGCTACGTCCAATAGCCATTGGGAAGAAGATGAAAGCCATTAGTGGTGCTTGAGAGCTTTAAGAAGTCCAAAATACCAAAAGAATCCAACCCCATTGAGTGCCTAGCTTGGTGTACGTATAGGTAGTGGGTTAGGTAGGAGTTGGTGAGTTTTGGGGACCACACGATAGAAAATCGCATCCCAGAAGCATGTTAGTGGGAAAACCGCATCCCTCCCCGCTTTTAAGTGAAAAAACGCATCCCCGGGGTGGGATGCGAAAATATGCATCCCAAAGGGATGCTTTTTGGGATTCGGGGAAGAAGAAAATGGATGCATCACACTCGGGGATGCGACGACATCGCACCCGAGGGATGCGATGTTTAGGAGGATGCAACGTTCAGATGGTTGCATGGCGCAAAGTGATGCGTTGCTCAGCCGTGTGGAGTGATGCGACGTGAGGTCAGGGAGTATGATGTGATATGGAGGGGGAGAGGCGATCTATTGGATATGATTTAGCTTGAGGCAATGGAAGGTGGGGCAAGGCCATGATGCAATAGGGGTTGGTGATGCGAGGTAGATGTGGATGGTAACCCCTGAGGGATACAAAATCAATGAGATTTGCTTGTCGGTTCTTAAGCCTGCCATGTTGAATTGCATGAGCAGTTTTGAGTGATCGACGCATGTTCACACAAACGGGGGTAATATTCAATCCGTAAGGCCGTTCGGGACTAACGAAACATTTACCTGAAGCTAACTCAAAGGGACACAACAATTTTTGTGCAAAGCACCGTAATCCATGTTTTCGGGCCCAAAAGACGTCATCCAAAAGTGGTTTTGGGCCATTTTTATGTTTACGTCGCGACTTCGACCGAATTGCTTTGTGATTGTTGATGATGTTATTGACGTGTGATAGATTTGACCGTTGACCATAAAGCGTGTCAACATGGGCCATTTGATTAACATGTAAATTTTTTTTTTATGCTCATATATTTTATCTTTTGCGTATAAATAAATATTACTTGGGTATTGTTTTGCCACTTTTACAGATATGCCAACTATGCCACACGCAGTCAGAAAAATAGATAATACAAATCAAAATACTGTGTGTGTATATATGAAGACTTGTAGATGAAGATCTCACATCAAGTTGTTTTTGGACAAGACAATAATAGGTAGAAAGAATATTCATATCAAAATCGAGGAAGACTTGTCAAGGAAGTGAGAGGGAAAGGTGAAAAGCCAAAACTTACCGGATATATAACTTATTAGATTTAATTGAGGCCCATTTGTGATTGCATTAGGTTTCGATTGGCTATCTATTCTATAAATACCCATGTATTCTCATTGTAAACTTTTATCCAAGAATTGAGAGTTTTTCTTTTCTTTTCTATATTCATCTTGGGTCTAGTAAATTGGTGTTGTCTATTCAATTAGATTTGGTAGAGCACAATTTATTATTGCAATTTACTATTGCAATTTACTTTTCTCATTAGTGATTGACTGTCTGATTAGATTCAACGGTTATCCTAATTTTTACTATCCTGTTTGTTTATTTCCTTTCTGTAGTTTTTATTTTAGTATTCTGTTTATTTTTCTATCATTGAATTAATTATAGATCCGATTAGATACACATCTGTAGTTAATTCAATTGCACTTTTAATTTGTTTCAATTGATAATTGTGATTTGGTCGTCAGTTTAATTAGATTTGTTCTGAATCAAATTGCAATTTCAATTTTTATTTCAACCAATTCCTCCAAATTCGTCTAACTCGCCCACGAAATATATAAATAATAAAATTTTATTTTCCTTTCTGTGTTTGACCTGCATACTATACACCTGTGCTTTTTTAGTAAATTTGTAATCAATTTGCGCTTTTCTATTCCATAGGAAAGTGACACACAATGGGCCATCCCCCTTTGTCGACATCCCTTAAGCGATTTTCAAATTTGAATATTCGAAACAATGGAAACGATGTTTAGATAAATCAAGATTATTCTGAAGTTTAAACAAACTATTTTCCTGTATTATAAAATAGTATAATAAATTAATAATATGAATTAAAACATATATTTATGTTATATAAAAGCGATATTAAAATTTGAGTATATTTTAAAATTTTGATTTTAAAACTTGTTAAAACAATTCTGAAACTTTTAAAACATTCTATTCATAATATAAGTAAATAACAACACTTATTATACATTCTAGAAAATGATTTGAAAATTAATAATAAAATATAAAATTATAAATAAGAATATAAGAAAACTAAATTAAATTATGATGTGAGATTAAGGATAAAACTTTGAAATTTAAAAATAAAAATAAATCACAAAGATAACAAAGAGTAAAATAAGAATATTTAAAATCAAAAATAAATTATTCAAACAAATTTTGAATTTAGGGCTAAAAATTTGAAAACTAAATCTGAAAACTAATTTTGTAAAAACACTTTCCCTTAAAAGTCTGATTAAAGATGTTAGTGATATTACAGAGTTTTGACATAAATCTAGACTCTATTACTTATCTTGAAATTTTGAATTCTTGATACTCATGAGTCTTCAATCTTGAACTCTTCACCTTTAAATCTAGAATCTAGAATCTTTATACTATACATTCTTCATTCTCAATGCCACCATACAATACCTGTATATATAAATATATCTAGACAAAAGTGTTAGTATATACTTTATAATAATAGTTAAAAGGTTGTTGTCGTCAAACCATCATCTTAGTTCCTAACCATCTCCCCCCTTTTGCTTATGAAAACTTTGTTTATAAAATATACTTACCAATACATTGATTCTTCAATTATTCCTCCTTACTCCATTAGCTCTCCTGAGATTACTAACTTCCCCTTAACCTAGGCCTAATATATATTATTTTATAATTTTCTCCCTTTTCCATCAGCAAAAACTAAATGTGATACCCCACGTCTGTTAGTGTCACTCTTTATCAAAATGCATTAAGTTTCGTGAAGCGTTATAGGTAACAGAAACATAATCTCACAAGATAGATTCAAAAATAGCAGGGAAAATTTTAAAACTTCATTATTCAATAGAAAAACATCGTAGTCTCAAAACTAGTTACAATATCAGGCTAGAATATTAAAACCAGATACATCAAACCAAAACATATGTCTTGCGCTAAAAACCATCAGATTACATAAATGTAAAATCATAATCCCCAGTAATAGCCATAACAAAGTAGACAAGTAGTCGAACCGATACTTCAAAGCAGATCCAAATCCAAGCAGAAACAGAGAGAGAGAGAGTCCTGATCACGACTGTAACACCCCGTAATTCTGTTACACTAAGATCCACAAATCAAGGCAGAATTAAAAGTTAAAATCAAAATCAAGGGAAACGGGCTGCGCCATTGCGTTCGTCTCGGAATTCTGCATGAAAACAAGTCCGAGTTTGCGTAAATCGGAGTCCGTATGAGGGAGATATGGCCTTCGGAAGATTCAGCAAAGTTCAAATTTCAAAACAGTTCAGAAAAACGAGTTCGAAATTCAAAACAGACCCAGATTGGGCTGGGCGGGAAAATTCCCGCCCAAGACACCCAGGTCGACTGGGTAGTCGACCCCCCCCCCCCCCGTTTTTCCTGCTTTCTGCACCTGGTTCGTTCTGATGTATTTGGTCACGTTTTCTGACCAGGTTCGTCCGCCTAACACTATATAAACAGCCCTAGTCTCCTTCTCTATTCACAATTCTTTTCTACCCTTATGCTGCAAAGATTCTTGGCAAACATGGCTTCTTCTCCTCCTCTTAGTTAAATAATAAATAGAATAATATATATAAAATAAATCAAGACGAAGAAGTGCTGCCCAAGTTTGTCAAGAAGAGGTTCGAATCAAGATTAAAGCTTCAGGAGGAGAATCAAAGGCTAACTCAAACGATTTCGAGCAACGTCGCACGAATCATAGCATCACCATCCTTCTATTCTAATATAATTTCTGTAAGTCAGTTATTTTTAGATTTGAACGTTTTTCTCTGTTCGTGACATGAAATTAAAGGAATAAAAGAATATGCCAAATCTCTCTCTCTCTCTATTCGAATCAGTGTCTATACTCTTGAACCTAATTAAGAACTGTTATGACTTGAGGACAAATAAGACCGTGATTATGAAACTATGGACCTTAAAACCATATGCCTATGACTATGAACATTTGCCTATGAATATGGACATTGCCTATGACTATGAACATTGCCTATGACTGTGACTATGACTATGAGGATTGTTTCCTTGACTAAACCTATGCCTTTGATTAGAAAACATAAACTATTGCCTATGACATAACAAGGACATCTGTGATTCATGACTAGGAAAGTGTTGCTTAAGTTTTGTGACTATGAAATTGGGTATAAACCCGATCATCTATTCTGTCTATTCTTGGTTATCTTGGTTTTAGACCTTGGGAATTTACCTATTAAGTTAGGTCTATCCATGTTCTTGAACCTGCATCTCTATTCTGTTTATCCTCGGTTTTAGACCTTGGGAATTTACCTATTAAGTTAGGTCTACCCATGTTCTTGAACCGACGTCGTTATTCAACCCTTTTTATGCCAGTTAGTATGTCTATCTTTTGCATAGCATCTTTGGTTCATTCCCTATTTTCTTCGAACCTAGCTTTGTTTATAATCTAGACTGAATCACGATTATACGAACGGTGGGAATGCGGCTTGGGCAAAACATGAAATTTACTAAAAACATAGTTTAACTTGGAAATTGGCATAAATTGGGAACATGTATTATGGTATGTTCATAGGAATGCAAATTGGATAAATTTGACATAAATTGTAAGATGTGTAATTTGAATCTAGTATTGACGTATAAATCTAGCATTTACATGAATAGTGAACTAGAGTAATAAGTCTAGTTTGACGTGAATTAGAATGTTGAATCGGAAATGGGATTAGCTAATTTGGCACGGTAAGTATATTGGCATAAATGTGAAATTGGCCATAATTGGGAATAACTATCAGGTTTAGCAAGATCATGGTTAGTGACACTTAATTTGGTATAGTTTACATACCAAAAAGCATAAATATGATATAAAGGGGAAAATGGGCCATAGAAATAAATGTAGACAGATTACATTAAAAGAGTAATTGGGAAATAAGTAAACTAGGAATAATTTACTTATAAAATTTGTCCTAAATGAGAAATGTAAATTTAGACAAATTAAAGATTTATTAACAACATCTCTTTTAATGAAACACCAGAAAGTTCTAGGGTGACAGAGAGGATAGTGTCTAGGCTTGGGTTTGGAAAATACAAGTTTCCTGCTCTCCCTGGCTATCCCTAACTGATCCGACGGACGGGATGGTTACTTTCAAAACCTGATTTGAAAATTAGTCAAAACCCTTGAACTAGAAAACACGAATAGGCCTAACCCGCGGTTAGACTGAATTGCGATGTAAATCTGCCCGGAACCAACCGGCACATCCAGTAATCGCAACAATATCCGTCTAATGTGAGTGGTCGTGGCTTTAATCTATTTAATTAAAGCTAGAACAAGAATGGTAGGGTTAAGTTCACTAAGACACTTAACCAATTCAACATGATAACCAGACTGGTGGGTGGGGTTAGGGCCATACAGTTAAGCTAGAATGGGAGGGTTAAGTCCATAGGAACACTTAACCAACTTAACACAGTCGAGCTAGAATGGGAGGGCTAAGTCCATAGGGACACTTAACCAAACTTATGGTAACGAGACCAGATTTGTAGGGGTTAAGTAACTAAGAAAACACTTAGCCAAACTAACATGTTAACTAGACTAGGAGGTGGGGTTAAGTAAAGTTGATACACTTAGCCAAATTAACATGTTAACTAGACTAGAGGTTGGGGTTAAGTAAATACACTTAGCCAATTTGATATGTTATCTGGGCTAGACCGTAGGGTTAAGTAAACTTGAACACTTAACCATCAGATTATGATAAAGGAATGAGGTTAAGTCTAAAACATGAAGGGGTAATACTTAACCATTAATAACATGTTAGCTAAAACAGACGGGCAAGGTTAAGTTAAAAAGGAACACTTAACCAACACAAGGTGAATGGGTAGGGTTAAGTAATAAATACTTAACCAATATAACTTGGTTTGTGGTCGGGTTAAGTCAACATGAATTACTGATAACACTTAACCAGTTTAACAGGATAAATGAAGGGGGTTAAGTTAGCTTGAAGTGACTAATGACACTTAACCAATCCAAATTGACGGGAAAAGGGAACTAAGTAGTAAACCTTAGAAAACAACGTTCCTGGAAACTAAGTGGTAAATCTTAGTTAATAAAACTAAGTAGTAATTCTTAGTATAACACGAGGAGGAGCGAACGTCCGTCTGATTAAAAAGAAGGCTCCAACGAATTGGGTTACGAAGCCCGAGGCTTCGAGGGGACGTGAGGGTACTCTTGGTATCCCTCTGTGAGGCTGCAGATGATCCGCCTGGGCCCACAGAGGTTAAGGTCTGCGTAGAAGAACCAGGGGTATGCCTTAGTTGCAATACATGGCAACCTAAAGACTAGGATGGACCGGCGTGATTCGGCGAGCAAACGGTAGCCCTGTGATAGCGACTCGTCGTCTACCATCCATCTTGAGTCAATCGAGATACGTGAAGCGGAAAGGCGGAGAACTCCAAAAGACCATATACTTGCTATCTAGTTATGGGTGAGGATGGCCATAGGATAGTGGGGCACCAGGGCCGGCGTATAGTTCTCATTTTTCAAGGTGTGCCTTTCATTAGTTGAGGGAGTGGTCAAGTGGGACCATAGCCACTGAAATAAAAACATACCTTAGCATCTGCATCGGCAGATATCTGAAAGCTCCCGACCGAGTTCTGTATTCCTTGATTTGCCCTGACACAGGACTCGGGTCGCACATTACAGGACATGTGCATCTAGGCAAGCGATAACGATTCGCGATACATGCGTGGGGAAGTATAGGAACATATACCACTCTAGTTAGTGTGTCCTAGACTTGGGGGCATCGTTCGATAGGTAGCATAATAACTAGTTGAACTAGGTGGCATAAATCCTGAATCCGAGAAGCGTTCAGCAGATAACGTAAACTCTAGTTAAATCTAGGAAGTACTTGGTAGAAAACCCTAGATTAAATCTAGGTAACAAATAAATAAATGGATACCTGAAGGCAATGGAAAATACAGGGATTGGGATCACGTTATCGTTACTAGTTGGGACACTAGTTAGGCGGTGCAGAGATATAGAAACCAGTATAACAAGGAAATAACGAAGCGGCGAAAGTATTAGAGCATATCTAGTTAATCTTATCTTAGCATATCTTGTGTTAATCTTGTCTAATCTTGCCAACCCTATCATCATGGTGTAATCTTGGATTCAGTTAATTCATGTCGTTTGTTTTTCCATGTTCACATGCTAGAAGTTACTGAACTTACTCAGGCTTTATGTCTGACTCTGTTTTTCTTTCGTCTTCTTTTCTTCCGTTCCCCCCCCCAGGTAGTAAAGGAGGGAATAGTATAGCTCAGGTTAAGTTGGACTGTCACTCTTTCCCAGCTTGAAGATTTGTCGAAGTTTGCTTGGATTCTCTTTTCAGATGCTATGGCTGGCTCTTGCTAAAATTGGGGAATATAAATGTATTTTTATGCTTCTTTATTTTGTAAGACAGATGACACTCTGATATTGTAAAGAAATCTTTGTACAAACTATTTTATCAATAAAGCAAAGTTTTATTTTCCGCTGTTTAATTTTTGTCTATCTTGTAATTTATCTGCATCTTTTACCCTAAATGCTCCACAGAACTTAGTGCATTCCCTTTGTGAGTGACACTAACGGACGTGGGTTGTTACACGTGGTATCAGAGCTGAAGGTTACCGGATCGGATAAAGGATTTGAAAAATTATTTTCAAAACGGTTTTAAAAGAAGCATTTTCAAAAGAAAAGATTTTTTTTGAAGACATATTCCCCAAAGCCATACGCTCTATCTTCTCTTCCTCTGTTTAAATTCTTGTCTCCTTCTTTCTTGAGTCTCTGGGGCTCCTGGCTTTCTGGGAGGTAACCTCATCGAAGGGCAAAGTAGTGCCCGGCTTCCATCCATAACCGTAGTTGTTTCATCTATGGGAAGTTTTCTTTCGAAGCTTATAGGGTTTTCCGGACGATGGAGGCAGTTTTCAAGAGATTTGTCAACATGACTACACACGGAAGGGGATGAGGAGTTTGGCTAAGGAGCATAACCCTAGGATGAGGAATTCATGGATGTAGACTTAGCACACGAAGGAGGAAGAAATTATAAAACCTAAGACAAGAGGAAGTATCTTTACTAGGGTATGATAGGGCAAGAACAAGGACGAGATTTTCAGAAGGACAAGTACATGCTTTCGCCACCAAGCGTACCTAGGAGAAAGGTAGTCCGGTTGGAAGAGTCTAGTTTTCTGTTCGTACTATTTCCTTAGGTTCTAGCGCTTCTCATTTGTTCATATCCACTTCCATAGTTGGGTCTCTGCACCATAGTACTTGTATAGTAGAAAGATCCCACTAGAGTCTCAAATCCAATTGGTGGTCCGACCAGTTTATTTTTGGTTAGTAGGGATTTGAGAATAGCTATCGAGTTTGCTTATATCATCTCACATAGATCGTCTAAATTCGAGGGAGATATTCCTTGGGTGCTTGTCTGATATTGGTTTAGGCCTTTGGGGCTTGTACTTGAGGAATGTCGAGTTCGGTTTGGATGGTTTGCGTGAGAGATGAATAGTTGTGGCAGGCACTCCAAAGAGCACGTAGTGACCTTTCAACTCTTATAGTTATGGCATGGCGGATAAGAGGGAAACCTCTAATCATCTTAGTACATATACTTGGTACCGTGATTGACATCTGTTTATTTTGGAAATGGAGATCCGGAACTTCACAATCGTGAAGTTAAATTAGTTAAGATACAGTGGAGTAAAGCTCAAGAAGGCTAGATACTAGCATCATACCCTTTTCCTTGAGGGTGCATCCTTGATTTCTTTGTTTTAGGAGCTTTACGCATAATTGTTTCGTTCTTTCCAAAGTATATCACCTAGGTCGTATCTTCGATCCTTAGGTAGAAGCCAATGGATGAAAACATGTATTTGAAACATGTTATGTTTGATGGTTGCAAGTGGTTGCTAATGGTTGCTTGTGAATGCATATGCATATGTATTAGGCACTAGATCAGTTCAGACGCTTTCATATTGCATTTACAGATATGTATTTGTTTGTAAATTGAACTTGATATGTTATCATATGGGTGTTGCATATGGATGAATGGCCGTGCACGCATATAGTATTTACATAACTAGGGATGCTTGCATACATGATTGGACGCATGGCACTGACATGATTTGCATTAAGGAGGTCAACTGAATCAGTAGACCGCCTGATTTTGCATTAGATAAAGACATATACACACACTATGCATATAAACATGAAAGCATTAGAAATCTTTTAAGGACAGTGAATGCCTGTGATTGGATGGTTGAGTAGATGGGTGATTGGATGGTAGGACACATTCTTCCTAACTTGAAGATTTCGGGGACGAAATCCTTTTAAGTGGGGGAGAATGTAACACCCCGTAATTCTGTTACACTAAGATCCACAAATCAAGGCAGAATTAAAAGTTAAAAACAAAATCAAGGGAAACGGGCTGCGCCATTGCGTTCGTCTCGGAATTCTGCATGAAAACGAGTCCGAGTTTGCGTAAATCGGAGTCCGTATGAGGGAGATATGGCCTTCGGAAGATTCAGCAAAGTTCAAATTTCAAAACAGTTCAGAAAAACGAGTTCGAAATTCAAAACAGACCCAGATTGGGCTGGGCGGGAAAATTCCCGACCAAGGCACCTAGGTCGACAGGGTAGTCGACCTGGGCACCCAGGTCGACTGGGTAGTCGACCTGGGGGTCGACCCCCCCCCCCCCCCCCGTTTTTCCTGCTTTCTGCACCTGGTTCGTTCTGATGTATTTGGTCACGTTTTCTGACCAGGTTCGTCTGCCTAACACTATATAAACAGCCCTTGTCTCCTTCTCTATTCACAATTCTTTTCTACCCTTATGCTACAAAGATTCTTGGCAAACATGGCTTCTTCTCCTCCTCTTAATTAAATAATAAATAGAATAATATATATAAAATAAATCAAGACGACGAAGTGCTGCTCAAGTTTGTCAAGAAGAGGTTCGAATCAAAATTAAAGCTTCAGGAGGAGAATCAAAGGCTAACTCAAACGATTTCGAGCAACGTCGCACGAATCATAGCATTGCCATCCTTCTATTCTAATATAATTTCTGTAAGTCAGTTATTTTTAGATTTGAACGTTTTTCTCTGTTCGTGACATGAAATTAAAGGAATAAAAGAATATGCCAAATCTCTCTCTCTATTCGAATCAGTGCCTATACTCTTGAACCTAATTAAGAACTGTTATGACTTGAGGACAAATAAGACCGTGATTATGAAACTATGGACCTTAAAACCATATTCCTATGACTATGAACATTTGCCTATGACTATGGACATTGCCTATGACTATGAACATTGCCTATGACTGTGACTATGACTATGAGGATTATTTCCTTGACTAAACCTATGCCTTTGATTAGAAAACATAAACTATTGCCTATGACATAACAAGGACATCTGTGATTCATGACTAGGAAAGTGTTGCTTAAGTTTTGTGACTATGAAATTGGGTATAAACCCGATCATCTATTCTGTCTATTCTTGGTTATCTTGGTTTTAGATCCTGGGAATTTACCTATTAAGTTAGGTCTACCCATGTTCTTGAACCTGCATCTCTATTCTGTCTATCCTCGGTTTTAGACCTTGGGAATTTACCTATTAAGTTAGGTCTACCCATGTTCTTGAACCGACGTCGTTATTCAACCCTTTTTATGCCAGTTAGTATGTCTATCTTTTGCATAGCATTTTTGGTTCATTCCCTATTTTCTACGAACCTAGCTTTGTTTATAATCTAGACTGAATCACGATTATACGAACGGTGGGAATGCGGCTTGGGCAAAACATGAAATTTACTAAAAACATAGTTTAACTTGGAAATTGGCATAAATTGGGAACATGTATTATGGTATGTTCATAGGAATGCAAATTGGATAAATTTGACATAAATTGTAAGATGTGTAATTTGAATCTAGTATTGACGTGTAAATCTAGCATTTACATGAATAGTGAACTAGAGTAATAAGTCTAGTTTGACGTGAATTAGAATGTTGAATCGGAAATGGGATTAGCTAATTTGGCACGGTAAGTATATTGGCATAAATGTGAAATTGGCCATAATTGGGAATAACTATCAGGTTTAGCAAGATCATGGTTAGTGACACTTAATTTGGTATAGTTTACATACCAAAAAGCATAAATATGATATAAAGGGGAAAATGGGCCATAGAAATAAACGTAGACAGATTACATTAAAAGAGTAATTGGGAAATAAGTAAACTAGGAATAATTTACTTATAAATTTTTTCCTAAATGAGAAATGTAAATTTAGACAAATTAAAGATTTATTAACGACATCTCTTTTAATGAAACACCAGAAAGTTCTAGGGTGACAGAGAGGATAGTGTCTTGGCTTGGGTTTGGAAAATACAAGTTTCCTGCTCTCCCTGGCTATCCCTAACTGATCCGACGGAGGGGATGGTTACTTTCAAAACCTGATTTGAAAATTAGTCAAAACCCTTGAACTAGAAAACACGAATAGGCCTAACCCGAGGTTAGACTGAGTTGCGATGTAAATCTGCCCGGAACCAACCAACACATCCAGTAATCGCAACAATATCTGTCTAATGTGAGTGGTCGTGGCTTTAATCTATTTAATTAAAGCTAGAACAAGAATGGTAGGGTTAAGTTCACTAAGACACTTAACCAATTCAACATGATAACCAGACTGGTGGGTGGGGTTAGGGCCATACAGTTAAGCTAGAATGAGAGGGTAAAGTCCATAGGAACACTTAACCAACTTAACACAGTCGAGCTAGAATGGGAGGGCTAAGTCCTTAGGGACACTTAACCAAACTTATGATAACAAGACCAGATTTGTAGGGGTTAAGTAACTAAGAAAACACTTAGCCAAACTAACATGTTAACTAGACTAGGAGGTGGGGTTAAGTAAAGTTGATACACTTAGCCAAATTAACATGTTAACTAGACTAGAGGTTGGGGTTAAGTAAACACACTTAGCTAATTTGATATGTTATCTGGGCTAGACCGTAGGGTTAAGTAAACTTGAACACTTAACCATCAGATTATGATAAAGGAATGAGGTTAAGTCTAAAACATGAAGGGGTAATACTTAACCATTAATAACATGTTAGCTAAAACAGACGGGCAAGGTTAAGTTAAAAAGGAACACTTAACCAACACAAGGTGAATGGGTAGGGTTAAGTAATAAATACTTAACCAATATAACTTGGTTTGTGGTCGGGTTAAGTCAACATGAATTACTGATAAAACTTAACCAGTTTAATAGGATAAATGAAGGGGGTTAAGTTAGCTTGAAGTGACTAATGACACTTAACCAATCCAAATTGACGGGAAAAGGGAACTAAGTAGTAAACCTTAGAAAACAATGATCCTGGAAACTAAGTGGTAAATCTTAGTTAATAAAACTAAGTAGTAATTCTTAGTATAACACGAGGAGGAGCGAACGTCCGTCTGATTAAAAAGAAGGCTCCAACGAATTGGGTTACGAAGCCCGAGGCTTCGAGGGGACGTGAGGGTACTCTTGGTATCCCTCTGTGAGGCTGCAGATGATCCGCCTGGGCCCACAGAGGTTAAGGTATGCGTAGAAGAACCAGGGGTATGCCTTGGTTGCAATACATGGCAACCTAAAGACTAGGATGGACCGACGTGATTCGGCGAGCAAACGGTAGCCCTGTGATAGCGACTCGTCGTCTACCATCCATCTTGAGTCAATCGAGATACGTGAAGCGGAAAGGCGAAGAACTCCACAAGACCATATACTTGCTATCTAGTTATGGGTGAGGATGGCCATAGGATAGTGGGGCACCAAGGCCGGCGTATAGTTCTCATTTTTCAAGGTGTGCCTTTCATTAGTTGAGGGAGGGGTCAAGTGGGACCATAACCACTGAAATAAAAACAGACCTTAGCATCTGCATCGGCAGATATCTGAAAGCTCCCGACCGAGTTCTGTATTCCTTGATTTTCCCTGACACATGACTCGGGTCGCACATTACAGGACATGTGCATCTAGGCAAGCGATAACGATTCGCGATACATGCGTGGGGAAGTATAGGAACATATACCACTCTAGGTAGTGTGTCCTAGACTTGGGGGCATCGTTCGACAGGTAGCATAATTCCTAGTTGAACTAGGTGGCATAAATCCTGAATCCGAGGAGCGTTCAGCAGATAACGTAAACTCTAGTTAAATCTAGGAAGTACTTGGTAGAAAACCCTAGATTAAATCTAGGTAACAAATAAATAAATGGATACCTGAAGGCAATGGAAAATACAGGGATTGGGATCACGTTATCGTTACTAGTTGGGACACTAGTTAGGCGGTGCAGAGATATAGAAACCAGTATAACAAGGAAATAACGAAGCGGCGAAAGTATTAGAGCATATCTAGTTAATCTTATCTTAGCATATCTTGTGTTAATCTTGTCTAATCTTGCCAACCCTATCATCATGGTGTAATCTTGGATTCAGTTAATTCATGTCGTTTGTTTTTCCATGTTCACATGCTAGAAGTTACTGAACTTACTCAGGCTTTATGTCTGACTCTGTTTTTCTTTCGTCTTCTTTTCTTCCGTTCCCCCCTAGGTAGTAAAGGAGGGAATAGTATAGCTCAGGTTAAGTTGGACTGTCACTCTTTCCCAGCTTGAAGATTTGTCGAAGTTTGCTTGGATTCTCTTTTCAGATGCTATGGATGGCTCTTGCTAAAATTGGGGAATATAAATGTATTTTTATGCTTCTTTATTTTGTAAGACAGATGACACTCTGATATTGTAAAGAAATCTTTGTACAAACTATTTTATCAATAAAGCAAAGTTTTATTTTCCGCTGTTTAATTTCTGTCTGTCTTGTAATTTATCTGCATCTTTTACCCTAAATGCTCCACAGAACTTAGTGCATTCCCTTTGTGAGTGACACTAACGGACGTGGGGTGTTACAACGACCGAGCGTTCGCACCCTGAGAACCTGGGGGGCAGAAGGAAAGAGAGAAAGGGAAACAAAAAGGATCGGACGTAAAGTCTGGCGAGTCCCATGACTTTTAGCATATAAAGAAGTAAAAGTATCATGACCGGCAAGTAAAACTGGATGAGAGATAACAGTATCATATAACAGATATAAACAGGGTGGACGGGATAAGCAGGATAAACAGAATAACATGGACAAGCTATGCTTCTCAGTTACTTTTCTCTACATCAATACTAGTATAACAAATATGTGACACAGTTAGGTATCCCCTAGTTGCTTAGCAGAAATAGAATGATCCTAGCAGAAACATAATGGTAGTTCTAGGTATACTCTAGTTACATAACGGGTTTTACCCCAAACAGAAATAATGGGTACCTCAACATTAAATAGACGGGACTAGATGTACCTTAATTACTTAATAGAGCAGAATGAACCCAACATAAATATAATGGTAGTTCTAGGTGTACCCTAGTTACATAATGGGTTTTACCCCAAACAGAAATAATAAGTACCTCAACAGAAATATCGGGTGTTACCCCAAACAGAAATAACAGGTGCCTCAAAAAAAACATGCAGGACTAGATGTACCCTAATTACTACCCCAAGCGATCAGCTCCCTAACTTGTAAACATCCTGTGCCAGCATCATAGTAGGGTGTATTACTTGCTAAATTAGCAACCTACGGAAGGACATAGACCTATTCACTGGTGCTACAATGACTTATTTTCTCATACAGACCAGACCCATGCACGCTCATGACTCTGTTGGAAAGTGCCCGTATACACCCTTTTCCAGATGAACCTCTTACAATCACTTCAATATGCGTTCCATGACCCCTACCTAGTGCGGGGTCACCGTTGAATACCAGAATGGGTTGCTAATTGATATGGACCCCACACAGCAGATGACAAAAGCCAAACCCCTAATCTTGCGTCGCCCAATTAATTAGGATTTTTAACAGGTTCGCCTAACCCCCACAGATTAACATGTTAAATTTTATAGGTTAATAGGTTCATACAAGGTTTCAAATCTCCCCGAGATCACCCGAGATGAAAATCCGAGATATCAACGAAAATCAGAGATTTGGCACCTTATTTAGTTATATGTGTTTTAAATATCACCCGAGATAATCGAGCTATTAGGCCGAGATATTGGCCAAAATCTGAGATCTGAAGCCATGGGTTCATATAACCCCAAAAGATTAAATAGGTTTACTTAACCACACATATTTAACATGTTACAGATTAACCGGTTTGTATAACCTTCATAGATTAAACACGTTAAGTTTTACAGGTTAACAAGTTCATATAACCCCAACAGATTAGGTTTACATAACCTCACAATTTAATGTGTTATAGATTAACAGGTTCGTATAACCCCCGCAGATTAAACAGGTTAAGTTTAACAGGTTAACAGGTTCATATAACCCCAACAGATTAAACATGTTTACTTAATATCACATATTTAACATGTTACAGATTAACATGTTCGTATAACCTCCACAGATTAAGTTTTACAGGTTAACAGGTTCATATAACCCCAATATTTCCAGTCGCATTTCACAGTACAAGATATGCCCCCAAATTTCAAGTCATAATTCACAATACAAGATATGCCCCCAAATTTCCAGTCATAATTCACAGTACAAGATATGCCCCAAATTTTCAGTCATATTATTATCATTCCCAATCATTCCAAAATTATCCCAATCCCGTTCATCCGCATGTTTCAGCGATATTGGCCTAGGCTCGAAGGTAGCCAAGGTGTTTGAGTCAAAATTGACTCAAACACCAAGAGTGCTTTGGAAGCACTTCACCAAACGGTTGGATTTAAAGTAATGGAGCCACAATCACCAAAAAAGCGGAGTAAAAGACAAGAGAATTTATAGTGGTTCGATCTTAGATAGATCTACATCCACTTTGGAATGATTTCATTATAACAATAATAGTTACAAGACATAGAATCTCTCTTTGCGCATTCATCCCTCTTATTACAAGTAAATCTAACTTAGATCTATGTAAATTGGTAAAGAAATGACTGGACTAGCGAAGAAATAGTGAAGTTGGTAGAGGAATGATGAGAAATCTTCAAATGCAAGGAGGATGAAGGAGGATTTTCAATCTCTAAGACACTTGGTTGATCTTCATGGAAGCAATGGTGGATTAGCTCTTTGATCTTTACTTAGAAGTGTTAAATGATGTTAGGATTACTTGGAATGAGATAGGAAGCCATTTAGCAGCCCTTTGGGGTCGTGGAAATCCCTCCCTCTTATGGTGGAAGCCATGGCCTATTTATATGTGAGCTCCCATGAAGAAATGAGCTGAAATACATATATGCAGGCTGCAGGTCGCTCTTCCCTTTAATTACGAATATGCCACCACCTAGCTGTAACCAACTGTCAACAGTTGTATCCAGTTGCCTTGTGCGAGCGAGATTTATGTGCACGGGTAGGTTGAATGGGTGAATGGGAGTATGTGCAACCACCTAGAGGATGTGCGAGCAGTCATCTGCGATGACCGAGAAGATGTGTGACTGACCAGTATTTAGAATAAGCCTTTCTCTGATCGACCGATAGGTGGAGCCTGACTAGAGCAGTAGTATCAGGCCAAGGAATGATCGAGCGACTAAGAAATAGTTTGAGGACCAAGAGGTGACAAACCAGGGGGTATGTAGGCGAGCGATTGAGATAGTCTTGAGCGACCGACCCTAATGTTTGGACATTGCCCTTATATGAATCAGTATGAGGCTTGCGCGAACTATTGCATGGTTAGTCTATGTGCGAGCGGGCTCTTCATAACTGTCCAAGCCATGTCATGTTCGACCGTCCTCTGTTATGAACGACCGACCCTTATTGTGCGTGACCAACCTTTACATATGACTTGATTCGCATATGTATAACCGACCTGCCTATGTACGAACGACCTGTGCGTGCGAGCCTTATGACGCTTGGCCGGTATGAGTGCTTGTCTCCTGGTTTCAATATAGATTTGATCATTGAATGTGTATACGATTCTTAAGGGACAAACATTACCCCCTTGAAGTTTGTAATTTTTAATTTGTAAAAATTACATGCTTCGAAATAATTAAATATTGTATCATTCAATGGATTAAATCTTGTTTTCCACAAGGGGATTGTGTTTGGGAGTGACTCACACCTATACAAGATTGAACGGTGCTCATGGTCGCTCGTATCCAGACATTGCCAACTGAGTTTTAGGTCGTCCGTTCACATCATGATCAACTGAGTTAAACTAATCTGGTCAATCACACACCGTGGTCGAGCAGGACACTTAGGTTCGAGCGGGCTGACGTGTCACTTCTGTCTGAACGAGCCTCTTAATCTTCTCTATATACGGCCTCTTTGTTTTCCCGCCCATTATTTTATTTTAGTGCTCCAATTCTTACTGAAGGAAACAAATTAATGGTGGCATCATCCTAAGAAATTCTGCTCAGCACCATCACCTTCAATCAATTCCTCAGCAATTCCCAGTTCATTACCGTGCTCGGTTTTCTCCAGCGAAGCCTGATCAATCGTTGAAGCAAATCGGAGCAAACCCACTCGAACCCGAAGCATTTTGATCATCATAGGTGATTTTTCCCCTTTCACCTTCGCCTCGACTTGTTTTCTGGTGGTCTAGGATTTTGAATTGGAATGCCTTGGGTATGAATGGGTTTTTGATTTGATATTTTTGAACTGTGATCGTTGGAGTTTGAGACGGTTTTAATTTGCAGCGTGGTTAAGGTTGTGTATATGATAGATTTCTAATCACACAATGTCCCATATATTCTGATTCGAATCTTGAGCACATAGTATGTTTGATGAAATGCCTGAGCCATGGAAATTTGCTTGCCTTGATGTAAACTGTGTACCAATACCTTGTTGTTTAACTACGATGCTTAATCTGATAAGACTCTGGCTTCAAAGCTAAGGTATTTGGTTTGCGTAAAATTCTTTATGTTTTGATTTGAACTATACGCCTATAACATGCTTGTTGTGATGCTTGAAACACATTTTTTCATGCTTTATTCAATGTACCAATATTGATATGAATGCTTGCTCTTTGGTTTCAATCAACTGTTTTTTGGTTGTGTCAAAATTCTGAGTCAAGTTGGCCTTTTGTTGTGTAGCATAACACATAGTTTTTAATTATACTTTCTAGACTTGCTCGACTTATGCAGGAGTCGCTTATGCTCGACCTAACATGGTTTGGTTCTGCTCGCCCTTCATAGGGTCGGTCACGAGCGAGCCTGTCTTGGTCAAGTATGAGTGATTGTCTTACACGACTAGGAGTTGTCTGTACGATCATAACCTGAGAGACTGTGAAAGTTGTGCATTATGGAAGCTTTCTCGGTTTCACCATCATTTGGCACTCCTGCTGGACCACTGTGATCGCTCACGTTTTAGTTACTAGGATCGTTCCTGCTCGATCCTTACATGGGGTAGGTCACAAACGAGTTTGCCTTGGGTGGGTATGAGCGACCGTTGTGAGTTAAGCAGGTGTGACCAATTGGAATTGACCATGTGCTACCAGGGTTGGATTGGGTGTGCCCGATCAGACCAGAATCATTCAGGCTTGAGTAGTGTGCGACCGACCAGCTTTGGGTCGCTCATATCTCCTATGGCATGTTTAGATATATTTTAGGCTTCATTGCATCTAGGTCCTCATTGATTGTTGAATTTTCCTTGTATTGCTAATCTATTATAACAAACACTAGCACACTCTTTCGAGCTTATGATTTTAGCATTAGTCGCTCACACTAACAGTAGATTAGTTTAACAAATAGATATATAGGATAAATTTAGCCTGAGTGGTATATTCATACAGGGTTGCTCTTATTTGTAACCTAATTACACATTCTCTGCATAAATATCCCCATTCTGAGTCAAACGTCATTGAGACTTGAGATTAGTTCAATCAGTAAGTCCCAAGCCTCGAATGCCATTTTCTTCAAACTAATAAATGTGTACCTGCGACTTGCTTTTTAAACATACCTATTTATGTAGAAGTGAAAACTAGAAATCAATTTCATCAAAGTCCAAAGGAAGGAACCACGTCTTGGGATGTTGGGGGTTCTGACGAGGTAACTGGGACTTCATCAACTATTGCCCCTGGGATGAACACTAGTCAGGTCTTTCCCGAACCCTGGGCTCTTGACAGAGTGCCTTCAAACAGCCTTAAAACAACACTTCCTTTTGCATCAAACCAGCAAATGTGTGCTCGGTTTAGATTTTTGGAAGATGAAACTAAGTTTCCAAGGAAGGATGATTTGCCTGACCATCCTCCTCCTGTTTGTGTTAAAGTTAACCGCCATATGCTTTCAAGTGGAGCAGTCCCCCCTTTTAATTCCTATTTAGAATCCATTTTGCGGTATTTGGCTATTGCTCCGTACCAGTTGCATCCTAATGTTTATCATACTGGGACTCTATGTGCTTTTAATGAGAGTCAAACAACGAGCACCTTTATTTTCAAGATATTGTTCCTTGTATACCGTTAAAGAAGGAAGACCGATCGTCCCTCTTTTATTTTTATAGAAGGCAAGTATCGCAGAATTATAACTGGCTTAGTGGACAGTGTCGGAAGTTTCTGGATCAATCCTTTTATGTTCGATGCCCCGGTAACTTCTACAGCCGTTGGATGGTAGGAGGTAATCGCTCTTGCTTTGAAGTTTTCTCCTTTCTTTTTAAGCATTGATTCTTACCTTCTTTCTTCCTTTGCAGTAATTCCTTCAGATAAAGGCATTGTTCTCGATCAAGCCCTTCTTGATTCTTTGACAGCTGTTGATAAGACCGAGAGAAATAGAAAAAAATTACTTACGGAAAAGACCCTCTGTCAGTATCAATTACTTCACCCTTCACGGTCTATAGGGAAAATCCCGGCTTACAGGATGGTGCTACTGGCAAATCCTCTACTAAAAAGTCTCCTTTGAAGAAATATTCCAATATCGAAGGTAGTAATCAAGTCTTACCGAAACCTCTATTTCCCTCTATTACTGAAGAAGATACCACTCACCATGAAGGTAAGGAGGTTGAGGGAGGCAGAACTGTTGCGGGTGATGAAACAATTTCTGAAAGTTTGTTGAAAATCCCATTGTCCTTTTTACACAAGAAGAGGGTTCTATAGGAACTTTTGGAGGCTTAGGTGATTTAAACACCGCTAAAGATCTTAGTTCGGGTGATATTATGACTTCTGTGCCTACAATTTCAGCCAAAAATTCTAATTGGGAAATGGCTTGGGAACTTGTCCAACATCCTGGGAAAACAGCTGCCGATATAGGACTCTTTTTAGATGAGCCTCTTGGTCTGTTATTAAATGTTCATGGACACATTCATTTTATTCTTAATTGCGTCTTACATTCCCTAATACTACATATAAGTTCCTCTTGTTTTGCCTCAGTATTTTCTATCTTAGGTACTGATACTTTTGCTTTTTACTCTTTTCCAGATACAAGAATGAAGCACTCTTTATCGGATAGTCTCTCTCGATAGATTGGTTCTATTGACCCACAAAGCCTATTACAGGCTTGCCTTTCTGGTCATCCGAAGCATTCTCAATCATCTTCGGTTCTTAGCCTCAACACACTTCCGAGCTCTCATTGACTGATCCTTGAAGGAAGGGAAAGCATGATTATGTTGAGATACCAGGGAAAGGTGATGATAGCAAGGACAAGAAGAAAGGAAAGAAGAAGGGAGGCAGAGATGAGCTAGACGAGAATGAGACTCAGAAACGTTATAAATCATCTGAACTTATAAATCCTGACATTCCCATTCCTCCTGAACAATCCATCGTCCCAACTTCTTCTCAAATCCAGATGATTTTTGATAGGCCTCCTTATAAAGTTATGCCTGGAAATTTGAATCTTAGGGATTGTTTTGGAGGTTGGGACTTAAGAGGAATTTACTTTGATTTGGATTTACATCCGAATGATAGGCGGGATGCTGTCGAGGGGATGAGTACTATAAAAAGTTGTATGATTACCCAATTCGATGGTGCTAAGAGTCAATTTGGGACACGATTAGACACGGCTATAAGCAATACTGACTGACAATTAGAGAAGTGGGCCAAATTTGGCTACGAGTTTCAAAGGTTGAATGCCCAACACCTTAATAATATTGAGATTTTTGAGAACGATAAAGCAGGACTGGTCCATTTGATCAGGTCCCAACAGTCCAAAATTGCATCTCTAAAAGGTGGCAGTACTAAGGTGATCTGCTTGGAAGCCGAGAACGAGAGCTTAAAGAAGAGCTTGAAGATGCACGAAAACAAATCCAGAAAGCTCGGACTGCCCAAGAACATGTTGAATCTCAATTGGCTTCAGAAAGGTGAGCTTCTGCTATCTATCAACAAGAAAAGTCTGTTCTCGACATCAAAATTACTTCTCATAACAAGGCTCTCAAAGTTCTGGAAAGAGATAATGCTAAGCTGACTAGTGCTCTTGAACTGGCCAAGGCCAAGACCGATGATACTTTGTTTCAATTTTACGTTTACAGAGTCTTGAATCATGGAAGTTTAAGCTATTTGAATAATGACTTTCCACGAACCCTGGCTCTTGTCTGGAACAGGTACTTATATATTCTAATGGCACAGAAAACAATGTCCTTTAGGAGAGTGTCCTTGAAGAAGAAGATCGTGATGCTTTAGCTAAGGGTAGGAAGATATTAATGGATGAGCGAGCTCAATCCCTTAAGGAAAAGACCCTGGGTTCTACTTCTCCCAATCTTCAACCCACCCTATCAATGCTGAGGCTTTTAGTTCGAAAGCTCCTCTTGTGGGCCCTCCGGCTATCCGTACCGACGAGGATATTACTAAAGTTCGCATTGTTGATGAGCCTATTGTTAAAAAATGTGATGACTCCCCTTTGAATGTCAATGATTATGAAGTTGACCTCATAAACCTGCATACCCTAGGTAAAACTGATACTTATCAAACCATAGCAGATTTGGATTATCTTTTTTCTTCACCTGGGTTTGCCGAATTTCATGCTCATTATTCACTTGTAATAGGTTTGCCTTCGTCAACTCTTCTTACAATTGGTGTTACCACCGTTCAAGGTGCTACTACTGACTCGATCTTAGTGTCACCTAGCACTGGTCCGCATACTACTCTTCCACCAGGTGATACATCATTACTTCACACATCTGATCTGGAGGCGGTTGATTATGATTATAGTAATGATGAAGATGAAGCCCGGCTTACTGGGGATGTATCTACTTTGCATCATAGGAGGAGGTCCGTTATGAATAGGTCGGGAATTATTAACCTATCCTCCTCCGAGAGTCCTTGTGTGACCAAAGCAGCAAAAGATGGAAGCCAGACAGTTGGTACACCTCCTCCTTCTTCTACTAAACATTCTTTAAGGTCTAGCAGTGGGAAGAAAAAGAAGTAGTTTTTGCGGCTTTTATGCTTTTATTCCAATCCATTTCCTTTTATGGTATACTCAGACCTGTTGTATATGCGAGTGCTGGTCCTCACCTAGTACTTTATGCTTGTTATTTTACGCACATTTATGCCTGATGCTCTGGATTTGTGATTCTATGATCTGGTTCTGTGTTGTTGCGATGCAACCATGTTTTGCTTGTTGTACTTATGCTTTTTATTTCGGCTTTGCCATATTTTCTTGTTTTGCATTCCACACCTGTTTTCTTTTTTATACTTACAACACAAATTCTTTATATCATAAACCATTTTTTTTGCAATGTATGACATTATAACAACTTTTCTGTTATAGCCATGGATCGTTATTATTGGATTTATTCGACCGATTGTACTAAAATTTCTTGATTCTAACTAGAGTAATATTTGAAAACTTCTTTTTCATGAGTAACCACTTCTTATGTCTATCGCTGTATCGAAGTTCTCAAGTTTTCCCTAGCCATTTCAAGCGGTTCAATTTTGTTAGTAAAATTATTCTTATAGATGCCATGCCTTTAACGTAAAGTTGTGACAGACTTATGGTATGTTTGAACGAGCATTATTGAATTTCTTTAATGCGGTGGTGATGCCCCCATACCAAAGTTTGTCACAATTTTATAAGGTCGGAAATGATCAAATTTCCTAAATTATCTTAGTTATAGCAAGAATTTAGTTTAGTCGATCGATTCATATTCTTCCAGTACCCCCCTCTTGAGGGGTTTTGTACTTGTAATGCATTTGGTCGTATTCTCACTAACCTGGCAGTCCAGGACCTTCGGAGATTAGACTTGAATACATGCCCGCGGAAAGGTTTATTTATTTATTTATTGATTATACTCAACCATATTTCTCGATGACCTGGCAATCCAAGTCCTTCGGAGATCAGGTTTAAATACATGCCCCCTAGGGAGGTCTTGGGTTTTATGTCTTAATCCAATTTTCGTCCTGTCCGTTCTGATTAACTCAGAATCGGGAGGATTATATTTCATACCCCTTTCGGCTAGGATTTCCGTTAATGCTGGTCCTTCTAGCTTTAGTTGTCGGTCCTTTCGGCCTGATGCTGTAACTTCCAACATTAGGTTTTGTCGGCCCATCCGACCTGATGCTGGTCCTTCCAACTTGGGTTGCCGGTCCTTCCGTCCTGATGCTGGTACTTCCAATATCAGGTTTTGTCGGTCTTTCCGACATTTTGCTTCATCCTATAAGGCAGATGCTAGTTCCTTCATCAAGTGTTGCTTTGATTTGTAGAACTGGCGTCCTGGACCTTTCATTTAGGAAGGTGCCTCTATTGTGGAACTTGCAATCTTTTTCCTATGGGTTAGCTCCCATCCTTTGTTAGCTGCTTGTTTTTGCGAACTACGTCAATTTTGGAACTAGAGCTTTGAGACTCTTTCTTTGGGGAGTTCCCTTATTATGAAAGTTATGACACTCTTGTTCATTTATTGTGGCGCCTGTCTGTTGCTTAAACTTTTGCGACTTCTCCTACTCTCTCCTCAAGGCTATGCTCTTTGTTTTTGTGTATGTTAAAATTTACTGCTTTTAGCGCTTGAGTAAGTGTTGTTGGGGTTGCCATGTTTCGTTGGATTCTGAAGGAACAACGCTTGGTCGATGATATGCAATATGAAATCATTTTAATCAAGTTTTGATTAAAGGTAAAAGGCTGCAGGCAAGTGAATCACACAAGCAGATATGCTCTTAATCATTGAGCTAACGTTCTGAACAATGTTTAAAAAGTTCTATAGACCGTTTACATGAATTCTGAATATTAGCATTAAGTAAATCATGAAGTAATGCATGAAAATAAAGCAATGGTGGTAATGTTCACTTATTCTAAGCCATTGAAATTGGAGCACCGTGACGATCAGCCTCAGATTGGCTTGAGTAAGAGTTCCATTACTTGAACCAGACTGATCAACTGATGCCCCTTGCCTTTCGGGAGTTGGAGCGATGCTTGAGGTTCATGGATTTTTCACATATTGGTGCAGACGATTCTTCCTAATCAGTTCTTCGACTAGTGACTTTAAGTGCCTACCCTCATTGGTATTGTGACCTAGCTGGTTGTGAAATTGGCAGAACCTTCCTGATTTTACTGCAACATCATTAAACTTCATTTGCTTTGGTGTTGGATACTTCTCGGTATACTTAGTCGCCATGAAGATGTTCCCCAAGGTGTCATTGAGAGGACTGAACTCAGAATTCTTAAAAAAGAAGAGTTTCTTATTAGTCCAGTTATCCTTTACCTCGTTGCCCCTCTTTCGACCACCAAGATTCTTTTGGTTGCCTTGCACATTGCTTTTCTTTCCGTGCTGTACATTCCTTTCTGGGACATCCAAGGCATTGGTCGGATCCTCAAAGACACTGATATATTCTTCAGCTTTATCAAGAAGTTGCTCGAGTGTAGCTGGTTTCTTCTTCTTAATCCATCATCAGAGCTTAGTTTTCTTGCGTATGGCTCCTTTTAAAGCCATGAGAACCAAGCGGGGCTCGTAATTTTCAACTTTAGATGCCACCGCGTTGAAGAAAACGAGAAAAGCATTGATGGATTCTCCTGACCTTTGTTCTAGCTCATCTAGTTCCATAATATTCCGAACCTTGGTGGTATGGAGCCTAAACTGTTCCCTGAATAGCTTGGCCAGGGTAGCAAAATCGTCCACAGACTTTGGTGGCAGTTTTGTGAACCAAAGATAGGCCACCCCTTCTAGATAAGTTTGGAAGTAAAGACACTTGAGCTCGTCTATGGCATGTTCCCCGTCGATATACTGATCGTATTTTCATAAGAACACGTTGGGATTACCTGTCCCGTCATAAGCTTGAACCATTGGGGGTTTGAAGCTTCGTGGATATAGAGCCATCTTGATCCTCACGGTGAGTGGTGTCTTAGTAGGAGAAAATTCCCACTCCTTTTCGTTGTCCTCTTTCTTTAAGCTTTACTCCATAATTTTACGTACCATTTCCAATATGCGTTCCTTATTGTTATATTGGTCCAAAGAGCAGACGCCCTTTTCCTTACTATATGTTTTCCTAAGCACGCAGTCACGGTTTAGATTCTAGGGTCCTGGACTTCCCTTATGGGGAAGTGCCCTTTTGGTGGATCCAAGGACCTATCGAGAAGTTGCTTTATCAGAATGGTTGCGCGTAGATAGTTTCGTCTCTTTATGGTTAGGATCATTAGAATCTGTAACCTCCTGGACAGAGTTTTCTCGTTTTGTACTAGAAGAGGAAGAACCTGCATTGTTCATATGAGTAGTTCAAGCAAGTTGAGGATGAGTAGCAATTAATGTAACCTTTGCAATAGCGGCTTGGATAGCGAACATAGACTCAAATTTTTTCAACATAGCATTGTTTGTGATATCTATTTGACTTGTTAGACTCACGACAACTTCAACCAATTCTCTCCTTGTTACAGCTGCCTCGGCTGCAGAAGATTCATCCATTCTGAAGTGGTTGGTGGGGGTGTGATGTTGTTAGCAACATTGGTGATGTTGGAAGTCTCTTTGATGGTCTTACTAGTAGTCTCATTCGGTCCACTCATGACTTCGATGGTTCGCCTGAATCTTAGATCTAGTGGATCTACAATAAAAGCAGGCTAGGTCTTCAGGGCAAGGCTTTGAGAGAAGTGTGAAGGAAGGAAATGCGAATGTGGCCCCACGGTGGGCGCCAAATGTTTGAGTAAAAATTGGCTCATACACCAAGGGCGCTTTCAAAGCACTTTACCAAACGGTTGGATTTAAATATATGGAGCCACACTCACCAACAAAAGAAGAGTAAAAGACAAGAGAATTTATAGTGGTTCGGTCTTAGATAGATCTACATCCACTTTGGAAGGATTTCATTACAACAATAATAGTTACAAGACGTAGAATCTCTCTTCGCATATTCATCCCCTCTTATTACAAGTAAATCTAACTTAGATCTATGTAAATCTATTACTTAAACATAATAACACAAACTTTGACCCGCTAATGTGGCACTTCACTTCTTCTATTTCGAAATACTGGAATTTCAATTCATTAAGCATTTTTATTTTTTTAACTTCCCATTCACTCGTGTGACCCACACATCTCATCCCACAAGAATCGGTTACCCCACTTTTAATGTGGCACAAAAATTTCTTTCTGTACGTTTTTTGCTTCGTACACGATGTTCTTTCCCCCTTCGCCCCTCCCATCAACTGCTCATTCCCTCCCAAATCCCAATCATCTAATTTCCTTCCGACTCCGATCGGAATTTTTGCTTGATCCCTCCTCTTCTTCACTTTTCCCTTCTTCCCCTACCTTCTAACCCCCACTGACTCCCCAATCCGTCGCTTGGTTTTGACCCATCCACCAACCCAACTGCTTCCTTTCCGCCTTCTTATACCAAATCTGTAACACCCCGAATTTTCTATTAACAATAAATTAACAAATTAAAGTATAATTAATTCTAAATGAAAGAAATAGGGAAACGGGTTACGCCATTGCGTTCATCTCGGAATTCTGCTTGAGATAGAGTCCGAGTATGCATAAATCGGACTTCGTATGAAGAAGTTGTGGTCTTCGGAAGTTTCAGAGTTCGATTTAAAATTCAAATAGCTCAAAATTCAGTTCAAAATTCGAAAACAGACCCAAACTGGGCTGGGCGGGAATTTTCCCGCCCAGGACCCAGATCGACCAGGGGGTCGACCTGGATGCCCAGGGGGTCGACCTGGGTGCCCAGGTCGACCATGTGGTCGACCTAGGGGTCGACCATGTGGTCGACCTAGGGGTCGACCTAGTGCTGAAGCCCAGTTTTGAGTCTGGGTTCATTCTGATGTATCTGGTCTCGTTTTCTGTCTAGATTCGTTCGTCTAATCCTATATAAATAGCCTCCTAGCCTCATTCTCTTTACACCATTCTTCTCTAACCTTATGCTGCACAAATTCTTAATGAATAAGATGACTTCTTCTTCTCCAAAGACTACATGATTCAATTAAATCAAGATTAATCAAATTAAGAGAGTCCTTCTACCTTCTTCTTCAAGCAACGCGAGATTCGCAAATTGGAGATTCAAATAAAGTTAAAGCTTCAAGATGGGAAGCAAAGGCTAATTCAACGGCTTCGAGCAATGTCGCGCGAATCATAGCAAATCACCTCAGCGTTTTTATCCTTTTCTAAAACAGATCAATGTAAGTCAGTTACTTTTTAGATTTGAACGCCTAGATCTATTTGTGACATGTAATTAAATTTATATGAGAATATGCCTAATCCTTTCGTTTGAATCGGTGCTTGTATACGCTTTGAATCTGATTCTCGATTATGGCCTAGAACTTATTGTGGCCAATTGTCAATGACTGTGATTATGGAACTTTTTGCCTAAGACTATGACTATGAAGCCGTGGCCTATGAAACTATTGCCTATGACTATGAACATAAGACTATGCCTATGCCTATGACTGTGAGCATAAGACTATGCCTATGACTGTGAACATAAGGCCATTACCTTTGACTATGACAAGGACCATTATGGATAATCACCTATGGTTCATGACTATGAGATTATTGCCTAGGATTATGACTATGAAATTGGATCTAAGCTTGATTTTCTATTCAGACCTATTCTTAATTATCCTTGGATCTTGATTTTGGGAATTCTTCCATTAAGTTAGATCTATCCATGTCCTTGGACCTAGATTATTATTCAAACCTTTTCATGTTCATAATGTTATCAGATCTATATGCCTGCGATGTTTTAATCAATTTATTCAGTATATTTATTAGATCTGTAGTTCGTTGTACCTATTCTTATGCCTATCTTTTCATGTTATTCTTGTCAATTCCCTTTTATCTACGAATCTAGATTGACCTATAATCTAGACTGAATCACAATTACACAAACGATGGGAATGCGATTTGGGCAAAACATGAAATTAACATGAATGTGATTGAAAACTTGGAAATTTGGTATAATATGAAATTTATATAATTTGGCATAATAAATATGTTGTTTTAATCTGAGTTGGCTATAGTAGTGAGTGATTTACATGCATACTAGAATTGGGCGTAAATGGTAAATTGTTAATTGACCGCAAAGTTTGTAATTGGCATGTAAGCCAAGTTTGGATATAAACTATAAACTAGAATATTAAATCCAGTTTTGACATTAACTGATCTAATTTGGCATAAACTGCAAGTTGGGTTAATTGATAGGTAAATCAAGATTTGGGCCTAGAATATAGGTATGTTAGTGGGCACGACAAATAAATATGATATAGGCCAAATTTGTTTAAAAGAGTTGTTAGCAATTTACATATAGACAAAAAGGATAAATATGTAAATCTAGGAAAGACGAATATGCCTAACCCGAGGTTAGATTGAGTTATGGTATAAGACTGCCCGGAACCGCGCGGCAAATCCAGCAACCGTAACAATACCTATCTAATGTTGGTGGTTAGAGCATTGAGCCTAAAATGGACCCGAGGTTAGACTGAGTTGTGGTGTAAATCTGCCTGGAACCGACTGGCACATCCAGTGACCGCAACAATATCTGTCTAATGTGAGTGGTTGGTGCTTTAAATGAATAATTTAAAGCTAAGAAACAGTTAAGCTAGAATGGGAGGGTTAAGTCCATAGGAACACTTAACCAACTTAACATGTTAACAAGACAAGACTTGTAGGGGTTAAATAACCGTTATAACATGTTGACTAGATAAGTGGGTAAGTTTAAGAAAAGGTTTAACCGTTATAACATGTTAACTAGACCAGAAGGTGGGGTTAAGTAAAATACACTTAGCCAATTTAACATGTTAACTAGACTAGAAGGTGGAGTTAAGTAAACTTAGAACACTTAGCCATCATAGTGCGACAAATGAACAAGGTTAAGTTAAAACTTGAAGGGACAATACTTAACCACTAGAACATGTGAATTAAACAGATGTTAGGGTTAAGTTAACTAAGGGAACACTTAACCAATACAAGGTGAAGGGGTGGGGTTAAGTAATAAGAAATACTTAACCAATATAACTTGATTTGTGGTAGGGTTAAGTCAACATGAACTACTGATAACACTTAACCAGTTTAACATGACAAATGAATGGGTTAAGTTGACTTGAATTGACTAATGACACTTAACCAATCCAACTTGACGAGAAAGAGAACTAAGTAGTAAACCTTAGTTAAGAGGACTAAGTTGTAAACCTTAGTTAAGAAAACGACGGTTCAGGAAACTAAGTAGTAAACCTTAGTTAAGGGAACTAAGTAGTAAACCTTAGTAGAATACGAGAACGAGCGAACGTCCATCTGATCTTAAAGAAGGCTCCAATGAACTGGGGTACGAAGCACACGACTTCGAGGGGACGTGAGGGTACTCTTGGTATCTCTCTATGAGGCTGCAGATGATCCGCCTGGGCTTACAGAGGTTAAGGTCTGCGTTAGAAGAACCAAGGGTATGCCTTGGTTGCAATATGAGGCAACCTAAAGACTAGGATGGACTAGCGTGATTCGGCGAGACCAGTAGCCCTGTGATAGCAACTCGTCGTCTACCTACCATCTTGAGTCAATCGAGATACGTGAAGCAGAAAGGAGGAGAACTCCAAAAGACCATATACTTGCTATCTAGTTATGGGTGTGGATGGCCATAGGTTAGTAGGGCATAGAGGGCCTGCGTATAGTTCTCATTTTTCAAGGTGTGCCTTTCATTAGTTGAGGGAGGGGTCAAGTGGGACCATAGCCACTGGAAAAACAGACCTTATCATCTGCATCGGCAGATTTCTGAAAGCTCCCGATCGAGTTCCGTGTTTCTTGATTTGCCCTGCCACGAGACTCGGGTCGCATATACGGAGGACATGTGCATCTAGACAGCGATAACGATTCGCGACACATACGTGTGAAAAGTCTAGGAACATATACCGCTCTAGGTAGTGTTTCCTAGACTAGGGGGCATCGTTCGGTAGGTAGCATAATCCCTAGTTGGACCTAGGTCGCGTAAACCCTAAAATCCGAGAAACGTTAAATAGGTGGCATAAACCCCAGTAGCCCTATGTAGCGAAAACCCTGGTTGGATCTAGAATGCGCTCGATAGAAAACCCTAGGTTAGACCTAGGTAATAAATAATAGATGTACACCTGAAACAACCACAACTGCGGGGATTCAGATCATGTATCTGTTCTTATCAGTTTATACAGATTATTAGTTAGGTGGTGCAGGGATATAGAAATTAGAATAACAAGGTAGTGGCGAAGCAAAGAAAGTATAGAAGTGCATCTAGTTTATCTTACCTTATCATATCTTGTGCTAACTTTATGATTCCCGTCATCATGGTGTAGTCTTGTATTCAGTTAATTCATGCCATGTTGCTTTTTACCTATTCACATGCTGAAAGTTACCGAACTTACCAGACTTTATGTCTGACTCTGTTTTCTTTCGCTTTCTTGTCTTCTGTTCCCCCCAGGTTCGCAGGGAGGGAATATTACTACTTAGCCCAGTTTTCATTCCAAGCTGAAGATTAGTCGAAGTTTTGCTTGGATTCTCTTTTCCATGGCTATGGCTGGCTCACGCTACATTGGGGAATATAAATGTTATTTTATGCTTCTTTATTTTGTAAGACAGATATTATATTATTGGAAAATAATTGTTGTACAAACTATTTGATCAATAAAGTAAAGTTCTATTTTCCGCTATTTTAATTTTGTCTGTCTTGTAACTTATATGTATCTTTTACCTATAACTCTCCACCGAAGTTAAGGCATTCTCTTTGTGAGTGACCTTAACGGATGTGGGGTGTTACACAATCGCAATCAATTCCCGCTATTTTCCATTTAGAAGTTCATTTGATATGCAATCGTGTGTGCTTTGATAACCTTTGCTGCCTGCTTCCCTCAATGACTATTGGTTTAGTTCAAATGAAACTGCTAATATGATCCACGGTCGCAAAAAGCAACGACTGAGGATGACCTACACGATTCATCCCTTCGTCATTTGTTCGTAACGATATCTTTACACCTTTACTCTTTCATTGTATTTTGCGTAACGTGTCCTAATGATTTGGTTAATGTTAGAACATTGTTGAGTAGGAAATCTCAGCCGACTCTGGTTTTTGATTTTTACACCTGCCTACTCCCAGTGTTTGAACATCGTTGTGTCGGCTGTTAACGGTGCTGCCTGCATTGAAAGAGAATTCACGGCTGCACGTGGAGTGGAAAATTTGTTATTCCGATTAATTTTTTTCTGCACATCATATTGTGCTTAATTATGACTAATTGCTATATAAACATTGTCATGTTTTGGTCCTTTTCCTAGTCTTAGTTTAATCACTAATGCCAGTCCATTGTTAGATATGAAGGCGCCTCTGCCCTTCGCTCCATTTTTCTGGATGTCCAACTGAATGGTGTATTTCAACACTCTCCGGCTGTCATCAAATACCATGTTTCCACAAAGACAACACTTTAGGTTTCCTTTCTACTTTTTCTTTCAATAATCCAACATTCTTCATTATTATACTTGCAATGAGTGAATCCAAAATAATTATGTTGCCTAATCTAATGTATACTTTTGATAAGTTCAAGAGATAATCAGTTTTTGGCTGACATAATGCTTGTTGACTTGGAGAAATTCTTTCACTGTCTACATTCGGAATTTGGCTGATACTCCATTACTCAAATATATTTTTTATTCTCCCAAATAACTCTGTACAAGTTTAGGAATCCTGCCCATCAAAGTATTTTTAATATGTCAATTATTTTGCTCTGCATGTACTGCATCCATTTCACATTGCTTTGGTTCAATATCTAGACCTTTAATAGGAAACTTCATGATTTTAATATCTTTTTTATGAGAAAAAAATTGGATTACTTCCATTTGCAAAATAGGAACATATTCAGTAATTTATAAATAATCTGGATAATACCATTTAGCAGAAATAAATATTAATTCACAACCTATCTTCTGTTTCTTAACTAACGTAAAAAATGAAATGAGTTTTAACTCTTCCACTTCAAATTGTAATGGTTGTTTTAACCTTACTTATGAAGAAGATTTTACAAATCAACAAAACATCAACAATGCCTTCATACACTCAAGTGTAGTCTGTATATGTCTATTATCTAATAAAATAAATTTTATTATTTTCTCTTCTCTAATTTTGGTGAATTGAAAAGAAAAGGCATGGACATGCACTAAAGAAGTCGCTAGCTATTAAAGGTATTTGATTTTGATTTCATTTATTTATGCTATTTTTTCATATTCATTTAAGATATTTTCTTGGTTTTAAATGCATTTTTTCTAAAATGCTACTGTAAGTTACTGTGATGTTTAATTTGTAAGATTAAATTAATTTAATGATTTATCTATCAATAATGGAAATTATATAGAATAATTTACCGTGGGTACCTGGTAAGAATATGTGCACTAATTATGTCAACATGTCTTGAATTTTATGATCATGTTATTGTGGAAACCGATTGCGACAAATGTTTAATCGTAAATGATTATCAACTTTTATAAAATAAAGTGGTCCTGTTTGACTCATTTCTTCAATTTTTACTATCAACTAATACCATGTTCTTCTATGATCCTACAATCATATTACTATATTATTTTCACTTTTTTCTTCAACTACTGTTTATTCGTAGATGATTACAAGATTTTACACAATTTGTGATCTTTCTTTCTGAATGTATGAACATGCATTTGCTTATTTCTATGCATGTTATAGTTGAAAAAAATGAATCAAATGATAAATAATATTTTACCAGAATTTACTCCTTTGCTTATTTACTCATTCCTGTTTGACCCACTGATGAAATACTATTAACATCTTGCATGTTTTCTTAAAGTTATATAAACTATTGTTGTGCAATTCTTCTTTCAGCTCCCGTTCACAATGATCCATGGCTTCAAACAAACTGTATAGCATGCATGCATAATATTTTTACCACGTCATAATAAGAAATTAAATCATACTATTATCTATCTTTTAGTCCAATTTAATTCTATGTTTGTCATTTTCTCCTTTTTTATAATCTTTATATACTCGCTAATGCATCAACGTCTCTACAGCCATAGGTTATGATAAAGCATTTGCAATTTTTTTATATTTATCATTATAAATGCAGACTTTGGTTGAAGGGAATTTGGGATTCATGGAAATCGATTACAGCAGAAGTCAGATTTTGGGTTCTTACCTTTTTGGTCCGTGTATGCGTGCGCGCACACATACATGCATATATAAAGTAATAAGTTGTGAATTGTACACTTATGAATTTCCATTTACATGACCTGTACGTAAAAAAGACATGTTCATGGAGTAATTCTACGGTTCTACCTCTTAGCTAGCAGAGAAAACATTTGCTAACTATTGTAAAAGAAAAATTACCATGAAATTCGCAATAGCAGCACTAAACAAAACCACGTTCATTTTAATACTACCTTTAGCTCGCTATATATGGAAATCCAAAAGAATTTTAAGAAAGAGACGTGGGATTAAATTAAGAGGGTATGCATTCACTATTTTTGAAACACCCCACTTCCATTAATGTCACTCATAAAGGGAATGCATTAACTTCAGTGAAGCGTTATAGGTAAAAGATGCAGATAAATTACAAGACAAACAAATAAAACAGCGGAAAACAAAGTCATTTTATAAGCAACATAGTTTTGTCAAGCTTTTACAACAATTGAAAAAATCATATTTAACAGTACTACATAAAACTTCTGTCTTGATTCGAAAACTTCCAAGTATATAAGAAGCATAAAACAAAGAAAAGTAGCATAAGTCCCCAAATTAAAGTGCAAACACAGCCATAGCCAAAGATAAAAGGATCAAGCAATACATCAAAGAATCTTCAATCTTGGAAAGAGAAACGGTCCAAACTGAGCAGAGTTATTCCCTCCTTGACTACCTTGGGGGAGAAACGGAAGAAAAGAAGACGAAAGAAAATGGATCAGACATAAAGCCTGGTAAGTCCAGTGATTTTCAGTATGTAAACAGGTAAAAGTAACATGACGTGAATAAACTGAATATAAGACAATACTGTGATAAAAAGGAGAACAAGATAAGATTAGCATAAGATATGATAAGGCAAGATAAACTGAATGCGCTTCTACTCTTTCTCTGCTTCGCTACTACCCTGGTATTCTGATTTCTATATCTCTGCACCACCTAACTAGTGTCCCAACTAGTAATCTTCATAAAATGGTAATTTGATCCCTATCCCCGCAATTGTGGTAACCTTCAAGTGTACATCTATTATGAGGATCCCACATCAATCTTCCTAATTGCCATGGATATGTTGACGTAACCTTACTGCCCTATCGATCGGCTCCCTAACTCGCATGTATTTATTACTTGTGTCATTTGACCTCGCTTGTATGCATTCATTACTTGTGTCATTCGGCCCCGCTTGTAAGTAGATGTGCTGGCCCTATCATTGGGTGTATCAATTCCCATGATGGCAACCCGACACGATTCAAAATGCACAGTGTATAGTACTGATGCCCAGTGTCTGCTTTTCCACTCCGTAGCACGTGCACGCCTATACTTTGTCGGAACTACACTGCTGCACCACCCGCCGCTATTTTTACCGCTTATAATCAGCCCAGTAATCATGCCCCACCCTGCCTACCTCAGGGTACCATGATACATCAATGTGGGTTACTGCTTAAATGGGTCCCCGTTACTAGGGTTTTCCTAATCAACATGTTATAATGGTTAAGTGTTCTCAATTTAACTTAACCCCACCCATTTTCTTAATTAACATGTTGTACTGGTTAAGTGTTGCCTATTCATATGTTACTTAACCTTCTCACTGATTCACGCATGTTTATTTAACGGTTAAGTTTGTGGGCCTATATATGCTAATATTACCCACTTACCCAAGATTTTCTTAACCCTTCCCCTGGTCAAGCCCATACGTATTATTTATTAAGCTTGCCTTAACCCTATCCACTTTGTTCAGGTAATATTGGTTAAGTTGTCTTCTTGTCTATGTTAACATAACCCACCCACCTAACATGTCATTTTGGTTAAGTGTTTCTTATTAACTTAACCCTTCCATTTCATCGTGTTGTATTGGTTAAGTGTTTCCTATTAACTTAACCCGGTTCATCATGTTATATTGGTTAAGTGTTGCCCTCTTGTGTTAACTTAACCCTACCACTTGTCATGTTACATTGGTTAAGTGTTGCCCTCTTATGTTAACTTAACCTTACCATTCTTAGCATGTCGGTTCATTAGCATTAATTCATTCACTAATGCCTCAACCTCTCACATTAGAACTGTTGTTTGCGGTTGCTGGATGTGCCGAGCGGTTCCGGGCAGACTTCTACCGTAAACTCATTCTAACCTCGGGTTTTGGGCTTAATGCGCTAAACTCTCACATTAGATCTATATTGTTGCGGTCGCTGGATGTGCCGGGCGGTTCCGGGCAGTTTTATACCGCAACTCAATCTAACCTCGGGTTAGGCACGTTCATCTTTTGCCAATTTACATATTTACTATACATGTCCAAGTCTAGAATTTTATATGCTAATTATCCCATGTTCACCAAACTAGTCATGTTCCAATTCCCAAGTTATGCCCAACAAATTCAATTACAAGTTATTACTCAAAATAGGTTACACCCAATCTTCCCAAATTTGCACCAATAGTCATGCCCCAAAATCGCAATATACATTATGCTTGGCGTCCCAACCAATAGTTATGCCCAATCTAGATTTAATATTCCAATTTACAGTTTACACCCAATCTAGATTTAATATTTCAATTTTACGCAAGTTCGCAACAATAACAATTATGCCCCAAATCACAAGTTACAAATTATGTTCCACCATTACCAAATAGATTATTCCCCAATATCAATTACAAGTTATGCCTAACAATTTCACCAAAATAGGTTATACCCAAATATTCTGCGTATTCCAATCATTCGTATTTCGCGATTTCAACCTAGGTTCGAAGGTAACCTAGGTTCATAAAAGAAAAAGGAAATAGGGGAAGAGAGAGAGAAGGAGCATAAAATAAGAATAGGCATAAAAGTAGGCATGTAACAACAGACCTAACACAAAAAATTTAGATCCAACAAAGATAGATTCTTGAATAAGCTGATACAATCATTATCGCAGGCATAAGAATAACATCATGAACCAAAAGGATTATATATTCGATTTTCAACAAAGATAGGCATGATTGAATCAATATAATAACTTCTTAGGCATGTACAATCATAGGTTCAATAGAAAGATAGGGGTGACCTGAAAAGATTGTCTCATTATCAAGCATAGACTTAGATTCATTTTATTACATGCCAAGATTTACTATTAGGTGTTTAAATCTGAAAATAACATGAACTTACATTGCTAGGAATAAGAGAAGATAATTGAATTGTTGTTGTTGTTGTAGAGACTCTAATTTGATGTTGATTAATCTTCAAAGTTGATTTGAGGTTCTCTAATTTGATTTCTAGTTTGGAGAAGATGGAGGTGGCTAGGCTAGATTGAAGATGAACAGCATGACGGTGTCACAGCTTTGAACTAATAGAATTAGGGTTGGGTTATGAGTGTATATATAGATGTCTAGGATTATTTCCAGCCTTTAGATTAGTCTAGGAGTGATCAGAGCCATCAAACCAAAGAGATGTATCATCCAACCAACCATAGCACGACACATAAGCCCGAATACGTCAGAAATTAGTCATCGGCCAATCAGGGAAGGCCACATCTGCTCAGGGTTATAAAAATTCGCCATTGGGTCTGGATCTCAAAAGGGGTCGACTCCCTACAGGGGTGGTCGATACCTATGTCGGCACCCCTATAGGGGGGTCGACACCTATGTCGACTCCCCTATAGGGGGGCGACACCTCTGAGCAGGAAATTTCCTGCTCAGCCCGCTCTGACTGAATTTCGAATTTCGAACTGTTTTGACTTTTAATTACTATTTTAATTTAATTTCTATTTAAACTTGAAATCTTCTGAACTCCATCACTTCTTCATACGGAGTCCGATTTACGCAAACTCGGACTCTATCTCAAGCAGAATTCCGAGACGAACGCAATGGCAAAACCCATTTCACTTAATTCTTCTTTTAAAAATTAAGTGTTCTTAGATTTGTTAATTTTAATATTTAAAATTTACGGGGTGTTACATTCTCCCCTCCTTAAAGGATTTCGTCCCCGAAATCCCCAAGTCAAGAAGAATGTATATCCTACCATCCAACATCCATCTACTCAACCATTCAATCACTGGCATCCATTGTCCTTAAAAAAATTCTAATGTTTTTCATGATCATATGCATAGTGTGTGTATATGTCCTTATCTAATGCAAAATCAGGCAGTATACTGATTCAGTTGACCTCCTTAATGCGAATTATGTCAGTGCCATGAGTCCATTATGTATGCAATTATTCCTAATCGTACCTTATAACCTCTATATGAGTGCGCAATCATTCATACAAATGCAACATCCATATCTAAATACATATATGCATATGCAATATGAAAGTGGCTGAGCTGATCTAGTACCTTATGTGTGTATATGCATCCATGAGCAACCACTTGCACCCATCAATCATAACATGTTTTAAATACATGTTTACATCCATTGGTTTCTACATAAGGGTTAAGAATAGGACCGAGGAGATATACTTAAGAGATAGATACAAGCATGCATAAATTTAAGGAAAAAGAGATCAAGGATGTACCCTCAAAAAGAAAAGGGTAGGATGCGCATATCTTGTCTTCAGTCTCCCAAGTCGCGTCTTCTTCAGCGTCACTCCATTGTATTTCAACAAGCTTGACTTCACGATTTCGAAGCTTCTTGACCTCCAATTCCAAAACTCACTAGTAAAGATAGGATCTCGATCACTTACTATGTTAGAGGTTATCCTATGTAGTCGGACTATCTTTCCAAGATAAACAGATGTTAACCATGATACCAAGTGTATATACTAAGATGATTAGAGGTCTCTCCTCTACTTAGCTTATCCATCATGTCACAAATCAGAGGGTCTTCATGTTACGCCGCTCCTATCCGATCCAAAAGCGTAGGCTGCTCTTCTAGCGATGTTAACAAACCAGGTACGAACTTGACTGAGGGTCTAAAGCTAAAGGTTGCTATGTACTTCAACTTTACTCCTCTTAAGGTCAGTCTCTTTCTATTTAGGGTGCCTGCCACAACATTACCCTTGCTAGGGGTATAAGCAATCTCAAAGTCGCATGAAGCAAGAAATTCCATTTAAGGACTTATGATCCATTTATAGTTCAAAATTTCTCTCTAAAAAATGATAATGATGTCATGACTTAAGAGCGAACACTATAACAGCTAATTCCTAGTCGTGCGTAGGATAGTCTTTCTCATGTACTTTCAGCTGTCTTCTTCCATAACTAACTACCCTCTCTTCTAGTATTAAAACAACGTCTAGCCCTGTCCCACATGCATTCGTATAAACTATAAATATCTTGTTCCCTTCGGGTAATGTTAAGACCGGGGTTGTCGTCAAGGTTCTCTTCAGTCATTGGAAAGCAACATCATGAATCAAATCCCGAGAAAAAGTTAGATTCTTCTTCTTCAATCTAGTAAGTGGGGTTGATACCTTCACAAAGCCCTTAATTAACTTACTATACCAGCCTGCTAATCCAAGAAACCTTCTTACTCCCATTGCATTCCTCGGGACCCTCTAATCTTGCGCCGCAACTACTTTTGCGGGGTCTACTGTTATCCCTTCCTTGGATATCACATGTCTTAGAAACCTTACTTCTTCTCTCCAAGAATGATATTTGGAGAACCTAGCCTTAAGCCGATGCACTTGGAGGGTATCCGAGACTTCCCTTAGATGCAAAGCATGTTCTTCCTCACTAAAATATCATCTATGCACAAGCGAAGTGAACCATCCGCCTTTGTAGCGAAAAAAACTGGAGCACCCCATTTAGAAATACTTCGCCTTATGAACCCTTTCTCAAGTAACTCTTTTACTTGTTTACTGAGCCCTTCCTTTCCCTTGGAGTCATGTGTCGTACAGGTAATCCAACTAGCTTTGCATTGTCAACTAGATATATGTGGAAGTCTATCTCGCGTTTTAGGGGACAAACCCCTAACCTAATCAAAAACATCTGCGTACTCATAGACTATTCTAACGGATCGCAAATTGTCAATAGATACATCAAGTGATTCTAGGTAGCTAAGCCAAACTGATCCTTTAGGATTGTGCGAAATCTCGAGGGTATTCCCGAGGCAAGTCAAAAGTCTAACCACCCTCCTTTCACAATTACTAACTAACCAATCCATGCCGAGAATCAACCTGAAAAACCCCGCCTCCGTTAAGGTCACTCACAAAGGGAATACCTTAACTTCGGTGGAGCATTATAAGTAAAAGATGCAGATAAATTACAAGACAGACAAATAAAGCAGCGGAAAATAAAGTCATTTTATAAGCAACTTAATTCAGTCAAGCTTTTACAACAATTTTCTCAAATCATGCTTAAAAGTAATACATAGAATTTCTATCTTGATTTAATAACTTCCAAGTGTAAAAGAAGCACAAAAATAACAATGATATTCCCCAATAAAGCATTAACCAGCCATAGCAGTGGAAGAGAGAGTCCAAAGCAAAACATCGACCATCTTCGAGCTTGAAAAGAAAACTGAGCTAAGTGGTAACATTTCCTCCCTGTGAACCTAGAGGGGAAACGGAAGAAAAGAGGCGAAATAAAACTAGGTCAGACATAATTCTGGTAAGTCCAGTGATTATTCAGCATATAAACTGGTAAGAGAACCATGACATGAGTAAACTGGACGCAGGACAATAACAAAGAAATATGGTAACATAGGATAAGCATAAGGTATGATAAGGCAAGAAAAACTGAATGCGCTCCTACTCTTTCCCTGCTTCGCTACTATCTTGTTATTCTGAATTTTATATCTATCTCTGCACCACCTAACTAGTGTCCCAACTAGAAATCTATATAAAATGATAACGTGATCCCAATCCCCGTAATTGTGGTAGCCTTCAGGTGTACATCTATCGTGAGGATTCCACCTCAATTAGCCTAATTTCCATGAACATGTTAGATGTACCCTTACTACCCTATCAATCGACTTCCTACTAGCATTAACGTTCCATGTGTCTATGTCAATCGGCCCTCTCTTGCGTGTAGATACCCTGTGCTGGTCCCACCATAAGGTGTATCAATCCTTATGATAGCAACCCGACACGATTCAAGATGCACAGTGTATAACTACTGGTAACCAGTGCCTGCTTTTTCCCACTCCGGAGTACGTGCACGCCCGTAAACCGTCGGAACCTACACCGACGTACCCCTGCCACTGCTTTGACCGCTTATAATCATCCCAGTAATCGTGCCCCACCCTGCCTAGTTTCAGGGTAACATGATACATCTATGTGGGTTACTGCTGAAATGGTTCTCCGTTACTAGGGTTTCCTATTGGTTAAGTTTGTGGGCCTATATATACCAATATTACCCACCTACACGAGATGTACTTAACCCTCCCATCGATTTTAGCATGTTTACTCAATGGTTAAGTTTGTGGGCCTATATGTACTAATATTACCCACCTACACGAGATGTACTTAACCCTCCCATCGATTCAAGTATGTTTATTTAACGGTTAAGTTTGTGGGACTATATTTACTAATATTACCCACCAACCCGATATATACTTAACCCTCCCGCACATTATGCCATATTGGTTAAGTGTCGCCCGTTCATGTTAATTTAACCCACCCATTAATCATGCCATGTTGGTTAAGTGTTTCTTATTAACTTAACCCTCCTCACTTATCATGTGGAATTGGTTAATGTTTCCTATTAACTTAACCCCGTTCGTCCATCAAGTTATATTGGTCAAGTGTTCCTTGTTAACTCAACCCCACGTGTTCATCATGTTTTATTGGTTAAGTGTCATCAATCAATTCAAGTTAACTTAACCCACCTACTTGTCATATTACTTTGGTTAAGTGTTGCCTTCTTGTGTTAACTTAACCCTACCACAAATCAAGTTATATTGGTTAAGTATTGCCCTCTTGTTTTAACTTAACCTTACCACAAATCAAGTTATATCGGTTAAGTGTTGCCCTCTTGTTTTAACTTAACCTTACCACAAATCAAGTTATATTGGTTAAATTTTTCTTATTACTTAACCCAAGTCATTCATCTTGTTATATTGGTTAAGTGTTACTGTAACACCCCGTGATTTTAAATATTAAAAATTAACAAATTTAAGAATACTTAACTTCAAATGTGAGAATTAAGGGAAATGGGTTATGCCATTGCGTTCGTCTCGGAATTTTGCTTGAGACAGAGTCCGAGTTTGCGTGAATTGGACTCCGTATGAAGAAGTTATGGCCTTTCGAAGTTTCAGAATTTAAATAAATTCAAAACAGCTTAGGTTCAGAAAATTCAAAATTCAAAATTCAAACAGGGGAGCAGGCTGGGTAGGAATTCTCCCGCCCATGGTCTAGGTCAACCAGGGGGTCGACCTACCCATACAGGTCGACCAAGGGGTCGACCTACCCCCTGGGAAAATTTGAAATGTGACGATGTTTTGACTCACTGCTGAGTCATTAGGGCTAAGGTGGTTATTCTATCTTGTCTGGATGGTCTTGATTTCTTCTAGGTTAATCTGACGGCTCTCAATTAATTAAAATTCTATATAAGCAAACTAACCCTCAACCTGAAATCACACTAATTCATACCAAGAGCCATCATGTCGTCCTTGGTGAACCTAGAGTAGCCGCCATTCTCTTTCAACTCTGAAGCAAGATAGAAGCAAGAATCAAAATCAAATCTAATCTAAATTAGAATAACAATTTGTCTACATTAAAGGCGAGCAATTCAGTTTCAGAATATGGATCCCAGAAAAACAAGACTTTCTTTTGGTTGTGAGTACTATTCCTTTCACAATATAATTATTAAATTAATTATGATGGGTAATAATTGGATTATGAGAACATGTCTGTTGAATCGCATGATGCTGTTTAACTTTGTAGATCTATTTCATATTTAACTTGATTCATTTTATGCAAGTTTGGGATGTTAAACCATATGTTAATTCATATGTGAATCTTATGCAAGTTTGGGTTGATAAATCATATGTTAATTCATATGTGAATCTTATGCAAGTTTGGATGTTAAATCATATGCTAATTCATATGTGAATTTTATGCAAGTTTGGGATGTTAAATCATATGTTAGCTTGAATAATGAATCTTATGCAAGTCTATATGTGAATTGTACACAAGTTCATATATGAATCAAGTATATACATATGCTAGTTTATATGATAAACATATAACACTAATTTACATGTTTAGATCCATATGCAAGTTTATAGGAATCTATATGCAAGTTCACAATTTATGTAAGTGTTAGACCAAAATCTGGGCCTAACACCCAAATGCAGATCACAGATCACAGAATGCAGAAAAAAGTAAATAAAGAGGAGACACACGATGTTTTTATAGTGGTTCGGCTGTAGATGTAGCCTACGTCCACTTTATAATCTTATTGTTATACTGACGGATTACAAGAATCAGTTACATGCAGGCACACAATCCGTGTGTTAATTGAGATTACAAGAGTTTATACACATAATCCATGTGTTAATTGTGTAGAAAGGAAAAGAATTTGACTGTAGGAAAGTGCAAAGTCCTTGCACTTCAGTAATGGTGGAAGCAGTGAAAAAGAATGGCCAAAAGTCCTTGAAAATGCCTTCGAATGGTGTATTTATAGCTGTTTACAGCAGGCGGATCGCGGGACACGTGGCACGCATCCCAAAAATCTCGAAATGAGGTGGAAAACGTCCAGAAACCCTCTCCAAATCGTCATATGACATGTGTAATTATATCCATGCAAGTTGGAGTGAAAATAGCCTTTAGAATAGGTCAAAACAGTGCAGAACTGTAGGCGGTTCGCGGTCCCCATGCGCTCCACGATCGGATTGTGACCTAGGAGTGCGACCCCTAGGAACGGATCGTGACCTAGGAGTGCCACCCCTAGGAACGGATCGTGACCTAGGAGTGCGACCCCTAGGAACGGATCGCGACCTAGGGGGCGACCCCTAGGAAGGTCACGAAACCTAGCGGTGCGACCCCTAGGATGGTCAGCCGGTCCAGGAAGGTGAGAGAAGATACAAACTACAAGCTAGCTACGCTCCGCCACTCCATCTAAGTGATTTCCAGTCTACACTCAAGTCCTGAGTTGTTCCATATGATAGAAATTTGTGTTGAGACGATCTTTGCCAAAAGATTGTGTAACAAGTTGCCCCCCAGAACATATCTTGCTGGTTGAAGGAAGATGTGTTCTGGATAATCTGAGAAATCCAAATCCATAGAAGTCCAGAATGCGATGACCACGCCGGATTGTATTAAGGCCAGAAAACCGACGATCACACGGGATCGTATTAAGGCCAGAGAAATCCAAGAAGACCGGGAGTTTGTACCTGCAAGAAGATAAAACAAACAATGCAAGAATATTTCCTAGATGGCCTTACCGGAGTAAACCATCCGAGGAGATGTTAGAAGGTTCCAAGACGGCCTTACCGTAGTAAGACGACCAAGGAAATTCACATGAAGGTTCCAAGACGGCCTTACCGGAGTAAGACGACCAAGGAAAAGCACATGAAAATTTGTTTATACTGGACGGATCCAGTTAGGAGACGGAGCTCATGTTTGTACTGGACGGATCCAGTTGGGAGCCGGAGCTCAATGCTTATTGCTAATTCATGAAAATGCAGCAGTCGTTTGCCGGACACGACTGGAGACCACAAACCTGTTTCGTGCGTGTGGGCTGATGTGACTGCTTTTATTACATGCAGGGAAAACAAAGAGGGGCGAGGAGTCGCCTAAAAACATGAACTATGGACCGGAGTCCAGCAAACTGAAGAGATCCGCTGAGTGGGATCAGTTAATGATAAGCCCGCGATTGCTCGATCCGGGATCGTTCCCTCTCCGGGGAGTCGGTGGTGGTAGCGCAGGTGTGGGCGTTGTTGGTTGAATGACGTACTCACGTAGTTCTCCACGCATGACCCGATCCTCGATAAGATCTCGCAAATGCCTGCAGTCATCGGTGTTATGACCGTCCATGTCATGAATTATGCAATGTCTTCCAGAACTGCGTTGTGCTAGCATTGGCTCCCTCTTGGGAGGTCTTGGATATGAGGCGGCACCCCCTGTATCCACATATATGTTGCTCAAAGTGTCATTCAGTTCAGTGTATTTGTCGTATCTGGACCCTCTCCCGGGTGGAGCACTACGATCATTTGTAGCAGGGGTCTTTCCTTTACCCTTGTCATTGCCTTTTCCAGGATTGGGCGGTTCTCCATCTCCGAGCATGTTGACGTCGAGAGTGCGTTTCTCAGAAGTTGCATCTTCTTCTCGCAGGAACCTATCTGCTTCAAGGTAGAATTCGCTAAGGTTTCGCGGTGAATCTCTGTACAAAGACTTTTTGAACTCCGAGTTATCTAGAATGCCGGATACTGCTGCCATCAGTACCATCGATGGTTCAGGGCGATCAGCTGATGCTGCTGCAACGTTGAATCTTTCCAGGAATGAACGCAGAGTTTCTCTGGGCCTCTGCTTGATTGTGGTGAGGGACATGACGTTCTTGGGTCGTGCGATGTGGACCTGAAACTGTTCAAGGAAGCGAGCGACCAACATATTCCAACTGCTGATCGATTCTGCTTCCAGCTGCCGAATCCGCATGGCTGCTATATCAGTCAGAAAGAGGGGAAAACACTTTGGCATGACATTTTCCGATGCTGATTGAACTTCCATATGCCGTTTGTAGCGCATGAGATGAACGGTAGGATCTGTCCTGCCGTTGTAGGGCTCCAGTTGTGGATGTTTGAAATCTGGGGGATTGCTGGAATTCCTGATTTCCTGAGTAAACGGGTTGTTATTGACGTCATCCACGTCGTTCTGGTAAGTGCGGCCTCTAGAGAGGCGCTCAATCAGTTCTGCTAGTCGATTGCCTTCGAAAAGCTGTTGTAAACTGCCAAGATCAGAGCTGGTGCCCCCAGCATGGAGTGCAGGACGAGCAGGAAGCTGTTGGGAGCGAGTTGCTGGGAGCGGTTCGTGGGTCAGGAGGTGCGTCACGAACTGGGTCATGGAGGCCTGCTGGTGGATCGAGATGGTTGGCTCGTGAGGCAGGAGGGGCGAGTCGTGAGGCAGGGTCGTGAGGATCGGTTCGTGGACCATGGGGGACGAGCGGATCGGATCGTTGGTCCCCACCACAAGCTGGGTCTGGATGGTCCTCACGAGCCGAGTCCTGGTGATGAACTGGGGCTTACAATTCGGTGTTCCTCTGACCTGGAACTGAAGTAGATCGTAGTGCATTTCCAATAGGGAGGAGGTTTCCCCCGAGTCCATGTGATGCACGAGCTGCTTCCGTAGCCTCGTTTTCAGTGGCTTGAATGTTACTCGGCCTTCCATCCATCCGAGCGAAGAATCCATCGATCATCTCCTGTTGCTTTGCCATCTGAGCTCTCATTTCAGTGAGAACACCGTCCATCTCTTCTCGGGTCAAGTACGCCGATGGGTTTTCATGAGAGGAAGCCTCGTGGCTTGCCTCGTTAGTTGCACCTTCAGGATCAACATCCTCAGCATGAATGGAAGTTCCAGCTTTCTTTCTTTTGTTTGCCATTGATCCAATAGCCAAATTGTCTGAGCGGAAAGTGAAGTTGTCGTGTGCCCCTCTACATGGCGCGCCAAAATGTTAGACCAAAATCTGGGCCTAACACCCAAATGCAGATCACAGATCACAGAATGCAGAAAAAAGTAAATAAAGAGGAGACACACGATGTTTTTATAGTGGTTCGGCTGTAGATGTAGCGTACGTCCACTTTATAATCTTATTGTTATACTGACAGATTACAAGAATCAGTTACATGCAGGCACACAATCCGTGTGTTAATTGAGATTACAAGAGTTTATACACGTAATCCACGTGTTAATTGTGTAGAAAGGAGAAGAATTTGACTGTAGGAAAGTGCAAAGTCCTTGCACTTCAGTAATGGTGGAAGCTGTGAAGAAGAATGGCCAAAAGTCCTTGAAAATGCCTTCGAATGGTGTATTTATAGCTGTTTACAGCAGGCGGATCGCGGGACACGTGGCACGCATCCCAAAAATCTCGAAATGAGGTGGAAAATGTCCAGAAACCCTCTCCAAATCGTCATATGACATGTGTAATCATATCCATGCAAGTTGGAGTGAAAATAGCCTTTAGAATAGGTCAAAACAGTGCAGAACTGCAGGTGGTTCGCGGTCCCCATACGCTCCACGATCGGATCGTGACCTAGGAGTGCGACCACTAGGAACGGATCGTGGCCAAGGAGTGCCACCCCTAGGAACGGATCATGACCTAGGAGTGCGACCCCTAGGAACGGATCGCGACCTAGTGGGGCGACCCCTAGGAAGGTCACGAAACCTAGGGGTGCGACCCCTAGGATGGTCATCCGGTCCAGGAAGGTGAGAGAAGATACAAACTACAAACTAGCTACGCTCCGCCACTCCATCCAAGTGATTTCCAGTCTACACTCAAGTCCTGAGTTGTTCCATATGATAGAAATTTGTGTTGAGACGATCTTTGCCAAAAGATTATGTAACAGTAAGTTTAGGTGAAAACCCATATTTATGTGCAAGTTCACATTTTTATGTTTAGATCTATATTCAGATCCATGATAGTTATGCAAAATTATGTTATGTATGTTCATTGCCTATGCAGTTCTTGGCTATGCAAACATATGCTAAAATTCTTAGATCTATTTTATGTGTTATGCAAGTTGTGATGTTGCTTTTCTTTTTATAAGTTAGACTATTTGCGAGTCTAACATATTTCATGTTAAAACGTACGAACGACGTGGGGATAATGGCAAAATATTAATTATGTAAATTGTGAATTGGCACAAAATGGCTTTAAAGGCATATAAATTAATTTGGGACATTATTTGGTATAATTTTTATACCTAAAGAGTACGGACATAATTTAGGTGACAATTATGGACATAATTTGGAAATTATATGAAATTTGAATAGGGATGATTAATTCATATTGGGGTGAAATAATTTGTAACAATAAACGCCTAAGACACGAGGTTAGACTCGTTTGTGGTGAAAGACTGCCCGGACCCACCCGCCAAATCCAGCAACCACAAACGGTAGTCTAATGTGAGAGGTTGAAGGCATAAATTAAATGCGTAACAGTTGTAATGACATGAGGTCAGACACGTTTGTGGTATAAGACTGCCCGGACCTGCCCGGCAAATCCAGCGACCGCAAACGGGAGTCTAATGTGGGAAGTCTTACAAGGTTATGGTTATAATGAATTAAGTAACACTTAACCAAGATAAACGTGTGGTGGGACATGGTGATTAAGTGGGTGACATGGATGGCATGTGAAATACGATTAGAAACACCTAACCATATTGAAACAGGTAAAGAAGACATGAATAAGAGGAGGTTAAGCGGAAAAATTCTAGTGGGGACCAAGCATAGGTGGAAAGCTTGTGTCAAGCATGGGGGACCCATTTCAAACCAGTAACCCATTAAGTATCTTTGTGAGCTCGAGTTAGGTCGAGGACGGGACACGCTTACTGGGTTTGATTGTAAGAGGTCAAAACGGGTTAACGGTGGCAACGCAAGCCCAACGGGGTCATTTGCGTGCGTGGGCCCAGGCTGGTAGGTAATACGTTGTTGCATCGTGTAGATATAAGCCGTGCATCTTTAGTGGTATCGGGTTGCCACTTTGGGGAGTGATACACCCAACTGTGGGACCATCACGGCTGTCTACGAGTTAGGGAGCCGATCGCATGGGGGTAGTGGGTACATGTAACGACCCGATTTTTGACGACTTTGGTTATCGCCATAAACTCAATGATGACTAACCAAACATCGAAAAATACCGGTAGTTAATGAAAGAAATTAGAGGGTGAGAATAGATAAGATAGAAACTTAGAATAGAAGAAGAAGAAGATACAACATCAGAGTAACACGAATCTCACAGCGGAGCGAACAACATATAATAGATAACATATCCTTGAAATAAAATCAGTATATGTATACAATAACATTATCAGAGTACAACACTTACAACATAGCGGAAATAACTATAGCTATATAATCCTGAATCCTCCTGCTCCAAGCTCTTCTAGTATATCTGTAAATCCCGACTACTTGACTGCCCGTACAAAATTGGGCACCCAAGAGTTTAGGGAAAACAAAACAAGATAAACTCCCGGTCAGTCATAGGACTGGTATGAGTAAAACAGTTTAAAACAGTTTGAACAAGTAAACGATATCTCATAAGACCACGCCGTATAACGGAACAGGTTTTTCCCTTATTAGAATCCAAATTATCTTTATATCAAAAACCTTTTGATATTATAATAATGTCTATCAACCACAATATAATAATCATCTAGCAGAAACGCTTTCATCTCACGTTCTACATATATAGTATACAATCAAAACCGCAAACATGTAACACCCCATGTCCATTAATGTCACTCACGAAGGGAATGCATTAACTTCTATGGAGCGTTTTAAGTGTGTATAGAACAGAAACTTAACAACAAGACAGCTATATAAACAGTACTTAAAAATTCAAAATTTTATTCATTGCAGCGGTAAACACATAGGTTTGATTACATCATCAAAAACCTGAGTCAAAGTACATAATATCCATCTTGACTAAATCAGAGTACATAAATTGAAAGACATAACCCCAGTACAAAATAGCCATAAATAAGATAGGATGAACTTTTACTTCAGCGATCCAAGCAACTTCTAAAAGTAGAGATACAGCTGTCCAAAATCAAGTTCCACTGGTGCTAGTTCCAACCTGAGCACCTAGTGGGTAAAGGAAGAAAAGAGGTGGAAACAAAGGGGGTCAGACATAAAGTCTGGCGAGTGCGATAACTTTAACAATATAATTACCAAAATAACTAGGCTAAGGCATAAGTTGGAAAATAAGGAAATGACTGTGAACAATTGGGTATGACAGAGTAAACAAGGAAATAAGATGAACAAAGATAACGTTAAAGGCGCACCTAAACCACTATAAGATAATTACTATAGTGCACCACCACTAGTCACCCTAAAGGTTGATCCCGCCTACAGAACTTAATAATGATAATGGTAGTTTCATGCACCCCTAGTTGCCTTCATAGGTGTCGCCTGCCCCTATCTCCACTAGGTGTACCCACTACCCCTATGCGATCGGCTCTCTAACTCGTAGATACCTGTGCTTGCCCCACAGTGGGGTGTATCACTCCCCAAAGTGGAAACCCGATACCACCAATAATGCACGGCTTATACCTACACGATGCAACAACGTCTTACCTACCAGCCCGGGCCCACACACGCACATGAACCCGTTGGACTTGCGTTTCCACCGCTAACCCGTTTTGGCCTCTTACAGTCAAGCCCAGTACGCGTGTCCCGTCCTCGACTTGGGTCGAGCCCACAAAGATACGTATGGGTTACTGGTTGAAAGGGCCCCCATAACTTGACACAAGCTATCCACCTAAGCTTGGTCCCCTCAAGTACACCCCACTTAACCCTCTTCTTATTCATGTTCACTTACATGTTTCAAATTTTGGTTAAGTGTTTCTAATCGTATTTCAAATGCCACCCAAGGCACCCACTAGATTCCACATGCCAACGAAGGCACCCACTTAACCCCCTCATGTCCCACTACATGTTTATCTGGTTAAGTGTTCCTTAATTCATTAAGACCGTAACCTTATAAAGACCTCCCACATTAGACTGGCATATGTGGCAGCTGGATTTGCCGGGCGGGTCCGGGCAGTCTTACACCACAAACGAGCCTAACCTCGTGTCATTACAATTGTTACGTATTTAATTTATGCCTAAGACCTCCCACATTAGAATGGCATTTGTGGCAGCTGGATTTGTCGGGCGGGTCCGGGCAATCTTACACCACAAAAGAGCCTATCCTCGTGTCTTAGACGATTAATTACACATAATTAATTATTCCCCAATTTGAATTAATTTCCCTATTCAAATTATCAATCAATTCCAAATTTAACTATGGCCATAATTGACTCAATTATGTCCATCTATTTATGGTATGCAAAATCATACCAATTATCATCATAAATTTATTTTATGCCATTTAAGGCATTTATGCCAATTCTCAATATTAAATCTTTTAATATTATCCCATTGCCCCACGTTGTACGTTCGTTCGTTTAACGTAAAGTATACGTTCGACTCGAATAGTCTAACTCATGGAATAAAGAGAAAACATCACAACATACACATAAATAAAACTAGATCTAAACATAAGGGGTGAACTTGCATGTGTGAATGAGGTTCTTCATCTAAAACTTGCATAGGCCAAAGTCACAACTTGCATAAAACTACATATGTCATTGATCCAAATCTAAAGGTGTAAACTTGTTTAGGTAATGGTCACAAACTTGCATAAACCATGTGTGTCATCGATCTAATCATAAGGTGTAAACTTGCATAGGCAATAACCACAAATTTACATAACATGATTCATACCCCAAACATGTATATACTTGCATATGTGATTTATGCAACATAATGATGGTGTAAACTTACATCTAAACATATAAACTAGCATGTAGAATTTTTGTATACTAGCATATAACTCACACATGTCATAGCCTAACTTTAGATCCAATTTACACATAAAATAGATGTCATGAAACATGTAAGGTTGTATATGATTTTCACTAACTTGCATATGATTCATATCTAAATTAACACCTAAACTTGCATACATACATATGATTTATCATATGAATCAACATAACCAAACTAGCATATGAAACAACATTATGACTTGATTATACATAAGCCAATCATAGAATTACATCATAGATGATAACATCGCAACTTTACAACATAGATGATAACATCAAAGAATTTACAACATAAATGATAACATCACAATTTTACAACATAGATGATAACATGGGTCAATAATTCACAACATAGCCATATAATCCGCATCATAGCTTAATCCAATTAAATTGTTAATTATTTTATTAAAGAAATCGAACTCACAACTCAAAAAAGGTCTCGAGTTCTGAAATCTGAGTTCTAAAGTTGAATTAGCTTTCCTTTCAAGTAGATTCGTTGTTGCAGTTAGATTAGGGTTGATTTTGATTAGCTTTCTTCCTCTCTAATTGGTGGCGGCTATTCTAGGTTGCTAGGTGACGGCATGGAGGTCATGAATCTAATTTTAATTTAATTTTAGGGTTTGAGTCTACACGTCTTTTTATAGAGTTTAGAATTAATTTAGGCCATCCGATCAACCCGGAATTAATCCCAGCCAATCAGAGCAGATCAGAAACCCTAATGAGTCAGCATACAGTCATAAACAGGTCATCAATCAAATCTGCCCGAGAGGGGGGGGGCATGTCGACCCTATGGTCGACCTGGTCAGGGTAGGTCCACACCCAGGTCGACCCTATGGTCGACCTGGCCCTGGCGGGAAATTTCCCGCCTAGCCCATCTGACTTTGAAATTTGATTTTTCGAAATCTGTTTTGAATTTTCTGAAACTTCCGATGGCCATAACTTCTTCATACGAAGTCCAATTCACGTGAACTCGGACTCTATCTCAACCAAAATTCCGAGACGAACACAATGGCGCAATCCGTTTCCATTAATTCTCACATTTGAGATTAGTTATTCTTTAATTTGTGAACATTAATATTAACAGAAATACGGGGTGTTACAAAGCACGTATTGGGTAATGGATTTCCAACTATGACAAGGTATGGAACCACCTTTCGCTAGTGTACCTCTAGAGAGGAATACACTGGGTTCAACAAGAACATCTTGCAACCCGACCACACATGACCGACCACTCATTTCGCTTGAGTGTATCGAATGTATATCACCAACGGTTGGGATCAGCAACCGTTTCCCGAATGGGACAACATTGACAATAGATTTTTAGAAGTAAATGAAACTCTAGATCAGGTGATTATACACCCTAATAGGTGCGACCTACATAGCCATGCTGCCTACCCGATTTCTGTCATTTCCCGGTTGTGAGGCTAGAGGCTACGCTTATCTCTGACAGATCACACGTTTATTCACTTTGAATGTCACATCATCATAACCGCCATCACAAATTGATTTCCCCAAAAATACCACAGGTATACAGCTAAGAGAAACGAATTCCTCCGCCACCAAACGTAAACACGTTTGAAGAGATCAACTTACGTGATCTATTAAATATACTCTGTCAGACATTCTTCCATACAGATCGTCCTGGGACTGGACAAACCGAAGGCACTATTCAGTACAACCATCTTAGGCAATCTTTACCTAAGATTTATACAACAGCCCTTGCACTTTACTCCGTCTTTAATTATCTTTGGCATATATGATTCGCAACACTTATGCCAATACGGAGTGGTTCTTCGGATAATCCAACCGGTCTCTCCATATTAACAATGTTAAAATGGTCGAAAACTTCGATAGTTGGTGAGTTAACTATCTAAGAAAACACATGTGCAAACAACGATATTATTTCCAGATGGAAATTATATCGATCAATCATAATTTAACATTTATCTCTTTATTTAACTTATTCATTTTTCGTCTCTTGTTTCCATATATTCAACATTTCTTATTTTCTATTATCAGAAAACATTTCTGGTTCTTATTCTGAAAACATTTCCCAAACTCCATCACTGGGTTTAAACAGATGTTTAAATCAAACATCGCCATTCCAACCCAAACCATTTCACTCATTAACCAAATTCACTTAACCATCCTTTACTATCAAACCTTACCATTCCTTAATTAAGAAGGAAGTCAATAAAGTTGGGGTATAATTACCTCTCAGACCTTAACTGGACAATGTTTTAACTTCGAAATAGTCAAAGTTTATCTTTTAAATCTTTAACAAACTTCCTTACTTAACTCTCGGATTCTATTTACGAATCCACTTCTTTATCGGAAACATTGATTATAACGCTAACGTTATAAACCCTACTTTTGAAATATCTAACTTAACATCTAACTTTTATTCTTTAATGTGAATAAATAAATAAACACCTAATTTATAAGTAAATAAATCTTGATTTAAACACCGGAAAGTATAAGTACTTTCCCGAATTCGATATAATCGAATTCGCCAATTAACTCTCTTCGAGTAATCTCTATTTGATTAACTCTTCTTCGAATGACCTATATTCAATTATCTCTCTTCGAATAACTTATACTCGATTATCTCTCTTCGAATAACTTATATTCAATTATCTCTCTTTGAATAACTTATATTCGATTAACTCACTTCGAATAACTAATACTCGATTCTCTCTCTTCGAATAACTTATATTCGATTAACTCACTTCGAATAACTAATATTCGATTCTCTCTCTTCGAATAACTTATATTCGATTAAATCACTTCGAATAACTAATATTCGATTCTCTCTCTTCGAATAACTTATATTCGATCAACTCACTTCGAATAACTAATATTCGATAACTCTTTCTTCGAATAACTTATATTCGATCAACTCACTTCAAATAACTAATATTCGATAACTCTTTCTTCGAATAACTTATATTCGATAATCTCCTCTCGAATAAACGATATTCAATAATCTCTCGTTTCGAATAAACTATATTCGATTTCTCCTTTTCGAATAAACAATATTCAATAATCTCTCTTCTCGAATAACTAAATTCGATTAACTCCTTTCGAACAACTAAATTCGATTAACTCCTTTCGAACAACTAAATTCGATTAACTCCTTTCGAACAACTAAATTCGATTAACTCCTTTCGAATAACTAAATTCGAATAACTCCTTTCGAACAACTAAATTCGATTTATTCTAACTGACTAACTCTTACTCGATTAACTCTAATTGATTAACTCTAACTCGATTTACTCTAATCGATTACTCTAACTCGATTTACTCCATTTGAATAACTACTAACCGGTTAACCCTAACTGGTTAACTCTAACCCTAACTGGTTAACTCTAACTCTAACTGGTTAATTCTAACGGATTAACTCTAACTGGTTAACTTCAATTGATTACTCTTTTGAATTATTCCTTTTGAATTATCTCCTTTGAATTATCTCCTTTGATTAATTCCTTTGAATTAACTCCTTTTTAATTCCTTTTCTATTTGTTTACTTAACAAATAACTATTCCCTTTTCAATTCTATTTATTTAACAATATAAATAATTCTTTTATCTTTTCTATTTATTTAACAAATAAATATTTCCTTTCAATTCTATTTATTTAACCAATAAATATTTCCTTTCAATTCTATTTATTTAACCAATAAATATTTCCTTTCAATTCTATTTATTTTCTAAATAAATATCTCATTTATAACATTCTATTTATTTCCTATAAATAAATATTTCCATTTAATCTATTTGTAAATGTTTCACAAATATTTCCTTTTGAATTCTATTTGTAAATGTTTTACAAATATTCCTTTTCCTATTTTATTTGTAAATGTTTTTACAAATATTTCTCCTTCTATTTGTTTTGCAAATAATTTCCTTTATATTTGTTTTACAAATAATTTCCTTTATATTTGTTTTACAAATATATTTTCCTTCATATTTGATTTCACAAATATTTTCCTTTATCCTTATTTGGCTTTCCAAATATTTCCTTTTTATCCTATCATATTTATTTACTAAATAAATATCTATTATATAATATCTTATTCCCAAATTATTTCCTTTAACTCTATTTCCTATTTATAAATATTCCATTTATAAATATTTCCTTTTTAAAAAAATCTTCTTTGATTTTATAAATAATTTCTCTTTTATAAAATCCTTTGATTTTATAAATAATTTGTTTTCGATATTCACATTGAAAATCCCCTTTTTCACATTCTGGGATCACTTATGGTATTTATCATATCAAATCACGATGACCAATATCATCCAAATACACCAAATCAACAACAGATTTTATCTCACATCATATATCGCAATACATGAAACAAAACAGTATTTTATATGTTGAGGAACCCAGTTGGGTCCCTTCAACATGTTTTCCCTGCATCCACAAATGTTAAACAATATAGATAACATCACTTTCATTTCAAGAAGAAAGATTCTGATCGACAGAATTAATATTTAATAACGATATATATATATATATATATATATATATATTTGTGTGTGTGTGTGTATATAACCATAACTGTGTTTTCAGTCAATTATTTAATAGTCCATACACAGCCATCAATCAACATTTATCAAAAATAAAGTACAGTTTATAAAAATATAAACTGAACAGGGTTAGTGAGATTTACTCACATTGGACTGTTATCGTTAAAAACGATTAACTGTCTTTGATTCATACCGACAATTTATTTTGCAATAAATTGTAACGAGCTTCGATTCGCTCCCCGTCAGTTCCATGGTGTTGTCGTCGTCCATACGATCCCAACGCGACAGACCACTCGAAATTCTGATACAGTATGCAGAAGTTATTGTATTTAAAAGTTATACGAATAATTTAAATTAAATTAAAACTTAAATTCTAACTTCAACTGGGCTTCTTCCCGGACCATTACCAATTCAAAAGCCCATATAAGCCCCAGCCCAAACCGCAACTTCATCTTCCTCCCAGTAATGGAACTCGCGACTTCATCTTATGCCATTACCGAACTTCCTTGAACCCTTCCTCCTACATCTTCTCATAAAAACTCCTGAATTTTTCGCCAATGAACTCCACTTTCAAATCTCCATCTGCCAACCCCAGAAAGGGTAAACCCGAACACCATTTGTGAAACTGTGACTTCGGGCTCAACGGTCCTCCTCAATACAGGTACCGAAGTTTTCAAGCACCGAATTCACCCAGGAACTGTATAAAAATGTAACGACCCGGAAAATCTGAACCAATTTAAATTTTTTAAATTGGCTATTTTAGTGGATTTTAAATATTTAAAATAAATATTTTAAATAATAACGATGAAAAATAAGTTTGAATCGACATTTGAAAACGAATATAATTAATTCTAATTATAAACAAGGCCTGAAATGGCGCGGTAGTTTCAAAATTTGGATTCAAACTTTGACTGACTGTACCGGGTGCAGATTAAAATGGATTTTAGTGAAACCAAAAATATTTAAATCTGTTAGAGAATATCTTTCTAACGAATCTGAAAAATCGAAGTTTCATAGCGAGGAGCAAAAGTTATGGCCAAATGAATTTTCAGAAAGGTCGCTATAGAATATATATAGCCCGTGAAAATGGCCATTTTGCAAACGACCTCGGAATTCGACGAAACCACTTTTGTTGGATCCGGGATGTTAAATTATTGCTAGGTTTCAAATTTCATAATTTTTGAAGTTAATATGTGAGCGTGGCAAAGGAAAACATGTTATGATCAATTACAGTTAAATTGGATCGACCAGAAATGGGCCATTTTTCAAAATGGTCTCAGAATTCGACGAAACTAGTTTTGTTGGGACCGTATCATCAAAACATAGCTAGATTTATTTTTCTGGAATTTTTAGAATCAGTTTGTGGCCCTGGCAAATTGAAATGTACGTTCAAATCGAATATTGAATGTTTTATATTTTAATTTGAAGGAAAACTGATTGAAACAGTCGAATGAGCCTACAAAACATATCCCATTGTGTTCGAAATGGGGGTAAAATGCTAGGGATGACAGTCGTTGGGTTTGGATTGGAGTTCGCAGGAGGCAAGGGGTATTTTTGGTTTTTTATATAAAAAAAAGGGATTGGTCCACATCAGAAACCCCCCACCCCCCCGGTAAAACAATCTCGACGACGTAAGCAGCTTGAAACTACCCGAGCTTTTTGCCGCCGCCACGTCGATCTTCAGCCCCGCCTCCAGTTGGGTTTTTTGTTCGCCTCCCTCCCTTCTTCAAATCCATACCAAGAACTCCCCTTATAGTTGCTCCATCGCGAAGAACAGACCTCCTGAAGTCGCCGCTTGGAAGCCGCCGCCACCGCCGTGTCTGGAGTTCGAGCTCCACCATCTTCTCGGCGCAGGGGCGCCTCTCGAGGCTCGTCAACGTGGTGCAGTTGGATTTCGACGAAGTGCAACGGATTTGATTTAAATTCGAACCTTAGTTTTGAAGAATCGAAGAAAAGGTAACGGCCTATTTTAAATAAACTATATTATAGCAGTTTAAAGCGCTACCGTTTTTGATTTCACTGTAAAAATCATATATTTTTCGTTCGTTGACGAAATTCAGTGAAACAAGAGACAGTGGACTTGTGTGGACGTCTTCTACATTCTAGAAGAGACCGCATATTTTTCTGAGCCTTCTGCTATTTTTGGTGGAGTGGAACCCAATGTGAGATTTCTAATTTATAAACGATATGGAAAACGACGATGTATAAATTATATAGTCGATGTATGACTTATATAAGCGTTGTACACCTCATGTATAAGCGTTGTATAGGTTGTACGTTCGATGTATAAGTTATATACGCGTTGTAAAAAAAATTATATATGTGTTGAAATAGAAGTGAAATGCTTCTATATATATATATATATATATATATATATATATATATATATATATATATACGCCCCTCGTCCACAAACCATGGACGATATTTATTGGTTGTGATTGGTGTGAAAATTGGTTGATAGAGAATGGTTGATTAGAATTGCTTGTGGTTGAAATTGATTGATAGTGGTTGAAAAATACCCGTTTGTGGTTGAATTTTTTTTGGTTGAAACCCACATAGGATTAGTTTGTGGAAATGGAAAAAAAATATACATGCCGCCTGTGTGCGAACTAGATGCATGAAATCCCCATTGTCAATAGCTGCGAGGCTTTAAGGTAGAGCGAGGAGCCGTACTAGGGACGACCCCGGTTTTAACTACCCTGCCGTTATGCTGCCGAAATTTTGAATAATATTCATGTGTTAGAATTATTTTCATGTGTTGAAACTATATTCGTGTGTTGAATAGAAATTCATCTATTTAACGACATTCATGTTTTGAAATAAATTGTTTTGCAATAAAAATCACCTTTTTATCTACATATATAAACTATAGAAAACCTTCATGTGTTGAATAGAAATTCATTCGTTGAATAAAAATTCATGTGTTGAATGGTATTCGGGTTTTAAATATAAAAATCACCTTTTTATCTACATATATAAACTATAGAAAACCTTCATGTGTTGAAAAGAAATTCATTCGTTGAATAGAAATTCATGTGTTGAATGGTATTCGTGTTTTAAATATAAAAATCACTTTTTTATCTATATATATAAACTATAGAAAACCTTCATGTGTTGAATAGAAATTCATTTGTTGAATGGAAATTCATGTGTTGAATGGTATTCGTGTTTTAAATATAAAAATCACCCTTTTATCTATATATATATAAACTATAGAAAACCTTCATGTGTTGAATAGAAATTCATTCGTTGAATGGAAATTCATGTGTTGAATGGTATTCGTGTTTTGAAATAAATTGTTTTATAATAAAAATCATATTTTTATCATCTATATGAACTATATAAAATAGCCGTGTTTTGAAAGAAATTGTTTTATAATAAAAATCATATTTTTATCATCTATATGAACGATATAAAATAGCCGTGTTTTGAAAGAAATTGTTTTATAATAAAAATCATATTTTTATCATCTATATGAACTATATAAAATAGTCGTGTTTTGAAATAAATTGTTTTATAATAAAAATCATATTTTTATCATCTATATGAACTATATAAAATAGCCGTGTTTTGAAAGAAATTGTTTTATGATAAAAATCATATTTTTACCATCTATATGAACTATATAAAATAGTCGTGTTTTGAAATAAATTGTTTAACAATAAAAATCATATTTTTATTATATACATGAATTGTTAAAAATAGTGAAGTGTTGAAATAGAAGTTAGTTTGATAAAAATATCATTTTTATCAAAGGTATGAAATGAATATGGTTTTGAAATCGAAGAATCGATTATATATATATATATATATAATTAAAATAAATCGAATAACGAAGCTGCAGTTCGTGTTTTGAAACCGTGATTTCAAACGATTAGTGCGGGAGATCCGACCATCGGATTTTCCCGAAACCGAAACCGTTGGGTTCGTCTTGGAAATATCTTTCCAACGACATCAACATTGTAAAGATCCAACGGCTGGATTGTCTGGAATGTTTAATTCAAATCTGAAGAAAAACAGCGCCAGAATCGATTATATTTATATATATATAAATATAATTAAATTATATCGAATAACAACGCTGCAGTTCGTATTTTGAAATTGAAACTTCAAACGATTTTACCGGGAGATCCGACCGTCGGATTTTCCCGAAACTGGAACCATTGGATTCGTTTTGAAAAGATCTTTCTAATGAAATAAATTTTGTGAAGATCCAACGGTTTGATTTTCAGATATGTGTAAATCAAATCTGAAGAAAAACAGCGCCACGGCCGCGTTATGGCCCGAAGCGTCGTTTTAAATAAATTGGCCATTTTTAAATAAATAAAAATAGCGATAAATCGTTATAAAATATTATAAACGATATGGATGTGAAATTTAGAAACTAACTGAAGGTTAGCTAAGTCGAATGGTTTCCTGGTTTTTGATCTGATGTTGGTATCGGCCTTCGGGGTTAATATTTGGGAAATCGTTCTCTTACTGATTTACTGTTAGTGACTAATGAATTGGAATATGGCGTATGTATGTTTGTGTTGCACTTGTTCATTATATAAGCGAGTTGTTCAGGAAGACCGGGTTTATCCCATTCTGAATAATTGAATCGATGATAAGAAATCGAAGATGAAGACGGTGGTCGAAGACCGGAGATCTTCACCTCGTTTAGATGGTAACTAATGTCCTGATTGGGAGGCATCCCGAAATATGGATAATGAGTGGTAATCGTCCAGACGTACGTGGAGATCGATGGGTATGCGAGGTATATAGTGCCTCCGGTTTCGTTCAGACCCAGAACAGACTTGCAAATGGACTGTGTGTCTGACATTGGAATTCATTCTGTGTGATAGATACCCATCAGTTACATGGTGTGAATTGCCTGTGTGGCATGCTAAGATGCAGTGATCAGGGCTTCTGTTGAAAAGCAAAGTCTTGTGGTTGATGATCAAAGCACCGCCTGTGTGGCATAGCTTTGTGTATAACGTGAATTCGCGAGCCTCACACCCCGATATGAACCAGAAACGGGAGAGGACCTCAGGGAGGGCATGTGTTTCCTTCTAGCTAAAGGTGGTGTCGGTGCTTAAACTGGCTGACATTTATATTATTTTCACCTATGTGGTTGTTGCTGTTGCGAGGCGCCTCGATTATATCGGTCGATCCGGGACCGATGGAGTCATTCGTTGGCTCACTTACGCCCCAAAGGGCGGGGAAACGCAGTGTTCAGGATTTTAATCCACATCGGTGGACCGGCCCTGACGATCCAAGGGTCGATGCGTTCTGATCCTGAGACTCGGGCTAGACTGTCTCGAATTCGGTAAGGACTATCTTTTGCCTTGGTTCATGATGGAAATCCAATTTCCAAATACGACATCGTGCGGTTTTGATTGTATATATATATGGCGACATGATATATGGTACCCATGCCGTCAATGATTGATATTTATGATTGTTTTATAAAATTAGAAACTAACTGCAAACGAGCTAAGATGGGTGGTTTCCTGGGTTTTGATTTGATGTTGGTTTCGGCCTTCGGGGTTAATACTTAGGGGGTCGTCCTCTTGCTAATTTACAGTTAGAGTCTGATTAAGAATTAAACGACAAAGTTTACATTTGAAATGATTTGTTTTGCTCGTATCAAGCATATTTTGGTCGATATAAGGTAAAACTCTATCCTCCGGTTTGCGTTGCATTGTGTGATGGGACTTGAATCTTATATCGGCTTCATTTTTATAAAAAGCATTGCGATGTTTAAAAGATTTAATTGTTTTAAAGCACTGGCAATCCAATGGAGTAAACCCGTTCCGCGAAAGTGGCGTGGTCCTGTGATTAGACAAATTATAAAATATGTTAAGTAGATTTCTCATACCAGTCCCATGACTGACTCGTAGTTTGTTTCACTTGCAAACTCGGGTGCCCCTTTTTCTACACGGGCAGCCTTATGTTCAGGTTTTTAGCAGGCTCTTTCTGGATTGCTGGAACTGAAGATGGATTCTATCATTTATCTCTTTTTATGCTGTTCAGCTCCTATTGTACATATTATGTTTGTTTTCCGCTGTAGACATTTATGTATAGCTGAACTGTATTTGTACTAAGTATGATCATGTATACTGTATAACTCTGATGATTTCGTTTATCCAGTGTATTATTTGTTCATTATCTGGTGTATTTATTTATTTATTTATGTTCTGTTATTATCTGTTTATGTGTTATATTCCAAAGATTACCCTTGACACCGTAGTTCGGGGTTTTGGGGTCGTCACAAAAAACTTCATTATGCACTACGAGTTCAACTAAACAATGGAAACTCCAATCGAATGCTCAAAACTCAGATAAATGTTGAGCCCTAGGTTTTCTGTTGAATTTGGATCCCCAAATAATTGGCGTCGCTCCCTTCTAATCGGGTATAGGATTGAAGAAGATTACACAGGGAATTCAAATATACATCCCTTTTGGTTTATAGAATTTTATTCCCATTTGTTTAGGATTTATGAAGCTCGTGATTTTCTGTGTTTGCTTTTGTTTACTGGAGGCGCTGAAGGAATAGAATTAGGTTAAGGGATGGTGTATATATAGTGGAAAATGTGGCTTGTTGTAAGAGTCTCATCCATTCAAATTATTTATTTATTTATTTATTTTTACATCACTTGTATTTGCCTTCTAAAAATCCGTGTGCTCACACACGATACCCAAAAATCACGAAACTGGACATGCAGCTACAGTTCGACATTACGGTCCCAACGAAACTGGTTTCGTCGAATTCCGACTCTGTTTGCTCACACAGCGTATTTTTAACCGTCAAAATATCGACTGTTTTTCACATTAAAATCCCGTACGACCACATACTGACTTCAAAAATCACGGAAATTGAAATCTAACAATAATTTAATATTGTGGATCCAACAAAATTGGTTTCGTCGAATTCTAAGATCATTTGCAAAACTGGCTATTTTTAAAGCTCTAAATAAACCCTTTTAAATATTAAATATATTTAAAATTAATTAAATTAAATATTTATAAATAAATATTATCGTATATATTCATAGTGGAATACCATACAGCTCTAGAATTTTCCTATATGGATTTCTAACTTGATATTTCACAGCCCGATTAAATCGATATTCGATTTATAATGAAATCCCTTTTATAAATATAAATAATTCCTTTATAAATTATAAAGGAATTCCATAGCGACTTTTCTAAAATTTGATTTGGACATAAATCAAAATCTACATGACGAAATCTCGATTTTTCTCTTCCACTAGAAAGATATACTCCACCAGCTCCGTACGTTTCTTGTTTCACAGAAATCCGACTTAAAACGGATCCTGTATTACCAGTTGAAGTTCAAATCGCCAAATCACGAACTTCCGCGCCATTTCGAGCTCGATTTTAATTATAATATATATTATACGTTTAGACATCGTTTAAATAATATATTCGTCAATATAATTAAATATAAACTGAATTATATATTTTATATCGTCCAATTCACACCATACCATGAATTTTGTTATTTCCAATTATTCCAAAAATATAATTTTTCCTATTATTTATATTAATTAAATATAAATATTATTTAATTTCAGTTATCGATATCGTTAAATCGATAATTAATAATTAAATAAATAAATTATTCGATTGCTAAAAATGTGGGTCATTACAATCTTTCCCCCTTAAAATAATTTCGTCCTCGAAATTACTAAGCTAGAAGACGACCCTATCTACTGGGTAAATTTTTATCGGTTTACCCCTTAATTCAGTTTCAACTGAACCAATTAATATCGACTAAATATTAATTTATTCCAACTAACTAAAATTTTCAAAAATTCTGAAAATTTTCTAACGCCTAAATTTTTTGGAAAATTTCGCCATAACCTCCTTTGTACAGCCCTATCGGTAAAACCACAACTCGCCTCTCTAGGCGTTCGCCAACCCCAAAGAAAATTAAATAGCCAAGCGGCTTGCCAATTCAGCTCATAAATCTCATATTCATATAAAATACAAACTGGTACCTTTTTGTCGGGCATATCGTTATATCTTTTACACCTGCTACCAATTTAGCATATACCAAAGTCCTTCCGGTCAAACTCCAATCACTTTTATCTCAATACAACCATTCGCTTTTAACTAAGCCAAATTCCATTTTCAATACAATCGTTTGGTTTTATCCGAGCCAAACTTCATTTCAAATTCAATTATTATCCTTGATTCCAAATTCCTATCAATCCAACTTACTTGATATCATTCTAATCCAATTCAGTTACCACATAACTGGCTTTATTTTTAATTCCAATTTGCTTTCACAAATTTCTATATAATCTGGTTTTTAATTCAAACAATCTCTTCCTGGGAGTTTTAAACAACTTTGCTTTTCAAAATCAAATATCTCCTTTTTGAAATTCAACACAACTTCTTTTTCCCAAAACAAATTCAAAACAATAACTTTGGTAGTAATCCGTCACTTACAAACTCGAAAATGAACACTGATGATGTGGCCAGCATCATCAGGGTTATTTCCCAGCTACTGAAGTGAGTTCAATACTATATCACTTTTCACAATCATGTATAAACACTTCTATTTTGAAATACATTTCAAAATATCATTCATAATGCTGTAAAACAATTTAAAATCGCCCAGGATTTTAAAATTCTCATATATTTGATCCAAATTCATTTTCAAACATTTTACAAATTTCCAGAGTTTTAATTTCATTTCTGATTTAAATTCAGATTTAATTCATCTGATTCCACGATTTCACTTATATGAATTCTGATTGGTTATTTACATAACCGTTTAATTTATAATCTTACTCGATTATAATAACAACCAATATATCGAATATATATATATATCTTCCTTATATCAAAATATACTTTGGGTAAAATTATTCTATTTACCCTCTTTTCAAAACATATCATGTTGACCCGTCGTATTCGAGTGTTTAGAAACTCCTACCGATACAGTGGATCAAACTGATCGACCTGAACTCATAAACAACTCAACCAACAAAGCTCCACAATATAAAATCATTTTATATCAATAACAAATACGCTCTCGTATATACACACTCAACTCAATCTAGGGTATTGCTAACCCTATCTCAACCGAGTCACGCCATAGAGCCAAGGTAATTACTAAACCTTAAGCTATGATACCAACTGTAACGGCCCGGTTTTTGACGACTTTGGTTATTGCCATAAACTCAATGATGACTAACCAAACATCGAAAAATATTGGTAGTTAATGAAAGAAATTAGAGGGTGAGAATAGATAAGATAGAAACTTAGAATAAAAGAAGAAGAAGATACAACATCAGAGTAACACGAATCTCACAGCGGAACAAACAACATATAATAGATAACATATCCTTGAAATAAAATCAGTATATGTATACAATAACATTATCAGAGTACAACACTTACAACACAGCGGAAATAACTATAGCTATATAATCCAGAAGCCTCCTACTCCAAGCTCTTCCAGTATATCTGTAAATCCCGACTACTTGACTGCTCGTACAAAATTGGGCACCCAAGAGTTTAGGGAAAACAAAACAAGATAAACTCCAGGTCAATCATGGGACTGGTATGAGTAAAACAGTTTTAACAAGTAAACGATATCTCATAAGACCATGCCGTATAATGGAACGGGTTTTTCCCTTATGAGAATCCAAATTATCTTTATATCAAAAACCTTTGGATATTATAACAATGTCTATCAACCACAATATAATAATCATCTAGCAGAAACGCTTTCATCTCACATTCTACATATATAGTATATAATCAAAACCGTAAGCACGTATTGGGTAATGGATTTCCAACTATGACAAGGTATGGAACCTCCTTTCGCTAGTGTACCTCTAGAGAGGAATACACTGGGTTCAACAAGAACATCTTGCAACCCGGCCACACATGACCGACCACTCATTTCGCTTGAGTGTATCGAATGTATATCACCAACGGTTGGGATCAGCTACCGTTTCCCGAATAGGACACAATTGACAATAGATTTTTAGAAGTAAATGAAACTCTAGATCAGGTGATTATACACCCTAATAGGTGCGACCTACATAGCCATGCTGCCTGCACGATTTCTATCATTTCCCGGTTGTGAAGCTAGAGGCCACGCCTATCTCTGACAGATCACACATTTATTCACTTTGAATGTCACATCGTCATACCCGCAAAATCACAAATTGATTTCCCCAAAAATACCACGGGTATACAGCTAAGAGAAACAAATTCCTCCGCCACCAAACGTAAACACGTTTGAAGAGATCAACTTACACGGCCTACTAAATATACTCTATCAGACATTCTTCCATATAGGTCGTTCTGGGACTGGACAACTGAAGGCACTATTCAGTACAACCATCTTAGGCAATTTTTACCTAAGATTTATACAACAGCCCTTGCACTTTACTCCGTCTTCAATTATCTTTGGCATATATGATTCGCAACGCTTATGCCAATACAGAGTGGTTCTTCGGATAATAATCCAACCGGTCTCTCCATATTAACAACGTTAAAATGGTCAAAAACTTCGATAGTCGGTGAGTTAACTATCAAAGAAAACACGTGTGCAAACAACGATATTATTTCCAGATCGAAATTATATCGATCAATCATCATTTAACATTTATCTCTTTATTTAACTTATTCATTTTTCATCTCCTGTTTCCATATATTCAACATTTCTTATTTTCTATTATCAAAAAACATTTCTGGTTCTTATTTGGAAAACATTTCCAAAACTCCATCACTGGGTTTAAACTGATGTTTAAATCAAACATCGCCATGCCAACCCAAACCATATCACTCTTTAACCAAATTCATTAACCATCCTTTACTATCAAACCTTACCATTCCTTAGTTAAGAAGGAAGTCAATCAAGTTGGGGTATAATTACCTCTCAGACCTTAACTGAACAACGTTTTAACTTCGAAATAGTCAAAGTTTATCTTTTAAATCTTTAACAAACTTCCTTACGTAACTCTCGAATTCTATTTACGAATCCACTTCTTTATTGGAAACATTGATTATAACGCTAACGTTATAAACCCTACTTCTGAAATATCTAACTTAACATCTAACTTTTATTCTTTAATGTGAATAAATAAATAAACACCTAATTTATAAATAAATAAATCTTGATTTAAACACCGGAAAGTATAAGTACTTTCCCGAATTCGATATAATCTAATTCGCCAGTTAACTCTCTTCGAGTAATCTCTATTTGATTAACTTTTCTTCGAATAACCTATATTCGATTATCTCTCTTCGAATAACTTATATTCGATTATCTCTCTTCGAATAACTTATATTCGATTATCTCTCTTCGAATAACTTATATTCAATTAACTCACTTCGAATAACTAATATTCGATTCTCTCTCTTCAAATAACTTATATTCGATTAACTCACTTCGAATAACTAATATTCGATTCTCTCTCTTCGAATAACTTATATTCGATCAACTCACTTCGAATAACTAATATTCGATAACTCTTTCTTCGAATAACTTATATTCGATCAACTCACTTCGAATAACTAATATTCGATAACTCTTTCTTCGAATAACTTATATTCAATAATCTCCTCTCGAATAAACGATATTCAATAATCTCTCTTTTCGAATAAACTATATTCGATTTCTCCTTTTCAAATAAACGATATTCAATAATTTCTCTTCTCGAATAACTAAATTCGATTAACTCCTTTCGAACAACTAAATTCGATTAACTCCTTTCGAACAGCTAAATTCGATTAACTCCTTTCGAACAACTAAATTCGATTAACTCCTTTCGAATAACTAAATTCGATTAACTCCTTTCGAACAACTAAATTCGATTTATTCTAACTGACTAACTCTTACTCGATTAACTCTAATTGATTAACTCTAACTCGATTTACTTTAATCGATTACTCTAACTCGATTTACTCCATTTGAATAACTACTAACTGGTTAACCCTAACTGGTTAACTCTAACTCTAACAGGTTAACTCTAACTCTAACTGGTTAATTCTAACTGATTAACTCTAACTGGTTAACTTCAATTGATTACTCTTTTGAAATATTCCTTTTGAATTATCTCCTTTGAATTATCTTCTTTGATTAATTCCTTTGAATTAACTCCTTTTTAATTCCTTTTGTATTTGTTTACTCAACAAATAACTATTCCCTTTTCAATTCTATTTATTTAACAATATAAATAATTCTTTTATCTTTTCTATTTATTTAACAAATAAATATTTCCTTTCAATTCTATTTATTTCATATAAATAAATATTTCCATTTAATCTATTTGTAAATGTTTTACAAATATTTCCTTTTGAATTCTATTTGTAAATGTTTTACAAATATTCCTTTTCCTATTTTATTTGTAAATGTTTTTACAAATATTTCTCCTTTTATTTGTTTTGCATATAATTTCCTTTATATTTGTTTTACAAATATATTTCCTTTATATTTGTTTTACAAATAATTTCCTTTATATTTGTTTTACAAATATATTTTCCTTCATATTTGATTTCACAAATATTTTCCTTTATCCTTATTTGGCTTTCCAAATATTTCCTTTTTATCCTATCATATTTATTTACTATATAAATATCTCTTATATAATATCTTATTCCCAAATTATTTCCTTTAACTCTATTTCCTATTTATAAATATTTCCTTTTTAAAAAAATCTTATTTGATTTTATAAATAATTTCTCTTTTATAAAATCCTTTGATTTTATAAATAATTTGTTTTCAATATTCACTTTGAAAATCCCCTTTTTCACACTCTGTGATCACTTATGGTATTTATCATATCAAATCACGATGACCAATATCATCCAAATACACCAAATCAACAACAGATTTTATCTCACATCATATATCGCAATACATGAAACAAAACAGTATTTTATATATTGAGGAACCCAGTTGGGTCCCTTCAACCTGTTTTCCCTGCATCCACAGATGTAAAACAATATAGATAACATCACTTTCATTTCAAGAAGAAATATTCTGAACGACAGAATTAATATTTAATAACGATATATATATATATATATATATATATATATAATGTGTGTGTGTATATAACCATAACTGTGTTTTCAATCAATTATTTAATAGTCCGTCTAAACAGTCCATACATAGCCATCAATCAATATTTATCAAAAATAAAGTACAGTTTATAAAAATATAAACTGAACAGGGTTAGTGAGATTTACTCACATTGGACTGTTATCGTTAAAAACGATTAACTGTCTTTGCTTCAGACGAACAATTTATTTTGCAATAAATTGAAACGAGCTTCGATTCGCTCCCTGTCAGTTCCATGGTGTTGTCGTCGTCCATACGATCCCAACGCGACAGACCGCTCGAAATTCTGATACAGTATGCAGAAGTTATTGTATTTAAAAGTTATATGAATAATTTAAATTAAATTAAAACTTAAATTCTAGTTTCAACTGGGCTTCTTCCCGGACCATTACCAATTCAAAAGCCTACCTAAGCCCCAGCCCAAACCGCAACTTCATCTTCCTCCCGGTAATGAAACTCGCGACTTCATCTTATGCCATTACTGAACTTCCTTGAACCCTTCCTCCTTCATCTTCTCATAAAAACTCCTGAGTTTTTCGCCAACGAACTCCAATTTCAAATCTCCATCTGCCATCCCCAGAAAGGGTAAACTCAAACACCATTTGTGAAACCGCGACTTTAGGTTTAACGATCCTCCTCAGTACAGGTACCGAAGTTTTCAAGCAACGAATTCACCCAGGCACTGTATACAAACTTCATTATTCACTACGAGTTCAACTACAACAACGGAAACTCCAATCGAATGCTAAAACTCAGATAAATGTCGAGCTCTAGGTTTTCTGTTGAATTTGGATCCCCAAATAATTGGTGTTGCTCCCTTCCAATCGGGTATAGGATTGAAGAAGATTACACAGGGAATTCAAATATACATCCCTTTTGGTTTATAGACTTTTTTCCCATTTGTTTGGGATTTATGAAGCTCGCGATTTTTTGTGTTTGCTTTTGTTTACTGGAGGTGCTGAAGGAATAGAATTAGGTTAAGGGATGGTGTATATAGAGTGTTAAATGTGGCTTGCTGTAAGAGTCTCATCCATTCAAATTTTTTATTTATTTATTTATTTTTACATCACTTGTATTTGCCTTCTAAAAATCCGTGTGCTCTCACAAGATACCCAAAAATCACGAAACTGGACATGCAGCTATAGTTCGACATTATGGTCCCAACGAAGCTGGTTTCGTCGAATTCCGACTCTGTTTGCTCACACAGCGTATTTTTAACCGTCAAAATATCGACTGTTTTCACATTAAAATCCCGTACGGCCACATACTGACTTCAAAAATCACGGAAATTGAAATCTAACAATAATTTAATATTACGGATCCAACAAAATTGGTTTCGTTGAATTCTGAGGTCGTTTGCAAAACTGGCTATTTTTAAAGCTCTAAATAAACCCTTTTAAATATTAAATATATTTAAAATTAATTAAAGTAAATATTTATAAATAAATATTATCGTATATATTCATAGTAGAATACAATACAACTCTAGAATATTCCTATATGGATTTCTAACTTGATATTTCACATCCCGATTAAATCGATATTCGGTTTATAATGAAATCCCTTTTATAAATATAAATAATTCCTTTATAAATTATAAAGGAATTCCATAGCGACATTTCTAAAATTTGATTTGGACATAAATCAAAATCTACGCGACGAAATCCCGATTTTTCTCTTCCACTAGAAAGATATACTCCACTAGCTCCGTACGTTTCTTGTTTTACAGAAATCCGATTTAAAACGGATCCTGTATTACCAGTTGAAGTTCAAATCGCCAAATCGCGAACTGCCGCGCCATTTAGAGCTCGATTTTAATTATAATATATATTATACGTTCAGACTTCGTTTAAATAATATATTCGTCAATATAATTAAATATAAACTGAATTATATATTTTATATCGTCCAATTCACACCATATCATGAATTCTGTTATTTCCGATTATTCCGGGAATATATTTTTTCCTATTATTTATATTAATTAAATATAAATATTATTTAATTTCAGTTATCGATATCGTTAAATCGATAATCAATAATTAAATAAATAAATTATTCGACTGCTAAAAATGCGGGTCATTACAGTGCAACTAGTGGAGATAGGGGCACGCGACACCTATGAAGGCAACTAGGGGTACACGAAACTACCATTATAATTATTATGTAGGCGGGATCAACTCTTAGGGTGACTAGTAGTGGTGTAGTATAGCAATTATCCTATAGTGATTAGGAGCGAGATTAATGCCAGAATATTCCTCCTGTTTGTTTTGTCTCGCCCACTTGTTTCATAGTCATTCCTTATTTTACCAGTTTATGCCTTATCCTAATTACTTTCATAATTGTATTGTTAAAGTTATGGTACTTGCCAGACTTTATGTCTGACCCCCTTTGTTTTCACCTCTTTTCTTCCTTTCCCCCTCCCCCCAGGTTCTCAGGGTGGGATTAGTACTAGTGGAGCTTGATCAGGATCTTTCTCTCTCTTTTGGAAGTGCTTGGATTGCTGAAAGTAAAGTTCAACTCATCTCTTTTATGGCTATTTATGTTGGGTTTATGCTTTTTATTTTATGTACTCAGAAAGCAATTTGTCAAGATGATTTTTCTTTGGTTTATGATGTTGTTGTAATCAAACTATTTCTCCGCTGTAATAAATGTTGTTTTGAAAATTTTCAAGTACCAATATATGTATCTGTCTTGTTATATTCTGTTCTATTCACAAATAATACTCCATGAAAGTTAATGCATTCCCTTTGAGAGTGACATTAATGGACGTGGAGTGTTACACGTGGTATCAAAGCTGAAGGTTAACAGAACAGATAAGAGATTTTGAAAAACTGTTTTTCAAAAGCATTTTATATACTTTCAAAAGTATGTTTTAAGGAGAGTGTTTTCAAGAGAAAAGTTTGTTTTAAAAACATAACCCACAAGAGCCATATACCTTTCTTTCGAATTGTCCATTTTGAATCTCTTTATTTTCTTTTCAGCATGTCTGGGTTACCCGAGATACCCGAGGGAATACCGATACCAACCTGGTTCAGAAGGTATCTGGAGGCTAGGGCCGCCGCCGCAGGCCCAGCAGACATCCCTCCTCCCCCAGCTGCAGCCGCTCCCCTTCCTCCCCCTCCCCGTGTTGATACTTTTTCAACGATATGCAAAGACTTTCGAGCAATGGGCGGAAAAACTTTTCACGGACCAGGGACGTTTGTTGAAGCTCAAAATTGGCTTAAGGAGGTAGAAGACTTGTTTGGTATCTTCGAGGTAGAAGATGGAAGGAAGGTCCAATTGGCCACCTGGTTAATGAAGGACGAAGCCTCGTTTTGGTGGGAGGTCACGAATGGTGAACGTCCAGTAGAGACGTGGATGGATTTCAGACATAGGTTCGAGATGAAATTTCTCTCACGAGCATAAGAGAATCTATACATGGAAAGCTTCTTGGCATTGAAGCAGAGGAATTTATCAGTAAAGGAGTACGTCAACAAGTTCAATCAGTTGGTGAGGTTTGGCTTACACTTCATGAACACACCTGAAAAGAAGGCCTTGAGGTTCGTTAAAGGTTTGAATGAGCCCCTACATGGGTTAGCTATGACCCACATTCCTATGGGGGCTACTTTTGAGAAACTAGTTGACATGGTGCTTATACATGAAGGGGAGAAAGGCGCTAATGCTAATAAGGCACCAGAAAAGAAAGGGGATCAAAAGAAGTCACAGCAGCAACCCAAGAAAGGTGGTAAGGAGAACAATAGCAAAGGAAAGAAAAGATGCTTTAATTGTGGAACACCAGGCCATCTGAGCAAGGACTGTAGGAAGAAGAAGAAGAAGACTGGTTATTTCCACTATGGAGAGACAGGACATCTAATTAAAGACTACCCGAGGAAACATGGGAGAGGGCAAAGAATAGGGTATACTTCTGGAGGACAGATTTAGGCTCTCGTGGCACGAGGGCAGGTTCACGCTCTCATGGCACCAGGAAAGGAAAGAGGTAGAAACATTTCTGTTGAAAGTTTGGTTTTTCTGTTTGATCTTCCTGTTCGTACTTTATTTGATTCTGGCGCTTTACACTCGTTTTTGTTTGCTTCGTTAGTTGAAACACTGCACCTAAATACTAGTCTAGTTACGGATCCCATAGTAGTCTCAAATCCTATTGGTGGTTCGGCTCATCTTTCAATGATTTGTCGGGATTTGAGAGTGTCTATCTTGAGCGTTGAGTTTGAATGCAACGCCTTCGTTCTTGGCTTCACGGGCTATGGATTGATTCTAGGCATCGATTGGTTATCCAATAATGGTGCCATCCTCGATTGTGAAAAGAGAGTGGTTAGACTTATGACTCGTCTTAGCAACACTCTCGAAATCTCTTGTAACCCCATACACTCTGTTATGCTTAGTTACCTAGAATCTCTTGATGTGTCTGTTGAAAACATGCAGTCTGTTAGAGTAGTACGTGAATACTTAGATGTATTTGAAGAGGAGAAGGGCTTACCTCCAAAGTGGGAGATAGACTTCCGCATATACCTTGTTGATAATGCAAAACCTGTAGCTCTACCCGTTAGATACATGGCTCCTAGAGAGAGAAAAGAGCTCGGTAAGCAAGTCAAAGAGCTGCTCGAAAAGGGGTTTATAAGGCGGAGTATTTCTGAATGGGGTGCTCCAGTAGTATTCGCAACCAAAGCGGATGGTTCACTTTGCCTATGCGTTGATTATAGGGAGCTAAACAAGCTGACCAAGAAGAATAGGCATCCACTTCCTAGAATAGATGACTTGTTTGATCAGCTTGTAGGTGCGTCTGTTTTCTCCCAACTAGATTTGGCTACCAGGTTCCATCAGCTAAGAGTGGCTGAAGACAACATTGATAAGACCGCGTTCAGAACCTCGGATGGTTTCTTCGAATGGCTTGTCATGCCTTTCGGCTTGACAAACGCACCCGCTTACTTCGTTGACTTGATTAGTAGGGTGTTTAGAGAATTCCTTAATAAGTTTGTGGTGGTCTTCGTAGACGACATTTTGATCTTATCGAAGAATGAAGAAGAGCATGCTTTGCATTTAAGGAAAGTCATGCATACTGTTCGTACACATCAGCTGAAGGCCAAATTCTCCAAATGCCATTTCTGGAGAGAAGAGGTGAGGTTTCTTGGACATGTGGTGTCCAAAGAGGGGTTAGCGGTGGACCCCGCAAAAGTAATTGCGGTGCAAGATTGGAAGGTTCCACGGAATGCAACCGAAGTCCGAAGCTTTCTCGGGCTAGCGGGCTTTTACCGAAAATTCATTAAAGACTTTGCTACAATCTCATCCCCACTCACAAGATTAACGAAAAAGAACCTAACTTTCGCTTGGGATTTGGATTGCGATATTGCCTTCCAACGTTTGAAAAGGGCTCTAACAATAGCCCCAGTTCTAACATTGCCGGATGGGAGCAAGATGTTTACCGTATACACGGATGCATGTGGTACGGGACTAAGTGTTGTCTTGATTAAAGAAGGGAAGGTAGTAGTTTATGGAGGCAGACAATTGAAAGTACATGAGAAAAACTGCCCAACCCACGATCTAGAGTTGGCTGCCATCGTCTTTGCACTTAAATCTTGGCGCCATTATCTCCTAGGTGAGAAGTTTGAATTATATACTGACCATAAATCATTGAAGTACCTTTTCTTGCAGAAAGATCTTAACTTAAGACAGCATAGGTGGATGGAATTTCTGGCCTCTTATGATTTTGAGATTACCCAGGCAAGGCAAATGTGGTAGCAGATGCCTTAAGTAGGAAGAGGCTGACCTTGAGTCCTCTCTTTGTAAAAAGGCAGAGCTTGGAATATATAGCAAACTTTAATTTTAGACCCGCCTCTGAAATTGTGCTTGGTCTGTTAGCATCACTAGAGGTGCGGCCTACTCTTTTGGACTCAATAGGAACCGTGGAACGAGAAGGCCCTCAGCTAGTTGATGTGATCGAAAAGCTAGTTAGGGGTGAGACTTCTAGTCACCTCAATAGATACTCCATCGATGATAGGGGTTGGTTGAGATGGGATGGAAGGTTATGCGTTCCACAAGTAAGGGATTTAGTGAAGACGGTTCTCGAAGAGGTGCACCATTCCAAACTGACCATACACCCAGGTGGAGACAAGATGTAAAAAGGGTTTTCTTTTGGAATGGCATGAAGAGTGATGTAGCTGTGTTCGTCACTAAGTGTTTGATATGCCAGCAAGTCAAAGCGGAGCAGAAGAAGCCTGGTGGTCTACTTCATCCTCTCGAGGTCCCACAGTGAAGTGGGATAGCATTTCGATGGGCTTTTTTGATGGGTTGCCTAGGTCAAGAAGGGGCAATACTAGTATTTTGGTAATAGTGGACAGGCTCACTAAAAGCGCTCACTTTATACCTGTTAAAAGTAGAAGGACTGCCTCGTCCCTAGCATCCATTTATCTCAAATAAATAGTTCGACTCCATGGGATACCCTCCACTATAGTGAGCGATCGAGATCCTATCTTTACGAGCGAGTTTTTGAAGATTTTGCAAGACGTAGTAGGCACGCAACTATGCTTAAGCACGGCCTATCACCCCCAAATCGATGGTCAGACAGAAAGGGTGAACAGAGTATTAGAAGACCTCTTGAGATTGTGCATTCTTGACTTTGGAGGGACATGGGAGGATCATCTTCCTTTGGTGGAATTCGCCTACAACAATAGCTATCAAGCCACCATAGGCATGGCGCCCTTCAAAGCTTTATATGCAAGACCATGCCGATCACCAAATTGTTGGTGGGAGTCTACAGACAAACTCGTACTTGGGCCGGACATGATTACAGAAACCTCAGAAAAGGTGGACTTGATAAGAAGACGGATGAAGGCTGCACAAGATAGACAGAAGTCCTACGCAGACAAAAGAAGGACCGACCTTGAGTTTAAGGTCGGAGATAGGGTGTTCAGTAAAGTGTCTCCTTTGAGGAATGTCATTCACTTTGGGTCCGTAGGAAAGCTAGCACCAAGATTTGTAGGTCCATTTCCTATCATTGAAAGGATTGGGACGATGGCTTACAAAATAGAGCTACCCGGGAGACTGGCTGGAGTTTATAATGTTTTTCATGTTTCTTGACTACGAAAATGCTTACATGAATCTATGGAAGTGGTGGAGCCAAGCGTACTTGAGGAAGTAGAAGTGGAACGAGAAGCGACTGAGAGAAGAGTTCCAAATCGTATCTTAGGTACGGAAGTCAAAAAGCTACGCAGCCGTGAAGTCAAGCTTGTTAAAGTTCAATGGAGTAATGCTGAGGAAGACGCGACTTGGGAAACTGAGAGGAAAATACATGCAGCCTACCCTTTTCTCTTTGAGGGTACCTCCTTGATCTCTTTTTCCATAAGTTTGTTCATGCTTAAATCTATCTTTCAAGTATATCTCCTCAGTACTATTCTTTAGCCTTAGGGAGAAACCGATGGATGTAAACATGTATTTGAAACATGTTATGATTGATGGTTGCAAGTGGTTGCTCGTGGATGCATGTGCACACACATTAGGCACTAGATCGGCTCAATCACCTTCATATTGCATATAAATATGTGTGCATATTTAAATTAATGGATGTATAATAGTTGTGCTATCATATGGATGCTGCACTTAGATGAATGGCTATGCACACATGTAGAAATAATATGTATCATTAGGGTTCTTTCACATACATAATGGATGCATGGCACTATCATGATTTGCATTAAGGAGGTCAACTGAATCAGTAGACCGCCTGATTTTGCATTAGATAAGGAACATATACACACACTTTTTGCATATGTTCATACGGCATTAGAAATCTTCTAAGGACAATGGATGCCTGTGTTTTAGGGTTGAGTAGATGGATGATTGGATGTTAGGATATACGTTCTCCTTAACTTGGAGATTTCGGGGGCGAAATCCTTTAAGGAGGGGAGAATGTAACACCCCGTGATTTTAAATATTAAAAATTAACGAATTTAAGAATACTTAATTTCAAATGTGAGAATTAAGGGAAACGGGTTACGCCATTGCGTTCGTCTCGGAATTCTACTTGAGATAGAGTCCGAGTTTGCGTGAATTGGACTCCGTATGAAGAAGTTATGGCCTTCTGAAGTTTCAGAATTTAAATAAATTAAAAACAGCTCAGGTTCAGAAAATTTGAAATTCAAAATTCAAACAGGGGAGCAGGCTGGGCGGGAATTCTCCCGCCCAAGGGCCAGGTCGACCAGGGGGTCGACCTACCCCCCGGGCAGATCTGAAATGTGACGATGTTTTGACTCACTGTCGAGTCATTAGGGCTGAGGTGGTTATTCTATCTTGTCTGGACGGTCTTGTTTTCTTCTAGGTTAATCTGATGGCTCTCAATTAATTAAAATTCTATATAAGCAACCTAACCCTCAATCTAAAATCACACTAATTCATACCAAGAGCCATCATGCCGTTAATGGTGAACCTAGAGTAGCCGCCATTCTCTTTCAACTCTAAAGCAAGATAGAAGCAAGAATCAAAATCAAATCTAGTCTAAATTAGAATAACAATTAGTCTACATCAAAGGCGAGCAATTCAGTTTCAGAATACAGATCCCAGAAAAACAAGATTGTTCTTTTGGTTGTGAGTACAATTTCATTCACAATATAATTATTAAATTAATTATGATGGGTTGTAATTGGATTATGAGAACACGTCTGTTGAATCGCATGATGTTGTTTAACTTTGTAGATCTATTTCATATTTAACTTGATTAATTTTATGCAAGTTTTGGATGTTAAACCATATGTTAATTCATATGTGAATCTTATGCAAGTTTGGGTTGATAAATCATATGTTAATTCATATGTAAATCTTATGCAAGTTTGGATGTTAAATCATATGCTAATTCATATGTGAATTTTATGCAAGTTTGGGATGTTAAATCGTATGTTAGTTTGAATAATGAATCTTATGCAAGTCTATATGTGAATTCTACACAAGTTCATATATGAATTAAGTATATACATATGCTAGTTTATATGCAAAACATGTGACACTAATTTACATGTTTAGATCCATATGCAAGTTTATAGGAATCTATATGCAACTTCACAATTTATGTAAGTTTAGGTGAAAACCCATATTTATGTGCAAGTTCACATTTTTATGTTTAGATCTATATTCAGATCCATGATAGTTATGCAAAATTATGTTATGTATGTTCATTGCCTATGCAAGTTCTTGGCTATGCAAACATATGCTAAAATTCTTAGATCTATTTTATGAGTTATGCAAGTTGTGATGTTGCTTTTCTTTTTATAAGTTAGACTATTTGTGAGTCTAACATATTTCATGTTAAAACGTACGAACGACATGGGGATAATGAGAAAATATTAATTATGTAAATTGTGAATTGGCATAAAATAGCTTTAAAGGCATATAAATTAATTTAGGACATTAATTGGTATAATTTTTATACCTAAAGAGTATGGACATAATTTAGGTGATAATTATGGACATAATTTGGAAATTATTGGAAATTTGAATAGGGATGATTAGTTCATATTTTGGTGAAATAATTTGTAATAACAAACGCTTAAGACACGAGGTTAGACTCGTTTGTGGTGTAAGATTGCTCGGACCCGCCCGGCAAATCCAGCAACCACAAACGGTAGTCTAATGTGAGAGGTCGAAGGCATAAATTAAATGCGTAACAGTTGTAATGACACGAGGTTAGACACGTTTGCGGTATAAGACTGCTCGGACCTGCCCAGCAAATCCAGCAACCGCAAACGGGAGTCTAATGTGGGAGGTCTTACAAGGTTACGGTTATAATGAATTAAGTAACACTTAACCAAGATAAACATGTGGTAGGACATGGCGGTTAAGTTGGTGACATGGGTGGCATGTGAAATACGATTAGAAACACTTAACCATATTGAAACATGTAAAGAAGACATAAATAAGAGGGGGTTAAGTGGAAAAATTCTAGTGTGGACCAAGCATAGGTGGAAAGCTTGTGTCAAGCATGGGGGACCCATTTCAAACCAGTAACCCATTAAGTATCTTTGTGAGATCGAGGATGGGACACGCTTACTGGGTTTGAATGTAAGAGGTCAAAACTGGTTAACGGTGGCAACGCAAGCCCAACGCGGTCATGTGCGTGCGTGGGCCCGGGCTGGTAGGTAAGACGCCGTTTCATCGTGTAGATATAAGTCATGCATCTTTAGTGGTATCGGGTTGCCACTTTGGGGAGTGATACACCCCACTGTGGGACCAGCATGGGTATCTACGAGTTAGGGAGCCGATCGCATGGGGGTAGTGGGTACAACTAGTGGAGATAGGGGTAGGCGACACCTATGAAGGCAGCTTAGGGTACACGAAACTACCATTATAATTATTATGTAGGTGGGATCAACTCTTAGGGTGACTAGTAGTGGTGCAGTATAGCAATTATCCTATAGTGATTAGGAGCGAGATTAAAGCCAGAATATTCCTCTTGTTTTTTTTCTTGCCCACTTGTTTCACCGTCATTCCTTATTTTACCAGTTTATGCCTTATCCTAATTACTTTCATAATTGTATTGTTAAAGTTATGGTACTCGCCAGACTTTATGTCTGACCCCCTTTGTTTTCGCCTCTTTTCTTCCTCCCCCCCCCCTTCGGTTTTCAGGGTGGGACTAGTACTAGTGGAGCTTGATCAGGATCTTTCTCTCTCTTTTGGAAGTGCTTGGGTTGCTGAAAGTAAAGTTCAGCTCATCTCTTTTATGGCTACTTATGTTGGGGTTATGCTTTTTATTTTATGTACTCAGAAAACAATTTGTCAAGATGGTTACTAAGTGTACTCGGTTTTTCTGTTGGTTTATGATGTTGTTGTAATCAAACTATTTCTCCGCTGCAATAAGTGTTGTTTTGAAAATTTTCAAGTACTAATATATGTATCTGTCTTGTTATATTCTGTTCTACTCACCAATAATACTCCATGAAAGTTAATGCATTCCCTTTGAGAGTGACATTAATGGACGTGGAGTGTTACAGTTACCTTAATTAACTTAACCCTACCATTCCTGTCTTAGCTTTAATTCATTCATTAAAGCACCAACCACTCACATTAGATAGGTATTGTTGCGGTTGCTGGATGTGCCAGGCGGTTTCGGGCAATTTTACACCGCAACTCAGTCTAACCTCGGGTTCTTTTGGGCTTGATGCACTAACCTCTCACATTAGATGTATATTGTTATGGTTGCTAGATGTGTTGGGCGGTTACGGGCAGTCTTACACCGTAACTCAATCTAACCTCGTGTTAGGCATATTTGTCTTTTCTAAATTTACATATTTACCTTCTATATTTATATGTAAATTATTGTCTATCAAGTCATGCCCAATTTCTCTTTAAATCATGTTCATAATTTTAGGTATATAAATTATACCATTTCAATGCCACTAATCATTTAAAATATGCCAATAACATGTAACTTCATGTTTTTCCGAATGTTACCCCCGCTAAACGTTCGCATAAATTTCATAGAGTGTTAGGCTTCGCAATTTAGCCTAACTCAAAATCAAGAGGGGAAAAGGAAGAGACACGTAGCATTCAAGACAAGCATAATATGGATCCAACATATGTCACATAAATTTGGCATAGAATAAATATATGTTCAATTATGAACTTGCAATTTTGAACCTAATCAACATGAACCATACACATATGGATGGGAGTTTACATAGAACTACACAATTCCAATTAGTCATATAAGGGTGAACTTGCATTTTTGGATCTAATTAACATGGGTCTTAAACATACGAAATTACCCAAATCCAACTAGGCATGTATATGCAAACTTTTATTTTGGGTCCAATGAACATAAGCCTTAAGCAAATAGAACTGCACAAGTTCAACTAGACATGTGAATGTAAACTTTAATTTGGATCCAACAATCATGAATTTTAAACATATGGAATTACACAGGTTTAGCAAGGCATGTAAATATGAACTTTTATTTTGGATCCAACAAACATGAATTTTAAGCATATGGTTTTACACAAGTTTAACAAGGCATGCAAATATGAGCTTTAATTTTTAAATCCAATTTTCATAGATCTAAATGTGAATCTAAACATAATACATGTCTTAGCCTAACAACTTGCATGATTCAATAAACATAGATCTAAATGTAGATCTAAACATAATACATGCCTTAGCCTAACAACTTGCATGATTCAATAAACATAGATCTAAATGTAGATCTAAACATAATACATGTCTTAGCCTAACAACTTGCATAAACATAGCAAAATTCCCAAATTAACATACAACATATAGGTGTCACCATGATATGTCATTGCCAAAATTACACAACATGGTATGTCATCGCCAAAGTATACAACATAATATGTCATCGCTAAATTACACAAAATATATATCTTTGCCAAATTATACAACATATGGATTCATTGCCAAGCATTTAACATTTATCATCAAATCACATACAACATGATCACAAACTTAATCATGATAAGAGTCATAGTATTAATCAATTCAGTTTAACAAAAAGGATAGGCATAAATTTACAAAGGGCGTTGTTCTACATCCAGTTATTTAGCCACAATTCTAATATCGTTTAGGTCTAAATGATAACTGGACTTACAAAAAGGAGACTAGTCTTGTGTTCTGGGATCTGTATTCTGAAATTGAATAGCTCTCCTTTGTTGTAGACGTTGAATTCTCTTAGTTGAATTAGATTTGATTTGCAATTCCTAACTTGCTTTCTAGTTGAAGGATAATGGCGGCTATTCTAGGCTAAGTACTGACAGCATGACGGTCTTAGGAATATTTTTGTGTGGCTTTAGGGTTTGGACTTAGGTTGCTTATATAGAACTTTGATTTAATAAGAGCCGTCAGATTAACCTAGGGCAAATCAAAGCCATTCAAAACTAAGAGAACCAACCAGAACGTGCCACACAAGCCCTAATGACTCAGCAATTCGTCACAGGAGAAGACATGTCAGATTTCAGATCTGACCCGAGAGGAAGGTCGACCCCCTGGTCGACCTGTATGGGGGGAGGTCTACCCCCTGGTCGTCCTGGCCTTGGGCAGGAAATTTCCCGCCCAGCCCGCTTCTACTTCTGATTTTGAATTTTGAATTTTCTGAACTTTATTCTGAGCTGTTTATTTAAATTCTTGAATCTTCTGAAGGTCATAACTCCTTCATACGGAGTCCGATTTACGCAAACTCGGACTCTATCTCAAGCAGAAATCCGAGACGAACGCAATGCCATAACCCGTTTCCCTTAATTCTCACATTTGAAATTAATTATTCTTTAATTCGTTACTTTAATGTTTATAGAAAATACGGGGTTTTACACAACCCATAGCCCATGAAACCAAAAACATAAGCATTACACTTAAACTCAATACTTAATATAGCTATTCTAAAATCCTTGCAAACCAAAGATAAATGAGCCGAACTACCAATTGGATTTGAGACAATAATGGGATCTTCTACTATACAAGTACTAAGGTGTAGAGACTCAACTATGAAAGCAGATAGAAAAGAATTTGAAGCGCCAGAACCAAACAAAGTTCTAACAGGATGATTGAAAAGAAAAACTAAACTTTCAACAGAAACGTTCCTACCTCTCTTAGGTACACTAGCAGTGAGCGCATGCAATTGCCCTCTAGAAGATTATGTCCTTTGCCCTTGTCCTTGCCCCTCGGGCAATCTTTGATAAGATGCCCTGCTTCACCATACGGAAAACAACCACCTTTCTTCTTCTTCCTACAATTAAATGACCCGCTATACCACAGAAAAGACACTTCCTCTTATCGCGGGATCTATTATTTATTCCACCCTTCTTATATTACAATCCCTTGTTTGTGATTCATCCACTTTGGCCTCTTTCTTTTCACCTTTCTCCTTCTGTGTGGATTAAGCCATATCAACAAGCTTCTTATCCTTGGGCTTGTGCTCCTTAGCCCAAACTCCCTTATTCTCATCCTTACTATCCTTGTGTAGCTTGTTGACTAGTTTATCGAAACTACCTCCATCGCATGGCAACCTACAAAGCTTGAAAGAAAATTAGCCGCAGGTGAAACAACCGTGGCTACAGATGGGGTTGGGCACTACTTCGCCCTCGACATGTGCCGTATGCCTACGAAATTATGGCAAATAGAAAGGAAGAAGAGCTTCAACTAGAGAATCGAAAGATAATGCATATGGATTTGGGGAATATGCCTTTAAAACAAAACTTTTCTTTTGCAAATGCTTCTTTTGAAACCGTTTTGAAAATAATTTTCAAATCTTTTATCTGATCTGGTAACCTTCAGCTCTGATACCAAGTGAAACACCCCACTTCCATTAATGTCACTCACAATTGGAATGCATTAGCTTCAGTGAAGAATTATAGGTAAAAGATGTAGATAAACTACAAGACAGACGAATAAAACAGCGGAAAACAAAGTCATTTTATAAGCAACGCAGTTCAGTCAAGCTTTTACAACAATTGACTAAATCATATTTAATAGTACTACATAAAACTTCTGTCTTGATTCGAAAACTTCCAAGTATATAAGAAGCATAAAACAAAGCAAAGTAGCATAAGTCCCCAAATTAAAGTGCAAACACAGCCATAGCCAAAGATATGAGGATCCAAGAAATACATCAAAGAATCTTCAAGCTTGGAAAGAGAAACGGTCCAAACCGAGCTGAGCTATTCCCTCCTTGACTACCTGGGGGGAGAAACGGAAGAAAAGAAGACGAAAGAAAACGGGTCAGACATAAAGCCTGGTAAGTCCAGTGATTTTCAGTATGTAAACAGGTAAAAGTAACATGACATGAATAAACTGAATATAAGACAATACCGTGATAACAAGGAGAACAAGATAAGATTAGAACAAGATATGATAAGGCAAGATAAACTGAATGCGCTTCTACTCTTTTTCTGCTTTGCTACTACCCTGCTATTCTGATTTCTATATCTCTGCACCACCTAACTAGTGTCCCAACTAGTAATCTGCATAAAATGGTAATATGATCCCTATCCCCGCAATTGTGGTAACCTTAAGGTGTACTTCTATTATGATGATCCCACCTCAGTCTGCCTAATTGCCATGGATATGTTGACGTGCCCTTACTACCCTATCGATCGGCTCCCTAACTCGCATGTATTTATTACTTGTGTCATTTGACCTCGCTTGTATGCATTCATTACTTGTGTTATTCGTCCCCGCTTGTATGTAGATACCTGTGCTGGCCCAATCATGGGGTATATCAATTCCCATGATGGCAACCCGACACGATTAAAGATGCATAGTGTATACTACTGATGTCCAGTGCCTGATTTTCCACTCCGGAGCACGTGCACGCCCATACTTCGTCGGAACTACACTGCTGCACCACCTGCCGCTATTTTGACCGCTTATAATCAGCCCAATAATCGTGCCCCACCCTGCCTAGCTCAGGGTACCATGATACATCTATGTGGGTTACTGCTGAAATAGGTCCCCGTTACTAGGGTTTTCCTAATCAACATGTTATAATGGTTAAGTGTTCTCAATTTAACTTAACCCCACCCATTTTCTTAATTAACATGTTGTACTAGTTAAGTGTTGCCTATTCATATGTTACTTAACCTTCTCACTGATTCACGCATGTTTATTTAATGGTTAAGTTTGTGTGCCTATATATGCTAATATTATCCACTTACCCAAGATTTTCTTAACCCTTCCCCTTGTCAAGTCCATACGTATTATTGGTTAAGCTTGCCTTAACCCTATCCACTTTGTTCAGGTAATATTGGTTGAGTTGTCTTCTTGTCCATGTTAACTTAACCCACCCACCTAACATGTCATTTTGGCTAAGTGTTTCTTATTAACTTATACCTTCCATTTCATCGTGTTGTATTGGTTAAGCGTTTCCTATTAACGTAACCCTATTCATCATGTTATATTGGTTAAGTGTTGCCCTTTTGTGTTAACTTAACCTTACTATTTGTCATGTTACATTGGTTAAGTGTTGCCCTCTTGTGTTAACTTAACCTTACCATTCTTAGCATGTCCATTCATTAGCATTAATTCATTCAGTAATGCCTCAACCTCTCATATTAGAACTGTTGTTTGCGGTTGTTGGATGTGCCGGGCGATTCCGGGCAGACTTCTATCGCAAACTCATTCAAACCTCGGGTTTTGGGCTTAATGCGCTGACCTCTCACATTAGATCTATATTGTTGCGGTCGCTGGATGTGCCAGGCGGTTCCGGGCGGTTCCAGGCAGTCTTATACCGCAACTCAATCTAACCTCGGGTTATGCACGTTCATCTTTAGCCAATTTACATATTTACTGTACATGTCCAAGTCTAGAATTTTATATGCTAATTATCCTAAATTCACCAAACTAGCCATGTTCCAATTCCCAAGTTATGCCCAACAAATTCAATTACAAGTTATTACTCAAAATAGGTCACACCCAATCTTCCCAAATTTGCAGTAATAGTCATGCCCCAAAATCGCAATATACATTATGCTTGGCGTCCCAACCAATAGTTATGCCCAATCTAGATTTAATATTCTAATTTACAGTTTACACCCAATCTAGATTTAATATTTCAATTTACCGCAAGTTTGCAACAATAACAATTATGCCCCAAATCATAAGTTACAAATTATGTTCCACCATTACCAAATAGATTATTCCCCGATATCAATTACAAGTTATGCCTAACAATTTCACCAAAATAGGTTATACCCTAATATTCCCCGTATTCTAATCGTTCGTATTTTGCGATTTTAGCCTAGGTTCGAAGGTAACCTAGGTTCATAAAAGAAAAAGGAAATAGGGGAAGAGAGAGAGAGAGAGAGAGAAGGAGCATAAAATAAGAATAGGCATAAAAATAGGCATGTAACAACAGTATACAAGAAATTTAGATCAAACAAAGATAGATTCTTGAATAAGCTGATACAATCATTATTGCAGGCATAAGAATAACATCATGAACCAAAAGGATTATATATTCGATTTTCAACAAAGATAGGCATGTTTGAATCGATATAATAACTTCTTAGGCATGTAAAATCACAGGTTCAATAGAAAGATAGGGGTAATCCGAAAAGATTGTCTCATCATTAAGCATATACTTATATTCATTTTATTACATGCCAAGATTTACTATTAGGTGTTTAAATCTGAAAATAACATGAACTTACATTGCTAGGATTAAGAGAAGATAATTGAATCGTTGTTTTTGCAGAGACTCTAATTTGATGTTGATTAATCTACAAAGTTGATTTAAGGTTCTCTAATTTGATTTCTAGTTTGGAGAAGATGGCCGTGGCTAGGCTAGATTGAAGATGAATAGCATGACGACATCACAGCTTTGGAGCAATAGAATTACGGTTGGGTTATGAGTGTATATATAGATGTCTAGGATTATTTCTAGCCTTTATATTAGTCTAGGAGTGATCATAGCCATCACACCAAAGAGATGTGTCGTCCATCCAACCATAGCGCGACACATAAGCCCTAATACCTCAGAACCTAGTCATCGGCTAATCACGGAAGGCCACATCAGCTCAGAGTTATAAAAATTCATCACTGGGTCTAGATCTCAAAAGGTGTCGACTCCCTACGGGGGGGTCGACACCTATGTCGACACCCTTATAGGGGGGTCGACACCTATGTCGACTCCCCTATAAGGGATCGACACCTATGTCGACTCCCACTAGGGGGGGTCGACATCTCTGAGCGGGAAATTTCCAGCTCTAACTGAATTTCGAATTTCAAACTGTTTTGACTTTTAATTACTATTTTAATTTAATTTCTGTTTAAACTTGAAATCTTCTGAACTCCGTAACTTCTTCATACGGAGTTCGATTTACACAAACTCGGACTCTATCTCAAGCAGAATTCCGAGACCAGCGCAATGGCGCAACCCGTGTCATTTAATTCTTCTTCTAAAAATTAAGTGTTCTTAGATTTGTTAATTTTAATATTTAAAATTTACGGGGTGTTACATTTTTCATGCACTTGTGCATAAAATATATCTAGCTTTTAACATTTTCATAACAAATAAGCAAAGCCAATTTTGGCATGTCAGCTCTACTGGACCAGCTCCGCGCAGACAGATTGTTGTGGTCTAATTCTTTGCATTCCTGAAGTCATCAGACAAGCTAGTTTCTATGGAGATAAAGCTGATGCTTGGTGTTGTGGTGTAATTCTTTACGTTCTCCTTGCAGGTAATTCATTTAACTTCTCTCTCTTTTTCCTATTCTTTTTTCCTTTACTTCTTAAACTTTTTTTTTCAATTGGAATAAAAAAATCAAAATAAATAGCTAAAAAAAAGAGTTTAGTGTTGTTTGTTTTGATTTGATCTATGAACGGCTGAGCGTAGATTTGTACTTTTGCTGTTACAGACAGAGCTTATATTGTTACAACTAATTAATGCATCTTGAAAAACAATTTGATTTTCTTCCATTTTTGTAAATACAGCTTATTCTATAATGTATATCCTGATAAACATGCATTCACACTGTATTTTAACCTCACCATACACATTTTGGTCAAATGTTTAGCCTTCTGAGATGGTCATTTTGCTATATGGAACTGATGTGACTATGAATGAACAAGTTTTCTCCATTGAATAATTCTACCATCATAAGAATGTACAAGAAAATACAACAGAGGGACCATCGATTCCGACTACGGTTTTCGCCCTCAGCCAAATGTGTGGTGTACAAATAACTCATAATATCTGCACCATCAATGAATGCATTCGATGTCGTATCACTTTCTTCTGGACTGGACTTATCCAGAATTTTCAGCGATACGAAAAGGATGGATAAGAGGTTTACATCAACTTGAGACATGGAGAATGTTCTAGAAAGAGTGGAGGAAGTTGGGGTGAAGTATGGTCATGTTGTGGAGAATATAAAATGTGGGGGTCGTGGGGAGAGGAAAACAAGGCATGGGGTTGTCAGTGGAGGTGTCTCTGATGGCGAAGGAGGCAACATTGGTGGGAAGGTGGTAGGTGGTAGGTGGCAAGGAAGGGATTAGTTCAAGTAAGTCGAGAAGGGAGTAAGAGTGCTTGGTCTTTTCTGCGCACAATCAGGAGGTGTAGTTAGTAATGATGATGGGTTATGTATATTGTTAGCATTTGGGTAAATGACTAACTTGGATCAAGGAGGATTTGTGTCTGTTTAATTTGATATATGTGTTAATGTGATTTGTTTTGTAGGCTTTTTCTAAGTTGGTTACTGGTTGCTTGATCTTTCATTGAGCAAGTGACCTGAATCCATTTGTGTTAGGTGGTGGAAGTGTTAGATCTAATTCTACTTTTACAGTGAACAAAACAAGCTATTACAGCTTAGGTGTCTACTTTTAGGGAAATATATTGTGGATTAGGTGGTTGTAGTTTGTTTTTTGTGTGTAAGGTTGGTATGCATTTTACGATAGTCCTATTTTCTGGGCTTCTATTCAAGTATTTTGCATATGTAATTTGTAATGTAAATTCCGAGTATGCATTTACTGTACTTTTTTTTATGGGAATTCCCTCTCTACATTTTAGGTTTTATTTCCGCAATCACTGCACTGTGAGAAGCAATTATATATAAGTTATCAACAATATTTTAACTATTAAATTAACATACGTTATTTGTTAAAATAAATCTTTCAATGTTAAGCCATATTTACCATTGCAATAGAATTTTCCTGCTATGCTCTCATAGCATAACTGTGTCTATACATGTATGTACACATCTGTATCATAACTTATTCACACTCACTACGCGCACTTGCATAATCGGTTCACACATTTAATTTCAATGATATATTCTTTGGAACAACCCATCCGACTGAGTTCTCTCATGTACATATACATAATTCATAGACATATTGTAATAACAAGCACTTTCACGATCATAACTTATTGCACTATATTAGGAAATTTTATATGATAACACACACACACATTTCCCATCAATAAATGTTCCACTTGCCCATATGCGAAGCACGGGCCTCAACCTAGTTGGTAAAGAAATGATTGGACTAGCAGAGAAATAGGGAAGTTGGTGGAGGAATGATGAGAAATCTTCAAATGCAAGAAGGATGAAGGAGGATCTTCAATCTCTAAGACACGTGGTTGATCTTCATGGAAGCCATGATGGATTAGCTCTTTGATCTTTAGTTAGAAGTGTTAGATGATGTTAGGATTACTTGGAATGATAGAGGAAGCCATTTGGCAGCCCTTCGGGTTTGTGGAAATCCCTCCCCCTTGTGGTGGAAGCCATGGCCTATTTATATGTGAGCTCCCATGAAGAAATGAGCTGAAATTCATATATGCAGGCCGCGAGTCGCTCGTCCCTTTAATTATGAAAATGCCACCGCCTAGTTGTAACCAGTTATTAATAGCTGTATCAAGTTGTCTTGTGCGAGCGAGCTATATGTGCGAGAGTAGGTTGAACGGGTGAATGGGTGTATGAGAGACCGCCCAGATGATGTGCAAGCGGTCATCTAAGATGACCGGGAAGATGTGTGACTGATCAGGATTTAGAATAGGCCTCTCTGATCAACCGATAAGTGGAGCCTGACTATAGCAATAATATCTGGCCAAGGAATGATCGAGCGACAAAGAGATGGTTTGAGGACCAAGAGGTAACCGACCAGGCGGAATGCAAGCAAGCGATTGAGATAATCTTGAGCGACCAACCCTAATGTTTGTACATTTCCCTTATATGAATCAGTATGAGGCTTGCGAGAACAATCGCATGGTTAGTCTATGTGCGAGTGGGCTCTTCATAAGTGTCCAAGCCATGTCATGTTCGACTGTCCTCTGTTATGAACGATCGATCCCTTATGCCATGCTCGACCCTTATTGTGTATGACCAACCTTTACTTCTGACCTGATTCGGATATGTATGACCGACCTGCCTGTGTACGAACGACCTGAGCGTGCGAGCCTTATGACGCTCGACCGGTATGAGCGCTTGTCTCCTGGTTTCAACACAGATTTGATCATTGAATGTGCATACGATTCTTAAGGGATAAACACTAGGCTTATAAAATAAAAAGGGAATAAGAGGGGGAGAAGAACAGAAATAGGCACGTAATAACAGAAATAGGAATATAATAACAACTGAGCAGCAGCAGAAAAGCAGAACATGTGTATAGAAAAAATACATATAATTGTAGCAGAACTGTTTATGCATGAATCTGTTTCTCAACAGGCATTGACTTAGATCCAGATTTACTAACATGTCAACGTTATTATTAAATATTTATATCCAAAAGTAACATGAACTCACAAAGATTGGATTTAAAGAACAGAGAATAATATGCTGATGTTGCAGAAGGGAATCTTGTATTAGTCAGATAAAAATTGTCTTGATTCAATACAGGTTTTGGCAGCATCTCCCCATCTTCATTTTATATTTTTAGAACAAGAGTTTGAGGAAGAAGTATGAAGAAGTGTATTTGATTTGATAGGAGTGCATGCCTTTATATAGAGCTTATAAGACAATCTTTAGTTGTCAGATCCCTATTTCTAAATCCAATCCGTTCAGAACATTAATGAACCTAGTCAAAAAAACAGTCCAGAACCAGAGAAATGCATTTCGCCAGATCAAGATTGGGTCGACCCATCCACACCCGGGTCGACCCATACGTTGACCCAAACTAGGCATTGTCGACCCTTAACGGGTCTGCTTCCCACCTTCGTCTTCCCGCTTCATTTATTTGATTTATTTTGAACTATTTTGGTTTATATTTACATATATCCATCTTATACATATAAAAACTTCTAACCTTTACATCTTCCTCATACGATGTTCGTTTTACACAAACTCGGAGTCTATCTTAATCAGAATTTTGTGATGAACGCAATGGTATAGTTCGTTTTACTTAATTACCAATATTTAATTAAGTATCCTTTAGTTTATTATTGTTAATGTCATTTAAAATTACGGGGGGTTACATTAAGCTTAGTCTATTATGACTCTAATACTTCCCTTTTACTACGGTAATATTTTTGTTAATGAAGAATAATCAATGAATCAAGCTATATCAAGATTAGACTAGAGTGATCTTAATAATCAATAAAATCGTCATACAATCAATCCAAAGAAAATAATTATGTTTTCACATATAATTAATTCAAGTTATGTTTCTTATATAATCAATTCATACTCGAACATACGAAATTTATACATAGCATGCCAAATTCAAACATAAAATAAAACGTTTCTCGAAACTTCTATCCATCCTTCTTTATCGTATATAGGATCAACCATTATAGCATCAAGTTTTCATTTTCTATGGTAAAAGTTCCTCTTGGATCGTTATTATCTTCTTTTTTGTTAAGTGCAGAGATCATTCAATGAATAGCATTGAAGTGCCTCTCTTGTTCTTTAATCATCTGCATTTGATTCAATTCTAAGTGTACTTGATTGCTAAGAATGAAATAAGGATATTTATGATATAATTGAGTATCTCTTCAAAATTTTCACTGAAATTGTGACTTAGAGAAGCCATGATATTGATAAAATTAGTAGATAATGAATGGGGATTAAAGGGAAATGAATGGTACCATTTTCTGAAAAAAATAGGTATATATAGGCTTAGTAATTCATTTGAAATGAATTGACACTTGTTGGTTGAGGAAATTTTAAATTCAAATAATTTTAAAAAAAAGGGGAAGTTAGTAATCGACATGGGGGAATATACTTGTCAACATGGGACATTAAAAATTTGGAATTTTGCATATTTGTTTTGTATTGTGTTTTGGTTTATTCGTATAAATATTCTTAAAATAATAATAAACATTGCATAGATATTTTAAAGAGATAATGAACAAAAATAAAAGACCTTCACCGATAATATTAGATAATGATTAACAGAAACGATACATAACAACATTAACTCGATAGGGATAGAAACTAGTACGACATAGAATTAAAATTAAAATTCAGCAGAGGATGATGAAGGCGATGATAGTTCAAGCTTGCGACTTACTTTTATAAAGAACCTATTCATTTTTGTGGAGTTCTTTTTCATTTTCTTACTAAATGGCCTCTTTAGAATCTTTTGATTCTCCATAATGATCTTTTGATTCTTAAGAATGGTTTTATTGGATGGATAATTGTGACGACCCCATTTCCCGTACAGACGGAGACAAGGGTAATCTTTGGAATATAACACAGAAACAGATAATAGCAGAACAGAAATAAATAAATACACCAGATAATGTACAATAGAATACACTAGATAAATGTAATCATCAGAGTTACACAGTATACAGGATCATACTTAGTACAAATACAGTTCAGCTATACATAAATGTCTACAGCGGAAAACAAACATAATATGTACAATAGGAGCTGAACAGCATAAAAAGAGATAAATGATAGAATCCATCTTCAGCTCCAGCTATCCAGAAAGAACCAGTTAAACCTGAATACAAGGCTACCCGTGTAGAAAAAGGGGCACCCGAGTTTGAAAGTGAAACAAACTACGAGTCAGTCATGGGACTGGTATGAGAAATCTACTCAACACATTTAATATATGGCTAATCACAGGACCACGCCACTTTCGTGGAACGGGTTTACTCCATTGGATTGCCAGTGCTCTAAAAACAAATCTTTCTTTTGAACATTGCAATGCTTTTTATAAAAATGAAGCCATTATAAGACTCAGTTCCCATCACACAATGCAAAGCAAACCGGAGGATAGAGTTTTTACCTTATAATGGCCAAGATATGCTTGATACGAATAAAACAAAAGCATTTGATATTACTACTAGTGTTTATATGTTTCAAAAACAATTTCAAATCATAACTATCAATCATAGACGACATGAGCGTCCCATGCCACTATGTCGCCAAATATATATACAATCGAAACCGCACGATGTCGTATTTGGAAATTGGATTTCCGTCCTGAACCAAGGCAAAAGATAGTCCTTGCTGAATTCGAGATTGCCTAGCCCGAGCCTCAGGAACAGCTGCAACTGCCCCTTGGATCGTCAGGGCCGGTCCACCGATGTGGATTATTATGCCTGAACAATACGTTTCCCCGCCCTATGGGGCGTAAATGAGCCAAAGAATGACTCCATCGGACCCGGATCGTCCGATCTAACCGAGCCGCCTCGCTATCCATCATCCACATAAGTAAAATGTCGGGCCGTGTAAAAACACCAACACAACTCCTAGCTAGGAAGAAACGCATGCCCTCCCTGAGGTCCTTTCTCCCGTTTTTAGTTCATATCGGGGTGTGAGGCTCGCGAATTCACGTTATACACAAAGCTACGCCACACAGGCGGTGCTTTGATCATCACCACAAGACTTTGCTTTTCAACAGAAGCCCTGATCATTTTCCACTTAGGCATGCCACACTAGCAATTCATGCCGTGCGACTGATGTCCATCGATATACAACCTCTGAGCTCGTGCGTTTCAGAGAAGGGCGTTAAGCAAAAGAATAAATTCTCCGCCGCCAAACAGATGTATATTAAATAGAGATCAATCAACACAGAATAAAATCCAATGTCAGACACACAGTCCATTTACAAGTCCGTTCTGGGTCTGAACGAAACCGGAGGCACTATATACCTCGCAAACCCATCGATCACCACGTACGTCTGGACGATCACCACTCATTATCCATATTTCGGGATGCCTCCCAATCAGGACCTCGGTTACCATCCAAATGAGGTGAAGATCTCCGGTCTTCGACCACCGTCTTTATCTTCGATTTCTTATCGTCGATTCAGTTATTCAGAATGGGATAAACCCGGTCTTTCTGAGAAACTTGTGTATATAATAAACAAGTGCAACACTAACATATACACGCATCATTTCAATTCATTAGTCACTAACCGTCAATCAGTAAGAGAACGATTTCCCAAATATTAACCCCGAAGGCCGAAACCAACATCAGATCAACACCCAGGAAACCATTCGACTTAGCCAACCTTCAGTTAATTTCTAAATCACATCCATATCGTTTATAATATTGTATAACGATTTATCACCATTTTTATTTATTTTAAAATAGCCATTTTATTCAAAACGACGCTTCGGGCCATAACGCGACCGTGGCGCTGTTTTTCTTCAGATTTGATTTACACATATCTGAAAATCTAACCGTTGGATCTTCACAAAATTTACATCATTAGAAAGATCTTTTCAAAACGAATCCAACGGTTCCAGTTTCGGGAAATTCCGACGGTCGGATCTCCCGGTATAATCGTTTGAAGTTTCGATTTCAAAATACGAACTGCAGCGTCGTTATTCGATTAAATATAATTATATTTATATATATATAAAAATATAATCGTTTTTGGCGCTGTTTTTCTTCAGATTTGAATTAAACATTCCAGATAATCCAACCGTTGGATTTTTACAAAGTTGGTGCCGTTGGAAAGATATTTCCAAAGCGAACCCAACGGTTGTGATTTCAGGAAAATCCGATGGTCGGATCTCCCGTACAAATCGTTTGAAATCACGGTTTCAAAATACGAACTGCAACGTCATTATTCGATATATTTTAATTCTATTTAAATATATATATATATATCGATTCTTCGATTTCAAAGCGATATTCCTTTTATACATTTGATAAAAATGAAATTTTTATCTAACTGTCTTCTATTTCAACACTTCGCTATATTAAACAATTCCTGTATATAATAAAAATGTGATTTTTATTGTAAAACAATTCTTTTCAAAACACTATTATTTTATATACTTCATATAGGTAATAAAAATAGGATTTTTATTATAAAACAATTTATTTTCAAAAGGAGATTATTTCATATAGTTCATATAGATGATAAAAATGTGATTTTTATTATAAAACAATTTATTTCAAAATATGAATACCATTCAACACATGAATTTCAATTCAACGAATGAATTTCAATTCAACACATGAAGGTTTTCTTTAGTTTCTATATATAGATAAAAATGTGATTTTTATATTTAAAGCACGAATACCATTCAACACATGAATTTCTATTCAACGAATGAATATCGATTCAACACATGAAGGTTTTCTATAGTTTATATATATAGATAAAAATGTGATTTTGATATTTAAAACACGAATACCATTCAACACATGAATTTCTAACCAACGGATGAATATCTACTCAACACATGAAGGTTTTCTATTCAACGAATAAATATAGTTTCAGCAAATGAAAATAATTCAAACACATGAATATTATTCAAAATTTCGGTAGCATAACGGCAGGGTAGTTAAAACCGGGACCGTCCCTAGTACGGCTCCTCACTCTACCTTAAAACCTCGCGGTTTTTGACAATGGGGATCATGCATCTAGTTCGCACGCAGGCGGCATGTATATATTTATTTCATTTCCACAAACTAATCCTATGTGGTTTCAACCAAATATTTCTCAACCACAAACGGGTATTTTTCAACCATAATCAATCAATATCAACCACAAACAATTCCAATCAACCATTCGCTATCAATCAATTTTCACACCAATCACAACCAATAAATATCGTCCATGGTTTGTGGACGAGGGGCGTATATATATATATATATAGCAATTCACTTCTATTTCAACACATATATAATTTTTACAATGCATATACAACTTATACATCGAACATACAACTTTTACAACGCTTATACATGAGGTGTACAACGCTTATATAACTCATACATCGACTATATAATTTATACATCGTCGTTTTCCATATCGTTTATAAATTACAAATCTCACATTGGGTTCCACTCCACCAAAAATCGCAGAAGGCTCAGAAAAATATGCGGTCTCTTCTAGAATGTAGAAGACGTCCACACGGTCACGATGTTTCCTGTTTCATCGAATTTCGTCAAGAAACGAAAAAGATATGATTTTTACAGTGAAATCAAAATTTGCAACACTTTTAAACGTTAAAACAGTTCAAAATATTCAAAGCCGATTACCTCAGCCTTTTGTTCGAAACTAGGTTTCGATTTAATTTCAAATTCGCGAAGTATGAAGCCGATCCGTCTTCACCACGACGTCGGGCCTGGAAAGGCGCATCCGCGCCACCCCTCACTGGTGAGCTCGCGCGCAGATCGGAGGCGGGAGGGAGCTCCGAACGGCGAAGGTTGATGGGGGCGATTCGGGCCAGATACCACACGAGAAATCTTGAAATGGGTATGGATTTAAAGCTCGTTCGGAGCTCTTCAAAATGGATCCAACCTCACGTGATTTAATTGAGAAACGAGAGAGAATTCGAGGAGAGAAGTTTGGAATAACTTCAGCCGTCGCGCGTTGAAGAACTGGGAAGAAGACGGGGAGAGAGAAAGTGAGAGGATTGGCCCATATTATTTATTTATTTATTAATTTCAAAAATCCGAAAATACCCCCTTTAACCCACGAACCCCAATCCAAACCCAATGACTGTCGTCCCTAGCATTTTACCCCCATTCCAAACACAATGGGATATGTTTCGTAGGCCCATTCGACTGTTTCAGTCAGTTTCCATTCAATTTAAAATATATAACATTCAATATTTGATTTGAACGTACATTTCAATTTGCCCGGGCCACAAACTGATTCGAAAAATTCCAGAAAAATAAATCTGGCTATGTTTTGACGATACGGTCCCAACAAAACTAGTTTCGTCGAATTCTGAGACCGTTTGCAAAAAGGCCCATTTCTGGTCGATCCAATTTAACTGTAATTGATCAAAACACGTTTTCCTTTGCCACGCTCACATACTAGCTTCAAAAATTATGAAATTTGAAACCTAGCAATAACTTCACATCCCGGATCCAACAAAAGTGGTTTCGTCGAATTCCGAGGTCGTATGCAAAATGGCCAATTTCACGGGCTATATAAATTCCATAGCGACCTTTCTGAAAATTCATTTGGCCATAACTTTTGCTTTCCGCTATGAAAATTCGATTTTTCAGATTCGTTAGAAAGGTATTCACTAACAAATTTAAATATTTTTGGTTTCGCTCAAATCCGTTTTGTTTTGCACCCGGTACAGTCCGACAAAGTTTGAATTCAATTTTTGAAACTGCAGCGCCATTTTCAGGCCTTGTTTATAATTAGAATTAATTATATTCGTTTTCAATCATCGATTCAAACTCAGTTTTCATTACTATTATTTAAAATATTTATTTTAAATATTTAAAATCCATTATTTTAGCCAATTTAAAATTACAGTTAAATTGGATCAGATTTTCCGGGTCGTTACAATCTCCCCCACTTAAAACTTTCCGTCCCCGAAAAGGAACAAAGTCGAAAGTGGTTTGATTAATCAACTCTACGTTCGATCTGGCTTCCATTCTCCAACTTTACAGTTTCTGAGAATTTTCAAATTCTTCAAAAATTTGGCTAACACCCGGAATTTTCGAAAATTTTCGCCATAACCTCCTTTGTACGGGGAGAGGTTTGGAAATTTATTGGGCCGTATTAGGTACACAATAAATCCTAATAAGCATACACATATTTATAGTGATATATTCTGGTGTTTACAGGGGAGCGTGTATTGATAATAACTCCAGAGAATAAATTCTCGTCACCCTGTCAAAGCCTGAGGGAGTGTGTATTTTAAATGCTCCAGAGGATAAATCCTCATCACCTCGTCCCGTGTGGGAAATAAATAGTCCATGTGCCGTATCTAATAACTAGAGAGACATGGTTATTGTCAACTCTATACCCGTGTGGGGGTTTTATTAATCTGGCAATTTAATCGTTACAATTTAAATAGTCCATATCAGTCATCAGTTCAACCTGTAAAATATAGTCATCGCCATACAAGCCTCTCGTTCATATGGTAAATCTTCCACCTCGTCACAAAAGCTCCAAATGCTTATGTGGTATATGATGAAGTATGCCTATCTTCCAGAAGTATGCCATGTAATGTAGTTCAAAATTAATTGTTACTATCTTATGGCGATGTTTATTATTTCACACAGAAAAACCAGCACTCCGCATCCAATGGCATTCACAGGAGTTGATATAATAATATTTCGCATCCAACTCATTAAGGTTTACCTATTTGTCGGGCACGCAAATACATTCTTTACTCAACAGCTAATCCATTTACCTGTTCAAACATATATAATGCACAAGTATATATATTTCCATCTATTTTCAACTCAGCTCAATGTGTGGTTTAAATGAATAAATCCTTCCATTATTCTACTGTTGATTAAATTAACTATCGTTTCAATAATTTAATTAATCTAATTTACTATCACTCAACACAAACAATAATCAAATTGTTTTTTAACTTTTCAAAAATATACTAATCGATTCATATACACTTTTACTTTTCAAATATATATCTATTATATATTCAAAAATCATATTTCTAAAACCAGACTTTATATATAATCACAAATACGTTATTTAAAAACATATTACTCTCGACTCGCTCTGGGGCACTTCTGACCCCATCTCTAACGAGTTGTTCTGATTCTGCTGTACTCATACTAGGATATTGCTGATCCTATCTGTACTGAGTTACTCGTCCTAGAACTCTACTGGTTCTATCTCTGACGAGTTCGTTAATATGTTATATTCCAGAACTAAGCTTAACCAAAGCTCTGATACCACGTTGTGACGACCCCATTTCCCGTACAGACGGAGACAAGGGTAATCTTTGGAATATAACACAGAAACAGATAATAGCAGAACAGAAATAAATAAATACACCAGATAATGTACAATAGAATACACTGGATAAATGTAATCATCAGAGTTACACAGTATACAGGATCATACTTAGTACAAATACAGTTCAGCTATACATAAATGTCTACAGCGGAAAACAAACATAATATGTACAATAGGAGCTGAACAGCATAAAAAGAGATAAATGATAGAATCCATCTTCAGCTCCAGCTATCCAGAAAGAACCAGTTAAACCTGAATACAAGGCTGCCCGTGTAGAAAAAGGGGCACCCGAGTTTGAAAGTGAAACAAACTACGAGTCAGTCATGGGACTGGTATGAGAAATCTACTCAACACATTTAATATATGGCTAATCACAGGACCACGCCACTTTCGTGGAATGGGTTTACTCCATTGGATTGCCAGTGCTCTAAAAACAAATCTTTCTTTTGAACATCGCAATGCTTTTTTTATAAAAATGAAGCCATTATAAGACTCAGTTCCCATCACACAATGCAACGCAAACCGGAGGATAGAGTTTTTACCTTATAATGGCCAAGATATGCTTGATACGAATAAAACAAAAGCATTTGATATTACTACTAGTGTTTATATGTTTCAAAAACAATTTCAAATCATAACTATCAATCATAGACGACATGAGCGTCCCATGCCACTATGTCGCCAAATATATATACAATCGAAACCGCACGATGTCGTATTTGGAAATTGGATTTCCGTCCTGAACCAAGGCAAAAGATAGTCCTTACCGAATTCGAGACTGCCCCTTGGATCGTCAGGGCCGGTCCACCGATGTGGATTATTATGCCTGAACAATACGTTTCCCCGCCCTATGGGTCGTAAATGAGCCAAAGAATGACTCCATCGGACTCGGATCGTCCGATCTAACCGAGGCGCCTCGCTATCCATCATCCACATAAGTAAAATGTCGGGCCGTGTAAAACACCGACACAACTCCTAGCTAGGAAGAAACGCATGCCCTCCCTGAGGTCATTTCTCCCGTTTCTGGTTCATACCGGGGTGTAAGGCTCGCGAATTCAGGTTATACACAAGGCTACGCCACACAGGCGGTGCTTTGATCATCACCACAAGACTTTGCTTTTCAACAGAAGCCCTGATCATTTGCCACTTAGGCATGCCACACTAGCAATTCATGTCGTGCGACTGATGTCCATCGATATACAACCTCTGAGCTCGTGCGTTTCAGAGAAGGGCGTTAAGCAAAAGAATAAATTCTCTGCCGCCAAACAGATGTATATTAAATAGAGATCAATCAACACTGAATAAAATCCAATGTCAGACACACAGTCCATTTACAAGTCCGTTCTGGGTCTGAACGAAACCGGAGGCACTATATACCTCGCAAACACATCGATCACCACGTACGTCTGGACGATCACCACTCATTATCCATATTTCGGGATGCCTCCCAATCAGGACCTCGGTTACCATCCAAACGAGGTGAAGATCTCCGGTCTTCGACCACCGTCTTTATCTTCGATTTCTTATCGTCGATTCAGTTATTCAGAATGGGATAAACCCGGTCTTTCTGAGCAACTCGCGTATATAATAAACAAGTGCAACACTAACATATACACGCATCATTTCAATTCATTAGTCACTAACCGTCAATCAGTAAGAGAACGATTTCCCAAATATTAACCCCGAAGGCCGAAACCAACATCAGATCAACACCCAGGAAACCATTCAACTTAGCCAACCTTCAGTTAATTTCTAAATCACATCCATATCGTTTATGATATTGTATAACGATTTATCGCCATTTTTATTTATTTTAAAATTCCCATTTTATTCAAAACGACGCTTCGGGCCATAACGCGACCGTGGCGCTGTTTTTCTTCAGATTTGATTTACACATATATGAAAATCTAACCGTTGGATCTTCACAAAATTTACATCATTAGAAAGATCTTTTCAAAACGAATCCAACGGTTCCAGTTTCGGGAAATTCCGACGGTCGGATCTCCCGGTATAATCGTTTGAAGTTTCGATTTCAAAATACGAACTACAGCGTCGTTATTCGATTAAATATAATTATATTTATTTATATATATATATATAATCGTTTCTGGCGCTGTTTTTCTTCAGATTTGAATTAAACATTCCAGACAATCCAACCGTTGGATTTTTACAAAGTTGGTGCCGTTGGAAAGATATTTCCAAAGCGAACCCAACGGTTGTGATTTCAGGAAAATCCGATGGTCGGATCACCCGTACTAATCGTTTGAAATCACGGTTTCAAAATACGAACTGCAGCGTCGTTATTCGATACATTTTAATTCTATTTATATATATATATATATATATATCGATTCTTCGATTTCAAAGCGATATTCCTTTCATACATTTGATAAAAATGATATTTTTATCTAATTGTCTTCTATTTCAACACTTCGCTATATTTAACAATTCTTGTATATAATAAAAATGTGATTTTTATTGTAAAACAATTCTTTTCAAAACACTATTATTTTATATACTTCATATAGGTAATAAAAATAGGATTTTTATTATAAAACAATTTATTTTCAAAAGGAGATTATTTCATATAGTTCATATAGATGATAAAAATGTGATTTTAATTATAAAACAATTTATTTCAAAATATGAATACCATTCAACACATGAATTTCAATTCAACACATGAAGGTTTTCTATAGTTTCTATATACAGATAAAAATGTGATTTTTATATTTAAAGCACGAATACCATTCAACACATGAATTTCTATTCAACGAATGAATATCGATTCAACACATGAAGGTTTTCTATAGTTTATATATATAGATAAAAATGTGATTTTGATATTTAAAACATGAATACCATTCAACACATGAATTTCTAACCAACGGATGAATATCTACTCAACACATGAAGGTTTTCTATTCAACGAATAAATATAGTTTCAGCAAATGAAAATAATTCAAACACATGAATATTATTCAAAATTTCGGCAGCATAACGACAGGGTAGTTAAAACCGGGACCGTCCCTAGTACGGCTCCTCGCTCTACCTTAAAACCTCGCGGTTTTTGACAATGGGGATCATGCATCTAGTTCGCACGCTGGCGGCATGTATATATTTATTTCATTTCCACAAACTAATCCTATGTGGTTTCAACCAAATATTTCTCAACCACAAACGGGTATTTTTCAACCACAATCAATCAATATCAACCACAAACAATTCCAATCAACCATTCGCTATCAATCAATTTTCACACCAATCACAACCAATAAATATCGTCCACGGTTTGTGGATGAGGGGCGTATATATATATATATATATATATATTTATATATAGCAATTCACTTCTATTTCAACACATATATAATTTTTACAATGCATATACAATTTATACATCGAACGTACAACTTATACAACGCTTATACATGAGGTGTACAATGCTTATATAACTCATACATCGACTATATAATTTGTACATCGTCGTTTTCCATATCGTTTATAAATTAGAAATCTCACATTGGGTTCCACTCCACCAAAAATCGCAGAAGGCTCAAAAAAATATGCGGTCTCTTCTAGAATGTAGAAGACGTCCACACGGTCACGATGTTTCCTGTTTCATCGAATTTCGTCAAGAAACGAAAAAGATATGATTTTTACAGTGAAATCAAAATTTGCAACACTTTTAAACGTTAAAACAATTCAAAATATTCAAAGCCGATTACCTCAGCCTTTTGTTCGAAACTAGGTTTCGATTTAATTTCAAATCCGCGAAGTATGAAGCCGATCCGTCTTCACCACGACGTCGGGCCTGGAAAGGCGCATCCGCGCCACCCCTCACTGGTGAGCTCGCGCGCAGATCGGAGGCGGGAGGGAGCTCCGAACGGCGAAGGTTGATGGGGGCGATTCGGGCCAGATACCAAACGAGAAATATTGAAATGGGTATGGATTTAAAGCTCGTTCGGAGCTCTTCAAAATGGATCCAACCTCACGTGATTTAATTGAGAAACAAGAGAGAATTCGAGGAGAGAAGTTTGGAATAACTTCAGCCGTCGCGCGTTGAAGAACTGGGAAGAAGACGGGGAGAGAGAAAGTGAGAGGATTGGCCCATATATATTTTTTTATTTATTAATTTCAAAAATCCGAAAATACCCCCTTTAACCCACGAACCTCAATCCAAACCCAACGACTGTCGTCCCTAGCGTTTTACCCCCATTCCGAACACAATGGGATATGTTTCGTAGGCCCATTCGACTGTTTCAGTCAGTTTCCATTCAATTTAAAATATATAACATTCAATATTTGATTTGAACGTACATTTCAATTTTCCTAGGCCACAAACTGATTCGAAAAATTCCAAAAAAATAAATCTGGCTATGTTTTGACGATACGGTCCCAACAAAACTAGTTTCGTCGAATTCTGAGACCGTTTGCAAAAAGGCCCATTTCTAGTCGATCCAATTTAACTATAATTGATCAAAACACGTTTTCCTTTGCCACGCTCACATACTAGCTTCAAAAATTATGAAATTTGAAACCTAGCAATAACTTCACATCCCGGATCCAACAAAAGTGGTTTCGTCGAATTCCGAGGACGTATGCAAAATGGCCAATTTCACGGGCTATATAAATTCCATAGCGACCTTTCTGAAAATTCATTTAGCCATAACTTTTTCTTTCCGCTATGAAAATTCGATTTTTCATATTCGTTAGAAAGGTATTCACTAACAGATTTAAATATTTTTGATTTCGCTCAAATCCGTTTTGTTTTGCACCCGGTACAGTCCGACAAAGTTTGAATTCAATTTTTGAAACTGCAGCGCCATTTCAGGCCTTGTTTATAATTAGAATTAATTATATTCGTTTTCAATCGTTGATTCAAACTCAATTTTCATTGCTATTATTTAAAATATTTATTTTAAATATTTAAAATCCATTATTATAGCCAAATTAAAATTACAGTTAAATTGGATCAGATTTTCCGGGTCGTTACAATAATACGTTGGATATTCAGTACTTTCTAAGGAAGTTTTTTCTTCCCCCTCTTCCTGGATTTCCATTCTTTCGGCTTCTTCTTTCTCTTCTTCTTCCATTTCATGAGCTAACCTTTTCTCTTTTTCCATAATGTTTCGTATGGTTCAAAACTAGTGGAATCTTCATAAGTGAAACATTTCCATGATTAAAGACCTTTTTGAAAACAAACTTTTTCTCCTTTGAAATCAATACAAGAAATTTTGGAAATATATGTAAGGTAAATGCTATGATATATCGTATTCCTCCTATTTAAAAGTTTTTGGCTCGGAACTCATCCAAAATAACTCGAGTCCAATTAATGTTGTATTTTCCATAAATGAAAAAAAGGGCTTTGCAAATTTTCATAATCGGGTTATTGAAATTTCTCAATCTAGGTGTAATAGTGTGTTGAAGAAGTATGTTTTAAATTCTTTTTTTTGAACAAAAATAATGATTTTTGAATTCTAAATCGTCATCTTCTTCAAAATATGATGAAAAGTCTCTTGGTCATATTCATTGATTTTGAATTTCGAGAGATCCATTCCCATGCTTCTACAACCCAAAATATTTCCAAAAATTTCACAATCCAAAAAATTTGAGTGCCTTTCAAACTACTCCAAACTTCGTCTTAATTTCCTTCATAGAAATCTCAATTTAGATTTATGTAAAACATTTTCATAAGGTTCGGATAACACACAAAATCATTTTTCTTGGAATCAATCAAGCTAAGAATGTGATTTTGGTAAAAGAGACATTAAAGTTCATAAGATGGAAAATCGTTGAAAATAGCAAATTTACCGGCATGAACATCACCAAAGTTTACATAGTCAATGTAAGCTTTGATAGCTTCTGGATCATTAAAAAGAGAAATTTTTATGTCTTTAGATAGCCTCATGGTGCTTGGAGTTTTGAGGAAGCCAATGAAGCGTAGAAGATAATGAAAACATATTTCAATTTTAAATAAAAGGTGAAAATTGATGACAAGGACAGAGAAATAAATAGAGATTCTATGGACATGTTCTCTATACTTTTTCAGTACATTGGAATTGGTGAAAAGATGGAGGGAATTTCAAAATTTTGAATTCAAATTTTAAATTTTCAACAGAATGTCAGCATGTGTCCATTTATTCAAAGGACATGTGTTATTTCTATTTCCATATTTTTTGTTGAAAGTGGGTATATTTTATTAAATTTGTTTCAGCCTAAAATCACATGCATTCGAATACATATATATATATATCCTATTTTCTAATATATATTTCTATTTCCTTGTTATATATATATATGCATATATATATCCTATTTTCTAATATATATTTCTATTTCCTTGTTATATATATATATATCCTATTTTCTAAATAATATAATTCCTAAGATAATATTAAATACAATGACACTTAAATGTCAATATTTTATATTAAAATAATTTCATTAAATTCAAATTTTAAATGGTGAATTTAATTTTAAAATACAAGGAATTTCAAACAAAGTGAGCAATCAAACAATCGTTCAAATAAGCAATTTCAATCAAAGCAATATAAACATGTACCTATTTTTAGATCCAATTTTCAGTATCTTCTTAATCATAAATAGCCGTAAAACACATATTTGAATTGTTCTTGTAACGTCCCGCATTCTACATATCGGAGGATCGTAGAATATTTATTTATTTCGCATACAAAGTTATATGGTCGTGCAACTTTGGGAAACGACTACTGGGGACATTTCCCACATTCACGATTTTGTCTGAATTTTAAATGACATTTTGCCCCTGGCGAATCCTGTTTCGCCCATAACTTTTGATTGGTAAGGAGTTTTGACTTGAACCCACTTCCATTATATTTGAACGATGGTTTACCTTTGTGTATAGTGGTCACGTTAATCAAACGAACTTACCGTTTGGGTGATATGGCTGAAATAAGGTTTGTAAGATGGAAAACAACATTATCGGCCTTAAATGGGTGATTAGCAGCTAGGCCCATAACCCATTTCGGGATTAGGGTTATGGAAGGGCTGAAAGGATTTGGAGAATCATCTCCTTTCATTTTCCTAGTCGCCACATACCTTCCTCTAAACCTAGTAATGGCCTTCATCTTCTAAATTACTCCCTAATCACCGTTTAATCACTAATTAAGAAAAACTACATCAAATCAAGTGAAATTAGCATCAAATCAGAGGTGGGGTTGCTGCGCTACATAGGAATCCGTGGCAAATCAGTATAAGTTTCAGACCTCTAATTTATTTGTGGCTAAGGTGAGTGATTTACATGTTTATACACTAATTATGGCTAATTAGGGGTGATTAGTGATAATTAGCGAAATTATACATTTAAAAATTCTGGAAATATGTGTAGAAATTCTAATATATTATTTTATGTCACTGGTATGAATTTGGGTTAATTTGGATTAAGTTTGCTAATCCTATAGTTGAGTATGGTTAAGGGGAAAATCACATGGTTAAGGGAAAAATCATGGTTTAAGGCATGTTTGATCTAAATTAACATATGAAATTATTGTTTTGGTTGATTCTATATGTTGCTACTGTTGTTTGGTATGTTTTGTGACTTTATAGGAAAGTTAGAATGGTTGAAAACGCCGTCGTTTAGTGAAATTAGCTTGCCGGAAAAACTACAGGATTTCGGTTCCTGAAGGGGGTATGCCTCACGAACCACCGAGGAGGACTTCGGTTCCTGAAGGGGGTATGTCTCACAAACCGCTCCAAGATCATGGTCACGAACCGCCTTGACTAGGAGGGTCACGAACCGCCTTGACCAGGAGGGTCACGAACCACCTCGACCAGGAAGGTAGGACCACGAAACGAGAAGGGCGAACGGGGAACCACGAACCGGGGAAGGGGGAATGAGGGACCACGAACCGCCTATGAAGGGGGGTCACGAACCGCCTCGGGAGGACCCTGACTCGACCCCAATGATGATCACAAATCGAGATGTGATGACGATTCTGAACTGAGCCAGATTTGCGCTTCTACCACGTGACGACGATCGTTATGAAGATCAACTTCAACCCGACCAAAACTCGAGATGCAAAGGAAGTCCAAATGAGAAGTTATCGCACAGGACCCAGATGGGAACCAACAAGTGAACTTCAAGAGTTGGGCTTTGTCGCGGGACGTGTGCAAAAGGGTTGTTGATATTTATAACTTTGGTTCACCATTGAGAGATGGGACATGTAGACAAACCAGAGCTAGGGAAGTGTGGACTGGTTGGCCCTTAACCTAGAGCCAGGATGTGTGGACTGGTAGGGTTATTGACTATAGACCAGGGAAGTATGGTCATAGCAATAGTTGTACGGAGTGGGACTTCGTCATAGCCCCAATAGATTCTGTGATCAAAGTGGTGGATAATCGTTTGCTTTACGCACTGAGTGAGAGATGTGAGGATGATTGCTATGTTTGATGTTTGCTACCACCATGACATGCACACTTCCACTTTACACTCTATTTTAGTGTTACCTTAGAGTATTGTACATCTTGTTGTGCTAACTCTTTGGGTGCAGGTCCAGGTCAAGTATGATTACTTATACCAGTTATTGCTTTATCCAGTTGTAGACTTGCTATCGCTCACACCAGACTTTCGTTTGATCCAGAGATTTATGTCTCTTCTTATTACTCTAGTTGCTCCTAAATGAGTAGACTAGAGACATGTTAGGTGGTTATGCACGAGTAGTTGTCCGGAGACGAGCAGGTGGCTTCCACGTACTATACATATATTCTCCCTGTGTTGTTGATGGTATCTGCTTTGGTCATTAGTAGTGTACCTCTTTTATTTTCCTTTTAGATACAGTATTTTAAAGTTGTAATAATCGGATATGAATTTGGGTTTTGGATTCCGCTACTCTGATGGATATGGTTTAGTTTTTAGCTTATGTACTGTTTCGTCTGTTTTATGTCAAGTTATGTTATTAATATATTTTGTGGGAGATTGTAATAACCCGGAAATCCGAGCCAATTTAAAAAATTTATTTTGGCAATTTTAGCGAATTTTGAATATTTAAAATGAATTATTTTAAATAATAACGACGAGGAATCTATTTAGAATAGAAATAGAACGTATATATTTAATAGATCGTCGTTAGAATATAAATATTTATTTATATATATAAAAGGAATTGAAAATGGGGCGGTAGTTCGATAATTCGATTTCAAAATTCAATTGAATGTACAGGATTCAAAATAAACCGGATTTTAGTGAAACCAAAAATATTAGAATCCATTTGTGAATATCTTTCCAACGAATCCGAAAAATCGAAATTTCATAGCGGGAAACAAAAGTTATGTCCAGTTGAAATTTTAGAATAGTCGCTATGGAATTCTAGCCCTTAAAAATGGAAACTTTGCAAACGACCTCGGTTTTCGATGAAACCACTTTTGTTGGATCCGCGATGTCAAGTTATTTCTAGGTTTAAAATTTCGTAATTTTTCGATTCAATATGTAAGCGTGGCAAAGGAAAACGCGTTTGACCAGTTTTAGTTGATTTTAATCGACTGGAAAATGGCCATTTTTCAAACGGTCTTAGAATTTGACGAAATTAGTTTTGTTAGGACCGTATCGTCAATACGAAGGTAGAAAATATTTTTCGGGAATTTTTCTAGTTAGTATGTTGCCCCGGTAAATTGAAATGTGAGTTCAAATTCAATATATAGAGTTATATTTTGATTTTGACGAAAACTGATCGAAACGATTGAATCAGCTTATGATACATAGCCCATTGTGTTCGGAATAGGGGTAATTAGCTAGGGGCGATAGTCGTTGGGTCTTGTTTGGGGGTACGAATGAAAAGTCAACCCTTTAGAAGAGAAATAAATAAATATAAAATATATATATAATTACATATAGGCCCCCCTCCTTTTCTCTCATTATCCACGAGCCCTCTCAAATCAGAACCCGATCCCCCTTCTTCCATCGACGTCGCTCCCTCCAGATCTGCGCCACCGCATTGGTCCGCCGCCACCAAGGCAGGCGCGCCCCCTTCGACGCCTCTCTCTCCTCCCTTTCACTCTGCAGAAACCCACATCCAAACCCTAGCACCGCCATGGACCCCAAAACAGCCACTGTGCCAGAGCCACCCCGACCATCTGCAGACCGCCGATCCACCTCCCCGGAGCCGCGCACCAGACCCACCACCGCGAAGCAACCCCTCAGCCCCATTTCAGACCGACGCAGCCCCCTTGTAAGTTTTTGTTTGTTTATTTAATTTGAAATTGTTTAATTCAGTTTTTGGTTTAATTCAGTTTTTATATAAAGTGGTTTATTTTAAGAAGGTTTTTAACATTTTAAAGGCGAGGTTTTTAACATGATAAAGGCGAGGTTTTTAACATTATAAAGGCGGAATTTTTATAACATGAAAAGGTTAAATTTTTATAACATGAGAATGCTTGATTTTTATAAACAAATATTTGATTTTTGTTAAAGAAAAGATTTGACCTTTAATGTAGAAAAGAAGAGATTTTCATATAGAAAAAGGTAAGATTCTTCATTATAGAAAAATACGATTTTTTTTATATATGAAGTGAAGATAAAAATACGATTTTTTTAATATATAAGAAATGAAGATAAAGATGTGATATTTATAGAAGTATAAATAATAAAAATATGATTTTTATATATAAAAATAAATAATAAAAATATGATTTTTATTATGAACAGAGTGAAATAGATTGCGATGGAATTGTCCGGCAGCAAAACAGAATCCAGACCATTCAGAAATAAAGCACGGCGGAGTGGAACCCTCTGTGAGAACTTCTCGCTTTTAAATTTAATTTTCTAGTTAAAATATATACTAGGATGCAGACGTTGTTTAGTAGCACCTGACACCCGTCGTCCACAGACCATGGACGGCTTGTATGCTTGTTTGTTTGATTTTGATGTGCAGTTGATTGTGTGATGTGATGTGAAATGGAATAAAATATTTATATAGTTAAAAATATTTTATAGTTGAAAATAGAATTTTTAATGTGTATTTAAAATGAAATTAATATAAACAAATCGGACAATTTGTTTATATACACACATTTGACTGATATTGATTGGGACGATAAATTTTACACATCGCCCAACTGCACAAATAAAATCTGTGTTTGATTGTTTGAAACCCCACACGGGTATTGGGATGATATATGACATACACTAATCCCAATAATTAGTTGTATGTCGATCGATTGATTGACAGGCTGTTATAAGCGTTAAATATTTATATTTGATACTTATACAGTGTAGAACGCACTCTGGATGATGGTTGATTATTTATCGTTGTTATTTTGTACATGTGTTGTAGAAAATCCATATAATTAACATTATATGGTAATTGATTGGGCCTCATTCCAGTTTTGAAATAGAAACATTTGAAAAAGAATATTTGAAAATAGAAATATATGAAGTCGTGTTGATTAGATTGACGCCATTTTGACGTGAACGATATTTATATCGATTTTATTCAATTTTCAATGTATATTGAAAGTGATTTCGAAATTTGATTTATATTGAAAATAATCGAAATTTGAATTATATTGAAAAGAATTGAATTCAAATTATATTGAATAGAATTGAATTCGAATTGAAATTGAATAGAATTGACTTAGAATTGAAATTGAATAGAATTGAATTAGAATTGAAATTGAATAGAATTGAATTAGAATTGAAATTGAATAGAATTGAATTCGAATTGAAATTGAATAGAAATGAATTCGAATTGAAATTGAATTCGAATTGAAATTGAATAGAATTGAATTCGAATTGAAATTGAATAGAATTGAATTCGAATTGAAATTGAATAGAAATGAATTCGAATTGAAATTGAATTGAATTGAAAACGAACTGAAATTGAATTGAAATTGAATTGAATTGAAATCAAATTGAAATGAATTTAAAACGAATTTATAAGGAAAAATTCAATTTTTGATTTGAATTTGAAATGAAGTTGAAATCGTTTTGAAAATGAATTTAAAACGATTTATAGTATACGTTTTAAAAGGAAATCGATGAAGTATATATTATATATATAATATAATGGCCTGAATAGAACGCGCCGCGCCGCGGCAGTTCGTGAATTTCGACTATTGACTTCGAATGGATATTGCGGGAGATCCGATCATCGGATTCTCCTAAAACCGGAACCGTTGGGTTCGTATCGAAAAGAGCTTTCTAACGAATATTAGAAATTAGAAATCTAACGGTTGGATTTGGTATTATGTCCAAATCAAATTTGGAAAAGGTCGTTGTAAGTGCAGTTCGATGGCCGTAGATGGAAATCAACTGTACGGGCCTTGATAAAATTATTAAAAATAGTGATAATTTGTGTAAAATCATAAGAAATGATTTGTGAAGAATTGGGATGAAAAAATCCATATTTGAAAAGATAAAAATAGATTTTTATCGAAATGAATTAGTTTTGAACTAGAATTATAATTCTATTTATTTCTAAAATAAATAAAGTGGATTTGAAATGGTTTTGAAAATGTGATTTGGGTTTGACGTGAATGGTGCCTTTATTAACACTGTTCTTGAACCCAGTTGAGAAAAAGATTAAATCTTTTCATTTAGCTTTAATGAAGTGTACCAATTAAATAAGATTTAATTGGAATTGAATTGGTATTGATTTTTGGGTTTATCGTGAACAGTGTTTTAAATAACACTTGTTCTTTAACCCGATAATTAATGGACTGTGATTTTGGGTTGTCGTGAACGGTATCTTCAATAATACTGTTCTTAGACCCAAAGGAGTTAAGAAAATCAGAAACTAACTGGAGATTAGTTAAGTTGAATGGTTTCTGGGGTATTGATCTGATGTTGGTTTCGGCCTTCGGGGTTAATACATAGGGAATTGCTCATTTGCTAATTTACGGTTAGGGACTGATTGAAATGTGATGTGATTTTGGGGTTTATCGTGAACCGTGTTTTAAATGACACTGATTCTTTAACCCAGGCACATATTAAAACTAAGTGGACTTTTAATGAATCTTTAATTAGATTGAAAAGATCGAGAATGGAGTATCACCAGTTTGGCTCCAGGCGATAGTTAAATCTTTAATTAGATTTAAACGTGAAATGGTAATTGAATTTACCGATAACACCGTGGTGTTAAATATGAAGTATAACTAGTTTTACTTCATGGGATGAATAGGTTGGGATTGGGAAATTAAAACAAATGATTACTTCGGTAAGGTTCGTTAATCCTGACTAGTTGAATCGATATTCAAAAGAAGATTAAAGAATAAATTCAAAGAATTTATCTTTGATAAAATTAATGGGAACCTTTCCCTAAGAATGTGAAATTTAGAAACTAATTGTAGGTTAGCTAACTAGAATGGTTTCCTGGGTATTGATCTGATGTTGGTTTCGGCCTTCGGGGTTATTATTAGGGGAATTATTATCTTGATTAATTTACGGTTAGTGACTGATGAATTGGAATGAGGCTTATGTTGTGTTTGTGTAAAACTTGTTTATTATATACGCGAGTTATTCAGAAAGACGGTGTTTATCCCATTCTGAATAACTGATTCGACGTGGTGTCGAGGATGAAGACGGTGGTTTAAGACCGGAGGTCTTCACGTCGTTTGGATAATTACTGATGATCTTGATTGGGCCGTACACCCAAGAGGAGGGAATCAGTTAGTGGTCGTCCAGACGTACTTGGAGATCGATGGATATGCGGGGTACTAGGTGCCTCCTGTTTCGTTCAGACCCAAAACGGACTTGTAAATGGATGTGTGTCTGACATCGGATTTCATTCTGTGTGATTGATACCGATTGCATAGCGTGAATTGCCTGTGTGGCATGCTAAGATGCAAATGACCAAGGCTTCTGTTGAAAAGAAAAGTCTTGTGGTTGATGATCAAAGCACAGCCTGTGTGGCATAGCTTTGTGTAACGTTAATTCGCGAGCCTCACCCCCCGGTAGTGAACCAAAAACGGGAGAGGACTGCAGGGAGAACATGCGTTTCCTTCTAGCTAAAAGTGGTGTCAGTGGTTTTACACGCCCTGACGAGTTTGACTTATGTGGTTGTTGCTATTGCGAGGCGCCTCGGATATATCGGTGACTATGTGAAGCCGATGGAGTCATTCGTTGACTCATTGACACCCCAAAGGGTGGGGAGACGTATTGTTCAGGATTTCGTCTAATCCACATCGGTGGACCGACCCTAAAGATCCAAGGGACGATGCGTTCTATTCCTGAGGGGCGGGCTAGAGCGTCTCGAATTGGTAGAGGACTATCTTTTGCCTCGGTTCACAGGTGGAAATCTAACTTCCAAATACGTGACATTTGCGGTTTTGATTGTAGAGCCTAGTATGGCGACATGATATATGGTACCCATGCCGCCTATAATTGATATTTATGATTGTATATAAAATCAGAAACTAACTGGAAATGAGCTAAGATGGGTGGTTTCCTGGGTATTGGTCTGATGTTGGTTTCGACCTTCGGGGTTAATACTTAGGGAATCGTTCTCTTACTATTTTTCGGTTGGAGTCTGATTAAGAATCAAAAGATGAAATTTAGCGTATCAAGCATGCTTTGGCTATTATAAGGTAAAACCCTATCCTCCGGCTTGTGTTGCATTGTGTGATGGGACCTGGGTCTTATAATAGCTTCATTTTTCTTTATTTAGCATTGCGCTGTTTGTTTTGTGCACTGGTATTCTTGGGAGGAAACCCGTTCCGTGTTATACGGCGTGGTCCCTTGATTTACCTAACTTTAAAAATAAAGATTAATAACTGTTTTAGTTCTCACACCAGTCCCATGACTGACCTGGAGTTTATTGTTTTAACCTAAACTCTGGGTGCCCTTATTTTGACACGGGCAGCTAGTAGTTTTGGTTTTGCAGATTTATATTCACTGGATCCTGGTTTACAGGTGGAACGATATCCGGAAAGCTTTGTATCCGTATATCTCCTTCTAGTTGTGTATTGTATTATTTTCCGCTGCGATGTATTTAAATGTAATTTAAATATCTGATATTTATCGAATGTGTAATATTCATTTATACTCTGTATATTCTTGTATTCTGATGGAATTGTTGTAATTAACGATGAAATGTTCTTCCGTCTGCGTTCTATTTTGTTGTGTTCTCAAAATAATCAGGCGTTTCGAACGGTCTTGATCGATTTAGCGACTGATTCGGATCGAGCGAAATTCCTTTTCGTTACATTTGATATCAGAGCTTTGGTTTACAAAGCTCAGAGAACAAGACACGTTAGAACCAAACGAAAGAATTCATATTGAAAAATGGCCATTTTCCAGTCGATTAAAATCAACTGAAACTGGTCAAACGCGTTTTCCTTTGCCACGCTTACATATTGAATCGAAAAATTACGAAATTTGAAACCTAGCAATAACTTGACATCGCGGATCCAACAAAAGTGGTTTCGTCGAAAACCGAGGTCGTTTGCAAAGTTTCCATTTTTAAGGGCCAGAATTCCATAGCGACAATTCTGAAATTTCAACTGGACATAACTTTTGTTTCCCGCTATGAAATTTCGATTTTTCGGATTCGTTGGAAAGATATTCACAAATGGATTCTAATATTTTTGGTTTCACTAAAATCTGGTTTATTTTGAATCCTGTACATTCAATTGAATTTTGAAATCGAATTATCGAACTACCGCGCCATTTTCAATTCCTTATATATATATAAATAAATATTTATATTCTAACGACGATCTATTAAATATATACGTTCTATTTCTATTCTAAATAGATTCCTCGTCGTTATTATTTAAAATAATTCATTTTAAATATTCAAAATTCGCTAAAATTGCCAAAATAAAAATTTTAAATTGGCTCGGATTTCCGGGTTATTACAATCTGCCCCACTTAAAACTTTTCGTCCCCGAAAAGGAACGAAGCCGAAAGTTGTTTAACTAATCAACACAACTTCCAGTATTTTCACTACGGCTTAAGTTCTTCAACTTTTCAGTTTCTAAGAACTTTTCAAATTTTTCAAAAATTTGGCTAACACCCTAAATTTTCGAAAAATTTCGCCATAACCTCCTCTGCACCGGGGACTTCGGGATATTTCATATAGCCTCCCATGGCCTTCTTCAACCCAAAAGAAAAAGAAAAAGCCAAGCGGCTAGACAATCGGCTCATAAAATCATCTTCACCCAAACAAAACAGTAAATTATGGTAAACATGTACCTATTTGTCGGGCAAACAATTTTATTCTTCTGCTCTAGCCTCTTTGCAATGACCTGTTCAATGTAAGTACATGTATATGTATGCAAATGCGACCAAATTCAAACAATTTCGCTATTTGGTTCAATTAGGCTAAATGGTTCAAAATATCGAACAAATAAACAACACAAATATCAATCAATTAGTTGATTAGCTTTTCAAATTCATAATTTTGATACATAGTCAAAAATCAGATTTTTGATGCCAAATCACAACAATAAGCCCTATATAATTTTGGTTCTCACACCAGTCAATAGGAAATATATAGACGTCCCACATTCGAAACTCGAATATAAATACTGATGATGCACGTGTTATCATCAGTACCATCTCCAGACGACTAGAGTGTGACTTTATATCCATCCAGTATATTAAAACTTCAAATACACGCGGATCAGACGTATATGCAAAATCTCTATATATTGGATTGTCCAAATCAATATAAATAAATATTCAAATACGTATAATTGATTTAAATTCTCAAAACAAAAATTGTTTTCATTTCAAAAATATACTCTTCACACTCGTTCTAGGATACTGTTGATCCTATCTCTAACGAGTCATTCCCATTGGATATTACTAATCCAATCTCTGACGAATTCTTTCGTTTGGTTCTAACGTGTCTTGTTCTCTGAGCTTTGTAAACCAAAGCTCTGATACCAAATGTAACGAAAAGGAATTTCGCTCGATCCGAATCAGTCGCTAAACCTATCAAGACCGTTCGAAACGCCTGATTGTTTTGAGAACACGACAAAATAGAACGCAGACGGAAGAACATTTCATCGTTAATTACAACAATTCCATCAGAATACAAGAATATACAGAGTATAAATGAATATTACTCATTCGATAAATATCAGAGATTTAAATTACATTTAAATACATCGCAGCAGAAAATAATACAATACACAATTAGAAGGAGATATACGGATACAAAGCTTTCCGGATATCGTTCCAGCTGTAAACCAGGATCCTGTGAATATAAATCTGCAAAACCAAAACTACTAGCTGCCCGTGTCAAAATAAGGGCACCCAGAGTTTAGGTTAAAACAATAAACTCCAGGTCAGTCATGGGACTGGTGTGAGAACTAAAACAGTTATTAATCTTTATTTTTAAAGTTAGGTAAATCAAGGGACCACGCCGTATAACACGGAACGGGTTTCCTCCCAAGAATACCAGTGCATAAAACAAACAGCGCAATGCTAAATAAAGAAAAATGAAGCTATTATAAGACCCAGGTCCCATCACACAATGCAACACAAGCCGGAGGATAGGGTTTTACCTTATAATAGCCAAAGCATGCTTGATACGCTAAATTTCATCTTTTGATTCTTAATCAGACTCCAACCGAAAAATAGTAAGAGAACGATTCCCTAAGAATTAACCCCGAAGGCCGAAACCAACATCAGACCAATACCCAGGAAACCACCCATCTTAGCTCGTTTCCAGTTAGTTTCTGATTTTATATACAATCATAAATATCAATCATAGGCGGCATGGGTACCATATATCATGTCGCCATACTAGGCTCTACAATCAAAACCGCAAATGTCACGTATTTGTAAGTTGGATTTCCAACTGTGAACCGAGGCTAAAGATAGTCCTTTACCGATTCGAGACGCTCTAGCCCGCCCCTCAGGAACAGAACGCATCGTCCCTTGGATCTTTAGGGCCGGTCCACCGATGTGGATTAGACGAAATCCTGAACACTACGTCTCCCCACCCTTTGGGGTGTCAATGAGTCAACGAATGACTCCATCGGCTTCACATAGTCACCGATATATCTGAGGCGCCTCGCAACAGCAACAAACACATAAATCAAACTCGTCAGGGCGTGTAAAACCACTGACGCCACTTTTAGCTAGAAGGAAACGCATGTTCTCCCTGCAGTCCTCTCCCGTTTTTGGTTCACTACCGGGGGGTAAGGCTCGCGAATTAACGTTACACAAAGCTATGCCACACAGGCTGTGCTTTGATCATCAACCACAAGACTTTGCTTTTCAACAGAAGCCTTGGTCATTTGCATCTTAGCATGCCACACAGGCAATTCACGCTATGCAATCGATATCAATCACACAGAATGAAATCCGATGTCAGACACACATCCATTTACAAGTCCGTTCTGGGTTTGAACGAAACCGGAGGCACCTAGTATCCCGCATATCCATCGATCTCCAAGTACGTCTGGACGACCAATAACTGATTCCCTCCTCTTGGGTGTACGACCCAATCAAGATCGTCAGTAATTATCCAAACGACGTGAAGACCTCCAGTCTTCAACCGCCGTCTTCATCCTCGACACCACGTCGAATCAGTTATTCAGAATGGGATAAACCCAGTCTTTCCGAATAACTCGCGTATATAATAAACAAGTGTTACACAAACACAACATATGCCTCATTCCAATTCATCAGTCACTAACCGTAAATTAATCAAGAGAATAATTCCCCTAATATTAACCCCGAAGGCCGAAACCAACATCAGATCAATACCCAGGAAACCATTCTACTTAGCTAACCTACAGTTAGTTTCTAAATTTCACATTCTTAAGGAAAGGTTCCCATTAATTTTATCAAAGATAAATTCCTTGAATTTATTCTTTAATCTTCTTTTGAATATCGATTCAACTAGTCGGGATTAACGAACCTTACCGAAGTAATCATTTGTTTTAATTTCCCAATCCAAACCTATTCATCCCATGAAGTAAAACTAGTTATACTTCATATCTAACACCACGGTGTTATCGGTAAATTCAATTACCATTTCACGTTTAAAACTAATTAAAGATTTAACTATCGCCTGGAGCCAAACTGGTGATACTCCATTCTTGATCTTTTCAATCTAATTAAAGATTCATTAAAAGTCCACTTAGTTTTAATCTGTGCCTGGGTTAAAGAATCAGTGTCATTTAAAACACGGTTCATGATAAACCCCAAAATCACATCACATTTCAATCAGTCCCTAACCGTAAATTAGCAAGTGAGCAATTCCCTAAGTATTAACCCCGAAGGCCGAAACCAACATCAGATCAATACCCCAGAAACCATTCAACTTAACTAATCTCCAGTTAGTTTCTGATTTTCTTAACTCCTTTGGGTCTAAGAACAGTATTATTGAAGATACTGTTCACGACAACCCAAAATCACAGTCCATTAATTATCGGGTTAAAGAACAAGTGTTATTTAAAACACTGTTCACGATAAACCCAAAAATCAATACCAATTCAATTCCAATTAAATATTATTTAATCGGTACACTTCATTAAATCTAAATGAAAAGATTTAATCTTTTTCTCAACTGGGTTCAAGAACAGTGTTAATAAAGGCACCATTCACGACAAACCCAAATCACATTTTCAAAACCATTTCAAATCCACTTTATTTATTTTAGAAATAAATAGAATTATAATTCTAGTTCAAAACTAATTCATTTCGATAAAAATCTATTTTTATCTTTTCAAATATGGAGTTTTTCATCCCAATTCTTCACAAATCATTTCTTGTGATTTTACACAAATTATCACTATTTTTAATAATTTTATCAAGGCCCGTACAGTTGATTTCCATCTACGGCCATCGAACTGCACTTACATCGACCTTTTCCAAATTTGATTTGGACATAATTCCAAATCCAACCATTAGATTTCTAATTTCTAATATTCGTTAGAAAGCCCTTTTCGATACGAACCCAACGGTTCTGGTTTTAGGAGAATCCGACGGTCGGATCTCCCGCAATATCCATTCGAAGTCAATAGTCGAAATTCACGAACTGCCGCGGCGCGGCGCGTTCTATTCAGGCCATTATATTATATATATAATACATACTTCGTCGATTTCCTTTTAAAACGTATTTTATAAATCGTTTTAAATTCGTTTTCAAAACGATTTCAACTTCATTTCAAATTCAAATCAAAAATTGAATTTTTCCTTATAAATTCGTTTTAAATTCATTTCAATTTGATTTCAATTCAATTCGATTTCAATTCCAGTTCGTTTTCAATTCAATTCAATACCAATTCGAATTCATTTCTATTCAATTTCAATTTGAATTCAATTCTATTCAATTTCAATTCGAATTCAATTCTATTCAATTTCAATTCGAATTCATTTCTATTCAATTTCAATTCGAATTCAATTCTATTCAATTTCAATTCTATTCAATTTCAATTCTAATTCAATTCTATTCAATTTCAATTCTAAGCCAATTCTATTCAATTTCAATTCGAATTCAATTCTATTCAATTTCAATTCGAATTCAATTCTTTTCAATATAATTCGAATTTCGATTATTTTCAATATAAATCAAATTTCGAAATCACTTTCAATATACATTGAAAATTGAATAAAATCGATATAAATATCGTTTACGTCAAAATGGCGTCAATCTAATCAACACGGCTTCATATATTTCTATTTTCAAATATTCTATTTCAAATATTTCTTTTTCAAATGTTTCCATTTCAAAACTGGAATGAGGCCCAATCAATTACCATATAATGTTAATTATATGGATTTTCTACAACACATGTACAAAATAACAACGATAAATAATCAACCATCATCCAGAGTGCGTTCTACACTGTATAAGCATCAAATATAAATATTTAACGCTTATAACAGCCTGTCAATCAATCGATCGACATACAGCTAATTATTGGGATTAGTGTATGTCATATATCATCCCAATACCCGTGTGGGGTTTCAAACAATCAAACACAGATTTTATTTGTGCAGTTGGGCGATGTGTAAAATTTATCGTCCCAATCAATATCAGTCAAATGTGTGTATATAAACAAATCGTCCGATTTGTTTATATTTATTTCATTTTAAATCCACGTTAAAAATTCTATTTTCAACTATAAAATATTTTTAACTATATAAATATTTTATTCCATTTCACATCACATCACACAATCAACTACACATCAAAATCAAACAAACAAGCATACAAGCTGTCCATGGTCTGTGGACGACGGGTGTCAGGTGCTACTAAACACCGTCTGCATTCTATTATATATTTTAACTAGAAAATTAAATTTAAAAGTGAGAAATTCTCACAGAGGGTTCCACTCCGCCGTGCTTTACTTCTGAATGGTCTGGATTCTGTTTTGCTGCCGGACAATTCCATCGCAATCTATTTCACTCTATTCATAATGAAAATCATATTTTTATTATTTATTTTTATATATAAAAATCGTATTTTTATTATTTATACTTCTATAAATATCACATCTTTATCTTCATTTCTTATATATAAAAAAAATCGTATTTTTATCTTCATTTCATATATAAAAAAAATCGTATTTTTCTATAATGAAGAATCTTACCTTTTTCTATATGAAAATCTCTTCTTTTCTACATTAAAGGTCAAATCTTTTCTATAACAAAAATCAAATATTTGTTTATAAAAATCAAACATTCTCATGTTATAAAAATTTAACCTTTTCATGTTATAAAAATTCCGCCTTTATAATGTTAAAAACCTCGCCTTTATAATGTTAAAAACCTTCTTAAAATAAACCACTTTATATAAAAACTGAATTAAACCAAAAACTGAATTAAACCAAAAACTGAATTAAACAATTTCAAATTAAATAAACAAACAAAAACTTACGGGGGGGGCTGCGTCGGTCTGAGATGGGGCTGAGGGGTTGCTTCGCGGTGGTGGGTCTGGTACGCGGCTCCGGGGAGGTGGATCGGCGGTCTACAGATGGTCGGGGTGGCTCTAGCACAGTGGCTGTTTTGGGGTCCATGGCGGCGCTAGGGTTTGGATGTGGGTTTCTGCAGAGTGAAGGGGAGGAGAGAGAGGCGTCAAAGGGGGCGCGCCTGCCTTGGTGGCGGCGAAGCAGCGCGGTGGCGTAGATCTGGAGGGAGCAACGTCGATGGAAGAAGGGGGATCGGGTTCTGATTTAAGAGGGCTCGTGGATAATGAGAGAAAAGGAGGGGGGCCTATATGTAATTATATATATTTTTTATATTTATTTATTTCTCTTCTAAAGGGTTGACTTTTCATTCGTACCCCAAACGAGACCCAACGACTGTCGCCCCTAGCTAATTACCCCTATTCCGAACACAATGGGCTATGTATCGTAAGCTGTTTCGATCAGTTTTCGTCAAAATCAAAATATAACTCTATATATTGAATTTGAACTCATATTTCAATTTACCGGGGCCACATACTAACTAGAAAAATTCCCAAAAAATATTTTCTAACTTCGTATTGACGATACGGTCCTAACAAAACTAATTTCGTCAAATTCTGAGACCGTTTGAAAAATGGCCATTTTCCAGTCGATTAAAATCAACTGAAACTGGTCAAATGCGTTTTCCTTTGCCACGCTTACATATTGAATCAAAAAATTACGAAATTTGAAACCTAGCAATAACTTGACATCGCGGATCCAACAAAAGTGGTTTCGTCGAAAACCGAGGTCGTTTGCAAAGTTTCCATTTTTAAGGGCCAGAATTCCATAGCGACTATTCTGAAATTTCAACTGGACATAACTTTTGTTTCCCGCTATGAAATTTCGATTTTTCGGATTCGTTGGAAAGATATTCACAAATGGATTCTAATATTTTTGGTTTCACTAAAATCCGGTTTATTTTGAATCCTGTACATTCAATTGAATTTTGAAATCGAATTATCGAACTACCGCACCATTTTCAATTCCTTTTATATATAAATAAATATTTATATTCTAACGACGATCTCTTAAATATATACGTTCTATTTCTATTCTAAATAGATTCCTCGTCGTTATTATTTAAAATAATTCATTTTAAATATTCAAAATTCGCTAAAATTGCCAAAATAAAAATTTTAAATTGGCTCGGATTTCCGGGTTATTACAATGCGCTGTGAGATATAATACAGGCTCTTCGGCAAGTTTTCAAACCCCTTTGGCTATCGTCCCGTGCTAGTCAGGGATGGATACGACGGATTTCAGGGACGTCTGATTCGTACGGGGTGGCCGTCACACTTGGTATTAGAGCCTAGGTTGTGTAGTTTAACCTAGGGGAAGACATCAGGGAGAGATAGTATATGTAGATGAGAGTGCATATTTGTGATATTTTTGTTTTCAAAAACTATATATGTGACACCCCACATCCGTTAATGTCACTCTATATAGAATGCATTAAGTTTCGCGAGCGTTATAGGCAAGTAAGAACATAATATCACAAGGCAGACATGTAAAATCACAGCGGAATTAAAAAAATTATTTAAATTAAAACATCATGGTCCCAAATTCTGAGCTTACATCATAAGTTTGAAGTAACCAATTACATCAATAATCTATCTTGACAAAAATATCCGAGTACAAAAGTATAAAACCATATTTCCCATGCGAAGCCATAAGAGAGTTGACAAGAAGTCAAAGCAGTACATCAATATCCAAAATCCAAGCTAAGCTGAGAGAATCAAAATCAACTCTAAGCACTCCCAACCTGAGAACCTGGGGGGGAACGGAAGAGGGAGAAGAGGAAACAAAAAGAGTCAGACATAAAGTTTAGCGAGTCCAGTTACTTTTAAATATAAATAAATAAAAGTATCATGGCAGGTATATAAAAACTGGAAGAACAAGATAACAATAACAAGGACAAGTGTGAACTGAGCAAGATAAGTTTGAACAGAATATATTGCGCTTCTTAAATACGTTTCTCTGCATCGTACCAATACTAGTATATCAGAAACAGAATGATCCTTACAAATACAGTTCCATTACATTTTCTGGATTGTTAGGTTACAAGGGTAAATAGCATTCAATGCTTATAAACACGTCGTACCCATTTACTTTCTAATGGATTAACCTAATACAGTATATGTAACTACCACTCAATGTTGAGATGCACCCTATTATGCCCCACTCGCACGGTCTCCACCGTAATGCCACAGAAATGAACGCAGTCCCTCATCCTACGCCGGAGTGACGTACGGATCTCTATATAACAATGTTACATTCCACATATATATGTCATTACTATGCTACGTAATCGTACGGACTGCCACCTTCAATCAAATCAGATTTCATTCTAGAGTAATGCCCTCAAGTCTACGATACATCACCTAGAGAATATATGCATGTATCTAGACTTTCCCACATACGTATCATCAATTGTAGCTCGATCCCTCAATCGTACATCCTCTAATGTGCACCTAGTTCCGTAGCAGGGCGATACAAGAAACACGAAACTCGGTCGGGAGCTTTTCCATACCTGTATGGGCCCGCCTTTAAGAGCCTCAAAATACAAATATTCCTAGGGTCTGTTTTCCATGGTGGTTGTGGCCCCACCTCGGCCCCTCCCTCAACTAGTAAAGACTACAAGAGCTAAGCGACTGCCCCTAATAAAAATCAATCTAAACATCTAGTGGCGTCTCCTCTCAACCCCTTACCTCGATACTGAAAGGTGAATGGTATCTTGGGTCTAGCTCTAGTCTTTTCGCATCCCACTAGCTGCCGATGATGGGTACCCGACGATCTACTATCTTTGTTGGTCCTAACCCCGCCTCCCATTGAGGCAATCGCCCAATCACCCAGGTGTCACCTCGTCCCAGCATTCTGACTGTAAAGCTACTTTTGCAGTCAAGGCCCACCCACCTAGTAGTTACGTGCAGACCCAACCTCTGTGAGCACAGCCTAAATATCTGCCACCACACAGAGGACTATTAGGAGCACCTTACGTATCTCAGGGAGGCACGTTCTTCCCCTTCCAGTTTTTCGGAGCCGACAAAATAATCAGATAAAAGTGCACTTCGCTCGTGCCTTATAATACTATGATGATCTACCCTGTTAGGTTACTCACCCTTAAACGTGTGGACTGGTCCAATGTAACACCCCGTGCATTCTATAACTGTGAAATTTACAAATTAAAGTATAATTAATTTCAAATCAAAGAACTAAGGGAAACGGGATACGCCATTGTGTTCGTCTCGGAAAAATACGCGAAATAGAGTCCGAGTTTTCGAAAAACGGAGTCCGTATGAAGAAGATATAGCCTTCGGAAGTTTCTGAATTAAGTTTAAAATTCAAGCATAAGAAAAACAACTCAGAAAAACAAGTTTAAATTTCAAAATCGGGCCCAATTGGCCAGGGCGGGAAAAGTCCCGCCTAATGCACCCAGGTCGACTGGGCTGTCGACCTGGTCTAGCCAGGTCGACAGGGCTGTCGACCTGGTCCAGAGCCAGGTCGAACCCAGCCCACCCTGGCTGGCCTAGTCTATGTTGGTCGATTTTCAGAAGCCTGCTTTGTCATTAGGGCTAGGTGGTAGGCTCTAATTGGTCTCTCTTTCGAATGAATGGCTACGATCAATCCAAGCAACATCAATGGTCCTAATCAGTTCATAAACTCTATAAAAATGACCCTAGACTCAACCTAATCTATTCATTCAAAAATAAGAACGAGGCCATCATGCTGCGGAGGAACGACTAGGAGTAGCCACCAATTTGGGAGAAGACTAGGAGGCAAATTCTAAAGCATAAAGCAACTTAAACAAATCAAATCAACAAGAAGTCGCATCTCCAATTGGAGAATTCGCCACACGATTGTAAGTAGAGTATTATTTTGGTATGAACAAATAACTGTGTTGGTTTGTATACTTGATTTGTGGTGATAAAGTAATTCATATTTGTGCGTTACTATGATTCTTATCGATTTGGAATATTGTATACGTTGGGATATTCTCAAATTATGTTATTCACTATAAAAACTACATGTTTGCGGTAGTTTTATGCAAGTATACGTTTGGAATATTCGCAAATTATGTAATTCATGTTGAAGCTACATGTATGTAGTTGTTTAAATTGAAATTCATGCAAGTTTGGGGTTTTGCTACTATGCCATCATAATGTGTATTTTTGTACAAAAATCATTTTGTGTGTAATTGGAACAAATTTGGGTTATTATAATTCATATAAAATTATGTTGAAAATTTGGCATCATGATCTATGTATTAAGCCATACTTTTGCACTAGAAAACCTCTTTGTGAACTTATGAATATGACTAGGCTATGATTGATATTTTGCATAATTGAAAACCATGTTAGCTCTATATTGTTAACAAGAATTATATGATGACATATGTGGTACATAGCTAGGCTAGATTCAAAATCCCATTTGCAAGTTTGCATGACTAAAGTAAAAATCATGATTTCATGTTAGAAATATTTATGCCATAAGTATATGTGTGCCATGGTTATGTGAATAGATTTAAAGTCATGATTTAAGTTGGAATAATTCAAGTTGAACTAGACTTTTGTATTAGTAACAAAAGTAGACACCTTTGTAAACTTGTAGAAATCTTATGAACATGATTTGCTTATGTTTGACATTATGCCTAAACAAAAATATAGATTTATGTTGTAGTTAAGACTATGTGTCAACAATAATATCCAATTTAGATTCTTAACTTAACTACAAGTTTTGATTCATGTCACTTATGCTTTATGACCAAAGTATACGTTATTGCTATGCAAGTACACCAGTTTCTGATTTGTAGTTCCAACGTTATGTTGCAAGTTCATGCGTTCACATTCCCCTTTAGTGTATGAACGTTTTAAGCCTCCCCTTTTTCTCATGGCTAAGTTGGGCTTAAAAGCCTAAGCCCAACATATATAATAAACGAGCGTATTAAACGGGGGTAAATGACGTTGGGCCAAATTAATTAATAAATGAAAATATAAAGTAAAAGGGGCCCAAATTCAAGTATGGGTTGGGCCCATGATTGGTGTAAATCTTTACACCATTAGCTTAATAATGGGCCGCAAATATTTACATATAAGAAAATAAAGAAGAAAGACAAAATATGTAAATGTAGAACATACGATGTGTTTAACCCGAGGTTGGATTGAGTTGTGATGTAAACCTGCCCGGAACCGCCCGGCTGTCCAGTAGTCACAACAATACCTATCCAATGTGGGAGGTTAAACATGGAGCCCAATAAGGACCCGAGGTTAGACTGAGTTGTGGCGTAAGACTGCCCGGAACCAACCGGCAACAGGCAGCCACAGCAATACCTGTCTAATGTGAGAGGTCAAGGCTTTAATAAGACAATTAAGGCTGAGTCAGGATTGTTAGGATTAAGTGGACTAAAGACTTAATCAAAATGGAACATGCTAAACTAAACAGACTGATTGGGGGTTAGGTTAGAAAACACTTAACCAACTTAGCATGTTGGCTAGAGATAGAAAACCTAGTAACGGGGGACCCTTTTCAGCAGTAACCCTATAAGGTGTATCATGATACCCTGAAACTAGGCAGGGTGGGGCACGATTACTGGGCTGATTGTAAGAGGTCAAATCGACGGCGGTGGTGTAGCAGTGTAGGTTCTAACGGGGTGCGGGCGTGCACACACTCCGGCGCAGAAAAATAAGGCACTGGGCACCAGTAGAATACCTGTGCATTCTAGGGTTGTGTCGGGCCGCCGCCATGGGACTTGATACACCCCATGGTGGGACCAGCATAGGTAACTACAACATCGGGGGCCGTAAGACACATGTAACTATGCGAGTAGGAGCCGATCATCATAGAATGGATCACTTCCCCTGATTATGGGGTGCCAGTTGGGAACTAGTTTATATGGGTTCAGAGATTAACATGGGGTACGACAGTATATTCGACCCTAGACAACTTAACTAAGTTTATAGTACTTTCCCACTTCTTGTTTATACTTATCATACCCAGTTCTTTATTCATAGACAGAATAGTCCTAGACTTACTCAGGCTTTATGTCTGACTCTACTTTTCTTTCGTCTTCTTTTCTTCCGTTTCCCCCCCCAGGTCCACAGGGAGGGAACACTGCAGCTTGACCAGCCTTCATATCCAGCTTGAAGAGGAAAAATGTATTGCTTGGACTTTTTCGTTTTGAACTATGGCTTTGGACAACAACTATGGGGCTTTTGCAGTTTATTTATGTTTTCTTTATGCTTCTTTAAAATATGTAATCAAGACAGATTATGAAAGTGTTATGTTATGTTTTTGGAAAGGATGTAAGACAATCATGGTGATGTTGTTGTAACACGTATTTGCTTTTATGAAATAAAAGTTGCTGTTTTTCTGCTGCTTACAAAATATGTGTTCTTATATCTGTCTTGTATATCTGTGACTTATACTTATAAACCTCCACCAAAATTAGGGCATTCCCTTTGAGAGTGACCCTAACGGAGGTGGGGTGTTTCACTTGGTATCAGAGCATAGGTTTACCAGATAAGATAAAAAGTTTTGAAAATTTATTTTCAAAAAGGAAATTTAAAGAAGCATTTTTTTTAAAAAAAAAGATAAAATATTATTTTATTTTAAAAAGGCAAATTCCACTCCCCAAAGCCATAGGTACTATCTCTTATCCTTCGTTTTGAATCTATCCTTTCTGTTTCAGCATGTCTGGAGACCTTACTCCCCAGCTGCTGACGCTTTCACTCCTCCTCCTCCACGTGATCCAGCAAGCGGAAGAGTCCCAGAGTAGGAAGACGAATAATAGTCAAACAAGAAAGGATCGTAACAGTAATAATAAGAAACGAGAAAAAAGGAAATGCAATTTTTGTGGTACGGAGGGGCACATAGCCAAGGATTGTAGAAAAAGGAAAAGAAAGCAAGGAGAATGTTTTCATTGTGGGGAGACTGGACACATCAGCATAGACTGCCCTGAGAAGACAGACTTTGAGAAGGGCGGGAAAGACAACAAGTCCCGAGAGAAGAGGAAGTGTAAATTCTGTGGCAAAGTGGGGCACTTAGTGAAAGATTGCCGGAAAAAGAAGGCCAAGATGAATGGTGGGTGCTTTTCTTGCTGTGAGACAGGCCACATGGCTAAGGACTGCCCAAAGAAACGAGGTATAAATACTTATGTAGAAAGTGTAGTATGATCACCCCGTTCGCACTTTATTTGATTCCGGCGCGTCACACTCCTTTATCTCGTCTGCTTTAGTTAAAATCTCTGCACCTAAAAACTAGTACGGTAGAGGACCCCTTAATTGTTTCAAACCCAATTGGGGGTCCAGCTCATTTGTCTATGATCTGTTTGGGATTGAAAATTTCTATTCTAAGCGTAGAATTCCAATGTAGTGCCTTTGTTTTGGGCTTTTCGTGATATGGTTTGATTTTGGGCATGGATTGGCTATCCAGTAATGGGGCCATCCTTGATTGTGAGAAAAGGGTTGTTAGGCTCCTAACCCAGCTCGGTAATACTTTGGAAATTTCTTGTAATCCCTCATATGCGGTTATGCTTAGTTATCTTGAATCGCTAGATGCCTTTGTTGAAAATTTGCAATCAGTTAGAGTGGTCCGGGAATATCCGGATGTCTTCGAAGAGGTGAAGGGCTTGCCTCCGAAGCGGGAAATAGACTTCCGCATATATCTTGTAGATAATACAAAGCCCGTTGCGTTGCCCGTTAGACACACGGCTCCACGGGAAAGGTAAGGGCTCAGTAAACAGATTAAAGAGCTTCTAGAGAAGGGGTTCATTAGAAGGAGCATTTCAGAATGGGGCGCTCTAGTAGTGTTCGTCACTAAGGCAGAAGGTTCATTTCGCTTATGCATGAGTTGTGGAGAATCACCTTAGTAAGTACATTTGGCAACATGACTGACATTTATTTCCAAGAGATAGTTCTGCTACGTGGAATACTTAATAGTAAGTGGACGAGATCTAAAATTCACTAGTGAATTTTGGAGAGCTTGCATGGAACCATGGGTACGCCGTCATGCTTGAGCCGAGTATACTAGAAGTAGAGTAAGTGAAAGAGGAACGAGAGGCAACAGTGAAATAGGTTCCAACTCATATTTTGGAAACAAGAATTAAGAAGCTACGAAATTGTGAAGTTAAAGACGGATAAAGCATAATGGAGTTAAGCTCAAGAAATGCGACTTAGAAGATTGAAGACTAGATTCGTGCATCATATCTCTTCTTAAGAGTATATCCTTGATCCCTCTCTTCCTGTAGAGCTTACTTGCATGCTATCTTTTCTGTATATCCTCTCGGTCCCATTCTCAATCCAATTTCTGTTGCAAACCCCATAGGGAGTATGACACACCTGTTAGTAACACATGTTGGGGCTCGAGGGTGTTCGTTGGTTTGACTAAAGTTTTTGGGTTTTATAGGATACGGATTGGTCTTAGGAAGGGACTCCCTTGTGACCTAAAAAGAGTCCATCATGCTTAGTTTCCTAGAATCATATATGGTGGTTGGGTTGAGTAATTCTTTGGGTGTCAGTCTGATGTTGATTTCGGTCTTCGGGGCTGATGCCTAAAGAGTTCTTCTCCTAATCAATATATGTGTGGCATAGATTTCCAGTTTTGACATTGCCTAATGGGCACAAAGTTTTTACTTGCTTCTATCATTCGACTATACCTTTAGATAGGAACAATTGGGAAAATGGCCTATAGATTAGAGCTACCCGAAAAAATGGCTGGAGTTCACAACGTTTTTCACGTTTCACATCTTCGAAAATGTCTACATGAGTCTGCTGAAGTGGTAGAGCCAAATATCCTCGAAGAGGCCGAAGTGGAACGCGAAGCAACCATAAGAAAAGTTCCAACCCGCATACTAGGAACGGAAGTGAAGAAGCTACGCAACCGCGAAGTCAAACTCGTCAAAGTTCAGTGGAGCGACGCCGAGGGAGACGCGACTTGGGAAACTGAAGCTAGAATACGCGCTGCCTACCCTTTTCTTTTCGAGGGTACATCCTTGATCTTTCTTTTTCCTTAAGTTGCGCTTTTATCTTTTTAGGTATATTTCCTCGACCTTATCTTTTAGGTAGAAACCCTTTTGGATGGAAACATGTAATTGAAAACATGTTATGGATGATGGTTGCAAGTGATTGCTAGTGGTTGCTCGTGGTTGCATATACACACACAATCTAGGTTTTAGATCGGCTCAATCACTTCATATTGCATATGCATATATGTTTGCATTCGTACATGGTTGAACTTTAATGTGTTGTCATATGGATGTTGCATTTGTATTGAATGATTGTGCACTCATGTAGAATCATGAATAGGAAGAATTTGCATACATAATGGATTCATGGCACTTACATAATTCGCATTAAGGGGGTCAACTGAATCAGTAGACCGCCTGATTTTGCATTAGATAAGTACATGTACACACACACTTCGCATATGATCATGAAGCATTAGAAGTCTTTTAAGGACAATGGATGCTCGTGTTTTATGGATGAGTAGATGGATGATTGGATGTTAGGATATACATTCCTCCTAACTTGAAGATTTCGGGGACGAAATCCTTTTAAGTGGGGGAGAATGTAACACCCCGTGCATTCTATAACTGTGAAATTTACAAATTAAAGTATAATTAATTTCAAATCAAAGAACTAAGGGAAACGGGATACGCCATTGCGTTCGTCTCGGAAAAATACGCGAAATAGAGTCCGAGTTTTCGAAAAACGGAGTCCGTATGAAGAAGATATAGCCTCCGGAAGTTTCTGAATTAAGTTTAAAATTCAAGCATAAGAAAAACAACTCAGAAAAACAAGTTTAAATTTCAAAATCGGGCCCAATTGGCCAGGGCGGGAAAAGTCCCGCCTAATGCACCCAGGTCGACTGGGCTGTCGACCTGGTCTAGCCAGGTCGACAGGGCTGTCGACAGGGCTGTCGACCTGGTCCAGAGCTAGGTCGAACCCAGCCCACCCTGGCTGGCCTAGTCTATGTTGGTCGATTTTCAGAAGCCTGCTTTGTCATTAGGGCTAGGTGGCAGGCTCTAATTGGTCTCTCTTTCGAATGAATGGCTACGATCAATCCAAGCAACATCAATGGTCCTAATCAGTTCATAAACTCTATAAAAATGACCCTAGACTCAACCTAATCTATTCATTCAAAAATAAGAACGAGGCCATCATGCTGCGGAGGAACGACTAGGAGTAGCCACCAATTTGGGAGAAGACTAGGAGGCAAATTCTAAAGCATAAAGCAACTTAAACAAATCAAATCAACAAGAAGTCGCATCTCCAATTGGAGAATTCGCCACACGATTGTAAGTAGAGTATTATTTTGGTATGAACAAATAACTGTGTTGGTTTGTATACTTGATTTGTGGTGATAAAGTAATTCATATTTGTGCGTTACTATGATTCTTATCGATTTGGAATATTGTATACGTTGGGATATTCTCAAATTATGTTATTCACTATAAAAACTACATGTTTGCGGTAGTTTTATGCAAGTATACGTTTGGAATATTCGCAAATTATGTAATTCATGTTGAAGCTACATGTATGTAGTTGTTTAAATTGAAATTCATGCAAGTTTGGGGTTTTGCTACTATGCCATCATAATGTGTATTTTTGTACAAAAATCATTTTGTGTGTAATTGGAACAAATTTGGGTTATTATAATTCATATAAAATTATGTTGAAAATTTGGCATCATGATCTATGTATTAAGCCATACTTTTGCACTAGAAAACCTCTTTGTGAACTTATGAATATGACTAGGCTATGATTGATATTTTGCATAATTGAAAACCATGTTAGGTCTATATTGTTAACAAGAATTATATGATGACATATGTGGTACATAGCTAGGCTAGATTCAAAATCCCATTTGCAAGTTTGCATGACTAAAGTAAAAATCATGATTTCATGTTAGAAATATTTATGCCATAAGTATATGTGTGCCATGGTTATGTGAATAGATTTAAAGTCATGATTTAAGTTGGAATAATTCAAGTTGAACTAGACTTTTGTATTAGTAACAAAAGTAGACACCTTTGTAAACTTGTAGAAATCTTATGAACATGATTTGCTTATGTTTGACATTATGCCTAAACAAAAATATAGATTTATGTTGTAGTTAAGACTATGTGTCAACAATAATATCCAATTTAGATTCTTAACTTAACTACAAGTTTTGATTCATGTCACTTATGCTTTATGACCAAAGTATACGTTATTGCTATGCAAGTACACCAGTTTCTGATTTGTAGTTCCAACGTTATGTTGCAAGTTCATGCGTTCACATTCCCCTTTAGTGTATGAACGTTTTAAGCCTCCCCTTTTTCTCATGGCTAAGTTGGGCTTAAAAGCCTAAGCCCAACATATATAATAAACGAGCGTATTAAACGGGGGTAAATGACGTTGGGCCAAATTAATTAATAAATGAAAATATAAAGTAAAAGGGGCCCAAATTCAAGTATGGGTTGGGCCCATGATTGGTGTAAATCTTTACACCATTAGCTTAATAATGGGCCGCAAATATTTACATATAAGAAAATAAAGAAGAAAGACAAAATATGTAAATGTAGAACATACGATGTGTTTAACCCGAGGTTGGATTGAGTTGTGATGTAAACCTGCCCGGAACCGCCCGGCTGTCCAGTAGTCACAACAATACCTATCCAATGTGGGAGGTTAAACATGGAGCCCAATAAGGACCCGAGGTTAGACTGAGTTGTGGCGTAAGACTGCCCGGAACCAACCGGCAACAGGCAGCCACAGCAATACCTGTCTAATGTGAGAGGTCAAGGCTTTAATAAGACAATTAAGGCTGAGTCAGGATTGTTAGGATTAAGTGGACTAAAGACTTAATCAAAATGGAACATGCTAAACTAAACAGACTGATTGGGGGTTAGGTTAGAAAACACTTAACCAACTTAGCATGTTGGCTAGAGATAGAAAACCTAGTAACGGGGGACCCTTTTCAGCAGTAACCCTATAAGGTGTATCATGATACCCTGAAACTAGGCAGGGTGGGGCACGATTACTGGGCTGATTGTAAGAGGTCAAATCGACGGCGGTGGTGTAGCAGTGTAGGTTCTAACGGGGTGCGGGCGTGCACACACTCCGGCGCAGAAAAATAAGGCACTGGGCACCAGTAGAATACCTGTGCATTCTAGGGTTGTGTCGGGCCGCCGCCATGGGACTTGATACACCCCATGGTGGGACCAGCATAGGTAACTACAACATCGGGGGCCGTAAGACACATGTAACTATGCGAGTAGGAGCCGATCATCATAGAATGGATCACTTCCCCTGATTATGGGGTGCCAGTTGGGAACTAGTTTATATGGGTTCAGAGATTAACATGGGGTACGACAGTATATTCGACCCTAGACAACTTAACTAAGTTTATAGTACTTTCCCACTTCTTGTTTATACTTATCATACCCAGTTCTTTATTCATAGACAGAATAGTCCTAGACTTACTCAGGCTTTATGTCTGACTCTACTTTTCTTTCGTCTTCTTTTCTTCCGTTTCCCCCCCCAGGTCCACAGGGAGGGAACACTGCAGCTTGACCAGCCTTCATATCCAGCTTGAAGAGGAAAAATGTATTGCTTGGACTTTTTCGTTTTGAACTATGGCTTTGGACAACAACTATGGGGCTTTTGCAGTTTATTTATGTTTTCTTTATGCTTCTTTAAAATATGTAATCAAGACAGATTATGAAAGTGTTATGTTATGTTTTTGGAAAGGATGTAAGACAATCATGGTGATGTTGTTGTAACACGTATTTGCTTTTATGAAATAAAAGTTGCTGTTTTTCTGCTGCTTACAAAATATGTGTTCTTATATCTGTCTTGTATATCTGTGACTTATACTTATAAACCTCCACCAAAATTAGGGCATTCCCTTTGAGAGTGACCCTAACGGAGGTGGGGTGTTTCAAAGAGCCTCATTTTTAATGTGATGTTAGACCCTACGTCTAGACATTCTTTTACGCGATTGCCTTACCTTATAAGGTTTTCATTTAACTCGGTTATTCTCATTCATATTGGATTCTTAATCAAGTTACCAAGTTCCTCTTGCTTATTAATTTTGGTTATATAACTTAACCCCTTTAATTTTATTAATAAGCCCATAACATGTTATTCTGTAGATTATGACCCAAGGTCCGTAATCCACAATCCCTTTATATTTTCGTCGTCGGATTCCATAGTTACAATAACATGTTCTTACTTAATGTGTAATTAAGTACTTCTCATTTTACATCTTTCCTTTTAAGCATATCATTTATCATTTATGATTAAATATAATTTGTATCACTTCATAAGTTTCTCATTCTTTCTCATTTAATCATAATTCCATCTTATCATTGTTTACTTATTAACTTAGTTCTCTTAACTAAGGTTTAGTAATAAGTTTCCTTTCCATAAATATAACTTATGTTGTTTGCATCCATAGATTTCAGATTCTTGTTCTTGTAAATAACTTAATTTACAATTAAATACAGCTTATCGCCTTACATAAGTTATTATATTCCTTTTTTCATTTATTATAACCTAAGTTATAATTTTCACTTGTCCCTAGAACAAGCCTAAACATCTTATCTTTTCTGGTCATACATGTTAATGCCCCAGACCTCTCACATTTTGTCAACCACTTGTGGATGCTGGATATGTCGGGCGGCTACGGGTAGAATTAAACCGCAAGTTCAGACTTAACCTCGTGTCATGGTGCGGTTATGCATTAGACCACTCACATTAGATTAACCACTTGTGGTCCTGGATATGCCGAGCGGCTCTGGGCAGACTTATACCACAAGTACAATCCAACCTCGTGTCTAACCGTTACTACGGTTCCATTATTTTAGGCATACTCATATTAATAAATTTCCCTATTCCAAATATAGATTTTCATGCCCCTTTTTAATTCATATTTCATTATGCACAATATGCCTTTTTTACCAAGTCATAAATCAAGATAAATATATTATGCCCAAATCCGTATTCACATATATGCTAATTTATGTCCCTAGTTCATCTTCACATATTTCATTACAAGTTATGCCCAAATTCATATTCACATATGTTCCAATTTATGCCCCAAATCAATATTTACATATATTCCAATTTATGCCAAATCATATTTTACATATGTTCCAATTTACGTTAAATCATATTTTACATATGTTCCAATTTACGCCTAAATCATATTTTTCCTAAATGATTCCCAATTTTGTGCGTTTGCATATTTCAGTATTAGGCCTAGGCTTGAAGGTAGCCTGGCTATAAAAATAAAAGGGGAAAAAGAGGGAAAGAAGAGAATCAAAACTGGCATAATGACGAATCAATAATAAACTGACAGAAATAGGCATAAGACTGAATGGATATATTATGACAAGATTTAACATGGTGGCGGTATGAACATATAAAGGCAGATCTGATAATTATGTCATAATAGAACTTTTTTAGGCATAGATCCATATCCAATTTTTATATACATTTTATGATTACAACCTAAATATTTAGATCTAAAAATAACTTGAACTCACATTGAATAGATCTAAGGAAATATATCCAAATAACTGAGAAGAATGCGTTGGATTTTGTTGTACAATCTTTGAATATGTATAATCTTCTTTGAATTGATTTTGGAGAAGAATAGGGCATTTAATTGAATTTGCAGCAGAGCCTCGCCGTCATCATTATTTTTCAGACGAACAAAACAAGAGAAATGAGCTTGTATATATAGCCGCCAGCCCCCGAATTTCGACTGCCACTTCAGCCCTAGGTGTCAACTTAACCCTTAGGGGGTCGGCCCCGGTGTCGACACCCCTTCAGGGGGGTCGACCCTGGTGTCGACACCCCCCAGGGGGTCGACCCCCTAGAGCGGGAATTTTGGCGCTCCTCGAATTTTTGATTTTTGAACTATTTCTGGATAAGTTTGGTCTGATATATATATATATATATATAGACACACACACATACAAACTTCAAACCCTCATAACTACTTCATACGATGTCCATTTTACGCAAACCAAATGTCTATCTTTACCAGAATTTTGAGATGGACGCAATTGTGCAGCCTGTTTCCCTTAGTTATGGGTAGTAAATCAATTATTCTTTAATTTATCATCTTTAGAATTGTTAAACTTGTGGGGTGTTACGTTCTCCCCTACTCGAAGCATTTCGTCCCCAAAATCTCCAAGTTAAGAAGAATGTATCCTATCATCCACATCCATCTACTCATCTACTAATCAAAGGCACCCATTTTCCTTAAAGGATTTCTAGTTCTTATATGAACATATGCAAAGGTGTGTGTATATGTCCTAATAGTAATGTGAAAATCAGACGATCTATTGATTTAGTTGATCTCCTTAATGCAATGTATGTTAGTTCCATGAATCCAACATGTATGCAATCATCCTAGTATAACATGTAAGTTCTATATGCTTGCACAATCATCTATCCAAATGCAACATCAATGTAACGATACACCCATTTTCATCCATAAAATTTTTAAATGTACACACATCCATATGCAATATATAAGTGATTGAGCCGATTTAGTGCCTATTGTGTGTGTATATGCATCCACGAGCAATCACTAGCGAACACTTGCATCCATCAAACATAACATATCTCAAACATATGTTTACATTCATTAGTTTTCTACCTAAAGACTCGATCGATAGGAGATATTCAAACTATAGATACAAGTACTAATTCGAAGCTTGGAAAAAGAAGTTAAGAACATATTCTCGAAAAGGAAAGGATATGAAGTGCGAATCTTGTCTTCAGCCTCCTAAGTAGCATCCTTGCGGTCCTCTCCCCATTGCATTTTTACTAGCTTCACTTCTTTGTTGCACAATTCCTTAACCTCCCAGCCAAGTATGCAAGTCGGAACTCGTCCAATCATTGCTTCCTTCTCTACTTTCACTTCCTCTCACAAGTTTGGCTCCACTACCTCGAACTCTATACTAGTCCTTCTCCTATATGCACAGGATTTCTGTCGGTCCTATGCTATCTACACTTTGTCTGCGGATAAGATCGACCTCGTCTGAAGTGTCTCTAATCCTATCGGGTCCAAGTCGAAGTCTGTCTTGTCGACTTCCATCAACAAGTCGGTGATCTATAAGGTCGTCCATATAGTGTCTCGAAGGGTGCCATGTCAACCATGCCGCTGATCTCTTGCTCTTTATTGGAATAAAATGGGTGCTCTTAGTAAACATGTCCACTGTTGATGCTCTCCCACTTCCACTGTTGGATTTCCAATGAATGAAGCAATCCGTCGGGCTTCCTCTACTCAGCTTTGACCCACCGGCAAACTAAATATCGAGAGGTGAACTACGCTACATCCTTCTTCATTCTAGTCCAAAAGAAAACCCTCTTCATAACTCTATACATTTTATTGCCGCTTAGAAGAATAGTCATCTTAGAATGATGGGCTTTCTCAAGGACTATCTTCAATAGGTTTCCCATCCCGATATGACTCACCTATCAAACCACTTCTCAAGTAGCTCCCCTACTTGCTTACAAAGTTCCCTCTTTTCTTTTAGGAGTCACATGTCGCACAAGAAATGTAACTAGCTTTGCATTGTCCACCAAGTATATGCGAAAACCAATCTCGTGCCTCGGGGGTAAACCCCGAACCTCATCAAAACATCATAATACTCACAACTATTGGTACAGATCGCAAATCATCGATAGATATATCAAGAGGCTCTAGGAGACTAAGCACGACGGACCCTTTTGGGGTCGTATCAAATCTCGAGAGTCTTTCCATGGCAATTCAGAAGTCTAATGACCCTTCTGCCACAATCCAGAATGGCTCCATATACGTTTAACCGATCCATACCTAGAATAAAACCGTACCTTATGAAATCAAAAACATATGTGTCGTAATCAAACTCGACGCCTAACACAGAGATTCTAAAACCCCGACAAATCATCGTTAAATGAACTGTACCTCCAATGGGGTTTGAGACAATAACAGGATCCAAACCCATAGTAGTGTCTAGGACCAGAGACTCAACTAAAGGATCAGATATAAAAGAATGCGAAGCGCTAGAAAAAGAATCCCAACAGGATGATTAGAAATAGAAATCAAACCTTCGACTGAAACTTTCCTACCTCTATCCTGTCCACCAGCTATGAGAACATTAGCTTGTCCTCTAGAAGTTCCCGCCCTCTGGCCTTGTCCTTGTCTCTTTGGGCACTCCTTAATAAGGGGTCCCACCTTACCAAAGTGGTAACAAACGTCTTTCCTCTTTCCGCAATCCTTTTTCAGATGACCCACCATTCCGAAATTATGGTATTTCGTCTTTTCCTCTTTCATCTGTATTCCCTTCTTAAGCCACCATTTTCTTTCATCTTTGGGCTGTGCTCCCTAGCCCTAACTCCTTTATTCTCCTTTTTACCATTTTTATGCAACATGCTAACAAGTCTCTTGAAAGCTGTCTCCATCGCACGGAAATCCTAAAGAGGCTTGAGAGAAGATAAGCCGCAGGTGAAACTATTGCGGCTAAAGATGGAGGTTGGGCAATTCTTTGCTCTTCCACATGTACCGTAGTTTTAACATGCCTACGGAACCACGCCGAAATGGGGATACCCTTTGGGGAAGAAACGATTCCCCGAACAAAAAGGAAAAGGAATCAAGCGGAGAATCGAGAAGATATTTATGGCTTTGGGAAATATGCTTTTCAAAAACAGACTTTTTTTAATTTTTAAATACTTTGTTTTTGAGACCTTCTTGAAAACCATTTTCAAAATATTTTATCCGATCTTATAACCATATGCTCTGATACCAAACGTGACACCCCACGTCCGTTAATGTCACTCTATGTAGAATGCATTAAGTTTCGTGAAGCGTTATAGGTAAATAAGAACATAATATCACAAGACAAACATGTAAAATAGCAGCGGAATTAAAAACTTTAATTAAATCAAAACATCATGTCACAAATTATAAGTTTACATCATAAGTTTGAAGTAACTAATTACATCAATAATCTATCTTGCCAAATATATCAGAGTACAAAAGTGTAAAACCATATTTCCCATGCGAAGCCATAAGAGAGTTGACACGAAGTCAAAGCGGTACATCAATATCCAAAATTCAAGCTAAGATGAGAGAATCCAAATCAACTATAAGCACTCCCACCCTGAGAACCTGGTGGGGAGGAAACGAAAGAGGGAGAAGAGGAAACAAAAAGGGTCAGATATTAATTCCAGTAAGTCCAGTTACTTTTAAATATAAATAAATAAAAGTATCATGGTAGGTATATAAAAACTAGAAGAACAAGATAACAATAACAAGGACAAGTGTGAATTGAGCAAGATAAGTTTGAATAGAATATATTGAGCTCCTTAAATACATTTCTCTGCACCGTACCAATACTAGTATATCAGAAACAAAATGATCCTTACAAATACCGTTCCATTACATTTTTTTGATTGTTAGGTATCTAGGGTTAATAGCACTCAACTCTTATACATGCGTCGAACCCATTTACTTTCCAATGGATTAACCTAATACAATATATGTAGCTACCACTCAATGTTGAGATGCACCCTATGGTATCCCACTCGCACAGTCTCCACTGTAATGCCACAGAAATGAACGTTGTCCCTCATCCTATGCCGGAGTGATGTAGGGATCTCTATATAACAATGTTACGTTCTGCATATATCTGCCATTAATATGCTATCATATGGACTGCCACCTTCAATCGAATCAGATTTCATACCAGAGTAATACCCTTAATTCTACGATACACCTTCCAGAGCAGATATGCATTTATCTAGACTTTCCCACATATGTATCATCAATTGTAGCTTGACGCCTCAACCACAAATCCTCCAATGTGCACCAAGTTCCGCAACAGGGCAATACAAGAAGCACGGTACTCGGTCGGGAGCTTTTCCATACCTATACAGGCCCACATTTAAGAGAATCAAAATATAGATATTCCTAGGGTCTGTTTTCCATGGTGGCTATGGCCCCACCTCGGCCCCTCCCTCAACTAGAAAAGACTACAAGAGCTAAGCGACTGCCACTAATAACAAACACTCTAAACATCCATTGGCGTCTCCCCACAACCCCTTACCTCGATAGTGAAAGGTGAATGGTATCTTGGGTTTAGCTCTAAACTTTTCGCATCCCACTGGCTGCCGATGTCGGGTACTCGACGATCTACTATCTTTGTTGGTCCTGACCCCGTCTACCATTGAGGCAATTGCCGAATCATCCTGGTGTCACCTCGTCACAGCATTCTGACTGCAAAGCTACTTTTGCAATCAAGGCCCACCCACCTAGTAGTTACACGCAGACCCTACCTCTGTGAGCATAGCCTAAATATCTTCCACCACACAGAGGACTACTAGGAGCACCTTATGTATCTCAGGAAGCCATGTGCTTCCCCTTCCAGTCCTTCGGAGTCGCTCGTGCCTTATAATACTATGATGATCTACCCCGTTGGGTTATTCACCCTCAAACGTGCGGATTGGTCCAAGTGCCTCACTTTTAATATGTTGTTAGACCCTACGTCTGGACATTCTTTTACGTGCTTGCCTTACCTCACCAGATTTTCATTTAACTTGGTTATTCTCACTCATATTGAATTCTTAATCAAGTTACTAGGTTCATCTTGCTTATTAATTTTGGTTATGTAACTTAACCCCTTTAAGTTTATTAATAACCCCACAACATGTTATTCTCTGGATTGTGGCCCAAGATTTGTAATCCACAATCCCTTTATGTTTTCATCGTCCGATTCCATAGTTACAGTAACATGTTCTTCTTAATGTGTAATTAAGTACTTCTCATTTTACATGTTTCCTTTTTAGCATATCATTTATCATTTATGATTAAATATAACTTCTATTATTTCATAAGTTTCTCATTCTTTCTCATTTAATCATAATTCCATCTTATCGTTGTTTACTTATTAACTTAGTTCTGTTAACTAAGCTATACTAATAAGTTTCGTTTCCACAAATATAACTTATGTTGTCCTCATCTGTAGATTTCATATTCTTGTTCTGGTAAATAACTTAATTTACAATTAAATACAGCTTATCCCCTGACATAAGTTATTCTATTCCATTTTTCATTTATTATAACCTAAGTTATAATTTCCGCTTGTCCCTAGGACAAGCCTAAGCATCTTATCTTTTCTTTTCATACATGTTAATGCCCCCAGACCTCTCACATTAAGTCAACCACTTGTGAATGTTGGATATGTCGGGCGACTCCGGGAAGACTTAAACCACAAGTTTAGACTTAACCTCGTGTCATGGTGCTGTTTTGCATTAGACCCCTTATATTAGATTAACAAGTTGTGGTCGCTGGATATGCTGGGTGGACAAACTTATAAGACAAGTGCAATCTAACCTCGTGTCTAAGCATTACTACGATTCAATTATTTTAGGCATATTCATATAAATAAATTTCCCTATTTCAAAAATTGATTTTCATGCCCTTTTTAATTCATATTTCATTATGCACAATATGACTTTTTTCCCAAGTCATAAATCAAGATATATATATATATATATATATATGCCCAAATCCGTATTCACATATTTGCTTATTTATGTCCCTAGTTCATCTTCACATATTTCAGTACAAGTTATGCCGAAATTCATATTCACATATGTTCAAATTTATGCCCTAAATCAATATTTACATATGTTCCAATTTATGCCAAATCATATTTTACATATGTTGCAGTTTACGCCAAATCATATTTTGCATATTTTCCAATTTATGCCCAAATCATATTTTTTCCAAACGATTCCCAATTTCGTGCGTTCGCATATTTTAGCGTTAGGCTTAGGCTCGAAGGTAGCTTGGCTATAAAAATAAAAAGGAAAAAGAAGGGAAAGAAGAGAATCAAAACTGGCATAATGATGAATCAATAATAAACTGACAGAAATAGGCATAAAACTAAATGGATATATTATGACAAGATTTAACATGGTGGCGGTATGAACATATAAAGGTAGATCTAATAATTATGTCATAATTGAACTTGTTTAGGCATAGATCCAATATCCAATTTTTATATACATTTTACGATTACCAACTAAATATTTATATCTAAAAATAACATGAACTCACATTGAATAGATCTAAGGAAATGGATCCAAATAATTGAGAAGAACACGTTGGATTTTGTTGTAGCAATCTTTAAATATTTATAATCTTCTTTGAATTGATTTTGAAGAAGAATAGGCTATTTAATTGAAGTTGCAGCAGAGCCTCGCCGTCACCATTATTTTTCAGATGAATAAAACAAGAGAAATGAGCCTGTGTATATAGCCGCCAACCCCCGAATTTTGACTACCACCTCAGCCCTAGAGGTGTCGAACTACCCCTTAGGGGGTCGACCCCGGTGTTGGCACCCCTTCAGGGGGGGCGACCCTGGTGTCGACATCCCCTAAGGGAGTCGACCCCCTAGAGCGGGAATTTTGGCGCTCTCCAAAATTTTGATTTTTGAACTATTTCTGGTTAAGTTAGGTCTTATATATATATAAAAAAATCTACGTGTATACAAACTTCAAACCATCATAACTTCTTCATACGGTGTCCGTTTTACGCAAACCAAATGTCTTTCTTGACCAGAATTTCGAAATGGACGCAACGTGCAGCCCGTTTCCCTTAATTCTTTGTATTAAACTAAATATTATTTAATTTATCATTCTTAGTATTGTTAAAATTAAGGGTGTTACAATATATATATATATATATATATATATACACTATTAGTATATCTAAGGGTGAAGTCGCACTGCACTAGCACCAGCAAGTGGATGGTTAATTGTTTTCTCTTTACAGACTGAACGATGAGCCGAAATACAAGGAGCATGGCGAGGAACTCTGCACCGGTAGTTGAATAGGTAGCGGGTTCGGGCGCCAATAATGGGAATGTCCATGATATGTGGACGATGTTCACTGCCTTCATGCGGGAGATGCTTAGGGATGCTCAGGTTGTAGTTCCTAATGGTGCTAATGGTGGTGGTCCAGTAGTGCAGTCGCTTAGAGCCGATTTCGCTAAGCTTAACAAGGATTATACTGGTCTTGGTGGAAGCCGTTCCACGGAACGAAATCGGCTATGGAGGTTCAGGATTGGCTTGATAGTTGTGAGCGCATCTCCGAGGATTTGGGGATCGATGATGCAATGATAAGAAAGTTGGCATCGCGTCAGCTTCAAGGACGGGCAATGAATTGGTGGAATGCTATTAAAGTAGCTACTCCCGAAGATCAAGTTACTTGAGATCAGTTTAAGACCCGCTTCAGTGATTAGTTTATTCCAACTGCCCAAAAATCAGAATTGTTCAAGAAGTTTTTGGAGCTTAAGCTGAATGGTAGGGCAGTCTCGGAATACATTGCTGAGTTCGATACCTTATCGAAATATGGATTATCTCTTATCGTTACTGCCGAGAAGAACGAGAGGTTCATAACTGGCTTAGATGAGTACTTGGGGGTAGGATTTATAAACCATATCGATGAGACTTTTGAATCTATTATGGGGAAGGCATTGAGATCAGAGATCCTTTACCCTAAGTCAAGGGCCGATGTTGCAATTACATCTGCAGAGGAGCCAAAACCGGAGGCAAGCGGTGAAGGCAAGAAGAATTCCCAGAATAAGAGCAAACAGAACCAAACCAAGGATGGTCAGAAAATAAAGAACAAGAAATATATCGAGTGTTATAGTTGTGGCAAGAAGGGCCACTATGCCAAAGATTGTCGAACAAAGCCAGGGAAAAAGAAGTGCTTCAACTGTGACCAAGTGGGGCATTTCAAGAATAAATGTCCACAACCCCCTAAGGAGAAGCAGATCGTTAAAGCATATGCTATCAATGTTGTTCCTTCTTCGTTGAATGCCCAACTGTGGCGCAGAAGGGAAAGGATGTCATTATTCAAGGTATGCTTTCTATTTATGATGTTCATGTTCGAGTGTTGTTTGATACCGGAGCTTCCCATTCCTTCGTACCTAGTGACCTAGTAGATAGGTTGGAATTGGAACCCGAGATTATCGATAGACCTTTAGTTGTGACAAACCCGATTAGTGGTTTGATTAGGCTTTGTATGATTTGTCATAATCTCGAGTCATGGTTGTATGTTTGCTTGTGATTACTTTGTTTTGGGCTGATCGTCACTTTGCTAAGAACTAGAAAAGCGCAAATTTTAAAATAAATACTGCAAGCGCACAGATCGTGTAGTATGTAGGTCGAACGCAGGGAGGTAAATTAAATCAAATTATTTATACAATTTCGTGGGCGAGTTAGACAAAACTTGAGGTTGATTTTTGAAAACAAGATAATTGAAACCATAATTTGATTCAGAACAAATCTAATTGAACCGACGAACAAATCACAATTATCAATGTAATAGCAAATAAAACTATGAATCGGATCCAGGAAAGCAATTACAAGAACGGAAATTAAAATTGCAGAAATTAAATAATAACAGGAAATAAATTAGGATTACCGTTGAATCTAATCAGAAGGTCAATCACTAATGAAAATAAGTGAAAAATACCAATAGTGCTCTGCCAAATCTAATTGTGTAGACAACACTAATTGCTAAGAAAATAAAATATGTAGAAAAGAGAAAAAAGAAGAAAACTTTATTAATACCAGGATGATCCTTTACAATGAGAATACAAGGGTATTTATAGGATACGTAGCCAACCTAAACCCTAATTCAATCTATGCATATATGGGTTTGTTAATCAACAATTACTCCTCCCCTCTTAATTAGCCATAACTCCTCTCTGCTTAATTAGCCATTATTCCTCTCTACTTAATTTGCCATTAATCCTCTCCGCTTAATTTGCCATTATTCCTCCCATATCTTCCTTGTTTGGCATGTGACTAATTGAAGGTAGATAAGTTTTCAGGAGATTTCTTCTACATATCTTAAACTCCAAAAGAAACACAATGCGAAGTCTTCATCTGCAGATCTTCATATGTATATACACAACATTTTGATCTTTATTTTCTATTTTTATGGCTGCATGTGGCTTAGTTGGCATATCTGTAAAAGTGACAAAATAATACCCAGGTAATATTTATTTATATACAAAAGATAAGATATAAGAGTATAAAATAATCACATTTCCATGTTAATCAAATACCCCCACACTTATCTTTTACTCGTCCTCGAGTAAAATAAAATAATGAAAAACTAAACTACATAGGTCAAACTTTCGTAGGAAACACGATTGTATCGAGCGTATGCAACTAGCCGTTAAACCTCTAGGTGTCCCTAGTAGGACGAGTGGTGTCTCATGAGGGTTTTCAGCGGATACTACCCACAAAATCCAAATGCAGTGTGCTATGGCTCGAATATAACTACATGAATGTAGAGGACTTATGCAATTAAAAGCAAAAAAATGAAAACATGAATTTTTGCAGGAAAGTGGTACAACAAATTAAGTTAACAATTTCTAGTCAGTTGATTTTATTTTAGATACCTCAACTTTTCACAAATTTTCAACACAATTCAAGTTTTCAAATGTTAAATTCCAGTTTGGCCAGTTGGTTCGGTTGATAACTTAGTGCAGCCGTGAAATAAATTCTTAGTTTGTTCGTCACAGTTTGTAAAGTGATATTATTATTTCCTCGTGTATGGCTAGTCAAATCAATAAGGTCAAGAAGTGCTTAGGCTTCATCGCTTATTCTCCATCTCTATAAAAATTGAAATTTATGATTAATTACATACACCTAACTTAAAAGACCAAGGTATACCACCCATACACTGCCTTGCGGACTGACGGAGAGTGGGGATAGAGCTTGGCGGATTGTGCAGACCGACGCTGACTTTGTCAACAACATGTCTGTAATCCTTAGGTATCCAACTCATAAAATGATGCCAAGGTATACCGACACTGACTTTGTCAACAACATGTCGAATAGAGCCTGGCGGGTTTGCACACCAACGCTAGATATACAAGCAATGTTGGATACCCTTGGATTGCTATTATTATTGAAAATATAAGAAAAGAGAGAGTTACACGATTTAAGCTTAACACAACTTAGTTTTAAAGATTCGAAAAGCCAATATAAGTATTATACGTCCTTCACTAATTAAACAAAGACTACAATTTAGAATAAACTTTATGTCCATCACCAAAAATCTCCCTATGTACCAGTTACACTATTATCGCTCAAAATTCAACTTCTCATCATATTTCTTATTTGATCTTAGTTGAGAGAAAAAATACTATCAAATGATTAACAATCGTTAACTTATTTTGTTGTATCAATCTAAAATGAATCGTATTTTCAAAAAAAAATATGGCATGTTACTACGATCTAAAATGCATGATGGTCCTATCTAAAAAATGAAAAGAAGAAGAAAAATTAACCAAGAATAAAAAGGATGTAATGCAGACTCCCCCCACACTAGAACTAAACAGTGTCCACACTGTAAACGTTTCCTAAATTTGAAAGATCGTACCCAAAGTTGAATGAGTTGCAGAATTATTTGTAACATGAAATGAAGTTTAGCAACTATATATGAATGCCAATCATATGCAAAATGAAATCTAGGATGACGATGAGTGTTATGTAAAAAATGTGATTTCCTTTTCCCCTTATACTTGTCTCTATCGAAAATGATGTATGATGATTTCATATATGATTTTTGAGGTACAAGAGGCATGTCGATATTTTCTAAAATAAAAATCTTTCCTATGAAAAGTGTGTCGTGCCAATGATTTGTACAATTCAGATACAGATTATCCTGTAAAATTTTCAAAGGTTTTTCTTCTTGGTCCTCTGTAAAGTCCGAGGCCAATATTATGGGAAAATTTTCTGTAAAGTCCAAGTAAACATACTCAAGGTCTTGTGGCATGGGTTTGAGGTCTAACTTTGGAAGTTCTTGTGTTCTAACATTGATCAACATTCGTTGGTTAGATTCAAATGAAGAAGGTTTCAAGTCAAGAAGTTCATTTAGCTCAAAAATGAATTTGAGCTCATCGAAATCGGAATTGAAATGGTCAAAACATATTTTCAAGGCTTAGAAGTGTCATTAGAGGTTTCATCAATTGTTGTTTGAATCGTGTCAACCTCAAAATCTCTAGGAGAATTATAGTGGCAAAAACTCTTTTCACCCATCGTTGTCGAGTATAGAAAATTCAAAACTTATCATTGACACAAGTAGCTTTTATAACAAAATAAATAACGTACTCAATTATATCTTATTAGTTGATAATCTCGATTTGAAGGGGGAAGAGGATCTTATGGCCATTCACGTATAGTATAAATACTAAGGGATACGACCAATGTTTTACGGGTAGTATGCAACCTCTTTTGCTAGAAGTTCAATAAATTGAACTAATATATATCCGCGATCAAACCGTTGAGAGAATCAGTTTCATAACATACACCATTATAGTCAATTATTTTGCAATCTCTAATCAAGTTATATTATCGAAAAATGATGAGAATGATGACAGTAGTTATAGAAGTTTCATCCAACCACAAAAATCAGACAATAATAACTGCAAAAAATTAAAATATTTTACAAGCAAGCCACTGCACCTGCAGTATTTTTTTTACAAGCAATGTCTATATTTTTTTTCAAGCATAGCAGACCCTGTAGAGTTAAGAGAATTTTAAAGTGAGGTATGGTGGTCCATCCAGTAAATTTGAGTAGTGCTCACGTTTTAAACTTCACCGATTTCAAATTGCTTGATCTTTGAATTTGTTGTCCATTTGCTTGAATTGTTCTTCCTTTGGCCTTTGATTTGTTTTGAGGATTTTTCTCTACTTTTTTTAGAAGAAAACTGAATTAAAAAATAAAACAACCAAACTCAAGTGTACTATAGATCACTCTAGTCATGCACGCAACACGAGAAGACACACATAAACCAATATAAGTTCCCAAATGTGTCTTTCTTTTTCCTTTTTTTTAATGTCGCAGTCCCCAAAACATAAACGTCCACTTTTTATTCCTGAGAAATTATACCTCAAGGGCCTAAAAAAAAATTCACGCACGCTGTTAAAACTCCAGTAAACAAATCCCGTTTTATTTTTCTTCTTTTCAAAATTGGAAAGGAAAGGAATTTTAGGTTTTCACGAAATAAAACAAATCACACTATCCAGCAATCCTCTCTGTAGAACAGGAAACAAACAAAACTCCCAAAACTAATTCACGCTTCCCCTTTCTATTTTTTCTTCTTTTTCAAAACAAACAATGCCAAAATTGTGTCCAAGTTCTCAAGTCCAAATTGGCATGCACCCTCGTTTTCTTGAAATCAAAACAATCTCTTCAGCCCTCTTTATCTTCAGGAAACAAATCAAACTCCCCAATACTAAGATAATTCATGAGTTTTTTTCTTTTCTTTCCGAGATCACTCGGCTTTAGGTTTTCTGAAAACAAAATTTCGTAGTCCCAGGTTTGATAGGAATTGTCTACGATTTGGTTTCGAATTGAGTTGAGGGCGAGTTTCTGTGATTTGGGTACTGGGTTGTTCGAACTGGGTCTTCGCACTGGTTTTGAATTGGATTTCCATAGATAAGGGTTTCGGTTGTGGACTTCGAACTTGTAGTGGTGTCTTTTCAGCTGTTGAGTTGGTTTGCGTGGAGCCGAAGATGGGGTATTCAGACAGGTGAAGAAATTCGAACTGGGGTGTGATTTTGGGAGATGGCGAGCTGTCGTTTTTTGATGACGGAAAGGAACTGTGGAAGATGGTGTAAGAGAGTCTGTGCACACGGTGAAGTGGTTTGTGATGAGGCAGGGTTGGCTATGGTTCGAGTTTTGTTGAATTGTGGTGTGATCTGATTGAAGACGGTTTTGGAATCTGGTTGTGAAGATGTTGGAGATTGTTTACGGTGGTGGAGTTGACGGAGTGGAAATTTGGCTATTATTTGCTGAAGTGATATAGGGGATTATTTGGTGTATGGTGTGAAAGATTGTATGAGGCAGTTTTCGACTTCACGCAATTGACTGTGAAGATGGAGTTTGTTGGACTGTGGGTTTGAAGTGGTGAATTTTTGGGTTTGATCGAAGTGATGGGAATGGTTGTGTAAGTGGCAATTGCGGTGATGGTTTGCAGGTGAGATGGAACTGGGTGGGTGGGTGTGAAGTTGCGTGTTATGGATTGTGAAAGGGAGTGTAGGTGGTCTGCGTTGAGTGGTGGAGATGAAGACGATGGGGACGGAACAGATTTGTGGGTTTGATGCAGAAGAAATACAAAGCAAGGAATTGTAAAAGGATTTTTTTTAATTTATAAGAAGGAAGAAAGAGGATATATAGAAAACAGGGAAGTGAACGAAGAAAGGAAGAAATCAGAAGAAAAAAATGGCAATATTTTTTTCCCCTTGCTAGGTTTATGACAGTACCAATGTAATTGATATACCACATCGCTAATCGAGATTTTTTTTCTATATATACACGAAAAACAAAAGGAAAAATATAAAAACTAACTCGAATCAGAAATTAAATAAATAATAAAATTTAATTGTTGCCTCCTCGGCAACGGCGCCAAAAACTTGATCGTCGCTTCCCTAAGAACTAGAAAAGCGCAAATTTTAAAATAAATACTGCAAGCGCACAGATCGTGTAGTATGCAGGTCGAACACAGGGAGGTAAATTAAATCAAATTATTTATATAATTTCGTGGGCGAGTTAGACAAAACTTGAGGTTGATTTTTGAAAACAAAATAATTGAAACTGTAATTTGATTCAGAACAAATCTAATTGAACCGACTATCAAATTACAATAATCAATGTAAAAGCAAATAAAACTATGAATCCGATCTAGGAAAGCAATTACAAGAACGGAAATTAAAATTGCAGAAATTAAATAATAACAGGAAATAAATTAGGATTACCGCTGAATCTAATCAGACGGTTAATCACTAATGAAAATAAGTGAAAAATACCAATAGTGCTCTACCAAATCTAATTGTGTAGACAACACTAATTGCTAAGAAAATAAAAAAATGCAGAAAAGAGAAAAAAGAAGAAAACTTTATTAATTCCAGGATGATCCTTTACAATGAGAATACAAGGGTATTTATAGGATACATAGCCAACCTAAACCCTAATTCAATCTATGCGTATATGGGTCTGTTAATCAACAATTACTCCTCCCCTCATAATTAGCCATTATTCCTCTCCGCTTAATTAGCCATTATTCCTCTCCGCTTAATTAACCATTATTCCTCCCATATCTTCCTTGTTTGGCATGTGACTAATTGAAGGGAGATAAGATTTCAGGAGATTTCTTCTACATATCTTAAACTCCAAAAGAAACACAACGCAAAGTCTTCCTCTGTAGATCTTCATATGTATATACACTACATTTGATCTTTATTTTCTATTTTTAAGGCTGCATGTAGCTTAGTTGGCATATCTGTAAAAGTGACAAAATAATACCCAAGTAATATTTATTTATATACAAAAGATAAGATATAAGAGTATAAAATAATCACATTTCTATGTTAATCATGGGCATTACTGGGTTTGGCATTATTTTGGGAGTCGATTGGCTCCAAAGATATGGGATGGTGGTAGACTATAAGGGATCTTCGGTGACCATTAGAGCGGACGATGGGCGGAGGGTGGTATTCGGTTGCCTACCTAGTGATGAGGTGATGACTTGTTTTCTGAATTCCATAGACATCCTGCATGATGAGTTATCAGATGTGCATATTGCTGGCGAGTATCCGGACATCTTCGAGGAAGTGACCGGACTTCTACCACACCGAGAGATCAAGTTCCGGATTGATTTAGTGAATGATGCCAGACCTATAGTGATGCCACTTCGTCGTATGGCTCCAAGGGAGCAGCGAGAGCTCGAAGTGTAAGTAGGCAATCTTTTGAAGAAGGGATTTATCCGAAGAAGTGTTTCCGAGTGGGGAACACTAGTTGTATTTGCTACCGAGGCCGATTGTTCCCTTCGCTTATGTGTGGACTACCACGGGTAGAACAAGGTGACTAGATAGAATAAGTATCCTCTTCCACGGATAGATGATTTGTTTGATAAGTTAAATGGATCGAGAGTGTTCTCCCAATTGGATCTTGCGACAGGATTTCATCAGCTCCGGATAGCAGCTGAGAGTATACCTAACACGACATTTTGGACGACATCTGGATTCTATGCGTCATTGGTCATGCCATTCGGGTTGACCAATGCACCCGCATATTTTGTGGATCTTATGAATAGGTTTTCAGGGATCAATTAAATAAGTTTGTTCTTGTGTTCGTGGAAGATATCTTGGTTTACTCGGGGACAAAGGAAGAACACAAGGAACATTTGAGGACAGTGGTGGAGTTATTGAGGAAACAACAATTGAAAGAAAAATTTTCTAAGTGTCACTTCTGGAGGAGGGAAGTGAGGTTCTTGGGCCATGTTGTTTCAGAAAATGGTATTGTCGTGGATCCTACGAAGGTGGCTACAGTGCAAGATTGGTCAACTCCCAAGAATGCAATGGATGTGAGAAGTTTCTTCGGTTTAGCTGGATATTATCGTAAATTTATCCTAGACTTCTCCAAGATAGCGACGCCGTTAACTCAGATGACCAAGAAAAATCAACCTTTTGTTTAGAACGAAAGGTGTGAAAATGCATTTAAGACCCTAAAGGAGAAGTTAACGTATGCACCAGTGTTAGTTATTCCAAAAGGGAACGAAGAAATGACGGTATATATGAATGCCTGTGGTACCGAACTAGGTGTTGTATTGATGCAAGGAGGTAGGGTTGTAGCTTATGCTAGTCGGCAACTAAAACTACACGAGAAAAGATATCCTACCCATGATTTGGAATTGGCAGCGATTGTGTTTGCGTTAAATATGTGGAGACATTATATCTTAGGAGATAGGTTCGAGTTGTTTACCGATCATAAGTCATTAGTATCTTTTCTCTTAGAAGGATTTAAATCTTCGTCAGCAGAGATGGTTAGATTTATTGGCTTCATCTGATTTCAATATCGCATACACACCCGGGAAGGGCAATGCGGTAGCTGATTCAATAAGTAGGAGACATGCCAATTTAGGGGCTATGTTTCTAGAATGGAAGAACTGGATTATATCGCGGGATATGATTTCAGACCTAAGTGTTAATTGAAACCAGAGATGTTAGCAAGTTTGATGATCAAACCGACTTTGATTGAGCGGATCAGTTCTAGTCAAAAGGACGATCCTAGCCTATTGGAAATCATCTCTAAGGTAGAGATGGGCATCGATGGTAAGGAGATGAACAAGTATGGACTTGATAGAGAGGGATGGCTTCGAATGAATGGGAGACTAGTTATACCCAACGTTATATGGATTGAGAGATGAAGTGCTTAGAGAATGTCATCACTCGAAACTGATCATACATCCTGGTGGTAAAAGATGTATCGAGACATGAAGCAGACCTACTACTAGGAGGGGATGAAGAAAGACGTTGGGAAGTTTATATCCAAATGCATGAATTGTCAATCAGTTAAAGCCGAGCAGAAGAAGCCTAGTTGTTTGTTACAACCATTCGAAATTCCCGAATGGAAATGGGAACAAGTCTCAATGGATTTCATCGATGGTTTACCAAGGACCAGATCGGGTCACGATGGTATTTGGGTGATTGTGGATCGATTGAACAAAAGTGCAAGGTTTATACCCGTCAAGTCAAATAGAACGACAACTAAGTTAGCAGAACTGTATATCAAGTGGGTAGTGAGATTTCATGGAGTACCTAAAGGTATTGTGAGTGACCGAGATCCATTATTTACTAGTGGGTTTTCGAAGAGCTTACAAGAGGCCTTAGGGTCAGAATTACATCTTAATACCGCGTACCATCCTCAAACCGACGATTAAACAGAAAGGGTGAATCGTGTATTAGAAGATCTCTTCAGAGCTTGTATATTAGATTTTGGAGGGTCATGGGATGACTATTTGCATCTTGTTGAGTTTGCATATAATAATAGTTATCTGTCCAGTATTGGTATGGCTCCATTTGAAGCTTTGTATGGAAGGCCATGAAACTCACCATCATCTTAGTTGGAAACCGGTGAGAAATTTGTGCTTAGGCTAGATATAATAAGAGAAACTTCGGATAAGAACAAGGTTATTCAATAGAGAATGAAGGCTGCCCAAGATAAACAGAAGAGTTATGTCGATAAAAGGTGAAGAGATTTGAAATTCTTCGTTGGAGACTTGGTATTCGTCAAGATTTCTCCGTTGAGGAGTGTGATTTGATTTGGTAGGAGAGGTAAGTTGGCACCAATGTTTGTTGGTCCATTTCCAATTCTCGAACAAATTGGGAATTTAGCTTATAAAGTTGGGTTACCTGACAAGATGGCGGGAGTGCACAACGTATTTCATGTCTCTCAGTTAAGGAAGTTTGTGCACGATTCTGTAATGACTATTTCACCAGATCAATTGGATGATATCGAGATAGAACCCGAGGCAGTTGGAAACCGCAGACCAGTTCGTATTGTAGGACACAATACGAAGCAACTCCTGAGGAAGACGGTGAAACTGGTTAAGGTCCAGTAGGGTGATAATGAGAATGACTGTACTTGGGAAACCGAGGAGAGCATAAGGAAGTCATATCCAGAGCACTTTACCTGGTAAGATTTTAATCGCGATATTGTTTTTCTGCATGCTAGGATAGGCTTGTTGTGTTTATTATGTATGTCTGATTGTTGCAAATGGTTGATAGGCATGCGGGGTACAAGTGGTTGTTTTCTTAGTTAAGGAATTTCGGGGGCGAAATTTCTTAACGGAGGAAGAGTGTAACGACCCGCATTCTACGTATTAGAGGATTGTAGAATATTTACTTTATTCTCATATGAAGTTATATGGTCGTGCAACTTTGGGAAATGACTATTGGGGTCATTTCCCACATTCACGATTTTTGCCGAATTTTAAATGACTATTTTGCCCTTGGCGAATCTAGTTTTATCTATAACTTTTGATTGGTAAGGGGTTTTAACCTGAAATCCATTGGATTCAAATGTTGGTTTACCTTTCCGTAGAGTGGTCACAATAATCAAACGGATTTACCGTTTGGGAGATATGGTTGAAATAATGTTTGGAAGATGGAAAACAACATTATCAGGCTTAATTGGGTGATTAGCAGCTAGGCCCATAACCCATTTCGGGATTAGGGTTATGGGAAGGCTGAAAGGAGTTGGAGAATCATCTCCTTTCATTTCCTAGATGCCGCAAACCTTCCTCTAACCCTAGTAATGGTCTTCATCTTCTGAATTACTCCCTAATCACCGTTTAATCACTAATTAAGCAAAACTACATCAAATCAAGTGAAATTAGCATCAAATCAGAGTTGAGGTTGCTGCACTACATAGGAATCAGTGGCAAACCAGTATAAGTTTCGGATCTATAATTTATTTGTGGCTAAGGTGAGTGCTTTACATGTTTATACACTAATTATGGCTAATTAGTGATAATTATCGAAATTATACATCTAAAAATTCTAGAAAAATATGTAGAAATTCTAAGATATTATTTTACGTCATTGGTATGAATTTGTGTTAACTTGGATTAAGTTTGCTAATCCTATAGTTGAGTATGGTTAAGATGAAAATCACATGGTTAGGGGGAAAATCATGGTTTTTGGGCATGTTTGATCTAAATTTACATATAAAATTATTGTTTTGGTTGATTCTACATGTTACAACTATTGTTTGGTATGTTTTGTGAGTTTATAGGAAAGTTAGAATGGTTGAAAACATCGTCGTTTGGCGAAATTAGCTTGTTTGAAAAATTACGGGATTTCAGTTCCTAAAGGGGGTATGGCTCACGAACGGCCCAGGAGGACTTCGATTCCTAAAGGGAGTATGTCTCACGAACTGCTCTAAGAGCATGGTCACGAACCGCCATGATCAAGAGGGTCATGAACCGCCTCGACCAGGAAGGGAGGACCACGAACCGAGGGGGTAAATGGGGGACCACGAACTGGGGAGGCAAACGGGGGACCAAGAACCGTGGGGCGAACGGGGACCATTAACCGCATATGAAGGGGGGTCACGAACCACCCAGCGAGGACCCCAACCTAACCCCGATGATGACCGCGAACCGAGATGTGACGACGACTCAGAACCAAAGCGGATTTGAGCTTCTACCAAGTGACGACGATCGAAAATTCTTTTGAAGATCAACTTCAATTCGACCAAAACCCGAGATGCAAAGGAAGTCCAAATGAGAAGTTATCGCTCAAGATCCAGATGGGAACCAACGAGTGAACTTCAAGAGTTGGGCTTTGTTGCGGGACGTGTGCAAAGGGGTTATCGATATCTATAACTTTGGTTCACCATTGAGAGAGGGGACATGTAGACAAACCATAGCCGGGGAAGTGTGAACTGGTTGGCCCTTAACCTAGAGCCAGGGATGGGTGGACTAGGGAGGGTTATTGACTATAGACCAGGGAAGTTTGGTTATAGCAAAAGTTGTACGGAGTGGGACTCCGTCATGGCCCCAATAGATTTGGTGATCAAAGTCGTGGATAATCGTATGCTTTACGCACTGAGTGAGAGATGTGAGGATGATTGTTATGTTTGATGTTTGCTATCACCATGACATGCACACTTCCACTTTACACTCTATGTTAGTGTTACCTTAGAGTATTGTACAGCTTACTGTGCTAACTCTTTGGTTGTAGGTCCAGGTCAGGTATGATTACTTATACCTATTATTGCTTTATCCAGTTGTAGACTTGCTATTTCTCACACCGGAATTTCATCTGACCCAGAGTTTTATGTCTCTTCTTATTACTCTGGGTGCTCCTAAACGTGCAGACTAGAGACAAGTTAGGTGGTTATGCACGAGTAGCTGTCCGGAGACGAGTAGGAGGCTTCCACGTACTATACATATATTCTCCCTGTATTGTTGATGGTCTCTGCATTAGGCATTAGTATTCTACCTCTTTTATTTTCCTTTTAGAGACAGTATTTTAAAGTCATAATAATTGGATATGAAGCTGTGTTTTAGATTTCGCTACTCTAATGGATATGGTTTTGTTTTCATCTTATGTACTGTCTCACCTGTTTTATGTCAAGTTATATTATTATTATAATTTATTCCATGCCCTGTGAGATATACTACAAGTTCTTCAGCAAGTTTCAAACCCCTTTGGCGATCGTCCCGTGCTAATCAGGCTTGGATACAACACATTTTGGGGAAATGTCTGATTCGTACGGGGCGGCCATCACAGTTCTTCTCTTGATCTTATTTATTGTAGGATGAATCTGAATAGCCTAGGGTGGAAGTATACATTCTTTTCTTTCTTCGATGTACTATTATCTGGAGGATGATTCTGTCTATCTAGATATGGACTAACTTTTTCAAATGTCGTGATTCATCACAATTATAACATCTAACGTTATTTGGAATCTCATTATTTTTCACAAAATTCTTGTGCTCATTCCTTCAAAGGTTGAACATCTTTCTGTATTTTAATTTTTTTCTAAAATTTCTTTTCATCAATGCTATCTCTTCATTGTCTTCACTGTTTGAATCTGAATCTTCAGTTACTACAATGAACACTATTTACTTCTTTTCTGATGATTTATTTTCTCTCCTTTCTTGCATATACACTTCAAATGACATTAGATTTCCAATTAACTCTTCAATTTTCGAAGTACTGATATCATTAGTCTCCTCAATCGGAAGAGTTTTTTGATCTCATTCTGAGGTTAATGAATTTAGGATTTTTCTGACTTGGACTTTCTCAGAGAATAACTTTCCCAAGGCAATCAGTTAATGCACAATATCCTGAAACCTGTAGTACATACAAAAAATAGACTAGTTCGTATTCAAATTGAATAGTTAACATAAATATCTTGGTCTATTTAAATTTGCTTGTTTCGTTTAACTTTTCTTGTTCCTTCATGAGAAACTTGCAAAATTTTCCAGATTTCATATGCAGACTTACAAATAGACACCCGAATTATTTCTATCAAGTGAATAAAGTAAAATATTCATGGCTTTGAATTGTTTTGTGCAATAGCCTTTTGCTCAGCAGTCCATTGTGTAAAATTAGTTGTGGGTTCAACATACTCAGTTTGTGTGATGTTCCAAGTGTCTAATCCTATTTATTATAAATATATATATATTCTACATGCCCAATATGCATAATTACTTCCCTTAAATAATGGTGGTTTAACATTGGAATGACCCTCTACAAATGGACTAAAACTACTGTAGTTGACATTAACAGTGTTAGTTTCCATTTAAAACATTGAAAACTTATGCTCTATTACCAATTGTTGGGAAATGCAGATTATGGATCTTAAGGCTAACTTAACACTAAAGGGGGTGAATATTGTTTAATGGAATTTATGATCTTTTTGTAAACTTTTTTAATATAATAGAATCAAATGCAAATCATAGATATGAAATGATCACAGAATCAATCACAGATGCAAGTAATAAGTAAAATCAGTAAAGGAACACACTGGGATTTTATACTGGTTCGGAGTATCCTTACATCAAATCCCACATGGCTCATGGTTATGCTGATTTCTTTTCAAATAATCTTTAATATTACAATCCTCAATTACAGGGCCACTAGGTCCACCCCAACAGCTTCCAAGCATAATGAGCTCTCTTAATTTAACCAGGCTATAAGATCATCTTATTGATTTATGGGCTATAATCACACCTAGTTGATTTGAATAGGCTATAAACACACCAAGTTGATTTGAATAGGCTACAACCACACCTTTCCAGTAATAGTTTGATAAATAAACCCAATAGGACTTTGATCTTTGATTACAAATACCTCTATAACTCTGAATAATGCTTAGATCTTTGATAGAGTGATAAAGAACTAAAACAGAGATAATCTGGTTTGATTCTCTTTGAATTTTGTTAAAGTTTGGTTAAGAAATCTTGAAATTTTGGAAAGAAAATGGAGTAGAGAAGTAGCGAAGAACATAATGTAAATTTGTTATTTTCTTCTAGATGAGTTTATATAGGGAATCAATAGGCATGTCTATTGAGGAAAGGGTTTAAACGAATAGACACTTCTTTTGAAATTTGAATTTTTGAAAAAATGGCTACCACGTCGACATGGGTCATCACCCTATGTCCACATCCCTCAGGAAAATCTAAACTTTAAATTTCTGAAAACAATGGAAAAGTTGTTTAAATAAATCAAGGTAATTCTGAAGTTTAAACAAAATATTTTCTTATATTATAAAATAGTACAATAGAGCAATAATATAAATTTAAAATATATATTTGTAATGGAAATATAAATTTAAAGCATATATTTATAGTATACCAAAGTGATTTTAAAACAAAAGTATATCTTAAAATTTAGATTTTAAACTGATATTTGGAAAACATTCTATTCATAATATAAGTAAATAATAACACTTGTTAAATATTCTAGAAAATGATTTGAAAATTGATAATAAAATACAAAACTATAAATAAGGATATAAGAAAACTAAATTAAAATATAATGTGTGACTAAGGATAAAGCTTAGAAATTTAAAAATAACAATAAACTGCAGAGATAACAACATGTAAAATAAGAAATATTTTGAAATCAAAAATAAGTAATTTGAAGCAGTTTTGAATTTGAGGCAAAAAACTGAAAAGGAAATTTGAAAAATGTGACACCCCACGTCCGTTAATGTCACTCACTAAGGGAGTGCATTAAGTTTCGTGAAGCGCTATAGGTAAACAGACACGAAATAATTACAACACAGGTATAAAATAAGATAGCAGCGGAAATTTAAATTTTATTTATCATAAAGCATGGTTACACCATATGTCCAGAAATACATAAACTGAGTACATCATTAAAACTTTTGTCTTGTACTTTAAATATCAGAGTGCAATAACAAAGAAAGCATAATCCCCAAATCATAAGCCATAGTAGCAAAGATAGAAGCTTGAGTAATACATCTAGGAGCTCCAAGCAAGACGATAGCAGAATCCTGACTAAGCCTAAGGATTCCCTCCCTTGAGAACCTGGAGGGAAACAGAAGAAAGAAGGAGAAACAAAAAGGGTCAGACATAAAGTTTGGCGAGTCTAGTTACGTTTACCCAGTAAATAAATAAAAGTAACATGATAGGCATACAAAGTGGATAAAAGAGAGATTACTACATAAATGGCAGGTGTGACAAGGTAAGCAAGATAAGGTGTATGTGCCTCACTAATGAATACCCTGTACTATTACTAGTATAACTGAAATGAGATGACCCCTTCCACTATAAGTTGGTAGGCTTAGGTCATACGTCCAAGTATACCCTAACTACTACCCTAATCGATCGGCTCCCTACTCCGTAGATATCTTATGCTGGCCCCATAGTAGGAGGTATCACTTCCTAAAGTTGCAACCCAAGATGTGCACAACCATATCTACTGGTGTCACGATCTTCTTAGCCCTCTATGCCCGGCCCTTGCACGCACATGTCCCCGATCAGTTTGCGCCGCCCACACCGTCCGTCTCATTTGGATCTCTTACAATCAATCAGTAAGCGTGCCCCTTCTCCGTTTAGTACAGAGTTCTTTACTTGATACCAACTCCGGGTTATTGACTGAAATGGGTCCCACACAATATGATACAAGCTCTCCCCTTTGTCTTGTATCCCCACTAGGTTTTTCACTGACTATGTATACCCTTAGATGTCTTTAATTACATAGCCCTATTTCAGTTACGCTTACCCAAAAAGGGTGTCTTTAATTACATAATTTCATTATATTTTTCCCTGGTCATGTATACCACTAGGTGTCTTTAACTACGTAACCTTATTTATTTCTACCAGTCATGCTTACCCTAAAGGGTGTCTTTAATTACATAATTCCAATCTTTCTTCCGGTTATGCTTACCTACAGGTGTCTTTAATACATAACCCCCAATCTTCCAACCGGTTATGCTTACCTATAGGTGCCTTTAATACATAACTCTATTATTTCTACAAGTTATGTTTACCTTAAAAGGTGTCTTTAATTACATATATTATTTCCACCAATTATGTATACCACTAGGTGTCTTTAATTACTAACCTTATCGGGTTAAGTTTGTGGGCCTATATATACTAATATTACCCATCTACCCAAGATTTACTTAACCCTCCCACTGATTCAAGCATGTTTATTTAACGGTTAAGTTTGTGGGCCTATATATCCTAATATTACCCACCTACCGAAGATTTACTTAACCTCCCACTGATCCAAGCATGTTTGTTTAATGGTTAAGTTGTGGGCCTATATATACTAGTACTACCCACCTACCCAAGATTTACTTAACCTCCGACTAATCCAATCAATTTTACTTAACCCTAACTTCATTTCTATATCATACAATCCCCATGGATTAGATTTGGTTAAGTAGACCAATTCATTACCATGTCCATTTATGGTTTATAATGGGCTAGACCTCCCACATTAGGCCTATAACGTGTGGATGTTGTATGTGCCGGTAGGGTCCGGGCAGTCTTATTCCACAGGTGGGCCTAACCTCGTATCTTAGCCCGATTCGTATTTGCGTACTTAGACCTCCCACATTAGGTTCAACATTAGTGGCTGCTGGATATGCCAGTCGGGTCAGGGCAGACTTCCACCACTAATGCAACCTAACCTCATGTCATAAGTACAATTTACAATTCCTAATTGTAAATTACTAAACATTCCAAATTAATCCAAATCTACCTATGCCATTATAAGTAACTATTTCTATGTTTTCCACATTTGAATTATATGTCCCATTTCATATAAACATTACACGAATTATGCCGGTTATAATCCCTTTTTCCCCATTTCCTCTCTAACGTATTCGTACATATTTTGGCAGCATCTAGGCTATAAAGTAGCCTAGGTATAACAATGAAAAGGGAATATGACGAAGGTGATAGTTTCAACATATCTTAGCATAAACATAAACATAAACTGGTATGATAACAAGGTGAATGGTCATGTAATCATCATGGCAAGGTAGGCATAAAAGTGGTGAACTTGCAACAACTACGATGTCAAAGCAACATAATGAGATCTAAATTAACCATAAGGTGTCCAATTGTCTAGATCTAGCATAGTAAGAGTGACCTAGTAACATATTTAGATCTAAAGGTGGATTCACATGTCAAGTTTACAACATATCTCAATGGATCACAATTTGACAGATGAAAGGTGATTAACATAAAGATCTAGATCCAAGTAATGTTACAACTATCCCAGTTAATAGATGTACATCCACCATAATCATGGTTACAGTCAAGATCCACATAAGCAACATAATAAATTCACCACAATTTTATTAGATCTAGGAAACTAGATCTGTCACGACATAGTATAGGATTTCATATTAACACAGAATCATACTTTACAACATATCCAATCATAGTCTTTCAAAGTATACTTTTATTTATCTAAACCTAAAAGTAATCTAGAAACTCACAGCGTTAGGTTTAGAGAATTTAGGAAGAACAGATCTAGAATTTCTGAATTGGATTTGTAGAATATGTTGTAGAAAAAGGTTCTGTTCCCACTCCAGCAGCATATGGCCTCCATAACTCCCAATGAAGAGAATATGAGAAATATGACATGTATATATAGCTTCTAGACCCTTTGAAACCGAATGCCACCTCAGCCCGAGGAGTGTCGACTCCCCTGTGGTTGGGTCGACCCCTAGGTTGATACCCCTCTAGGGGGGTCGACCCCCTAGAGCGATAATTTTGCCGCTCAGAGGAATTTTTCGAATTTTAATCCTCTGGATAGGATTCTGACTCATCTCTGACTCACCTCTGATCATGCGTACATATAAAATATTTCTGTGCATATGCAAACTTAAAACCCTCATAACTTCTTCATACGGTGTCCGTTTTACGCAAACCAAATATCTATCTTGACCAGAATTTCGAGACGGATGCAATGGTGCAGTCCATTTCCTCTAATGCTAAACATTAAATTAATTATTATTTAATTTATTCTCTTTAATGTTGTTATAAATTCGGGGTGTTACATTCTCCCCTACTCAAAGGATTTCGTCCCCGAAATCTCTAAGTTGAGAAGAATGCATATCCTACCATCCATCATCCTTCTACTCATCCACCAATCACTGACATCCATTGTCCTTAAAGATTTCTAATGCTTATATGAATATATGCAAAGGTGTGTGTATATGTCCCACCACTAATGCAAAGATCAGGCGGTCTATTGATTCATTTGACCTCCTTAATGCAATGTTTGTTAGTGCCATGAATCCAATATGTATGAGAATAAACCTATTGTATCATATAAGTTCTATATGTGTGCACACCCATTCGTCCAAATGCGACATCCATATGCCAGTTCATCCATTTCCAACCATAAAAGAAAAGAAAATGCACATACATCCATATGCAATATGAAAGTGATTGAGCCGATCTTAGTTCCTAATGTGTGTCTATATGCATCCATAGGAAACCACTAGCAAACACTTGCATCCACTTGCATTTATCAAACATAACATGTTTCAAACACATGTTTACATCCATAGGATTCCTATCTAAAGGTCGAAAATACGATGGATAAGATATATTCTATTGACAGAAACAAGTACTGATAAAACTTAGGAAAGGGGTTAACAACATACCCTCGAAAAGAAAAGGGTACGAAGCACGAATCTTGACTTCGGTCTCCCAAGTCACATCTTCTGGACTATCTCCCCGTTGAACCTTTAGCAACTTGATTTCCTTATTGTGTAGCTTCTTAACCACTGACCCAAGAATATGGGTAGGGACTCGTCTGACTGTCGCCTCCTGTTCCACTTTGACTTCTTCCAACACAACATGCTCAGCTCAACTACTTCCGCGGTGTCATGCAGGCACTTCCGCAGATGAGAGACATGGAAAAAGTCATGAACACTGGATAGATTTGTGGGAGCTTTACTCTGTAGGCCATTTGGCAATCCTCTCGGTTATGGGGAATGGTCCCACAAACCTTGGTGCCAACTTCCCTACTGATCTGAAGCGAACCACATTCCTCAGAGGTGATACTTTGATAAAAACTAAGTCTCCAACTTCGAATTTGATGTTGGTCCTTCTCTTGTCTGCAAAGGACTTTTGCCTATCTTTAGCCGTCTTCATCCGTCGTCGAATAATGTCAATCTTTTCGGACGTTTCTCTAACCATATCTGGTCCAAGTAATAATCTTTCTGTAGATTCACACCAACAAGTTGGCAATCTACAGGGACGTCCATACAATGCTTCGAAGGGTGCCATGCCGATGCTAGCCTAATAACCGTTATTATAGGCAAACTCTACTAAAGGAAGATGCTCTTCCCAAGTCCCTCCGAAGTCTAGGATACACAGCCTCAAAAAAATCTTCAAGAATTCTATTCACCTTCTCCGTCTGTCCATCGGTCTGAGGATGATAAGCGATGCTCAAACACAACTGTGTACATAATGCTTCTTGCAAGCTCCCCCAGAATTCGCTAGTAAACATGGGATCACGATCGCTCACCATGCTGGAAGGTACTCCATGAAGATGAACTATATCTTGGACATAAATTGCTACCAACCATGGTGTCGTCCTCTTACCCTTAACTGAAAATAAATTGAGTGCTCTTAGTAAGACTATCTACTACCACTCGAATGCTTGTGTTTCCCCTCGTTGATCTGGGCAAACCATTTATGAAATCCATGGAGACGTTCTCCCACCTCCACTGCGGGACCTCTAAAGGATGAAGTAAACCATCGAGCTCACTTTGCTCAGCTTTAACTTGCTGGAAAATCAAATATTGCGAAACAACGCTGTTACCTCTTTCTTCATCCCATCCTAAAAGAAAACCCTTTCTCAAGTAGCTCCCCTACTTGCTTACTCAGCTCCCTCCTTTCCCTTGGAGCCATATGGCGCACTGGTAATGCAACTGGCTTTGCATTGTCCACCAGATATATACGAAAATTCAATCTCGCGCCTCGGAGGTAAGCATCAAAAACGTCTCAATAATCTCAAACCACTGGAACAGATTGCGGATCACTGACAAATGCATCAAGAGACTCTAAGAAACTAAGCATAACCGACCCTTGTGGGTCGCAAGAAATCTCGAGGGTCCTCCCATGACAAGTCAGAAGCCTAACGACCCGCCTCTCACAATTCAGAATGGCACCACATTTGGTAAGCCAGTTCATTCCTAGAATCAACCCATAGCCCATAAACCCGAGCACATATACGTCGCACTCAAGCTCGGTGCCTAACACAGATATTCTCAAACCCCAACAAATCATAGATTAATGAGCCGAACCACCTATGGGGTTTGAGACAATAACGGGATCCACTACCATACTAATATTTAAGTGCAGAGATTCAACTACAGAACTAGATATAAATGAAAGCGAAGGGCTAGAATCAGAAAGAGTTCTTATAGGAAAATTGGAAAGTGAAATCAAAACTTCCATGGAAACTTTCCTACCTCTATCTGGTGCACTAGCCACGAGAGCACTCGCTTGCCCTCCAGAGGTTCCTGTCTTTTGACTTTGCCCATGCTTCCATGGGTACTTCCTAGAATAGTGTCCAATCTCTTCACAAACGAAGCAAGCATTCTTCTTTTTCCTGCAGTCCTGGGCCAAGTGACCCTTTCGTCCTCAACTATGGCACTTTCTCTTACCCTTAGCCTTGTCATTCTTTCCGCCCTTCTTTCGTTGTTGTTGTTGTCCTTTCTTGGGCCATACCTTTTTAATTTGTATTTTCTCAATCTTAACATCTTCCTTTCAGAATTATTTGAACTTTATCTCGGTTCCCTTCTTAGGCCATCATTTTTCTCATCCTTGGGTTGTGCTCCTTAGCCCTAACTCCCTTGTTCTCTTTTTACCATCCTTGTGTAACAAGCAAACAAGTCTCTCGAAAGTTGCCTCCATCGCACGGAAATCCTTACGAAGCTCGAGAAAATTAGCCGTAGATGATACTACTGCAGTTACTAATAGAGTTTACGCACTTCATTGCCCTTAGACAAGTGCCGCAGTTTAAACAAGCCTACGACATTATGCCGCAATGGGGACACCTTTTAGGAAGAATAGGTTCCCCAGACAAAAAAAGAAGGAATCAAGCGGAGAATCGAGAGATATTTCCTATGGCTTTGGGGAATATTTTTTTCAAAACAGAGTTTTCTTTTTGAAAATGCATTCTTTTAAAACCTTTTTGAAAATAATTTTCAAAAACTTTTTCCAATTTGGTTACCTTCAGCTCTGATACCAAATGTGACACCCCACGTCCGTCAATGTCAGTCGCTAAGTGAATGCATTAAGTTTCGTGAAGCGCTATAGGTAAATAGACACAGAATAATTACAAGACAGATATAAATAAGATAGCAGCGGAAATTTAAATTTTTATTTATCATAAAGCATGGTTACACCATATGTCCGGAAATACATAAACTCAGTACATTATTAAAACTTTTGTCTTGTACTTTAAATATCAGAGTGCAATAACAAAGAAAGCATAATCCCCAAATCATAAGCCATAGTAGCAAAGATAGAAGCTTGAGCAATACATCTAGAAGCTCCAAACAAGACGATAGTGGAATCCTGACTAAGCCTGAGGATTCCCTCCATTGAGAACCTGGGAGGGAAAGGAAGAAAGAAGGAGAAACAAAAAGGGTTAGACATAAAGTCTGGCAAGTCTAATTAGTTTTAGCCAGTAAATAAATAAAAGTAACATGATAGGCATACAAAGTGGATAAGAGAGAGATTACTACATAAATAGCAGGTGTGACAAGGTAAGCAAGATAAGGTGTACGTGCCTCACTAATGATTACTCTGCACTATGACTAGTATAACTGAAATGAGATGATCCATTCCACTATAAGTTGGTAGGCTTAGGTCATACGTCAAAGTATACCCTAACCACTACCCTAATCGATTGACTCCCTACTCCGTAGATATCCTGTGTTGGCCCTACAGTAGGAGGTATTACTTCCTAAAGTGGCAACCCAAGATGTGCACAACCACATCTACTGGTGTCATGATCAACTTAGCCCCCTCTGTCCGGCCCATGCACATGTCTCCGGTCGGTTTGCGCTGCCCACACCGTCCATCTCATTTGGATTTCTTACAATCAATCAGTAAGCGTGCCCCTTCTCCGCCTAGTACGGAGTTCTTTACTTGATACCAACTCTGGGTTACTAAGTGAATGGGTCTCACACAATATGAAACAAGCTCTCCCCTTTGTCTTGTATCCCCACTAGGTTTTTCAATGACTATGTGTACCATTTCCTGTCTTTAATTACATAGCCCTATGTCAGTTTTGCTTACCCAAAAAGGGTGTCTTTAATTACGTAATTTACTATATTTTACCCTTGGTCATGTATACCACTAGGTGTCTTTAATTACATAACCTTATTTATTTCTACCTGTTATGCTTACACTAAAGGGTGTCTTTAATTACATAATTCCAATCTTTCTTCTGGTTATGCTTACCTACAGTTGTCTTTAATACCTAACCCTAATCTTCCAATCAGTTATGCTTACCTATATGTGTCTTTAATACATAACCCTATCATTTCTACAAGTTATGTTTACGCTAAAAGGTGTCTTTAATTACATAACTTTATTATTCCCACCAATTATGTATACCACTAGGTGTCTTTAATTGCATAACCTTATCGGGTTAAGTTTGTGGGTCTATATATACTAATATTACCCACCTACCCAAGATTTACTTAACCCTCCCGCTTATTCAAGCATCATGTTTATTTAACAGTTAAGTTTGTCGGCCTATATATCCTAATATTACCTACATACCCAAGATTTACTTAACCTCCCACTGATCCAAGCATGTTTGTTTAATGGTTAAGTTGTGGGCCTATATATACTAATATTACCCACCTACCTAAGATTTACTTAACCTCCCACTGATCCCATCAATTTTACTTAACCCTAACTTTAGTTATATATCATACAATCCATATAGATTAGATTTGATTAAGTAGTCCAATTCATTACCATGTCCATTTATGGTTTATAACGGGGTAGACCTCCCACATTAAGCCTACAATGTGTGGATGCTGGATATGCCGGTCGTGTCCGGGCAGTCTTATTCCACAGTTGGGCCTAACCTCGTGTCTTAGCCCGATTCGTATTTGCGTACTTAGACCTCCTACATTAGGTTCAAATTAGTGGTTGCTGGATATGTCGGTTGGGTCCGGGACGACTTCCACCACAAATGCAACCTAACCTCGTGTCATAAGTACAGTTTACAATTCCTAATTGTACATTACTAAACATTCCAACTTAATCCAAATCTACCGATGTCATTATAGGTAACTATTTCTATGTTTTACCCATTTGAATTACATGTCCATTTCATATAAACATTACATAAATTATGCCGATTATAATCCCTTTTTCCCCGTTTCCTCTCTAACGTATTCGTACATATTTTGGCAGCATCTAGGCTATAAAGTAGCCTAGCTATAACAATGAAAAGGGAATATGACAAAGGTGATAGTTTCAACATATCTTGGCATAAACATAACATAAACTGGTATGATAACAAGGTGAATGGTCATGTAATCATCATGGCAAGGTAGGCATAAAAGTGATGAACTTGCAACAACTACGATGTCAAAGCAACATAATGAGATCTAAATTAACCATAAGGTGTCCAATTATTTAGATCTAACACAGTAAGAGTGACCTTGTAACATGTTTACATCTAAAGGTGGTTTCACATGTCAAGTTTACAACATATCTTAATGGATCACAATGTGACAGATGAAAGGTGATTAACATAAAGATCTAGATCCAAGTAATGTTACAACTATCCTATTTAATAGTTTTACATCCACCATAATCATGGTTATAAGTAAAGATCCACATAAGCAACATAATCAATTCACCACAATTTTATTAGATCAAGGAAAATAGATCTGTCATGACATAGTATAAGATTTCATATTAACACAGAATCATACTTTACAACATATCCAATTCATAGTCTTTCAAAGTGTACTTTAATTTATCTAAACCTAAAAGTAATCTAGAAACTCATAGCGTTAGGTTTAGAGAATTTAGGAAGAACAGATCTAGAATTGCAGAATTTGATTTGTAGAATATGTTGTAGAAAACGGTTCAGTTCGCACTCTAGCAGCATATGGCCTCCATGACTCCTAATGAGGAGAATATGAGAAATATGACATGTATCTATAGCTTCCAGACCCCATGAAACCGATTGCAACCTCAGCCCTAAGGGTGTCGACACCCCTGTGGGTGGGTCGACCCCCTAGAGCGGGAATTTTGCCGCTCAGAGGAATTTTTCGAATTTGAGTCCTCTGGATAGGATTCTGACTCATCTCTGACTCACCTCTGACTCATGCGTATATATAAAATATTTCTATGCATATAAAAACCTAAAACCCTCATAACTTCTTCATACGGTGTCTGTTTACGCAAACCAAATGTCTATCTTGACCAGAATTTCGAGACAGACGCAATGGTGCAGTCCGTTTCCTCTAATTATGAACATTAAATTAATTATTATTTAATTTATTCTCTTCAATGTCATTAAAAATTCGGGGTGTTACAAAAAATAATTTTGAAAAACACTTTCCCATAAAAATCCGATTAAAGATATTAGTGCTATTATGGAGTTTTAACATAATTCTGGACTCTATTACTTATCTTGATATCTTGAATTATTAATATAATCACAAGTCTTCAGTCTTGAACTCCTCATCTTTGAATCTTGAATCATAAATCTTTATACTGTATAATTTTCATTCTCAATACATACATATGATACCTGCATATATACACACACACACATAAAAGAGCTAGTATATGTTTTATGATAATAATAGTTAAAAAGGTTGTTACCATCAAAACCATCATCTCGGTTCCTAACAAACTTTCCCTTTTGATGATGACAAACATTGTTAATAAAATATACTAAACGATATCTTGATTCTTCAAATACGTCCCTTTACTCCAACAAACTTCTCCTGAAATCGGTAACTCCACCATAATCTAAGCCTATCTAACTTATTTTATATTTCTCTCCCTTTGTCATCAACAAAAACTAAGAATATTCTATTATGAATCTAAACACCCCCTTAAAATATGGTACCATTTTTGTTAATAAAGAATAATCGATCAATTAAGCAATATCAAGATTAAACTAGAGTAATGTTAATAATCAATCAAATCATCATACAATCAATCCAAACCAAATAATTATGTTTTCACATACATTCAATTCAAATTATGTTTCACACGCGATCGATTCATATTCAAATATACCAAAGTTATATATAGCACACCAAATTTAAACATAAAATTAAACGTTTCTTGGAACTTCTAACATCTTTCTTAACCGATTATTGGATCAGCCTTTGTAGCACCCCAGTTTTCATTATCTTTGTTAAGAGTTCCACTCGGGTCGTTATTATATTCTTCTTTGTTAAGTGCAGAGGTTATCAAACAAATAGCATCGAAATGCCTCTCTTGTTCTTCAATCATCTACATTGGACTCAATTTTAAGTGTCGTTGATTTGGAAGAACGAAAGTAAGGATATTTCTAAAAGAATTGAGTGTCTCTTCACTCAAATTGTGAAATGGACAAGCCACGGTATTGATAAAATTAGTAGATAATTAATGGAGATTAAAGAGAAATGAAAAATAACCTTTTTAAAGAAATAGATATATGTAGGCTTAGTAATTCATTAGGAATGAATAAACACTAGTTGGTTTAAGGCAATTTCAAATTCAAATAAAATTTGAAAAATATACATGTTGACGCGCTCCTTGAAAATTTGGAATTTGGCGTTATTGTTTTGTATTGTGTTTTGATTTATATATAAACATTCTTAAAACAATAATAAACATTGCAGAGATGTTTTAAAGATAATGAAAATAAATAAAAGAACATCATTGATGATATTAGATAATGACACGTAGAAACGACTCATAACATTAACTAGATAGGGATTTTAAATCATGTTGGTGTGCATTTTCGTGACATTTTACCTGTGTTTTCCGAGTACACACACGCAGATTTTAAATCATTTTTGTAACGTTTTTGAACAAAATAGTGTGGTTTTAAAAAAACAATTACTTTAACAAGACTATATAAATTTATAAATAATTTTATTTATGTTTAAGAATTTTTGGAAATTAATGATTTTCAAATATTTCCCGAAAAATGATTTTTCAAGCAGTTTTCCTAAATTATATGTTAAACATAAAATCACACATTCTTGGACCCTTCGCGAAGGCATAAGGGAAATTAAACGATTTTGTAAACCTCGTGGTATGGGACACAAAGGTATATTGAATCGGTTAATTTCAGATTCAGCTATGAAAGCCATTATATTCCATGTTTTTGGTTTTTCCCCGTCTTTTTGTGTTTTCTGATGTTTTGGTGTTTTCCGTATGGAATTGATGAGCGATTAGTAAAGAAAAAGTGAGAAAGTGTGGTATGGGACACATAGTTACCACCATTTGGGTTACTATCTGTGAGTCGATGATACATTCCGATGATATCACCAGTAATTGGGGTTGCTGGGTTGCATACCTTTGGGTCAATTCAGTGGTTATTTTGTTATTTGATGTATAATGACTAACTTTGTCTTCATATAAGGTACTTTTCCGGTGTTATTAGTATAGGTGAAGCCTTGTGCTATTACGATGTATTAATATGTGCTGGCGTAGCTTCGGCTTGCCACTTCGGTGGTTGGGTCAAATATTTGGTGATTTTTGGTGTTTTGTGTTATTGATGATTTCCTCATTTCATGATGCTTATTATTGTTTGACTATATTACTTCAAAGTTATTTGAAGGCACTGGTGTATATATATATAAATATATATATATATGGTGATTTCATATGGCTTGTAATCTTAGATGAGTTATCAATTCTGGTATTTTCTGTGATTTTGGTTGATTTTGTGATTTTCTGTGTTTATTGTGTTTTCACCATTTTAAATTGATCGTTATACATGTACTGCTCTGAATAAACCGGAGGTTCCAGTGTGTGTATGGTGATTCATTTCTATGTGCTTCACTTATGATTTCCGTGTTCCAGTGATTTTTGGATTTGTTGTAACCACCTTGTGACCTCATGTGTTGTCCTTAAATGACTCCAATGATAAAGATGAAAAGTGACAAGCATACCTATCTACCTATGTGTATCCCTTTCACGCAACTTTAGAATCTGTAGTTGTGGATGTGTATAAAATATTATTGGTTCATTCCGTTATGTCCTAAAGGAATGTTACAATTAATGAGATATTTTACCTTATCTTATACGGCTTATCTGATTCAAGTTAGACTAAACCATGTGTTTCTTTATCGAGTCAGACCGATTAGCAGGGCTTTTGCTTCGTTGTCCTGTTTTGGATATCAAGTTTCACTCTTTTGGATCACATAGTTTTTTTAGTTGTCTCTTGTAGCTCTTATCAGATGCGATGATGTATATTCTTTTGCAGGGTTTATGATGTGTGTGTGTCTATATATATATATATATATATATATATATGTGTGTGTGTGTGTGTGTAGTGATTTATCATACTATATATAATGTATGATGTATTGTACACGATGTATTCATATGTTGGTATATCTTGGCTGTTGTTCTATATGTGTATATCATTGTATTGTAATTTTTTTGGATATATCCAGTTGCCACCATAGTAGTGTATTAAATAAGTGAAAAAATCCGAAATTTTAACAAAATAATAATTGATTAACAACTTGGTTAATTAAAGAATAAGTTGAAAAATATTTGTAAATCGGTCAACAAAGGTATTTCCATTGGGTCTGTTACGATTTTCTTGTTCAGATAAACTTTTGGTTTGCGTAAAATGGACTCAAAATGAATATGTTACGGTCGGTTAAAGTTTAAAATTCATAACCGGAATTTAAAATAAAAAACAAGCTAATAATAAATTTTTCAAAAACTATGTTATCATTGGAATAACCCAGACCCTAAATGAGTCGACCTCTGTGTCAACTCACCTGGGAGGTGGGTCGACCCAGGTAACGTAGCCAGACACATTTTCATGCCCGACACAGATCAAAATAGGATGGTAGTTTCAAGATTTTTATAATCTGGCATTGGAGGATGAAAACTTAATTATTCTAAGGCTAAAGCTCTCTAACACATCTATAAATAAAGCTATACTCTGCTCCCATTCCCTAAAATTCTCATTCTTCATTTTCCCAGTCTCAACCATACCTTTCCTCTCCAAAATAAAAGTCAAATTTTCACACACAAATTGGAGAAGTTATATTCATAGATTTTGGGGGGATTTTCTACTGAGGCCTTTGGATTTGCATTTCTTATATGATATTTATGTGATTTCCAGATTTCTATCAAGTTGAAGATTAAATATATAAAATAGTTGTTGTAGTTGAAATAGATTTGAACTATTCATAATTCTTAGATTTAAATTCAGTTATCTCTATTCTTCCTTCTGAATTTTTGTTGTGTGTTTCTTTAATTTTATTTAGATTTATATGAACTATTGTATCAGATTTATTCTTCCTTTTGTCTATTTTTCTTAGATTTTGTAGATGTGTTGAAGTATGCCTAAAAGGCATATAAATGCGATGAAAACATGCTTGAACTTGTATGCCTGTATTTTCGCATTGGATTATTTTTCTTTTTCGTTTATTCTGTGTTTGGATTGGGGAACACAATTTATTAGAAAAAAATAATTAGAGTTAATGCTTAATTGGAATATGTTGTAACTGCAAATAAGAAGGGGTTAACTAAATTAAGGTAAACAAACTATAAATGCCTATTTGATAGATATTGACAGAAATATACTACAATTAGGAAATTGCATAATTATGATAATTTGGGAATCATAATAAGATATGAATAGTTTATTTGCAATATGATTGGAATCATTTGGAGGGACAATTGGGTTTATATATACATATTGGTTTACAATGTGTGGTAAAATTGCGAATACGAACGTATTAATTTACGATGTGTGGGTAAGTTATAAGCTTAAGTTAGACTATCATGGTTAGGCCTTATATGTACATATTGTTTTACATTGTGTGGGTAAATTGCGAATATGAACATATTAATTTACACTGTGTGGGTAAATTAGGGGCCAAATATATTGAATTTGTTTATTAGGGTCAAATCAAGGGCTAGGGATTTGACCAAGTTATTTTGTTGGGTTCCATTCCATGTAGCATACTTTTATCATTTTTGGTCTCAATATGGGCAAGGGCACACACCATGCTATGTTATGGATGTAAGTCGGTCCAACAAAAGGGTATGAGTGTGTTTCGGCGGGTTAGTGTGTGTATTAGTCCGATTTGGAAACATAAGTTACTTTGACACTTGTGGATAAGGTTATGTCTTATGGCTGATGGGCTAGGGCTTGATAAAACAGAATCCACGGTGGGTATAGGTTATCTAAGATTCGTTGTAGCCAATCGATTGGATAGTGTTATGAACTTCTTCCTAATTATTATTTCGTTCTGAATTTGTGATAGTGCAAAACAGTCACTGTCTATTATTGAATCTTGTGAAAGAGAATAACTACACCGTTATGTCACCTTTGTTATCCCTATTATATTTGTAACTTTTAGGTATGCACAGGCACTTATGATTTTATGACACTAGAACTATTATTTTATCTATTTTCAATAGCTTATTAGTCACGCTAAAAATCACTACATTTCACTAGACTTTTTGTCTAACCTATTTTTCTCTTTTTCTTCTTTCCTTTTTCTTCCCCCAGGCTCTTAGGGAGGAAGAGCTTAGCTTGGGCTGCTTAGTTAAATCTCATCTTTGAAGACCTCTGCAGAGATGTATTGTTCATTTTCTTTTCCATAGTTTGTTTTGTACTTTCTGACTATTTGGGGATACTACTGTTTTGTACTCTATTATTTCTATTGTGAATGAGATTTGATACATAATACTCATGATAATTTGGTTTGTTTGAAATAATTAGAAAGGTTTTTTCATTTAATTGTAATTGTCTTTTCTTCCACTGTGAATATTTTACTTTGTGTCTTGTGGAATCTTAGTCTATGTGATATTTGTTGTCTTTATACCTACAATGCTACATATTCGTTAACGAGGTTCTATATTAGGATATCTTTAAGGGGTGGGGGTGTTACAACAAGGGTTAGGTATGTTGATATGTGGAAAGAAAAAAGCCCTAACATATTTAATACAATATTACGGATGGTTGCTCCTAGCAAGCCCTATTCTCTGCATTAACATACAATATTACTAGTTAATATTCTTCGTTAATATTGGTCCCAGTGTAGGGCATCACGGTTTGGTATCAGAACGGTGTTCAAAACAAAATGTAATATACATACAGAACAATTTTCACATTACAATATATCGATGTATAATACTAGTACAAGCCTCATCCATGATTAAAGTGATCCATATTGTGTCTTTAACCTTTCTTGTATCAAATTGAAGTAGTTTAAGTGGAATGCATCGTGAATTGTTGTTATCAATCCCGTAGTATTCCTTACCTTATGTCCCTATGTTTTAATACTACATGTGATCCATGTTTACCCTACTCTCTTTCAGATTAACTATGGCTGGCAGTAGTAGAGGTAGTTTTACCAACATGGGACCCGCCAGCCTCCCACGTCCAGTCGATGTTCATATGACCACCGATCATTCCATTGAGCCTGTTAGTAGTCTTTGACCTCTGGTTGTTGTCCACTCTTCCCTTCGTCGTAGGTCGGAATTCATTCAGATTTATAGTGACTTTTTTTATCTTGCGGGGCATACCCTTTTGTGGATCAGAGAGTGTTCTTAAGATCTTAAATTGGCCTTATTCCTACGAGAACACTTTTTCCGGAATGAACTTGTTTGACCGACAACGTGTTCTAGTAGCATCAAGTATGCTATGAGAAGAAGCTCTCGATTAGTATGAATCCTTACTATTGGAAATTAATTTTCAAAAATTAGGGAAAAATTCATTTTATCTAACATATAAATGATAAAAAAAACTCTAGTAATTTTGTCATAATCTTTTTGTATGTCAATTTTCAAGCAAAGTTTATTAGCTCCAGATCATTTGAAATTTTTGACTATTTCATAAGCCACTAAATTATTTTCTACCATACATCTTCCAACAATAAAAGCATTCTAAATTTTTGGAATTAACTCTGGCATTATTAGTTTTAATCTATTACTTAGAATGTTGCCAATGATTTTATATAAAACAATGCAAAGAGAAATTTGGCCTACAATCACTAAGCTTTGAAGTATTTGCTTTTTTAGGTATTAGGCAAATGAATGTATGGTCTAGCTCTTTTACTATTTTACCCTTTAAAAATGTAACATTCAAGGCATAAAATAAAGGGTGCGTTTTTTACAGGTCCCTATTAAGTTTTAAAATTAGGTTCACATCCGGTCATAGTTTTCAATACACTTCTGCCCCCTATTTTTGAATATGCACCTCCTACTTTCTTGGATCTACTTCCTACTTTTTAGTCCCGCGTCCTCCTTTTTTCCTTCCACTACTTCGTATTTTTCCAAAAAAAAAAAATGCGGCCGTAGTAAAAAAAAAAATTCCTAAAATCTGGAAATAATCCCAGAAGTCCACGCCAAGAAGAAAAAAAAACTTGCATATATGTATGCAAGTATTGCCAATACTTGCATACATGTATGCAATTATTGCACAAAGGAAATTACGCTATAGTTTTGCCGCATATATGTTGCACACATGTGTGCATGTTTCAGATTTACTTGCACACTTGAATGCAAATAAAAACGAACCGAGTTGCACTGCTATGGAATATTGCATATTTTTATGCACGAATGATGCAATACGTACACATAAATATGCAAAAAATTCAAAAGTGAATGCAACACTGGAATACTTGCACATATATGTGCAGGAAATTGAAATTCTTGCATAACATTATGCACTTAACTGCAGTTTTCGCTGTTTTATTTTTTTTGCATGTTTTTTGATTTTTTTTCACCAAATTTATGATCGAATGCATAATTAATTTAAATACTAATTTTCGTATTTTTTTGTTTTATTTTTTCAATTTTTTTGTAATTTTTGAAAAATAGGGACCTAATTTATAATAAGTTTATCAGTGGATGTGAGCCTAATTAAGTTTGCTTTTAGGGACCTGAGCCTTATTTTCACTAAAATAAATCTTCTTTGATTTCATCCCAATGAATTTTATAAACTTTGGCTCCAAAGCCATCTGGACCATGGCTACTTCATCATGCATATTGAATATTGCTTTATATATTTCTCCATACTAATGTATTTTCTATAATTGATTTTCGTGTACTTGTGGCAACCTTTTTAGGAACAATATTTGGAAAATTTTACCAACTATTGGAGAATAGTATTGCAATGACCCGGGGAATTCGATGCTCGAATTTTCGACAATAATACTAAATCTCATTTACTTGCCAAAACCCATATATCGAAAACACCAGATTGTTAATAGAAAGAAATTAGAGGGTGATATAAGAAAGAAATATTAGAATAGAAGAAAAAGAAGAAGTATCAACTAATCAATACAACATAGAGTCTCTCATCGCAACGGAATAAAATATAATATAGAAATAAATCTTTTATTGAGAGATTGAAACAGTACTTACATTTCATCAAAGTATAGCATACAATCAATACATCTGGACAGTTATAAAAATCTATCCTCATATACAACACACAGCGGAATAACTACTATATACGTCTGAACTCCTCTAGCATGTCTTCTGAAGTCTATAGCATCCTAACTGAACCTGCAAAACACGGTCTGATTCGAGCATTGCAAACGCCGGATCGGTATGATGAACCAGAGTGGGAAAACTCAATAAGTTTATAGTGCCTTCCAACTGTTTTAAGGTTAAAATTATTTTCGAAAGAAAAGGATAATAATAAGACTAGTCCGCACATAAATATGAATGGTTTTTACCTTATGATAACCCAAAAAATTTTGAACTCATATCTATTCTGATATTATAATAGTGTCTAAATCAAATAATCATCTAGCAGAATGCCTGCATCTCACGCTCTACATACATAGTACCATCTTGCCAGAACGCTTGCATCTCATGCTCTACATACATAGTCAATAATTAAAAACCATGGGAAGTCATTAGAGAATGGATTTAAACCATAGCAACGTATGGGACCCTTCCGATAGTGTACATATAGAGAGAAATACACAAGGTTCAACAAGAACTTCTTGTAACCTGGCCACACACGACCGTCCACTCATTCCTTTGAGTGTTCTGAATGTATACCACTGACGGTTGGGATCAGCAACCATCCCCAAAGTATACAACAATGATGGAATAAAAAGCAAATGGGGTTTTCTCCAGATCAGGTGATAATGGACCCTAACGAGAGCGACCCACTTAGCCATGCTGTCTGCCTGATTTTTGTCATTTCCCGGTTGATGAGGCTTTGGGTTACCATCACCTTCTTAAGAACATCACACTAATTTTGAATGCCACATCATCAAATCCTCCAGAGATCACTGATTGATTTCCACAAAAATACGTTGGTTGTTAAGCTAAGAGAAGTCACCTTCTCCACCACCAACTATAGTACGTTCGAAGAAATCAACGTACATGGTCCCTTTGGAAATACTTTGTCAGACATCCGTCCGTACAAGACATCCAGGAATATGATGAACCGAAGGCACCCTCCTACCACATCCTAGGTATCACACTATAGATCAGTAGCGAGTAGTCCTTGCAATCCATTGACTCCAACCACGATAGAACCGCAGTTTTCTCTGGGTGCTAACTATAGATTATAAGTAATTTATCATTTTATGAAGATCTACAGTCATTAAGTTTTCCAACTTGATAATCATTTTATATCTTCCACATTTACGTATTTCCTTGTCGGAATGGTTTTCAAATATAAATTCGGTCCCGATCTTTACGTACCAATAATGGATAATAGGTCGGATTTGATAGTCGGTTATTTAACTATCAAATAAACAACCATTCAATCATGAAAATAAAATGAATTCACTGGTTTAGTACTCAGCATCACTTGGCCTTTTAAATTAAAATTAATTAACGAATGGTTAATTAAAACTTCTGAATTTTTCAATATTTTTAAATACAACATATACTTCTTATTTTAGTATACTAACATTCTCAAAGCTATAAATACTTAGAATTATCTTATAATCATATTCAATTTTCCATTTAACAATCATTTCAAAATGTTTTCTACAACATTATTCATTATCTGTAACAGGGAAATCAAGCCAACTTATCATTTATAAAACAAAGTTATGAATTCTCCTTCGTTTCGTTGTTTGGAAACAATAATCGATACTTATCTTTTTAGAATAAACCCATTCTAAAACTCATTCCTTTACTCCGAAAATATCGTTATATTTTCACAAATTCTTCTTTTATTTCTTTAGCTTTAAAAATATCATTTTATACTCTCAAACCCCTTTTATTTTTGTTACTTTGAAAACATCAATATATATATATATACACATATATTCTCCAATACTTTTTATTTCTTTACTTTAGAAATCTCATTATATATATTACCAAATCTTTATAATAATGTTGCATTATTATTTCTTATAATAAATTAATTCTAATACCTTTATCATTACAACTAATATCATCCTCAGACAATCCTAAAGTCGTTCAAGTTGGGTTATTTTAATTACCTCCTAGACCTTGATCAACAACTTTCTTATCTTAAGATAGTTATCAGTTGTAACTAAAAAAAATCCATATTCATTTTAATATAAAAACAAATCCATTTAACAATTATGTTTAAAATATGGTTTTATAAAACCTCCTTACCTTTTGAAAATCTTTTTTTCAATTATAACTATTATTGCTTAATTCATTGATTAAGTAATTTCTTACCCAAAAACATCACCATTAACCTTAACTTCTTTAAAAAAAATTATTTTCTAACTCGGATTTTATTACAAAATCCTATTATTAGATCGTTTATCAATTCCAATTATAAAAACCCATTATTTTTACATATTTTCCTTTCTGAAAATCTCATTTCCCATCCCATTTATTTCATTTGATTACATTATAAAGCCCGTTTTATCTCGATTTCCTTTTACTTAATTCAAATATTAAGTAAACAACTATTCTATCAATTGCTACAACCATGACGAGTTATTGGACTAGGCACTATGTTTTCCAATTAAATTGATAAATATGGTGACTAGTGCATTACATAAGTTTTTGTAGCATGGTTCACCATTCTCTAAGAAATTAATCCCTATTTCCTTTCAGAAATTGTGCGATGCAAAAGAGTATGGTGGTTTAGGGATTACAAATCTTCATCTCTGGAATAAGGCTGTGGTTTCTGAATAGTTCAATAAGCTTATTTCTGAGGATGGGAATTTATGGACTCAATTGGTTTAAAATAATTTGATTGGGGATAAGAATTTTTGGAAATTGAATATATCTCAACAATGTAGCTGGCACTGGAGAAATATTCTGAAATTAAGAAGCTCTTTTCTTCCTTTTATTTAGTCTAATTTTAATATTGTCAAGAATTTGTCTTTCTGGCACTCTTCAATGATTAAAGAAGGTGTAATTTTGAGTGATTTGGTCGATTATAATACTAGGAGAATCTCTGGTATTCATGAAAATGCTTTTGTTGAGAATTACTTATTGGACGGCTGTGTCATATTACCTCGTACTAGTTTAGCATTGCTTAGAAGATTTTGGAGTGAATTTGCTGATACTGTGAGGTTTAAATGTAACACCCCACGTCCATTAATGTCACTCACAAAGGGAATGCATTAACTTCCATGGAGGTTATAAGTGAATATAGAACAGAAAAATTACATCAAGACAGATAATAAGTAGTACTTGGAAATCTAAAATTTCATTTTATTGCAGCGGAAACATGTTTATTACATCACAAAACCATTCATCAGAGTCAAGTACATTATCCATCTTCATAAAACAAAATACATAATCCCATTACACAAATAGCCATTAAAGAAGATAACAAGCTGGACTTTACTTCAAGGGTCCAAGCTTTCCAAAGAGATGAAGCAATCCAATCAAGCTCGACTAGAGCTGGGTCCAACCTGAGGACCTGGAGGGGAAAAAGGATAGAAATGGAGGGGTTCAGACATTAAGTCTGGCGAGTATGATAATTCTAGCAATACTATTATCAAAATAACTAGACTAAGGCATAAACTGGAAGACAAGTAAATGTCTATGAACTATTAAGAAGATAAAGATAGCGTTTAAGATAACGTAAAAGATAACGGTAAAGGCATACCTAATTGCTAAAGAATGATTACTACACTGCACCGCACATTACTACACTGCACCACACATTACTACACTGCACCGCACATTACTACACTGCACCGCACCAGTCACCCTAAAGGTTGATCCCACTTGCTTCACACAGAAACATATAAATAGCCTTACGTACCCCTAGCTGACTACATAGGTGTCGTCTGCCCCTTTCTCCACTAGGTGTACCCCACTACCCATTTTCGATTGGCTCCCTACTCGTAGATACCCGTGCTGGCCCCACAGTGGGGTGTATCACTCCCCTAAAGTGGCAACCCGATACAACTTGAGAATGCATGGCTTATACCTACACGATGCAACAACGTCTTACCTACCAGCCCGGGTCCACACACACATATGAAACCCGTTGGACTTGCGTTGCCACCGCTCCCCGTTTTAGCCTCTTATAGTCAAACCCAGTATGCGTGTCCCGTCCTCGACTTGGGTCGAGCCCACAAAGATACGTTTGGGATACTGGTTGAAATGGGCCCCCACAAGCTACCCACCTAAGCTTGTCACCACTAGTATATCCCACTTAACCCTCTTAGTCATGTTCATTTACATGTGTGTTTGGTTAAGTCTTACTAATCGTATTTCACATGCCACTAAGGGCACCCACTAGATTCCTCATGCCACGCAAGGCACCTACTTAACCCCCATGTCCCACCTTACATGTTTATCTGGTTAAGTATTTCTTAATTCATTCAGGCCATAACCTCATAAAGACCTCTCACATTAGACTGGCATTTATGGCAGCTGGATTTGTCGGGCGGGTCCGGGCAGTCTTACACCATAAAAGAGTCTAACCTCGTGTCTTTACAACTGTTATGCTTTAGTTTAGGCCTAGGACCTCTCACATTGGGCTGACATTTGTGACCACTGGATTTGCCGGGCGGTTCCGGGCAGGTTTACGTCACAAACGAGTCCAACCTCGTGTCCCAAGCATTGATTGACACTTTCAATCTTTTACCCCAGTTTTAATAATTCCCTATCCAAATTATTAATTAAGTCCACTTTTATTGATGTCCATAATTGACTCAATTATGGTCATCCACTCATGGTATGCAAAATCATATCAATTGCACCCCAACATCTTATTATTAAATCCTTAATATTACCCCTACCCCACGTTTATACGTTCGCTTATTCAACGCATAATATAGGCTAGACTTGAATAGTCTAACGCATAGTACAAAGATAAATTATCATATAGACAATTAAAATAAATCTAATCATAATAGGGGTGAAACTTGCATAAACTACGCATGTTAAGGATCAAAAGGTGTCAACTTGTTAAATGTCACAATTTACATGATATGATCATAGCCCAAATCTATACATAAACTTGCATATGGGGTTTTTAGGCAGCATAATGATGGTGTGAACTAGCATAGGATATCACATATGTCATAGCATAATTCTAGATGTCATAATAGATGCCATGGCATATGTTCATAACTTTTCTAATCAATTTAACTTGCATATGTAACTTGTCATATAGATCAACATAGCCCAAACATGATGATTTAATTGATATGAACTAACTAGCATAGATGGTAACATCATGGCTTTTTTAACATGTCTGATTTATCACAACTTAGCATAGAAACTTTCAACATACATAACATCACCATAGCATGATTTACAACATATAGGATATCATCACCACATAGCATAGGATTAATAACATACATGATAACATATACGACAATTCACATCATCTACTCATAATCCATTCATGACTTAACCTAATTAAAATGATAATAATCTTGTTAAGAATATCATACTCACAATTTAGAGAAGAAAAGAGAGAGTTTTGCTTTGCTTTAGGGTTGAGAGAATTAGAATTGAATTAGCTTTTCTTCCTTCTTAGTTGGCGGCGGCTCCATTGAATTCCATGGCGACGGCATGACGGAAGCTCTTCTATTTTTAATGATGTTTAGGGGTAGTATTAGGGTGTATTTATAGGTGTAGTTAGTTGTTTTAGGCCTTTAGATAAACCCTAGGATAGATTAGAGCCGTCAGATTTTGTCACAGCCCCCAAAACCCAGCCCAAAAACCCATTCAGGTGCACCCAGGTCGCCTGGGCTCGACCAGGGAGGTCGACCCCCAGGTCGACCCTAGGGTCGACACCTATGTCGACCTGGTGGGCAGGTCGACCCCCAGGTCGACCTGGTCTGGGCGGGAATTTTTCCCGCCCAGCCTGTTTGGGCTGAATTTTCTGAAACTGTTTTGAATTTTCTGAAACTTCCGATGGCCATAACTTCTTTATACGAAGTCCAATTCACGCAAACTCGGACTCTATTTCAATCAGAATTCCGAGACGAACACAATGGCGCAACCCGTTTCCCACAATTCTCATGTCTGAGATTAGTTATTTTTAATTTGTGAATATTAATATTAATAGAATTACGGGGTGTTACATTCTCCCCTCCTTAAAGGATTTCGCCCCCGAAATCTTCAAGTCAAGAAGAATGTATATCCTAACATCCAAACAACCATCTACTCAACCATCAAACACAGACATCCATTGTCCTTATAGACTTCTAATGCTTTCATGTTTAAATGCACAGTGTGTGTATATGTCCCTATCTAATGCAAAATCAGGCGGTCCACTGATTCAGTTGACCTCCTTTAATGCAAACCATGATAGTGCCATGCGTCCATTATGTATGCAAAAGTTCCCTAATGCTACATATTATCTCTACATGCGTGCACAAACATTCACCAAAATGCGGTATCCATATGATAGTACAACCATTATACATCCATTTTACTAAATACAACCATTTATATGCAATATGCAGTATGAAGTGACTGAGCCGATCTAGTGCCTAATAGTGTGTGTATATGCGTCCACGAGCAACCACTAGCAAACACTTGCATCCACTTTGCATTCATCATACATAATATGTCTCAAACACATGTTTCAACCATAGGATGATCCTAACTAAAGGTCAAAGATACTAGCGAGAGGATACTTCTAAAGATAAGATAAGTACAAGATAAGCGATAAAGGAGAAATTAAAGGACATACCCTCAAAAAGAAAAGGGTATCGTGAACGCATCTTCTCTTCTGTCTCCCAAGTAGCGTTGCTCTCATCATCTCCCCATTGTACTTTGACTAGCCTGACCTCTCGATTTCTCAGCTTCTTAATCTCCGACCCAAGAATGCATGTAGGAGCTTGTCGAATCGTCGCATCACGCTCTATCTCCACCTCTCTAAGCAAGTTCGGCTCTACCACCTCCGCGGTCTCGTGCAAGCACTTCCTCAAATGTGATACATGGAATACGTCGTGTACACCACTAAGTCTCTCCGGCAACTCCACTCTATACGCCATCTGTCCAATTCTTTCCTTAATAGGAAACGACCCTACAAACCTTGGTGCTAGCTTCCCAACGGACCCAAAGCGAACTACGTTTCGTAATGGAGACACTTTGACAAAGACCATGTCCCCAACTTCAAATTCAAGATCCGTCCTTCTCTTATCCGCATATGATTTCTGCCTACCTTGCGCTGCTTTCATCCTCCTCCGAATCAAATCGATCTTCTCCGAAGTCTCTCTAATCATATCGGGCCCAAGTAAGATCTTGTCCGTAGACTCCCACCAACATGTAGGTGAACGACAAGGTCATCCATAAAGAGCTTCGAAAGGTGCCATGCCAATTCTAGATTGAAAGCCGTTATTATATGTGAACTCCACTAACGGAAGATGCTCTTCCCATATACCCCCAAAGTCTAGGATACATAGCCTCAAAAGATCCTCTAGAATGCGATTCACCCTCTCAGTCTGGCCGTCCGTCTGAGGATGATATGCGGTGCTCAAACATAACTGAGTCCCTACCGCCTCTTGTAAGCTTCTCCAAAATTCGCTAGTGAAAATAGGATCGCGGTCGCTCACTATGCTAGAAGGAACACCGTGCAACCGAACTATTTCTCGGACATATACAGAAGCTAACCATGGAGCAGTCCTCTTACTCTTCACGGGAATGAAATGGGCGCTCTTAGTAAGTCTATCTACTATAACCCAAATCCCCGTATTACCCTTTCTCGATCTCGGTAATCCGTCAATAAAGTCCATGGAGACGCTTTCCCACTTCCATAGTGGAACCTCCAATGGGTGAAGTAACCCACCGGGTTTCTTTTGCTCCGCTTTTACTTGTTGGCACACCAAGCATCTAGCGACATACTCGGCCACGTCCCTCTTCATACCGGCCCAAAAGAAAACTTGCTTCATGTCTTTGTACATCTTGTCCCCACCGGGATGAATGGTCATCTTCGAACGATGTGCATCGTCAAGAATAGTCTTCCTTCGGTCATCGTCTTTTGGTACACAAAGTCTACCGTCCCTACGTAACCAACCCTTATCATCTAGGGTATACCTACGGAGATGGATTGATGACTCCCCTCCTTTGAGCTTTTCTACTAACTCAACCAACTGCGGGTCGTCTCGCTGTGCCTCGCCAATCCGTCCCAAAAGCGTAGGTCTAACCTCTAAGGGTGCTAGCAAACCGGGTACGAAGTCAACGGAAGGTCTAAAATCAAACATCGAAATGAATTCTAAGCTTCGCCGCTCAACAAACAAAGCACTTAAGGATAATCTTTTTCTACTTAAGGCGTCGGCCACCACGTTACCCTTGCCAGGGGTATATGCTATCTCAAAGTCGTAGGACGCCAAGAACTCCATCCACCTTTGCTGCCTTAAGTTCAAGTCCTTCTGAGAGAATAAGTATTTTAGCGATTTGTGGTCAGTGAATAATTCGAATTTCTCGCCAAGAAGATAATTACGCCAAGACTTAAGCGCGAAAACAATAGCGGCAAACTCTAGGTTATGCGTGGGGTAATTCTTCTCATGCGCTCTCAACTGCCTTCCACCATAGGCTATTACCCTACCCTCTTGCATTAAGACTGCGCCTAGTCCTGTCTCATAAGCGTCAGTATATACGGTAAATGGCTTACTCCCGTCTGGCAGCACCAAGACTGGGGCTGAGGTCAAAGCTCTCTTCAACCGTTGGAACGCATCATCACAATCTACGTCCCATGTGAAAACTAGGTTCTTCTTCGTCAAGCGTGTCAATGGAGCTGATATCTTTGCGAAGTCTTTGATAAACTTCCTATAGTAGCCAGCCAACCCCAAGAAACTTCTCACTTCAGTAGCATTTTTAGGGACCTTCCAATCTTGGATGGCCACCATGTAATAACCCATATTTTGAATAACAAGTTATAACATAAATCAATGCAGAATTAAATGATAAAATCTGAATCAGGGGAAACGGGCTGTTCCATTGCGTTTGTCTCGGAAAAATACGCGAAATAGAGTCCGAGTTTTCGAAAATCGGAGTCCGTATGACCAAGTTATGGCCCGTCGAAGTTTTCAGAAAATTTCAAATTCAAATTTGAAATCAGAAATTCAAATTCAGTTGGGCCAGGCAGGCGGGAAAAATTCCCGCCACCCCAAGTCGACTGGGGAGTCGACTTGGGAGTCGACACACCCCAGGCTGTGTCGACTGCCCAGTCGACACCCCTGTCGACTTGGGTGGTCGGCCAGTCTGGCCTGGGTGCACCTGACTTGTTTCTCAAGACATGTTTAGAGGCTAGTGACGAGAATTGATGGCCCAGATCTGAACTAGGGTTAATCCTATGGTCTAAACTAACCTAATCTTCTATAAAAGGACCCTAATACCTAGCCTAAATCATCATAAATCAATCCTACAACTAAACTATGCCAAAATGTTTAATCATGGCCTCCACCCTCTTGTCATAGCTTCCATCTTCATTCATATGAGAGTTCCTAAGCTTGTTTGAGAGTTCCTAAGCTTGTTTGAGAGTTCCAAAGCTTGATTCAAGGCCAAAGTTCAATCTTTCTTCATTAAAACAAGGATCTTTCTTCATATAATCAAAGGAGCTTCTCGGAGCTTGTATTCATTTGGGGTTTTTAGAGTTGCTAGTGGCTTCGTCTCAATCTTATTTATATTTATAAGTCTTCATAGCATTGTAAGCCTTATACTACTCTTAGATTCTAACTATGAAGTTAAATATGACATGTTGCAAGTTTGAGTTTGGGCATAAGTATGATATGTGCTTTGATTCTATCATGTTATGCATAGGTTTATTCTATGCATGTTTGTAAATCTATCACCTTGACCTTGTGGGCTAAAAGCTATAAGCTTTATGTTGAAATGTTGCATTATGCAACATGAGAACGCTCATAACCTTTATGATAACTTGCATATATTGTTATATGCGAACTTCTAGTCATCATTCTATGTCATCTAGGACCATGTATCACTTATTCGCTAAGTTTGAATGTTATGCATGTTTTGAGGCTTATGATGTAACATGCAAGTTTAAATGAACATATTTATGCCTCATATGCCACCATGTCTAACTTGTGGCCAACCTTATTACCTTATGCCCTTTTTGTCATGCTTTTGCCAAGTTCCTTCTTTCGATCTATGTTATGTTATGCGGAACGTACATGCGATGGGAATGCGTTGGGTTTGGGTAATATTAATGACATGAAAACATGGTTTTAAAATATGACATGAACATTGACTTGTGATTATGTTTGTAAACATATGGATGGACATGACACTTAGAAAATATGAGTATGGCCAACTCGAGGTTGGGTTGAGTTTGTAGCATAAATCTACCCGGAACCGACCGGCTTAACTAGTGGCTACAAACAATAGGACCCAATGTGAGTAGTTGGTCATGTTGTGCTTAAACCCGAGGTTAGAGTAGGTTGTGGTGTAAAGCTACCCGGACCCACCCGGCTTAACTAGTAACCACAACAAGGTCTAATGTGAGAGGTTAAGGTGCATTAAATTAATTAATGCCACATGATAGGGTTAAGTCATGGACCACGTAACACTTAACCAACATGAACACGATGGGTTAATAGGGTTAAGTCATGAACCTTGGGTACACTTAACCAACTTGATGCTTGATTGGATCGGGTTAACCACATTTAACCCGTTCGGAAACCCTAGTTACGAGGTCCTTTTCACCAGTAACCCTCTTGATTGTATCATGATACCCTAGGGACTAGGCTAGGGTGGGGCACGATTACTGGGCTGACATGTAAGCGACCAAAACGACGGCTGAGTAGGTGCGCCGGTGTAGGTTCAGGCGGACTATGGTCGTGCACATAGTCCGGAGTTGAAAAAGCAGACACGGGCACCCGTAGGTTTAGACTGTGCATGCTTGATTTGTGTCCGGGGTTGGCACCCTAGGGCTTGATACACCCTAGGGTGGACCTAGCACAGTTTGACTACACTTCGTGATTGGGCCGTATGACACCGACACTTGACGAGTTAGGCTTTTAGGGAGCCGATCGACTAGACCGTGTTGTTGGACCTTGATCTAGGTCATCTCGGGATATTGGGCCAAGATTGGGCCAAGGGATCACTTCTTGTTTATACTTGACATGGATTACTAGTACACACTTGGTGCAACTTAACCTTGTATATGCGATGCCACACTTGATCTATCTTTTCACCGTGCCAGTTATCACCCTATGTTTCATCTCTGCTTTACATGACCAGTTAACTTTATTAGTTTTTATACTAATAGTAGATAGGACTTACCAGTCTTTTTGACTGACCCGTTTTCTTTCGCCTCTTTTCTTCCGTTCCCCCCCCCCCAGGTTTACAGGGTGGGAACACTGGTACCTAGCTGGATCTTTAGCTGCTTTTCTGGATAGCTCATGTACGGTTTGGACTTGAGCATGCTATGGATTTATTCTACTTTGGGGATAGTTACTTTATGTTTTTATCCAGTTTTCAGTTATGTTCTAGACTTTGTTTTGTGGGAAAATAATGACCAAGTACTTTGATGTAACTTGACTATGGTTTTGAAATGTTAGTTTTATCCGCTGCTTTACTACTCTGTTTTATTTATATGTTCTGTCTTGTGATATCTGCATGCATGTTTACCTCGTTTAACGCCACTCCAAAGGCAGTGCACTTGCAAGAGTGGCATTGGCGGAGGTGGGGTGTTACATTTGGTATCAGAGCATAAGGTTTACAAGATCTGAGCAAAAAAAAAGGGTTTTTTATAAACTTACCTTTTTGGAAAACTATTTTCAAAACCAATTAAGTATTTTCCAAGAACAGTCTAGTTTATTTTAAAAGGCTATTCCCCAAAAGCCATTAGCACTATCCTTCGTTTCCTTGTTCTTAATCTATCTTTTCTTTTTTCAGCATGGCCGATCTTAACCTTCCTGAGGGAGTAACCATTCCCAGATGGTTCCGGAGGTACTTGGAAGCTAGGGCCAACGATGTGGGCCCAGCAAACACCCCCACTGTAACTGAGGTTCCCCCTCCTCCTCCTCCTCCTCCTCAGCATCCACAAGCATATTTCGCAAAGGTTTGCAAAGACTTTAAGGCGATGGGTGGCAAGAATTTTATTGGGACGGAGACTTTTGTGGAGGAAAGAAATTGGTTGAAAGAAACTGAAGATCTCTTCGCTATCTTTGATGTGGAAGACCATAGAAAGGTTTTATTGGCAGCATGGCTATTAAAAGAAGAAGCTGCTTATTGGTGGGAGGTCACCAATGCTACTAGGCCTATAGAGACTTGGGCCGACTTTAGGACGAGGTTTGGGCTTAAATTTCTATCATCAGCTGAGGCGAATCTGCAATTGGAGAAGTTTATATCTTTGAAGCAAGGGGACATGACAGTGAGGGAGTATGTGAATAAGTTTAACCAGCTTGCTCGATTCGGTTTGGACATGGTTAATACTCCCCAGAAGAAGGCTTTACGCTTTGCACGAGGGTTGAATGAGCCATTATAAGGTTTAGCCCTATCTCATATACCCATGGGGGCCACTTTTGAAGGCCTAGTGGACATGGCATTGCTTCAAGGAGACGATAAGAATGGCAAGAAAGAAGTCAAGCCTAATGAGACTCAAACCAAGAAGACGGACTCCAAGTGGGGAGGAAATCAGAGCAATCAGAACAACAAGAACAACAAGGGCAATAAGGCCAACAACAACAAGGAAAAGGACCCAAGAAAATGCAACTTATGTGGGATTGTTGGGCACATAGCCAAAGATTGCAGGAAGAAGAAGAGGAAGTTGGGCGAATGCTTTCACTGTGGAGAGCCTGGACACCTTAGCAAGGATTGCCCCAAGAAGCAAGGACAAGGGCAAGGGCAGACTCAGCGTGCAGGACCTTCTGGAGGGCAAGTGCATGCTCTCAACACTGCTCCAGTTCAGGACCGAGGTAGTATTTCTGTAGAAAGCCTTGTTTATATTTCTGATTATCCTGTTCGCACCTTATTTGATTCTGGCGCATCGCATAGTTTTATTTCTTCTGATCTTGTTGAAAGTTTGCACCTAAGTACTAGTCTAGTTGAGGATCCCGTTAGTGTTTCAAATCCAATTGGGGGTTCCGCCCATCTATCTATGATTTGTGTGGATTTGAAGGTTTCTATCTTGACCGTAGAATTCACGTGTAATGCTTATGTTCTCGGATTCACGGGATACGGGTTGATCTTGGGCATGGATTGGTTGTCCAGTTATGGAGCCATTCTCGATTGTGAGCATAGGGTGGTGAGGCTCATGACTCGCCTCGGTAATACCCTAGAAATTTCTTGTAACCCAAGAGATCCCGTCATGTTATGTTATCTTGAATCTCTTGACTCGTCCATCAATGATCTACAATCTGTAAAGGTGGCCCGAGACTATCCTGATGTCTTTGAAGAGGTTAAGGGGTTACCCCCTAAACGAGAGATAGATTTCCACATTTATCTTGTTGATAATGCCAAGCCAGTTTCATTGCCCGTTAGGCACATGGCCCCACGAGAAAGAAGAGAGCTCAGTAAGCAAATCAAGGAGTTGCTTGAGAAGAATTTTATTAGGCGAAGCATTTCTGAATGGGGTGCTCCTGTGGTATTCGCTACTAAGGCGGATGGTTCGCTTCGTCTATGTGTTGATTATCGAGAGTTGAACAAGCTGACAAAGAAGAATAGGCACCCGTTACCGAGGATTGATGACCTCTTTGACCAGCTTGTTGGTGCTTCTGTTTTCTCTCAGCTCGATCTAGCCACCGGATTCCATCAGCTTAGAGTGGCTGAGGATAGTATTGATAAAACTGCGTTTAGGACTCCAGATGGATTCTTTGAATGGCTTGTCATGCCATTCGGTTTGACTAATGCACTCGCCTACTTCGTAGATTTGATGAGTAGGGTGTTCAGGGAGTTCCTTAACAAGTTTGTGGTTGTCTTCGTGGATGATATTCTGATCTTCTCAAAGGATGAGGAAGAACATGCTAGACACCTCAAGGAAGTGATTGATACGCTTAGAGCCCATCAGTTGAAAGCCAAGTTCTCCAAATGCCATTTTTGGAGAAGGGAAGTTCGGTTTCTTGGACATATAGTCTCTAAGCAAGGCATAGCTGTGGATCCCGCGAAAGTGGTTGCGGTTCAAGACTGGAAGACTCCTAGGAATGCAACCGAAGTAAGAAGCTTCCTCGGTCTGGCGGGCTACTATAGGAAGTTCATCAGGGAATTCGCTAAGATTTCATCCCCTCTTACTAAGTTGACGAAGAAGAACTTAGTTTTTGTATGGGACTTAGAGTGTGAGCTTGCTTTTCAAAGGCTCAAGAGGGCCCTTACTACAACTCCAGTTTTGGCATTACCTGATGGCGGTAAGATGTTTACCATGTACACCGATGCATGTGGCACGGGGTTAGGTGTTGTTCTGATGCAAGAGAGAAGAGTGATATTTTATGGGGGTAGGCAACTTAAAGTTCATGAGAAGAACTATCCCACTCATGATTTGGAGTTGGCAGCGATTATCTTTGCACTCAAATCCTGGCGCCACTATCTCTTAGGCGAAAGGTTTGAGTTGTATACTGATCACAAGTCGCTCAAATACCTCTTCTCGTAGAAAGATCTGAATCTAAGGCAGCAAAGGTAGATGGAATTCTTGGCATCTTATGACTTCGAGATAGCTTATACCCCTGGCAAGGGTAATGTTGTGGCAGATGCACTAAGAAGAAGTAGGTTGACTTTGAGTCCCTTGTTTGTTGAGATGAGGAGCCTAGAATTCTTGGCAACCTTTAATTTCACACCAGCTGTTGAGTCGATGACGGGTTCATTAGCATCTCTTGAGCTTAGACCTATACTTCTTGATCAAATAGGGACTTCGCAGAAGGAAGATCCGCAGATAGTCGAGATCATGGACAAGTTGATTCGTGGTGAGACGTATAGTCACCTTGCTAGATATACTATTGATGACAAGGGTTGGCTAAGGCGTGATGGAAGGCTATGCGTTCCACAAGTAGGAGACTTGGTGCATAAAGTTCTCGAAGAAGCGCATCACTCGAAGATGACTATACATCCTGGAGGAGATAAGATGTATAGGGATATGAAGCGCATTTTCTTTTGGGCTGGAATGAAGAAGGATGTGGCAGAGTATGTTTCAAAGTGCATGGTGTGCCAACAAGTGAAAGCCGAGTCGAAGAAACCTGGAGGGCTATTACATCCATTGGAGGTCCCGCAATGGAAGTGGGAAAGTATTTCTATGGATTTTGTGGATGGATTGCCTAGGTCAAGGAAAGGGAATACGAGCATATGGGTCATAGTTGACAGACTTACGAAGAGTGCTCATTTCATTCCAGTAAAGAGCAAGAGGACCGCATCATGGCTAGCATCTATTTATCTTCGAGAGATAGTGCGGTTGCATGGAGTTCCTTCTAGTATAGTTAGCGATCGTGACCCAATTTTCACTAGCCAGTTCTGGAATAGTTTGCAAGAAGCAATGGGTACGCGATTGAATCTGAGTACAGCCTATCACCCCCAGACGGATGGCCAAACCGAAAGGGTGAATAGAGTGCTAGAAGATCTCTTGAGGCTTTGTGTTCTTGACTTTGGTGGTACTTGGGAAAACCACCTCCCTCTTGTGGAGTTTGCTTATAATAATAGCTATCAAGCTAGCATAGGGATGGCACCATTTGAAGCTCTGTATGGGAGGCCGTGTAGGTCACCATCTTGTTGGTGGGAGACAACGGATAGGCTTATACTTGGGCCCGATATGATACGAGACACATCCGAGAAAGTTGAATTGGTGAGAAGACGAATGAAAGCGGCCCAAGACCGACAGAAATCCTATGCTGACAAGCGAAGGACAGATTTAGAATTCGAAGTTGGGGATATGGTTTTCGTGAAGGTTTCTCCTTTGCGTAATGTGGTACGTTTTGGAGCAGTTGGGAAGCTGGCACCAAGGTTCGTAGGACCCTTCCCTATCATAGAGAGGATTGGAAAGATGGCTTATAAGGTGGAATTGCCCGAGAAGCTAGCCGGAGTGCATAATGTCTTTCATGTCTCGCATCTCCGAAAGTGCCTACATGAGTCCGCTGAGGTGGTTGAACCAAGCATTCTTGAAGATGTGGAGGTAGAGAAAGAGGCAACCTTAAGGAGAGCTCTGATTCGTATCTTGGGAACAGAGATCAGGAAGCTAAGAAATCGAGAAGTCAAATTGGTGAAAGTTCAGTGGAGTGAAGCCGAAGAGGATGCAACTTGGGAAACCGAGGAGAAGATGCGTGGGCTTTATCCATTTCTTTTTGAGGGTACATTCTCGATCTCTTTTCCTTTTTAACATATCTTCCTTTTTGCTATCCATGTTTATCCTGTTTATCTTGTTATCTCGTTAGCCTTGTCATGAGAACCTTAGGTAGAAACCCTTTGGATGAAACATGTATTTGAAACATGTTATGATTGATGTTTGCAAGTGGTTGCAAGTGTTTGCAAGTGGATACTCGTGGATGCATGATACACATTAGGCACTAAGATCGGCTCACACATTTTCATATTGCATATGCATGAGTGCTTATACTTATTCATGGATGAAACTTGTTATGCTATCACGTGGATGTTGCATATGGATGAATGTTATGTGCACTCATGTAGAGATTATAAATTATGTTAGGATTTTGCATACATATGGACTCATTTCACTAACATACTTTGCATTAAGGAGGTTTACTGAATCAGTAACCGCCTGATTTTCGCATTAGATAAGTACATATACACACACCTTTGCATATAATCATATAGCATTTAGAATTTGTTAAGGATATTGACTGCACGTGGATGATGTTTTGAGTAGATGGATGATGGATGGTAGGATACGTTCTTCCTAACTTAGGGATTTCGGGGACGAAATCCTTTAAGGTGGGGAGGATGTAACAACCCATATTTTGAATAACAAGTTATAACATAAATCAAGGCAGAATTAAATGATGAAATCTGAATCAGGGGAAACGGGCTGTGCCATTGCGTTCGTCTCGGAAAAATACGTGAAATAGAGTTCGAGTTTTCGAAAATCGGAGTCCGTATGACCAAGTTATGGCTCGTTGAAGTTTTCAGAAAATTTCAAATTCAAAATCAGAAATTCAAATTCAGCTGGGCCAGGCAGGCGGGAAAAATTCCCGCCACCCCAAGTCGACTGGGGAGTCGACACACCCCAGGCTGTGTCGACTGCCCGGTCGACACCCCTGTCGACTTGGGTGGTCGGCCAGTCTGGCCTGGGTGCACCTGACTTGTTTCTCAAGACATGTTTGGAGGCTAGTGACGTGAATTGATGGCCCAGATCTGAACTAGGGTTAATCCTATGGTCTAAACTAACCTAATCTTCTATAAAAGGACCCTAATACCTAGCCTAAATCATCATAAATCAATCCTACAACTAAACTATGCCAAAATGTTTAATCATGGCCTCCACCCTCTTGTCATAGCTTCCATCTTCATTCATATGAGAGTTCCTAAGTTTGTTTGAGAGTTCCTAAGCTTGTTTGAGAGTTCCAAAGCTTGATTCAAGGCCAAAGTTCAATCTTTCTTCATTAAAACAAGGGTCTTTCTTCATATAATCAAAGGAGCTTCTTGGAGCTTGTATTCATTTGGGGGTTTTTAGAGTTGCTAGTGGCTTCGTCTCAATCTTATTTATATTTTATAAGTCTTCATAGCATTGTAAGCCCTATACTACTCTTAGATTCTAACTATGAAGTTAAATATGACATGTTGCAAGTTTGAGTTTGGGCATAAGTATGATATGTGCTTTGATTCTATCATGTTATGCATAGGTTTATTCTACGCATGTTTGTAAAGCTATCACCTTGACCTTGTGGGCTAAAAGCTATAAGCTTTATGTTGAAATGTTGCATTATGCAACATGAGAACGCTCATAACCTTTATGATAACTTGCATATAATGTTATATGCGAACTTCTAGTCATCATTCTATGTCATCTAGGACCATGTATCACCTATTCGCTAAGTTTTAATGTTATGCATGTTTTGAGGCTTATGATGTAACATGCAAGTTTAAATGAACATATTTATGCCTCATATGCCACCATGTCTAACTTGTGGCCAACCTTATTACCTTATGCCCTTTTTGTCATGCTTTTGCCAAGTTCCCTCTTTTGATCTATGTTATGTTATGCGGAACGTACATGCGATGGGAATGCGTTGGGTTTGGGTAATATTAATGACATGAAAACATGGTTTTAAAATATGACATGAACATTGACTTGTGATTATGTTTGTAAACATAAGGATGGACATGACACTTAGAAAATATGAGTGTGTCCAACTCGAGGTTGGGTTGAGTTTGTAGCATAAATCTACTCGGAACCGACCGGCTTAACTAGTGGCTACAAACAATAGGACCCAATGTGAGTAGTTGGTCATGTTGTGCTTAAACCCGAGGTTAGACTAGGTTGTGGTGTAAAGCTACCCGGACCCACCCGGCTTAACTAGTAACCACAACAAGGTCTAATGTGAGAGGTTAAGGTGCATTAAATTAATTAATGCTACATGATAGGGTTAAGTCATGGACCACGTAACACTTAACCAACATGAACACGATGGGTTGATAGGGTTAAGTCATGAACCTTGGGTACACTTAACCAACTTGATGCTTGATTGGATCGGGTTAACCACATTTAACCCATTAGGAAACCCTAGTTACGAGGTCCTTTTCACCAGTAACCCTCTTGATTGTATCATGATACCCTAGGGACTAGGCTAGGGTGGGGCACGATTACTGGGCTGACATGTAAGCGACCAAAACGACGGCTGAGTAGGTGCGCCGGTGTAGGTTCAGGCGGACTATGGTCGTGCACATAGTCCGGAGTTGAAAAAGCAGACACGGGCACCCGTAGGTTTAGACTGTGCATGCTTGATTTGTGTCCGGGGTTGGCACCCTAGGGCTTGATACACCCTAGGGTGGACCTAGCACAGTTTGACTACACTTCGTGATTGGGCCGTATGATACCGACACTTGACGAGTTAGGCTTTTAGGGAGCCGATCGACTAGACCGTGTTGTTGGACCTTGATCTAGGTCATCTCGGGATATTGGGCCAAGATTGGGCCAAGGGATCACTTCTTGTTTATACTTGACATGGATTACTAGTACACACTTGGTGCAACTTAACCTTGTATATGCGATGCCACACTTGATCTATCTTTTCACCGTGCCAGTTATCACCCTATGTTTCATCTCTGCTTTACATGACCAGTTAACTTTATTAGTTTTTATACTAATAGTAGATAGGACTTACCAGTCTTTTTGACTGACCCGTTTTCTTTCGCCTCTTTTCTTCTGTTTCCCCCCCCCCCAGGTTTACAAGGTGGGAACACTGGTACCTAGCTGGATCTTTAGTTGCTTTTCTGGATAGCTCATGTACGGTTTGGACTTGAGCATGCTATGGCTTTATTCTACTTTGGGGATAGTTACTTTATGTTTTTTTTCCAGTTTTCAGTTATGTTCTAGACTTTGTTTTGTGGGAAAATAATGACCAAGTACTTTGATGTAACTTGACTATGGTTTTGAAATGTTAGTTTTATCCGCTGCTTTACTACTCTGTTTTATTTATATGTTCTGTCTTGTGATATCTGCATGCATGTTTACCTCGTTTAACGCCCCTCCAAAGCCAGTGCACTTGCAAGAGTGGCATTGGCGGAGGTGGGGTGTTACAAACTACCTTTGCGGGATCCACGGCTATCCCTTCTTTGGAAACCACGTGCCCTAAGAATCGCACTTCCTTCCTCCAGAAGTGACACTTAGAAAATTTAGCTTTAAGATTATGCGCCCGTAGGGTCTCCAACACTTCCCTAAGATGTAGAGCATGCTCTTCTTCATCCTTAGAAAAGATCAAGATATCGTCTACAAAGACTACCACGAATTTATTAAGGTACTCCCTAAACACCCACCTCATCAAATCAACAAAGTATGCGGGGGCGTTTGTCAAACCGAAGGGCATCACTAGCCATTCATTAAAACCGTCCGGAGTCCTAAATGCAGTCTTGTCAATGCTATCCTCAGCCACTCTCAACTGATGGAAACCAGTGGCTAAGTCCAACTGCGAAAACACTGAGGCGCCAACTAACTGATCGAAGAGATCGTCAATCCTCGGCAGTGGGTGTCTGTTCTTCTTAGTAAGCTTATTAAGTTCTCTATAGTCCACACAAAGTCTAAGGGACCCATCCGCCTTCGTGGCAAATACTACTGGAGCACCCCACTCCGATATACTACGTCTTATGAACCCCTTCTCAAGCAACTCCTTCACTTGCTTATCGAGTTCCCTCCTTTCACGTGGAGCCATGTGGCGTACTGACAAAGATACTGGTTTCGCATTATCCACAAGATATATTCGAAAATCTATCTCCCGCTTCGGAGGTAAGCCCTTCACCTCCTCAAACACATCCGAATACTCTCGGACCACTCTAACAGATCGTAGATTTTCCTCAGACGCGTCAAGCGATTCTAGATAACTTAGCATAACAGAATTTATGGGATTACAAAAGATTTCGAGAGTGTTGCCAAGGTGAGTCACGAGCCTAACTACTCTCCTTTCACAATCAAGAACGGCCCCATTTCTGGATAGCCAATCCATTCCTAAAATTAGCCCATAGCCCATGAAGCCCAACACATAAGCATCACATCTAAACTCAACGCTAAGTATAGAAATTTTCAAATCCAAACACATCATGGACAAATGAGCTGAGCCCCTAATTGGATTCGAAACAACTAAGGGATCCTCTACTAAACTGGTGTTTAAGTGCAGTGATTCAACTAATGATGTAGAGATAAACGAATGCAATGCGCCCGAATCGAATAAGGTATGGACATGATGATCAAACAGAAAAACTAAGCTTTCAACAGAAATGGTTCTACCTCGTTCTTGCAGCGGTGGGACCGCGAGAGCCTGAACTTGTCCCCTAGCCTGCCCTGGTGCCATAAGAGCCTGCACCTGTCCTCCCGAGGTAGCTCCTGCCCTCTGCCCCTTCCTTGTGCAGTCCTTCACTAAATGTCCCGCATCGCCACAATGAAAATAGCCAGTCTTCTTTTTCTTTCGGCAGTCCTTGCTGAGATGGCCTGGGGTCCCACAGTTAAAACATTTCTTCTTTCCCTTCCATTATTGTCTTTACCACCCTTCTTGTTTTGCTGTTGTGGTTTCTTCTGATCCCCTTTCTTCTCGGGTGCCTTATCAGCTTTAGCGCTTTTCTCCTCGTGCATGAGCGCCATTTCTACTAGCTTCTCAAAGGTGGCCCCCATAGGGATGTGGGTCATTGCCAACCCTTGAAATGGTTCATTCAAGCCATTCACGAACCTTAGAGCCTTCTTCTCCGGCGTGTTTACTAAGTCCAAACCAAACCTTGCTAGCTGATTAAATTTGTTGACATATTCTTTCACTGACGAGCTTTCTTGCTTCAATGTCAAGAACCTTTCCATATATAGATTTTCTTCCGCCCTAGAGAGAAACTTCGCCTCGAACCTACGTCTAAAATCTGCCCAAGAGTCAACAGGACGCTCCCCATTAGTGACCTCCCACCAAAACGAGGCCTCTCCCTTCATTAGCCAAGCTGCTAATCTAGATCTCCTCCCTTCTTCCACTTCAAAGATTTCTAGCAATTCTTCCACCTCCTTAAGCCAATCTCTAGCTTCCACAAACATTTCAGACCCTTGAAAGGGTTTTCCACCCATAGCTTTAAATTCCTTGCACGTCTTTGCAAAAGTATCTACGCGAGGAGGAGGAGGAGGAATGGGTGCAACTGGTGGTGGAGGAACATTGGCTGGACCTGCAGCGGCCCTAGCCTCTAATAGCCTCCTATACCATTCTGGTATCGTTACACCGTCGGGTAGATTAAGATCTTCAGCCATGCTGAAACGAAAAAGGAAGGATTCAAAATGGAGAATTCGAAAGATAAAGATATATGACTATTTGGGGATTATGTTTTTCATAAAACTTCCTCTTTAAATTTCTCATTAAAACATGTTTTTGAAAACATTTCTTCCAAAAATAACTATTTTTCTAAAGTATTTTTATCTGTTCTGGTAACCTTAAGCTCCGATACCACGTGTAACACCCCACGTCCATTAATGTCACTCACAAAGGGAATGCATTAACTTCCATGGAGGTTATAAGTGAATATAGAACAGAAAAATTACAACAAGACAGATAATAAGTAGTACTTGGAAATCTAAAATTTCATTTTATTGCAGCGGAAACATGTTTATTACATCACAAAACCATTAATCAGAGTCAAGTACATTATCCATCTTCATAAAACAAAATACATAATCCCATTACACAAATAGCCATTAAAGAAGATAACAAGCTGGACTTTACTTCAAGGGTCCAAGCTTTCCATAGAGATGAAGCAATCCAATCAAGCTCCACCAGAGCTGGGTCCAACCTGAGGACCTAAAGGGGAAAAAGGATAGAAATGGAGGGGGTCAGACATAAAGTCTGGCGAGTATGATAATTCTAGCAATACTATTATCAAAATAACTAGACTAAGGCATAAACTGGAAGACAAGTAAATGTCTATGAACTATTAAGAAGATAAAGATAGCGTTTAAGATAACATTAAAGGTAACAGTAAAGGCACACCTAATTGCTAACGAATGATTACTACACTGCACCGCACATTACTACACTGCACCGCACCAGTCACCCTAAAGGTTGATCCCACTTGCTTCACACAGAAACATATAAATAGCCTTACGTACCCCTAGCGGACTACATAGGTACCGTCTGCCCCTATCTCCACTAGGTGTACCCCACTACCCATTTTCGATCGGCTCCCTACTCGTAGATACCCGTGCTAGCCCCACAGTGGGGTGTATCACTCCCCTAAAGTGGCAACCCGATACAACTTGAGAATGCACGGCTTATACCTACACGATGCAACAACGTCTTACCTACCAGCCCGGGTCCACACACGCATATGAAACCCGTTGGACTTGCGTTGCCACCGCTCCCCGTTTTGGCCTCTTATAGTCAAACCCAGTATGCGTGTCCCGTCCTCGACTTGGGTCGAGCCCACAAAGATACGTTTGGGATACTGGTTGAAATGGGCCCCCACAAGTTACCCACCTAAGCTTGTCACCACTAGTATATCCCACTTAACCCTCTTAGTCATGTTCATTTACATGTGTGTTTGGTTAAGTCTTACTAATCGTATTTCACATGCCACTAAGGGCACCCACTAGATTCCTCATGCCACGCAAGGCACCTACTTAACCCCCATGTCCCACCTTACATGTTTATCTGGTTAAGTATTTCTTAATTCATTCAGGCCATAACCTCATAAAGACCTCTCACATTAGACTGGCATTTATGGCAGCTGGATTTGCCGGGCGGGTCCGGGCAGTCTTACACCATAAAAGAGTCTAACCTCGTGTCATTACAACTGTTATGCTTTAGTTTAGGCCTAGGACCTCTCACATTGGGCTGACATTTGTGACCACTGGATTTGCCGGGCGTTTCCGGGCAGGTTTACGTCACAAACGAGTCCAACCTCGTGTCCCAAGCATTGATTGACACTTTCAATCTTTTACCCCAGTTTTAATAATTCCCTATCCAAATTATTAATTAAGTCCACTTTTATTGATGTCCATAATTGACTCAATTATGGTCATCCACTCATGGTATGCAAAATCATATCAATTGCACCCCAACATCTTATTATTAAATCCTTAATATTACCCCTACCCCACGTTTATACGTTCGCTTATTCAACGCATAATATAGGCTAGACTTGAATAGTCTAACGCATAGTACAAAGATAAATTATCATATAGACAATTAAAATAAATCTAATCATAATAGGGGTGAAACTTGCATAAACTACGCATGTTAAGGATCAAAAGGTGTCAACTTGTTAAATGTCACAATTTACATGATATGATCATAGCCCAAATCTATACATAAACTTGCATATGGGGTTTTTAGGCAACATAATGATGGTGTGAACTAGCATAGGATATCACATATGTCATAGCATAATTCTAGATGTCATAATAGATGTCATGGCATATGTTCATAACTTTTCTAATCAATTTAACTTGCATATGTAACTTGTCATATAGATCAACATAGCCCAAACATGATGATTTAATTGATATGAACTAACTAGCATAGATGGTAACATCATGGCTTTTTTAACATGCCTGATTTATCACAAATTAGCATAGAAACTTTCAACATACATAACATCACCATAGCATGATTTACAACATATAGGATATCATTACCACATAGCATAGGATTAATAACATACATGATAACATATACGACAATTCACATCATCTACTCATAATCAATTCATGACTTAACCTAATTAAAATGATAATAATCTTGTTAAGACTATCATACTCACAATTTAGAGAAGAAAAGAGAGAGTTTTGCTTTGCTTTAGGGTTGAGAGAATTAGAATTGAATTAGCTTTTCTTCCTTCTTAGTTGGCGGCGGCTCCATTGATTTCCATGGCGACGGCATGACAGAAGCTCTTCTATTTTTAATGATGTTTAGGGGTAGTATTATGGTGTATTTGTAGGTGTAGTTAGTTGTTTTAGGCCTTTAGATAAACCCTAGGATAGATTAGAGCCGTCAGATTTCGTCACAGCCCCCAAAACCCAGCCCAAAAACCCATTCAGGTGCACCCAGGTCGCCTGGGCTCGACCCCCAGGTCGACCCTAGGGTCGACACCCATGTCGACCTGGTGGGCAGGTCGACCCCCAGGTTGACCTGGTCTGGGCGGGAATTTTTCCCGCCCAGCCTGTTTGGGCTGAATTTTCAAAATTTGAATTTTCTGAATCTATTTTGAATTTTCTGAAACTTCCGATGACCATAACTTCTTCATGCGAAGTCCAATTCACGTAAACTCGGACTCTATTTCAACCAGAATTCCGAGACGAACACAATGGCGCAACCCATTTCCCACAATTCTCACGTCTGAGATTAGTTATTCTTTAATTTGTGAATATTAATATTAATAGAATTACGGGGTGTTACATTAAAGGTGCTGAAAGTATTAGCTGGAAAGGTAAAGAGCATTCTATAAAACTTGTATACAAGCTTCTGCAAGGTGACAAGCAAATTTTTCCATGGCAAGAAAGAGTGTGGAGTGCTGATAGTTTTGCTAAGGATAACTTGTGTTTATGCAATATGGTGGTATGCATAGGCCATCAAGTATTAGCAAAGTTGAGTGGTTCAATATTTTTAATGGAACCCGGTGAAGAACTAAGAAATCCAAACTATTATTGAAGATTCTCAAGAAATTTCTAAATGTTGTGTGGCAGGAACGTAATAATCGTGTATTTGGGATTGGTGCTATGAGTTTGTATGATCTATATGTTCTTATATGTAGGAGAATCATGAAGGATCATGATAGAAGAAGAGGTGCATGATGTTTAGCTGATGAGGTGAAGAGTGTTTGATTGAATAATGTTGGGGTTGATGTAAAGAGTTTTTTGTGTGTTCTTTTAACTGTATTATATTGTTTTTTTCTCATTACATTCAATGTATTGCAAGGTTATATATCGACATTTTGAGCTGTATAGCGATTTGGAGTGTTTGTACATCTTTGTATAGGAGTCTATGTTAATATAATAAAATAGCACTTCGAAGATTAAGTAAACATTTATTTTAAGCTATCGTATTCTCTTAAAATCTCTTTTATAACTTATTTTATAAAATTTGGATTTAATATAAACATATTCATAAACTCCTTTCAAATTTCAACTAGATTTCATTTCACTTCGATTAGTTAAATGAATTTCATTTAAATAGTAATCACTTAAATTATTATTAATAATAATTTACATCATCACCAACTACTGTAGAAGTAGTTAAGTTCTTTATTCAAAATAAATAGTAAATTTCTTTTTAAAGTCTTATTAAAATTAAAAAAAAACTTCATTAAACTATTTCATTAGGTTAACTGACAACAATCTAACTTAATAATCAATGTCAGTTAAAACGGTTGACTTAGTCAACTCAAACACGGTTATCTCGTTAACCAATTCCAACTAGTCCTTCCTTTAAATTAATTAAAAATATAATTAACATAAATAATTCCCTTTAGCTATTTCATGGAAACAATTTATCCAACTCTTAACCCTTAGGTTAATTTCTACTCACTAACTTATAAATCATATTAACATACGAATTTGCCTTATAAAATTACTTAATATTTACTTATAACTTTAAATAATAAATAATAAATATTTATTTACTTTTTATAAACTTTTATTCAAAATAATAGATGTAAAAATCCATCTTTAGTTATAAAATAAATTTTATAACTTCACCTCTATCAATTCACCTGACGGTAAATCGACATTTGAAAAATGATATGTTTTTAAGCCACATACTGCCACTTACTCAACCATTAATTCCTATTTGTTTATAAAAAAACAAACATTGAATTTGGATTCAAAAATCAATAAACACATCAATCTTCTAATCAGATTGTTAAAACAGTTCATATAATTGTAATATGAAAATAAACAATAAATTTTGAGGAATCCAGTTGGATGCCTCCAACCTGTCTTTCCGTGCACCCAAAATGTTACTCAAATAAAATTATCCATTCAATACGATAATATAATTATCAGGGTTAACCACGATAGACAAAAATAAATAGTTCAACTAGTAATTTTAATAACCAACCAGTAGCAGCAATTCAAGCATCCAACTATTCATTTTTACGTTTATATTATTATAAATGTGAACAACAAGGTAAGTTACCTCAATTGGTTACAATCATTAGAAATAACGATTGATTTATACCAAATTTAACGAACGCTTAATTTAATCAGCGCAATCAACATATATATAATATATTCAGCATCCATTAAACAATTAACAATCATAGCACACAAAAATTAAACCCGACTTACATAAAATATAAGTGGGATAAAACTGAGTAAGTAGTACTCACTTTGGTTCCATTTATTGATGTAGATTTCAGTTATAGTTAAATTAAACGGTTGTTTAATTTAACTATATATTTTACCTGCTTCCAGTTCTGACTAAATTTGTTCCACAATGTTCTGTTCCTTGATACGATTCCAGTGTAACTTGTTTCATTTCATTTTGTTCATCCGAATAAAAGTTATTCATGTTTTAGTTTATACAAATTTAATTAAATTAAATATTTCTTTTCATTCTACATTACACGTATTTGACATATATTCTCTAGGCTACTAAATTCCTTATATCCGTTTGTATATTAAATCGCTCCAAACCATATCTTCTAAAATATACCCTTTTAATCAGATCATTATTATGTGCTGGTTAGTTGCCAAAATATTACTGTGGTCCAAGTATAGAACCGTTATCAATAATAAGTTAATGATATTAGGCACATGTAATCATGAATTAGGCACATTTGTAAACTCTCCAAGCCACGTTATATTTCTTTGACTAAGAAAATATTAGGCATAATATTAAATGATCAAGCATAAATAAATCTCCCCAGGCACGTACACTATTCATCTTCCCTACTAATACAAACCGTGCGCTCCATCCACCCTTCACTATTGCACTCTTCCACCACCGGACCACCGACTGTGAATGCCACCTCTGCCCAGCGCCTCGCCACCTGACCCTCGCCACCATTACGCCAAAATACCGCGCCATCGCCACCTTACCAACTCAGCTCCATTCCTAAACGTGAATGCGCAAACAAAAAAACAACCTACTGAAATAAATGCACCCACTCCCGTTCAAATTTTCAAATTTTCAAAAATTTGGCTAACACCCTAAATTTTCGAAAAATTTCGCCATAACCTCCCCTGCACCGGGAGCCACGGGAAAATCCCAAAATTGCCATACAGGCCTTCTGATCTCATAAAGAAAAAGAAAAAGCCAAGCGGCTAGCCAATAGGCTCATAAAATCATCATCACCCAAACAAAACAGTAAATTATGTAGTAAACATGTACCTATTTGTCGGGCAAACAAATTTTATTCTCTACTCTAGCCTCCTTGCTATGACCTATCCAACGTAAGTATATGTATGCAAGCAAATGCGACTAATTTTCAATATCGTTCAATATTTGATACAATTAGGCGTAATGGTTCAAAATTTATCAAACAACTAAACAAGCAACACAAACATCAATCAATTAGTGAATTAGAGTTTCAAATTCATAACTTTGATACATATACAAAAATCATGTTTTTGATACCAAATCACAACAATAGGCCCTATCTAATTTTTGGTTCTCACACCAGTCAATAGGAAATATATGGATATTACACGTTCGTCACTCGAATATAAATTCTGATGATGATATATCAATCATCAGAATCACCCCCGGGCGACTAGAGTGTAATTCTATATTTATCCAGTATATTAAAACTTCAAATACACGTTTGCAAGGCGTACATGCAAAATCTTTATATACTGGACTGTCCTAATCAATATAAAATAAATATTCAAATACGTATACAACGATTTAAATTTTCAAAACAAAATTCGTTTCATTTTAAAAATATACTCTTCACACTCGTTCTAGGATACTACTGATCCCATCTCTAACGAGTCGTTCTAATTGGATATTACTAATCCAATATCTGATGAATTCTTTCGTATGGTTCTAATGTGCCTTGTTCTATGAGCTTTGTAAACCAAAGCTCTGATACCAAATGTGAAAACCCGCAACTTCCCCGTAAGGGAAAGCGCGGATAGTTCGAGAACAAGCCACAAGAATTCAAATTCAACCAAATAATCTAACCCACTACACAACCAAACTATTAAACAAACAAGCCATCCATGGTCTGTGGATGACGGGTGTCGGGTGCTACTAAACACCGTCTGCATCCTAGTATATATTTATAACTAGAATAATTAAATTGAAAGGTGAGAAGTTCTCACCGAAAGCTATCCCAACTTCATGACACTTCATTTAGAAATCTTCATCGTTCTCGCCTTTTTGTCATCTTCGTTGCCCGTAGCCACTACATATATAAAAATCGAATTTTTACTTCGCTATTCAATATATAAAAATCGAATTTTTACTATGCTATTCAATATATAAAAATCGAAATTTTCTTATCGCTTCATATATTTTAAAGACTGAAATAAAAATTCTATGCAAATTCATATTGAAATCATATTTTTATCATCGTCAAAATTCTATATTTCTAACACTAAAGATTATATCTTTACACTTGTCCTTCATATTTTAAAAATTACATCTTTCCTATATAATGCTAAGGTACATAAAAAAATCCCCTTTCAAAACGATGTTATTTCTTTCAATTCAAAACATACGTATATTTTTCTTATCAAAATCATAGGTATATTTTTCTAAGCAAAGTTCTTTTATTTTTCAAAGCAAAGTCCTTTTATTTTTCAAATCAAAGTTCTTTTATTTTTCAAAGCAAAGTTCTTTTATTTCAATACTATATATATATATATTATTTTCAGATTTTAAACCCATATTATTTTTACTGCTTAACTAAACTAATTGCTAATTAAAAGCCTCCTGATATTTATTTGATTTCAATTCACTTTAAAAATCCTAAAAGGAGAGAAGGAGGAAAAATAAAGAGAAAATAAAAATAAAACAAAAAAAGTAAGAACTTACAGCGTGGTGGGGGGATTCCAAATGGAAAATGGGGCTAGGGTTTCACTGAGTCTTCGAACGGAGGAGGGGGAGAATGGCGTCGAGCGGCTGGTGGTCCTCTGGCAAGGCGGCGCGGCGCATTGGGTGGAGGTTTGAGGAAGGTCGACGGGTATGGGTGAGAAGGGGCTCGGGGTCTCGATCGACGAGGGGGTGGGAAAGAAGAAGGAGGCCGGAAGAGGAGGAGGGGGACTTGCCGAAGATCGGCGGCGCCTGCGTCGATGGTGCGACGATGATCGTGGGGAGGGAGGCGACGGTTTTGAGATTCAACAATTTTTTTATTTTTTTTCTTTCTGAAATGATTTTGAAAAGGGGGGGGGGGTAGAAGGTAATAGGAAAGGAGAGAGAAGGATTTTTTTTATTATTTAATTCTAAAAGTTGACTTTTACATATGACCTCAAAACGAGGCCCACCGCCTGTCGTCCATAGCGTTTCACCCCCATTCCGAACACAATGGGATATGTTTCGCAAGCTGATTCGATCGTTACAATCAGTTTTCGTTAAAATCAACATATAACTCTATATATTGAATTTGAACGTGCATTTCAATTTACTGGGGTCACATACTAACTCTATAAATTGCAGAAAAATATTTTCTAGCTTCGTATTGACGATACGGTCCTAACAAAACTAGTTTCGTCGAATTCTGAGACCGTTTGAAAAATGGCCATTTTCCAGTCGATTAAAATCAACTGAAACTGGTCAAACGCGTTTTCCTTTGCCACGCTCACATATTGATTCGAAAAATTATGAAATTTGAAACCTAGCAATAATTTGACACTGCGGGTCCAACAAAAGTGGTTTCGTCGAAATCCGAGGTCGTTTGCAAAATTTCCATTTTTAAGGGCCTGAATTCCATAGCGACTATTCAGAATTTTCAACTGGACATATCTTTTGATTCCCGCTATGAAATTTTGATTTTTCGGATTCGTTGGAAAGATATTATCAAATAGATCCTAATGTTTTTGGTTTCGCTAAAATCCGGTTTATTTTGGACCCGGTACATTCAATTGAAGTTTGAAATCGAATTATCGAACTACCGCGCCGTTTTCAATTCCTTTTATAATTATATATAATTATTTATATTCTAACGACGACGTATATAATATATACGTTCTAATTCTATTAAAAATAAATTTCTCGTCGATATTATTTAAAATAATTCATTTTAAATGTTCAAAATTCGCTAAAATTGCCAAAATAAAAATTTTAAACTGGCCCAGATTTTCGGGTTGTTACAATCTCCCCCACTTAAAACTTTTCGTCCCCGAAAAGGAACAAAGTCGAAAGTGGTTTGATTAATCAACTCTACATTCGATCTGGCTTCCATTCTCCAACTTTTCAGTTTCTGAGAATTTTCAAATTTTCAAAAATTTGGCTAACACCCTAAATTTTCGAAAAATTTCGCCATAACCTCCCCTGCACCGGGAGCCACGGGAAAATCCCGAAATTGCCATACAGGCCTTCTGATCTCAAAAAGAAAAAGAAAAAGCCAAGCGGCTAGCCAATAGGCTCATAAAATCATCATCACCCAAACAAAACAGTAAATTATGTAGTAAACATGTACCTATTTGTCGGGCAAACAAATTTTATTCTCTGCTCTAGCCTCCTTGCTATGACCTGTCCAATGTAAGTATATGTATGCAAGCAAATGCGACTAATTTTCAATATCGTTCAATATTTGATACAATTAGGCGTAATGGTTCAAAATTTATCAAACAACTAAACAAGCAACACAAACATCAATCAATTAGTGAATTAGAGTTTCAAATTCATAACTTTGATACATATACAAAAATCATGTTTTTGATACCAAATCACAACAATAAGCCCTATCTAATTTTTGGTTCTCACACCAGTCAACAGGAAATATATGGATATTACACGTTCGTCACTCGAATATAAATTCTGATGATGATATATCAATCATCAGAATCACCCCCGGGCGACTAGAGTGTAATTATATATCTATCCAGTATATTAAAACTTCAAATACACGTTTGCAAGGCGTACATGCAAAATCTTTATATACTGGACTGCCCTAATCAATATAAAATAAATATTCAAATACGTATACAACGATTTAAATTTTCAAAACAAAATTCGTTTCATTTTAAAAATATACTCTTCGCACTCGTTCTAGGATACTACTGATCCCATCTCTAACGAGTCATTCTAATTGGATATTACTAATCCAATATCTGATGAATTCTTTCGTATGGTTCTAATGTGCCTTGTTCTCTGAGCTTTGTAAACCAAAGCTCTGATACCAAATGTGAAAACCCGCAACTTCCCCGTAAGGGAAAGCGCGGATAGTTCGAGAACAAGCCACAACAATTCAAATTCAGCCAAATAATCTAACCAACTACACAACCAAACTATTAAACAAACAAGCCATCCATGGTCTGTGGATGACGGGTGTCGGGTGCTACTAAACACCGTCTGCATCCTAGTATATATTTATAACTAGAATAATTAAATTGAAAGGTGAGAAGTTCTCACCGAAAGCTATCCCAACTTCACGACACTTCATTTAGAAATCTTCATCGTTCTCGCCTTTTTGTCATCTTCGTTGCCCGTAGCCACTACATATATAAAAATCGAATTTTTACTTCGCTATTCAATATATAAAAATTGAATTTTTACTATGCTATTCAATATATAAAAATCCAATTTTTCTTATCGCTTCATATATTTTAAAGACTGAAATAAAAATTCCATGCAAATTCATATTGAAATCATATTTTTATCATCGTCAAAATTCTATATTTCTAACACTAAAGATTATATCTTTACACTTGTCCTTCATATTTTAAAAATTACATCTTTCCTATATAATGCTAAGGTACATAAAAAAAAAATCCCTTTCAAAACGATGTTATTTCTTTCAATTCAAAACATACGTATATTTTTCTTATCAAAATCATAGGTATATTTTTCTAAGCAAAGTTCTTTTATTTTTCAAAGCAAAGTCCTTTTATTTTTCAAAGCAAAGTTCTTTTATTTTTCAAAGCAAAGTTCTTTTATTTCAATACTATATATATATATATATATATTATTTTCAGATTTTAAACCCATATTATTTTTACTGCTTAACTAAACTAATTGCTAATTAAAAGCCTCCTGATATTTATTTGATTTCAATTCACTTTAAAAATCCTAAAAGGAGAGAAGGAGGAAAAAGAAAGAGAAAATAAAAATAAAACAAAAAAAGTAAGAACTTACAGCGTGGTGGGGGGGTTCCAAATGGAAGATGGGGCTAGGGTTTCACGGAGTCTTCGAACGGAGGAGGGGGAGAATGGCGTCGAGCGGCTGGTGGTCCTCTGGCAAGGCGGCGCGGCGCATTGGGTGGAGGTTCGAGGAAGGTCGACGGGTATGGGTGAGAAGGGGCTCGGGGTCTCGATCGACGAGGGGGTGGGAAAGAAGAAGGAGGCCGGAAGAGGAGGAGGGGGACTTGCCGAAGATCGGCGACGCCTGCGTCGATGGTGCGACGATGATCGTGGGGAGGGAGGCGACGGTTTTGAGATTCAACATTTTTTTTTATTTTTTTTTCTTTCTGAAATGATTTTGAAAAGGGGGGGCAGAAGGTAATAGGAAAGGAGAGAGAAGGATTTTTTTTTATTATATAATTCTAAAAGTTGACTTTTACATATGATCTCAAAACGAGGCCCACCGCCTGTCGTCGATAGCGTTTCACCCCCATTCCGAACACAATGGGATATGTTTCGCAAGCTGATTCGATCGTTACAATCAGTTTTCGTTAAAATCAACATATAACTCTATATATTGAATTTGAACGCGCATTTCAATTTACTGGAGTCACATACTAACTCTATAAATTGCAGAAAAATATTTTCTAGCTTCGTATTGACGATACGGTCCTAACAAAACTAGTTTCGTCGAATTCTGAGACCGTTTGAAAAATGGCCATTTTCCAGTCGATTAAAATCAACTGAAACTGGTCAAACGCGTTTTCCTTTGCCACGCTCACATATTGATTCGAAAAATTATGAAATTTGAAACCTAGCAATAATTTGAAACTGCGGGTCCAACAAAAGTGGTTTCGTCGAAATCCGAGGTCGTTTGCAAAATTTTCATTTTTAAGGGCCTGAATTCCATAGCGACTATTCAGAATTTTCAACTGGACATATCTTTTGATTCCCACTATGAAATTTTGATTTTTCGGATTCGTTGGAAAGATATTATCAAATAGATCCTAATGTTTTTGGTTTCGCTAAAATCCGGTTTATTTTGCACCCGGTACATTCAATTAAAGTTTGAAATCGAATTATCGAACTACCGCGCCGTTTTCAATTCCTTTTATAATTATATATAATTATTTATATTCTAACGACGACGTATATAATATATACGTTCTAATTCTATTAAAAATAAATTTCTCGTCGATATTATTTAAAATAATTCATTTTAAATGTTCAAAATTCGCTAAAATTGCCAAAATAAAAATTTTAAACTGGCCCAGATTTTCGGGTTGTTACAATCTCCCCCACTTAAAACTTTTCGTCCCCGAAAAGGAACAAAGTCGAAAGTGGTTTGATTAATCAACTCTACGTTCGATCTGGCTTCCATTCTCCAACTTTTCAGTTTCTGAGAATTTTCAAATTTTCAAAAATTTGGCTAACACCCTAAATTTTCGAAAAATTTCGCCATAACCTCCCCTGCACCGGGAGCCACGGGAAAATCCCGAAATTGCCATACAGGCCTTCTGATCTCAAAAAGAAAAAGAAAAAGCTAAGCGGCTAGCCAATAGGCTCATAAAATCATCATCACCCAAACAAAACAGTAAATTATGTAGTAAACATGTACCTATTTGTCGGGCAAACAAATTTTATTCTCTGCTCTAGCCTCCTTGCTATGACCTGTCCAATGTAAGTATATGTATGCAAGCAAATGCGACTAATTTTCAATATCGTTCAATATTTGATACAATTAGGCGTAATGGTTCAAAATTTATCAAACAACTAAACAAGCAACACAAACATCAATCAATTAGTGAATTAGAGTTTCAAATTCATAACTTTGATACATATACAAAAATCATGTTTTTGATACCAAATCACAACAATAGGCCCTATCTAATTTTTGGTTCTCACACCAGTCAACAGGAAATATATGGATATTACACGTTCGTCACTCGAATATAAATTCTGATGATGATATATCAATCATCAGAATCACCCCCGGGCGACTAGAGTGTAATTCTATATCTATCCAGTATATTAAAACTTCAAATACACATTTGCAAGGCGTACATGCAAAATCTTTATATACTGGACTGTCCTAATCAATATAAAATAAATATTCAAATACGTATACAACGATTTAAATTTTCAAAACAAAATCGTTTCATTTTAAAAATATACTCTTCACACTCGTTCTAGGATACTACTGATCCCATCTCTAACGAGTCATTCTAATTGGATATTACTAATCCAATATCTGATGAATTCTTTCATATGGTTCTAATGTGCCTTGTTCTCTGAGCTTTGTAAACCAAAGCTCTGATACCAAATGTGAAAACCCGCAACTACCCCGTAAGGGAAAGCGCGGATAGTTCGAGAACAAGCCACAACAATTCAAATTCAACCAAATAATCTAACCCACTACACAACCAAACTATTAAACAAACAAGCCATCCATGGTCTGTGGATGACGGGTGTCGGGTGCTACTAAACACCGTCTGCATCCTAGTATATATTTATAACTAGAATAATTAAATTGAAAGGTGAGAAGTTCTCACCGAAAGCTATCCCAACTTCACGACACTTCATTTAGAAATCTTCATCGTTCTCGCCTTTTTGTCATCTTCGTTGCCCGTAGCCACTACATATATAAAAATCGAATTTTTACTTCGCTATTCAATATATAAAAATCGAATTTTTACTATGCTATTCAATATATAAAAATCAAAATTTTCTTATCGCTTCATATATTTTAAAGACTGAAATAAAAATTCCATGCAAATTCATATTGAAATCATATTTTTATCATCGTCAAAATTCTATATTTCTAACACTAAAGATTATATCTTTACACTTGTCCTTCATATTTTAAAAATTACATCTTTCCTATATAATGCTAAGGTACATAAAAAAAATCCCCTTTCAAAACGATGTTATTTCTTTCAATTCAAAACATACGTATATTTTTCTTATCAAAATCATAGGTATATTTTTCTAAGCAAAGTTCTTTTATTTTTCAAAGCAAAGTCCTTTTATTTTTCAAAGCAAAGTTCTTTTATTTTTCAAAGCAAAGTCCTTTTATTTCAATACTATATATATATATTATTTTCAGATTTTAAACCCATATTATTTTTACTGCTTAACTAAACTAATTGCTAATTAAAAGCCTCCTGATATTTATTTGATTTCAATTCACTTTAAAAATCCTAAAAGGAGAGAAGGAGGAAAAAGAAAGAGAAAATAAAAATAAAACAAAAAAAGTAAGAACTTACAGCGTGGTGGGGGGGGTTCCAAATGGAAGATGGGGCTAGGGTTTCACGGAGTCTTCGAACGGAGGAGGGGGAGAATGGCGTCGAGCGGCTGGTGGTCCTCTGGCAAGGTGGCGCGGCGCATTGGGTGGAGGTTCGAGGAAGGTCGACGGGTATGGGTGAGAAGGGGCTCGGGGTCTCGATCGACGAGGGGGTGGGAAAGAAGAAGGAGGCCGGAAGAGGAGGAGGGGGACTTGCCCAAGATCGGCGGCGCCTGCGTCGATGGTGCGACGATGATCGTGGGGAGGGAGGCGACGGTTTTGAGATTCAACATTTTTTTTATTTTTTTTTCTTTCTGAAATGATTTTGAAAAGGGGGGGGGGGCAGAAGGTAATAGGAAAGGAGAGAGAAGGATTTTTTTTATTATTTAATTCTAAAAGTTGACTTTTACATATGATCTCAAAACGAGGCCCACCGCCTGTCGTCCATAGCGTTTCACCCCCATTCCGAACACAATGGGATATGTTTCGCAAGCTGATTCGATCGTTACAATCAGTTTTCGTTAAAATCAACATATAACTCTATATATTGAATTTGAATGCGCATTTCAATTTACTGGGGTCACATACTAACTCTATAAATTGCAGAAAAATATTTTCTAGCTTCGTATTGACGATACGGTCCTAACAAAACTAGTTTCGTCGAATTCTGAGACCGTTTGAAAAATGGCCATTTTCCAGTCGATTAAAATCAACTGAAACTGGTCAAACGCGTTTTCCTTTGCCACGCTCACATATTGATTCGAAAAATTATGAAATTTGAAACCTAGCAATAATTTGACATTGCGGGTCCAACAAAAGTGGTTTCGTCGAAATCCGAGGTCGTTTGCAAAATTTCCATTTTTAAGGGCCTGAATTCCATAGCGACTATTCAGAATTTTCAACTGGACATATCTTTTGATTCCCGCTATGAAATTTTGATTTTTCGGATTCGTTGGAAAGATATTATCAAATAGATCCTAATGTTTTTGGTTTCGCTAAAATCCGGTTTATTTTGCACCCGGTACATTCAACTGAATTTTGAAATCGAATTATCGAACTACCGCGCCATTTTCAATTCCTTTTATAATTATATATAATTATTTATATTCTAACGACGACGTATATAATATATACGTTCTAATTCTATTAAAAATAATTTTCTCGTTGATATTATTTAAAATAATTCATTTTAAATGTTCAAAATTCGCTAAAATTGCCAAAATAAAAATTTTAAACTGGCCAGATTTTCGGGTTGTTACAGGATATTAGTATTGTACCTATTTTATTTCCTTTTAGAGACAGTATTTTAAAGTTGTAATAATTGGATATGAAGCTATATTTTGGATTCCTCTACCTAGAAGGATATGGTTTAGTTTTCAGCTTATGTTTTGTCTTGCATGTTTTACATCATGTTATATTATTATTATATTTTATTCCATGCACTGTGAGATATATTACACGCTCTTGGTGATTCATCGTTTCAACCCTTTTGACGACCATCTCGTGCTAGTTGGGCATTGGCATAGCGCATTTCGGGGAAATGTCTAGTTTGTCCGGGTGGGCCGTCACACTTAGTATCAGAGCCTAGGTTGCATAGTTTAACCTAGGGAAAGACACCAGGGAGAGATAGCATATGTACATGAGAGCGCGTATTTGTGATTTTTTTTTCAAAAACTATATATATACTATTAGTATATCTAAGGTGAAGTCACACTGGAACCACTAAGAAGATGGTTTATCGTTTTCTCTTTACAGATTGAACGATGAGCCAAAATATGAGGAGTATGATGAAGAACTCTGCACCGGGAGTTGAAGAGGTGGAGGGTTCAAGGGCCAACAATTGGTATGTCTTTGATGTAAGGATGATGTTTACTGCCTTCATGCGAGAGATGCTTAGGGAGTAGTTCCTACTGTTGCTAACGATGGTGGTGAAGTAGTGCAGGAGCCTTGAACCGATTTTGCCGAGCTTAACAAGGATTAGGCTAGTCTTGGTAGGAAGACGTTCCATGGAACGTAATCGGCTACGGAGGTTCAGGATTGGCTTGAGAGTTGTGAGTGCATCTTCGAGGATTTGGGGATCGATGATGCAATAAAGAGAAAGTTAGCATCGCGTCAGCTTCATGGACGGGCTACGAATTGATGGAATGCCATTTAAGAGGCTACTCTCGAGGATCAAATTACTTGGAATCAATTTATGACTCGCTTCAGTGACAAGTTTATTCCAACTGCTCAGAAATCAGAATTGTTTAGGAAATTTTTGGAACTTAAGTAGAATGGTAGGGCAGTCTCGGAATATATTGCTGAATTTGATACCATATCGGAATATGGATTATCTCTCATCAATAATGCCGAGAAGAAGAACGAGAAGTTCATAACTGGCCTAGATCGGTTCTTGGGGGAAAGTCTTATAAACCATATCTATGAGACATTCTTATCTAGTGTGGGAAAGGCATTGAGATCAGAGAGCCTTTACCCTAAGATGAAGACCGAGGTCGCTATTACATATACAGTGGAGCCGAAACCGCGGGCAAGCGGTGAAGGTGATAAGAATTCCTAGAATTAGAGAAAACATAACCAAAGCAAGGATGGTCAGAAAAAGAAGAATAAGACAGATGCCCAGTGCTTTGGTTGTGGCAAGAAGGGCCACTATAACACCCCGTGTTTTCTGTGATCGTATAAGTAACAAATCAGAGAATAATTAAATTTTAAAATAAGAATCAAGAAAAATGGGTTGCGCCATTGCGTTCATCTCGGAATTCTGCTTGAAAACGAGTCCGAGTTTTCGAAAAACAGAGCCCGTATGACCAAGTTATGACCCTCCGAAGTTTTAGGAATTTTCAGAATCGAAAACAGCTCGAAATTCGAATTCAAACCCAGAAGCAGGCTGGGCGGGAAATTTCCCGCCAAGGACCCAGGTCGACTGGGTAGTCGACCCCCCCCCCCCCGACCAGGTCGACTGGGGAGTCGACTGGGTAGTCGACCCCCCCCCCCCTGACCAGGTCGACTGGGTAGTCGACCTGCCTCCCGAATCCACTTCCTGAACCTGATGCATTCTGATGTTTTTGGCCGATTTTCTGACCAGATTCATGACTCTAAACCTATATAAACAACCCCCTAGCCTCATTCTCTCTACACCATTTCATTCTGCTTATACTCTGCCTCTGTTCTAATTAAAATAAAAATGGCGTCGCTACTCTGCTGAAATCTGAACTGGAACTAGGGCTAAAGCATCTTCTTCCAAACTGAATAAAATTAAAAGAGAACAACTGCAACTCTTCTTCTTCTTTAATCCAATCAAGGCAAGTGCTGTTATTTTCCGATATAAACTTTAATTTTTATTGTGACATGATTATAACTCTGAATTTGAGGTTATGTATGTTTTGTTCTGTTTGGATCTATCCTATTCTGTATCTCTTTCTTCTTTCTGTTCTATAGCCAGGCTACCACGAGCCTACGCCAAATCTCATAAGAGATTAACGCACGAACGTTAAAAATAATGAATGATGGCATAAATGGGATATGTCTAATCTGTGACTGATTTAAGAAAAAAGGACATAGGTTGTAAACTAGATTTAGATCTATGCATATTCTGTGAGTTGGGAGAAGAGGAACCATTGTATGTTAACATATGACTTGAGACTTTGACATAACGCATATTTTGAAATTAGATCTAATTTTGAGGACATAGCATATGTTGTAAGTTAAGATCTATATTTGAGGCATATTTTGAGAAAAGGAAGATATGTGACTTAGGCGTAAAAATCTATAGGATAACTAGTAATGTGAATACGCCTAAAACTGGACTTTTTGATACTTGGCGTCAAAGGATATAGTTTGGCTTAATTCATATTGTTTATCATGATTTATGGGTTTTGGAAAATATTCTGTGCTATGCAATGTTTAACTAAAACGTAGGGTATATGATCACATTGTGAATCATGACAATTATTTAGGCATGTGAACTTAGGCCGAATTTATAGTTAGGCAAGATATATCAATGAAACTTCAAGGAATGATTAAATCTGTTATATTACCTAATTTGCTAGTTCTGCTATATTGCCTAATCTACTAGATCTGTTCATCTGCTAAATCTGTCATCTGCTAAGTCTGTTGAAAATGCCAAATCTGTTATATGCTAAATCTGCTAAATTGCTTAATCTGCTAAATCCGTTAAGTCGCCTAATCTGTGAAATCTGTTATCTGCTATATCTGTTGAGTTGATATATTTAGTCTATTATTGACATAATCTGAATTGGCTATAGTTATGAATAATTGACATGTATATTAGGCATGGGCATAAATGGTAAATTATTAATTAATTGGCCGCAAAGATAAACATGGCTAACTCGAGGTTAGAATGAGTTTGCGGCGTAATTCTGCCCGGAACCGCCCGGCACATCCAGTGGCCACAAACAATAGGTTCTAATGTGAGAAGTTAGTCATAACGTGCTTGAAACCTGAGGTTAGACTCAGTTTGTGGCAGAAACTTTCCCGGAACCAACCAGCCTAACCAGTAGCCGCAAACTGTCAGTCTAATGTGAGAGGTCTGGGCATTAATATTTAATTAATGAAAATCTGAGATAAATATGATGTCTAAAACGTGTTGGGTGGATAGGGTTAAACCAACTGGACTAATGAAATTAATAAACCCGTTTCATGAATCTGTAGGCCCAATTACAAAGTTAGGCAAATCTATAAATTTGTTAAATCCGTATATCTGATCTGTTAGTCTGAAACTTGTCTGCTTTGTGAACTAGTTGACCTGAACTCTGTATGTCTGAACTTGTAAACAAGTTAATCTGAAATCTGTTAGTCTGGGGGCACAAGGTTAGGAGGGAAAATACTTGTGTCATCTGTTGTTTGGGACCCATATTAGTCCGTAACCCTTTCTGGTATCAAAACTTTGACCCAACAGTAGGTAGGGTCTGGGCACGCTTACTGAACTAATTGTAAGCGGTTCATTCTGATAATGGCGAGGGGTGTTGATGGTGCTTTCCAACTGGGTCATGTGCGTGCATGGATCCCAGCCTGCCTCTGTGGATGTAAGACGTCGTGACATCTGTAAATAGGTCTGTGCCAATTGGTTGTCACTTTAGGGAGTGATACACCCTACTGTGGGGCCGACACAGGGTATTTATGTATTAGGGAGCCGATCGCTTGGGGTAGAGTTTTAGGGTACACTTAGTTTTGTCTGTTTCTGTTGGTACCGTCTGTTTCTGTTAGGTGGTAACACCTGTCTGTTTCTGCGTGGTACCGTCTGTTCGGGTGGTAAAGGCCCATTTACTAGTGTACACCTAATTCTACATTCTGTTTCCGTAGGGATTAATCTGTTTCTGTTTCTGTCTGTTTCTGTTTCTGTCTGTTTCTGTTCGGGTGGTAAAGGCCCATTATTAGCATTCTGTTTCTGTCTGTTTCTGTTCGGGTGGTAAAAGCCCATTATTAGCATTCTGTTTCTGTTCGGGTGGTAAAGGCCCATTATTAGCATTCTGTTTTTGTCTGTTTCTGTTCGGGTGGTAAAAGCTCATTATTAGCATTCTGTTTCTGTATGTTTCTGTTCGGGTGGTAAAAGCCCATTATTAACATTCTGTTTCTGTCTGTTTCTGTTCGGGTGGTAAAAGCCCATTATTAGCATTCTGTTTCTGTCTGTTTCTGTTCGGGTGGTAAAAGCCCATTATTAGCATTATGTTTCTATCTGCTTCTGTTGGGGTGGTAAAGGCCCATTACTAGCATTCTCACCTGTGGAAATTATTCTGTTCCGGTTTCTGTTTAGACATTAGGGTGACACCTAATCCTGTTATACTAGTATTAGTGCAGAAAGGCGAAAAGTAATATTATTCTGTTTCTTCTGTTTAACCTAAGTATATCTGCTGCTCCTGTTACTGTTATCTCTTATCCAGCTTATTTTCATGTCATTATTATTATTATATGTTCATATGCTGAAAGTCACTGAATTTGCCAGACTTTATGTCTGACCTTTCTTGTTTTCGCCCCTTTTTCTTCCGTTCCCCCCCCCCAGGTATCCAAGGAAGGAATACTTTAGCTTAATCTGGATTTCTTCTGCTTGAAGTACTTAAAGTGCTTAAAATATGGCTTGACTCCTTATGGAAGCTTCTGTGGGGATTATGATTTTAAAAACTATGCATTCCGAAGGCTTTTGTACAAGACTAATACTTTTGTACTTGAATTCTGATATTGTGAAAGAATGTAACCAAACTTACTTCGGTTTCTATTGTAATAAAGTTATAAATTTTTCAAGTACTATTTTATCTGTCTTGTAAATTTCTGTTCTGTTTACTAAAACGCTCCATCAAAGTTAAGGCATTCCCTTTGTGAGTGACCTTAACGGAGGTGGAGTGTTACAGCCACTATATCAGAGATTGTCGAGCGAAGCCAAGGGAAAAGAAGTGCTTCAACTGTGACCAAGTGGGACATTTTAAGAATGAATGTCCATAAGCCACTAAAGAGAATCAGACTGTAAAAGCATATCCTATCAACGTTGTTCCTTCTTCGTCGAACGCCTCAACTGCGGCGGAGAAGGGAAAGGGTGTCGTTATTCAAGGTATGCTTTCTATTTATGATGTTCCTGTTCGAGTATTGTTTGATACTGAGGCTTCTCATTCCTTCATATCTAGTGACGTGGTAGATAGGTTGGAACTGGAACACGAGATTGTCGATGGACCTTTAGTTGTGATGAACCCGATTGATGGTTCGACTAGCCTTTGTATGATTTGTCGTAATTTGGTCTTAGCGAGTCATAGATGTATGTTTACTTGTGATTGCTTTATTTTTTGCTTTACTGGGTTCGGTATTATTTTGGGACTCGATTGGCTCCAAAGGTATAGGGTGGTGATAGACTGTGAGGGGTCTTTGGTGACCATTTGAGCGGATGATGGGCGGAGTGTGGTATTGGGTTGCCTACCTAGTGATGGGATGATGGCTAGTTTTCTAAATTCCCTCGACATCCCACATGATGAGTTATCAGATGTGCCTATTGCTGGTGAGTATCCAGACATCTTTAAGGGAGTAATCGGACTTCCATCATAGCGAGAGATCGAGTTTTGGATTGATTTAGTAAAAGATCCTATAGCGATGCCACTTCATCGTATGGCGCAATGGGAGCAGCGAGAGCTCGTAGTGCAAGTAGATGATCTTTTGAAGAAGGGATTTATTTGAAGAATTGTTTCCGAGCGGGGAGCACCAGTTGTATTTGCTACTAAGGCCGATGGTTTCCTTTGCTTATGTGGGGACTACCACAAGTTGAACAAGGTGACCAGGAAGAATAAGTATCCGCTTCCACGGATAGATGATTTGTTTGATCAACTAGATGGAGCAAGAGTGTTCTCCAGTTGGATCTCACGATAGGATTTCATCAGCTTCGAGTAGCAGTTAAGAGTATACCTAAAACGGCATTTCGAACGCCGTTTGGATTCTATGAGTGGTTGGTCATGCCATTCGGGTTGACCAATGCAACCGCATATTTTGTGGATCTTATAAGTAGGGTTTTCAGGGGTGAATTAAATAAGTTTGTTCTTGTGTTCATGGACGATATCTTGGTTTACTCAAGGACGGAGGATGAACACAAGGAACACTTGAGGATAGTGATAGAGGTGTTGAGGAAACACCAATTGAAAGCAAAATTTTCTAACTGTCACTTATGGAGGAGGGAAGTGAGGTTCTTGGGCCATGTTGTTTCAGAGAATGGTATTGTTGTGGATCCGACGAAGGTAGCTATAGTGCAAGATTGGTCTACGCCCAAGAATGCAACGGACGTGAGAAGTTTCTTGGAATTAGCTGGATATTATCGTATTCAAGACTTCTCCAAGATAGCGGTACCGTTAACTCAGTTGACCAAGAAGAATCAAGCTTTTGCTTAGGACGAAAGGTGTGAGAATGCATTTAAGAGTATAAAGGAGAAGTTAACGTGTGCACCAGTGCTACTTATTCCTAAAGGGAATGAAGAGAAGAGAATATGCATGGATGCCTGTGGTACCAGACTAGGTGCTATACTGATGCAAGGGGGTAGGGTTGTGGCTTACGCTAGTCGATAATTGAAACCACATGAGAAAAGATATCCTACCTATGATTTGGAATTGGCAGCGATCGTGTTCGCGTTGAAGATGCTAAGACATTTTCTCTTGGGAGAAAGATTCGAGTTCTTTACCGATCATAAGTCATTAAAGTGTCCTTTCTCTCAAAAGGATTTAAATCTTCGTCAACAGAGATGGTTAGAGTTCTTGGCTTCATATGATTTCAATATCACATACACATCTGAAAAGGGAAATGCAGTAGCTAATGCATTGAGCAAGAGACATGCCAATTTGGCTATGTTTCTTGAATGGAAGCAACTGGAGTATATCGCAGGATATGATTTCAGACCTAAGTGTTAACTAGATCTAGAGATGTTGGCAAGTTTGACGATTAGACCGACTTTGATTGAGCGGATCGGTTCTATTCAGAGAGACGTTCCTAACCTACTAGAAATCATCTCTAAAGTAAATATGGGCATCGATAGTGAGGAGATGAACAAGTATGGGCTTGATCGAGAAGGATTGCTTCGAAAGAATGGGAGACTAGTTGTATCCAATGTTAATGGATTGAGGGATGAAGTTCTTAGAGAGTCTCATCACTCAAAACGGACTACACATCCTGGTGGAAATAAAATGTATAGAGACATGAAGCAGACCTACTACTGGGAAAGGATGAAGAGAGACGTTGGGAAATTTATATCCAAGTGCATGAATTGCCAGTTAGTTTAAGCCAAGCAATAGAAGCCTAGTGGTTAGTTACAACCGTTGGAAATTCCCAAATGGAAAGGGAACAAGTCTCAATGGATTTCGTCGATGGTTTACCTTAGACGAGATCAGGTCATGATAGTATTTGGGTGATTGTGGATTGATTAACAAAAAACTAAAAGGTTTATACCGATCAAATCGAATAGAATGGCAGCTAAGTTAGCGGAACTGTATATGAGGTGGGTAGTGAAATTTTATGGAGTACCTAGAGGTATTGTGAGTGACCGAGATCCATTATGTACTAGTGGGTTTTGGAAGAGCTTATAAGAGGCTTTAGGGTCAGATTTACATCTCAGTACCGAGTACCATCCTCAAAATAGATGGTCAAACAGATAGGGCGAATTGTGTATTAGAGGATCTCTTGAGAGCTTATATATCGGATTTTGTTGGGTCATAGGATGACCATTCGCATCTGGTTGAGTTCGCATATAATAACAGTTATCAGTCCAGTATTGGTATGACTCCATTTGAAGCTTTGTACGGAAGACCGTGCATCTCACCATCATGTCGGTTGGAAACTAGTGAGAAATTTGTGCTTGGGCCAGATGTAATAAAAGAAACTTCAGATAAGATCAAGGTTATTCAACAGCGAATGAAAGCTGCTTAAGATAGGCAGAAAAGTTATGCTGATAAAAGGCGAAGAGATTTGAAATTCATCGTTGGCGACTTGGTGTTCATCAAGATTTCTCCGTTAAAGAGTGTGATTCAGTTTGGTAGGAGCGGTAAATTAGCACCAAGATTTGTTGGTCTATTTCCAGTTCACGAACAAGTTAGGAATTTAGTGTATAAAGTTGGATTACCTGACAAAATGGCGGGAGTGCACAACATATTTCATGTTTCTCAGTTAAGGAAGTTCGTGCAAGATTCTGATATGACTATTTCCCCAAATCAGTTGAATGATATCTTGATAGAACCCGAGGCAGATGGAAACCACATACCGATTCGTATTGTTGGACATGATACAAAGCAACTTCAGAGGAAGAAAGTGTTACTGGTTAAGGTCCAGTGGGGGAGATAATGAGAATGACTGTACTTGGGAAACCAAGGAGAACATAAGGAAGTCGTACCCAGAGCTCTTTACTTGGTAATATTTTATTCGCAATATAGTTATGCCCTTCACTACAAGAAAAACCGAGATTAGCGACAGATTTTTAGCAGTGGAAAATTCCATTGCTAATTAGCGGCGGATTTCCATGTGATCTGCAAGGGATAGCTTTTTAAATTTTCAATTTTTTTCTTTTATTTATTACTATCGTTTTCTGCCATCCCTCACTAAGCCATTGCAAATTGCGTCAAATTACCGACAGAAAATTTCTGCCGTTATTTTCCACTGCAAATCCAAGCAGAATACCAATGAATATTTATCGAAGCTATTTTGCAGCAAAATTCCAACAGATTTGCAAGAGATGTTTATATCATTTTTCTAAGATATACTTTAGTGTTATTTTTTAATAATTATTAACATGTTCAATAATTAATAATTAATTTGTTCTAATTAATGATTTATAAGGAATAATAAATATTAATTTACGTTCTATAATAAATAACTTATAATCATTGCTTATTTAAAATTAACAAAATCATCTTTGCTCATAACCAATGTAATTACTAAATTCTTAATTAAGTCCTCTGCTTTAATCACAAATCTCAGTCAGTATGCCAGTATATTTTATGCTTAATCCCAAAATTTTAAATTGTTCTTTTATAATTATTCCCCTAAATAACGAAAATATCAGTTTATTATATGAAATCATTTTTGCATCGGTATATGAAATCATTTTTTCATACCGAATCTTTGTATTTACGGTTTGTGGATGAATGTCAAATACTCTTCTATCTGATGGCAAGTAATAAGTATAATAAACGTAAACAGAAAAATTCATTTTAAAATAAATAAATTATTTGAAGGAATTTTTTTAAATTTGGCTTACTATAAAATTATTACACATGCAGCACTACTTCAAAAGTAATTAAAAATGTAACTTTGTTGTAGTTAACTCGCATTGAATTGATCAAAACACATTGGTGATATTGCAAATAGCACAAGTATAACGTGTTTTTGATGTTTCAAATTGCATTGGTTGGCAACTTTTCAAATGTCATGCAAAACTTATGAAAAAAGAAACCGACGTCATTTGAAATAGGTCAGTGTTTCCTACCAACTAGACGTTAAGTTGATCAAAATAGGACTAAGTTTCTAATTAGTTTTAAAATGCTACTATATGCATAATAAGTAATAAAAGTGTGGTATTTTTTTTAAATCTTTGTTTAAATTCAATAGGGCTAAAATACAATGATAAAAAGTAGTTTTGAATAGTGTATCTATCGTTATGTACATATTGTGAAAAAAACTATTATCCTGACCAAAAAAGTGCAACATTTATTATGCTAAAATACACATAATATAGGTCGTCGTTTTGGAAAGATTTTTTTTTTTTGAAAAAAATTCAAGTAAATATATAATACGAATGTGAATACCTAAATATATGTACCTAACTACCTATATTGTTTTCACCATATCACCTTTTTTTCTCTTTCCACCAAATCATTCTCTCCTCTCCTAACTCATTATTTAAATATAAATGAATGGTTAAAATGCAAAATGGATGCTCTCAAACGGTGGTGTCATATAACTCTTGTTATATATACATACATAATTTTAATTCGAATTTTTAAATACTTTACTATTCAAAATCAATTTAGATTCTTACATAGGGTTAAAGTGGATAATGCATTGTATGGATTCTTCAATGACACACCATGGGACCATCTCAAAACATAGTACTTCCCATGATTTTGTATCTTTATAGTTGCTTTCATTCATAGACAAAGTGAAGAAACTAACTTTCCTCTTGTAATGTATCTTCATAAACAACATAGCATATTCATATTGAGTCCAAAGCCGAATTTAATGATTCAAAATTTAATTTCTAAAGTTTCTCAAAAATATCTATTCTATTTTAAATATACTTCGAATCTATAGTTAATATCTTGTTTCTGTTGCAATATAGTTTGATAGAATTAATTAGATTAATTTTAAAATGCAATAAAATTTTAAATCAATCATATTTCTTTTAATTAATTTTAAAATGAAATAAATTTTTAAATCAATCATATTACTGTTAATTAATTTTAAAGTGCAACATTTTTTTTATTTTAAGTCACATAATTAAACGGTCGGTTTTCCCACCGTTGTACGGTAATACTAGTATACGATATTAGTAGAGTTTAATAATAATAATTACTATTTGTTAATTATTATTGTTTGTATTTGATACTAATTTATTATTATTAATATTTAATATGTAATACTCACTTGTTAGAAAATAATTACTATTATTAAACAATTAATAGTTAGAAAATACTTACCTATTAGAAAATTATTATTACTTGCAATAAACATATTTTTACAAGTGTGTTTTTACCTTAATTGTAGCAGATATATTTTCTTGCAACCACGATACTTCAATTAGTCGCAACGGAGAAACTTTTGGCTCCAATCGGAAAATTATGGCGGAAATCCAAAAAAATTCCCCCCAATTCAAAAACGTTTACATCGTGAGGTGTTATTTTTTATGAACTTCCGCAACATCTTCCCCTCTCGATCCAAATAAATCTTCGAATACAAAACACGCTGCTCACCATAGCAAAAAACATTTCAATTGTATTTTACGTTTGTCCTCCAGATCTTGTTCCCCCTTTCAATTTCATTCATCTGGGAGATCTGTCAATTTGCGGGTTGGATTAGGAGGAAGATTTTCATCACCGATGGGATTCAGTTTGTTGCCGACGAGATAAAATTATCAATCGTTCTTTGAAGCTGGTTCATAGAAATCAAACTCTCAATTTTTCATGTGGTATGTCAGTAAGGTAAACTTTTAATTATAAAAATTTGTGAATTGGTCATGTTGCTATCTGATTTTATTCGTTTGTCCTTCGTGAGTTTGACTTCGCTTTTGTTGATAACTTCGGTTTGAGGTTTTACACTTTCAATAGATTTTGAAATTTAGTATTCTTCCGTGTTTCGTTGTATATGCTTATTCGAACTATAATTGTTCTTTTTTGCTTTCTATTTATCATCTCTGATAAGAACAAATACCAATAATATCTGATGCACCTTGTTGTGAACCAAAATTCTGGATTTATCTGATAATAAGTGCAGGTCTAGTGTTGTTTTCTGGTATCATGTCTGGACTCACTTTGGGTTTAATGTCTTTTAAGTCTCGTTGATCTTGAAGTTCTTGTTAAAGATGGTCGCCCTCAAGATCGTAGAAATGCCTATATAATCAGTATGTCCATATATATTAGAATTCTTACACTCAAAAGCCTTTTCACTACCTCCTCCTTTTTAGTGTGGAACAGTTGTCGGAAATTTGGAAAAATCATAACTTTCTGAAGATTGATATTTAACCGCTATGTTAATTTTTTTACCTAGACAAGCATGAATCTAGGGCAGTTGATTTTCATTTACTGAAGTTTGGAAGGATTTATTCAATTGAGAACGATACTTTGGGTTCTTAACAAATATCATGGGTAAGAGACTTCGGTTTAGTAATCATTGATTTTGAAAAGAAATTAAAAATTTTCGTTTAAAAAAAAATTGTAGGATATTTTGTGGTACATAGATATTCATAGCAATAAAATTTTCACTAACATATTTGTACCACTTTCTTATATTATGTCTATCACAGTTTGAAAGTGTTAGGGAAATCACAGACTTGTTGGATGCTGTTGGCAACACTACAAAAGCTACTACTAAAGGATTCGCTATTGGCTCAGCTACTCTTGCTTCATTTCTTCTTTTCAGTGCCTACATGGACGAAGTAGCTTCGTTTGCTCAAATTCCTTTTAAACAGGTAGTGAAAAATCTTAGGAGCAACTCTTCTACACACATTATTAAACTTTTTCTGATACTTGTGATATACTTTTTTACCCATCTTATCTAAAGCCATTGGTTATTTTAATGTTGCTTTTGTTATTTATTGATGCTATAATGTTGTTTTTGGCATCAAAGAGATGAAACATACCATTTGATATAGCTGCTGCACGACTGATTGTGGTTGAGGTTGGTCGTTAAAGTGGTAGGACTGTTTATTAAGAAGTGATTTTTTGCTATGAGGTTACAGTGGGAAGGTGGATGAGGTAGCAAATGGTTAAGTGTGGGTGCTAAGCTGCTGCTTGCAATTTGGTCGATGGCAGGGGTATTGAAGGAGGTAATTTAAATGAGATATGATAAAGCCTATAATTATTTTATTCTTCACAAAATTTTATTATTTCCTTTTGGTAATTTTGTGGTGTTTAGTTATTGCCCTTGGGGAGAGGTAGATTGATTGTTTAAATGGGTAAAAAGTAAAATTCTTTACTTCTGTGGCTGTATGTATAACTAGAGAATTTTTATTTTGCAGGAAGATAGACATTTTTGATGCAAAAAATCGGGAATATGCCATAACAAGTTATGGATTTGAAATGCTAGAACTATATTTTGGTTTGTACTTTTTAGTATTGTTTATGAAATATTATGGATGTATTATGTATTTTTTGATGTAAGAATGTTTAATATGTCTATTATGTAATGTTGAATGTTGATTACGAGATAATTGATTAATATAATACATTGATTACGAGATGTGTGTGTTGATATTAATTGTGTTGTATTTAAATTAGGATTGTGTATTGAATGGAATACAAGTTATGTGTGTGATGAGTATGTATGTTTGTATGTGTGTGTATGTGAGTGTATATAGACAGATCAGAAGGGAAATAGCAGCGGATTACCAACAAAAAAGGGAGGTTAAGTTTACCTTAATTTAATTTTCGTCGCTACTCCCTTGGCAATTAGTAAGGATTTACCGATGCCTTTTATAAATAATATTTTATTATAAATTAATTATCCATCGGTAAATAGTCGGTATATAAATTAAAATTAAATTAATAAATAAAATTTTATTTTTATTATAAAATTAGTAAAATGACGGAAAAACATCGGAAAACTCATGCCAAATTTCGTCGCAAAATCTGACATAGATATCGTCATGGTTTTTACCGACCACACCGTTATGTAGGAAATCCGCCGCTAAGGCCTGTTTAGCGACGGATTAGAAGCGGATTCTGCTGCTGCTAAATGCAGTTTTTCTTGTAGTGCTTGTTAGTAAACCGCATGCTAGGATAGGCCTGTTGTTTTTGTTATGTATGTTTAATTGTTTGTAAATGGTTGATAGGCATGCAGGACACCATTGTTTGTTTTCTTGGTTAAGGTATTTCGTGGGCGAAATTTCTTAAGGGGGAGAGTGTAACGACCCGCATTCTACGTATTGGAGGATCGTAGAATATTAATTTTATTTTCATACAAAGTCATATGGTCGTGTAACTTTGGGAAACGACTATTAGGGTCATTTCCCACATTCACGATTTTGGCCGAATTTTAAATGACCGTTTTACCCCTGGCAAATCTTGTTTCGCCTATAACTTTTGATTGGTAAGGATTTTTGACCTCAAACCACTTCCATTAGATTCAGATGATGGTTTCCATTACGAAAGTGCCCACATAAATCAAACGAACTTACCATTTGGGACATATGGCTGAAATAATATTTGAAGATGGAAAAACAGCCTAATCAAGCTTAACTGGGTGATTAGTAGTTAGGCACATAACCCATTTTGGGATTAGGGTTATGGGAGGGCAGAAAGGAGTTGGAGAATCATCTCCTTTCATTTTTCTAACCGCCACAAACATTCCTCTAACCCTAATCATGGCCTCCATCTTCTAAATCCCTCTCTAATCTCTTTCTAATCACTAATCGATAAAATCTACATCAAATCAAGCCGAATTAGCACCAAAGTCGGGGTAAAGTTGTTGCATTACATTGGAATTCGGGCCAAATAAGTAAAAATTTCAGATCTAACATTTATTTTTGGCTAAGTTGAGTGATTTACATGTTTGTACACTAATTAGGGGTGATTAGTGATAATTAGCGAAATTATACATCTAAAAATCCTGGAAAAATATATAAAAATTCTAAAATCATATTTTATGTCACTGGTGTAAATTTAGGTTAATTTAGATTAAGTTTGCTAATCTTATTGTCAGATATGGTTATGGGGAATATCACACGGTTAAGGGGAAAAGTCATGGATTTGGGTATGTTTGATCTAAATTAACATATAAAATCATTGTTTTGATGTTTTTGGTTGATTCTACATGTTACTACTGTTGTTTGGTATGTTTTATGCTTGCGTAGGAAAGTCAGTGTGGTTGAAAACATTGTCATTTTGCGAAATTTGCTTGCTGGAAAAGCTGCAGAGTTTCGGGTCTTGATGATGACCCACGACCCGACCCTAGAAGGGATCCCAACTCGACCCCAGAAGGGATCATGACCCGACCCAGGAGGGATCATGACCCGACCCCAGGAGGGAATACGACCCGACCCTAGGAGGGATCATGACCTGACCCCTATAAGGTGCCACGACCCGAACAAGGTGATGACCGCGAACCAGGATGATGATCACGAACCGGATTTGAAGCTTCTATTACGCAACGACGATTGTAAACTCTTCTGAAGATCAACTCCAATCCGACCAAAACTCGATATGCAAAGGAAGTCCAAATGGGAAGTTATCACTGAGGGTCCAGATGGGAACCAACGAGTTAACTTCTAAAGTTGGGCTTTGCTGCGGGACGTGTGCAAAGGAGTTATTGATATCTATAACTTTGGTTCATATTGAGAGAGGGGGCATGTAGACGGACCAAAGCTGGAGAAGTGTCGACTGGTTGACCTGTATCCGAGAGCCAAAGGCAGTGTGGACTGGGTAAGGGATATTGACTATAGACTAGAAGAGCATGGTCATAGAGATAGTCATACAAAATCCAGAAGGGTATTAACCCGTCATGGCCCCAATGGATTTGGTGATAAAGAGGTGGATATCGTATGCTTTATGCACTGAGCGAGAGATGTGAGGATGATTGCTATGGTTGACGTTTGTTATCTCTATGACACACGCACTTCCATTTTACACTCAGTGTTTACCTTAGAGTATTGTACATCGTGTTGTGCTAACTCTTTGGTTGCAGGTCCAAGACAGGTATGATTACTTATACCTGGTATTGCTTTACTTAGTAATATAAATTTGTTATCACTAACACAAGACTTTCGTCTGACCCAGAATTTTATGTCTCTTCTTATTACTCTGGGTGCTCCTAAACGAGCAGAATAGAGGCAGGATAGGTGGTTATGCACGAGTAGCTGTTCGGAGATGAGAAGGAGGATTCCACGTATTTTATATATATTCTCCCTATGTGGTTGCTAGTTACTGATTTGGCCATTAGTAGTGTACCGCTTTTATTTCCTTTTAGAGACAGTATTTTAAAGTTATAATAATTGGATACAAAGCTGTATTTTAGATTCCGCTACTCTGATGGATATGGTTTAGTTTCTAACTCATGTATTGTCTCGCCTGTTTTATATCAAGTTATGTTATTATTATATTTTATTCCATGTGCGATGAGATATACTACAGCCTCTTAGTGATTCATTATTTCAACCCTTTTGTAACACCCCACCTCCGCCAGGGTCACTCTTGCAAGTACACTAGCTTTGGAGGGGTGTTGGACAAGGTAAACATGCATAAAGATATCACAAGACAGAACATATAAGTAAAAACAGAGTAAGTAAAGCAGCGGATAAAACTACTATTTCAAAACCATAGTCCACTTACATCAAAAGTACTGAGTCATTATTTTTCCAACTACTACAAGTCTAGAAACATAAACTTAAAACTGGAAATAACATAAAGTAAACTATCCCCAAAGTAGACGTGGTAAAGCCATAGCGAGCTCAAGTCCAAACCGTACATGAGCTATCCAGTAAGCAAGCTAAAGATCCAAGCTAGGTGCTAGTGTTCCCACCCTGAGAACCTTGGGGGGGGAATGGAAGAAAAGAGGCGAAAGAAAACGGGTCAGTCAAAAAGACTGGTATGTCCTACCTACTATTAGTATAAAAACTAATAAAGTTAACTGGACATGTAAAACAGAGATGAAACATAGGATGATAACTGGCATGGTGAAAAGTTAACAAGATAGATCAAGTGTGGCATCGCATATACAAGGTTAAGTTTTGCACCAATAGTACTAGTAATCCAATCCATGTCAAGTATAAACAAGAAATGATCCCTTGGCCCAAGTTTGGCCCAAGATCATGAGATGACCTAAATCAAGGTCCAACTACTCGGTCTAGTCGATCGGCTCCCTATAAGCCTAACTCGTCGTGTATCGGTGTCCTACGGCCTAATCATGGAATGTAGTTAACTGTGCAAGGTCCACCCTAGGGTGTATCCATCCCTAAGGTGTAGACCACAGACACAATTCAAGCACGCACAGTCTAAACCTACCGGTGCCCATGTTCAACTCCGGACTTAATGTGCACGACCATGGTCCGCCTGAACAACCGGTGCACCATTCAGCCGTCTCTTTTGGTCTCTTACAATCAGTCCAGTAATCGTGCCCCACCCTGGCCTAGTCCAGGGTATCCAGATACTCCCAAGTGGGTTACTGCTGAAAAGGACCACGTAACTAAGATTTCAAGCGGGTTAAGTGTGGTTAACCCTATCCTAACCATGTATTGAGTTGGTCAAGTGTATCCAAGCAGTTCATGACTTAACCCTATCAATACATCGTGTTTAATTGGTTAAGTATTCAAGTAGTCCATGACTTAACCCTACCAACCCATCGTGTTTAATTGGTTAAGTATTCAAGTGGTCCATGACTTAACCCTACCATGTGGCATTAATTAACTTAATGCACCCCAACCTCTCACATTAGACCTTGTTGTGGTTACTAGTTAAGCCGGGCGGGTCCGGGTAGCTTTACACCACAACTTAGTCTAACCTCGGGTTTTAAGCGCGACATGACCAACTACTCACATTGGGTCCTATTGTTTGTAGCTACTAGTTAGGCCGGTCGGTTCCGGGTAGATTTATGCTACAAACTCAACCCAACCTCGACTTGGCCACTTTCATGTTTTCTACATGTCATGTCCATGTTCATGTTTTCCAAGCATAATCACATGTCATATTTCAAAACCATGTTTTTATGTCATTAAAGTTACCTAACTACCCATACGCATTCCCATCGCATGTACGTTTCGTCACAACACAAAATGGATTAAAAGAGGGAACTTAGAAGCATGACAAAAATGGGCATAAGGTGATAGGATTTGGCCACAAGTTAAACATGGTGGCACATGAGGCAAGATGTGTTCATTAAACTTGCATATTACATTATAAACCTCAAAACATGCATGACATCAAACTTAGCAAATAGGTGATACATGGTCATATATGGCATAGGATGATAACTAGTGATTCGCATATAACATCATATGCAAGTTAACATAAAGGTTATGAGAGTTTCTATGTTGCATTATGCAACATTTCCAAACAAAGCTCATAGCTTTCAATCCACAAAGTCAAGGTGATGGCTTTACAAACATACATAGAACAAATCTATGCATAACATGATAGATTCAAAGCACACATCATACTTAGGCCCAAACTCAAACTTGCAACATGTCATATTTAACTTCATAGTTTAAATCTAAGAGTAGAATAGGGCTTACAATGCTATGAAGACTATAAAATAAAACAAGATTGAGACGAAGCCACACTAGCAACACTTAAACCCCCAAATGACAAGCTCCACATAAGACCCTTGATAAATAAGAAGAAGATCCTTGCTTTGGTGAAGAAAGATTGAACTTTAGCCTTGAATCAAACTTAAAAACTCTCAAACAAGCTTAGAAACTCTCATATGAATGAAGATGGAGATTATGACAAGAGGGTGGAGGTCATGATCAAGAGGGATTTTGGCAGCACTTAGTTGTAGGATTAGTTTATGTGAGTTTAGGGTAGGCTTAGGGGTCTTTTTATAGAGTTTAGGATTAGTTTTAGCCATAGGATTAACCCTAAATCAAATCTGAGCCATCAAATCACGTCAGAAACCAACAAACAGGGCCAGAAAACACAAGCAGGTGCACCAGGCCAAAATGGCCCGACCGGGGAGGTCGACCCCCAGGTCGACTCTAGAGTCGACCTGGCCTGGGGCAGGTCGACCCCCAGGTCGACTCTAGAGTCGACCCCCAGGTCGACTCCCAGGTCGACCTGGCCTGGCAGGTCGACCCTATGGTTGACCCCCAGGTCGACCTGGTGGGTTGGGCGGGAACTTTTCCCGCCTACTCTGATTGGGCTGAAATTCAAATCTGTTTTCGAAATTTGAATTTTCTGAAACTTCATCGGGCCATAATTGGGTCATACGGACTCCGATTTACAAAATTTCGGACTCTATTTCGCGTATTTTTCCGAGACGAACGCAATGCACTGCCCGATTCCCCTGATTCAGATTTTAAAATTCATTTCTGCCTTGATTTATGATTATAGCATGTTATTAAAATTCGGGTTGTTACATTCTCCCCACCTTAAAGGATTTCGTCCCCGAAATCTCCTAGTTAGGAAGAACGTATCCTACCATCCATCATCCATCTACTCAAAACATCATCCACAAGTAATCATTGTCCTTAAAAGATTCTAAATGTTGTATGAACATATGCAAAGGTGTGTGTATATGTACTTATCTAATGCAAAAATCAGGCGGTTACTGATTCAGTAAACCTCCTTAATGCAAAGTATGTTAGTGAAATGAGTCTATATGTATGCAAATTCCTAACATAATTCATAATCTCTACATGAGTGCACATAACATCCATCCATATGCAACATCCATGTGATAGCAAACAAGTTTCATCCATGAATAAGTATAAACACTCATGCATATGCGGTATGAAAGTGTGTGAGCCGATCTTAGTGCCTAACGTGTATCATGCATCCACGAGTAACCACTTGCAACCACTTGCAAACATCAAGCATAACATGTTTCAAATACATGTTTCAACCAAAGGGTTTCTACCTAAGGTTCTCATGACAAGATTTACGAAACAAGATAAACACGGATAGCAAAAGAAAGATATGCTAACTAGGAAAAGAGATTGAGAATGTACCCTCAAAAAGAAATGGATAAAGCCCACGCATCTTCTCCTCAGTTTCCCAAGTTGCGTCTTCCTCTGCTTCACTCCATTGCACCTTAACAAGCTTAACTTCTTTGCTTCTTAGCTTCTTTGTCTCCGTTTCCATGATACGAATCGGAGCTCGCCTCAGGGTTGCTTCTCTTTCCACTTCCATGTCTTGAAGAATACTTGGTTCAACCACCTCGCCTGACTCATGTAGGAACTTTCGGAGATGCGAGACATGAAAAACATTGTGCACTCCGGCTAGCTTCTCGGGCAATTCCACCTTATAAGCCATCTTCCCAATCCTCTCTAAGATAGGGAAGGGTCCTACGAACCTTGGTGCCAGCTTCCCAACTGCTCCAAAACGAACCACATTTCGCAAAGGAGAAACCTTCACAAAGACCATATCTCCAACTTCAAACTCTAAGTCTGTCCTTCGCTTATTTGCATAGGATTTCTGTCTGTCTTGGGTCGCTTTCATCCGCCTTCGAATCAACTCAACCTTCTCGGATGTGTCCCTTATCATGTCGGGCCCAAGTATAAGCTTATCCGTCGTCTCCCACCAACATGTTGGTGACTTGCACGACCTCCCATATAAAGCTTCGAATGGTGCCATCCCTATGCTTGCTTGGTAGCTGTTATTATAAGCAAACTCTACGAGAGGAAGATGATCTTCCCAAGTGCCACCAAAGTCAAGAATGCATAGCCTCAATAGATCTTCTAGTACCCTATTCACCCTTTCGGTCTGGCCATCCGTCTGTGGGTGATACGCTGTACTTAGATTCAATCGCGTACCCATCGCTTCTTGCAAACTACTCCAAAATTGGCTAGTGAAGATTGGGTCACGATAGCTGACTATGCTAGAAGGAACTCCATGAAATCGTACTATCTCTCGAAGATAAACAGATGCTAGCCATGATGCGGTCCTCTTGCTCTTCACCGGAATAAAATGAGCACTTTTCGTAAGTCTATCAACTATGACCCATATTCCAGTATTCCCCTTCCTTGATCTCGGCAATCCATCCAAAAAATCCATAGAGATACTTTCCCACTTCCATAGCGGGACCTCCAATGGATGCAATAGCCCACCGGGCTTCTTCGACTCGGCCTTCACTTGTTGGCAAACAATGCATCTAGAAACAAACTCTGCCACATCCTTTTTCATCCCATCCCAAAAGAAAATGCGCTTTATATCCCGGTACATCTTATCCCCTCCGGGATGTATGGTCATCCTCGAGTGATGCGCCTCCTCAAGAACTTTATTTACTAAGTCTCCCACTCGTGGGACACATAGTCTTCCATCACGCCTAAGCCATCCCTAGTCATCAATAGTATATCTAGCGAGGTGACTTGACGTCTCACCCCGGATCAACTTGTCCATGATCTCGACTATCTGCGGGTCTTCCCTCTGTGAAGCCCCAACTTGATCAAGAAGTATAGGTCTAAGCTCAAGGGATGCTAACGAACCAGTCATCGACTCAACAGCCGGTGTGAAATCAAAGGTTTCCAAGAACTCTAGGATCTTCATCTCAATAAACAAGGGACTCAAAGTCAACCTTCTTCTGCTTAGCGCATCCGCTACAACATTACCCTTGCCAGGGGTATAAGCTATCTCGAAGTCATATGATGCCAAGAATTCCATCCACCTTTGCTGCCTTAGATTCAAATCCTTCTGCAAGAAGAGGTACTTGAGCGACTTGTGATCAGTATATAACTCGAACCTTTCGCCTAGAAGATAATGGCGCCACGATTTAAGTGCAAAGACGATCGCCGCCAACTCCAAATCATGCGTGGGATAGTTCTTCTCATGAACTTTGAGTTGCCTACCCCGAAAGCATATCACTCTCCCTTCTTGCATTAGGACAACGCCCAATCCCGTGCCACATGCATTGGTGTACACGGTAAACAACTTCCCTCCATCGGGTAATGCTAGAACTGGAGCAGTGGTGAGGGCTTTCTTGAGCCTTTGAAAAGCAAGCTCACACTCTAAGTCCCATGCAAAGACTAAGTTCTTCTTCGTTAACTTAGTAAGAGGAGCTGAAATCCTAGCGAAGTCCTTAATGAACTTCCTATAATATCCTGCCAGACCGAGAAAGCTTCTCACTTCAGTTGCATTCTTCGGAACTTTCCAGTCTTGTACCGCCACCACTTTAGCGGGATCCACAGCCAAGCCCTGCTTAGAAACTATATGCCCAAGGAACCGAACTTCCCTTCTCCGGAAATGGCATTTAGAGAACTTGGATTTCAACTGATGAGCCCTAAGCGTATCCATAACCTCCTTGAGGTGTGTAGCATGTTCTTCCTCGTCCTTAGAGAAGACCAGAATATCATCCACGAAGACAACCACAAACTTGTTAAGGAACTCCCTGAACACCCTACTCATCAAATCAACAAAGTATGCGGGTGCATTAGTCAAACCGAACGGCATGACTTAGCCATTCAAAGAATCCATCTGGAGTCCTAAACGCAGTCTTGTCAATACTATCCTCAGCCACTCTAAGCTGATGGAATCCGGTGGCTAGATCGAGCTGAGAGAAAACAGAAGCACCAACCAGCTGGTCAAAGAGATCATCAATCCTTGGTAACGGGTGTCTATTCTTCTTTGTCAGCTTGTTCAACTCACGATAATCAACACATAGACGAAGCGAACCATCCGCCTTAGTGGTGAATACCACCGGAGCACCCCATTCTGAAATGCTTCGCCTAATGAAATTTTTCTCAAGCAACTCCTTGATTTGCTTGCTAAGCTCTCTTCTTTCTCGCGGGGCCATGTGCCTAACAGGCAATGAAACTAGCTTTGCATTATCAACAAGATATATACGGAAATCTATCTCTCGTTTAGGGGGTAACCCCTTCACCTCATCAAAAACATCAGGATATTCTCGGACCACCCTCACAGATTGAAGATTGTGAATAGACGAGTCGAGGGATTCAAGATAACATAACATGACGGGATCCAGAGGGTTACAAGAAATATCTAGGGTATTTCCAAGGCGAGTCATAAGCCTCACTACCCTACGCTCACAATCGAGAATGGCTCCATAACTGGACAACCAATCCATGCCCAAAATCAACCCGTATCCCATGAACCCGAGAACATAAGCATTACATGTGAATTCTACGGTCAAGATAGAAATCCTCAAATCCATACAAATCATAGACAGATGGGCGGAACCCCCAATTGGATTCGAAACACTAACGGGATCCTCAACTAGACTAGTACTTAGGTGCAAACTTTCAACAATGTCAGAGGAAATAAAGGTATGCGATGCGCCAGAATCAAATAAAGTTCGAACAGGAAAACCAGAAATATAAACAAGACTTTCTACAGAAATACTACCTCGGTCCGGAACTGGAGCAGTGTTGAGAGCATGCATCTGCCCTCCAGAAGGTCCTGCTCGCTGAGTCTGTCCTTGCCCCTGCCCTTGCTTCTTTGGGCAATCCTTACTGAAGTGTCCAGTCTCTCCGCAATGAAAGCATTCCCCCAACTTCCTCTTCTTCTTCCTACAATCTCTGGCTATGTGTCCAACGATCCCACAGTAGTTGCACTTTCTTGTGTCCCTTGCCTTGTTGTTGTTGGCCTTGTTACCCTTGTTGTTCTTGTTGTTCTAATTTCTCTGGTTGCTCTGATTTCCTCCCCACTTGGAGTCCGCCTTCTTGGTTTGAGTCTCATTAGGCTTGACTTCTTTCTTGCCATTCTTATCATCTCCCTGAAGCAATGCCATGTCTACTAGGCTTTCAAAAGTGGCCCCCATGGGTATATGAGACATGGCTAAACCTTGTAATGGCTCATTCAACCCTCGTGCAAAGCGTAGATCCTTCTTCTGGGGTGTGTTAACCATGTCCAAACCGTATCGAGCAAGGTGGTTAAACTTATTCACATACTCCCTCACTGTCATGTCCCCTTGCTTCAAAGATATAAACTTCTCCATTTGAAGATTCTCCTCAGCAGATGATAGAAACTTAAGCCCAAACCTCATCCTAAAGTCGGCCCAAGTCTCTATAGGCCTAGTAGCGTTGGTGACCTCCCACCAATAAGCAGCTTCCTCTTTCAATAGCCATACTGCCAACAGAACTTTTCTACGGTCTTCCACATCAAAGATGGCGAAGAGGTCTTCAGTTTCTTTTAACCAATTTCTTGCCTCAACAAAAGTCTCCGTCCCAATAAAATTCTTGCCACCCATCGCCTTAAAGTCTTTGCAATTCTTTGCGAAATCCGCTTGTGGACGCTGAGGAGGAGGAGGAGGAACCTCAGGTACGGTGGGAGTGTTTGCTGGGCCCGCATCGTTGGCCCTAGCTTCCAAGTACCCTCGGAACCATCCGGGTATGGTTACTCCCTCGGGAAGGTTAAGATCGGCCATGCTGAAAGAGGAAAAGATAGATTTAGAACGAGGAAACAAAGGATAGTGCTAATGGCTTTTGGGGAATAGCCTTTTAAAATAAACTAGACTTTTCTTGGAAAATACTTAATTGGTTTTGAAAGTAGTTTTTCAAAAGGTAAGTTTTAAAAACCTTTTGTTCAATCTCGTAAACCTTATGCTCTGATACCAAATGTAACACCCCACCTCCGCCAGGGTCACTCTTGCAAGTACACTAGCTTTGGAGGGGTGTTGGACAAGGTAAACATGCATAAAGATATCACAAGACAGAACATATAAGTAAAAACAGAGTAAGTAAAGCAGCGGATAAAACTACTATTTCAAAACCATAGTCCACTTACATCAAAAGTACTGAGTCATTATTTTTCCAACTACTACAAGTCTAGAAGCATAAACTGAAAATTGGAAATAACATTAAGTAAACTATCCCCAAAGTAGACGTGGTAAAGACATAGCGAGCTCAAGTCCAAACCGTACATGAGCTATCCAGTAAGCAAGCTAAAGATCCAAGCTAGGTGCTAGTGTTCCCACCCTGAGAACCTGGGGGGGAACGGAAGAAAAGAGGCGAAAGAAAATGGGTCAGTCAAAAAGACTGGTAAGTCCTACCTACTATTAGTATAAAAACTAATAAAGTTAACTGGACATGTAAAACAGAGATGAAACATAGGATGATAACTGGCATGGTGAAAAGTTAACAAGATAGATCAAGTGTGGCATCTCATATACAAGGTTAAGTTTTGCACCAATAGTACTAGTAATCCAATCCATGTCAAGTATAAACAAGAAATGATCCCTTGGCCCAAGTTTGGCCCAAGATCATGAGATGACCTAAATCAAGGTCCAACTATTCGGTCTAGTCGATCGGCTCCCTATAAGCCTAACTCGTCGTGTATCGGTGTCATACGGCCTAATCATGGAATGTAGTTAACTGTGCAAGGTCCACCCTAGGGTGTATCCAGCCCTAAGGTGTAGACCACAGACACAATTCAAGCACGCACAGTCTAAACCTACCGGTGCCCATGTTCAACTCCGGACTTAATGTGCACGACCATGGTCCGCCTGAACAACCGGTGCACCATTCAGCCGTCTCTTTTGGTCTCTTACAATCAGTCCAGTAATCGTGCCCCACCCTGGCCTAGTCCAGGGTATCCAGATACTCCCAAGTGGGTTACTGCTGAAAAGGACCACGTAACTAGGATTTCAAGCAGGTTAAGTGTGGTTAACCCTATCCTAACCATGTATTGAGTTGGTCAAGTGTATCCAAGCAGTTCATGACTTAACCCTATCAATACATCGTGTTTAATTGGTTAAGTATTCAAGTAGTCCATGACTTAACCCTACCAACCCATCGTGTTTAATTGGTTAAGTATTCAAGTGGTCCATGACTTAGCCCTACCATGTGGCATTAATTAACTTAATGCACCCCAACCTCTCACATTAGACCTTGTTGTGGTTACTAGTTAAGCCGGGCGGGTCCGGGTAGCTTTACACCACAACTTAGTCTGACCTCGGGTTTTAAGCGCGACATGACCAACTACTCACATTGGGTCCTATTGTTTGTAGCTACTAGTTAGGCCGGTCGGTTCCGGGTAGATTTGTGCTACAAACTCAACCCAACCTCGAGTTGGCCACTTTCATGTTTTCTACATGTCATGTCCATGTTCATGTTTTCCAAGCATAATCACATGTCATATTTCAAAACCATGTTTTTATGTCATTAAAGTTACCTAACTACCCATACGCATTCCCATCGCATGTACGTTTCGTCACAACACAAAATGGATTAAAAGAGGTAACTTAGAAGCATGACAAAAATGGGCATAAGGTGATAGGATTTGGCCACAAGTTAAACATGGTGGCACATGAGGCAAGATGTGTTCATTAAACTTGCATATTACATTATAAACCTCAAAACATGCATGACATCAAACTTAGCAAATAGGTGATACATGGTCATAGATGGCATAGGATGATAACTAGTGATTCGCATATAACATCATATGCAAGTTAACATAAAGGTTATGAGAGTTTCTATGTTGCATTATGCAACATTTCCAAACAAAGCTCATAGCTTTCAATCCACAAAGTCAAGGTGATGGCTTTACAAACATACATAGAACAAATCTATGCTTAACATGATAGATTCAAAGCACACATCATACTTAGGCCCAAACTCAAACTTGCAACATGTCATATTTAACTTCATAGTTTAAATCTAAGAGTAGAATAGGGCTTACAATGCTATGAAGACTATAAAATAAAACAAGATTGAGACGAAGCCACACTAGCAACACTTAAAACCCCCAAATGACAAGCTCCACATAAAACCCTTGATAAATAAGAAGAAGATCCTTGCTTTGGTGAAGAAAGATTGAACTTTAGCCTTGAATCAAACTTAGAAACTCTCAAACAAGCTTAGAAACTCTCATATGAATGAAGATGGAGATTATGACAAGAGGGTGGAGGCCATGATCAAGAGGGATTTTGGTAGCACTTAGTTGTAGGATTAGTTTGTGTGAGTTTAGGGTAGGCTTAGGGGTCTTTTTATAGAGTTTAGGATTAGTTTTAGCCATAGGATTAACCCTAAATCAAATCTGAGCCATCAAATCATGTCAGAAACCAACAAACAGGGCCAGAAAACACAAGCAGGTGCACCAGGCCAAAATGGCCCGACCGGGGAGGTCGACCCCCAGGTCGACTCCCAGGTCGACCTGGCATGGCAGGTCGACCCTAGGGTCGACCTGGTGGGTTGGGCGGGAACTTTTCCCGCCTACTCTGATTGGGCTGAAATTCAAATCTGTTTTCGAAATTTGAATATTCTGAAACTTCATCGGGCCATATTGGGTCATACGGACTCCGATTTACAAAATTTCGAACTCTATTTCGCGTATTTTTCCCAGACGAACGCAATGGCACAGCCCTTTTCCCCTGATTCAAAATTTAAAATTCATTTCTGCCTTGATTTATGATTATAGCATGTTATTAAAATTCGGGTTGTTACACCTTTTGATGACCATCTTGTGCTAGTCGGGCATTTGCATAGCGCATTTCGGGGAAATGTTTGATTAGTTCGGGGTGGGCCGTCACAACAACACATCGGAACACAGAATAAAAGACCATTTCATTGCTATTAAAACAATTTCACATTAGAGTACAAAAATATCAGAGTAAAAATAATAAATACACAGTGGAAAAATATCAGAGAATAATGAACTACAAAACAACGAAAACATTAATACATAAACACAAGTAGTGGAAAAATAGAAACCAAAACAGCGGAAGACTACAAAATAATCCAGAGTATAGCTCCAGCCATATTCCAGGATTCTGTTAAAGAATATCTGCAAAACCAAAACTACAAGCTGCCCGTGTGGAAAATATAGGCACCTAGAGTTTAGGAGAGAAAACAATAAACTCTGAGTTAGTCATGGGTATGAGAACTAAAATAGTTATTAAAACTTTGTTTTAAAGTTGGGTAAATAAGGGGACCATGCTATACGACTCGGAAACTGTTTCCTCTACATGAGTACTAGTGAAAAATCTCGCAATGCTTTTTGAAAATGAAACTATTATAAGACTCAGGTCCCATCACACAATGTGAGCGCAAGCCAGAGGAAAGAGTTTTACCTTATAATAGCTAAACATTCTTGATACGCAAAACTTCTCTTTTATTATTACTAGTGCATAGTGTGGAAAACAAATTCAAAAATAAATGTATCAATCTTAGACGACATAATACCCCATCCTATTATGTCGCTGTATAGTTTTACAACTAACATCATAAAATCTCATATTGGAAATTGGATTCCATCATGAGCCGAGGCATAGGATCTTCCTCAATCGAACTTCGGAACTTCTCTAGCAAAATGTCCTAGGGAAAATAACACGTATCCCCAAGAGCGGCAGAGCCGGTCCACTCATTTCTGATGGATTAGTCAATTGCGTGAATATAACGTTTTCTTTTCCATAAGTAATAACTGTCTACTTCTCTCGGTCTTATCAATGGCTGTGAAAGAATCAAGAAGGCCTTGGTCGAGAACAATGCCTTCATCTGAAGGAATTACTGTAAAGGAGGAAAGGAGGTAAGAATCAATGCTTAAAAAGAAATCAGAAAACTTCAAGCAAGGGTGATTACCTCCAACCAACCATCGGCCATAAAAGATATCGGGGCATTGAACATAAAAGTATTGATCCGGGAATCTCCTAACACTGTCCACTAATCTGGTAATAATTCTGCAATGCTTGCCTTCCATAAAAATAAAAGATGGACGATTTGTCTACCTTCTTTTAAAGGCATACAAAGAAAAGAAATCTTGGAATGAAGGCGCTCATTGCTTGACCCTCATGAAAAGAACGTAAAGTCCCATTATAATATAATAGCCATTAGGGTGCAATTGGTATGGAGCAATAGCCAAATGCCGCAAAATGGATTCTAAATAAGAGTTAAAAGGGGGGACTTCTCCACATAAAAGCATATGGCAATTGAATATAACATACTAAATGGGTGGATGGTCAGGCAAATCATCCTTCCCCGGAAACTCGGTTTCATTTTATGACAATCCAAACCGAGCATACATTTCTGTTATAAGCCAAAAGGGAGTGTTGATCTACGACTATCAAAAGTCACTCTGTCAAGAGCTCGAGGTTGAGGAAAATCTTAGCGAATGTCCGCCCCGGGGACAACAATTGAGGTAGTCCCAGTTACATGAACAGAACATCCAGCCTCGCTAAACATAGCTGCTCCTTGAGGATTTTGACGAGATTGGTTTCTAGTTTGCATTTCTTCATAAATAGATATGTTTAAAAAGCAAATCGCAGGTACGTGCTTCCTAGTTAAATAGAAGATAACATACGAGGCTTGGGATTCATGATTAGCATGTACTGATTAAACTAGTTCCAAGTCCGATGATTCTAGAATGGCGGTAGTCCAGAGAGTGTCTAATTGGATTAGGAATGATTAAATAAGAGTGATCCAGCATAAGTGTGACATTCAAGCCATGTTTTAAGTTATCCTATGTATCTTAGACAAATCTACTATTGGTATGAAAGACCAGTGGTAAAATTATAAGCTTAAAAAATATGTGCAAGTGTTCTAGTCATCCTAGGTTAGCAGTGCAAGAAAAGTTCAACAACCAAAATGTCGAGAAACACCCAAGAGATGTAGCACGACAATAAAACTCAATCGAACATGAACGAATCATACCTGATCGGTTATGCATAACTCAAATCCTAGTCGTGCATAAAAGGCTTTAGTCTGGTCGTGCATGCTCAACTGGGACGGTCGTCCATAGTCAAGCAGGAGCAACCCAAACCAGGTCGAACATGAGTGATCGTAGTTGTCGAACAGAAAGGATCCTTCAAATATTTAAGAGCATGAGCGAACGACCAGGGGCCAACCAATATTAAACATGTTGATTCAAGAGAGGTCGTTCATAACCGACTTGGACCAATTCGAGCGTGACTGACCCTATATATATGAGGGTCGAGCAGGACTGAACCATGTCAGGGCGAGCACAAACGACCCTTGGATAAGTCAAGCAAGTCTAGCAAGTACAATCAAATACTATGGATTTTCGCTACGTAACAAAAGGCCAACTCAACTCAAAATTTTCACATAACCAAAAGTTGGTTGGTCGAAGCCAAAAAGCAAGCATGCATATCAATATTGGTACATCAAATAAAGCATGAAAAACAATTTTTCAAGCATTACAACAAGAATGTCGTAGGCGTTTGGTTCAAATCAAAACCTAAAGAGTTTTGTACAAATCAAATACCTCAGCTACGAAATCAGAATCTTATCAGATTAAGCATTGTAGTTAAAAACCAAAGTATTGACACACCGTTTACATCAAAGCATGCAAGTTCCCATGACTCAAGCATTTCATCAACCATATTATGTGCACAAGGTTCGAATCAAAATATAGGGGATCTTGTGTAATTGGAAATCCTCATATACACAACCTTAACCTCGCTACAGTTTAAATCCATCCCAAACTCCGACGATCACAGCTCAAAAATCTCAAATCAAAAACAAAACCGTACCCAAGGCATTCCGATTCAAAATCCTAGACCTCTACAAAACAAATCAAGGCGAAGGTGAATGAGGAGAAATCACCTATGATAATAAGAATGATTTGGATCTAAGGAAGGTCGCTCAGATTTGCTTCGGCAATTGATTAGGCTTCGCTGGAGAGAACCGAGCACGGCAATAAACTGGGAATTGGTGAGGAATTGAACGAGGGTTGTGGTGCTGAGCAGAATTTCCTAGAATGATGCAACCATTAATTTGTTTCCTTCAATAGGAATTTGGGCACTAGAATGAAATGAGGGGCGGAAAAATGAAGAGGCCGTGTATAGAGAAGACTAAGAGGCTCGTTCAGACAGAAGTGACTCGTCAGCCCACTTGAACCCAAATGTCCTGCTCCGCCATGTTGTGTGGTTGACCCGACCAGTTAGACTCAATTTATCATGTTACAAATGGACGACCTTAAACTTAGTTGGTAATGTCTACATACGAGCGACCATGAGCTCGTTCGATCTTGTATGTGTGCGAGCCAGTTGCAAGCGTGATCGTCTCGTGGGAAGCTAGACTTAATCCATTAAATGGCACTACATTTAATTATTTCGAAGCAAGTAATTTTTTACAAATTAAAAAAATTATGATCTTCGAGGGGAAAATGTTTATCCCTAAAGAATCGTACACACATTGGATGATTAAATCTACGTTAAAACCATGAGATAAGCACTCAGATTGGTCGAGCATTATAAGGTTCGGACGCTCATGCTCAGGACGAACATGCCAAAGTCGTTCGGACAAACCCAGGTTAAGTAAGAGGGGGAAGGTCGTTTACACATAACAGGTCACGAGCCAAGCTAAGAGTTGAGCATGGCATGAGGGCTCGGTCATTCATGTCAAAAGAGGTCGATCGTTCATATCGGAGGAAGTCATTCACCCATACATCAAGGGGGTCGCTCGAACAACAAGAAACTTGGGCATGACACAACTTGTGCACTTTGGGGGACCGCTCGCACATAAAGGTGGTTCGCCCGCTCATTAGAACAAGGTCGAGCATAACAACGTAGCTCGATCATAGAAGGTGATCATGAATGCAAGGCAAGTTCAAGTGCGGCACGACACGAGCGCAATAAGGCTTGTACATCTTGCAGAAGTCGCTCATTCCTCTTCCTCGTCGCTCACTCATACAATTTTGGTTGGTCGTACACATTTCCTGGGCAAGTAACCGAAAGTACTAGGGGGTCGCACATACACCCTTGGCTCGCCCGCATCTACAATACTACTCGCTCCTTCATTCTTTGGTCAAATACCACTGCTTCACTTAGATACCACCAACCGGTCGATTAGAAAAAGGCCTATTCTAGTTCTTGGCCGGTCGCACTTACATTTGCCCTGCAGCCCTGATCGGTCGCTCATACACTCACCACCCACACACACGAAGCTCGCTCATACGGGACAGCTGGATACAGTTGTCGACAGTTAGTCACAACTAGGTGGTGGCATTTTCGTAATTAAAGAGATAAGCAACCCGTAGCCTCTATATATGAATTTCAGCTCATTTCTTCATGGGAGCTCACCTATAAATAGTCCATGGCTTCGACCACAAATGGGATCGATTTCCACCACCCCGAAGGACTTCCAAATTGCTTCCTCTCTCATTTCAAGTGATCCTAACATCATCTAACACTTCCAAGAAAAGATCTAGAGCTTGATCCACCATGGCTTCTATCGAGATCAACCAAGTGATTTAAATATTGAAGATCCTCCTTCGTCCTTGTTGTATTTGAAGATTTCTCACCTTTCCTCTACCGATTTCACCATTTCTCCCCTGGTCCAATCATTTCTCTACCAATTTACATAGATCTAAGTGAGATTTACTTGTAATAAGAGAAGATGAATGTACAAAGAGAGATTCAATGTCTTGTAACCATCGATGTCGTAATGATATCCCTGGAAAAGTGGATGTAGATCTACCTAAGTTCGAATCACTGTAAATTCTCTTGTCTTTTACGTTGTTTTTTGGTGATCGTGGCCCTATTAACTTAAATCTAATCATTTGGTAAAGTGCTTCCAAAGCACCCTTGGTGTTTGAGCCAATTTTGACTCAAACATTTGGCGCCCACCGTGGGGTCGCATCCCTTTCCTTCACACTTCTCTAAAGCTCAAGAGCTTTGCCTTGGAGTTCTAAGCCTGCTTCTATGGTAGATCCACTAGATCTGAGATCCATTCGAATCATCAAATCTCTTCCGGACTTTAAACCTTGCTCAAAGTTATGCGTAGACCAAAGGAAACTCTCAATAAGACCATCGAAGAAGCCAGTGACTTCACCAACAGTGCTAACACCATTACACCTCCCACCAACCACTTCGAAGTTGATGAATCTTCTAGAGCTGGAGCGACTGTTACAAGGAGAGAGTTGGATGAGGTTGTTGCAGGTCTAATGAGTCAAATATATATTACAAGTAATGCTATGTTGCCAAAACTTGAATCTTTGATCGCTATTCAAGCCGCAACTTCAAAAGTTACCTTAAATGCTACTCATCTTCCCCTACTCGAAATACTACACAGATAATGCGGGTTCTTCCTCTTCAAGTCCAAATCGAGAAAACTTCGTTCAGGAAGTTTGAGACCCTAATAATTCTAACCACAGAGAAGCAAAACTACTAATGTGCAACCATTTCGATAGAGCAACTTCTCGACTGGTGCTAGGTTCCACCAAAGGAGCACTTCCCTAAGGGGGAGGTCCAGGGCCTTGGATTCCGAACCATGATCGTTTGCTTAGGTAAACATCCGGTCATAATGAAAGCGTCCGCCCCACGGACCAGTACAACGAGGAGGAGTGCATGTCAGACATGGTACGTGGGATCAAGGTGGAAAGCTTGAAAAATGAGGAGGATGAAAAAGAGTGGGGATTTTCTCCCACTAATACCCCACTCACCGAAAGGATCAAGATGGCTACATATCCACAAAAGTTCAAACCCCAATGGTGCAAGCTTATGGTGGGACGAGTGATCCCAACATGTTCTTGTGCAAATATAATAAACATTGGATAGGGCACATGCCACATACGAGCTAAGTGCCTGTACTTCCCAACTTACCTAGAAGGGGTGGCCTATTTCTGGTTCACAAAGATGCCACCAAAATCTATGGACGATTTTGCTACCCTGACCAAGCTGTTCAGGGAACATTTCAGCCTCCATGCCACCAAGGTTTGAGATATTATGGAACTAAATGAGCTAGAACAAAGGCCAGGAGAATCCATCAAAGCTTTTCTCACTTGCTTTAACGTGACGACAGCTGAAGTTGAAAATTATGAGCCTCGCTTAGTTCTGATGGCTTTAAAAGGAACCATATGCAAGAAGACCAAGCTTGGACGATGGATTAAGGAAAAGAAACCAATTACACACGAGCAACTCCTTGATAAAGATGAAGAATATATCAGTGTCGATGAGGATCCAGTCTATGCCTTGGATGTTTCAGAAAGGAATGTACTGCTCGAAAAGAAGGGTAATGTGCAAAGTGGCCAAAAGAATCTTGGTGGGCAGAAGAAGGGCAACAAGGCAAAGGATAACCGAACCAATAAGAAACTCCGCTTTTTCAAGAATTCTGAGTTCACTCCTCTCAATGAAACTATGGGGAACATCTTCAAGGCAACTAAGGATACTGATAAATATCCAACGCCAAAGCAAATGAAGTTCAATGATGTTGCAGTAAAGTCAGGCAGGTACTGTCAATTCCACAACTAGCCAGGCCACAATACCAATGAGTTTAGGCATCTAAAGTCACAAATTCAAGAAATGATTACGAAGAATCGTCTGCAACAATATGTGAAAAGTCCACGTTCCTCAAGCATTGCTCCGACTCCCCAAGGGCAGGGGCATCGAATGACCAGTTTAGTCCAAATAATGGAGCTCTTACTCAAACCAATCCAAGGTTGATCGTCAACTAATGATCATCAACTGGTCGACATCGCCGCCACTTTACTTCACGCTCTATCTCCCACTTTAGATCATGCTTTACCTTATGTTTCATTTTCTGTTATATGCAAAGCTTCTAGTAAGCAGTCTGTAATAATCTGCAGGTGATGCATTGAACACTAGCTCTATGATTAAGAGCATATTTGTCTAAATGAGTTTCTAAGCTTACAAAATTTTATGTTAAATTAAGACTTGATTAAAAATGATGTCATATTACAGGTCATCTATAGGGCGCTAGTTGCTTCAGAATCAGACAAAACATAGCGACCCCAACATCACTAATTCAAGCGTTAAAAACAATAAATGACAACATGCAGAAATGCAGAAAATAGGGAGAAGTCGCGAAGATTCAAAACAAGCACCACGATAAACAAATAAAGGTGTTAAAACTTCCATGAAAAAGGCACCCCCAAAGTAAGGGCTTCAAAGCTCTAGTTCCCAATCCGAGGTAGCCCGCCAAAACAAGCGACTAGCAAAGGAATTGGAGCCAACCCAATATGACCAACAGGAAAAGATTGCAAGTTCCACCGTAGAGTCACCTCCTTAAATGAAAGGTCCAGGACGCCCGTTCTATAAATCAAGGCAATACTTGATGAAAGAACTAGCATTTACCTTGTGGGATGAAGCAACATGTCGGAAAGACTGACAAAACCTAGGATGGAAGTACTAGTCCTAGGCCGGAACGACCGACAACCCAAGCTCGAAGGACCAGCAACATGTCAGAATGACCAACAAAATCTGATGCTGGAAGTACCAGCATCAGGCCAGAAGGACCGGTAACCCAAGCTGGAAGGACCAACAACATGTTGGAAGGACCGACCAAACCTGATGTTGGAAGTAACAGCATCAGGCCGGAAGGACCAGCAACCCAAGCCGGAAGGACCGACAAAAACTGATGTTGGAAGTACCGGCATCAGGCCGGAAGGATCGACAAACATGCTGGAAGGACCAGCACTAACCAAAGAACTCTCCGGGGGCACCCAATTGATCGTAAGTAGCAAGTAGTACTTGATTCGGTTGCGAAAAACATTGGGGTTCCAACCAAACCTATCAGGGGCCACCCAATTGATCGTGAGTATCAGCAAGTACTGATCTGGTTGCGACAAACATTGGGATTTTAACCAAAGACCTCTTCAGGGGCATATGCTCAAATCTGATCTCCAAAGGGCACAAAAACAAAGATTCTTCTCCATTAAAAGCTATGGATTTGATCGGCTAGACTGGAAACCCTTAGATCATGAGCAAGCCAGGAAATTTTGAATGTGACGGCAAAAGCAAATAACTAGGAAATTCCAAATATAGTCGATCACAAATGTCATGCCTAACCTTTAAAAATCTGTGATGAATTTTGGTATGGGAGCATTTCCACCGCATTAAAGAAATTCGATAATGCTCACTAAACATTCCATAAGTTCGTCACAACTTCACATTAAAGGCTTAACATTTATAAGGAGACTAGCAAAATTGAACCCCTTGAAATGGCTGAGGCAAACTTGAGAAATTCGACGTAGCGATAAACACAAGAAGTGGTTACTTACAGAAAAGAAGTCTCTAATACTAACCCAGTCAAAATCAAGAGAATTCAGCATAACTGGTCAAGTGAATCCAATTAATAATGATCCGTGGCTATAACTGAAAAGTCATTATTTACAAAAAGCATACCACGAGGTCGCTATAACACCAGATATTGGAAAAACAAACAACAAATGATATAAAGAATTTGTGTTGTAAGAGGGAAAAGAAAACAGGTGTGGAATGCAAAATAAGAAAGTACGACAAAGCTAAAATAAAAGCTTAAGTAAAACAAGAAGAAGATAGTTTCATCGCAACAACACAGAACTAGATCACAGAATCACTTGTCAAGAGTATTAGACAGAAATGTGCATAAAGTAATAAGCATAAAGCGAGGGTCGACACTCGCATATACAACCGGTCTGAGTACAACAATCAGAGACTAAAGCATGAAAATCACAAATATTACTTCTTCTTCTTCCCACTGCCAGACCTCGAAGACTATTTGATAGATGGAGGGGGAGATGTATCAACTGCTTGGTTTCCATCTTGCGCCTTTTTACCTACGCAAGGACTCTTGGGGGTCGATATGTTAATAATTCCTGACTTATTTACAATGGGCCTTTTCCTACATTTCAAAGTATACACAGCCTTAGTGTTCCAAACCTCGTCCTTGTCATTACTAAAATCATAGTCAACAGCTTCCAGATCAGATGCGGTAAGTAATGACGTATCACCTGGAAGTGGAGTAATATACGGGCTAGTGCTAGGTGACACTAAGATCGAGTCAGTAGTAGCAGCTTGAACGATGGTGACACCAGCTGGAAGAAGAGGTGACGAAGGCAAACCTATTATAAATGAATAATGAGCACTGAATTCAGTAAACCAAGGTAAAGAAATAAGACAACCCAAATCTGTTATAGTTTGATAAATATCAATTTTACCTGGGGTATGTGGGTTAATGAGCTCAAGTTCATAATCGTTAACGTTCAAAGGGGAGTCATCATTTTTTCCATTCCCTGCACATTACTTCACAATAGGCTCCTCATCAACAGAAACTTCAGTAACATTCTCATTAGTATGGATAGTCGAAGGGCCAATAGGAGGAGTTTGTGAACTAAAAGCTTCAGCATTGACAGGGCGGGTTGGAGCATGAATAAAAGTAGCACCCGGGGTCTTTCCCCTAAGGGGTTGAGCTCATCCATCAATATCTTCCTACCGTTAGCTATAGCATCACAATCTTCTTCTTCAAGGAGACTCTCCTGAAGGACATTGTCTTCCGTGCCATTTGAATATATAAGCACTTGTTCCTAGATAAGGGCCAGAGTTCGCGGAAAATCATCATTCAAATAGCTTAAACTTCTGCGGTTCAGGACGATGTAAACATAAAACTGAAACAAAGTATCATCGATCTAGGCCTTGGCCAGTTCAAGAGCACTAGTTAGCCTAGCATTATCACTTTCCAGTGCTTTGAGAGCCTTGTTCTGAGAAGTAATCTTGTCGTCAAGAACTGCCTTTTCTTGTTGATAAATAGCAGAAGCTCGCTTTTCCAAAGCCAATTGAGATTCAGCAAGTTATTGATCAGACTGAGCTTTCTGGAATTGTTTTCTTACAGCTTCAAGGTCTTTTTTAAGTTTCTCATTCTCAGCTTCCAAACTATTTACCCTGGTACTTCCACCTTTTAGAGATGCAGTTTTGGACTGTTGGGATTTGATCAAGTGGACTAGTCTAGCTTTATCATTCTCCAAAGTTTCAATATAATCAAGGTGGGAGTTCAACCTTTGAAAATCATAGCCAAATTTGCCCCACTTCTCTACTTGCTGGTCAGTCTTACTTATGGCTATGTCTAACCGTGTTTCAAGTTGACCCTTAGTAGTATCAAATTGGGCAATCATACAACTCTTTATAGTACTCAGCCCCTAGACAGCATCCCGTCTGTCATTCAGATGTAAATCCAGATCAAAGTATATTCCTCATAATCCCAACCTCCAAAACATCCCTAAGCTTCAAATTTCCAAGCGGAATTTTATAAGGAGGCCGAATCATCTGAATCTGAGTAGAAGTTGGAACAATGGATTGTTCGGAAGGAGTGGGAATGTCAGGATCTTGAAACTCAGATGATTTATAACGTTTCTTAATCTCACTCTCACCTCATTCATCTCTGCTTCTCTTCTTCTCTCATTTCTTCTGGTGCTTGCCATTATCCTCTTTCTTTGGTATCTCTACATGATCGTTCTTTCCCCTCCTTTGATGGTCAGTTAATGAAGGCTCAGAAGTGTGTTGAGGTTGAGAACCCGAAGATGATTGTGAATGCTTCGAGTGACGAGAAAGGCGAGCTTGTAAAAGGCTTTGTGGGTTAGTAGAACCGATCTGACAAGAGAAACTATCCGATAATGAATGCTTCATTCTTGTATCTGGAAAAGAGGAAAAGAAAAAGTTTCAGTACTTAAGATAGAGAATACTGAGGCAAGACAAGAAGAACTTATGCGAATTATTAGGGAACAGAAAGTGCAAACAAAATTAAAAAGGATGTGCTCATGAACATTTAATAACAAACCAATCTCAAGAGGCTGTCTAAAAAGAGTCCTATATCGACAGCTGTTTTCCCAAGACATTGGACAAGTTCCCAAGCTATTTCTCAAATAGACTTTTTGGTTGAAATTGCAGGGTCAGAGGTCATAATGTCACCCAAACTAAGATCTTTAGCGGTGTCTAAATCACCTAAGCCCCCGAAAGTTCCCGTAGAACCCTCTTCTTGTGTAACCGGGACAATGGGATTCTCAACAACTTTCTCAGAAATTGTTTCATCGCTTACATCAGTTCTGCCTCCCTCAACTTCCTTACCTTCATGGTGAGAGGGGGGATTTCAACAAAGTTTGGCTACTACCTCCAAAATCTAAACATTTCTACAAGGGAGCCTTTTTAGCAGAAGATTTGCTAGTGACAATTTTCTTATAGGCTGGGATTTTCTCAGTAGACCGTGAAGGGTGAAGTAATTGATACTGACGGAGGGAATTTTCCATAAGTAATAACTGTCTACTTCTCTCGGTCTTATTAATGGCTGTCAGAGAATCAAGAAGACCTTGGTCAAGAACAATGCCTTCATCTGAAGCAATTACTGTAAATGAGGAAAGGAGGTAAGAATCAACGCTTAAAAAGAAAGTAGAAAACTTCAAGCAAGGGTGATTACCTCCTACCATCCATCGGCCATAAAAGTTACCAGGGCGTTGAACATAAAAGTATTGATCCGGGAATCCCCTAACACTGTCCACTAATCTGGTAATAATTCTGCGATACTTTCCTTCCATAAAAATAAAAGAGGGATGATCTGCATTCCTTCTATTAAAGGCGAACAAAGAACAGAGATCTTGGAATGAAGGCACTTGTTGCTGGATCCTCATGAAAAGTACGTAAAGTCACATTATAATATAATAGCCATTAGGGTGCAATTGGTATGGAGAAATAGCCAAATGCCACAAAATGCATTCTAAATAAGAGTTAAAAGGGGGAACTACTCCAGTTAAAAGCATATGGCGATTGACTATAACATACCCAAGGGGTGGATGGTCAGGCAAATCATCCTTCCCTGTAAACTTGGTTTCGTTTTCTGAAAATTCAAACCGAGCACGCATTTGCTAGTACAAGCCAAAAGGGAGTGTTGATCTACGACTATCAAAAGGCACTCTATCAAGAGCTCGAGGTTGAAGAAAATCCTAGCTAATTTTTGTCCCTGGGACAACAATTGAGGTAGTACCAGTTACATGAACAGAACTTCCAGCCTTGCTAAACATAGCTGCTCCTTAAGTATTTTGACCAGATTGGTTTCTAGTTTGCATTTCTACATTAATAGATATGTTTAAAAAGCAAATCGTAGGTACGCGCTTCCTAGTTAAAAAATAAATAACAAACGAGGCTTGGGATTCACGATCAGCATGTACTGATTAAACTAGTTCCAAGTCTCGATGATTCTAGGATGGCGATACTTGTGCAGAGCTTGTCTAATTGGACTACGAATGATTAAATAAGAGTGATCCTGCATAAATGTGCCATTCCAGCCAAGTTGTATGTTATCCTATGTATCTTAAACTAATCTACTAATGGTATGAGTGACTAGTGGTAAAATCATAAGCTCCAAAAATATGTGCAAGTGTTCTAGTCATTGTAGGTTTGCAGTGCAACAAAAGTCCAACAACCAAAATGTCGAGAAACACCCAAGAGATGTAGCACAACAATCAAAATCGGTCGAACATGAACGACTCAGACCTAATCGGTTATGCATAACTCAAATCCTAGTCATGCGTAAAAGACTTTGGTCTGGTCGTGCATGCTCAACTGGGACGGTCGTCCATAGTCAAGTAGGAGCGAACCAAACCATGTCGAACATGAGCGATTGCAGTAGTCGAACAGAGAGGATCCCTCAAATATTTAAGAACATGAGCAAATGACCTAGGGCAAATCAATATTAAATATGACGATTCAAGCGAGGTCGTGCATAACCGACCTGGACCAATTCGAGCGTGACCGACCCTATATATATGAGGGTGGAGCAATGTTAGGTCAAGCACAAATGACCCCTGGATTAGCCAAGCAAGTCCAGCAAGTATAATTAAATACTATGGATTTGTGCTACGCAACAAAAGGACAACTCAACTTGGAATTTTCACAAAACCAAAAGATAGTTGGTCGAAGCCAAAAAGAAAGCATGCGTTTCAATATTGGTACATCAAATAAAGCATGAAAAACAGTGTTTCAAGCGTTACAACAAGCATGTCATAGGCGTTTGGTTCAAATCAAAACCTAAAGAGTTTTATACAAACCAAATACCTTAGCTACGAAATCATAATCTTATCAGATTAAGCATTGTAGTTAAAAACCAAAGTATTGACACACCATTTACATCAAAGCATGCAAGTTTCCATGATTCAAGCATTTCATCAAACATATTATGTGCATAAGATTCGAATCAAAATATAGGGGATCTTGTGTAATTGGAAATCCTCATATACACAACCTTAACCTCGCTGCATTTTAAAACCATCCCAAACTCCGACGATCACAGCTCAAAAATCTCAAATCAAAAACCAAACCATACCCAAGGCATTCCGATTCAAAATCCTAGACCTCTACAAAACAATTCAAGGTGAAGGTGAATGAGGAGAAATCACCTATGATAATCAGAATGCTTCGGGTCCAAGGGAGGTTGCTCTGATTTGCTTCGGCGATTAATCAGACTTCAGTGGAGAGAACCGAGCATGACAATAAATTGGGAATTGGTGAGAAATTAATCGAGGGTTGTGGTAATGAGAAGAATTTCCTAGGATGATGCCGCCATTAATTTGTTTTTTTTAATATGAATTGGAGAACTAAAATGAAATGAGGGGCGTGAAAACGAAGAGGCGGTATATAAAGAAGACTAAGAGGCTCGTTCAGACAGAAGTGACACGTCAGCCCGCTCGAACCCAAATGTCCTGCTCGACCATGTTGTGTGATTGACCTGATCAGTTAGACTCAATTGATCATATTACAAATGGACGACCTTAAACTTAGTTGGTAATGTCTACATACGAACGACTATGAGCTCGTTCGATCTTGTATGTGTGCGAGCCACTTGCAAGCGTGATCGTCCTGTGGGAAGCTAGACTTAATCCATCAATTAGTGCTACATTTAATTATTTCAAAGCATGCAATTTTTTACAAATTTAAAAAATTACAAACTATGAGGGGCAAATGTTTATCCCTAAAGAATCATACACACATTGGATGATTAAATCTGCGTTAAAACCATGAGACATGCACTCATATTGGTCGAGCATTATAAGGCTCGCACGCTCATGCTCAAGACGAACATGGAAAGGTCATTCGCACAAACCCACGTTAAGTAAGAGGGGGAAGGTCATTCACACATAACAGGGCTCAAGCCAAGCTAAGGGTCGAGCATGGCACGAGGGGTCGGTCATTCATGTCAAAAGAGGTCGGTTGTTCATATCGGAGGAAGTGATTCACCCCCACATCAAGGGGATCGCTCGAGCACCAGGAAACCTTGGCGCGACACAACTTGTGCACTTTGGGGGACCGCTTGCACATAGAGGGTGTTCGCCAACTCATCAGAACAAGGTTGAGCATAACAATGTAGCTCTATCATACAAGGAGATCCTGCACGCAAGGCAAGTTCTAGTGCAGCACGGCACGAGCACAATAAGGCTTGTACATCTTGAAGAAGTCGCTCATTCCTCTTCCATGTCGTTCACTCATACAATCTCAGTCGGTCGTACACATCTCCTGGGCAAGTAACTGAAAGTTTCAGGAGATCACACATACACCCTTCGCTCTCCCGCATCTACAATACTACTCGCTCGTTCATTCTTTGGTTAAATACCACTGCTTCACTCAGATACCACCTACTGGTCGATCTGTGAAAGGCATATGCTAATTCTTCGCTGGTCGCACTTACACCTTCCCTGCAGCCCTGATTGTTCACTCGTACACTCACCACCCACGCACATGAAGCTCGCTCGCACGGGACAGCTGGATACAGTTGGTTACAGCTAGGCGGCGGCATTTTCGTAATTTAAAAGACGAGCGACCCGTAGCCTGTATATATGAATTTCAGCTCATTTCTTCATGGGAGCTCACCTATAAATAGGCCATTGCTTCCATCACAAAGGGGATCGATTTCCAGCACTCCGAAGGGCTTCCAAATTTCTTCGTCTCTCATTTCAAGTGATCCTAAAATCATCTAACACTTTCAAGCAAAGATCTAGAGCTTGATCCACCATGGCTTTTATTGAGATCAACCAAGTGCTTTAGAGATTGAAGATCCTCCATCATCCTCCTTGTATTTGAAGATTTCTCACCTTTCCTCCACCGATTTCACCTTTTCTACGCTGGTCCAATCATTTCTCTACAAATTTACATAGATCTAAGTGAGATTTACTTGTAATAAGAGAAGATGAATGTACAAAGAGAGATTCTATGTCTTGTGACCATTGATGTCATTATGAAATCCTTGCCAAAGTGGACGTAGATCCAACTAAGTGGGATAATCTCCCACCGTGACCTACAGTGATACCTTAGAACTGATTTTACGGCCAGCCTCTCAACTGCAAACAACCAATCCAATTTTCCTCTTGGGACGTGTAAGGGTAAGAGTCTCCTGCTCGCCACTAAACAACCAAGCGAGAACCCCATATCACGTTCTCTTACTAGCTTTAATACCAAATGTAACATCCTTGATTTTTGACCGTTCAAATCGACAATAATCCTCAATATTGACTTAAACAAATCAAAAATACAGATAGTTATTGGGATTAAAATAAGAAAAAGAAGAAAGAAGTAAAACAATCACAGAATCTCACATCGAAAGGACAAAATATAAAAAATAAATAACAGTTCGTGAAGCCATTAAAACGTGCATTGATTATACATTTACGAAGATTATCAGAATTAATTAACGTACAACATACCAATATATGCAGCGGAAAATATAAATGAATACGTCAGTCAGGCTCCGTCTTTATCTTCATAATTGTGCCTTCGTTAACTGAAAACTCAGGCTGACCCGAGCACAAATGAAAAGACAAAAACACTCGGATCAGAACCAAAATATTCTCATATTAATTAAATCAAATTCATGTGATAATATAAGTGCAATAACTTAAGAGATGTTACGGGAATCTCCATCTCCTAAGGATTCATTAAACTAGATACTATATAATATAATATGCTATTATAATAGTGTAACGACCTGCATTCTACGCATCGAAAGATCGTAGAATATTTATTTTATTTTCATACGAAGTCGTATGGTCATGTATCTTTAGGGAACGACTATTGGGGTCATTTCCCATGTTCATGATTTTTGCTGAATTTTAAATGATCGTTTTGCCCCTGGCGAATCTTATTTCGCTTAAAACTTTTGATTGGTAAAGAGTTTTGACTTGAAACCACTTTGATTTGATTCGGATGATGGTTTACCTTTCCGTAGAGTGGTCACATTAATCAAACGGACTTACTGTTTTGGAGATATGGCTGAAATAAGGCTTAAGAGGTGAAAAGCTGCTTAAGTAGGCTCAATAGGATAATTAGCAGCTAGGTCCATTAGGGATTTCAGGATTAGGGTTATATAAGGACTGGAAGGGGTTAGAGAAACCCTTCTTTGTCATTTTTACAGCCGCCACTTACCTCTCTTCAACCCTAATAATGGCTTTCACCTTCTAAATTCATCTTTAATCACTTTCTAATCATATATTAAGCAAAACAACATCAAATCAAGGCAAATTAATATCAAATTGGAGGTAGTGTTGTGTTGCATTGGAATTCAAACCAAATCAGAGATATTTTCAGATTTGAGATTTATTTGTGGCTAAGGTGAGTGATTAGCATGTTTGTACATTAATTGCGGCTAATTAGGGGTGATTAGTGATAATTAGCAAAAAAATATGGAAAAATATGCATAAATTCTGAAATATTATTTTATGTTACTAATTAAAAATTGAGTTAATTTGGATTAAGTTTGTTAATCCTATTGTTAGATGTAGTTAAACATGATTAAGGGGAAAACATGGGTTTTGGGTATGTTTGACCCATATTAACATGTTAAATTGTTGTTTATGGTTGATCCGATATGTTATTAACACTGTTTGGAATGCTTCGTGTTTTAGCAAAGTTAGAATGGTCGAAAACGCCGTCGTATGGCGTAAATAGCTCACAGGAAAAGTTGTAGGAAATTGGTCAGACCCTCCTCCCGAATTGTGAACCCCCATCACGAGTGAATTCCACCTTCACGACCCGCCTCTAGTTCACGTGCCGGTCCCCTATCACGAGTCGATGGCTTGCACGCATGGAAGGTCACGAGTGGAAAGGTCACAAACTAGATATCACGAGTGGAAGGTCACGAGTAGGAAGCAAGAGCACGACCCGACCCCTATGGGGGATCACGACCCGCCTAGTTGGTCACAAAAATGGAGCACCACGACCCGAACCGGAGCACCATGACGGACCTGATGTGACGAACCGTATGTGACCAACCGAACCGAATGGAAGCTTGATCTCTGAACCAAACCAGAGAAGATCAAAACCCAAGATGCAAAGGAAGTCTAGATGAGAAGTGATGGCTCAAGATCGAAATAGGGATCAACGGGTTAACTTCTAAAGTTGGACTTTGTGGCGAGACGTGTGCAAAGGGGTTATTGATATCTATAACTTTGGTTCACAATTGAGGTAGGTGACATTGACTATGGACCATTGGGGTCAGAGGTTGCATGGAGTCGTACTCCTTTAGGGCCCCCAAAGGCAAAGTGGTCGTAGTGATAATAGTACGAAGTTGCCGTCATGGCCCCAGTAGTTCTGGTGATCAAAACGGTGGATATCGCATGCTTTACACACTGAGTGAATGATGTGAGCATGATTGCTATGTTTGATGTTTGCTATCACCATGACACGCACACTTCCATTTTTACACTTTATGTTAGTGTTACCTTAAAGTACTGTACATCTTGTTGTGCTAACTCTTTGGTTGCTGGTCCAGGTCCAGGTATGGTTATTTATACCTGTTATTGTTTTATTTTGCTGCTATCACTCATATCAGACTTTTGTCTAACACAGAGTTTTATGTCTCTTCTTATTACTTTAGGTGCTCCTAAACGAGCAGACTAGAGACATGTTAGGTGGTTATGCACTAGTAGCTGTCCGGAGACGAGCAAGAGGCTTCCACGTACTATTTACATATATTCCCCATGTGTTGTTGCTGGTCACTACTTTGGGCATTAGTAGTGTACCTTTTCTATTTTGGTTTAGAGACAATATTTTGAAGTTGTAATAATGGTTCGGATCATAAGCTATATTTTAGATTCCACTACTACGATGGTTTAGTTTTCAGCTTACGCACCGTCTCACCTGTTTTATGTCAAGTTATGTTACTATTATATTTTCTTCCACGAGCTGTGAGATATACTACAAGTTCCTTTGTAGATCATAGTTCCAAAACCCTTTCCTTTTTTATGACCGTTCCGTCCTGGTCGGGCATCGGCGCAGCGCATTTCGGGAAATGTCGGCTGGTTCGGGGCGGGCCGTCACAAATAGTGCCTATGGTTAAATATAAAATATTAAAATAGCGTAAGCGGGATTACATTTTTACCCTTACATAGTTTATACGTTGTCGTAAACATTGCATATAAAACACCAGTAACGGTCGGTGGATAAGGATGCACTGCTATATGACAACGTTAAATGAAAATCGTTGGGGGCTCGATCAGGATAAATATGACAAGGCATCGAGGCAATACCCATTAGTAGTGCTACCAATTTGTAGGCCCAGGTCGGTGGTAACGCATAGCCACGACTACCGCCCACCCCAAATAATACTCCCAAAAATCAAAGGCGCCAATCAATCATAAAGTAATATATATGGTATCGAAGAAGCGCGTCTGCTAAGAGGAGCTAGCTCATATTAACCTGGGTATGGCTCCTGTTTCAGTCATTTTAATTATGACCCGAAGGTTAAGGCTATCCATCATCGTTCTCTTTCTTCAAATCCAATAATCACCTCCAAATCCATCCTACTTCATTCTAGAACTCCACTGCGTACACATATGTTAAAGTGGTTTTCGGTATTGGCAGAGAGTATGACAATATCCGATCCTAGTGTCTTTAACAACCAAACATTTACATTTTTCGCACCGGTCGTATTTACATTTCAAAGGGGTTGTACTTCATATCAAAATATAAGATTTTTCTTAAAAATCATTTCAATATTCAAGATAGAATTTTTCATCATAAAATCTATAGTTAAACCAACTTAAAATCTTGAAACAATTCCAACTTTAAAATAACTTGAATATTAAAATAGTTAAAAAATATATTTAAAATAGTTTAGATGTATAATTTAAATAGTGGAAAATAAATAATTTGTATTTAAAATAGAATTTTCAAATTTAGTAAAATCTATAGGTAAAATGTAAAATAGTTTATGAAATAAATATTTAATTATTAAAATGGTTTATTTAAAATAAATATAAAATAGTTATAAGTTAAATAGTTTATAAAGGAAAGTGACTATTATTAAAATAGTTTATAAAATGGGTTAAATTACTATCGTAGGAATTAGAATTGTTTCTTCAAAATTTATCCAAAATGGAAATCATATTACAGTTTCAACTCAATTTGACTAAATTTCGATATCTTAATTCGAAAGGATCTTACTTCCCATTAATGTTGTAATTCCATTCAACAGTTCAATTTCAAACAATTCGATTTAATAATTCGATTCAGATAATTGAATTTCAATTTTAATTCTCACTTTGAATTATTCGTTTACAAAATTTCGAGTTCACAATTCAATTATTACTATAAACAAAGTTAATTTAAAGTAAATATCAAAGATGGATAAACAATTTAATTTTGATAAATTTAGTTCATATTCAATTCAGTTTTAACTTCAGTTATCCACATTTACGAATTCCTTAAAATTTTAAATTTTAAATTTTAAATTTCAAAGCTCTAAGTTCAAATTCAAATAAAATCGATTATTAATATCATTTATGTTGTCTTTAAAACAATATTCCAAAATTCAAGGTTACAAACTATTTTTATTCAACCAACCGGTGTCCATATATAATTTTCTATCCTATGGCCAAGTAATACTTAAATTTTAATTTTAGTATTTTGGGAAAGGAAGTTTATCATTTCAATCCAAATCAGGGTCATGGGTATTTATCATTTCAGCCTACGTTCTTGATTCGTTTTAAATGACTAATCTCGGGTTAATTTGATGCCCGTAACATCTAGGGTAAAAGTTGGGATTAATCAGCAAAAATCAATAGGCATATATAGACAATGTCGATAACAATATGAATTACATATCAATACATTAAATATATAAATCCATGGCATCAATCAAAATCACAACATCTAAATAGTTCAATGTGATATCGGTTTACTAGTCATCAGATATGAGGTTTTTAAACAGAAATTAAATTCTAACTATACAATTTATATTAACAGTTCAATTATATTATCTATGTAGTTTAACACAAATAATCAATTTAAAACAGTCAAACAGCAAATAATACAATCGTATCATAACATTAATTTAACTAATAATCAAATATTTTAGTTTGATGTGAGTGGATTTAATCACTCACCTTTAGTTCTGAACGCATTTGTGATCCAAAATAAGCCCCAAAATTTAACTTTTTCAGAATCTATCCAAATCAGTGTCACTACAAAGAGCACGTCGATACGATCCTAATGCAACAAACTACGTGTCAATTGGAGCTCGTATGAAGAAGTTATACGTGTTTAAATAATTGAATTTAAAATTTATATAAAATAAATAAAAAAGAAATCTCACCCACAACATGAATGCCACATCAGCACCACAACTTTCCCCTCATCTTCTTCCAAAATGAAGCGATGCTTATAGCAAGCTTGACAATGCCATTTCCATGTTCTTCCACCATCCCTGCTCTTTCATTTCTCCAAGAAATTCCAATCCGACAACATTGGCCTCATTCTCTTCGAAATCTCAACACTCTCCACCACGTTGACTCAAACTCGGCCTCCCCTAAAAAAATGCGTTCTCCGTCTATGGGTGCTATGCTACAGGACATGCGACAAATAATGGAACCAAATTTTGTTAAAATTTTCCGAACGATGCTATCTTCCGCCTAGAATCCAAATCCGATCATCGATTCGTGAACTGACTTCTATATAAAACAAGAATCTCAACCCTATCCACGCTGTGAAAACATAGAGAAAACCCGAGTTCGATCGTACACTATATATGTATACCATCTTGAAGCTCTTGAATAAAGGAGTTCAACGAATCTACAATCATTCGGTTTCACATAGAATTGGATTCATAAAAAAATAAAATAAAATAAATGTGGAGGCGGCCATTTGTTTCATGGTTACAGGAAGAAAACGATTAGATTTAAGAAGTTGTCTACTTATAGCCGAATTGTTGAGATTTTTTTTAGTCCAACTAATAAACCATATATTACACATAATTTAACATTTACATTAGAACCCAAAACTCATTTTATCGTAATTTAATTTCTAAGGAATTCTTATGTTTTGATTTTAACTAACCATAAAATCATGTGGATATAATTATCGTTTAGTTTCTCATGTTACATTCATGACTTGTGGTCATCATCTTGACCATATAAATTTATTTGATTTATGTTTCATTTAAAATAGTTGTCAAAACATTTAAACAACATTATTATATTTATATTCCCAAAATCTTCAATGATAACTCATACATTTTAAATTCTGAAATCGTATTAAGTTGTAAATTCTCAATTCCAAATAATCATATTTAATTAAATTTCAAAACTTATCAACTTTATTTAAATCAAAACAATTGTAACAACACAAAATTTCAAAACCAGTTGGAAAATTTTATTTTAGCTATTTTTATGGATTTTGAATATTTAAAATGATTTATTTTAAATACTAAGGAATAAAAAATTATTAAATGAAGTTAGAATGAATAAATTTATTTTAATGAGCCTGAAATGGCGCGGTAGTTTGAAAATTCGATTTTAAATTTCAACGGAATGTACAGAATTCAAAATAAATTGGATTTCAGAAAAACTAGAAATATATGAATCTATTTAATTATATCTTTCTAACGAATGTGAAAAACTGAGATTTCATAATATAAATTGAAAGTTATGTCCAGTTTAAAATTTAAAATTGTCACTATGGAATTTATATATAATTATATATATTTATAATATATATATATATATATATATATAAATAGCCATTTTGTAAATGGCCTCCGTTTTCGACGAAACTACTTTTGTTGGATCCAGAATGTCCAATTATTGCTAGATTCCCATTTTCATAATTTTTGGAATTAATATGCGAGCATGGAAAATTTAAACATGTTTTGTCAATTTCAATTGAATTGGATCGACCAGAAAATGGCCATTTTTCAAACGGTCTCCAAGTTCGATGAAGTTAGTTTTGTTAGGACAGTATCGTCAAAACATAGTTAGATATAATTTTTCTGTAATTTTTGGAGTCAGTATATGGCCCAAGTAAATTTAAATGTACGTTTAAATTTAATATATATTAATTTATATTTTAATTTTGACCAAAACTATTCAAAACAGTCGAATTGGCTTATGAAACATATCTCATTGTGTCCGGAGTAGGTGTATTTGGTTAGGGGCGACAATCATTGGGTTTGATTTGGAGTTTGGATATAAAACCAAACTTTTATGGAATTAAATTATATAAAAAAATTAAAAAAATATATAAATATCCCAAACCTAACCCTAACCCTCAGAAAACGCAGCCGTCCCTTTTCAAACCCAATGGTCCACGAACTCCGGATTTCGATCTAAAATTTCTTCCTTTATGATGTGAATTAAAATATGATTTCAAAGTGAAAATGGTAAATCTTTCTATGATCTCTATGTTGATACGGTATGATGGGTTACAGGGGGTGATGCGCTTGGATTTCAGGCTTAAAGAGCCGCCGATCGATGGTGATTTGGTGGCACCGTGGGGCCTCGAACGTCGTGCCTCTTCCGGCTGTGGTGGGTCGCATGTAGGGCTACGCGGTGGCGACGAGGGGTCGGGGTCCAGTTGACTATGCAAGTGGCGGCGGTGGGATTTTCCATGCGATGACGGGTTTTGTCTTTGGCCAAAAGGGTAACGAAGATGATGGATTAAAAAATGGGTTAAGTTAATTAATTTTTAAATTATTATAATTAATCCCTTTGCTAATGACGTTTAACTTGTTATAGATTAAAACTCGAATTACTTTTGATTCAGTGATCGGAATTGAACGATTTTAGATCCGCTGGAATCGTGATGAAGAGAACTTCGCAATGGGACTGAATAGAATCAAAACGTAGCAAATCAGAATTTGAGGCAAATTTAAATTCAAACAGTACTGAAATCATCAGTTAAAGAATGACGTAGTGGAACCCAATGAGAGAACTCCTTCTCACTCTAATTATTTTGCAGTTAAATATATACTAAGATGCAGACAGGGCTTAGAAGCCCCCGACACTATTTATTGTACAAACCATGGTTGTTTGTTTGAATTGTATTGTGGAAATTTTGGATTTTAGTTGAAAAATTGATTGTGGAATTGTTTGAATTGATTGTGGTTGATTTGTATGGCGCGAGCCAGTATCAGGAGAGGGGTAATGCTAGACACTACTCCGTTCTAATATCACACTGTTATAATGACGAAATTTTCTGAAATAAATATTTGTTCAGTAAATATAATTTTTAATGTGTATATGAACTGTATAAAATATTCATGTGTTGAATAAAATGTTTGAACAATAAAAATATCATTTTATTGAATATATGAACTGTATAAAATATTCATGTGTTGAATAAAATGTTTGAACAATAAAAATATTATTTTTATTGAATAAATGAACTATATAAAATATCAATTGTGGAAATAAATATTTTATCATTTAAAATATAATTTTTAACGTATATATGAATGGCATAAAGTTCTCCTGAAATGTAAATAAATATTAATTTACAAATCGGACGATTTGTTTATATACGCCCACTTAATTGACATGGATTGGGACGATAAATTTTACACATCGCCAACTGCACAAATAATATTCAGTATTTGTTGGTTGAAACCCACACGGGTATTGGGATGACATTTGACGTACACTAATCCCAATTGTTTAGTTGTATTTCAATCGATGGGTTGACAGACTGTTGTAAGCGTTAATTATTTATAGTTAATGCTTATGCAGCTATGTAAGGCACTCTGGATGATGGTTGATTCTGTATCATTATTTTTGTGTACATGTGTGTATGAAATCCATATAAATAACATTATATGGTAATTGATCGTGTCCGATTCCAATTCAGAAAGAATGAATATTTTAAAATAACGAATATTTTAAAATAATGAATATTTTAAAATAACAAATATTTTAAAATAATATTCAGTATAGGATTCAAATGTGAATTTGATGTCCGATTTTGGATGGACACGAAAATATTGAAATGTATGAAACTATGTTGATTAGTTATGCGCCATTTTTACACGAACGATATTTATATTGATTTTATTCATTTTTATAATGAATATCGAAAAAGAAATTATTTCACAATGTGATATTTTGAAAATATTATCATTTAAATATTATAATGATAAGGAGTATTCAATTTTGTTTTAAAATTGAAATGGAGGTGGGAATTGTTTTTAAAACGAATTTATAAAATACGTTTTGGACGAAATATAATATATATATATATATATTATATAGATATTAATGGCTTGAATAGAATACGCCGCGCCGTGACCATTCGCGAATTTCGAACATTGACTTCGAATTGACATTACGTGAGATCCGGTTGTCGGATTCTCCTAGAACCGAAACTGTTGGGTTCGTATCGAAAAGAGATTTCCAAAGAATATATGAGATTTGAAATCTAACGGTTGGATTTTGAATTATGTCTAAATTAAATTTGGAAAAGGTCGCTATGGATGCAGTTCGGTGGCCGTTATTGGAAACCGACTGTATAGGCCTTGATAAAATTATTAAAAATATTAATAATTTGTGTAATATTATAATAAATGATTTGGAAAGAGATGGATGAAAAATTCCATACTTGAACAAATAAAAATATATTTTTATCAAAATAAACTAGTTAATTACTAGAGAGATAATCCAAAGTTTTTAAATAAATAAATTGGATTTGTGAATGGTTTTAAGTTAACCAGAATTTTCCAATATATGAATTGGAATGGAGTTGAATGGAAATCATCTACGGGATATTTCGATATTGGATTCCTTGACCATACGGATATTGTGGAGGAATATGGAAGATAGATATATATCGTTAGTCCCCTTACGATATGTGTTGGTTTCAGAATTTGGCATTGAATAAAAGTCGATATAATTTCTGTTTAGAGCCTTATATTTAACATCAAAGTGGATTTTGGGTTTGTCGTGAATGGTGTCTTAAATAACACTGTTCTTAAACCCCGTGTGAAAAGAATAAATCTTTTAATTATGATTTTTAGAGTTTCCTGTTATATTTAGTAACTGGAATAAAATGGAATGTGAATTGGGTTTATTGTGAATTATGTATTTAACGACGTTCATTCTTTAACTCGATTAATAGTGAAATGTGATTTGGAATTTATAAATCTTTTTATTAAGATTTAGTAGAAGTTTTCCAAAGTAAAGTTTTCCAATTTAATAAAATAAATTGGAATGGAATGGAATTCGATTTGGTAATAATCGAAGTGGGCTTCCGTGGGGGAAGACTATTAATATATATGGAATTTAAAAGGCTTTGTCATTATTCCATTTATATTATTAGTCGGATACGGAAATTGATATCGATTATATATTGATTTGTTTTCTGTGAAGATTCCATAATTAATGGAATGGAATTTTGGGTTTATCGTGAATTGTGTTTTAAATGACATTGGTTCTTTAACCTAGTTAAAGACAGGATTACATGGCTAACATTGTATTTCGAACTGTATTTATTGATCTCTACTAAATATATATCTGTTTGGTGGCGAAGAATGTATTCTCTTGCTTAATAGGCAGAAATCAGTGGTACGGTGTAGATTGACGATGCGACATGTTTTTGTTTCCAAAGTTAAATAATCATTAATAATGATTTTTGGGAAGACTAAAACTAAGTGGGGTTTTAATGAATCTTTAATTAGATTAGAATGTGAATGTGAAAATTTTAAATTTTAAATTTGGGAAATGATCGAGAATGGAATACCACCAGTTTTACTCCAAGCGATAGTTAAATCTTTAATTAGATTTGAACGGGAAATTGTAATTAATTTTTACCAACAACACAGTGGTGTTAGATATGGAGTATCACCAGTTATTCTCCATTGGATGAATAGGTTGGGATTGGGATAATAAAAGAAATGATTACTTCATTATGGCTCGTTAATCCCGACTAGTTGGATAAACCTTAAATTGGGTTTTGAATTGAAAAGATAATGAAATCTTTTGAAATGATATCCAAAGGAAGATTAAAGAACAAATTTAAAATAATTTGTCTTTGATAAAATTAATGGGAACCATTCCCCTAAGATATGAATATTTGAATAAAAGAATATTCTGGATTGGAATGAGGCGTATGTTGTGTTTTTATAGCACTTGATTATAAGATACGAGTGTTATTCGGAAAGACCGAGTTTCTGCCCATTCTGAATAACTGATTCGACGATGAAGATGGTGGTTGAAGACCGGAGATCATCACATCGTTTGGATGATTACTGATGTCTTGATTAGTTTGTACACCCAAGACAAGGTAATAAGTGGTGATCGTCCAGACGTACTTGGAGATCGACCGGATATGCGAGGACCTCTCTCCTGTATTGGACATATGGGACGAGGAATAAGGTGCCTCATTCAGACCCAGAACGAACTAGTAAATGGATGTGTGTCTGACATTGGATTTTATTCTATGTTGATTGATCTCTATTAAATATATATCTATTTGGTGGTGGAGAATTTATTCTCTTGCTTAACACCCTTCCCTGAGACGTACAAGCTTAGAGGTTATATATTGATAGACATCGGTTGCATGGCGTGAATCATCAGTGTCGCATGCTGAGATGCAAGTGATCAAGGCTTATGTTAAAAAGCAGAGTCTTGTGGTTGATGATCAAAGAATGGCTTTAAATAGCATAGCTTTGCGTATAGCATTAATTCACAAGCCTCACACCTCGGTATGAGTCAAAAACGGGATCGTGACTGCAGGCAGTGCACGATGTTTCTTTCTAGCAATGGGTGTTGTCGTGGTATGGAGCCCAGACATTTATATTTTTTTACCTATGTGGATGATGGATAGCAAGGCGCCTCGGATATATCGACCACTATGGGGCCGATGGATAGGTCCGATTGGACCAGGAAATGTGTGTTCAGGAATAATTAATCCACTAATGTAAGTGTGGACCGACCCTGAAGATCCAGGGGTTGCCCAGAGTGTGTAATCCTGGGGCATTTTCTAGAGTGCCTCGAATCGGTAAGGAGCCATCCCTGGCCTCGACTCATAGATGGTATCCAATTTCCAGTACGTTTCATTTTGGTTTTAATTGCAGAGCTAGTATGGCGACATAGTAACATAGGATACTATGCCGTTTATGATTGATACATTTATATGTGAAGTTATTTTATACACTTTACACTTATAATAGTATCAAAATGATTTGTTTTAAATGTACCAAGCATGTTTGGCTATTATAAGGGAAAACTCTATCATCCGTCTTGCGTTGCATTGTGAGATGGGACCTGAGTCTTATAATAGCTTAATTTTTCCAAAAGCATTGCACTGCTTGTTTTATGCACTGGTATTCTTGGGAGAAAACCCGTTCCATGTTATATGGCGTGGTCCCTTGATTTACTTTATTTCTAAAGTAAAGTTTTAAATAACTGTTTCAGTTTTCACACCAGTCCCATGATTGACCTGGAGTTTGTTGTTTTAACCTAAACTCTGGGTGCCTATATTTTCCGTACGGGCAGCTAGTAGTTTTGGTTTTGCGGATTATTTCTTTTCCCAGGATCCTGGATTTACAGCTGGAGCAATATTTGAAAAGCTCTGTATTCGTGTATTTCTTTCGGTTGTGTTATTTATTATTTTTCTACTGCAATGTAATGTAGCTTATTCTCTGATATTTTTCTGATGTATATTATTTATTCATACTCTGTTATATTCTTGTACTCCGATGTAATTGGTGTAATAAGCAATGAAGTGTTCTATTGTTTGTGTTCTGATTGTCGTGTTCTCATTACAATCCGTGTTTTCCGGTCTCCTCGGAGGCTAGCGAATTCGGGTCGTAACATTTGTGGTATCAGAGCTTTGGTTTACAGAGTTCGAGAACAAGAAACATTAGAACCAAACGAAAGAATTCATCAGAGATTGGATTAGTAATATCCAATAGGGAATGACTCGTTAAAGACAGGATCCGTAGTATCCTAGAATGAGTTCAAAGAGTGTTATTTTAAAAAAAAATGAAAATAATTTTTTTTGAAAATTTAAACCTTATTATATGTATTTGCGTATTTTATTTTAAATTGATTTTGGAATGAAGATTTTGAGTATACGCCTAGCTAGCGTGTATTCGAAACCTCAAATATACTGGATAGATATAGAATCACAATCTAGTCGCCCGAAGATGATACTGATGATTACTAGTATCATCAGTATTTATGTTCGAGTGCCGAAATTGGGATATCTATATATATCCAATTGACTGGTGTGAGAACCAAAACTAGATAGGGTTTCTTGTTGTGATTTGGCACTAACAATTGGATATATATTAAAGGTATATGATTGAAAATCTATTCAACTAATTGATTGTTGGTTGTGTTGTACGATTATTAGTTAACTAATAAGATTATTGAAACCAATAAGAGAATGAAAGGTAAATTTGGCCAAATCGACCAAATATTGAACTAAATTGAAAAATGTTTGAAATTGCATACATGTACGTATATATGTATGAACAGGTCATAGCAGGGAAGCTAAGAAGAGGAATTAAATTGTATGCCCGACAAATAGGTACATGTTTACCGTATTTCTTGGGTTTTGGTGATTTTATGAGCCGATTGGCTAGCCGCTTGGATTTTTCTTTTGGATTGATGAGGGCCCTGTGAGGCAAGTTGCGGCTTTAAAGGTATCCCCATACAAAGTAGGTTATGGCAAAAAAATTCGAAAATTAGGGTGTTAGCCAAATTTTTGAGAAATTTGAAAATTCTTAGAAATCGAAAAGTTGAAGAATGAAAGTTGAGTTGGTTAGTTAAACAACTTTCAGCTCTGTTGCTTTTTGAGGATGAAAAGATTTTAAGTGGGGGAGATTGTAACAATCCGAAATTTCAAAACCAATTTAAATTTTTTATTTTAGATATTTTTATGGATTTTGAATATTTAAAATGATTTATTTTAAATAATAATGGCTAAAAATTTATTTAAATGAAGTTAGAACGAATAAATTTATTTTAATTATAAAACGAGCCTGAAATGGCGCGGTAGTTTGAAATTTCGATTTTAAATTTCAATTGAATGTACAAAATTCAAAATAAATCGGATTTCAGTAAAGCCAAAAACATATGAATCTATTTAATTATATCTTTCTAAGAAATGTGAAAATTTGAGATTTCATAATATAAATTGAAAGTTATGTCCAGTTTAAAATTTAAAATAGTCGCAATGTAATTTATATATAATTATATATATTTATAATATATATATATATAGCCCTTAAAAATAGCCATTTTGCAAACGACCTCTGTTTTCGATGAAACCACTTTTGTTGGATCCGGAATGTCAAATTATCGCTAGATTCCAATTTTCATAATTTTTGAAATTAATATGTGAGCATGGCAAATTTAAACATGTTTTGTCAAATTCGGTTGAATTGGATCGAACAGAAAATAGCCATTTTTCAAACGATCTCCAAATTTGACGAAGTAAGTTTTTTTAGGACTGTATCGTCAAAACATAGTTAGATATAATTTTTCTGTAATTTTTGGAGTTAGTATGTGGGCCCGCTAAATTAAAATGTACATTTAAATTGAATATATATTTATTTATATTTTAATTTTGACCAAAACTATTCAAAACAGTCGAATTGGCTCACGAAACATATCTCATTATGTCCGGAATAGGGATATTTGGTCAGGGGCGACAGTAGTTGGGTTTGATTTAGAGTTCGGATATAAAACCTAACTTTTATGGAATTAAATTATATAAAAAAATTAAAAAAATATATAAATATCCCAAACCTAACCCTAACCCTTAGGAAACGCAGCTTCCTCTTTTCAAAAGCAACGCTCCACAAACTCTGGATTTCGATCCAAAATTTCTTCCTCTATGATGCGAATTAAAATATGATTTCAAAGTGAAAATGGTACGTCTTTCTATGGTCTCTATGTTGATACGGGTATGATGGGTTACTCGGGGGTGAGGTTGCTTGGATTTCGGGCTCAAAGAGTCGCTGGACGATGGTGATTTGGTGGCGCCATGGGGCCTCGAACGCCATGCCTCTACCGGCGATGGTGGCTCGCATGTAGGGCTACACGGTGGCGACGAGGGATCGGGGTCCGGTTGAATATGAAAGTGGCGGTGGTGGGATTTTCCATGCGATGATGGGTTTTGCGTTTGGCTAGAAGTGTTAACAAAGAAGATGGATTAAAAAGTGGGTTAAGTTATTTAATTTTTAAATTATTATAATTAATCCCTTTGCTAATGACGGTTAACATGTTATACATTAAAACTCGAATAACTTTTGATCCGGTGATCAGAATTGGAAGATTTTAGATCCGCTGGAATCGTGATGAAGAGAGCTTCGCAATGGGACTGACTAGAATCAAAATGGAGTAAATCAGAATTTTAGGCAAATTTAAATTCAAACAGTACTGAAATCATCAGTTAAAGAATGACGGAGTGGAACCTAATGTGAGAACTCCTTTTCACTCTAATTATTTTATAGTTAAATATATACTAGGATGCAGATGGGGTTTAGAAGCCCCCGACATTATTTACTGCAAAAACCATGGTTGTTTATTTGAATTGTATTGTGGAAATTTCCGATTGTAGTTGTAAATTGACTGCGCAATTATTTGAATTGATTATGATTGCTATGTATGGCGCGAGCCAGTATCAGGGGAGGGGTAATGCTGGACATTACTCCGGTTCTAATATCACACCGTTATAATGTAGAAATTTTCTAAAATAAATATTTGTTCATTAAAAATATAAATTATAATGTGTATATGAACTGTATAAAATATTCATGTGTTGAATAAAATGTTTGAACAATAAAAATATCATTTTTATTCAATATATGAACTATATAAAATATTCATGTGTTGAATAAAATGTTTGAACAATAAAAATACCATTTTTATTGAATAAATGAACTATATAAAATAGTCAAGTGCGGAAATAAGTATTTTATCATTAAAAATATAATTTTTAACGTATATATGAACGAAATAAAATTCTACTGAAATAAAAATAAATATTCATTTACAAATCGGACGATTTGTTTATGTACACCTATTTAACTGACATGGATTAGGACGATAAATTTTACACATCGCCCCAACTGCACAAATAATATTCAGTATTTGTTGGTTGAAGCCCCACATGGGCATTGAGATGATATTTGACGTACATTAATCCCAATTGTTTAGTTGTATGTCAATCGATGGGTTGACAGACTGTTGTAAGTGTTAATTATTTATAATTAATGTTTATGCAGTTGTGTAAGGCACTCTGGATGATGGTTGATTGTGTATCATTTTGTTGTGTACATGTGTGTATGAAATCCATATAAATAACATTATATGGTAATTGACTGTGTCCGATTCCAATTCAGAAACAACGAATAATTTAAAATAACGAATAATTTAAAATAATATCCACTAAAGGATTAAAATGTGAATTTGATATCCGATTTTGGATGGACATGAAAATATTGAAATGTATGAAGCCATCTTGATTAGTTATGCACCATTTTGACGCAAACGATATCTATATCAATTTTATTCATTTTTATAATGAATATCGAAAAGGAAATTATTTCAAAATCTGGTATTTTGAAAATATTATCATATAAATATTATAATGATAAGGAGTATTTAATTTTGATTTAAAACAGAAATGGAGGTGGGAATCGTTTCTAAAACGAATTTATAAAATACATTTTGAACGAAATATAATATATATATATGTATATATTATGTAGATATTAATGGCTTGAATAGAACGCGCCGCGCCGCGATCGTTCGCGAATTTCAACCATTGGCTTCGAATTGACATTACGGGAGATCCGACTATCAGATTCTCCTAAAACCGGAAATGTTGGGTTCGTATCGAAATGAGCTTCCAAAGAAAATAAGAGATTTGAAATCTAACAGTTGGATTTGGAATTATGTCCAAATCAAATTTTGAAAAGGTCACTATGGATGCAGTTCGGTGGCCGTTATTGGAAACCGACTGTACAAGCCTTGATAAAATGATTAAAAATATTAATAATTTGTATAAAATCATAATAAATGATTTGGAAAGAGTTCGGATGAAAAATTCCATATTTGAAAAGATAAAAATATATTTTTGTCAAAATGAACTAGTTAATAACTAGAAAGATAATCCTTTTTTAAATAAATAAATCTGATTTGTGAATGGTTTTAAACTAACCAGAATTTTCCAATGTATGAATTGGAATGGAGTTGAATAGAAATCATCTTCGGGATATTTCGATATTGGATTCCATGACTATATGGATATTGTGGAGGAATTTGGAAGATAGATATATATCGTTATTCCCCTTACGGTATGTGTTGGTTTCAGAATTTGGCATTGAATATAAGCCGATATGATTTCTGTTTATAGCCCTATATTTAATATCAAAGTGGATTTTGGGTTTGTCATGAATGGTGTCTTAAATAACACTATTCTTAAATCCTGTGTGAAAAGAGTAAATCTTTTAATAAAGATTATTAGAGTTTTCAGTTATATTTAGTAATTGGAATAAAATAAAATGTGAATTAGGTTTATTACGAACTGTGTTTTTTGCGACATTCGTTCTTTAACCCGATTAACAGTGAAATGTGATTTGGAATTTATAAATCTTTTTATTAAAATTTAGTGGAAAGTTACCAAAGTAAAGTTTTCCAATTTAATAAAATAAATTGGAATGGAATGGAATTCGATTTGGTAATAATCGAAATGAGCTTCTTTTGAGGAAGACTGTTAATATATATGGAATTTAAAAGTCATTTTCGTTATTCCATTTATATTATTAGTTGGATACGGGAATTGATATCGATTATATATTGATTTGTTTTCTGTGAAAATTACATAATTAATGGAATGGGATTTTGGGTTTATCGTGAACTGTGTTTTAAATGACAATGGTTCTTTAACCCAGTTAAAGACAGGATTACATGGCCAACATTGTATTTCGAACTGTATTTATTGATCTCTGCTAAATATATATTTGTTTGGTGGCGGGGAATTAATTCTCTTGCTTAACACCCTTCTCTGAGACCTACGAGCTTAGATGTTATATATCGTCATAAATCAGTGGTACAGTGTAGATTGTTAATGTGACATGTTTGTGTTTCCAAAGTTAAATAATCATTAATAATGATTTTTAGGAAGATTAAAACTAAGTGGAGTTTTAATGAATCTTTAATTAGATTAAAATGTGAATGTGATAATTTAAATTATCAAATTTGGGAAATGACCGAGAATGGAGTACCATCAGTTTTACTCCAAGCGATAGTTAAATCTTCAATTAGATTTAAATGGGAAATGGTAATTAATTTTTACCGATAACACAGTGGTGTTAGGTATGGAGTATCACCAATTTTGCTCCATGGGATGAATAGGCTGGGATTGGGATAATAAAGGAAATGATCAGTATGGTATGTCCTGTTAATCCCGACTAGTTAGATAAACCTTAAATAGGGTTTAGAATTGAACAGATAATGAAATATTTTGAAATAATATCCAAAGGAAGATTAAAGAATAAATATAAAAGAATTTATCTTTGATAAAATTAATGGGAACCTTTCCCTAAAGATATAAATATTTGAATAAAAGAATATTCTGGATTGGAATGAGGCATATGTTGTGTTTTTATAGCACTTGATTATAAGATACGCGAGTTATTCGGAAAGACCAGTTTTTTGCCCATTCCAAATAACTGATTCGACGGTAAGTCGACAATGAAGATGGTGGTTGAGCATTGGAGACCTTCACATCGTTTGGATGATTACCTATGTCTTGATTGGGCTGTACACCCAAAACAAGGTAATAAGTGCTGATTGTCCAGACGTAGTTGGAGATTAACCAGATACGCGAGGACCTCTCTCCTGTATTGGACATATGGGACGAGGAATAAGGTGCCTCCGATTTCTTTCAGACCCAGAACGAACAAGTAAATGGATGTGTGTATGACATTGGATTTTATTTTATGTTGATTGATCTCTATTAAATATATATCTATTTGGTGGCGGAGAATTTATTCTCTTTCTTAACACCCTTCTCTGAGACGTACAAGCTTAGAGGTTACATGTTGATAGACATCAGTTGCATGGCATGAATCGCCAATGTTGCATGTTGAGATGCAAGTGATCAAGGCTTCTGTTGAAAATCAGAGTCTTTTGGTTGATGATCAAAGCACGGCTTTAAATAGCATAGCTTTGTGTATAGCGTTAATTCACAAGCCTCACACCTCGGTATGAGTCAAAAACGGGATCGTGACTGCATGGAATGCACGGCGTTTCTTTTTATTATGGGTGGTGTCATAGTATGGAGCCCATACATTTATATTTTTTACGTATATGGATGATTGATAGCAAGGCGCCTCGGATATATCGGTCACTATGGGGCTGGTGGATAGGTCCGATAGAACCGGGAAACGTGTGTTTAGGAATAATTAATCCACTAATGTATGTGTGGACAGGCCCTGAACATCCAGGGGTTTCCCAAAGTGTGTAATCCTGAGGCATTTGCTAGAGTGTCTCGAATTGGTGAGGAGCCATCCTAGGCCTCGACTTATAGATGGAATCCAATTTCCAATATGTGACATTTCGGTTTTAATTGCAAAACTAGTATAGCGACATAGTAGCATGGGATACTATGTCGTCTATGGTTGATACATTTGTATTTGAAGTTGTTTTATACACTTTACACTTATAATAGTATCAAAATGATTTGTTTTAAGCGTACCAAGAATGTTTGGCTATTATAAGGGAAAAATCTATCCTCCGACTTGCGTTGCATTGTGTGATGGGAGCAGAGTCTTATAATAGCTACATTTTTCCAAAAAGCGTTGCACTGTTTGTTTTATGTACTGGTATTCTTGGGAGAAAACCCGTTCCGTGTTATACGTCGTGGTCCCTTGATTTACTTTATTTTTAAAGTAAAGTTTTAAATAACTGTTTTATTTCTCACACCAGTTCCATGACTGACCTGGAGTTATTGTTTTAACCTAAATTCTGGGTGCCCATATTTTCCACACGGGCAGCTAGTAGTTTTGGTTTTGCAGAATATTTCTTTTCCCAGGATCCAGGATTTACAACTGGAGCTATATTCGGAAAGCTTTGTATCCGTGTATTTCTTTCAGTTGTGTTATGTATTATTTTTTCGTTGCTATGTAATGTAATTTAATCTCTGATATTTTTCTAATATATACTATTTATCATACTCTGTTATATTCTTGTACTCCGACTTAATTGTGTAATAAGCAATGAAGTGTTATATTGTTCTTGTTTCTCATTACAATCTGTGTTTCCCGGTCTCCTCGGAGGCTAGCGAATTCCGGTCGTAACAGTAAAATTCAATTTAACTTAGTAAATCAAATTTTATTTATGTTAAATTCTAATTTTGATTATTCATCAAAATTCAGTTTGAATTCCAATTATAAATTAATTAAGTCAATTTCATTCAAATACCTAAACACTAAATTCCTAATTTCAATATTTATCAAAACAAACTAAATTTTAATTTTATTTACAATCAATAAAGTTACTATTGTTCACGTAAGTTGAATTTCATTATTTAAATAATGTAATTAAGTTTACACTATAAAGATTCACAATTAAATCATTAATTTTTTTTTTTTTAAAATCATATTAAATTTAATAATTTAGAAAGTCGAAAAATATGGTACACTCTCCCCCACTTAAAACATTTTGTCCTCAAAAAGGCGTAGTAAGAAAGTTGTCAATTTAGATTTTTAATCATATAATATCTTTTTCAACTTAGAAATAATTATCTACATAAAAGTTTAATATAGGCTTCAAAACTCAAATTTTCACAAAATTTTCTAAGTCATAAATTCACGAAAAATTTCGGTAGAGTCTCCTTTGTATAGTTAGGTCTAGAAAACAATAATATATATATATATATAATCACAAATATACATCTCATCTTAGTGATGAGGCATCCCAAACAATAGGGAACAATATATACATTAAAATACGATATATAATTTGATATAAGTACCTATCATTTGCATTATTAGCGACTTAGCTTACTTCTAAGAATGCAAAAGCGATATTTTTATGCACAAACAGCTCCAAAATAGAGTATTTGCCCTCAGCACCTACTAAAACATTCAACAACTGTTAGACCAAAAAATGGTTCTAACACCCAAATAATTGTATTTCGAGCATAAAATATGAAGAAATAACTGAAAAATGCGAGAAAAAGCAGGACAACAGGATTTTTATAGTGTTTCAGCGTTAATGAGCCTCATTTCATTCATAGATTACAATTACAAGGAGCATAGTCACTCAGTCACTCGAATTCAATAAATAATTCTCTCTGAATTCATTGATTTTTATTGAGAAAGATGATGATTATTCATGGAGAAGTGTTGGCCATGGCTGTCATAGATGAGGAGATACCAAATGTCCCCAGAAAATGTCCTCTAGAGGTGTATTTATAGCTGTAGGAGAGTCCATATGGTGGTCAGGTCGTGGTGGGACACGTGGCACTCGATCCGGGAAAGTAGGAGCGATCATAGCCTCGGGAATTGGTCACAATTGTGTGTGCTGCGCCGTTGTTCCCAGGCGGTTCGTGGTCTGTATTCCTCATGAGGGGGTAGGTCACAAATGGCCTTCACGAGCCATTCATCACGAGCTAGGGGTCACAAGTGGCTTCCATGAGCCATGTTCACGAGCGAGGTCTCAAGCCACTACTGATCACGAGTGGACTTCTATATCACGAGTTGGGGACCCTGATCACGAGTGGGATTTGCAACCAAGCCTAAATAAGCTTGCGAATGCGTGAAGTCTCTTCCATCCAGTTGTGAATATTATGCTCCTTGTAATTGTAATCTATGAATGAAATGAGAAAATATGAAGTGGACATAGGCTCATTAACGCCTAACCACTATAAATCATGTTGTCTTGCTTTTTCTCGTATTTTTTAGTTATTTCTTCTTATTCTATGCTCAAAATACGATGATTTGGGTGTTAGAACCATTTTTTGGTCTAACTTTTGGTTCTTTCACTGAGAAATAAATTCTTAGCCTATCAGATTGCTATTCTACTATTTGGATTTGAAAGTTCGAAGAAAACTGTTAATCCCTAAAAATCCATACGCACATTGGATAAAGGGTACAAGGCGGATATCACCAGGGTCGGCCGTGCACGATGCAACCGCACAGAGCAAGACCCAAATATTAAACCCAAGGCAGGTCGAGTCAACCAATGTGACCTAAAATAACGACATAACATATTATGAGAAGTGCGGCCCGATAAAGATATAGGTCGCATATCCTGAGAGCCACTCAAACACCAAAGTAAAGCAAGTTGCCCATTCAACATAAGCGGGAGCAACCTCATAACATAGCCATAAAGCCTAAACAGCGCCATACAAAGCAGAAAGAAGACGAGCGCCCTTGGACCAAGAAGGACGGTCGTGCAAGGAACAAAGCAGAATCAACCCCAGACCTGCATTACGCTCTCACAAAATCTCCTAAAGCGCTCACAGGACGCTCGCTTACATCTTACCCGCTCATCTATTCAAGATACTCATTCCAACGAGCCGTCCGCACATGATAACTGGATACAGCTACAGACAGCTGGCTACATCTAGCCAGTGGCATAGTTGTAATTAACATAATGAACGATCCACAGCCTGGATAAACGGATTCCAGATCATTTACCAAGGGAAGTTCACCTATAAATATACCATGACTACCAACATAAATAGAGGGGTTCGAAAAAACCAGGGGGTGTTGCTGAATTTCATCCTCAACCACCGATTCAGCCATGGCATCAAGGGCAATCTTACGGTAAAGGAAAACGAAGACATCTTTCTTCTTAATCATTCTTCCATCCCTCTTCTTCTCAACTTCTACTACTCTCTTGTATAATTCCTTAGATTAAAATATATAAACGAGGGTATATTGAGTGGATATAGAAATGTATGAAAAGAGAGAGTGGATGTACTTTGTAATTTTCATTATAAGGTAGGAAATCACCTTCATAGTGGACGTAGGCCTCGTTAACAGCTGAACCACTCTAAATCTCATCTCTACTTTACTTTTCTCGCATTTTTCACTTTTTATTGATGATTAAACACGGTTCCATTTATTTCTTACCAAATTGGTGAAGTACAGTTTAGTACCTAGGGTGTTTAGACCATTTTTGGTGTAAACATATAGACGCCCAACGTGGGGCCGTGTTTTGCTTTTTTCATTTCAGATCTAACGAGATTTTCTGAGAGGCACTGTGCTTACAATCATGAGCATGCTGAGGAGAATCACCGATGAAGTCAACAACCCCAACAGCGGCATCAACATCTTCACGCCGCTAGATAGCGACTCCGAGGAAGGGGTGCTGCCAGAAATTAAACAAACTATAACCAGGGAAAAATTGGAGGAGGCGATGACAGGATTAACGAGTTAAATAACTATTGCAAGCAACGCGATGATGAAGAAGCTCGAATCGATACTCGCCATTCACGCTGCTACCGTAAAAGCCGCTCTAAGCACCACTTGTTCCTCGCTGACACGAACGAATCGCGAGTCAGAAACAGAGCTCCCCGCTTCAAACTCAAGATAGCAGGATTCCACCCTGAGAGTTGCACGTCGCACCAATCCAAACTACGAATGGGGTAAAGCACGTGTGCGCGATCACTCTGGTGATACAATCGCAGAGCGGGAAGACAATCCTACTGTCAGCAGGACGCCCCTGCCGAAAGGATGCCCAAATTTCTTATCCCCGGTCCATGAAGACACATCTGGATCGAGGGTTGATAGTAAAAAAAGGTGGTCAACCCATGGATCCAACCAACAAATGAAAGTAGATCTTGGGAATGGCGCGAGCAATTGTGGAGGAAAGCCTAAAGAGGAAGGATGACCAGAGAGAATGGGAATCCTTCCCAGCTAAGACCCCACTTACTGAGAGGATTAAGAAAACTGTATACCAACAAAGATTCGAGCCTCCATCATTACAGCCCTACGATGGGACAAGCGACCCTAATGTATTTCTATGTAAATATGACCAGTACATGAATGGAGCATGCGCTACTGACAAAATCAAATGCTTATATTTCCCAACTTATCTAGAAGGAGTGGCTTATCTTTGGTTCACAAAGCTGCCATCATAGTCTGTGAATGATTTCGTGACCTTGGCTACGTTATTCAATGAGCAGTTCAGATCCCAGGCGTTTGAAACTCGAGATGCTACGGAGCTAAGCGGACTACGACAAAGACCAGGAGAGCCCATCAAAGCTTTTCTCACTCGCTTTGATATGGCATTGGCTAAAGTCAAGAATCTCGAACCCGGCCTAATCTTAATGGTTCTTAAAGGGAGCATATGTAAGAAAACCAAGTTAGGACGATGGATCAAGAAGAAGAAGCCAAGTACACTCGAACGGTTACTTAGCAAAGCTAAAAAATATGCAAGTACTGAAGGAAGAAATGCACACGCAGAAAAGAATGGAAAGGTGCAAAGCAACTCGGATAACCAAAAAAGAAGCAACGAAGAAGAAGACGGTCGAGCAAGAAAGAAGCTACACTTTTTTAAGAACTCCGAATTCACTCCCCTTAACGATTCCGTGGGAAGCATATTCATGGCAACTAAAGGCACTGAGAGATATCCGGTTTTGAAACAAAGACACGTCAAAAGTGCTGCTATGAAGTTAGGAAAATTCTGTCAGTTCCAAAAACAGCCAGGACATGATACCGATAAATGCAGGCACTTGAAGTCAGTAATCGAGGGGTTTATCAGGAAGGATCGGTTGCAGCAGTATGTACAAAATCATAAGAATTCTCCTGACTCTTCACAAACAAGGGGCAGCACACCTTAAAAAGGAAAGGGCTCAAACCAATCCAAGGAGGACGCTCATCGCAGGACCAACTACCAATGTCTCAATAATGGAGCATTAAACCAAAGCTCTCATTACTTTACCTTGTTCCCCTGATTTTATCTTATTGTTAAAACTTTTTTTAACTTGCTTTATTATTCACTATGTCCGTATTAAGCAATGGTTTACTTACGAAAAACTGAGCGCATCAGAAATTAATTATGTGCCTACTTGAATAACATACTTATTGGTCCATGCTAAAAGGAGAATAATCTCTTAAAATGTAGGTATAGCAAAAGCAATCCGCCATATATAGCAGGGCTGTAACGGAAAATCCCAGGGCACACACTAAACGAAGCAGTTTGGGAATCGCAAATATCAAGCAAGATCAAACGAGAGAAATAGACTCATCGCTTCAGAGGGAACAAGCTGTTCTGAGACAAACAGCAAGACGAAGGAATGCACCTCTCATTATAGAGTATGTTGAATGCTTGGCAAACACTCATTCAAAGGACTGCCACCAGATCTCATTGAAACTACAGGAATATCACCAAATCTGTCCCTCGGATAAAATTGCTAATCCCAAAGAAGTGTTCTCTCAGGTACAGGACATGAATTCCTTAAAACCGGAGTTAAATTCTGCAGCAAGGATTGATGTCCATCTCCTAGGAGACAATACTGAAGGGGAAGCAACTGAGAAAAGAAAAAAGGTCCCACGGAAAAGTCCCATGGAAAAAGTCCCACGGTTAAAATTGCTAAGCCCACCGAAGAAGCACCTTCTTAGGTGACCTTTCTAGGTGCTGGACACAAGTTTTCCAACTTAAGAAAAAAAAACTCAATGAGGTAAACCAATGTCTGTGTCCTAAGGTAAGGCAAAAGGTCGGAAAAATCAACATGTCCCGAGACGAAAAAAATTGCCAATCAATGGGAACGCCTTGTTAGGTGAAGGGCACAAAGTTTATCTCTTTGAGTCAAGCCTCGATGAGATAAATTAGTGTCTGCTCCTCGGGATGAAGCATAAAATGGGGAAGAATTAAACATACTGGAAAAAACAGCGCAAAAACAGAAACCCGACCGAAAGGAGGTGGCCATTCTTGTTCTTTATTGTTAACCAAGTCAAACAAAGCCAAGGATGGATTACAACAGAAGAAATCCTAGTCGAAAGGGGGTATCATAAATCCTAGCCATAAGGGGGTATCCATTCTAGAACCTATTTGAATAACTAAAACAATCAAATAGGGCCTAAAATGGATCGAACATCTTTAACCCAAGACCTCCCCGGGGGCACGTATTCAAAACCAGCCTCTGAAGGGCTCGGATTAGGCACGGGGTTGAATACTAATAAATAAAAGATACCAAACACGCTTATAATAATACAACTGCGTAACAGCCTTCGATAAGCGAAAAACCTAAAAGGATAACTAAATCCTAACCATAATAATAACAATAGAAAATCGGACGCAACCGAACGATTAATAAAGCGCCCGGACGAATGTGTAAATCAGAAAACAAAGGTGCAGCGTGCGACGCACCCACGCGTAAGCAAATCGTAAAAGTCACAAATTAAAGTGTACGAGAATAAGCGAGGCTGGCTCCCGCATATACAAGCCAGACTTAAAAATACTATTCAAAACCAAAACCAAAGTAACTGAACTGGTAAATCATGGGCATGCCACAATACTTAGATGAGGTAAGAAATGATCCTCTCCCTAGACTCCAGGGCCTCGATAAGTTTGTGCCTATCTTCTTCCAAAGCATGAAGTCGCTCAAGATTCTCTCTATTTGACTGCTGAAGATCTTCGACCAAGGAGTACCAGCCGCCCATTTGCTCCACAATATAGTCTCTGACTGTTGTGATGAGGCCTTCGACCAGATGCGGGCGTGATTCCAACTGATTGAATTCGGCGAATATGCTGTCCTTCATGACATCCATCTTTCCTGCGATAATCCATCTGTCAAATGGGTCAATGTACACACCAGAACGCGAGCTAGGTGGACACTGAGCCATAAAGTCCTCAGAGAGTTCAGGACAGCAAGGGTTGGGAACACGAAGAGGCTCTGGTACAGCTGCAGGATCTAATGTGATGGATGAAGGGACAGTACGACTAACAGCAGTCTGAATATCTGAGTCAGAGAGTCCATTAAGCAAACAAAGACTGTGAGTACCATTCACACTCGAGATCTCCTTACCTCAGGGCGTCTTTTTGCTACAAGCCCTCCTCGCCAACTTCTTCCTAAGCTTCTTAGACATGAGGAATTCCATCCTCGGGCGACCTGCTTCAAAAGGATCAGTATGAACACAAACAACAACCATGGAAAAGAGGAACAACCTAGTCAGGTTCAATCATAGACAAAAATATTTCAACTGAAGAAGCCTAGGGCATTTCACCAAGCAATTTATGAACAAATACCAAACATCGACGTTCCAAAGAAAAACCACCGGATGGTTCATGTTCCTTAAAGATATGTATAGAAACGGTATTCGCGCTGTACAAAAATCTTACCCAGAAAAATCATGGCACCTCAGAGAAGGTTGCTCAAGATAGACAGATGCTACTACAAATAAAAGGCAAAGTGATGGAATGAGAAAGCCAAAACATTTCAAAGGAAAATCAAGGCGAAAATGTCAAACATAAATTACCTGATTGAACTCTCGAGGGAGCGCCACTGTGACCGGAGAATTTTTCGAAATATATAAAAATGAAATGAAGCAAGTTAAAGGTAAATAAGGAAGACTAAAAGGCATTCATCCCAAGAATTCTCGCCACGTCGGCTTAGTGCCTGACTACACAAGAGTGTCTCATCAAGTCCCAACTAGCATCCAAAAATTCAGCTATTTGCACAGTAATCAAAAAGATACATCAGGCCTCTCGCTCACAGGAAGAGACAACACCAATCAATAACAATGAAGTAATCTTAATCTTGGGCACGACCGAGCCCTCTGCAAGTCAAGAAAAACCCACCAACCAATGTGCGCTCGAATATGTCGAAGCCCGCGATTCCATACAAAAAGAAATCACGAACTCCGAGGGGCAAGTGTTAATCCCTAAAAATCCATACGCACATTGGATAAAGGGTACAAGGCAGATATCACCAAGGTCAGTTGTGCACGATGCAACCGCATAGAGCAAGACCCAAATATTAAACCCAAGGCAGGTCGAGTCAACCAATGCGACCTAATTGGCAAAACATATTATGAGAAGTGCCACCTGATAAAGATAAAGGTCGCATATCCTGAGAACCGCTCAAACATCGAAGTAAAGCAAGTCACCCATTCAACATAAGCGGGAGCGACCTCATAACATAGCCATAAAGCCTAAACAACGCCATAAAAAGGCAGCAAGAAGACGAGCGCTCTTGGACCAAGAAGGAAGGTCGTGCAAGGAACAAAGGAGAATCAACTCCAGACCCGCATTCCGCTCTCACAAAATCTCCCAAAGCGCTCACAGGACCCTCGCTTAAATCTTACCCGCTCAGCTATTCAAGATACTCGTTCCAATGAGCCGTCCGCACATGATAACTAGGTACAGGTACAGACAGCTGGCTACAGCTAGCCAGTGGCATAGTTGTAATTAACAGAATGAACGATCCACGGCCTGGATAAACGGATTCCAGATCATTTACCAAGGGAAGTTCAACTATAAATACACGATGACTACCAACATAAAGAGAGGGCTTCAAAAAAACCCGGGGGTGCGGCTGAATTTCATCCTCAATCACAGATTCAGCCATGGCGTCAAGGACAATCTTACAGTGAAGGAAAACGAAGACATCCTTCTTCTTAATCATTCATCCACCCCTCTTCTTCTCAACTTCTACTACTCTCTTGTATAATTCCTTAGATTGAAACATATAAACGAGGGTATATTGAGTGGATATAGAAATGTATGAAAAAAGAGAGTGGATGTACTTTGTAATTCTCATTATAAGGCAGGAAATCACCTTTATAGTGGACGTAGGCCTCGTTAACGGCTGAACCACTCTAAATCTCGTCTCTACTTTACTTTTTTTGCATTTTTCACTTTTTATATATGATTAAACATGGTTCCATTTATTTCTTACCAAATTGGTGAAGTACAGTTTAGTACCTTGGGTGTTTAGACCATTTTTGGTGTAAACAAAAACAATCCGCATTTTTACCATTTTTGAAGATTTCAGTTGTTTCAGTAAAATCAGAACTTCACGGCTCCTAAAAGAAGTAAGGAACCATAATCTTCCCAAGCAAATGAGGAGCGAACAAATGGTTTGCAGGAGCAGGTGGAAGAGTTTGTGAACAGGGCTCGTGAATAAGGCTCGTGATGAAGAGCTATGGAACTGGTTCGTGAACAGGGCTCGTGATGAAGGGCTTGTGGAACTGGCTCGTGATGAGGGCTCATGGAACGTTGCCTGATCGTGAAGACATATCCAATCGGTTCGTGAAAGCAAACTTGACAACACGACCCAATGATGTTATCATGACCCGGTCTCATATGTATACGTGACCCGACCTGGAGCAAGTGAGCGAACCGCGATCCAGAAAAGCATGGGCGAACAAGGGTCACGACCCGACCCGAAAAAGTGACAGTTTTTAGAAAAAATACAATTTTCAGATCATTTTAGAAAAGGATCCATCATCCAAAATCGAAATATCGTGAGGTGCCCACATTTTCGACCTAACCGTCTAAGTCGATAACCGTCGGGACTATGGGGCCCCGGACCCCCACCGGCGCTGCACCCGAACACTTTGGATGGCTCGCCTTCGGCTTGGAGTACATTTTGGCCCACAATTATCACAAAACATTTATCAACCGAGATTCAATAGATAGTCTGAGGATATCGACAGCAAATTGGCAACAACTGAGATTTCTCCTAGAGCCATAATACCTATTTACTAATGTTATTCAATGTAAGGGCTATTGAAAAGATTCGGCATGTAGGCTACGACGGTATACGAGATAATGATTGTCTCATAACAGGATCCTCCTCCAGAGCTCCGGTGGTGTATAGATTTCATCAATGCAACTGATGATGTTCCTGAACGAGTAGTGATCACCTAGTTTACATGATTTAGACACGTCCAACAGGCGGAGTCCCAGATGATATTGACCTAGAACAATCTGAACACTATTTTGAAGATGACTCAGAAGATCCCAATGACCATGATTCTCAATGATGGGATACCTGATAGCAAGTAAGGATTCTGGCACTACAAAGATACCCTTCACTTGGCGTGGTGAAAAACATATGTCCTTCGGCTCACTCCCTGAAAAGCTTAGCTAACATTTGCAATTCCCATTTACCGTCAACTTCATTGAGGAAGATTGATTTCCGTCGAATAAGGTTTAGATCAATGTACTTTAGTGCCCAGAGTTAGGTACCAACTGAACCACCGCATGCCATGATTGGACATATGGGTCCTTGCCCGGATGATAACAACGTTGACTGCTCACCAACCACCATATGACCTTGGTTAAGAGACGAGAGCTTGAGAACAACGCAAATATGAATCAACCATTATCTCTCCTGTAACACCCCGTATTTTCTGTAAACGGGTTATTCAATTGCGTTCATCTCGGAATTCTGCTTGAGATAGAGTCCGAGTTTGAGTGAATCGGACTACGTATGAAGAAGTTATGGCCTTCGGAAGTTTCAGCTCAAATTTAAAAATAGCTCGAAACTGAATTCAAAAATTCAAAACAGAACCCAGAAGCGGGCTGGGCGGGAAATTTCCCGCCCGGGACCCAGGTCGACCAGGGGGTCGACCTCCCCCCTATAGGTCGACCTGGAAGTCGACCTAGGGGTCGACCTAGAGGTCGACCTGCCCTGTTTTTTCAGATCCGAGGCAGAATTCATTTTTATGTATTCGGACTGATTTCTGGACCAAATTCATGAGTTCTACGCTGTATAAACGCCCCCAAACTTCACTTTCTCCACACAACTTCATTACACCTATAATATGCCTCATTCCAAATTAAAATAAATCTTATTCTCCATTAAAACAAGTTATAATTCTTCTTCAAATTGGAGATTCAAAATCAAGATAAAGCTTCAAGTTGGACCATAGGCATTCCGCTTCAAGCAACGTCACTCGAATCATAGCAAATCGGTTATTCTAAACCGATCGCTGTAAGTTCGGTTATTCCTTAAATTTGAACGTGTAATTGGAATTGTGAATGTAATGAATCAAAATATAGAACTATACCAATTTGCAAGTTAATTATCTTTGGTTCGTGCTTATGTCAAATCTAACGTTATCTATGCCTTTGGATCTGATTCTCGATTGTGTCCTAGAACTTATTGTGGCTAATTGCAATGACTATGATTATGGGACTTTTGCCTAAGACTATGACTATGAGGCTTTTGCCTAAGACTATGACTATGAAACTGTTGCCTATGAAGCTATTGCCTATGACTATAACTATGAGACCTTTGTCCAAGACTATGGCCATGAACTGTCGCCTATGAAAATATTGCCTACGACTATGAATCATAACTATGAGACTATTGCCTATGACGTTGGTTAAGAAATTATTGTGATTAGTCGCCCATGACTATTGTGGTTAATTGCCTATGACTATTGTAGTTAGTTGCTTATGACTATTCCCATTGTTACAATTAACCGATCATGTTGTACCTTGAACTGGCATTATGTTGGACCAAATCACCTATGCCTATTCACTTGATTATATGGATCTCATATTTAGTGTGTAACTTGGTAAGTTTATTCCTATTCACTATTATGTATATCGAACCTGTTGGAGCCATTTATTTTTGCATGCCTAATCTTTTATATCAATTCTTGTGCTTATCCCCTATCCTTTTGATTAGTGCCATTTCATGAGTACATAGAAAACTTGTGAAATCATGTTATACGTACGATTATGATGCGGGGATTGGGCGTAGCTTAATTAAGTTAGTTTGGCATAATAAATATGTTGGCATAATCTAAATTGGCTATAATAGTGAATGATTTACATGCATATTAGACTTGGGCATAAGTTGATAAATTTAATTGGCCGCAAAGGGTGTAATTGGCGTGTAAACCAAGTTTTTTTGGACATAAATGGTAAACTAGAATATTAAATCTAGTTTTGACATAAACCGTAAATTGGAATATTAATCTAGATTGGGCATGAATTGAAAAAGGGGAATATTAAATCTAAAATTGGTATAAACTGCAAGTTGGGCTGATTGATAGGTAAATCAAGTTTTGGGCATAGAATATAAATATGCTAATTTGCATGACAAATAAATATGATCTATGCTAAATTGATTTACGGAAAATTTACATTAATAGTAAATATGTAAATTTAGTAAAAGACGAATATGCCTAACCCGAGGTTAGACTGTGTTGTGGTGTAAAACTGCCCGGAACCGATCGAAACATCCAGTGACCACAACAATACCTGTCTAATGTGGGTGGTTAGTGCATCAAGCCCAGAAAGACCCGAGGTTAGACTGAGTTGTGGTGTAAACCTGCCCGGAACCGACCAACACATCCAGTAACCACAACAATATCTGTCTAATGTGAGTGGTTGGTGCTTTAATTAATTAATTAATTAAGGCTCATGAATAAATCAAGCTAGAAATGGTGAGGTTAAGTAATTAGGGAAACACTTAACCGTAATAACATGTTAATTAGACAAGTGGGTGAGGTTAAGTAAATTTAGAACACATAACTGTTGTAACTAGTTAATTAAGCAGATGATAGGGTTAAGTTAACTAAGGTAACACTTAACCAAAATATATAATGACATGTGGTGGGGTTAAGTAATACAAGAGGAAAACACTTAACTAATTATATAACATGATGTATGGGAAGGGTTAAGTTAACACGAGAACAATACTTAACCAATATAACATGAATTGAGGTAGGGTCAAGTCAACACCGGAAGGAAACACTTAACCAACATGACGTGACGGGTGGATGGGTTAAGTCAACTTGAATTGATTAATGACACTTGACCAATATAACTTGATGAGTGAATGAGGTTAAGTTAAATGGGAAATACTTAACCAATATAACCTGATGAATGAACAGGGTTAAGTTAATAAATCACACTCAACTAATAGAACATGATAAGCAAGAAAGGTTAAGTTAATAAGAACCACTTAACCAACACGACTTGACGAGTAGGAGGTTCAGTACACGTCGGGTAGATGGGTAATATTAGTAAATATAGGCCCACAAAACTTAACCATAAAATAAACATGCTTGAATCCGTGGGAAGGTTAAGTGCACATCGGGTTGGTGGGTAATATTAGTAAATATAGGCCCACAAAACTTAACCATTAAGAAAACATGCTAGAATCGGTGGGAGGGTTAAGTACATCTCGTATAGGTGGGTAATATTTGTATATATAGGCCCAAACTTAACCAGCAGGAAACCCTAGTAACGGGGACCCATTTCAGCAGTAACCCACATAGATGTATCATGATACCCAAAAACTAGGCAGGGTGGGGCACGATTACTGGGCTGATTATAAGCGGTCAAAAATAGCGGCAGGGGGTACGTCAGTGTAGGTTCCGACGGTTTACGGGCGTGCACGTACTCTGGAGTGGAAAAAGCAGGCACTGGGTACCAGTAGTTATACACTGTGCATCTTGAATCATGTCAGGTCGCTATCATAAGGCTTGATACACCTTATGGTGGGGCCAGCACAGAGTATCTACACGCAAGAGAGGGCCGACTGACACATGGAAAATTAATACAAAGTAGGTAGCATAATCCCTAGTTGGACCTAGGTCGCGTAAACCCTGAATCCGAGGAGCGTTCAATAGGTATCATAAACCCCAGTGGCCCTGGGTAGTGTAAACCCTGGTTGAATCTAGTAAGCACTCGATAGTAAGCCATAGATTAGATCTAGGTAATAAACGGAATGCCAATAATAGAAGCACACTTGAAGGCAACCGCAAATACGGGGATTGGGGTCACGTTATCATATGATCATAGATTAATAGTTTGGACACCAGTTAGGTAGTGCAGAGATATAGAAATCAATATAAACAGGGTAGTTGCGAAGCAGAAAGGAGTAGAAGCGCATTCAATTTATCAGTACATTCAGTTTATCGGTACATTCAGTTTATCTTTCCATATCCCATGCTTATCCCATATTATCTTGTTACTATGGTTTAGTCTTATATTTAGTTTATTCATGTCATGACCCTTTTCCTCGTTTAAATACTAAGAATCACTGGACTTACCAGACTTTATGTCTGACCTAGTTTGCTTTCGCCTCTTTTCTTCCGTCCCCCCCCCCCAGGTAGTCAGGGAGGGAATAGCTCAGGTTTGTTTGGACCGTTCACTACAAGAAAAGAGTATATATATAGCATTATGTCATAACATTATATTAAAGAGCTATAATTACATAGTTAAAGAGAAAAAATAGACATGGATTTTGTGCTATATAAATGAAGTTAAAAAAATAGCTATTACATTTAGCTATCTATGCACACGTTCCGCTGTATTACCCCCAACAAGTTAAGAATGCGGTACTAAAACTTCGAAGCGGGAAAATAAACACATAGACCACTAAAATAAAAATTCCCTCTTTCTCCGTTTCAACCACGTATCTCCCTAAATCGTCGAAATACCACAAAATTCACAAATCCCTAAAACTAGACCATCTCCGATCCACACCAGCATCCAGTAAATCGATCTACTCTAATTCACTCCACCGTTAGTCGATTCCATCTCTGATTCTCTCCAGAGTCGTCCAAAATCGGGGATTCATTCGATGAGGTATGTATATTATTTTAATCTAACCTTTAATCCTTCAAGTCGTTGACTAAGGTTACGTTTTCTTTCGCAAGCTTGAAGAACGGGTATTTTCATGACGGCAAGCAATTTTAGCAGATTTGTTTATGGGAAATTACACGTTTATGTATGATGTTCCTACAGTTCAAGGACCACCGTAAGTCAATCTTGATTATTGAGTCAGTAAGCTCCCATTACAATTCTAAGTATAAAGTTTCATGTAATCTTATTTCCTGTTCAATTTTTGATACGCTTCTTCTTTAGTTCCTGCTGTTGAGTTTTATGATTTTATCGATGAAGATTAATAATAATGGTAATAGTATATCAGTAATTTTTTCAGAGGCAAACGTCTATGAAAGCAGGTTGATAAAGCTCGTAATATGTGAACTTCTTGAAAAAAAAAATTAGGTATAGTAGATCACCTTGTCAAACCTGTTTCACTACCAGGAGTCTGGGACTGATCAGACCAATGTAATTAAGCATTCATGCAACCAAACATTAGAATGTTTAATGGCAGGGTATATACTAGGCACCTTATGTGGTTCCTTCTGTACACAGATTTTTGATTCATGATTATTGAATATTTCTTCAAACAATACCAGCGTTGGATAAGAATTTATTTTGATTGTAAGCGTCCTTTTCCTTTTTTAGGCTGCTGATATTAAACTTTTGGCTTTGCTAAACTGAGAAGATTTGAGAAAACTATGTGGTTACAACTCCCTAGAATGGTTTTAATTTTCTGCATTTGAACAGGTAAGATATCGTTTATAAGTTTTCTGTTATCTTGGGATATAAACTACTGCTACTGCAAAATAGAACGCCCTGAATGTGTCAATGTAAAAGCCTTCTCCAACAAATAAATATCGTGCAGCATTTGATTCAGTTTGTTTTAGATTCTGAAATTGAAGTGTAGTATATAAAGAGCAATGGATCTAGTTTGAAATTTTAAACATGGTTGTACCATAACAAATCTTATATTCTACTCCTTCTGGTATTATAGAGAGTATGTCGGAGACATGGTTTAAGGTGTTTGAAATGTTTTATACCTTTTTTTGGCACAATTCGTTTGTCATTGATGCTTGACCTTGCTTTCACTTTCCTATCGAGTTTAATACAAATGTAACTTGGCCTGAACTTTACTGGCGTGCCCTGCTGCAAGGCAGAACATATTTTACTTAAGAATAACGTGGATTATATTTCCATAAAGATTAAACCAATGCAACTATTTATATGATCATAATCTGTCCTTCGAATATATCTTCCAACATTTACAATATTTTTTATTTGAGTTTACTGAATAATGTATGTCTGTTGGCTGTTGCAATCTAAAATTTTCAATTCTCATGTTTACATTCTATCACTAGGCTGCATCGATTGTCATCAAGGAATCAGTTGAGCGTCTATTGGAAAATTATCGTTCAACAGGAATAACATCACTTAAATTTAGCAAGCTATCTCTTGGATTTGTCTCACCAAAGATTGAAGGTATGCAATTAAGTTTTCTACTTATATGTAATATAAATACCTATTAATTAACCTATGTTCAATGGATTTTTGACCATATACAGTCGCACTGAAAATGAATAATGAAAAGAAGAATAATGAGAATCATGAGAACATCCAAAATGATATTCTGTTGAAGAATAATATTTTATTATTATTAGAAAATGACTGAGCATTAGATTTTGGTTATAATGTATACGGAATTGGAACTTATTGATGTAAAATATACTTTGGGTTTGGTTTGGTATAACTGGTAAATAGAATGAATAGTTTGAAATTTCATAGATATATAGGACCTGAAGAATAAAGAATTATGAAGAATTGTAACTTATCTTTATAAAAGGTTACTCATATGAAAGGTCACTGACAACAAGGTTTATGTGGGAAGATTTTTATTGGTATAAATAAAGAATATCATTAACAGATTTTGAGCTACTGATGGGGAGTTGAAAAAGGTTGTACTGGATTAAATGGATTACAAAAAATATTTAAAGAAGTACCATAAAGAAGTGGTGTGAATTCAGGTTTTTCGTAGTGATTGGATAGAGTTGTTTGTTTGAATGATTAAGAGAAAGCATATTATTTGCACATAAAGAAAATGCGGATTTGACTCTGTTAGAATGATACCAGTAAGGTTTGGATGACTTCAAGTGAGAAGTAGATGAGTCCTTTCCAATCATCCTTTGGATCAAAGGGAGACCGTCTATTTAAAAGAATCCACTGAAGTACCAACTTAAAGATATATAGTTTACACTGCATTTGAGGAGCACGTAAATAACACACTTATGATCAATATTTTTACCCCTATCTATATTCTAGGTTAGCATTTTTTAAGGTTAGAATTCCATTTAGATTAGCAATTTGATTACTATGGTTGCATTGGTTGAATAGAATAGGATTTCTCTTACTTAGATGTTTGTCTAGTTGTATATGATAGGATTATGATGAAATGTTTGGATAATTGAGGAGGTGATAATATGAAAATCAAAATTTATTGGATGTTGGAAGAAGTGATACAATAAGCATAATTATACCACTTGGGTAAGATTGGAAGTTTGGATGGAAGATGTTTTTATGTTTGCCAGGTTAAGACATTGATCACTTTGGATGTTCTTAGGTAAAGAAGAAAAAATATAATGATTTAATACAATCATTAATGCATGATTTTATACAATCAGTAATACATGACGTTGATCACTAAGTGGGGGATATTATCTACGTGTGTTATCTCGATCAGATCCTTTTCTCATCTGATAAATGGGCATACTTTATACGCCCTTCAACCGCTCTCTCATGTTTTCAATTATGATCCGCCATTTTTGAATTTGATGGTTTACAAAAAAGTTGCAGGCTTCCGTTCTCTTTCTGATATAGCAGAAAATGATCCATAAAATTCTACATATAAAAACAGTGCAGCATAGATTGTTCTTTCAATGCATGTTATGCTTACTTGCTGTATACATTCCTACGTAATATTTTTTCACTCTGTGTAACGTCATTGATCTTTTCCAGTATTTTCTTTAGTCCTTACAATGAAATGCTCCAGTATTTTAGTTAAGTATCTTGGACTGCATGGACATTCGTCTTTTATATTGTATAAATTAAGAGAGCGGCTATTTAGACATAAATTGGAGAAATCAAAATTTCAAATGGTTAATCATTTTGTCCTTTTATGAGGGGTGGAAATCAGGAGCAATCCAATTGTTTAGATTTTATGTCATCTAATTTGTGTTTAATTTTTTTGTTTAAATAGACTTTCCAATAAAATTAAATGACAATTTTTTTCGTACACAATTGACATGAAAATGAGAATAAATTAACGTATTATATATATATATATATGTATGTAAGTATGCATGTATGTATGTATATGTAATGTAGTTGTGGTACAATGTTTTTAGTTTTACTGCTTGCAATATTTTATTAATCTGATTTTTACTTCATGGTATAGTTATTGGATTTTCGTTGTTGCTGGCATGCGTTAAAAGAATCCACCTTTCTTATCAGGAATATCAATCCTCTGGGCTCTTTAATGCAGGTAATTAATGGTTTCCTGTAGTGAAATACCAGTCGATTTATGCATTAGCTAAGATAAGTATCTAACATGCTTTATGATTTTCGTTGTTGCTGGCATGCATTAGAAGAATCCACCTTTCCTATCAGGGAATATCAATCCTCTGGGCTCTTTAATGCAGGAAGTTAATGGTTTCCTATAATGAAATACCAGTCAATTTATGCATTAGCTCAGATAAGTATCTAACATGCTTTAAGATTTCAAATTTATTTATATAGATTCTTTCCTTCCAGTTATTGTCTAAGTCATAACTCTTTTGAGACATATTTCCTTAGCGTTTGCTATACTGCATATTGTTGACTCCGCTGCTATTTTTATTTCCCACTACACAGACAACTCTATGATGCTATACATTTTCATGTATTTAGTGTGTTTGTGTGTGTATCCTCAATATTTGTTATTTATGCCCTCAATTTGGTGAGGATGCGGATTTTTTATTTTTTAAATTTGGGAAGGGGGGATCCTCAATCCTTCTTATTTGTCCCTGCCATGTTTCTTCTTTTATGCCAAATAAATTGAAATATAACCATTATTTCTTTTGTGCTTTCAAAGTTATCTCCACCAATTTTTGTATCACTTCAAAATTTCTAATCCGTTCAAATCAAATTTGAATTGATGAATAATATCAATATCTTCAATGGCTTATTAATTTATATATTTGAGTATGATAGATGTTTCAAAATAGCAAAAAATTTTGTGGATAATCTTGATAGTATATAAAAACAAAAAAGTTGCATTTCAAAACCTTTGGATACATCAAAATTTACAGAAATTTAAGTAGCTATAAAGATTTTGAGATATGTGGGTGTGTAGAACTACACATATATATATGTTTATATACAGTGCAAGTATCAACTACACATCTTCCCCCCCTCCCCAAACGTCACACATGCTCACATATTTCAACCACATTCTATTCTAAATAATATAATGTAGTGGCTGAAGAGAGAAAGCATATTATGTAATTGAAATTTGTGGTTAAAATTAGGGAAATATAGATATAGTTGGAATGAGGTGTGGCTGATTTGTACCCTCAATAAAGAGTTTCCCTCGATAAAGCATTGTATCTAATAGAAATTTCACTATATATTATTTGTACCAATACCAAATCAAAATCTTGCTGGTAAAAGGTTTCCCTCGATAAAGAGGTTTAAGCCAGAAACACAAAGGAAAATATATAGAAACTTAATGAATAATACAAAAAATAAATACATTGAAGTTTTTGAGTGAAATACAATGAAGAGTTTATAAAATGTATAGTTTTCTATTTTTTATGTTAACAAATTAAGCGTGAAGTTTATAAAATTGGTTCTTTCCTGGTCTAACAGAGAAAACATGATTTTAATTACATGTCTTCTCCTTAATCATTGTTTTATGATAACCCATTTTAATTGAAACATGCGTATTTCGTGAGTTTTGAAGCTTTCAGGTTTCTATTTTTCCTAAGAAACACTTAAATTATTATTCTTTGTCCATTACATGTGTATATGTATGGTTTAACGAGTTACCATCAACATCCTGTGTCAAACACTAAAAATGAGACCATGTAGTTTAAAGTGAAAAATTATGCATGTAGACTTATAGTAATCAGCTGTTAAGGTGAAAAATAGGGTATGGATCAACTAACTGTACAAATGAGACAAAAGTAATGTAAAAGTAAATCAAAAAATAGGGTATGGGTCAACTAGTTGAGGCAAATGCTCGCTGAAACTTACTATCTCTATTTTTATAAATTTTGTAAGTCTGGTTATTTGAATTGTTTATATTTGTATTCAGATTATACGTTTAACTATTTGAAACTTAACAGTATCTGTCACCTATAAATTTAAATTCTATTCTACAATCCAGCACGATCAGATCTTATGAGTATGCACTGAGATGCAAATAACTCTTTTCTTTAGTAAGATATGTACACAATGTAGTACACGTATATAAAGGTGTAATATTATAAAATAAAGCATGTTGGCTAAAATTCAAACAGACTGCTGAAATTCAGATGGTTCACTAGATTTTAGTATAGCTATTTTTTTGCTTTGGTTCACAATTTCTAGATTGAAAAATTGTTCGCTAAAGGTATTATGTGGAAGTTTGAATTGCTATGATACTTTACTTTGTAAAGTTTACTGGCTTATCCAACAAATTCTCATATTTTTCAATTGACATATTGATCAAATTATTCTATGCAGTTACGGTTTTGCAAAAGTATGGCATGTTTGAAACCCAATTAGCTACAACAGTTGATATTCTACCTTAAAGAGTTCTAATATTGTATCACTTTTTGCAGGTGTCTAAGCTAAGCATGATCTTCAAAAAGATGATTAGCAGTTACAAAAGGCAACCGCATTGTAAATCTCAAGTGTTAAGAAGTGTTTTATTAACTGTCGCAGTGGGGTATGTTGAAATTTTCTACTCTGTATTGAAAATAGAAGCCAGTTTACCTTTTGGTATTTTTTGGAAAACGGATATGTGGGCCAGAATACATTGGTGTCATTACCTTCTATAATCAAGTCTTTGTTCCAACAATTAAGCAGTTATTAGTGGAATTATATCCCCATAGATTTATTAAAATAAGTAACAGGCCTATTAACTGGAATATTAATTCAGATGGGGTTTACGTGCTGTTACTTATTTTCATTCATAATATTCAGAAATTCAAAAGCTCAATTATTCTTATGACGAAGGTCGACTAGATTATAGCCTTTCCAAACTATACAATATGTCTCTAAGGGTCTTACATCACATAACATTTATGTCGCTTCTTTGTCATCGACAATGGTTTGTTTATCATCATTTTCTTTCAATTTAGATAATAATAATAATCATATTTTGTCAATGTTGTTTCTTAATTTAGAAAATTAATCGGTTTTATTATATCTCGACAAAAGGGATCGTTCCTTTCTGTAAGTTCAGAAAGTTATTATGTGTATATTGGAGATAATACACATGTTTATTAGAGTCCAACAAAGGATCTCAGCACAATTAATAACTACGAGGTATACTAGTTGAAACTAGTGACCTGTCTTGTTTGATGTATACTGTCGGTAGTATTTTGGCAAAGGTTTATGCAGTTTTCCATGTTCTGTTGCTAACAAATAATAATTAGCTCATTCTAGGAAATTTTGAATCAGGTACTACGTTAACTTTGGAAAATAGTATCATTCAATGCTTAATGATTAACTGTTTGAATTGGATTATGATCATGTGTGCTTGAACATGTATGTGCATTATTCATCTTTAGCATGACTATGGGAGAAGTTATCGATCCATTAGTGTATGGGTAACATGTGAACTAATTCAGTTTTGCCCAAATTCTAAGCAACTTGGTCTTATAATGGTTTCATGACATGGGCCTTGTATTGGACATTCATAAAACTAGGAATAAAGCTTTTCAATGTTATGTTTCCTTTATTTGGTAACTAGTAAATATTTCTTTGCAGGTACTCATGCTAAAAATGTTTATTGATGGTTAGGTTTGAAATGGAAAATGGTGTTGCTGACTGAATTTCTAAATGATAAACTGCCAAAGTGAATGTGGCTGAAGGTGTAAGGGCACGAAAAAGTTAACACATAAGGTAAGGTAGTTTTTTGTGGTTTGATCTTCAAGTAGCACTATCGTCCAACATCATCATCTGCTTCTGTTTTCTACTATGGTCCAAGGTTACTATGGTCCAAGTTAGTTTGGCATAATAAATATGTTGGCATAATCTAAATTGGCTATAATAGTGAATGATTTACATGCATATTAGACTTGGGCATAAGTTGATAAATTTAATTGGCCACAAAGGGTGTAATTGGCGTGTAAACCAAGTTTTTTTGGACATAAACGGTAAACTAGAATATTAAATCTAGTTTTGACATGAACCGTAAATTGGAATATTAATCTAGATTAGGCATGAATTGAAAAAGGGGAATATTAAATCTAAAATTGGTATAAACTGCAAGTTGGGCTGATTGATAGGTAAATCAAGTTTTGGGCATAGAATATAAATATGCTAATTTGCATGACTAATAAATATGATCTAGGCTAAATTGATTTACGGAAAATTTACATAAATAGTAAATATGTAAATTTAGTAAAAGATGAATATGCCTAAACCGAGGTTAGACTGAGTTGTGGTGTAAAACTGCCCGGAACCGACTGAAACATCCAGTGACCACAACAATACCTGTCTAATGTGGGTGGTTAGTGCATCAAGCCCAGAAAGACCCGAGGTTAGACTGAGTTGTGGTTTAAACCTGCCCGGAACCGACCGGCACATCCAGTAACCACAATAATATCTATCTAATGTGAGTGGTTGGTTCTTTAATTAATTAATTAATTAATTAATTAATTAAGGCTCATGAATAAATCAAGCTAGAAATGGTGAGGTTAAGTAATTAGGGAAACACTTAACCGTAATAACATGTTAATTAGACAAGTGGGTGAGGTTAAGTAAATTTAGAACACTTAACCATTGTAACATGTTAATTAAGCAGATGATAGGGTTAAGTTAACTAAGGTAACACTTAACCAAAATATATAATGACATGTGGTGGGGTTAAGTAATACAAGAGGAAAACACTTAACCAATTATATAACATGATGTATGGGAAGGGTTAAGTTAACACGAGAACAATACCTAACCAATATAACATGAATTGAGGTTGGGTCAAGTCAACACCGGAAGGAAACACTTAACCAACATGACGTGACGGGTGGATGGGTTAAGTCAACTTGAATTGATTAATGACATTTGACCAATATTACTTGATGAGCGAATGGGGTTAAGTTAAATGGGAAATACTTAACCAATATAACCTGATGAATGAACAGGGTTAAGTTAATAAATCATACTTAACCAATCCAACATGATAAGCAAGAAAGGTTAAGTTAATAAGAACCACTTAACCAACACGACTTGACGAGTAGGAGGTTAAGTACACGTCGGGTAGGTGGGTAATATTAGTAAATATAGGCCCACAAAACTTAACCATTAAATAAACATGCTTGAATCCGTGGAAAGGTTAAGTGCACGTCGGGTTGGTGGGTAATATTAGTAAATATAGGCCCACAAAACTTAACCGTTAAGAAAACATGCTAGAATCAGTGGGAGGGTTAATTACATCTCGTATAGGTGGGTAATATTTGTATATATAGGCCCACAAACTTAACCAGCAGGAAACTCTAGTAACGGGGACCCATTTCAGCAGTAACCCACATAGATGTATCATGGTACCCTGAAACTAGGCGGGGTGGGGCACGATTACTGGGCTGATTATAAGCGGTCAAAAATAGCGGCATGGGGTACATCAGTGTAGGTTCCGACGGGTTACGGGCGTGCACGTACTCCGGAGTGGAAAAAGCAGGCACTGGGTACCAGTAGTTATACACTGTGCATCTTGAATCGTGTCGGGTCGCTATAATAAGGCTTGATATACCTTATGGTGGGGCCAGCACAGAGTATCTACACGCAAGAGAGGGCCGACTGACACATGGAAAATTAATACAAAGTAGGTAGCATAATCCCTAGTTGGACCTAGGTCGCGTAAACCCTGAATCCGAGGAGCGTTCAATAGGTATCATAAACCCCAGTGGCCCTGGGTAGTGTAAACCCTGGTTGAATCTAGTAAGCACTCGATAGTAAGCCATAGATTAGATCTAGGTAATAAACGGAATGCCAATAATAGAAGCACACTTGAAGGCAACCGCAAATACGGGGATTGGGGTCACGTTATCATATGATCATAGATTAATAGTTTGGACACCAGTTAGGTAGTGCAGAGATATAGAAATCAATATAAACAGGGTAGTTGCGAAGCAGAAAGGAGTAGAAGCGCATTCAATTTATCAGTACATTCAGTTTATCGGTACATTCAGTTTATCTTTCCATATCCCATGCTTATCCCATATTATCTTGTTACTATGGTTTAGTCTTATATTTAGTTTATTCATGTCATGACCCTTTTCCTCGTTTAAATACTAAGAATCACTGGACTTACCAGACTTTATGTCTGACCTAGTTTGCTTTCGCCTCTTTTCTTCCGTCCCCCCCCCCAGGTAGTCAGGGAGGGAATAGCTCAGGTTTGTTTGGACCGTTCACTACAAGAAAAGAGTATATATATAGCATTATGTCATAACATTATATTAAAGAGCTATAATTACATAGTTAAAGAGAAAAAATAGACATGGATTTTGTGCTATATAAATGAAGTTAAAAAAATAGCTATTACATTTAGCTATCTATGCACACGTTCCGCTGTATTACCCCCAACAAGTTAAGAATGCGGTACTAAAACTTCGAAGCGGGAAAATAAACACATAGACCGCTAAAATAAAAATTCCCTCTTTCTCCGTTTCAACCACGTATCTCCCTAAATCGTCGAAATACCACAAAATTCACAAATCCCTAAAACTAGACCATCTCCGATCCACACCAGCATCCAGTAAATCGATCTACTCTAATTCACTCCACCGTTAGTCGATTCCATCTCTGATTCTCTCCAGAGTCGTCCAAAATCGGGGATTCATTCGATGAGGTATGTATATTATTTTAATCTAACCTTTAATCCTTCAAGTCGTTGACTAAGGTTACGTTTTCTTTCGCAAGCTTGAAGAACGGGTATTTTCATGACGGCAAGCAATTTTAGCAGATTTGTTTATGGGAAATTACACGTTTATGTATGATGTTCCTACAGTTCAAGGACCACCGTAAGTCAATCTTGATTATTGAGTCAGTAAGCTCCCATTACAATTCTAAGTATAAAGTTTCATGTAATCTTATTTCCTGTTCAATTTTTGATACGCTTCTTCTTTAGTTCCTGCTGTTGAGTTTTATGATTTTATCGATGAAGATTAATAATAATGGTAATAGTATATCAGTAATTTTTTCAGAGGCAAACGTCTATGAAAGCAGGTTGATAAAGCTCGTAATATGTGAACTTCTTGAAAAAAAAAATTAGGTATAGTAGATCACCTTGTCAAACCTGTTTCACTACCAGGAGTCTGGGACTGATCAGACCAATGTAATTAAGCATTCATGCAACCAAACATTAGAATGTTTAATGGCAGGGTATATACTAGGCACCTTATGTGGTTCCTTCTGTACACAGATTTTTGATTCATGATTATTGAATATTTCTTCAAACAATACCAGCGTTGGATAAGAATTTATTTTGATTGTAAGCGTCCTTTTCCTTTTTTAGGCTGCTGATATTAAACTTTTGGCTTTGCTAAACTGAGAAGATTTGAGAAAACTATGTGGTTACAACTCCCTAGAATGGTTTTAATTTTCTGCATTTGAACAGGTAAGATATCGTTTATAAGTTTTCTGTTATCTTGGGATATAAACTACTGCTACTGCAAAATAGAACGCCCTGAATGTGTCAATGTAAAAGCCTTCTCCAACAAATAAATATCGTGCAGCATTTGATTCAGTTTGTTTTAGATTCTGAAATTGAAGTGTAGTATATAAAGAGCAATGGATCTAGTTTGAAATTTTAAACATGGTTGTACCATAACAAATCTTATATTCTACTCCTTCTGGTATTATAGAGAGTATGTCGGAGACATGGTTTAAGGTGTTTGAAATGTTTTATACCTTTTTTTGGCACAATTCGTTTGTCATTGATGCTTGACCTTGCTTTCACTTTCCTATCGAGTTTAATACAAATGTAACTTGGCCTGAACTTTACTGGCGTGCCCTGCTGCAAGGCAGAACATATTTTACTTAAGAATAACGTGGATTATATTTCCATAAAGATTAAACCAATGCAACTATTTATATGATCATAATCTGTCCTTCGAATATATCTTCCAACATTTACAATATTTTTTATTTGAGTTTACTGAATAATGTATGTCTGTTGGCTGTTGCAATCTAAAATTTTCAATTCTCATGTTTACATTCTATCACTAGGCTGCATCGATTGTCATCAAGGAATCAGTTGAGCGTCTATTGGAAAATTATCGTTCAACAGGAATAACATCACTTAAATTTAGCAAGCTATCTCTTGGATTTGTCTCACCAAAGATTGAAGGTATGCAATTAAGTTTTCTACTTATATGTAATATAAATACCTGTTAATTAACCTATGTTCAATGGATTTTTGACCATATACAGTCGCACTGAAAATGAATAATGAAAAGAAGAATAATGAGAATCATGAGAACATCCAAAATGATATTCTGTTGAAGAATAATATTTTATTATTATTAGAAAATGACTGAGCATTAGATTTTGGTTATAATGTATACGGAATTGGAACTTATTGATGTAAAATATACTTTGGGTTTGGTTTGGTATAACTGGTAAATAGAATGAATAGTTTGAAATTTCATAGATATATAGGACCTGAAAAATAAAGAATTATGAAGAATTGTAACTTATCTTTATAAAAGGTTACTCATATGAAAGGTCACTGACAACAAGGTTTATGTGGGAAGATTTTTATTGGTATAAATAAAGAATATCATTAACAGATTTTGAGCTACTGATGGGGAGTTGAAAAAGGTTGTACTGGATTAAATGGATTACAAAAAATATTTAAAGAAGTACCATAAAGAAGTGGTGTGAATTCAGGTTTTTCGTAGTGATTGGATAGAGTTGTTTGTTTGAATGATTAAGAGAAAGCATATTATTTGCACATAAAGAAAATGCGGATTTGACTCTGTTAGAATGATACCAGTAAGGTTTGGATGACTTCAAGTGAGAAGTAGATGAGTCCTTTCCAATCATCCTTTGGATCAAAGGGAGACCGTCTATTTAAAAGAATCCACTGAAGTACCAACTTAAAGATATATAGTTTACACTGCATTTGAGGAGCACGTAAATAACACACTTATGATCAATATTTTTACCCCTATCTATATTCTAGGTTAGCATTTTTTAAGGTTAGAATTCCATTTAGATTAGCAATTTGATTACTATGGTTGCATTGGTTGAATAGAATAGGATTTCTCTTACTTAGATGTTTGTCTAGTTGTATATGATAGGATTATGATGAAATGTTTGGATAATTGAGGAGGTGATAATATGAAAATCAAAATTTATTGGATGTTGGAAGAAGTGATACAATAAGCATAATTATACCACTTGGGTAAGATTGGAAGTTTGGATGGAAGATGTTTTTATGTTTGCCAGGTTAAGACATTGATCACTTTGGATGTTCTTAGGTAAAGAAGAAAAAATATAATGATTTAATACAATCATTAATGCATGATTTTATACAATCAGTAATACATGACGTTGATCACTAAGTGGGGGATATTATCTACGTGTGTTATCTCGATCAGATCCTTTTCTCATCTGATAAATGGGCATACTTTATACGCCCTTCAACCGCTCTCTCATGTTTTCAATTATGATCCGCCATTTTTGAATTTGATGGTTTACAAAAAAGTTGCAGGCTTCCGTTCTCTTTCTGATATAGCAGAAAATGATCCATAAAATTCTACATATAAAAACAGTGCAGCATAGATTGTTCTTTCAATGCATGTTATGCTTACTTGCTGTATACATTCCTACGTAATATTTTTTCACTCTGTGTAACGTCATTGATCTTTTCCAGTATTTTCTTTAGTCCTTACAATGAAATGCTCCAGTATTTTAGTTAAGTATCTTGGACTGCATGGACATTCGTCTTTTATATTGTATAAATTAAGAGAGCGGCTATTTAGACATAAATTGGAGAAATCAAAATTTCAAATGGTTAATCATTTTGTCCTTTTATGAGGGGTGGAAATCAGGAGCAATCCAATTGTTTAGATTTTATGTCATCTAATTTGTGTTTAATTTTTTTGTTTAAATAGACTTTCCAATAAAATTAAATGACAATTTTTTTCGTACACAATTGACATGAAAATGAGAATAAATTAACGTATTATATATATATATATATATATATGTATGTAAGTATGCATGTATGTATGTATATGTAATGTAGTTGTGGTACAATGTTTTTAGTTTTACTGCTTGCAATATTTTATTAATCTGATTTTTACTTCATGGTATAGTTATTGGATTTTCGTTGTTGCTGGCATGCGTTAGAAGAATCCACCTTTCTTATCAGGAATATCAATCCTCTGGGCTCTTTAATGCAGGTAATTAATGGTTTCCTGTAGTGAAATACCAGTCGATTTATGCATTAGCTAAGATAAGTATCTAACATGCTTTATGATTTTCGTTGTTGCTGGCATGCATTAGAAGAATCCACCTTTCCTATCAGGGAATATCAATCCTCTGGGCTCTTTAATGCAGGAAGTTAATGGTTTCCTATAATGAAATACCAGTCAATTTATGCATTAGCTCAGATAAGTATCTAACATGCTTTAAGATTTCAAATTTATTTATATAGATTCTTTCCTTCCAGTTATTGTCTAAGTCATAACTCTTTTGAGACATATTTCCTTAGCGTTTGCTATACTGCATATTGTTGACTCCGCTGCTATTTTTATTTCCCACTACACAGACAACTCTATGATGCTATACATTTTCATGTATTTAGTGTGTTTGTGTGTGTATCCTCAATATTTGTTATTTATGCCCTCAATTTGGTGAGGATGCGGATTTTTTATTTTTTAAATTTGGGAAGGGGGGATCCTCAATCCTTCTTATTTGTCCCTGCCATGTTTCTTCTTTTATGCCAAATAAATTGAAATATAACCATTATTTCTTTTGTGCTTTCAAAGTTATCTCCACCAATTTTTGTATCACTTCAAAATTTCTAATCCGTTCAAATCAAATTTGAATTGATGAATAATATCAATATCTTCAATGGCTTATTAATTTATATATTTGAGTATGATAGATGTTTCAAAATAGCAAAAAAATTTGTGGATAATCTTGATAGTATATAAAAACAAAAAAGTTGCATTTCAAAACCTTTGGATACATCAAAATTTACAGAAATTTAAGTAGCTATAAAGATTTTGAGATATGTGGGTGTGTAGAACTACACATATATATGTTTATATACAGTGCAAGTATCAACTACACATCTTCCCCCCCTCCCCAAACGTCACACATGCTCACATATTTCAACCACATTCTATTCTAAATAATATAATGTAGTGGCTGAAGAGAGAAAGCATATTATGTAATTGAAATTTGTGGTTAAAATTAGGGAAATATAGATATAGTTGGAATGAGGTGTGGCTGATTTGTACCCTCAATAAAGAGTTTCCCTCGATAAAGCATTGTATCTAATAGAAATTTCACTATATATTATTTGTACCAATACCAAATCAAAATCTTGCTGGTAAAAGGTTTCCCTCGATAAAGAGGTTTAAGCCAGAAACACAAAGGAAAATATATAGAAACTTAATGAATAATACAAAAAATAAGTACATTGAAGTTTTTGAGTGAAATACAATGAAGAGTTTATAAAATGTATAGTTTTCTATTTTTTATGTTAACAAATTAAGCGTGAAGTTTATAAAATTGGTTCTTTCCTGGTCTAACAGAGAAAACATGATTTTAATTACATGTCTTCTCCTTAATCATTGTTTTATGATAACCCATTTTAATTGAAACATGCGTATTTCGTGAGTTTTGAAGCTTTCAGGTTTCTATTTTTCCTAAGAAACACTTAAATTATTATTCTTTGTCCATTACATGTGTATATGTATGGTTTAACGAGTTACCATCAACATCCTGTGTCAAACACTAAAAATGAGACCCATGTAGTTTAAAGTGAAAAATTATGCATGTAGACTTATAGTAATCAGCTGTTAAGGTGAAAAATAGGGTATGGATCAACTAACTGTACAAATGAGACAAAAGTAATGTAAAAGTAAATCAAAAAATAGGGTATGGGTCAACTAGTTGAGGCAAATGCTCGCTGAAACTTACTATCTCTATTTTTATAAATTTTGTAAGTCTGGTTATTTGAATTGTTTATATTTGTATTCAGATTATACGTTTAACTATTTGAAACTTAACAGTATCTGTCACCTATAAATTTAAATTCTATTCTACAATCCAGCACGATCAGATCTTATGAGTATGCACTGAGATGCAAATAACTCTTTTCTTTAGTAAGATATGTACACAATGTAGTACACGTATATAAAGGTGTAATATTATAAAATAAAGCATGTTGGCTAAAATTCAAACAGACTGCTGAAATTCAGATGGTTCACTAGATTTTAGTATAGCTATTTTTTTGCTTTGGTTCACAATTTCTAGATTGAAAAATTGTTCGCTAAAGGTATTATGTGGAAGTTTGAATTGCTATGATACTTTACTTTGTAAAGTTTACTGGCTTATCCAACAAATTCTCATATTTTTCAATTGACATATTGATCAAATTATTCTATGCAGTTACGGTTTTGCAAAAGTATGGCATGTTTGAAACCCAATTAGCTACAACAGTTGATATTCTACCTTAAAGAGTTCTAATATTGTATCACTTTTTGCAGGTGTCTAAGCTAAGCATGATCTTCAAAAAGATGATTAGCAGTTACAAAAGGTAACCGCATTGTAAATCTCAAGTGTTAAGAAGTGTTTTATTAACTGTCGCAGTGGGGTATGTTGAAATTTTCTACTCTGTATTGAAAATAGAAGCCAGTTTACCTTTTGGTATTTTTTGGAAAACGGATATGTGGGCCAGAATACATTGGTGTCATTACCTTCTATAATCAAGTCTTTGTTCCAACAATTAAGCAGTTATTAGTGGAATTATATCCCCATAGATTTATTAAAATAAGTAACAGGCCTATTAACTGGAATATTAATTCAGATGGGGTTTACGTGCTGTTACTTATTTTCATTCATAATATTCAGAATTTCAAAAGCTCAATTATTCTTATGACGAAGGTCGACTAGATTATAGCCTTTCCAAACTATACAATATGTCTCTAAGGGTCTTACATCACATAACATTTATGTCGCTTCTTTGTCATCGACAATGGTTTGTTTATCATCATTTTCTTTCAATTTAGATAATAATAATAATCATATTTTGTCAATGTTGTTTCTTAATTTAGAAAATTAATCGGTTTTATTATATCTCGACAAAAGGGATCGTTCCTTTCTGTAAGTTCAGAAAGTTATTATGTGTATATTGGAGATAATACACATGTTTATTAGAGTCCAACAAAGGATCTCAGCACAATTAATAACTACGAGGTATACTAGTTGAAACTAGTGACCTGTCTTGTTTGATGTATACTGTCGGTAGTATTTTGGCAAAGGTTTATGCAGTTTTCCATGTTCTGTTGCTAACAAATAATAATTAGCTCATTCTAGGAAATTTTGAATCAGGTACTACGTTAACTTTGGAAAATAGTATCATTCAATGCTTAATGATTAACTATTTGAATTGGATTATGATCATGTGTGCTTGAACATGTATGTGCATTATTCATCTTTAGCATGACTATGGGAGAAGTTATCGATCCATTAGTGTATGGGTAACATGTGAACTAATTCAGTTTTGCCCAAATTCTAAGCAACTTGGTCTTATAATGGTTTCATGACATGGGCCTTGTATTGGACATTCATAAAACTAGGAATAAAGCTTTTCAATGTTATGTTTCCTTTATTTGGTAACTAGTAAATATTTCTTTGCAGGTACTCATGCTAAAAATGTTTATTGATGGTTAGGTTTGAAATGGAAAATGGTGTTGCTGACTGAATTTCTAAATGATAAACTGCCAAAGTGAATGTGGCTGAAGGTGTAAGGGCACGAAAAAGTTAACACATAAGGTAAGGTAGTTTTTTGTGGTTTGATCTTCAAGTAGCACTATCGTCCAACATCATCATCTGCTTCTGTTTTCTACTATGGTCCAAGGTTACTATGGTCCAAGTTAGTTTGGCATAATAAATATGTTGGCATAATCTAAATTGGCTATAATAGTGAATGATTTACATGCATATTAGACTTGGGCATAAGTTGATAAATTTAATTGGCCACAAAGGGTGTAATTGGCGTGTAAACCAAGTTTTTTTGGACATAAACGGTAAACTAGAATATTAAATCTAGTTTTGACATGAACCGTAAATTGGAATATTAATCTAGATTAGGCATGAATTGAAAAAGGGGAATATTAAATCTAAAATTGGTATAAACTGCAAGTTGGGCTGATTGATAGGTAAATCAAGTTTTGGGCATAGAATATAAATATGCTAATTTGCATGACTAATAAATATGATCTAGGCTAAATTGATTTACGGAAAATTTACATAAATAGTAAATATGTAAATTTAGTAAAAGATGAATATGCCTAAACCGAGGTTAGACTGAGTTGTGGTGTAAAACTGCCCGGAACCGACCGAAACATCCAGTGACCACAACAATACCTGTCTAATGTGGGTGGTTAGTGCATCAAGCCCAGAAAGACCCGAGGTTAGACTGAGTTGAGGTTTAAACCTGCCCGGAACCGACCGGCACATCCAGTAACCACAATAATATCTATCTAATGTGAGTGGTTGGTTCTTTAATTAATTAATTAATTAATTAATTAAGGCTCATGAATAAATCAAGCTAGAAATGGTGAGGTTAAGTAATTAGGGAAACACTTAACCGTAATAACATGTTAATTAGACAAGTGGGTGAGGTTAAGTAAATTTAGAACACTTAACCATTGTAACATGTTAATTAAGCAGATGATAGGGTTAAGTTAACTAAGGTAACACTTAACCAAAATATATAATGACATGTGGTGGGGTTAAGTAATACAAGAGGAAAACACTTAACCAATTATATAACATGATGTATGGGAAGGGTTAAGTTAACACGAGAACAATACCTAACCAATATAACATGAATTGAGGTTGGGTCAAGTCAACACCGGAAGGAAACACTTAACCAACATGACGTGACGGGTGGATGGGTTAAGTCAACTTGAATTGATTAATGACATTTGACCAATATTACTTGATGAGCGAATGGGGCTAAGTTAAATGGGAAATACTTAACCAATATAACCTGATGAATGAACAGGGTTAAGTTAATAAATCATACTTAACCAATCCAACATGATAAGCAAGAAAGGTTAAGTTAATAAGAACCACTTAACCAACACGACTTGACGAGTAGGAGGTTAAGTACACGTCGGGTAGGTGGGTAATATTAGTAAATATAGGCCCACAAAACTTAACCATTAAATAAACATGCTTGAATCCGTGGAAAGGTTAAGTGCACGTCGGGTTGGTGGGTAATATTAGTAAATATAGGCCCACAAAACTTAACCGTTAAGAAAACATGCTAGAATCAGTGGGAGGGTTAATTACATCTCGTATAGGTGGGTAATATTTGTATATATAGGCCCACAAACTTAACCAGCAGGAAACTCTAGTAACGGGGACCCATTTCAGCAGTAACCCACATAGATGTATCATGGTACCCTGAAACTAGGCGGGGTAGGGCACGATTACTGGGCTGATTATAAGCGGTCAAAAATAGCGGCAGGGGGTACATCAGTGTAGGTTCCGACGGGTTACGGGCGTGCACGTACTCCGGAGTGGAAAAAGCAGGCACTGGGTACCAGTAGTTATACACTGTGCATCTTGAATCGTGTCGGGTCGCTATAATAAGGCTTGATATACCTTATGGTGGGGCCAGCACAGAGTATCTACACGCAAGAGAGGGCCGACTGACACATGGAAAATTAATACAAAGTAGGTAGCATAATCCCTAGTTGGACCTAGGTCGCGTAAACCCTGAATCCGAGGAGCGTTCAATAGGTATCATAAACCCCAGTGGCCCTGGGTAGTGTAAACCCTGGTTGAATCTAGTAAGCACTCGATAGTAAGCCATAGATTAGATCTAGGTAATAAACGGAATGCCAATAATAGAAGCACACTTGAAGGCAACCGCAAATACGGGGATTGGGGTCACGTTATCATATGATCATAGATTAATAGTTTGGACACCAGTTAGGTAGTGCAGAGATATAGAAATCAATATAAACAGGGTAGTTGCGAAGCAGAAAGGAGTAGAAGCGCATTCAATTTATCAGTACATTCAGTTTATCGGTACATTCAGTTTATCTTTCCATATCCCATGCTTATCCCATATTATCTTGTTACTATGGTTTAGTCTTATATTTAGTTTATTCATGTCATGACCCTTTTCCTCGTTTAAATACTAAGAATCACTGGACTTACCAGACTTTATGTCTGACCTAGTTTGCTTTCGCCTCTTTTCTTCCGTCCCCCCCCCCAGGTAGTCAGGGAGGGAATAGCTCAGGTTTGTTTGGACCGTTCACTACAAGAAAAGAGTATATATATAGCATTATGTCATAACATTATATTAAAGAGCTATAATTACATAGTTAAAGAGAAAAAATAGACATGGATTTTGTGCTATATAAATGAAGTTAAAAAAATAGCTATTACATTTAGCTATCTATGCACACGTTCCGCTGTATTACCCCCAACAAGTTAAGAATGCGGTACTAAAACTTCGAAGCGGGAAAATAAACACATAGACCGCTAAAATAAAAATTCCCTCTTTCTCCGTTTCAACCACGTATCTCCCTAAATCGTCGAAATACCACAAAATTCACAAATCCCTAAAACTAGACCATCTCCGATCCACACCAGCATCCAGTAAATCGATCTACTCTAATTCACTCCACCGTTAGTCGATTCCATCTCTGATTCTCTCCAGAGTCGTCCAAAATCGGGGATTCATTCGATGAGGTATGTATATTATTTTAATCTAACCTTTAATCCTTCAAGTCGTTGACTAAGGTTACGTTTTCTTTCGCAAGCTTGAAGAACGGGTATTTTCATGACGGCAAGCAATTTTAGCAGATTTGTTTATGGGAAATTACACGTTTATGTATGATGTTCCTACAGTTCAAGGACCACCGTAAGTCAATCTTGATTATTGAGTCAGTAAGCTCCCATTACAATTCTAAGTATAAAGTTTCATGTAATCTTATTTCCTGTTCAATTTTTGATACGCTTCTTCTTTAGTTCCTGCTGTTGAGTTTTATGATTTTATCGATGAAGATTAATAATAATGGTAATAGTATATCAGTAATTTTTTCAGAGGCAAACGTCTATGAAAGCAGGTTGATAAAGCTCGTAATATGTGAACTTCTTGAAAAAAAAAATTAGGTATAGTAGATCACCTTGTCAAACCTGTTTCACTACCAGGAGTCTGGGACTGATCAGACCAATGTAATTAAGCATTCATGCAACCAAACATTAGAATGTTTAATGGCAGGGTATATACTAGGCACCTTATGTGGTTCCTTCTGTACACAGATTTTTGATTCATGATTATTGAATATTTCTTCAAACAATACCAGCGTTGGATAAGAATTTATTTTGATTGTAAGCGTCCTTTTCCTTTTTTAGGCTGCTGATATTAAACTTTTGGCTTTGCTAAACTGAGAAGATTTGAGAAAACTATGTGGTTACAACTCCCTAGAATGGTTTTAATTTTCTGCATTTGAACAGGTAAGATATCGTTTATAAGTTTTCTGTTATCTTGGGATATAAACTACTGCTACTGCAAAATAGAACGCCCTGAATGTGTCAATGTAAAAGCCTTCTCCAACAAATAAATATCGTGCAGCATTTGATTCAGTTTGTTTTAGATTCTGAAATTGAAGTGTAGTATATAAAGAGCAATGGATCTAGTTTGAAATTTTAAACATGGTTGTACCATAACAAATCTTATATTCTACTCCTTCTGGTATTATAGAGAGTATGTCGGAGACATGGTTTAAGGTGTTTGAAATGTTTTATACCTTTTTTTGGCACAATTCGTTTGTCATTGATGCTTGACCTTGCTTTCACTTTCCTATCGAGTTTAATACAAATGTAACTTGGCCTGAACTTTACTGGCGTGCCCTGCTGCAAGGCAGAACATATTTTACTTAAGAATAACGTGGATTATATTTCCATAAAGATTAAACCAATGCAACTATTTATATGATCATAATCTGTCCTTCGAATATATCTTCCAACATTTACAATATTTTTTATTTGAGTTTACTGAATAATGTATGTCTGTTGGCTGTTGCAATCTAAAATTTTCAATTCTCATGTTTACATTCTATCACTAGGCTGCATCGATTGTCATCAAGGAATCAGTTGAGCGTCTATTGGAAAATTATCGTTCAACAGGAATAACATCACTTAAATTTAGCAAGCTATCTCTTGGATTTGTCTCACCAAAGATTGAAGGTATGCAATTAAGTTTTCTACTTATATGTAATATAAATACCTGTTAATTAACCTATGTTCAATGGATTTTTGACCATATACAGTCGCACTGAAAATGAATAATGAAAAGAAGAATAATGAGAATCATGAGAACATCCAAAATGATATTCTGTTGAAGAATAATATTTTATTATTATTAGAAAATGACTGAGCATTAGATTTTGGTTATAATGTATACGGAATTGGAACTTATTGATGTAAAATATACTTTGGGTTTGGTTTGGTATAACTGGTAAATAGAATGAATAGTTTGAAATTTCATAGATATATAGGACCTGAAGAATAAAGAATTATGAAGAATTGTAACTTATCTTTATAAAAGGTTACTCATATGAAAGGTCACTGACAACAAGGTTTATGTGGGAAGATTTTTATTGGTATAAATAAAGAATATCATTAACAGATTTTGAGCTACTGATGGGGAGTTGAAAAAGGTTGTACTGGATTAAATGGATTACAAAAAATATTTAAAGAAGTACCATAAAGAAGTGGTGTGAATTCAGGTTTTTCGTAGTGATTGGATAGAGTTGTTTGTTTGAATGATTAAGAGAAAGCATATTATTTGCACATAAAGAAAATGCGGATTTGACTCTGTTAGAATGATACCAGTAAGGTTTGGATGACTTCAAGTGAGAAGTAGATGAGTCCTTTCCAATCATCCTTTGGATCAAAGGGAGACCGTCTATTTAAAAGAATCCACTGAAGTACCAACTTAAAGATATATAGTTTACACTGCATTTGAGGAGCACGTAAATAACACACTTATGATCAATATTTTTACCCCTATCTATATTCTAGGTTAGCATTTTTTAAGGTTAGAATTCCATTTAGATTAGCAATTTGATTACTATGGTTGCATTGGTTGAATAGAATAGGATTTCTCTTACTTAGATGTTTGTCTAGTTGTATATGATAGGATTATGATGAAATGTTTGGATAATTGAGGAGGTGATAATATGAAAATCAAAATTTATTGGATGTTGGAAGAAGTGATACAATAAGCATAATTATACCACTTGGGTAAGATTGGAAGTTTGGATGGAAGATGTTTTTATGTTTGCCAGGTTAAGACATTGATCACTTTGGATGTTCTTAGGTAAAGAAGAAAAAATATAATGATTTAATACAATCATTAATGCATGATTTTATACAATCAGTAATACATGACGTTGATCACTAAGTGGGGGATATTATCTACGTGTGTTATCTCGATCAGATCCTTTTCTCATCTGATAAATGGGCATACTTTATACGCCCTTCAACCGCTCTCTCATGTTTTCAATTATGATCCGCCATTTTTGAATTTGATGGTTTACAAAAAAGTTGCAGGCTTCCGTTCTCTTTCTGATATAGCAGAAAATGATCCATAAAATTCTACATATAAAAACAGTGCAGCATAGATTGTTCTTTCAATGCATGTTATGCTTACTTGCTGTATACATTCCTACGTAATATTTTTTCACTCTGTGTAACGTCATTGATCTTTTCCAGTATTTTCTTTAGTCCTTACAATGAAATGCTCCAGTATTTTAGTTAAGTATCTTGGACTGCATGGACATTCGTCTTTTATATTGTATAAATTAAGAGAGCGGCTATTTAGACATAAATTGGAGAAATCAAAATTTCAAATGGTTAATCATTTTGTCCTTTTATGAGGGGTGGAAATCAGGAGCAATCCAATTGTTTAGATTTTATGTCATCTAATTTGTGTTTAATTTTTTTGTTTAAATAGACTTTCCAATAAAATTAAATGACAATTTTTTTCGTACACAATTGACATGAAAATGAGAATAAATTAACGTATTATATATATATATATATATATATGTAAGTATGCATGTATGTATGTATATGTATATGTAATGTAGTTGTGGTACAATGTTTTTAGTTTTACTGCTTGCAATATTTTATTAATCTGATTTTTACTTCATGGTATAGTTATTGGATTTTCGTTGTTGCTGGCATGCGTTAGAAGAATCCACCTTTCTTATCAGGAATATCAATCCTCTGGGCTCTTTAATGCAGGTAATTAATGGTTTCCTGTAGTGAAATACCAGTCGATTTATGCATTAGCTAAGATAAGTATCTAACATGCTTTATGATTTTCGTTGTTGCTGGCATGCATTAGAAGAATCCACCTTTCCTATCAGGGAATATCAATCCTCTGGGCTCTTTAATGCAGGAAGTTAATGGTTTCCTATAATGAAATACCAGTCAATTTATGCATTAGCTCAGATAAGTATCTAACATGCTTTAAGATTTCAAATTTATTTATATAGATTCTTTCCTTCCAGTTATTGTCTAAGTCATAACTCTTTTGAGACATATTTCCTTAGCGTTTGCTATACTGCATATTGTTGACTCCGCTGCTATTTTTATTTCCCACTACACAGACAACTCTATGATGCTATACATTTTCATGTATTTAGTGTGTTTGTGTGTGTATCCTCAATATTTGTTATTTATGCCCTCAATTTGGTGAGGATGCGGATTTTTTATTTTTTAAATTTGGGAAGGGGGGATCCTCAATCCTTCTTATTTGTCCCTGCCATGTTTCTTCTTTTATGCCAAATAAATTGAAATATAACCATTATTTCTTTTGTGCTTTCAAAGTTATCTCCACCAATTTTTGTATCACTTCAAAATTTCTAATCCGTTCAAATCAAATTTGAATTGATGAATAATATCAATATCTTCAATGGCTTATTAATTTATATATTTGAGTATGATAGATGTTTCAAAATAGCAAAAAATTTTGTGGATAATCTTGATAGTATATAAAAACAAAAAAGTTGCATTTCAAAACCTTTGGATACATCAAAATTTACAGAAATTTAAGTAGCTATAAAGATTTTGAGATATGTGGGTGTGTAGAACTACACATATATATGTTTATATACAGTGCAAGTATCAACTACACATCTTCCCCCCCCCCTCCCCAAACGTCACACATGCTCACATATTTCAACCACATTCTATTCTAAATAATATAATGTAGTGGCTGAAGAGAGAAAGCATATTATGTAATTGAAATTTGTGGTTAAAATTAGGGAAATATAGATATAGTTGGAATGAGGTGTGGCTGATTTGTACCCTCAATAAAGAGTTTCCCTCGATAAAGCATTGTATCTAATAGAAATTTCACTATATATTATTTGTACCAATACCAAATCAAAATCTTGCTGGTAAAAGGTTTCCCTCGATAAAGAGGTTTAAGCCAGAAACACAAAGGAAAATATATAGAAACTTAATGAATAATACAAAAAATAAATACATTGAAGTTTTTGAGTGAAATACAATGAAGAGTTTATAAAATGTATAGTTTTCTATTTTTTATGTTAACAAATTAAGCGTGAAGTTTATAAAATTGGTTCTTTCCTGGTCTAACAGAGAAAACATGATTTTAATTACATGTCTTCTCCTTAATCATTGTTTTATGATAACCCATTTTAATTGAAACATGCGTATTTCGTGAGTTTTGAAGCTTTCAGGTTTCTATTTTTCCTAAGAAACACTTAAATTATTATTCTTTGTCCATTACATGTGTATATGTATGGTTTAACGAGTTACCATCAACATCCTGTGTCAAACACTAAAAATGAGACCCATGTAGTTTAAAGTGAAAAATTATGCATGTAGACTTATAGTAATCAGCTGTTAAGGTGAAAAATAGGGTATGGATCAACTAACTGTACAAATGAGACAAAAGTAATGTAAAAGTAAATCAAAAAATAGGGTATGGGTCAACTAGTTGAGGCAAATGCTCGCTGAAACTTACTATCTCTATTTTTATAAATTTTGTAAGTCTGGTTATTTGAATTGTTTATATTTGTATTCAGATTATACGTTTAACTATTTGAAACTTAACAGTATCTGTCACCTATAAATTTAAATTCTATTCTACAATCCAGCACGATCAGATCTTATGAGTATGCGCTGAGATGCAAATAACTCTTTTCTTTAGTAAGATATGTACACAATGTAGTACACGTATATAAAGGTGTAATATTATAAAATAAAGCATGTTGGCTAAAATTCAAACAGACTGCTGAAATTCAGATGGTTCACTAGATTTTAGTATAGCTATTTTTTTGCTTTGGTTCACAATTTCTAGATTGAAAAATTGTTCGCTAAAGGTATTATGTGGAAGTTTGAATTGCTATGATACTTTACTTTGTAAAGTTTACTGGCTTATCCAACAAATTCTCATATTTTTCAATTGACATATTGATCAAATTATTCTATGCAGTTACGGTTTTGCAAAAGTATGGCATGTTTGAAACCCAATTAGCTACAACAGTTGATATTCTACCTTAAAGAGTTCTAATATTGTATCACTTTTTGCAGGTGTCTAAGCTAAGCATGATCTTCAAAAAGATGATTAGCAGTTACAAAAGGCAACCGCATTGTAAATCTCAAGTGTTAAGAAGTGTTTTATTAACTGTCGCAGTGGGGTATGTTGAAATTTTCTACTCTGTATTGAAAATAGAAGCCAGTTTACCTTTTGGTATTTTTTGGAAAACGGATATGTGGGCCAGAATACATTGGTGTCATTACCTTCTATAATCAAGTCTTTGTTCCAACAATTAAGCAGTTATTAGTGGAATTATATCCCCATAGATTTATTAAAATAAGTAACAGGCCTATTAACTGGAATATTAATTCAGATGGGGTTTACGTGCTGTTACTTATTTTCATTCATAATATTCAGAATTTCAAAAGCTCAATTATTCTTATGACGAAGGTCGACTAGATTATAGCCTTTCCAAACTATACAATATGTCTCTAAGGGTCTTACATCACATAACATTTATGTCGCTTCTTTGTCATCGACAATGGTTTGTTTATCATCATTTTCTTTCAATTTAGATAATAATAATAATCATATTTTGTCAATGTTGTTTCTTAATTTAGAAAATTAATCGGTTTTATTATATCTCGACAAAAGGGATCGTTCCTTTCTGTAAGTTCAGAAAGTTATTATGTGTATATTGGAGATAATACACATGTTTATTAGAGTCCAACAAAGGATCTCAGCACAATTAATAACTACGAGGTATACTAGTTGAAACTAGTGACCTGTCTTGTTTGATGTATACTGTCGGTAGTATTTTGGCAAAGGTTTATGCAGTTTTCCATGTTCTGTTGCTAACAAATAATAATTAGCTCATTCTAGGAAATTTTGAATCAGGTACTACGTTAACTTTGGAAAATAGTATCATTCAATGCTTAATGATTAACTGTTTGAATTGGATTATGATCATGTGTGCTTGAACATGTATGTGCATTATTCATCTTTAGCATGACTATGGGAGAAGTTATCGATCCATTAGTGTATGGGTAACATGTGAACTAATTCAGTTTTGCCCAAATTCTAAGCAACTTGGTCTTATAATGGTTTCATGACATGGGCCTTGTATTGGACATTCATAAAACTAGGAATAAAGCTTTTCAATGTTATGTTTCCTTTATTTGGTAACTAGTAAATATTTCTTTGCAGGTACTCATGCTAAAAATGTTTATTGATGGTTAGGTTTGAAATGGAAAATGGTGTTGCTGACTGAATTTCTAAATGATAAACTGCCAAAGTGAATGTGGCTGAAGGTGTAAGGGCACGAAAAAGTTAACACATAAGGTAAGGTAGTTTTTTGTGGTTTGATCTTCAAGTAGCACTATCGTCCAACATCATCATCTGCTTCTGTTTTCTACTATGGTCCAAGGTTATAATGGTTTTCATTGTCACAATATTTTTGATCAATTGGGCAAGCAAAGAGTATGCCAAAGAGAATACCTTTATTTGTTTACAGCGGATTTGTTTTGTCTTTCACATTTTCTTTTTCTACTTTATGTAAGGATAGAGAACACAATATCTTCTTTTTTATTCTTATTGATCTGAAAAGTTGATAAAAAATAAAATTATGTTAATGTATAAGGAATAGTGGTATGACTATGCTTCTTTTAGCCTTCAGTTCCTAACCTTTATGTTATTTCTTTTTGTGTCGTTACTATATCTATGCATTTCCATTACACAAAAATCCACTACCACTAGCATACAATAAACCTGGTTAGCATATAATCCAAATTGTTCCCATTTTCAGTTTGTACTTTGCATATCCATGGACAAAATGTGACCATGTTTACAAATGTTTCAGCTTGCATTTCACCTTTTTCGTCTTTAACTTGTGTAAATTGCAGGATCTTAGGATATACAATGCGCATGAGCTGATGGGCAGAAGACTAAAGAGTGCATGGCTTTTTATGTATTTTTTTAAAAAAAAACATATCTAAACTTATTAACTAAGATGTGTAAAAATATCAAACATGTAAGTCCATTTGTTTTGTATTTTTGCGATCAAATATGCTTTTGTTATTAGATTTGTTGCTTTGAGATTTTTCGCATTAATTTTGTTGTTAGATATGTAGTTTTTTTTTCTAAAGATTTACTACTAAAACGTCTATTGTGTGCACAATTCAGATAAAAGAGAAGGTAAATTATAATGCACTATAGAAAGAATATAGTAGCAAAAATTAAGTGCTATATATATGTATTAATGATGGAAAGATACTGCCATGGAAATAGAGGGAGAAGCACTATGTAAAATGTAATAGTGTGGAAAAAGAGCTATGACATGATAAACTGGTATGGAAAAGTTTTTATAGCATTGAATATACGCTTTGAAAATTTTGTTAACGCTATAAAAGAAGTTGAAAATTTTACTAGTTGGCAATAGTAAAACGCTATGAAAAGCTTTTGTAGCAGTGTATATGAGCAATAAAATGTTCGATAAATAGCACTTTGTTCAGTGCTATGGTATGTGTCAAGTCTATTATAACATGTTGTTATATAGCGTCATCACTAATGCTATGTAAAGATATTATAGCGTCTTTTACACGCTATTAAAAGGAAAATTTGGTGTAGTGGTTACACTTTCCAATCTTGAAGACTCTTTGACGTGTTGCCTTGGACTCTCTCTTATACTGCTATGGCTGGCTCATGCTTTATTTGTGAAACACCCCACCTCCGTTAGGGTCACTCTCAAAGGGGATGCCCTAATTTTGGTGGAGGTTTATAAGTATAATTCACAGATACACAAGACAGATATAAATACACATATTTTTGAAACAGCGGAAAACAACAGCAATTTTTATTTCAACAAAATACGTGTTACACAAACCATGTCATAATTGTCTTATAATACTTCCAAAAACCATTACATTTTCATAACTGACTTGATTTCATAACTTAAAGAAGCATAAAAACAAAAGTAAACTGCATAAGTCCCCATAGTTGCAATCCAAAGCCATAGTCCAAAACGAAAGAGATCCAAGCAATACATTCTTTCTCTTCAAGCTGGATGTGAAAACTGGTCAAGCTGCGGTATTCTGTAACGACCCGCATTCTGCGCATCATAGGATCGTAGGATATTTATTTCTTTCACGTACGAAGTCGTATGGTCATGTAACTTTGGGAGACGACTATTGGGGTCATTTCCCATGTTCATGATTTTTCTCGATTTTTAAATGACCATTTTACCCCTAGTTATCACTGTTTTGGCCATAACTTTTGACTGGAAATGAATTTTGACCTGAAACCACTTCCATTGGCTTTGAATGATGGTTTCTCTTTCCGTAGAGTGGTCACATTAGCCAAACGGACTCACCGTTTGGGAGATATGGCTGAAACAAGTTTCAGATGGTGAAAGACAGCTTAATTGGGCTTAACCGGGTGATTAGCAGTTAGGCCCAAGGGGAATTTCGGGTTTAGAGGTATAGGAGGTCTGATTAGGGTTAGGTTATCACTTTCATTTCAGTTTTGAGCAGCCACAAACCTCCTTGAGATCCTAGTAATGGCTTCCTACATCTAAAACACCCCAAATCACTCTCTAATTGAAGATTAGGCTTAGCAACACCAAATTAAGGAGAAAAAGCACCAAAGCAAGGTTGGAACTGCTGTTAGACATCAGTATTCGCCCCAAATCAGAGGAGTTTCAGTTCTGAGAATTTCATTTGTGGCCAAGGTGAGTGATTTGCATAGTTTTTGCACTAATTACAGTGATTAAGGGTAATTAGTGAAGATTAGCGAATTTATACGTAAATAAATTCTGGAAAAATTCTTAAAATTCTAAAATAATGTTTTAAGGCTCTGTTAGAAATTTGGGTTAATTTCGATGTGTTTTGCTAATCGTATGCTTAAACATGATTAAGAAGGATTATAGGAAAATGTGAGGTTTTAGCCACTTTTGATCCATTTTGATTCAATTGGATTGTTGTTTGTTGTTTGTGGTTGCTATTACATGTTGCTATGACTCTGTGGTATGTTTCATGATTGATTAGAATAGTTAAATCGCTCGAAAACGTCGTCGAATGGCGTAGAAAGCTTGCTGGAAAATTGCAGAAGTGTGCAGGTTCCGAACCGGTTCGGATCGGAGAAAGGGGTCGGATCGGACTAGGGAACTGACCAAGGGAATCCGAACTGGAAGAGGACTTGCCACTGGAAGAAGTTTGGCAGGAAGGAAGGCCATTGTTTAGAGTTGGAGTTGGACAGAAGATCGGATCGGAGCGATGGAGCGGATCGGATCGGAGTAAGCTAGGGAGCGGAGCGGATCGGATCGGAAGAGTGATTGGAGGCCAGATCGGATCGACTTGGAGATGCAGGGCTCGGATTGGAAGCAAAGAAGAAATAAGCTAGGGATTGGAGCGCTGGAGGGAAGGATACCCGACCCGACCTGGAGGAGAACCCCGACCCGACCCGGAGCAAAGTGCCCGACCCGAAAAGACAAGGAGAAGGACTTGAACCGAACCGAGCATGGGTGACCGAACCGAACCGAGCATGGGTGACCGAACCGAACCGAATTCTAGAGCTGCTACTGCACGACAACTTTTCTGAAGACCCACTCCAATTCAACCAAACCCGAGATGCAAAGGAAGTCCAAATGAGAAGTTAGAGCTTAAGATTCAGATGGGAATTAACGAGTTCACTTCATGATTGGGCTTTGCTGCGGGACGCGTGCCAAGGAGTTATCGACGTCTATAGCTTTGGACCACTATGGTAGGAGGTACGAAGGCGGATTCAGGGCCATTATGGCATTGGTAGAACCAAGGGCTACGACCAATGAAGTGGGTCATTGAAATGTTTGGTCATGACTCCAAGTGTTTGGCTTGGTCACAGCAGGGTTTCTACAAGTCGGGATTCGTCGTTACCTCAGTTTGTCTAGTGTTCCAAAGTGGTAGATGTCGTATGCTTTACGCACTGAGTGAGAAATGTGAGGATGGTTGCTATGGATGATTTGCTTGCTATCATTTTGACATGCACACCCCACCCCCGTATTCTTACACTAATTATTATGGCACCTTGGAGTATCGTACGGTATGTGGTACTAACTCTTTGGTTGCAGGTCCAGGTTCAGGTATGGTTTAGTATACCTGTTATTATTCTGTTTAGATGCTTATCGCTCATACCAGACTTTATGTCTGACCCAGAGTTTTATGTCTCCTCTTATTACTCTGGGTGCTCACACGAGCAGACTAGAGACAGGTTAGCTGGTGATGCACGGGTAGATGATCCGGAGACGAGCAGGAGGCTTCCACGTACTATATACATAATATTCTCCCTGTGTTGTTGAAGATCACTGCTTGGGCATTGTTGGTGTATCTTCTATTTTAGCTTTCTTTTGTTTAGAGACAGTAAATTTGGAAAGTTGTAATAAGCTGTATTTGGATTTCCGCTGCTTTGAGATTGATGTTGGTTTTAGTTATCAGCTTATGCACTGTCTCGCCTGTTTTATGTCAAGTATGTTATTATTATATTTTATTCCATGCGCTGTGAGACATTCTACAGGTCCTTTGATTAGTTCGTTCCCTTCTTTCCTTTCTTCTGACGACCGTCTTGTGCTAGTCGGGCATGTGTACAGCGCACTTTTGGAGGAAATGCAGGCTGGTACGAGACGGGCCGTCACACTTGGTATCAGAGCTCTAGGTTGCGTAGTTAACCTAGGGAAGTTATCAGGGAGAGATATTATACGTATACGAGAGAGCGTATTTGTGATTACTTTGGTTTTTAAAAGCTATATATATATACTATTAGTAGTATAAGGATGAAGTCGTACTGCACTAGCACCACTATGGAGTCGTTAATCGTTTCCTTTTTCAGATTGACGATGAGCCGAGATACTAGAGGTGCTGGTAGGGGAGCCAATAATGGGAATGCTGCTGACATGAGGACGATGTTTACTGACCTCATGAGAGAGATGCTTAGAGATGTACAGAGGGCAGCTCCCAATGGTGGAAATGGTGGTGGTCCAATAGTGCAGGCGCCAAGAGTCGACTTCGCCAAGCTGAATAAGGACTATACTAGTCTTGGTGGGAAGCCGTTCCACGGAACGGAGTCGGCTACGGATGTTCAAGATTGGTTGGATAGTTGCGAACGTATCTTCGAGGATTTGGGTATCGAGGATGCAATGAAGAGAAAGCTAGCGTCCCGTCAGCTGCAAGGGCGGGCAATGAATTGGTGGAATGCTATAAAGGCAGCTACTCCCGAAGACCAGATTACTTGGGAGCAGTTTAAGGCTCGCTTTAGTGAGAAGTTCATCCCAGCTGCTCAGAAGTCAATGTTGTTTAAGAAATTCTTGGAGCTCAAGCAGAATGGCAGAGCTGTCTCGGAGTACATTGCTGAATTCGACACTTTGTCGAAGTATGGGTTATCTCTTATTGATACTGCCGAGAAGAAGAATGAGAAATTCATAACTGGTTTGGATCAGTACTTAGGGGAAAAGCTTATTAACCACATCGATGAGACGTTTGAGTCGATTGTGGGGAAAGCATTAAGATCAGAAAGTCTCTACCCTAAGTCGAAGACTGAGGTTGCATCTGCCGATGAGCCAAAGCCACAAGCTAGTGGTGGAGGCAAAGGTGGTTCCCAGAATAAGAGAAAGCAGAACCAGACTAAGGATGGCCAGAAGAAAAAGAATAAGCAAGATGTGGAGTGCTTCAGCTGTGGTAAGAAGGGCCATTATGCTAGTAATTGTCGGGCCAAGCCAGCGGATAGGAAGTGCTTCAATTGTGGCCAATTGGGACATCACAAGGACAAGTGTCCGCAACCCCCTAAAGAAAAGCAAATGGTGAAAGCATATGCTCTTAATGCTATTCCTTCTTCGTCGAATGCCCCAACTGCGGCGGAGAAGGGAAAGAGTGTCGTCATTCAAGGTATGCTTTCTATTTATGATGTTCCTGTTAGAGTTTTGTTTGATACCGGAGCTTCCAGTTCTTTCATATCTAGTGACCTGGTAGATAGGTTGGGATTGGAGCCCGAGATTGTCGATAGGCCTTTAGTAGTGACGAACCCGATTAGTGGTTTGACTAGTCTTAGCATGATTTGTCGCAATGTGGTCCTATCGAGTCATGGATGCATGTTTGTTTGTGATTGTTTTGTTTTGGGCTTTACTGGGTTTGGCATTATTTTGGGAGTAGATTGGCTCCAAAGATACGGGGTGGTGGTAGACTGTGAGGGCTTGTTGGTGACAGCTAGAGCGGATGATGGGCGGAGGATAGTGTTTGGTGGTCTACCCAGTAAAGGGGTATTGGCTAGTTTTCTAAACTCCCTCGACATTCCGCATAGTGAGTTGTCAGGTTTGCCCGTGGTTGGCCAGTATCCGGATGTTTTCGAAGAAGTGACCGGACTTCCACCACACCGAGAGATTGAGTTTCGTATTGATTTGGAAAAAGGTGCCAGACCTATAGTGATGCCACTTCGTCGTATGGCACCAAGGGAGCAGCGAGAGCTCGAGGTGCAAGTCAGCGATCTTTTGAAGAAGGGATTTATCAGAAGGAGTGTTTCTGAATGGGGAGCACCAGTTGTGTTTGCTACCAAGGCGGATGGTTCCCTTCGTTTGTGTGTAGACTACCGCGAATTGAATAAAGTGACGAGGAAGAACAAGTATCCTCTACCGCGGATAGATGATTTGTTCGATCAGTTGAGTGGCGCGAGAATATTTTCTCAGTTGGATCTCGCGACAGGTTTTCATCAGCTTAGAGTGGAAGCTGAGAGTATAGCTAAAACGGCATTTCGAACGCCGTCTGGATTTTATGAATGGTTGGTTATGCCATTTGGGCTGACTAATGCCCCGGCATATTTTGTGGACCTTATGAATAGGGTATTCAGGGATCAGTTGAATAAGTTTGTTCTTGTGTTCGTTGATGATATTTTGGTCTATTCAAGGACAGAGGAAGAACACAAAGAACATTTAAGAGTAGCGATGGAGGTGTTAAGAAAACACCAATTGAAAGCAAAGTTTTCTAAGTGTCACTTCTGGAAGAGGGAAGTGAGGTTCTTGGGCCATGTTGTATCAGAAAACGGTATTGCCGTGGACCCAGCAAAGGTGGCTACGGTACAGGATTGGCCTACGCCCAAGAATGCAACAGATGTAAGAAGTTTCTTGGGGTTAGCGGGATATTATCGTAAGTTTATCCAAGGTTTCTCCAAGATAGCAGCACCATTGACCCAGTTGACCAAGAAGAATCAAGCTTTTATTTGGGAAGAAAGGTGCGAGAATGCATTTAAAAGCCTAAAGGACAAGTTGACAAGCGCACCAGTGTTAGTCATTCCTAAGGGGGATGAAGAGATGACGGTATACACGGATGCCTGTGGTACCGGACTGGGTGCTGTAATGATGCAAGGCGGTAGGGTTGTAGCTTATGCAAGTCGGCAATTGAAACCGCACGAGAAAAGATACCCTACCCATGATTTAGAATTGGCAGCGATCGTGTTCGCGTTAAAGATGTGGAGACACTATCTCTTGGGAGAAAGATTTGAGCTGTTTACAGATCATAAGTCGTTGAAATATCTCTTCTCCCAGAAGGATTTAAATCTCCGTCAGCAGAGATGGTTAGAGTTCTTAGCTTCCTATGATTTTGACATCGCATACACACCAGGAAAGGGCAATGCGGTGGCTGATGCATTGAGTAGAAGACATGCCAGCTTAGGGGCTATGTTCCTTGAATGGAAGCAACTGGAGTTTATCGCGGGGTTTGATTTCAGACCAAAGTGCGAATTGGATCCAGAGATGTTAGCAAGTTTGACGATCAGACCCACTTTGATTGAGCGGATCGGCTCTAGTCAGAGGGACGATCCTAACCTATTGGAAATCATCTCCAAGTTAGAGATGGGTATCGATGAGGAGGTGAACAAGTATGGGCTTGATCGAGATAGATGGCTTAGAAAGAATGGAAAGCTTGTTGTACCCAATGTCAATGGATTGAGAGATGAAGTGCTTAGAGAATGTCATCACTCAAAGCTGACTATACACCCCGGTGGTAATAAGATGTATCGAGATATGAAGCAGACTTACTACTGGGAAGGGATGAAAAGAGACGTTGGGAAGTTTATATCCAAGTGCATGAATTGCCAGCTAGTAAAAGCCGAGCAAAAGAAGCCTAGTGGGTTGTTACAGCCTTTAGAAATTCCCGAATGGAAATGGGAGCAAGTCTCGATGGATTTCATCGATGGTTTACCAATGACTAGATCGGGATATGACAGCATTTGGGTAATTGTAGACCGACTGACTAAAAGTGCAAGGTTTATACCAGTCAAATCGACTAGAACGGCAGCTAAGTTAGCAGAATTGTATATGAAGTGGATAGTGAGATTTCATGGAGTACCTAAAAGCATTGTGAGCGACCGAGACCCGTTGTTCACTAGTGGGTTTTGGAGGAGCTTGCAAGAGGCGCTAGGGTCAGAGTTACATCTCAGTACCGCATATCATCCTCAGACCGACGGTCAGACGGAAAGGGTGAACCGTATTTTGGAAGATCTCTTGAGAGCATGTATATTGGATTTTGGAGGATCATGGGATGACCATTTGCATCTAGTAGAGTTTGCATATAATAATAGCTATCAATCCAGTATCGGTATGGCTCCGTTTGAAGCTTTGTACGGAAGGCCGTGTAACTCACCATCATGTTGGATAGAGACTGGCGAGAAGTTTATGCTTGGACCAGATGTGGTGAGGGAAACTTCAGATAAGATCAAGACCATTCAGCAACGTATGAAGGCAGCCCAAGATAGGCAGAAGAGTTACGCTGATAAGAGAAGAAGAGACTTAAAATTCTCCGTTGGTGACTTGGTGTTTGTCAAGATTTCTCCGTTGAAGAGTGTAATACGATTTGGCAGGAGGGGCAAGTTGGCACCAAGGTTTGTTGGCCCATTCCCCGTTCTTGAACTAGTCGGGAATTTGGCATATAGAATTGACTTACCAGAGAAGATGGCGGGAGTTCATAACGTATTTCATGTTTCCCAACTAAGGAAGTTCGTTCACGACTCAGATATGACTATCTCACCTGATCAGTTGGAAGATTTCGAAGTAGAACCCGAGGCGGTTGGAAACCGCAAGCCGGCCCGTATTGTCGAGTACGACATGAAGCAACTTCAAAGGAAGGCGGTGAAGCTAGTCAAGGTACAGTGGAGCGAGGACGAGAGTGATTGTACTTGGGAAACAGAGGAGGACATAAGGAAGAAGTATCCAGAACTCTTTGTCTGGTAAGATTTTGACTTCGATTTAGTTTTTCCGCATGCTAGGATAGGCTTGGTTGCTTGTTTTGCATGTTTGATTGTTATATGTGGTGGTTAGGCATGCGGGATCCTTTGTATGTTTTGGGTTAAGTAATTTCGGGGACGAAATTTCTTAAGGGGGGGAGAGTGTAACGACCCGCATTCTGCGCATCATAGGATCGTAGGATATTTATTTCTTTCACGTACGAAGTCGTATGGTCATGTAACTTTGGGAGACGACTATTGGGGTCATTTCCCATGTTCATGATTTTTCTCGATTTTTAAATGACCATTTTACCCCTAGTTATCACTGTTTTGGCCATAACTTTTGACTGGAAATGAATTTTGACCTGAAACCACTTCCATTGGCTTTGAATGATGGTTTCTCTTTCCGTAGAGTGGTCACATTAGCCAAACGGACTCACCGTTTGGGAGATATGGCTGAAACAAGTTTCAGATGGTGAAAGACAGCTTAATTGGGCTTAACCGGGTGATTAGCAGTTAGGCCCAAGGGGAATTTCGGGTTTAGAGGTATAGGAGGTCTGATTAGGGTTAGGTTATCACTTTCATTTCAGTTTTGAGCAGCCACAAACCTCCTTGAGATCCTAGTAATGGCTTCCTACATCTAAAACACCCCAAATCACTCTCTAATTGAAGATTAGGCTTAGCAACACCAAATTAAGGAGAAAAAGCACCAAAGCAAGGTTGGAACTGCTGTTAGACATCAGTATTCGCCCCAAATCAGAGGAGTTTCAGTTCTGAGAATTTCATTTGTGGCCAAGGTGAGTGATTTGCATAGTTTTTGCACTAATTACAGTGATTAAGGGTAATTAGTGAAGATTAGCGAATTTATACGTAAATAAATTCTGGAAAAATTCTTAAAATTCTAAAATAATGTTTTAAGGCTCTGTTAGAAATTTGGGTTAATTTCGATGTGTTTTGCTAATCGTATGCTTAAACATGATTAAGAAGGATTATAGGAAAATGTGAGGTTTTAGCCACTTTTGATCCATTTTGATTCAATTGGATTGTTGTTTGTTGTTTGTGGTTGCTATTACATGTTGCTATGACTCTGTGGTATGTTTCATGATTGATTAGAATAGTTAAATCGCTCGAAAACGTCGTCGAATGGCGTAGAAAGCTTGCTGGAAAATTGCAGAAGTGTGCAGGTTCCGAACCGGTTCGGATCGGAGAAAGGGGTCGGATCGGACTAGGGAACTGACCAAGGGAATCCGAACTGGAAGAGGACTTGCCACTGGAAGAAGTTTGGCAGGAAGAAAGGCCATTGTTTAGAGTTGGAGTTGGACAGAAGATCGGATCGGAGCGATGGAGCGGATCGGATCGGAGTAAGCTAGGGAGCGGATCGGATCGGATCGGAAGAGTGATTGGAGGCCAGATCGGATCGACTTGGAGATGCAGGGCTCGGATCGGAAGCAAAGAAGAAATAAGCTAGGGATTGGAGCGCTGGAGGGAAGGATACCCGACCCGACCTGGAGGAGAACCCCGACCCGACCCGGAGCAAAGTGCCCGACCCGAAAAGACAAGGAGAAGGACTTGAACCGAACCGAGCATGGGTGACCGAACCGAACCGAGCATGGGTGACCGAACCGAACCGAATTCTAGAGCTGCTACTGCACGACAACTTTTCTGAAGACCCACTCCAATTCAACCAAACCCGAGATGCAAAGGAAGTCCAAATGAGAAGTTAGAGCTTAAGATTCAGATGGGAATTAACGAGTTCACTTCATGATTGGGCTTTGCTGCGGGACGCGTGCCAAGGAGTTATCGACGTCTATAGCTTTGGACCACTATGGTAGGAGGTACGAAGGCGGATTCAGGGCCATTATGGCATTGGTAGAACCAAGGGCTACGACCAATGAAGTGGGTCATTGAAATGTTTGGTCATGACTCCAAGTGTTTGGCTTGGTCACAGCAGGGTTTCTACAAGTCGGGATTCGTCGTTACCTCAGTTTGTCTAGTGTTCCAAAGTGGTAGATGTCGTATGCTTTACGCACTGAGTGAGAAATGTGAGGATGGTTGCTATGGATGATTTGCTTGCTATCATTTTGACATGCACACCCCACCCCCGTATTCTTACACTGATTATTATGGCACCTTGGAGTATCGTACGGTATGTGGTACTAACTCTTTGGTTGCAGGTCCAGGTTCAGGTATGGTTTAGTATACCTGTTATTATTCTGTTTAGATGCTTATCGCTCATACCAGACTTTATGTCTGACCCAGAGTTTTATGTCTCCTCTTATTACTCTGGGTGCTCACACGAGCAGACTAGAGACAGGTTAGCTGGTGATGCACGGGTAGATGATCCGGAGACGAGCAGGAGGCTTCCACGTACTATATACATAATATTCTCCCTGTGTTGTTGAAGATCACTGCTTGGGCATTGTTGGTGTATCTTCTATTTTAGCTTTCTTTTGTTTAGAGACAGTAAATTTGGAAAGTTGTAATAAGCTGTATTTGGATTTCCGCTGCTTTGAGATTGATGTTGGTTTTAGTTATCAGCTTATGCACTGTCTCGCCTGTTTTATGTCAAGTATGTTATTATTATATTTTATTCCATGCGCTGTGAGACATTCTACAGGTCCTTTGATTAGTTCGTTCCCTTCTTTCCTTTCTTCTGACGACCGTCTTGTGCTAGTCGGGCATGTGTACAGCGCACTTTTGGAGGAAATGCAGGCTGGTACGAGACGGGCCGTCACATATTCCCTCCCTGTGGACCTGGGGGGGGGGGACGAAAGAAAAGAAGACGAAAGAAAAGTAGAGTCAGACATAAAGCCTGAGTAAGTCTAGGACTATTCAGTCTATGAATAAAGAACTGGGCATGATAAGTATAAACTGGAAATGGGAAAGCACCATAAACTAAGTTAAGTTGTCTAGAGTCGAATATACTTATCGTACCCCATATTAATCTCTGCATCCATATAAACTAGTTTCCAACAGGCACCCCATAATCAGGGTGAAGTGATCCGTTTCTAATGATCGACTCCTACTCGCATAGTTACATGTGTCTTACGGCCCCCGATGTTGTAGTTACCTATGCTGGTCCCACCATGGGGTGTATCAAGTCCCATGGTGGCGGCCCGACACAATTCTAGAATGCACAGGTATACTACTGGTGCCCAGTGCCTTATTTTTCTGCGCCGGAGTGTGTGCACGCCCGCACCCCGTTAGAACCTACACTGCTGCACCACCGCCGTCGATTTGACCTCTTACAGTCAGCCCAGTAATCGTGCCCCACCCTGCCTAGTTCAGGGTATCCTGATACACCTTGTAGGGTTACTGCTGAAAAGGGTCCCCCGCTACTAGGTTTTCTATTTCTAGCCAACATGCTAAGTTGGTTAAGTGTTTTGTAAACCTAACCCCCAATCAGTCTGTATAGTTTAGCATGTTCCATTTTTGATTAAGTATTAATTCAATTTACTTAATCCTACCAATCCTGACTCAGCCTTAATTGTCTTATTAAAGCCTCGACCTCTCACATTAGACAGATATTGTTGTGGCTGCCAGTTGCCGGTTGGGTCCGGGCAGTCTTACGCCACAACTCAGTCTAACCTCGGGTCCTTATTGGGCTCCGTGTTTAACCACCCACATTGGATAGGTATTGTTGTGACTACTGGACAGCCGGGCGGTTCCGGGCAGGTTTACATCACAACTCAATCCAACCTCGGGTTAAACACATCGTATTTTCTAAATTTACATATTTTGTCTCTTTTCTTTTTATATGTAAATATTTGCGGCCCATTATTCAAATTCATCTTTATTGGGTAAAATTAATTTACACCACTTAATTATTTTTCAAGGTTGTTGGCATGCGTCAAACATGCCAACACATGTGTTCTACATTTTAACCCAAACGTCATTACCCCCGTTTTATACGTTCGCTACAATATAACAAATGTTGGGTTTAACATTTAAACCCAACTTAGCCACATGAAAAAGGGGAGGCTTAGAACATGGTGTTTATATATTCTAAGTAACATAAAAAGGGGAGTGTGAACGCATGAACTTGCAACATAGCGAACTAATTAACATAAATTTGGCACTTGTGAACTTGCATTGTAATAGCATATAATCATGGCATAAACATACCTAAACATGAAATCATGGTTTTTGATCTATTCATATAATCATGGCATAAACATACCTAAACATGAAATCATGGTTTTTGATCTATTCATATAATAATGGCATAAATATACCTAAACATGAAATCATGGTTTTTAATCTATTCATGCAAACTTGCAATTGGAATGTAAATCTAACTTAGCTATGTGTCACATATATTATCATATGATTTTGATAACAATATAGGCCTAAAACATGTTTTCCAATTAGGCATAACACCTAACATAGTCTAGTCATGTTCATAGAGTCAACACAAGTTCACAAAGATGCTTACTTTTGTCTCTAATACAAAAGTATGGTTTTACACTTGAATCATGATGCCAATTCCAACATAAATTCACATAAGTCGTAATACCCAAATGGATCCAACTACACTAAAAGTGATTATAATATATATTATGTTGGCATAATAGTGAATCATATACTTGCATGAATCTCAAATAAACTACCACAAACATGTAGTTGTTAATTTTCAACATGAATCACATACTTGCAAATATCCAATCGTTATACCACAACATCCCAAATCGTGTAGAATCAAAGCAACATACAAATATGAATTATTATCACCACAAATCAAATACAATTCTATTTCTCATTTTACACAAATCAAAACACAATTATTTATTCACATCGGAATAGCACTCTACTTACAACGTATGACGAATCTTCAATTCAGGAATCTGAATTCTGAATTTGGAGATGCTATCCTTTGTTGTAGGCGTTGTTTTGATTTAGTTGTCGTTGCTTTAAGCTTTTGAATTGTCTCCTAATCGTCTCTCAATTTTGACGGCTATTTCTAGTCCTTCCTCAGCAGCATGACGGTCTCATTCTAATTTTTATTTGTATGAATTAGGTGGAGTCTTAGGTCCTTTTTATAGAGTTTGTGAATTGATTAGGACCGTCGATGAAGCTTGGATTAATATTAGCCATTCATTTGAAGGAGAGACCAATCAGGAGCTGACACCTAGCCCTAGTGACAAGGCAAGGCTCAGGAATTCGGCTAAGCACAGACCAGGCCAGAAAACACAAGCAGGTGCACCAGGCCAAAATGGCCCGACCGGGGAGGTCGACCCCCAGGTCGACTCTAGAGTCGACCTGGCCTAGGGCAGGTCGACCCCCAGGTCGACCTAGCCTGGCAGGTCGACCCTAGGGTCGACCCCCAGGTCGACCTGGTGGGTTGGGCAGGAACTTTTCCCGCCCACTCTGATTGGGCTTAAATTCAAATCTGTTTTCGAAATTTGAATTTTCTGAAACTTCATCGGGCCATAATTGTGTCATACGGACTCCGATTTACAAAATTTCGGACTCTATTTCGCGTGTTTTTCCGAGACAAACGCAATGGCACAGCCCGTTTCCCCTGATTCAGATTTTAAAATTTATTTCTGCCTTGATTTATGATTATAGCATGTTATTAAAATTCGGGTTGTTACATTCTCCCCACCTTAAAGGATTTCGTCCCCGAAATCTCCAAGTTAGGAAGAACGTATCCTACCATCCATCATCCATCTACTCAAAACATCATCCACAAGTAATCATTGTCCTTAAAAGATTTCTAATGATGTATGAACATATGCAAAAGTGTGTGTATATGCACCTATCTAATGCGAAGATCAGGCGGTTACTGATTCAGTAAACCTCCTTGATGCAAAATATGTTTGTGTCATGAATCCATTATGTATGCAAATTTTCCTATTCATGATTCTACATGAGTGCACAATCATTCATATATAAATGCAACATCCATATGACAACACATTAAACTTCAACCATGTACGAATATAAATACATATATGCATATGCAGTATGAAGTGACTGAGCCGATCTAAAACCTAGATTGTGTGTGTATATGCAACCACGAGCAACCACTAGCAATCACTTGCAACCACTTGCAACCATCATCCATAACATGTTTCAATTACATGTTTTCATCCAAAGGGTTTCTTCCTAAAAGATAAGGTCGAGGAGATATACCTAAAAAGATAGATAAAAGCGCAACTTAAGGAAAAAGATCAAAGATGTACCCTCGAAAAGAAAAGGGTAGGCTGCGCGTATTCTAGCTTCAGTTTCCCAAGTTGCGTCTCCCTCGGCGTCGCTCCACTGAACTTTGACGAGCTTGACTTCGCGGTTGCGTAGCTTCTTCACTTCCGTTCCTAATATGCGGGTTGGAACTTTCCTCACGGTTGCTTCGCGTTCCACTTCAGCTTCTTCTAGGATATTTGGCTCTACCACTTCAGCAGATTCATGTAGACATTTTCGGAGGTGCGAAACATGGATAACATTGTGAATTCCGGCCAGCTTGTCGGGTAGCTCTAATCTATAGGCCATTTTCCCAATTTTCTCGATGATAGGAAATGGCCCTACGAACCATGGTGCTAGCTTTCCTGTGGTTCCAAAATGAACAACGTTCCTTAGCGGAGATACCTTAAGAAAGACTCTGTCCCCAACCTCAAATTCAAGGTCGGTCCTCCTCTTGTCGGCGTAGGATTTCTGTCTGTCTTGGGCTGTCTTCATCTTTCTTCGTATCAAGTCTACTTTCTCTGAAGTCTCTCGGATCATATCTGGCCCAAGTATGAGTTTATCAGAAGACTCCCACCAACAAGTGGGCGATCGACACGGTCTTCCATATAAAGCTTCGAAGGGCGCCATTCCGATGGTGGCTTGGTAGCTGTTGTTGTAGGCAAATTCCACCAAAGGAAGATGGTCTTCCCACGTCCCTCCAAAGTCAAGGACGCACAGTCTTAAAAGGTCCTCCAAAACTCTGTTCACTCTTTCTGTCTGGCCGTCGGTCTGGGGATGATAGGCTGTGCTCAAGCTTAACTGTGTGCCTACCGCTTCTTGCAGACTCCGCCAAAACTCACTTGTGAAGATAGGGTCTCGGTCACTAACAATGCTGGAGGGTATTCCATGGAGTCGAACAATTTCCTTGAGGTAAAGAAATGCTAGGGACGAGGCAGTTCTTTTACTCTTGACAGGTAAGAAGTGGGCGCTTTTAGTAAGCCTATCCACTATTACCCAAATGCTAGTGTTGCCTCTTCTAGACCTAGGCAGCCCATCAATGAAGTCCATTGAGATGCTATCCCACTTCCACTGCGGGACCTCTAGAGGATGGAGCAGACCGCCAGGCTTTTTCTGTTCCGCTTTAACCTGTTGGCACACCATACACTTAGAAACGAACTCTGCCACGTCCTTCTTCATGCCGTTCCAAAAGAAAGTTCTCTTTATGTCCTTGTACATTTTATCTCCGCCTGGGTGTATCGTCATCTTGGAGTGATGTGCTTCCTCGAGAACCGCCTTTACCAAATCCCTTGTCTGTGGGACGCATAGTCTTCCGTCTCGCCTTAGCCAACCCTTATTGTCGATGGAGTATCTGCTGAGGTGACTTGAAGTCTCACCCCTAATTAGCCTATCAATCATCTCCACAAGCTGAGGGTCTTCGCGTTGTGTTGTCCCTATTGAGTCCACTAAAGTCGGGCGTACTTCGAGAGATGCTAGCAAGCCCGGTACAAAATCGGAGGAGGGCCTAAAGTCAAAGCTGGCTATAAACTCTAGGCTTTGTCATTCAACAAATAGCGGGCTTAGGGTTAGTTTCTTTCGGCTCAACGCGTCTGCCACTACGTTGCCTTTGCCCGGAGTGTAGGAGATCTCGAAATCGTACGAGGCAAGAAACTCCATCCATCTCTGTTGCCTCAAGTTAAGGTCCTTCTGCGAGAAAAGATATTTCAACGATTTATGGTCAGTGTAAAGTTCGAACTTCTCACCTAGGAGATAATGTCGCCAAGACTTGAGTGCAAAGACGATGGCAGCTAACTCAAGATCGTGGGTCGGGTAGTTCTTTTCATGCGCTTTCAACTGCCTTCCACCATAAACTACTACCCTTCCTTCTTGCATTAAGACAGCGCCTAGCCCTGTCCTACATGCATCTATATAAACTGTGAACATCTAGCTTCCATCTGGCAACGTCAAAACTGGGGCTGTTGTAAGAGCCCTTTTTAGTCGTTGGAAAGCAAACTCGCAATCCAAGTCCCAATTGAACACTAGATTTTTCTTGGTCAGCCTTGTGAGCGGAGCTGAGATTTTCGCAAAATTCCTTATGAATTTTCGGTAGAAACCTCCTAGTCCTAGAAAACTTCGGACCTCAGTTGCATTTCTTGGTGTCTTCCAATCCTGCACCGCTACTACTTTAGCAGGGTCCACAGCTAACCCATTTTTGGATACTATATGCCCAAGAAATCTTACTTCCTCTCTCCAAAAGTGGCATTTGGAGAATTTGGCTTTTAGTTGATGGACTCACAGAGTTTCCATGATTGCCCTTAAGTGCCGAGCATGCTCTTCTTCATTCTTTGAGAAGATCAAGATATCGTCTACGAAGACCACTACGAACTTGTTGAGGAATTCTCTGAACACCCTACTCATCAGGTCCACGAAGTAAGCGGGTGCGTTTGTCAAGCCAAAAGGCATGACAAGCCATTCAAAGAAGCCGTCTTAGGTTCTGAATGCCGTTTTATCGATGCTATCTTCAGCCACCCTTAGCTGATGAAAACCGGTCGCCAAATCGAGTTGGGAGAAAACAGACGCTCCTACAAGCTGATCAAACAGATCATCAATTCTGGGGAGAGGGTGCCTATTCTTTTTCGTTAGCTTGTTGATCTCCCTATAGTCAACACACAGACGGAGTGAACCATCCGCCTTTGTAGCGAACACCACTGGAGCGCCCCATTCTGAAATACTCCTCCTAATGAACCCCTTCTCTAGAAGCTCTTTAATCTGTTTACTGAGCTCTTTCCTTTCCCGTGGAGCCATGTGTCTAACGGTCAACGCAACGGGCTTTGCATTATCTACAAGATATATGCGGAAGTCTATCTCCCGCTTCGGAGGTAAGCCCTTCACCTCTTCGAAGACATCCGGATATTCCCGGACCACTCTAACCGATTGCAAACTTTCAACAGAAGCATCTAGCGATTCAAGATAACTAAGCATAACCGCATACGAGGGATTACAAGAAATTTCCAGAGTGTTACCGAGTTGGGTCAGAAGCCTAACCACCTTTTTCTCACAATCAAGGATGGCACCATTACTGGATAGCCAATCCATGCCCAAAATCAAACCATATCCCGAGAAGCCCAAAACAAAGGCACTACATCTAAATTCTATGCTTAGAATAGAAATTTTCAATCCCACACAGATCATGGACAGATGAGCTGGGCCCCCAATTGGATTTGAAACAATTAAGGGGTCCTCTACCATACTAGTTTCTAGGTGCAGAGATTCTACTAAAGCAGATGAAATAAAGGAGTGTGATGCGCCAGAATCAAATAAAGTGCGAACTGGGTGATCATAATGATAAACTACACTTTCTACAGAAGTATTTATACCTCGTTGTTGTAGAGGTGGCGCTTCTAGCACATGAACCTGTGCCCCTGAGGTGGATCCAGCACTCTGCCCCTGCCCTCGTTTCTTTGGGCAATCCTTAGCCATATGGCATGTTTCACCGCAAGAAAAGCACCCACCATTCATCTTGGCCTTCTTTTTCCGGCAATCTTTCACCAAGTGCCCCACTTTGCCACAGAAATTACACTTCCTCTTCTCTTTGTTGTCTTTCCCTCCCTTCTTAAAGTCTGTCTTCTTAGGCTGTAAACCCTCTTTCTTCCCTTGAGAGCTTTCTGCCTTTGTCTCCTTCTTGCCCTTATCCTCTTCGTTCAGCAATGCCATCTGCACCAACCTTTCATACGTAGCCCCCATGGGTATATGGGTCATGGCCAAACTGTGTAATGGCTCATTCAATCCTTTGACAAAGCGGAGAGCCTTCTTGTGCGGAGTGTTGACTAGGTCCAGTCCGAACCTAGCCAGCTGATCGAACTGATTAACATACTCTTTGACTGTCATATTCCCTTGCTTAAGAAATAAGAATTTTTCCAACTGAAGACTCCTTTCAGCTTCTGAGAGAAATTTAGCCTCAAACCTTGCCCTAAAGTCCTCCCATGTTTCCACTGGTCTTTCTGCATTGGTGACTTCCCACCAGTAGGAAGCCTCGCCTTTAAGTAGCCATACTGCCAGTTGTACCTTCTGCCTATCTTCTACCTCAAAGATGACGAACAAGTCTTCGGTTTCCTTCAGCCAATTCCTGGCTGCCACGAAGGACTCGGTTCCATGAAAGTCCTTCCCTCCCATAGCTTTGAAATCTTTACATATCTTAGAAAAAGTATTACCACGCGGAGGAGGTGGAGGGAGAGGTGCTGCTGCAGCTGGATGATTTCCTGCAGCTGGGGGAGGAGGAACAGTGGGACCTGGCTGATTGGCCCTTGCTTCTAAGAATCGTCTAAACCAACCAGGAATTGGTACACCCTCTGGCAAGTTAAGTTCTTCGGACATGCTGAAACAAAAAGGATAGATTCAAAACGAAGGATAAAAGATATTACCTATGTCTTTGGGGGACTTTTCCTTTTTTAAAATAAAATAACATTTTATCTTTAAAATGCTTCTTTAAATTTTCTTTTGAAAATAAATTTTCAAAACTTTTTATCTTATCTGGTAAACCTATGCTCTGATACCAAGTGAAACACCCCACCTCCGTTAGGGTCACTCTCAAAGGGAATGCCCTAATTTTGGTGGAGGTTTAAAAGTATAAGTCACAGATACACAAGACAGATATAAATACACATATTTTTGAAACAGCGGAAAACAACAGCAATTTTTATTTCAACAAAATACGTGTTACACAAACCATGTCATAATTGTCTTACAATACTTCCAAAAACCATTACATTTTCATAACTGACTTGATTTCATAACTTAAAGAAGCATAAAAACAAAAGTAAACTGCATAAGTCCCCATAGTTGCAATCCAAAGCCATAGTCCAAAACGAAAGAGATCCAAGCAATACATTCTTTCTCTTCAAGCTGGATGTGAAAACTGGTCAAGCTGCGGTATTCCCTCCCTGTGGACCTGGGGGGGGAATGAAAGAAAAGAAGACGAAAGAAAAGTAGAGTCAGACATAAAGCCTGAGTAAGTCTAGGACTATTCAGTCTATGAATAAAGAACTGGGCATGATAAGTATAAACTGGAAATGGGAAAGCACCATAAACTAAGTTAAGTTGTCTAGAGTCGAATATACTTATCGTACCCCATATTAATCTCTGCATCCATATAAACTAGTTTCCAACAGGCACCCCATAATCAGGGTGAAGTGATTCGTTTCTAATGATCGGCTCCTACTCGCATAGTTACATGTGTCTTACGGCCCCCGATGTTGTAGTTACCTATGCTGGTCCCACCATGGGGTGTATCAAGTCCCATGGTGGCGGCCCGACACAATTCTAGAATGCACGGGTATACTACTGGTGCCCAGTGCCTTATTTTTCTGCGACAGAGTGTGTGCACGCCCGCACCCCGTTAGAACCTACACTGCTGCACCACCGCCGTCGATTTGACCTCTTACAGTCAGCCCAGTAATCGTGCCCCACCCTGCCTAGTTCAGGGTATCCTGATACACCTTGTAGGGTTACTGCTGAAAAGGGTCCCCCGCTACTAGGTTTTCTATTTCTAGCCAACATGCTAAGTTGGTTAAGTGTTTTGTAAACCTAACCCCCAATCAGTCTATATAGTTTAGCATGTTCCATTTTTGATTAAATATTAATTCAATTTACTTAATCCTACCAATCCTGACTCAGCCTTAATTGTCTTATTAAAGCCTCAACCTCTCACATTAGACAGATATTGTTGTGGCTGCCTGTTGCCAGTTGGGTCCGGGCATTCTTACGCCACAACTCAGTCTAACCTCGGGTCCTTATTGGGCTCCGTGTTTAACCACCCACATTGGATAGGTATTGTTGTGACTACTGGACAGCTGGGCGGTTCCGGGCAGGTTTACATCACAACTCAATCCAACCTCGGGTTAAACACATCGTATTTTCTAAATTTACATATTTTGTCTCTTTTCTTTTTATATGTAAATATTTGCGGCCCATTATTCAAATTCATCTTTATTGGGTAAAATTAATTTACACCACTTAATTATTTTTCAAGGTCGTTGGCATGCGTCAAACATGCCAACACATGTGTTCTACATTTTAACCCAAACGTCATTACCCCCGTTTTATACGTTCGCTACAATATAACAAATGTTGGGTTTAACATTTAAACCCAACTTAGCCACATGAAAAAGGGGAGGCTTAGAACATGGTGTTTATATATTCTAAGTAACATAAAAAGGGGAGTGTGAACGCATGAACTTGCAACATAGCGAACTAATTAACATAAATTTGGCACTTGTGAACTTGCATTGTAATAGCATATAATCATGGCATAAACATACCTAAACATGAAATCATGGTTTTTGATCTATTCATATAATCATGGCATAAACATACCTAAACATGAAATCATGGTTTTTGATCTATTCATATAATCATGGCATAAATATACCTAAACATGAAATCATGGTTTTTAATCTATTCATGCAAACTTGCAATTGGAATGTAAATCTAACTTAGCTATGTGTCACATATATTATCATATGATTTTGATAACAATATAGGCCTAAAACATGTTTTCCAATTAGGCATAACACCTAACATAGTCTAGTCATGTTCATAGAGTCAACACAAGTTCACAAAGATGCTTACTTTTGTCTCTAATACAAAAGTATGGTTTTACACTTGAATCATGATGCCAATTCCAACATAAATTCACATAAGTCGTAATACCCAAATGGATCCAACTACACTAAAAGTGATTATAATATATATTATGTTGGAATAATAGTGAATCATATACTTGCATGAATCTCAAATAAACTACCACAAACATGTAGTTGTTAATTTTCAACATGAATCACATACATGCAAATATCCAATCGTTATACCACAACATCCCAAATCGTGTAGAATCAAAGCAACATACAAATATGAATTATTATCACCACAAATCAAATACAATTCTATTTCTCATTTTACACAAATCAAAACACAATTATTTATTCACATCGGAATAACACTCTACTAACAACGTATGACGAATCTTCAATTCAGGAATCTGAATTCTGAATTTGGAGATGCTATCCTTTGTTGTAGGCGTTGTTTTAATTTAGTTGTCGTTGCTTTAAGCTTTTGAATTGTCTCCTAATCGTCTCTCAATTTTGACGGCTATTTCTAGTCCTTCCTCAGCAACATGACGGTCTCATTCTAATTTTTATTTGTATGAATTAGGTGGAGTCTTAGGTCCTTTTTATAGAGTTTGTGAATTGATTAGGACCGTCGATGGAGCTTGGATTAATATTAGCCATTCATTTGAAGGAGAGACCAATCAGGAGCTGACACCTAGCCCTAGTGACAAGGCAAGGCTCGGGAATTCGGCTAAGCACAGACCAGGCCAGAAAACACAAGCAGGTGCACCAGGCCAAAATGGCCCGACCGGGGAGGTCGACCCCCAGGTCGACTCTAAAGTCGACCTGGCCTGGGGCAGGTCGACCCCCAGGTCGACTCCCAGGTCGACCTGGCCTGGAAGGTCGACCCTAGGGTCGACCCCCAGGTCGACCTGGCCTGGCAGGTCGACCCTAGGGTCGACCCCCAGGTCGACCTGGTGGGTTGGGCGGGAACTTTTCCCGCCCACTCTGATTGGGCTGAAATTCAAATCTGTTTTCGAAATTTGAATTTTCTGAAACTTCATCGGGCCATAATTGGGTCATACGGACTCCGATTTACAAAAATTCAGACTCTATTTCGCTTATTTTTCCGAGACGAACGCAATGGCACAGCCCGTTTCCCTTGATTCAGATTTTAAAATTTATTTCTGCCTTGATTTATGATTATAGCATGTTATTAAAATTCGCGTTGTTACAATTTGGGGAAATCATTTTATGCTTCTTTATTTTTGTAAACAAGATTTGATACTTTGGTATTGTAAAACAATCTTTTGTACAAGCTGTTTTTCAATGAAATAAAGTTTTATTTGCCGCTTTTTTAATTGTCTGTCTTGTAATTTATCTGCATCTTTTACCTATAATGCTCCACCGAATTAAGGCATTCCCTTTGGGAGTGACCTTAACGGAGGTGGGGTGTTTCACTTGGTATCAGAGCTGAAGGTTACCGGATCAGATAAAAGATTTGAAAAATTATTTTCAAAACGATTTTAAAATAAGCACTTTCAAAAGAAAAGTTTTGTTTTAAAGGCATATTCCCCAAAGCCATATGCACTATCTTTTGACCCTCTGCTTGAATCCTTGTTTGCTTCTTTCTTGAGTCTCCGAGGCTCCTGGCTTTCTGGGAGGTAACCATATCGCGGCATGGTTCCGTAGGCTTGAAGAGACTACGACACCTGTCAAAGGGAAAATAAGTGCCTAACTTCCATCTGTAGCCGTAATTTTCTTTCGAGCTTTGTCGGATTCTCCGTGCGATGGAGGCAGCTTTCGAGAGACATGTCAATAAGTTACACAAGGATGACAAAGTTGAGAATGAGGGGGTTTGGCTAAGGAGCACAACACAAGGATGAAGAACCCATGGATGTGGACTTGGTTCACAAAGGAGGGGAGGAAAGAATAGTAAAACCTAAAACAAGAGGAAGTATCTTTATTTTGGTATAACGGGTCGTATAATTAAGGGCAAGGGTAAGAACAAGGGACAGGATTTTCTGGAAGGCAAGTGCATGCTCTCACCACCAGCATACTTGAGAGAGAGGCAGTAAGATTTCTATTGAAAGAGTTTTTCCTTTTTTTTATCCTGTTAGTACTCCTTCTGATTTTAGCGCTTCACATTCGTATATATCTGCTTCCATAGTTGAGTCTCTGCACCCTAGATATTGTATAGTAGAGGATCCCATTATAGACTCAAATCCAATTGATGGTTCAGCTCACTTATCTTTGACTTGTGAGGATTTGACAATAGCTATATTTATGCTTATGTTTTTTGGGCTATGGGTTGATACTAGGCATTGATTGGTTAGCTAGTAATTGTGTAACAAGGGTAGTTAGACTTTCGACTTGCCTCAGGAATACCCTTGAGATTTCGTACGATCCTAAGGGATCAGTTTGTCTTAGCTAAATAGAATCACTTTATTTATCTATCGACGATTTTCGATTCGTTGGAGTGGTCCATGAGTATGCAAGATGTTTTGATTAGGGTAGGGGTTTTCCCCTTAAAACTCGAGACAGATTTCCGCATGTATCTAGATGACACTGCAAAGCCAGTTATGCGATCAACGATAATTCTGGAGCAAGATTGGCGAGGATAGCCAGAGTCGGTAAAGTGCTCAATGGTTTGGTTGTTTTGTTAGTATCATCTCACATAGATCGTCCAAATTCGGAGGAGGTATCTCTTGGGTGCTTGTCTGATATTGGTTTAGGCCTTTGGGGTTTGTACTTGAGGGATGTCGAGTTCGACTAGGATGGTTTGCGTGAGAAATAAATGGTTGGGGCTGGCACCATACGTTAGACTGACCTTAAGAGAGGTAATAAGCACATAGTAACCATTAGCTTTAGACCCTCAGATTTGCAGCATGATGGATAAGCTAAGTAGAGGAGAGACCTCTAATAATCTTAGGTATATACACTTGGTATCATGATTAACATATGTTTTCCTCGAGAGGATAGTTCGACTACATTGGATGCCCTTTAGCATAGTAAGTGAGCGAGGTCCTATCTTTACTACTGGGTTTTGGAAATGGAGGTCAAGAGGTTTCACAATCGTGGAGTTAAATTAGTTAAGGTACAGTGGAGTGAAGCTCAAGAAGATGCGACTTCGAAGACGGAAGACTAGACACGCGCATCATACCCTCTTTCTTGAGGGTATATCCCTGATCTCTTTTGCTAGGAATTTTAGGCATTCGTGTTTCCATCTTTTAAGTATATCCTCTAGGTCCTATCTTCATGATCCTTAGGTAGAAACCAATGGATATAAACATGTATTTGAAACATGTTATGATTGATGGTTGAAAGTGGTTGCTCGTGGATGCATATACACACATTAGGCACTAGATCGACTCAGTCACTTTCATATTGCATTTGCATATATGTATTTATTTATGGATTGAACTTGATGTGTTGCATTTGAGTGAATGGTTGTGCACTCATATAGAAATGATATGTATCATTAGGATTGCATACATGATGGACTCATGGCACTGACATAAGTCGCATTAAGGAGGTCAACTGAATCAGTAGACCACCTGATTTTACATTAGATAAGGACATGTACACACACTATGTATAGAGTCATGAAAGCATTAGAAATACTTTTAGGGACAATGGATGCCTGTGATTGAATGGTTGAGTAGATGGATGCTGGATGTTAGGATACATTCTTCTTAACTTGAAGATTTCAGGGACGAAATCCTTTAAGGAGGGGAGAATGTAACACCCAGTATTTTCTGTAAACGTTAATGTAACAAATCAAAGTATACTTAATTTTTAAGAGATGAATTAAGGGAAACGGGTTATGACATTGTGTTCATCTCGAAATTCTGCTTGAGATAGAGTCCGAGTTTGCATGAATCGGACTTCGTATGAAAAAGTTATGGCCTTCGGAAGTTTCAGCTCAAATTTAAAAACAGCTCGAAACTGAATTCAAAAATTCAAAACAGAACCCAGAAGCGGGCTGGGCGGGAAATTTCCCACCCAGGATCCAGGTCGACCAGGGAGTCGACCTCCCCCCCTATCAATCGACCTTGGGGGTCGACCAGGGGGTCGACCTGCCCTGTTTTTTCAAATCCAAGGCATAATACATTTTTATGTATCCGGGCTGATTTCTGGACCAAATTCATGAGTTCTACGCTATATAAACACCCCTAAACTTCGCTTTCTCCACACAACTTCATTACGCCTATACTCTACCTCAATCCTAATTAAAATAAATCTTATTCTCCGTTAAAACAAGTTATAGTTCTTCTTCAAATTGGAGATTCAAATCAAGATAAAGCTTCAAGTTGGACCATAGGCATTCCGCATCAAGCAACGTCACTCGAATCATAGCAAATCGCCTTTTCTAAACCGATCACTGTAAGTTCAGTTATTTCTTAGATTTGAATGTGTAATTGGAATTGTGAATGTAATGAATCAAAATATAGAACTATACCAATTTGCAAGTTAATTATCTTTGGTTCGTGCCTATGTCAAATCTAACGTTATCTATGCCTTTGGATCTGATTCTCGATTGTGGCCTAGAACTTATTGTGGCTAATTGCCAATGACTATGATTATGGGACTTTTGCCTAAGACTATGACGATGAGGCTTTTGCCTAAGACTATGACTATGAAACTATTGCCTATGACTATGACTATGAGACCTTTGTCTAAGACTATGGCCATGAACTGTCGCATATGAAATTATTGCCTACGACTATGAATCATAACTATGAGACTATTGCCTATGACGTTGGTTAAGAAATTATTGTGATTAGTCGCCCATGACTATTGTGGTTAATTGCCTATGACTATTGTAGTTAGTTGCTTATGACTATTCCCATTGTTACAATTAACCGATCATGTTGTACCTTGAACTGGCATTATGTTGGACCAAATCACCTATGCCTATTCCCTTGATTATATGGATCTCATATTTAGTGTGTAACTTGGCTAATTTAATCCTATTCACTATTATGTACATCGAACCTGTTGGAGCCATTTATTTTTGCATGCCTAATCTTTTATATCAATTCTTGTGCTTATCCCCTATTCCTTATGATTAGTGCCATTTCATGGGTACATAGAAAACTTGTGAAATCATGTTATATGTATGATTATGATGCGGGGATTGGGCGTAGCTTAATTAAGTTAGTTTGGCATAATAAATATGTTGGCATAATCTAAATTGGCTATAATAGTGAATGATTTACATGCATATTAGACTTGGGCATAAGTTGATAAATTTAATTGGCCACAAAGGGTGTAATTGGCGTGTAAACCAAGTTTTTTTGGACATAAACGGTAAACTAGAATATTAAATCTAGTTTTGACATGAACCGTAAATTGGAATATTAATCTAGATTAGGCATGAATTGAAAAAGGGGAATATTAAATCTAAAATTGGTATAAACTGCAAGTTGGGCTGATTGATAGGTAAATCAAGTTTTGGGCATAGAATATAAATATGCTAATTTGCATGACTAATAAATATGATCTAGGCTAAATTGATTTACGGAAAATTTACATAAATAGTAAATATGTAAATTTAGTAAAAGATGAATATGCCTAAACCGAGGTTAGACTGAGTTGTGGTGTAAAACTGCCCGGAACCGACCGAAACATCCAGTGACCACAACAATACCTGTCTAATGTGGGTGGTTAGTGCATCAAGCCCAGAAAGACCCGAGGTTAGACTGAGTTGTGGTTTAAACCTGCCCGGAACCGACCGGCACATCCAGTAACCACAATAATATCTATCTAATGTGAGTGGTTGGTTCTTTAATTAATTAATTAATTAATTAATTAAGGCTCATGAATAAATCAAGCTAGAAATGGTGAGGTTAAGTAATTAGGGAAACACTTAACCGTAATAACATGTTAATTAGACAAGTGGGTGAGGTTAAGTAAATTTAGAACACTTAACCATTGTAACATGTTAATTAAGCAGATGATAGGGTTAAGTTAACTAAGGTAACACTTAACCAAAATATATAATGACATGTGGTGGGGTTAAGTAATACAAGAGGAAAACACTTAACCAATTATATAACATGATGTATGGGAAGGGTTAAGTTAACACGAGAACAATACCTAACCAATATAACATGAATTGAGGTTGGGTCAAGTCAACACCGGAAGGAAACACTTAACCAACATGACGTGACGGGTGGATGGGTTAAGTCAACTTGAATTGATTAATGACATTTGACCAATATTACTTGATGAGCGAATGGGGTTAAGTTAAATGGGAAATACTTAACCAATATAACCTGATGAATGAACAGGGTTAAGTTAATAAATCATACTTAACCAATCCAACATGATAAGCAAGAAAGGTTAAGTTAATAAGAACCACTTAACCAACACGACTTGACGAGTAGGAGGTTAAGTACACGTCGGGTAGGTGGGTAATATTAGTAAATATAGGCCCACAAAACTTAACCATTAAATAAACATGCTTGAATCCGTGGAAAGGTTAAGTGCACGTCGGGTTGGTGGGTAATATTAGTAAATATAGGCCCACAAAACTTAACCGTTAAGAAAACATGCTAGAATCAGTGGGAGGGTTAATTACATCTCGTATAGGTGGGTAATATTTGTATATATAGGCCCACAAACTTAACCAGCAGGAAACTCTAGTAACGGGGACCCATTTCAGCAGTAACCCACATAGATGTATCATGGTACCCTGAAACTAGGCGGGGTGGGGCACGATTACTGGGCTGATTATAAGCGGTCAAAAATATCGGCAGGGGGTACATCAGTGTAGGTTCCGACGGGTTACGGGCGTGCACGTACTCCGGAGTGGAAAAAGCAGGCACTGGGTACCAGTAGTTATACACTGTGCATCTTGAATCGTGTCGGGTCGCTATAATAAGGCTTGATATACCTTATGGTGGGGCCAGCACAGAGTATCTACATGCAAGAGAGGGCCGACTGACACAGACACATGGAAAATTAATACAAAGTAGGTAGCATACTCCTTAGTTGGACCTAGGTCGCGTAAACCCTGAATCCGAGGAGCGTTCAATAGGTAGCATAAACCCCAGTGGCCCTGGGTAGCGTAAACCCTGGTTGAATCTAGTAAGCACTCGATAGTAAGCCCTAGATTAGATCTAGGTAATAAACGGAATACCCATAATAGAAGCACACTAGAAGGCAACCGCAAATACGGGGATTGGGGTCACGTTATCATATGATCATAGATTACTAGTTTGGACACCAGTTAGGTAGTCCAGAGATATAGAAATCAATATAAACAGGGTAGTTGCGAAGCAGAAAGGAGTAGAAGCGCATTAAGTTTATCAGTACATTCAGTTTATCAGTACATTCAGTTTATCTTGCCATATCCCATGCTTATCCCCTATTATCTTGTTACTATGGTTTAGTCTTATATTTAGTTTATTCATGTCATGACCCTTTTCCTTGTTTAAATACTAAGAATCACTGGACTTACCAGACTTTATGTTTGACCTAGTTTGCTTTCGCCTCTTTTCTTCTGTTCCCCCCCCGGTAGTCAGGGAGGGAATAGATCAGGTTTGTTTGGACCGTTACTCTTTCCAAGCTTGAAGACTCTTTGACGTGTTGCCTTGGACTCTCTCTTCTATTGCTATGGCTGGCTCATGCTTTATTTGGGGAAATCATTTTATGCTTGTTTATTTTTGTAAACAAGACAGGATACTTTGGTATTGTAAAACAATCTTTTGTACAAGCTGTTTATCAATGAAATAAAGTTTTATTTGCCACTGCTTTAATTGTCTGTCTTGTAATTTATCTGCATCTTTTACCTATAATGCTCCACCGAATTAAGGCATTCCCTTTGAGAGTGACCTTAACGGAGGTGGGGTGTTTCATCTCCACTTCATACAACAGTTGTGATAGAATATATGAACATTTCTTGAATCTTTGCCAGCCATGCTATTGCATTTAAGATTATCTGATCAAGGTCTCAACCAACCAGCTCCAACAGAATTCAGAGCCTGCATTGCACCCTATTGCCTATTGCTAAATATCCCAACCGAAGATGGAGTGGGAATGATCTATGGTGATGAAGTTATTGGAAAAGCTGACTATTTGGCTAGGTGGAATATGCTACACAACACAAATGGCATGAAACCCAAAGATGCTTCCCCTCCAGATGAAATGGAGTGTGAAGGAGGTGTCGATATTGCGAATAAAGGGAGCATCAAAAAAGGAATTGCCCGATGATCTGCCCGACGACATGGACCCCAGAGAGGATGGTAATTTGGGTGCAGAAGGGTGACATCTAACGACGCAACCGCACATGTTCCGATTGTTGATGCCGACTTGACTAAGGTCCGGAAATCGGATCTTATTTAGACCTCTTCCAAACGAGGGAACTGACATGCTTTCTACAGGCAAATCTGGATGTGTTTGCTTGGACCTTTGCTAATATCCATGGGATTTTACCACAAATTATGAGTCATTTGTCAAGTATAAACTTGAACTGTGCTCTTGTCAAGCAAATAAGACATATGCTCAGTCCAGGGAGAGAATTTGCCTTGAAAGAAGAAGTCGGAAGGCTGAGAGGCAATGGTTTTATATGAGATGCCACACATCCCACTTGGATATCAAATCTCGTCCTCAGCAAGAATGCTAATGGAAAATGGGGCACATGCATCAATTTTTCAGATTTGAACAAAGTCCGCCTAAAAGGAAGCTTCCCATCACTCAGAATTGGCAAGCTTGTGGATTCAATGACCATACATGAACATCTCCCTCTTATGGACGTGTGCACAAGTTACAACCAGATTCTTATGCATGTGCCTGATCATGAATAAACATATTTTATCATGGACCTTGAACTGTACTGTTATATGAAGTTGCCAGTCGGACTGAAGGATGCCAAGGCAACATACCAACGTTTACTGAATTGTATAGTCCACAACCATAGCGAAAGCCCTATGGAAGTCCACGTAGATGATACTCTTGTGGAGTCCGAGCGATCGACCTACTATGTTTCAGATTTGACAGAGATGTTCAATATTTGAAATGAAGCTAAACCCTTTAAAGTGCTCGTTTGGTGTTGCGTCAGGAATGCCTCTTGGCCTCATAGTTAGCTCACACGGAATCGAAATCAACCCTGATCAGATTGCAACGATCATAAAAATCCATGAACAACGAAAAAATAAAGGTGTCTGAAGCTTGGCAGGAAAGTTGGCACAACCTGTAAGTAAGCAAGATAAGGTCCAGAAACAAGTCTATAATGTGGGAAAGAAGGTAGTCATGGTAGAACGCAACTACCCAAAGATTGAAAAGCTCATCTACAACTTGCTGATTGCTCTGAGAAAGCTCCCCCACAACTTCTAAGTTCGCCCGATTGTGATACACACTTATTAGCTGCTACGACAGGGCCTACAGTGACCTAAGGCATCTGGAAGATTGCTCGAACAGAATGGAGATGAACCAGTTTGATCTCAGCTCTCTCCTAAAGAAGTCCATACGAAGGCAAGTATTAGCCAACTATATGGCTGAGTGTATTGCTCCCGAAGAGGATGTGTTAGATGAAGAAGATGGTCCCTAAAAATGAAAAATGAAAACAAGCACCCAGAAACTATATACAGACGGTGCAAGACATAATCGATGGTCCAACGCCGGAGTTTTGTAGATAACCCCCGAAGGACAACTCGAAAGGAATTCCAGGCAAAAGAACCACAACTCGCGGCTTACCTAGAACCAGTAGAAGAGCTATGGGATGGATTGGAACGTTACAGCATATTTCATGTCCTACGAGCGGAAAACTGAAAGGCTAATAATCTGGCCAAATAAGAAAGTTCCGACAATCCAGAAAAGATGGAGATGATCCCCATCGAGACACTACAAAATCCAACCATTGATCAGATGGAAGTTGATCTATCGTTGGTGGCCGAACAGGGAAGAGAGTTGGGGACAACCCCATGATGAACTTCCTGCAGCAAGGAATGCATCAAACAAGGAGAAGTGAAAGGCGTTCCATTGTTCGTTATGCATCAAGAATTCACCAGCGATTCCCATTGCTGAATTCGCTGCCCTGAATGATTCGACAAAATCACTAATCAACTTCCCGCTTGAAGGGAGATTTATGCGAATGAAACATCTAATTAGCGATGTTTTAGAATTAGCAAGTGAAGACTCATACTTCCACTCCTTTCATCGATTATCTACCAAGTAAGTTATTCCCTAAACGATGGGGGCAACTGGAGATTTGAGCATGAATCGCTCGAGATTACATCATCTAAGTCAAAGCTGATGCATCAAGAGTTTGCCTGGCCAATTGACTTAGTCTTGCATGAAAGTTAGCGAGTTGAAGGTTTAGAACGCTTATGCATGAATGCTGATTGATTGTCAGCGCACCAACCCTTGTCCCCGATATAATATCGAGGGCATATCAGCTAACTTATGAGATATGACTATCTCGCCAGCAGCAATATCCTATTTCCTAGCATAGAAAGTGTAAAAGTTTCTATAAGCATGCATCCATTGTTCTCATGCCAACTGCCATCCTAACACCAATGCGATGGTGTTTTACCATTAGCGGTACAGTCGTGACTTCCTGACACACTACCCTTACCTTTAGCATGGGGGCAAAAGGGAGATTCAAAGGAGATGCGTCCTCATCACTCACTTATAATAGTTACCTAACTGCTTTTGCCATCTCAAGACCCCGATCAAGGTCTATTCATTCTCGGGACTACCTCTCCCACGATAGTTCGAAAAGATATCCTTCATCAACTAAAAGACTTTGGCAGCCCTTCACTGGCAGAGATAAGGCAAAGCAAAATGGACGTCCAATGAACATGCAATGCCATTTTCGCTTAGAATGATACTCATTCCTTTAATAGGACTATTCTTTAACCATGACTCTTATATTTTAATGTCTTATGAGTTATTGATGTAATTAACTCAAATGAATTAATATGTGGATGGTATAGGTACCCAAGACTTGATATCGATTAGATTTCTAACACCTGCATACAGAATTATGGAACAGAACCATAACGAGCTCTACCGAACTGCTCATCTACAAAGCAACGCCCTCCATCTAGAGAAAGATGTATAGCTTAAGGTGGATCCGAGATGAGCATCCACTCCATGGCCCACACATGGTAGACCACAAGACAATTGAACATAAATCATTGAATTGCAAAGTCATAATCCGACTCCAGATGGATGCATTGTGACCGTCTACATGGCTCGATCCTATCGTCGATGCCACTAGATTACGTGAATCCCGATAGGGGCAACAGTGCCCATTGATATCCTTATTTTCCAATCATGAAATTTGTTTTTACATGCATCTTGAGTTATTGACATGACTAATTCGTGCGATATGAATGATGCAGGTACCCGAAGTTTGGTGCCAAACACTCCTCCCATAGATTGTTCAGAGGAACGCAAAGCCTTGGCAAATGTTTCCCAATTGTTTGACTGACTGATGCTAATCCTCAGAACTTGGATAGAAATATAAACCTATGACGAGTGTGATGGGCATGCCATGATTAAAATACCACTTGATTCGTGACTTTGACTCTCATGATTTGAGAAAGTGCTAAAAGGATGATACTGCAGTATCCAACCAGACTCCATCCCCCGAGTCGATGGGACGAGAGAGACTTGATTGTTGAAAACGACCACCTTAACCCATAAATCGGAGATTATGAGGTAGCACCCCAGCAAGTGTGATTCAAATGCTCACCCAAAAGCTCCATTCGCCAGAGTGAAGCGTGGAGTATGGGCTAGAACCAAACTCAAAAACGACACTCGAAACGGCAGAATCCTACTCTTTGAACTAGAGTGCGGAAGGAACGCCGAGGCGAATGATATGACCGTTCGCTTGAACCACTCTAACTATCATGATCCGAGAGAGAGTATAAAGTATTGGAAGATAGCGTCCACAAGGCGTGACGGTGCACCATGATTAAAGACCGCCTCGACTACACTCTATCCTTGGTATTCGACGGGAGAGTATAAAGGCGCCAAGGATTGGCGCCCCAAGAACTCCTACCCTACTGAAGAATCGAGGAGCAAACTGAAAGATGAGTTCGAACACTATCCTGGGCATACGACAAGAGAGTATAAAGGCATATTGACTAAATGCCATTAAAGGGCTCCTACCCCGTTGTAGTATCGGGGGCAAGATTGAAAGCTGAGCCCGAACCCTTCATGTTCGGACATGGAGGGCAACGCAATGTCAATCCTAATCAATTCTCAACAAGCCCTGGCCAGGCATTACGTCAATGATTGATTGGGGGCATATATACACATACTACTTGGCACACAACAAAATAACATGCTATAGAATTTATATGTTGTGCCTGCATTGATAACTTTTGATGTTGTTTCATTCATAACTTGTTTACGATTCAAATGTTTAAATGCACAACTGAATGTGCAATGTTCGCAGGTACACAGCAATGCAAAAGAAATGAAATTTCATTTACTAAATGTAGATTTACAAAGGGTAACTGGTCAGGAACGCGAGGACCGAACTCGCAGCAACGATGGCTGACTAGTGGAAAAGTAACAAAGCAGCGCATCTAGAAGCCTGGCGCAGGTGCCTAATGCTAAACCTCATATGCGACTCAAGGAATCCATAGCGAGCAGACCTTAGGAGTGGATTGTTTAATGACATGTCATGCAGCCCAATACTCATGGTAGGGAAGGACCCGGCGAAGCCCTGGGATTCTTGGATTTCTACCTGGCCTTAATACGATCCAACGCGATCGTAACATTCAGGATTTTTTAGAATTGAAGACTTCTCAAGCTATCCTGAACACACCTTCCTTCATCTAAATTTGAGGAGGATGTGATCCGACCACCACCTGCCCTATGCCGATGCCCCGGACTGTGGGCATGACTATTAAAAATACTCACAAATGGCATAGTTTATTTTCTTGTACTTAACCTAACCTATTTCCAAACTGGAAAGTTCAGATGAGGCTGGATATATCCCATGCAACCATAAGGTGTGACACAGCCACCCTATCTCCGACTATTCCCTTGATGCAGGGGGAAAGCAAGAACACACGGAACGATCAAATTCTGACTTTTCGCCATCTGATGTCGATCCTCAGAGCCTGGATAAGAGACAAGAGATTGGCATGGGCTACGTACCAAAAAATTGATTTTCACCCAACTCTGACTCATGATGCAAAGAGGTGTATGAAAGATATGGATTCGAAGTCTACTACTCAGAACAAACCCCCGAGGAAGGGGGCACGGAATACATGTCTCAAGTGACATAGTTCAACTACCCGACGCCTATATTCAGAAATTAATGACAGAAGCCTGATTGGCGGCTACGGCACATGAGGATCCAAGAAGCCCGAGGCTGACCTTCACCTATTTCAAGTCTTCACACTGGGACACCAGCACTGAATCGGAAGGCTGAGCAACAACCATCAATTCGCTGGAAATGATAAAATTGAAGTTCAAGCAGTGACGAACTTGGCTTAGACAGATATCAACCACCAGCTTGGGTTGAACACGTATCAATCAGCAGGCATGAAGCATGCAGCTTCGATTCAGAACATCGTGGAGGGAAACATGGACAATGGAATAGCTACCTGCAACATCCTAGATAAGAATGCAAGAATTGTGACAAACTCAGGTCATCCACGATCAGCTTTAGTTCCAACTCGAATGGATCTCGAGCGACAATTCACACCCAGCTCCAAGCAAGAACGCAACAATTTGAAGAACAGGAACTTGGTCGGGTTGAATGACTAGAACCGCGACCCGGGGGAAATATTGGCGTGGAGAAAAGAAATCAGGAAAGACCCCCTTTATTATCTCAGATTTGATGCTGGGGGCACCAATATTGATCTTGGCAATATGCGGCAGCCTCTTGGCGGCACTTCTCAAGATGATGTGGATAACGATGATTATGGCCCTTTCACATAGGACATCAGGATTTCATGTTGTTCCCCCGGACTTTAAGTTTTCTCTGTAACAAGATTGGCTCAGAAGCTTTGATGAATTCTACCTTGAGGTGGACATACTTCTAAGATAAGAAGGTGTTAATGTCGAGATGGACGATCTTGATGCTTTTCCGACTAAAGAATGGAGCACCTTCCAACTCCTGAAATGATAAGGACAAAGGAAAGACCCTGGAAAAGAATGATAAGAATGTGTAGTTCCAAAGAGAACCTATATCATTTATCGAGCCCATGATCTTGTTTGTCAAGCTCAATTGAACCGAGCATGAGAAAGAGGCTCAACAAGACTGCGATGACCATCAGACTATGTTGAAGCATAAACAGAGGGGCCCAACTAACTTCGTCTCTTGCTAACTTGCATGTGATTATTGAATTACGAAACGATCTAGAACGACCATGGAATTCTGATTTTTTTTTTGATACGATCCGAACGATCGTGGTTTTTCCTGGCTTCCTGCTGTTATGGCTCGATGCTATCGTGAAGTCCTAGATTAATATCCCGATGACGGGATAGTCTAAAGCCGAGTACAAATGACAGATTCATATGCTGATTTCTGATGTGCCTTATCCTAATAGTCCAGATGTTAGCTCAGACCCCAAAGATTATTACATCACCCCATGATTTGGATGGCTACTTTATACATTGGCTCAGATATAAAAGAAAGGTTGTCTCGACAATGCGATTGACCTGCGTTGGAAGACGACGTCGTTTGACAATGACTAATGCGTGTTGAATCACAATTGGGAACCAACGATCTAGCATGATTTTTTATAAAGGAATTCGACCTCTTGATTCAATGAGGACTAAACGATTACTTCATAATCTCAATTACTCTGTCCATAAAGTCTGGCCTAATAAGCATCAATAGAAGCGGTGTGACATATGACAAGCCTTCTATACAACGAAGAATTGAAATATCAGAAATACTCAAGGGGACATGACAAGGTGATAAAGCCTTCTCAAGGATGAATAACGTTCCAGAAAGATCAAGCTTGACATTTTCAAAGCACATCTCATCTACGATAAGATGTACTTTGGGGGGCAAAATGTTAGCCTGCTTTGTGACCAGGTTACACAAAGCCTAAGTATTCACAACTAGATGGAAGAGACTTCACGCATTCACAATCTCATTTAGGCTGGGTTACAAATCCCACTCGTGATTAGGGTGCCCTACTCGTGATATAGAAGTCCACTCGTGATCATTGGTGGCTTGTGACCCCACTCGTGAACATGTCTCATGTAAGCCACTCGTGACCCCTGGCTCGTGACCACGAACCGCCTGGGGACAACGGCGCTGCACACATAGTTGAGACCTATTCTCGAGGCTATGATCGCTCCTACTTTCCCGAATCGAGTGCTACGTGTCCCACCATGACCTGATCACCATATGGACTCTCCTACAGCTATAAATACACCTCTAGAGGACATCTTCAGGGGACTTTTGGCATCTCCTCGTCCATGGCAGCCATGGCCAGCACTTTTCCATGAATAATCATCATCTTCCTCAACAAAAATCAATGAACGCAGAGAGAATTATTTATTGAATTCGAGTGATTGAGTGACTATGCTCCTTGTAATTGTAATCTATGAATGAAATGAGAAAATATGAAGTGGACGTAGGCTCATTAATGCCGAACTACTATAAAAATCCTATTGTCTTGCTTTTTCTCGTATTTTTCAGTTATTTCTTTATATTCTATGCTCAAAATAAAATGATTTGGGTGTTAGAACCATTTTTTTGTCTAACAACAACCAAATAAAACATATATATTAAAGAAGTAAATCGATGTATACACCATAACAATACATGACATGGCAACTTCAGCAAAAGCAACAAGTAAAATATCTAAATAATCACATTCATCTAATTAAAGCATAATTACGAGTTTTTTCCATTGTCAATATATTATTTACACAACTTCATTTTGTTGATTTCAGTTGTGTACGATTCACTTTTTTTCATCAATTTGTCATATTTCCATTTCTTATTAATATTTAGTTGTTTATCTTTAATCTGTAGACATTTACATACAACTTATTCGCTTCGAATTTGTTTCGTTTCAAATTTATTACTTTACTCACTTATTTACTTATAATCTATTCACCTTGTCTCATTCAATAGTTTATTTAACCCATTTTGTTAATAATTTAGTTCTCCTTATTTACCTTACTTAGTTGCATTAAATTCCATAACAAATTAAGTATTCTTTGCTTGTAGTCGCTTATGATCACGACTTAAGTTTTATTTGTTTCATAAGCCATCAATTTAATTTCAATATTCATTCATATAACTAGTTTTTTATTTGGACATCATTATTCATTAGTGAAATAAATCTACTTAAGTTCCATACCTACATTCTTATTCATTGGCATTATTCACCACTTTGCAAACTTCTAAGAGATTACTTTATTTTATATTCCACTTAGATTGATTTTATTTGTTTCATAATACAAACGTTTAAAATTTCAAGTTTAATTCATTACTTTAGTTATTCGAGAACTTAAGAATTCAACCTTGGGTTCGTTCCTAAGTCAACTTTCAAAATATTTCATATATTATATCATTTATATAAAACCATACTATATTTTTTTTTTTAAATAAAGTACAAAAGTTCTAAATGGTCTCCCCTACATAGACTCTTGAAAATAAACATCGATGATGCGCGCACTCATCACCGAAATCATTTCCAAAGACAAGAGGGGAGCATACACTTAGTTCTAAAATTCATTTGAAAACAATTTCTATATGAAACAAACTTTAAAATATAAATATATTATTTCAAACCATTTGCAAATCAATATTACAAAACCGCCCGAAATTAAATTCTCAAATTCATATTTAACTTATTCTTATTTCATTACCAAATAAATTTTCAATATTTCATTTTTCTTAAATCATTCAATAACCAATAGTTTTAATTATCGATCAATTGTATGATAATTGATGAAAATTTAATATTATCATTAACAAAAATCAAAATTCATAGATTTTCAAATAATTCTTTATATATAAAAAATATAACTAAAAACAATATTATGTCAATGAGCCATATTTGAGTGTTTAGAAATCCTTATCGATGCCTTGGCGTCCCAAGTACAGACCAGAATTCATAAATGCTCAACGAAACAAACCAACATAATACAAAATCATCTTATATCAAAATTACAAGTACACTCTCTCATATACGCTCAAACTCATTCTAGGGTATTACTACCCTTTCTCTAATGAGTTAATCCCAAATAGAGCCAAGGTTTTCGCGAAACCAAAGTTCTGATACCAAATGTAATGACCCTAGGCTTTGCAACCATCAGGCAGTGGGCATATCTCCCACCGTGACATACAGTGATACCTCAGAACTGATTTTACGGCCAGCCTCCCAACTGCAACAACCAACCTAATCGTCCCATCGGGACATGTAAGGGTAAGAGTCTCCTGCTCGCCACCAAACAGCCAAGCGAGAATACCCTATCATGTTCTCTAACCAGCTCTGATACCAAATGTTACATCCGTGATTTTTGACCATTCAAATCGACAATGATCCTCAATGTTGACTTAAACAAATCAAAAATACAGAAAGTTATTGGGAGAAAAATAAGAAAAACAATCAAAGAATCTCATAGAGGAAGGACAATATAGAATATATATAAATAACAGTTCATGAAGCTATTAAAATATACATTGATTATACATTTACGATGATTATCAGAGTTAATTAACATACAACATACCAATATATGCAGCGGAAAATATAAATGAATACGTCAGTCAGGCTCCGACTTCATCTTCATAACTGTGTCTTCGTTAATTGAAAATTAAGGCTGACCCAAGCACAAATGAAAAGACAAAAACACTCGAATCAGAACTAAAATACTCTAATATTAATTAAATCAAATTCATGGGAATGTGAGTGCAATAACTTAAGAGATGTTACGGGAATTTCCATCTCCTAAGGGCCCGTTAAACAAGATACTATATAATATAATATGCTATTATAATAATGTCTATGGTTAAATATAAAATATTAAAATAGCGTAAGCGAGACTATAGTTTTACCCTTACACCATTTATATGTTTTCGTAAACATTGCATATAAAACACCAGTAACGGCCGGTGGATAGGGATGCGCCGCTATACGACAACGTTAAATGAAAATCGTAGGGGGCTCGATCAAGATAAATACGACAAGGCATCGAGGCTATACCCATTAGCAGTGATTCTACCGGATTACGGACCCAGGCCGGTGGTAACGCATAGCCATGACTACCGCCCACCCTAGACAATACTCCCAAAAATCAAAGGCGCCGATCAATCATAAAGTAATATATATGGTATCGAAGAAGCATGTCTGCTAAGTGGATCTAGCTCAAATTAACTTGGGTATTGCTCCTGTTTTAGTCATTTTAATTACGACTCGAAGGTCTAGGCTATCCGTTATCATTCTCTTTTGTCAAATCTAGTAATCGCCTCCAAATCCATCTTACTTCATTATGGAACTCCACCGTGTACACAGTTGTTAAAGTGGTTTTTGGTATTGGCAGAGAGTATGACAACATCCAATCCCGGTCAATTTAACAACCAAACGTTTACATTTTTCACACCGGTCGTATTTACATTTCAAAGGGGTTCGTACTTCATATCAAAATATCAGTTTTTTCTTAAAAATCATTTCAATATTCAAGATAGAACATTTCATCATAAAATCTACACTTAAACCACTTTAAAATCTTGAAACAATTCCAACTTTAAAATAACTTGAATATTAAATAAGTTAAAAAATATATTTAAAATAGTTTAGATATATAATTTAATTTGTTTGAAAATAAATAATTTGTATTTAAAATAGAATTTTCATATTTAGTAAAATCTATAGGTAAAATGTAAAATAGTTTATAAAATAAATATTTAATTATTAAAATGGTTTATTTAAAACAACTAAAAAATATAAAATAGTTATAAGGTAAGTGGTTTATAAAGGAAAGTAATTATTATTAAAATAGTTTATAAAATGGTTTAAATTACTATCATTGGAATTAGAATCGTTTCTTCAAAATTTAACCAAAATGGAAATCATATTATAGTTTCAACTCAATTCGACTAAATTTCGATATCTTAATTCAAAAGGATTTGACTACCCATTAATATTGTAATTCCATTCAACAGTTCAATTTCAAACCATTTGATTTAATAATTCGATTCAAATAATTGAATTTCAATTTTAATTCTCACTTTGAATTATTCATTTATAAAATCTTGAGTTCACAATTCAATATTATTATAAATCATGTTAATTTAAAGTAAATATCAAAGATGGATAAACAATTTAATTTTGATAAATTTAGTTCATATTTAATTCAGTTTTAACTTTATTTATCCACATTTACGAATTCCTCAAAATTTTAAATTTTAAATTTGAAAGCTTAAAGCTCAAATTTCAAATTCAATGAAAATCGATTAATAATATCATATATTTTTTCTTTAAAACAATATTCCAAAATTCAAGGTTAAAAACAATTTTTATTCAACCAACCGGTGTCCGTATATAATTTTCTATCCTATGGCCAATTAATACTTCAATTTTAATTTTAGTATTTTGGGAAAGTATGTATATCATTTCAATCCAAATCAGGGTCATAGGTACTTATCATTTCAAACTACGTTCTTAATTCATTTTAAATGATTAATCCCGGGTTTATTTGATGCCCATAACATCTAGGGTAAAAGTTGGGATTAATCAGCAAAAATCAATAGGCGTATATAGACAATGGCGATAATAGTATGAATTACATATCAATACATTAAACATATAAATCCATGGCATCAATCAAAATCACTACATCTAAATAGTTCAATGTGATGTCGGTTTACTAGTCATCAGATATGAGGTTTTTAAATAGAAATTAAATTCTAACCGTACAATTTGTATTAACAGTTCAATTGAATTATACTGTTTATGTATATTAACATAAATAATCAATTTAAAATAGTCAAACTGCAAACAATACAAACATATCATAACTTAAATTTAATTTAACTAACAATCAAATATTTTAGTTAGGTGTAAGTGGGTTCAATCACTCGCCTTTGGTTCTGACTGCATTTGAGATCCAAAATAAGCCCCAAAATTTAACTTTTTTAGAATCTATCCAAATCAGTGTCATCGCGAAGAGCTCGTCGGTACGATTCTAACGCAACAAACCGCGTGTCAATTGGAGATCGTATGAAGAAGTTACACGTGTTTAAACAATTGAAATTCAAATTTATATAAAATAAACAAAAGAGAAATCTCATCCACAACATGAATGCCACGTCAGCACCACTGCTGTAACACCCCACATCCGTTAATGTCACTCACTAAGGGAATGCATTAACTTTCATGGAGCGTTATAAGAGTATAGAACAGAACATCACAAGACAGATATATAAAATGGTACTTAAAAATTCAAAATTTATTCATTGCAGCGAAAAAGCAAAACATGTTTGGTTACAACATCAAAACCACATACTAAAGCCAAGTACACAAATATCCATCTTCAACAAAATTATTATCAGAGTACATAAAAGTAAAACCATAATCCCACTCCAAATAGCCATAATGAAAAAGAGATAAAGCTGAGCATTACTTTCAACACTTCCAAGCACTTCAAGAAGAAAGAGATCCAAGTCAAACTTCACTAATCCCACCCTGAGGACCTGGGGGGAAGAAAGAAAAGAGGTGAAACAAAAGGGTCTGACATAAGTCTGCCAAGGCTAGTGACTTTAACAATATAATCAGTAAAGTAACAGGATAAGAACATAAACTGGATATAAGAGATGACTGTAACATATGCAGGTATGACAAGGTAAACAAGGTAAGCAAGATAGAACATTGACCGCGCTCCTAGCCACTATAAGATATGCTCTGCACCGTACCACATACTAGTTACATATTAAGAGATGATCCCTCCCTGCTAATCATAATAATGGTAGCTTCGTGTACTCCTAGCTGCTCTCGTAGGTGCCCCACTTGCTCCTACCACCACTAGTTGTACCCACTACCATTCCCATTTGATCGGCTCCCTAACCTCGTAGATACCTATGTTGGTCCCACAACAGGGTGTATCACTCCCTTAGGTGGCAACCCTGATACTACTGAAATGCACAGCTTATACCTACACGATGCAACATCGTCTTACCTACCAACCCAGACCCACATACGCACATGACTCCGTTGGACTTGCACTGTCATCGCTAACTCTTTATTGACCTCTTACAATCAACCCCGGTATGCGTGTCCCTGTCCTCGACCTAGTTCGAGCTCATATAGATACTAAAATGGGTTACTGGTTAAAAAGGGTCCACCCACTTGACACAAGCTTCCCTCCTAAACTTGGTCCCCACTAGGAATTCCCACTTAACCCCTCTTTATCCCCATGCCTAATCACATGTCTCATCTTGGTTAAGTGCTTTTCTTATGTTTCACATGCTACCCATGTTACCCACTTAACCCTTTATTATCCCCATATCTAATCACATGCCTTATTGATTAGCACAAAAATATGTTTATTTTATGCTCTTATATCTAATCCTTTGTATATAAATAAGTATTACTTGGGTATTGTTTTGTTACTTTTACAGATATTCCAATCCAGCCCGCATGCAACCAGAAAAGTAGAGAAATGGAGATCAGATTGCTATTTATTTACATTTTGAAGAATTACAGATGAAGATCCCACATCTAGTTGCTGTTGGACAAGAAAATGATTGATAAAAAGGCCATGTACATCTCAAATCAAGGGATGCTTGTCAAAGAACCAAAAGGAAAAGAAGAAAGGCCAAAAATTTAATAGATTTAACTAAGGCCCATTTGAGATTCTCATTGTAAACTAATTAGTGATGTAATGGCTAGGCCCAATTGTATTAGGGTTAGGGTTTGGTTATCCCCTATAAATACCCTTGTAATATCATTGTAGCCACCATCCTATCCTATATTCTCTTCTCCATTAATAAAAGTTCTTCTTCTTTTTACTATTTCTGCATTTTTCTTTCTTAGCAATCGGTGTTGTCTTCACAATTAGTTTTGGAAGAGCACCAATTGTATTTTACATTTTTTGTTAGTGATTAGTCGTTTGATTAGTTTCAACGACAATCCTAATTTACTTTTTGTTGTTCTTCTTTTCCTGCAATTTTACTTTCTGCATTTTATTTCTGTTTTGCATTTTAATTTCCAAATGATAGTTGTGATTTGATCGTCGGTTCAATTAGATTTGTTCTGAATCGGATCGCAGTTTCAATTTTTATTGTTTTCAAAAACCAACCTCGAAAATCGTCTAACTCGCCCAATAATAAATAAATAATAATTTTTAATTACACCTCCCTGTGTTCGACCTGTATGCTACACACCTATATGCTTGCAGAATTTAATTTAAATGTCGCGCTTTTCTGATTCATAGATTAGCGACGATCAAGTTTTTGGCGCCGTTGCCGGGGAGGTAACGATTAGATTTTATTATTTATTTAATTTCTGATTCGTGTTAGTTTTATTTTTTATTTTTTTCCTTTTGTTTCTTGTATATATATATATATATAAATCTTGATTGGTTAGATTTGGTATTGTTCAATGATACCGTAATCTACCAAATAAGAAAAAAATATACTACCGAATTTCCTTGATTTTACCTTCTTATTTTTTCATTTATTTCTTTGCCTTTTTCAATTTTTTTCCTTTTATATTTCCTTTTTGTCTTCTACTTTCAAAAAAAAAAAAAACTTGCTTCTTATTTTCATATTTCCTTCCTTTTTCTCGTTCCTTTCCAATCAATACATTCATTTTCTTTCTTTTACAAATAAAAAAAATCCTTTTACAATTATTTTTCTTTCCTTTTCCTTCTACAATTTTCAGACATCTTCACTTCACGTCACTGTCCATCCACATTTTTCACCTCGGTACTTCACCTGATTTCCATTATCTCCATAACCACAAATCCGATTAACCCTTCAACACCACAAGATCAACACAGCTTTTCCCCCATACCAAACTAGCACTGTTCACTTGCCACAAATCGAAATCACCTTCTGACCATCATCAAAACAGCGCCCAACGTCCTCCCCCAGTATCACCATCTCCAGCACCTTCACGCAAACCCATATCCTTGCCTTCACAAGGCCTCCTCCAGACCATCATCCCCCACTAACCAAAAATCCCAATCCGACCAAACAACTCAATCTTCTCCCTCTTGTCTCACAAACCAAGCATCTCATGTTCCCCATCTTTCATACCACAAACAAAACCCACATCAACCCTACCACAATCAACACCGAACATCTTCACAGTCCTCTGCCTACAATCTGATCACCAATCTTCATCCACTCCATCACCAGCGAATACATCCTGACCACCGCATCAAGACATCCTCATCTGCAACGTCAGAAACCTCCCCAACCAAGTCCATCGGAATAACAAACAACCTCCAAATCCAAGCTCCAGCACTTCATCCTTCCTGCCTGCCGACTATTCTACATCTCGGACTCACCAAATTTTCAACTTCCCTGCCATCAAATTTTCCTCCATCTTTATCACCTACACAGACCACAAAACAACCTTCCCCTTTGATCACGTCCAAAGCCATACAAAATCAAATACCTCCCATCAACCACGTTCAACAAACTGTGCTGTCCCTATGCCAAAACAAACCATCCAGCGAACCCCAAACCAAATTCTACCTCGCCTGATTGTCTTCTTCGCAACACCACAACCCTGTTCCATACCCTTCACGTTCAACCACATACCCATTACCACTTTTCTTCCATCATCCATCCCTCACGCATCCAACCACAATTCGAACATCACCCTTGCAAACCTCCTCACCCCATAGCCGCAACCATCTACCTGATACGAAGCATCGATCGAAGAATAAACGATACCCATCTCGTCCCGAAACTCCACAAACCCCTCTAACCAAATCGCACATCTGAAGCCTAACTTGAACCCATCACAGGTACCCAAAAACCCCCAACTCGAGTCGCGAATAGAATCTGATTCGCAGGAACCCGATTTGAACTTTTGATTCGGTGATTCGCGAAGCCAAATCCGCTTCGAACAAAAAAAAAAGAAGAAGAAAGAAGAGGCGTTGTTGATTAGGGTTCAGGACGCAAGTCTTGTGATTTTGTGGTTCCATTATTTTGAGTTTGAGGTTGTGCTAGTGGAGTTTATAATCTAAATAAAAAAGGGTACGGTTTTCTTTCATATTTCTCGTTCACCAAGAAGCATGCTTGTTTCTTCTGGAAGGCTGAGTCTCTTCGTTTTGTTTGAGCGACCTTTTTTTTTTTGGTTTGACTGAGTTTCGTTGAGTGTGATTTGTTCCTTATTCTGTACGAAAAATCAGTCTTATATATGAGGAAAGCCAGTGCGTTGTCCTTAAATTGACTGGAAAATTGATTTGTTTCCTTTTTTTTGTTTGCACGGGTTTGTTTGAACAAACAGAGGGCGGCGTGTTGAATTGTTACTGAGGGTATTAGGCTTAGATTTTGTTGGGTACATTCCTTTTATTTAGCCTGCATGAGTTATTGGTCCGTGAAAAGTTTAGCTTTTGCTTTTGTTTGCTCTCTTTTCTTTGAGTTGAGTGTTTTTGTTTTATTTTGTTTTGTTTTTTTAATTTAAGTTAGTTTTTTTTTAGTTTCTTTTTCTTGTGTCTTTTTTTTGTGTTGTTGTTGTTTATTTCATTTAAAAAAAGTCCAAATTCAAAGACAAAAGCAAGAAAGAGTTCAAACGACAAACCAAGGATTTCGTGTCGAGCAAAGCAAACAGTGGGATCTGAATTGTCAGTGTTAATCAACTGCTCTGGACGGACTGCCATACCTCCACTGTAAAATTCTTTAACTCTACAGGTTCTGCAGCTGTTTGAAAAATATAGAAATTGCTTGTAAAAATCTTCTGCGGGGGCAGCGGCTTGCTTGTACAATATTTTAATTTTCTGTTATTATTCTATGACTGTTCTGTGGTTGTTCTGTGACTGATATTCTGTTTGTGAGGAACGAATTTACATACCTGAAGTCATCACTCTCGTCGATTTTAACACTTGATTTGATTTGCAAAATAATATAATTGAAAAGTGGTGCTTTGTGAAGTTGACTGTCTCGTATAATTGGATCGCGGATATATAGTAGTTCAATTTATTGAACTATTAGCAAAAGAGGTTGCATACTACCCGTAAAACATTGGTCGTATCCCTTAGTATTTATACTATACGTGAACGGCCATAAGACCCTCTTCTAATTGAGCCAGTTAATTAATAGAGCACAACTTAGTATTTTATACTATTTTTGAAGTGAGAGTAACTTCTGTCTTGCATTGATTTCATTCAAATGTCTAATAAAAAAAATCTCTAAGGGAAATGTGGGATAATAATCGGAGTAGACGTCCTCTTGAAGAGTATGATTTTGAATTACAACTCATGAAGCGAGATTTTCCAAAATTTCGCGAGCCAATTGTCAACAATTTTCAAAAATTTCAAAATGACCGACATTTTCAAAGTTATGATCGAAATGGCGACTTCAATTCAAATTTCAATAATTTCGATTATGGGCCACATCCACATGAAAATAAATTTGAATCTCAATATGGCTTTGATCCACATCATTATGGGGTTGAAAACCAAAATTTTCAAAATTATAGCCCATATCAACATCTTGAAAATAACCAAAATTGCAATTCTCTCTCAAATTTTAACAGTTTTGGTTATGAATAAAATTTCTATGATCAAAATGATTTCCAATATCATTGTCAGTTTTCTGAAAATTCAAACAACTACCACATTGGAAATAATATTGATTGTGAAATTAATGTGGACTATAATTTTGAGAATCAAGAAATCCAAAACGAGAGCTCTCAAATCAATGATTTTGAAGAATATCAGCTTAACATTCTTAGAGAGAGGGTAGAAAAGCAAGATAGACAGCTTGGTGAAAAAGATAGACAACTTGATGAACTTCTTTGTTTAATGACGTGTTTTAAAGAACAACTCGAGCAACAAAATCAAATTCAATGCGATGAATCAGGAAATAATCCATTCTTTGCTGACATTGAAAATTTTCAGATTACAACTTTGGAAATTGAAAATGACGATCTAAATGAAGTTGTACACAATTCAGCAAATGATTTAGACTTCAATTCTTTTCAGGAAAAAGATTTAAGCTCAGATTTTGATCTTCCTCTTTCAGGTTGTGAGAAAATTGAAATTCTAGGAATTGAACAGAATAAAAATGTTGAATTTTTCAATACAAATTTGGAAAAGGATTTTAATGAACATGAATTCTTTGGATTGTATGAGGATAAGTTGCCAAATGAGGAAGAAGTGGATTCAAGGCACGAGTTCAAAAATTTTAACATTGAGAAAATTTCAAACGAACATGAAATTGTCAGTGTCGAAAATATATTGTCAGTTGAGAAAAGTGATCACATAGTCTTGAACAACACTCAGAATTCAAATTTCACTGAATTTATATATGATCACAAATTTTTGAAAAATTACACTGATAAATTTGTTGAACACATGAATTATCTTTGGAATGCTGGCTTGGTTGAAAAACTTCACGTTAGGATGACCCTAGACATTTATTTGCTGGACTATAAATCTAGGTATAAAGATGAGATGGTTTTCAAAAACCTTTGCTTATTAGAAAACATGCATATACATAGTGGGAATGGGACTCATAGGGCAAGAACCAAGTGTGGGGGAAAAAGATGGTGGTACTCTTTGCATCGCATGCATCGCAAACACATATATCATTGTACATATGATTTTCATTCGCATATAGTGGCTAAACTCCATTTCATTCTTCAAATAATTTTGCATCTCATTCACCTTTGGGTGCGATCTTTCAAATTTAGGAAACGTTTACAGTGTGGACACTGTTTAGTTCTAGTGTGTGGGGGGGGGGAGTCTGCATTTCACTCATTTTCGATTTTTTCTTTATTTTTCTTTCTTTTTCAATTTCATCCATTTAAATAGGACCATCATGCATTTTAGACTGTACTAACATGCCATTTTTTTACGACTCATTTTAGATTGATACAGCAAAATAAGTTAAGGATTATTAATCAGTTGATAGTATTTTTTTCTCTCAGCTTAGATCGAATAAGAAATATAATGAAAAGTTTAATTTTGAGGGATAATAGTGTAACCGGTACATAGGGAGATTCTTAGGTGATGGCCATGAAATATATTCTATATTGTAGACTTTGTTTAAATAAGTGGAGGACTTAAAATACTCATATTGGCTTTTCGAATCTTTAAAACTAAGTTGTGTTAAGTTGAATTCGCGTAACTCTCTTTTGTGCTTACATTTTCAAATAATAGTAATCCAAGGGTATCCAACATTGCTTGTATATCAAGCGTTGGTGTGCAAACCCGCCAAGCTCTATCCGACATGTTGTTGACAAAGTCAACGTTGGAATATCTTGGTCTCATTTTATGAGATTGGACACCTAAGGATTACCGACATGTTGTTGACAAAGTCAAAGTCGGCCTGCACAATTCGCCAAGCTCTTTACCCACTCTCCGTTAGTCCGCGAGGCAGTGCATGGGTGGTAAACCTTGGTCTTCTAAGTTAGGTGTATGTACTTAATCATAAATTTTAAAATTTTATAGAATAAAGAATAAGCGATGATGCACAAACACTTCTTGACCTTATATATTTGACTAGCCATACATGAGAAAATTAGAATACCACTTTACAAACTGTGCCAGGCAAACTAAGAATTTATTTCATGGCTGCACTATGTTATCGACCGAACCAACTGGCCAAACTAGAATTTAACATTTGAAAACTTGATTTATATTGAAAATTTGTGACAAGTTGAGGTATCTAAAATAAAATCAACTGATTAGAAATTGTTAATTTAATTTGTTGTACCACTTCAGAAACAAGTCGTGTTTTCATTTTTCGTTTTTATTTGCATAGGTCCATTGCATTCATTAAAGCCATATCATACTGCATTTGGATTTTGTGGGTAGTATCCGCTGAAAACCCTCACGAGACACCACTCGTCCTACTAGGGACACCTAGAGGTTTAACGGCTTGTTGCATACGCTCAATGCAATCGTGTTTCCTACGAAAGTGTGACCTATCTAGTTAGTTTTTCATTTTCATTTTCTTTTTACTCGAGGACGAGTAAAAGATAAGTGTGGGGGTATTTGATTAGCACAAAAATATGTTTATTTTATGCTCTTATATCTTATCCTTTGTATATAAATAAGTATTATTTGGGTATTGTTTTGTTACTTTTATAGATATTCCAATCCAGCCCGCATGCAACCAGAAAAGTAGAGAAATGGAGATCAGATTGCTATTTATTTACATTTTGAAGAATTGTAGATGAAGATCTCACATCTAGTTGCTGTTGGACAAGAAAATGATTGATAAAAAGGCCATGTACATCTCAAATCAAGGGATGCTTGTCAAAGAACCAAAAGGAAAAGAAGAAAGGCCAAAAATTTAATAGATTTAACTAAGGCCCATTTGAGATTCTCATTGTAAACTAATTAGTGATGTAATGGCTAAGCCCAATTGTATTAGGGTTAGGGTTTGGTTATCCCCTATAAATACCCTTGTAATATCATTGTAGCCACCATCCTATCCTATATTCTCTTCTCCATTAATAAAAGTTCTTCTTCTTTTTACTATTTCTGCAATTTTCTTTCTTAGCAATCGGTGTTGTCTTCACAATTAGTTTTGGAAGAGCACCAATTGTATTTTACATTTTTTGTTAGTGATTAGTCGTTTGATTAGTTTCAACGACAATCCTAATTTACTTTTTGTTGTTCTTCTTTTCCTGCAATTTTACTTTCTGCATTTTATTTCTGTTTTGCATTTTAATTTCCAATTGATAGTCGTGATTTGATCGTCGGTTCAATTAGATTTGTTCTGAATTGGATCGCAGTTTCAATTTTTATTGTTTTCAAAAACCAACCTCGAAAATCGTCTAACTCGCCCAAGAATAAATAAATAATAATTTTTAATTACACCTCCCTGTGTTCGACCTGTATGCTACACACCTGTATGCTTGCAGAATTTAATTTAAATGTCGCGCTTTTCTGATTCATAGATTAGCGACGATCAAGTTATCTTGATTAAGTGTTCATTAATTCATTATAACCATAATCTTGCAAGACCTCCCACTTAGATTGCCATTTTGCGGTTGCTGGATTTGCTGAGCGGTTCCGGGAAGGTTATACCGCAATCCAAATCTAACCTCGTGTCTTTGCATTATTACGCATCTAGTTTCTGCGTTTGACCTCTCGCATTAGATTACCAAATTACGGTTGCTGGATATGCCGGGCGATTCCGGGCAGGCTTATACCGCAATCTAAATCTAACCTCGTGTCTTAGGCGTTTATTACCACTTTCTTGATTCAAGCCCCAATTTCAAATCTTGGATTTTAATATATTTCAATCACCCATAATTTCCAATCTAAATTATGTTTATAGTCTCATGTGCCAAATTATGCCCAAACCCATGTTCATAGTTATTAACAGTTTATCCCCAAATCTCATGTATACAAGTCATACTCAATTATTCCCAAACCAATTTTCCATATTCATTAACAATTTATGCCAAATATCATTTTATTGCATATTTCCCAAACTTTTCCCAATCATACCAATGTTATTCGTACGTAAATCTCAACGCAATATGTTAGGCTCGAAGTTAGCCTAATCTCATAAAGAAAAAAAGAAAAGAGGAAGGGAAGAGAATTAAAGCATCAAAACTGGCATAAGCATAAAAATGGGCATTTGAAATGAATAACGACAAAGTAGATCAGATAGGCATATGATAATAGCAATTAGGTATGAATCTAAAGGATAACAAATTACAAAACTTGATATGATTCATCTTATTCACATGCATATACATCAGATCCAATGTACAATCCTATCACATTTAATTTTTAATTTAATTATATGTGAAAGTAACATAGACTCACAGAGATAGGATTCTTAGAAAAGAGAATTAGGTGTTGTTGTAGCAATTCTATTCTTGAGTAATCTCTACTTTGATTTGTAGATCTAATCTTCTAATTGGAATACTCCTATTCTGATTTGTTTTAGTGGAGAAGAATGGCTAGTTTAAATTAGAACAGCATGGAGGCGCCATGGATGATAACAATGAGATTAGGGTTAGGTTTAGGTGTTTATTTATAGATGTATTAGATGAATTAGTACCTTTAGATTAGATTAGAGACCATCAAAGCCACTCAGATTAAAAAGACGCATCATCCAGCCAATCCCAGAAAGACACGTCATCAATGGAACTCTCCAGAATTCTGCAGAGCTGGCTCGGCCTGGGCGCACTTCCCAGGTGTGCCAGTGCAATTTTTTTCTGGCGCACTTCACAAGTGTGCCAGTTATCCTGGACTGTTTTCTGATTTTTCTGCCCACCTTCTATCGTCCGTAACTCCTTCATACAGTATCCGTTTTACGCAAACTCGGACTCTATCTCAAGCAGAATTCCGAGATGAACGCAATGGTATAACCCGTTTCACTTAATTCTTTTTTAAAAAACAATTATTCTTTAATTATATCTTATGTCATGTTTTAAAATTACGGGTTGTTACAACTGCTTTACTCCCATCTTCTTCTAAAATGAAACAATGCTCACAATAAGCTTGACAACGCCATTTCCATGATCTTCCACCATCCTTGCTCTTTTATCTCTCCATGAAATTCAAATCCGATAACATCGGCCTCCTTCTCTTCGAAATCTCAACACTCTCTACCACGTTGACTCAAACTCGGCCTTCCCTAAAAAATCGTGTTCTCCGTCCATGCGTGCTGTGCTGCCGGACATGCGACAAATATTGGAACCAAATTTTGTTAAAATTTTCCGAACGATGCTATCTTTAGCCTAGAATCCAAACCCGTTCATCGATTTTCGAACTGACTTCCATATAAAACAGGAATCCCAACCCTATCCACGCTCTAAAAACATAGAGCAAAACCCGAGTTCGATCGTACCCCTATATACGTATACCATCTTGAAGCTCTTGAATAAAGGAGTTCAACGAATCTACAATCATTTGGTTTCACAGAGAATTGGATTTGTAAAAAAATAGAATAAAAAAACGTAGAGGCGGCCATTTGTTTCATGGTTACAGGAAGAAAATGATTGGGTTTAAGAAGTTGTCTACTTATAGCCGAATTGTTGAGATTTTTTTTAGTCCAACTAATAAATTATATAATACACACAATTTACCATTTACATTAAAACCCAAAACTCATTTTGTCATAATTTAATTTCTAAGGAATTCTTATATTTTGATTTCACCTAACCATAACATCATGTGGATATAATTATCATTTAGTTTCTCATGTTACGTTCATGACTTATGGTCATCATCTTGACCATATAAATTTATTTGATTTATGTTACATTTAAAATAGTTGTAAACCATTTAAACAACATGATTATATTTATATTCCCAAAATCTTCAGTGATAACTCATACGTTTTAAATTCCGAAATCATACTAAGTTGTATATTCTCAATTTCAAATAATCATATTTAATTAAATTTCAAAACTTATCAACTTTATTTAAATCAAAATAAAATTCAATATAACTTAGTAAATAAAATTTTATTTATCTTAAATTCCAATTTTGATTATTTATCAAATTTCAGTTTGAATTACAATTACAAATTAATTAAGTCAATTTCATTCAAATACTTAAATAATAAATTCCTAATTTCAATATTTATCAAAACAAACTAAATTTTAATTTTATTTACAATCAATAAAGTTACTGTTGTTCACGTAAGTTGAATTTCATTATTTAAATAATGTAATTAAGTTTACACTATAAATATTCACAATTAACTCATTAAAAAAATTAAAAAATAAAATAAAAATCATATTAAATTTAATAATTTAGAAAGTCGAAAAATACAGGTTGTTACATATTTAATTTGTTGGTTTAAGTATTTTGAATTAGCGTTGTTCAAACAAGTCGTTCAATATATTTATTTGTATAATATAACATTGTTTTCGTTATTAGCTAAAAATACTCGATTCAACCAAATTATTTTGAGTTAATAGATTAGGTTTGAAATTCTACCACATTTCCAATTATATAAAGAGATAACTTTCTAACATTATAAATTTAGTTCGAAAAGAACCGTAGGTAACTTAAAATTGTATGATGGAATCTTGAAAGGAATTTTCTTGTATTATCTTAAATTTGGTTAAGCAAACATGATTTGGTTTTATGGGTAGTGTTGAAATATATTCGTAACGATCTATACTTGAAGTTTAGGCAAGTAGTCAAGATTGTTATGAAATTTTATTTTGTAGATTGTCCTCAGTTTTCTTACTAAATGAATTTGATTTAAAGGTTTAACAAAACCTTACTGTGATGTATTGAGATTGTATTTTTTTATGGATTTTAGTTAAAGGAAATGATTTGGCAATATTTCCCACTGAGATTACTTTGTGTCCAAACCTATAAATGAGGAAATGGATTGAATATTGAAATACAGGTTTGCTTTAAGGAATTTATATAATCTTACTTCGAAATAGTAAAGATTTGATCTTATGAATTTTCAAATTGGATATGAAGAAAGGAATCAAGGATTGAAGTGATTTATTGATTAAATCCAAGTAAATGAAAAACATGTTTTGCTTAAAGAAGTTGGAATGTGATTTTTGAATGGAAATAGGGCAAGTTAGAACTCTAACTTAAATGAAACTTAACAACACACGTTTGAAGTTGTTTTAGTCTAACTTGGAAATAATGGTATGTAAATGCTTCTTATCATAAGGTGAATTTGAATTCGAACCAATAGATAAGAATTGATTTGGAATAAGAATATGAATGAATGAAAATCGAATTTTCGGAATATGGATTCGGATTAGATCATTTTATTTAATCAAACTATTTTTCCTTGAAAATAAATCTTCTCTATTACTTAAGTGTTCACAAACATTTTATAACAAATAACTTAAAAACTATTTTAACAATGAAGATTTTATACTATTTTTAATAACTATATAATATATACTATTTCAAATTTAATGTATAAACACTATTTTCAAATGTAGATATTTTCAAGTCCAATGTATATACACTATTTTCAAGTTTAATATATATACACTAATTTTGAATTCAATATATACACTAATTTCAAATTTAGTTATTCCAAGCATATTTTATAAATTTAAATAAATCTGTGTCCAATCCGAGCCAATGAATCCAAAGGGATTAAAAATGAAGATTCCGAGTAATGATGATATTTTTATAGGAATTTGAAATCTAAACTTGAATGGTTTGAACAAGGATAATTGAGGATAATTTGAAATTGTTACCAAGCCACTTTTGAATTATGTGAGTAATCAGTTTTAAAGAAAATGCATAAAATAAAAAGTGTTTTACGATACTCGAAAAAATGATTTCAAATCTAATGACCATGGTGTGAAAAATGTAAACGTTTGGTTGTTGAAGAGACCGGAGTCGGTAGATGTCATACTCTCTGCCAATACCGACACCACTTTAACAACTGTGCACACGGTGGAGATTTCAGAATGAAGTAGGATGGTATGGAGGCGATTACTGGATTTTAAGAAAGAGAACGATGATGGATTGGCCTTGACCTTCGGGTCATAACTAAAATGACTAAAACAGGTGCTATACCGTGAAAAAGTGAGGTCGCACCTCCGATCGGACATGCTTCTTCGATACCATCTATATTACTATTGTGATTTGATTTGGGTTCATCCTTTGATTAATGGAGTGTGTTCCGAGGTGGGCGGCATTTGCTACTATGCATTACCACCGGTCCGGGCATGCAAATGTTAGAATCCTACCCTCGGTATTCCATGGTGCCTTGTCATATCTATCTTAATCGAGCCCCATACGATTTTGATTTGACGTTGTTGTATCGCGGCGCATCCCTATCTACCAACGTACTGGTGTTTTATATGCAATGTGTACGACAATGTCTGTAAACGACATAAGGGTAAAATGTAACTCCACTTACGCTATTTTAAAATATTTACCTTACTGAATAGACATTATTATAATAGCGTACTATATTATATGTATTAGTTTCACGGACCCTTAAGGAATGGAAATCCCAATCATTCTTTAAGTTACTAATGCATTTTGTTAAAAATTTCACTTGAGTTAATTCACTTATATGAGAATGTTAGTCCTGGCTCGAGTATGTTATTCTATTTTACTTTGCAAAATGCTCGGGTCAGCCTGAGTATTTCATCTTTAGCGATTCACCTGTTGAAGCTTGTGTATTTCTGGAGTCCAAATATCTATCTTTGTGTACTCGGTTTATTCTATTTCTTCCCATATTTGTAAGTTTGATATTCAGTCTTCCCCTGTATTTATATTAATCTTGTACTCTAACATCGTGTAATTTAAAAGGTTTTGCAATATATTATATAAATATTACTTCCGCTACGAGTTATTCTATGTTCTATGTCTGTGATTTTGTGATGATTTATATTTTAGCCTTGTAAGCTAAATAACAATCTGCCTTCGTGAACGTTCCGAGTTTGTTTAAATACTGACTTGAAGCGGTCAAAAAGGTTGGTCATTACAGTGGTATCAAAGCTTTGGTTCATACAAAGCTTAGCTTATGGGGTTGAAACACTCATTAGAGATATGGTAGCAATACCTTAGAATGAGTGAAATCATCTTAGAATCATATCCTAGAGAGTGTATTTTGAAAATAGAATTGTTAACGACATTTTTCGTCAACACCTGGATTACAGTATGTAATGTACGTGTTCATGAGATTTGTCGTCGTCATGACTCAGAGTCTAAAGGATATAATCCTAGGTCTGTGACTTTAAGCTGAATAACCTTCCTCGAGGCATCAGAATTTTTAAACCTAACGGCCATTAACCTTTCCACGGAGGATGAATACCACCCGTATTGCACGATAGTATTTCGACTTGACCCTAGGAAAGTTATTTAACTTGATGTCGTTTAGCTTCATGGAATTGATGAGCTTCTAAGCCATGATGACGACATTATGCATTCCAATAAGAAGAAAATAGGATAACGTTTCCCTTGAGTTCAAGGATGAAGGCATCGCAATATTCGTTAACTCTGATGATTTCTCCGTGTTATATCTGCCCAAGAGATGAGCTTGAATCATGACAGGGATAGGGTTAGGAATTCGTGGACGATCTCCTTACATCAATGTACGGGAAGCGTCCAGCTCAGCATGAGAATATGGATCAATCATTGCAGACCCTTAGGGCGAGGAGAAGGGGACTTCGTGTTTCCACAAAGTCCTCTTCCTTCGCCGTCGGGGCGCCTTGGTTGATCTCCTCATCAGAAAGGTTAATGTTAACTCCCTGTTTCATCATTATGACATAACAAGATTATCAAATCGTAAGATATGTGAGACTCGGAATTCTCCATTCATAGTTTGCAGATATATTACAAGAATTTATGATTTTCTCCTCTTAAGAAGAAAGGAACTAAATAGAGAAATAAAAATTACGTCCTCCTTTATGGAGTTCCTGGGTCCTATTTATAGAGAATCCGGGGTCCTTCTATCAGTAGGGTGTTGGGCCTGAATGATTCCTGTCGGCCGCTATTTTCCTTGGTCTTCGGCATCTGACTGTCGGTTATCTTCGTGGTACCGGTTATGGTCTTCGAAGCGAGGGTCCCAGGTGAATTGGGACCTCCTCAAGGTGAAAAGGACTTTATTGCCAAGACGGATTATTGAGGCGTTTTGAATTTCTCGGTGGATGCCTTCAAGTGTCGGTTCTTTGGCGTTAGTTTTCGGATGTAGGCCATCGGCTTTATCGTGGGTACTTAGAGGGACCCTCCCTCACGATGTACGTGTACATCCACCGATTTATAATCTTCGATGGTTCAGGTACTAGGTGGATTAGTATGAGTAGCATGTATCCTTGCATGAGTCTTGGTTTAGCCTTCCGGTTTGACTCCCTAGAAGGTAGCTTCCGGTGATACCCATGTTACGTATGAAGGTAACCCCTTCATCATCACGGAGCCGTTTTTCAGGAGTTGTTTACGGACCATCTTTATGCTCTGACCCGGTACTCTTCCTCTTCTGATGTGTTGGAGTTACATCGGTTAATTCCTGGCGGGTAGACCATTTTGGATAAACCTTTGCTGATGCTCTGTAGTTTTCGGCCCCTTATTTTCAGAGAGGGTATCAGCCGGAGTTGCTCTCGAACTCTTCATCCCTTCCTTATATTCATTCGACATCCCTTCGCTATCAACCTGTGCTAAGATCATTTTGGTAGTAACATCCCCCTAGTGAAGGGGTGTCTTCGACTTTCCAAGTCATGCTTCTTTTTCCAGGCTTCTCCTATTTGTTTGCCAGTTATTTTTCAATGCTAAGTTACGCCATAGGTCCTGCCGAAGATATTCGCTTTCGGCGCCTCATGGAGAAATGAATTGACCTAGATTCAGGCCTTGATGGAAGATTGAAAATTTATTCTAATAATGATGTTGAATTGAATACTACCAGACTCGGACGTGTTAAGATCAAGGAGCCGAATTCACCCAGATTCGGGTACTTAAAGATTAGAAACCGAGAACCCTTCAGGCATTAATGAAGAGACGAATCCACCCAGATTTGGGTATTTTGGGATTAAGGACAGGGAACCCTTCCAGCATTAATGAAGAGACGAATCCACCCAGATTTGGGTATTTTGGGATTAAGGACAGGGAACCCTTCCAGCATTAATGAAGAGAGGAATCTAACCAGATTCGGGTATTTCGGGATTAAGGACCGGGAACCCTTCAGGCATTAATGAAGAGTCGAATCTACCAAAATTCGGGTATTTTAAAGATTAAGGACCGGAAACCCTTCCTGTATTAATGAAGATCCAAATCCACCTAGATTCAGGTATCTTAAAGATTGAAGACTGGGAACCCTTCTGGTATTAATGAAGAGCCGAATACACCCAGATTCGGATATTTTAAAGATTAAGGAACGGAAACCCTTCCGGTATTAATGAAGACCCGAATCCACCAAGATTCATGTATTTTAAATATTCAAGATAGAGAACTCTTCCGGTATTAATGAAGAGCCGAATCCACCCAGATTCGGGTATTTTAAGATTAAAGACCGGGAACCCTTCCGGTATTAATGAAGAGCTGAATCCACCCATATTCGGGTATTTTAAGATTAAGGAACGGGAACACTTAAAAAGAAAATTATCAAAACATAATAGGAGAATTCGATTTCTCACACCAGTCGAAAATGGCGGCTGAAACTTCTCTTTCTTTTTCTTTGAATAATCTCTCCCAATCTTTATTCAGTAAATCTTATCCGATTGAGAAGAGAAATAAGGTGAATACTCTTGCTCGTCCATCTTCGAGTTCTCAATTTCGTTATGGCGGATGCTTTCGATGTCATCAATCGGGCCATCGCAGAGGCAACTGTTTGTTTTCTTCAAAAGGGGAATTTTCTTGTGAGTTTATCGATAGATTTGCAGAGGATGATAGGGGTTCGGTGAGGAATTTGGGGCAAGAACGAAATCATTTTTTGAACTCTGGTATGATATTTAAATGCTTTAGATGTTGGGATTATAATCATTTAGCTAAGGATTGTAGGAAGTCGATCCGTTGTTTTGCCTGTGGTAAATCCGGTCATCGGAAGTTGAATTGTCCTAATATCTTTAGAGGGAAATTAATTATGGACTTATTGCGCTTTAACTGTTCGATGATTTGCCAGAAATTGATTTCCTTCTTGAATCTTTATGACTTAATCGTTTCTGAAGATAAGAAGGACGGGGCCTATATGCTACTGGTGATGGCTTGGAATATTGAAGGTATTGTGGATGGTGTTCTTTGGCGTGAGGGTTTATCTAATGAGTCAAGTTTTGTGGCTTCTCCGCCTATTCCGAGGCCGTTGGACAGGAAAAAACATGCAGTTTCTTTTGGTGTTAATTTTCTGAAAGTAAGGAGGATTTTCTTGGATTCGTTATCCAAGAACAAGAGGAAGGGGTTATTGTTGTTGAATGAGATTCTTAGACTTTTTAATTTCATTAATACAGAAGTGAACTGTGGATCGGTGGATGTTAATCGACTGTGTGTGTTTAATATTGTGGATGGGGCTGTTTTGAATTCTGTGGAAACTTGTGATTTGGTGGGGGAGACCCAGTTGTATTCAGATAGTGGTGATGAGGGAGCAGCTCTTGTTAAGGTCTGTGATGGTGAGTTCTTTTTTGAGGACGAGATGGGGGTTTGTATGGGGAATTTGAGAGTCCTTCAGCATTTCGACTCGATGCTTCTCGACCCTTGTGTTCTGTCTTGTGATAATGTAAGGATGAACATGAGGTGCGATGAGAAGGGTAGCTCGGTTGTTTGCTCTTCATCAGTGGAAGGTTCTGTGTATTGTGATGAGGCTGGAGTAGAGTGGAGTGTGGCAGATAATGTTAGTTTACAAAATAGCTATGGTGTTTTAGAGAATGTTGATGAAGAGGAGGGGATTGTCGTGAAGGATCATGAGTATGATTATGTTTCAGATGCTAAAGGGGGGAAACTGAGTGCTTTGGATAAAGTGGTTGCATGTGACGCTGTTACTGATTTTCAAGTGTATTCTTCATTGTTTTCTTCTTTGAAAAATATGCCTTTTGCAGCTGGTGATAATGCTGTGTTTTCTGGAAAGGGGAGAGGTGGTTCAAGGGTGAATGTGGATTTGGCATGTAATGATGTTGTATACTTTGGCTTTAGTCAGGGGAGTTTTTTTTATGTTCGTAAGGTCAAGAAGAGAAGAAGATTTTCTGATTTGAAGCTTGATCTATGGTCAATTATGAATAAGGGGATTAGCATTAGTTCGATACTTTCAGGATTGAGTAATAGTCTGGTTTCTTACTCTCTCTGTGATTCTATGATCGGTAAACAGATTAGACAGGCGGAAAGGAGTGGCAGGCGCAGGAGAGTGTACCCCAACTCGGGTTTGATCCGTCGTAGCAAGCGTATTAAATCTTATTCAGTTTCTTACCATGGTAAGCTCCCGAGCTAGAAGATGGTAGCAGCTATTCGTATTGGGCTCAGGGCTCTGGTATTTGTTGAGGTGATTGTTAGTATGCTGATGTGGTGTGGAGATGGTCTTTAATTGGGAGTATTCAGTGTTTGGTCTTAGAGTGTTTGTTTGTGATAGTTTTTTCTTTTGTTTTTGTTGTTTGTTGATTGGGGAGGCTTGTCATAGCCATGTTGCTGTTTCTTTGTATTTCTAGGCTGGTAGTCGGATTTTTGTAATCGTTTTTTAATATATATATATGTGTGCTCTCTTCTTTACAGAAGATCACACATTTTCTTTTCAAAAAAAAAAAAAGGAACGGGAACACTTCCGGAATTAATGAAGAGTCGAATCCACCCAGATTCGGGTATTCTAAAGATTGAAAACCGGGAACCCTTCTGGTATTAATGAAGAGCCGAATCCACTAAGATTCGGATATTTCAAAGATTGAAAACCAGCAACCCTTCCGGCATTAATGAAGTAAGTATCCCCTTTGGATTTGATTTGGGAAGCAGAGGTTGTACGTGCTTCTTGAGCCTCTCCTTCGGCTGTTGATGTTAAAGCAGAGGATGTATGTGCTTTGTTGGCCACTCTCTGGGCCTGTGCGTCCGGAGCGCTTGGCTAGCTTATCCACAAGCAGGGCCCAAGGACTTATCCGACCTCCCTCCAGGAGGCGCCTTATACTGACCATCATAGGCGATGATAAAGTCTTAGAAACTTAGACGGGGCCATCGTAGACGTAGAACTAAGGTTTACTCTTTTGATGCTTTGCACGGACCATCATAGGCTCTTTTAGAGGCTTATATGCCACCCCCCTCCGAGGTGTGCCCTATCCTGATCATCGTAGGCGATTATAGGGGTTCGCACTCCCTTCTGCTGGTAACGCATAACATAAGCAGAGCTAGGATGTGCTCTTCTTCAAGCAGAGGTAGGATGTGCTTAGTAATAGCAGAGGCAGGGCTTGCTAATTTTTAGATGCACCGCCACGACTATCTCTGGTGTGAAACGGCGGCTTACGCTTTCGAAGCTTTAACCCTGTCCCCTCTAGTTTGGGCATGGAGAAAGACTAACACAATCATCCCTCTCCGGTGGATGCCTCGCCCCGGCCAATTTAGCGATGACGAGGGATTCAATCATTTTCTCAGCTCGACCCCTTTTGGGTTTCCGTCGAGCTACTGGGAGGTTTTCCAAGCCCTTGGTTGTGTGATGATTTCTTGGGAGGAAAATCTTGTCCTTTATTCTTTTGTGGTTGGTAAATATGGACTCAAATGTTCCTAGTTCCATGTTCTTGGAACAAGATCACCATTGGGTCTGCATAGTCGATATGTACCGGGTATGACTTCTTGATGGACAATTAGGGGTCCTTCCCAATTTGGACCGAGAGGACCATCAGCTGGGTTCTTTGTGTTAGCCATTACTCTTCGTAGTAATAATTCACCTTTAGTGAAGGTTCTAGCTTTGATCTTTGAATTATAATATTTTGTGATCCTTCTTTGGTATTCGGCAGTTCTGATTGCAGCCTCATCCCTTAGTCCCGGTATCAAGTCTAGTGATTCCTTCCTTAACTCCTGCTTGGGGTCAAAATGTGTATGCTACCTTTCTATGTGATGGAATTTCGACCTCAACCAGAAGTATAGCTTCGCATCCATATATCAGGGAAAATGGGGGGGTGTCCCATAGGTTTTTTTGGTAGAAGTTCTATATGCCCATAGCACCAGAGGCAACGCCTCTGCCCAATTTCCTTCAGCCTGATTTAGGCGTTTCTTAAGGATTTTCTTAACACTAGTACAAAATATACCTGTTGCTTCGCCTCGTTTGCTTCGGTTGTCTTTATAACTGATGCGAATAGTGTTATTTGCATCGGTTTTTGTGGAATAAATGCAAATACATAGAAGCAAAACATATTATTTGCATCGTTTTCCTCATAACCGATGCAAATAGTATTATTTGCATCGGTTCCTCAGGAAGTGTTGCAAGTGTATTGAAGCAATTAACGTTATTTGCATCGGCTCTTGAGAAACTGAAGCAAAAGTAGTGAAGCAAATAGTATTATTTGCATTGGTTGTCCTTACCACCGATGAAAATAGTGTCATTTGCATCGGTTTGAGCCGACTCATGAGAAACCGATGCAAATGCACCGCAGCGAATAGTGTTTCTTGCATCGGTTCTTTTAAAAAATTGAGCAATTGCTGATTATTTTATTGAAGCAAATTCGCATATCAATAATCATAAATACTAGTTCATATATGTCATTATTTATAATTTATTATAATTAACGATCATCAATAAATAATTATTATAAAATGAATAATTCTTATTTGATAATTTATTATAGTTTGTTATTATAGTTAGCAATTATTGTTAATATTTATTAATTAAATTAAATATTTAACTAATTAATAATCAATACTTAATAATTAGTATTTAACAAATTAATATTTAATTAATGAGTAATATTTAAAACTACTAAGCCATGTTTAATAACTAATGATTATTATTTAATAATAAAATTTGGTTTAATAATATAATATTTACTACTATTTCAAATATTATAATAATGAATAATTAGCAATTAATAACTAATAACAAATAATTAGCATTTATGTAATAATTTATGAATGCTAATTTATATGTGATAATTATAAATGACAACATATATAGGTTATTATTCAAAATTTATCTGAATTAATTATTAATTACTATAATATTACATTTATAACACTAATTGTTAATTATAATAAAAAGGATGATCCACTCTAAAAACTGGTCGGCCTCGCCAAAAAAATTTGCTAGTTATAAATAATTGAATTTTTTTGAGTAATCTACTATATATTTAAAGATATCTTCGTTTCTACGTAAGTTATGTTATTACTCTTTACCAAAATTTCCCTTAAAAGTTGTAATTAATATGAATCATATGTTTAATACACTTGGTTTCTAATATTTATGTTTAATAATTCACAAGTAATATGTATCATTCAGTATTTATTATTTAAAAATATTCATTAATTTCAAACAAATTAGGTAGTGTCTGTGTAGTTAAAGCGCTCAACGGATTCAAAGCGGCGTAGGTCCAAAAAGTCATAGTGGGGATAAAGCGAGAAAATAGCAGGATATAGCAAATGATTATAAAATAACAAATATAACTCATTCCTAATGTTTCCGCGAACACATAATTACAAAAATTAAATGAAAAACTAACACTTAGTTTAATTATAATTACGACATTCTTAATTTTAAATAAAAACATATGCAAATATATATAAATAAACATAAATTACTATTTAATATAATATTAAAGTATTTTTGTTTCTAAAAATAAATATTCGAATATTCTATTAGAAAACCTTATTTAATAATTTTTGTAATGTATAAATGTAATTTTTTTAGTTCATTTCTTTTATTAAAGATATAACGGGAATAGCGTAGTATAGCGGAAATAAAGAGATATCAGGAACTGTGGAACATAGCAGGGCTTAAAGCAGAGAGGCTATATTGGAGGCTATTTGCGAAAAGCGTAGCGGTAGTAATCCACTATAGGATATAAAGGGGCTATACCTGGGTAATAAAGGGGCATTAACTACACATGGTAGTGTTTAGTTTATATTGTGCTTTATGTTTTCAACATTACAAAAAATAAGAAGAATTATGATGGACGAGGGAATTGAAGAATTATTGAGGAGAGGACCGAGGGAATTTAAGAATTACTAACAAATTAGTTTACGTTACTAATTCAAAACAAATTTCTATTAGTATTACTAAAATCTTAGTATCATTTAAAAATAAAATCTAACAAATAAACTTTTTTATTAATTTAAAATGTTCATTTATATTATTTTCAAATATTAATTAATTAAAAAATATGATTTAAGGAATAAATTTTATTTACAAATCCATTTATTATTAATTAACAATACACAATTGCGAAGTGTGTATCGTGACATTTGTTTTCTTTATTAGTAGTTGGTTGGAAAGTATAAAATTTTGACCCGACCACAAACTTCTGAAATTACCCTTACATATGGTTTTCTTTATGAATCACTTATATGTTGAACATAGCAATTAAACATTTTTTATAAATCCAAACTACGTTTTGACAAATATGACCGAATCTTCACTTAAAAATATGTTCTAACAAAGACTAGTCTCTACAACATCGTTTTTTTATTAGTTATCAACACAAATAAAATTAAAACTGATAAAAATTCAAATTAATTACACATGAATTAAACACGAAAATATGTAATTAAATATTCATGTAAATTATTGTCTCTTAAATATGTTAAACATATATAGATAAAAACATAATTCAATAACAAAATAGATGTCACGATCACATGTGAAATGCATTTTGTAAAGAAATTAATTGCTAACCCAATCAATTTTCTGGAGACTGTATAACGTTTCATGACAATACTAGTGAACAATACTGACACTATGCCAGACAAACCAATACACTCCGCTAGCATGTATGAAAAATAAGGACAAAGGAAAACCCAATCATTTTGATAACCATAAAACTAAGAAAGAACTTTTCCTTTGCCGCTCTCTAGTTTTCATTTCCCGCTTCCCCTTTTTCGCTTAACCCTTAATTCGTCGCTCTGATTTCTATAATCTCCCTAATTTAATAGGCTTCACCAAAGTGAAAACAGCTTCTACGTTTGAAAAAACTACTCTGCTTCTCAACTAAAAAATCACGTCCTCTAAAAATCAATCATATGTTGTATTGTCCCTAAAAATAAGGAGCGGTCGCCGTGAAAGGCTTGTGATGCCTGGATTTGAAGATGTCGCCTGCGTCTGGGATGAGCCCGTGCTTTCTAGGTCTCAAGCTCAATGCAAGTTTGATCGCTGAAGATGCTCGATGCTGGAGAGAATTTCAGGTCACGCCTAGTCACAGATGCTCACGGTTCCAGAAATCTAGTGATGGAGTGAGACATGCGATGCCTGAATCTAGATGTCATCGCCTATATATCATTGATGTGAGTTGCTTATTATATTGGCTTGATGATGAAGTTGATCGTTTTTGTAGCTGAGATGATATTAAAATCATTTCCTGGATGTTTGATTTAGATCTAATGTCTAATGTGACGATTTGAGAACGATTGTGATTAATATCTTTCAAATATAATTAATATATGTACTTCTCAAATAATCGAATTTAATTATGCAGGAAAAAATTGCTATAAGCATGAGTGTTGCCATGTTCAAGAACTGTCATGTTGCTATAAAAAAGAGCTTTGTTGGATCAATGAATACATAGGCTACCTATTTGAATGCACGGTGATAGTGTTCTTTTCATTGATGTAGGTACCAATATTCACAACTTCCTTATTTTTGCTAACTTACAGAACCTTAAATGCAAAAATCCATAGTGAAATTTAAATCATGTCATGTCATAATATATCATATTCATTGACATATTTTTCATTTTTTGGTTTTCCAGGCATGACATTTCGTGTCATAATTTATAATTTGGTTTTGCAAAATAATTCAACAGGCCTTGCAGTTTGATAGATCACCCATATATATGGATATGATCTTCAATAATTCTCTGCAAAGCTAATGTTTAATGAAGTGCATATATTCTTTATGTTTTGGTTTCCGCATGGACATCTCGCTGAATATAACAAAATCCAAAGGTAGAATCATTGTATGCAAGCACATTGGTAATCTGAGCAAAGAGTTTAGAAGTGAAGAGAGTTAAAGGAGTTGGAATGATCCTCATAGACAAGCATGAGGGAAATAATGTCGTTCCATTCGTTTTACCACCATCAATCACTAGACGGTCAGTTGGCAGAAAACTTGAATACTATGTTAAATTAGCATGGTTGGTTTTAGTTAAGTTCCTTTCGTTTGCTTAATAGATTTCCATTTCTTTTCTTGGTTTCTTGGTCTTTTTTCTTTTGTGTACTCAGAATTTCAGTACACTATTGACCATTCATGGACTTTTATGTGCATCTATTAGTTTTCAGGTTCAATACAAAAAAGTGGCAGTCACTTAAATAAAAAATGAAAAAAACGTGAATGTATTTAAGGTTGGTCAACACACGAGAAGTTGTCTAGACATTGTTTTGATAACACAAAAGTTTCTGTGTGTAAATATATGAAATGCAGTTTCTTTTGTCCAATATTTAAGAGATTGTATAAATTTTTAAACCATTCAACAGAAAGTAACTATATATATATATATGGAGTATTTTTATTGTTTTGGCATGATTCCAAAGTCATTAACTGAACCACTCAAACAAGTATACATGATGAAAGCACGTTGCAATCTACAATTTTTAATGCACATGGTTTTAACAATGAGAAAAAATTGCAAATAGTTAAATTTTATTTTCTTTCAAACGAACTTTGTTTCGTCAAACTTTCATTTGAATTCATAAAATATCTTTCTACATCAATCCAAAGATAAAAGTATAATTCGTTGTTACAGTTCTGTTTAGTTGAATTTTGCATCTGTTGCTCCAGGAAGAAAGGAAAAACATATATATGGTGTTACTATTCCATGCACATGACTTTTTAAGTCCTAAATGATGTGTACCATTTCATGCATTTTAGGGAGAAGAGAAATATGTTGTTGCAGTTATGTGTAACTGGGCCACGTCACATGGCTTCCTGTTGTTGAGTAAGGGTGTAAATTTAGTTAAGTGTTTAAATTTATTTAATTAGTTTAATTTATTTAGTTCAGTTTAATGAATTTCGACATAGTAGAAAATAATAGCTTAGGCTTTGAGTTTGGGTAAGTCATTGATCAGTAGGCAATTGGGCTATGCATACGTTTTTAGGTAGGTGGGATTTTATTTAAGTTTAGTTATAGGAAATTTTGTACATAACACTGTTTTCCTTATAAGGGAACTATTTAGTTTATTTAGAACAATTTGGCGTAAAATGTTTAAACTTCATAAATCCAAAAGGTTCTTCACATTGAATCTCTTTCACTGCTCTTGGTCGAAACCGAAATTCCTCTTTATTTTAAGTCAGTTGCATGAGTAGGCTTAATAAATATGTCATTTGAATATTGATTTGTTTAAATGTGTTGTTTTAATAATGTATATGTGTCTAAGTTTATAGACTATGCTTTGCTAAGGCCCACAAGGTTTGGTAAAAGAATTTATGTTGGATTATCGAATGAGAATTAATAGGGATTTGTTCTTGAAGGGCTTGCTCGAGATAAGGCTATTGCTGCTGATGTTGATTTGGATGTTATTGCTCATACTGATTATTGCTTTGATCCTTTTGACTTTGACCTTATTAAGTGAGTTATATAAGTTGCTCTAGAATTGCTTATTTGACAATTAAAGTGAATTAGTTTTTGGGAATTGTAAATGATTCATGTACCTTAATGTAAATATCTAATGTGTAACTTGGTGTATAATTCACACACACACACACAAATATATATATACAAATATATATATATATATATATATATATATATATATATATATATATATATATATGAATCATTATTTTATATGGATTATGAACATTATAATTGATTTGTATTTATCTTGGTAGTATATTGTTTACTTCGCATTGGCTATCCATTTTGATTTCAAATAATTATGAAATTACCTGTAATAATATTAGCATTGGCCATTTAGTTGTCTTTGATTTATTTTTTTATGATTTGTCGGGAGATTTTCGCATCCATTTTTATTAACAATAGATGTAAAAGTGATGTATTTTGCATCGGTTTCTCGTAGGAATTGGTAAAAAATTGATTTTTTTGTAGCCTGTACCCGTATTTTGCGTTGGTTACTCCTCACGGGTGGTGCAAGAAATATTTTTTAAAAAAAAAACCTATACCTTTAATTTGCATCAGTTGTCACTGACAAAAAATGCAAAATACATTTATTCTGCATCTATTGTCAATAATGGTTGATGCAAAATAGTACTTTTTGCATCGGTTGTATAACCGATGCAATAGACTTAGGATTATTGCATCGTCTTCATATGCATCAGTTGTTGAACCGATGTAACACGGTGGTAAATAACCGGTGCAAATGACTTATTTTGTAGTAGTGTAATGGTCTTATTTACGGCTTCCACAGCTCCGTTAGCTTTCTGGTGGGCTACTGAGGAGAAACTTTTGATGATTCCATTTTTCTCACATAATCGGGTGAACTCTTTGCTCTCGAATTGTGTTCTGTTGTCCAATATGATCTTATAAGGGATTCCGAAGCGGGTAACGATATTTTTTATTATGAATCTTAATACCGTTTTGGATGTGATAGTCGGAAGGGGTTCCTCCTCCACCCACTTGGTGAAGTAGTCGACAACTACTACAGCATATTTAGCTCTGCCCTTGGCGAGTGGTAAGCGCCCAATTAAATCTATCCCCCATATATCGAAAGGCCAATGGATCGATATAGTGGTTAGGTTGCTGGGAGGAAGTTGTGGCACCTTAGAGTACTGACATTTATCGCATCTCTTGACGTACTCAACCACTTGACTAAACATCCGTGACCAATAATAACCTTGTCGCATGACCCTTTTGGCTAGCTTAACCCCACTGGAATGGTCTCCGCACCATCCTTCATGAGCTTCTTTTAATAGGCTAAGTCCATCTTCGAGACTTACGCACCTTAAATAAGGAAGTGAATGTCCCTTTTTATAGAGTACGACGTCTATAGCCATGAATGTGGGAGCTTGGTGTTTTATCTTTCTTGCGTCTTGCTTACTAAGGGTAACGTTCCTCTTAGGAGGTAGTCCACTATAAGAGTCATCCACGTAGTTTCTTGTTGATGGCATGTTTCCGTTATGGGGGATTGCCTCTCGGAGTTTCCTTCTTGGTCTTCTCCGTCTTCCCTTCTTAAGGCTTGGGACTGGTCAAAAATAATAACTCTTTTCCCATTTTCGATTCTTCTTATTCGATGTTGGGCATTTCCTGATATCCCACCGGCACTATTCGGGTTTCGGGGGCTTCTCGGGAGCTGGCTAATTTGGCTAGCGAATCTGCCTGTGTATTCTCCCCGTGAGGTATTTGATGAACTGAGAAGTCCTTAAATAGGGAAAGCATTTTAATACCCTCTTCATGTATAGGATGAGCCGCTTGTCCTTGGTTTGATATGTCTGTTTTATTTGGTTTACCATTAATTGCGAATCGTTGAAGATTTCTATCCTCGGTATCTTCAATTGTAGTGCCAGATTCAAACTAGCTATCATGGATTCGTACTCAGCCACATTGTTGGTTGCCGGGAACCCTAACTTTATGGCGTAGTGAAAGCGGTGTCCATCAGGAGTGATTATAATGTAACCTGCCGCTGTTCCCTGCTCATAGGAAGCTCTGTCTACAAAGAGCTGCCATTTGGTCTTTAAGACGTTTTCTTTAATCGATTGTTCTAAAATGATGTTCGTGCACTCGTTCACGAAATCTTCTTGAGCTTGCCCTTTGATTGCTACCCGAGGGTGGAACTCAATTTCGTATTGGCTAAGCTCAATACCCTCATTTAATTAGCCTCCCTGAGGTTTCCGGTTTGCTGAACACTTGTTTGAGCGGGAAGCTAGTTAAAACTTTAGTAGGGTGAGCCTCGAAATAACCCCTGAGCTTTCGTGCGGTAAGGATTAAGCAATACGCTAGTTTCTCTATGACAGGGTATCGGGTTTCCGCGTCCTTTAGCCTTCGACTAACATAATAGATAGGATGTTGAGTCCCATTATTCTCTCTTATCAGAACTGAGCTTACTGCATGTTCGAAGACAGCCATGTATAGATATAGATTTTCTCCCTTCTCGGGACTGGACAAAACTGGAGGCGTTCCCACATGTTCTTTCAATTCCTGGAATGCCTTCCTACACTCTTCGTTCCATTCAAAATTATTCTTTTTCTTAGTGACATCGAAGAAATGAACACATTTATCGGTGGCTTTAGAAATGAACCTTCTGAGTGCCACTACCTTCCTGTTTAGACACATGACTTCCTTGCTAGTTATAGGTTCCTCCATGTCCTTAATGGCTTGTATTTGGTCGGGGCTAGCTTCAATTCCTTGTTCGCTTACCACATATCCCAAAAACATCCCCGATTGAACTCCGAAGGAACACTTTTGAGGGTTTAGCTTCATCTGGTAACTTCTCAAGACACCAAATATTTCTTCCAAATCCTTTAGATGATCCTCTGTTTTGGTGGACTTCACTAGCATGTCATCCACATATACTTCCATATTACGCCCTATTTTCTCTTGGAACATCCTGTTTACCAGCCTTTGGTATGTTTCCCCTACAATCCTTAAATCGAAGGGCATTACTTTATAACAAAATGTTCCTCAGTCAGCGATAAAGCTTGTATGTTCCTCGTTTGGTTTGTGCATCGGGATTTGGTTGTAGCCCGAATAAGCGTCCATAAGGGATAGTATCTTGTGTCCACTCGTGGCATCAACCAACTGATCGATCCGCGGTAGTGGGTTACAGTATTTCCTTCAAGCTTTGTTTAAATCCGTGTAATCAACACACGTCCTCCACTTTCCATTGGACTTCTTCACTGGCACGGGATTGGCTAACCATTTCGAGTAAAAGACCTCTCGGATAAACCCGTTAGTTTCCAACCTTTTGATTTCCGCCTTCAAGGCCTCTATCCGGTCTCTATTATATTGTCTCTTATTGTAACGACCGGGAATTTCGCTCGATCCGAATCAGTCGCTAAACCGACCAAGACCGTTCAAAACCCCTGATTGTTTTGAGAACACGACAAATTAAAACGCAGACAGAAGAACATTTCATTGTATATTACAACAATTCATTAGAATACAAGAATATACAGAGCATGAATAAATATTACAAAGAAAATATCAGAGATTTAAATTACATTTAAATACATCGCAGCGGAAAATAATACAATACACAACTAGTAGTAATACACGGATACAGAGCTTTCCGAGTATCGTTCCAGCTGTAAATCAGGATCCTGTGAATATAAATCTGCAAAACCAAAACTACTAGCTGCCCATGTCAAAATAATGGCACACAGAGTTTAGGTTAAAACAATAAACTCCAGGTCAGTCATGTGACTGGTGTGAGAACTAAAACAGTTATTTAATCTTTATTTTAAAGTTAGGTAATCAAGGGACCACGCCGTATAACACGGAACGAGTTTCCTCCCAAGAATACCAGTGCATAAAACAAACAACGCAATGCTAAATAAAGAACAATGAAGCTATTATAAGACCCAGGTCCCATCACACAATGCAACGCAAGCCGGAGGATAGGGTTTTTACCTTATAATAGCCAAAGAATGCTTGATACGCTAAATTTCATGTTTTAATTCTTAATCAGACTCCAACCGTAAATTAGTAAGAGAACGATTCCCCAAGTATCAACCCCGAAGGCCGAAACCAACATCAGACTAATACCCAGGAAACCACCCATCTTAGCTCGTTTCCAGTTAGTTTCTGATTTTATATACAATCAGAAATATCAATCATAGGTGACATGAGCGTCCCATGCCACTATGTCGCCATATATAGGTTTACAATCAAAACCGCACATATCGTATTTGGAAATTGGATTTCCACCTATGAACCGAGGCAAAAGATAGTCCTCTACCGATTCGAGACTGTCTAGCCCGAGCCTCAGGACCCAGACACAGGTGAGCCCTTGGATCGTCAGAGCCGGTCCACCGATGTGGATTAAAATGCCTAAACATTGCGTTTCCCCACCCTTTGGGGCGTAAATGAGCCAATGAATGACTCCATCGGCTTCACATAGTCACCGATATATCCGAGGCGCCTCGCAACAGCAACAACCACATAAGTCAAACTCGTTAGGGCGTGTAAAACCACTGACGCCACTTCTAGCTAGAAAGAAACGCATGTCCTTCCTGAGGTCCTTCTCCCGTTTTTAGTTCACAACCGGGGTGTGAGGCTCGCGAATTCACGTTACACAAAGCTATACCATACAGGCCGTGCTTTGATCATCTACCACAAGACTTTGCTTTTCAAAAGAAGCCCTGATCATTTGCATCTTAGCATGCCACACAGGCAAACCACTCCATGCAACCGATATCCATCAATCACACAGAATGATATCCAATGTCAGACACACAGTCCATTTACAAGTTCGTTCTGGGTCTGAACGAAACCGGATGCACCTTGTACCTCGCATATCCATCGATCTCCAAGTACGTCTGGACGACCACTAACCGATTCCCTCCTCTTGGGTGTACGACCCAATCAAGATCATCAGTAATCACCAAAACGACGTGAAGACCTCCGGTCTTCAACCACCGTCTTCATCTTCGACTAATCGTCGAATCAGTTATTCAGAATGGGATAAACTCGGTCTTTCTGAATAACTTGCGTATATAATAAACAAGTGTTACACAAACACAACATACTCCTCATTCCAATTCATCAGTCACTAACCGTAAATTAGCAAGAGAATAATTCCCCAAATATTAACCTCGAAGGCCGAAACCAACATCAGATCAATACACAGGAAACCATTCTTCTTAACTAACCTACAGTTAGTTTCTAAATTTCACATTCTTAGGGAAAGGTTCCCATTAATTTTATCAAAGATAAATTCTTTAAATTTATTATTTAGTCTTCCTTTGAATATCACTTCAAACTAATCGGGATTAGCGAACCACACCGAAGTAATCATTTATTTTATTTCCCAATCCCAACCTATTCATTTCCTGAAGTAAAACTGGTAATACTTCATATCTAACACCACGGTGTTATCGGTAAATTCAATTATCATTTCACGTTCAAATCTAATTAAAGATTTAACTATCGCTTGGAGCAAAACTGGTGATACTCCATTCTCGATCTTTCCAATCTAATTAAAGATTCATTAAAACTCCACTTAGTTTTAATCTTTAACTGGGTTAAAGAATCAATGCCATTTAAAACACGATTCGCGATAAACCCAAAATCACATTCCATTCTATCAGCCTTTAACCGTAAAACAGCAAGTGAGCAATTCCCTAAGTATTAACCCCGAAGGCCGAAACCAACATCAGATCAGTACCCAAGAAACCATTCAAATTAACTAATCTCCAGTTAGTTTCTGATTTTCTTAACTCAGTTGGGTCTAAGAACAGTATTATTGAAGATACCGTTCACGACAACCCAAAATCACATTCCATTAATTATCGGGTTAAATAACAAGTGTCATTTAAAACACCAATCACAATAAACCCAAAAATCAATTCAAATTCAATTCCAATTAAATACCATTTAATTGGTACACTTCATTAAATCTAAATAAAAAGATTTAATCTTTTTCTCAACTGGGTTTTAAGAACAGTGTTAATGAAGACGCCATTCACGACAAACCCAAATCACATTTGATATTAAATACAAGGCTCTGAATAGAAAATATATCGGCTTATATTCAACGTCAAATTCTGAAATCAACAAATATCGTATTGGAATAACGATATATATATCTTTCAAATTCCCTTAACCATACCTGTATAATCACGAAATCCAACATCGAAATATTCCGAAGATAATTTCGATTCAAATCCATTCCAACTTTATATATCGGAAATTCTGGTTATTTTCAAAACCACTTCAAATTCAATTTATTTATTTCAAAAATAAATTGATTTCAATTCTAGTTTAAAACTAGTTCATTTCGATAAAAATCTATTTTTATCTTTTCAAATATGGAGATTTTCATCTCAGTTTTTCCCCAAATCATTTCTTATGATTTTACACAAATTATTACTATTTTTAATAATTTTATCAAGGCCCGTACAGTCGATTTCCATCAACGGCCATCGAACTGCACTTACAACGACCTTTTACAAATTTGAATTGGACATAATTCCAAATCCAACCGTTAGATTTCAAATTTCTAATATTCGTTAGAAAGCTCTTTTTGATACGAACCCAATGGTTCCGGTTTTAGGAGAATCCGACGGTCGGATCTCCCGTAATATCCATTCGAAGTCAATGGTCGAAATTCGCGAACTGCCGCGGCGCGGCGCGTTCTATTCAGGCCATTATATTATATATATAATATATACTTCGTCGATTTCCTTTCGAAACGAATTTTATAAATCGTTTTAAACTCGTTTTCAAAACGATTTCAACTTCATATTCAATTTCTAATCAAAATTGAAATTTTCCTTATAAATTCGTTTTAAATTCATTTCGGTTCAATTCAAATTTCAAATTCATTTCAATTCGAATTCATTTTCTATTCAATTCAATTCGAATTCTTTTTCTCTTCAATTCAATTCGAATTTCAATTCAATTTAATTCGAAATTCATTTTCAAAATATTCGATTTTGAAATCACTTTTCAATTTTCATTATAAAACAAGTAAAATCGACAAAATTCCCGTTCGTGTTAAAATGGCCTTTAACTACTTAACACGGCTTCATATATTTCTATTTTCAAATATTCTATTTCAAATATTTTTTTTCAAATATTTCTATTCAAATATTTCTTTTTCAAATATTCTATTTCAAATATTTCTATTCAAATATTCTATTTCAAAACCGGAATGAGGCCCAATCAATTACCATAGATTTTATGGATTTCCATACAACACATGTATATATCAGCAATGATAAATAATCAACCATCATCCAAAGTGCACTACACAACTGTCTGTCAACCTATCGATTGACATACAACTAAACAATCGGGATTAGTGTACGTCAAATATCATCCCAACACCCGTGTGGGGTTTCAGTCAACAAACACAGATTATTATTTGTGCAGTTGGGCAACGTGTAAAATTTATCGTCCCAGTCAATATCAGTCAAATCAGTGTATATAAACAAATCGTCCGATTTGTTTATTACTATTTTATTTTATTCACACACACGTTAAAAATTATATTTTTAACTATAAAATATTTTATTTCATTCCACATCACATAATTAAATTTCACAACACAGCAACCAAACAAACAAGTCATCCATGGTCTGTGGACGACGGGTGTCCGGTGCTGCTAAGCACCGTCTGCATCCTAGTATATATTTCTAACTAGGAAATAAAATATAAGTGAGAAGTTCTCACCTTTGGTTTCCACTCCGCCGTGCTTCGTTGTCGCTCAGATTCGCTGTTTTAATTCCAACGCAATCTGTACTCACGAAATATATATTAAAAATCACATTTTTAATATAGTGCTATTTATATAAAATTCATATTTTTATTTCAAACATATATATATAAAAATCGTATTTTTATACATGTTTAGATTTATTTAAAAATTCCTATTTTAATTTCAAAGCTATTTTATAAAAATTATATTTTTAAAATTGCTGTTTTTATTTTAGCGCTATACGGATAAAAATCACATTTTTATTTCGCTACCATATATATAAGAACTATATTTTTATATTGCTATTTCTATTAAAAAAACAATGTTAATTTTATTTTCAAAATCAATGCTAACTTTATTTTCAAAAGAATGCAAATTTCATTTTCAATAAGAATGCAAACTTTATTTTCAAAGCTAATTCAGATTTTGTTTTCAAAGCAAATTCAAATTTTGTTTTCAAAGCAAATTCATTTTAAAAATTATATTTTAACAATGCTGATTATATTTTTAACATAATTAAATATTATCTAATTAAATTAATCACCTTTTTTATCTAATGATTTTTCATCTAAAAATCATTTTTTTTCTACTGTATATATATAAATAAGATAAATTACTGCTTAATTAACCAATTAATTAAAATAACCTTCCATCCTCAATGTTCTGAACTGATGTGCCCGTCGCTCTTGGTTCCACCGCGTTCAAATCCTAGGGTTGCGAATTGCTCGACGATGGAGGCGTCGGAACCTGATCAAACGCCATCACACTGGTGTCGCTGACATCGCCTTCCACCCCCCTGAGCACGGTAGAGCTCGAAGTCCCCCCAGCGCCAGAATCTAGCTCCGAACGGCGCGACTTAGGGGTCGAAATTTCCCCAAACCGTTCAACAATAAATGTTCTTTCGTATATGGATCTAAAGCTTATAAGAATCTCTAATATCCTTGGTTAAATGTTTTTGATTTTGATTTGTGGTTTAGGAGAAAATTGAAGGAGAAGAAGGGAGTATTTGGAGCGTTCGTCTGTTGTGGAGGCGGGTTTCTGGGGTTGACCACGTAAAAGATAAAGGAAGGGTTTTGACCCATTATGTGGATATATATAATTTAAATTATTATTTTAATAATTAATTCATTCATTATTTGTTTAACACCATGAACTCTGAATCCAACCCAACGACTGTAGCCCCTAGCTGAGTACCCCCATTTCGAACACAATGGGATATGTCCCGTAAGCCAATTCGGCTGTTTCGATCAGGTTTTGTTTAAATAAAAATTTAAATCTATATATTTTAAATTCAAACGCACATTTCAATTTACCGGGGCCACATACTAACACTGAAAATTACAGAAAAATTATTTCTAGCTTCGTATTGACAATACGGTCCTAACAAAACTAATTTCGTCAAATTCTGAGACCGTTTGAAAAATGGCCATTTTCTGGTTGATCCAAATTGACTGAAACTGTTAAAACACGTTTTCCTTTGCCACGCTCACATATTGATTCAGAAAATTACGAATTTTGAAACCTAGCAATAACTTGACATCACGGATCCAACAAAAGTGGTTTCATCGAAAACAGAGGTCGTTTGCAAAATTTCCATTTTCCAAGGCCTTTATATATATATATTAAAATATATATAAATTCCACAGCGACTTTTCTGAATTTTAAACTGGACGTATCTTTCAACTTCTAAAGTGAAATCTCAGTTTCTTACATCCGTTAGAAAGATATCGTCAAACAGATTTAGATATTTCTGGTTTCGTCCAATTCCGACTTAAAACAAATTATGTATATTCATTTGAAATCGAAATTTCAAACTACCGCGCCATTTCAGGCTCGTTATATAATTAAAATAAATTTATTCGTTTTTACTTCGTCGAAAATAAATTTTTCATCGTTATTATTTAAAATAATTCCTTTTAAATAATCAAAATTCGTTAAAATAGCCAAAATAAAAATTTTAAATTGGCTCGGATTTCCGGGTTATTACAATCTCCCCAAATTAAAACTTTTCGTCCCCGAAAAGGAACGAAGCCGAAAGTTGTTTAACTAATCAACTCACCTTTCGCTATTTCCATTACGACTTAAGTTTTTCAACTTTTCAGTTTCTAAAAACTTTTCAAATTTTTCAAAAAATTTGACTAACACCCTAAATTTTTGAAAACTTTCGCCATAACCTCTTCCTGCACCGGGGACTTCGGGATATTTCATATAGCCTCCCATGGCCTTCTTCAATCCAAAAGAAAAAGAAAAAGCCAATCGGCTCATAAAATCATCATCACCCAAACAAAACAGTAAATTACGGTAAACATGTACCTATTTGTCGGGCAAACAATTTTATTCTTCTGCTCTAGCCTCCTCGCTATGACCTGTTCAATGTAAGTACATGTATATGCATGCAAATGCGACTAATTTTCAATACAATTTACTATTTGGTTCAAATTGGCTATATGGTTCAAATTTATGAATCAAACAGTAATCAAACAACACAATCAGTAATCAATTAGTTGATTAGCTTTTCAAATTCCTAACTTTGATACATAGTCTAAAAATCAGATTTTTGATGCCAAATCACAACAATAAGCCCTATCTAATTTTGGTTCTCACACCAGTCAATTGGAAATATATAGAAACCTCACTTTCGTCACTCGAACATGAATACTGATGACGACTAGTCAATCATCAGAATCATCTCCGGGCGACTAGAGTGTGATTCTATATCTATCCAGTATATTTGGGACTTCGTATACACGCTAACTAGACGTATATGCAAAATCTTCATATACTAGATTTTCCAAATCAATTTAAAATAAATTATTCAGATACGTATAATACGATTTAAATTTCAAAACAAAATTTGTTTTCATTTTAAAAATATACTCTTCACACTCGTTCTAGGATACTACTGATCCCATCTCTAACGAGTCATTCTCATTGGATATTACTAATCCAATCTCTGATGAATTCTTTCGTTCGGTTCTAACGTGTCTTGTTCTCTAAGCTTTGTAAACCAAAGCTCTGATACCACGATGTAACGACCGGGAATTTCGCTCGATCCGAATCAGTCGCTAAACCGACCAAGACCGTTCAAAACCCCTGATTGTTTTGAGAACATGACAAATGAAAACGCAGACAGAAGAACATTTCATTGTATATTACAACAATTCATCAGAATACAAGAATATACAGAGCATGAATAAATATTACACAGAAAATATCAGAGATTTAAATTACATTTAAATACATCGTAGTGGAAAATAATACAATACACAACTAGTAGTAATACACGGATACAGAGCTTTCCGAGTATCGTTCCAGCTGTAAATCAGGATCCTGTGAATATAAATCTGCAAAACCAAATCTGTAAATCGTCAAATTCTGAGACCGTTTGAAAAATGGCCATTTTCTGGTCGATCCAAATTGACTGAAACTGTTAAAACACGTTTTCCTTTGCCACGCTCACATATTGATTCAGAAAATTATGAATTTTTAAACCTAGCAATAACTTGACATCACGGATCCAACAAAAGGGGTTTCTTCGAAAACAGAGGTCGTTTGCAAATTTTCCATTTTCCAAGGCCTTTATATATATATATATTAAAAAATATATAAATTCCATAGCTACTTTTTTGAATTTTAAACTGGACGTATCTTTCAACTTCTAAAGTGAAATCTCAGTTTCTTACATCCGTTAGAACGATATCGTCAAACAGATTTAGATATTTCTGGTTTTGTCCAATTCTAACTTAAAACGAATTCTGTATATTCATTTGAAATTCAAAATCGAAATTTCAAAATACCGCACCATTTCAGGCTCGTTATATAATTAAAATAAATTTATTCGTTTTAACTTCGTCGAAAATAAAATTTTCATCGTTATTATTTAAAATAATTCATTTTAAATAATCAAAATTCGTTAAAATAGCCAAATTAAAATTTTTAAATTGGCTTGGATTTCCGGGTTATTACACTTATTTTGTCGAACCGGGGTTATCGAAGGGTCGATGTTTATGGTGTGGCTCATAATTGAAGGGTCGATACCAACCATGTCTGAATGGGTCCAAGCAAAAATATCTTTGTTGAGCTATAGAAAATGGATTAAGTCACTTCAGAGAGGTTCTGTTAGCCTTTTCCCTATGTTGATGATCTTCGATTTATCTTTCGAATCAATATTTACTTCTTCTACTTCTTCTATCGATTTTATCCTTTCGATGTCTCCTCTAGAGTCCAAATCTGTGATGATTTCTCCTTCTTCAGTTGAGTTTACCTCATTGGACCTTTTCCTCTTCCTTTTCAAAGAAGCGTACCTACTATTAGTGCATTTGTCGGTCTTATTTATTTTTATCTTAGCTTCGAATGAGGGACGTAAGGATCCCTTATCTTAAGGCATAAAAACAGTAGAAAAATCAAAATACGAAGAATATGCCCTTTTGTATTTTTCAACCGTCGCGAAGTACAACTCGCTTGAGCTAAACTATTCTCCCCAGATGGTACCCCATCCCTGTTTGGTCAGAAATTTTAACATGAGATATTTGGAAGAAACGAAGGCATCCATCTCCTCTAAAGCCGGTCGTCCGAAGAAGACGTTGTAATAGGACGGCTGATCAATCACGACGAAGAGAGTTTCGAAAGTCTTGTGAAGAGGGGACAACCCTACTTGAACCAAAAGGTTTATTTGACCCACTGGAGTTGACCACTTGTTGTTGAATCCGAAAATTGGTTCGTTGCTAAGCTCCAGTTTCTTTTCGGAAATTCCCATCTGATCAAAGGCGTGCTTGAATATGACATTGACAGCGCTTCTGGTATCCAGCAATATTTTAGAAACGACCGAAAGCCCTATCTGCATTGTTATCATAGGGAGGTCGTTACGTGGGTGACAGACCCCTTTCTTCATTTCTTCCGGAGAGACCACGAGGTTATGCTCTTTTGAGGGCAGAAAGGTTATGTACTTTTGAGGGCAGAACGCGCGCTCTTCAACAATGGTTCTTCCTTGATGGAGAAGATTCCCTCCAAGGCTTCCTTCACGTATTAGTTTCTGGCCTTCGGACAGATTCCGGCAGGGTGTGCCCCCCATGGATCACATTGATTCGGTTTATGGGAGGCCCCAAATCCAGGTTGTTCTCCACGTAGTGACTCCTACCGTGTTCACCGAGACCTTCTGCTATCCTCGTGCACGTCGAGATGGTACTGCTTTATTTGAAACAAATTCCTTCAGGTGTCCCTTTCGGATTAGTTTCTGGATAATCCCGTCCAATACCTTGCACTCGTCTGTCTTGTGCCCGTTGGTTTTATGGAACTTGCAGTATTTACCACCGGCATGAGGTTCAGGGTAATTTTTGGCTTTGAACGAGATGGGGATGTTATTGGCCGTTTCTTTTGCGACAACATACACATATGAGATGGGCTTATTCAGGGCAACCGGGTTGGTGTTAGAGTCTTCCCACCTCGACCTCTTCTAATTCCCTTCAGGGAGGTTTCATCCGAAGTTCAGCCTTCCTTTTTCCTCTCGAAGCCCGAACCTCCTCTTCGTGAAGTACAGTTCATCCATGTGGATAAACTTGTCGGCTTGGAAATGGAAATCTTGCAAGTCTTTGCAGTCGTGGATATATAACTCCTTCCAGAAGGGGGTGTTCTCAATCAACCTTGAGCATATGGCGATCAACTTGTCGCGATCATTTATATCGTTGACCTTTAAGGCTTTGATGTTGAAACTTTCAGATAGTCCCCTAGAGACTCCCCTTGCCTCTTTTTAATGTTGGCGATGATTGTATTATCTATGGTTGGATTTTTCCAAATGCAGATCTGTGCGGAGAATTCGTAGGAGAATTGTTTCCATGAGTAAATGGTGTTTTCCCTTATACTGGCGATACCACATCGCCGCTTCCCCTAGGAAGGTCACTGGGAAGAAGTGGCACCTAAGCGTTGTAAAGATCCATCTGGCTGTTGAAAGCCATCAGATGATCGTCAGGGTTAGTCGTTCCCAGATTTTTTTGGTGGGAACTTTGACTCTTGACGGTATTATGGTGTTCATATCTCATCAATGAACGGTGCTACTCTTTCATTGTCATTAACCTTGTAATTCTAGGTTCTCTTCTCCTTGCTTCCCAGCAAGTCCTTGACGGTCTTCTGAGTGACATCTTTGATGCAAGCTTCTGTGTTGTCATAGTTTTCTCTTTTAGGATCATAGCCTTTGGAGGTGGTGCTCCCAGACCGTTCTTGCTTGCACTGATTCCCTTGATGATCTACTCCCGTCAGATGAGATTTTTTTTCTTGGAAGAAGTTGCCTTAGGCTTCCATTTTGCTTCTGACTATTGAATGTGAGCCTTCCTTTTTGGAGATTCATTCATCTCTTCTGACTAGATCTAGTGAGCCTTAAGGACTTTTGTGCCTGGACAGCGTTGACTTGAGCCTGTATTTCTTGAAGTTTCCTTTCCAATACCGAGATTCTTGCGACATTATCTTCCATGGAGTTTGAGTCTGGTGGTTGTTGTGGATTGGGCGCGGCTTCTTTCTCGTTGTTATTTGGGTTAAGTGTCGGGCCCTCATTTCCTTCAAGGGTAGCTTTGGGATCCATATCTTTGTTTCGTTCCTCCAATCTCTTCTGCTTAATTCTTTCCTACCATGGAACAATAAATTCACCTAATTAATTTAAACAAATCAATCATAATGGCGAAGGTTCAGGCCCTCCTTCTAGGTCCAAAATGTTAACGACATTTTTCGTCAACACCTGGATTACAGTATGTAATGTTTGCGTTCATGAGATTTGTCATCGTCATGACTCAGAGTCTCCATGATATAATCCTAGGCCTGTGACTTTAAGCTGAATCACCTTCCTTGGGGCATCAGAATTTTTAAACCTAACGTCCGTTAACCTTGCCCCAAGAGGGTGAATACCGCATGTCTTGCACGATGGTATTTCCACTTGATCCTGGGAAAGTTACTTAACTTGATGTCGTTAGGCTTCACGGAATTGATGAGCTTCTAATCCATGACGACTACATTATGTATTCCAATAAGAAGAAAATAGGCTAACGTTTCCCTTGAGATCAAGGATGAAGGCATCACAGATTCACAATATTCGTTCACTCTGATGATTCCTCCATTTCAGATCCGCCTAAGAGAGGAGCCTGAATCACGATAGGGATCGGGTTAGGAATTCGTGGACGATCTCCCTACATTAACGTACGGGAAGCATTAGGCTCAGCATGAGAATATAGATCAATCATGGCATACCCTTAGGGCGAGGACAAGGGACTTCGTGTTTCCACAAAGCTCTCTTCCTCAACCGCTGAGGCGCCTTGGTTGATCTCCTCATCAGAAAGGTTAGAGTTAACTCCCTATTTCATCATTATGACACAATAAGATTATCAAATCGTAAGATGTGTGAGACTTGAAATTCTCCCTTCATAGTTTGCATACATATTACAAGAATTGATGATTTGCTCCTCTTGAGAAGAAAGGAATTAAATTGAGAAATAAAAAGTATGTCCACCTTTATGGAGCTCCTCGGGTCCTACTTATAGAGAATCCGGGGTCCTTCTATCAGTAGGGTGTTGGGCCTGAATGATTCCTGTCGGCGGCTATTTTCCTTGGTCTCGAGCATCTGGCTGTCGATCATCTTCGTGGTACCAATTACAGTCTTCGAAGTGAGGGTCCCGGGTGAATTGGGGCCTCCCCAAGGTGGAAAGGAGTTTGTTGCCGAGACGAATTGTGGAGGCATTTCGAATTTCTCGGTGGATGCCTCCAAGTGTCAGTCCTTTGGCGTAGTTTTCGGATGTAGGCTTTATTGTGGGTACTTAGAGGGGCCCGCCCTCACGATGTACTTGTACATCCACCGATTTTGAACCGTTGATGGTTCAGGTACTAGGTGGATTAGTACGAGTAGCCTATATCCTTGCTTGAGTCTTTGTTTAGCCTTCCGGTTTGGCTCCTTGGAAGGTAGCTTCCGGTGATACCCATGTTACTTACGAAGATAACCCCTTCATTATCCATGGAGCCATTTTTCTGGAGTCGGTTACAGACCGTCTTTATGGTCTGAACCGATACTCTTCCTCTTTTGATGTGTTAGCGTTACATCATTAATTCCTGGCGGGTAAACCATGTCGGATGAACTTTTGCTGACGATCTGTAGGTTTCGGGCCCCTTCTTTTCAGAGGGGGTACCGTCCTGAGTTGCTATCGAATTTTTCATCCCTTCCTTATATTCATTCGACATCCCTTCACTGTCAACCTGTTATAAGATCATTTGGGTAGTAACAAAAATATTTTAAATGGATTTTCTACATATGAAAATAATTTGAAATTTTGGCCTTATTTTACAATATGTTTTTTTTTAAATCTCATTCCTTCGAACTCGTCCCTTTAGTTATAACCTTCTCAAGTTAGGATTTTCCTTATCTAGTTCTCGATCTTTTTAATAAACAAGGATTTTTTATCCTGAAAATCGATATAAAAACACCATATTAAACCTTCAAGCATCGAAAATACCGGAACGTTAATAAAAAGAAATTGGAGGTTTAGAAAAGAAATAAAGAAATATTAGAATAGAAGAAGAAGAAGAACCAACACAACACAGAGTCTCACATCGCAGCGGAACAAAATATAATATATAAATAAACTTTATTTAGAGCTTTGAAATAAAAACTTACAATCATCCAAGTACATCAATACATCTGGACAGTTATAATAATGTGACCTCTTATACGTCACACCGTGGATAATACTAGATAATATTACAAGTCTGAACACCTTCAGCTCGTCATTGTACTTTACAGCATCCGATAACCTGAACCTGTACAACCTAGTCTAACCCGAGCATTACAAACACTCAGTCTGTCTGGTGAACCAGATTGATAAAAACTCATTTAGTTTATAATATCATCCAACTTGATTTTTAAAGTTCAAATTCCTTTTGAAAGAAAAGGATAATCGTAAGACCAAATCCACACATAAATACAGATGGTTTTAACCTTACGATAAGCCAAAACATTTTGAAATCAATATCTTATTCTAATATTATAATAGTGTCTAAACATAAATAAATGAAAATCTAGCAGAATGCTTGCATCTCACGCTCCACATATATAATATACAATCAAACCACGGGCTCTTATAGGAGATTGGATTCTGACTATGACAAGGTATGGAACCACCTACCGATAGTGTATCACTAGAGCGGAATACACTGGGTTCAACAAGAACATCTTGCAACCCGACTACACATAACAGACCACTCATTTAGCTTGAGTGTATCGAATGTATATCATCAACGGTTGGGTGCAACCCATCGTTTCCCAAAAAGGAACAACATCGAAAGTAGATTAAAGAATGAAATGGATTTTATCAAGATAGGTGATTATACACCCTAATGGGAGCGACCCACATAGCCATGCTGCCTGCCCGATTTTTGTCATTTCCCGGTTGATGAGGCTTGAGGTTATAATCTTCTTCCCAGAACATCTAGCCATAATTCACTTTTGAATCTCACATCATTCATACAAGTCATCCAAGAACATGATGAACCGAAGGCAACCTCCTACCACATCCAAGGAATCACCCTACAGATCAGTAGCGAGTAGTCCTTGCAATCCGAAGATTTCAATCATGACAAAATCATTGTCGAATATATATCTCTAGAGATCAGCTAGAGAAATTCAACAATAGTTCCCTCGTTCATGAAGATTTACGGTCTTCAGTTGCTCCATCTCGATCAGCATCAGATATCTTCTTTGTTTACATAGTTGCTGATTTGGAATGGTTTTCGAACATAAATTTGATCCCTGTCTTTCCATACCACAACGCATTAGGTATGATTTTGATAGTCGGTTATTTAACTATCATAATAAACAATCATCATGAAATAAAATAAAATAGATCCATTGGGTTATTACACAACATCACTTGGCCATTAAAAATAATATATCATTTGTAATACCAAAATTAATATATCAGTTTTAATATATTAATATTCTCAAATCACTTTGTTTTAATACTTAGAAAAATATCTTAAAACTATATCCAATTCCATATTCAAATTCTCATTAACTATCATTTCAACCCATTTGCTATAACATTACTTATTATCTTTAACTAGGTGATTGATTCAACTTATCATCGTAAACCATCATTTCGATATCTTTCTTGGATTTGTTACTTTAACACCAGAATTGTCACTTTCCTTTTCAGAATAAACTCATTTGAAATCTCGTCTTTTTACTTTGGAAAACATCGTTATATTTTCACCATTTTCCTTTCATTTCCTTTATTATGGAAATATCACTTCATATTCTCGAGCCTCTTTAGAATCCTTTTAAGTTTGGAACCCCATTGTGTATATTCCCAAATTCTTCAAATAACGTTACACTATTATTTCCCCAAATAAATTACTCTAATATCATCACCATTACAACTAATATCATCCTCTGACAATCCCGAAGTCGTTCAAGTTGGGTCATTTTAATTACCTCTTAGACTACGATCAACAACGTTCTTATCTTAAGATAGATATAAGTCATAATACCAAAGGCGATATCCATTCGCAATATCAAAACCAAATCCAATTTTTATTATATCTTCATAAATCCCATCTCTTATTTAATATTATGAATTTATCGCATCTTTTTAACTCAACTCGTCATACCACTCTAAATCATATCTACGTCTCCATTTTGATTTCCCTTTTTAGACCTCCATTAGTTCCTAATTGTATATCAGTAAGAAAATAAAACTCTAAATATCAACCCCGAAGAACGAAACCAACATCGGATCAATACTCAGAAAATCATTTATCACAACAGCTCTCCAGTTAGAATCCAATTCTTTAATTTCATATCCCAACTTTTATTTTCATTTAAAATCCATTTCTATTAACTCACTCCAGTCATATTTAGTAAACTCGGGTATTATACATCGTCAAAATCTTGGATTTCATAGAACCTAATTAAATATAATTAAATAGTAATTAAATTAAAAATTCTATTTAAACATAACTTAAATTGCTTAATTTTTCATTAACTATAAACATCGCTTTAAAGCTTCACAAACTTTCATTACCAAAGTTTACTTTCCCACATTATCTCTTCGATTATTAAATAACTAATAATCAAGTTTCAACATTTATCAAAAATAAAACTTGGTTTACTTCACTATTTACAATTCCCATTAAATTAATATACTAACTTAATAAACAAATTTCAGTTAACGCATCCCCTAAACGTGATTTATTCGTTCATCAATTCCACTTAGCCTTATCCATTTTAAACCAATTAATAATTAAAATAAATAAATAATTCCATTTAATTTGATTATTATTTAAAATTATAATAAATCCCAATACAATCCCATTTTGAATGTTTCTTAAAAACAATAAATCTCAGTTATTAATCGTAACTTTAATTCCTACTCACTTTCTTATCAATCTTATTAATATAAGAATCACCTTTATAAAATCATTTAATAATCAGTTATAAACTTAAATATAATAAATATTTAATTTCTTTTATAAATTTCCATTTTAAAATAATAGCTTTCTAAAATCAATCTTCAGTTATAAAATATGTTTTATAACTTCATTTCTATTGATTTACCAGATGGTAAATCAATCTTTATAAAACAGTGTATGTTTGGCCATCTGCTATTTATTCTTCAGCCAACACTACCCATTGGTTATTATCAAAACAATGTTGAATTTGGATTCAACAATCAGTAGTCAAATCAATAATCCAATCACATGGGATAAACCATTCATATAATGATCATATACATATAAATAATCAATTCAACTGATAGAGGTCAACCAATAATAATAATTTAAGCATCTAATTTAATTTAAATACGTTTATATTATTATAACATAACCAACAAGGTAAGTTACCTTGTTTGGAAATCATCATTAAAAATAACAATGTCATTACATTTAAATTGAACAATGTTTAATTTAAATGATCGAATTAAGAATATTTAACAACATCCAAACAATCATCAAATCAGCCAACAATTAGCAAACATGGCATACAAATAATAAACCAGACTTATAATAATTATAAGTGGGAGAACTGAGTGTGTTTAACTCAACTTGGTTTAATTCTGCATTGAACGCTCATTTTATTAATTAAATTAAACTGGTGTTTAATTTAACTAAAAATTCTCATTGCTTCCTGTGCTGACCAGACCATCTCCATCTTGAAGTCTTCGTCATTGCGACTCCAACGTAACCAGTTTTGCTTAATTCTGATCATAAATGTGCTACATACAATTTTAATAAGGTAAATAAACAATTTATTTAATTTAAACTTATTTATAAAACTAATTAGGCCCTTACTTACCACTGTCGGCCCATTACCACCCATTAACCCACGTTTAGACACTTCTGTTCCCCCATACTTGTGTTCAGCACTTCAAATTTGTGTCTACTCCCTATTTTATTTTTTTAAATTTTTTTTGTAAGGCCCGCAGCCCATACACTTTAGCCCACTTCACCCCTTTCCATTCTATTCATTCCGCCATTCAAAACTACCAGATCGCTGAAACTTCCATACCATTTTCTTCTTTGCGTTACTTTCACTTCTTCTCCCCGCATGCTGTTTGTTTTCTGCCCCATTATATATAATACTCCTCCTGCTATAAAATACAAGTCAAACTTTCCCACCCTATAAAACACGCTGCAGTAACTCCTTATCCCTTCTTTCTGCATGAAACTAATGTTCCTCCCCGCTTTATTCTCTCACGTAGACACCTTACTATAGAACATGCCCCATTCAACGCTGCTTCATGCAGTTTCACGATTCAAGGTGCCTTCCGTTTCTTCTTTTTGTCCCTTCCAGTCCACCTCCATCGATCGTCATCGCTCCACCTTGTTTTGTTCCTTCCAGACCATGGCTCACAAATCCTTCTGACGTCACCGCATCTCACTCCGAAGCCACTGAGTCATCGACCCCCAACTCGCGACTGCCTGCATCAACCAGCGAACCCGTGAACTTGGTCGAAGCTAAACCCAACAAACCCCGTATCAAAGTGAAGACCTCATCTTGTGGATTGCCGATATTTATATTTCATACACACACATATGTATGTATGTATGTATGTACATACTTAGAGGAGTTTACTCATTGGAATGATTATCTAAGGGATCACGACACCATTCTTTTTTTTTTGTTTTAGTTTCTCCAGTGTCTTGCGTTAAAAGGGAGAATGAATTGAATTTGGCCATCTATACATACCCAAGAGATTTTTAAGATAGGATTAATGTCTCTTCTTCAGGTACCGCATAGGAGTAGAGAGGGTTTCAGAATATAGGTGCGCATGCAATTGTTTTATCAGTTGAAAGAAAGATGGGGTAGTAGGTTATCTGTGTTTATCTGTGCACTCGTAGGTGATCTTTTCCTTCCCCAGTATAAGTATGCTTTACATGTGTTTTAGTACGTTTAAATAGGGTATAGCTTCCTTAGTTGATGCGTTGTGTATCTCCTTTTTATTTATGTTTTTATAAGGCTAGGCTCCCTTTTCCTTCGGAAGAAAGAAAAGTAATTTAATTATTTTAATTTATTTTGGTTTGGTTTGTATCATTTTGTTTTTATACGGTTAAAATATCCTACCGCTATTTAACATTGAGTGCCTATTTTCACGTTGCTACATACGATCTCCAAATACAACGGAAACAAATGCCCTACTATATTTTAATGTTTAAGTCACAATAAAATTAATTTCGTTGAATTCCAACACTATTTGCAAAAATGACATTATTTTATTTTAAATTATTTATCGGTTCCCCTTTAAATTGCACGTACGGATAAAATAACTCCGATTGACTACAAACTGGAAAACTAGCAATAACTAAATGAAACACCCCACCTCCGTTAAGGTCACTCACAAAGAGAATGCATTAACTTCGGTGAAGCATTATAGGTAAAAGATACAGATAATTTACAAGACATACATATAAACAGCGGAAAAACTGGAATTATTTCATAAGCAGCGTGGTCTAGTCAAAATATTACAACCATTGTCTCAAAACCCAACTTACAAGTTATTACAATAAAACTTCTGTCTTGATTAAAAACTCAAAATACATAAAGAAGCATAAAGTAGTAGTAAAGAAGCATAAATCCCCAATAAAAGTGTAACCACCGCCATAGCCCAATGAAAGAGAATCCAAGCAATACATCTACTCTCTTCAAGCTGGAAAAGGTCTGAACTAAGCTGAAGTATTCCCTCCCTGCGGATCTGGGGGGAACAGAAGAAAAGAAGGCGAAAGAAAACAGGTCAGACATAAGTCTGGTAAGTCCAAAGATTTTTTAGCGTGTAAACAAGAAAAAGCATCATGACAAGAATAAACTGAATATAGGCTAATACCATAGTGACAAGATAACATAAGGCAAGATAAGGCAAGATAAACTGAATATGCTATCGCACTCATTTCCATTTCTCTGCACCTACTAACAAATGTTTCAACTAGCATCATGTGTTCATAATAAAATTATCCCTTTATCAATCGGCTCCTACTCGCATGCATTTATTACTTGTGTCATTAGGCCCCGCTTGTTTGTAGATACTTGCGCTGGTCCCACCATGAGGTGTATCAATCCCTATGATGGCAATCCGACACAATTCTAGATCCATAGTGTATAACTACTGATGCCCAGTGCTTGATTTTACCACTTCGGAGTACGTGCACGCCCGAGCTCTGTCAGAACCTACACTAACGCACCACCTATTGCTATTTTGACCGCTTATAATCAGCCCAATAATCGCGCCCCACCCTGCCTAGTTCAGGGTACCGTGATCCATCTATGTGGGTTACTGCTGAAATAGGTCCCCATTACTAGGGTTTCCTAATCAACATGTTATAACGGTTTAAGTGTTCTCAATTTAACCTAACCCCATCCATCTGTTTTAATTAACATGTTGTATTGGTTAAGTGTCGCCTATTCATATGTTACTTAACCTTTCCATTGATTCACGCATGTTAATGTAACAGTCAAGTTTGTGGGCCTATATATACTAATATTACCCACCTACCCAAGATTTACTTAACACTTCCACTTATCAAGTCAATGTGTATTATTGGTTAAGCTTTCCTTAACCCTATCCACTTTGTTCATGTAATATCGGTTAAGTTGTAACATCCCATGGCCGTTAATGTTACTCACAAAGGGAATGCATTAATGTCATGAAGCGTTATAGTAGTATAGAACAGATAAATTACAAGAATAAATAAATAAAACACAGCGGAAGATAAAACTTATTTCATAGCATCATAACTTCAAAACAAGCTTACATAAGTAGTCTCCAAAAACCATTACAATAGGATCAATTGTCTTTTCCAAAAACTTCAAAGTACATAAAGAAGCAAATACTTAAATAACATAAATGCATAAATCCCCACTGAGCATAAGCAAAGCCATAAAGACGAGAGAGTCCAAAGCGATACATCTACTCTTTTCAAGCAACTGAAAGAAATCTGCACTAAGCTGTAGTATTCCCTCCTTGCAAACCTGAGGGGGGGGGGGGGGGGGAAGGAAAGAAAAGAGGTGGAAACAAAACGGGTCAGACATAAAGTCTGGCGAGTCCAATAATTTTAACAAATAATAGGTAAGGTAAATGATCAAGACATAAATAGGCATCATGATATGGCTGTAACATAGATAAGGTAGATAAAAAGGATGGACAAGATGATTCCGTTCCTAAGTACTAAGACAATCCTACACCTTGGCTAAGCGAACAACCCTCCAAGTACTAACCCTGAAGACCGAAGTCAACATCCGACTAGCACCCAAAGGACTATCCAACTCAACCAACATGTATTTCGTTACACCGCACTTTTGCTAAGTTACACCACATTACTTAATTACACCGCACATCTACTAGTCTCTATTTACTAAAGGTTGATCCCTTCCCACTAACTGTACCCACATGACAAACTTGGTAGTTACTTGTACCTAGTTGCTATCGTAGGTGCCGGCTTGCTCCTACCACCGCTAAGGTACCCTTACCCTACCCATTCGATCGGCTCCCTAAACCCTGTAGGCACCCGTGCTGGCCCCACAGTGGGGTGTATCATTCCCCAAAGTGGCAACCCCAATACCAACATAAAATGCACGGCCATAACTACACGATGCAACAACGTCTTACCTACCAGCCCGGACCCATGCACGCACATGAACCCGTTGGACTCGCGTTGCCACCGCTATTCACGTTTTGACCTCTTACATTCAAGTCCAGTGAGCGTGCCCCAACCCCGGCCTAGTACCGGGCCCAATTAGATACTCAAACGGGTTACTGGTTGAAACGGGTCCCCCATCCGACACAAGACTCCCACCTATGGTTGGTCCCCACTAGCTTTTTCTCCCACTTAACCATTCTAATTTAAATGTCCATGTCTTACACATGCTATGGTTAAGTCCATACTTACATGTCATAATTTACATGTCTTATCTTATTCTGGTTAAGTCCATATTTACATGTCATAATTTACATGTCACCCCACTTAACCCTCTAACCATACCCATGTCTTATTATGGTTAGTATTCCTTAATTCATTCCTTATGACGAACGGTGCATGACCTCCCACATTAGACCGAACGCTTTGTGGCCGTTGGATTTGCCGGGCGGTTCCGGGCAGTCTTACGCCACAAACCGGGTCTAACCTCGTGTCATTAACCATTGCGCCTACAATTCATTCCTTTGACCTCTCACATTAGACGTCCAATTATGGCAGCTGGATTTGCCGGGCGGTTCCGGGCAGTCTTACGCCACAATTGCGTCTAACCTCGTGTCAAAGGTTTATTAATAATCGTATTTCACCCATACCCAATTTTCATGTCATGTATATCCAATTAAACATATAATCATGTTTATAATATTGCCTATTCCAAATTGTCACTAATTACATATTAATTAGCCTCAGTTACAAATTTACAATTATAGGCAATTTCATCAATTCCATGTAATTCATACCCAAATATGCCAATTTCACATATTATCCAATTATCCAAAATAACCAATAATATCCAATTTTCCATATTTCACATATTCCCATCGTTCCCACGTATTTGCATTCGTGCGTATTTTTAAAATAGGCTCGAAGGTAGCCTAGATCCAAAAATAAAAGGAATAGGGATAAGAAGAGAGAATCAAATCACAGAAAATTGGAATTAACACAACATCATGAAATAAAGGGGCATGTAAACTGGCATAGAGGCATAATGACAGGTTCAACATGAATAAATTGATAAAGATTTGAACTTTACATAGAAACATAGGCATATGATGACATGAATCAAAAAGGTGAAGACTTGGATGAGATTTAAATTTCATACATACATATGAATCCTCTTTACAACTTCATCATGTTACTTTTAATCCCATTATATTGTGAAAATCACCGTACTCACCTTTCATGGTTAAAGAATAGAATTATGCACTGAAATTGGTGTAGAAACGTTGCGGTGTTGCTGATTTATCTTCTTGAATTGTTGTAGAAGCTCTAATCATTAATTTGAGTTGAAGTTGAACACTTGAGATTTGATTTAGAGGTGGCGGCTAGGGTTTAAGAGAGAATTTGACTGCATAATGGTGTCATAGATAATATTTATGAATTAGGGTTAGGTCTTAGGGTGTATATATAGGTGTAGGAAGTTATTTAGGCCTTAGGATTAACCCTAGAACTGATCTGGATCACTCAGATGCCATATTAGCCCTTAGGGCGAATCGGGCCACGGGTTGGCAGCCAAACACCCTGGATTGACCTCTAGTCGACCCAGCAGAGCTCGGGTCGACTCCAAAAATGGTGCGGTTCGGCTATTCCCCCTCCGATTCACTGTTTTGAACTTTTTTTGAATATTTATTTATTTAATTTTTATATATATCTATATATATTTCTCTCATATGCATACAAACTTCATGTCTTAATAACTTCTTCATAATTAACCATTTTCACACTAAACCACTTTTTGAACTGCGTTCACACTAAGCCACTTTTTAGCCATTCCCCTAAAACAAAAATATGGCGCTGGCGGGGATCGAACTCTCTACCTCTTGTATGCAAGTCACATGTTCTAACCAAATGAGCTACTAAGTCTTTTGCTTACAAACCTTAGAACAATGCTAAACATCATTCTTTTCTCATTCCTCTTTTTCAAATAAATTATTCTTTAATTTGTTATTTTAATATTCTCAGAAAATACAGGGTGTTACATTCTCCCCTACTTAAAGGATTTCGTCCTCGAAATCTCTAAGTCAAGAAGAACGTATCCTACCATCCAATCATCCATCTACTCAACCATCAACCACTAGCAACCATGGTCCTTAAAAGATTTCTAATGCTTTTCATGTACTAATGCATAGTGTGTGTATATGTCCGTATACTAATGCAAAATTGGGCGGTCCACTGATTCAGTCGACCTCCTTAATGCAAATAATGATAGTGCCATGTATCCATCATGTATGCAAAGAACCCTATACATATCATTACTACATGTGTGCACAACCATTCATTTAAATGCAACATCCATATGATACACACATTCAACGTACATTCATTTTACTAAATACATCCATTTATATGCAATATGCAATATGAAAGTGACTGAGCCGATTTAGTGCCTAAAGTGTGTGTATATGCATCCACGGGCAACCACTAGCAAACACTTGCATCCACATGCATCCACCATACATAACATGTCTCAAACACATGTTTCAACCATAGGACTACCCTATCTAAAGGTCAAAGATACTAGTGAGAGGACATACTAAAGATAGAACAAGTACAAGCTAAATGAAAAAGGAGAAATTAAAAGACATACTCTCGAAAAGAAAATGGTACAATGAACGCATCTTATCTTCCATCTCCCAAGTAGCGTCGCTCTCATCATCTCGATCCCCATTGCACTTTGACTAGCTTGACCTCTCAATTCCTCAACTTCTTAATCTCCGACCCAAGAATGCATGTAGGAGCTCGTCGAATCGTTGCATCACGCTCTATTTCCACCTCTCTAAGCAAGCTCTTCCAAAACTCGCTAGTAAAGATAGGATCACGATCTCTCACTATGCTAGAAGGAACACCGTGCAAACGAACTATCTCTCGAATGTATACGGAGGCTAACCATGGAGCAGTCCTCTTACTCTTCACGGGAATGAAATGGGCGCTCTTAGTAAGTCTATTTACCACGACCTAAATCCCCGTATTACCCTTCCTTGATCTTAGTAACCCATCAACAAAGTCCATCGAGACACTCTCCCACTTCCATTGTGGGACCTCCAATGGGTGAAGCAACCCACCAGGCTTCTTTTGCTCTGCTTTTACTTGTTGGCACACCAAGCATCTAGCGACAAAATTGGCCACATCCCTCTTCATACCGGCCTAAAATTAAACCCGTCTCATGTCCATGTACATCTTGTCCCCGCCGGGATGAATGGTCATCTTCGAACGATGTGCATCATCAAGAATGGTCTTCCTCAAGTTCTCATCTCGTGGTACACAAAGTCTACCATCCCTACGTAACCAACCCTTATCATCTAGGGTATACCCACTGAGATGGCTTGATGACTCCCCTCTTATGAGCTTCTCTACTAACTCAACCAACTATGGGTCATCTCGCTATGCCTCACCAATCCGTCCCAAAAGCGTAGGTCTGACCTCTAAGGATGCTAGCAAACCGGGTACAAAGTCAATGGAAGGTCTAAAGTCAAACGTAGAGATAAACTCTAAACTTCGCCGCTCAACAAACAACGGACTCAAGGACAACCTTTTCCTACTTAAGGCGTATGCCACCACGTTACCCTTGCCAGGGGTATATGCTATCTCGAAATCGTAGGATGCTAGAATTCCATCCACCTTTGCTGCCTTAAGTTCAAGTCCTTCTGAGAGAACAAGTATTTTAGCGATTTGTGGTCTGTAAACAATTCGAATTTCTCGCCAAGAAGATAATGGCGCCAAGACTTAAGCGCAAAAACAATAGCGGCCAACTCTAGGTCATGTGTAGGGTAATTTTTCTCATGCACTCTCAACTGCCTTCCTCCATAGGCTATTACCCTCCCCTCTTGCTTTAAGACTGCGCCTAGTCCTGTCCCACAAGCATCGTTATAAACGGTAAATGGCTTACTCCCATCTGGCAACACTAAGACTGGGGCTGTAGTCAAAGCTCTTTTTAAACGTTGGAACGCATCATCACAATCTACGTCCCATGTGAAAACTAGGTTCTTCTTCGTCAAGCGTTTCAATGGGGATGATATCTTTGTGAAGTCCTTGATAAACTTCCTATAGTAGCCAGCCAAACCCAAGAAACTCCTCACCTCGGTAGCATTTTTAGGGACCTTCCAATCTTGGATGGCCACCACCTTCGCAGGACCACAACTATCCCTTCTTTGGAAACCACGTGCCCTAAGAATCGCACTTCCTTCCTCCAAAAGTGACATTTAGAAAATTTAGCTTTAAGGTTATGCGCTCGAAGGATCTCCAACACTTCCCTAAGATGTAGGGCATGCTCTTCCTCGTTCTTAGAAAAGATCAAGATGTCATCCACCAAGACCACCACGAATTTATTAAGGTACTCCCTAAACACCCTACTCATCAAGTCAACAAAGTATGCGGGGGCGTTTGTCAAACCGAAGGGCATCACAAGCCACTCATAGAAACCGTCCGGATTCCTAAAGGCAGTCTTGTCTATGCTATCCTCAGCCACTCTCAACTGATGGAAACCAGTGGCTAAGTCCAACTGCGAAAACACTGAGGCGCCAACTAACTGATCGAAGAGATCGTCAATCCTCGGCAGTGGGTGCCTATTCTTCTTAGTAAGCTTATTAAGTTCTCTATAGTCCACACAAAGTCTAAGGGACCCATCCGCCTTCGTGGCAAATACTACTGGAGCACCCCACTCCGATATACTACGTCTTATGAACCCCTTCTCAAGAAACTCCCCTACTTGCTTATTGAGTTCCCTCCTCTCACGAGGATCCATGTAGCGTACTGGCATAGATACGAGTTTTGCATTGTCTACAAGATTAATACGAAAGTCTATCTCATGTTTTGGGGGTAGACCCCTCACCTCATCGAAGACATCAACATATTCACGGACTATACGAACAGAATGTAAATCATCATTGGATGCGTCAAGTGACTCAAGATAACTAAGCATCACCGATCCTCTAGGGTCACAAGAAATATCAAGGGTCTTCCCACTACGAGTCAACAATTTTACTAACCCTCGTTCACAATCTAGGATGGCACCATGTCTGGCTAGCCAATCCATCCATAGAATCAACCCATAACCCATGAAACCAAGCACAAAAGCATTACATTCAAAACCAACGCCTAAGATAGACAATCTCAAATCCCTACAAACCATGGATAAATGAGCCGACCCACCAATAGGATTTGAGACTATAATGGGATCCACAACGAGACTAGTATTTAAATGCAGTGTTTCAACTAATGATGTAGAGATAAACGAATGCGATGCGCCAAAATCGAATAAAGTACGGATAGGATGATCAAACAAGAAAATCAAACTTTTGACAAAAAAATTTCTACCTTCTTCCTGCCCCGGAGCCATGAGAGCATGAACCTGCCCTCCCGAAGTAGAACCTGCCCTCTGCCCTTGCTTCTTAGGACAGTCCTTGACAGCATGACCTGGATCACCACAATGATAACAAGCGAACTTCTTCTTCTTCCTACAGTCTTTCTTCAAATGGTCGGGTATCCCATAGTTGTGACACTTCCTCTTTTCTTTACCACCTTTCTTTTGTTGTTGGGCTTTCTTTGGATCCTCCTTCTTATCTTGCGGCCTAAAAGTACTTACATCCTTCTCTTCTTCATGCATGTATGCCATATCAACAAGCTTTTCATACGTAGCCCCCATTGGAATGTGGGACATAGCCAAACTGTGAAGCGGTTCATTTAGGCCCTTTGCAAACCTCAAGGCCTTCTTGTGAGACGTATTCACCAACTCTAGTCCAAATCTTGCCAACGTATTAAATTCGGTCACATACTCCTTCACGGTCAAGTTTTTCTGCTTCAATGTCAAGAACCTCTCCATGTACATACTCTCCTCAACTTGAGAAAGGAATTTCAACTCAAACCTTCCCCTAAAATCTGCCCATGTCTCTACAGCACGCTCTCCATTAGTTTCCTCCCACCAAAACGAAGCTTCGTCCTTTATCAACCAAGCAGCCAATTGGACCTTCTTACAATCGTCCAAATCGAAAATGCCAAATAGATCGTCCACTTCTTTCAACCAATTTCTAACTTCAACGAACGTTTCAGACCCACTAAAAGGTTTTCCACCCATCGAACGAATGTCTTTACATATCTTGGAGAAAGCATCTCCACGGGAGGAATAACTAGAGCTAGGGGAGGAGGAACGTCGGCCGGACCCACGACAGCGACCCTAGCCTCGAGATATTGACGAAACCAACCGGGTACATGAACACCCTCTGGTATCTCAGATGCTCCAGACATGCTGAAAAGAAAAAGAAAGAGTTTCAAAACAAGGGAAGCGAAAGAGAGATGTATGGCTTGCGGGGATTATGCTCTTTAAAGTAAACTTTCCTTGAAAATAGCTTCTTTAAAACAAGTTTTTGAAAGTTCTTTCTATGAAAATAATACTTTTGAAAACACTTTTCAAAACTTTTTATCTGTTCTTGTAACCATAGCTCTGATACCACGTGTAACACCCCATGGCCATTAATGTCACTCACAAAGGGAATGCATTAATGTCATGAAGCTTTATAGTAGTATAGAACAGATAAATTACAAGAATAAATAAATAAAACACAGCAGAAGATAAAACTTATTTCATAGCATCATAATTTCAAAACAAGCTTACATAAGTAGTCTCCAAAAAGCATTACAACTGGATCAATTGTCTTTTCCAAAAACTTCAAAGTACATAAAGAAGCAAAAACTTAAATAACATAAATGCGTAAATCCCCACCGAGCATAAGCAAAGCCATAAATATGAGAGAGTCCAAAGCGATACATCTACTCTTTTCAAGCAACTGAAAGAAATCGACACTAAGCTGTAGTATTCCCTCCTTGCAAACCTGAGGGGGGGGGGGAAAGGAAAGAAAAGAGGTGGAAACAAAACGGGTCAGACATAAAGTCTGGCGAGTCCAGTAATTTTAACAAATAACAGGTAAGGTAAATGATCAAGACATAAATAGGCATCATGATATGGCTGTAACATAGATAAGGTAGATAAAAAGGATGGACAAGATGATTCCGTTCTTAAGTACTAAGACAATCCTACACCTTGGCTAAGCGAACAACCCTCCAAGTACTAACCCCGAAGACCGAAGTCAAAATCAGACTAGCACCCAAAGGACTATCCAACTCAACCAACATGTATTTCGTTACACCGCACTTTTGCTAAGTTACACCACATTACTTAATTACACCGCACATCTACTAGTCTCTATTTACTAAAGGTTGATCCCTTCCCACTAACTGTACCCACATGACAAACTTGGTAGTTACTTGTACCTAGCTGCTATCGTAGGTGCCGGCTTGCTCCTACCACCGCTAAGGTACCCTTACCCTACCCATTCGATCGGCTCCCTAAACCCCGTAGGCACCCGTGCTGGCCCCACAGTGGGGTGTATCACTCCCCAAAGTGGCAACCCCGATACCAACATAAAATGCACGACCATAACTACACGATGCAACAACGTCTTACCTACCAGCCCGGACCCATGCACACACATGAACCCGTTGGACTCGCGTTGCCACCGCTATTCACGTTTTGACCTCTTACATTCAAGTCCAGTAAGCGTGCCCCAACCCCGGCCTAGTACCGGGCCCAATTAGATACTCAAACGGGTTACTGGTTGAAACGGGTCCCCCATCCGACACAAGCCTCCCACCTATGGTTGGTCCCCACTAGGTTTTTCTCCCACTTAACCATTCTAATTTAAATGTCCATGTCTAACACATGCTATGGTTAAGTCCATACTTACATGTCATAATTTACATGTCTTATCTTATTCCGGTTAAGTCCATGTTTACATGTCACCCCACTTAACCCTCTAACCATACCCATGTCTTATTATGGTTAGTATTCCTTAATTTATTCCTTATGACGAACGGTGCATGACCTCCCACATTAGACCAAACGCTTTGTGGCCACTGGATTTGCTGGGCGGTTCCGGGCAGTCTTACGCCACAAACCGGGTCTAACCTCGTGTCATTAACCATTGAGCCTACAATTCATTCCTTTGACCTCTCACATTAGACGTCCAATTGTGGCAGCTGGATTTGCCGGACGGTTCCGAGCAGTCTTACGCCACAATTGCACCTAACCTCGTGTCAAAGGTTTATTAATAATCGTATTTCACCCATACCCAATTTTCATGTCATGTATATCCCATTAAACATATAATCATGTTTATAATATTGCCTATTCCAAATTGTCACTAATTACATATTAATTAGCCTCAATTACAAATTTACAATTATAGGCAATTTCATCAATTCCATGTAATTAATACCCAAATATGCCAATTTCACATAGTGTCCAATTATCCAAAATATCCAATTTTCCATATTTCACATATTCCCATCGTTCCCACGTATTTGCATTCGCGCGTATTTTTAACATAGGCTCGAAGGTAGCCTAGATCCAAAAATAAAAGGAATAGGGATAAGAAGAGAGAATCAAATCACAGAAAATTGGAATTAACACAACATCATGAAATAAAGGGGCATATAAACTGGCATAGAGGCATAATGATAGGTTCAACATGAATAAACTGATAAAGGTATGAACTTTACATAGAAACATAGGCATATGATGACATGAATCAAAAAGGTGAAGACTTGGATGAGATTTAAATTACATACATACATATGAATCCTCTTTACAACTTCATCATGTTACTTTTAATCCCATTATATTGTGAAAATCACCGTACTCACCTTTCGTGGTTAAAGAATAGAATTATGCATTGAAATTGGTGTAGAAACGTTGCGGTGTTGTTGATTTATCTTCTTGAATTGTTGTAGAAGCTCTAATCTTTAATTTGAGTTGAAGTTGAACACTTGAGATTTGATTTAGAGGCGGCGGCTAGAGTTTAAGAAAGAATTTGACAACATAATGTTGTCATAGATAATATTTATGAATTAGAGTTAGGTCTTAGGGTATATATATAGGTGTAGGAAGTTATTTAGGCCTTAGGATTAACCCTAAAACTGATCTGGACCACTCAGATACCATATCAGCCCTTAGCGAGAATTATGCCATGGGTTGGCAACCAAACACCCTGGATTGACCTCTAGTCGACCCAGCGGGGCTTGGGTCGACTCCAAAAATGGTGCGGTTCGACTATTCCCCCTCCCGATTTGCTGTTTTGAACTTTTTTTGAATATTTATTTAATTTATATATATATATCTGTATATATATATTTCTCTCATATGCATACAAACTTCATGGCTTAATAACTTCTTCATAATTAACCATTTTCACACTAAACCACTTTTTGAACTGCGTTCACACTAAGCCACTTTTTAGCCATTCCCCTAAAACAAAAATATGGCGCTGGCAGGGATCGAACTCTGTACCTCTTGTATGCAAGTCACATGTTCTAACGAAATGAGCGACTAAGTCTTTTTCTTACAAACCTTAGAACAATGCTAAACATCATTCTTTTCTCATTCCTCTTTTTCAAATAAATTATTCTTTAATTTGTTATTTTAATATTCTCAGAAAATACGGGGTGTTACATAAGTTGTCTTCTTACTCATGTTAACTTAACCCCACCCACCTAACTCGTTTAGGTATCATATTCATCTTTGATCAGCATTAATTAGTTATTAATGCATAGACCTCTCACATTAAGTCGACCACTTGTGGCCGCTGGATATGCCGGGCGGTTCCGGGAAGACTTACACTACAAGCCAGACTTTACCTCGTGTCTAAGAATCTAATTTATGTCTTTGACCTATCACATTTGACTGCCGTTTGCGGTTGTTGGATATGTCGGGCGGTTCCGGGCAGTCTTATACCGCAAACCAAGTCTAACCTCGTGCCTTAGGCGTTCATCTTTTAGCCAATTTACATATTTACTGTCCAAGTGTAGATTTAAATGTAAATTTTCGATAAGTGTGGTCAATTCAAGTTATGCCACATTTACTTGTTATGCCCAAAATTACTTAATTAAGTTATACCCAATTCCCCGCATTTCAATCGCACGTACAACAAGGTCCAAAAATAAAATGGAGAGGGATAGAGGAGAAATACAAGAATTGACATAAGGAACAAAATAGGCATGTAAAGGTGTACCCAACTCAAGAATCATGTTTCAAATAGACATGTTGTACATTAACAATAAGTATGGCTAAACTGAGGACGTTACATCATAGGAATAAAGATTCGATAGAATTGAACATAAAAGAATCACCAATTTGGTGTACAACATGATAGGTTCCATTGTATCAATCACAACAGTCTCATAGGCATAGGTAATTCAGATTTGACATAAGGATAAGCATGAATCAGAATTGATTATCTTAAAATTAGGCATAGTTCTAGATTCGATTCATTATAAGTCATGATTCCTATTACATGTTCCAAATCTGAGAAATAACTAAACTTACCAAATTATCACAAGTTTACATCCAAACCCATTTACGTCAAGTTTCATGTTTGCTTATTATATACAATTTTTCCAAAACCATAGCCATCATCAATTTATGCCTTTTTACAAATCACATGTTATTCAACATTTCCCAAACTTTTCCCCATCATTCAAGCGTTATACGTGCGCGAATTTCGCATAATATGTTAGGCCCGAAGTTAGCCTAACTCATAAAAAGAAAAAGGAAAATGGAAGAGGGAAGAGAATCATGATATCAAAATATGCATAAATATACGAGCATGAACAGGCATGAACTGATAGAATTGATCAGAAAAGCATAGGTTATGAATTAAAAAAGATGACAACTTGCAAATTTGATAAGACCCATTGCAGGCATAATCATATGATCCCAATTTACAACTTATCATAATTACTTTAGTTTAATTATCTTGTGAAAGCTACATGAACTAATAGAGATTAAGAAAGAAGAGAAGATCTGGAATCTGATTTCTGAAGTTGATAAGCTAATCCGTTGATGTAGGCTTTGATCTTTATCTTTTATCTTGAATTTGATTAGTTATGGTGGAGGCTAGGTTAGCTTAGAGATGGACAACATGACGGCTTCATAGAATAGGGTTATGAGGTTTAGGGTTTAGGTTTGATGTGATTATATAGAAGTATAGAATTAATATGAGCCTGTAGATCAACCTAGGATCCATCCAAACCATCCAGTCCAAGAAAATGCATCATCAGGCCAATCAGAAGTTGCCACGTAGCCCTATGACTCAGAAAATCGTCACTGTCCAGAATAGTCAGCAGGGGTCGACCCCTTACAGGGGGGTCGACACCTATGTCGACACCCCTATAGGGGGTTGACACCCTCTAACGGGAATTTTCTCGCCCACTTCTTTTCGTTGGTTTGAATTCAAATTTTGGTTTATTAATTATTTTTTTAATTTTGATTCAAACTTAAATCTTCTAACCTCCATAACTTCTTCATACGGAGCTCGACTTATGCAAACTCGAACTCTATCTCAAGTAGAATTCCGAGACGAACGCAATGGCATAACCCGTTTCACCTAATTCTTCTTTTAAAAATAAAGTGTTCTTAAATATGTTAATTTCAATATTCATAGAAAATACGGGCTGTTACATTCTCCCCTCCTTAAAGGATTTCGTCCCTGAAATCTCTGAGTTAAGAAGAATGTATCCTAACATCCAACGTCCGCCTACTCAACCATCAGTCACAGGCATCCACCGTCCTTAAAAAGATTTCTAATGCTTTCATGATCATATGCATAGTGTGCATATGTCCTTATCTAATGCAAAATTAGGCGGTCTACTAATTTGGTTGACCTCCTTAATGTGAATTATGTCAGTGCCATGAGTCCATCATGTATGCAATTATTCCTAATCGTACCTTATAACTCCTACATGAGTGCACAATCATTCATACAAATGCAACATCCATATGATAACACATCAAGTTTCAATCCATATACAAATACATATATGCATATGCAATATGAAAGTGACTGAGCCGATCTAGTACCTAATGTGTGTGTATATGCATCCATGAGCAACCACTTGCAACCATCAAACATAACATGTCTCAAATACATGTTTACAACCACAGGATTTTCCTATCTAAAGATTGAGGATGTAAATGAGAGGACATACTAAACGATAGAAGAAGTATAAACAAAGTGGCAGAAAAGGGAGAAGTTAAGAACATATCCTCACAAAAGGAAAGGGTACGACGCACGTATCATGTCTTCCGTTTCCCAAGTCACGTCTCCTTGATCATCTCCCCATTGGATTTAACCGACATGACCTCTCTGTTGAGTAACTTCTTGATCTCCGATCCAAAGATGCATGTAGGAGCTCGTCTAATCATGGCATCTCGCTCCACTTCCACTTCTCTAAGCATGCTCGGCTCCCCTACTTCCGCGGTATCATGTAAGCACTTCCGCAAATACGACATGTGAAACACGTCATGAACACTACTAAGCTTCTCTGGCAACTTCACTCTGTACGCCATCTGTCCAATCCTCTCTGTAATGGGAAAGGGTGCTACAAACCTTGGTGCTAATTTCCCTGCAGCTCCAAAGTAAACTACGTTCCTCAATGGCGACACTTTGACAAAAACCATGTCCCCAACAACAAACTCAAGATCGGTCCGTCTCTTTTCAGCGTATGACCTTTGTCGGTCCTATGCCATCTTCATTCGCCTTCGAATCAAGTATGTCTTCTCCGAAGTCTCCCTAACCATGTCGGGCCCAAGCAAAATTTTATCCGTAGACTCCCACCAACAAGTTGGTGATTGACACGGTCGTCCATAAAAACCCTAATACTAGCTTAATAACTGTTGTTATAAGCGAACTCCACAAATGGAAGGTGCTCTTCTCATGTCCCTCCAAAACCTAGGATATATAACCTCAAAAAGATCTTTAAGGATTCTATTCACCCTTTCTTTCCGTCCATCCGTCTGTGGACGATACACGATGCTCAAACATAACTACGTACCTACTGCCTTTTGCATGTCATCTTTTCCTCTTGTACCAAAAACTGCTCCAAGCCTTGTCCCGCAAGCACCGGTATATACTGTGAACGGTTTGCTCCCATCTAGCAAAGTCAAAACTGGGGCTAATATCTTCGCAAAGTCCTTAAAGAGCTTCCTACGGTAGCCCGCCAACCCTAGAAAACTTCTTACTTCCGTTGCTTTTCTAGGAACTTTCCAATCTTGGATTGCCACCACCTTTGCAGGATCCACTGTTATCCCTTCCTTAGAGACCACGTGTCCTAAGAACCTCACTTCTTTCCTCCAAAAATGACATTTGGAAAACTTAGCTTTGAGTTGATGCGCTCGTAGGGTCTCTAAGACTTCCCTAAGATGTAGGGCATGCTTTTCCTCGCTTCTAGAGAAAATCAAAATACCATCCACAAAGACTACCACAAACTTGTTTAAAAACCCCCTAAACACCCTACTCATCAAGTCTACGAAACATGCAGGTGCGTTCGTCAAACCAAAAGGCATGACGAGCCATTCGAAGAAACCGCCGGGAGTCCTAAATGCAGTCTTGTCTATGCTATCCTCAGCCACCCTTAGCTGATGAAATCTTATAGCTAAATCCAATGGCGAGAAAACCGAAGAGCCAACCAACTGACCGAACAAGACATCTATCCTCGGCAATGGGTGTTTGTTTTTCTTCATGAGCTTGTTCAACTCCCTATAGTCCACGCACAATCTAAGTGAACCATCAGCCTTCGTAGCAAAAACAACTGGAGCACTCCATTCCAAAATACTTCTTCTTATGAACCCTTCCTCGAGTAGCTTGCCTACTTGCTTACTGAATTCCCTCCTCTCTCTTGGATCCATGTAGTGCACTGGTAATGCAACTGGCTTTGCATTATCTACTATGTATATACGGAGGTCTATCTCACGCCTTGGGGTTAAACCTCGAACCTCTTCAAAGATGTCACCATACTCATGGACTATATGAACAGATTTCCAATCATCGATGAATGCGACAAGAGATTCTAGGTAGCTAAGCATCACTGAACCCCTAGGGTCACAAGAAATATCAAGGGTCTTTCCACAACGAGTCAACAGTCTAACTACCCTCTTTTCGCAGTCTAGGATGGCACTATGCCTGGCTAGCCAATTTATTCCTAGAATCAAGCCGTAGCCCATGAAACCAAGAACGTAGGCGTTTCATTCAAACCTAACGCCCAAGACAGACACTCTCAAATCCCGATAAATCATAGATAAATGAGCTGAACCATCAATAGGATTTGAGACTACAATGGAATCCACAACTAGACTAGTATTTAGGTGCAGTGTTTCAACTAACGAAGCAGATATGAACGAATGCTAAGCGCCAGAGTCAAACAAAGTTCGAACAGGATGATCAAAAAGGAAAATAAAACTTTCAACAAAAACGCTTCTATCTCTCTCCTGTCCTGGTGCCAAGAGAGCATGAACCTGTCCTCCAGAAGTAGGTCCTGTCCTCTGCCCTTGCCCTTGTCCTTGCCTCCTCGGTAGTCTTTAATCAGATGTCCTTCCTCACCGCAATGAAAACTACCAGGCTTCTTCTTCTTCCTACAGTCATTAATTACATGGCCCGCTATACCACAAATAAGACGCTTTCTTTTGTCACGGGGTTAATTTTCCACTTTTCTCCTTTACCTTCTTCGTGGATTAAAGCCATATCAACAAATCGCTCATCCTTGGGTTGTGCTCCTTAGCCTAAACTCCCTCATCGACCAAGCAACTAGCTGAACCTTCCTTCCATCGTCTATCTCAAAGATACCAAACGAGTACTCCACTTCCCCGAGCCTATTCTAGCTTCGACAAATGTCTCAGCTTATGAAACGGTTTTCCGCCCATCGCACGAAAGTCCTTACATATCTTAGAAAAAACATCTACACATGGGGAAAGAGACTCAAGAAGGAAAAAGGAAGAGATTCGAAACAAAGAATCGAAAGAAAGATATATGGCTTTTAGGGATTATGTTTTTCATAATAACCTTTCTTTGGAAAACTCCTTCTTTAAAACATGTCTTTTTTGAAACTACTTCTTTATAAAAATGCTTTTGAAAACAGTTTTCAAAATCTTTTATTTGTTCTGGTAACCTTCAGCTCTGATACCAAGTGTGACACCCCACCTCCGTTAAGGTCACTCACAAAGGGAATGCATTAACTTCGGTGAAGCATTATAGGTAAAAGATACAGATAATTTACAAGATAGACATATAAACAGTGGAAAAACTGGAATTATTTCATAAGCAGCGTGGTCTAGTCAAAACATTACAACCATTGTCTCAAAACCCAACTTACAAGTTATTACAATAAAACTTCTGTCTTGATTAAAAACTCAAAATACATAAAGAAGCATAAAGCAGTGGTAAAGCGGCATAAATCCCCAATAAAAGTGTAACCACCGCCATAGCCCAAGAAAAGAGAATCCAAGAAATACATCTACTCTCTTCAAGCTGGAAAAGGTCTGAACTAAGCTGAAGTATTCCCTCCCTGCGGACCTGGGGGGAAACGGAAGAAAAGAATGCGAAAGAAAATAGGTCAGACATAAGTTTGGTAAGTCCAGTGATTTTTCAGCATGTAAACAAGAAAAAGGATCTTGACATGAATAAACTGAATATAGGACAATACCATAGTGACAAGATAACATAAGGCAAGATAAACTGAATATGCTATCGCACTCATTTCCATTTCTCTGCACCTACTAACAAATGTTTCAACTAGCATCATGTGTTCATAATAAAATGATCCCTTTATCAATCGGCTCCTACTTGCATGCATTTATTACTTGTGTCATTCGTCCCCGCTTGTTTGTAGATATATGTGCTAGTCCTACCATGGGGTGTATCAATCCCTATAGTGGCAACCCAACACAATTCAAGATACACAATGTATAACTACTGATGCCCAGTGCCTAATTTTTCCACTCCGGAGTACGTGCATGCCCGAACTCTGTCGGAACCTACACTGACCACCACCCGCCGCTATTTTGACTGCTTATAATCAGCCTAGTAATCGTGCCCCACCTTGCCTAGTTCAGGGTACCGTGATACATCTATGTGGGTTACTGCTGAAATGGGTCCCTATTACTAGGGTTTCCTAATCAACATGCTATAACAGTTAAGTGTTCTCAATTTAACCTAACCCCATCCATCTGTTTTAAATAACATGTTATATTGGTTAAGTGTCGCTTATTCATATGTTACTTAACCTTATCATTGATTCACGCAAGCTTATTTAACGGTTAAGTTTGTGGACCTATATATACTAATATTACCCACCTACCCAAGATTTACTTAAACCTTCCACTTATCAAGTCCATATGTATTACTGGTTAAGCTTGCTTTAACCCTATCCACTTTGTTCACGTAATATTGGTTAAGTTGTCTTCTTACTCATGTTAACTTAACCCCACCCACCTAACTCGTTTAGGCATCATATTCATCTTTGATCAGCATTAATTAGTTATTAATGCACAAACCTCTCACATTAAGTCGATCACTTTTGGCCGCCGGATATGCCGGGCGGTTCCGGGAAGACTTCCACCACAAGCCAGACTAAACCTCGTGTCTAAGAATCTAATTTATGCCTTTGACCTCTCACATTAGATTGCCGTTTGCGGTTGCGGGATATGCCGGGCGGTTCCGGGAAGTCTTACACTGCAAACCAAGTCTAACCTCGTGTCTTTGGCGTTCATTTTTTAGCCAATTTACATATTTACTGTCCAAGTCTTGATTTAAATGTAAATTATCCATAAGTGTGGTCAATTCAAGTTATGCCACATTTACTTGTTACACCCAAAATTACTTAATTAAGTTATACCCAATTCCCCGCATTTCAATCGCACGTACAACAAGGTCCAAAAATAAAATGGAGAGGGATAGAGGAGAAACACAAGAATTGACATAAGGAACAAAATAGGCATGTAAAGGTGTACCCAACTCAAGAATCATGTTTCCAATAGACATGTTGCACATTAACAATAAGTCCGGCTAAACTGAGCAAGTTACATCATAGGCATAAAGATTCGATAGAATTGAGCATAAAAGAATCACCAATTTGGTGTACAACTTGATAGGTTCCATTGTATCAATCGCAATAGTCTCATAGGCATAGGTAATTCAGATTTGACAAAAGGATAAGCATGAATCATAATTGATTATCTTACAATTAGGCATAGTTCTAGATTCGATTCATTACAAATCATGATTCCTATTGCATGTTCCAAATCTGAGAAATAACCGAACTTACCAAATTATCACAAGTTTACATCCAAACCCATTTACGTCAAGTTTCATGTTTTCTTATTGTATACAGTTTTTCCCAAACCATAGCCATAATGAATTTATGCCTTTTCACAAATCACATGTTATTCAATATTTCCCAGACTTTTTCCCCATCATTCAAGCGTTATACGTGCGCGAATTTCGCATAATATGTTAGGCTCGAAGTTAGCCTAACTCAGAAAAAGAAAAAGGAAAAAGGAAGATGGAAGAGAATCATGGTATCAAAATAGACATAAATATACGAGCATGAACAGGCATGAACTAATAGAATTCATCAGAAAAGCATAGGTTATGAATCAAAAAAGATGACAACTTGCAAATTTGATAAGATCCTTTACAGGCATAATCATATGATCCCAATTTACAACATATTATAATTACTTTTGTTTAATTATCTTGTGAAAGCTACATGAACTCACAGAGATTAAGAAAGAAGAGAAGATCTGGAATCTGATTTTTGAAGTTGATAGGCTAATCCGTTGATGTAGGCTTTGATTTCTATCTTTTATCTTGAATTTGATTAGTTATGGTGGACGCTAGGTTAGCTTAGAGATGGACAACATTACAGCTTCATAGAATAGGGTTACGAGGTTTAGGGTTTAGGTTTGATGTGATTATATAGAAGTATAGAATTAATATTAGCCTTTAGATCAACCTAGGATCCATCCGAACCATCCTGTCTAAGAAAATGCGTCATCAGGCCAACCAGAAGTCGCCACATAGCCCTACGACTCAGAAAATCGTCACTGTCCAGAACAATCAGCAGAGGTCGACCCCTATGGGGGGGTCGACACCTATGTCAACACCCCTATAGGGGGGTCGAAACTAGTGTCGACACCCCTTAAGGGGGGTCGACATCCTCTGGCAGGAATTTTCCCGCCCACTTCTTTTCGCTGGTTTGAATTCGAATTTTGATTTATTAATTATTTATTTAATTCTGAATTAAACTTAAATCTTCTAACCTCCATATCTTCTTCATACGGAGTCCGATTTATGCAAACTCGGAATCTATCTCAAGCAGAATTCCGTGACAAACGCAATGGCGTAAGCTGCTTCACATAATTCTTCTTCTAAAAATTAAGCGTTCTTAAATATGTTAATTTAATATTCATAGAAAATAAGGGGTGTTACACTAAACATACGTATTCCAATAAAACTTGTTTCGTCGAAAATGGAGGTTGTTTGAAAAATAATTATTTCTCAGGCTAAAACAATATCGATATAATATAAATAAATTACAAAACAATTAATTTAAATAATAATAAATTATTATCATCGTATCTCCAAATAATATATCACTTCAGATTTAATCAATATGGAATTAAAATTCAACTTTAATATTATCGAGTTAAACGATATCCAAATATATAGAAATCCTAATTAATTGTATTAAATAAATGTTATAATTTATAAATGATTTCCATATCGACTATTTTGAAATTTAATTTGGACATAACTTACCATATATAAGATGAAATCTCAAATTTTCTCCTTCATTAGAAAATTATAATCAATAAGATCCTAACATCTCTTGTTTCACAGAACTCCGATTTATAACGGATTTTGTATATTCAATTAAAGTTCAAAACTTAATATTATGAACTACTGCGCCATTACGAGCTCGTTTCATAATTATATACATATAAATATAAACGACCGATCGTTCATTTAATAAACGAATTTAGTATTAATAATCCATTACTATTTCTAATATATTATTTAAAATAAATTTAAATATTCGAATTCAAATGACCGAATATCTGGGTTGTTACATTCTTCCTCCCTTAAAAGAATTTCGTCCTCGAAATTACTAAGTTAAGAAGAATGCTCAAACCCTGTTATTTTCAAAATAATTATATTGAAATATTATCGAAAATATTCAAGTCTTAAAAATTTACAAAAATTCGTCAACATCTCCTCTGTATTGTTCAATCCAAACAACTACAATTCGCCACACTGGGCTTCACATCGATCAAAGAAAATAAAACCAAGCGGCTACCCAACTCAGGATATAAAATCAAACACCCAATCAATATAATTAAGGTTTACCTATTTGTCCGACAACCAAACTCTAGTCACGAAGCACAGCAACTAACAACTCTTCGTCTTCCATCCTGCACTAACTCAATGTATAATGCTAGTAACAAATACATGATTAAATCATTTCAGTTTTTATTTCATGAGTGATTTAATTCGAATTAATTATACTGAATTTTATTACACAGTTTTCAATTCATACTTACTGTTGATGAAGTTTAATAACCAACCAATTTATCATCCAACAAACAAACAATAAACATAACCCATACCAATTAAATTCATATTCAATTAACAAATTAATCTTTCAATTATTTTACTTTTCATCTTCTGATTTTCATTTAACTTATCATAAAGTTAAATCCTAGTGCATTTCATTCAATATCAAAATTCTTATTCACACTTTCTATTGGTTATATTAACTATTCAAATTAATAATTTAATTTGAAATCCATTCCAATCAATCAAACACACCAATATATCAATAATTTGGCGAAATAATTTCCTTTATATATGAAAATATATTTTGGGCAAAATTATTTCATTTACCCTCTTTACAAAACAATATTGTATCAATAACCAGTTCAACTTGAACCGATCAACCAACACAATACAAAACATTTTTATATAAAATATAAAAATACGCTCTCTTATATATATACACGCCAACTCAATCTAGAGTCTTACTAACTCCATCTATATCGAGTTATACCACAGAGCCAAGGTTAGTCCTAAACCATTGCTCTGATACCACTATAACGAACAAGGATTTTCGATCCCGAAAATTGACATAAAAACACCATATCAAACCTTCAAGCATCGAAAATAACAGAATGTTAATAGAAAGAAATTAGAGGGTGAAAAAAGAAAGCAAGAAATATTAGAATAGAAGAAAAAGAAGAACTAACACAACACAGAATCTCACATCGCAGCAGAACAAAATATAATATATATATATAAACTTTATTTAGAACTTTGAAATAAAAACTTACAATCCTCCGAGCACATTAATACATCTGGACAGTTATAATAATCTTCCCTCATATATATCACACAATGTCATACGTTTGAACACCTTCAACTCGTCATTGGACTTCAAGCATCTGATAATCTGAACATGTACAAACTGGTCTAACCCGAGCATTACAAACACCGGGTCAGTCTGGTGAACGAAAGTGAGAAAAACTTGCTAAGTTTATAATATCGTCCAACTTGATTTTTAAAGTTCAAATTCTTTTGAAAGAAAAGGATAATCATAAGACCAAATCCAGACATAAATACAAATGGTTTTTACCTTATATAACCCAAAACATTTTGAAATCAATATCTTATTCTTATATAATAATAGTGTCTAAATACAAATAAATAACAATCTAGCAGAACGCTTGCATCTCACGCTCCACATATACAGCATACAATCAAACCGCCCGCTCTTATTGGAGATTGGATTCTGACTATGACAAGGTATGGAGCCATCTGCCAATAGTGCATCTCTAGAGGGGAATACAATGGGTTCAACAAGAACATCTTGCAACCGGGCCACACATGACTGACCACTTATTTCGCTTGAGTGAACCGAATGTATATCACCAATGGTTGGGTGCGACCCACCGTTTCCCAAAAAGGGACAACATCGAAAATAGATTAAAGAATAAAATGGATTTTCTCTAGATAAGTGATTATACACCCTAATGGGAGCGACCCACATAGCCATGCTGTCATGCCCGATTTTTGTCACTTCCCGGTTGATGAGGCTTGACGTTATTATCTTCTTCCCAGAACATCTGGCCACTATTCACTTTTGAATATCACATCGTCCATACAAGTCATCCAGGAATAGAATGAACCGAAGGCACCCTCCTACCACATCATAGGAATCACCCTATAGATCCGTAGCGAGTAGTCCTTGACATCCGTATATTTCAATCATGAAAGAATCAATGTTGAATATATATCTCTAGGGATCAGCTAGAGAAATTCAACAATAGTTCCCCGCCTCATGAAGATTTACGGTCTTCAATAGCTCCATCTCGACCAGCATCAGATATCTTCTTCGTTTACGTAATTACCGACTCAGAATGGTTTTCGAATATAAATTCGATCCTGGTCTTTCCGTACCACAACGCGTTAGGTATGATTTTGATAGTTGGTTATTTAACTACCAAAATAAACAATCATCATGAAATAAAATATAAATAGATCCATTGGGTTATTACACAGCTTCACTTGGCCATTAAAAATAATATATCATTTGTTATCAGTTTTAATATATTAATATTCTCAAATCACTTTGTTTTTAATACTTAGAAAAATATCTTGAAACCATATCCAATTCCATATTCAAATTCTCGTTAACTATCATTGCAAACCATATTCTTATTGTCTATAATTGGGAAATCGATTCAACATTATCATCGTAAACAATCATTTCGATATCTTTCTTGGTTTCGTTACTTTAACACCAAAATCGTCACTTTCCTTTTCAGTATAAACTCATTCCAAACACTACACCAAAACAGGGGATTCCCAACAAGTATAAGTGTTGCAAATAACTTTTGTAACACTTTTAAGTGTCACCGAAGGCCTGTGAGGAATTTCCTGTAACACTTGCAAGTGTTACAAACAGAGTAGTTGCTAACACTATAAGTGTTACAAACATATTCATTTCTAACACTTATAAGTGTTACAAACATATTCATTGCTAACACTTATAAATGTTGGAACTATAAGATATTGTAAGACTTATAAGTGTTACAAACATGTTCATTGCTAGCACTTATGAATATTGGAACCATAAGATATGGTAACACTTAAAAGTGTTACAAACATATTCATTGCTAACACTTATAAATGTTGGAACCATAAGATATAATAACACTTATAAGTGTCAGAATCATAATTAGACTTACACTTATAAATGTTGGCATACATAAATTGCTAACACTTATAAATGAGTATAACATGTCCTTAAGATTTCCAATCACATATATAATTCAACATATCAATTCAATATAAGATTTAGTACATTTCCATATTTCAAATTCAACAATGTCACATTTGCATAATGCTCAAATATTCGTTACATGCTTCCAATTTCAATATATCATAATATCAAGTTCAAATTATAAAAAGCAATACAAAGTTTTACTAAAGATACATAGAATTTTAGATACTACGAAGGCGAATCATGGACCATACCACAAAGCCTCTATCCGAAAATTCACAAATCTTGTAATGTCCGTTTTGAGGACCATCGTAAATCTGTGCTTCCGCATCTAAAACTTATGTTATCCAAACAACTTTCTCTTTGCCACTATATTCCAAATTCTGTTTTTTTTCCTCCTCCTCTACAGGTGCCTACAAAATATAAATGCACTCATTTTTACAGAAATAACATATTGCAAAACTGATAAATAACAAATTGACAAAGTCACACGCATTTGCTCCCTCGTTGCCATTACATTCCGAATTATGTTTTTTTTTCTCTTCCTCCTCAAGTGCCTACAAAATATAAATGCATCTATTTTTGCATAGAAAAATAGAAATAACAAGTTGCAATGGAACATGTTTCACTAATGTGATACATAAATGTATCCACGATCAAAAACCGATCATTACAACGACATATCCACCTATCAAATAAATAGCTTAAAGATCACTCATTAATAAATATGATTTTGCTGAGTTAAAAAATAAACGGGATTACATACCATCTTTAGTCATGTTAAATCCAATATCAATAATGCTTTAAGTTTCGCTGCAAATTGAGCGACAAACTGTAAAGGGTAAGACACAGTTCAAAAACCAATAGAATATATACCTATATATATATGTCATGCTAAATAGTAAAAATTCTTACAACTTAAAAGGAAAACTGTCATAATTAAAAAACATGTTCGAATACTCAACCACTATATGTTAAATTACAATGAATTGCATTGATGACCATTTGTGTTGACTCAAGGAATTTTGATTTATGCCAAAATAATGTGCGATGATCGACAAAAAGACAACGTTCATTGATTTAAGAAGATAAGGAGCTTCATATGGTATTGGTCATTAGAATTTGATTATTTTGTATGGTACTAGTGTTCATTTCTATTAAAATATATCCTCAAATAATCAACATATACATATATATACACTTATGTATATGTATGCACATAAATTGTGCAAACTGGGCTATACCGGTCGACCGCCAAAAACAGACCAGTCGACCGTTTTTACCCAGTTTGCACAATGAACATACACACATATACATATAACGTATATATATTTAAATTCCAGTCTACTGGTCCATTTTGACCCGTCGACCGTTTTTTAAACAGAAGCAACTTTTTGAATAGTCACTTCCATTCCTCTATGAGTTGCTTCTCCTTCCTTTCTTCAATGATCATTTCTATTAATTGTGACTCTTTACCAAAGGTTACAACTACTTATCTTCTATATAAACACTTTGAAATCATCAAATCAAATAACAAATTCTTTCTATCCATTCTCTTTATTATTTAATCTCACTATTGCAATTTCAAAGCACTCAAATGCTCATTTTCTTCACAATATCGTTCTTGAATCCTAGAATTTATATACTATTCTTTTGATTCGAACATGATATCATCTTCCAAATCTTCACAAACACAAATTCTATTTGAGGATAAGATTATAGGAAGGTTGTACAAGAATTGACAAATTCGTGTTATTTAGAACACACATTGTCAAATTACAAGTCTACTCGTCTTGTTTGAAGTCCTCCGTGTTGTAAGAGGCAAGTTGTGAAGTCCTCGTGTTGATAGAGGCGTGAAATCCCATTCGGCTGTTCGGGTGTTGTATACCTGTTCCTCTGAGTGAAGTGAGATTGTTGATTAGCGAAAATCCAAATAGAAGTCTGGGAGTGGATGTAGGACGGTGCTCCGAACCAGTATAAAAATCCCAGGTGTGATTTTTCTATTTTTACTGCATCTACTATTATATAGTTCTGTGATTATCTATTACTTCATACTTGACTATTGTTCGTCATATTACACGATCCTTGTGTGTATTTTACTTGGCAAGTACACACGTACACTTTCATTTGGTATCAGAACACGGTCATCTTATAACCGTAACACAGTTATTTGATATATTCTTGTTATATGGCAAATAACCCAAGTTCTAGCACTCAAAACACCACCTACACTGAAGGTCAATTAACACAAAGACCTCCAGTCTTCAGTGGCCTTAATTATAGCTATTGGGAAACACGTATTGTAACAACCCGAATTTTAACAATCGTGTTAAGATAAGAATCAAGGCAGAATTAAATTATAAAATCTGAATCAGGATAAACGGGTTACGCCATTGCGTTCGTCTCGGAAAAATACGCGAAATAGATTCCGAAATTTCGTAAATCGGAGTCCATATGGCCGAGATATGGCCTTCGGAAGTTTCACGAAAAATCAGAATTCAAAACAGATTTCAAAAACACTGAAATCAGAGCAGGCGGGAAAAATCCCGCCCAGGCAGGGTCGACACAGGGGTCGACACCTGTGTCGACCCCCCCAATGGGTCGACACCCATGTCGACCCAGGGGTCGACACCCATGTCGACCCAGGGGTCGACCCCCCCTGTCGAACCAGTTTTTCTGGTGCACCCGTTTTGGCTCCTGGGTCTTGTTTTGGAGGCTTGTGACGATTTTTGAGGGTTCAGATCTATCCTAGGGTTTATCCTACGGCCTAAACTACTCCTAATCTCTATAAAAAGACCCCTAACCTAGCCTAAACCCTCATTAATTGATCCTACAACTAAACTATGCCAAAATTTCTAATGATCATGGCCTCCACTCAAAACCCTAGCCTCCATCCTCTTGTCATAAATTCTATCTTCATTCATATGAGAAATTTCATGATCATATGAGTGTATGAGAGTTTCTATGTTCATATGAGAGCCTCTAAACTTGATTTCAAGGCAAATCTTCATCAAAGCAAGGATCTTTCTTATTATTTTCTCAAGGGTTTTATTGGAGCTTATTGATTTGGGGTTTTTGCTAGTGTGGCTTCGTCTCAATCTTTTTATATATTGATTTGTGACTTCATAGCATTGTAAGCCCCCTCCTACTCTTAGATATTAACTATGAAGTTAAATGTTCATGTTGCAAGCTTTGGGTTTGAACTTGAGTAGGTTGCATGCTTAGAAACTATCATGTTATGTGTAGATTTGTACTATGCATATTCGTAAAAGTCAATCGTGTACGTACGGAAAGGCAGAGAACACCCAACAAACCATACTGGCTATCTAGGTATGGGTGAGGTTAGCCGTCCGGAATGAGGGGAGCGATGGCGGTAGCATAGTTCTCATACATGACTTTTCTTGTTTTGCCTTTCAGTAGTTGAGGGAGGGGTCACGTGGGACCATAGCCACGAATACAAAAACAGACCTTGATATCTGCACCGGCGGATAACTTAAAACTCTCGACCGAGTTCCGTATTTCTTGATTTGCCCTGGCACGGAACTCGGATGGCACATTGAGATACATGTGCGTCTAGACATGGAAAACGATTCACGATACATACGTGGGATAAAAGGGCGCGGTTGACGGGTAGCATAATCCCTAGTAGCCCTAGGTGGCTAAAACCCAAACCGAGACACGGAAACGTTCATTAGGTAGCATAATCCCTAGTGGTCCTAGGTGGTATAAATCGATAGTTCATGGTAAGAAAACATAACTAGATCAAGGGTAGTAGTCCAAAACAACTTCAAGGATAAAATGGTACTACGTTGAGGCGGTATAGATTTACATAGGGAAGCCCGTACGGCCTACGGCAAAGGACTGAACTCACACATGGAAAGAAACATACGAGTTGGGAAAACCTACATATGCTATGTGTTAGGTTGACATGGACCATTACATGACATTGGGCAAGGGACATTCATGGTTAACACATAACGCGGGTTGGGATACTAGTACGAGAGGTGCAGAGCAAAAATACATGATAAATACCTTAGGATGTTATACATGATAGATACCTTGGGATAGTATACTTGATAGAAACTTGACAATGTGATACCTTGATTTATCTTGACACACTCGTGTATCTTGGTACAGTAGTTCATTCTGTTATTTTGGTTTAGCTTATCTATCTCGTCATCATACTTATGTTCATCTCAGTTCCTCATGCCAGTTAACTTTACTAGTTTATATACTGATAGTAGATAGGGCTTACCAGTCTTTATGACTGACCCCGTTTTGTTTCGCCTCTTGTCTTCCGTTTCCCCCCAGGTTACAGGGAGGAAATGCTATTGTTAGTTCGGACTTCTCCTGTTTGAAGGTCATCATGTATGGCTCGGACTTTTCTTGGCTATGGCTACTTTACCGTTTTACTTGGGGAATAATTTATGAAAAGGTTTTTTATGCTTCTTTACTATTGCAAGACAGGTTTCCATGTAAGAAATTCTTTGATGTAAAAGGCTTTAGACCTAATTTATTAATGATATGAAAGTTGGTTTTACTTCCGCTATTTTATATGTTCTGTCTTGTAATATTTTTGTACATGCTTACCAATAATACCCCTCTAAAGCTAGTGCATTCCTTTGCGAGTGACCCTAGCGGAGGTGGGGTGTTACATTTGGTATCAGAGCAGAAGGTTACCAGACTGGGCAAAAGTTTTTAAAACCTTCTGAAAACTATTTGAGAAACCGTTTTACAAAGAAGCATTTTTCAAGAAAAGTTTGTTTTAAAAGGCTATTCCCCAAAGGCCAATAGCACTACCCTTCGTTTCCTTGATTGAATTTCTTTTCCTTTCTTTCCTCCATCTGTAGTCGTAGTAGTTTTAACTACGACTAATCTTTTCGTGCTACGTAGGTGTTTTCCGTACGATGGAGGTGGTTCTCGAGAGACCTGTTGCCGTGGTACACGGAAGGATAATAAGAGTAAGGATGAAGGACGCGAGCTTAAGGATAAGCAACTTGTTGGTATGGCTTAGTCCATCAAGGAGGACAAGGACAAGATCATCGGAGAGGGCAATTGTACGCTCCCATTTCTAAGGTACCAAAAAGAAATGGTACCGTTTCTGGTAAAGGTTTAGTCGTTCTTTTCTATCATCCCGTCCAGACTTTGTCTAGATCATCGTATCATTTAAGTCTGCTTGGATAGTTGAGTCTCTGCACCTTAGTACTAGCATGGTAGAGGATCCCAGTTTTTGTCCCAAAAATCTGGTTGGAGAGTTGGTCCATTTCTTCATGACTTGTTTGGATTTGAGAATGACATGTCTCGGCTACGGATGGATTCTAGGGATAGAGTGGTCACCCAATAAGGGGTGCCATTCTCGGTTTTAGGAAAAAGGGTAGTTAGACTCTCGACTCACCTTGGTGATACCCTCGAAGTCTCGTATAACCTTTTGGGTTCTGTCATGGTTAGTTACCTAGAATCTCGGGATGCAGTTGTTGGTAATCCGTTCGAATAGAATTCGCCGCTAAGACGGATGGTTCGTTTCGCTTATGCATGAGTTATGGGAATCATCCTAGTAAGTACTCTTGGCAACATGGATTGGCATCGGCAACGAGATCCAGAATTCCCTAGTGAATTTTGGAGAGCTTGCATGAGTAAGAGGATACGTTTGAGCCAAGTATACTAGGGAAAGGATAAGTGAAAGTGGAATAAGAGGCGACAACGAAATGAGTTCTAACTCATATCTTGGAAATAGGAATCAAGGAGCTACGAAATCATGGAGTTAAAAAGATGGTCAAGGTACCGAGGAATTAAGCTCAAGGAAACGCGACTTAGAAGATGTAAGGCTAGACACGCGCATCGTACCTCTTTTTAAAGAGTGTATCCTTGATCCCTGGTTTTTCCTGTAGAGCTTGCTTGCATGTTATCTTTTAGTGCATATCCTCTCGGTCCTGTTTTTGTTGCAAACCCCGTAAGGAGTTTGTCTTGTTTATCTTCTCGATCCTATCGTGAGAACCTTAGGTAGAATCCTATGGATGTAAACATGTATTTGAAACATGTTATGATTGATATGGTTGCAAATGGTTGCAAGTGGTTGCTCGTGGATGCGCGAATACACATTAGATACTAGATTGACGCGGTCACGTTTCATGTTGCATATGCACGAGTATTTATACTTGTTTATGGATGAAATTGAATGTGTTATCATGCGGATGTTGCATATGAATGAATGTTTGTGCACGCATATAGTACTTATATGACTAGGACTATTTGCATACATGTTGGACTCATGGCACTAAACATATTTTTGCATTAGAAAGATCATTCACGCCTGATCATTAGCATTAGCTAAGGAACATATACACACACTTTCTTGCATATGTTCATATGGCATTAGAAATCATCTAAGGACCATGGTTGCCTGTGGATGATGTTTTGAGTAGATGGATGATGGATGGTAGGATACGTTCTTCCTAACTTGGAGATTTCGGGGAGGAAATTCTTTAAGTTGGGGAGAATGTAACAACCCGAATTTTAACAAACGTGTTAAGATAAGAATCAAGGCAGAATTAAATTATAAAATCTGAATCAGGATAAATGGGTTATGCCATTGCGTTCGTCTCGGAAAAATACGCGAAATAGAGTCCGAAATTTCGTAAATCGGAGTCCGTATGGCCGAGATATGGCCTTCGGAAGTTTCACGAAAAATCAGAATTCAAAACAGATTTCAAAAACACTGAAATCAGAGCAGGCGGGAAAAATCCCGCCCAGGCAGGGTCGATACAGGGGTCGACACCTGTGTCGACCCGCCCAATGGGTCGACACCCATGTCGACCCAGGGGTCGACACCCATGTCGACCCAGGGGTCGACCCCCCCTGTCGAACCAGTTTTTCTGGTGCACCCGTTTTGGCTCCTGGGTCTTGTTTTGGAGGCTTGTGACGATTTTTGAGGGTTCAGATCTATCCTAGGGTTTATCCTACGGCCTAAACTACTCCTAATCTCTATAAAAAGACCCCTAACCTAGCCTAAACCCTCATTAATTGATCCTACACCTAAACTATGCCAAAATTTCTAATGATCATGGCCTCCACTCAAAACCCTAGTCTCCGTCCTCTTGTCATAAATTCTATCTTCATTCATATGAGAAATTTCATGATCATATGAGTGTATGAGAGTTTCTATGTTCATATGAGAGCCTCTAAACTTGATTTCAAGGCAAATCTTCATAAAAGCAAGGATCTTTCTTATTATTTTCTCAAGGGTTTTATTGGAGCTTATTGATTTGGTTTTTTTTGCTAGTGTGGCTTCGTCTCAATCTTTTTATATATTGATTTGTGACTTCATAGCATTGTAAGCCCCCTCCTACTCTTAGATATTAACTATGAAGTTAAATGTTCATGTTGCAAGCTTTGGGTTTGAACTTGAGTAGGTTGCATGCTTAGAAACTATCATGTTATGTGTAGATTTGTACTATGCATATTCGTAAAAGTCAATCGTGTACGTACGGAAAGGCAGAGAACACCCAACAAACCATACTGGCTATCTAGGTATGGGTGAGGTTAGCCGTCCGGAATGAGGGGAGCGATGGCTGTAGCATAGTTCTCATACATGACTTTTCTTGTTTTGCCTTTCAGTAGTTGAGGGAGGGGTCACGTGGGACCATAGCCACGAATACAAAAACAGACCTTGATATCTGCACCGGCGGATAACTTAAAACTCCCGACCGAGTTCCGTATTTCTTGATTTGCCCTGGCACGGAACTCGGATGGCACATTGAGATACATGTGCGTCTAGACATGGAAAACGATTCACGATACATACGTGGGATAAAAGGGCGCGGTTGACGGGTAGCATAATCCCTAGTAGCCCTAGGTGGCTAAAACCCAAACCGAGACACGGAAACGTTCATTAGGTAGCATAATCCCTAGTGGTCCTAGGTGGTATAAATCGATAGTTCATGGTAAGAAAACATAACTAGATCAAGGGTAGCAGTCCAAAACAACTTCAAGGATAAAATGGTACTACGTTGAGGCGGTATAGATTTACATAGGGAAGCCCGTACGGCCTACGGCAAAGGACTGAACTCACACATGGAAAGAAACATACGAGTTGGGAAAACCTACATATGCTATGTATTAGGTTGACATGGACCATTACATGACATTGGGCAAGGGACATTCATAGTTAACACATAACGCGGGTTGGGATACTAGTACGAGAGGTGCAGAGCAAAAATACATGATAAATACCTTAGGATGTTATACATGATAGATACCTTGGGATAGTATACTTGATAGAAACTTGACAATGTGATACCTTGATTTATCTTGACACACTCGTGTATCTTGGTACAGTAGTTCATTCTGTTATTTTGGTTTAGCTTATCTATCTTGTCATCATACTTATGTTCATCTCAGTTCCTCATGCCAGTTAACTTTACTAGTTTATATACTGATAGTAGATAGGGCTTACCAGTCTTTATGACTGACCCCGTTTTGTTTCGCCTCTTGTCTTCCGTTTCCCCCAGGTTACAGGGAGGAAATGCTATTGTTAGTTCGGACTTCTCCTGTTTGAAGGTCATCATGTATGGCTCGGACTTTTCTTGGCTATGGCTACTTTACCGTTTTACTTGGGGAATAATTTATGAAAAGGTTTTTTATGCTTCTTTACTATTGCAAGACAGGTTTCCATGTAAGAAATTCTCTGATGTAAAAGGCTTTAGACCTAATTTATTAATGATATGAAAGTTGGTTTTACTTCCGCTATTTTATATGTTCTGTCTTGTAATATTTTTGTACATGCTTACCAATAATACCCCTCTAAAGCTAGTGCATTCCTTTGCGAGTGACCCTAGCGGAGGTGGGGTGTTACACGTATGTCTTTTTACATGCAGTCAAATAGCTATGATGCCTGGAATGCTACACAAAAAGAAATAGTGAATCCAACAACTGGGTATTCAGAATGGACACCGGCTGAGAAAACGGCAGCAGCCGTAAATGCAAAAGCAATAAATATGTTGTTTTGTGCATTAGACCAAAATGAATATAACCGTGTTAGTATCTGCACAACTATTTACACCACTATTTATCAAATTTGGCAAACGCTAAAAACCTACTAACAAGGTTAAACAAGCCAAAATAGCCATGCTGAAAAGTCAGTTCCAAAATTTCAAAATGAAACCGAATGAGACAATCAATGATATGTATTCAAGGTCTCAAACTATTCATCATGCACTTATTGGCTTAGGACAAAAATATCAGATTTTTATGTTGTCTCGAGAGTCCTACATTCTCTGACTAGTGAATGGGAAGGAAAAGTGTTAGCGATTGAAGAAGCTAATGACCTTTCCGTCATGAAAACAGATGAATTGATAGGAAATCTAATGTCCTATGAAGCTAATTTGCAGGCTAGAAAGGAACAGAAAGACGAAAAGAAAAATGTAGCATTTCATGTGGGAAAAGTTGAAGATGGATCAGAATCAGAAGATGAAGACTTAGCTTTTATGGCAAAAGATTTCAAGAAATTTTTGAAACAACGAAAAGCTAGCCGATATAACAAAGGGAAATCTGGTTCAAGTAGACCTTCATCATCAGCAATAGAGTGTTTCAATTGTCACAAAAAGGGACACATGCACAAATATTGTCCAGAACAAAAGAAGAAGTTAGAAAATGACAAATTCAAACACAAGAAGGACAAATTAAAGAAACGAGCTTTCTCAGTTACATGGGATGATTCAGACTCTACTTCATTAGAAAGTGAAAGTGATTCAGAAGATGAACAAGCAAATGTTTGTTTCATGGCAACATAGAATGAGGTACAAATTCCTACTTTTGATGAAGTTCTTGATATTAATGCTGAATTGATAGTTAAATTTAAAAATATGAAACGTCTATGGAAAGAAGACAAAACAGATTTAAGTAGAGAAGAATTTGAACAAGATATGCTGAAAGATGAGATGAAAATATTAGAAGAAGAACTTGAAAAAGTTCAAGAATCATCATCTAATATTGATTCTCAATTATCTTTTTTAAGTCAAGGAATTGTAACTCAAAAAGAGAAAAATGATGCTCTCACTACTGAAAATCATGAGCTTAAGGCAAAAGTCAAAATGCTGGACCTAGAAAAAGCTAGTTTATAAACTAAGTTTGATAATATTACTCAAAATGTTTCTAACTTCAATAAAGGTCAAGAAAATTTGACAAAGATCATTGAAATTTCACAATCTACTTCAAATAAAAATGGCTTGGGATATAAGAAACAAGAAACTCAGAAGCATATTGGTTTCAAAAGGAGAAATAAAAAACAAAATATAGCTAGGAAAAATCTTAGTTTGTTATATTCCAAACCAAAACCAGTTGTGAAGTTTCAAAAGAAAAATGTCAAATCTGTCAAGATATGGGTTCCTAAAACAAATAATAATTTGATTAGGAACAAATATATTCAGCAATTTATGAAAACTGTGCATTATAATTCTAACTATATATATAAAAGGGATACTAGACCCGTATGGGTTTGGACTCCTAAGACCTAACTCTTAGGACCCTATAAAAAGGTGGGTACCAAGGACTTAATTTTATTTTTTGCAGGTCCCACTAAAGAAAAGAGGAAAGTGGATATTGGACAGTGGTTGCTCGAAGCATATGACTGGAGACAAGAGCTTACTAACAAATATCACTTATTCAGATGGTGGCTCCGTCACTTTTGGGGATAATTCAAAAGGCTATATCATTGGCAAAGGCGATGTGAGCAATTGCGGTACATCTAACTTACCTCTTATTAATAATGTCATGCTAGTTAAAAATTTGAAACACAATTTACTTAGTATTAGTTAGTTATGTGACAAGGGCTTTACCATTTCCTTTTATGATAACAAGTGTAGTATCTTAGATAAAGATCATAAGTTAGTTTTCGAAGGATACAGAGACAGAAATATTTATATTCTGGATATGAATGTCAATTATAATTCAGATATGTGTCTTGGAGCAAATGATAATGATCCATGGCAATGGCACAAACGCTTCTGTCATATAAACTTCAGAACTATTGACAAACTAGCCAAAAACGATCTAGTTAGAGGACTACCCAAAATGAGCTTTACGGTTGACAACATTTGTGATGCATGTCAATTAGGAAAATTGACTAAATCATCATTTAAATTCAAGAAAGTCATATCAACATTACAACCACTTGAGCTACTACATATGGATTTATTCGGACCAACACAGGTTCAGTCGATAAATCATAGTAGATATGTGCTTGTAATTGTTGATGATTTCTCTCGTTTTACTTGGGTGATTTTCTTGAAAAACAAAAGTGACACTTTCGATCATTTCAAATCTTTAGTCAAGAGAATTCAAAAATCAAAAGGGCTTAAGGTTGAGAATATAAGAACTGATCATGGCGGAGAATTCAAAAATAACAATTTAGAAAATTTTTGTACAAAGAAAGGTATATATCATAATTTTTAGTTTCCTAGAACTCCACAACAAAACGGAGTTGTAGAACGGAAAAATTGGACTTTACAAGAACGTGCAAGAACATTATTAAATGGATCCACTTTACCAAAACAATTTTGGGCAGAAGCTGTTGCAACTGCGTGCTATGTTTTGAATGTATATCCATTCGACCTATCACCAAGAATACATCTTATGAGTTATTTAATCAAAAAAAGCCAAATATCTCATACTTCAAAGTTTTTGGTTCTAAGTGCTTTATTTTAAATACCAAAGACCATATCGGAAAATTTGATCCAAAATCCGATGAAGGTATATTTGTTGGATATTCGGAACGAAGCAAGGCCTATCGTATATTTAATAAAAGAACTAAAACTATTGAAGAATCACTTCATGTTTCATTTGATGAATTCTATAAGCCATCTCATAATATAACAGATGATGACGATATTATAATCACTGAAAATCCAATAGTCACAAATGTTGATTCTGACTCAGAAATTATTGAGAATATTCCTCAACCAGTAGTGATACCTTCTCCACCAAGATTTCGATCTCCTCCTAGGATACTAAGAGATCATCCGGTTCAAAATGTAATTGGAGAAGTAACATCACAAATTAGAACAAGAAGTCAACTCAACCAAATGGGTCATGTTGCATTTCTTTCAAATATCGAACCTAAGAATCCAAAAGAAGCTGCTACTGAGGATTACTGGATCATTGGCATGCAGGAAGAACTAAATCAGTTCGAGCGCAATGATGTATGGGAACTTGTTCCACGGCCAACTGATCAGTCAGTTATTGGTACAAAATGGGTCTATAAGAATAAGGCCGATGAACAAGGAAATATAACCAGAAATAAAGCAAGATTAGTAGCACAAGGATATAATCAGGAAGAAGGTATCGATTAAGAAGAAACTGTTGCACCAGTTGCACGATTAGAAGCTATCAGAATCTTGTTATCCTTTGCTTGTCATCATAATTTCAAACTCTATCAAATGGATGTCAAAAGTGCTTTTCTAAATGGATTTATCAAAGAGAATGTATATGTCGAACAACCTCCCTTGTTCGTACATGAAAACATCCTGATTATGTATATAAACTTAAGAAGTCTCTGTAAGGTTTAAAACAAGCACCTCGTGCTTGTTATGAACGATTACGCAGCTATCTTATTGATTCAGGATTTTAAATTGGTAAAGACGATCAAACTTTATTCATTAAACATTATTGAAAAGATATATTGGTTATCCAGATATATGTAGACGATATTATCTTTGGTTCAACAAACGATAAACTCTGCAAAGAGTTTGCGAATATTATGACCAAAGAATTTGAAATGTCTCATATGGGAGAACTATCTTTTTTTCTTGGTCTTCAAATCAAACAACTTTCTAACGGTATTTTTATTAATCAAGAAAAATACTGTGGAAGTCTTATCAAATGCTTCAGTTTGGAAAATACATCTGGTAAACCTACTCCTATGAGTACAACTACACATCTTGAAAAAGATGAATATGGTAAGAATGTTGACCAGAAATTATATTGAAGCATGATTGGTTCTCTTCTTTATCTTACCGCAAGTCGTCCCGATATAATGATGAGTGTTTGTCTATGTGCACGATTTCAAGCAAATCCTAAAGAATCACATTTACGAGCAGTAAAACGTATAATACGTTTTTTTAATAATACCAAAGACTTTGGTCTTTTCTACCCAAAAGATTGTCCATTAAAATTAATATCCTATAGTGATGCTGATTTCGGAGGCTCTCGTACGGATAGAAAGAGTACAGGTCGTACGTGCCATTTTATTGGAAAATCACTTGTCTCTTGGTTTAGTAAGAAACAAAATTGTATTTCACTATCGACATGTGAAGCTGAGTATATATCAGTAGTCTTGCTTGTACTCAAGTACTATATATGCAACAAACACTTCGTGTATTTGATATTCATTTATCAAACTCCATTATATACCGTGATAATACAAGTGCAATTAACTTATCAAAAAATCCAGTAAATCATTCTCGAACAAAGCATATTGATATTCGACATCATTTCTTGAGAGATAATATTGAAAAAGGAAACATATGTCTTGAATATGTCCAGACTGAATATCAACTAGAGGACATTTTTACTAAGCCTCTACTTGAATCAAGTTTTATTTCTTTACGTAGAGAGCTTGGATTAATCTCTAGAACTGAACTTGATGTGTAAATTCTTAAGTTATATACATATGAATTGTCAAGTTCTTTTCTTAACCGGTGCTTTTACTTTTCATATTTTAGCTATTAAGTAGCTATCACTATTTTCAGTAAGAAATTATGAGCTATCCATTTTTTCTACAGTATATTTTTCCTTGAACCTTTTTAACCACTACTCTATATATAGATAAACCTATATATATGTGTATAACTCATTCTCCTTTTTGTATCTCCTTAATGAGAATCTATATTATTCTTAACCGAGTTCAAATATTTCAAAATGGCTCATATCTGCGACGAATGTGCACAGAGGTCACACATTTCGGTCACCAGTTCTGAACCGAAGGAATACTATTCTCCAGAAACACCGAAAAGTAGACCAAAATGTACTCATACCCCCGGAAATACACCAAAGTCTAAACGTGCAAAGAAAGCATTGTTTTGCTCCCCACGAACTAGAGAAAAGATAAATGAGATTCACCACTACCAGAAACATCAAATGGATCTCCAGCGACAACTCCATTACGAGCAAAGACTTACTTTCGATCGTTTATCTCTCTTAGAACGCATGGTTTCTTTTTTCTGTAGCACGGACAAACATGGAGTTCATGAACCTATGTCGTATGCTCCTTCTTCCTCTAGGAGTCCAAACTCCTAGGATCGTAACTACAATCGTAATGAAGGTGCGAAATGGTCGCCATGGACACCTCGAATCAACGAGGTTAAGGAAGACTCAACCGAGCATAATTCTGGAACATCTCATTAATTTTTGTTTTTCATAAACATTATGCTTATATTTCAGTCTTTTCTATGCTTATATGTACTTTGTTTTTTGAAATGATTTCAATAATATTTAAGACCGTTCGAAATATTAAAAGTTCAGACCGTTCGAAACCAGAAAGAAGAGCAAAAAATCAAGAAAAACAATCATCTGGAACAACAGTCGACCGTTTGAAATGGACCAATCAGCCGTTTTGCTCTCGGGTTAAAAACGGTCGACCGGCCATTTTTAACCAGTCAACCGGCCCTATATAATACTGTAAGTTATTTTTTTTTCAAGAACCAGTGACTGGACAAATACCACCAGTCGACTGTTTTGCTCTCGGGTCAAAAACAGTCGACCGGTGATAATTTACCAATCGACCGGTTTTCGCCTGAAGGGTTTTTAAAAAACATCCAACCCATCTCTTCATTTTTACCTTTACCTTTTCAAACTCCAAAACGTCACTAGCCCTAGAACTCAATTTTCTACCTCAAATTTTCCTTTTTCAAAATCAACGTCGTGGCTCCTCCACAAAAGAAGATGAAGAAAGCTTCCACCTCTTCTTCCGAACTCCAACCAATAGATAGTTCGATCAAAAAATGGCTTGTTGATCTCGTTGCTATCACGAGATGGAATCAAATGAAGGATTTCACAATTCATCCCGGTTCGTATATCAAATTCGGTAATTTCTCAAACTACAAGGTTCAACAATTAGCTAGAAATGCTCATATTGAATCTCTACTTGATTTTGATCGTAATAATGTTGAAATTAATCATATTATGATCAAGCTTTTCTACGCTAACCTTAATCTTGACAAATACAAACCGGAAAATCCTACTTACTGTCTTTGGTCCATTGTGTGTGGGCAACAAGTTTTTATTTCTTGTGATAGGATGGCAAGAGTTCTTGGTTCGGATTTCAGAGGCAAAAAAATTTCAAGTACATTTTGTACTATTCACATTCGAAATCAAATAAGTCATGATTTTATTGAGGATGATAAGGACAGCTCCAAATCGATAAATTTATGTCCTACGGCTAGAGTTCTTTACTATACCTTGATGCATTCTCTTTTACCTCGGATTGGAAATTTCGACGCTATTTACAAAGAAAATTTCAAAGCTTTGTATGCTATTTATGGGGGGATTCAAATAAACTGGATTCACATGATCTTTGATGAAATCTTACAAGTCAATGAATTAAATAGGTCACATCTCTTTTACAATGAATACATCATGTGACTCTTAATTGAATGCGGCATCAATCCACCCAAGTCATCTATTTCAAGACCAAAATGCATAAACAAAGCTTCCATCAAGCGTATGAAACTTCTTGAACCATATTTTAACATCATGCCTTTCGAACAAAGGAAAGAACAAGGCCACCAAGGAACCTCCTCTCGACCTTCTCATCCAAAACCTGAAGACGTGAAACTTCTGCGCACGACTTCCTCCACCAAAGAGAGTCTTGAAACTCTCACTCGAAATCAATTCCTACTTGAAGCTCGACTTAAGCGTATGGACACAAAGATGGATAAGCGCTTTAATAAACTTAAGTCATTCTTCTCGTTTATATGGGAGGCAATATCTTGTGGAGCTTTCTCTTCTTCCATGCAAGCATAGGACCCCGGCAAATGTCCAGCTCCTCCATCCTTTACTTGGACATCTTCGGAGGATGGCACTAACTCTGACACTAGTCATGAATGAGGTCGTGGCAAATCTCAAATGGTCGATGTAGAAGAAGAAGAAGAGGAAATGGAATCCGAGTAACTTGTTTCTTTTATCGTTTTATGAACTTATGCTTTTGCTATTTTCTAGACTTAATCCGACACTTGTACCTAAATGGTGTCGTTGTTTTATTTTGAACTTAGTCCTATTGATGTTCGTACTCTATGCTCTATGTTATGTACGTATAGTATTTTAATCTCTTCTTGTATCATTTACATTGTTTATATGCTTATTTCATTCCTTTTTGTCGATGACAAAGGGGGAGAAGTATGGTACTAACATTATATGCAGGAACAATAGTTATTATACAGGCACAAATTCAGGGGGATATTATATACAGGGGGAGATTTAGAAATATATTGTCATCAATCAAAAAGGAGGAGAATGTTGACTCAAGGAATTTTGATTTATGCCAAAGTAATGTGCGATGATCGACAAAAAGACAACGTTCATTGATTTAAGAAGATACTGGTCATGAGAATTTGATTATTTTGTATGGTACTAGTGTTCATTTCTGTAAAAATATATCCTCAAATAATCAACATATATATATATATATATACTTATGTATATGTATGCACATAAATTGTGCAAACTGGGCTATACCGGTCGACCGCCCAAAACAGACCGGTCTACCGGTTTTTACCTAGTTTGCACAATGAACATACACACATATACATATAACGTATATATATTTAAATTCCAGTCTACTGGTCCATTTTGACCTGTCGACCGATTTTTAAACAGAAGCAACTTTTTGAATAGTCACTTCCATTCCTCCATGAGTTGCTTCTCCTTCCTTTCATCAATGATCATTTCTATTAATTGTGACTCTTTACCAAAGGTTACAACTACTTATCTTCTATATAAACACTTTGAAATCATCAAATCAAATAACAAATTCTTTCTATCTATTCTCTTTATTATTTAATCTCACCATTGCAATTTCAAAGCACTCAAATGCTCATTTTCTTCACAATATCGTTCTTGAATCCTAGAATTTATATATTATTCTTTTGATTCAAATACGATATCATCTTCCAAATCTTCACAAACACAAATTCTATTTGAGGATAAGATTATAGGAAGGTTGTACAAGAATTGACAAATTCATGTTATTTAGAACACACATTGTCAAATTACAAGTTTACTCGTCTAGTTTGAAGTCCTCTGTGTTGTAAGAGGCAAGTCGTGAAGTCCTCGTGTTGATAGAGGCGTGAAATCCCGTTCGACTGCTCGGGTGTTGTATATCAGTTCCTCCGGGTGAAGTGAGGTTGTTGATTAGTGAAAATCCAGATAGAAGTCTGGGACTGGACGTAGGACGGTGCTCCGAACCAGTATAAAAATCCCTGAAGTGATTTTTCTATTTTTGCTGCATTTACTATTATACAGTTCTGTGATTATCTATTACTTCATACTTGACTATTGTTCGTCATATTACACGATCCTTGTGTGTATTTTACTTGGCAAGTACACACGTACACTTTCAATTTGCACCATTACTTCGAAAATCATGCATGCCCCGCAAAGAAATTCTTTCAAGTAATTAGGACTTTTGTAACACCCCACGTCCATTAATGTCACTCACAAAGGGAATGCATTAACTTCCATGGAGGTTTTAAGTGAATATAGAACAGAAAAATTACAACAAGACAAATAATAAGTAGTACTTGGAAATCTAAAACTTTATTTTATTGCAGCGGAAATTAAACATGTTTGTTACATCATAAAACCATAAATCAGAGTCAAGTACAATATCCATCTTGATAAAAAAAAATACATAACCCCATTACATAAATAGCCATTAAAGAAGATAACAAGCCGGACTTTACTTCAGCAGTCCAAGCTTTCCAAAAGAGAGATAAAGCAATCCAATCAAACTCCACTAGAGCTGGGCCCACTCTGATGACCTGGAGGGGGAAAAAGATAGAAATGGAGGGGGTCAGACATAAAGTCTGGCGAGTATGATAATTCTAACAATACTATTATCAAAATAACTAGACTAAGGCATAAGCTGGAAAACAAGGAAATGTCTATGAACTATTGGGTATGGAAGAGCAGATAAAGATAACATTAAAGGCACACCTAATTACTAATGAATAATTACTACACTGCACCGCACCAGTCACCCTAAAGGTCGATCCCACTTGCTTCACTTAGAAATTATATAAATAGCTTCGTGTACCCCTAGCTGACTACATAGGTGCCGCCTGCCCCTATCTCCACTAGGTGTACCCCACTACCCACTTTCGATCGGCTCCCTACTCGTAGATACCCGTGCTGGCCCCACAGTGGGGTGTATCACTCCCCTAAAGTGGCAACCCGATACAACTTGAGAATGCACGGCTTATACCTACACGATGCAACAACGTCTTACCTACCAGCCCGGGTCCACACACGCATATGAAACCCGTTGGACTTGCGTTGCCACCGCTACCCCGTTTGGCCTCTTATAGTCAAGCCCAGTATGTGTGTCCCGTCCTCGACTTGGGTCGAGCCCACAAAGATACGTTTGGGTTACTGGTTGAAATGGGCCCCCACAAGCTATCCAACTAAGCTTGTCCCACTAGTATATCCCACTTAACCCTCTTCTTAGTCATGTTCATTTACATGTGTGTTTGGTTAAGTCTTACTAATCGTATTTCAAATGCCACTAAAGGCACTCACTAGATTCCTCATGCCACCCAAGGCACCTACTTAACCCCCATGTCCCACCTTACATGTTTATCTGGTTAAGTATTTCTTAATTCATTCAGGCCATAACCTTATAAAGACCTCTCACATTAGACTGGCATTTATGGCAGCTGGATTCGCCGGGCGGGTCCGGGCAGTCTTACACCATAAAAGAGTCTAACCTCGTGTCTTTACAACTGTTATGCTTTAGTTTGGGCCTAGGACCTCTCACATTGGGCTGACATTTGTGACTACTGGATTTGCCGGTCGGTTCCGGGCAGGTTTACGTCACAAACGAGTCCAACCTCGTGTCCTAAGCATTGATTATCACTTATAATCTTTACCCCAGATTTAAATATATCCCTATTCAAATCATTAATTAATTCCAATTTTAATGATGTCCATAATTGACTCAATTATGGCCATCCACTTACGGTATGCAAAATCATATCAATTGCACCCCAGTTTCTTAATATTAAATCCTTAATATTACCCCTACCCAACGTTATACGTTCGCTTATTCAACGCAAAATATACGTTAGACTCGAATAGTCTAACTCATAGCACAAAGATAAATTATCACAACATATAGACAAATAAAATAGATCTAATCATAATAGGGGTGAAACTTGCATAAAACTACACATGTCATGGACCTAAAGGTGTCAACTTGTTTGGTTAAATGTCACAATTCACATAATATGATCATAATCCAAATTCATGTATGGACTTGCATATATGGTTTAGGCAACATAATGATGGTGTGAACTAGCATCTACCACATAGAACTCACACATGTCATAGCACAATTCTAGGTCTAAATAGATGTCATGGCATATGTTCATAATCTTTACTAATCAATCTAAACTTGAATACATGAGTTGTCATATAGATCAACATAGCCCAAATAATATCAACATTAAGACTTGATTAACATGAACTAATTAGCATAGGTAATAACATCAATACTTTATAACCTGTATGATTTATCAAAACTTAGCATAGAAAATTACAACCTATACAATATCATCATAGCATGATTTACAACATATAGGATATCATCATCACATAACATAGGATTTACAACATACATGATAGCATAAGGTTTACAACAACATATATGATAATTCACATCATTTTCTTATGATCCATATCACAACTTAATCTAATTAGTTTGCAATAATCTTGTTAAGATCATCATACTCACAATTAGAGAAGAAAGAGAGTCTTGATTTGCTTTAGAGTTGAGTAGAATTAGGGTTTTGATTAGCTTTCTTCCTTCTTAGTTGGCGGCGGCTACATTGAGTTCCATGGCGGCGGTATGACGGCGGCTATTCTATTTTTCATCTGAATTAGAGTGAGAGACTACCTAGGTATATATAGAGTTTAGGATTTATTTAGGCCGTCAGGTCAACTCAGAACTAACCTGAACCGTTTAATTTGCCAACTCAGCCCTAAAGACACATCAGCAGCCAAGATTGGGCTCAGTGAAACCCTAGCCGCCTGGACCAGGTCGACACCCAGGTCGACTGCCCAGTCGACTCCCCAGTCGACCTGGGGTGCTGGGCGGGAAATTTCCCGCCTAGCCTGTTTGACTTCGAATTTTGAATTTTAAATTTTCTGAAATCTGTTTTGAATTTTCTGAAACTTCCGGTGGCCATATCTCCTTCATACGAAGTCCAAATCACGCAAACTCGGACTCTATTTCAACCAGAATTCCGAGACAACCACAATGGCGCAACCCGTTTTCCACAATTCTCACATCTGATATTAGTTATTCTTTAGTTTGTGAATATTAATATTAACAGAATTACGGGGTGTTACATTCTCCCTCCTTAAAGGATTTCGACCCCGAAATCTCCAAGTCAAGAAGAATGTATATCCTAATATCCAATCGTCCATCTACTCAACCATCAAACACAGGCATCCATTGTCCTTATAGACTTCTAATGCTTTCATGTTTAAATGCACAGTGTGTGTATATGTCCATATCTAATGCAAAATCAGGCGGTCCACAGATTCAGTTGACCTCCTTAATGCAAATCATGATAGTGCCATGCGTTCATTATGTATGCAAAAGTTCCTTAATGCTACATATTATCTCTATATGCGTGCACAGTCATCATCTGAATGCAGCATCCATATGATAAAACAATCATCATACATCCATTTCACTAAATACATCCATTTATATGCAATATGAAGTGACTGAGCCGATCTAGTGCCTAATAGTGTGTGTATATGCGTCCACGAGCAACCACTAGCAAACACTTGCATCCACTTTGCATCCATCATACATAACATGTCTCAAACACATGTTTCAACCATAGGATTATCCTAACTAAAGGTCAAAGATACTAGCGAGAGGACATACTAAAGATAAGATAAGTACAAGCTAAGCGATAACGGAGAAATTAAAAGACATACCCTCAAAAAGAAAAGGGTACAACGAACGCATCTTCGCTTCTGTCTCCCAAGTAGCGTTGCTCTCATCATCTCCCCATTGCACTTTGACTAGTCTGACCTCTCGATTCCTCAACTTCTTGATCTTCGACCCAAGAATGCATGTAGGAGCTCGTCGAATCGTCGCATCACGCTCTATCTCCACCTCTCTAAGCAAGCTCGGCTCTACCACTTCCGCGGTATCGTGCAAGCACTTCCTCAGATGTGACACATGGAATACGTCGTGTACACCACTAAGTCTCTCAGGCAACTCCACTCTATACGCCATCTATCTAATCTTCTCCTTAATAGGAAACGGCCCTACGAACCTTGGTGCTAATTTATTAACGGACCCAAAGCGAACAACGTTCCGTAATGGAGACACTTTGATAAAAACCATGTCCCCAACATCTAACTCAAGATCTGTCCTCCTCTTATCCGCATAAGATTTCTGCCTATCTTGCGCCGTCTTCATCCTCCTTCAAATCAAGTCGATCTTTTCCGAAGTCTCTCTAATCATATCGGGCCCAAGTAAGATCTTATCCGTAGATTCCCACCAACATGTAGGTGAACGACAAGGTCGTCCATAAAGAGCTTCGAAAGGTGCCATGCCAATGCTAGATTGAAAGCTGTTATTATATGCGAACTCTACCAACAGAAGATGCTCTTCCCATGTACCCCCAGAGTCTAGGATACATAGCCTCAAAAGATCCTCTAGAATATGATTCACCCTCTCGGTCTGGCCGTCCATCTGAGGATGATATGCGGTGCTCAAACATAACTGAGTCCCTACTGCCTCTTGCAAGCTCTTCCAAAATTCGCTAGTGAAGATAGGATCGTGGTCGCTTACTATGCTAGAAGGAACACCATGCAAACGAACTATCTCTCGAACGTATACAGAAGCTAACCATGGAGCAGTCCTCTTACTCTTCACGGGAATGAAATGGGCGCTTTTAGTAAGTCTATCTACTATAACCCAAATCCCCGTAGTACCCTTCCTTGATCTTGGTAACCCATCTACAAAGTCCATAGAGATGCTTTCCCACTTCCATAGTGGAACCTCCAATGGGTGAAGCAACCCACCGGGTTTCTTTTGCTCCGCTTTTACTTGTTGGCACACCAAGCATCTAGCGACATACTCGGCCACATCCCTCTTCATACCGGCCCAAAAGAAAACTCGCTTCATGTCCATGTACATCTTGTCCCCGCCGGGATGAATGGTCATCTTCGAATGATGTGCTTCGTCAAGAATAGCCTTCCTCAAACCTTCGTCTCGAGGTACACAAAGTCTACTATCCCTACGTAACCAACCCTTATCATCTAGGGTATACCTACGGAGATGGCTTGATGACTCCCCTCTTTTGAGCTTTTCTACTAACTCAACCAACTGTGGGTCGTCTCGCTGTGCCTCACCAATCCATCCCAAAAGCGTAGGTCTAACCTCTATTGATGCTAGCAAACCGGGTACGAAGTCAATGAAAGGTGTAAATTCAAACGTAGAAATGAACTCTAAACTTCACCGCTCAACAAACAAAGGACTTAAGGACAGCCTTTTCCTACTTAAGGCGTCTGCCACCACGTTACCCTTGCCAGGGGTATATGCTATTTCGAAATCTTAGGACGCTAAGAATTCCATCCACCTTTGCTGTCTTAAATTCAAGTCCTTCTGAGAGAATAAGTATTTTAAAGATTTGTGGTCAGTGAATAATTCGAATTTCTCGCCAAGAAGATAATGGAGCCAAGACTTAAGCACAAAAACAATTGCGGCTAACTCTAGGTCATGTGTAGGGTAATTTTTCTCATGCACTCTCAACTGCCTTCCACCATAGGCTATTACCCTTCCCTCTTGCATTAGGACTGCGCCTAGTCCTGTCCCACAAGCGTCAGTATAAACGGTAAATGGCTTACTCCCATCTGGCAATACTAAGACTGGAGCTGAAGTCAAAGCTCTCTTCAAACGTTGGAACGCATCATCACAATCTACGTCCCATGTGAAAACTAGATTCTTCTTCGTCAAACGTGTTAATGTAGCTGATATCTTTGCGAAGTCTTTGATAAACTTCCTATAGTAGCCAGCCAATCCCAAGAAACTTCTCACTTCTGTAGCGTTTTTAGGGACCTTCCAATCTTGGATGGCCACCACCTTCGTGGGATCCACAGCTATCCCCTCTTTGGAAACCACGTGCCCTAAGAATCGCACTTCCTCTCTCCAGAAGTGACACTTAGAAAATTTAGCTTTAAGGTTATGCGCTCGTAGAGTCCCCAACACTTCCCTAAGATGTAGGGCATTCTCTTCTTCATTCTTAGAAAAGATCAAGATGTCATCTACAAAGACCACCACGAATTTATTAAGGTACTCCCTAAACACCCTACTCATCAAATCAACAAAGTATGCGGGGGCGTTTGTCAAACCGAAGGGAATCACTAGCCATTCATAGAAACCGTCCGGAGTCCTAAAGGCAGTCTTGTCTATGCTATCCTCAGCCACTCTCAACTGATGGAATCCAGTGGCTAAGTCCAACTGCGAAAACACTGAGGCGCCAACTAACTGATCGAAGAGATCGTCAATCCTCGGCAGTGGGTGTCTGTTCTTCTTAGTAAGCTTATTAAGTTCTCTTTAGTCCACACAAAGTCTAAGGGACCAATCCGCCTTCGTGGCAAATACTATTGGAGCACCCCACTCCGATATACTACGTCTTATGAACCCCTTCTCAAGCAACTCCTTCACTTGCTTATCGAGTTCCCTCCTTTCACGTGGAGCCATGTGGCGTACTGGCAAAGATACTGGTTTTGCATTATCCATAAGATATATTCGAAAATCTATCTCCCGCTTCGGAGGCAAGCCCTTCACCTCCTCAAACACATCCGAGTATTCTCGGACCACTCTAACAGATCGTAGATTTTCCACCGACGCGTCAAGCGATTCTAGATAACTTAGCATAACGGAATTTATGGGATTACAAAAGATTTCGAGAGTGTTGCCAAGGCGAGTCATGAGCCTAACTACTCTCCTTTCACAATCAAGAACGGCCCCATTTCTGGATAACCAATCCATTCCTAAAATTAGCCCATAGCCCGTGAAGCCCAAAACATAAGCATCACATCTAAACTCAACGCTAAGTATAGAAATTTTCAAATCCAAACACATCATGGACAAATAAGCTGAGCCCCCAATTGGATTCGAAACAACTAAGGGATCCTCTACTAAACTGGTGTTTAAGTGCAGTGATTCAACTAATGATGTAGAGATAAACGAATGCGATGCATCCGAATCGAATAAGGTACGGACAGGATGATCAAACAGAAAAACTAAGCTTTCAACAGAAATAGTTCTACCTCGTTCTTGCAGCGGTGGGACCGCGAGAGCCTGAACTTGTCCCCTTGCCTGCCCGGGTGCCATAAGAGCCTGCACCTGTCCTCCCAAGGTAGAGCCTGCCCTCTGCCCCTTCTTTGGGCAGTCCTTCACTAGATGTCCCACTTCACCACAGTGAAAACAGCCAGTCTTCTTTTTCTTCCTACAATCCTTGCTGAGATGGCCTGGTGTCCCGCAGTTAAAGCATCTTATCTTTCCTTTGCCATTATTGTCTTTACCACCCTTCTTCTTTTACTGTTGTGGTTTCTTCTTATCCCCTTTCTTCTCGGGTGCCTTATTAGCATTAGCGCCTTTCTCCTCGTGCATGAGTGCCATATCTACTAGCTTCTCAAAGGTGGCCCCCATAGGGATGTGGGTCATAGCCAACCCCTGCAACGGCTCATTCAAGCCATTAACGAACCTCAGAGCCTTCTTCTCCGGCGTATTCACTAAGTCCAAGCCAAACCTTGCTAACTGATTAAATTTGTTGACATATTCTTTCACTGATGAGCTTCCTTGCTTCAATGTCAAGAACCTTTCCATATATAGATTCTCTTCTGCCCTTGAGAGAAACTTTGCCTCAAACCTACGTCTGAAATCCGCCCAAGAATCAACAGGACGCTCCCCATTAGTGACCTCCCACCAAAACGAGGCCTCTCCCTTCATTAACCAAGCTGCTAATTTGACTTTCCTCCCTTCTTCTACTTCAAAGATTTCTAGCAATTCTTCCACCTCCTTAAGCCAATCTCTAGCTTCCACAAACGTTTCTGACCCTTGAAATGGTTTTCCACCCATAGCCTTAAATTCCTTGCACGTCTTTGCAAAAGTATCAACGCGAGGAGGAGGAGGAGCGGGTGCAACTGGTGGTGGAGGAACATTGGCTGGACCTGCAGCGGCCCTAGCCTCTAATAACCTCCTATACCATCCTGGTATCGTTACACCATCCGGAAGGTTAAGATCTTCAGCCATGCTGAAATGAAAAAGGAAGGATTCAAAATGGAGAATTCAAAAGATAAAGATATATGGCTATTGGGGATTATGTTTTTCATAAAAACTTTCCTCTTTAAATTACTCATCAAGACATGTTTTTGAAAACACTTCTTCCAAAAATACTTTAGAAAAATAGTTTTTCTAAAAAATTTATCTGTTCTGGTAACCTTAAGCTCTGATACCACGTGTAACACCCCACGTCCATTAATGTCACTCACAAAGGGAATGCATTAACTTCCATGGAGGTTTTAAGTGAATATAGAACAGAAAAATTACAACAAGATAGATAATAAGTAGTACTTGGAAATCTAAAACTTTATTTTATTGCAGCAGAAATTAAACATGTTTGTTACATCATAAAACCATAAATAAGAGTCAAGTACAATATCCATCTTGATAAAACAAAATACATAACCCCATTACATAAATAGCCATTAAAGAAGATAACAAGCCGGACTTTACTTCAGCAGTCCAAGCTTTCCAAAAGAGAGATAAAGCAATCCAATCAAACCCCACTAGAGCTGGGCCCACTCTGATGACCTGGAGGGGGAAAAAGATAGAAATGGAGGGGGTCAGACATAAAGTCTGGCGAGTATGATAATTCTAACAATACTATTATCAAAATAACTAGACTAAGGCATAAGCTGGAAAACAAGGAAATGTCTATGAACTATTGGGTATGGAAGAGCAGATAAAGATAACGTTAAAGGCAGACCTAATTACTAACGAATAATTACTACACTGCACCGCACCAGTCACCCTAAAGGTCGATCCCACTTGCTTCACTTAGAAATTATATAAATAGATTCGTGTACCCCTAGCTGACTACATAGGTGCCGCCTACCCCTATCTCCACTAGGTGTACCCCACTACCCACTTTCGATCGGCTCCCTACTCGTAGATACCCGTGCTGGCCCCACAGTGGTGTGTATCACTCCCCTAAAGTGGCAACCCGATACAACTTGAGAATGCACGGCTTATACCTACACGATGCAACAACGTCTTACCTACCAGCCCGGGTCCACACACGCATATGAAACCCGTTGGACTTGCGTTGCCACCGCTACCCCGTTTGGCCTCTTATAGTCAAGCCCAGTATGCGTGTCCCGTCCTCGACTTGGGTCGAGCCCACAAAGATACATTTGGGTTACTGGTTGAAATGGGCCCCCACAAGCTATCCACCTAAGCTTGTCCCACTAGTATATCCCACTTAACCCTCTTCTTAGTCATGTTCATTTACATGTGTGTTTGGTTAAGTCTTACTAATCGTATTTCAAATGCCACTAAAGGCACTCACTAGATTCCTCATGCCACCCAAGGCACCTACTTAACCCCCATGTCACACCTTACATGTTTATCTAGTTAAGTATTTCTTAATTCATTCAGGCCATAACCTTATAAAGACCTCTCACATTAGACTGGCATTTATGGCAGCTGGATTCGCCGGGCGGGTCCGGGCAGTCTTACACCATAAAAGAGTCTAACCTCGTGTCTTTACAACTGTTATGCTTTAGTTTGGGCCTAGGACCTCTCACATTGGGCTGACATTTGTGACTACTGGATTTGCCGGTCGGGTCCGGGCAGGTTTACGTCACAAACGAGTCCAACCTCGTGTCCTAAGCATTGATTATCACTTATAATCTTTTACCCCAGATTTAAATATATCCCTATTCAAATCATTAATTAATTCTAATTTTAATGATGTCCATAATTGACTCAATTATGGCCATCCACTTACGGTATGCAAAATCATATCAATTGCACCCAAATTTCTTAATATTAAATCCTTAATATTACCCCTACCCAACATTATACGTTCGCTTATTCAACGCAAAATATACGTTAGACTCGAATAGTCTAACTCATAGCACAAAGATAAATTATCACAACATATAGACAAATAAAATAGATCTAATCATAATAGGGGTGAATCTTGCATAAAACTACACATGTCATGGACCTAAAGGTGTCAACTTGTTTGGTTAAATGTCACAATTCACATAATATGATCATAATCCAAATTCATGTATGGACTTGCATATATGGTTTAGGCAACATAATGATGGTGTGAACTAGCATCTACCACATAGAACTCACACATGTCATAGCACAATTCTAGGTCTAAATAGATGTCATGGCATATGTTCATAATCTTTACTAATCAATCTAAACTTGCATACATGATTTGTCATATAGATCAACATAGCCCAAATAATATCAACATTAAGACTTGATTAACATGAACTAATTAGCATAGGTAATAACATCATGACTTTATAACCTGTATGATTTATCACAACTTAGCATAGAAAATTACAACCTATACAATATCATCATAGCATGATTTACAACATATAGGATATCATCATCACATAACATAGGATTTACAACATACATGATAGCATAAGGTTTACAACAACATATATGACAATTCACATCATTTTCTTATGATCCATATCACAACTTAATCTAATTAGTTTGCAATAATCTTGTTAAGATCATCATACTCACAATTAGAGTAGAAAGAGAGTCTTGATTTGCTTTAGAGTTGAGTAGAATTAGGGTTTTGATTAGCTTTCTTCCTTCTTAGTTGGCGGCGGCTACACTGAGTTCCATGGCGGCGGTATGACGGCGGCTATTCTATTTTTCATGTGAATTAGAGTGAGAGACTACCTAGGTATATATAGAGTTTAGGATTTATTTAGGCCGTCAGATCAACTCAGAACTAACCTGAACCGTTTAATTTGCCAACTCAGCCCTAAAGACACATCAGCAGCTCAAGATTGGGCTCAGTCAAACCCTAGCCGCCTGGACCAGGTCGACACCCAGGTCGACTGCCTAGTCGATTCCCCAGTCGACCTGGGGGGGGGGGGGTGTCGACTGCCCAGTCGACTCCCTAGTCGACCTGGGGTGCTGGGCGGGAAATTTCCCGCCTAGCCTGTTTGACTTCGAATTTTGAATTTTAAATTTTCTGAAATCTGTTTTGAATTTTCTGAAACTTCCGATGGCCATATCTCCTTCATACGAAGTCTAAATCGAGCAAACTCAGACTCTATTTCAACCAGAATTCCGAGACGAACACAATGGCGCAACCTGTTTCCCACAATTCTCACTTCTGAGATTAGTTATTCTTTAGTTTGTGAATATTAATATTAACAGAATTACGGGGTGTTACAACTTTTTATTACATGTGTTCAGAAATCAATATTCTGACTAAAAAGTGACAGAAAAAAGATTATACATCCGAATACAAAGTATGGGTCATTATCGCTTATTGATGATGGAAAAAAGAATGACAATAATTGCATTTAGGGATTTATAATTGTCAATATATGATAGTTCAGACTGTTAACCAAAGTTTTATGTTTATGTCCTTTTAATTTTGAACATCATCAACTCAACTTTTACTTCTTTTTAGTCCAGTAAATACCATTCACTAAACCTTAAACAAAATTTAAAATATATAAGTTCCTCATAATTTATAATTCTATTTTATTCTATTTCAAACTTTTTTCCCAATCACAGCACTTTGAGTTACTGGAAATTTTACTACATTGTATTTTGATGTTTTAAATACCCAATGATGTTTTTATTATTTACTCATCCCAACGTTTATTGCTATTATTATCACTTCGCAAATTTAGTTTAACTTTTGAGATCAAAATTCATATAATTTTCTTTTAAGCTTGGGTTTTCAAATATATTAGTTAATCATCTAGTCATGATAGCAAAACTAGTTTGGAAAAACTGAGCACGCGAGCTTAGTTTTGGTAACCTAAGCACGCATGCTAAGTTTGTTTGGACAAGTGAGCTCACGGCCAAGCTGAGCCTGCGAGCTCGGTTTGGCCAAGCTGAGCCTGCGAGCTCTATTTAGCCAAAACTGAGCCGGCAAGCTCGGTTAACCATATCTTGGCAAACCTGAGCTTTGCGGGCTCAACTTGGCAAGCTAAGATGCGAGCTCAGCTTTTCCAAGATGAGCACGTGGGCTCAGTTTTTTCGAAGGACTATGCTACGTCGACTGCAAAATTTGCGGTTAAACACATTGGTTCATCCAATTTCAAATGCCTACGATTACATGATTTTTATTTGTTGAATGCCAAGCATAAAATGGTCTCGGATAATAGACTTCAATGTGAAATATAAGGTACCTTAAGTGAGTTGACCACAAGCTTCAAATGCTGCTTCTAATTTATCAGTGGACCTGTTAAGCCATGTGAATGAGAACCAAGCATATGATTAAAAAATATATTTGATCATTTAATTTGTTTGATGTTTTAATGAAAATTTGTATTAATTTTCAGATTAGTTGCAAATATTTAAACACACTTAACATAGTGATGCATATATTGTGAGGTCGTGATTTTTCCTTGGAAGTTTAAGTGAAATATTTGATGATATTAAAGTGAAATAAACCTATATCTCAGAAATGGTCCCATTCCCATATGTATTTGCTATGATTGCAACAGCATCGAAGGCTCCAAATTCATGATCTTCGTGATCACCTAAAATCTTATAATCCTTAGCTGGTGCTCGATTAGGATGCCTTAAAATCGATAAATGAAATTTGTATAGTAAGAATAAATACTATGAAAAAGGTAGCGCAAATATGCATGAAATAAATGGAAGTCAAATTTGTTGAAACTGGTTAATCCATGATGAGAAAAATACCAATAACTGCTCTAACTTAAACATATTTGTTCCTTTAGGAAAAGTCAATTTTGTTGAAACTGATGGATTTAAATGAAAGAAGTTGCCATGCTAAAAAACTAATGCTAGTTTTACCTGATTTTTGTGAAACTGATTTATGAGCAGACTTATGAGATATTGCACCCGTGATACAGACTAATGAACAGATGTAAAATGTATAACATATATACCGTACAGAAGGGACACACTTTAAGAACAAATATACACCAAGTAAGACAACAGGATCAGTCAACCCTCTGTGTTTTACTTCAGAAATCTGCTCCCTCAAGTATACATATGCCTCCCCGGAAATTAAGCTTAAACCCGTAGGCTTTCCTCCAGATTCGTTGCCACCAAGTGATTTCTTAAGATAGTCCCTAATACGGTCTTCATTTCATGTAGCAGGTAAGCCATTTATAAATATAGTGGTAACCTGAATAATGAAGCACAAGATGAATCAATAATTAGACAGCTTACCAGCATGATAGAAAGGCCACAAGGATAAAATTTTGTAATTAAGAAAAGGTATACCAGTGAAATGTTATCTACTTGAGTCATTGTAAAGCACAAAACATACCCACTGCCACTCAATCTGATTGATCTGGTTAATGGAATTATTGCAAAGCACAAAACAGTTGAAGTTAATGTATATAAAGAGGTTGATCTGGTTGACATAATCCAAGTAATATGGCATATCAATCTGATTGTGTTCAGATTGGTCAAGAAAACCAAAACATACCGACTGCCACTCAATTAACTAATCCAAACAACTGTTCACTCTCCAATACTGGATGCACCAAACTCAAGCTCTGTGCACATGCACATTGATAACTACAAATCCGCTTCACCACCATTTATTCCTCAAACATTAACTCTTCTTCTCTACACCTACCTTACCTTTCTCCAACTTAAACACCCACTCTTTCATTTGTAATCTTATTGTTCCACCTACTATTTATGCATTAGATTCGAATCTCAGTTCCCATCCAAATTTACCATCAGTTTACTCAAATATTGATCCTCATCTTCTTAACTTCATCTCAGTAACTCCTTATGTCATTTCTTTACCCCTTTCCTCTTCCACAAGCAATTCAAACTCATCCTCTGTATCTATCACCTCTCTTTCTCCTTAGAAAATACATTTTGGAAAATATTAACATAGTAACTTAAGGCGTAGAATATCAACATAGTAACTTAAGCCGCATATATACGTACCTTAGAAAATACATTTTGGAAAATTAAGTGATAAAATAAAAACAACATATCTTTGCATATAATAATTGAAATGAATACTTCACCGAACGCCCCTCTTCCAATGATGGTCAGTAAATAAAAGCCGTCCACGTAGATCTTATGCCTTTTGAGACCCATATACTCTGTCTCCTTTCTCTCCAGATCCTTAATTAAATTGAATTGCTCTTCCTGTGATACATGTGAAGAGGCTAACTTTTTCTCCAGAATATGTCGTCTAGATAAAAACATATGGTTAGACCACCGACCACTGTAAAGACTGATTGAAAAATTAAGCAAACGCTAGAAACTGGCAATGCATGAATAGTTACTTCGCGCACAAGGCATGACACACAATATGTGTTGGTTAGAAAATTAGGCTAGAGCTATGCTCCAACTAACATATATATATAACTATAAAACAAATAGCAACTAAACAACGAAGGGCAATGGCCTTGAGTTCTCTATGATATATACCAACAAGTTTGGTTGGTGACTAACATACAACACTTTATTATCTAGCAACCATGACTTACTTCAAATCATGTATTTCCACCACCAGTTCAAACTCCATCGACAACTAATCATGTTAAAAATAAATGGGGAATGATGTGCAATTTTGGGTCTTAGTATGTTCAAATCCATACTTACAGCAACATGCTTGTTAGTGACCCTGTAAAATTAATACAAGCCAATAAGAAAATGATAATTAAGTCCACATGAGATGAGGCTTTGATAATGTGTTATTTTTTAATATGAGACTATGCTAAATGTCGTACAATGAATGATCTCAAATCACATCCTCGTACTTGTAATAGTATACTCATACCAAAAGATATTGTGCAGATCAAAAAAACGATAAATCTTATAGCTACTATTAATAAGACCTAACCACTACGTTACATTCTTAACCACCAAACAAATACATAAGTTATGCATTGACTGGAAGAATATTTTATGATTAGACCTGAATAAAAATGGAAAAATTTGGCAAAAGTCTATGAAATGACTAGAACATTTTGTCGATAGGAAGTTTCAACAACTCATCTGTATTAGAGAAGTTTTTGAATCGTTGACCGATGGATGGTCTTCAGTATCATTTCTTTTTCTTTCGTTGACCTAGTTATGAGAACCACACATATTAAAAGTAATGTTCACAGTCCTTTGTAAAAAAAAAACTTACCAGTTTAAAACTAGGAGGTGGCATACTAAACATAACAGGCATCTTAGGATTACTTACAGCTTAATGGTTTGGAAATCTGAGTAAAAAAGGTTTCTGACGCTACAAGGAAAACCGTCTCATCATGTGTTTCCATGATAACATGCATTTTTATTATTTGAGACCAATGAGTTAAGCTTTGAACCTTATCACCTGAAAAACTAAAGACCTTCCGCTTGAAAGAAAAATGAAGCTACATCATAGAACAAATAGTTATTTAATCAAGAAACCAAAACAACATACTTGTAATTACAGGGTAATAATTTATTAATATGAAAAAATGAGCTCCGTAATTCCTTTATCAACATAGTTGATTGATTGACAAATTTTACCCAATTAGTAAATTGGTAACATCATTAAATAAAATACAGGTAACAAATCAGATACAAGTGGTCATTCCAGAGACTATTTACCCAATTTGTTAATTGTGTGGAACATGGGTACTTGTAATAGATGAGTGCAGGTGAAATACGGGGAATAAGTCATCATCTCTACCAAGTACACAATAACACATGCTTAGTAGATTTAAAAAGAAGAATTGCCCAAAGCATAGAACCAAACAATATTCTTCTTTTTATGCAATCTGCCATTACCGCTTATATAAGTCACACCCATCTTAAATGATTATACATTAAGCTTACTTTTCATCTATAAGTAATATGAAAATAAAAATAAATTTCAGATGCTTGTTAGCAAGCTCACAAAATGATGTTATGAAGAAAGTAAATTTGGAAGAAACGAACTAAGTGGTCAAAAACTCAATTTAAACCGTGCAATCACACAGTCATTCACGGTATCACAGTAACCGCAACTTTGTACATTCTACATCTATTTTATTTTAGAAATCTACAGCAAAATTACATATCTATAGTCCAAACACAATGAAAGTGAAATCGATTTTTTACCTATTATTGTGATACCTAGAAGACTCCATGATTCCTAGAAGCCCCAATTCGTAGTCATGGAGACAGGATTTGAGAGGCTAATATCGATTTGAGAAATCCAAAATCCTTAGTATCTCTGATATTGATATTGAGTAGCAAATCGCTGATATCATTCTTCGAAGTCCATTTTTTTATTTGCTTATGATGCGGCCTTGGAGGAAATAAGCATTGAAGAATAAGCGTTGAGGCACCGATTAGGGTTATTTGTGAGAACTTACCCTTTTGCCCTTAGAATATAAGAGTTGACTAGGCATATCAACACAAATAAGTGTTGGCACATTTTTGGTGACACATTTTTACTATAACAACACATATTAGTGTCACTAGTCTACAACACATATAAGTGTTGGCAGTTGAAAAAAATAAGAGTTGCTAAATGGCCATTATGGTGTAGTGAAATCTCGTCTTTTCTACTTTGGAAAATATCGTTATATTTTCACAAATATCCTTTCATTTCTTTTATTATGGAAATATCACTTCATATTCTCGAGCCTCTTTAAAATCCCTTTAAGTTTGGAATCCCATCGTATATATTCCCATATTCTTCAAATAACGTTACACTATTATTTCCCCAAATAAATTACTCTAATATCATCACCATTACAACTAATATCAACCTTCAATAATCCCATTGTCGTTCATGTTAGGGTATTTTAATTAACTCTCAGACCTTGATCAACAATGTTCTTATCTTAAGAGAGATAACAGTCGTAATGCCAAAGCCGATATTCATTCCTAATATCAAAACAAAATCCCATTTTTATTATATCTTCATAAACCCCATCTCTTATTTAATATTACAAATTTATCACATCTTTTTAACTTAACTCATCTTACCACTTTAAATCAAATCTGGGTATTCGTCTCGATTTCCCTTTTTAAACCTCCATTAATTCCTAACTGTATATCAGTAAGAAAATAATTCTCTAAATATCAACCCTGAAAGCCGAAACCAACATCTGATCAATACTTATAATTCATTTATCTCAATCACTTTCCAGTTAGAATCCAATTCTTTAATTTTACATCCCAGCTTTTATTTTCATTTAAAATCCATTTCTAATAACCCGTTCCAAACATATTTAGTAAACTCGGGTTTTATGCATCGTCAAAATCTTGGATTTCTAGAATCCAATCAAATATGATTCAATAATAATTAAATTAAAACTTTGATCTAAACATAACTTAAATTGCTTAAATTCTCATTAACTATAAACATCTCTTTAAAGCTTCACAAACTTTCATTACCAATGTTTATATTCCCAGATTATCTCTTCGATCATTAAATAACTAATAATCAAGTTTCAACATTTATCAATGTTAGGGACTGTGGAATGGATCGTTCAGGCAAATCAAACACTAGAGGGGGGTGAATAGTGTTTGTAAGAATTTAAACAAAACTAAAAACTAGAGAGAACTATGGGATGAATCAAACAACACAAACACAATCACAGACACAGATTCAAATAAAGAAGAAAAATAAATAGAAGTAAAAATGTAGAAAAGGAAAGAACACACTGGATTTTATACTGGTTCAGATCACTCCTACATCTAGTCCCGCACAACGCTGGATTGTGCCGAGTTTTATTACTATTTCCAATAGTCAAATACAACCTCCTTGATTTCACGTCTCAACAAGGAGACACCGACTCCTATACCTTGATTTCACGGCTCAACAAGGGCACACCGACTCCTATTTCTTGATTTCACGGCTACAAGGATACACTGATTCCTCTTTGACTCACAAACAAGGTTTATTTAACCCAAACAATTACAAAACAGCCCTATAACTCTTCAATAGCACTTGATTCAGAGAGTAAAGAGTATAGAGTGTAGAAAGAAGAAGTTTGATTAAAATAGAATTTAATTCGACAGAGTATAAGTGTAAAAAACATAAAAATGATTAAGAATAATGGAGGGATGAAAGAGGATGAAGTTGGAGAAGAAGATGTGTTAAAAAAATCGTTTTTAACCTCTTTTTATAGAGTATGAAGGGTTGCAATGGTTCTGAAGCGTTTCAAATAGTGAAAAGACTCTTCCCTTCAAAATTAGAAAAATAGTTGCTACATGTCGACATACATATTTTGCTAGGTCGACATACTCATGTACATTTTTGATTTCCAAAGCATTTTCAAGTGTTTTGATATAAAACTACTTCTGGAAATTCTTGAATAAAATTCTAATGTTGTAAATCAATATCCTATGATAGAAATTCATATGAAAACATACTTTTAAACTATATAAATATATTTATAAAATTAAATGGTTTTAAACTATATACAGTATAAATATAAAATATAAAAAATTAAGTTTGAAAAACAAAGAAGAATAAAAATAGAAACATGTAGAAAAACAAAATAGTTAGGATTGAGAAAAATTGAAAACCAAAATATTTAGGATTGAGGATAGAATTGAAAATCAGATTTTGAATTTGAGTTTGAACCTGGAGTGCTATTTAGAGTCTTACAAAATCTAGACTTTATAATTATATTATGAACTCTTGAAATCTTGATTACTCATGAGTCTTGAAATTTCTCTGATCTTTGAATCTCTATCATCTTTATAACTGTACAATCTTCAGTAATATTTCCTGTATATAATTTTTGCACATATATATATATATATTCTATACAAAAAGTGTTAGCATATATTTTATAATCAATGATAATTGAAATAAGGTTGTTGTCATCAAAACTCCATTCTCCGACAATCTCCCCCTTTTTGATAATGACACCTTAGTATATAAAATATCATACCTGTGTATACCTGTTTGATGATGATCCTCTTATACTCCCCTCTGTCTGTAAGAATTCTATAAACTATGCCTATATTTTATAATTCCCCCCCCCCTTTGGCATTATCAAAAAGAAAGATAAAAGATACGTTCCCTGAGTTATACTATTCTCGAATCTAAGTAATATCCCTAAAAATTCTCCCCTTAAATTGAATAATACTCTGAATAGAACATAAGTAACTATCCTTAAAGAAATACTCCCCCTTAATTTATTAACTAACTCTTAGTAGAACATTCCTAATCTATTTAAATTAAAGAGAATAATACTTAATATGATAATTAAACACAAACCAAATCAAGTATCATTATTACATATGTTTGTCTAATATATATACAAACCAATCCAAACTAAACCACACCATATGTCTTAATATATACAATTTTCAAAAAATATAGTCTAAATCACACCACAACATATGTTTTTAGAGTAATTAAACAAATCAATCAAATCGTACCAAACAACCAAACGTCTCTTGGAACTTCAACACAACTATCTTCTCCAAAGATAGGATCCTTCTTAATTACTTCCCAATCTTCATCTTCTTTAGTTGGTGGAGCCTATGCAAGATTATTTTCCTCATCTCTGAAAAGAGAAAAGATTAGCCATCGAATAGCATCGAAGTGCTTTCCTTTTTGTTCGAACATCTTTATTTGGCTTAATTCAAGATGACGCCGATTTCGAAGAACAATAGAGAAAATATTTTTGAATGAATTGCGAGTTTCTTCTAGATTTTCACTTAGATTATGGATAGAATTTTCCATGGATTTGATATGATCAAGGAAGAAGGAGCAATGAAATAATGAAGTTTTCTGGGAGAAATAGACTTAAATAGAGTCTGGAATTCGTTGGATTTGACTGGAACATGAGTAGTTATATTAATTTAAAATTTGAAAAGATTTGAATTTTTTTGTTATATGTCGACATACATGTTTTGTTATGTCGATATATTATTTTGAATTTTTGAATTCTTTTGAACTCTTGTAATATTATAATATATTTTTTGATTTTTCCAGAAACATAAAGATGATTTAAACAGAAATAAAACTCCATTCATTACTTAATAGAAAGCAAATACATCCAACTAAACAAGACACACTTAAATACGAGACTCGAAAGCAAATGCAAGGAAATATGTAAAGATAGATTATACTAGATAGCCTAGTTTTCGGATGATGATGAGGAAGATGAAATTCCAAGCTTTCTTCCTATCTTGACCCTGAATTTGGATATTTTGGAAAGCTTTTTGTTAAACTTCTTGTTAAGATTCTTTTGATTTTTGACGATTTTCGCTTGATTTTGAATAATCATGTCTTTGGGATTACGCTTTGAGGTTGGATACTCAATGCTTTCCAAAGAAGTCTCTTCTTCTTCTTGACTTCCATTGGGTCTTGTTCTTTTTTCAATCGAGCTTGTTTGGCCTCATATGTCTTATAAGGTTTGAAAGTGAGAGGAATATGCATGGGATGAATGTTTGATGCTTCAAACACTTTTCTAGGGACAAATTCTTCTCCGTGAAGATCAACTCCAAAGTATTTGAAAATCCGAGTGAGAAAAACACCATAGTGGAGAGTGTTTTCTCTTGAAGACACATCTATGGGCTTAAATTCATTTAGAATCATATCGGCCCAATTGATAAGGTAATTACCCATAATGGCAAAGAGAGCCCGTTGGACTTTAAGAGTTGGATTATTGTAATTTTTGAAACGAGGAGTGATGGTATGTTGAAGGAGAAGGTTGATAATTCTTGTTTTTGGACGAAAGAAACGATTTTTGAAATCCATTGGAACACAATCTTCGAAGATACCATGATAAGTTTCCATATCGGTTTCATTCGATAGCGAAAGTTGAGAAATTCATGTCCTCGCTTCTACAATTTAGAATTTCTCCTAAAAGCTCGGCATCGAGAACAATTTGAGTTCCCTTGACACTACTCCAAATTTGGTTTTCATTGCCTTGATAAAATACGCGGTTGAGATTTGCATAGAACATCTTCACGAGTTTGGGATAACATACTTCGTCGTTATCACGAGGGTCAATTAGACTCAAGATTTCGTTGTGTTGGAAGAGAGAGACGAGATCATAAGATGGAAAGTCGCTAAAGATGGCGAAAGCACCCGTGTTAACTTTAGCATTTTCTAAATAGTCACCATAGGTTTTCATGGACTCTTTGTCATTGTAAAGATAACCTTTTATGATTTTGATTATCTTTAATTTCTGAGATGAACTTGGGGAAGCCATTGATATGATAGTTTTGAGGAGGATAGATATGAAGAATGTTATTTTGAGTTGTGAATGAAAGGTAGAAAGGATGGATATATATAGAAAATAAATATATATGAATTGAATGAATATGAATTGAATAGGCACAACTTTTCAGATTGAAAGGACACCTTTTCAGACCTTATGAGTTGTGAAAAGATTGGAGGGAAGTTTGAAAGTTCAAACTTTTGAAATTCAAAATTTAAGTTTCAAAAACTATTGGATATGTCGACATATGTATTTCTATATGTCGACATACAGGGCTTGTTTCAAAAGGAATTTTGGATTTTCAAGTTTTGAATTAAATTATCGATTTATATTTCAGGTTTAACGATTTCCTGAAATACTTCTAATCCTAATTAACATATAAATAATTTATGTTATTAATTTATTGGTTGTTTAATATTATATTATTATTTGAATTTCAAATTTCAAATTTCAAATTTGAATTTCAAAATTCAAATTTCAAATTTCAAAGAATTTATTAAAATTTAAATTCAAACCAAAGCAAAAAAACAAAGCAACTATTCAACCAAATCAAATTAAAATTTAATTAATGCGTACCTAGTTTTTTGATCCTTTTCTTCATGATCTCCTAAACTCTGAATTGTTGTAAAGCATATATTTGTATTTCCAGTTTCTGGTTCATCATCACTTGATGATGAATCTGAATCATTGCTGCATATGCTTTCTTTCTTTTCCTTGATGAGTTGGAGTTGTCCGATTGTTGAGTAGATTTGTCTGGATATGGACACATTTTCTTTACATGACCGGGTTTGTTGCAGTTAAAACATCGTCCATCATTTAATTTTGAATTTGCTTGATTATAACCCTTCCTTCTATATTTTAGAAATCTTCTAACCTGATTTGTCATGAGTGTTGTCTCTTCATCATCTTCACTACTTGAGTTAGAATCATTTGTTGTGGCTTTCAGTGCAATAGATTTCTTTTCAGTTGATCTATTTTTTTCTGTAATTGAACTTCATATGACATCAAATTCCCAATTAACACTTCAATCTTCATTTAATTGACATCATTGGCCTCTTCTCTAGCCAAAGTCTTCTAATCACATTCTTGAGTTAACGAATTTAATATTTTTCTGACTTGATCTGCTTCGGAATAAGTTTTTCCAAGTGCTGTTAGTGAATGCACTATCTCTTGAAATTTGCAATACATATCTGAAATAGATTCATTTTAAATAATTCAAATTGATTGACCAGCATGCCTATCTTAGTCTGTTTAACATTACTAGTTCCTTCGTGAGTAACTTGTAAAGTTCTCCAGATTTCTTAAGCAGTTTTACATATTGATACCCTATTAAGCTCATTTCTATCTAATGAACAAAATAACATATTCATGGATTTAGAATTACTTTGTGCAGCAGCCTTTTGTTCATTTTTCCATTGTGCAAATGCATTTGTGGGTTCAACATATTCATTTTATGTACTACTCCATGTGTCAAATCCTACAGATTGTAAATAAATATTCATTCTACATGCCCAATATGAATAATTACTACCATTAAACAATGCTAGTCTAACAGTGGATTGACCTTCTATAAAAGAACTATTATTGCTACCAATGTTGGTTGCCATTTTACCAAATTTTCAAAAATCAGATTATGAACTTTTTGAAAGACCTTGCTCTAATACCAATTGTTAGGGACTGCGGAATGGATTGTTCAGGCAAAGCAAACACTAGAGGGGGTAAATAGTGTTTGCAAGAATTTAAACAAAACTAAAAACTAGAGAGAATAACGGGATGAATCAAACAACACATGCACAATCACAGACACAGATTCAAACAAAGAAGCAAAATAAATACAAATAAAAATGCAAAAAAGGAAAGAACACACCAGATTTTATACTGGTTCGGATATCTCCTACGTCCAGTCCCGCACAACGCTGGATTATGCAGAGTTTTATTACTATTTCCAATAGTCAAATACAACCTCCTTGATTTCACGGCTCAACAAGGAGACACTGACTCCTATCCCTTTATTTCATGGCTCAACAAGGGCATACCGACTCTTATTCCTTGATTTCACGGCTACAAGGATACACTGATTCCTCTTTGACTCACAAATAAGGTCTATTCAACCTAAACAATTACAAAACAGCCCTATAACTCTTCAATAGCACTTGATTCAGAGAGTATAGAGTAGAGAGTGTAGAAAGAAGAAGTTTGATCAAAATAGAATTTAATTCGGCAGAGTATAAGTGTAAAAACCATAAAAATGATTAAGAATAATGGAGGGATGAAAGAGGATGAAGTTGGAGAAGAAGATGTGTTTAAAAATTCGGGTTTAACCTCTTTTTATAGAGTATGAAGGGTTGCAACGTGTAACGACCCGTATTTTCTGCGATATATAATTAACTTATTTAATTATATAAATAGTGATTTAGAATTTCAAGTGGTCGTTTAATTAAATTATATTGAATATTTAATTAAAATAAATAATATAATAATATATTTAATTTCTGAAATAGTCAGAAATAGTGGAATTCACAATATGGTGTGAACTGGATCATCTGTGATATTTAATTCAGTTTAGAATTGAATTAGAATAACGAATATATTATTTGAACGATAGTTTGAACGTATAATTATATTATAATTAAAATCGAGCTTGAAATGGCGCGGTAGTTCGTTAATTGGCGATTTGAACTTCAACTGAATATACAGAATTCGTTTTAAGCCGGATTTCTGTGAAACAAGAAACGTTAGGAGCTGGTGAAGTATATTTTTCTAATGGAAGAGCAAAATCGGGATTTCGTCGTGTAGATTTTGATTTATGTCCAAATCAAATTTTAGAAAAGTCGTTGTGGAATTCCTTTATAATTTAATTATATTTTAAAAAGGATTTTCATTATAAATCGAATATCGATTTATATCGAGATTTGAAATATCGAGTTAGAAATTCATATAGGAATATTGTGGAGCTGAATAATATTCTGTGTGAATACTTACGAGAATATTTATTTATAAATATTAAATTAAAATGTTTTTAAATATATTTATATATTTAAAAGGGTTATTTAGGGCTTTAAAAATAGCCAGTTTTGCAAACGACCTCAGAATTCGACGAAACCAATTTTGTTGGATCCACAATATTATATTATTGGTACATTTCAATTTTCGTGATTTTTGAAGTTAGTGTGTGGCCGTACGGATTTTTAGAGTGAAAAACAGTTGATATTCTAACGGTTAAAAATACGCTGTGTGAGCAAACAAAGTCGGAATTCGACGAAACCAGTTTCGTTGGGACCGTAATGTCGAACTATAGCTGCATGCCAATTTTCATGATTTTAGGGTATTGTATGTGATCACAGGAATTTTTAAAGGACATATACATATAGCGTTTGCTTAAAATAAAATAAAATAATCAATTAAATTATTAATAAAATAAAATATCCTAATCCACTCATGGGCTTAAACAAGCCACGTATATTATTTTCTCAACCACTCACTCAAGGATTTAAAAGTAAGAAACAAATTTCCTTCCTCAAACAAACAAGCCGCCACATGAAAAATCGAGAACAAAGTAACCGGCCATTTCAAAAAAATCCATATAAAATCCTAGAAAAATATATTAATCTCGAAATTAGTATATATGAAAGCCTCATAGTATTCTCTTCAAACTGGGTGTAGTTTTGACAGTTCGACGCCTGTTTGGGTGCTCCAAAATTCGACAGTGGAAGCTAGGGTTTGTCGTGGGAGGATGTAGAAGCATCACGATTTGATATTGAGGTTGGAATCGAGCTTAGGGGATGGAGGCGCACCTTTGGAGGCGGTTTGGTGGTGTTTGGTGAATGTAAGTGTCGATGAGCTCACTAGGTTCCACCGTTTTGAGCTGGAGACGCAAAGGGCAGGGGGAGCTCGAAGTATTTATTGATGGTTTGAGGATGGAGTGTTTGAAAGGAGGAAAATTTTAGTGATTTTAGTTGGAATATATAGGAGCGGAGAAGAAGGAGTTGGAGGATGAAAGTGCGGCTATGACTGAGGAGCAGGAGCCGATTTTTCTTGTTGGGGAAGATGGGTTTGGAGGGAAGGCGGGTCTGGTTTGTTTGGTTAATTGGGCCGTGGTGAATTTTAGGGGTAAAGCCCATTTCAACCTTTTTAGTTTAATTCAAATTTTAAATTTTTGTATCTTAACTTATAAGCGCAATATCTTGATAATACGATATCAGAATTTCAAACCGTCGGATCCGTTGGGATCGTATGGATGGACACTACACGATGGGACTGGCTGGAAGTCCATCAGAGCTCGTTACAATTTATGGAAAAATAAATTGTCCGTCTGAATCAAATCGAGCGATGGTTATCGTTATCAACGATGATCTTCCAAGGTGAGTAAAACTCACCAACTCTGAACAGTTATATTTTTGTAATGTATTTTTAGAACTGTTAAACATCTGTTGATTGCCGTGTGTTAACTGTTTGGTTGAATTACTTGTGTATTGGTTGAAATTATAGATAACGATATATATATATATATAAATCGTTAATCAAATGTTGATTCTGTTTAGCAGAATATTTCATATTGAAATGAAATCGATGTTAATTATATTGTTTAACATCTGTGATGCAGGGAAACAGGTTGGAGGAATCCAACTGGATTCCTCAACATTTATTTTACTATTTTCATATATTGTAATATATGATGTGATACAAAATATGTTGATGATGATATGTGTTTAAATGATATCGATCATTGTGATTTGGTATTTTAAATACCGGAAGGAATACTGGCATATAGAAAGGGGATTTTCAAAGTATATTTTGAAAATAAATTAGTTATATAAAATCAATGGATTTTATATAGAAAACGAAAAAGGGATTTTATAAAAGAAAACATTTATAAAATCAAAAGGGTTTTGAAAAGGAAATATTCATTGATAATAAATCTGATAAGGATAAAAGGAAATTTATTTATAAAATCAAAGGATTTTATAAAAAGGATATTTGCTTATAAAATGAATTAGAAAAGATAAAAAGGGAATTATTTATAAAATCAAAGGATTTTATAAAGAGGAATATTTATTGGGATAATAAATAGAAGTATAAAGGGATTATTTATTTGGGAAATAAATAAGAGATATAAAGGAAATTATTTGTAAAACAAATATAAAGGAAATATATTTGTAAAACAAATACAAGGGAAGATATTTGCAAAACAAATAGAAAAAGGAATATTTGTAAAACATTTACAAATAGAATTTAAAAGGAAATATTTGTAAAACATTTACAAATAGATTTAATGAAATATTTATTTATAGGAAATAAATAGAATGTTATAAATGAGATATTTATTTGTTAAATAAATAGAAAGATGAAAAGGAAATATTTATTTGTTAAATAAATAGAAAAGATAAAAGAAATATTTATTTGTTAAATAAATAGAATTGAAAAGGGAATAGTTATTTGTTAAGTAAACAAATAGAAAAGGAAATGATTCAAAGAGGAAAATTCAAAGGAGATAATTCAAAAGGAATGATTCAAAGGAATAAATCAAAGGAGTTAATTCAAAAGAGTAAATCGAAATGAGTTAATCGAATATTAGTTATTCGATTAGAGTTAATCGAATTGAGTAAATAAGTAGAGTTAGCCAGTTAGAGCTAACCAGTTAGAGTTAACCAGTTAAAGTTAATCAATTAGGGTTGACCAGTTAGAGTTAATCAATTAGGGTTGACCAGTTAGAGTTAATCAGTTAGAATTAGAGTTAACCAGTTAGAGTTAATCAGTTAGAATTAAAGTTAACCAGTTAGGGTTATTCAAATGGAGAAATCGAGTAGAGTAATCGAATATAGTTCATTCGAGAAAAGTAATCGAATATAGTTCATTCGAGAAGAGTTATCGAAGAAAGGAGTTATCGAATATTGGTTATTCGAAAGGAGTTATCGAATCTAGTTATTCGAAAGGAGTTATCGAATATTGGTTATTCGAAAGGAGTTATCGAATCTAGTTATTCGAAAGGAGTTAATCAAATATAGTTTATTCGAATAGAATTAAATGAGTTAATCAAATATAGTTTATTCGAATAGAATTAAAGGAGTTAATCAAATATAGTTTATTCGAATAGAATTAAAGGAGTTAATCGAATATAGTTTATTCGAATAGAATTAAAGGAGTTAATCGAATATAGTTTATTCGAATAGAGTTAAAGGAGTTATCGGATATAGTTTATTCGAAAGGAGTTAAGTGATAAGAGTTAATCGATTAGAGTTAAATCAAATAGAGTTAATCCAATAGAGTTAATTGATAAGAGTAAATTGAATAGAGTTAATCGAATATAGTTTATTCGAATAAAGGTTTTCGAATCTAGTTATTCGTAAGAAAGATTATAGAATATAGTTATTCGAAGGGAGGAGTTATCGAATAGAGATTATCCGAAGGAGAGTTACATAAGGAAGTTTGTTAAAGGTCTAAAAGATAAACTTTGTCTATTCTGAAGTTAAAACGTTGTTCAGTTAAGGTCTGAGAGGTAATTATACCCCAACTTGATTGACTTCCTTCTTAACTGAGGAATGGTAAGGTTTGATAGTGAATGATGGTTAAGTGAATTTAGTAAATGGTTGGAGTTGGCCTAACGATGTTTTATTTAAACATCTGTTTAAACCCAATGAAGAAGCTTTGGAAATGTTTTCCAAATAAGAAACCAGAAATGTTTTCTAATATAGAAAACAGGAAAGGGGAATGTTTTCCATTGTTAATAACGTATATTTTCTAAAATTAGAAAATAAGAAATGTTGAATATATGGAAACAGGAGATAAGTAAATTAATGAACTAAAGAGATAAATGTTAAATGATGATTGATCGATATGATTTCCATATGGAAATGATATCGTTGGCTGCACACGTGTTTTTCTTTGATAGTTAACTCACCGACTATCGAAGTTTTTGACCATTTTAACATTGTTATTATGGAGAGACCGGTTGGATTATTATCCGAAGAACCACTCTGTATTGGCATAAGCATTGCGAATCATTTATACCAAAGAAAATTGAAGACAGAGTAAAGTGCAAGGGTCGTTGTATAAATATTAGATAACAATTGCCTAAGATGGATGTACTGAATAGTGCCTTCAGTTTGTCCAGTCCCAGGACGACCTGTATGGAAGAATGTCTGACAGAGTATATTTAATAGATTGCGTAAGTTGATCTCTTCAAACGTATTTACGTTTGGTGGCGGAGGAATTCGTTTCTCTTAGCTGTATACCCGTGGTATTTTTGGGGAAATCAATTTGTGATTTGGCGGGTGTGACGATGTGACATTCAAAGTGAATAAATGTGTGATCTATCAGAGATAAGCATGGCCTCTAGCCTCACATCTGGGAAATGAAAAAAATCGGGCAGGCAGCATGGCTATGTAGGTCGCACCTATTAGGGTGTATAATCACCTAATCTAGAGTTTCATTTACTTCTAAAAATCTATTGTCGATGTTGTCCCATTCGGGAAACGGTTGCTGATCCCAACCGTTGGTGATATGCATTCGATACACTCAAGCGAAATGAGTGGTCGGTCATGTGTGGCCGGGTTGAAAGATGTTCATGTTGAACCCAGTGTATTCCTCTCTAGAGATACACTAGCGAAAGGTGGTTCCATACCTTGTCATAGTTGGAAATCAATTACCCAATACGTGCTTGCGGTTTTGATTGTATACTATATATGTAGAACGTGAGATGAAAGCGTTTCTGCTAGATGATTATTATATTGTGGTTGATATACATTATTATAATATCAAAAGGTTTTTGATATAAAGATAATTTGGATTCTCATAAGGGAAAAACCCATTCCGTTATACAGCGTGGTCTTATGAGATATCGTTTACTTGTTCAAACTGTTTTAAACGGTTTTACTCATACCAGTCCCATGACTGACCCGGAGTTTATCTTGTTTTGTTTTCCCTAAACTCTTGGGTGCCCAATTTTGTACAGGCAGTCAAGTAGTCGGGATTTACAGATATACTGGAAGAGCTTGGAGCAGGAGGCTTCAGGATTATATAGCTATAGTTATTTCCGCTGTGTTGTAAGTGTTGTACTCTGATAATGTTATTGCATACATATACTGATTTTATTTCAAGGATATGTTATCTATTATATGTTGTTCGTTCCGCTGTGAGATTCGTGTTACTCTGACGTTGTGTTCTTCTTCTTCTTCTATTCTAAGTTTCTATCTTATCTATTCTTAATCTCTAATTTCTTTCATTAACTACCGGTATTTTTCGATGTTTGGTTAGTCGTCAAAAACCGGGTCGTTACACCACGGTTCTGAAGCGTTTCAAATAGTGAAAAGACACTTCCCTTTAAAATTAGAAAAATAGCTATTATATGTCGACATGCATATTTTTCTATGTCGACATACTCATGTACATTTTTGATTTTCAAAGCATTTTTAAGTGTTTTGATATAAAACTAATTCTGGAAATTCTTGAATAAAATTCTAATGTTGTAAATCAATATCCTATGACAGACAATCATATGAAAACATACTTTTAAATTATATAAATATATTTTAAAATTATATGGTTTTAAACTATATAAAGTATAAATATAAAATATAAAAAATTAAGTTTGGAAAACAAAGAAGAATAAAAATAGAAACACATAGAAAACCAAAATAGAGAGGATTGAGAAAAACTGAAAACCAAAATATTGAGGATAGAATTGAAAATCAGAATTTGAATTTGAACCTGGAGTGTTATTTAGAGTCTTACAAAATATTGACTCTATAATTATATTAATCTTGAACTCTTGAAATCCTTATTACTCATGAGTCTTGAAATTTCTCTGATTTTTGAGTCTATATCATCTTTTCAACTGTACAGTCTTCAGTAATATTTCCTATATATAATTTCTGCACATATATATATATTATATACAAAAAGTGTTAGCATATACTTTATGATCAATGATAATTGAAATAAGGTTGTTATCATCAAAACTCCATTATCCAACAATCAAAAATAAAACCTGGTTTACTTCACCATTTACTATTCCCATTAAATTAATAAGCTAACTTAATAAACAAATTTCAGGTTACGCATCCCCTAAATATGATTTATTCGTTAATCAATTCCACTTAGCCCTATCCATTTTAAACCAATTAATAATAAAATTAATTAAAATAATTCCATTTACTTTAATTATTATTTAAAATAATAATCAATCCCAATATGATCCCATTTTAATTGTTTCTTAAAAACAATAAATCTTGGTTATTAATCATCACGTTAATTCCCACTCACTTGCTTATCAATCTTATTATATAAGAATCACCTTTATAAAATCATTTAATAATCACTTATAAACTTAAATAAATAAGTAATAAATATTTAATTTCTTTTATAATTTCCTTTTTAAAATAATAGCTTTCTAAAATCAATCTTCAGTTATAAAATAAGTTTTATAACTTCATTTCTATCGATTTACCTGACGATAAATCAATATTTGTAAAACATTGTATATTTGGCCATTTGCTATTTATTCTTCAACTAACACTACCCATTAGTTAATATCAATACAATGTTGAATTTGGATTCAACAATCAGTAGTCAAATTAATAATCCAATCACTTGGGTTAAACAGTTAATATAATGATCATATACAGATAAATAATCAATTCAACTGTTAGTGGTCAACAAATAATAATAATTCAAGCATCCAATTTAATTTAAATACGTTTATATTATTATAAACGTAACCAACAAGGTAAGTTACCTTATTTGGAAATCATCATTAAAAATAACGATGTCATTTAATTTAAATTAAACAACGTTTAATTTAAATAATCGATTTAAGAATATTTAACAACATCCAAACAATCATCAAATCAGCCAACAATTAGCAAACATGGCATACAAATAGTATACCCAACTTATAATAATTATAAGTGGGAGAACTGAGTGAGTTTAAATCACCTTGGTTTAATTCTGCATTGGACACTCCTTTTTTACTTAAATTAAAATGTTGTTTAATTTAACTAAAAATTCTCGTTGCTTCCCGTGCTGACTAGACCAGCTCCATCTCGAAGTCTTTGTCGTTGCGACTCCAACGTGAGCAGTTTTGCTTAATTCTGATCATAAATGTGCGATACACCATATTAAAAAGGTAAATAAACAATTTATTTAATTTAAACTATTTTATAAAACTAATTGGGCCCTTACTTACCACTGCTGGCCCGCTACCACCCATTAACCCACGTTTAGAGACTTTGTTCCGCAATACTTGTGTTCAACACTTAAAATTTGTGTCCACTCCCCATTTTATTTTTTTATATTTTTTTGTAGGACCTGCTACCAGACTTCCCTCTTTTTTTCCTTGTTTGAAAACAACTGTGCCGACTTCTTTTCGTTTCTTATATATTATACCCCATTTCAATCCCATTCCTTTTCTGTTTTCGTAACCCTTATATATATATATATATATATATATATATATATATATATATATATATATATATAAGAGGCCCAAGCCCACGCCTACTAACACAGATCCACCCCATAAAGCAGCACTTCTTCCCTAACGTTTATCCCAACATACCACTTCGCTGAAACTTCCATACCATTTTCCTCTTTGCATTACTTTCACTTCTTCTCCCCACATGCTGTTTATCTTCCGCCCCATTATATACAATACTCCTCCTGCTATAAAATATAATTCAAACTTCCCCAGACTATAAAACACGCTGCAGTAAGTCCTTATCCCTTCTTTCCGCATGAAACTAATGTTCCTCCCCACTTTCTTCTCTCACGTAGACACCTTGCTACAGAACACGCCCCATTCAACGCTGCTTCCTGTTGTTTCACGATTCAAGGTTCCTTCCGTTTCTTCTTTTTGTCCCTTCCAGTCACGTTGCTCAACTCCATCGATCGTCAGCGCTCCACCTTATTGTGTTCCTTCTAGACCATGTCTCATGAACCCTCCTGACGTCACCGCGTCTCACTCTAAAGCCACCGAGTCATCGACCACCAACTAGCGACTGCCTGCTTCCACAAGCGAAATTGCTAACTTGGTTGAAGCTAAACCCAAAAAACCCTGTATCAAAGTGAAGATCTCCTCTTATGGATTACTGATATATATATATATATATATAAAGAGAGGAGTTTACTCGTTGGAATGATTTTCTAAGGGATCACGGCACCATTCTTTTTTTGTTTTAGTTTCTCCTGTGTCTTGCGTTAAAAGGGAGAATGAATTGAATTTGGCCATCTATATAAACACAAGAGATTTTTAGGATAGGATTAACGTCTCTTCTTCAGGTACCGCATAGGAGTAGAGAGGGTTTCAGAATATAGGTGTGCATGTTGTTAACTGGCTTTTTGGTCCGGTTCCCAGGAAAGCATCAGATACGCTCAACCCAACGAACCACGTGAAGCTGAGGCCGAAAAGGGACACACAAGAGTGAATGAAACAGGATCAAGAAGGGATTGCACCGCCTGTAACCTCACGGCATCCAGAAGACATCCATGAACCAAGGCCTCGGACCCCGAAGGAGTTACGGGCCTTGATCACCCGGTCCCGGGATCCTTGCGCCCCTCAGAAGGACTTCACGCCAGGCATGACGCGGAATTCGCACACAGCCGGGTGCGAAATCTCGCACCTATACCTGGGTTCGAAATTTTGAACCCAGCAGGTGCGATGTCTCAAGCTCAGCGGGTGCAAAACCTCGCACCCATGGCTGGGTTTGAGATTCCGAACCAAGCGGGGGCGAAATATCACACCCATGGTTGGCCTCGAGATTCCAAACCTAGCGGGAGCGAGGCGTCTCGCCCGCGCTTGGGTTCGAAATTTCAAACCTAGCGGGTTCGAAATTTCGAACCCAGGGGACTCGAAATTTCGAACTCGGGCACGGGTTCGATATTTCGAGGCACGCAGGTGGTGGGTTCGAATTTCCTGCATGTGGTCCTATTTCTACCTAATCCTACCTACTCCTACCTACTCCCACTCCTATAAATATCCCATGGCCTCACACTTCAAAAGGGTTGGTTTTCTTCACTTGCGACCTTGCTAGAGCTTCATGAACCTCATTAATGGCTTCTCCTATTTGAGGAAGAAGGAGAATTAAATATTCTTTTTCCCAAATACCTAGCATATGGCAATTATAAAAGTGAATGTAATGAGCATGGATTTATCTTGTAATTCTTAAGTGATTATTAAAAGTACAACATCCTTCCAAAGTGGACGTAGGCCTAATTCGCGGCTGAACCACTATAAATTCTTGAGTCATTTACTGCTTTCTTCTACTTTGTCATGCGACCAAAATAACTATTCCTAGTAGTAGGAATCTTTGGTGTTTACGACATTTTTTGTCGTAAACATTTGGTGCTTTCACTAAGAGCCGAACTCAAGGCTTGCGTCTTTCTTCCACATTATCATCTCGACTTCGACGAGCTTAAGGTTCCTTGCTCAACCTGCTGTCGAGTCCGCTTACGATGGTAAAGAAGTCAAAGAACGCAATGATCGGCTCTTTAGCCGCAGCCGAGGCTAGTACCTCCTAACAACCTCAACCGGTAGATGTCCTGGCCCCTAATGAAACCGTCCCTCCTGTTGTGGACCCCGAAGCACCCTTTACCCAAGCCTAAATTCGCGCGCTTAATGAAAGATATGAGAACACCGCGGCCGAGCTCAACCAATCATTAAGGGATAACACCGGCCTTATGCGGCAACTTCAAGAAAGTCAATGCGTCTTTGTTTGACTTCAATTAACTCGGAACAATGCTCGACCCCGACTAACTGCATCGGAAACTTCCTCTTTCGAGTCAGGGGGCCCACACCAAAGGAGGGGGTTCACCCTCATCAACAATGTCGCCGCTCGTACCAATGCCCTCGATAACAGTAACGACCGTGCCACCAGGAATGGGAACGGCAACGGCAACCGAACTACAGTCACATATAGCGAGGGGGCACAATACCAAGACCACTCTCGCCTAATTATCAATGACGAACCCGATCCTACAAACCAACCTCTTCCTCGACACAATCCAATGGTTGCTAATCAGGGTGAAGGGCCCGCTATTCCAAACGCCCGCGCTCCTCCAAAACAGGATTCGCATCAACCCGCTCTACCTCACTATCCACACCAAGACCCAATCATAGATGTTGAGGACATAGAGGAAGACGATCCAGACATCCATCATAGAAGACGACCTCGCAACAGGACTCCCGAGCCACGTCAAAATCCGTGGATCCCAATGGCGGATCCCCATCCAACTTATCTTCCAGACATGATACGAAGGGTTATGAGGGAAATGCGAGGGGGTGCACATGGCGAATGGGAAGCCCACATTAGGCGTAACCCCTTTACGAGAAGAGTAAATGAGGCTGAATGGCCGAGTGCTTTAACATGCCACAAGTGCCACTCTATGATGGTACCACCGATCCTTGTGCCTTCTTGAATCGCTATGAATGGCAAATGGACTTGAGCCGGGTGACGATCTAGCCAAATGTAAATGCTTCTCGGTCTTCCTGTTTGGTACCTCTTTACTTCGGTTCTCGCTCCTCCCTCTTGATTCCATTAACAACTTCAGACAACTAGCAACAGAGCTGGTCGAGCGATTCAGGGTGCACAGCCCAACTCCGAAAAATGCCCTCACTTTATCCAACCTATACCAGGGGCCCGTCGAGTCGCTTAGAAGCTACCTTTCCCGGTTCAACACAGCTCTCACCGAGGTCGAGGATCCAGATCCTTGCACCATACTCTTTCAACTAGCAAAAGATGTCCTCCCTACTTCAGAGTTCGGGGCTTGGATCGATCGAAAACAGCCCAAGAGCCTCGAATACTTCTATGAGAAGGCAGATCAATACTTGTGCCAACAAGAGGCAAGACGGAATCGGCTTTCCACCATAAGTCATCCCAATGATCCCCAAGCATATACCGCCAATAACCACTTCAGAGGTAGGCGAGGCGGGGAGCCCTTCGACCAAAAATGGGGGGCAGGTGGCAAAAGGAAAAAACCAAACAATAGCAGGCCAGATGGACGAAACTACGGGCAAGCCCCAGCAGAATTAAGAAAGCCCGGCCTTCGCCAAGCTTTTGAGACCTACACTCCATTGAATGAAGACATAGAGACAATCTACTTGGAAACGTGTAACACCTTGCCATACAAGAAGCCGCACGTTAGAGAATTAACTAACCGCGAGAAGAACACCGGGAGGTATTGTCGGTACCACGACGTGTGCGTGCACGACACCCACGAATGCCGTCAACTTAGGGATGCAATCGAGAAACTTATTCGTGAGAAACGGCTCGAGCAATATGTCCAAGAGTCCTTTCCCCTTGAAGCAAATTCGCACCCTCCAGTGCCAGCTCCACAGGCAGCCACCAAGGGAGCTCCGGGACCATCTAACCCAAGATAAGGAATCGTGATCAACACCATATGTGGATGATCCTACCCTACACATGACAGCTTTCGAAAAATGAATAAATATGTGAGTTCCATAAAATATGCTACTTACGAAGCCTGCTTCGCTCTCCCTGAGTCCATCCCATCCAAGCTACAAAAGACCATGCGGGACGACATCATCTTCCAAGAAAGAGAATCGATGGGGGTGGAGATCCCGACCACCAATCCATTAGTCATCACTGCCCAGATCGGTGCTGCTTTCGTTCGAAATGTTTTAATCGACTCAGGAAGTTCATTCAACATCATCTTTAAGGCCGCCCACGACTAGATGAAATTGGAAACGAATGACTTGAAGCCATGTCACACCGCAATTCATGGCTTCAATGGGCCTCTAGTTCCCCCGTAGGGATGATCGACCTACCTGTAGAACTGGGTGGGGGGGACCGAAGCCGCGTTCGAATTCTCACCTTCATGGTCAAAGACATCGACTCCCCCTACAACGCTTTCCTAGGGCGCCCCTTTCTCACCGAATTCTGAGTTTACATGGCACCATGGTCTCTCCTAATGAAATTCTCAACAAAATATGGGATCAGAACCGTTAAGGGCGACCAAGTAAGCGCCAGGGAATGTTACGCAATAGAATGGAAGAACGTGTGCAGTAAGGACAATGGCAAAGCCGTGCCCACGCCCTCTTACGCCAATAATGTCTCAGCATAGCAATCAGCGGCATTAGGGACCTGGCTCAGGCGCCACTCATGTATTTCCGATGATCTCAACCCATGGAAAGACGAAGAGCCCGAATACGAGAGGGCTACTCCGGTCGAATCCACATTGGACGCTCCCGTTAACCTCGACGACCCAACAAGGGTGTTGAAGGTAGAGTCACAACTGCACCCAGCAATTAAAGAAGATCTGATATGCTTCCTGAAAGCCAATTTAGATGTGTTTGTGTGGACTCACTTTGACATAAAGGGCATCGACCCTGCAATCGCTTGCCATTCCCTTTGATTAGATCCCAGAATGCCTCTAGTTAAACAGAAGCTCCGCTTATTAGGGCCTGAGAGGTCCAAGGCCCTCGAAGAAGAGGTAGACCATCTTCTCAACAATAACTTCATCCGTGGAGCGGACTATCCCGAATGGGTTTCCAACCCAGTTCTGGTTAAGAAAGCCAATGGTAAATGGAGACCATGCATCGACTTCTCCAATCTGAACAAGGCATGCACCAAGGATAGTTTCCCACTCCTGAAGATCGACCGATTAGTCGACTCGACCGCCGGATACCAGCTACTATCCTTCATGGATGCATACTCAGGCTACAATCAGATCCTAATGAGCCTCCATGACCAAGATCATACCTCTTTCATAACCGACCTCGGGCTCTACTGCTACCGAGTTATGCCCTTTAGCCTCAAAAATGCCGGCGCCACTTACCAACGAATGGTTAATTTACTTTTTAGAAATAAAATTGGAAAGTCCATGGAGGCGTATGTGGACGATATGCTGGTGAAATCTAAAATATCAATCGATCACGTCCACGACCTCTCTGAAATGTTCGATGTCCTTCGACAGTACGACATGAAACTCAACCCCTGAAATGCTCCTTCACAGTAGCCTTGGGAAAGGTCTTGGGTTTCATTGTCAATTCCCAGGGCATCGAAGCTAACCCAAAAAAAACAAAGCTATTCGGTACATCCGAGTCCCCGAAAACATAAGGGATGTCCAAAGTCTGAACGGAAAGGTCGCCGCTTTAAGTCGGTTCATCTCTAAGGCCACCGACAAATGCATCCCCTTCTTCGATTTACTTCGAAAAGGGAAACGCAACTTCGAGTGGACCCCCGAATGCATCTCTGCATTCAAGGAACTTATGGATCATTTTGAGCGACCACCTATCCTCTTTAAGCCTATAGACCATGAGGACTTATATATTTACATGGCTGCTTCTACGCAGGCAATCAGCTCGGCACTAATACGCCTTGAAGACCGCACTCAACGGCTCGTCTACTATATTAGCACGCGGTTGACGGGGGTAGAGAAGAACTACCCGAAGCTAGAGAAGCTGGCATTCTGCTTATTGATTTCCTCTAGAGAACTCCGACCGTACTTCCAATCGCATCCCATAAAAGTTTTCACTGACCAGCCACTGCGTCCGGTCCTACAGCGACCTGAGGCGTCGGGACGATTATTGAAGTGGAGCATAGAGTTAAGCCAGATCGAGATAACCTTCATCCCTGATGAGCCATCCTCGGCCAAGCTCTCGTTGATTTCATCGTGGAGTTCACAGCCCCCTAGGAGGATCCCACAGAGAACGCTGGAACTCTCGGTGCTTAGTGGAAATTATTCGTAGATGGATCCTCTAACAGAAAATGCTCCGGGGCCGGAGTCGTGCTCATCACCCCTGAAGAGCACCCGATGTATTACGCGTTCAGGCTAAATTTCCCGACTACTAACAACGATGCAGAATATGAGGCCTTAATCAATGGTCTTAGAATCGCGATCGAACTCAAGCTAGAGACCATCCACAACTTCTCCGATTCACAGCTTATCGTCCGACAAGTACTGGGAGAGTATCAAGCGAAAGTGGGACGGCTTGCACGGTACCTGGCCCGGGTTTAGGGCTACTTGTCTACCTCGAGCATTTCACCATCACCCATATCCCACGTGAGCAAAATGAAAAAGCGGATTCACTCGCCAGGATGGCAAGCTCCGAAGATCCGCAACTTAATGGATTCTCCCCGGTTGAAATCCTCAACTCCCCAAGCCTCAAGCAAGGGCAAGACGAGGCTATCATAAGCACCGACCTCGAGCCCGAGTCATGGATGACACTGATTAGAAATTACCTGCAGCACGGGACCCTACCAAAGCCCTACAAGGAAAGGCGCGCGCTCACTCGCCAGTCATCCCGTTACCTTCTTAAGGACGGGGCACTCTACCACTGAGGTTTTTCCGTTCTCTTGCTCCGGTGCATAGCTCACAGCGATGCCCTCCGAGTGCTAAGCAGTGTGCATGAAGGCGAATGTGGTGATCACACTGGGGGGCAGACCCTGGCCAGAAAGATTCTCAGACATGGTTATTGCTAGCCCACGCTTGATCAAGATGCCGCGTACTACGCTCGTATGTGCGATAGGAGCCATCTCTTCTCCAAGATCCCAAGAGCCCTGCCTACCGAACTGCCTCAAATGGTCAGCACATTGTCGTTCGCCATGTGGGGAATCGACATCATCGGAAATCTTCCAATGGCCAGAGGCGTGGCACGATACGCCATCATCGCAGTGGATTATTTCACCAAGTGGGCAGAAGTTGAAGCTCTCGCCACCATAAGATGATCAACTTTGTTGTCCGCAACATCATTACCGGCTATGGAGTTCCTCAAGCTATCGTCTCCAGCAACGGCACTCAATTCGAGAGCACCGAGTTTAAAGCCTTCTGCCAGCTCCACGACATCGATAAAAGATTCTCAGTAGTGGCTCATCCCCAATCCAATGAGCAGGTCCATCATCAAAAAGCGTTTGGAAAAGGCTGGGGGCATGTGGGAAGATGAACTTCCTCTAGCTCTATGGGCTTACCGCACCACCCACAAGACATCAATAGGTCATACTCCTTTCGCCCTCGGATACGGGTCTGAAGCCGTCATTCCCATTGAGCTTAAGCTTCAGTCCCATCGAGTCACGTACTTCGATCCAAACACAAACCAAGATCTACTTCTGGGTTCACTCGACTTGCTGGAAGAAAAAAGAAATGAGGTCGATATCAGAGTCGCTACCCAACGATAGCGAGTAGCCCGATATTTCAATTCCAGGGTCCGCCACAAGGACCTCAACATTGACAAACTAGTTCTTAAGCGGGTTTTCCCCTACCAATAGGCCTCGCGTCGCGCTTGGAAGGCCCGTACTCCATATATCGAAAGCTTAGCGATGGAACCTTCAGGCTCGCCACCATCGACGGAGCTGAACTCCCAAAGGCATGGAACAACGAACATCTCCGCCGCTACTTTACATAACTCAGTTTACGGTTGCTTATGCTTTTCAAACAATGTTCTGTTTTTTCAGAAATCCAAAGCATTGTAAAGGCTGTTACTACAAAAGTTATCATTAAAAGTGATGTTCAATTTCCTATCTCATTGTTGTTTACTTCACATGTAATGTGTCTTGTTAGTTCCAACAACTAGCTTGATTCACGCCTACGACCGCCGCATCGGCACCCTGAGCACGGGAGCCGGCATGGCCATTTCAATTTCTAGGCAACATCGAGTCTGGGACACTTAGCTTTACCCGACACCCCGAGCACGGGAGCCAGTAACGCTACACGAATCGCCGGCCTACGTCGCGATAGAGTATAAACAACCTCTAACTCGAACCTCGGCCCAGTGCCAAGGCCGAGGATAAATCGTTACGCGTCCTAGTCCAGGCAGCTTGGCGCTACTCCGCGACCGACTAAGTTTGATTCAAATCTCACTTTTCCGGTTGCGGGTGCCGGTTTAATCTTGGCGCAGCACCAAGACCGACCTTAAATCGTTTCTTCCCCTTAACTCCCAAGGCTAGGGGGCAGCCCATGGCCATGATCGGACCTTACGAGCTGATGATCAGGGCTAAAAACTACATCGGCGAATAAACGATGTCTGGCGGCTTGCCTCAACCTGATGAACGACGGGAGAGCCACCCACCTGGCGGACCGCACAACGCGACGCCCTACGCCTTGCTATACTTGGGTTTAACCTCGGGCCACCCAAAACAGCAGGCGCATAGCCTGGCTTCGCAAACTGAAGGTTCCCTGAGCTGAGGGGAACTTACTGAAACCAACGCTGTACCTCATCGCTCTGGAATTATTTACCCAGAGATGGCCCCTAATCGCTTTTGTGACAAGTGTAACGATAAGTAAGTTTATGCTAGTACAAGATGCTGGAAAACATAAAAAGAACATCCGAACACTTGACATAAACAGCGATCTTTACTAATTCATATTTCCTTTTCACACACACACTAAACAAACTACGTGTCTAACACTTTTAATTTCTAATGACAGGGTGTACATGAGAACCACACCGTGTCTTGAAAAACCAAAAACAAGGGCCATACTCGCATAAACTGTCGGCCTACACTACCAAAATAACGGTAATTTCTTCCTATGATACTAACACTAATCATATATTTTCTTCTTTTGCTTGTGCCTTTTTGCAGATTCAGCACTCGATGGTTCGTCACCAGTACCAGACCTCTTCCGACCAGATCCCCTTCTGCTCGATCGACCCTTCGGGGGAGTAACCGACTCGTGAGTGACAGAAAGCCCACGACCCCCGCACCATCACTGTTGGAGGTCTCTGTGACATCAGTAGTAACGGCATGCGGCGTAGGCACGAGGACTTTCCCGGCAGCAGGACCAGCTACGGCCTCGCTCTGCCTTAGGATCTCCTTTCCTTCCCGCTCAGCCCTCTCCGCCTCCTCCACCTTCCCATGCTGGGCCAACATATTAGCCTCTTGAGTCGCCACCATAGCCGACTTCGTGGACACATTGGCGTCCACTGGACCTCTGGTCAGGGCACTCTGTCCATCGGCCACCTCTCCTTCCTCGTTGAGAATGTCCACCATGCTAGGAGTCATCCCTATGTCAGAAAAAGTGTCAAGTTGTTCGCCGCCCTCTATAAACTATGTCCTTATGAGGCCGGGCCCAGATTCGGTCACCTGTGGGAACACCGAGGAGGGGTCCGCTGCCGTCGTGGACTTAGGAAGAACTGCATAGCAAAGACACAACTTTTTTAGTCCACAAATTCGGTAATCACTTCATCCTCGGGGATGCAGGGTAAAAGGAGTTTACCTATGGTCAAGGGTGGCATAGGAATAACAGGAAGGGTGTTTACGGCGATAGGTAAGGAGAGACTGGTATCCCCCAGTGCCGGGAAATCGGGATTGCACTCAGTAGCGGTTTGGGCCAAAGCCTCAGGGTCCCTCACCATAGCAGACCCGGGGTCCAGGGGCTGATAGGAACTTTCCCCTGCAAATGTTTCTGTCACCACCACACTATTGGTTGGCACGAACTTCCCCTTCTCCTTAGTGAGCCTCGCCAACCTTTGGTTCTCAGCATCCTCTCGGAACAGCCTCCTTCCTTCCTCCGGCTTCTCGTGTTCACCACTGTCCAGAAGAACATTTACCAGCTGACGCTCATCTAAAGTGCTAACGTCCACTTGAAGCAGGAAGGCCTCATAGGAGATTAACCTCTCCCAAGTTCTGGCAACTTCGCGAGGATAGTCTTCGACCCATGAAATCCCTCGGAATCTCAAAGCCATGACATACATATTGTGGATACTCTCCTCGAAGGAGGACCCAACGCGAAACTCTGCGTCGTTCAGCTGTTCCCTCAGTAACTCTATCTCCCTTAAGTATTCAGCCTTCAAACCCTTGGACTCACTCAGCACATCCCTGTTGCTAGCTTCGGTATCCTCCTTCGCCTTTCTCATCACCTCGAGCTGCCTCTTCAACTCAGCGACCTCAGCATTCTCGGCCCGCAACCTTTCATTTTCCACCCTCAAAGCGACATTATCATTCTGGAGCTCGGTGACTCTCGCATTATCCTTCTCCAAGATGTCACACGCTCTCTTTAGATCAGCTTTGTCCTTTTTTAGAGTTTTGGTCTCTGTAGTTAAATCTGCCACGTTGGCTTTAAAACTCGAGAGGGCAGACTCTGACTCCCTCTTCAGTGCATCATAAGCCTGCGTCATATCAGCTGCAGCGAAAAAGCTAACGTCAAAGGGTCTGATAATGCATGAAAGAGAACTTACAATGCAGGGAACAGGCATACCTATCTTCTTTTTCAAAGTTTCAACGGTGGTCTACCGGGCGACAATAGTCGACCTCTGATCAGCAAGATGCCGGTTCTTCCTTTTGATCAGCTCCGAAAGCCAGAGGGAATACTTGGTAAACTCGTTGGTTTTGTGATATGAAGCTTTCACATGCATCCACACCTCCCCAGACTCTCTATAAAGAGTTGGACGGAGGTCGGGGACGAATCTCAACTCGTCAAAATAATGTCGGGGGAAATGGTATTTCAGGAATGCCCTTCGCCCCTCTATCGATAGCCCTTGAAACTGGGGTTCTGTCAAGTCTGGAAACTCTATCTTAGTCTCTCTCTCTTACCTCGGCTGGCGAAGATGCGCTTCCTCTTCCCTAACAAGATGAATGGGGGCCGGAGGAGCAATAGATGGGGGAGTTGTCAAAGGCAAAGATCGAGATCCACCTATGTTGAGCCGAGTATCCCCCACGGACACGCGAATAAGAGGAGGAGGGGGAGGCGTCGGAGATCGCCCAGACCGGTCCTAGCCTTGAGGCCCTCCGCTTAGTTCTAGCAGAGGTGGAGCACCATACAAGCTAGCGGATCTTCGAAATCCCTCGAAGGAAGAACTCTAGGGAGGCTGGCGATCCCCGCGCCGATCACTTCATCCGCCAGGTCCTCCTGCCATGACACCTACCAATGGAACAAGCCGAAGTTAGTCAAGTAACTCACGTAGGAAAATGTCTATGTTATGTAGTGTTATGAATGTATGCTCTAAGTGTTCTCTCAACAGACCAGATTGCGGTCCGATCGAGGCAGTTAACCCCTCTACATCGCAGGAAAGTTCTTCTAGGCTCGTCGTATTTGGCCATGGAGTCACTACTAAAGCAAGTCCCTTTAAGCTATCAAACTGGCCCGCGGGTTCGAGTGAAGCAGTGGCCCTCTGAGTGAGTCGCGGGAGACTGCGGTCTAGCCAACACTCCTTCCCCCTCCCCTATCGGAGGCGGGATGGGAGTGCTTGGCAACCCCTCATCTCCGGCAACCTCCTCTTGACCATAAACCTCGCCTCCGTGCACATCTCCTCGAGGCGGAGCATTCTTTTGCGATTCTCCTCCCGTTGGGGGCATTTTCCTCTTCCATCCAATAGGGGTAAAGCCTGCCGCAACTCCCTCCTTTGGCACACTAATAGCAACCGCGTGTCTAAACACAGCCTGGTTGTCCGGCATCAACCCAGCGCAGTGGAGGCGATCCTAACTTGTCATGGTAATTGTATCGCGGATATTCTCTGGTATCGCCCGCAAAGCATTAAGGCGTTGCCGATATTCATCCCCTATGGGTGCCTTTGGATTTCCTGTCATATCCCATTTAAAACCATGAATAAAGGAAGGAACCCTGAAATTACGGTAAGGAACGGAGTTAGAGAAACACTTACTTCCCTCGATCCACCTTCTGTCAAATCCAGGAGGGCAGCTAATGAAGAACCACTCGCGCTTAAACACTGACAGCCTGGGCGACGTCCCGACAAAGAATTTTGTGGTAGTTGTCGCTTCCAAAAACCATTGAGAGGGGGAGGTAGTGCTCGTTTTCTTTAGGTGGAATAAATATCGAATGTCTTCCCTGGTGGGTTCCCTGTGCAGAAATTCGTGGAAGAGGACATAAGTACCCAGAAGAGAAGCATAAGCATTGGGGTGTAGTTGCGATGGCACGAGGCGAAAATAGAATAACATATCCCGAATGAAGTTATTAGCCGGGGGTACACACCTGGCGAGGCAAGCTTGTCGGTTCCAGGCAGTAAGGCCTTCGGACGGCACATGGGCTCTGCCATCTCTCCCGGGGACATGAGCATCATCCGCCAGTATGTTAAATCGCACTGCCATTTTCCTAACTGCAGTAGCATCTAGGAACGATGGTACTGAATCGATTGGATTCTCCAAAATCACCGCATCAGGAAACATGTCTGGAGCTACCGGAGGTACGGGCTCATCCTCGCCCATGATATCTACATTCTCGGCCTCTTTAGTTACGACCGGGGAATATTATCGCTTAGGTTGCTCCCCATGCTCACATGCTTCGGGTGAGCTGGTCGAATGAGAAGGAGTCGATCCTTCGGTGGTGGTCTCAAGCTCGCTGCCAGACGAGCTACCTATAGCGGTAGGGTTGGATGTGTGTGATGCAGGTTGGGAAGCCTCGACTTCCGTAGTCTTTCCAGTCCTTGATCTGGTTTGCATCTTTAGCTATACTTTAACGCATCATTGTTAGAACGGGCAGTATAGTGACCTGTACCCCTTGTGTCGGTGACAACTAATATGTGCATGTAATACTATGCAAGGATGAGCTACATAAAGAAAGTTCAGAACGATTCGTAACAGTCCAAGTCCCAGACCGATTATATGCTTTACCCTATGTAAACAATCCTTAACCCACTCGCACAGTTAACAATATATGCATCAACGCTGAACATGTAAATCTAGAGGCGAATATTCAGAAGTCAAAGTCCATCGGCATGACAAATTGGAAACCCGACAGCGGCCAGGTCCCGAACCATATTCGGCTCGAAACTTCGAGCTCCATGTTCGAAATTTCGAACCCAGAAGGGTTCGAAGTTCTAAACCAACCTAGGTTCGAAAACTCGAGCCCCTATGGGTTCGAAATTTCAAACCCAGACAGGGGTTCGAGAATTCGAACCCACGGGGGTTCGAAAATCCAAACCCAGAAGGCTTCGATGCCTCGAACACCCCAGGTTCAAAAATTCGAACCCAAGAGGGTTCAAGACTTCGAAACCAATTGGTTCGAAAATTCGGACCCATTGAGGTTCGAAAATTCGATCCCACGGGGGTGCGAGAATTCGAAGCTGGCTGGGTTCGATATATCGAACCCACGAGGTCTCGAGGTCTCTGTCGTGGCCCTTCGACCTCCTCCCCTTCTCAACTCCTCGATTCAACGCCTCACCTAGCTCGGTTCGAAATTATTGGGCACGAAATTATCGGTTTCAAAGCTTTCTGCAATGGAGGTCGGAGAAAGAAAAGTTAGAAGGAAAAAAGTGAAGGGGGCCTATTTATAAAAGAAAATCGTGTCTCTTCGCATTCCAACGTGGGTTCGAGATTTTCGAACGCACGGGGTTCGAAATTTCGTACCTCAGTGGATCGAATTTCCGAAGCCTTAGGCTCTAAATTTCGATCCCCTTGGGCTCAAAATCTCGAGCCTAGGGGAACGAATTTCCGGGCTCCTAGGGTTCAAAATTTCAATCCCCCTGGGATTGAAATCTCGAACCCCCAGGATCGAATTTTCGAGCCCCAGGGTTCTAAATTTGGATACCCCTGGGCTCGAAATTTCTGACCCCCAAAAAAACAATGAATGAAATGGCGACGATAGTCACACCTCCAAGATCGAAAGTGCCGTGACACTCTCTCTCGTGCGCATGCTCCACGCATGTTCGTACCGACCCCCCATACGTCCATCGAGACTACGCGCTACGGACACTTAACGATTTGAGCATGGCGCATCCTCCAAACGATGGCTCATCTACACCGCCAGGGAGAATGAGCACCACAGCTAGCACCTATTTATCTTTTGAATTACAGGAAAAATTAGCAGCTTCGCCACTACCTCATCCTACACAAAGCACATCGTGTCAAAAACAAGACGTACTTTGGGGGGCGAATATTAACTGGCTTTTTGGTCCGATTCTCAGGAGAGCATCAGATACGCTCAACCCAACGAACCACGTGAAGCTGAGGTCGAACAGGGACACAAAAGAGTGAAGGAAACATGATCAAGAAGGGTTACACTACTTGTAACCTCATGGCATCTAGAAGACATCCGCGAACCAAGGCCTCGGACCCCGAAGAAGTTACGAACCTCGACCACCCGGTCCTGGATCCTCATGCCCCTCGAAAGGACTTCACGCCAGACATGACACGGAATTCGCACCCAGCCGTGTGCGAAATCTCACACCTATGCTTGGGTTCGAAATTTCCAAACCAATTGGGTTCGAAATTTCGAACCCAGCGGGTGCGAGGTCTCGAGCCTAGCGGGTGCAAAATCTCGCACCCATGGCTGGGTTCGAGATTCCGAGCCCAGTGGGGGCGAAATCATGGACCCATGGCTGGGATCAAGTTTCCGAACCCAGCAGGAGCGAGATGTCTCACCCGCGCCTGGGTTCGAAATTTGGAACCCAGCGGGTTCGAAATTTTGAACCTAGGGGACTCGAAATTTCAAACTCGTGCCAAGATTCGAAATTTTGAGGCGCATAGGTGGTGGGTTCGAATTTCCTGCATATGGTCCCTATTTTTACCTAACCATACCTACTACTACCTACTCCCACTCTTATAAATAGCCCATGGCCTCACACTTCAAAATGGTTGGATTTTCTTCACTTGAGACATTGCTAGAGCTTCATGAACCTCATTACTAGCATCTCCTATTTGAGGAAGAAGGAGAAATAAATATTCTTTTCCCAAAGACCTAGCATATGGCAATTATAAAAGTGAATGTAATGATCATGGCTCTACCTTGTATTTCTTAAGTGATTGTTAAAAGTACAACATTCTTCCAAAGTGGACGTTGGCCTTATCCGCGGCCGAACCACTATAAATTCTTGTGTCATTTACTGCTTTCTTCTACTTCGTATTGCGACCAAAATAACTATTCCTAGTAATAGGAATCTTTGGTGTTTACGACATTTTTTGCTGTCAACACATGCAATTGTTTTATCAATTGAAAGATGGGGTAGTAGGTTATCTGTGTTTATTTGTGCACGTGTTTTCACCGAAAAATGGCTCAAACACCAATGGTACGTGAAACGTACATCACCAATGTGGTTAGAAAGTAAATGGAGCCGCCATTGACAAAGGCTAAAAGCAAAAAGAATATGAGGAGAGTAAAGTGGAGACAAGGTTTTTAGAGTGGTTCGGCCCTAAGCTAGGCCTACGTCCACTATGAAGGTAGCTTGCATTATCATGACAATGATTACAAGGTATATAAACTTTCTTAGATTATATTCAGCTTGGAGTGGGAGAGCTTAGAGTATATTTCCACTTTTCATATTAGACCCTTTACACTATAACCCTGGATTGTTAGCACCTTTAGATATTCAGCTTACACTGTTGGAGCAAACTGGTTTAGCAGAGCGAGAGGATCTTGAGTTAGTAGATATTTTTGATAAGATTGGTAGAGGAGAGGTCTCAAGGCATCTCCAATGAGATGTTGTTGACGGTAAAGGTTGGCAATGTAGATATGGAAGGCTTTGTCTCCCATGCAATAGTGACTTTGTGAGTGCAGTAATGGCTGAGGCACACTATTCGAGGATGACCATCCATCCCGTGGTGATATAATGTATAGGGGCATGAAGAGAGTATCTTATTAGATTGGCATGAAGAAGGATGTGGCTAATTATATGGCAAGTGCATGGTTTGTCAAAGAGTAAAGGCGGAGCAAAAGAAACCTAGCAGATTGCTCTAACTGTTAGATGTGCCACTATGGAAGTGAGAGAGCATATACATAGACTTCATCGATGAGTTGCCTAAATCTCGGAAGGGCAACACCAGTATTCGGATTGTGGTAGACAGATTGACAAAGAGCGCCCACTTCATTGTAGTCAAAAGTTAGAGGACGACACCTTGGTAAGCATCAGTACACATCAGATAGATCATTCAACTCCATGGTATTCCTACTAGTTTTATAAGAGATAGGGACCCTATCTTCACTTACTAAATTTTGAAGAAGTATACAAGAGGCACTAGGAACACATCTTAGGTCAAATACGGCTTCTTACCTTTAGACTGATGGGCAGACTGAGAGAATGAATAGGATTCTTGATAATTCATTGAGGTTGTGTATCCTAGACTTCAAAGGGACATGGGTAGGGCATCAAACCTTGGTATAATTCAATTATATATAACTTCCAAACGAACAAAGGGACAACTTATTTCAAGGAACTTTATGGATGACCTTGCAGATCATCCTCGTGTTGGTGGGAGACAACTAACTGATTGCTACTTAGTACATACATGGTGAGGGAGACCTCAAGAAGATCGATTTGATAAGAAAAAGGATGTTGACTACTCAAGACCAAAAAATATCGTATGTCGATAGGAGGAGGACATATTTAGAGTTCAAATTTGGGGATATGGTTTTTGTGAAGGTGTTGCCACTTAGGAATGTGGTAAGGTTTGGTTCGGTTAGTAATCTGAATCCCAGATTCGTAGGACTGTTCCTCATTGTGAATAAAATATGGAGGATGACTTATAATGTAAGACTTCCAAAGAGACTCACGAGAGTTCATGACGTATCTCATATCTAGCATTTGAGGAAGTTCCTACATAATTTGATTGTAGTTGTTGAACCCAATCAACTCATGAAGGCGGAGATGAAGCATGATGCATCAGTATGGAGAGTGCCTACACGGATATTAGAAGATGAGACTAAGCATTTGAGAATAAGGAAGTAAAGCTAGTAAAGGTTCAATGGGGATACAGTGGTGAGGACGCAAGATGGGAAGATGAAGAAAATATACGCATTTCTTATCCATTCCTTTTTTATGGAACATTTTGAATTTTTCCATCGTTAGCTTTGAATAGGTTCTATCTATCGTATCCTTTGAACTAGTATATCTTAATATATAACCTATGGATGATAGGATTCATTGAGAACATGCTAATAGAACATGTTATATATGATGTACGAAGTGGTTGCAATTGTTTGGCAGTGGATGCAATGGACGCAAGACACACATTAGGCACTATTGGTGATAAGCAAGTTAGGACACTAAGCATATGCATATGGATATGTGTGCATTTTTACTTTATTTCCATAGTTGATATTATGGATGATTGTCATATGATCATTATATGTGAGTAATGTTTGTACCACACATGTAGAACTATTAGTTATCATTAGAATTTTGCATGCATCTGGATACATGGTACAAACATAATTGCATAAAAAAGAGGTCAACTAAATCGGTAGACCATCTAATCTTTTCCATTAGTTAGTGACTTGTACACTACATTTTTACATAATAACATAAATAGCAGTAGAAGACTTAAGGACAACAGATGCAGTGATTGATAGTTGAGAGGATGGATGTAACTGTTGGTTGTAATTGCTTATATCATTCTTCAATCCTTGGAGATTTCGAGGAAAAATTCTTAAAGCAGGGGAGAACGTAACAACCCTAAAATTTTAATAATAATAATTAATTTAATAAAATAATAAGTTTGTAAAATTGTAAAAATTTGGCAATTAGAGTTGCACCATTGAGTCCATGGCAATTTTCTAGTCAATTTTCATATATAACTTCTCAGAATCCGAGTTTGTATGGAGGAGATATGAGAGAAGCAAGTAAAGAAATATATTCAGAATTAAAAAGGAAAAAAAATATAATGGGGGTCACCCATTTGTCAACCCAAATGGGGGATGAGTCGACCCATATAGTTTCCTAGGAGCAATTTGAGCTGACATGACTCATTCTTAATGGTTGAGTGGCGTGGTTGTCCTGGATTTATTTTAAAATTCCAACAGTTTGAGATCCTTAGACTATGATATAGATAGACCTTAGACCTAGCTAATTCTTCCCACCACAATCTTTCCCCTTTGGGTTCTCTCTTATTTATACGGACCTAACCTAAGTTTTTCTGGGGAAAAGTTTTATAAAGTTAAATATTTATATAATCCTACTAGGGGCAGGATCTACAGAGGACTTGGTGGAAAACTTAGAACCATGGGTGAGTGTGTAATTATTTAGAATTTTGATAATTTAGGAAAATTGGATTTATAATAGTTGTAGATTTTTCTATAGGTTTCCTTATATTTTTCTTGCAGTTTTTAAATATTCTTCTGTAAGTCAGTTTTTCTGTAAGTTTTTTTGTAATTTATTTTCTATAAGTATTTATCACTCCTTTCTTATAGCTTTTAAATAGTTTTCTGTTAGATATTTTTCTATAAATTAATTTTTACAAGTAGTTATCAGTCTTCTCTTATTATTTTAATTGTCAAGTTCAACAGGATAGTCTTTCAGCCTTCTTCTCTTTTTCAGTATTTATGCCTATAGGTTAGCTTACAATTTCTGCATTTATTTTTTGTTTATGCCCAAAACATTCCTAGTTCTGTAAATGTTAGTTCAATGATGACTGATTTAATCCTTTTATTTTGCATATGGAAAATAGATTGAAATAATAATTGTGAAAAAACCAACCGAAACAAAACGGACTGTATTTGTTAGAAAGTATATGCATAAAGTATAAATCTGTGATTAAAATAGAACTAGACTGAAATAGGCAAAATAATATGGATTTGCACTAAAAATTATAATACGGGTTGTAATTGGGAATGATTGGACATATTGGCAAGAATAATATTATGATAATTATACAGATACATAAATTATAATAGATAGATTGAACATATTTACAAATATAATTATAACACGAGGGTTGTAAATTAAAGGAATAATGAAAAGGCTTATTATAATTAAAAACTTAGATCTAGATCAATTCTGATAAGCATGTAATAGTTGTTGTCCTTTCAAGCTGAAAGGATCTGATTAGGGAAAATAAGTGACAAACAAGTAAGACCCATATCAAAGGGGACGGGGATAGGGCACATATTAAAATATTTCTTCGCTATGACATGTACTTGCAGCATTCCCTGTTAGCTTTATCACAGGTGGCCTTATGATAGGTGGTCGTGGAGGCTGAGCTCGCGTATGTTGATTGAGGTAAATGAGGGAAAACAGCGATAGAGGCATGTGTGCGTGCGTTACGGCTATGTCTAAGCGTGCAGTGACATCAACGAGGGAAAATAAGTCACTACTGCATCCAAAAGTGTTTATTTATGTCTTTATTGATGGATTATTGGGTCGGATAAAGCCTTAGATCCATAGTGACATATTTACCATGTGAGATGGTAGACTGGTAGGATACAACTGATCGATATGTAGTATTATGAAATTATCCTAATCATGTTTTTTAAAGTCCAAAATTGAGAAAGTGCAAAGAATTGAAAATCTTTACTTGTACATCTTTCCAATATGTTTATCTTTTGTAGTTGTACACGGGCACTTACCCTATTTGATACTAAAACTATTAGTGAATCTATTCCTCTATATTACTCAATTACATCATTCACCAGACTTTATGTCAAACTCGCTCTACTTTCTTCCTTTTTCTTCCCCAATAGGCTCGCAAAGTTGAAGTTATTAGTTCAAATTTCTTCGAAGATCATTCTTGGAGTTCATTCTAGTTGTCGATGTATTCATCTTCGATTTTTGTATCTTATTTTGTGGAGTTAGTTGTACTATTTGCTTTTGGGGGATAATTAAGTTATTGTACTCTTATTTGTGACTGATGATTTATTTCCATAAGACATATGGTAATTTATGGTTTGAGACTGAAATGAAAAAATGTTTCTAGAACAAATGAGATTTTTTTAGTTTTAGAAATATTTATGCTGTTTTTATTATTTTATTGGCTTTTAAATTTTAGTCTATGTGATCTGCCTTTATACCTACAAAGCTTCGCATTTCTTAGAGTAACCCTACTTTTGGAAATGTTAAAGGGTGTGGTGGCGTTTCATGATTTTCATGTGCAGGTTTCAGGGAATCCTATGCGAGAAGTATATGCTAGAGGCCGAAAAATCTCATATATATTGAAGTTTTGTGGTTCTTAAGTTGGAGGGAATGTCTCTTGAGGAACAATAAGTTTAACGCGTTATATCGGTTTGGGACGGCATAATAGACACCAACAAAAAACAAAGGTTCTATAACACCCCGTATTTTCTATGAACATTAAAGTAACAAATTAAAGTAAACTTAATTTTTAAGAGAAGAATTAAGGGGAACGGGTTACGCCATTGCATTCTTCTCGGAATTCTGCTTGAGATAGAGTCTGAGTTTACGTAAATCGGACTCCGTATGAAGAAGTTATGACCTTCAGAAGTTTCAGAGATTTAAATAAAATAGCTCACGTTTGAAATTCGAAATTCAAATCACACACCCGGGCTGGGCGGGAAATTTCCCGCCCAGGACCCAGGTTGACCAGGGGGTCGACCTGGGGGTCGACCTAGGTCACACAAGTTGACCAGGGGGTCGACCTGGGGGTCGACCTAGGTCACACAAGTCGACCAGAGGGTCAACCTGGGGGTCGACCTCCCCTCTATTTCCAGATCTGAGGACAGATTCATTTTTTTACATTTGGACGCCCGTTATGACCAGATTCATTGATCCCTATGCTATATAAACACCCCTAAGGCTACAGTTTTCTCTACACAACTTCATTTTCCTATACTTTACCCTAATTCATATCAAAATAAATCAAAGACGGGGTTATGCTACTCAAGCTCTTCGTAGAAATCAAGTTAGAATTCAATTAGAGGTTAAAAGGCTAATTCAACGACTTCAACAACTGTTTCTAAGAATCAAATCAAATCTAAATTAGAAGAACAAATAGACTACTTCAAGGGAGAGCTATACAGTTTCATAATAAAGATCCTAGAATTCAAGACCGTTTTGTAATTTGTAAGTTCACGTTACTTTTAGAAATAAAAGTTAATTGTGATTCTGACATTGAAATAAATCTGGATCTGAGATTATGCCTATTTCTATCTGTCTTTCTATATCCTTTGGATCTATCTCATTAATAATATTATATCCATTCTTTGTCTCTTCTTTCCTTCTTCCCTTTTTGTTTTATAGCCAGGCTACTGCGAGCCTGAGCCAAATCTCATAAGAGAAGAACATACGTTGGAAATAAAATTGGGCATAATATATGATTTGAACATGGACAGCATTAAAATTGGGCATAATATATGATTTGGACATGACTAGCACCAAAAATTGGGAAAAATATTAAATTATGTATAACTGGGCATAACTGATTTGTAACGGATTTGAGGACATAACACTTGTTGTATTTAAAACATAAAGTGTACCGAACATATGACTTGAGATTTGACGCATAATGTATATTGGACATATGACTTGAGCTTTGGGGCGTAAATCGAACTGTAAACATGTAATCCAAGTTATTTTCAGATTTAAACACCTAATAGTGATTTTGGCATGTACTGAAATGGATATAAGTCCATAAGACAAATCTTTCAGATTAATTCCTATCTTTCTATTGAATCAATGATTTACATGCCTAGGAAGTTATTATTCAATTATGCCTAGTTTTGTTGGACATCTGATATATAATCCTTTTAGGTTCATGATATTATTTATATCAGATCTATATGTCTATGAGGTTATTTCTGTCAGTTTGTTTCAAATCTGTCTTTGTTATACCTCAACTCTAACAGATCTGTAATCCTCTTAGGTCCATAATATTATATTTGACAGATCTACCATTTTAACACCTATTTTATGCCTACTCTCGTTTATGTTCCTATTTCTTCCCCTTTTATTTTATGAATCTAGATTAACCTCGAATCTAGACTGAAACTTATTGTACGTGCGATTGGAAGGCGGGGGTATTGGGGGATAGTCTATTTGGTAATAGTGGAACATAATTTTGTAACTTATGATTTGGGGCATAATTGTCTTTGTTGCGAACTTGGGGTAAATGGAAATATTAAATCTAGATTTGGCGCAAACTGTAAATTAGAATATTAATCTAGATTGGGCATAACCATTGGTTAAGACGCCAAGCATAATGTATATTGGGATATTGGGGCATGACTATTATTGCAGACTTGGGAAGATTAGGTGTAGCCTATTTTGAGCAATAACTCGAAATTGAACTTGGGGGCCATAGCTTGCAACTAGTTTTGTTGGGCATAACTTGAGAATTGGAATATGACTGGTTGAGATAATTAGCATATAAATCTAGACTTGGACATTTATGGAAAATGTGGTATAATATGAAATTGACAACAATTTTGAATAATTTACATATAATCTGTAAATATGTAAATTAGTGAAAATATGAATATGCCTAACACGAGGTTAGATTGAGTTGTGGTGTAAAACCGCCCGGCACATCCAGTAACCACAACAACACCTATCTAATGTGAGATGTTAGTGCATCATGCCCAAGAAAAACCCGACGTCAGATTGAGTTGTGGTGTAAAACTGCCCGGAACCGCCCGGCACATCCAGTAACCATAACAACACCTATCTAATGCGAGAGGTTAGTGCATTATGCCCAAGAAAAACCCGAGGTCAGATTGAGTTGAGGTGTAAAACTGCCCGGAACCACCCGACACATCCAGTAACCGCAACAACACATATCTAATGTGAGAGGTTGGTGCATTAATAAATCAATTAATGCTAGTGAACAAGATGTATGACTATGGTTAAGTTCATAGGAACACTTAACCAATATAACATGAATGACTAGGGTTAAGTTAATAGGAAACACTTAACCAGTATAGCATGATGAATGGTAGGGTTAAGTAATAAGAAACACTTAACCAATATAACTTGATTTGTGGTAAGGTTAAGTTAAAAGAAGAGGGCAACACTTAACCAATATAACTTGATTTGTGGTACGGTTAAGTTGACACAAGAAGGCAACACATAACCAAAGTAACATGACAAGTAGGTGGGTTAAGTTAACTTGAATTGATTGATGACGCTTAACCAATACAACATGATGAACAAGTGGGGTTACATTAACAAGAAAATACTTAACCAATATAACTTGATGAACGAACGGGGTTAAGTTAATAAGAAACACTTAACCAACATGACACGATGAATGGGTGGGTTAAGTTAACATGAATGGACAACACTTAACCAATATGACATAATGTGCGGGAGGGTTAAGTACATATCGGGTTGGTAGGTAATATTAGTAAATATAGGCCCTCAAACTTAACCGTTAAATAAATATGCTTGTATCGATGAGAGGGTTAAGTGCATCTCGTGTAGGTGGGTAATATTAGTACATATAGGCCCACAAACTTAACCGTTAAGAAAACATGCTAGAATCGGTGGAAGGGTTAAGTACATCTCGTGTAGGGTGGGTAATATTTGTATATATATAGGCCCACAAACTTAACCAGCAGGAAACCCTAGTAACGGGGATCCATTTCAGCAGTAACCCACATAGATGTATCATGGTGAAACTAGGCAGGGTGGGGCACGATTACTGGGCTGATTATAAGCGGTCAAAAAAGTGGCAGGGGGTACGTCAGTGTAGGTTCCGATGGTTTACGGGCATGCACGTACTCCGGAGTGGGAAAAAGTAGGCACTGGGTACCAGTAGTTATACATTGTGCATCTTGAATCGTGTTGGGTCGCTATCATAAGGATTGATACACCTTATGGTGGGGCCAGCAAAGGGTATCTACACGTAAGAGAGGGCCGATTGACACAGACACATCGAACATTAATGCAAGTAAAGAGCCGATCGATAGGGTAGTAAGGGTACATCTAACATGTTCATGGCAATTAGGCAGATTGAGGTGGAATCCTCACGATAGATGTACACCTGAAGGATACCACAATTACAGGGATTGGGATCACGTTATCATTTTATACAGATTACTAGTTGGGACACAAGTTAGGTGGTGCAGAGATAGATATAGAAATCAGAATAACAAAGTAGTAGCGAAGCAGAGAAAGCGTAGAAGCGCATTCAGTTTATCTTGCCTTATCATACCTTATGCTTATCCTATGTTATCTTGTTGTCCTTGTTCTCACGGTATTGTCTTATATTCAGTTTATTCATGTCATGATGCTTTTACCTGTTTATATGCTGAAAGTCACTGGACTTACCAGACTTATGTCTGACCTAGTTTTGTTTCACCTCTTTTCTTCCATTCCCCCTTCCCCCCAGGTTCACAGGGAGGAAATGTTATCACTTAGCTCAGTTTTCTTTCCAAGCTCGAAGATAGTCGATGTATTGCTTTGGACTCTCTCTTCCACTGCTATGGTTGGTTCATACTTAACTGAGGAATATCATTGTTGTTTTTATGCTTCTTTTATATTTGGAAGTTTTTAGATCAAGACAGAAGTTCTATGTATTACTTTTAAGTATGATTGAGACAACTGTTGTAAAAGCTTGACTGAACCATATTGTTTATAAAATGACTTTATTTTCCGCTGCTTTATTTATCTATCTTGTAATTTATCTGCATCTTTTTCCAAAAATGCACCACCAAAGTTAAGGCATTCCCTTTGTGAGTGACCTTAATGGAGGTGGGGTGTTTCACTTGGTATCAGAGCTGAAGGTTACCGGATCAGATAAAAGATTTGAAAAATTATTTTCAAAACGGTTTTAAAAGAAGCATTTTCTAAAGAAAAGTTTTGTTTTTAAAGGCTTATTCCCCAAAGCCATATGCGCTATCTTCTTGATCCTCTATTTGAATCCTTGTTTCCTTCTTTCCTGAGTCTCTATGGCTCCTGGCTTTCCGGGAGGTAACCTCATCGCGACATGGTTCCGTAGGCTTGATGAGACTACGACACTTGTCAAAGGGCAAATAAGTGCCCAACTTCCATCTATAGTCGCAGTAGTTTCACCTACGGCTAATTTTCTTTTGAGCTTTATAGGATTTTTCGTGCGATGGAGGCAACTTTCAAGAGACCTGTCAACAAGTTACACAAGGATGGCAAAGATGAGAATGAGGGTGTTTGGCTAAGGAGCACAACCCAAGGATGAAGAACTCATGGATATAGACTTGGTTCACAAAGGAGGGGAGGAAAGAAATAGTAAAACCTAAGACAAAGAGGAAGTATCTTTATTATGGTATAACGGGTCGTATAATTAAGGACAAGGGCAAGAACAAATGACAGGATATTCAGGAGGGCAAATGCATGCTCTCACCGCCAGCGTACCTGAGAGAGAGGTAGTAAGGTTTCTTTTGAAAGAGTTTAGTTTTTCCTCTTTGATCACCATGTTAGTACTCTTTTTGATTTTAGCGCTTCACATTCATTTACATCTGCTTCCATGGGGGAGTCTCTGCACCTTAGTACTTGTACGGTAGAGGATCCCATTATTGTCTCAAATCGAATTTGTGGTTCGGCTCATTTATCTTTGGTTTGTAAGGATTTGAGATACTTATGTTTTTGGTTTCATGGGCTATGGGTTGATTCGAGGTATGGATTGGTTAGCCAGTAATTGTGAAAGGAGGGTAGTTAGACTTTCGACTTGCCTCGGGAATACCCTCGAAATTTCGTGCAATCCTAAGGGATCAGTTTCTCTTAGCTACCTAGAATCACTTTATGTATTTATCGACAATTTTCGATCCATTGGAGTAGTCCATGAGTACGCAGATGTTTTTGATTAAGGTTAGGGGTTTGTCCCCTAAAACGTGAGGTAGACTTCCACATATATCTAGTTGACAATGCAAAGCCAGTTATGCGATCAACGATAATTTTGGAGCAAGTTTGCGAGGATAGCCAGAGTCGGTTAAGTCCTTAATTGTTTGGTTGTTCTGCTAGTATCATCTCACATAGATCGTCCAAATTCGGAGGAGGTATTCCTTGGGTGCTTGTCTGATATTGGTTTAGGCCTTTGGGGCTTGTACTTGAGGGATGTCAAGTTCGACTAGGATGGTTTGCGTGAGAGATATCGACCCTCAGATTGGTGACATAATGGATAAGCTAAGTAGAGGAGAGAGCTATAATCATCTTAGTATATATACCTGGTATCATGGTTAACATCTGTTTATCTTGGAAAGATAGTTCGACAACATTGGATACCCTCTAGCATAGTAAGTGGTTGAGGTCCTATCTTTACTAGTGGGTTTTGGAAGTGGAGGTCAAGAAGCTTCGCAATCGTGAAGTTAAATTAGTTAAGGTACAGTGGAGTAAGGCTCAAGATGATGCGAATTAAAAGACTGAAGACTAGATACGCGCATCATACCCTTTTTGAGGGTATATCCTTGATTCCTCTTTTTCTGTAAAGTTTATTTTCATGCTAGTCTTTATCTTTTAAATATATCCTCTAGGTCATATCTTCGATCCTTAGGTGGAAGCCAATGGATGTAAACATGTGTTTGAGACATGTTATGTTTGGTGGATGCAAGTGGTTGCAAGTGTTTGCTAGTGGTTGCTCGTGGATGCATATACACACATTAGGCACCAGATCGGCTCAGTCACTTACATATTGCATATGCATATGAATGTATTTGTATATGGATTGAAACTTAATGTGTTATCATATGGATGTTGCATATGGATGAGTGAATATGCACACATATAGTATTTACATGATTAGGAATATTTTCATACATATTGGACGCATGACACTCTCATGATTCGCATTAAGGAGGTCATGGATCAGTAGACCGCCTGATTTTGCATTAGATAAGAGACATATACACACACTCTGCATATGTTCATATGGCATTAGAAACCTTTTAAGGACAGTGGATGCTTGTGATTGAATGGTTGAGTAGATGGATGTTGGATGTTAGGATATACGTTCTTCCTAACTTGAAGATTTCGGGGACGAAATCCTTTAAGGAGGGGAGAATGTAACACCCCGTATTTTCTGTGAACATTAAAGTAACAAATTAAAGTATAATTAATTTCTAAGAGAAGAATGAAGGGAAATGGGTTATGCCATTGCGTTTATCTCAGAATTCTGCTTGAGGTAGAGTCCGAGTTTGCGTAAATCGGATTCCGTATGAAGAAGTTATGTCCTTTAGAAGTTTCAGAGATTTAAATAAAACAGCTCAGGTCTGAAATTCGAAATTCAAATTACACACCCGGGCTGGGCAGAAAATTTCCAGCCTAAGACCCAGGTCGACCAGGGGGTCGACCTAGGGGTGGACCTCCCCCCTATTTCCAGATCCGAGGATAGATTCATTTTTCTGCATTTGGACGCCCGTTCTGACCAGATTCGTTAATCCCTATGCTATATAAACACCCCTAAGGCTACAGTTTTCTCTACACAACTTCATTTTCCTATACACTACCCTAATTAATATCAAAATAAATCAAAGACGGGGTTATGTTGCTCAAGCTCTTCATAGAAATCAAGTTAGAAGTCAATTAGAGGCTAAAAGGCTAATTCAACGACTTCAACAACTGTTTCTAAGAATCAAATCAAATCTAAATTAGAAAAACAAATAGTCTACTTCAAGGGAGAGCTATTCAGTTTCAGAATACAGATCCCAGAATTCAAGACCGTTCTATAATTTGTAAGTTCACGTTACTTTTAGAAATAAAAGTTAATTGTGATTCTGACATTGAAATAAATCTGGATCTGAGATTATGCCTATTTCTATCTGTTTTTCTATATCTTTTGGATCTATCTCATTGATAATATTATATCCATTCTTTGTCTCTTCTTTCCTTCTTCCCTTTTTGTTTTATAGCCAGGCTACTGCGAGCCTGAGCCAAATCTCATAAGAGATGAACGTACGTTGGAAATAAAATTAGGCATAATATATGATTTGAACATGGCCAGCGCTAAAATTGGGCATAATATATGATTTGAACATCGCCAGCACTAAAATTGGGCATAATGTATGATTTGGACATGACTAGCGCCAAAAATTGGGGAAAATATTAAATTATGTATAACTGGAATAACTGATTTGTAACGGATTTGAGGACATAACACTTGTTGTATTTAAAACATAAAGTGTACCGAACATATGACTTAAGATTTGAGGCATAATGTATATTGGACATATGACTTGAGGTTTAGGGCGTAAATCGAACTATAAACATGTAAGTCCAAGTTATTTTTAGATTTAAACACCTAATATTGATTTTGGCATGTACTGAAATGGATCTAAGTCCATAAGACAAATCTTTCAGATTAATTCCTATCTTTTTATTGAATCAATGATTTACATGCCTAGGAAGTTATTATTCAATCATGCCTAGTTTTATTAGACATCTGATATATAATTCTTTTAGGTTCATGATATTATTTATATCAGATCTATATGTCTATGAGGTTGTTTCTGTCAGTTTGTTTCAAATCTGTCTTTGTTATACCTCAACTCTAACAGATCTGTAATCCTCTTAGGTCCATAATATTATATTTGACAGATCTACCATTTTAACACCTGTTTTATGCCTACTCTCGTTTATGTTCCTGTTTCTTCCCCTTTTATTTTATGAATCTAGATTAACCTCGAATCTAGACTGAAACTTATTGTACGTGCGATTGGAATGCGGGGGTATTGGGGGATAGTCTATTTGGTAATGGTGGATCATAATTTTGTAACTTATGATTTGGGGCATAATTGTCTTTGTTGCGAACTTGGGGTAAATGGAAATATTAAATCTAGATTTGGCGCAAACTGTAAATTGGAATATTAATCTAGATTGGGCATAACCATTGGTTAAGACGCCAAGCATAATGTATATTGGGGCATGACTATTATTGCAGACTTGGGAAGATTAGGTATAGCCTATTTTGAGCAATAACTCGAAATTAAACTTGGGGGCCATAGCTTGCAACTAGTTTTGTTGGGCATAACTTGAGAATTGGAATATGACTGGTTGGGATAATTAGCATATAAATCTAGACTTGGACATTTATGGAAAATGTGGTATAATCTGAAATTGACAATAATTGTGAATAATTTACATATAATCTGTAAATATGTAAATTAGTGAAAATATGAATATGCCTAACCCTAGGTTAGATTGAGTTGTGGTGTAAAACTGCCCGGAACTGCCCAACACATCCAGTAACCACAACAACACCTATCTAATGTGAGAGGTTAGTGCATCATGCCTAAGAAAAACCCGACGTCAGATTGAGTTGTGGTGTAAAACTGCCCGGAACCGCCTGGCACATCCAGTAACCACAACAACACCTGTCTAATGTGAGAGGTTAGTGCATCATGCCCAAGAAAAACTCGAGGTCAGATTGAGTTGTGGTGTAAAACTTCCCGGAACCGCCCGGCACATCCAGTAACCGCAACAACACATATCTAATGTGAGAGGTTGGTGCATTAATAAATCAATTAATGCTAGTGAACAAGATGTATGACTAAGGTTAAGTTCATAGGAACACTTAACCAATATAACATGAATGACTAGGGTTAAGTTAATAGGAAACACTTAACCAGTATAGCATGATGAATGGTAGGGTTAAGTAATAAGAAACACTTAACTAAAATAACTTGATTTGTGGTAAGGTTAAGTTAAAACAAGAGGGCAACACTTAACCAATATAACTTGATTTGTGGTAGGGTTAAGTTGACACAAGAAGGCAGCACTTAACCAAAGTAACATGACAAGTAGGTGGGTTAAGTTAACTTGAATTGATTGATGACGCTTAACCAATACAACATGATGAACACGTGGGGTTAAGTTAACAAGAAAGCACTTAACCAATATAACTTGATGAACGAACGGGGTTAAGTTAATAAGAAACACTTCACCAACATGACACGATGAATGGGTGGGTTAAGTTAACATGAATGGACAACACTTAACCAATATGACATAATGTACGGGAGGGTTAAGTACATATCGGGTTGGTAGGTAATATTAGTAAATATAGGCCCACAAACTTAACCGTTAAATAAATATGCTTGAATCGATGGGAGGGTTAAGTACATCTCGTGTAGGTGTGTAATATTAGTACATATAGGCCTACAAACTTAACCGGTAAGAAAACATGCTAGAATCGGTGGGAGGGTTAAGTACATCTTGTGTAGGTGGGTAATATTTGTATATATAGGCCCACAAACTTAACCAGCAGGAAACCCTAGTAACGGGGACCCATTTCAGCAGTAACCCACATAGATGTATCATGGTACCCTGAAACTAGGCAGGGTGGGGCACGATTATTGGGTTGATTATAAGCGGTCAAAACAGCGGTAGGGGGTACGTCAGTGTAGGTTCCGACGGTTTACGGGTGTGCACGTACTCCGGAGTGGGAAAAAGCAGGCATTGGGTACCAGTAGTTATACACTGTGCATCTTGAATCGTGTCGGGTCGCAATCATAAGGATTGATACACCTTATGGTGGGGCCAGCACAGGGTATCTACACGCAAGAGAGGGCCGATTGACACAGACACATGGAACATTAATGCAAGTAAAGAGCCGATCGATAGGGTAGTAAGGATACATCTAACATGTTCATGGCAATTAGGTAGATTTTGGTGGAACCCTCACGATAGATGTACACGTGAAGGCTACCACAATTACGGGGATTGAAGCTCCCCATTATTTTATCTCTAAAAAAATAGTTGATAAATTAAAACTTGTTTCAAATATATTAGTGATCCCTATCTGTGTTACTAGCACTATCAATAATAAAAATATTCTTGAAATAATTTGTAAGAAAGTACTAGTTACCTACCTATTCCAAAACTTTTCATATGACCTAATCATCCTTAGTTTTATTAAATTTTAAATTGTACTAGGAATGGATTCGCCGTCCAAGCATAAGTCCGTTCTTGATTTTGTAGAAAGAATTACAAATTTAGAAAGCAAATGGGTCACTGCTGTAAAAAATTAAGTGTAATGGGCCTAGTAATGTAAAAGATAGTCACACGTATGCTTCAAATTCATTTTAAAAATGTCTAGATGAAATACCAATCGTTAATGAATTTTCTGATGTTTTAAAGGAAGTTAAATGCTTATCCCTATGTAGGAAAATTGATTTCCGCATCGACTTAATTTCTGGTGCTGGGATCGTTTTCCACTCTTTTGAAAGAATGGCCCTTAAGGAACTGAATGATTTAAAGAACCAAACGGAGGAATTGTAAACAAACTAGATCTAGCGGGTCAAGTTGGAGCTCTGATGTAGTTTCTATCACAAAATTAGGATCCTCTAGATTGTGCAGACTATCGGGACCTAAATAAGCAAACTATTAAGAACAAGTACCCTCCACCCGATAAAGATTACTTGTTTGATAAGCTTCATGGTGCTAGTATATTTTTAAAGATGGACCTAGCTATAGGATTACATCACTTAAGGATATAGGTAGATTGCATCCCTTTAACTACAATCATAGGACCACATGATTTCTACAAGTGTTTGGTTATTCCCTTTGGGCTAACCAATGCACCGGCATATTTTTCAGACCTTATGAATACAACATTCAAAAAAGTACTACACAAGTTCTTGCCAGTCTAATCGACGATATTATCATATATTATAAATCAAAAGAAAAACAAGAAAGGAATCTAGTGATTATGCTAAAAATATTAAGGAGAAGCAGACTTAAATCCAAGTTCTCAAAATATCATTTCTGAGAAGAGAAGGTCAGTTTCATCGCGCATGTTGTGTTAAAGGAAGGGATCTCATTTGATCCCAAAAAAATTACAGCTATATAGGACTGGAAGCAGTCGAAAACCCTAAAAGATATTTAAAGCTTCTTAGGATTGGCTGGTCGCTACTAGAGATTTATTTGAGATTGCCTCAAAATTTCCTGCCATTTAACTAAGCTAATTATGAAGGACACAATGTTTGAAATGACACCAAAATGTGAAGTAGTATTCCAAAAGCTTAATAAGAGATTAACTACTGCTCTGATCTTAACTATTATTGACAGAAAAATAGGTTACCCATGTACATAGATGCTTGTGGAGAAGGTATAATCGCAGTACTCATGCAACATGGAAAAGTCATCGCTTATGCTAGTAGGCAGCTAAAGATGCATGAGCGAAACTATGTAAAACACGACTTAGAATTATTATCCATAGTATTTACACAAAATTTTGAAGAAATTAATTTCGCAAAGTTTACTTATATGAACTTTGGCTTATCTTGGTAAATAATATTCCTTCTTTAAATAGCGAAAATTCGAGCACTTCACAAATCACAAATCTTTGGAGTGCCTTTTCATCCAAAAGGACATAAATACGAGGTGCAACATTGGCTAGAATATCTTACATTTTATGATCTGGATATCCTATATACACCATAAAGCCAAACTAATAGTAAGCAAGAAGAACGTTATTATAGCTTATTTGGTAGTAACGCCAACACTCACAGAAAAATTGTTGATAAGAGAAAGGAAGATATGCACCTAAAGTAGATCCTCAAAGATATGCACTACAGCATGGTTCGAGTTTTGAAGTCAATAATCAGGGAATATTTAGATTGCACGGAAGAATTTGAGCCTCGGGTATTGACAAGTTAAGACAAGATGCATATTCTAAATGCCATCAATTTAAGTTAATTGCCCATTCAGGAGTTAAAAAATGTACCCGAATGTGAAAGGGAAATTCCGGTGTAGGAGCATGAAAAGGGACATCTCCATCTATGTTAGTTGATGTGCAAACTGTCAACAAGTCAAGTGCAATCGATAGAAAGTTGCCAAACAACTCCAACCACTCAAAGTTCCGACTTTGAAATGAGACCTAACATCAATGGATTTCAATTATTGTTTGCCCTAATCAAGAAAAGGAAATGAAATCATTTGGCTTATCATGGACCAATTAACCAAGAGTGCACATTATATTCCACTAAATTCTACCAGGATAGTAGCAAATCTTGCAAAAGTATACATGAAGGAGACAATTTGATTGCACGGTATTCCAAGCTACATAGTCAATGTTCTGGATTATATTTTTTACTAGTTTATTTTGGGAAGCATTACAAAATAGCTCTGGGAATTCAGCTTAATATAAGCACCACATATCATCCTTAGACAGACGGAAAAACAAAAAGGGTAAATCAAGTATTGAAAGATCCTCCGAGAGCTTGTGTCTTAGATTCATGGGAAATTTTTGTTTATCTAGTACCGTTCTCCTGTAACATTAGCTACAAATAGGCTTTCGCATGGAACTATATGAAGATTTAAATGGTTTTGCCCATGTTGATCTTCAACATTTTGGTTCAGGATTGGAGATCAATTGGTACTTGGTCTCGAAATGATCCTATAAGCTTCCAAGAAGGTGGATGCAATAAGGAGGAAAATGAAGGAAGCTAGTGTAGGAAGAGAAGTTACACTGATCAAAGGAATAGGAATTTAGAATTCTCGATAGAGGATAATGTATTCTTGAAAGTATATCCAACGAAAGAAGTAGTAAGATTTGGGTGAACAGGGAAGTTAACACCTCGATATATGAGACCATTTCTCATCCTTGAGCGGATTGGTCCTTTTGCTATCGGGTGGAATTTTCTGAGAAGCTATCAGAAATACGCAATGTTTTCCATGTATCACAACTTAGAAAATATGTTCATGATGATGCCCAAGAGGATCTGAAAGTAGGACCATATTTTTTCGTTATCAGGCAAATAATTCAAATTATGGATCATAATGAGAAACAATTAAGAAGAAAGGTTAGATTCATGAAGGTTTAATAAAGTTGGGAAGCTGAAGACTGCACTTGAAAAACTAAGGATGTAACACCCCATAAAGTAAGCCTTAAAAAGACATAAGATAGTTCAACTTAAAATAAATAATAATAATCAATAATAAATTAATGGGATGAAAGTGGAATTTTGAATAATTGGGAACCGGGATACAAAAATATTACTAATGCGCTCCTGGTGAGATTCTGATCCATTTTCATATATTATTTACTGAAAATGGAGCCCGTATGAAATATTAATGGAACAAGTTATGTATTAATATTTACACACAAGGTTTGAAATTCGAATTGAATAAATATAAACCTAGAATATAATTAATTATAGATTGGCATAAAATAATATTCTTAGAGGATTTGAATTTGTGTTTATATATTCATATGCAAAAGGGACAAAAATATAAACATAAGGAAAGAAATCAAAGCCATTAATTAAGAAATTAATAGAAAGCAGCGTCAATGGATATTTAAATTTCCTGGCTCAACCCTAGAAGGGGGTCAACCTCCTCTATAAGAAGAAGGTCGACCTGGGGATCAACCGCCCTCCAATAAATGAGGTCGACCGCCCTCTTGGGGGATAGGTGGTGAGTGAGGGAGATTTATATAGTTTTGCATCAAATAGATCGTCCAGATTATATCTAAATAATCCGACGGGCTGTAGTCACACTTGCAACTACAAATACAGTACCCTTAACTCACATTAAACCTTACTTTCATTTCTTTCTACGCCTCTATATTATCCTTCTTCCATTTTTAATTCCAAAGAAAAAGGTTAGGATTTTCTTCTATTCCTCTAACCTCCATTCTATCCTCTCTATTCTAGATTATTATAGATTTAGGTTCTGGAATTATATATATATGATATTAAAACTGTAAAGGGATTAAGTATTAGAGTTTTATTAACTAAAAGTGACTTGAAATATAAAACAAACTTGTGCAAAAGCGATCATTTAGAATATTCACTCCAAAATCTAGCTAAGAAATGGTTGCAGCCATAAAGTTGATAGCATAAAAATGATCAATGGTGAGGCTACTTGTTGTTGCAATTGAGTTAGCAACACCATCTGTTGAAATTAATAAAAAAAAGATGGTATGGCAACATTTCTACTTAACTAAAATTCGAGGGAAATGAGTGGGTATCCAAAATAGTTACATTTGTGCAGGAGATGTTGCATGTTTTAAGTCCTTATGACATGATGATTGGTGTAAAACTTGATTTTCTAAGAACCAGGTATTTAAGATCTCAAACTTGATGAGCTGAATATTGATTTAGTATAAAGGCTAGAAATTTTGTGTGGCTTTTAGTTTAAGCAAATCTTTCCCAAAGTATATAAATAATGGATGTGTTATTAAAGTGAAAATTTATTTTGGGTTTTGTGTTAAGCAAATTGTAGGGACGTAATTTATTTAAGAGGAGAGTCTGTAACAACCCAGATTTGATTTTTGGACACTTGGGCTAAATAAAGTGCAGTATTTTTTCAAGATTTTAAATCAAAAGAGAATAAAAAGAGGTTTCCTCTCTCTTTCATGGGAGAGAGGAAGAAGAGGCAACTTTTCACCAACCGCCACATCTTAGGCCTCAATGCCGCTTCTTCAACCGAAAAAAAAACCAAAATCACTCAGCAAAAATATTTAGGATGAGAATGACACAAATCGTAGATACTTAGAGGAAAAGACCGATTTCCTCAAAATGTAACGACCCGAATTTCCATACTCTTTGAGTCGACTAATAACACCACACGTCCAACCCAAATTGCACGAAAATACGAATCATTATTAGAAAGAAGTTAGAGGATGAGAAATAGAAAGAAAGACATATTAGAATAGAAGAAAACGAAGATCACAAACTCACAGCGGAACCAATAAAATATATTAGATAACATAAACTTTGAAATATAATTTAGTAACTTTATATACATACCATCATCCGAGCATAACAGCTATTTCTGGAACAGTTATAAACACCTGTTTCCAGATACAACATAGTACACAGCGGAAAATATGGTAGTCTATAGTTAACCGATGAAGCCTCCTGCTTCGAACTCTTCCAAGTGAATCTGTAAAATCCCGACTACTTGACTGCCCGTACAAATTTGGGCACCCAAGAGTTTAGGGAAAACAAAACAAAATAAACTCTGGGTCAGTCATGGGACTGGTGTGAGTAAACTCCAACCATTTGTTTAACTTTCAAAATCTTTTCAAAAGAAATGATAATCGTAAGACCGATCCACACATAAACACGGATGGTTTTTACCTTACGATAACCAAAAATATTTTTGATATCAAAATCTGTGATATTATAATAGTGTCTACATCAAATAAATAGAATCTAGCAGAATGCTTGCATCTCACGCTCCATATATAATATAAAATCAAAAATCGCAGGGCGCTTATTGGAGATTGGATTTCCAACATAACAAGGTATGGGACCACCTTCCGATACTGTATCTCTAGAGACGAATACACTAGGTTCAACAAGAACGTCTTGCAACCCGGCCCACACATGACCGACCACTCATTCCGCTTGAGTGTATCGAATGTATATCACCAACGGTTGGAATCAGCAACCGTTTCCCGAAAGGGACAGCATCGATAGATTAAAGAAGCAATTGGAATTTCTCTAGATAGGTGATTATACATCCTTATGGGTGCGACCCACATACCCATGCTGCCTGCCCGATTTTTGTCATTTCTAGGTCGTGAGGCCTGAGGTTTGACTTATCTTCCAGAACATCTGGCCACCATTCACTTTGAAGGCCACAGTGTCATATCCGCCAAATCACAAATTGATTTCCCCAAAAATACCACGGGTATAAAGCTAAGAGAAACGAGTTCCGCTGCCACCAAACGTAAGTACGTTTGAAGAGATCAACTTACGCGATCCGTTAGATATACTCTGTCATACATTCATCCATTCATGTTGTCCTGGGACTGGACAAACCGAAGGCACTATCCCGTAAATAGGATAGCCCTTGCATAACTTCGTCTTCAATTATTTTCATCATATTTGATCGCAACGCTAATGCCCATACAGAGTGGTTTCCAGATAATGAATCTGATCCCGGTCTCTCCGTATTGACGACGAAAAATGGTCAAAAACTTCGATAGTCGGTGATTTAACTATCAAAGAAAAATAAGTGTGCAACCAACGATCTTATTTCCAGGTAGGAATCCGATCGATCAATCATCAATCAACATTGGGCCCCTTTAAATCAATTCCTTATTATATAAACATTTACAATCTCATTTCCCATCTTTAGTATTCTTTTGTAGCTCGATTTCCCCTCTCGATTCTTTGAAAAACATTTTCAATATTATAATTCCTTTATTCGAGAAAATATCTCTTTTTTCCAGTTAGAAAACATTTCTAAATATTCACGAATCCTTATTTTCTATATTCAGAAAATATACATTATTAATATCGGAGAATATTTCCGAATTCCCTTTCTTAATTCCTCGTTGACCAATTCATTTCATTTTAACAACAGCGTTACAATCGCTGTTTCCAAATATTAGATTTATAAAACATTACTTTTAACAATAGCGTTACAATCGCTGTCTAGAATTATAGAACACTTATTATAACAATAGCATTACAATCGCTTCTTAGATTTACAAACCATTTATTATCATGACAACGTTAAATTCGCTATTTAGAATTTTCAAAACATTAATCATACTACAACGCTAAAATCGCTGTTTAGATTTATAACTTCTATTTAGAATTATTCATAAAATATCACATTTTTATGAGAAACGGTTAAAATCTTATTTATATTTTCTTTATAACAGTTAAGTTCACAATCTTATTTCAATTATCGCTTTCAAAACCCATTTCCCTTTTTCAATATAAATTCAAAACTTTGAACTTATATTTCAATTTATCCTATGATAAATAATTCATTTAATTTATACCCTTGTTTACAAACACTTCTTGTATTTTCCATTAATATGTTTTTAATTTCAACTCTATTCGAATTCACATTTCTATTTTTGGAAATAAATTTCCTCTTCAAAACTCAAATTTTATTTTCTATTTTTGAACATATTTACGATATGTAAATATCAGGGCCAGTGTAATTTAACCACAACCTAATCAATCACCAATTAAATATATCAACCGATATCACAATCAATGAAAACAATAATATAAATGTTGAGGAACCCAGTTGGGCCCCTCCAACCTGTTTTCCTGCGTCCACAGATGTTAATAACATCAATAATATTATTTCACATCAATATGAAATATCAAAACTAATAATCGATCAACGATGTAATCATATCAACCAATTTTATCAACTATTCAACCAAGCAACCATCACACATTATAAAAATTATTTAAAACTCGTTTATATAAAAATATAAACGAAGTAGAGTTAGTGAGTTTGCTCACCTTGTTCTACAGTTGATGACTCTGCTTTTACTTCGTTGTAAAATCAGACAAGCATTTGATTTTATAACGAAATTCCGGTAGCTAAGATCTCAGCGAAATTAGCTCCACACCGTCGATTTCTTCGTTACGATTCCAACGTTAAGTTGTTTCATTTCATTTTGTTCAAGTACGAACAATTTATATGTTAACAAGATCTAAAATGTAATATATACTAAACTAACATTATTTAATTTAAATTTAATTATTTACCTGAGGATTTTAACCGAATACCCAGGTTCGATACTGATAAAATTTGCGATTACGCGCTAATTTCTCGGGATTAAAATTGATCACTCTTTCTTCCTTCTTTCACGTTCATGAACCAATCTCCCTCTGTAAAAATGACCCACTCCAGACTACCATGTTCGAACGTCACCCAACCTATTATTCATGTTAACAGCATGTTAATCTCCAACATTTCTTCAACCATATTTACTCCCCACGTACCATGAAGCAACACACTACCTTCTTTGAAGCGAAACAAGATTCCAGGTCTTTTATTCAATTATTTTTCTCTCATAATCATAACACCAACATATTTGAAATCAAATAGTGGAGACCAAGCTTCAGCTCCTTCCAATATCCATACACACACTTTAGTGGAGTAGACCCTCAACTGTCCCTTCTCCGCCGCCATTTAACATTGCCACACCATCTATTACAAGGATACTTCTACCCTATTCGTTCACGGTAACATCACGTTACCCTGCTCATGTACACCCTCCATTGTATTCTTCTCGGCGACCCCTTCCACTGGATAACACCATTATCGGACTCGCAACACCTCTGGATGCACACGCAACTGCAGTACGTCATTTTTCGTTTTCTTTTTTTCTCTTATATATATATATATATATATATATGAAACCTACACTCCAACAACATCCCCTAAATCTCATAATTATCTCCTAACCATTCTTCTCCTTTTCATTTGTACAGCTGAAACCTACTCAGTTTCTTCTCCACTTTCCTCTTCATTTTACCGGCCACTACCTCCTCCTCTAAACTGCGCTGACCACTCTGTTCCGCCCCCATATCTATTTCCTTACTTTTGTCGAATGCATCTCCTGTTCTTGCCACCCTGCCACAGTACCATCCATTCAAACTCCAACACGTCCATCACTATCCTCCACACAGACATGACTGTATCCTCAACAATACTGCTTCGTGATTTCCCCTTTAAAACCTTTCGCCACCGTGAGCTTGACTGCACCACCAACTCTCCCCAACACCCTCGTTCCACCAGGCCGCCGAGATTTCAGTTACAGCGCTCCCCCAAAGTACATGAAGGCCCCGGAACTCCGCTACCTCACTGCCCTCGCTCTCTATAATTTCATACTGCCTTTGGTTTGCTCTGTATCTTCTTGTTCAACGTTACCCGGGGCTTTACTTCACGTTGGAATAACTGGGTGATCCAAGAAACAGCGATCGAACCCTATAAAAACCCTACTGGATTTAAGAGCGGACTCGTAGGAATCTAGAGCATTTTATTTCATGATTTTTCTTTGAGTTTTCTATTTTTAATGGATTTATGAAGTTAGACTTTTTTGTGCTTTGTTTTAGATCTGAGAAAACGAGAATAAGGTGAAGAGGAACAGTTCTTTTAAAGGAAATGATGGCTTGGCACACACGAAATTGATTTGCTTGGCACACACGAATTTGTTTACTTGGTACTCATGGTTGTAACAGTGGCAATAGCTTGCAGTGCATGGTTTTGAAAGTTTGGCTGGCACGTTATATCTTTACTTGGAGGGTACGAGCTAAATTACGGAGTAAGGTTGCTTAGGCATGTGCAAATTCTGTGTTGATCTCAGTATTAGGGTAGCAGAGTTTTTGATGTTTGCATGTGCCTAAATGGGCTAGGCTGTAATTGGCATGTATATTTATTTTTAAAGTTAATGTGGTACCAATTTCATATAATTCCATTTATTTACGACAGTTACGAACAAAAAAAATAAAAATATGATCGTGTCGACCGATGTGTTACGATCTCAAAAATATAATAATATCGGTAGTTTAACTTATATTATGAAACCCAAAAATATTGATATAGGGTGTAAAATACTCCAAATAAAAAGTTGCGTATTTAATTAAATAAAAATTTCAGTAAAATTCTAAAATTTAAATTATAACTACGCCTCAAAAGAATCTTGTCCAAATTCGTAACCAATCTCTAGTTATATTAACTAAACCGTTATGGTCTATAAACAATTCTACAACGACTATTTCTAAATTTGATTTGGACATAGAACAAAATCTACAATATGAAAACTCAATTTTTCTCTTCCATTTGAAGAATACAGTTCAATAGATTCAACCGTTTCTTGTTTCACAGAAATCCGACTTATTTTGGATCCTGTATATTCAGTTGAAGTTTAAATCGTAAATTACGAACTACCGCGACTATTTCGAGCTCGTTTATAAATATAATTATAAATTATACGTTTAAACATCGTTTTATTAAATAAATTCCTATATATAATTCCAATAAAATATTAAAACCAATTTAAATATTCAGAATTCAACGGTTGAAAATTCGGGTCGTTACATTCCTTCCCCCTTAAAATAATTTCGTCCTCGAAATTGCTAAGGTAGGAAAAATGCCACATACCCTATTAACTAGGTCCAAAATTCCTTTTTGTTCAATTCTTAACTTCAGTTTAACTGGACCAATTTATTTCAATTAAAATATTAATTTATTCTTACTAACGAAAATTTTCAAAAATTCTTTAAATTTTCTAACACCTTAAATTCTGAAAAATTTCGGCAGCATCTCCTCTGCACGGCTGAATCGGTACAACCACAACTCACCTTTCTAGGCCTTCTCCAATCCAAAACAAAAACAAAAAGCCAAGCGGCTTGCCCCATAGGCTCATAAAACCATCAAACCCAAGTAATATTGTAAACATGTACCTTTTTGTCGGGCATAATTCTATCTCTTGCATTTGCATCCATTCAACACCTGCTCAGCATACATATATCCCTTCCCAGTTGGTTTCAAACCAATCCAACTTCCAGTTTTTAACCCTCTAATCAACTTCGCGGTTAGTCCACTTCCATTCTATCGATTCCATTTAATCTTTATTTCAGAATCAATCCACCTATTCAGTTTGAGTTTCAATTTCCATTTAACTTATGTTAAATTTCAATCCATTTGATTTACTTCCACCTTTTCAATTTATTCAACTTATACAAATTAAATTTTAATTTTTAGAACTCAAATTCCCGGGTTTATTTTTAAATTAGTATGTAATCATATATATATATTTATACACATATATTTATAATCAACTCAGTTCAAAACATTTGAATTTTTAAAAAATCTTGTCCTTTTCAAACAAAATTTTCATTTTAAATTACTATGGTAGCAATCCGTCACTCAGAAACTTGAAAATGAACACCGATAATGTTGCAGTCCTTTATCGGAATTATTTTCTCGCCACCGAAGTGATTTAAATGCTTAATAACTTTTAAAATCCATTTAAAACCATCCTTCAAAGCAAAATTATAATACTTTTAAAAATACTTCAGAAAACATTTCTAATGCCCTGGGATTTAAATTCCATATTCTGGTCTGAATCCAATTGAAATTCAGCTTATTTGTATATTCGATTCTTATACAAATTCAACTTGGGTTATATAACCATTTCGATATTATAATCTCAGTTGATTGTAATAACAATCAACCAGTTCAATAATTTCAGAATATTATTCCTTTCATATCAAAAATTTGTTTTGGGAAAAATTAATTCATTTACCACTTTTAAAACGATACTGTGTCGGATTGCTTTGTTCGAGAGTTTAGAAACACCTATCGATACAGTTGTACATTCTATATCGACCGGAATTCATAAACTACTCAACAAACCAGTTAACACAATATAAAACAATTTTTATATCTAATCTACAAATACGCTCTCTCGTATACATACACTCAAACTTAATCTAGGGTATTACTAACCCCATCTCTATTGAGTTTCGCCACAGAGCCAAGGTTACTACTCAACCTTCAGCTCTGATACCAACTGTAAAGACCCGGGAATTTGGTAGGCTTTTCAACCATCCCTCATCCCCTAAGGCAGAGGGCTAACCTCCCCATGTGGCTTACACTGGTACCTCAGAACTGCTTTTACGGCCAGCCTCGCGACTCGACCTACCCACATTGTCGGGAGATGTAGGGGTAAGAGTCTCCCGTTCACCACCTAACGCGAAGCGAGAACTCCCTATCATCCGTACCAATTAAGCAACCAGCTCTGATACCAACTGTAACGACCCAAATTTCCATACTCTTTGAGTCGACTAATATCACCACAAGCCAACCCAAATTGCACGAAAATACGAATCATTATTAGAAAGAAGTTAGAGGATGAGAAATAGAAAGAAAGAAATATTAGAATAGAAGAAAACGAAGATCACAAACTCACAGCGGAACGAATAAAATATATTAGATAACATAAACTTTGAAATATAATTCAGTAACTTTATATACATACCATCATCAGAGCATAACAGCTATTTTTGGAACAGTTATAAACACCTGTTTCCAGATACAACATAGTACATAGTGGAAAATATGGTAGTCTATAGCTAACCGATGAAGCCTCCTGCTTCGAGCTCTTCCAAGTGAATCTGTAAAATCCCGACTACTTGACTGCCCGTACAAATTTGGGCACCCAAGAGTTTAGGGAAAACAAAACAAAATAAACTCTGGGTCAGTCATGGGACTGGTGTGAGTAAACTCCAACCATTTGTTTAACTTTCAAAATCTTTTCAAAAGAAATGATAATCGTAAGACCGATCCACACATAAACACGGATGGTTTTTACCTTACAATAACCAAAAATATTTTTGATATCAAAATCTGTGATATTATAATAGTGTCAACATCAAATAAATAGAATCTAGCAGAACGCTTGCATCTCACGCTCCATATATAATATAAAATCAAAATCCGCAGGGCACTTATTGGAGATTGGATTTCCAACATGACAAGGTATGCGACCACCTTCCGATAGTGTATCTCTAGAGACAAATACACTGGGTTCAACAAGAACGTCTTGCAACCCAGCCCACACATGACCGACCACTCATTCCGCTTGAGTGTATCGAATGTATATCACCAACGGTTGGGATCAGCAACCGTTTCCCGAAAGGGACAGCATTGATAGATTAAAGAAGCAATTGGAATTTCTCTAGATAGGTGACTATACATCCTTATGGGTGCGACCCACATAGCCATGTTGCCTGCCCGATTTTTGTAATTTCCCGGTTGTGAGGCTTGAGGTTTGAATTATCTTCCAGAACATCTGGCCACCATTCACTTTGAATGCCACATCGTCATATCCGCCAAATCACAAATTGATTTCGCCAAAAATACCACGGGTATAAAGCTAAGAGAAACGAGTTCCTCTGCCACCAAACGTAAGTACGTTTGAAGAGATCAACTTACGCGATCCGTTAGATATACTCTGTCAGACATTCGTCCATTCACGTTGTCCTGGGACTGGACAAACCGAAGGCACTATCCCGTAAACAGGATAGCCCTTGCATAACTCCGTCTTCAATTATTTTCATCATATTTGATCGCGACGCTAATGCCCATACAGAGTGGTTTCCAGATAATGAATCTGATCCTGGTCTCTCCGTATTGACGACGGAAAAATGGTCAAAAACTTCGATAGTCGATGATTTAAATATCAAAGAAAAATAAGTGTGCAACCAACGATCTTATTTCCAGGTAGGAATCCGATCGATCAATCATCAATCAACATTGGGCCCCTTTAAATCAATCCTTATTATATTATCATTTACAATCTCAATTCCCATCTTTCGTATTCTTTTGTAGCTCGATTTCCCCTCTCGATCCTTTGAAAAACATTTTCAATATTATAATTCCTTTATTCGAGAAAATATCTCTTTTTTCCAGTTAGAAAACATTTCTAAATATTCACGAATCCTTATTTTCTATATTCAGAAAATATACATTATTAATATCGGAGAATATTTCCGAATTCCCTTTCTTAATTCCTCGTTGACCAATTCATTTCATTTTAACAACAGCGTTACAATCGTTGTTTCCAAATATTAGATTTATAAAACATTACTTTTAACAACAGCGTTACAATCGCTGTCTAGAATTATAGAACACTTATTATAACAATAGCATTACAATCGCTTCTTAGATTTACAAACCATTTATTATCATGACAGCGTTAAATTCGCTATTTAGAATTTTCGAAACATTAATCATACTACAGCGCTAAAATCGCTGTTTTGATTTATAACTTTTATTTAGAATTATTCATAAAATATCACATTTTTATGAGAAACGGTTAAAATCTTATTTATATTTTCTTTATAACAGTTAAGTTCACAATCTTATTTCAATTATCGCTTTCAAAACCCATTTCCCTTTTTCAATATAAATTCAAAACTTTGAACTTATATTTCAATTTATCATGTGATAAATAATTCATTTAATTTATACCCTTGTTTACAATTACTTCTTATAATTTCCATTAATATGTTTTTAATTTCAACTCTATTCGAATTCACATTTCTATTTTTGGAAATAAATTTCCTCTTCAAAACTCAAATTTTATTTTCTATTTCTGAACATATTTACGATATGTAAATATCAGGGCCAGTGTAATTTAACCACAACCTAATCAATCACCAATTAAATATATCATCCGATATCACAATCAATGAAAACAATAATATAAATGTTGAGGAACCCAGTTGGGTCCCTCCAACCTGTTTTCCTGCGTCCACAGATGTTAATAACATCAATAATATTATTTCACATCAATATGAAATATCAGAACTAATAATCGATCAACGATGTAATCATATCAACCAATTTTATCAACTACTCAACCAAGCAACCATCACACAGTATAAAAATTATTTAAAACTCGTTTATATAAAAATATAAACGAAGCAGAGTTAGTGATTTTGCTCACCTTGTTCTACAGTTGATGACTCTGCTTTTACTTCGTTGTAAAATCAGACAAGCGTTTGATTTTATAACGAAATTCCGGTAGCTCAGATCTCAGCGAAATTAGCTCCACACCGTCGATTTCTTCGTTACGATTCCAACGTTAAGTTGTTTCATTTCATTTTGTTCAAGTACAAACAATTTATATGTTAACAAGATCTAAAATATAATATATACTAAACCAACATTAATTAATTTAAAATTTAATTATTTACCTGAGGATTTTAACCGAATACCCAGGTTCGATACTGATAAAATTTGCGATTACGCGCTAATTTCTCGGGATTAAAATTGATCACGCTTTCTTCCTTCTTTCACGTTCATGAACCAAGCTCCCTCTGTAAAAACGACCCACTCCAGACTACCATGTTCGAACGTCACCCAACCTATTATTCATGTTAACAGCATGTTAATCTCCATCATTTCTTCAACCATATTTACTCCCCACGTACCATAAAGCCACCCACTACCTTCTTTGAAGCGAAACGAGATTCCAGGTCTTTTATTCAATTATTTTTCTCTCATAATCATAACACCAACATATTTGAAATCAAATAGTGGAGACCAAGCTTCAGTTCCTTCCAATATCCATACACACACTTTGGTGGAGTAGACCCTCAACTGTCCCTTCTCCGCCGCCATTTAACATTGCCACACCATCTATTACAAGTCTACTTCTACCCCCATTCGTTCACGGTAACATCACATTACCCTGCTCCTGTACACCCTCCATTGTATTCTTCTCGGCGACCCCTTCCACTGGATAACACCATTATCGGACTCGCAACACCTCTGGATGCACACGCAACTGCAGTGCATCATTTTTTTTCTCTTTTATATATATATATATATATATATATATATATATGAAACCTACACTCCAACAGCATCCCCTAAATCTCATAATTATCTCCTAACCATTCTTCTCCTTTTCATTTGTACAGCCGAACCCTACTCAGTTTCTTCTCTACTTTCCTCTTCATTTTACCGGCCACTACCTCCTCCTCTAAACTGCGCTGACCACTCTATTCCGCCCCCATGTCTATTTCCTTACTTCTGTCGAACGCATCTCCTGTTCTTGCCACCCTGCCACAGTACCATCCATTCAAACTCCAACACGTCCATCACTATCCTCCACACAGACATGACTGTATCCTCAACAATACTGCTTCGTGATTTCCCCTTTAAAACCTTTTGCCACCGTGAGCTTGACTGCACCACCAACTCTCCCCAACACCCTCGTTCCACCAGGCCGCCGAGATTTCAGTTACAGCGCGCCCCCAAAGTACATGAAGGCCCTGAAACTCTGCTACCTCACTGCCCTCGCTCTCTATAATTTCATACTGCCCTTGGTTTGCTCTGTATCTTCTTTTTCAACGTTACCTGGGGCTTTACTTCACGCTGAAATAACTGGGCGATCCAAGAAACAGCGATCGAACCCTATAAAAACCCTACCGGGTTGAAGAGCGGACTCGTAGGAATCTAGAGCATTTTATTTCATGATTTTTCTTTGAGTTTTCTATTTTTAATGGATTTATGAAATTAGACTTTTTCGTGCTTTGTTTTAGATCTGAGAAAACGAGAATAAGGTGAAGAGGAACAGTGCTTCTAAAGGAAATACCGGCTTGGCACACATGAAATTGATTTTCTTGGCACACACGAATTTGTTTACTTGGTACTCACGGTTGTAACAGTGGCAATAGCTTGCAGTGCACGGTTTTGAAAGTTTGGCTAGCACGGTATCACTTTACTTGGAGGGTACGGGCTAAATTACGGACTAAGGTGGCTTAGGCATGTGCAAATTCTGTGTTGATCTCAGTATTAGGGTAGCAGAGTTTTTGATGTTTGCATGTGCCTAAATGGGCTAGGCTGTAATTGGCATGTATATTTATTTTTAAAGTTAATGTGGTACCAATTTCATATAATTCCATTTATTTACGACAGTTACGAACAAAAAAATAAAAATATGATCGTGTCGGTCGATGTGTTACGATCTCAAAAATATAATAATATCGATAGTTTAACTTATATTATGAAACCCAAAAATATTGATATAGGGTGTAAAATACTCCAAATAAAAAGTTGCGTATTTAATTAATTAAAAATTTCAGTAAAATTCTAAAAATTAAATTATAACTACGCCTCAAAAGAATCTTGTCCATATTCGTAACCAATCTCTAGTTATATTAACTAAACCGTTATGGTCTATAAATGATTCTACAACGACTATTTATAAATTTGATTTGGACATAGAACAAAATCTACAATATGAGAACTCGATTTTTCTCTTCCATTAGAAGAATAAAGTTCAATAGATTCAAACGTTTCTTGTTTCACAGAAATCCGACTTATTTTGGATCCTGTATATTCAGTTGAAGTTTAAATCGTAAATTACGAACTACCGCGACTATTTCGAGCTCCTTTATAAATATAATTATAAATTATACGTTTAAGCATCGTTTTATTAAATAAATTCCTATATATAATTCCAATAAAATATCTAAACCAATTTAAATATTCAGAATTCAACGGCTGAAAATCCGGGTTGTTACACGAATCTTCAGTGATTCGTCAGCTTGGCGTCTTCTGATTTTCAGCAGATCTAGCCACATGAAGTAGATATTGCGGTGATACCGATTTCATCATTCGTTATTCTATGTCGAAGACCTTGACTTCAACAAACCCATCTTCTGGAAAATTCTAACTAAAACATCGGCTTCGATTTAAGTGGGTTAATATCTCTTTTCTATTCTCGATTGTTGGAAAGTAAACCCAATTTATTTAGTAATTTGTTGTTTCTTTTGTTTAAGTGTCATGTCTGTTCATTTAGTGTTGTGTCTATTAATGAAATGGTGTCTATTAGTATGTGTAAGGGTGTTTAGTCCACGATGTATATAATGGTGGTCATTTAGTTGTATGGAAGTAAGAAGGAAAGGAAGTAAGAAAATTAAGTATCCTCTTTCTTTTTATTTCCAACAAATTGTATCAGAGCGCCAGGTTGTAACTATGGCTTTTCTATACTTCTCATTGTTCGTGTTCACAAAAGAAAACAATGAAGAGTGGAGTAATAAAAAGAAAGAAGAATTGGTCTCCAAAGGGCTTTGGGAGATCGTTGAGAGTGGCTATGAATGACCAAAAGACATTAAAAATATGACGAAGAAAGAAAGTGAGACATTCACAAAGTTGAGATGGAAAGATCTTTGTGCACGTGTTGCTATATGAGAACGTCGCTGAAGAAGCTTTCAACCATATTATTGGAGAAAGTTGCGCAAAAGATTCATGGGCTTTATTGAAGGACGTATATGGTAAGAAGGTGATGGAGAACATAGAAGAAGAAAATGAAGAGGAGGCCCTAATGGAAAATAAAGAAGAAGAGGCTGCCGATGAGGAAGTAAAACAAAATGAAACAACTGACTTCAAAATTAAACAAATGACCATTACAGGTCATGATGAGGTGACTTCAGCAGGGAACAAAAAAGAAGAGGAAGCTATCAATGAGGAAACAAAACTGGAAGAGTCAACTGAACGAATGATAATTGTAGATGATGTTGGCGTGACCCTAGCTAAGAATAAGGGAGAAAAGGAGAAGGGTGTCGACGATGGAGCAATGCAAGAAGAAACAAATAATGAGTTAAAAACTGAACAAGTGAACATTTCAGGCCATGTTGAGGAGGAATTATGTGGGAATAAAGGTAGTGCTACAATTGTGATGAAGGAAGCCTGTAGTAAGTATCAGGACTCCTCTCCCTTGCTTTATAGAGTTAATGGTACTATTTTTGTCAAGATCGCTTCGATTTTGGATGATCAGAAGTCCAAGCTGAAGCATTTGAAGTTGGCAATTGATTCTGCAAAGAAAACTGTTGAGCTTTCACAGAATTCAATTGAGTTTGCCCATTTTCATGCAAATTTGTTGTATGAGGCCGCTGTTGCTGACATGGAGGGGCATGGGTTTGAAAAGGTTATTCAGGAATGTGAACGCAAGCTGGTGATTGTGGAACCAGTGGACCCAAGGAAGGAAAGTATGGATGATAGTCAGCTAAAAAGTTCAACCAGAGATGCAAGGATTGATCATAAAATACAGAATTGAGGGCTTTGATTCAAAAGGCAAATACTGCTAAAATCTTGCAACAGCAAAGGTCTGAACCAAGTAATGTGAATGAAGTGAAGGCACAGAAGAAAAATGCAATTAAGAAAATCTGGATAACATTCTTATTTTTACCAAAACGCGTGAGATATAAATCAATCAAAGCCCAGATATTCTCAGAAGATTTGATGTTTGAAGAAATGTTCAAAATGAATAAAGAATTGGGTTTACGGGGGGATGTTGGAAAGTAAACCCAATTTGTTGTGTCTTTTATTTAAGTGTCATGTCTGTTCATTTAGTGTTGTGTCTGTTAATGAAATGGTGTCTATTAGTATGTGTAAGGGTGTTTAGTCCAATATATATATATATATATATATATATATATATATATATATATATATATATATATATATATATATATATAATGGTGGTCATTTAGTTGTATGGAACTAAGAAGGAAAGAAAGTAAGAACATTAAGTATCCTCTTTCTGTTTATTTCCAACAAATATTCAATATTTGAGTGATTTCTATGATCTTATAGCCACGGAGTTAAAATTACTTAATTTTGGGCTTGCTTCTGTTGATTACTGGCGAATTTTACTTTCAACGACAATTTTGCCAACTAATGGAAAGGTTGTGCCATAACCAACTAATTTCAAGGAATTGCTGGACCTAACATATCATTTTGTTATTCTGGATTTCTCAAATCCAAAGTATAATGTGTCTTTGCTTAATTTCAAACTTTTATTTTTTTTGGGCATCTCACTCTACTGGCGAAATGCTTTTTAATGCCTAATTCATGCTGAATGGATGTAAGTTTTGTTAGAAAAACTGATTCACATCCTTAGTTCAACTGCTTGATGTAAATGGAACTACATGTTAAGATGATCGAGAGAATAGTTACGGATCAATTGCAAGGATGCACATTTATGATTTTGAGAAGCAAGTCACAGAAATATGTCTACAAATGGTTGATTGGATTCCTATAGTAGGTACCGTTCAATTTTTGTTTGAAAAAACAAAGATTTGGAACCGTTCCATTTCTGTAACCACTAAGAAGTCTTGTACGGATATTAGTTAATTGTAGATGAGCAGATGACCTTGTGACAGTTCTCCTTGTTGTATTCAAGAATGGAGCCTGGTTTCATGAGGAGAAATTTCAGTGGAGCCTGGTTTTTTGAGGAGAACATGTGGGGACAAATGTATTACAGCAACTTCTATAGAGATGCATGCAGTTCTAACTGATTATCTACTAATTTAAGTGGAGTATAATTCAGACAGAAAGCTTAATAACTGCTCATGAGGGGATCACGCAGAAATGGCATTTTAATTTCGGAAATTCTTTTTAAAATTATTGTACTGGCTTGGTTTAGTTAGGTGTAGAAATGCTCTCTACTAGTTGTCCATCAGTTGCTCAAGGGTCATGTCCATTATAACAGAATTGGTAATTGGTTTGAGAATATTTCTACGGCTTTTGGAAAGCTTTACTTATCAGCTTAATCCTTCAAGCATCTGATTGCCAAAACCAAGATTAAAATATAGCTTTGGGCTTCACTGCAGTGCTTCTTTTTGGGTTTTCGATTGGTCCTGGTGGGTAAGCATTTAATTTGGTTCCAGTTGACATCATGGAATTTAGATGCTGCAGTTTAAATGTTAGCACACTAGAGAGTTCTATTTGCTTATGATTTCATCAAGGAAGTCCTCCAATCTGCCTGCATCACATTGTAGCGAAGAGTGATTTAATAAGTAACGGAATGACGGCAAACCGTGTTAATCTCTACCACTCGAAGAAAAGACTTGAAGGACAGTGATAGAGGATTAGAAGTGCGGCAGGATCGCACTTGCTATGGAGTTGGTAACCTTATCATGGGTTCAAAACTCTCTTTTACGATTTAATTTAGTGCTTCGTATGTATTTTATTTTTTTTGCTTTTCAGTTTTTATTTAGGTTAGTATGCTAACCATATTATGTACTATCCAGTTGTTAAAAAAAGTGTACCAATTTTCAATTAAAAAAAATACGAGTTCGGAAGCCCAATTCTTATATTATTTAAAACAAGAAATAAGGAATTCGGAGTTTTTCCAATTAGCGTGTTTGTAATAAATTATATGTTTGTAATTTAATAAGTAACAAGTGTGTGGCCCGTGCTACGCATACGGGCATTGTTAGTTTTTAAATGTATGTTAGAAATATTTTACATAAAGACCTTTGTAAAACCAAGGAGAGCACATAATGAAAAAATAGTTCAAAAAAAAAGATGTTTTTTTATAGTGATAGCATGTTCTACGGGAGAAGAGATGTAATAGGTAAGAAACGACGTAGAAGAATTGATGAAAGTTTTCATTTTAGACATTGATTCAAACCTAAGCCTGATCATGATCATATTGCTGTTAAAGTAAACAAAATATAATAGTTGGATTTTATATGATGATATCACGGTTATCAATATGAAACTTTTTAGCAATTGCAATGCACGTGCATATATAGTTCTTTGTTGAATTATTAAATTTGTAATTTCTATTTAGATTATTATAAATAAACAAAAACATAAAGAAAAAATGTATTTTTTTTTGTTAAAATAATATTTGAACTTGCAGTATCATTTATATTTTAAAATTTGCACTAAATAATATTTTTGGATTTCTGATTATGGTGAGATTTAAACTTCTGCCCTTTTGCTTGCATAGCACATTTTGACAACTATGTGGTCAAACCAAAAAAAAGGCGTTTCCAACCCATATAAGATAAGGCATGGACATATTTATGTGAATAAAATTAATTTAAACTGGCTTGCCTGATACGAAAATAGCAGGACATCAACCAAACAGCCATTAACACAGTACTGAAAAGTAAAAACTAACATATCAGAACGCAGCATAGAGGGGCAGTAAAAAGCAATATACCATAAGGATTGATGTACGAACCTTATTATCATTGTTCCTACTGTTGGGACTTATTATTTACAGCAAACTTTTCATTACTAATATTACTGAAATATTAGCTAACGTTAAAACGTAAACTGAAAATTTTTAAAGGAATTATTTTCCAACCACTTGAATGTAATTTTCTTAGGTTATCATCAATTGGAATAGCAGATTCATTGATCAGTGTCAATATTGCTGCTACTGAAGGGAACTAAAAACTTCTACCAAGCCATTTTTCTCCATCTAGACAAAATAACCCTTTAATTTATGGTTCAGAAATAAAATATATAAGTTTTACAACAAATATGTCAATTACATAAATACAATTAATGAGACTAAAACATTCATAATATTAATCAACTATAGATAGATTCGTATGCGTCAACCATTTACTTCAATTTAAGGCATGTAACAATTTCCAACTTTAGGTTGCAGCCCTTTACCATCAACAGCATTGGTAATACTCCTTTAATTGTCTTCCATCCTGTGAAAGATCATAATTATAATTTTGCTTAGCGTTTCTAGCTTAAAACATGTGTACATTACATATTTTGTACTCTGTGAGATGTTGTACAGTGGTCCATGAACAGAAAAGAAGCCTAATCCTAATAATGGTTACAATGCAATGTAAGAAGTAAAGGCAGACAATGCCTGGACAGATGAGATCAGTGCTGGCCAATATCATGGTGGATTATCAAGCCAAAGTGTAACTAAGTTGACATATTTAACAATTCAACCATTTGTATAACAATTATACCTGATTTTAACAACAGCGCTGTTCAAGCAGCATTTATATCATATAAACTGTTTATGAGCAACAGTTCTAAGCTGCGGCTTATAATTAAAAGTATATGTAGCAGGGGCCACATACATTTGATTACCGTAAAGTCGATCCATTAGATGACTATGCAATTATGATGGTAATCATATTAGTCTCAAAATTTGTAAAGTTGAAAATAGGTAATTAAAAGTATATGTGCTACATTTGTATACGTATATGTATGTGGTTAATGAAAATTGAAAGTGTTATTTTGTTTTTTTGTTTTTTATTTTATTTTTTTGGACTAAAATTTTAGACATAATCATCCATCTTAAACATCCAGCATGGCCTCCAACATCCAAGGGACAAACAATATTACATTAATCCTCTTTTACCCATTTTATTTCCAGATTAAACAGTGAAATATCAATCAAGCAGATCAGAAATTTGGGTCTTCTTCAACGCATCCAAAACCGCCAACTGTCGAGCAACCACGTTATTAGGGTACATACCATCGGCTTTCAACCTCTCTGAAACCATAAACCGGAGTCCTGGCCGTTTGATATGCTTTCAACAAAGCACAGTACATACCAAATTAGTTTCCATCAATATCTCTAACTAAGACTTGTTTCATAAAGCAATTTAAGGTTATGCATATAATTTAATTTTATAAAATATATTGTTACGGTTAAACAGTTCAGTATAAAATTTAAAGGCTTCATCAAGTAATGCACATGTTCCACCATACTTAGACTAAGTTAGTATTATTTTCCTTTACTTCTCAGATAAATAAAATAATAGTATGTGCATATGTTTATTCAGTCATTATTTATAAAAAGGTGGAACTTTTCCTAAGATAAACTTATCCCCATAAATGAATGCAAATACCGTCGCATGTATTATGATACTTAAAGAATGAAAATTACCTTTTATTTCCTATAGAATGCATCCAACAGCTTTAAACATATTCAGTGCAGCACCATGGTAGACCTTCCTCATTTTTGTTCTATTTAAACATATGATTCTCTTTTTCCATGGACTTCTACATGATGCAAAGTGTAAATCAAGTAGTCTTTCAAGGTAAAACCTATGAACAGTAAACGTAAATATAAATTAGAGCAGAATGAAAGTAAATATAAAAAACAACATTGGCTTTCAGAGTACATCTGCTAGATAAGCCACAAATATGTCATGGAATAAAACTCTAAATATAGTTCAATCTAAAAAGAAAAACACAGAAGTTAGACAAATAAAAATGGAAACACTATAAAAGGTATTGGGATTGGCAAGTACTTAATAGGAAATATATATTCTTCCAATGCAATCAACGTACTCATAGATTGTAGATAAGATGGCACTCGTATGAGTATGATGTTCATGTGGAAAAATTGGTATACGCATTATCCACATCAAGAAGAAATATGAGTATTGAGTATAATGTCATTTGCTGCCATGTACACCGCTACATGTCGAGATCTCTGATCAGTTTCAAATAAGTATAGGGGTTTCATTACTGTATTGATTTGGACTCAGTTTTGTACTACGTAATGTGTTGCTGCAAAAATATCAAATATGATGAATGAACTATTAGTTTGCAGCTTTTGACAGACACTTAGTCTGCCTAAAATTGAGCAGACAACAAATTATACACAACTAAGATTGCTATAATCACATAAAATAGTGTTGTTCGAAACCAAAATCAAGATAAAAGAAATTAAAATATGATAATCCATTTGCTAAATTAGAAATTTTCATAAATTAGGATACATAAAAGCAAAGCTTTATTCAACAAAGATAAAGTTGAGAAATTGCATATACGTGTGGTGGTCCAGTTACATTAAACAAAACTGACTACAAAAACAAATTGACTGTCAACTAATATTAATGACGATGCATTAGCAGTTACTCAAAGCACTAAAATCAAGATAAGTTAGTAACTAACCAAAAACTTTAAAGGAAAGACTTCGGAGCATTCAAGAAGACCAGATTCTAAGATGGTCGAATTGGAGATAGGTCTGCAACCTGCCAATTTTGACCATCTACAAAGCAAGATAGGTAGTTGAAAATCTAACCACAGGAGCACATTATGGTGGATTGGGATCTAGGAGAAGCGGAAGACATTTAAGAATTTCAAAAAATAGAGGATAAGGTTTCTTATAGCCACTGAAATTATGGATCTACAACATCCTGTGGATTACATACTATTGTAACAAAAAATTAAAAGTTCAAATTGGTAGATTTATACCTCATTTGGGGCCAGAGTAACAGCTACTTGCAGCAATCAGCTGTGAAACGGGTATACCAAATCTGAAATCACATAATAATTAGGTATCGATATGATCAAAGTTTGAATCGTTTAATACCTTCTATCACAATAATTTTCTCCATAAATCTGAATACTTACCAGCATATTAGCATATGCAAGTTACTTGTTCAAAGATCTAGTTTGCATTTTTCTTCCTTATTTCACGGTTTTAGAGGAAAACAGAATTTGGGTGCAAACATCAAAATGATAAATGTGGAAAAGACCTAATTTCATAAATCACCCACAAGCAGATTGAAACACACAAAAAAGGAAAAAAAAATTGAAGATATAAGATATAAAGAAACAATAACTGTGATACAGATGCAAGAAATGGCGAAAAATCTGAAACAAACATGAAAATTACAAAGTTGAAGAAGACCTGAGTTTAAAAATCGTCCATAAGCCAGCGGTGGACCAACACTGCGCTCGCAAGTGCGCTGAAGAATCATAGGGGATGAAAAGGGGTGATGGCAATCTTCACATTTTCAGACGGATTGCGAGACCAGTATTAACTGTTGGAAATGTTTTACAAACATTATGTGAATTATTAAAAATGATTGAATAAGTGTATGAATGGCTCCTATGTTTGAGTAGTCCCACATCATGGGATTATAGGGAAGAGGCAAGGATTTATACTTGTTTCTAAGAAGTCATGTTGGGGCCTTGGGCTCCCAATACATGCATTGTTGTGGGGAGGGAGACCATGCATCATGACCACCACACACGCGCGCGACCGACCGACTCGACTCGACTCGACCCGGCCCGGCCCGGTTCGGTTCGGTTCGGGCTTGGGCTTGGGCTTTGTGGTGTAGGCACTTATATTTTTGGACCATAAAACTTAGTTGTTTTCGAACCGTTTTCTTATGGAAAAATTATTTTGCGCACCGATATTTATTCTGCAACGGAAAAAATTTTGCAACGGTAAAATAATTAATCCCCCCCGAAATTTTAGCAGATCCGATATTTTCTCCCAAAACCTAATTCTCGTTCTATATATACTATTTTATCTGAGACGAGAAAAACACCGAATTTTATATTCTCTTCTTCTCAGCCGCCATTAAAAAAAAAAAACTTCTACGAAATTTCGAGCAGTGTTTTTCCCGAAAGTGCAAATCTGCACTGATTTGTTTGTGCAAGCAAATCAGTTACTATTTTAGAGGCTGTTTTATCCTAGAGGCGGCGGCGAAGGAACGAATTGGTTTGCACCTCTGACCAAATCGCCGAATCGTCTTCAAGAAAGCGACCTAGTCCGCGACTCAGCCATTGTTTTCCAACAATTTGAAGACGATTCTGAAACAATGGCCTCGAACTCAACCATGGACGATTCTGCTCCTCCCTCTGCTTTTCACGGCCCTCTGGTGACTGCTGCTCCTTTCAAGTTCGAAGGTTTGCATTTCAAGCGCTGGCGTCAGAAGATGGAGTTCTTCCTCACGATCAGGAAGGTGGTGGCTGCTCTGACTGCTGAAAAACCGCAGCTACCAGAAAAGCCTGACGAGACCGATGCAGCAAAGATGGCATCATGGACTGAACAGTCAAAGCAACTGCAGACCTGGACTGAACAGGATTACTTATGCAAGAATTTTATACTGAATGGACTGAGCGATGATCTGTATGATTATTATAACTCAGATGAAAAGACAGCAAAAGAGATCTGGGAAGCACTGAAGAAGAAATATGATACAGAGCAGGCAGGGGCAAAGAAATATGCTGTGAGCCGCTATTTAAAATACCAGATGACTGATGATAGATCGGTAGAGATGCAGTCTCATGAGCTGCAGAAAATAGCTCATGAGATCATCTCCGAAGGTATGGTCTTGGACGAACAATTTCAAATTGCTGTTATCATTGACAAATTACCCCCAGGCTGGAAAGATTTTAAGAATGTCTTGCGACATAAGACTAAGGAATTTTCCTTAGAAAGCTTGATTACACGCCTCCGTATTGAGGAGGAGGCACGCAAGCAGGACCAAAAAGAAGAGGTGCTGATTGTGAATAACAACAGTACTAAGAAGACCACTCCCGCTGTTCTGAAACCAAATCAGAAATCTTTTAAGAATCAGAACAGGCGCAACAAACAGAATGGGAATCCGCAAGGAAACCCAAAAGGACAGCAGAAACCAGCCCAAAAGAATGACTCTGGACAGTTGTTTCTTTGTTACAACTGTGGAAAACCAGGGCATATGGCACGAAAGTGCCGGAACAGGCCAAGCTCTGCACCGCAGGCTAACCTGACTGAGGAGCCTCTTACGGCTATGGTTACTGAGATTCACCTTGTTGGTGGATCAGAGGGTTGGTGGGTAGACACTGGTGCTTCTCGCCATGTCTGCTATGATCGTGGCATGTTCTCTACATACACGGCTGCTGAAAATCAGAAAGTGCTGTTGGGAGACTCTCACACCACTACAGTTGCGGGGATTGGAAACGTGGAACTTAAGTTCACCTCTGGAAAAACTGTAATTCTGAAAGATGTTATGCACACTCCAGAGATAAGAAAGAATCTGGTCTCTGGCTTCCTCCTTAATAAGGCTGGTTTCACTCAAGTTATTGGGGCTGATTTGTACACTCTTACTTATAAGGGAACTTTTGTGGGAAAGGGTTATGCTTGTGAGGGTATGTTTAAACTGAATGTTGAATCTAATAAAGTGACTACTTCTGCTTACATGTTGTGTGATTTTAATATCTGGCATTCTAGATTATGTCATGTTAATAATCGAATTATTCGTAATATGAGCACCCTAGATATGATACCTAAAATGACAGAATCTGAATCTGATAAATGTGAATTCTGTACACAAGCTAAAATCACAAAGAAACCTCACAAATCTGTTGATAGAGTTTCTGAACCATTAGACTTGATTCATTCTGACATATGTGAACTTGATGGCACTTTAACTAGACAGGGACATCGTTATTTTATCACTTTTATTGATGACTGCTCTGATTTCACATATGTATATCTTATGAAAAATAAAAGTGATGCTTTTGACATGTTTAAAACATTCAAAACTGAGATTGAGAATCAAGCAAATAGAAAAATTAAGAGACTTCGTAGTGATAGAGGAACAGAATATGAATCTAATTCTATTCTGGATTTCTATAAACAACATGGTATAGTACATGAGAGAACTGCACCCTACTCACCTGAAATGAACGGTAAAGCAGAAAGGAAAAATAGGACCTTTACCGAGCTAGTAGTTGCCATATTATTAAATTCTGGTGCAGCAAAACATTGGTGGGGGGATATTTTATTGACTGTATGCTACGTTCTGAATAGAATCCCTAAATCTAAGAATAAAATTTCACCTTATGAAATTTTAAAGAATCATAAACCCAATGTCTCATACTTTAGAACTTGGGGTTGTTTAGCATATGTTCGCATTCCAGACCCTAAGAGAATAAAATTGGCAAGTAGAGCATATGAATGTGCATTTATAGGCTATGCTATTAATAGCAAAGCATATAGATTCTATGACCTTAATGCACATAACATAATTGAATCAAATGATGCCGACTTTTATGAAACTAAATTTCCTTTCAAATTAAGGAATAGTGGGGGCACTTCAAATATGCCTATTAGAACAGAACTTAATGAAAATTCTGAAGCTGAACCTAGAAGAAGTAAAAGAGCAAGAACCATAAAAGACTTTGGTTCAGATTTTTGTGCTTTTACTATTGAGGAGGATCCTATAAACCTCCAAGAAGCCTTATCTTCTTTAGATGCCGATTTCTGGCAAGAGGCTATAAACGATGAGATGGATTCTTTAGAATCCAATAAGACTTGGCACTTGGTAGACTTACCCCCTGGTTGTAAGTCTATAGGCTGTAAATGGGTACTTAAAAAGAAATTAAAACCTGATGGCACTATAGATAAATATAAAGCACGACTAGTAGCTAAAGGTTTTAAACAAAAGGAAAATATAGACTTCTTTGACACTTTTTCACCTATAACTAGAATAACATCCATTCGGGTATTAATCTCACTTGCTTCCATTCATAATTTACTTATACACCAAATGGATGTTAAAACTGCTTTTTTGAACGGTGAATTAGACGAAGAAATTTATATGGACCAGCCTGAAGGATTTGTAGTACATGGTCAAGAACATAAAGTATGTAAACTGGATAAATCATTATATGGTTTAAAACAAGCACCTAAACAATGGCATGAAAAATTTGATAACTTAATCATTTCAAATGGTTTTAAAGTTAATGAAAGTGACAAATGCATTTATTACAAATCTGAGAATGACATTTGCACTATTATATGCCTTTATGTAGATGACGTACTCATTTTTGGGTCAAATATTCATGCCATAAACTCAGTCAAATCCTTATTAAGTGTCAATTTTGATATGAAAGATCTAGGTGAAGCGAGTGTAATCCTTGGTATTAAGATTACTAGGTCAGAAAAGGGAATTTCTTTGGATCAATCTCATTACATTGAGAAGATACTAAAGAAATATAATTACTTTGACTGTAAACCTGCAAGTACGCCATATGATCACAGTGTAAAGTTATTTAAGAACACTGGTGAAGGTGTAAGACAGTCTGATTATGCGAGCATCATTGGCAGCCTTCGGTATGCCACTGATTGTACTAGACCCGACATTGCCTATGTCGTGGGATTATTGTGCAGGTTTACCAGTAGACCTAGTATAGAGCACTGGCAAGCTATTGAAAGGGTAATGAGATACCTTAAACGAACCATGAACCTTGGATTACATTATGAAAGGTTTCCAGCTGTACTTGAAGGATATTCTGATGCAGACTGGAATACCTTATCTGATGATTCTAAAGCGACCAGTGGCTACATATTTAGCATCGCTGGAGGAGCTGTTTCTTGGAAATCCAAGAAACAGACTATTTTGGCTCAGTCTACTATGGAGTCTGAGATGATAGCACTAGCTACAGCTAGTGAAGAGGCAGAATATTTGAGAAATCTGCTAGCTGAGATTCCCTTATGGGAAAAACCGATACCAGCAGTGTTGATACATTGCGATAGTACCGCGGCTATTGCAAAAGTTCAGAACCGTTACTATAACGGTAAGAGACGACAAATACGTCGTAAGCACAGCACTGTTAGAGAACTACTTTCCACAGGTACCGTTAGAGTGGATTACGTACGTAGTGAGGAAAATTTGGCAGATCCTTTGACGAAAGGACTGTCCAGAGAGAAAGTCCATAACTCTTCTAAAAGAATGGGACTATTGCCCTTAGATTGTTGAGTCACGCACAATGGTAACCCGACCTAAATGACTGGAGATCCTAAGAACTAGGTTCAATGGGTAATAACAAGTTGTGTAGTGATATGAGTTGAACATGCTATTTAATGAACCAAGAAGCATGTATTCCTGAAGTGATTAGAGGATGAGTTAATAGAAACTCTTAATGAGATCTATACTCTATTTGGAGTGGAGTACCTACCTTCAGGAGTGCTCTTGATAGACTCACCTTTGTGAATGTGGAAATGTGGCCGTTTCCTATGGAGTTTGGGCAAAACTTCTAGAGCATTCACTAAACTGGGATAGACGTGCAGGGCCATAAATGCACGGGCTTATCTGATTGCACTATAGAAAAGGTTGTGTGTGGTTTGATGTCAGGAATAGAGTTCAAGACTACGTGTCACTCTAGTAAAAACTGAATCTTACTCACTATGCAAAGGTTCAAGTCCTTGGACACCTTTGTTTATGCACAATCTTATGTTTTTAAGAAACTGCTCGAAAATATTTTTAAAAATTCAAGTGGGGGATTGTTGGAAATGTTTTACAAACATTATGTGAATTATTAAAAATGATTGAATAAGTGTATGAATGGCTCCTATGTTTGAGTAGTCCCACATCATGGGATTATAGGGAAGAGGCAAGGATTTATACTTGTTTCTAAGAAGTCATGTTGGGGCCTTGGGCTCCCAATACATGCATTGTTGTGGGGAGGGAGACCATGCATCATGACCACCACACACGCGCGCGACCGACCGACTCGACTCGACTCGACCCGGCCCGGCCCGGTTCGGTTCGGTTCGGGCTTGGGCTTGGGCTTTGTGGTGTAGGCACTTATATTTTTGGACCATAAAACTTAGTTGTTTTCGAACCGTTTTCTTATGGAAAAATTATTTTGCGCACCGATATTTATTCTGCAACGGAAAAATTTTTGCAACGGTAAAATAATTAATCCCCCCCGAAATTTTAGCAGATCCGATATTTTCTCCCAAAACCTAATTCTCGTTCTATATATACTATTTTATCTGAGACGAGAAAAACACCGAATTTTATATTCTCTTCTTCTCAGCCGCCATTAAAAAAAAAAAACTTCTACGAAATTTCGAGCAGTGTTTTTCCCGAAAGTGCAAATCTGCACTGATTTGTTTGTGCAAGCAAATCAGTTACTATTTTAGAGGCTGTTTTATCCTAGAGGCGGCGGCGAAGGAACGAATTGGTTTGCACCTCTGACCAAATCGCCGAATCGTCTTCAAGAAAGCGACCTAGTCCGCGACTCAGCCATTGTTTTCCAACATTAACAAATGAGGCAGTTATTCCGAAGGAAAGGTACGGGTGTAGAAGACGCATATAAAAAATAATGTTTAAAAGACACCATATTTGTTTTAAAAAGGGGGGAAAGATGTCAGCATAAGAATGGTTTGGTTTCTCCTTTCGTACATAAGTAATAGATTTTTCATTTTTGTACTTTGATCAACATTAATGTGACAAATATTTTAATGTAGTATTTATATTACAACTATCTTACATCATGTTCACCAAAATATCCTCCCAAAATTTCAGTTAAATGAGTAATTCAATCCTAAGAAACATTGCAGCAAAACTGAAGAGTTCTTCAAGTAAAACAGAACACATAAAAATATATTTATAAATAAAACTAATCCAAACAATTAGCCTGGTGTGATCTAGTAACTACAACCACAATATTATATATTATGAACTGTGTGTTTTTCTTTTCCATAAAAAAAGGGAGTAGCCAATACAACTGGAACAATGGTAAAAATGTGAATGTGAGAAGAGAAGAGGAATATAACATAAATTGCAGAACTAAAACAGAGCATAATTTATCCTGTCAAATTTGTGTTTAGATCCTAATCATCATTATTAATGACCTAAATCTGAAGTCCATAATAAGGGAATTCATATATCTGTAAATTACATAGAGAAGTTAAACAGAAAAAATAATAAATAACTTCAAAACTAACAATAAAAACCCACTACACGCCAAGAAGTTAAAAAAACACAGCTCATCATATGGCTATTATTAATTTAATATGATGATATGATTAATGGTATAACATTATGTTCATTAAAAATAAAAGTCCAGCCAACAGGTAGCAATACAAATTAAGTTTCTTAATGAATTATTTCTGCACCTTCGAGGTCAGCTTAGTTACAATGAAGTCAGCTTACATTTTATTTCCCTCAAAATGAAATCCTACTTCATTGAGTTCAATAGTAAACAAATATGTTACATTAATGGAACATATTGTACATATATCTTAAATCATATACACGAAACAAAGGAACAATGCTCTCAAGAAAACATAATTTTGGGTCCCTACGATAACATCATATTATATGTGAACAATAAGTTTTGAATTAAAATTATTAACATACAAAATAATAACAATGGTTTTGGGAAAAATATATCACCTGCATTAAACTTTCAGCCTAGCTATACCAAAATCAAGTGGTTTATTATAACAATACAATTTTTTTCTGAAAAGTCTAGCATGACTTGCTTGTTTCATTCGGTGCAATTGAAATGATAAGGAGGAAAAAAAAATCCTTAGTCAAGCCATTTCGTTCAAACTCATCGGTCTTGCCATACGCTAATAACAGTGATAAGGATGTCAATAATACAATCAACCACAAAGAAGAATGGATTATTTGTTCATAGAAACCCAAAGTCAAAATATTACGGAACTAAGTTTAGGAGAACTAAATTTAGGCTAAAATTAAACAACTAAATTATGAATCAACATTCAATGATACAAAAAATTGGGTTAGGAATAGTAATAACTGATCAAAAAAAGTGCAAAACAAACTGTCAAAACCAATCCGAAATAGAATAAGAATCAAGAGTGTAGCTATTTCTTTGAAAACAACAAAGCACATGTCTAAACACATAGATGGGGAAGTCTGTTTATTGCTTAGAAATTTTTTGTCTGGAATAGGTGATGGAACGAAAGCGTGGGTAGGAGTAAGAATAGTACAATTGTAATATTAAAACTTCATCTCACTCCTCCACTTTCCAATGATTTCACTTTTACCGTATCTAGTAAATATAAATGTGGCTAAATAGTCAGAAAACAAAGGAACGGCCATGTACCGAAAACATCAAAAAATAAAATTACAAAACTGAGAAAGTAAATAGAGAAAGTAAAATAACAACGCACCTAAGAAAATAAATTGAATAGCTTACGATCGTTGAATCCGCTGAACTATATAATACCATAAATGGTTCAAATCTATCAACCACATTGCAAGAACGAATTAATTAAAATAATAAGGATGAGAGGTAAAATAAAGCATATAACAAATTAAAATCACAAAGGAATAGCTAATATCATTATACCTAGAAATTCCGAAATACGAAATCCAGTCCCACTATAACATACGGAGAAGATTCAAAGTTGTGTACGTTGTATTAGGAAGATCTTCGATATTTTGTAAATGAAAATCTAGGTGTATTCGGCAAGGAGACAAACGATTTGGAGAGGAATTAAAGTTCATCTGGTATGAAGTTAGATGCTTAAAGAGGGATTTGGAGAAAAGGTAAAGATACAGGAAGGGAGAAAATTATCAGTCCGACCCACCATTGTACATATTGATGCTGGGACACGTGGCGACTATACATAAGGTGTGGTTTCTCCTTTCTAGTAGAGAAGTAATAGATACTAAAGAAAGAAGACACATTAAATAATTGTATATGTAGAGGGAACTATAGGTAAGAAATAATCATTGGAAATGGATAACTATACCAAACTAAAGTAGAAATTTTCGCTCGCTACTTTCTCAGCAAATGCTAATTAGATGAGCAGATGTATTTCCCACTTGTTGCATAGAAATTGAACACGCAGATTTATTGCTTATGCAAAAAGTAGAAACAAAGAAAAGTTTTTTTTTGGTGGTGTTAGGATAAAGAGTTACAGAAGAGGAGATATAAAAGAAAGCGGAAAGATATGTAAGAACAAAACTAAAATAGAAAAAAAGGAAAATGATATAAATGATCCAAGTATCCACAGAAGAAAAAAAATTTGAAGACCATTTGCAAGTATAAAATTTTATGCAGGTTCTACTTCTGTTGAATTACCATTTTGACTAACAGTTCCAAAAACAATAATATATATGAAGTTGTCTAAGAAAAAATTAGTAGAAGAATGATACAGATAAATATAGGTTTAAAAAGAATAGCATATACAGCTATGTAGGAATGATAATCATGTCCTTAAGTTAAAGATCATACATTTTATAGCTTGGTTTGAGTTCAACTAATTAAAAAAATTCATGACAATCCCAAAATAAGTAAATTTTATAGGATGGTTTGACTCCATCTAATTAGAGTAATAACAATCATGTCAATCCAAAAAAACCCGGACATTATGTAGAAAAAAATTCAAAATGTGTCCGGTGGTCTCTTGTGAATATTAGGACAGTACACAAAAAGAAAGACAACACCAATCATATGTCAATTTGTTATATACGATCTGTAATGTGTAAGAGAGCTTAAAAAAGACATGTTCACCATCTTACAATAAATTACCTCTTATTTTGTTTTACCATTGCCAGATTGCTCCTACCGTGATTGTTATTAGCATATTTATTCAACAACTGCTCATGCGAAAGCTTTTTTGCAGAAGATTAACACATAACCATGAAAAGCCAATTTATAATCCGGTAATATTGCTAACCTGAGTTAGATAATAAAAAAATACTTGGAAAGCTGTATAAATTCCAAAGAAGTGTACAAATGTATATTTACTGCTGATATGTTCAAAATTTTGACAATTTTAAGAAGCATGTAATAAAACAAATGTCATTTTTATCTCACTTCCAGTTCCATTGTTGGTAAATCAACGAATTTGTTATTAAAGTTACATCAGCTCAAAAAAAAGTTCAAAACTAACGAACCAAAAGGATAAATGACAGAATCGGACATATAATGCTGACCATTACTAACTTGTATTTATCTTTAATACAGTATATACTGTTATAAATCTATGTCTAAATGTAATTTGGATGATATTCGATATTAAAATGTCGAACATATTTAAAACGGCCTATTCCGATTTTGGGACAAAACTATACGTGGAATAGAGGACAAAAAATAACAGGAAGTAACATGGAAGTAAAGCAGATCGCAAATTTTGTAGCACAATAATAGATTTTAATGAAAAAAGCACCAACTGACCTTAGAAAACCCTAGTTGTCAGGCAGGTCAAATCCATGGATGAACAAACAGGAGGGGACGACGAACGTGAGCAGCGGTGAGACATAAATAGCTGTGATTGAAAGTGACAGCGGCGGAGTAGCATCCGTAGATCAACGATGTTGAAATTGAGAGAGAGGAAATGTGGAAAGAGGGCAAACGTGCTAGAACAGAAGTGAAATAGAAAGAGCGGCAGCGGTTATAAACGAAAACTTTCTGCGCGTGACTCTAAAAGGGACAGATGTCACGACCTAAATTGCTTGGTTCCTCCTTTCCAATATAAGTAATTGATTTATTCCAATATATGTTTATAAATCATAACTTGTTGTTTAATGTGAATATTAAATAAATATATAATATTATTTATTGGGAATAAATATTTAGGTGAAAAATAATAATTTTAATATTGATGACAAATTGTTGGTTGGGATAATTATCAATTGTTGGTTTGGGCTTCAAATGAAAGAAATAATTCTTGTCAAAATAAAATAGAGAATTGTATTTTTAGATTATGTTGGAAGACTTAAAATAATAAAACTAATAACATAATGTTGGATTTTTTTATTTCGGTTAATAAATAAATATGTAGTTTTCATTGTAATATTAATAATAACAATCAGTGATTTAATTACATTGTTTTAGAAAAATATAAATATTGATTGTGAATCAATATTTGTAGTTGTAAAATATTTATTTGAGTGAATTAATTTAATTATAAAATCAACGAAGGAAGTAAACTTTGTTGTTAAAATATAATTATGCTTCTAAATAATATTAACGACAACATTGATGTTTTAATTGGATCGTTGTCAAATTAAAATGTAAATATTGAGGTTTCTGGGTAGATCCACATAATATAGTTCTTGGTAGATCCAACTGATTGTGAATCTGGATAGATCCGAAATTATAGTACATGGAAAATAAATTCCTTTTTTGATACTCGTTGATTGATGATCTGGATCCATTTTATGTTTCCTAGTTTATTTGGTTATTGATGTGGTTTTGGATCCTATTTTATGATATTGAGTTAATTCTTGTAGTCGTGAGCTATAATAGTGTTATTTTAAAATGGGGATTTCTTTTATGTTACTTAGACTCGTATATGTGTTTAATTGTTGCCTTTGGAGTTTTCTTAGTTGTTTTTGTATCTTTGTATTTAGCTTATAGCTTCACCTTGTTGTTGGGGAATAATCCCTTCCTTCAAGTTAATCATGTTGTTCTCTAGATTTATAGGTTGCTTATCCTTTAGTATCTCTTTAGTCGATTGTTATATTGAGTTACCCAATTACTTTTGGTGATGAAAGGAATTTTATTCAATTGATATCTTATCCATCGTTGATTATAACTAACTTGTAAACTAGTCTAGCCCGTGTGTAATAATGTTCGGGCCAGAACGAGTTGTTTCAGGTTATTGCCATTGTTTCATGGTTAGCTGGGTACATCTTGGACTAACCTTTGAATACCCTTTCTAGTTGTTTATTCATGTATTCGAGTTGTTGTATATTCTTTCTTTTGGACATAGTTGTATTCGATATTGAATATTTATTTTCGATGTAGCACTTGTATAAGTTGTAATTCTAAGATTGTACCTAGGTGTAACTGATCTGTGATCAATGGTGCAATGTATGTTGTTCTGAAATAATCCTTAGCCGTTGTAGTTTCTTATTAGGAGTGTTGCGTACATCGATCCACTTGAGTTAAGAAAAGAAAATTTTATTCACCCATTCAACGTATTCAGTACTTGACTAATACAAAATTACGGATGATTGCACTTAACCAGCCCTATTCTCCGCTCTAATACACGACATTACTCGTTAATGCACTATATTAGAATGGATATCGAGTGGGTTGTCACAGTTGTTAGACATCTGAAGGATTATTTGTGAAAGTCTTGATTTTGAACCGTACGTTCATCATTAACTCATAGCTAGCTTGGTGATGTTTATGTTTTGCAATAAATGGATTTCATATTTATCGATGTTTGAATATATTGCTCTTGCTGAGTTTATAATCGATTTTGGTTATGACTTGAGACACACTTGATGAGTTATATAAAATATTTTTATATTAAATTCATGAATAGTTTCACTGGTGTTTTTTGTATGCACTTCATGGATTATATAAATATATGTTCTTATTTAGTTCATAATTTGTTTTAGTGGTGCTTTTAAGATGCACTTGATCGATTAGATAAACAATTTCCTAGTAAATTCAGAATCAGATTTACTGTTGCTTTTGGTATGCACTTGATAGATTTTACCATTATTTACTAATTAATATCATAACAGGTTTTGAAGGAGATTTGAGATTCACTTAGTTGGCATTACTTATTTTTCTGTAATCTCAACGAATAATATTCATAACTAGAATTGGTTTGGCTTTGTTATACACTTGATGGATTCTATTATCGGATTGGGGTATGAGCTTCATACATTTAATGAGTTCATAATCAGATTTGGTAGTGCTAGATAAATGTATTTGATGGACTTACCTACTTGTAAGGTGAAGCCGCTTTCATTGATGGATTTTTGTTTATACCTTGAGAGTATTCATAGGTTCCTAAGGTAAATGCATGGCCGTCAAAAGCTACATATGGTGAAGAAGTTCATATAACAAAAGTGTAGTATGAGTTGTGAAGTTTCAGTCAAATATTGTAGTTCAAGAGAAATTTATTATATTGATAAAGTGGTAACATTCACTCCATGTGCATCAATTCAAATCAAATGATTTTCATGCATATGCATGAAATTTTTCTTCTGCTCGGTTTTTTATCTTCCTCTTGTTTTTCTTTTTTGCATCTAACGAGGGGAGACTATTGGATAATTACAATAAAATTTCATCCTCACATTGCTATAAATTTTGTTCTCTTCCCCTTACATGTGCGCTTGCCCGTGCACGCACAAACACACATATCTTTATTTCTACTACTTGTTTGTTGGGTGTGGGTATTATGGATTGCCAGATATTCTACGCATACATGTGCATACATATGTGGATTAATGAGCACATAAAGAAATGAGTTTGGTTCTCCATAACTTCTGTTTCTTCCATTTCTTTCCAGCTCCCAAAACTGAAAAGGAAAACCATTTTTCTGCTTGATTAATATAATTTATGAACATGTGAAAGAACTATTCCTTCATTGCCTAAATTTTTTAGTGTTTTGAGTTCTAAGCTGTAGTTTCTACCTTTGCTTCTATTTATTTGTATTCATTTGATGGAGCGGTAATACAGAAATATTCAAAATCATCCTTTGAAACTCTTAAAAACTCTACCTGGTTGTCTTTCTGCACTACTCTAAATTCTTTAACCTTGAATGCACAATTTTAAAATATTTTGTAGAAATAATGAAGAGCGAACGACAATCAACGATTACACCTTTGTCGTGTCGAAATTCGCTTTTAAGCCAGTCAAATGCCCATATTACAACCCCTCTTTTATAATTTTTATTTTTTATCTTCTCTAATAGCTAATAGAATATGTTAATCAAGTGTACACTGATTATTATACAACTTGAACAATAACACATTTGACTACAATATTGCGCTACCGATTAAGAGATGTTGGAATATATTCACAACAAGATTGCAAACTAAAATAACAATAATAAAAGGTCTAGAAAAAAATGGTACCCCAAACCCTCTTTCAAAGTGGGTTACAAATAGTAATCGTTTCCAAATTAGGATTGAGAAATCATAATCGATGTTGGAAGCTTATTTAGGTTCATGTTCAACAAGTGTCTTGTATCCTGTATGTAACTTGTATATAACTTTATTAATAGTTGTATTGAAAACGCAAACTTTTAGTCTGACTCTAAACTTCCTAAAATACTCTTATATACCATTTGTGGCGATCTATACTTTAACGATTGGTAATTTAAATATTTTATTTAAATATTGATCGTTGATTGTTTGATTGACAATTCTAAAATGAGACATTTCACAAACGTTCGAGTCAGGACTCGAGACCAGTTCCATTGAATCCAGATTGTTCACTACGTAAAAAAAAATGTATATGAATCGCTATATTTGGAGTTCGGACCATTTGATTGTTAAAATGATCTCGAAGCACGTGTAAATTGTTATTTCAGGATCCAATCTTGATGACGCCGAAAATTATATTTTTGGAATCATAGTAGTGAGTTGTTGCATGCCATCAAGTTTTGCAGCCATCGGATGTACCATTTAGTCGTGCATAATTCGAACGTGTTTCATTCTTATAAGAAACTAGAATTTCATAATTCGAGTTTTAAAGGCCAACTTCTGTATACGATCGAGTTAGGTCTCAAACCTAGTTACATTGTTTTTAAAATACCTTCCACGTAAAGGGCGACAGGCGACACATGTCGATTGGAGATCCTGGGCTTTTAGGCTTGTTTGAGAATTAATTAATAAAATAATTAATATAAGCTAGGACCCTATCCCTTATTTTTAAAACCAACCCATTTACTGTCCTTTCCCACTTTTCTTTATTCTTTTATTCGCAATGTTCTCGAACAATGGCCTCCACTTCAAAATTTTATTCCCATCAATTTACTCTAACTAAAATCACAAAACTAGTTCCTAAATTCATGAATTAAGATTCTCTTCAAACACGTGTCCATTTTCCCGAGTTTGGTGATACTCCTGGAGATGGCCATGCGAGTATGGCGACCTAGGGTTGGTGTAACATCCCAGAAATTTCGACAATTGGAATATGAAATTTATTAAAGATCATAGTTATCATTGGCGCGCCATGGCGCACGGCGCGGCTTCTGCGCCATTTTGGCTTATGGCGCGGCGAATATGAGAAGGCACACGAAATGGCGCAAAAGGCGCGCGGCGCAAAAAAGGCGCACGGCGCAAAATGGCGCGCCTTTTGTTTATTTTTTTGTTTTTTGCTTGTTTTTGTTTATTTTTTCGTTTTTTGCAGTTCACACATGATTATTGTTGATCATATTATTGTGTTTGCTAACATTTTGTATTTGGTTTTATTTATTTTGTAGGTTCTGATGGATGGCTTTTCTACAGGTCTTTTTCCTTGAAGAGAAACAAACATATCGATATTGAAAATATATTTTATTTTATGTAATACTCTTATATCAAATTGTAATATTGCTAGTACAAAAAACATGTATTTCAATTGATTGTGTATTTTATTTCAAACAGTCTGTAGATGCATCAAATAGATTACCAAGCGGCTATTCTTTCTCACCAATTGTCCTCTGTGTTGTTAAATATAACCACATCATAACAATAAAAACACTCGATATAATCTAATTTTCTTCCACCATGCATACAGAAAGCAAAAAAAAAAAAAAAAAAAAACCTTATAAATTAGAAGATCCCTTGATATTCAAAATCTTCTCATGTTTCAATTATTGTGGACCTTCCAATGTGAAACTTAATAAAATTCCCAAAGCTTATTATTTGCGAAATACATCCTACTGATTTTTTTAATCATATATACCAGTTATGAGTTAAAACTTTAAAGAGAACTTAATGATAATAATTGATAATCACAATTTTTTTCTTTTGGCAATACGCATCCTTTCCTTGCTTCATGCAAGTTTACTAATATAATCGTTTGTTACTGGCTGCAAATATTAAAGTGGATGTTAAGCAAAGGTCATGGAACCACATTAGGAACGTATGAACTTTTGATATCTATATATTACCAAAAGGTAATTTTTATTCTAATACACAATTTCAATAAGTTAATCCACCATTTTACTTTAATAAGTTAATCCACAACTATTTTGTAAGTTAACCCACGAGTGGATTAACTTAAAGATTTCATGTTCTTGTTTAGAAAAAAGTAAAACCAGTCATCCCTATAGAATTGTTGCATAGCCACATGGAATATTTTCTTTTATTTTTTCATCTAGTTCAATATGTAAACATCAAATTTGAGTTTTCATGCAATATTGCATATAGATTTTAGTTTTTTTTTTTTGGACTTTGGAGGATAAAACTTTTTTCTGTTCTTCTTAAAGTTTTGTTTTTCCATTACGGTTATTTATACAGAACATCGTTGTATCATTTTGTACAGTATCTTTAATGCAATACAAGCACTCTCTTTACATATTACATCACTCTTTCTATCTCTCTCTCACAATCGTATTTTTTAATCACTCAAGCATTACAAACAACACTTTCAAGATTGTTAATAGTTTAGTTCTTCATTGAATTTTTTGGGGACAAAACTGGTACACATTTTCGTTTAGCAATAATATGTATATTTATTCATATGTATTTTATAGTCTTATTAAGCAACTGTTATTCTTATATAAATGTCATTTTAAGCTCACACTCATATTTTAAGTGCTGGTTAGAAGATTTAGTGCATCAAATGAGTATTTCAATTGAAGAATATAGAATGCAAATATAAAACCATGACCAATACATTCATGGTTAAGTAGTTATAATAATTAGGTAGAATTTCTTGCCATAATTTGGGCTATTAACAGATCTTAATATATTTATAAAACTACAATCTTCTATGTGCACGTTAAAAGTTTGGGATTATTTGCACCAAATTATACAGGAAACAAAACTCAAATGAACACAAATAATATAAAATTGCAATTCACAACAAGTAAGGTTACAAGTTGGCATTCATTTGACTTTGGATCATGAAAAGTAGTGTTAAAATATTAAAAAAAATCCAAGTACTTGTTTCAGCCAACCAACGACTTTCTTTTTTCATTTAGTAATTAAAAATGCAAAGGACATTTCGTTTTTCTAGATACAGCTGTCATCTTACTCCATCTTCTTTTATTTTTACTAATTAAAAACAAAATCTCATTTCACATTAAGAGCTTCTTCCCCAAGCCAGCTCAAACGGCTTTCCATCTTCTTCGATCTCATAAGCTACGGTAATATTTTCACATCTAAATATACTTGTGTTCCTATCAATAAGTGTTTTTTTATTCAACTAAGCCATGAATGCTAATGAGGTTCACTCAAAGATGGATCCAGCATGGCAATATTGTCGACAAGACAGTGTAAAAAAAGATGCTGTCACATGCAATTTCTGTAATGGAGGCATCACTAGAATGAAACAACATTTTGTTGGGGGTTTCAGAAATACAAAAGCCTGTAAGAATGTACCTGGGCATGTCAAAGAGGAAATTAGACAATATATGGCTCAAAAGAAACTGGAGAAAGAAAAAATAAACATTTCCGAATCAGTTCGTGATTTTAATATGGAGGAAGATGTTGAAACTGAATTTGATGAATCCGATCAATATGGAAATGCATCAAAAAGTTCACAGAACATTGCTAGTAGTGGTGGAAGCAACAAGCCACCACAAGCAAATTCCAAAAGACCAAGGCAGAAAGGACCCATGGATGTATTTTTCACTCCGGATCTGAATCAAGTGGTGCAAAGTAGAAAAGGAAAACAACAACAAATAGCTAATGCAATGAAAACTGAAGCTTGTAAAAAAGAAATGAGAGATCGCACTATTAAACACATTGCAAGATGGATGTATGATGCTGGATTTTCCTTTAATGCTGTGAATTATGATAGTTTTAAAGTTATGATTGAATCAATTGGTCAATATGGTCCGGGTTTGAAACCACCAAGTTTTCATGAGGTGAGAGTTCCTTTACTTAAAAAGGAAGTCGAGCTTACAAAGAAATTGATGAAAGATCATGAACAAGACTGGGTGAAACGTGGATGCTCGATTATGGCGGATGGATGGACCGACAAGAGACAAAGAACTCTAATAAACTTTTTAGTGAATTCACCAAAAGGGTCTGTATTTATAGAATCTGTTGATGCTTCATCTTATTCAAAAACGGCAAATGAAATGTTTAAACTGCTTGAAAAAGTGGTATTACGTGTTGGAGAGAAAAATGTTGTTCAAGTTGTCACAGACAGTGCATCAGCTAATGTTTTAGCAGGTAAATCTTGTATTTATTTAAATTTCTTAGTTATATACAAACATATCTATTATCAGCCACAATGCTACATCTATTGTTGTATACAAACATATTAATTAGCAGGTAAATCATATATAAATCATATGTAGTTATATACAAACAATGCTATAAATTTGTTAGTACAATACAAATATTTCTACTAGCAGGTACAAATACAAGCTCATATTTATCCATAACATTTTGTTCACATAAACCAGAACCTTTTCTTTAACCTTAGCTTGCTGCATGTGTACACAGTTGTATGTACACTTTGTAACAAAAATAGGTGACATTGTGACATAACTTTTTCTTTAATTTTAGTTTGCTGCATGTATATACTGTAGACTTCAACTTGCTTGATAGCCAAAATCTCTTGTCTAATTAACCACTCCTGCAATTCACAGCATAGGTTATAAGTTTCATATATATATTTGGTGATAAGGTAGCTACATAAAACAAGTCATAACATTTCTTTTTTCAGGAAGTTTCCTTGAAGCCAGATTTAAGAATTTGTATTGGACCCCATGCGCTGCTCATTGTTTGGACTTAATTTTAGAAGATATTGGAAAAGTGAAGGAAGTGAAGAAAACAGTAGAAAGGGCAGTGACAGTAAACGGCTTCATATACACTCGTCCGGGTGTTTTAAACATGATGAGGCATTTCACAAAACAGAAAGAACTACTTAGGCCAGCAAAAACGCATTTTGCAACCGCATTCATTACATTGTCAAGCATATATAAACAAAAAAGCAATTTGCGTAAAATGTTTTTATCCGAAGAGTGGGCGGATAGCAAATGGGCAAAAGAGCAACAAGGGAAACGAGTTAAAAGTATAGTTATGATGCCAGGCTTTTGGAATTCTATACTTTTTTGCCTTAAAGTATCCATCCCTCTTGTACGTGTTCTTCGATTAGTCGATGGTGAAAGAAAGCCTGCAATGGGATATATATATATATATATATATATATATATATATATATATGAAGCTATAGATAGGGCAAAAGAAAGCATTGCAAGTTCATTTAAAAATAAGATTGAGAAATATGAACATATCTTTGACATTATTGATAGAAGGTGGGATGTTCAGCTTCATCGTCCCCTTCATGCAGCTGGTTATTTTTTGAATCCGGAGTTCTTTTATTCAAATAATGAAATCAACATTGATGATGAGATAAATAAAGGGTTGCTAGGTTGCATTCAAAGATTGGTGGCAAGCGTTGACATTCAAGATAAAATAACAGATGAGTTGGTAAAGTATAGAGAAGCACAAGGTACTTTTGGATCCCCAATGGCAATTAGACAAAGAAAAACTAGAGCTCCTGGTATTTTTATAATTTACATTTTTATTAATTTACATTTTTATCTTAAATGATTACATAAAAAAATTAATTTCACAAGCATAACATTAATATTTAATAACAGCTGAGTGGTGGATGACATTTGGGACATCGACTCCAAATCTTCAAAATTTTGCCATTAGAGTTTTAAGTCTTATGTGCAGTGCTTCTGGTTGTGAGAGGAATTGGAGTGTTTTTGAACATGTAAGTTACATAAATAGCTAGATAAATTTATACGATTAGTTAACTATTACTTACTAGTTTTTTTTTCAGCTTCATAACAAAAAGAGGAATAGGCTAGCTCAAGCTAAACTTAATGATTTAGTGTTTGTTAAATACAACCGAGCATTAAAAAGAAGGTATAACATCCGTGACACCGTTAATCCGGTATCCTTGAAGGATATTGATGACTGTAATGAATGGTTGACGGGAAATATGGATGATGCATCAGATGCTGAAAATGAACTTGTATTTGATGATGGTGATGACTTGACATGGGGTGTTGCTGCTAGAGCAGCAGGAGTGGAGGAAGCTAGATATCCATGCAGAAGAACTTCCACATCGAGAGATTTTTTGGCATCTACTTCAGCTCCTTTACATCTTCACGAAGAAGAATCAAATCTAAATGAGACGGACGAGGAAGATGCTGAAGCTTATGAATCCGATGATGCAGATGTTGATTTGGAAAATATAATCATTGAATCGGATTCAGATTTCTAGTTTATTAGTAATATGTATTATTATTTTGGATTTTGAAAACTATTATTCTTGAAATTCTATGCTAATGATCTCAAATATGATGATGTTTCTTTTTGCAAAATAGTAAAAACTTTGATTGCATATGTTTTAGCAAAAAATACTGGACTTTTAAATTTTTTATTATATGTTAAATTAAAAAACAAAAGTGCGCCGTAAATCAGAAAGGCGCGCGCCATTTGCCCCGCCGCGCGCCAAGGCTCCGGACTGATGTTTCGCCTTTTAGCGCCGTGCGCCATTAATAACTATGGCAGCTACAAATACAAGCTCATATTTATCCATAACATTTTGTTCACATAAACCAGAACCTTTTCTTTAACCTTAGCTTGCTGCATGTGTACACAGTTGTATGTACACTTTGTAACAAAAATAGGTGACTTTGTGACATAACTTTTTCTTTAATTTTAGTTTGCTGTAGGCTTCAACATGCTTGATAGCCAAAATCTCTTGTCTAATTAACCACTCCTGCAATTCACAGTATAGGTTATAAGTTTCATATATATATTTGGTGATAAGGTAGCTACATAAAACAAGTCATAACATTTCTTTTTTCTTTTTTCAGGAAGTTTCCTTGAAGCCAGATTTAAGAATTTGTATTGGACCCCATGCGCTGCTCATTGTTTGGATTTAATTTTAGAAGATATTGGAAAAGTGAAGGAAGTGAAGAAAACAGTAGAAAGGGCAGTGGCAGTAAACGGCTTCATATACACTCGTCTGGGTGTTTTAAACATGATGAGGCATTTCACAAAACAGAAAGAACTACTTAGGCCAGCAAAAACGCGTTTTGCAACCACATTCATTACATTGTCAAGCATATATAAACAAAAAAGCAATTTGCGTAAAATGTTTTTATTCGAAGAGTGGGCGAATAGCAAATGGGCAAAAGAGCAACAAGGGAAACGAGTTAAAAGTATAGTTATGATGCCAGGCTTTTAGAATTCTATACTTTTTTTCCTTAAAGTATCCAGCCCTCTTGTACGTGTTCTTCGATTAGTCGATGGTGAAAGAAAGCCTGCAATGGGATATATATATGAAGCTATGGATAGGGCAAAAGAAAGCATCGCAAGTTCATTTAAAAATAAGATTGAGAAATATGAACATATCTTTGACATTATTGATAGAAGGTGGGATGTTCAGCTTCATCGTCCCCTTCATGCAGCTGGTTATTTTTTGAATCCCGAGTTCTTTTATTCAAATAATGAAATCAGCATTGATGATGAGATAAATAAAGGGTTGCTAGGTTGCATTCAAAGATTGGTGGCAAGCGTTGACATTCAAGATAAAATAACAGATGATTTGGTAAAGTATAGAGAAGCACAAGGTACTTTTGGATCCCCAATGGCAATTCGACAAAGAAAAACTAGAGCTCCTGGTATTTTTATAATTTACATTTTTATTAATTTATATTTTTATCTTAAATGATTACATAAAAAAATTAATTTCACAAGCATAACATTAATATTTAATAACAGCTGAGTGGTGGATGACATTTGGGACATCGACTCCAAATCTTCAAAAATTTTCCATTAGAGTTTTAAGTCTTACGTGCAGTGCTTCTGGTTGTGAGAGGAATTGGAGTGTTTTTGAACATGTAAGTTACATAAATAGCTAGATAAATTTATACGATTAGTTAACTATTACTTACTAGTTTTTTTTTTTTCAGCTTCATAACAAAAAGAGGAATAGGCTAGCTCAAGCTAAACTTAATGATTTAGTGTTTGTTAAATACAACCGAGTATTAAAAAGAAGGTATAACATCCGTGACACCGTTGATCCGGTATCCTTGAAGGATATTGATGACTGTAATGAATGGTTGACGGGAAATATGGATGATGCATCAGATGCTAAAAATGAACTTGTATTTGATGATGGTGATGACTTGACATGGGGTGTTGCTGCTAGAGCAGCAGGAGTGGAGGAAGCTAGATATCCATGCAGAAGAACTTCCACATCGAGAGATTTTTTGGCATCTACTTCAGCTCCTTTACGTCTTCACGAAGAAGAATCAAATCTAAATGAGACGGACGAGGAAGATGCTGAAGCTTATGAATCCGATGATGCAGATGTTGATTTGGAAAATATAATCGTTGAATCGGATTCAGATTTCTAGTTTATTAGTAATATGTATTATTATTTTGGATTTTGAAAACTATTATGCTTGAAATTCTATGCTAATGATCTCAAATATGATGATGTTTCTTTTTGCAAAATAGTAAAAACTTTGATTGCATATGTTTTAGCAAAAAATACTAGATTTTTAAATTTTTTATTATATGTTAAATTAAAAAACAAAAGTGCGCCGTAAATCAGAAAGGCGCGCGCCATTTGCCGCGCCGCGCGCCAAGGCTCCGGACTGATGTTTCGCCTTTTTGCGCCGTGCGCCATTAATAACTATGTTAAAGATTTAACTATTGATAATCGAATTTCATATTGATACCGGGATTAAAAAAAATCAAATATATGGTTTTGAATATGAATTGAATTTGATAATTAATTCAGAATAGTTGGTTGAGAAACAAACATTTATTTTTGAATATTGGATTGATTTTGGTCGAATAATTGAATTGGATTTGGAATTCGATTGAAAAATATAAATGGTTAAAACAAAGCGTTATTAACGTTAAATAAATTGGAAATTTTATTTGTTATAAAATATGGGAAATTGGCTGGATATGTGTGTGTATTTGTGTGTATAAAGAGATTGGGTTTAACGTTTCAAAATTTTGAATCGAACAGAGTTATTGATGGACAAACGAGATAAAATCAATGAACTGATAAATAATTTAAAATAAGTATACACGAATGGAGCCGGATTACAATTAAATTTTTTTTATTGAATTCAGAACATTGAAACGAAGCGGTACATATAATTTTTGCCGTATTTGGAGACTCTATTTGCGGTGTGAATTCTGAGCGTTACACGGTTACATAGTCGTTTGCGGTAAGATCTAATTTTTACTTTTTAAACAGATATTACCTTTCCCAGTAAAAGCTTAGCTGACCTATATGTTGTAACCCGCGCAGCTAGCTAACCTATTGAAATTACATTGTTCTTATCCCCCTTTTCACATCTATAAATCGTGCATTTCCTCCCCATTTTCTTCAGAAAAATAAATCCATATTCTCCAATTTCTTCAGAGCAGAATCGTTCCTTTTTCCCAGTCGAATCCCTAGTTTTCCCAATTCAATTTAATAGCCTCCGAAAAATTAATTCTCCTTCCTCCTTCTGTTGATTGAAACTAAAACCTTGAAATTCAAAGCTCCACCACGCCGTCTCGATCCTCATCGCTGTTGAAATCTGCTCAGTAAATCGAAGCTTCGACCGAGCACCTCAACTTGCGTGCCTGGCTATCATTCGTTGCCACTGGCGCACCTGCTCACCCGCGCCTCTAGCCAACAACTGAGCCGAGACTTCACCATCAAAAACCGTCACCTACGCCATTTCTTCATGGTTTTAAGGTGAGTATTATACTCATGATTTAATTTTGTTTTCAAGTAAATCGGGTTTCAATTAAATTGGGTATAATAGGATGTTTTTTCCTTGTGATTGGCTTGTGTGAATTATTGTTGTTGTCTGTTGCTATGAATTTACTAGCGGTAGTTCTTAGTTTGGTTTTGTAGGCTGCTTGAGCTAGGTGCGAGGTTGAGTAAATATATGTGCTGATTTGGTTTGTATATACATATATATATTATTGGTTTTTAAATTTTATATTTGTCTTAAACAATAAACTGAAGAGAAAATATATTGCTGTAGCACCTTTTGACTGGAAAATATACACGTTCCTTAGATGTTATTAGAATACATCTTTTGCTAACATATATACCGTGGCTAACCATATATACAACACAATGAGCTTGAATGTATCCAACAACATAACATTGCTACAGACCGCAGGTAGGGAATTGCTAGTATGTAACCTGAAGCATTAACATTTGTGGTTAGTATGCTAAATTGGTCTGAAGAGAAATAAAGTTATAATATGAATTAAATGATGCATTTGCAGTTACTATCACAAGGAGTAAATTATCTTAGAATTAGATAATTAGCTCACTGAAATTAAATGTAGTCATCCTATGTCCCTTAGATGTTATGTGATAGTAATACGCCTTGGTACTGTTGACCGTTTAAGTATATCTTGAAACTGGTATTGTTTTATTTGTTCCCTGTTTCTCTTGTTTGAATATGTTACCACATTTTCTAATTCGAAATATGTATCTGATTAACATATGTTGACACACATCTTCTTACTATCCCCGTGAACGTGAACTTGTATCTGCTGCTTGCACTAGACTGGTCTGGTAAATTGAAAACTGAGCACGGTTGCATATAGCTTGTAGTTTCCACTACATTTGCGTGTATATTAATATGTGTAATTACACAGCATTTGCATGTATATTAGTATATGCAAATACACAGCATTTGTTTGTAATTGTTTATGTTCTATGAGATGCCACTTGAAACCTAGAATGACTCGGTGGGGTTAAAATCATGAAACTATTAGTTCATCTTGTGAAGACCTGAATATAAGTACCTTGTTTAGTGGAAAATCTTAACCTGCTTGTTATTTTAAGTATGGCCCTTTTATCACCCGTAAAATTGGCAGTTTCAAAAATGATTAGCTGCTCTACCATGGTTATGTATATATCTATTTTTTGGTATGAATATTGATTGCATGTTAGGTGGGTTGTATGTATATAGTTGTAAAATATGTATCCTCACACAATGTTCAATCAAATTTGTAAACTATCATTCTATGTTATGTGGGAACATTTGGGATGGCATATACCATGTTTTGAACCCTGAAATTCATGTCATCTGTTTGCACCCGTGTTTAGTACCACTCATTTTTGTGGCAGCAGTTAAGTAGAAAATTTTTAAGACATTTACTTGACATAAAACACTGCTAGTATCGAGCAGGATTAGAATGCCCATCCCTTTGATGTAGGCATATCTATGCATATCTGCATACCTATACGTGAGCTCGAGTATGGTATATTTAGCTCCTAGTGTTGATGCAACATTTTTGCCAGTCATAAAAACAGATACCCCATTTGTTCGCTAAAAGTTGAGACTCCACTTGTTTTATTTTATGAAGGCTAATACTACATGTCTCTTGGCACCAACACATATCGGGTGATTGTCCCATGCAGGTTGAAATTTCTGCCATATATTTTATTGATTGAAATTCCTACTATATATTTGGTAACCCAAAATTTATTGGGTTTTCCCTTCTGTGCTCACTATTACATTCCCTACATATGTTGCATTGTGTTAACCCTTCTGGCCAATGCGCATAGACTGTCTTGTACCCCATTGTGCGGTTCTTACTTATTTGAAACTTGGTTATTGTATACATGTGGTGGCTGATGCATATATGTATATATATTTTTATATACGATCGTATGTGTATATATGTATCATCGGCATACGTGTATGCATAAATATACAAGCTATCTGAATTTTTTTATTCCAAGTTGCTACGTTATTATCTCATGTTCGGTATGGTAAGCTGAGGTCGTCCACATGTGTATATACGTGTGGATAGGAAAGCTCTCATGACCACCGGTCTTTGGAAATATAACTGATAAGAACAGATAGCACATTTGATCTTGTCATTGATATAGAATTGATTTTGCACCCTGACTATTTTTTTAACATAGAATTGAAGTCAGGATTAACTATTATATTTCAGTTTCTATTGAAATTAATTTACTTGAACTATGATTAAATCCTGACTCGATTGTTTTATGTTTTGCATGGAATGCTCGGGTCAGACCTGAGCAGTAAAGATTTAAAGATTACAGCTTAGGATTCAAAGATTGGCGAAGTTGGGGATTCAGGAGACGCGCACTCTGAAGATTTTTAAATAGTAAATACTTCTTTTGTATTCAAACTATATTTTCATTTCGCTGTACATAGAAAAGTGTGTATTAAAAAATTCTGAGTATAAATAAAAGTTTTATTCCACTATTTAATATTGTATTATTATTTATTTTGTATTTCTGTGTTGATTCTATTTTTAACTCTGTAAGCCAAATAACGATCTGTCGATTTGAACATTTTAAGTTGGTAACTACCGATTTGAAGCGGCCAAAAAGGCAGGACGTTATAGTGGTATCAGAACTTTGGTTTATTCAAAGCATGGCTTATCGAGTTTTATATGAGAAGAATCAACACTAGAAAAAACAGATTTTAAAATCAAAAAGTTTCGAAATATAAATTTTGAAAATGAAAATAAATTTTAAAGTAAATTTTGAAAGGGATTATTTTGAAAATGTTATTTTTGAAATTAGTATTTTGGAATTGATACAACGGACATAAGAATTTATTCTAACATTTAAAATTTGTTCAAAATCCCCAGTCTTCGAATCCGAATTTGCCAGAGTTGTTCTTCGATAAGGTTTCCTTAGATTTGAATTTCTAATCCTTTATCGAATGGTATGTAAGGACGATAAGTATAATAGAATCGACGAATAAACTTATGTAATCGTGTATTTTACAAATAAAAGACGACTGAAATTTATTGGAAATAAATTTTCGATAAGATTTTGAATGAAAAGGGAAAATTCGAAATCGTTTCAAGAAAATGAGACGATGAAATTTATTTCGATATTCGGGATAGAAATAAATGAAAATAAAATAGGAAAAAGATATGATTGGAATACGATTGTGCTAAATTTGATCAATTTATTTGAGTCATTCAGAATTTGGCAAGATGATTTGCAATTCGGTTCAAACTAATAATGTATAATCGGATACAAGAATTCGATAGTAAGTATAAACTTTTTAATTAATTAATGAGAAGTGAATTATTAGCGAGAACTATAAATGAAGCAATATATGAATGAAGATTGTGAAGGGATTTGAATCGATATTTAAATGGGATCAAAGCTAATTTGATGTGGCGAGTCCGAATTCGATAAAAGAAATAATATTCACTTTTTAGAAGTAAACGATGTATGAAAGCAAAAATGTGCAAATCAATTTAGGATAAAGGAAATAGAGTCGAGTAATATGGTGTGGTTATTCTGAAGTTCAGAATACAAATCAAAAGAGATTTATCCAAAGTTCGAAAATGAATTATCGAATAAGAGATTATTCGGAAAGGAGTTATTTATGAGAGACAATTATGTCGAATTTTAGGGAAGTACCATTTACCTTCCGTTTTTAATTAAAATTTTATATATTAATGAGTAATTATTTATATATTCAGATTAAAGAATAAAGTGTATGTTAAGTTAAATATTTCGAAGGTGTGAATTTTTGTCAACGATTATTGTAAAGGAAATAAATTCTTAATTTAAAATCAGAAATTTCGAGAATCAATGTTTTATTGGTGTTTATAGTGGTGAATTTTATCTATTTCAAAGTTAACAATATTATTCAATTAAGGTCTGATAGGTAAATATACCCCAACTTGATTGACTTCATTGTTGACTTAGAACGATTAAGGTTCGATAGCCAAAGTGGTTAAATGGAGTAAGAAATATGTGATAGCAGTTAACTGAAAATAGCAGTGTGTATTTAATATATTTTTTAGTCCAAATAACGAATTTAGTAATATTTCCCCTGAGAATGAAGTATATTTCTATTGTAATTAAAGATTTGCAAATATATGAAAATATTTTCCGATTGTAATAGGAGATTTTCTAGATAGAAAATGAATCTGAATTGTTTTTCAAGGATAGTGAGAAGTTAATGGGTTTTGACAAATCAGAATAGTGAGAACCGAGGAACAAAGAACTGCATGTTGAAAACGAAGGGCGACAAAACGTAAGAGAAATGGAACTGCAATTTGAATTTGAGAATTTCGTAAGCGATGATTAGATAAGAAATTAGAAATGGAGTTAAGGAATTTAGAAGCTGACTGGAGATTATTAAGTTGAATAATTTTCTGAGTGTTGATCTGATGTTGGTTTCGGCCTTCGGGGTTGATACTTAGGAAGATGCTCGCTTGATAATTTACGGTCGAAGGATGTAAAGGTGAAGGAGTGATATTGCCAGAAGGAGAAATTTGCGATAAGAAGAAAAATTCTGGAATTTTGAAAGTATAAATATTTGAAAAAAGTGATAAACTTAGTGATTGGAATTTGGAAAGAAAATTGGTTTATAACCGATAGATTTGTAAATTTGAGTTTGGAAATGTATCGGACATCTGAATATATTAAGAGAACAAAACCAAAATTTTGAAATTGGAATGGAAATTGAGAATAATTGATTTTGGATATTGGATATAGAAGTTTCCGAAACTTATATGGAAAAATATATAAGAATATAATTTGAGAACTGCTGGATTGGATGGAAATCGATTTGAAATGAAATCGTATATAATAGAATTTATATAAAAATGAGTTGTTTGGAAATATGATTTGAAAAGAAAATCTTATGCAAGTTGACATAAGTATGATTTATGAGGAATAGGAATTGAAGTACTATATGTATATAGTATTATATGTTTTCAAAGCAAAATATGGAAACTACCTTCCTTCTCCTTTGAATTTCGAAGCTTAGTTGAAATATGTTGCTGGTAGTAGTAGGTTGTCCGGACATAAAACTTGAGTTGTTTGACAGAACACGACCGTGTAGCATAATTCGTAGGGTTGTAGATGGCCTACGACGGACGGATGTTTCTTGGGGGAACCAAGCGTAACCATTATGTGTGCTACGATCTAAGGTCGTGATAAGGGAGTAATCCGCAGAGTTGTGAAAGCTTACGGGTGTGGATGTTTCCTGAGGGAATCAGGCGTAAACATTGTATACCTACAGTCCACATGGCATATCTACAAGTGAAAGAGATGTAACCACTAAATTTACTAAAGGTAGAATGGAGCCATGCAGTGTTTGAGATATCTTAGTGATGTGAAGCCACCTGTTTGATGCAGCACTGTGTCTTCGTGACATGATTTGTTGTTGTGACATGATATGTCGTTGTAACTTGATTTGTCTTTGTGACTTAATTGATCCTCGTGTCTTGATCTATTTTCATGATTTGATTTCATGACTCTGAGATAGAGCAGCCAACGCTCAATGACCTCAAATTTTCTTTTAATTCTTAAATATCTTTCGTTGATCTGTTCATGATGAAATTCGCAAGGAAGTGATTTCCTATAGATACAAATGTTTTCTGTGGGATCCAGACGAAACAATTGTGTATCTGTGGTTCATGAACAATCAACATATCAATATCACATTGGTACTTTCCGTATCCGTTTTTAAAAGAATTTTCCAAATATTTTCACTGGGAGTTGAGGCAAGGATATTTAGTACTTGTAGATTTTAGTCGTGCGCCTAGCCAGCGTATGCCTAACATATGTGAGAACGAAAATAGACTTGTCAAGCTTCGAGTTATCAAATATTTTCAAATCAATAATTTGAAATTAAAATATACTTACCTAAATAAGTTAAGAAAGAGATTTCCGAAGTATAATATTTTCTGTTTTAAAATTATAAAAGATTCCGGATTTTGGAAACTTTTAAATTAACAATTTGTAACTTGAAGAGGAGATATTATTTACACTCTTCAATGAGTATTGAAAAAAAGAGTAAATGGATTGAATGTAAGGAGTTTTGACTGAACTTGGATGGTAAGGAATAAGTACAACAGTGGATAAGTAAACATGGATAGTTGAGGTTTATAAGGAAATTTGGAATGATTTGTGATGCATAAATTCAATTTATGCAGAGATTAAATTTTAACGAGATGGGTTTTGGAAGGAAAAAAAATAGTATATGATTTGAATCTCCTAGAAGATTAAATAGAATGGGAAATTGGGAGATATCTCGAAATAATCTGAGATAGAAATTGGTCTAAGAAATTTAATATAGCTTAAAAAGCGTGGAAATAAATAAAACCGATTTAGATGATAAAGTAAATCGTGTTTGATAAAAAAAATTGATCTTCGATTATAAGTGAGGAAATTTGATTTTTCGAGTAAATTGAATGTAATGGATAAACAAGGAATGAAACACCCCACCTCCGTTAAGGTCACTTACAAAGGGAATGCCTTAACTTTGGTGGAGGGTTATAGGTACAAGGAACAGAAAAATTTACAAGACAGATAAATATAAGCAGCGAAAATCAAACATTTATTGCATACGTAGTTCAATACAAAAGCATTACAGCAAATCGTCTCAAAATAACTTCCAAAACATTACACCATAATTTCTGTCTTGATTATTTAATAAAGAAGCATAAACCATAAATAAAACGGCATAAATCCCCAAATGTAGCATCCAAAATCCATAGCCAAGGTAAGAGAGTCCCAATCATACATCTACTTTCTTGAAGCTTGCAAAGAGTCTGATTAAGATGGAGTATTCGGGACGGAAGAAAAGAGGATGAAAGAAAACGGGTCAGACAATAAGTCTGGTAAGTTCAGTGATTACTAGTATTTAAACAAGGAAAGGGATCATGACAGTAATAACAGAACATAGGACAATACCCTAATATAAGATAAGAGGAACATGTGATCGCACCCATTTCTATAGTCTCTGCACCTACCAACTATTGGTTCAACCAGCCCCACGTGTCCATAACAAGCGACCCCCTTAATGATCGGCTCCTACTCGCATGCATTCATGTCATGTGTCATTCGGCCCCGCTTGACTGTAGATACCTGTGCTGGTCCAACCATGGGGTGTATCAGTCCCTCTGGTGGAAACCCGACACGATTCAAGATGCACAGTGTATACTACTGATGCCCAGTGCCTCCTTTTTCCACTCCGGAGTACGTGCACGCCCATACTCCGTCGAAACCTACACTGGCGCACCCACCGCCGACGTTTTGACCACTTATAATCAGCCCAGTAATCGTGCCCCACCCTGCCTAGTTTCAGGGTACCATGATACATCTATGTGGGTTACTGCTGAAATGGGTCCCCGTTACTAGGGTTTTCTAATCAACATGTTTATTTGGTTAAGTGTTCAAGTTTACCTAACCCCACCCATTTGTTTAGTTAACATGTTGAATCGGTTAAGTGTTTCCCTAATTGACTTAACCCTACCAATCCTGAATTAGCTTTAATTTGTTCATTAAAGCACCAACCACTCACATTAGACAGGTCTTGTTGTGGTCACTGGATATGCCGGTCGGTTCCGGGAAGATTTACACCACAACTCAGTCTTACCTCGGGTTCTTTTTGGGCTTGATGCACTAACCACCCAGATTAGACAGGTCTTGTTGTGGTCACTGGATATGTCGGTCGGTTCCGGGAAGATTTACACCACAACTCAGTCCAACCTCAGGTTCTTTTTGGTCTTGATGCACTAACCACCCACATTATACAGGTCTTGTTGTGGTCACTGGATATGCCGGTGGGTTACGGGCAGATTTACACCACAACTCAGTCTAACCTCGGGTTAGGCATATTCGTCTTTTCTAAATTCACATATTTTCTATATATGTCTAATTTCTTTATGTAAATTAATTTTAATTTAATCATGCCATAATTATCCTTTGATTATGCTCACAATAAATGGTATATCAAATATACCATTTTATGAACAAATCTATGCCATGAAATTATCATATTTTCCCCATCGCTACCCCCGTGGAACGTACGCATGAATCACATAAAATGTTGGGCTAGTAAATTAGCCCAAACCCATAAACAAAAAGGGGTAATAAACAAGGGACATGAAACAAACATAAAATAGCATACATTTAACTTATCACGTGTAACTTGGCATAGAAGTATCATTAACTTAATTAAACGGGTAAAGGTGAATTTGTGACTAAGTTGGGTCTAATTGTCATGTGAACTTGATAAAGGTCTAGCATGGAGGTTTAACATATAAACACAATTTTAAACCACAACCTAGCATATTAACTTATGTATGCCAAAACATAAGAAAGCTACTATAAACATATTTAAATCACAACTTAGCATATTAACTTATGTGTGTTAAACATAAGAGAACTATTATAAACATATTCGAATCACAACTTAGCATGATGACTTATGTGTGTTAAACATAAGAGAACTATTATAAAGATATTCGAATCACAACTTAACATGATGACTTATGTGTGTTAAACATAAGAGAGCTACAAATCAAATCTTGCAACATAAATAGATTCAACTTAACATGGATCTAAATATACATGAGTGTTGATCTAACATATAAGCATGTGTTTTAGATCATGAACTTGCAAGTAACCACCAAATTATAACATGACATGTTTCACCATTCAGTTGGCATAATAAATCCAAACCCAATCATAATAGATTCCAATAACATACAATATGGTATGTTCATCATCACAAACATATAGGCATGATCAATCGCATTGGTAGTTTGAGAATCAAACTTTATTTATCTTATACATAGGCATCATTCTATATTCGAATTACAACATGTCATGATTTCAATTAAAAGGACGTTTAAATCTACGTAATAACCAACTTACAAACTAAAAAGGAATTCTTGATTTCTGAAATCTGAATTCTGAAATTGGTAAGCTCGCCTTTGATGTAGATCGTTGAATTTGATTACTTTAATTTGATTTTGATTCAGGTTTTTATCTTGTCTTTGAATTGGTGACGGCTACTCCAAGTTCTCTATTGACGGCATGATAGTTCCAGGATTATTTTTGTGTGATTTTTAAGTTTGAGCATTGGGTTGTTTATATAGAATTTCAATTTAATTTGAGCCGTCGGATGATCTTAGGGTTAACCATAACCATTCAGTCAGGATAGGGTGACACCTCAGCCCTAATGACTCAGCAAGGAGTCAGAAAGGACTCAGCAATGAGTCACCGTATGGATCAGATCACACCAGAAAGCTGTGCAGGCTTTCTGCTCGGCCTTGGCGCACTTGGCAGGTGCGCCAGTGCAACTTTTGTACTGACGCACTTCCCAAGTGCGCCAGTGCATATTTTTTTCTTCTAGTTTTCTGTTTAACTTCGTTCGTCCATATCTCCTTCATACGGTGTCCGTTTTACGCAAACTCGGACTCTATCTCAAGCAGAATTCCGAGATGAACGCAATGGCGTAACCCGTATCCCTTAATTCTCACATTTGAAATTAAATATTCTTTGATTCGTTACTATAACGTTAACAGAAAATACGGGGTGTTACATTTTCCCCTCCTTTTAGGATTTCGTCCCCGAAATCTGTAAGTCGAGAAGAACTTATATCCTACCATCCAATCACCCATCTACTCAACCATCAAACACAGGCATCCCTTGTCCTTAAAAGATTTCTAATGCTCCATGATCATATGCATAGTGTGTGTACATGTCCTTATCTAATGAAAAATCAGGCGGCCTACTGATTCAGTTGACCTCCTTAATGCGAATTATGTTAGTGCCATGAGTCCATTATGAATGCAATTTTTCCTATTCAAAATTTCCTACATGAGTGCACAATCATTCATACAAATGCAAAGTCCATATGATAACACATCAAGTTTCAATCCATATACAAGTACATATATGCATATGCAATATGGAAGTGACTGAGCCGATCTAATACCTAATGTGTGTGTATATGCATCCACGAGCAACCACTAGCAACCATCAACCATAACATGTTTCAATTACATGTTTTCATCCAAATGGGTTTCTACCTAAGGATAAAGGATAGGATCGAGGAGATATACCTAAAAAGATAGATACAAGCATAAACTTAAGGAAAAAGAGATCAAGGATGTACCCTCAAAAAGAAAAGGGTAGGCTGCGCGTATTATATCCTCAAGTTTCCCAAGTCGCATCTTCCTCGGTGTCGCTCCATTGAACTTTGACGAGCTTAACTTCACGGTTGCGTAGCTTTTTGACTTCTGTTCCCAAGATACGGGTCGGAACTCTTCTCACAATTGCTTCTCGTTCAACTTCTACTTCCTCTAGCATGCTTGGTTCTACCACTTCCGCAAACTCGTGTAAGCACTTCCGCAGGTGAGAGACACGAAAGACATTATGAACCCCGGCCAATCTTTCGGGCAGCTGTACCGTATATGCCATCTTCCCAATCTTCTCGATGATAGGGAACGACCCTACAAATCTTGGTGCTAACTTTCCTGCGGATCCAAAGCGAAGGACGTTCCTCAAAGGAGATACTTTAAGGAACACCTTGTCTCCAACTTCGAACTCAATGTCAGTTCTTCTTTTGTCTGCGTAGGACTTCTGTCTATCTTGGGCAGTCTTCATTCTTCTTCGTATCAAGTCTACTTTCTCTGAAGTTTCCCTAATCATGTCTGGTCCAAGTATGAGCTTGTCTATGGACTCCCACCAGCAAGTTGGTGACCTGCACGGTCTTCCATATAAAGCTTCGAAAGGCGCCATACCTATGGTGGCTTAGTAGCTATTGTTTTAAGCGAATTCCACCAAAGGTAGATGATCCTCCCATGTACCTCCGAAGTCAATAATGCATAATCTCAAGAGGTCTTCTAATACTCTGTTGACTCTTTCCGTTTGGCCATTGGTTTTGAGGGTGATAGGCCGTGCTTAAGCATAACTGTGTGCCTACAGCCTCTTGTAAACTCTTCCAAAACTCGCTCGTGAAGATAGGGTCTCGATCACTCACTATGCTGGAGGGTATCCCATGGAGTCGAACTATCTCTTTAAGATATATGGATGCTAGAGATGAGGCAGTCTTTCTACTCTTGACGGGTATAAAGTGGGCGCTTTTTGTGAGCCTGTCCACTATTACCCAAATGATGGTATTGCCCCTTCTTGACCTAGGAAACCCATCTATAAAGTCCATCGAGATGCTATCCCATTTCCACTGTGGGACCTCTAGAGGATGGAGCAGACCACCAGGCTTCTTTTGTTCCGCCTTGACTTGTTGGCATATTAAACACTTAGAAACAAATTCAGCTACATTTTACTTCATGCCCTTCCAAAAGAAAACTCTTTTGATGTCTTTATACATTTTGTCTCCACCTGGGTGTATGGTCAGTTTGGAATGGTGTGCCTCTTCTAGAACCTCCTTTACCAAGCCCGTTGCTTGTGGGACACATAGTCTTCCATCTCGTCTCAACCAGCCCTTAGCATCAATGGAGTATATATTGAGGTGACTAGAAGTCTCACCCCTAATTAACTTGTCCACCACATCGGCTAGCTGAGGGTCTTCTCTTTGCGCGGCTCTGATTGAGTCTAATAGAGTTGGCCGCACTTCTAACGTTGCTAGCAAGCCAGGTACAAAGTCAGTGGAGGGTCTGAAGTTAAAGTTTGCTATGAACTCCAAACTTTGCCTTTCCACAAAGAGAGGGCTTAAGGTCAGTTTCTTTCTACTCAAGGCGTCTGCTACTGCATTTCCCGTGCCAGGAGTGTAGGAAATCTCAAAATCGTACGAGGCAAGAAACTTCATCCATCTTTGCTGCCTCAAGTTGAGATCTTTCTGCGAGAAAAGGTATTTCGATGATTTATGGTCAGTATATAATTCAAATTTCTCATCTAGGAGATAATGGCGCCAAGACTTAAGCGCAAAAACGATAGCTGCCAACTCTAGGTCGTGGGTTGGGTAGTTTTTCTCATGTACTTTCAACTGCCTTCCACCATAAGCCAAAACCTTCCCCTCTTGCATCAGAATAGCGCCTAGTCCCGTTTCGCATGCATCTGTGTATACTGTAAACATCTTGCTTCCATCAGGCAATGTCATAACTGGGGCTGTTGTTAGAGCCCTTTTCAAACGTTGGAAAGCAATATCGCAATCCAAATCCCAATTGAAAGCTAGGTTCTTCTTTGTCAACCTTGTAAGTGGAGATGAGATTTTTGCAAAATCTTTGATGAACTTTCGATAAAAGCCTGCTAGTCCGAGAAAGCTTCGGACTTCGGTTGCGTTTCGAGGAACCTTCCAATCTTGCACAGCAACCACTTTTGCGGGGTCCACAGCTATCCCCTCTTTGGACACCACGTGTCCAAGGAACCTAACTTCTTCTTTCCAGAAATGGCATTTGGAGAATTTAGCTTTCAACTGATGTGCATGGAGAGTATCCATGACTTCCTTTAGATGCTGAGCATGCTCTTCCTCATTCTTTGAGAAGATCAAAATATCGTCTACGAAGACCACCACAAACTTATTGAGGAACTCTCGGAACACCCTGCTCATTAAATCAACGAAGTAAGCGGGTGCGTTTGTCAAGACGAAAGGCATGACAAGCCACTCGAAGAAACCATCTGGAGTTCTGAACGCAGTCTTATCAATGTTGTCTTCAGCCACTCTTAGCTGATGAAACCCGATAGATAAATCTAATTGGGAGAAAACCGATGCACCTACAAGCTGATCGAACAAATCATCTATTCTTGAGAGTGGGTGTCTATTCTTCTTGGTCAGCTTGTTTAGCTCCCTATAATCAACGCACAGGCGAAGAGAACAGTCTTCTTTAGTTGCGAACACTACTGGAGCACCCCATTCAGAGATACTCCACCTTATAAACCCCTTCTCAAGCAATTCTTTAACTTGCTTGCTAAGTTCTTTCCTCTCCCTTGGAGCCATGTGCCTAACAGGTAAAGCAACGAGCTTTGCATTATCAACAAGGTATATGCGGAAGTCTATCTCCCGCTTTGGAGGTAAGCCCTTTACCTCTTCAAACACATCCGAGTATTCACGGACTATCCTTACAGACTGCGAGTTCTCAACATATGCATCAAGAGATTCTAGATAACTAAGCATAACGGAGTTCATGGGATTACAAGAAATTTCGAGAGTGTTACCGAGGCGATTCATGAGTCTAACCACTCTCTTTTCACAATCGAGGACGGCACCATTACTGGATAGCCAGTCCATGCCTAGAATCAACCCATAGCCCGTGAAGCCCAAAACAAAGGCATTACATCTAAACCCAACGCTTAGTATAGATATTTTCAAATCCAAAAAAACCATTGACAAATAAGCTGAGACCCCAATTGGATTTGAAACAACCAAGGGATCCTCTACTATAGTGGTGTCTAGGTGCAGAGATTCCACTAAAGCAGTAGATATAAAAGAGTGTGATGCGCCAGAATCAATAAGTGTACGAACAGGATGATCAAAAAGATAGATTAAACTTTCGACAGAAATATTTCTACCTCGTTCTTGCGGAGGTGCCGTGAGAGCATGAACTTGTCCTCCAGAAGAAGGTCCAGCTCCCTGCCCTTGCTTCCTTGGGCAGGCCCTAGCCATGTGTCCTGTCTCACCACAGTGGAAATAGCCACCCATCTTCCTTTTCTTCTTCTTGCAGTCTTTGATCAGATGTCCCGGAATGCCACAGAAATTACACTTTCTCTTGTCACGGGGTTTGTTGTTCTTTCCGCCTTTCTTTGAATCGGTCTTCTTGTTCTGCAACCCCTCCCCCTTCTTATCTTGAGGCACTTCCGCTTTCGCCTCTTTCTTGCCCTTGTCTTCCTCATGTAAGAGGGTCATGTCCACTAACCTCTCGTAAGTAGCCCCCATAGGTATATGGGTCATAGCCAAGCTGTGAAGTAGCTCATTCAATCCCTTGACAAAACGGAGAGCCTTCTTATGAGGAGTATTCACTAAATCCAGTCCAAATCGGGCCAGATGATTGAATTGGTTGACGTACTCCTTGACCGTCATACTTCCTTGCTTAAGAGATAAGAACTTTTCCAGCTGTAAACTTTGTTCAGCTTGTGAGAGGAATTTCATCTCAAACCTTATTCTGAAATCCATCCATGTTTCAACTGGTCTTTCAGCGTTAGTGACTTCCCACCAATAGGAAGCTTCGTCTTTGAGCAACCATACAGCCAACTGTATCTTCTGCCTATCGTCCACCTCGAAGATAACGAACAGATCCTCAGTTTCTTTGAGCCAGTTCCTTGCTTCTATGAATGATTCAGTTCCCTTGAAATCCTTTCCACCCATGGCCCTGAAGTCTCTACAAATCTTTGAGAAAGCATTTGTACGAGGAGGGGGAGGAGGAACCGCTGCAGCTGGAGGAGAAGGAATATCTGCTGGGCCTGCGTCGTTGGCCCTAGCTTCTAAGTACCTCCTGAACCATCCAGGTATCGGTACACCCTCTGGAAGGTTAAGAATCCCAGACATGCTGAAACGAAAAAGAAAATATTCAAAACGAAGGATAGAAAGAATGTGCATATGGCTTTGGGGATTATGCCTTTTTAAATTTAAAACAACATTTTTTTCTTGTAAAATGCTTCTTTATATTTATTTTTGAAAATAGTTTTCAAAAACTCTTATCCGATCTGGTAAACCTTTGCTCTGATACCAAGTGAAACACCCCACCTCCGTTAAGGTCACACACAAAGAGAATGCCTTAACTTTGGTGGAGGGTTATAGGTAAAAGACACAGAAAAATTTACAAGACAGATAAATATAAGCAGCGAAAATCAAACATTTATTGCATACGTAGTTCAATACAAAAGCATTACAGCAAATCGTCTCAAAATAACTTCCAAAACATTACACCATAATTTCTGTCTTGATTATTTAATAAAGAAGCATAAACCATAAATAAAACTGCATAAATCCCCAAATGTAGTATCCAAAAGCCATAGCCAAGGTAAGAGAGTCCCAATCATACATCTACTTTCTTGAAGCTTGCAAAGAGTCTGATTAAGCTGGAGTATTCCCTCACTGTGGACATAGGGGTGGGGGGAACGGAAGAAAAGAGGACGAAAGAAAATGGGTCAGACAATAAGTCTGGTAAGTTCAGTGATTACTAGTTTTAAACAAGGAAAGGGATCATGACAGTAATAACAGAACATAGGACAATACCCTAATATAAGATAAGAGGAACATGTGATCGCACCCATTTCTATAGTCTCTGCACCTACCAACTATTAGTTCAACCAGCCCCACGTGTTCATAACAAGCGATCCCCTTAATGATCGGCTCCTGCTCGCATGCATTGATGTCATGTGTCATTCGGACATGCTTGACTGCAGATACCTGTGCTGGTCCCACCGTGGGTGTATCAGTCCCTCTGGTGGCAACCCGACACGATCAAGATGCACAGTGTATACTACTGATGCCCAGTGCCTCCTTTTTCCACTCCGGAGTACGTGCACGCCCATACTCCGTCGGAACCTACACTGGCGCACCAACCGCCGATGTTTTGACCAATTATAATCAGCCCAGTAATCATGCCCCACCCTGCCTAGTTTCAGGGTACCATGATACATCTATGTGGGTTACTGCTGAAATGGGTCCCCGTTACTAGGGTTTTCTAATCAACATGTTTATTTGGTTAAGTGTCCAAGTTTACCTAACCCCACCCATCTGTTTAGTTAACATGTTGAACCGGTTAAGTGTTTCCCTAATTGACTTAACCCTACCAATCCTGACTTAGCTTTAATTTGTTCATTAAAGCACCAACCACTCACATTAGACAGGTCTTGTTGTGGTCACTGGATATGCTGGTCGGTTCTGGGCAGATTTACACCATAACTCAGTCTAACCTCGGGTTCTTTTTGGGCTTGATGCACTAACCACCCAGATTAGACAGGTCTTGATGTGGTCACTGGATATGTCGGTCGGTTCCGGGCAGATTTACACCACAACTCAGTCCAACCTCGGGTTCTTTTTGGGCTTGATGCACTAACCACCCACATTATACAGGTCTTGTTGTGGTCACTGGATATGCCGGTTGGTTCCGGGCAGATTTACACCACAACTCAGTCTAACCTCGGGTTAGGCATATTCGTCTTTTCTAAATTCACATATTTTCTATATATGTCTAATTTCTTTATGTAAATTAATTTTAATTTAATCATGCCATAATTATCCTTTGATTATGCTCACAATAAATGGTATATCAAATATACCATTTTATGAACAAATCTATGCCATGAAATTTTCATATTTTCCCCATCGCTACCCCCGTGGAACGTACGCATGAATCACATAAAATGTTGGGCTAGTAAATTAGCCCAAACCTGTAAACAAAAAGGGGTAATAAACAAGGGACATGAAACAAACATAAAATAGCATACATTTAACTTATCACGTGTAACTTGGCATAGAAGTATCATTAACTTAATTAAACGGGTAAAGGTGAACTTGTGACTAAGTTGGATCTAATTGTCATGTGAACTTGATAAAGGTCTAGCATGGAGGTTTAACATATAAACACAATTTTAAACCACAACCTAGCATATTAACTTATGTATGCCCAAACATAAGAAAGCTACTATAAACATATTTAAATCACAACTTAGCATATTAACTTATGTGTGTTAAACATAAGAGAACTATTATAAACATATTCGAATCACAACTTAGCATGATGACTTATGTGTGTTAAACATAAGAGAACTATTATAAAGATATTCGAATCACAACTTAGCATGATGAATTATGTGTGTTAAACATAAGAGAGCTACAAATCAAATCTTGCAACATAAATAGATTCAACTTAAAATGGATCTAAATATACATGAGTGTTGATCTAACATATAAGCATGTGTTTTAGATCATGAACTTGCAAGTAACCACCAAATTATAACATGACATGTTTCACCATTCAGTTGGCATAATAAATCCAATACCTAATCATAATAGATTCCAATAACATACAATATGGTATGTTCATCATCACAAACATATAGACATGATCAATCGCAATGGTAGTTTGAGAATCAAACTTTATTTATCTTGTACATAGGTATCATTCTATATTCGAATTACAACATGTCATGATTTCAATTAAAAGGACGTTTAAATCTACGTAATAACCAACTTACAAACTAAAAAGGAATTCTTGATTTCTGAAATCTGAATTCTGAAATTGGCAAGCTCGCCTTTAATGTAGATCGTTGAATTTGATTACTTTAATTTCATTTTGATTCAGGTTTTTATCTTGTCTTTGAATTGGTGACGGCTACTCCAAGTTCTCTATTGATGGCATGATAGTTCCAGGATTATTTTTGTGTGATTTTTAGGTTTGAGCATTGGGTTGTTTATATAGAATTTCAATTTAATTTGAGCCGTCGGATGATCTTAGGGTTAACCATAACCATTCAGTCAGGATAGGGTGACACCTCAGCCCTAATGACTCAGCAAGGAGTCAGAAAGAACTCAGCAATGAGTCACAGTATGGATCAGATCACACTAGAAAGCTGTGTAGGCTTTCTGCTCGGCCTGGGCGCACTTGGCAGGTGCGCCAGTGCAACTTTTGTACTGGCGCACTTCCCAAGTGCGCCAGTGCATATTTTTCTCTCTAGTTTTCTGTTTAACTTCGTTCGTCCATATCTCCTTCATACGGTGTCCGTTTTACGCAAGCTCGGACTCTATCTCAAGCAGAATTCCGAGAAGAACGCAATGGCGTAACCCATATCCCTTAATTCTCACATTTGAAATTAAATATTCTTTTATTCGTTACTATAACGTTAATAGAAAATACGGGGTGTTACAAGGAAGTTCGACAAATTAAATGTCAATATTTAAATAAGTTAAGAGAAGCTTCACACAAACATGGAAATATGGAATATGCATTGGTATAACTCAAACGATCTCTCCTTTTCGGGGATGAAAATTTATGAAGGGGGAGATTGTAACATCCTAGAAATTTTGACAATTGAGATATGAAATTTATTAAAGATTTAACAATCAAATTTCATATTGATATTGGGATTAAAAAAATCAAATATATGGTTTTGAATATGAATTGAATTTGATAATTAATTTAGAATAGTTGGTTGAGAAACAAATATTTATTTTTGAATATTGGATTGAATTTGGTTGAATAATTGAATTGGATTTGGAATTCGATTGAAAAATATAAACGGTTAAAATAAAACGTTATTAACGTTAAATAAATTGAAAATTTTATTTGTTATAAAATATGGGAAATTGGTTGGGTATGTGTGTATTTGTGTGTATAAAGATATTGGGTTTAACGTTTCAAAATTTTGAATTGAACAGAGTTATTGATGGACAAACGAGATAAAATCAGGGAACTGATAAATAATTAAAATATATATACACGATTGGATTCGGATTACAATTAAATAAATTTTATTGAATTCAGAACGTTGAAACGAAGGGCCGCTACGTATAACTTTTTTCGTATTTGGAGACTCTGTTTGCGGTGTGAATTCAGAGCATTACATAATTACATGGTAGTTTGCGGTAAGATCTAATTTTTACTTTATAAAATGATGTTCCCTTTCCCAGTAAAAGTTTAGCCGATCTATATGTTGTAACTCGCGCAGCTACCTAACCCTATTGAAATTACATTGTTCTTATCCCCCTTTTCGTATCTATAAATCACGCATTTCCTCTCCATTTTCTTCAAAAAATAAATCCTTATTCTCTAATTTCTTTAGAGCGGAATTATTTCTTTTTCCCAGCCGAATCCCTAGTTTTCACAGTTCAATTTAATAGCCTCCGGAAAATTAATTCGCCTTCCTCCTTCTGTTGATTGAAACTGAAACCTTGAAATTCAAAGCTCCACTGCACCGTCTCGGTCCTCGTTGCCGCAGAAATCTGCTCAGCAAATGGAAGCTCCGACCGAGCACCTCAACTGCGTGCCTGGCTAACATTCGTTGCCGCTGGCGCACCTGCTCACCCGCACCTCTAGCCAAAAACTGAGCCGAGACTTCGCCACCGAAAACCGTCACCTATGCCATTTCTTCATAGTTTCAAGATGAGTATTATTCTCATGATTTGATTTTGTTTCAAGTATATTGGGTTTCAATTAAATTGGGTATAATAGGATGATTTTTTGTTGTGATTGGCTTGCATGAATTCTTGTTGTTGTCTGTTGCTATGAGTTTGCTAGCAATTGTTCTTAGTTTGTTTTTGTAGGCTGCTTGAGCTAGGTGCGAGGTTGAGTATATATATGAGCTGATTTGGTTTGATACACATATATATTGTTGGTTTTTAAATTTTGTATTTGTTTTGAACAATAAACCGAAGAGAAAATATACTGCTGTAGCACCATTTGAATGGAAAATATACACGTTCCTTAGATGTTATTAGAATGCATCTTTTGCAATCATATATACCATGGCTAACCATATATACAACACAATGAGCTTGAATGTATCCAACAACGTAACATTGCTATAGACTGCAGGTAGGGAATTGCTAGTATGTAACCTAAAAGCATTAACATTTGTGGTAAGTATGCGAATTGGTCTGAAGAAAAATAAAGTTATAATATGAATTAAATGATGCATTTGCAGTGACTATCACAAGGAGTAAATTATGTTAAATTAGATAATTAGCTCGCTGAAATTAAATGTATTCATCCTATGTCCCTTAGATGTTATGTGACAGTAATACGCCTTGGTACTGTTCATTGTTTAAGTATATCTTAAAACTGGTATTGTTTTATTTGTTCCATGTTTCTCTTGTTTGAATATGTTACCCTAATACCACATTTTATAACTCGAAATATGTATCTGATTAACATATGTTGACACACATCTTCTTACTATCCCTTTGAACGTGAACTTATATATGCTACTTGCACTAGACTGGTCTGGTAAATTGAAAACTGAGCATGGTTGCATATAGCTTGTAGTTTCCACTACATTTGCGTGTATATTAATATGTGTAATTACACAGCATTTTCATGTATATTAGTATATGCAAATACACAGCATTTGTTTGTAACTGTTTATGTTCTACGAGATGCCACTTGAAACCTAGAATGACTTGGTGGGGTTAAAATCATGAAACTATTAGTTCATCTGTGAAGACCTAAATAAAAGTACCTTGTTTTGTGGAAAATCTTAACCTACTTGTTACTTTTAAGTGTGGCCCTTTTGTCACCGGCAAAATTGGCAGTTTCAAAATGATTAGCTACTCTACCATGGTTATGTATATATCTATTTTTAGGTATGAATATTGATTGCATGCTATGTGGGCTGTATGTATATAGTTGTAAAATATGTATCCTCACACAATGTTCAATCAAATTTGTAAACTTCCATTCTCTATTAAGTAGGAAAATTTGGGATGACATATACCTTGTTTTGAACCCTGAAATGCATGTCATCTGTTTGTACCCATATTTAATACCACTCATGTAACACCCCGTAATTCTGTTATTATCAATATTCACAAATTAAAGAATAATTAATCTCATACGTGAGAATTGTGGGAAACGGTTTGCGCCATTGTGTTCGTCTCGAAATTCTGGTTGAAATAGAGTCCGAGTTTGCGTGAATTGGACTTTGTACGAAGAAGTTATGGCCATCGGAAGTTTCTGAAAATTTAAAACAGCTCGCAGGAAATTTAAAATTCAAAATTCGAAATCAAACAGGCTAGGCGGGAAATTTCCCGCCCAGCACCCCAGGTCGACTAGGGAGTCGACTGGGCAGTCGACACCCAAGGGGGAGTCGACTGGGCAGTCGACACCCCAGGGACCAGGTCGACTGCGCAGTCGACCTGGGTGTCGACCTGGTCTGGCGGCTAGGGTTTCTGGCTGACCTGTTTTTAATGGGCTAATGACCCATTAGGGTTTCTGACCTAATCTGGTTGGCTGGGATTAGTGCTGAGTTGATCTGACGGTCTAAAATAAATCCTAACTCTATAAATACCTAGGTAGTCTCTCACCCTAATTCATAAGAAAAATAGAATAGTTACCGTCATACCGTCGCCATGGAAATCAATGGAGCCGCCGCCAACTAAGAAGGAAGAAAAGCTAATTCAATTCTAATTCTCTCAACCCTAAAGCAATCTCTCAACCCTAAAGCAAAGCAAAACTCTCTTTTCTTCTAAATTGTGAGTATGATAGTCTTAACAAGATTATTATCATTTTAATTAGGTTAAGTCATGAATGGATTATGAGTAGATGATGTGGATTGTCATATATGTTGTTGTAAACTTTATGTTATCATGTATGTTATAAATTCTATGCTATGTGGTGATGATATCCTATATGTTGTAAATCATGCTATGATGATGTTATGTATGTTGAAAGTTGTGATGAATCACGCATGTTAAAAAGCCATGATGATGCTATCTATGCTAGTTAGTTCATATTAATTAAATCATCATGTTTGGGCTATGTTGGTCTATAATGACAAGTTACATATGCAAGTTAGATTGATTAGAAAAGTTATGAACATATGCCATGACATCTATTATGACATCTAGGATTATGCTATTACATATGTGATATCCTATGCTAGTTCACACCATCATTATGTTGCCTAAAAACCCCATATGCAAGTTTATGTATAAATTTGGGCTATGACCATATCATGTAAATTGTGACATTTAACAAGTTGACACCTTTTGATCCTTAACATGTGTAGTTTATGCAAGTTTCACCCGTATTATGATTAGATTTATTTTAACTATCTATATGTTGTGATAATTTATCTTTGTGCTATGTGTTAGACTATTCAAGTCTAGCCTATATTATGTGTTGAATAAGCGAACGTATAAACGTGGGGTAGGGGTAATATTAAGGATTTAATAATAAGATTTTGGGGTGCAATTGATATGATTTTGCATACCATGAGTGGATGACCATAATTGAGTCAATTATGGACATCAATAAAAGTGGACTTAATTAATAATTTGGATAGGGAATTATTAAAACTGGGGTAAAAGATTATAAGTGTTAATCAATGCTTAGGACACGAGGTTGGACTCGTTTGTGACGTAAACCTGCCCGGACCCGCCCGGCAAATCCAGTGGTCACAAATGTCAGCCCAATGTGAGAGGTCCTAGGCCTAAACTAAAGCATAACAGTTGTAAAGACACAAGGTTAGACTCTTTTATGGTGTAAGACTGCCCGGACCCGCCCGGCAAATCCAGCTGCCATAAATGCCAGTCTAATGTGAGAGGTCTTTATGAGGTTATGGCCTGAATGAATTAAGAAATACTTAACCAGATAAACATGTAAAGTGGGACATGGGGGTTAAGTAGGTGCCTTGGGTGGCATGATGAATCTAGTGGGTGCCCATAGTGGCATGAGAAATACGATTAGTAAGACTTAACCAAACACACATGTAAATGAACATGACTAAGAGGGTTAAGTGGGATATACTATTGTCGACAAGCTTAGGTGGGTAGCTTGTGGGGGCCCATTTCAACCAGTAACCCAAATGTATCTTTGTGGGCTCGACCCAAGTCGAGGACGGGACACGCATACTGGGCTTGACTGTAAGAGGCCAAAACGGGGAGCGGTGGCAACGCAAGTCCAACGGGTTTCATATGCGTGTGTGGACCCGGGCTGGTAGGTAAGACATTGTTGCATCGTGTAGGTATAAGCCGTGCATTCTCAAGTTGTATTGGGTTGCCACTTTAGGGGAGTGATACACCCCACAGTGGGGCCAGCACGGGTATCTACGAGTAGGGAGCCGATCGAAAGTGGGTAGTGGGGTACACCTAGTGGAGATAGGGGCAGACGACACCTATGTAGTCAGCTAGGGGTACGTAAGGCTATTTATAAGTTTCTGTGTGAAGCAAGTGGGATCAACCTTTAGGGTGACTGGTGCGGTGCGGTGTAGTAATGTGCGGTGCAGTATAGTAATTATTCGTTAGTAATTAGGTATGCCTTTAACGTTATCTTTCACGTTATCTTCATCTGTTCATTCCATACCTAATAGTTCATAGACATTTACTTGTCTTCCAGCTTATGTCTTAGTCTAGTTATTTTGATAATAGTATTGTTAGAATTGTCATACTCGCCAGACTTTATGTCTGACCCCCTCTATTTCTATCCTTTTTCCCCCTCCAGGTCCTCAGGTTGGACCCAGTTCTAGTGGAGTTTGATTGGATTGCTTCATCTCTTTGGAAAGCTTGGACCCTTGAAGTAAAGTCCAGCTTGTTATCTTCTTTAATGGCTATTTGTGTAATGGGATTATGTATTTTGTTTTATGAAGATGGATAATGTACTTGACTCTGATTAATGGTTTTGTGATGTAATAAACATGTTTCCGCTGCAATAAAATGAAGTTTTAGATTTCCAAATACTACTTATTATCTGTCTTGTTGTAATTTTTCTGTTCTATATTCACTTATAACCTCCATGGAAGTTAATGCATTCCCTTTGTGAGTGACATTAATGGACGTGGGGTGTTACACGTGGTATCAGAGCTTAAGGTTACCAGAACAGATAAAAAAATACTTTAGAAAAATAGTTATTTTTGGAAGAAATGTTTTCAAAAACATGTTTTAATGAGAAATTTAAAGAGGAAGTTTTTATGAAAAACATAATCCCCAAATAGCCATATATCTTTATCTTTCGAATTCTCCATTTTGAATCTTTCCTTTTTCGTTTCAGCATGGCTGAAGATCTTAACCTACCTGACGGTGTAACGATACCAGGATGGTATAGGAGGTTATTAGAGGCTACGGCCGCTGCAGGTCCAGCCAATATTCCTCCACCACCAGTTGCACCCGTTCCTCCTCCTCCTCCTCCTCGCGTAGATACTTTTGCAAAGACGTGCAAGGAATTTAAAGCTATGGGTGGAAAACCCTTTCAAGTGTCAGAAACGTTTGTGGAAGCCAGAGATTAGCTTAAGGAGGTGGAAGAATTGCTGGAAATCTTTGAAGTGGAAGAAGGGAGGAGAGTTAGATTAGCAGCTTGGTTGATGAAGGGAGAGGCCTCGTTTTGGTGGGAGGTCACTAATGGGGAGCGTCCTGTTGACTCTTGGGCGGATTTTAGACGTAGGTTCGAGGCGAAGTTTCTCTCTAGGGTGGAAGGAAATCTATATATGGAAAGGTTCTTGACATTGAAGCAAGGAAGCTCATCAGTGAAAGAATATGTTAACAAATTTAATCAGTTAGCAAGGTTTGGCTTGGACTTAGTGAACACGCCGGAGAAGAAGGCTCTAAGGTTCGTGAATGGCTTGAATGAACCGTTGCAAGGGTTGGCCATGACCCACATCCCTATGGGGGCCACCTTTGAGAAGCTAGTAGAAATGGCGCTCATGCACAAGGAGAAAAGTGCTAAAGCTGATAAGGCACCCGAGAAGAAAGGGGATCAGAAGAAACCCCAACAGCAAAACAAGAAGAGCGGTAAAGACAATAATGGAAAGGGAAAGAAGAAATGTTTTAACTGTGGGACCCCAGGACATCTCAGCAAGGACTGCCGAAAAAAAAAGACTAGCTGCTTTCTTTGTGGCGATGCGGGACATTTAGTGAAGGACTGCCCAAGGAAAGGGCAGAGGGCAGGGGCTACCTCGGGAGGACAGGTGCAGGCTCTTATGGCACCAGGATAGGCAAGGGGACAAGTTCAGGCTCTCGCGGTCCCACCGCTGCAAGAACGAGGTAGAACTATTTCTGTTGAAAGCTTAGTTTTTCTGTTTGATCATCCTGTCCGTACCTTATTTGATTCGGGCGCATCGCATTCGTTTATCTCTACATCATTAGTTGAATCACTGCACTTAAACACCAGTTTAGTAGAGGATCCCTTAGTTGTTTCGAATCCAATTGGGAGCTCAGCTCATTTGTCCATGATGTGTTTGGATTTGAAAATTTCTATACTTAGCGTTGAGTTTCGATGTGATGCTTATGTGTTGGGCTTCACGGGCTTTGGGCTAATTTTAGGAATGGATTGGTTATCCAGAAATGGGGCCGTTCTTGATTGTGAAAGGAGAGTAGTTAGGCTCGTGACTTGCCTTGGCAACACTCTCGAAATATTTTGTAATCCCATAAATTCTGTTATGCTAAGTTATCTAGAATCGCTTGACGCGCCTGAGGAAAATCTACGATCTGTTAGAGTGGTCTGAGAGTATTCGGATGTGTTTGAGGAGGTGAAGGGCTTGCCTCCGAAGCGGGAGATAGATTTTCGAATATATCTTGTGGATAACGCGAAACCGGTATCTTTGCCAGTACGCCACATGGCTCCTCGTGAAAGGAGGGAACTCGATAAGCGAGTGAAGGAGTTACTTGAGAAGGGGTTCATAAGACGAAGTATATCGGAGTGGGGTGCTCCAGTAGTATTTGCCACGAAGGCGGATGGGTCCCTTAGACTTTGTGTGGACTATAGAGAACTTAATAAGCTTACTAAGAAGAACAGACACCCACTGCCGAGGATTGACGATCTCTTCGATCAGTTAGTTGGCGCCTCAGTGTTTTCGCAGTTGGACTTAGCCATTGGTTTCCATCAGTTGAGAGTGGCTGAGGATAGCATTGACAAGACTGCCTTTAGGACTCCAGACGGTTTCTATGAATGGCTAGTGATGCCCTTCGGTTTGAAAAACGCCCCCGCATACTTTGTTGATTTGATGAGTAGGGTGTTTAGGGAGTACCTTAACAAATTCGTGGTAGTCTTTGTAGACGACATCTTGATCTTTTCTAAGGATGAAGAAGAGCATGCCCTACATCTTAGGGAAGTGTTGGAGACTCTTCGAGCGCATAGCCTTAAAGCAAAATTTTCTAAGTGTCACTTCTAGAGGAAGGAAGTACGATTCTTAGGGCACGTGGTTTCCAAAGAAGGGATAGCCGTGGATCCCGCGAAGGTGGTGGCCATCCAAGATTGGAAGGTCCCTAAAAATGCTACCGAAGTGAGAAGTTTCTTGGGGTTGGCTGGCTACTATAGGAAGTTTATCAAAGACTTCGCAAAGATATCAGCTCCATTGACACGTCTGACGAAGAAGAACCTAGTTTTCACGTGGGACGTAGATTGTGATGATGCGTTCCAACATTTGAAGAGAGCTTTGACTTCAGCCCCAGTCTTAGTATTGCCAGACGGGAGTAAGCCATTTACCGTATATACTGACGCTTGTGGGACAGGACTAGGCGCAGTCTTAATGCAAGAGGGTAGGGTAATAGCCTATGGTGGAAGGCAGTTGAGAGCGCATGAGAAGAATTACCCTACACATGACCTAGAGTTAGCCGCTATTGTTTTCGCGCTTAAGTCTTGGCGTCACTATCTTCTTGGCGAGAAATTCGAATTATTCACTGACCACAAATCTTTAAAATACTTATTCTCTCAGAAGGACTTGAACTTAAGGCAGCAAAGGTGGATGGAGTTCTTGGCGTCCTACGACTTTGAGATAGCATATACCCCTGGCAAGGTTAACGTGGTGGCCGATGCCTTAAGTAGAAAAAGATTATCCTTAAGTCCTTTGTTTGTTGAGCGGCGAAGTTTAGAGTTCATCTCTATGTTTGATTTTAGACCTTCCGTTGACTTTGTACCCGGTTTGCTAGCATCCTTGGAGGTCAGACCTACGCTTTTGGGACGGATTGGCGAGGCACAGCGAGACGACCCGCAGTTAGTTGAGTTAGTAGAAAAGCTCAAAGGAGGGGAGTCATCAAGCCATCTCCGTAGGTATACCCTAGATGATAAGGGTTGGTTACGTAGGGACGATAGACTATGTGTACCAAAAGAAGATGACCTAAGGAAGACTATTCTTGACGAAGCACATCGTTCGAAGATGACCATTCATCCCGGCGGGGACAAGATGTACAAATTCATGAAGAGAGTTTACTTTTGGGCCGGCATGAAGAAAGATGTGGCCGAGTATGTCGCTAGATGCTTGGTGTGCCAACAAGTAAAAGCGGAGCAAAAGAAACCCGGTGGGTTGCTTCACCCATTGGAGGTTCCACTATGGAAGTGGGAAAGCGTCTCGATGGACTTTATTGATGGATTACCGAGATCGAGAAAGGGTAATACGGGGATTTGGGTTATAGTAGATAGACTTACTAAGAGCGCCCATTTCATTCCCGTGAAGAGTAAGAGGACTGCTCCATGGTTAGCTTCTGTATACGTCCGAGAAATAGTTCGTTTGCACGGTGTTCCTTCTAGCATAGTGAGCGACCGCGATCCTATTTTCACTAGCGAATTTTGGAGAAGCTTGCAAGAAGCGGTAGGGACTCAGTTATGTTTGAGCACCGCATATCATCCTCAGACGGACGGCCAGACCGAGAGGGTGAATTGTATTCTAGAGGACCTATTAAGGCTATGCATCCTAGACTTTGGGGGTACGTGGGAAGAGCATCTTCCATTAGTGGAGTTCGCATATAACAACAGCTTTCAATCCAGCATTGGCATGGCACCTTTCGAAGCTCTTTATGGACGACCTTGTCGTTCACCTACATGTTGGTGGGAATCTACGGATAAGATCCTACTTGGGCCCGATATGATTAGAGAGACTTCGGAGAGGATCAACTTGATTCGGAGGAGGATGAAAGCAGCGCAAGATAGGCAGAAATCTTATGCGGATAAGAGAAGGACAGATCTCGAGTTTGAAGTTGGGGACATGGTCTTTGTCAAAGTGTCTCCATTACGAAACGTTGTTCACTTTGGGTCCATTGGGAAATTAGCACCAAGGTTCGTAGGACCGTTTTCTATTAAGGAGAAGATTGGACAGATGGCGTATAGAGTGGAATTGCCTGAGAGACTTAGTGGTATACACGACGTATTCCATGTGTCACATTTGAGGAAGTGCTTGCACGAGACCGCGGAAGTGGTAGAGCCGAGCTTGCTTAGAGAGGTGGAGATAGAGCGTGATGCGACGATTCGACGAGCTTCTACGCGCATTCTTGGGTCAGAGATCAAGAAGCTGAGAAATCGAGAGGTCAGACTAGTCAAAGTACAATGGGGAGATGACGAGAGCAACGCTACTTGGGAGACAGAAGAGAAGATGCGTTCACGATACCCTTTTCTTTTCTAGGGTATGTCTTTTAATTTCTCCTTTATCGCTTATCTTGTACTTAGCTTATCTTTAGAGTATCCTCTCGCTAGTATCTTTGACCTTTAGTTAGGATAATCCTATGGTTGAAACATGTGTTTGAGACATGTTATGTATGATGGATGCAAAGTGGATGCAAGTGTTTGCTAGTGGTTGCTCGTGGACGCATATACACACACTATTAGGCACTAGATCGGCTCAGTCACTTCATACTGCATATTGCATATAAATGGCTGTATTTAGTAAAATGGATGTATAATGGTTGTGCTATCATATGGATACCGCATTTTGGTGAATGGTTGGGCACGCATGTAGAAATAATATGTAGCATTAGGGAATTTTTGCATACATAATGGACGCATGGCACTATCATGGTTTGCATTAAAGTAGGTCAACTGAATCAGTGGACCGCCTGATTTTGCATTAGATAGGGACATATACACACACTGTGCATTTAAACATGGAAGCATTAGAAGTCTATAAGGACAATGGATGCCCGTGTTTGATGGTCGAGTAGATGGTTGTTTGGATGTTAGGATATACATTCTTCTTGACTTGAAGATTTCGGGGATGAAATCCTTTAAGGAGGGGAGAATGTAACACCCCGTAATTCTATTAATATTAATATTCACAAATTAAAGAATAATTAACCTCAGACGTGAGAATTGTGCGAAACGGGTTGCGCCATTGTGTTCGTCTCGGAATTCTGGTTGAAATAGAGTCCGATTTTGCGTGAATTGGACTTCGTACGAAGAAGTTATGGCCATCGGAAGTTTCTGAAAATTTAAAACAGCTCGCAGGAAATTCAAAATTCAAAATTCGAAGTCAAACAGGCTAGGCGGGAAATTTCCTGCCCAGCACCCCAGGTCGACTGGGCAGTCGACACCCCAGGGACCAGGTCGACTGCGCAGTCGACCTGGGTGTCGACCTGGTCTGGCGGCTAGGGTTTCTGGCTGACCTGTTTTTAATGGGCTAATGACCCATTAGGGTTTCTGACCTAATCTGGTTGGCTGGGATTAGTGCTAAGTTGATCTGACGGTCTAAAATAAATCCTAAATCTATAAATACCTAGGTAGTCTCTCACCCTAATTCATAAGAAAAATAGAATAGTTACTGTCATACCGTCGCCATGGAAATCAATGGAGCCACCGCCAAATAAGAAGGAAGAAAAGCTAATTCAATTCTAATTCTCTCAACCCTAAAGCAATCTCTCAACCCTAAAGCAAAGCAAAACTCTCTTTTCTTCTAAATTGTGAGTATGATAGTCTTAACAAGATTATTATCATTTTAATTAGGTTAAGTCATGAATGGATTATGAGTAGATGATGTGGATTGTCATATATGTTGTTGTAAACTTTATGTTATCATGTATGTTATAAATTCTATGCTATGTGGTGATGATATCCTATATGTTGTAAATCATGCTATGATGATGTTATGTATGTTGAAAGTTGTGATGAATCACACATGTTAAAAAGCCATGGTGATGCTATCTATGCTAGTTAGTTCATATTAATTAAATCATCATGTTTGGGCTATGTTGGTCTATATGACAAGTTACATATGCAAGTTAGATTGATTAGAAAAGTTATGAACATATGTCATGACATCTATTATGACATCTAGGATTATGCTATTACATATGTGATATCCTATGCTAGTTCACACCATCATTATGTTGCCTAAAAACCCAATATGCAAGTTTATGTATAAATTTGGGCTATGACCATATCATGTAAATTGTGACATTTAACAAGTTGACACCTTTTGATCCTTAACATGTGTAGTTTATGCAAGTTTCACCCCTATTATGATTAGATTTATTTTAACTGTCTATATGTTGTGATAATTTATCTTTGTGCTATGTGTTAGACTATTCAAGTCTATCCTATATTATGTGTTGAATAAGCGAACGTATAAACGTGGGGTAGGGGTAATATTAAGGATTTAATAATAAGATTTTGGGGTGCAATTGATATGATTTTGCATACCATGAGTGGATGACCATAATTGAGTCAATTATGGACATCAATAAAAGTGGACTTAATTAATAATTTGGATAGGGAATTATTAAAACTGGGGTAAAAGATTATAAGTGTTAATCAATGCTTAGGACACGAGGTTGGACTCGTTTGTGACGTAAACCTGCCCGGACCCGCCCGGCAAATCCAGTGGTCACAAATGTCAGCCCAATGTGAGAGGTCCTAGGCCTAAACTAAAGCATAACAGTTGTAAAGACACGAGGTTAGACTCTTTTATGGTGTAAGACTGCCCGGACCCGCCCGACAAATCCAGCTGCCATAAATGCCAGTCTAATGTGAGAGGTCTTTATGAGGTTATGGCCTGAATGAATTAAGAAATACTTAACCAGATAAACATGTAAAGTGGGACATGGGGGTTAAGTAGGTGCCTTGGGTGGCATGAGGAATCTAGTGGGTGCCCTTAGTGGCATGAGAAATACGATTAGTAAGACTTAACCAAACACACATGTAAATGAACATGACTAAGAGGGTTAAGTGGGATATACTATTGTCGACAAGCTTAGGTGGGTAGCTTGTGAGGGCCCATTTCAACCAGTAACCCAAACGTATCTTTGTGGGCTCGACCCAAGTCGAGGACGGGACACGCATACTGGGCTTGACTGTAAGAGGCCAAAACGGGGAGCGGTGGCAACGCAAGTCCAACGGGTTTCATATGCGTGTGTGGACCCGGGCTGGTAGGTAAGACGTTGTTGCATCGTGTAGGTATAAGCCATGCATTCTCAAGTTGTATCGGGTTGCCACTTTAGGGGAGTGATACACCCCACAGTGGGGCCAGCACGGGTTTCTACGAGTAGGGAGCCGATCGAAAGTGGGTAGTGGGGTACACCTATTGGAGATAGGGGCAGACGGCACCTATGTAGTCAGCTAGGGGTACGTAAGGCTATTTATAAGTTTCTGTGTGAAGCAAGTGGGATCAACCTTTAGGGTGACTGGTGCAGTGCAGTGTAGTAATGTGCGGTGCAGTATAGTAATTATTCGTTAGTAATTAGGTATGCCTTTAACGTTATCTTTCACGTTATCTTCATCTGTTCATTCCATACCTAATAGTTCATAGACATTTACTTGTCTTCCAGCTTATGTCTTAGTCTAGTTATTTTGATAATAGTATTGTTAGAATTGTCATACTCGCCAGACTTTATGTCTGACCCCCTCTATTTCTATCCTTTTTCCCCCTCTAGGTCCTCAGGTTGGACCCAGTTCTAGTGGAGTTTGATTGGATTGCTTCATCTCTTTGGAAAACTTGGACCCTTGAAGTAAAGTCCAGCTTGTTATCTTCTTTAATGGCTATTTGTGTAATGGGATTATGTATTTTGTTTTATGAAGATGGATAATGTACTTGACTCTGATTAATGGTTTTGTGATGTAATAAACATGTTTCCGCTGCAATAAAATGAAGTTTTAGATTTCCAAGTACTACTTATTATCTGTCTTGTTGTAATTTTTCTGTTCTATATTCACTTATAACCTCCATGGAAGTTAATGCATTCCCTTTGTGAGTGACATTAATGGACGTGGGGTGTTACAACTCATTTTAGTGGCAGTAGTTATTTAACATAAATGTAAGACATTTACTTGACATAAAACACTGCTAGTATCAAGCCGGATTAGAATGCATATCCCTTTGATGTAGGCATATCTATGCATATCTGCATACCTATACATGAGCTCGAGTATGGTATATTTAGCACCTAGGGTTGATGCAACATTTTTGCCTGTCATGAAAACCGATACCCCATTTGTTTGCTAAAAGTTGAGACTCCACTTGTTTTATTTTATGAAGGCTAATACTAAATGTCACTTGGCACCAACACATATTGGCTTATTGTCCCTTGCAGGTTGAAATTGCTCCCATATATTCTGTTGATTGAAATTCCTGTTGTATATTTGGTAACCCAAAATTTAGTGGGTATTATGTAACAACCCGGGAAATCAGAACCAATTTAAAAATTTTAATTTGGCAATTTTAGTGAATTTTGAATTTTTAAAATAAATTATTTTAAATAATAACGACCAAAAGTCTATTTGAATCAATGTTGTAAAATAAATATATTTATTTTAATTATAAACAAGGCCTGAAATGGCGTGGTAGTTTGAAAATTTGAATTCGAACTTTGACTAACTGTGTCGGGTGCAAAATAAAACGGATTTTAGTGAAACCAAAAATATTTAAATCTGTTTATGAATATCTTTCTAACCAATCTGAAAAATCGAAGTTTCATAGCGGGAATCAAAAGTTATGGCCAAATGAATTTTCAGTAAGGTCGCTATAGAGTATATATAGGCCTTGAAAATAGCCATTTTGCAAACGACATCCGTTTTCGACAAAACCACTTTTGTTGGATCCGGGATGTCAAATTATTGCTAGGTTTCAAATTCCATAATTTTTGAAGTTAATATGTGAGTGTGGCGAAGGAAAATGTGTTTGGTTGATTCAGCCAAATTGGATCGACCAGAAAATGGCCATTTTTCAAACGGTCTCCAAATTCGACGAAATCAGTTTTGTTAGGACCGTATCGTCAAAACATAGCTAGATTTATTTTTCTGGAATTTTTGGGATCAGTATGTGGCCCCGACAAATTGAAATGTACGTTCAAATCAAATATTGAATGTTTTATATTTTAATCTGGAGAAAAACTGACTGAAACAGTCGAATGGGCTTACGAAACATATCCCATTGTGTTCGAAATGGGGGTATTTAGCTAAGGACGACAGTCGTTGGGCTTGGATTGGAGTTCGTATGAGGTAAGGGGTTTTTCGGATTTAAATAAATTAAAAATAATTATAAATCCTCCTGGCCAATCACATTCCTTCTTCCACATCGCTCAACCCCGTAACCCCCTTACAAGAACGACGGAAACACCTCCATCCCTTCTCTCCTTTTTTCCTCTCGATCCACACAATAAAACACAATGACCCAGTTGAGTAATTTGTAGTACTCCTCGCACTCTTCAAATCCATAGCAACCTCGACCTCCACCGTGCTGTATTTTTCAAGATCCGACGCCCCAAAGTCCACCGCTTTAGATCGCCGCCATGACCTCTGGGGACCGCCGATCTGGGCGCAACCACCGGCGCCATGAAGCCCTTCCAAGCCCTTCGACGCTGCATAACCTGATCGAAGCAACGCTGCACGGTTTGGCCGATAAATCAAAACCTAGGTTTGAACATTTTCAGAAGGTAACGGTTTATATAATTTAAAATGATTTATGGAACTTTAAAGCGCTACGTTTATGATTTTACAATAAAAATCATATCTTTTTGCTATATTGTCGAAATCCAGTGAAACAAGAGACATTGGACTCGTGTGGACGTATGAGTTATATAAGCGTTGTACAAGAGACCGGATATTTTTCTGAGCCTTCTACAATTTTTGGAGGAGTGGAACCCAATGTGAGATTTTTGAATTATAAACGATATGGAATGACGATGTATAAATTATACAGTCAATGTATGAGTTATATAAGCATTGTACACATCATGTATAAGCGTTGTATAAGTTGTATGTGCGATGTATAAGTTATATATGCGTTATAAAAATTATATATGCATTGAATGGAACTGAAATGATATTGAATTGAAATCGAAATATATTTATATACGTATATATATACTCACCTCATCCACAGACCATGGACGATATATATTGGTTGTGATTGTTTGGATTTTGGTTGATGTGAAATTTGGTTGAATATCACGAATGGTTGATTTGATATGATTGATTGTGGTTGAAATCCCAATAGGATTAGAATATGGGAAAATTCGTCTGCATACGACCAGATATTGAAATTCCCATTGTCAAAAGCTGCGAGGCTTTAAGGTATAGCAAGGAGCTGTACTCGGGACGGTGCCGGTTTTAACTACCCTGCCGTTATGCTACCGAAATTTTCTGAAATATTAGTGTGTTTGATTTATATTCATGTATTGAAATATATTCAGGTGTTGGAAAATATTCATTTTTGAAGCAAAATGGTTGGAACGATAAAAAATAACATTTTTATCAAATGTATGGAATAGAATGGTTGGAACGAAAAAAATAACATTTTTATCAAATGTATGGAATAAAATGGTTTGAACGATAAAAATAACATTTTTATCAAATGTATGGAATAAAATGGTTTGAACGATAAAAATAACATTTTTATCAAGTGTATGGAATAAAATGGTTTGAACGATAAAAATGACATTTTTATCGAATGTTTGAAATAAATTGCTTTACAAATAAAAATCATATTTTTATAATATATAAAAATCGCTAAAAATCTTCATTTTTGAAGTAAATTGTTTTTCCCAATAAAAAACACATTTATATCATCTATATGAAGTATATAAAATGATCGTGTTTGAAATAAATTGTTTTGGCAACAAAAATCACATTTTTATTACATATGAATTGTTAAAAATAGTCATATGTTGAAATAAATATCTATTTGATAAAAATATCATTTTTATCACCTATATGAGTTGAAATGGTTTTTGAAATCGAAGAATAGATTATATATTTATATATATAACTAAAATAAATCGAATAACGAAGCTGCAGTTCATATTTTGAAACCTAATTTCAAATGATCGTACCGGGAGATCCGACCATCGGATTTTCCCGAAAACGAAACCGTTGGGTTCGCTTTGGAAATATCTTTCCAACGACACCAACTTTGCAAAGATCCAATGGTTGGATTGTCTGGAATGTTGAATTCAAATCTAAATGAAAACAGCGCCAGAATGGATTTTTTTTTTATATATATATATATAATAAATCGAATAATGACGTTGTAGTTCGTATTTTGAAATCGTAACTTCAAACGATTGTACCGGGAGATCCGACCGTCGGATTTTCCTAAAACTGGAACCGTTGGGTCTGCTTTGAAAAGATCTTTCTAATGATATAAAATTTGTAAAGATCCAACAGTTAGATTTTCAGATATGTGTAAATCAAATTTGGAGAAAAATAGCGCCATGGTCGCGTTATTGCCTGAAGCGTCGTTTGAATAAATTGGCTATATTTAAATAAATAAAAATAGCGATAAATCATGATAAAATATTATAAACGATATGGAATGGAAATAAACCGAATTTACCCAGTTTATTGGATATTTGATGGTTGAATGTGTTTGACGTGAAAACTACATTAATGAACTGAATTATGGATGTTAGATAATTTAACCATTGAAATGAACTGATTTGAAATTCTAAATACATGAATTATTTGAAAAGGCTGAGTTAATTCTCATTTCAAATAATTGTTCGACGGTTAGAAGTCGAAGATATGAAGACGGTGCAAGACCGAGGATCTTCACATCAATGGATGGCTACTAATGCCTTTGATGGGAGTTGCTGCCCTGAAGGGGTTACAGTGGTGGTCGTCCGGACGTACTTGTTGATCGTTCGGATGTGTGAGGGCCTCTCTCCTGTATTGGGCATACGGGAGAGGAATAAGGTGCCTTCGGTTTCGTTTAGACCCAGAACGGACTTGTAAATGGATGTGTGTCTGACGTTGTAGATTGACAACGTGGCATACAGAGATGCTGTGATCAAAGCTTTTGTTGAAAAGCATAGCTTTGTGGTTGATGATCAAAGTAGGGCTTTAAATAGCTAGCTTTGTGTTTAGCGTTGATTCGAGAGCCTCACACCCCGGTATGGACCAGAAACGGGAGAGGACATCAGGGAGGACCTGCATTTCTTTCTAGCTAGGAGTGGTGTTTTGGGTTTTACATGCCCGGGCATTTTACTTATGTGGATGATGGATAGCGAGGCGCCTCAGTTATATCGGTCGCTCCTGGGCCGATGGTTTTGGTCGGTATATGACCAGTTTACGCCCCATAGGGTGGGGAAACGCAGTGTTCAGGAATTTTAATCCACTCCTGTGGACCGGCCCTGACGATCCTAGGGCTCACCTATGTCTGGGTCCTGAGACATGGGCTAGATTGTCTCGAAGCGGTAAGGACTATCTTTTGCCTTGGTTCATGACGGAAATCCAATTTCCAAATACGACATCGTGCGGTCTTGATTGTATATCTATATATGGCGACATGATATATGGTACCCATGCCGTCTATGATTGATACTTATGATTGAAATTGTTTTTGAAACATATAAACACTAGTAATAATATCAAATGCTTTTGTTTTATTCGTATCAAGCATATTTTGGCCATTATAAGGTAAAACTCTATCCTTCGGTTTGCGTTTCATTGTGTGATGGGAACTGAGTCTTATAATGGCTTCATTTTTATAAAAAGCATTGCGATGTTTAAATGATTTATTTGTTTTAAAGCACTGGCGATCCAATGGAGTAAACCCGTTCCGCGTTAGCGGCGTGGTCCTGTGATTGGCCTTATTGTAAAATATGTTAAGCAGATTTCTCATACCAGTCCCATGACGGACTCGTAGTTTGTTTCACTTGCAAACTCGGGTGCCCCTATTTCTACACGAGCAGCCTTGTATTCAGGTTTTAACAGGCTCCTTCTGGATAGCTGGAGCTAAAGCTGGATCCTATCACTTCTTTCTTTTTATGCTGTTCAGCTCCTGTTGTACATATTATGTTTTGATTCCGCTGTAGAAATTTATGTAAAGCTGAACTGTATTTTGTACTAAGTATGATCCTGTACACTGTGTAACTCTGATGATTATGTTTATTTAGTATATTCTATTGTACATTATCTGGTGTATTTATTTATTTCTGTTCTGCTGTTATTTGTTTATGTGTTATATTCCAAAGATAACCCTTGCCACCGGGGAATGGGGTTTGGGGTCGTCACAACGTGGTATCAGAGTTTTGGTTAAGCTTAGTTCTGGAATATAACATATTAACGAACTCGTCAGAAATAGAATCAGTAGTATTCTATGACGAATAACTCATTTCAGATAGGATCAGTAATATCCTAGAATGAGTATAGCAGAATGAAATATACCCCGATAGACACATTTACATTAAGGTATATGTCTCTATGCTTTAAAAATACCTTTTCTGTTGGCCTAACACTTTGTCTGCTATTTGCAGACATTGAAAAATGAGTCGCAGAAGTAGAAGAGGTAGGTATGAACCAGATATTGAGGCTCTATTAATCAAGTATCGAAATCTGGGTGGACTACCGTTCTCGGGAAATGAGTTTATTATTCAAACACAAGCATGGATGCACTCTGCTGAGAAAATCTTTGAAGGTTCAAAGCTTAGAGATGATCAGAAAAGATTACTGGCATCTTGGGCACTTAAAGACGAAGCTTTAATCTGGTGGGATCCCATTATTAAAGATAATCCAGAAGGTGATATCACCTGGGATAGATTCAAAGAAAGTTTCAATAAAAGATTTATTCCTCTAGAAGCGACTGAGCGGTTAAGTGATGAATTCTACTATCTGATACAAGGAGATCTGACCATTCCAGAATATCATAAGAAATTCAATGAATTTCTCGTTTCGCCTCGCATCTAATTCAAAATCCAAAGATGAAGAATTTGAGATTTATTAACAGGCTCCAAAGAAAGTATCAAAGTAATGGAACTGCACATGTCCAACAATCTTTTTCTGAAATGATATATATGGCTTATCAGTATGAAGATCTAGATAAGAAAGGTCTTTTGGGCGTTGAAGAGGAAGTCAGTTCTAGTAACAAAAGCAAATTCGAAACTGATAGCCTAGAGACATGTACGCATCCTGAGGCAAGTACGAAGTCTGGGGTCAAGAAGAAGCCTAGAGTCAATAGAAAAAGGGTTAAATCGGAGAAAGAGCTAATAACGACTACCTTATGCAATAATTGAAGCCAGGGCATTTTCAATGGAATTGCAAATTCTCGAAGAAAGAAACAAATGTTGGATCCAAATCCAATAAGAAGGGTCGAGAGAATATGAAATTCAATCTTTGCCATCAGGCTGGTCATATTGCAAAGAATTGCCAGCTGTTACAGAAATCTAAAATAGTACAAGTGAATGAAGTAGCAGAAACTTCTGAATCCTCAGCTAGTTAGGGGAGGCCAGATGTTTTAGAAGGCACGCTTACTGTCAAAAACATTCCAGTTAAAGTACTATTTGATATAGGCGCGTCGCGAAGCTTTATTGCAAAGAATGCGGTTAAGAAATTGGATTTGAATTTGAAAAAGCTCAAAACACCCATGACTGTCCATAATCCGGTTGGGGGTTCCCTCGATCTTAGTTGGATTTGTGGGGTGCATGTTTCTTTTTTCCTGTTATCGGTTCCCTACCATCTCCATCGTCAGGAATTTCACAGAATTCGATCTTATTCTAGGATTGGATTGGTTAACCAAATATGAAGCTGAGGTTAAATGCGTCGATAGAGTCATACGGGCGAAGGTTAAATCAGGGAATTATATTACCATTCCATGTGATGGTCCGAATTCTAATAGAAAAGGTTTTTGGTCAGCTTTGGATGTTTCTCCTGCTCAAATAGAAAAGATTCCTGTCGTTACAGAGAATGTTCCGGTCGACGTAGAAAATATTCCTGTTGTCAAGGACTATGCGGATGTGTTCGAAGAAGTTGTTAGCTTACCTCCGCATAGAGAAATAGATTTCAATATTGCTTTAATTCCGAATGCAAGGCTAGCAGTTCACGTTATTCGAAGAATGACCTTGAAGGAAAAAGAAGAATTAGACAATCAGACTCAACAGCTTGTATGGAAAGGTCTGATCAGACCTAGTTTCTCTGATTAGGGAGCAGCAGTGGTATTTGTCCCAAAGTCATACGGTGCTCTCAGACTATGTGTGGATTATCGTGACTTAAACAAGCAGACGCTGAAGAACAAATATCCATTGCTACAGATTGATGATTTATTGGATCGATTGAATGGAGCACAAGTATTTTCCCGTACAGGTTTCCATCAACTCCGTATTGCCGAAGAATGTGTTCCCTTGACAGCATTCAGAGGTCCAGACTTATTCTACGAGTGGTTAGTAATGCTGTTCGGCTTACGTAACGCTCCATCTTATTTCGTCGATCTAATGAACTGGGTATTCAGAGAAGTATTGAATAAATTTGTACTGGTCTTCATTGATGATATTCTAATCTTCTCTAAGTCAGAAAGCGAGCATGAAAAACATTGGGAACAAGTGTTAGAGATCTGATAAAGAATGTTTCAAAATCCAAATTTTCCAAATGTATATTCTGGCAAGAAGAGGTAAAGTTTCTTGGCCACGTCGTGTCAAAGGAAGGAATTTCTGTGGATCCCAGTAAAATCACTGCCATTCAGAATTGGAAACAGCCAACTACTCCCACAAAAGTCCGAAGTTTTCTCGGATTAGCCAGTTATTATCGGAAGTTCTGTAACAACCCGAATTTTAATAACATGTTAAAACTAGAAATCAAGGCAGAATTAAATTTTAAAATCAGAATCAGGGGAAACGGGTTACGTCATTGCGTTCGTCTCGAAATTTTACATGAAATAGAGTCCGAGTTTTCGAAAATCGGAGTCCGGATGAAGAAGTTATGGCCTATACAAGTTTCAGCAGTTTTCAGGCAGCACTGGACCAGGGGGTCGACCATAGGGTCGACCTACCCCCCCCCCCCCCCAGGTCGACCATTGGGTCGACCTACCCCCCCAGGTCGACCATAGTGTCGACCTCCACCCCTTACAGTTCGACCTGGTTGGCCTGGTTTGACCCAGAACTCATTTTTGAAGCCTGAGACGTGTTTTGATGGTCCGGGTTGATTCTAGGGTTAATCTAAGGGCCTAAACTAGTTGCTACACCTATAAAAACACCCTTAGACCTAACCAAATTCATATCAAATCATTCTTACACCTAAATGTTGCTGGAATCCCTCTTGATCATGGCCGCCGCCTCTAATAAATTTCCTAATCTTTCATACACAATCCAATTCGAAGGTAAAGACTTCTACAATGATCCAAGACAATAAATCAACAACGTCACTGCAACATTCTACAACAAATTCAGTTCTTAATTCATTAGCCATGCTCTGTAAGTTCTAGTTATTTTCATATTAAAATAATTAAATTTAATATGGACATGTGATGAAGTGAAAGTGAACTTTGATTCAAGTCTATTCTTGTTTCTTCTTGGATCTCGATCTTGAGAACTTTTCTATCTTTATTCGCATGACCAGTTTATGGTTTATTCATCCTGTTGTAAATCAATTTTTCTTAGTTCATGTTGATATTATTATCAAGATCTATTCTTTATGTCTGAGATGATGCTTTTATGCCGTTTTCTCTCTGATCTTGTTTTTATTGCAACTTCTACCTTCCCCTATTTATTTTCTTTTGATGAACTTAGGTCAATTTCGGACCTAGGCCTAAACTACGATATGCGTGCGATGGTATACGGGGGAAATATTGGAATATTGCCTAGTGGAATATATGTGTTTAGTGGAATTGATGGCATAACATAAAAATTGGATATTTGGATATTATTACCATTAACATGAAATTGAATATTTGGGTGTTGTCATTATAATAGTAATTGCAAGAATGGGGATTGGAATATATAATTTGACATGGATCTTGATATATGTAATATGACATGGATCTTGATATATGTAATTTGGCTAGAACTCGTTATGGGTAAATTGGTGTAAACATGTTATACATGTAATTTTGGGTATAAAACTGGATCTATGTAAATTGAGCATAGCTTTGTAAACATGTAAATCATGAATCTTGACATATGTAAAACGACATGAAACTTGGTATATGTGTAAATTGGCATAAAATTGGCATACATGTAAAACGGCATGAATTGAACATATGTAAATTTGGTATGAATTGGGCATATGTAAAACTGACATGTAATCTAGAACTTGGGCATATGTTAATTATGTAAAATTTGGAGTAGAAACATATATGATAATTTATGACTTGGAGAAAGTTTAATATGAACGCGCCTAAGTTGGGTTTTGGGTAGTTGGTATGTATTGGAAATAGGAGGCTATAACTTGGCATAACCTTATAGTGAATTATGATAATAATTTGGGAATACGTTTTGGGGAAAAAACGTGAACCATGAACATTTCTATATGTTAAACACATGAACTGATATTGGGGTTTTGGGTGGAATACGACCATTAATGAACCTTTGACACGAGGTTAGACTCAGTTTGTGGTGTAAATCTGCCCGGAACCGCCTGGCAAATCCAGTATCCACAAAGTGTCAGTCTAATGTAAGAGGTCAAAGGCCAAATTGTAGGCATAACGGTTTATGACACGAGGTTAGACCCAGTTTGTGGTGTAAATCTTCCCGGAACCGCCCGGCAAATCCAATAGCCACAAAATGCACGGTCTAATGTGAGAGGTCATGATTCGTTCATCATAATGAATGAATTAAGGAATACTAACCATAATAAGACGTGGTATGGTTAGAGGGTTAGGTGGGATGACATGGAAATTTGACATGTAAATGTGGACCTAACTGGTATGGGTTAAGAGCATGTAAAACTTATAAATGTAGGCTCAACCAACATAACTGTTAATCAGACCAATGGGTGGGTTAAGTAATATGACTAGACTAATGACACTTAACCAATATGATATGAATGGGTGGGTTAAGTAACGTGGCTAGGCTAATGACACTTAACCGTTATAACATGACTAGCGGATGGGTTGGGCTAACTTGAATAGGTTGATAACACCCAATCGATATAACCTGATGCGTGGTAGGGTTAGTAAACACACGAGGGTAACACTTAACCATTATAATATGACTGGTGGATGGGGTTAAGTTAACATGCACTTAACCAATATAACGTGATGCGTGGTAAGGTTAAGTAACAACAGAGGGTAACACTTAACCGTTACAACGTGATAAGTAGGTGGGCTAAGTCAATATACACTTAACCAATATGACATGACATGCGGTGGGGTTAAGTTAACACAAGGGAGAACACTTAGCCAGTGTAACAAGGCTTGCGGTAGGGTTAAGTAACACAAGGAACAACACTTAACCGATATAACATGATGTGTGGTAGGGTTAAGTAAAACAAGAGAAAACACTTAACCAACTTAACGTGATGGACGGAGAGGGTTAAGTACATATCGGGTTGGTGGGTAATATTAGTAAATATAGGCCCACAAACTTAACCAGTAGGAAACCCTAGTAACGGGGACTCATTTCAGCAGTAACCCACTAGATGTATCATGGTACCCTGAAACTAGGTAGGGTGGGGCACGATTACTGGGTTGATTGTAAGCGGTCAAAGCGACGGCGGTGGGTGCACAGTGTGGTTCTAACGGAGTGCGGGCGTGCACGCAACTTCGGAGTAGAAAAACAGGGCACTGGAGGGCACCAGTAGTATACCCTATGCATTCTAGAATTGTGTCGGGCTGCCACCATGGGACTGGATACACCCCATGGTGGGACCAGCATAGGTATCTACAGTCATTGGGGGCCGTATGATACACGTAGGTAGCATAATCCCTAGGTTGGACCTAGGTGGCATAAACCCTAAATCCGAGAAGTGTTCAATAGGTAGCATAATCCCTAGGTTGGACCTAGGTGGCATAAACCCTAAATCCGAGAAGCGTTCAATAGGTAGCATAATCCCTAGGTTGGACCTAGGTGGCATAAATCCTGGTTGAATCTAGAAAGCGCTCGATAGAAAACCCTAGATTAGATCTAGGTAATAAATAATAGATGTACACGTGAAAGCAACCTTAATTTCGGGGATCGGGATCACGTTATGATTTTATCATTTTATATAGATTACTAGTTGGGACACTAGTTAGGTGGTGCAGAGCAAATAGATATCATTTTAATGGTGAAGCAAAGAAATCTTGCGATGCTTGATAGAAATCTTGCAAAACTATACTTAATTCATCTTGGATGGGAACCTTGAAATGTTATACATGACAGAAATCCTATGATGTTATTCTTAGTTATCGTGCCTGTAGCTTATCTTATCATCATGCTTATGTTTACTTTCAGTTTATTCATGCCATGTTATCTTTACCTGTTTTTATGCTGAAATTCACTAGGACTTACTCTGTCTTTATGACTGACCCGTTTTGTTTCGCCTCTTTTTCTTCCGTCCCCCCCTCCCCCAGGTTCGCAGGATGGGAATACAGCTTAGTTCGGATCTTACCAAGCTCCAAGGCTCTTTCATGTACTGCTTGGATTTCTCTTGGCTATGGCTTGCTTTGCTTTATTGGGGAATACTACAATTTATTTTTATGCTTCTTTGTTTTTGAGCAAGACAGATATTTTAGCTATGTAATTGGGTATTGGAAGTTGATGGGCTTTTATTGTAAACAATTATATTTAATAAATGATTTGAAGTACTTTTACTTTACTTTCCGCTGTTTTATATATGTCTGTCTTGTAATATTTCTGTTCCAGTACCCATAATGCTCTATTGAAGTTAAGGCATTCCCTTTGTGAGTGACCTTAACGGATGTGGGGTGTTACATTTGGTATCAGAGCAGAAGGTTACCAGACTGGGCAAAAAACTTTTAAAAAACCTTCTGAAATTATTTTCAAAACGTTTACAAAGAAGCATTTTTCTAAAGAAAAGTTTTGTTTTACGAAAGGCATATTCCCCAAAGCCATATGCACTAACTTTTGATTCTCTCTTTGAATCTCCTCTTTCTTTCTTTTTTCGCCATAATTTTGTAGGCGTACGACACAAGTCGGAGGGAAAAGAAGTGCCCAATCTCCATCTGTAGCCGCAGTAGTTCCATCTGCGACTAATCTTATTTCAAGCTTTGTAGGGATGTAGTGTAATGGAGATAGCTTTCGAGAAACCGGCCAACAAACCATACAAGGATAGTAAGAACGAGGATAAAGAACACAAGCCTAAGTACAAGATCGTCGAGAGGGCAATTGTATGCTCTCACTACTAGCATACCTAAGAGAGGTGGTAACGTTTCTGTTAAAAGTTTAGCTTTTCTTTTCTATCATACCGTGGGAACTTTGTTTTTGTACATCGCATCCTTTTAATTCTGCTTCGATAGTTGAGTCTCTGCACCTTAGTACTAGTGTTGTAGAGGATCCCATTTTTGTCTCAAATCCTGTTGGGGAATCGGCTCATTTATTCATGACTTGTTTGGATTTGAGAATGTCTATGCTAAGTGTTGAGTTTAGAAGTAATGCTTATGTCTTTGGGCTATGGGTTGATTCTAGGGATGGAATGGTTATCCAGAAATGGTACCATTCTCGAGTATGAAAAGAGGGTAGTTAGGCTCTTGACTCACCTCGGTAATGCCCTCGAAGTCTAGTGTGACCCTTAGGGTTCTGCCATGTTTAGTTACCTAGAATCTCTTGATATCTTTATCGATCCGCTCTTGATACATTTATCGACCCGCTCGAGTAGTGTTCGCCACTAAGGCGGATGGTTCATTTCGCTTATGCATGAGTTATAGAAAATCACCTTAGTAAGTACATTTGGCAACATGGTTGACAATTGTTTGATAGTTCTTCTGCATGGAATACCTTATAGTGAGTAAACGAGATCTAGGATTCACTAGTGAATTTTGGAGAGCTTGCATGAAACCATGAGTACGCAGTTATGTTTAAGCCGAGTATACTAGAAAAAGAATAAGTGAAAGTGGAACGTGAGGCGACAGTGAAATGAGTTCCAACTCATACTTTGGAAATGGGAATTAAGAAGCTACGAAATTGTGAAGCTAAAGACGGTCAAAACACAATGGAGTTAAGCTCAAGGAAATGCGACTTAGAAGATTGAAGACTAGACACGCGCATCATATCTCTTTTTAAGAGTATATCCTTGATCCCACTTTTCCTGTAGAGCTTACTTGTATGCTATCTTTTAAGCATATCCTCTCGGTCCTATTCTCCATCCTATTTCTATTGCAAACCCCATAGGGAGTATGACTCATCTGTTAGTAATACATGTTGGGGCTTGAGGGTGTCCGTTGGGTTGACTAAACTTTTTGGGTTTTATAGGATATGGGTTGGTCTTAGGAAGGGATTTCTTGTGACCAAAAAGGAGTCCATCATGCTTAGTTTCCTAGAAACATATATATTGGTTGGTCAATTCTTTGGGTATCAGTTTGATATTGATTTCGGTCTTCGGGGCTGGTGCTTAGGGAGTTCTTCTCCTAATCAGTATATATATGTGACATAGATTTCCAGTTTTGACATTGCCTAATAGGCACAAAGTTTTTACTTGCTTCTATCGTTTGACTATATCTTTAGGTAGGAACAATTGGGTGTAAACATGTGTTTGAGACATGTTATGATTGATGGTTGCAAGTGGTTGCAAGCGGTTGTTAGTGGTTGCTCGTGGATGCATATACACGCACCTTAGACACTAGATCGGCTCCGTCACCTTTCATATTGCATATGCATGAGTGTTTATACTTGTTTATGGATGAAATTAAATATGTTATCATGTGGATGTTGCATATGGATGGATGTTTGTGCACACATATAGTGTTTATGTGGCTAGGACTATTCGCATACATGTTGGACTCATGGCACTAAAACATATTTTGCATTAAAGAGATCAATCAGGCCTGATCATTTGCATTAGATAAGGAACATATACACACACTTTCTGCATATGTTCATACAACATTAGAAATCTCTTAAGGACGATGGATGCCTGTGATTGATGATTGAGTAGATGGATGATTGGATGGTAGGACACATTCTTCTTAACTTGAAGATTTCGGGGACGAAATCCTTTAAGGAGGGGAGAATGTAACATTAATAACATGTTAAAACTAGAAATCAAGGCAGAATTAAATTTTAAAATCAGAATCAGGGGAAACGGGTTACGCCATTGCGTTCGTATCGAAATTTTACATGAAACAGAGTCCGAGTTTTCGAAAATCGGAGTCCGGATGAAGAAGTTATGGCCTGTACAAGTTTCAGTAGTTTTCAGGCAGCACGGGACCAGGGGGTCGACCTACCCCCCCCCCCCCCAGGTCGACCATAGTGTCGACCTCCCCCCCTTACAGGTCGATCTGGTCGGCCTGGTTTGACCCAGAACTCATTTTTGAAGCCTGAGACGTGTTTTGATGGTCCGGATTGATTCTAGGGTTAATCTAAGGGCCTAAACTAGTTGCTACACCTATAAAAACACCCTTAGACCTAACCTAATTCATATCAAATCATTCTTACACCTAAATGCTACTGAAATCCCTCTTGATCATGGCCGCCGCCTCTAATAAATTTCCTAAGCTTTCATACACAATCCAATTCGAAGATTAAGACTTCTACAATGATTCAAGACAATAAATCAACAACGTCACTGCAACATTCTACAACAAATTCAGTTCTTAATTCATTAGCCATGCTATGCAAGTTCTAGTTATTTTCAGATTAAAATAATTAAATTTAATATGGACATGTGATGAAGTGAAAGTGAACTTTTGATTCAAGTCTATTCTTGTTTCTTCTTGGATCTCGATCTTGAGAACTTTTCTATCTTTATTCGCATGACCAGTTTATGGTTTATTCAGCCTGTTGTAAATCAATTTTTCTTGGTTCATGTTGATATTATTATCAAGATCTATTCTTTATACCTGAGATGATGCTTTTATGCCGTTTTCTCTCTGATCTTGTTTTTATTGCAACTTCTACCTTCCCCTATTTATTTTCTTTTGATGAACCTAGGTCAATTTCGGACCTAGACCTAAACTACGATATGTGTGCGATGGTATACGGGGGAAATATTGGAATATTGCCTAGTGGAATATATGTGTTTGGTGGAATTGATGGCATAACATAAAAATTGGATATTTGGGTATTATTACCATTAACATAAAATTGAATATTTGGTTGTTGTCATTATAATAGTAATTGCAAGAATGGGGATTGGCATATATAATTTGACATGGATCTTGATATATGTAATATGACATGGATCTTGATATATGTAATTTGGCTAGAACTCGTTATGGGTAAATTGGTGTAAACATGTTATACATGTAATTTTGGGTATAAAACTGGATCTATGTAAATTGAGCATAGCTTTGTAAACATGTAAATCATGAATCTTGACATATGTAAAACGGCATGAAACTTGGTATATGTGTAAATTGGCATAAAATTGGCATACATGTAAAACGGCATGAATTGAACATATGTAAATTTGGTATGAATTGGGCATATGTAAAACTGACATGTAACCTAGAACTTGGGCATATGTTAATTATGTAAAATTTGGAGTAGAAACATATATGAAAATTTATGACTTGGAGAAAGTTTAATATGAACGCGCCTAAGTTGGGTTTTGGGTAGTTGGTATGTATTGGAAATAGGAGGCTATAACTTGGCATAACCTTATAGTGAATTATGATAATAATTTGGGAATACGTTTTGGGGCAAAAACGTGAACCATGAACATTTCTATATGCTAAACACATGAACTGATATTGGGGTTTTGGGTGGAATACGACCATTAATGAACCTTTGACACGAGGTTAGACTCAGTTTGTGGTGTAAATATGCCCGGAACCGCCCGACAAATCCAGTAGCCACAAAGTGTCAGTCTAATGTGAGAGGTCGAAGGCCAAATTGTAGGCGTAACGGTTTATGACATGAGGTTAGACCCAGTTTGTGGTGTAAATCTGCCCGGAACCGCCCGGCAAATCTAGTAGCCACAAAATGCACGGTCTAATGTGAGAGGTCATGATTCGTTCATCATAATGAATGAATTAAGGAATACTAACCATAATAAGACGTGGTTATGGTTAGAGGGTTAGGTGGGATGACATGCAAATTTGACATGTAAATGTGGACCTAACTGGTATGAGTTAAGAACATGTAAAACTTATAAATGTAGGCTCAACTAACATAACTGTTAATCAGACCAATGGGTGGGTTAAGTAATATGACTAGACTAATGACACTTAACCAATATGATATGAATGGGTGGGTTAAGTAACGTGGCTAGGCTAATGACACTTAACCGTTATAACATGACTAGCGGATGGGTTGGGCTAACTTGAATAGGTTGATAACACCCAATCGATATAACCTGATGCGTGGTAGGGTTAGTAAACACACGAGGGTAACACTTAACCATTATAATATGACTGGTGGATGGGGTTAAGTTAACATGCACTTAACCAATATAACGTGATGCGTGGTAAGGTTAAGTAACAACAGAGGGTAACACTTAACCGTCACAACATGATAAGTAGGTGGGCTAAGTCAGTATACACTTAACCAGTATGACATGACATGCGGTGGGGTTAAGTTAACACAAGGGAGAACACTTAGCCAGTATAACAAGGCTTGCGGTAGGGTTAAGTAACACAAGGAACAACACTTAACCGATATAACATGATGTGTGGTAGGGTTAAGTAAAACAAGAGAAAACACTTAACCAACTTAACGTGATGGACGGAGAGGGTTAAGTACATATCGGGTTGGTGGGTAATATTAGTAAATATAGGCCCACAAACTTAACCAGTAGGAAACCCTAGTAACGGGGACCCATTTCAGCAGTAACCCACTAGATGTATCATGGTACCCTGAAACTAGGCAGGGTGGGGCACGATTACTGGGCTGATTGTAAGCGGTCAAAGCAACGGCGGTGGGTGCACAGTGTGGTTCTAATGGAATGAGGGCGTGCACGCAACTTCAGAGCAGAAAAACAGGGCATTGGAGGGCACCAGTAGTATACCCAATGCATTCTAGAATTGTGTCCGGCCGCCACCATGGGACTGGATACACCCCATGGTGGGACCAGCATAGGTATCTACAATCATTGGGGCCGTATGATACACGTAGGTAGCATAATCCCTAGGTTGTACCTAGGTGGCATAAACACTAAATCTGAGAAGCGTTCAATAGGTAGCATAATCCCTAGGTTGGACCTAGGTGGCATAAACCCTAAATCCGAGAAGCGTTCAATAGGTAGCATAATCCCTAGGTTGGACCTAGGTGGCATAAACCCTAAATCCGAGAAGCGTTCAATAGGTAGCATAATCCCTAGGTTGGACCTAGGTGGCATAAATCCTAGTTGAATCTAGGAAGCGCTCGATAGAAAACCCTAGATTAGATCTAGGTAATAAATAATAGATGTACACGTGAAAGCAACCTTAATTTCGAGGATCGGGATCACGTTATGATTTTATCATTTTATATAGATTACTAGTTGGGACACTAGTTATGTGGTGCAGAGAAAATAGTTATCATTTTAATGGTGAAGCAGAGAAATCTTGCGATGCTTGATAGAAATCTTGCGAAACTATACTTAGTTCATCTTGGATGGGAACCTTGAAATGTTATACATGACAGAAATCCTATGATGTTATTCTTAGTTATCGTGCCTGTAGCTTATCTTGTCATCATGCTTATGTTTACTTTCAGTTTATTCATGCCATGTTATCTTTACCTGTTTTTATGCTGAAAGTCACTAGGACTTACTCAGTCTTTATGACTGACCCGTTTTGTTTCGCCTCTTTTTCTTCCGTTCCCCCCCCCCCCCTGTAACGACCCAGAAAATATGAACCAATTTAAAATTTTTAAATTGGCTAAAATAATGGATTTTAAATATTTAAAATAAATATTTTAAATAATAGCAATGAAAACTGAGTTTGAATCGACAATTGAAAACGAATATAATTAATTATAATTATAAACAAGGCCTGAAATGGCGCTGTAGTTTCAAAAATTGAATTCAAACTTTGTCGGACTATACCGGGTGCAAACCAAATCGGATTTTAGTTAAACCAAAAATATTTAAATCTGTTAGTGAATACCTTTCTAACGAATCTGAATAATCGAATTTTCATAGCGGAAAGCAAAAGTTATGGCCGAATGAATTTTCAGAACGGTCGCTATGGAATTTATATAGCCCGTGGAATTGGCCATTTTGCATACGACCTCGGAATTCGACGAAACCACTTTTGTTGGATCTGGGATGGGAAGTTATTGCTACGTTTCAAATTTCATAATTTTTGAAGCTAGTATGTGAGCGTGGCAAAGGAAAATGTGTTTTGGTCAATTACAGTTAAATTGGATCGACCAAAAATGGGCCTTTTTGCAAACGGTCTCAGAATTCAACGAAACTAGTTTTGTTGGGACCGTATCATCAAAACATAGCTAGATTTATTTTTCTGGAATTTTTCGAATCAGTTTGTGACCCTGGCAAATTGAAATGTTCGTTCAAATTAAATATTGAATGTTATATATTTTAATTTGAAGGATAACTGGCTGAAACAGTCGAATGGGCCTACGAAACATATCCCATTGTGTTCGGAATGGGGGTAAAATGCTAGGGACGACAGTCGTTGGGTTTCAATTGGTGGTCGTGTCAGAAAACCCCTACAAAGACCCACCGACCAATCAGAATTTAGGAAAAAAAAACCTCAGCCCCCCCCCCCGACCGACGACGATAAAGCTTCCCCTCCTTCTCTCCTCCGCCGCCGACGCTACAGGCCACCAGAGCCGCCGCCACCACCTCCAGTCGAAGCGCCTCCCTTCCCCCTTCAAATCCGACCTGGCCCCACCCTCTCTCCCTCCGCCTACCTCGAGAACGAAGCCCGCGAAGTCAACGACTTGGTCACCGTCGTTCGCCGCCGTCTGACCACCGGAATTGCCGCCACCACCACCGATCTGAGCGCCGTTCGTAGCTCTTCGACGCTGCAGCACCCGATCGTCCTCTAGCTTCACGGATTTCGCGATAATTCAAAACCTAGTTTTGAATCAAAAGGGAGGTATCGGCTGTTAATTATTTAACTGATTTCGACAGTTTAAAACCGTTGCAAACTTTGAAAAATCGTATCTTTTTCATTCGTTAACGAAATTCAATGAAATAGGAAACATCGTGACCGTGCGGACGCCTTCTACATTTTAGAAGAGACCGCGTATTTTTCTGAGCCTTCTGCTATTTTTGGTGGAGTGGAACCCAATGTGAGATTTCTAATTTATAAACAATATGGAAAACGACGATGTATAAATTATATAGTCGATGTATGAGTTATATAAGCGTTGTACACCTCTTGTATAAGCGTTGTATAAGTTGTACGTTCGATGTATAAGTTATATATGCGTTGTAAAAATTATATATGTGTTGAAATAAAAGTGAATTGCTATATATAAATATATATATATACGCCCCTCGTCCACAAACCATGGACGATATTTATTGGTTGTGATTGTTGTGCAAATTGATTGATAGCGAATGATTGTTTGGGATTGTTTGTGGTTGATATTGATTGATTGTGATTGAGAAATACCCGTTTGCGGTTGAGAAATATTTGGTTGAAACCACATAGGATTAGTTTGTGGAAATGAAATAAATATATACATGCCGCCTGCGTGCGAACTAGATGCATGATCCCCATTGTCAAAAACCGCGAGGTTTTAAGGTAGAGCGAGGAGCCGTACTAGGGACGGTCCCGGTTTTAACTACCCTGCCGTTATGCTGCCGAAATTTTCTGAAATATACATGTGTTAGAATAATTTTCATTCATTGAAATAAATTACATATGTTGGGAGAATATTCATGTGTTGAGTTGCAATTCATTCGTTGAGTTGAGATTCATGTGTTGAATATTATTTGAATTTAAACAAATAGTTTTAGCGATAAAAATCACATTTTTATATATATACAAACTATAGAGAATATTCATGTGTTGAGTTGCAATTCATTCGTTGAGTTGAGATTCATGTGTTGAATATTATTTGAATTTAAACAAATAGTTTTAGCGATAAAAATCACATTTTTATATATATACAAATTATAGAGAATATTCATGTGTTGAATTGAAATTCGTTCGTCGAGTTGAAATTCATGTGTTGAATGTTATCGTATTTTAAAATAAAATGAATAAACAATAAAAAAAATACATTTTTATTGTGCATATGAAGTGTTAAAAACATTCACGTGTTGAATAAATATTTTTGATGATAAAAATATTTCTTTTATCATGTATACGCTTTGATAAAAAAAATACACACGGGTTGAAATAAATAATAATTTGCTAGAAATATTATTATTGGCTTTGTTTTGCATATATATACATGTGTTGAACAGGAAAAATGGATTAGCTGTAGAGTAAAGAAATTATTTGCGTGCCCGACAAATAGGTAAGCCTTGATGAGTTGGCTGCGCAATTTTATTTTTATATCAACTCCTGTGAATGCCATTGGATGCGGAGTGCTGGTTATTCTATGTGAAATAATAAATATCGCCATAGGATAGTAACAATTAAATTTGAACTACGCTACATGGCATACTTCTTGACGATTGGCATACTTCATCATATTCCACATAAGCAATTGGAGCTTGTGTGACGAGGTGGAAGATTTACCATACGAGCGAGAGGCTTGTATGGCGATGATTATATACTACAGGTTGAACTGATGACTGATATGGACTCTATAAAATATAACGATAAATTGCCAGATTAATAAAAACCCCACACGGGTCTGGAGTTGACAATAATCACGTCTCTCTAGTTATTAGATACGGCACATGGACTATTTATTTCCACACGGAAACGGGGTGACGAGAATTTATTCTCTGGAGTGATTATCTATACATGCTCCCCCGTAAACACCAGAATATATCACTATAAATATGTGAATGCTTTTTAGGATTTATTGGGTACCTAACACGGCCCAATAAATTTCCAAACCCCTCCCCGTTCAAAGGAGGTTATGGCGAAATTTTCCAAAATATTAAGGCGTTAGTGAAATATTTGAAGTGAAAACGAAGGTGAAAATATAGAATGAACTATAGTTGAAATTATAGAATGAACTATATTTATATATATAAATATAAATATAATTAAAAGGAATCGAAGTCGTGCAGTTCGGGTTTCGGAATCGTAATTTGAAACGATTAGTATGAGGAATCCGACCATCGGATTTTCCCGAAACTGGAACCGTTGGATTCGTTTTGAAAAGACCTTTCTAATTATGTAAATTTTATGAAGATCCAACGGTTAAATTTTCAGATATGTGTAAATCAAATCTGAAAGAAAAACAGCGCCACGGCCGCGTTATGGCCCGAAGCGTCATTTTGAATAAATTGGCTATTTTAAAATAAATAAAAATAGCGATAAATCGTTATAAAATATCATAAACGATATGGGATGGAAATAAACTGAATTTGCTCGATTTATGTTGTATTTGATGGTTGAATGTGTTTGGTGTGAAAATTACATTAAGGAACAAAATTGGTGTTGTCGAATGATTTAACCATTAAAATAAATTGGTTTGAAATTCTAAATAAACGTGAATTATTTGAAAAGGCCGAGTTAATTCTCATTTCAAATAATTGACCGACGATTTAAAGTCGAAGATGAAGACGGTGGTCGAAGACCGGAGATCTTCACCTCGTTTGGATGGTAACCGAGGTCCTGATTGGGAGGCATCCCGAAATATGGATAATGAGTGGTGATCGTCCAGACGTACGTGGTGGTTGATGGGTTTGCGAGGTATTTAGTGCCTCCGGTTTCGTTCAGACCCAGAACGGACTTGTAAATGGACTGTGTGTCTGACATTGGATTTTATTCTGTGTTGATTGACCTCTATTAAATATACATCTGTTTGGCGGTGGAGAATCTATTCTTTTGCTTAACGCCCTTCTCTGAAACGCACGAGCTCAAAGGTTGTATATCGATGGACATCAGTCGCATGGCATGAATTGCCTGTGTGGCATGCTAAGATGCAGTGATCAGGGCTTCTGTTGAAAAGCAAAGTCTTGTAGTGATGATCAAAGCACCGCCTGTGTGGCGTAGTTTTGTGTATAACGTGAAATCGCGGGCCTCACACCCCGGTATGAACCAGAAACGGGAGAGGACATCAGGGAGGGCCTGCGTTTCTTCCTAGCTAGGGTGGTGTCAGTGACCTACCAGCCCTGACATTTATATACTTTTCACCTGAGTGGTTGTTGCTGTTGCGAGGCGCCTCGGTTTGATCGGACGATCCGGGTCCGATGGAGTCATTCGTTGGCTCGTTTACGCCCCAAAGGGAGGGGAGACGTAGTGTTCAGGCATAATAATCCACATCGGTGGACCGGCCCTGACGATCCAAGGCTTGCCTGCGCGCTTGCCTGAGACTCGGGCTAGGCAGTCTCGAATTCGGTAAGGACTATCTTTTGCCTTGGTTCATGACGGAAACCCAATTTCCAAATACGACATCGTGCGGTTTTGATTGTATACCTATATATGGCGACATAGTGGTATGGGGCATTAATGCCGTCTATGATTGATTGTTATGATTTGAAATTGCTTTCAAAACATATAAACACTAGCAATAATATCAAATGCCTTTGTTTTATCCGTATCAAGCATATTTTGGCCGTTATAAGGTAAAAACTCTATCCTCCGGTTTGCGTTGCATTGTGTGATGGGAACTGAGTCTTATAATGGCTTCATTTTTATAAAAAAGCATAGCGATGTTTAAAAAGAATGATTTATTTAAAGCACTGGCAATCCAATGGAGTAAACCCGTTCCACGAAAGTGGCGTGGTCCTGTGATTAGCCATATTATATATGTGTTGAGTAGATTTCTCATACCAGTCCCATGACTGACTCGTAGTTTGTTTCACTTTCAAACTCGGGTGCCCCTTTTTCTACACGGGCAGCCTTGTGTTCAGGTTTAGCAGGCTTTATCTGGAAAGCTGGAGCTGAAGATGGATTCTATCATTTATCTCTTTTTATGTTGTTCAGCTCCTATTGTACATATTTTGTTTGTTTCCGCTGTAGACATTTATGTATAGCTGAACTGTATGTGTACTAAGTAAGATCCTGTATACTGTGTAACTCTGATGATTACTTTTATCCAGTATATTCTATTGTTCATTATCTGGTGTATTTATTTAATTTTGTTCTGCTATTATCTGTTTCTGTGTTATATTCCAAAGATAACCCTTGCCACCGTCAGTACGGGGTTTGGGGTCGTCTCACCCCCCCCCCCCAGGTTCGTAGGGTGGGAATACAGCTTAGTTCGGATCTTACCAAGCTCCAAGGCTCTTTCATGTACTGCCTGGATTTCTCTTGGCTATGGCTTGCTTTGCTTTATTGGGGAATACTACAATTTATTTTTATGCTTCTTTGTTTTTGAGCAAGACAGATATTTTAGCTATGTAACTGGGTATTGGAAGTTGACGGGCTTTTATTGTAAATAATTATATTTAATAAATGATTTGAAGTACTTTTACTTTACTTTCCGCTGTTTTATATATGTCTGTCTTGTAATATTTCTGTTCCAGTACCCATAATGCTCCATTGAAGTTAAGGCATTCCCTTTGTGAGTTACCTTAACGGATGTGGGATGTTACAAGTTCGTTAAGAATTTTTCGAAGATATCCAGTTCCTTGACGAAGCTCACTAAGAAACATTCGAGGTTTAATTGGACTCCAGAATGTGAGGCAGCTTTCCAGAAGCTGAAGTTAAAATTGACAACTGCTCCAGTGTTAACAATTATTGATGGCAATCAAGACTTGAAAGTCTGGACTGATGCTTCTAAAGAAGGTCTTGGTGCAGTATTAATGCAAGGAGGCCAGGTAGTCGCTTATGCTAGCCGTCAATTGAAGCCACATGAGAAGAATTATGCAACTCACGATCTTGAATTGTTAGCCATCGTGTTTGCTTTGAAAATCTGGAGGCATTATCTATTGGGTGAGAAGTTCGAATTATATACTGATCATCAATCATTGAAGTATTTAATCACCCAGAAGGATCTAAATATGTGGCAGCAGCGTTGGTTAGAATTTCTCGCGGCATATGATCTTGATATTTTATATACTCCGGGGAAAGCCAATGTTGTGGCTGATGCGCTCAGTAGAAAGAATGTAATTATTGCCAGTCTTATCATCGCGCCCTCATTAATTGATAACATATCTGCTCTTCCGAAGGATGATCACTTCATCCAGAAGATTAGAGAGAGAATTCAGAAAGGTGAGCCCTCGAGTTTTCAGATTGATAACGAGGGGATTCTGAGGTTAAAGGGTCGGATTCGTGTTCCAAACATTCCTGAACTACAGAGAGAAGTATTGGATGAATGTCACAAAGCCAAATTTAGTATCCATCCAGGAGTGAGCAAGATGTATAATAATATCAAATGCACTTTCTGGTGGAGATCTATGAAACGAGACATTTCATTATACGTTTGTCGGTGTTCCACTTGTCAACAAGTTAAGAGCGATCAACAGTAACTCGCCGGATTGTTGCAACCGTTGGAAATTCCATGTGGGAAGTGGAAACAGATTTCTATGGATTTCATAGATGGTTTGCCCAGAACTAGGAAAGGAAATGACATTATTTGGGTGATCGTAGATCGTTTCACGAAGACCGCCCATTTCATACCTGTCCGATCGAATAGAACCGCTCAGAGTCCGGTGTAGATTTATTTCAAAGAAATTGTTAAACTTCATGGAGTTCCCATGAGCATCATTAGTGATCGTGACCCGATTTTTGCCAGTAAATTCTGGGAAGCATCCCAAGTAGAATTGGGAACGAAACTGAATTTGAGCACCGCTTATCATCCTCAAACAGATGGCCAAACTGAGAGGGTAAATCGTATTCTAGAAGGTTTATTGCGGGCTTGTGTTATTGATTTTGGCAGATCATCGGAAGACCATTTGCATTTGGCTGAGTTCTCATACAACAACAGCTACCAAGCGAGCCTGACAATGTCACCATTCGAAGCACTGTATGGTAGACTGTGCCGATCTCCTGCTTGTTGGGTAGAACCAGGTAATAGACTCGTATTGGGACCCAATATGATTCGCGAAGCTACGGACAAAGTCGATTTCGTTAAGAAATGATTACTAGCCGCTCAAAGCCGACAGAAGAGCTATGAAGATAAGAGAAGAAGAGATTTATCATTCACTGTTGGCGACTATGTGTATTTGAAGGTATCTCCGATGAGAGGAGTAATCCGGTTCGGTAAAACAGGGAAATTGGCGCCCAAATTTATTGGTCCGTTTCCTATTCTAGAACGGATTGGAACTCTCGCTTATAAGGTTCAATTACCAGATTGGTTGCCTGCAGTACATGATGTGTTTCACGTATCTCAACTTCGAAAGCATGTGCATGATCCAGACTTGATCGTGGAAGAAGCCGCGCAATGGGACTTGGAAATTACTCCAGAATTGGCTGTGAGGAGAGAGCCGCTAAAGATTATTGGAGAAGAAACAAAAGAGCTGAGGAACAAGGAGGTTCTCTTAGTCAAAGTGCAATCGAGTGGAGATCCGCGAGATTGTACTTGGGAAACTGAAGAGAGCATTAAGAAGGCCTATCCCAAGTGCAGGGTGGATATCTCTGATTGACTCTGGTGCAAGTTACATTTACCGTATTTTGCATTTCCTTTTTGTTCTCTACTTTGTTATTGTTTTCTTTTCATGGATGTAAAAATTTTAGTTGTATAGTCTAATGATTTTAAAAGAGTATATGAATTAATTAGTATATTTTTGAAAAGTTAATCAACAAATTGATTGTTGTTTGTGTTGGGTGGTCGAGAATTTGATTAACCAAATTATTTGAATGGTAGTTAATTTAATCAAAAAGAGAAGGAAGGTAAATTTATGCAAATTGAATCGAATATTGAACTGATTTGAAATTAGATAGAAATATATACATGTTCATTATATATGTTTGAACATGTAAATGGATTTGCTGTTGAGTAAAGAATTTATTTGTGTGCCCGAAAAATAGGTAAACCTTAATGAGTTGGATGCGCAATTTTATTATTATATCAACTCCTGTGAATGCCATTGGATGCGAAGTGCTGGTTATTCTGTGTGTAATAATAAACGTCGCCAAAGGATAGTAACAATTAATTTTGAACTACACTACATGGCATACTTCTTGAAGATAGCATACTTCATCATATACCACATAAGCATTTGGAGCTTATGTGACGAGGTGGAAGATTTACCATACGAGCGAGATGCTTGTATGGCGATGACTATAAATTACAGGTTGAACTTATGACTGATATGGACTATATAAAATATAACGGTAAATTGCCAGATTAATAAAAAAAACCACATGGGTCTGGAGATGACAATAAACATGTCTCTCTGGTAATCAAGGCACAAAAACCATTTATAGGGTGACGAGAATTTATTCTCTGGAGTTATGATTTATACACACTCCCCTGTGGACACGGGAATATATCACTATAAATATGTGTATGCTTATTAGGATTTATTGGGTACCTAATACGGCCCAATAAATTTCCAAACCCCTCCCCGTACAAGGAAGGTTATGGAGAAATTTTTCGAAAATTTAGGGTTTTAGCCAAATTTTTGAAGAATTGGAAAATTATTAGAAACGGAAAAGTTGAAAAATGAAAGCCAGAATGAAAGTTGAGTTGATTAATTAAACAACTTTCAGCTTCGTTCCTTTTCGGGGACGAAAAGATTTTAAGTGGGGGAGATTGTAACAACCCGGAAAATCAGAACCAATTTAAAAATTTTAATTTGGCAATTTTAGTGAATTTTGAATATTTAAAATAAATTATTTTAAATAATAACGACCAAAAGTCTATTTGAATCGATGTTCTAAAATAAATATATTTATTTTAATTGTAAACAAGGCCTGAAATGGCGCGGCAGTTTGAAAATTTGAATTCGAGTTTTGACTGACTGTGCCGAGTGCAAAATAAAACGAATTTTAGTGAAACCAAAAATATTTAAATCTGTTTATGAATATCTTTCTAACGAATCTGAAAAATCGAAGTTTCATAGCGGGAATCAAAAGTTATGGCCAAATGAATATCCAGAAAGGTCGCTATAAAGTATATATAGGCCTTGAAAGTAGCCATTTTGCAAACGACCTCCGTCCACTTTTGTTGGATCCGGGATGTCAAATTATTGCTAGATTTCAAATTCTATAATTTTTGAAGTTAATATGTGAGCGTGGCGAAGGAAAATGTGTTTGGTTGATTTCAGCCAATTGGATCGACCAGGAAATGACCATTTTTCAAACGGTCTCCAAATTCGACGAAATCAGTTTTGTTAGGACCGTATCGTCAAAACATAGCTAGATTTATTTTTCTGGAATTTTTGGGATCAGTATGTGGCCCCGACAAATTGAAATGTACGTTCAAATCAAATATTGAATGTTTTATATTTTAATTTGGAGAAAAACTGACTGAAACAGTTGAATGGGCTTACGAAACATATCTCATTGTGTTCGGAATGGGGGTATTTAGCTAAGGACGACAGTCGTTGGGCTTGGATTGGAGTTCGTATGAGGTAAGCGGTATTTTCGGATTTAAATAAATTAAAAATAATTATAAATCCTCCTGGCCAATCACATTCCTTCTTCCACATCGCTCAGCCCCCTAACCCCCTTACACGAACGACGAAAACACCTCCATCCCTTCTCTCCTCTTTTCCTCTCGATCCACGCAATAAAATACAACGACCCAGTTGAGTATTTGTAGTACTCCTCGCACTCTTCAAATCCATAACAACCTCGACCTCCACCGTGTTGTATTTTTCAAGATCCGACACCCCAAAGTCCACCGCTTCAGACCGCCGCCGTGACCTCTGGGGACCGCCGATCTGGGCGCAACCACCGGCGCCGTGAAGCCCCTTCCAAGCCCTTCGACGCTACATAACCTGATCGAAGCAACGCTGCACGGTTTGGCCGATAAATCAAAACCTAGGTTTGAACATTTTCAGAAGGTAACGGTTTATATAATTTAAAATGATTTATGGCACTTTAAAGCGCTACGGTTTATGATTTCACAATAAAAATCATATCTTTTTGCTGTGTTGTCGAAATCCAGTGAAACAAGAGACATTGGACTCGTGTGGACGTCTTCTACATTCTAGAAGAGACCGGATATTTTTCTGAGCCTTCTACAATTTTTGGAGGAGTGGAACCCAATGTGAGATTTCTGAATTATAAACGATATAGAATGATGATGTATAAATCATACGGTCGATGTATGAGTTATATAAGCATTGTACACATCATGTATAAGTGTTGTATAAGTTGTATGTGTGATGTATAAGTTATATATGCATTGTAAAAATTATATATGCGTTGAATGGAACTGAAATGATATTGAATTGAAATCGAAATATATTTATATACGTATATATATATATATATATATACATACTCCCCTATTGGTTGTGATTGTTTGGATTTTGGTTGATGTGAAATTTGGTTGAATATCACGAATGGTTGATTTGATATGATTGATTGTGGTTGAAATCCCAATAGGATTAGAATATAGGAAAATTCATCTGCGTACGAATTAGATATTGAAATCCCTATTGTCAAAAGCTGCGAGGCTTTAAGGTAGAGCGAGGAGCCGTACTCGGGACGGTGCCAGTTTTAACTACCTTGCCATTATACTGCCGAAATTTTCGGAAATATTCCTGTGTTTGATTTATATTCATGTATTGAAATATATTCAGGTGTTGGAAAATATTCATTTTTGAAATAAAATGGTTGGAACGATAAAAAATAACATTTTTATCAAATGTATGGAATAAAATGGTTGGAACGATAAAAAATAACATTTTATCAAATGTATGGATTAAAATGGTTTGAACGATAAAAAATAACATTTTTATCAAATGTATGGAATAAAATGGTTTGAACGATAAAAATAACATTTTTATCAAATGTATGGAATAAAATGGTTTGAACGATAAAAATAACATTTTTATCAAATGTATAGAATAAAATGGTTTGAACGATAAAAATGACATTTTTATCGAATGTTTGAAATAAATTGCTTTACAAATAAAAATCACATTTTTATAATATATATAAATCGCTAAAAATCTTCATTTTTGACGTAAATTGTTTTTCCCAATAAAAATCACAATTATATCATCTATATGAAGTATATAAAATAATCGTGTTTGAAATAAATTTTTTGGCAATTAAAATCACATTTTTACTACATATACGAATTGTTAAAAATAGTCATATGTTGAAATAAATATATGTTTTATAAAAATATCATTTTTATCACCTATATGAGTTGAAATGGTTTTTGAAATCGAAGAATGGATTTTATATATATATATATAAATATAATTAAAATAAATCGAATAACGAAGCTGTAGTTCGTATTTTGAAACCATAATTTCAAATGATCATACCGGGAGATCCGACCATCGGATTTTCCCGAAAACGAAACCATTGGGTTCGCTTTGGAAATATCTTTCCAACGACACCAACTTTCCAAAGATCCAACGGTTGGATTGTCTGGAATGTTGAATTCAAATCTGAACAGAGCCAGAATAGAATTTATATATATATATATAATTAAAATAAATCGAATAACGACGCTGCAGTTCGTATTTTGAAATCATAACTTCAAACGATTGTACCGGGAGATCCGACCATCGGATTTTCCCAAAACTGGAACCGTTGGGTCCGCTTTGAAAAGATCTTTCTAATGATATAAAAATTGTAAAGATCCAATGGTTAGATTTTCAGATATGTGTAAATCAAATTTGGAGAAAAACAGCGTCATGGCCGCGTTATGGCCTGAAGCGTCGTTTGAATAAATTGGCTATATTTAAATAAATAAAAATAGCGATAAATCATGATAAAATATTATAAACAATATGGAATGGAAATAAACTGAATTTACCCGGTTTATTGGATATTTGATGGTTGAATGTGTTTGACGTGAAAACTAAATTAATGAACTGAATTATGGATGTCAGATTATTTAATCATTGAAATGAATTGATTTGAAATTCTAAATACGTGAATTATTTGAAAAGGCCGAGTTAATTCTCATTTCAAATAATTGGTCGATGGTTAGAAGTCGAAGATATGAAGACGGTGCAAGACCGAGGATCTTCACATCGAATGGATGGCTATTAATGCCTTTGATGGGAGTTGCTGCCCTGAAGGGGTTACAGTGGTGGTCGTCCGGACGTACTTGTTGATCGTTCGGATGTGCGAGGGCCTCTCTCCATTATTGGGCATACGGGAGAGGAATAAGGTGCCTCCGGTTTCGTTCAGACCCAGAACAGACTTGTAAATGGATGTGTGTCTGACGTTGTAGATTGACATTGTGGCATACAGAGATGCTGTGATCAAAGCTTTTGTTGAAAAGCACAGCTTTGTGGTTGATGATCAAAGTAGGGCTTTAAATAGCTAGCTTTGTGTTTAGCGTTGATTCAAGAGCCTCACACCCCGGTATGGACCAGAAACGGGAGAGGACATTAGGGAGGATCTGCGTTTCTTTCTAGCTAAGAGTGGTGTTTTGGGTTTTACACGCCCGGGCATTTTACTTACGTGGATGATGGATAGTGAGGCACCTCGGTTATATCGGTCGTTCCTGGGCCGATGGTTTTGGTCGGTATATGACCAGTTTACGCCCCATAGGGCGGGGAAACGCAGTGTTCAGGCATTTTAATCCACTTCGTCTGGACCGGCCCCGACGATCCAAGAGCCCACCTGTGTCTGGGTCCTGAGACATGGGATAGATTGTCTCGAAGCGGTAAGGACTATCTTTTTCCTTGGTTCATGACGGAAATCCAATTTCCAAATACGACATCGTGCGGTCTTGATTGTATATCTATATATGGCGACATGATATATGGTACCTGTGTCGTCTATGATTGATACTTATGATTGAAATTGTTTTTGGAACATATAAACATTAGTAATAATATCAAATGCTTTTGTTTTATTCGTATCAAGCATATTTTGGCCATTATAAGTTAAAACTCTATCCCCCGGTTTGCATTGCATTGTGTGATGGGAATTGAGTCTCATAATGGCTTCATTTTTATAAAAAGCATTGCGATGTTTAAATGATTTATTTGTTTTAAAGCATTGGCGATCCAATGGAGTAAACCCGTTCCGTGTTAGCGGCGTGGTCCTTTGATTGGCCTTATTGTAAAATAAGTTAAGCAGATTTCTCATACCAGTCCCATGACTGACTCGTAGTTTGTTTCACTTGCAAACTTGGGTGCCCCTATTTCTACACAGGCAGCCTTGTATTCAGGTTTTAACAGGCTCTTTCTGGATAGCTGGAGCTGAAGCTGGATCCTATCACTTCTTTCTTTTTATTTTGTTCAGCTCCTGTTGTACATATTATGTTTTGATTCCGCTGTAGACATTTATGTAAAGCTGAACTGTATTTTGTACTAAGTATGATCATGTATACTGTGTAACTCTGATGATTATGTTTATCCAGTGTATTCTATTGTACATTATCTGGTGTATTTATTTATTTCTGTTCTGCTGTTATTTGTTTATAATAACCCTTGCCACCGGGGAACGGGGTTTGGGGTCGTCACATATTCCCTTCTGTGCTCACTATTACATGCCCTACATGTGCTGCATTTTGTTAAACCTTCTGGCCAATGCGCATAGACTGCCTTGTATCCCATTGTGCAGTTCTTGCTTAATTAAAACTTGATTATTGTATACATGTAGGGGTCGATGCATATATGTGTGTATATATATACCGTTGTATGTGTATATGTGTATCATCGGCATACGTGTATGCATAAATATACAAGCTGTCTGAATTTATTTATTCCAAGTTGCTATGCTATTATCTCATGTTCGGTATGGTAAGCTGAGGCCGTCCACACGTGTATACATGTGTGGGTAGGCAAGCTCTCATGACCACCGGTCTTTGGAAATATAACCGATATGAACAGATACCACATTTGATCTCGTCATTGATATAGAATAGATTCTGCATCCTGATTGTTTTTTTTAACATAGAATTGAAGTCTGGATTAACTGTTATATTTCAGTTTCTACTGAAATTAATTTACTTTAACTATGATTAAATCCTGACTCGAGTGTTTTATGTTTTTGCATGGAACGCTCGGGTCAGACCCGAGCAGTATATTACAGCTTAGGATTCGAAGATTGGCGAAGCTGGAATTCAGGAGACGTGCACTCTGAAGATTTTTAAACAGTAAATATTTCTTTTGTATTCAAACTATATTTTCCTTTCGCTGCATATAGAAAAGTTTGCATTCAAAAATTTTGATTATAAATAAAAGTTTTATTCCACTATTCGATACTGTGCTATTATTTATTTTGTATTTCTGTGTTGATTCTGTTTGTAAATCTGTAAGCTAAATAACGATCCGCCGATTTGAACGTTTTAAGTTGGTAATTGCCGATTTGAAGCGGTCAAAAAGGTGGGACGTTACAGTTGGGTATTTCTCAATATAGCGGCACTGATAGGTAGATTCAATTACACCAACATTTTTCTCATCGCAAGGAGCATCAACTGACTAAACCTCGTTGAGTCCGGCTAAGCGCGTCAAAATGGGTCCATCAAGGTGTCGTACGTAGGTGCCCAAGTTGCGGGTGTGGAGGTGAGGCCAAGCTTGGTCTCATGGTGATGGCCATGGAGTATTCGCGTGGTGTAGCACGATGGAGCAATCTTTTCGTCATTTCATCAAGTAATAGAAGAGAATGGAGGAGAGAGAAGATAAGAGCTTTTGGGTTTTGTCCACGGTTTACCATGCATGCACCGGGAAGAAGAGGGATTAGGATTTGAGAGGTAATTAGTAATTAATTAAATATTAGTTAAGTTGTCTAATTATTTAAATGACGTGAAACTTATATCTTATGTAACTTTTGCATATGAGGTTGGAATTGGATACCGTTTCTTTTGATGGACTCATATTAGCAAGCTCCACGCATTAGAGTTGATTTGATTGAGGTGAGTGATATTGTCTCTTATTGAACTGTATTTGTTTGCATAGTGTAAATTTGACGGTTAGAACTGATTTCTAACTATAAAATGTATTTAGAGTAGTTAAATCTATTAAATAAATAATAAAAAGATTAAAAAGTGATTTAAGTAGTTTTAACCATGATTATCATGTTTTACCTATTTTCACGCTATTACGCGCTATTTACCTGTTTACACGTTAATGCGCGTTATTTTGACCACACTATTAGATGTAGGTTATTTGGACACTTACTTCACTCTAATAGTTATAGATAAGATCTACTTGATTTATTATTGCTATCATAGATGTTTATATGCTAATTTAGGAATTTGTATGATAATTGGTTTGTGGTTGAATTGTTTGCTTACTTTAGCTTAAAACGCTATTCTATGCAATCTAGTAGTATGAAATTTTGTTCTTCGAGTTTGGGTTGCTTATTGAACAAATGCACAAGTTGGTATATATTTCTTGAATGCACAAGGATTACAGATTAGAACAGATGAGATAAATTCCCAAAGGATCTTCAGAGCGTATGGTTGGATTTGACGACAAAGCAGCATTGGAGTCTGGCGATGTATTTGAAGATGGAGCGACATTAAAGCTTGATGGCCTATCTAAAGTCGATGGACGGACTTGGTGACAAGCTAGACATCACAAAGAATGTCAGACTTTTTCCTTGGATGAGTATTTAACCAATTTTGGTTAAGTAATTCAAGCAGTCGTTATCGATTACCATGAAGATGTCGATATCGACTACCGTTGTTATTGGCCACCTTGGTCAATTTGACATGGACGATGGTGTGATTTTGAGGAGTATGATATGAAGGTCTGTTCGATAGTGATTTCGATATGATTGCTCTTCGATCTGTGGCTTTGGTTTGAGATGAGAATATGGTGATGCAATTCGTCGGTCCACGATGATGATTTCAAAGTGGGAACCGAGGCTGTTGCGATAAGTGATTTTCTCCGAGATATTGAAAAGATGACATTTGGTCATAATGGGATGACTGTCATATGAAAGTAGGATGACACGTTGCTATTACGACTTGGAGGACAATCGATGAGGTCACATGGTAGTGCAGTTCGTCGGGGATAGCCCACTTGTTGAAAGATTCTACAATGGAGAATGTGTTCAACAGGGTTGTTGGTATTCGTGACATTGGTACACCTTTGAGGGAGGGGCACAAGAAGGAATCATAGTCAGTGCAGTTTGGACCGATTGACCCAGACCCCAGGGCCAAGGCATCTTGGATCAGGTAGAGTATCTGCTATAGATCAGGGAAGTTGAACATAGAAATAGTCTGGCGGAGATAGGACAGTTGGACCTATGAATGCCTCAATGGATTTGGGGACCAAAGTACTGTATACCATTTGCTTTACACACTGAGCGAGTGAATGTAAAGATGGTTGATGAATTTTATGATTGTTTACTTATTCATCATCATTTGGTACTAAGACATTTATCACACCTTTTTTATATTATGTGCCAACTCCGTGGATACAGCGATATGAATGGTATGATTCTCCATACCCTATGTACCATGTATACTATTATGACTTTTACAGTACTTTGAGATTTGTTTATCGCTCACACTAGACTGTTGTTTGATCCAATGTTTTGTGCCTCCTTGTTACCTTGGGTGCTCATTGATGATGCTGATGAACAGACAGGTGACAGGTACATGTATTATTCAAAGCTATGCAGATGTATTCATAAAAGGCGACGTTTTACATATTTATACTTGTACCTTATTGTTTATTCCGCTATGTAATACTGTGGAGCCTTATCGATGTTATATATTATTATTAGAGATAGTTTATCAGTATGGTTTATATATCTCTTGTATAAAATTTATCAATGTTCTGTATAAATGTACGAGCATATGTATTCTGATTATATGGTTTATATAGTTATTACTGTCTTGCCTGTATTATATTTGTTATTGCTATTATACGTTATCCATTGCGTCGCGAGGTATACCATCGATTACGTGATTGTGTTTTAATGTTCTATTTATTTCTCCTCTTCTATTGTCTTTTTTTCCCTTTTCTCTTCTTTTCTACTATTTCTTTCTCCTGACAATTGTTGTACATAAGCCGAGTGTTTGTACAGCGTGTTATTTGGTTATATAAGCACCGATGGCGTATGGCATTCGTCGCATCTTTGTTTATGTATTTCATATGATCATAGATTAAATACTTTAACAATTTCAAACTATATCTCTATAAATATTAACAAATTTTAAGATCACTTAGAAATAGAATCTAACAAATAAACCTTATGCAACCGCCCACAAATCTGTGCCATCTGAATTGACTAAATACAATACACGTCCAACTCAAATTGCACAAAAATATGAATCATTATGGGCAAAGAAGAAAGGATAGAAGAAGATGAAAAATAACAATATAGAATCTCACATCGCAGCGGAACAAAATATAATATATAACAACTTTAAGATACAGAATTGTAATTGCATACACATACCATCATAAGAGTACAACTACTATTTCTAGCTAACATTGGAACAATTATAATTACCTGTTTCTAAATAATATACAATACACAGCGGAAAAAAACACTAGATAACTTACGGTGAAGCTTCCTGCTCCATGCTACGCCAAGGGTATCTGTAAATACCAGAACTACTTGACTTCTCGTACAAATTTAGACATCCGAGTTTAGGGTAAAACAAAACAAAATAAACTTTGGCTCAGTCAAGGGACTAGTGTGGGTAAACGCCAACCACTTGGTTTAACTTTTTAAAAAATCTTTTTTTTAAAGAAGAGATAATCGTAAGACCGATCCACACATAAACATGGATGGTTTTTACCTAACGGTAACCCAAAATACTCTTTGTATCAAACTATTTTGATATTATAATAATGTCTAATCAAATCAGTAGATATCTACTAGAACGCTTGCATCTCACACTCCACATACATAGTATACAATCAAAACTACGGGCGCTTATTGGGTAATGGACTTCCAACTGTGACAAGGTATAGAACCACCTTCTGATAGTGTATCTATAGAGATAAACACATTGGGTTCAACATGAACATCTTGCAACAAAGGATACACATGACCGGCCACCCTTTTCATTTGAGACTACCGAATGTATTATCACCAACAATTGGGATCAGCAACCGTTACCGAAGCATACAATAGTGATAGAATAAAGAAGCAAATGTATTTCGCTAGATCAAGTGACAATACAACCTAATGGGAGCAATCCACATAGCCATGTTGCCTTCCCGATTTTGTCATTTCCCGGTTTTGAGGCTTGAGCTATACTTACATTTTTAATACCACAACATCATTCACTTTGAATGCAACATTGTCAAATGCGCCATATCATTTATTGATTTCCCCATAAATATCATGGGCATAAAGCTATGTGAAACGAATTCCTCCACCACTAGAGTAAATATATTATAAGAGATCAATGTAGATTATCTATTAGGAATACTCAGTCAGACATCGTCCATACAAGTTGTCCTGGGACTGGACAAACCGAAGGCACCATTCCATTGATCCATCTTAGGCAATTTCTACATAGAATTAACAGAACAGCCCTTGCACATTACTCCGTCTTTATTTATCTTCAATATAAGCTGATTCGTAACACTTATGTCTATATGGAGTGATTCTCGGATAATAAATCCAACCGGTCTCTCTGTATTGACAACGATAGTATTAAATTAGTCAATACTTCGATAGTCAGTTATTTAACTATCGAAGAAACAAACATTCATGCAAAGATCTTATTTCTAAAGGAAATACTATTGATTAACACCAAACAATCACTAAGACTTTTTTAGTTAATATTTCATTAATTAAATCATTTTCTAATTAATCTCAAATATCCTTATCGATATATTTTCAAACTGTTTTTGCCTCTCACGGTCACTTAGAAAACATTTCCAAATTCCCATCAATTTCTTATTTTCTATACTTAGAAAATATTCCACATTTTATTTGGAGAATGTATCCAAATCACATTTACTTGTGTTAAAACGAATGTTGCATAAAACATCGTTACAAGAACAAAAAATATTGCATTTAACTAACTATATTTAAATCTCGTACTAAATCTTAATCATTTCCTTTTCGGAAATCTTTTACTATAACAATAGTGTTATGGTCCATGCTTTTCTATTTTTAATCAAAACGTCTAATACAACACATTAAATTTTAATAACTTATTTGGTTTCAAATTTTATATATAATAGATAACTCGATTTAAGTTATCAAATTTTCTTAGAATTTTTCTAAGTCCTTAAATTTTCGGAAAAGTTTACTAGTGTCTCTTTTGTACAGCTCAATCGGTAAAACTAAAAATCATCTCTCTGGTCCCTTTCCATTCAAAAAGAAAATCAAAAAACCAAGCGGATTGCCAAATAGGCTCGTAAAATTCTCATATTGATCTAAACTCGTGCCTTTTTGTCGAGCATTCAATTTATTTCTTCCATTAGCTTCATTCCATACCTGTTTAACACATATTTAACCATTCCCAATTGATTTCAACTCAATCCAATCATTTTTAATTCAATGCCCTAATTTATCCTTTAATTAGCTCTTTTCACTAATCCACTTTTAGTTTGAACATATCACATTCAAATATATTTTAATTTGTTTATAAACCAATTGAGTTCCATTTCCAACTCAAGTACCACATTTAACTTCAAATTTTAATGTACAAATCTAATTCACTTAACCAAAGTTGAGTTTGGTCCAAAAACTCCTATAACTAATTAATTTCTAATTAGTTAACTTCATTCAATAATTAAAAATCTTATCGTTGTTTCAAAATCAATTCATTTACTACACTTGATTTCATATTTATTTTATAACTCAAGTCTGTATTTTTGTAATGGAAATCTGAATTTTATTTACTCAAAATCCTCTTATTTTATTAATTAAATCGTTATGGTTTATAAATGATTATACCGTTGTTTTTCTGGAAATTTGATTTTGACATACCTTAAAATATATAAGACAAAATCCATATTTTTCTCTTCCATAAGAAAACTATTATCCAATAGGTCCTGATGATTCTTGTTTCAAATAATTCCGACTTATATTGAGTTCTATAAACTAAATTGAAGTTCAAAACGTAAAATTATGAACCACCATGCATAGCGAGTTCGTTTTAATTAAATTTAAATATAACGTTAAAGTTCGTTTGTTAAATCAATCTCAACCCTATTTTTGTATATTAATATAAATTAAGCCAGTTTTCTAAATCTAACTTAAAATTCCCGATTATCCTAAATTGTCAATTATTTCATTCAAAATTCATAACTCGGTTATAATTTCATTTACAACTCAACTTCTATATTAGATTCCAATTTCCTTGGAAATAAAGTATTTAATAAAACTCGATATAATCGAATTCCAACTTTTAATCCCTTGGACTTATCTCAATTTAGTTTATATTCTGAATTCCAGAATAAAATCTACCGTTCTCTTTTCGAAACGATTTCTGATTCCCTTTTAAATTCACACTTGAATTTAAACTTCCAAATTATCTAGTGATATCTCTATATTTATAAACATCATTTATAAATTTAACTTCCAAATTATCTAGTGATAATTCCCTTTTACATACTAAAACAAGCTTCCATTTCAAACTCCATTTGAAACCGAATTCGTATATTGGAATATTATATTATTATAACTTATATATAGACGTAGAATCTATTTTCATATTTTCAAATAATAGAATATCATAATTTTAAATATTTTTTTATAAATTCGACACAGTCGAATTCCAATGAATTTATTCCAATTAAATTTACATTTCGAATATCGGAATAACTTCCATTGTTTCTTTTGGAAACGATTCCAAATTCCCTTTTTAAATTCATACTTGAAGTTTAAATTTTCAAATTATCCAATTTTCGCTTTCCTTTATAACGTCGTCTATAAATTCAACTACTTGTTTTATATATTATAGCAAGTTTCTATTTCAAAAAAATCCATTTGAAATTCAATTTCTACTTTGAGAATATAAATTTCCCTTTTTAAATTTACATCTGAATTTACATTCCTAAATTATTCAAGGATAATTATTTCTCTTCATTTATAAACATTGTTTATAAATTTAACTGCTTGTTTTTATTATTAAAAACAAGTTTATTTTTCCTAGCCCATTCAAAATTCAAATTCTATTTTGAAAAAAAAATCCTTCTAAATCAAAAATTCCTTTTCATGATATTTATACATATATATATATATATATATATATATATATATATATATATCAATATTTGGGGCCAGTGATATTCAAATATCCAAAACACCCAATAAGCAATCACAGATTATTTGTCACATATATGACAATATATATGAAAATAAAAAATAAAATTGTAAAGGAATCCAGTTGGACCCTCCAACCTATTTTTCTTGCATCCACAGATGTTAGACAACATAAATAATACTAAACCTGCTTCAAGACAGGATGTTGCGGTATAAAAGGTCATCCACTACATATATTGTGGGGAGCATATTGGAGAATGGAGTTTTGATGACCACAACCTTATTTCAAATATCATTATTAATTATAAAATATATACTAACATCTCTATCTAGAATATATATATATATATGCAGAGTTTGTATACAGGATTTAACACTGAAGACTATACAGTTTTAGAGTTCCAACAGATTTAGGATTCAAAGAGATTCAAGACTCATGAGTAACGAGATATCAAGATTTCAAGAGCTCAGGAAAATATAGTAATTGAGTCTAGTTTATATGTTAGACTCTAAATAGCACCCCATATTCAAATTCTGATTTCAAAATTCTGATTTCAAGATATTTCGAACTGCTTTTCTGAATGATTTTAAATTATTATGATTTCAAATATATATATATATATAAGTTTAAAGTTTTATAATAATATGTTTATAATATATATATATAGTTTTATAGTTTTAAATAATATAACTTTAAAAAAATATTTATATTATATATCACTATGTTTTTACACTTTAGAAACTTTATTTGAAACATTAGTTTTGATTCAAGAATTTCCAAAATATATATATTTATATATATATACATATATTAGTTTAAACACTTGAAAAATGATTTTAAAAAATAAAATACACTATGTATGTCGACATACACATATGAGCATGTCGACATATAACTGTCATAAATTCAATTTTCAAAGGAAGTGTTTTTTTCACTATTTGAAATGTTTTAGAAACGTTGCATGCATTAGAGCACTGTAAAACAGGGTTGATTTCGAATTTTTAACCATTCTTTCTTCACTTTCTTTACCCCTTTACTTACCACCATTAAAATACATAAATATCTTGATTTCTAGACTTATACTCTTCTGATTTGAATAAAATCATTCTCTTCTCAATCTCTATCAAATACTCTCTGTTTGAAGTGCTATTGAAGAGTTCTAGCGATGTTATAATCATTTTTGAATTGATTGGGAAATTGTGTGTTCCTTACAGCCCTGAAATCAAGGAAAGAGAGCGGTGTTAACCTTGTAGCCATGAAATCAAGGGTGGTGGAAACGGTATTAACCTTGTAGCTGTGAAATCAAGGGTGTTATACTTGGATATTGATAATAATAAAACTTTGAGAAATCCAACGTTGTGTGGGACTGGACGCTGGAGTAATCCGAAGCAGTATAAAATCCAGTGTGTTCTTTCTATTTATGCATTTTTATTTACTTATTTATGTGTCTGTGATTGTTTCTATGTTTGTGATCATTTTCGGTGTGATAATCATTGTGTGATTCATATAGTAATTCAAGTTAGTTTAAGATTTCTACAAATTTCTCACAAACACTATTCACCCCCTCCCTCTAGTGTTAATTCTGCCTTAAGATCTGCATTTCGGATCCTTAACAATTGGTATCTGAGAATAGGTTTTCAAAAGTTCATCATCTAAACTTTGAAAATATTAAATGGAAAATTTTGAAATGATTTATAACACTAGTCTCAATTCATGCGTTGCATTGTCCAATACAGGAAAAAGTGTGTTACATGACTATTGGGAATTCAAATTCTGAAAAGGTGTTGTTACACGGCTGTTGAAAATTCAAATTTTAATGGACAAATGCTGGAGATCAAAAAGGACAAATGGATATTGGATAGTGGTTGTTCAAGGCATATGACGGGAAATCCAGAATTACTGAATAATCTAGTATATGAAGATGGAAGAATGGTCAACTTCGGAGATAACTCTAAAGGATATATAGTTGACATCTGCAATGTTGGTAATTCTGAAATTCCTACTATTTCTGATGTTTTATTAGTTAGGAGTCTAAAACATAATCTACTAAGTATAAGTCAACTTTGCGATAAAGGCTATAAAATAAACTTTGAAAAAGATAAATGCTTTATAGAAGATAAAAATTCAAAAATAATATTCGAAGGAGATAGAAAGAAAAATATCTATATATTGAGTATGAAAATTTCTAGTGATAATTTATGTCTTATGGCCAATGCAAGTGACCTTTGGATTTGGCATAAGAGATTCAGTCATATAAATTTCAAACACATTTCTAGGATTTCAAAGTTAGATTCAATTAGGGGATTACGCAAAATGAAATTTAAAGTATATAATTTATGCGACGCTTGTCAATTCGGAAAATTAAAAAGAAGTTCATTTAAATCAAAAGAAGAAAGTACAACTTCAAAACCATTAGAGTTAATTCACATGGATCTATTCGGTCCATCCCAAACTCAATCAATAAATCATAATAGATATGTTTACGTAATAATCGACGATTTTTTAGATTTACTTGGACTCTCATTCTTAAAAATAAAAGTGATGCTTTTAATCAATTAAAAACCTTTGCTAAAAGAATTCAAATTTTATTATATTTAAAAATATAAAAAATACGTAGTGACCATGGTGAAGAGTTCGAAAATGAAAATTATGAAAAAATTTGTAATAAAAAAGGGATAACCATAATTTTTCCTTCCTCAAAACCCCTCAACAAAATGGAATAGTTGAACGTAAAAATAGATAAATTCAAGAATGTGCTAGAACCATGTTATCAGATAGTAATTTACCAAGGAATTTTTGGGTTGAAGCAGTTGCAAAAACTTGTCATATTTTAAATAGAATTTTAATAAGAACCTTAACTCATAAAACACATTATGAACTTTTATATAATAAGAAACCAAAAGTAACATATTTTAAAATATTTGGAAGTAAACGTTTGATTCTTAATACTAAAGAAAACTTAGATAAATTTGATTTAAATCTGATAAAGGAATATTTAATGGATACTCTGATAGAAGTAAAGCATATAGAGTTTTTAATTTAAGAACTAATAACATTTAAGAAACATTAAATGTATACTTTGATGAAAAATATAACAAAACATAACGAAGATGAAAGTGAAAATGAGATCGACGAAACGAATAATGAAATTGATCAACAAACTCAAAGAATTAGATTACTAAGAGACTACCCTGTAGAAAATATCTTAGGAGATAGTGAATCTGTTGTTAGGACTCGAAACCAATTAAATAATATGAGTAATTCAGCATTTATTTCAACCATTGAAATTAAGAATCCAAAGGAAGCATCATCCGATGATCCATGGATCCTTGCTATGCAAGAGGAATAGGATCAATTTATCAGGAATGATGTATGGGAACTTGTTCCTAGACCAGAGGATAAAACTGTAGTTGGAACTAAATGGGTTTATAAAAATAAAATGAATGGACATGGTGAAGTCGTAAGAAATAAAGCACGGTTAGTTGCACATGGTTATACTCAAGAAGAGGGAATAGATTATGATGAACCTTTGCCCCCGTAGCAAGATTAGAAGCGATTAGAATCCTGTTAGCTTTTGCTAACCATAATAATTTCAAATTATTTCAAATCGTGTCAAAAGTGCCTTTTAAAATTGTTAGCCTACTTTGTGGTTAGGCTACACAAAGCTAAAGAATTATTCAACAAATGAATTTAAGGACAAGGAGTATAGCAGGCAGGCTTCCGGATCGGTTTGGATCCCTCAAACCAAACCCCCTCTCTTCCATACACGTGAGCCAGAAGGCTAACTCTAGATGACGCTTCCGGGTCGGTTCGATCCATTGATGTTCAATCCAAACAGACACTTGAAACTGCAGTTGTTACACAACGTGTTCCTACAAATCTGGAACGGTTACCATCCATGTACCCACGATCTTGATGTGCTATCATTATCTCAGAGCTTTGAAATCCGAAGTTCATAGGATGGACCCTACGTGTAATGACCCGAAAATCCGGTCCAATTTGAGCTGACCAAAAACACAAGTCCAACCCCAAATTAAACTGGAAACCAGGAAACTAATAGAAAGAAGGCAGAGGGTGAGGATGGATAAGATAGAAACTTAGAATAGAAGAAGAAGAAGAATACAACATCAGAGTAACACGGATCTCATAGTGGAATGAATAACATATAATAGATAACATATCTTTGAAATATAAATCTGTACTTGGATATAAAAATCATTTTCAAAGTACAGCACTTACAACACAGCGGAAATAAACAAAAGCTATATGATTCTGAAGCCTCCTGCTCCAGCTCTTCAAGTATATCTATAAAATCCTGACTACTTGACTGCCGTACAAAATTGGGCACCCAAGAGTTTAGGGAAAAACAAAACAAAATAAACTCTGGGTCAGTCATGGGACTGGTGTGAGTAAAACAGTTTAAACATTTTGAACAAGTAAACGATATTTCATAAGACCACACCGTATAACGGAACGGGTTTTTCCCTTATGAGAAATCCAAAATATCTTTATATCAAAAACCTTTTGATATTATAATAATGTCTATCAACCACAATATAATAACCATCTAGCAGAAACGCTTTCATCTCACGTTCTACATATATAGTATACAATCAAAACCGCAAGCACGTATTGGGTAATGGATTTCCAACTATAACAAGGTATGGAACCACCTTTCGCTAGTGTACCTCTAGAGAGGAATACACTGGGTTCAACAAGAACATCTTGCAACCCGACCACACATGACCGACCACTCATTTCGCTTGAGTGTATCGAATGTATATCACCAACGGTTGGGATCAGCAACCGTTTCCCGATAAGGGACAGCATCGACAATAGATTTTTAGAAGTAAATGAAACTCTAGATCAGGTGATTATACACCCTAATAGATGCGACCTACATAGCCATGCTGCCTGCCCGATTTCTTTCATTTACCGGATGTGAGGCTAGAAGCTACGCTTATCTTTTACATACCACATCTTCATTCACTTAGAATGTCACATCATCATACCCGCCAAATCAAAAATTGATTTCCCCAAAATTGCCACGGGTATATAGCTAAGAGAAACGAATTCCTCCGCCACCAAACGTGAATACGTTTGAAGAGATCAACTTACGCGATCTATTAAATATACTCTGTCAGACATTCTTCCATACAGGTCGTCTTGGGACTGGACAAACCGAAGGCACTATTCAGTATATCCATCTTAGGCACTGTTATCTAAGATTTATACAACAGCCCTTGCACTTTACTCCGTCTTCAATTTATCTTTGGCATATATGATTCGCAACGCTTATGCCAATACGAAGTGGTTCTTCGGATAATAATCCAACCGGTCTCTCCATATTAACAACGTTAAAATGGTCAAAAAACTTCGATAGTCGGTGAGTTAACTATCAAAGAAAACAGGTGTGCAAACAACGATATTATTTCCAGATGGAAATTCTATCGATCAAATCATCAACCATATATATATATCCTTATTTTCTATGTTTAGAAAATATACGTTATTAACACTGGAAAAAACATTTCCATGGCTTAATTACGTATCACTATTCTTCCACATCTATCAGGCTCTAACTATAAACTAACAAGAGAACAACTTCCTAAGTATAAACCCCGAAGGTCGAAACCAACATCAGATCGATACTCAAGAAACCATTCAACTTATTAATCTCTAGTCAGTTTCTAATTTCTGTTTAACTCCATTTGATTAACTATGTTTGATTAACTACTCTCGATTAACTCGACTAGACTAACCATATTCGACTAACTCGTTTCGAATAACTAAATTCGATTAAACTCCTTTTCATTAACTCTATTTACTTTCCAAATAAATATTCCTTATCCAATAATTCACTTTCTACAGTTTTTAACAGCGTTTATTCACTTATCAAATAATCCCCTTTTAACAGCATTTATTCACTTATCAAATAATCCCCTTTTTCAGCTTTTATTCACTTATCAAATAATCCCTTTTTAACAGCATTTATTCACTTATCAAATAATCCCCTTTTAACAGCATTTATTCACTTATCAAATAATCCCCTTTTTTAGCTTTTATTCACTTATCAAATAACCCCATTTTTCAGCTTTTATTCACTTATCAAATAATCCCCTTTTAACAGTGTTTATTCACTTAAAAAATAATCCCCTTTTAACAGCGTTTATTCACTTATCAAATAATCCCCTTTTTTCAGCTTTTATTCACTTATCAAATAATCCCCTTTTAACCACGTTTATTCACTTATCAAATAATCCCCTTTTTCTTTATTTATTTCCTAAATAATTTCTCCTTTATATTTCTATTTATTTCCTAAGTGAAAAATCCCTTTATAATATCTTATTTATTTACCAAATAAATAATCCATTTAAATGTCTTATTTATTTATCTTAAATAAATAATTCACTTTATAAAATATTCCATTTATAAATATTCTTTTTATAAATATTTCCTATTTTATAAAATCCTTTGATTTTACAAATATTTTATTTTCAAATATCACTTTAAATTTCCCTATCAACATTCCGGTATGTTATGGTATTTAACGTATCAAATCACGATGACCAACATCGTCCAAACATATAAAATCGCCAACAGATTATATATCACATTATATATTCAATTATATGAATAAACAGTAAATTAAATATTGAGGAACCCAGTTGGGTCCCTCCAACCTGTTTTCCTGCATCACAGATGTTAACAACACGAATATAAAATATTCTGTTATACAGAATCAATATTCGATTTACGATTTATATATAAATCGTTATCCATGATTTCAATCAATACACAAACAATTCAACCAAACAGTTAACACACAGCAATCAGTCATCATTTATCAGTTCTAAATATACGTTATAAAAATAGAACTGTTCAGAGTTGGTGAGTTTTACTCACATTGTACGATCATCGTTAATAACGATAACCATCGCTTGATTCAGACGGACAATTTATTTTGCCATAAATTGTAACGAGCTTCGATTCGCTCCCAATCAGTTCCATTGTGTTGCTCCCGTCCATACGGTCCTAACATATCTGACCATTCGTTGATCAATACTTAGACAGCCCATGATCCTTTGCATCTGCACCCTTAGTAACCCGCACCAAATCTTTCTCCTCCAAACGTGAATTTCAGTACAACATATTGGCACACCATACCCATGTCTTCCAATCATTGAGTATCAACATACCGCCCGTACACTCCACCTTCCACTTCAAAAACAAACGCCACCTGTCCTCCCATTTCCATCATGAAAACGGTTACTCCTCCCACCTGTATATTCATCCATTTGTTTTCTGGTTCCCTTCTTTCATACTCATGCACGTAAGGCCCACCGTCTCAGGCACAGTACCACCGTCGTGTCTCTCCCGTACGCATTCCACCCCTCCAACCTGGCATCCTTCCGATACGTTTTGCAGCCCTGAGACCTTCCTCTTCTCAGGCCGTAGGCAACCAAACCATCCTCCCCACGTCTTCAGATTGTTTGCACGTGAACAGTGCTTTCCCCATCTACACCATTTCGAGACTGCTTCCATCATTTTCTCACAAAACGCACAACCGAAATGACCATCACCTACCCTTATTGCTTGCTGTAGCCAAAGAAAACAGCGAACCCAGCACTTTGGTTTAGTTTTCCAATTCAAAACATGGATTGCGACGTATACAATGGTATTAGCATGAAGGGAAACCCCATACGAGGTCATGTATATTTGTTTTAGCTTTTCATGTGGAGTATTGTGTTTGCTTAGGAAATTTTAGTGGCGTTTGAAAGCTTCAGTTTGCAGCTATCGTTTGCAAAAATGAAAAAGGCGACAGCAAAAAAAAAAGATTTTAAGTGCTCAGGGTGTATAAGTAATCGATGCGGCAGGGATTGATCAGTTGTGGTAGGGGAATTAACACGTTTTACTTTGGCATCCATTCTCTAAACAATGGCTGGGATAGAAGAGATGTGGTGGCTTTTGAGTCCTTAAAGTGGACTGGACGTGGTGCTTTTGAGCCCTTTCATACTTGTGGTGTACAGGGTAGGACGGTGACAGCAAACAAAAAATGAAGTATATTTAGTTGTTGATAATGTGACCATGCAATGTTCATTCCCTAGTTGGCCACGTTCTTAGGAGTTAAGCATCTCACGTTTGGCCAATGTTTGCTTCATCCTTCCTTTGTTTTCTTTAGATATTTTGGTTTTCAACTACGTTAATCATCGTTATCTAAATTTCCATAATATACACGTACAAATAAATCCTTTAGTTCGGTTTAAATTTGTAAGGTTTGGCGTATCTCGATACGAAAATCTGTTCATGCATGGACTGTTACGGACAAAAATAAAAAATCGCATTGAGATGAGCAATGTGTCATGATCTCAAAAATATAAAAATATCGGTAGGTTGACTCAAATTGTGAAACCCCAAAATGTTGATTACAGGGTGCAAAATACGCCAAATAAAAAGTTGCTTATTTAATTAATTAAAAATTACAGTAAAATTCTAAAAATTAAATTATCACTACGTCTCAAAAGAACCTTGTCTAAATTCGAAACCGGTAACTAGTTATATCGAATAAACCATTACGTTCGATAAACGGTTCTATAACGACTATTTTAAAATTTGATTTGGACATAAATCAAAATCTACACCACGAAATCTCGATTTTTCTCTTCCACTAGAAAAATATACTCCACCAGCTCCACACGTTTCTTGTTTCACAGAAATACGATTTAAAACGAACCCTGTACATTCAGTTGAAGTTCAAATCGCCAATTTACGAATTGCAGCGCCATTTCAAGCTCGATTTTAATTATAATATAATTATACGTTCAAACTTCGTTTATATAATATATTCGTTAATATAATTCAACTCTAAACTGAATTATATATTATATATGATCCAGTTCACATCGTATTGTGAATTCTACTATTTCCGACTATTCTTGAATTTAAATATATTATTTAATTATTATTTTAATTAAATATTCATTATTGTTTAATTAAACGACCATTAAATTCTCTAAATCACTATTTAAATAATTAAATAAATTAATTATTATATCGCTAAAATACGGGTCATTACATTCTTCCCTACTAAAAATAATTTCGTCCTCGAAATTGCTAAGTTAGAAATCAAACTCTATCGACTGACCAGACTTATTTGTTCACTTCTTAACTTCAGTTCCACTGATCCCATTTAATTCAACTGAAATATAAATAAATTCTTATTATCCAAAAAAATTCAAAAATCCTGAAATTTTTCTAACTCCCTAAATTTCTGAAAAATTTCGCCAGCACCTCCTTTGTACTGGTCAATAGGTCAAACTCCCACTCGCCTCTCTGGGCCTTCTCCAACCTAAAAGAAAATCAAACAGCCAAGCGGCTTGCCAATTCGGCTCATAAATCTCATGCTTATATCAAATATAAACTTGTACCTTTTTGTCGGGCATATCAACCTTATCACTTTCACCTGTTATCCATTCAACATATACCAGTGTTATCCCAATCAAAACTCCAATCAATTCAATCTCAAACCAAATAAATTGCTTATACCCCAGTCAAATTCTATTTCAAATTCGAGTTCCATTCTCGATTTCAAACTCTTAACTTCCCAATCCAATTTTCATTTCAGATTCTTATCTCGACAATCCAATTTTATTCAAGAACAAATTTTTCTTGATATCATTCTATTTCCGTTCAGTTTTCACTTAACTGGCTCTAACTCACTTTCAATTTTCCTTCACAAGTTTCTATTTAAACTTGTTTTTAATTCAAACAGTCTATTCCTGGGGAATTTTAAACAGCTTTGCTTTTCTAAAACCAAATATCCCCTTTCGGATTTCAAACCATCTTGTTCCCTTAAAAAAATTCGAAACAAAATCCTTGGTAGTAATTCATCACTTAGAAACTCGAAAATGAACACTGATGATGCAGCTGTCATCATCAAAATTTATTTCCCAGCCATCGAAGTGAGTTCAATACTATAAAACCATTTCTAAACATTTCCACTTTGAAATTCATTTCAAAATATAATTCACACTGCTTGTAAAACAAATTAAAATCTCCCAGGATCTTAAAATTTCCTTATATTTAATCCAAATCTATTTACAAACTCTGTTCCAAATTTCCAGGGTTTTAATTTCAATTCTGATTCAAATTCAGATTTAATTCATTTCAGTTTCATATATTTCACTTATATGAATTCTGATTGGTTATATATAACCATTTCACATTTTATAATCTTATCTGATTATAATCACAACCAATATAAATCCTTTATATCAAAATATAATTTGGGTAAAATTATTTCGTTTACCCTCTATTCAAAGCATACCATGACGGTTCATTGTATTCAAGTGTTTAGAAGCTCCCACCGATACAGTGGATCAAACTGATCGACCAGAACACATAAACAACTCAACCAATAAATCCCCATAATATAAAACAATTTTTATATCCATAACAAATACATTCACTCGTATATATACACTCAACTCAATCTAGGGTATTACTAATCCTATCTCTACCGAGTCACGCCACAGAGCCAAGGTAATAACTTAACCTTAAGCTCTGATACCAACTGTAATGACCCGAAAATCCGGTCCAATTTGAGCTGACCAAAAACACAAGTCCAACCCTAAATTAAACTGGAAACCAGGAAACTAATAGAAAGAAGGCAGAGGGTGAGGATGGATAAGATAGAAACTTAGAATAGAAGAAGAAGAAGAATACAACATCAGAGTAACACGAATCTCACAGTGGAACAAATAACATATAATAGATAACATATCTTTGAAATATAAATCTGTACTTGAATATACAAATCATTTTCAAAGTACAGCACTTACAACACAGCGGAAATAAACAAAAGCTATATGATTCTGAAGCCTCCTGCTCCAGCTCTTCAAGTATATCTGTAAAATCCTGACTACTTGACTGCCCGTACAAAATTGGGCACCCAAGAGTTTAGGGGAAAACAAAACAAAATAAACTCCGGGTCAGTCATAGGACTGGTGTGAGTAAAACAGTTTGAACAAGTAAACGATATCTCATAAGACCACGCCGTATAACGGAACGGGTTTTTCCCTTATGAGAAATCCAAAATATCTTTATATCAAAAACCTTTTGATATTATAATAATGTCTATCAACCACAATATAATAACCATCTAGCAGAAACGCTTTCATCTCACGTTCTACATATATAGTATACAATCAAAATCGCAAGCACGTATTGGGTAATGGATTTCCAACTATGACAAGGTATGGAACCATCTTTCAATAGTGTACCTCTAGAGAGGAATACACTGGGTTCAACAAGAACATCTTGCAACCCGGCCACACATGACCGACCACTCATTTCGCTTGAGTGTATCGAATGTATATCACCAACGGTTGGGATCTGCAACCGTTTCCCGATAAGGGACAGCATCGACAATAGATTTTTAGAAGTAAATGAAACTCTAGATCAGGTGATTATGCACCCTAATAGGTGCGACCTACATAGCCATGCTGCCTGCCCGATTTCTGTCATTTACCGGATGTGAGGCTAGAAGCTACGCTTATCTTTTACATACCACATCTTCATTCACTTAGAATGTCACATCGTCATACCCGCCAAATCACAAATTGATTTCCCTAAAAATACCACGGGTATATAGCTAAGAGAAACGAATTCCTCGGCCACCAAACGTGAATACATTTGAAGAGATCAACTTACGCGATCCATTAAATATACTCTGTCAGACATTCTTCCATACAGGTCATCTTGGGACTGGACAAACCGAAGGCACTATTCAGTATATCCATCTTAGGCACTGTTATCTAAGATTTATACAACAGCCCTTGCACTTTACTCCGTTTTCAATTTATCTTTGGCATATATGATTCGCAACGCTTATGCCAATACGGAGTGGTTCTTCGGATAATAATCCAACCGGTCTCTCCATATTAACAACGTTAAAATGGTCAAAAAACTTCGATAGTCGGTGAGTTAACTATCAAAGAAAATAGGTGTGCAAACAACGATATTATTTCCAGATGGAAATTCTATCGATCAAATCATCAACCATATATATTTATCCTTATTTTCTATGTTTAGAAAATATACGTTATTAACACTGGAAAAAACATTTCCATGGCTTAATTACGTATCACTATTCTTCCACATCTATCAGGCTCTAACTATAAACTAACAAGAGAACAACTTCCTAAGTATAAACCCCGAAGGTCGAAACCAACATCAGATCGATACTCAAGAAACCATTCAACTTATTAATCTCTAGTCAGTTTCTAATTTCTGTTTAACTCCATTTGATTAACTATGTTTGATTAACTACTCTCGATTAACTCGACTAGACTAACCATATTCGACTAACTCGTTTCGAATAACTAAATTCGATTAAACTCCTTTTCATTAACTCTATTTACTTTCCCAATAAATATTCCTTATCCAATAATTCCCTTTCTACAGTTTTTAACAGTGTTTATTCACTTATCAAATAATCCCCTTTTAACAGCATTTATTCACTTATCAAATAATCCCTTTTTTCAGCTTTTATTCACTTATCAAATAATCCCCTTTTAACAGCATTTATTCACTTATCAAATAATCCCCTTTTAACAGCGTTTATTCACTTACCAAATAATCCCCTTTTTCATCTTTTATTCACTTATCAAATAACCCCCTTTTTTCAGCTTTTATTCACTTATCAAATAATCCCCTTTTAACAGCGTTTATTCACTTATCAAATAATCCCCTTTTAGCAGCGTTTATTCACTTATCAAATAATCCCCTTTTTTCAGCTTTTATTCACTTATCAAATAATCCCCTTTTAACCACGTTTATTCACTTATCAAATAATCCCCTTTTTCTTTATTTATTTCCTAAATAATTTCTCCTTTATATTTCTATTGTGTTGCTCCCGTCCATACGGTCCATGATCCTTTGCATCTGCACCCTTAGTAACCCACACCAAATCTTTCTCCTCCAAACGTGAATTTCAGTACAACATATTGGCACACCATACCCATGTCTTCCAATCATTGAGTATCAACATACCGTCCGTACACTCCACCTTCCTCTTGAAAAACAAACGCCACCTGTCCTCCCATTTTCATCATGAAAACAGTTACTCCTCCCACCTGTATATTCATCCATTCGTTTTCTGGTTCCCTTCTTTCATACTCATGCACGCAAGGCCCACCGTCTCAGGCACAGTACCACCGTCGTGTCTCTCCCGTACGCATTCCACCCCTCCAACCTGGCATCCTTCCCATACGTTTTGCAGCCCTGAGACCTTCCTCTTCTCTGGCCGTAGGCAACCAAACCATCCTCCCCACGTCTTCAGATTGTTTGCACGTGAACAGTGCTTTCCCCATCTACACCATTTCGAGACTGCTTCCATCATTTTCTCACAAAACGCACAACCGAAAAGACCATCACCTACCCTTCTTGCTTGCTGTAGCCAAAGAAAACAGCGAACCCAACACTTTGGTTTTGTTTTCCAATTCAAAACATGGATTGCGACGTATACAATGGTATTAGCATGAAGGGAAAACCCATACGAGGTCATGTATATTTGTTTTAGCTTTTCATGTAGAGTATTGTGTTTGCTTAGGAAATTTTAGTGGCGTTTGAAAGCTTCAGTTTGCAGCTATCGTTTGCAAAAATGAAAAAGGCGAGAGCAAAAAAAAGGTTTTAAGTGCTCAGGGTGTATAAGTAATCGATGCGGCAGAGATTGATCAGTTGAGGTAGGGGAATTAACACGTTTTGCTTTGGTATACATTCTCTAAACAATGGCTAGGATAGAAGAGATGTGGTGGCTTTTGAGTCCTCAAAGTGGACTGGACGTGGTGCTTTTGAGCCCTTTCATACTTGTGGTGTACAGGGTAGGACGGTGATAGCAAATAAAAAATGAAGTATATTTAGTTGTTGATAATGTGACCATGCAATGTTCATTCCCTAGCTGGCCACGTTCTTAGGAGTTAAGCATCTCACGTTTGGCCAATGTTTGCTTCATCCTTCCTTTGTTTTCTTTAGATATTTTGGTTTTCAACTACGTTAATCATCGTTATCTAAATTTCCATAATATACATATACAAATAAATCCTTTAGTTCGGTTTAAATTTGTAAGGTTTGGCATATCTCGATACGAAAATCTGTTCATGCATGGACTGTTACGGACAAAAATAAAAAATCGCATTGAGACGAGCAATGTGTCATGATCTCAAAAATATAAAAATATCGGTAGGTTGACTCAAATTGTGAAACCCCAAAATGTTGATTACAGGGTGCAAAATACTCCAAATAAAAAGTTGCTTATTTAATAAATTAAAAATTACAGTAAAATTCTAAAAATTAAATTATCACTACGTCTCAAAAGAACCTTGTCTAAATTCGAAACCGGTAACTAGTTATAGCGAATAAACCGTTACGGTCGATAAACGATTTTATAGCGACTATTTTAAAATTTGATTTGGACATAAATCAAAATCTACACGACGAAATCTCGATTTTTCTCTTCCACTAGAAAAATATATTCCACCAGCTCCACACGTTTCTTGTTTCACAGAAATACAATTTAAAATGAACCCTGTACATTCAGTTGAAGTTCAAATCGCCAATTTACGAACTGCTGCGCCATTTCAAGCTCGATTTAATTATAATATAATTATACGTTCGAACTTTGTTTATATAATATATTCGTTAATATAATTCAACTCTAAACTGAATTATATATTATATATGATCCAGTTCACATCGTATTGTGAATTGTACTATTTCCGACTATTCTGGAATTTAAATATATTATTTAATTATTATTTTAATTAAACATTCATTATTGTTTAATTAAACGACCATTAAATTCTCTAAATCACTATTTGAATAATTAAATAAATTAATTAATATATCGCTAAAATACGGGTCATTACACTACGTGGTACCCGAACCGAATGGAATTTCTACCAACAAATACACCACCAAGCATCATTTTGCGGGATCTTTTTGATCATTTTTCCACTCTAACTCCGTCATCAATGAATTTTCCCTGTTATTTCAGATTGTACCCAAATTCCTTGAGTATAATCTTACGAATTTAGAGTTATTATTGATTGTACTTAGGAGAATTTAGTTGATACCATCATCGTATTTGTATTTAATTCATTAGTTAGTGAAGTATAAAGTGGACATACGCTCGTTAACGCCGAACCACTATAAATATTGCGTTCTTGTTGTTTTTTATTTAATTCTCTTTCGAATTACCATCTAATTGGGTGTTAGAATCATTTATTGGTCTATCATTTTGGTGCTTTAACTGAGAACTTTGAATTCTCAGCATTTTGGACTATCGTTCTACTATTTGGATTCTCAAGTCCAAAGAAGTTAGTGCACTTTCTTAGTATTTCTGAAGTTTTTTGGTTAATCTCAAGAGAATCAAACTTCATAACTAAAGGAAAAGGAAAGGAACCGCATGTTTCTCGAGAAAATGAGGCAGGTGAAGATCAACGGGCGATAGTTGTCACCGGATCACGGGGGCACAGTTCAGGACTGAACCGATCCGTAGGAGGATCACCGATCCGAACCAGTGGAGCAGATCTGAACCGAACCAAGGAACTGAATGCCACTGGTAGTGCTCCCCCGACCCAAAATGATGGTGCAAATATGACCCGAACCGAACCGGCTACAGTTGAGGCTGGTACTTCTACTCGAGCCACTACAGATGCTCTAATGACAGCCGCAACAACTAGTAATCATCCTACTGCTTCTGCACCCGTCACGCCCATGGATTTCTCATGTCTGCTTGGCATGTTGGATAGAACTAACGATGCTTTAGAGGACCAAAGACGTGAAAGTGTTCTTATGCGATAAAACATGAAAGCTATGAGTAGGGAGATAAACGAGCTTCGTAGACAAAGAACACCCTCGCCAACTCATCATCTCGCTGCAGATCATTCATCCTCTTCGGAGGAAGGTCATCCACGCTAATGGAGGCCGTATGAGGGACCCGCATATCTTAAAGAATTGACACTCGGATTGTTGGGATCCCGCAAAAACGCTACTCGTGTCTTGGGACCTAACGACCCGAACCAGAGAGAAACAATGTTGTTGCCAATTCAGGGATCTCATGTCCTCCTCAGAGATCCCAACATCACTAACCCTACTCAAGGACAACTCCTCCAACCCACTCGTCATGTGAATGACCGGGATCGTATAGGGCAAGGAAGTTCAACTGCTACCTGAAACCGAAGAGCATCACGTGATATAGGAACTGGACATATCAGGAGAAGTAGAAGTGCAGATACCGAGCCAGCGCTGACCAACTATGAGGTGGAAGAATTGTTACGCCAAATTATGGATGACAGCAAACACTACACCAATGAAGATTGGGGCATTGAGCATAGCTATACCCCTTTCACCAATGATATCCTGGATTTCTAACTCCCCCAGTGATTTAACCTGCCCTAATAGGATCTATATGGAGAAAGAATCGATCCAAGGCTGCATTTAATGAGGTATCTGTGGTACCAGCAGCTCCCGTTGCCTCAAAATGCAAGGCCTTTCCCATTTATCTCGAGGACGTCGCGCAGATGTGGTTTACTTGACTCCCTCCTTGATCAATTTCCAATTTCAAAGAGCTGGGTGAGAGCTTTATGAACCAATTTGACTACATGCACAGAAGTCCAAGAGTGTCATCGAGCTATCTGGGATCAAGCAAGCTCGTGGTGAATCTTTGGAGTCGTATTTGGAATGGTTCAAACTGGTAGTACTGAAGTAAGTGACCCACATGAACAAACCGTTTTAATGGCATTAATAGATGGGGTTGACAAGGACACAAAATTCGGAGGATATTTAGCTAGAAAACCACCATTGACCAGGGAGTTTCTCTACTGAAAGGCAAACATTCGCCTACAATGAGAGGAAGTGTATGCTAACCGAAGGAGAAAGCCTAACGGAGCTCCCAGGGAAGATATTCAGAGTAATGTTGCTATCAAGCAATCCGGGGACAGCGCGGGAAAGGTCGAGGTAATGTTGGTAATAAAAATGAAGGATATGGTAACCAGGGTGGAAACAGTGGCAGAAGAAATAGGAATCGAGGGAACAATTTCAAAAAGAGGCCTCGATTTCAAACTTTTGAGAATTACATGCCGCTGAGCAACACTTTAGAAAACATCTATTTGGATACTTATAACGTTGTCCAATACAAGAAACCTCCGCCTAGGGTTTCAATCGAGAAAGAATGTGAAACTAGGAAATTTTGTTTGTTCCACGAGACTTATGGCCACTCCACGAATGATTGTCGCCACCTAAGAGATGTCGTAGGGAAATTACTTTGTGCAGGAAAGCTAGATAAGTACAAATTCACCCCAAAGGACAAGGGGGAAGGAGGGCAAGCTCTGAATCAGAACCAGCCTACCTCCAAACCCACTGCCCAGCAGAAGGGAAAGGATATTGTCATCAACATCATTATTGGGGGACCCATCCATTTAGATCTAGCAACAGAACAATGGAGAAGTATGTTAATGCGGATAAACATCCCGAAATTGGAGAATGTAGTAATCTTGAAGAAATTGCACTAGTGAAGCAGCAAAAAACAGCTACGGATGACGTTGTCTTCCGAGACAGAGAGAGTGTTGGTGTCGAAGCGCCCAGTACGATCCATTAGTGATAAAAACTGTTATCGAACCGGTAGTAGTTAAGAAAGTCCTTGCGGATAACGGCAGTTCTTTCAACATCCTATTTAAAAAGGCTTTTGGTCAGATGAAATTAGAAATGAAGGATTTAAATCCATGTGGAGGAAGGATATGTGGCTTTAATGGATCATCAAACGCTCTGATTGGAATGATAGACTTATCGGTAGAGCTTGGGGAAGGAGAGTGCGGAAGAGTAAGGATCCTCCAATTTGTGATCATGGATATCGATTTACCTTACAACGCTTTCCTAGATCGACCAACCCTTGCAGAGTTTAGAGCCTTCATCGCACCCTGGTGCATGTTAACGAAATTCCCTACCGAAGCTGGAGTGGGAATGATTCGTGGTGACTAATTCACAAGAAGAGCCTACTATATGGCGGAATTAAAGATGATGTGCAACGAAAAAGAGGCAGAACCTAAGAATATTTCCTCTTTCGTTAAGGAGAACTCAGCATAACAATTAAAGACAATATCGCCGAGTGAGTCGCCTAACGACATACCTGAAGGTATCGGTCGTAGAGAAGAACCAGGAAGAAGGAAGGCGACACCTAATGAAGCAACCACAGATATTCTGATTGATAACGATGACCCGACAAAGGTCTTGAAGATCGGATCTCATTTGGATCCCCTCCGGACGAGGGAGTTAACAATCTTTTTGAAAGCAAACCTTGACGTGTTTGATTGGACCTATGCGGACATGTATTGAATTTCTCCCTCGACCATAAGCCATTCACTGAGCATAAATCCAAATCATCCTCCTGTGGAACAAAAAAGGCGTATGTTAGGCCCAGAAAGGTCAGCAGTCTTGAAAGAATAAGTAGAGAAGTTAAGAGACAACGGGTTCATCATAGATTCAACATATCCTGACTGGATATCAAACCCTGTCCTGGTTAAGAAATCCAACGTGAAGTGGCAAAAATGTATCTTTTTTCCGATCTGAACAAAGCCATCCCGAAGGACAACTTTCCACTCCCCAGAATTGACCAACTAGTAGATTCAACAACGGGACACGAACTTCTCTCCTTTATGGATGCATATTCAGGATACAACCAGATTGCTATGCATGTGCCTGACTAATAACATACCAGTTTTATCACAGACTTGGGGTTATACTGTTAAGTGGTGATGCCCTTTAGACTAAAGAATGTCGGAGCCACCTATCAGCGCTTAGTGAAATGAATGTTTTATAACCAGATTGGGAAAACAATGGAAGTTTATGTGGATGATGTACTTGTGAAGGCCAGGCGATCGACCGATCACATGAAGGATTTGGCGGAGATGTTTGGAATCCTATGGTGATATGAAATGAAGCTGAACCCTTTGAAATGTTCATTCGGGGTCGCATCAGGAAAATTCCTCGGTTTCATAGTTATCTCTCGTGGAATCGAAATTAATCCTGACCAGATTGCGGCAATCAGGAACACAGAGAAGCCACGAAAGATCAGAGATATTAAAAGCTTGGCCGGGAAGGTTGCAACATTGAGCTGGTTTATTTCCAAAGCCACGGACAAGTGCCTCCCCTTTTTTGATCTAATTAAACGAGGGAAACGTAATTTCGAGTGGACCTCAGATTGTATAGAAGCCTTCCAAAACTTGTTGGATCTGCAAGAGAAACCCCTGATATTGTCCAAGCCTGTGGACCATGAGGATTTATTTATATATTTGACAGTATAGTCTCATGCCATTAGTTCAGCTCTGGTACCCGAGGAAGACAAAGTTCAGAGACCAATATATTATGTAAGCAAGAAATTAGATGTAGTAGAACACAATTATCCAAAGATAGAGAAACTTTCCTATAGCCTCCTGATTGCACCCCGAAAACTGCATCGTTATTTCCAAGCTCATCCAATTGTTGTGTACACAGACCAACCACTTCGACAGGTCCTATAACGGCCTGAAGCATCCGAGCAGTTTCTTAAATGGAATATGGAGTTAAGCCAGTTCGACCTGAACTTCCAACCCCGAAGATCAATAAGGGGGAAAGCATTAGCTGACTTCATTGCTAAATTTATGATCCCGAGGAGGATGTGTTAGATGATGAGGCTGACCCCGCAGAGCAGAAGTTAGAACTTAGTCGCTGGAAACTATATACAGATGGGGCTAATAATGATCGACGATCCGGTGCCAGAGTTGTTTTAATAACTCCTGAAGGATGATTGATTTATTATTCTTTGCGGTTAGAATTTTCCACGACAAACAATGATTACGAATACGAGGCCCTGATAGTCAGGTTGAAACTCGCTAAGGAATTAGGTGTAACAATGTTGGACATTTTCTGTGATTCAAAAATTGTCGTTTGCCAGGTTCGGAAGGAATTCCAGGCTAAGCGACCTCGACTAGTCACCTGCCTAGAAAGGGTATAGGAGTTATTAGACAACTTAGAGCATTATAACTCACATTCCGCGGACGGATAATCAGAAAGAGGATAGACTAGCTAAGTTGGCAAGTTCTGACAATCCTAAAGAGACAGAGATAGTTCTGATTGAGGTACTAGAGTCTCCAAGCATCGACCGAATGGAAGTCGATCCAGTGCTGGAAACCGAGTCGGAAAGAGAATCATGGATGACACCAATAAAGAACTTCCTGCAAAACGGAGTACTCCCGGCAAAGAAGAATGAGGGACGGGTTGTGGTTCGTAAAGCCGCAAGATATGTCATGCAAGATGAATTTCTTTATCATCAAGGATTTTCAATGCCTTTGCTCTGATGCATAGCACACGACGACATCAAACGTGTACTAAGAGAAGTGCACGAAGGTGAATGTGGAGATCGCATGGTGGTCAAACTCTGGCAAAGAAAATATTGCGATATGGATACATCTGGCCAACTATAAATTGAGATGCAGTGACAGGTGCCAAAAATTCGCAAAGATTCTAAGAGCACCTGTGACGGCCCACCCCGCACCAGCCGGCATTTCCTCCGAAAGTGCGTTGTACACATGCCCGACTAGCACGGAACGGTCGCCAAAGAAAGGAAAGAAGAGAATGAACTAACAAGGAACCTGTAGAATGTCTCACAGCGCATAGAATAAAATATAATAATAACATACTTGACATAAAATAGGTGAGACAGTGCATAAGCTGAAAACTAGAACTAAGCATCACAGCAGCGGAAATCCAAAATACAGCTTATTACAACTTTTAAAATACTGTCTCTAAAGCAAAAGCAAGATAAAGAAGGTACACTACTAATGCCCAAGTAGTGACCACCAACGACACAGGGAGAATATCTATATATCATACGTGGAAGCCTCCTGCTCGCCTCCGAATCAGCTACTCGCGCATCACCAGCTAACCATAACCTGTCTCTAGTCTGCTCGTGTGAGCACCCAGAGTAATAAGAGGAGACATAAAACTCTGGGTCAAACATAAATCCTGGTATGAGCGATAAGCAACAAAACATAACAATAACAGGTATAATCCAATCATACCTGAACCTGGACCTGCAACCAAAGAGTTAGCACTACATACTGTACAACACTATAAGGTGCCACTAACATACTGTGTAACAGATACGGGGGTGGGGGTGTGCATGTCATAGTGGTGTCAAACAATCAAGCATAGCAATCATCCTCACATCCCTCACTCAGTGCGTAAAGCATACGATATCCACTACTTTGGTCACCTAATACTTTGGGTCATGACGGAATCCAATCCCGTGTAACTATCACTACAAGCCCACCATCCATCTCTCAGTGGTGAACCAAAGTTATGAATACCGACAACCCCTTTGCACACGTCCCGCAGAAAAGCCCAATCACGAAGTGAACTCATTGGTTCCCATCTGGATCCTGAGCTCTAACTTCCATTTGGACTACCTTTGCATCTCGGGTTTTCAGTCTTCACCGGATCGGTTCGGCCTTTATCATCTTTCAATGGATCGTGGTACCCTTCAGTTCGTGGTTCCCTGGCGCCCTTCGGTTCGTGACCGTACTTCCTCACCGGTTCGGATCGTGCTCCACCTTCGTCAGGTCGGATCGGGTCGAGGCACTCCTACTGGTTCGGGTCGTGCTCCATAGCTCGTGGCGCTTCCCTTCGGTCGTGATACTCCTCCCCCTTCAGATCGTGGATGCACACAGGTTCGGATCGTGAGCTTCTGAAGTGGATTGGGTCGGATCGGAGATGGCATGCGATCGGGTGCTCTAGCGCATGACGCGGTTCGAGTTCGAGCTCCTCCCACCATCGGATCGTGGTCTCCGGTCCGGGTCGTGGCACATAGGGGCGATCCGCGATCCGGTCCCTGCGACTTGTTTCACGCCATTCGACGGCGTTTTCGACCAATCTAACACTTCTAAACAATCACAAAGCATACCATACAGTCATAGCAACATGTAGTATCGACCCCAAACACCAAAACATAAATCATAGCATGTAAAATGGATCAAACATACCCAAAACCCCTTAATTTCCCTTAAGCATGTTTAGGTAAAACTTAACATAGGATTAACAAAACTTAACCAAATTAACCCAAATTCATATCAGAGGTCTAAAACAATATTTCAGAATTTCGGAATATTTTTCCCGATTTTTAACATGCATAAATTCGCTAATTATCACTAATCACCCCTTAATCCCCCAAATTCTGGGATTTGCAAAATTAGTCGAAATTAACCCAAATTCATATCAGAGACATAAAATGATGTTTTAGAATTTTAGGAATTTTTCTAGATTTTTCTGAGCCATAATTTCGCTAATCTTCGCTAATTACCATAATTAGCCGTAATTAGTGAAAAATAATGCAAATCACTCACCTTGGCCACAAATAAAATACCAAATCTGAAATGAATCTCTGTTTGGCGTGAATACTGATGTCTAACAGCAGCTCTAACCTTGCCTTGGTGCTAATCCTCTTTGATTTGATGTAGTTTTGCTTAATCTTCAATTAGAAAGTGATTAGAGACGATTTGGGATGAAATTAGAAGGTGGAGGCCATGGCTAGAGCTCAAAGGAGGTTTGTGGCGGCTGGAAAATGAATGAAAAATCGTTTTCTAAACCCTAGCAGCCCTCAAATACCTCTAAACCCGAAATCCCCCATTGGGCCTAGTTGCTAATCACCCGGTTAAGCCCAATTAGCTGTTTTTCACCTTCTAAACCTTGTTTCAGCCATATCTCCCAAACGGTAAGTCCGTTTGGCTAATGTAACCACTCTACGGAAAGAGAAACCATCATTCGAATCCAATGTAAGTGGTTTCAGGTCAAAATTCCTTTCCAGTCAAAAGTTATGGCCAAAACAGTACCAACTAGGGGCAAAACGGTCATTTAAAAATCGAAAAAAATCATGAACATGGGAAATGACCCCAATAATCGTCTCTCAAAGTTACATGACCATACGACTTCGTATGTGAAAGAAATAAATATTCCACGATCCTATGATGCGTAGAATGCGGGTCGTTACACTCTTCCCCCCTTAAGAAATTTCGCCCCCGAAATTCCCTAACCAAAACACAAAAAGGGTTCCGCATGCCTATCAACCATAAACAACAATCAACATGCAAAACAAGTCTATCCTAGCATGCGGTTTACTAACAAGGGAAGGAACTATCACTACCAAAACCTTACTAGGCAAAGAGTTCTGGATACTTCTTCCTTATATCCTCCTCTGTTTCCCAAGTACAGTCTTTTTCATTCTCACCCCACTGGACTTTGACTAGTTTCACCGCTTTCCTTCGAAGCTGCTTAGTATCGTTCCCAACAATACGCATAGACTTGCGGTTCTCAACCGCCTCGGGTTCAACCTCGCTATCGTCCAACTGATCGGGTGAAATAGCCACATTAGGGTCTTGCACAAACTTCCTTAACTGGGAAACATGAAATACGTTGTGAACTCCCGCCATCTTGTCAGGTAGCTCTACTTCATACTCCAACTTCCCAACTTGCTCGAGGACTGGGAATGGGCCAACAAATCTTGGTGCTAACTTACCTCTCCAACCAATCCGAATCACATTCTCTATGGAGAGATCTCGACGAACACCAAGTCGTTAACGAAGAATTCCAAATCTCTTCGTCTCTTATCGAGATAAGTCTTCTGCCTATCTTGGGTAGCCTTCATTCTCTAATATACAATTCACTCAAATACCATCATGATCTGACCTAGTCCTTGGTAAACTATCAATATAATCCATTTGAGACTTGTTCTCAACGGTTATGACAAACCACTAAGCTTCCTTTGCTCAGCTTTAACTAACTGGCAATTCATGCATTTGGATATAAACTTCCCAACGTCTTTCTTTATCCTTTCCCAGTAGTAGATCTGCTCCATGTCTCAATACATCTTGTTACTACTAGGATGCATAGTCAATTTCGAGTGATGATATGCTCTAAGCACTTCACCTCTCAGTCCATCTACGTTGGGTACAACTAGTCCCTTATTCTTTCGAAGCCACCCTTCTCGATCAAATCCTTACTTGATCATTCTCTTTCCATCGATACCCATCTCTACCCTAGAGATGGTTTCCAATAGGTTAGGATCGTCCTTCTAACTGGAACCAATCCACTCAATCAAAATCGATCTAATCGTCAAGCTTACTAGTGTTTCTGAATCCAATTCACTCTTGGGTCTGAAATCATATCCTGTGACATACTCTAGTTGCTTCCATCCTAGAAACAAAACCCCTAAACTGGCATGTCTCCTATTCAATGCAACTAGTACTGCACCCAAGTCCTTTACTATGATCACTCTGCCCCATGGAGTCATGGCGACTCCACTGCACTGATCCATAGCCACTAGTCCTTTGCTATGTCCACTCTGTCCTATGAAGTCATAACAACTCCACTGCACTGGCTCATAGCCTTACTAATCATTTACTATGTCCACTTTGCCCCTCGAGTCATGACGACTCTACTGCACTGGCTCATAGTCCTACTACAATCACTTTGTTCCTCATCGCTGGAACCCTACAGGTGATAGTCTACTCAAGGGAAGAAAAATAGGAACAACATAGCAACCATAACATCCATCAAACAAGTCCTACCTATCACCTGCTAAATTCATAAACACATCGACACCTACATGACTGGTCTAACCCATCCCAATATGTCGATTCTAGTATGTCTGGTCCAACCAACATCAATAACTAATGGAAGCCCAGCCTCCATACATACACCGATGCCTACTTGACTAGTCCAACCAATCCCAGGCCAATGGAAGCCCCGCCTCCCTACGGACTACCGTACGTCCAACGTACGTTTATCCTCCAAGGATAATTAAACTAATGGAAGCCCAGCCTCCAATCGGACTACCGTACGTCCAACGTACGTTTATCCTCCAAGGATAACTAGATCACATCCAACGGATCCAAGGTAACGGGCGTCCCCAGATACCCCTGCTTTTAGTCCTCCTAAAATACTTGAGTCCAACCCAAGTCTATCCATTATCTTGCTGCCCTCTCGAGTCCAACTCGAGCTGAATCCAATTCCTTGCAGCCTTCTTGAGTCCAACTCGAGTCACTCTATAACTCAGACCCAGTCTTGAGTACCGACAAACTCTAGTCCAACGTGAGTCGTCTCCCTATTCGTTGCATCTCCAAGATCAACGAACACCTATTTTCTTTTACGAGTTCAAGTCCAACTTGAATCACTCTAATCTTCGTTGTATCTTCCATGATCAACGAACACATCCTATTCCTTCAAAGTTCTACTATCCAATAGAGAACATCAACATAGGGTCCTAAACAATCCATTACTTTGCATCTTTCCCGAGTCCCACTCGAGCAATCTCATAACCCTATCGAGTCTAACTCTGGGCAGTCTATATCATTGAACAGTCTTATCATGTTCCGTCTTCCCATCACTCCTCGAGTAAACCAAGATATCATCCAATGAAAAATCACAACAACTATTTACCCCTCACGCAACCCATCCTAGTCGAAATCGACATTCCCCAAGCACAAGCCCCAAAGGCCTAAACCAATATCAGACAAGCACCCAAGGAACATCTCCTCTGAATTCGGACAATCCTCATGAGGTGATACTAGCAAAACAATCTAGCACTGGAGTACTCATTTGCCTCCCAGAGACAACTAGAACTTATTTCAACGATAACCTCTTAGCTTCCTTAACTCCAGTTACTATCGCCATCACTAGGTAGGTACCTAATACCACCCTATTCCTTTGGAGTAAATCGACTCCCCAAAATAATGCTAAACCCAGTAAAGCCCAAAACAAAGCAATCATAAGGAAACATACATCCATGACTTGATAAGACCAAACCACAACAAATAATACTAAGATCAGTCGAACCACCTATCGGATTTGTCACAATTAGAGGTCTATCGACTATATCGGGTTTGTCCAACAATACCTGAACAGAAACATCTTAAATAGAAAGCATACCTTTTATAACGACACCCTTTCTCTTCTGCGCCGCACTTGGAGCATTCGACGAAGAAGGAACAGCGTTGATAGCATATGCTTTCACAATCTGCTTCTCCCTAGGAGGTTGTGGGCAATCATCCTTGTGATGTCCCGCCTGGCCGCAGTTAAAGCACTTCCTTTCCCCAGGCTTTTCTCGACAATCTCTGGCGTAATGGCCCTTCTTGCCACAACTAAAGCATTCGCCTCTTTCTTATTTTTCTTATTCTGACCATCCTTGGTCGGGTTCTGCTTCCTCTTGCTCTGGGAATTCTTCTTGCCTTCACCGCCTGCTTGCGGCTTTGGCTCCTCTGCAGATGCCGTAGCAACTTCGGCCTTCGACTTAGGGAAAAGGCTCTCTGACCTTAATGCCTTTCCTACAATAGACTCGAACGTCTCATCGATATGGTTTATAAGTCTTTCCCCCAAGTACCCATCCAAGCCAGTTATGAACTTCTCATTCTTCTTTTCGACTGTATCGATAAGGGACCATCCATATTTCGATAAAGTGTCGAATTCAGCGATATACTCCGAGACTGCTCTACCGTTCTGCTTAAGCTCCAAGAACTTCCTGAACAGTTCTGATTTATGAGCAGCTGGAATAAACTTATCACAAAAGCGAGTCTTAAACTGATTCCAAGTAACTTGATCTTCTGGAGTAGCTGTTCTAATGGCATTCAACCAATTCATCGCTCGCCCTTGCAGTTGACGAGACGCTAGCCTTCTCTTCATCGCATCCTCAAGACCCAAGTCGTCGAAGATACGATCACAGCTATCCAACCAATCCTGAACATCTGTGGCCGACTCCGTTCCGTGGAACGGCTTCCCACCAAGGTTAGTGTAATCCTTGCACAACTTGGCGAAATCGACCCTAGGTGCCTGCACTACTGGACCACCACCATTTACGGGATTGGGAACTGCTCCCTGAACATCTCTAAGCATGTCTCTCATGAGGTCGGTAAACATCGCCCTCATGTCGGCAGCATTCCCATTATTGGCTCCCCTACCAGCACCTCTAGCATATCGGCTCATCGTTAATCTGTAAAAGGGAAACGATTAACGACCCCATAGTGGTGCTAGTGCAGTACGACTTCATTCTTATACTACCAATAGTATATATATATATAGCTTTTGAAAACCAAAGTAATCACAAATACGCGCTCTCATATACGTACTATCTCTCCCTAGTGTCTTTCCCTAGGTTAACTACGCAACCTAGAGCTCTGATACCAAGTGTGACGGCCCGCCCCGCACCAGCCGACATTTCCTCCGAAAGTGCGTTGTACACATGCCCGACTAGCACGGAACGGTCGCCAAAGAAAGGAAAGAAGATAATGAACTAACAAGGAACCTGTAGAATGTCTCACAGCGCATAGAATAAAATATAATAACAACATACTTGACATAAAACAGGTGAGACAGTGCATAAGCTGAAAACTAGAACTAAGCATCATAGCAGCGGAAATCCAAAATACAGCTTATTACAACTTTTAAAATACTGTCTCTAAAGCAAAAGCAAGATAAAGAAGGTACACTACTAATGCCCAAGTAGTGACCACCAACGACACAGGGAGAATATCTATATATCATACGTGGAAGCCTCCTGCGCGCCTCCGAATCAGCTACTCGCGCATCACCAGCTAACCATAACATGTCTCTAGTCTGCTCGTGTGAGCACCCAGAGTAATAAGAGGAGACATAAAACTCTGGGTCAGACATAAAGCCTGGTATGAGCGATAAGCAACAAAACATAACAATAACAGGTATAATCCAATCATACCTGAACCTGGACCTGCAACCAAAGAGTTAGCACTACATACTGTACAACACTCTAAGGTGCCACTAACATATTGTGTAACAGATACGGGGGTGGGGGTGTGCATGTCATAGTGGTGTCAAACAATCAAGTATAGCAATCATCCTCACATCCCTCACTCAGTGCGTAAAGCATACGATATCCACTACTTTGGTCACCTAATACTTTGGGCCATGACGGAATCCAATCCCGTGTAACTATCACTACAAGCCCACCATCCATCTCTCAGTGGTGAACCAAAGTTATGAATACCGACAACCCCTTTGCACACGTCCCGCAGCAAAGCCCAATCACGAAGTGAACTCATTGGTTCCCATCTGGATCCTGAGCTCTAACTTCCGTTTGGACTACCTTTGCATCTCGGGTTTTCAGTCTTCACCGGATCGGTCCGGCCTTTATCATCTTTCAATGGATCGCGGTACCCTTCAGTTCGTGGTTCCCTGGCGCCCTTCGGTTCGTGACCGTGCTTCCTCACCGGTTTGGATCGTGCTCCACCTTCGTCAGGTCGGATCGGGTCGAGGCACTCCCACTGGTTCGGGTCGTGCTCCATAGCTCGTGGTGCTTCCCTTCGGTCGTGATGCTCCTCCCCCTTCAGATCGTGGATGCACACAGGTTCGGATCGTGAGCTTCTGAAGTGGATTGGGTCGGATCGGAGATGGCATGCGATCGGGTGCTCTAGCGCATGACGCGGTTCGAGTTCGAGCTCCTCCCACCATCGGATCGTGGTCTCCGGTCCGGGTCGTGGCTCATAGGGGCGATCCGCGATCCGGTCCCTGCACAGCTTCCCTGCGACTTGTTTCACGCCATTCGACGGCGTTTTCGACCAATCTAACACTTCTAAACAATCACAAAGCATACCATATAGTCATAGCAACATGTAGTATCGACCCCAAACACCAAAACATAAATCATAGCATGTAAAATGGATCAAACATACCCAAAACCCCTTAATTTCCCTTAAGCATGTTTAGGTAAAACTTACCATAGGATTAACAAAACTTAACCAAATTAACCCAAATTCATATCAGAGGTCTAAAACAATATTTCAGAATTTCGGAATATTTTTCCCGATTTTTAACATGCATAAATTCACTAATTATCACTAATCACCCCTTAATCCCCCGAATTCCGAGATTTGCAAAATTAGTCGAAATTAACCCAAATTCATATCAGAGACATAAAATGATGTTTTAGAATTTTAGGAATTTTTCTAGATTTTTCTGAGCCATAATTTCGCTAATCTTCGCTAATTACCATAATTAGCCGTAATTAGTGAAAAATAATGCAAATCACTCACCTTGGCCACAAATAAAATACCAAATCTGAAATGAATCTCTGTTTGGCGTGAATACTGATGTCTAACAGCAGCTCTAACCTTGCCTTGGTGCTAATCCTCTTTGATTTGATGTAGTTTTGCTTAATCTACAATTAGAAAGTGATTAGAGACGATTTGGGATGAAATTAGAAGGTGAAGGCCATGGCTAGAGCTCAAAGGAGGTTTGTGGCGGCTGGAAAATGAATGAAAAATCGTTTTCTAAACCCTAGCAGCCCTCAAATACCTCTAAACCCGAAATCCCCCATTGGGCCTAGTTGCTAATCACCCGGTTAAGCCCAATTAGCTGTTTTTCACCTTCTAAACCTTGTTTCAGCCATATCTCCCAAACGGTAAGTCCGTTTGGCTAATGTAACCACTCTACGGAAAGAGAAACCATCATTCGAAGCCAATGAAAGTGGTTTCAGGTCAAAATTCCTGTCCAGTCAAAAGTTATGGCCAAAACAGTACCAACTAGGGGCAAAACGGTCATTTAAAAATCGACAAAAATCATGAACATGGAAAATGACCCCAATAATCGTCTCCCAAAGTTACATGACCATACGACTTCGTATGTGAAAGAAATAAATATTCCACGATCCTATGATGCGTAGAATGCGGGTCGTTACAGCACCTCCCAGTCATCTTAAGTCGATAGTGAGCCCGTGACCATTTGCGATGTAGGGATAGACATCATTGGAATTCTGTCGATCGCCAACGGTGGAGCCAAATATGCAATCGTGGCCGTAGATTACTTTACAAAGTGGGCAGAAGCCGAACCATTAACTGCAATCACAATAGAGCGAGTGATTAATTTTGTAGTCAGGAACATCATTTGTCGATTTGGGAATCCCAAAACCATTATAACAGATAATGGAACCCAGTTCGATAGCACTAAGTTCAAAGATTTCTGTCGGAAATACAAGATTGATAAGAGATACATCGCAGTGGCCCACCCTCAATCAAATGGACAAGTCGACAATAAACAAAATCATTAAGTCTATCTTGAAAAAGCTATTTGAGCAGGCAAAAGCCATATGAGTCGACGAGTTACCATTAGCATTACAGGCTTACCGAACGATTTACAAGATAGCAACGGGTCATACCCCCTTTCCACTTTTTTCGGATCAAAAGCAGTCATTCCAGTGGAGTTGAAAGTTCCCACTCACTGGACAACGTACTATGATCCGATGACGAACAAAGCGCTTCTTCTTAAATCCCTGGACATGGTTGAAGAAAAAAGAGACGTAACGGAGTTGTGCGCCTCGAGGCATAGACACCAAGTTGCGTGATATTATAACAGAAAGGTTCGGCCTCGGACCTTTAAACCTGGAGACTTGGTCCTGAAACGTGTCTTCCCGACCCCTCACTACAAGAAAAATACCCTATTGCAACTAGCTATTTGCAATAGGCGACATATGACAGTTGCAGTAAATGATATTTTGCAACAGACCTATTATAGCAGTTGCAATAGATGAGATTTAGCAACAGGCCCTTTATTTATGTTGCGAAAAGCATATTTTTAGCAACTGCACTTCCCTTCCTATTGCAAAAACGTACATTTAGCAATGGTGCTTCTATACCAGTTGCAAAAAAACATATTATTTGCAACTGCGCTTCCAAGCCAGTTGCGAATAAATATCTTTAGCAACAGTTTTTGCCGCTTGCAATAACTGTATTTTTTTACAATGGGTAAAGCCAGTTGCGAAAAACATACTATTAAAAATTGACACAAAAGTTTAAATTGATATAAAATTAAAAATTAAGATTAAATATTAAATTAATATTAAACTACAAGTGAATAATATCATTGTTTGGTAAAAACTAGAAAAAGTACAGTAACTTTTATGGTTCAAACGTTTAAATTTTTGGCTCCAACCTTTAATATTTTTTTCCTCCAAACGTCTAAAATATGTACTCAAATTTGACACTGCGCCCCGTTTGGAGAACGACACATACCGTTCATGTTGGAATTTGAAGTTTGAGATCAAATTAAACATTATTTTAATAATTTATCATTATTTTTAGTAATTAAGTAATATTTTAATAACTTATAAATATTTCTAATAGTTAATTATATTGCATAAGTAATCATTAATAATTGGTTAACTAATTAATAATTTCAAATAATAATGTATAAATAATCATATTTACCTAATATTTAGTAATATATTATAATTGATAACTCATAAACAATAAAATATAAATATAGGTTAACAATTTTAATTTAACGTTTTATTATATAATGACTTATAATTAATAATTAAAAAAATACTAATAAACAATGATTTGTATTAAACCACTATGGCATGTGTTATTGCAATTGATTGACTAAGGCGGGCGATAATTTTCATATGGAGGGAAATGAATTTAGCGAAGGGAAATTTTGCGGGCCGCTTTACATTAATACGGAAACCAAATACTGAATGCTAAAGTCTTTTATCCTAAAATTGAAATCGAAAACCCTAAGCAGAATTGAACGTCGGCCATGGCATCTCTATCACCAAGCCAACAACGCATAAACCAATCCGCCGCATCTGAGTACCCCTTTCCGCTCCGTGCCTATACTCTCTGCTTTCTGTTTTGGCTTTTATCTCGCTTCAGCTAAGCAAATCAAGCCGCTCTTTTTTCTCCTGTATTCACAGCTTGCTTTTTTGATTTTTGATTCTGGGTACGAGCTCTGCTTGGCGTTTGCTTTATAATCAATTAGGGTCTTAAATTAGCATACAACTCTGATGCTTCTTCTGTAGAGGTATACGTAATCGTATCATCTCATCAAGCTTGTTTTTTTGTTACCAATTTTAATGTTATTGAGGAAAGTGTACTTTTCATTCTATAAATCTTATCTTAGGTATGTTTAATATCGAAAATTTCTAATTCAGAAGTTCAACAAATCAACTGTGATGTATTTTGGTTGTGCAGGATCTCATTAAAGAAGTGCAGAAAAATTGAGGATTCTTGTGAATCACTTGGTGAGATAAATTGAGGGTTTTGTGCTTTGACAACGATGAACTGAAAGGTTCGACGTTTGGAAGTTAAGAGAATCTTGAAAGGTGACCGAGTTGGGTCTGAATAACAGCAGGTTGAGGGTGTTTGTTTGGAGATAGTGAGTTAATACGTCTCGCTGTGTTATACAAGTAAGTTTGAATTTCATTTTTTTTTGTTCATATTTTTTTCCTCTTTCTATGCATAAGTCTATGATGTTTCTCTTTGTTTCTTTGCTAGCGGCTTGTTGATAGGGGAAATATACTTAATTTAATACACTTATACTGAAAGCGAATAATTTAGGGAAAGCTGAAATTTAGTGCTGCTTGTATCATGGTTTTGGCTAAAGTTAAAAGGTAATCTATGTCAAAACTGAACTTCCAGTTCTTTAAATGACTCAATGCAACATGATTAGCAGATACTGCTTTTGAGTGAAGACCAATTGTTCGTAACTTTGTGTTAAATGTTTGTTTATTTAAACAAACAGCAATAATAAATTATATGGACGTCATATATGATTTGTTAATGATCCTAGTAATACAAAAATTACCCGAATATTCAATTGAGTAGATGTAAATTGTTTTGTTTTAATCTTGTGAAAATACGATGGTGTTATATTTTATCCATAATTTTACTCAAGGTTTAATTATTAGCATACATCAGTTATATAATTCTAGTAAACTAGTTCTGAAATTCATCAGATTATACAATGTTGGGTTTGTAATTTGAAAAGGGGTTACAAAAATTTATACTAGTTAGGCCTACTGAGCAAACATGTTGAATTTCACACATTAACAATAAACTCAACGTTTAATTCAATTTGCCCATTAGTAGGTGCTGTAAAAATTAGAAAATATATATGCATCAACAGCTTTCTCCCATTATAAATACTCTGCTTCTTGACCAGTATTACATAGCAGAAAGAATTAATCAAGTGGTCAAGAATTAATAAACATGTCATTTCACTCCATTGCTTTCTTCTTATGTACTCTTTTAACCATATGCTTCTGCCTTGATGCAAAACTGAATACATGTACTTACATACATGTACACGGTATGGTGGTGCAAATGGCTATGCAAGTGATGGTAAGCTATGCACTTACATACATGTACATATATATATATATATATATATGAATATATTAACAAAAATAAAGAATTCTTTGATCGATGTCAACATGCATGCATTGATAATGTGTATGGCTATTTATATAGGAGGGGTATGTGGCTATGGAGCAGCAGTAGGCAAATCCCCCTTCTCATCGATGATTGTTGCAGGCAATCTTGGGATCTACAAAAGCGGGAAAGGCTGTGGTGCATGCTACCAGGTGATGTTAAATGCAAATCGATTTGATAGACAAATAATAATAAGTAATAATTGTAAGCTAACTAGCTAAGTTGCATAAGAATTAACAAATACAGGTAAGGTGCGCTAGAAATAAAGCATGCTCACGTAAACCTGTCGCTGTTGTGGTCATCGATGAATCCCCAGGTGGGCCATGCCTTAAAGAACTGGTGCATTTCGATCTCAGTGGAAGTGCATTTGGAACTATGGCCGTGCATGGGCGTAGTAATAAACTGCGTGGTGCCGGAGTCCTACCTACCCTGAACACAAGGTAAATACCACAAACTGTGCATCTTCCTATAACATGAAACATGGTTTTTATTGAATCAAATTACCTATACCGAAAATCCTCTACTCTTCCATACTTTATTTGTCTACAAATATGCATTATCTTATCTTTAATGGAAATATTCTGATTATCATCATTTGTGCAGCTTGCACACCTGGACGTGTGCTTTTAAGTGCTTCTAGTGAAATATGCAAGGATGAATTTTGGTGATTGTACAAAATTCATGCACTTTCCTTAATTGGATTTATCTTAAGAATTTATAACTGTACATCTTTCTAGAGTTTGAGTTACCAGTTTAACAGTTTTCTATAGCGGCTTGTCTGCTTTATGGAGCATAAAAAAATAGTTCCACAATACCTCCATTGTCGGTTGAGCCACAAGATGGACAGAACATTTTGCCCTATGAACGCACATATGAGAGCTTATGACAGCATAAGACATCTTATTCAATGGATTAGAGACATACCCACAACTTTGTATAAGGTAAGATCTTGGGCTACATCATACAAGATGTGTTCTTTTTTTTGCAATCATACCCATACTTCCTGTTCTTATTTCAGGTTTGGTGGAATTTATCTTGATTCTGATCTCATAGTTTTCAGGCCTCTTTATTCACTCAAGAACTCTGTTGGTGTCAAAAAAATGAACTGCAGATTTGTTCTAGTGAACTCATGATATTTATTCTTTTGTTATAGTATATGTATGATAGAGTAGAAAATACTCTATTAGAAAAAAAATGTGTTGTGTGAGAGAATAAATTGTTATACATGAATGGTGTATGAAAATTGTAGAAACTGTTATTGTAATTGTTTGTACTATTAAAACTTTGTTAAAATAAAAATTTTATTTGTTTATTTCATTCTGTGATATACACTATAACTAAAAAAAATACATTTAATATGTAATATCTATAAGCTGTAATATTTTATGTTTTTTTACAGATTTATGAATATATTGCAACGGGCATATACTGTTGCAAAATGGTCTGTTGCAACAGTCAAAGTCTGTTACAAAAAGTCTAACGCAACAGGAAATAACCGTTGCAAAAAGAGACCGATCTATTGCAACTTGAGCTATACAGACGGGCCTTTGCCTGTTGCAATAGGTCTACTGTAACAGATTTTGCCTGTTGCGAAAAGTGTTGTTTGTTGTAGTGCTTGTTCATTTGGGTCTGAAATGGGAAGGACCGTACACCATTCAATGGAAACTTGACACAGGAGCTTTCAAGTTAACGACCGTAGATGGCGAGGAAATACCCAGAGCTTGGAATGCCCAACACTTGCAATGATACTTGACTTAAGCTTGTACTGATTCTTTTGTTTTATGGACTATGTAAAAAGGCACGAATTGCCTAGAAAAGTCTATTTAATATAAATAAAAGATTATAAAGTGGATGTCGGCTATGATTTGGCCGAACCACTATAAAAATATTGTATGTCCTTTGTTTTTACTGCATTTATCTCTTTATATCCTGTGATTGACTTGTTTTGGGTATGAAACATCAAACTCGAATTGAAATTGAAAAAAAAATATGACACTCGAGCCGGTGAAACTCCTCTTTAAGAAATTAGGTATAGAAGGAAAACTGGGGCGAACGAGACGACCGTTTTCATAATAGATTGAAAAGGACGGGGAGATGACACCCTAAACTGTAACTATCGTGATTCGAGAGTGAGTATAAAGGACGGGAAGACGACGTCCCCAAGGCGTGATAGTGCGCCACTATTAAATACCACCTAGACCTTATTTTAACCTGGAAAGACGACAGGAGAGTATAAAGGCACTAGAAACAGGTGCCAACAAAAAAAGATCCCTACCCCACTGAAGGATATGGGGCAGCTTAGCGACAACCCTAATCAATCCTGAACAATCTCTAGCCAAGCCTTTTATTCAAGATTGATTGGGGGCATATACTCACATCATATTTCCCTGTTGCTTATTACTTTTAATTTAGCAATGATTTTTTCACTATATATGTTATAGTTTGCAGGGAAACTTTATGTTTAATCTTTCATGTAATTTGTCAATTGTTACTTATGCTAATAATGTTTTAACTACTAGTGCAAAACGAATGACCAACTAGCAAATATTGATATCGCAGGAAAACAAGCTACTTTATTTACATAAGTGTAGGTTTATACAAGGAAAATAATCAAAAAATGCAAGGGCCGCACTTGCTACAACAATAGCAGGCCAGTGGAAAACAAAATGAAAAGAACCAAATCACGTTTTACCTAGATTTGGAGGAAGGCTTGGACATCCGAGCAGCTTTTTGTTTCTCTTTTTCTTCCTTCTCAACGTCCGTGAGAAGGCTCTTCTTTGACTCCTTCTTTTCTTTGGGAGGAGTAACTTGGGGAACAGTGGAGGATTGAGATGCTAGCTGAGAAGTGATTGACTTTGAAAACTTGACGACTATTTTTTGACCAGGAGGAACTGACTGGATGAGGTCAATGCTAAGGGGTTCTTCAATATCTCCCTCAGACTTGACTTTCAAAAGTGCATTTTATTTCGCCTTCATCTTAGCCGAAGTCACGTCATCAGTTTTTTCCGAGCCTCCGGTTGTGATAACATCATCATCCCCCTCGTCGCCATCATTCCCACCATCGTCCTTTAAAGCGTCTATAATGTCTTCCTCCTTGGGAGTCTCAGTACTAGATGGCATGATGGCTTTGTCAACGACTTCTCCCTTCTTCTCCTCGACCGTCTCGGTAGACTTTGGCTTGGTGACTTCTTCATGTTTCTCCTCGGTCTTCTTAGCAGACTTTGCATCGATGACTCCTTCTTGTTTCTCATCTGGCTTTGCACCTATAGGACGAGAAGCGACAGTTATTAGCTTAGGAGAAAACTCGGGTTCTTCGATTGTTTTTCCAACGATATGACGAAAAGTTGAAATAGCTCTAACAAATTGAGGTGAAAAGGTGGAGATACCTTCAGATGACTTCTCAACATGAGAAGCAAGAGTTTCTGAAGTCGTTTCAACAATAGGAGACAAGAAAGATGTCTTGGGAATTCCTGGATTCCCCGGATCATACCCCTCTAATTCGGTAGCCCCAGAGGCAACAAATGAAGAGCCGGTTTCGACAGTTTGTTTTCCCTTAAGTTGATGCATCTCCTTCTCCATAGCAGCAACGATAAGTTTACGCCCTTCAGCTAAGCGTAACGGTTCCTCACACTATAGATATTTCTCCATGAATTTCCCTTCATCAACGGAGTCCACCTTGAGCTCTTTCTTCTCCCATTCAACAACTTGATCCCATACATAAACCAGAGTTGTTGAGTAGTTTTTGATCCAAGATATGTCACGATAATGGGACACTTGAGGAAAAAAACTATATCATGAGCTCACTATATCTTTTTGGGCTACAGAAAGTTGTGTGTTGGAATTCTCGACAGATTTAATAGTGATGCTTGCATTCCCTTCGGCTAGGACTGCTCTTGATTTGATTTCCATTAGCTTGGCTTCTAGCTTAGCATTTTTCTTCGCTAACTCCGCCTTCTCTTGCTCAAAACAAGCACAAGCTGACTTTGCCTTGGCACTTTCAGATTTAGCATCCTCAACTTGTTTCTTCAAATCCAAGCGTTCCTGACTATGAGATTCCCGCTCAGTATGATAACGCTTTTGTAGCTCCTCGTGTTGTTTCTTGTAATTGTCAGTATTTTGCAGAGCAAAAGCAAGTTGAGCTTGTGCGTCCTCCACTTCTTTTTCTATCTCTTTCAAGATGCTATCATCATACACGACCATTTCCTTCTGATTTTTTACATCAGTGATTAAGTCTTGAATGACCTTGGAAAGATTGCGTGAGTGCTTGAATATCTCCTTATATTGCTTATCCGCTAAATCTATTTTTTTTCCTTAACATCATCTGCCCACTTCGAAGGCACTGGCTCAAGGACGGGAACAAAGTGCATATTATCAAAGTGATGATCCAGAATTTTTTTTCCAGAGCTTTTAACTTTGCTTTATTCTTAGAGTCAAGAGTCACATGCTTTGCTATTGATAGATCGACACCTCGTCGCTTAGTAAATACAAGGGCCATTTTACCTTTCTCCGGCCCTTTCTCAGAAGTTTTAGTTTTGTCCTGTGGGTCAGGTTGTTTTGGTGATAGCCTTTCTTGATTATGTTTTTCCTTTGGAGGAGTCAAAACATTGGGTTGTGCTTTATCTCTTTCACGGCGGTTCTGATGGCTCCTATACTTGTCAGGATCTGACCGACGGGGAGAACGGGAGCATGAAGAATAAGGATGACCGGAATCATAATGTCTCCTACTATCTCTCCCACTAGCATCATCCCGATCATGTTCTGTATTAGAGTCAAATCTAGGCATGCTTGAACGAACATTTCTGAGAGGGTAGATGTAGCACGTCATTTTTCTTGCAAAAAGACCCAAGTAAATATTAGAATCGGGATTAATATGGTACATGGGTGTTGTGACATGCAGTGCAAGTGTGTTGTGCGTATCCTAAGTGATCCCGCCAATAAACCAGAGCCTGGAGGTAGAACTATTTGTGTAGTATCTCCGGCTTTCACGGGAGTAGTATCTTCCTCGGAAGTACGAAAGAAAGAGTCGGTTCCAAAATCTTGAGAAGTGTAAATGGCATCGGGTAGAGGAAGCCTTCGTAGACCCTGGTATATGGACTCATCCATAAGAGAATCAATGACTTGAGAATTAGTCATTGGTGGCGTCTTAGGAGAGTTTCGTTTTTAGGGAGGGGAGGCATCCTTATGAGTAACATACTTATGCCTATCTCCAGCAGGTATATGCACTAGTATATCATCTTGAATCGGCATAGGAGAGGGGCTCTTTCGGAGTGTAGTTAACTCCTCACCCCTGGTCGTTCCCTCATCACTTAATTGCAATTCTCTGCTGGGTCCTACAAGTTCTTGACCTTTCGAACTTTCGCCTTTCACGATTAAAGTTTCAGCTGGCCCCTCGACTGGGGGCACGTATACGTAAGGCCTTCCTTGTGGACTATGCTACGAGACATAGCGAGTAGAAGATGGCGATGAAGATGATCATCTATGAGGCATTCTCTAATAGTCAAAAAAATTTGATCACTATTAAGCAAACGGTTTATGCAATCCAAGTACACCTGGTGCATTTCTTTCTTTGGATTAGCAACTGCAAATTAAAACAAGATGAGCCAATGCATTTACGACAACAATTAAGGTTAGAATATTGAAGCCCAAAGCTTACTTTATTTATGCCATCTCCTAGCACATCTTGGTTGATGCTTAATATAGAACCATTCAGGCTTCACATCACCTACTTTGTTGTTGGATGGTACATCAATAATCTTCTTTTTAGGCACTAATTCAAAGTACACAAAGGACGGAGTATATCTTTTGTTCGATGTTTAAAATTATAGAAGAAGCATACATCTTTGAAGGTAAGCTATGTTCCCAGGATTTCCATATAAGCGATGTATAAAATGTACAGAAAAGCATACGCTTTAGGATGGGGTTGCATGGGGACAATTTGCATTCGTCTCTGAAAATTGACGACGAATGGAGAAAATGGAGAGATCACCCCGACAATGCACATTAACCGACTAATCGCCATATATCCTTCGGGTGGATTATGATTCCGATCTGTTTCGGTAGCCAACTTGGTGTCTCTTCTTAGAATTCCATGTTTTAAACGTAGTCGTGTCAGCTTGGGATCATCGATTGTAGATTTAATCGAGTCGTCAGGAGATTCTAAGATAGTGGCACCCTCGAGTTCATCGGGAGCATGATTGTCTCCCACTCCTCTGTCCTCTTCTTCATCCACAGAGACTTCACTTCCAGACGATTCTGCATTTTCATGAATTTCTATCTCATAGTCTAAACCCGCACTATCCCAGTCTGGGTCCGAAGTAGACGAAATATCTTCAAAGTTGAGATTTTCGTATGGCCCTACTCTCTCTGCCAATCTGGATGAACGTCTCCCAGTCATAATTGTTGTACTATCCAAGAGAGAACATAAATTAGAGTGTAGTTGCCCGTGCCCCCGCGTGTGTATGTATGTGCTAATCTGTGCTGGTATGTACAATACAGAAGTCAAAAAATATATAAAAGCATGCAGAATGGAATGCAGTATGAAGAAAAGTTAGCAGTCGTTTATTTGTTCAGTCCAAAATTGTCCAAATTACAGAGGCTCTATCCTAACTGTCCACGAGTTTATAAGTTGTAGCTAGTTTTTGTTAAGCTATTCGTGCAACTATGTCATGAATTTGCATTATCAAGGCCTTGGCTTTGACTAAGCACGATAAGGTTGGGTTATGCTCAAGTTCCATTGCATGACACCGGATTGGATCGGTAATAGAAAAACTGAGGGATCGGGTCAGTTTGGAGATATGTGTAGAAGGACACTGGATCGGCTGGAAGGCCTTTGTGTACTAAGGAGTTTGGAACTATTTTCTCAAAATGGGTCGGGTCGGCGCATTGTGTGCTCGAAGGCCTTTGTTTAACCATTCGGTTTGGTGGGCACTGAACCGAACAGGCCCAAGCCTCCAATTAAAGCATTGCCAGATCTTTCTTTCACAACATCTACACCGACCCGAACCGCTCTCTTTCTTTCTAATCCCCTCTCTCCTTCTTCCTCTTTTTCCACCGACCCGATCCGCTTCTCTCCTAGATCGATCATCTCCATTCTTCTTCCATCAAATCAAGGGCTCCTCCTCGTCATCCCCAATTCATTGAAATTCATCATACGCTCACAAGCTACCACCACGGTGTAAATTTTCAGTCACCAGTGCCGCCACCTCGAGGTGATGAGAACAAAACTAGCGATGGCAGCGACGCGCTGGAGACCTCTATAATCAACATCAATAAGGGTGAATTAACACAAATTTAAAAATATTATCTACACGTGAAATCGATGATTAGATCAAGAGGAATGATATTCCACACCAACTTACAGATTTAATCTGAAGATCGAACGAGCTTTTGGGTTTTTTGAAATTAGGTTTTTTTGATAAGATTGGAAACGACGGCAGCGAAATAGAGAAAAAGAAGAATGAGCGTCAACTTATATAAGTGAGATAAAGAGGGCCTTCGTGTTCCCATGATTTAATGGTCCAGGCTGATCCGCTTGGAAGATAGACTTAAGGCTTTTTCATCCAAACAACATGACAGTGGGCCGAATGCAGGACGAGTTGGGTAAAACCGATCTGAATCGAGAAACGATTACCAATTTGACTCGACGCGTGGTGTAAAAATAAATAAATTTGAAGGAAAGTACCAAAAATTACAAATACACATCATAAAAGATTACCTGAAGGAATAGCTCAGGCCTTAAGCAAAATCTTGAAGTTATTGAGAGCAACAAAAATAATTCCTAAATCCCATGATGTATTTATAAGCTCTGCAAATACCAATAAACATGACTCCATATAAAAATCACGACTCTACCGGCAGACAGAAGCAATGTCTTTAAGGCCATGACCAATACCCCAGTTGGTCCTATACATATGCCTCGCGATCAAGAAAAGAATTGCAATAGCTAAATGATGATGAGCAATATCGCTCAACCACAGACCTCCTGTTACTGGATCGAATCCTCCACGAAAACTCAAAAAGTCCGCGTATTTTGAACAATTCAAGGTGAAAAAAGGGGTTGCTCCATCGGCAAACCTGGAACTATTAATTAACACCGATTCAAAAATGGATGGATTGGCAGCTTCGAAGCACGTCCCATTATCTCCAATGGAGCGTACTTCGAGGGGGCAAAACGTTAGCCTACTTTGTGGTTAGGCTACAAAACGCTAAAGAATTATTCAACAAATCTATTTAAGGACAAGGAGTATAGCAGGCAGGCTTCCGGATCGGTTCGGAGCCTTCAAATCGAACCCCCTTTCTTCTACACATGTGAGCCAGAAAGCCAACTCTAGATGACGCTTCCAGGTCGATTAGATCCATTGATGTCCAATCTGAACCGACACTTGAAACTACAGCTGTTACATATCGTGTTCCTACAAATCTGGAATGGTTACCATCCATGTATCCACATTCTTGGTGTGCTGTCAATACCTCAGAGCTCCCAAATCTAAAATTCATGGGATGGACCGCACGTGGAACCCGAACCGAATGGAATTTCTGCCTATAAATACACCGCCAAGCACCATTTTAGGGGATCTTTTTAACCATTTTTCCACTCTAACTCCGTCATCAACGAATTTCCCCTATTATTTCATATTGTACCCAAATTCCTTGAGTATAATCTTACGAATTTAGAGTGATTATTGATTGTACTTGTGAAAATTGAGTGGATACCATCATTGTATTTGTATTTAATTCATCAGTTAGTAAAGTATAAAGTGGGCGTAAGCTCGTTAACGCCGAACCACTATAATTCTTGTGTTCTTGTTGCTTTTTATTTAATTCTCTTTAGAATATCATCTAATTGGGTGTTAGAACCACTTTTTGGTCTGACATAAATGGATATGTTAAAGAAGATGATATGTAGAGCAACCACCACTTTTTGAAGACGAAAAATATCCAGATCATGTATATAAATTAAAGAAAGCATTATACGGATTGAAACAAGCCCCTAGAGCCTGGTATAATAGATTAAGGAATTATTTATTACAAGCTAACTTCGAGATTGGTAAAATAGATAATACACTTTTAATTAAAAGAAGTAAAAATGATATTCAATTAGTACAAATATACGTTGATGATATAATCTTTGGATCAACCAACAACCAAATGAATAAAGAATTTTCAGATATTATGACCCAAGAATTTGAGATAAGTCATATGGGAGAACTAACAGTCTTCTTAGGCCTAAAATCCATCAACTAAAGAATGGAATATTTATTAATCAAGAAAAATACGCAAGAGATTTAATTAATAAACATAATTCAACGACAACTAATGGGAGACAAACACCAATGGCAACTAATATAGCCCTAAGTAACGATGCTAGGTCAAAAGACGTTGATAACAAATTATATAGAGGTATGATAGGATCATTATTATATATAACCGCTAGTAGACCATATATAATGCATAGTGTATGTCTCTGTGAAAGATATCAATCACAAACTAAGGAATCACATTTGAAAGCTGTAAAACGTATTCTAAGATTTGTAAAATATACATTAGATTTTAGACTATTTTATCCTAGGAATGATTCGTTTGATTTAATCTCTTATTGTGACGCTGATTATGCGGGATGTAAATCCGATCGTAAAAGCACTAGTGGAACATGTCATTTCTTAGGACATTCACTAGTTTTCTGGTTTAGTAAAAAGCAAAATACAATATCTTTCTCAACGACTGAAATAGAATATATATCTGTTGCTTTGGCTTATTCATAAGTAATATATATGCAACAAACTCCAAATGATTTTGGATTAAAAATAAATAAATCACCAATATACTGCGATAATACAAGCACTATAAATATATCTAAGAATCCAACTCATCATTCAAGAACTAAACATATCGATATACGACATCATTTTCTAAGAGATAATGTAAGTAAAGAGAAAATTTCACTTGAATTCATAGAAATAGAAAAACAAATAGCAGATATATTAACAAAATCTTTAAACGAAGCAACGTTCACTAAATTTGTAAGAGAATTAGGCATTTATTCTTTAAGAGAAATAGAATAATTTAATATATAAGTATAATATAAAATATAACAAAAATCAGAAAAATTAAAATAAAAAACACACATATGTAGACATGTGCAAAGTGGTATTTTGACATATAACTGCCAGATTTTCAAAAATTAATTCCTACCAAAAGTTATTTACATCATCTATTTAAACTTCTTATTTCTAATTTTCTTCTTCATCTTCTCATCTCATTTCTAGAAAAATTCTAAACCATATAAAACAATGGCCTCCACTAATTATAACAGGCAAATCAATTCCGATTCGTCCACCAAACCATCCGAAGGTCCATTTCAACGAACTACGCTTGCACGTGTGATGAAATTAGAGGAGAAAATGGAGAATTTACTACAAATGCTCGCTAAAATCCAAGTTTTACAAATAAGGATGAATTAAAAGCATGTGAACAAGGAAAAATCATCCGAAATCAACAAAAATTTGTTATGGATAACCACACTGATCCGATTATCATCGAAGATGATAATCAAATAGTGGGAGATGAAGAAGAGGAAGAAATGGTGGAAGACGAGGAAGAAGAAGCACAAACTAAAGGCATGGAGGAAGACGACTAAGTCATATGTGTAGGCGAAGTATGTTTCGATAGGGAAGGGAATGTAGTTGAGCAAAGCGGGGAGTTCTGTCTCCATTATCCGCATTGCCCAATTCTCAAATTCTCAATCGTTAATAATCATTAAACGTTTAAGTTTCTCGTTTATTCGTAAATATGATGTAATACGTACAATCCGTGTATTCGTAGATGTTTTAATTTGTATGTTGTGTATAATGTTTTATTTCTACAACATTGTTTGAATTATATGGTTTATTCAATGTTTATGTTAAACGCTTTCTAATTTAATAGCGTAGATTTAAAATTAAAGAATAAGTAATTAGAATTAAGTATTATAGCATATTTTTAATGGGAGTATAATTTAGTTTAGTATTGTAATCTTAAATTATATATATATATATACACACACACACACATACATACATACATACATAGGTAGGTAGGTATAGACTTAGGAGGAGTCATATATATCTTAGTAAATTTAGGTTCAAAGATTTAGGGAGAGTTTAGTTTGAGGTTCTTTTTGTTGATGACAAAGGGGGAGAAATTATAAAATAAGGATTAGTAAGGCTTAGTTTAAGGGGGAGTACGTAGGATTCATGGTGAAAGGGGGAGTATTCGAAGAATCAGATCAACAGGTATTAAACAGGTATGAATATTTAATAAATCAAGGTTGTCATCATCAAAAAGGGGGAGACTGTTGGAGAATGAAGTTTAATTGAAAACAACCTTATTTATAATATCATTATTAATTATAAAATATATACTAACATCTCTATCTGGAATATACATACATATATATGTGTGTATGTGTGTGTGTGTGTGTGCAGGTTTGGTATACAGGATTTAATACTGAAGACTGTACGGTTTTAGAGTTCCAAGAGATTCAGGATTCAAAGATATTCAGGACTCATGAGTATCAAGATCTCAAGAGCTTAAGAAAATATAGTAATTGAGTCTAGTTTATATGTAAGACTCTAAATAGCACTCCATATTCAATATTTGTTTTCAAAATTCAAATTTTGTTTTCAAAATTCAAATTCTGATTTCAAGAAATTTCAAACTACTTTTTTAAATGATTTCAAATTATTATGATTTCAAATATATATATAAGTTCTAAGTTTTATAATAATATGTTTATAATATATATATATAGTTTTATAGTTTTAAATCATGTAACTTTATAAATATATTTATATTATATATCACTATGTTTTTATATGCTTTTATACTTTAGAAACTTCATTTGAAACATTAGTTTTGATTCAAGAATTTCTAGAATATATATATATATATATTAGTTTAAACACTTGAAAAATGATTTTAAAAAATAAAATACACTACATATGTCGACATACACATGTGAGCATGTCGACATATAACTGTTATAAATTCAATTTTCAAAGGAAATATCTTTTCACCATTTGAAACGTTTCAGAAATGTTGCAACCATTGGGACACTATAAAAAGGGGTTGATTTCGAATTTTTAATCATTCTTTCTTCTCCTTCTTTACCCCGTTACTTACCACCATTAAAATACATAAATATCTTGATTTCTACACTTATACTCCGTTGATTTCAACAAAATTTATATCATTCTTCTTCTCTTCTCAATCTCTATCAACTACTCTCTGTTTGGAGTGTTATTGAAGAGTTCTAGGGCTGTTGTAGTCATTTGGGAATTGTTTGGGAAAGGGTGTGTTCCTTGTAACCCTTAAATCAAGGAAAGAGAGCGGTGTTAACCTTGTAGCCGTGAAATCAAGGGTGGTGGAATCAGTGTTAACCTTGTAGCCGTGAAATCAAGGGTGTTGTACTTGGATATTGATAATAATAAAACTCTGCGCAATCCAGCATTGCGTGGAACTGGACGTAGGAGTAATCATAACCAATATAAAATCCGATGTGTTCTTTCCTTTTCTGCATTTTTATTTACTTATTTTTGTGTATGTGATTGTTTCTATGTTTGTGATCATTTCTGGTATGATAATCATTGTGTGATTCATACAGTAATTCAAGTTAGTTTAAGATTTCTATAAATTTCTCATAAACACTATTCAACCCCCCCCCCCCCCTCCCCCACCCCTCTGGTGTTAATTATGTCTTAAGAACTGCATCCTTAACAGCGCATAGGGTCACATCCGCTAATAGTTATGTGGAAAATATCCAACTACCAAGCCTAAATATAAACTAATGTATATAATAACCAAAATTGATCAACAATTATTCAATACATCCAAACAGCCAACAAAAAGCATATAAAGATTATTTTAAATAAAAATTCATTTATAATAAATTATAAATGAATCCAGAGAGTGAGTTTTCTCACCAGGGTTTAACGACTAGCATCAAAGAAACTCGAATCCATCCTAGATCGTTTTTGCAGCTACGATCCACTCGAGTCGTCTCGAATGAATTTTACTTGCACCTAGATTAATTAAATCCTTATTTATCGATTCATACTATTATTAATTTAAACTAATTAAATAAATTATCTTAGATAAGTTAAATTCAAAATGAATATACCGCGGTTGCTTCCTTCATCATCACTGCCTTTGCAACTTCCTTCGCTCCTCCTCAACGATGTCGCCATAGTTCGCTACCGTAGCCTTTAACTCATCTTTAGGCCACCGCTCTCAGCACCCATCACAACATCACGATCAAACTCCTCCTTTCCTAGTTTCCGCTGCCCAGGAGCTCAACACCGTTGCCAAATATCACACAACTTCCTTTTCCTTACTCTGAAAATGTGCGCAGCCCCTCGCCTACCTATGCACTTTTGTGCTCCTGTAACAAGCGCAGCTCCTTCCAGTGAAGAACCCTCATGCCAAAGGGCCACCCTCATCCCTTTGATTTACATCGAAGCTTCAAACAAAGTGCACCGATGAACTACCCTCCATGAGTTTTACCTTTTCCTCACCATCAGCTTAAACTCGTCATCCCTCTTCGTCGCGGCCTTTTTCCTCATTTCGAGCCCCCTACAATACTTGCGACAATTTCATTCACTGAATCCCCTCCAAACTACTCGCAAGACCCGAAACCCCTCCACGAACAAGGATCTCAACTCGATTTTGTTAATCGTTGGTCAAGTTCCCCAAAAATCGAATGCCCTCGTCATCGTTGGTTCAAAATTGAACGTCGGAGAAATACATCGCACCAAATTCTGATGATATAGACTTTTAGCTCTCGAACGCACGAGGCAAACGAATCAAATATTTGGTGATTTCGTTGGGTAAATGATTTTATAAAATTATTGAAAGAACTAGGAAGAGGACAACTTCAAAATTTTCTCTGAGGAACGAGAAAAAAATAAGCAAGGAGATTGGGGGTTGATCGCGTATATATAAAGGTGAGAAGGCAACACATTACATACGCCATTAAATCGCTGATTGCTTGGAGGGAAGGAGACATTTTTTTGGCTCGAAGAAAAATAGGTTGTGTGATGTACAATGTAGGGTGGCTTGCCTGTAAGTACGTTGATTTGCTTGAGGAAGGAAAACAATTTGGTACAAGCATTTATTTGATTTGATTTAAGGCTAATTTAAAACCCGAAAACAATTTGGTACAAGCATTTATTTGATTTGATTTAAAGCTAATTTAAAACCCAAAATATCTTACGGTACCAAACTCCTATTCGAGCGTAACAACCGGTATTTCCAGGGTTATACAACTATTTTAAACACGCTGGAACGAATTCCGAAACCTAATTCGATCGTATGGAGGACATATCGACGATTAAAATTAAAATTTGATTTAATTATTTCTAGGTGTTTTCTGATCGTACGATCAAAACGATAAATCCAAACGCTACAAAATTTAAAACCCGATAATGATACTATTACGGATCCGATGGGGCTATTTTCATTAAATTCCGAGATTGTTTGAAAATTTACTATTCTTAAGTTCCATATTAAATTGATATAATATAATTTAAATCCAAAACAATCAACTCATTAATAATAAATTGTTATTAACGTTCTAATTCAAATAGAATTTGTATTGATCATCTAAATCGTCTCGATTCAGTTTTAACTTCAAATTTAATTATATTTCTTTTTCGTATTATGATAATTCGATGTACTCGAAATTAAATCATTAAACTCCATATAAAAATCCATTTATATGATCAACTCAACATTTGAAACAATATTAAAATGTTTAAAATTAATCAATCAAAAATCCGGGTTGTTACACAGCATTTATAACATTATTTTTTAATTAATTAATAACATAAATAAAAATAAAAACAAATTGAAAGCATTAAATATCACAGCAAACTATTTGCACATAATTTGAATGGAAAAGTATTGACTAAACATCCATACAAATAATTTTTTTTAAATGGGTTAAACATACACAGCTTCAAAAATCATAATTCACGCCCAAAATAAATGTAATGATCACAGACGAAACGCATGTCGTAACGCCCATGCATTATCAATCATAATCGGTTACTAGGCTAGGGATTGAGAAATTTTAACTGTTAGATGTCTGTTTAACTTGCATCTTGTACGCAAGGCATATTCACCAAGCATCCAGTTGAAAGCATTTGTTGGAAAGTGCATGCAAGCTGAATGCACACTAGACTAGCTCATATTTATCATGCTCATTAGCCACCTAATCCGCACGCTCATGTTAAACCAAATGTCCAGAACTAAACAATTATTAACCCTCTGTGACGCACAATCCTTACTTTTGTAGAGAATGTAAATTATCCAACGGCCCAAAAGTCATAATGAAATGGGATTTTTTTTCCCCCGAAATGTAAAAAAAAGACTTATTTTAGTCGATACAAACGAGCCATTACAACAATCCAAATGTGAAACTAAACATAACTAGATTATCATCTTATCACCAATTCATAGTCAAACTCAAGGCAGTGGCTTAAGATGTTAAAGAGTGAGATGCCATAAGACAACACTAGTTCTGATGAATTCAACAGTTCAACTAAAGGCAACAGTGTGTAATGCCATAAGACAACACTACATTTTTGTTAAACCTACCGTAACCAACATGTTGTTAGAGTAAGGTAATTTTAATCTTTGGCGAGCAGGGAAAGCATCAACCATGGCCCTAGTTCAGACTGAGCTTTTCAAAGTCATAGGTTTGCCAGTTTGCTTTTCTTGAAGGGTCCATTTCTGATGCGCGCTTGTCGAAACATGATGCAGCAGCACTTTTGCTTCTTCTATGGCACCCATACATCATTTTCAGCTTTTCTGATTCGTTTTTAAGATACTGGTACTGACCTGCATAAGTGATTAGGATGGATGGTGATACAGTGTAAGCTACTTCATGAAATTTGTATTTGAATTGCTTGTGTTAAGTGTGATATGTTTACAAGAAAAAGAATATTTACCACTCTTGATCATTTTCTGCTTATGAAGTTCTGCAATTTGATTCCTTAAGTTCTTGTTTTCTACAGAGAGAGCGACGCGATGCTGAAAAAGAGAAGCTACACTGGATGCCAGCTCTGCTCCCATGGTCTACACTTGAAACAAACATATAAATATGCATAGAACACTCAAAAAATCATCGATTTCAGAACAACCGGTGTTTATTTACATTTTGCTACCTGATAAACTTCGACGGTTCTCTCTAGTTCCGCAATATATTGAAGCTTACGAACCCTCGACCTTTGACCCGATCTCCTGAAATTACTTAAAAACTAGTATGATATACATTTGTCCGGTTAACTGGATATAAATTTATGAGTATTCTATTCACACCCCAATATTCCTTTATTCACCCCGGTAAATACAAAATATATTTTTGGATGCAAATACCCATTTACAAGGCTGTACAGCGGATGTTTGCCTGCATGCTTTGAGATTGGTTTAACACGTTTTGGAATCAGGTTTAGTGGTTCTCCTACTCAATCACAAAAGATATGCATATTCTCGAACATACATCTATGATCAAAATCATTTTATTATCATGATTCAACAAAATTATGACATGAGCTAATACAAAAGAATATTTTTATTTTTGAGAAATTAAATTTAACAAAACGTCAAAGTAAGTATATAATATAATGTGAAATTTAGCTTTAATGATGTTTGGAAAAGTATAAAAATCTAGAAAGAGGAACTAAATGAATAAATGAGGAAGATTTAACTGTGAAGCTAAGGGTACTATGGTAATAAATGAAGGGTCGAGAAATTAGTGGGGTTTCCAATTTTAATTGAGTTATGCCGTGTGTGTAGAGCAATAATTGGGGTATCAACAGCCTTAGCCTAAATTTATCAAGTAATCTTTTATAACCATCAGTATGATACAATTACTAGCATCATAATAGCAAGTGTTTAGAATAATTTCTTTTGCACTTTTCTGTGAGTCATATGCATATAGAATGTGTGCTAACAGAGCTCTATTTGGATTTTGGTGGTAGTATAGCACCGTCCTATAGTTACAACTCCATGAGTTAAAAGAAAAAAGCAGCGAGTGCACAATCATGTCTAAACGTCACAGATGAACTCAGATAAAAAAAAAATTATTAATTAACGGAGACCATTACCACAAATTAAGAGTGTTTTCTACAACTTAAAAAGGCTGAAGGCTTTTTTTAATTTATTTTTTATTTTTTTATTTTTTTGCATTTCTAAAATGTTCCCGAGCATGAAAACATAAATTCGTCAAAAAGAAAAGCACTTTAAAAACTTGAAAGACTATTATATCAGTTAATGATGAAACTTACTCCTTATTCACTTTTGAAATTAAATCACCAGCAGACGTAAAAAAAAGTTAAGTAGTCAAGCACTTACAGAATTGTACAGAAGGACAAGTTCAAATATATGGTTGATTTTATTCGAAGGTTTTTAACTTGGATCATTTGTAACTTGTAAGACTCTTTTTAAACGTATGTAATATGAAAAATTGATTTGTATGTAATATTTGGATCATTCTAAAATATCATAAATTGATTTCATTTATGTGGACCAGAGAACACAGGTCATATGATCTCAACCCCTTATAACATGATGAACAGATGATAACCTATAAGATACACCTACAACGATAATAATATACAAGAAATCAGAGAAAATAACACTATGGGCTATCAAAATTCAATTCTAAAGCCGAAGACAAATGGAACAGTGGTACAATTACAGAATATGGATCTAGATAGTAGAAGTCATATGATCTAAATCCCCTGACATCAATTACCCTTTTTTTAGGTACAGTTAAAAGTCTTGTTTGCCTTTGCCAAATAATATCATTGTTCCTAAATGTACAAACTCAATGCAATTTTAAATTGAGCTTTGTGACTTGAAAGCTAATACAACCAACATAGATGATAACAAACTAAAGCACCATACCTTCTAGCCGCCTTATCTTGATCAAACCCACGAGTCAAAACACCAAAATCACCGTTCAGTTCGGTCTGCTTAACCGAATCACTCATCAAATGCTGCAATTTATTTATCGGCATACTTTCCATCAATGCATTAGCTTCTGTTTCGCTTACATTGCTCTTTTGCCTAGGCGAGTTAGGCCCATATACGCATTCACTCCCAAACCTGACACTATTTTCGCTTCCTTCTCCAAAATCATGGCACTGTAAAAATGAAGACTCCAGAATAGTTGCAGAATCACTAGCTGATCTTCTAAGCACCCCATTGTTTAAGTTAGGATTATTATTATTATTTGAGTTAGCTATAACTTCTTCAAGCCAAGAAGGATGCTCTTCTACTATTGTATCAAGTGAGGGGTACCGAATAAGGTCAATTAACTCGTTTTCCTTTGAAGACGAAGGTGGACATCGAGGTGGGAGGTGAGGAATTCGTGACATTGTTGATTGACCTTGTGTTCCCTATTCTGTTTACAAAAAATGCATTTTATTCCTGAAATAAATATAACTTACCATCCAAGCGTAATTTCCCAATATAGCAATACAAAGAAGAAACGAAAAGGGAGGGAAAAAAACTTAAGGAATGCCTTACAAGAATAAAAAAGAATACACCTGACAAAAATGACTGCATTCATTTAAGTACATAATATGTTAAGATCATTCGAACAAATCAAAAAACTATGTTATCTTTGTAAAATTACATCTAATGCGAATTCTGTACAATGAATTACATTGCTACAACCTAAATCATAGGAGCAATTATTCACAGAAAGATTACTGACAATGTGAAAATTCAGTTGTGGACAAAGTTCTATACTTGCACTCTACAACTCTGAAAAAATAAATTAATAATGAAAATAACAAAAATCTTAAAAATCATGACTACTGTGAAGTTTGAACTAAACAACCCAGCATTAATTTTTGCGCATAAACTCGGACTGATAACCCATGCTAACCATTACCGAAGACTGCTTATTAGAACATATGAAAGCTAGGATTAGAGCAAAGGGGTAAAAATAATCAACATAACGGAGAATAAAATTTGCACATTGCAGCAAAGCAAAACTAAATTCCAATACCACCTGCAAAAACAAGACGTTGAACATGTAAAAACACGAAATGCAATGTGCTTTCTTCAACTAAAAAATCAAAATCAAAATTTTCTGCATTTAATCTAGGGTTTACCTCAAGCTGAGTGAAAAACTGGAGAAAAGAGGGTAAATTTATCTCACCTATGGTCTTCAACCACTTCACTGTGTAAAATATATAATATCCAGTGTACGTGCTTGCACGTGTATGTAAATTAACACAAGAAATCAAGCTTGAAAAAGCGTATTGAAATACCAAATCAAATGCTTTGGATTTAAACCGAAAAATAAAAAAGTAATTAATGCAAATGCAAATTTCGTCTGATCGAAATATAAACCACTTTCACTGCGTTCAAAGCGTGAGCTATTAAAAGGTACGATACAGCTGGAACCAGCAATAAATTTCTATATATGAATATATCGCTTTAGTAAATGGCTTTTTGTTTAGGGAATGATATTTAGAGAAATAGGAATGAAGCTAGTTTTATTTTCTTGAGGGTTTGATGTAGAGTGAAGCAATGGGAAAGTTTTTGGTAACGTTTGGTAGATATTTGCTTTAACTTTGCCGAATGTTTGGTGCTTTAGTCCATATTTGTTTAGAAACTACGTCAAACAATTGTTAGAAAAGGAATGTGCCCTACATAAATTGCTATCTAATTGAGTAATAAAATACTATGAACCAAAAATATGGTCAAATGTGGAATCTCTAAGATGGTGACTTTCTATCCGTAAAAACAAATGGGTCTAGAAGTTGGTGTGTATACAGTCATTCATTGTTGTCATGTGCATATATGAAATAGGTATCGTAGGCTAAGTAGTTTGAAATTAAACACACAGGGAAAAAAACACCGAATTGAGTAAAGTTCATATAGAAATAATTTTGTGAATTATATTCCTATTTTTTAAGCAAAGTAAAATGTCATACAATGCATTTTTTTTATGAAAAACGCAACACGGCTTACTGTTATTAGAACAAACTATACAGTTCGGTAAGTATGAAAATACAATTATTGTTATTTACGAATAATTTTTTTTATTTTTATTTTTTGAAAAAAATATAAAAAATGCAAATTACTTTTTTTTTATCAGAGAACTGCAAAATAGTTTGCGCTTTCCAATTCAGAAAAATAGAGAAATCAATTACATGTCCATTGTTATAGGAAGATTTCTTGCAACAACTTCAAATATATGGACCACTGTGCAGTTAATGTCCCGCTATTACCTCGTTGTATCCCCGCTATATCATACAGTGGATTTCTACCGCTACGTTATTTATAAATAGCCTCTGAAATAGTCTTTTAGCTTTAAGCCTCGTTATATTCTGGTATTTCCAATATATTTTATTATTTCAGCTATATTCCGTTATTTTCGCTATGTCTTCTATAAATAAAATGAATTTAAAAATGACATATGTACATTACAAAATTTACTAAATTAGTTCTTAATATAATTTTTTAACATATACTTTTCAGAATAATAGAATATGATAATATTCTATTAAATTTAATCAAGTTAAATAAAAGTTCGCATTTATTTCCATATATTTGCTTATGATATAATTTAAAATTAAGAATGAACTAACTATAATTAAGTTGAATGTTAATTTTCCATTTATTTATAATTTATATTGCAACGACCCCCCTCCCCCGTACCAACCGACACCCAACGGACTGCATTGTAGCGGTGCTCAATTAATACAAGGCGATTGCCAAGGTTGAAACAAGAAAACCCACAAAACATGTCGTATATCTCACAACGCATGGAATAAAATATAATAACATAGGTCATGATATAAAACAGGCGAGACAGAGTATAAACTGAAAATCGAATCATAAACATCAGAGTAGCAAATTCACAATACAGCATAATATCTAATGAGTCATAAATAGATACATCGCTAACATATTGTCTCCAAACAAAACACTACTAATGCCCAAAGTAGTAATAAACAGAATCAAACACGGATAAAAGTATATATAATACGTGGGAGCCTCCTGCTCGTCTCCAATCTGCTACCCGAGCACACCAACCTGTCTTTAGTCTAGTTATTCAAGAGCACTTAGAATGATAAGAAGCAATGCATAAAATCCCAAGTCAGATAGAGTCTGGTGTGAGCAATAATAATCTCAATCACTAAATAGGATAACACAATAGGTATGGAGTGTTATACCTGACCTGATTCTAATCCAAAGAGTTAGCACATATAATCATGTACTATGTTCTATGGTAATCACGAGACTGAGTGTAAACGAACGTGTGTGTTATAGTGATAGCAACCATTCAAACATAGCAAACATCCTCATGTTCTCTCACTCGGTGTATTAAGCATATGGTATTCGATACTTTGGTCGTCAAATCAATTAAGACATTGGTAGGCTCCACCGCACAAGATCCCCTCGACTATTGCTATGCCCCACCTCATGAACTATAGCTGATAACCCTATACAGTCCAAACCACATTGACTTTAGGTCCAGGCCAATCAGTCCACGCCGCATTGGCTCTGATCCTTCCTCGTGTTACTCTCTCAATGACGTACACAATTGGAATACTGATATCTCCTTTACACACGTTCCCACAATGAAATCCGACTTAGAAGTTTCCCGATGGTTCCCATCTAGGTTTGTTGGCGGCAACCTCCCACTTAGACTTTCTTCGCGTCTTGGGTTTAACTGGTTATATTGGAGTTGGTCTTCAAAAGATATCGATCGTCGTCATGGAGAAGTACTATGCATGCATCTCAATCAAGAAACCCCCATTCTACGTCTTCCTCCGGATCGACCCACATCCGGATTAATAATATCGATCTGGATTGGCTATCATATTCGGTATAGGGTAATCTCGGATAGAAGTCTCGAGTATGAGAAGTCTCGGTTATGAAAAATCTCGGGAAGTTTCGGATAGGACAAGTCTCGAATAGAACAATGTAGAACCGAGAATGTCGACTCGAAATGTTGATCGGAAATGTTGAACCAAACTTCAAAGCACCATAACATGGTCTTCGGAACTCCAAACGACTTGAAACTTGGCCTAAAGCCTATTGGGGCATTCTTTGTCGTCCCCACAAAACTTTGTGTTAATTCGACAACATTTTTATTCGGATAGGAAATGTCGGGTAGGGGAATCTTGGATAGTGGAATATCGAACCGAAATCTGCTAAGTGCATTTAAGTGATTTTAACACTCTATTTCGCCACTTGACGGCGTTTGCATCCATCCTAGTGTTCCTAGGTACTATCCTAACATACAAAACAACTAAAACAACATATAGATCAACCGAATAAGATCAAAACACCTGAAAAGCATGTTCATCCCTCAATCCCTTAAATTTTGTATTCACAAATCAAGTCCAAATAAATTCAAACTTATATATGTGTCATAACATGATTAATAATGAATTGTAAGCATAATTACATATTTTTATGAGCAACTCAAGCTACTCTAATCTAATTAGTGAATAATCATATTATTACTCACCTAAATCACCCAAAGGTTGGATCCGAAAATAGAACGTATTTGGCTTAGATTCTTATGTGTTGTAGCAGCTTTTGTCTTGATGTGATGTTAAATTTTGACTTGATTTGCACTTAATTAGTAGCTGGATGCTTGAATGAGGGATAAGTGGCAGGTAGAAGCCATTAATGGGTGTTTGGTGCTTTTTTGGCAGTTGGAAAAGTGAATAGGGAGATTTCCCTACCCCCTTCAAACCCCACCTAGTTATCCTACCCGAAATGAGTAGTAGACCTACCCACTAATGGCCCAGTTAGCTCATATAGGCTTTTCCAATCTTATTTTAGTTATTTCTCCCTAATGGTAAGTCCGTTTGTTTAATGTAACTACTCTACGAAATGGGAATCCATCATCTAAATCCAATGGAAGTGATTTCCAATCTAAATTCCTTACTTATTAAAAGTTATGGACGAAACAAGATTCTCTAAGGGTAAAATGGTTATATTGAAATTCGGAAAAATGGTGAAGGTAGGAAATGGCCGTATTAGTCGTTTCCCAAAGTTATACAGTCGTACGACTTCATATAAAAATAATATAAATATTTTACGATCCTCCGATATATAGAATATGGGTCTTACATCCTCTTCCCTTCCCCCCCCCCCCCAAAAAAAAAAAAAAAAAAATCCCCCGTGAATTTCCTTAAGCAACAAATAAGATTGTCCCGCATGCCTATCAATAATCTACAGGCAATAAAGCACACACATAGCAAACATGAAAGCAAAACAATCTAAGTCTACCCTAGCATGCGGGATACTTATACAAGAAAACTGCTGATATCCCGAATGGAAATTTAAGAGTAATGTATAAAAACTTACCAAACAAAGAGCTCTAGATAGGACATCCTCGGGCTCTCCTTGGTCTCCCAAGTACAATCACTCTCGCTTTCACTCCACTGAGCCTTGACAAGTCTCACTGTCTTCCTTCTAAGTTGTTTCGTGTTGTATCCAACGATACAATACGGATTATAGAAGCTTATGGTTCCACCTCGATATCACCCAACTGATATGGTGTGATAGTTGTGTTGGGATCATGCACAAACTTTCTCAAATGCAAAACCTGGAACACATTGTGTACTCCAACCATCTTCTGAGGTAGCTCAACTCTATATGCCTAATTTCCAGTCCGCTCAAGGACTATAAATGGTCCAACAAACCTCGGTGCCAACTCTCCCTTACTACCAAACCGAATCACATTACTCAAAGGAGAAATCTTGACAAACATCAAATAACCAACGGAGAACTCTTAGTCTCTTCGTCTCTTATCGACATAGCCATTTTGTCTATATTAGGCAGCTTTCATCCGCTGCTGAATAACTTCAATCTTCTCTAAAGTTTCTCTAACCATATCTTACCCAAGTATCAGTTTATCACCTGCTTCCCATCGACGTGAAGGAGTGTTGCACGACCTCCCATATAATGATTCATATGGGGACATATGAATGCTTGACTAATAACTATTATTATATGCAAACTCAACCAAATGCAAATGGTCATCCCACGATCCTCCAAAATCTAAGACGCACGCTCTCAAGAGATCTTCCAATATGTGATTTACCCTTTCTATCTAACAATTATTTTGAGGGTGATCAGCGGAACTAAGATGTAACTCAAATCCTAAGGCTTCTTGTAATCTCATCCAGAATCCACAGGTAAACAATGGATCTCGGTTACTAACGGTACCCTTTGGCACTCCATGGAGTTGCATAACCCATTGCATATACACTCTTTGAAACACCCCGCCTCCGTTAAGGTCACTCACTAAGGGAATGCCTTAACTTTGGTGGAGCGCCTTGAGTAAAAGATGCAGATCAAGTACAAGACAGACAAATAAAGCAGCGGAAAATAGAATTTTACTTTATTAATAAAATAGTTTGTACAACCATTGTTTTCCAATACCAGAGTATTTGTCTTACAAAATAAAGAAGCATAAAATAACATTTATATTCCCCAATGTAGTATGAGCCAGCCATAGCAATGGAAAAGAGAATCCAAGAAAAACTTCGACTAATCTTCAATCTTGGAAAGAAAAACTGAGCTAAGTAGTAACGCTCCCTCCCTGCGGACCTTGGGGGGGGGGGGACGGAAGACAAGAAAGCGAAAGAAAACAGAGTCAGACATAAAGTCTGGTAAGTTCAGTAACTTTCAGCATGTGAACAGGTAAAAACAACATGATATGGATTAACTGAATACAAGATAATACCATGATGATAGGGTTAACAAGATAACACAAGCTATGCTAAGGCAAGATAAAACTGAATGTACTGATAAACTGGATCTACCAACAAGTTGAATATACTGATAAACTGAATATGCTTCCATACTTTCTCTGCTTCGCGATTACCCTGTTATTCTGGTTTCTATATCTATGCACCACCTTGATAAAACAAAAACGTGATCCCAATCCCCGAAATTGTGGTTGTTTTCAGGTGTACATCTATTATTTATTACCTAGATCTAATTTAGGGTTTTCTATTGAATGCTTCCTAGATCCAACCAGGGTTTACGCTACCCAGGGCTACTGGGGTTTATGCTACCTATTGAACATTTCTCGGATTTTAGGATTTACGCGACCTAGGTCCAACTAGGGATTACGCTACCTATCGAACGACGCCCCTAATCTAGGACGCACTACCCAGCGGTATATGTTCCTAGACTTTCCCCACGTATGTGTCGTGAATCGTTATCGCTATCTAGATGCACATGTCCTCTATATGTGCGACCCGAGTCCCGTGGCAGGGCTAATCAAGAAACACGCAACTCGGTCGGGAGCTTTCAGATACCTACCGATGCAGACGCTAAGGTTTGTTTTTCCAGTGGCTATGGTCCCACTTGACCCCTCCCTCAACTAATGAAAGGCCACCCTTGAAAAAAATGAGAACTATATGCATGCCCCCTATGCCCCACTTAACCTATGGCCATCCTCACCCATAACAAGATAGCAAGTATATGGTCTTTTGGAGTTCTCCGCCTTTCCGCTGTACGTATCTCGACTGACTCAAGATGGTAGGTAGACGACGAGTTGCTATCACAGGGCTACTGGTCTCGTCGAATCACGCTGGTCCATCCTAGTCTTTAGGTTGCCTTATATTGCAACGAAGGCATACCCTTGGTTCTTCTAACGCATACCTTAACTTATGTGAGCCCAGGAGGATCATCTGCATCTTCACAGATGGATACCAAGAGTACCCTCACATCCCCTCGAAGTCGCGTGCTTCGTAACCCAGTTCGTTGGAGCCTTCTTTAAGATCAGATGGACGTTCGCTCCTTCTCGTGTTCTACTAAGGTTTACTACTTAGTTCCCTTAACTAAGGTTTACTACTTAATTTCTTGAATCGTCGTTTTCTTAACTAAGGTTTACAACTTAGTCCTCTTAACTAAGGTTTACTACTTAGTTCTTTTTCTCGTCCTATTGGACTGGTTAAGTGTTATCCAGCAGTTTACGTTGACTTAACCCACCCATATATCAATTCAAATTGGTTAAGTATTATCTAGCAGTTCACGCTGACTTAACCCACCCATATATCATGTCAAATTGGTTAAGTGTTCCTTAACCTTACTCGTTTATCAGGTTATATTGGTTAAGTGTTTCTCATTAACTTAACCCAATTCATGCTATAACGGTTAAGTGTTCTAAGTGTACTTAACCCCATCTTCTGGTTCGGTTAGCATGTTAGATCGGTTAAGTGTCCTAAATACTTAACCCCACCTCCTAGTCTAGTTAACAGGTTACGATGGTTAAGTGTTCTAGTTTTGCTTAACCCTACCACCTTGTCCAGTTAACATGTTATAACGGTTAAATATTTACTTAACCTTATCCACTTGTCTAGTTAACATGTTATAATGGTTAAGTGTTTCCTTAGTTACTTAACCCCCCACAATCTTGTCTTGTTAACATGTTAAGTTGGTTAAGTGTTTCCTTAATTACTCGACCTTACTATTCTAACTTGATTGTTCATGAGCTTTAATTAATTAATCAATTAAAGCACCAACCACTCACATTAGACAGATATTGTTGTGGTTAATGGATGTGCCGGTCGACTCCGGGCAGGTTTACACCACAACTCAGTCTAACCTCGGGTCTTTCTGGGCTTGAATCACTAACCACCCACATTAGACAGTTATTGTTGTGGTCACTGGATGTGCCGGTCGGTTCCGGGTCGGTTTACATCACAACTCAGTCTAACCTCGGGTTAGGCGTATTCGTCTTTTGATAATTTACATATTTACAGTTTATATGTAAATTGTTATCCATTTCAGATTACCTTATGTGTCCAAATCTAGAATTTACGTATAAATTATCCAAACTAGTCATGTTCCCAACATCCAACTTGTGCCTAACACAAGTTATGAGTCTCAAATTATTTTTCAAGTTATTAATCAAAATAGGCTATACCCAATCTTGATTTAATATTCTAGTTTACAGTTTATGCCCATAACTTAGTTTACATGCCAATTACATACTTTGTGGCCAATTAACAATTTACCATTTACGCCCAAGCTTAATATGCATGTAAATTATTCACTATTATAACCAATTCGGATTTTTCCAACATATTTATTATGCCAAATTATCTTAATTAATCTACGCCCAAATTCCCGCGCCGTAATCGTACGTATAACATGATTTCACAAGTTTCTAAGTACTCATGAAATGCTACTAACAGTATCAAAACAAGGAATAGGGGATGGCATAAAAGAATAGACATGAAAGAATGAACCAAATACAAAAATAATGGTTCCAATAGGTTTGATGTACATAACAATGAATAGGAATAAACTAGACAAGCTACATCATAAATATGAGATCCAACATAATTAAGGGAATAGGCATAGGTGATTAGTAACTATAGTGTTACGGGCATAAGCAATTAACCACAATAGTCCTAGGCATTTAACCACAATAGTCATAGTCATGGTTATGGGTAGTAGTCTCACGGTTGTGAATCATAGGCGATTAAACACAATGGTCATGGATAAATAACCAAAATAGTCCTAGGTAATTAACCTCAATAGGTTCAAAGTCATAGTCATAAACAATAGTCTTATGTTCATAGTCATAGGCAAAAATCTCATAGTCATGAATCATGGTCATAGGCAATAGTCTTATGTTCATAGTCATAGGCATAGGCATAGTCTTATGTTCACAGTCATAGTCTTAGGCCATTAACAATAGTTTTCAACGTCATAGGCATAGGCACAGTCTCATCGGTAATTAATCACAATAGTTCTTAATTAGATCCAAAGGCATATACAAGCACAGATTCAAATGAGAGGATCAGGCATATTCTTATATCCATTTAATTACTCACCACCAATAGATCTAGATGTTCAAAAGTAACTGACTTACATTGATCGGTTTCAGAAAAGGATAATCAAATGGCGTTGCGACGATTTGCTAGGATTTGCGCGACGTTGCCCGAAGCCGTTGAATTAGCCTTTGATTCTTTTCTTAAAGCTTTAATCTGGATTTGAATCTCCAATTTGAAGAAGAACTATAACTTATTTTAGTGGAGGATTAGATTTATTTTAATGGTGGAGGTTAGAATAGAGAGAAGCAGAATGTAGATGCCTAAGAGAATTTGTGTGAATTTAGGTTGGGTATTAGATGGTATGTATAGGATTTCAATTTGACTAGAGCCCTTAGATGAACCCTAGAAATAACCACAACCATCAGACCAGTTCAGAACTATCCAGAAGACCCAGGTGACTCAGCATGGCAAAGAAAATTGGCCCAGAACTTGACCAGGTCGACCGGGTAGGTCGACCCCCTGGTCGACCAGGGTACCAAGGTCAACCCTCAGGTCAACCCCATGGTTGACCTGGGTCCTGGGCGGGAATTTTCCCGCCCAGCCCAATTCTGACCCAGATTTCAAATTTTGAATTTATTTCGGACTGTTTGAATTTTAAATTGAATTCTGAAACTTCCGAAGACCATAACTTCTTCATACGGTGTCCGATTTACGCAAACTCGGACTCTATCTCAAGCAGAATTCCGAGACAAACGCAATGGCGTAACCCGTTTCCCTTTATTCTTGTTCTAAAAATTAATTATACTTTAATTTGTGAAACTAAATGTTGCAGAATTACGGGGCGTTACATTCACCCCTCCTTAAAAGGATTTCGTCCTCGAAATCTTCAAATTAGGAAGAATGTGTCCCACCATCTAATCATCCATCTACTCAACCATTCAATCACAGGCATTCATAGTCCTTAAAAAGATTTCTAATGTTTTCATGTTCACATGCATAGTGTGTGTACATGTCCTTATCTACTGCAAAATCAGGCGGTCTACTGATTCATTTGGCCTCCTTAATGTGAATTATTTCAGTGCCATGCGTCCAACATGTATGCAATCCTAATGATACATCATTTCTATATGAGTGCACATCCTTTCACTCAAATGAAATGTCCATATGGTAACACATTAAGTTCAATCCATAAACAAATACATATATGCAAATGCAATATGAAAGCGTCTGAGCTGATTTAGTAACTAATATATATGCATCCACTAGCAGCCACTTGCAACCATCAATCATAACATGTTTCAAATACATGTTTACATCCATTGGCTTCTACCTAAGAATCGATGATATGTCATAGGAGATATACCTTAAAAGATGGGAACCAAGTATGCATAACATTCCTAGGAAAAGAGATCGAGGATATACCCTCAAGAAAAAGGTATGATGCGCGTATCTTATGTTCAGTCTCCCACGTCGCGTCTTCTTGAGCTTCACTCCATTGTACCTTAACTAATTAATCTTCACGATTGCAAAGCTTCTTGATCTCCATTTCCAAAACTGTCTTTGATCGGATAACTGGCTTTGCATCGTCAACTGGATATATGTGGAAGTATATCTCGCGTTTTAGGGGACAAACCCCTAACCTAACCAAAAACATCTGCGTGCTCATGGGTTACTCTAATGGATCGCAAACCGTCGATAGATGTACCAAGTGATTCTAGGTAGCTAGGCCTAACTGATCCTTTAGGATCGCACGAAATCTCGAGGGTATTTCCGAGGTGAATCAAAAGTCTAACTACCCACCCTTCACAATTACTAGCTAACCAACCCATGCCTAGAATCAACCCATAGCCCATGAAACCCAAAACATAAGCATTACGCTTAAACCCAATACTTAATTATAACTATTCTCAAATCCTTACAAAGATAAATGGGTCGAACCACCAATTGGATTTGAGACTAAAGTGGGATCTTCTACTATACAAGTACTAAGGTGCAGGGGCTCAACTATGGAAGCAGATATAAACGGATGTGAAGTGCTAAAATCAAAAGAGTACTAATAGGTTGATCGAAAGGAAGAACTAAACTTTTCCAACAGAGATTTTTACTATCTCTCTCTCTCAAGTATTCTGGTGGTGAAAGCATGCACTTGCCCTCCTGAAAAATCATGTCCCTCGTTCTTGCCCTTGTCCTTAATTATATGCCCTATTATACCATAGTAAAGATACTTCCTCTTGTCTTAGGGTTTTACTATTCTTTCCTCCTTCGTGAGCCAAGTCCATATCCATGAATTTATCATTCTTGGGTTGTGCTCCTTAGCCAAAGTTCCTCATTTTCCTCTTTACCATCCTTCTGGAACATGTTGACCAGTCTCTCGAAAGCCGCCTCCATCGCACGGAAACCCCTATAAAGCTTGAAAGAAAATTAGCCGCAGGTGAAATGACTGCGGCTATAGAGGGAAGTTGGGCACTACTTTGCCCTTTGACAAGTGTCGTAGTCTCATCAAGCCTATAGAACTATGCCGCGATGGGGCTACCTTCCAGAAAGCCAGGAGCCCCCGGAGACTCAAGGAAGAAGGAAACCGGGATTCAAGCAGAGGATCGAAAGATAGTGCATATAGCCTTGGGGAATATGCCTTTAAAACAAAACTTTTCTTTTGAAAATGCTTCTTTTTAAAATAGTTTTGAAAATAATTTTTCAAACCTTTTATCTGATCTGGTAACCTTCAGCTCTGATACCAAGTGAAACACCCCGCCTCCGTTAAGGTCACTCACTAAGGGAACGCCTTAACTTTGGTGGAGCGCCTTGGGTAAAAGATGCAGATCAAGTACAAGACAGACAAATAAAGCAGCGGAAAATAGAACTTTACTTTATTGATAAAATAGTTTGTACAACCATTGTTTTCCAATACTAGAGTATTTGTCTTACAAAATAAAGAAGCACAAAATAACATTTATATTCCCCAATGTAGTATATGAGCCAGCCATAGCAATGGAAAAGTTAATCCAAGAAAAACTTCGACTAATCTTCAAGCTTGGAAAGAAAAACTGAGTTAAGTAGTAACGTTCCCTCCCTGCGGATCTTGGGGGGGAACGGAAGACAAGAAAGCGAAAGAAAATAGAGTCAGACATAAAGTCTGGTAAGTTCAGTAACTTTCAGCATGTGAACAGGTAAAAACAACATGACATGGATTAACTGAATACAAGACAATACCATGATGATAGGGTTAACAAGATAACGCAAGCTATGTTAAGGCAAGATAAAACTGAATGTACTGATAAACTGGATCTACCGACAAGCTGAATATACTGATAAACTGAATATGCTTCCATACTTTCTCTGCTTCGCGATTACCCTGTTATTCTGGTTTCTATATCTCTGCACCACCTAACTACTGCCCAACTAGTAATCTGTATAAACTGATAAAACAATAACGTGATCCCAATTCTCGAAATTGTGGTTGTTTTCAGGTGTACATCTATTATTTATTACCTAGTACTAATCTAGGGTTTTCTATCGATCGCTTCCAAGATCCAACCAGGGTTTACGCTACCCAGGGCTACTGGGGTTTATGCTACCTATTGAACATTTCTCGGATTTTAGGGTTTACGCGACCTAGGTCCAACTAGGGATTACGCTACCTATCGAACGGCGCCCCTAATCTAGAACACACTACCTAGAGCGGTATATGTTCCTAGACTTTCCCCACATATGTGTCGTGAATCGTTATCGCTGTCTAGATGCACATGCCCTCTATATGTGCGACCCGAGTCCCATGGCAAGGCTAATCAAGAAACACGGAACTCAGTCGGGAGCTTTCGGATACCTGACGATGCAGATGCTAAGGTCTGTTTTTCCAGTGGCTATGGTCCCACTTGACCCCTCCCTCAGCTAATGAAAGACCACCCTTGAAAAAAATGAGAACTATACGCAGGCCCCCTATGCCCCACTTAACCTATGGCCATCCGCACCCATAACTAGATAGAAAGTATATAGTCTTTTGGAGTTCTCCGCCTTTCGCTGTACGTATCTCGACAGACTCAAGATGGTAGGTAGACGACGAGTTGCTATCACAGGGCTACGGGTCTCGCCGAATCACGCTGGTCCATCCTAGTCTTTAGGTTGCCTTATATTGCAACGAAGGCATACCCTTGGTTCTTCTAACGCAGACCTTAACTTCTATGAACCCAGGAGTATCATCTGCAGCCTCACAGAGGGATACCAAGAGTACCCTTACGTCCCCTCGAAGCTGCGTGCTTCGTAACCCAGTTCGTTGGAGCCTTCTTTAAGATCAGATGGACGTTCGCTCCTTCTCGTGTTCTACTAAGGTTTACTACTTAGTTCCCTTAACTAAGGTTTACTACTTAGTTTCCTGAATCGTCGTTTTCTTAACTAAGGTTTACAACTTAGTCCTCTTAACTAAGGTTTACTACTTAGTTCTTTTTCTCGTCCTGTTGGACTGGTTAAGTGTTATCCAGCAGTTTACGTTGACTTAACCCACCCATATATCAAGTCAAATTGGTTAAGTATTATCTAGCAATTCACATTGACTTAACCCACCCATATATCAAGTCAAATTGGTTAAGTGTTCCCTAATCTTACTCGTTTATCAGGTTATATTGGTTAAGTGTTTCTCATTAACTTAACCCTATTCATGCTATAACGGTTAGGTGTTGCAAGTGTACTTAACCCCATCTTCTGGTTTGGTTAACATGTTAGATCGGTTAAGTGTCCTAACTTTACTTAACCCCACCTCCTAGTCTAGTTAACAGGTTACGATGGTTAAATGTTCTAGTTTTGCTTAACCCTATCACCTTGTCCAGCTAACATGTCATAACGGTTAAATATTTACTTAACCTTATCCACTTGTCTAATTAACATGTTATAATGGTTAAGTGTTTCCTTAGTTACTTAACCCCCCACAATCTTGTCTTGTTAACATGTTAAGTTGGTTAAGTGTTTCCTTAATTACTCGACCTTACTATTCTAACTTGATTGATCATGAGCTTTAATTAATTAATTAAAGCACCAACCACTCACATTAGACAGATATTGTTGTGGTTACCGGATGTGCCGGTCGGTTCCGGGCAGGTTTACACCACAACTCAGTCTAACCTCGGGTCTTTCTGGGCTTGATGCACTAACCACTCACATTAGACAGGTATTGTTGTGGTCACTGGATGTGCCGGTCAGTTCCGGGCAGGTTTACACCACAACTCAGTCTAACCTCGGGTAAGGCGTATTCGTCTTTTGCTAATTTACATATTTACAGTTTATATGTAAATTGTTATCCATTTCAGATTACCTTATGTGTCCAAATCTAGAATTTACATATTAGTTATCCAAACTAGTCACGTTCCCAACATCCAAGTTATGCCCAACACAAGTTATGAGTCTCAAATTAATTTTCAAGTTATTAATCAAAATAGGTTGTACCCAATCTTGATTTAATATTCTAGTTTACAGTTTATGCCCAAAACTTAGTTTACATGCCAATTATATACTTTGTGGCCAATTAACAATTTACCATTTGCGACCAAGCTTAATATGCATATAAATTATTCACTATTATAGCCAATTCAGATTTTTTCCAACATATTTATTATGCCAAATTATCTTAATTAAGCTACGCCCAAATTCCTGCGCCGTAATCGTACGTATAACATGATTTCACAAGTTTCTAAGTACTCATGAAATGCTACTAACAGTTTCAAAACAAGGAATAGGGGATGGCATAAAAGAATAGACATGAAAGAATGAACCAAATACAAAAATAATGGTTCCAATAGGTTTGATGTACATAACAGTGAATAGGAATAAACTAGACAAGCTACATCATAAATATGAGATCCAACATAATTAAGGGAATAGGCATAGGTGATTTGTAACTATAGTGTTATGGGCATAAGCAATTAACCACAATAGTCCTAGGCATTTAACCACAATAGTCATAGTAATGGTTATAGGTGGTAGTCTCACAGTTGTGAATCATAGGCGATTAAACACAATGGTCATGGATAAATAACCAAAATAGTCCTAGGCAATTAACCTCAATAGTTTCAAAGTCATAGTCATAGACAATAGTATTATGTTCATAGTCATAGGCAAAAATCTCATATCTTGAATCATGGTCATAGGTAATAGTCTTATGTTCATAGTCATAGGCATAGGCATAGTCTTATGTTCACAGTCATAGTCTTAGGCCATTAACAATAGTTTTCAACGTCATAGGCATAGGCACAGTCTCATCGGTAATTAATCACAATAGTTCTTAATTAGATCCAAAGGCATATACAAGCACAGATTCAAATGAAAGGATCAGGCATATTCTTATATCCATTTAATTACATGCCATAAATAGATCTAGACGTTCAAATCCAAAAAGTAACTAACTTACATTGATCGGTTTCAGAAAAGGATAATCAAATAGCGTTGTGATAACTTGCTACGATTTGCGCGACGTTGCCCGAAGCCGTTGAATTAGCCTTTGATTCTTTTCTTAAAGCTTTAATCTAGATTTGAATCTCCAATTTGAAGAAGAACTATAACTTATTTTAGTGGAGGATTAGATTTATTTTAATGGTGGAGGTTAGAATAGAGAGAAGCAGCATGTAGATGCCTAAGAGAATTTGTGTGAATTTAGGTTGGGTATTAGGTGGTATATATAGGATTTCAATTTGACTAGAGCCGTTAGATGAACCCTAGAAATAACCACAACCATCAGATCAGTTCAGAACTATCCAGAAGACTCAGGTGACTCAGCACGACAATGAAAATTGGCCTAGAACCTGACCAGGTCGACCGGGTAGGTCGACCCATAGGTCGACCCCCTGGTCGACCTAGGTACCCAGGTCGACCCCCTGGTCGACCTGGGTCCTAGGCGGGAATTTTCCTACCCAGCCCAATTCTGACCCAGATTTCAAATTTTGAATTTATTTCGGGCTGTTTGAATTTTAAATTGAGTTCTGAAACTTCTGAAGACCATAACTTCTTCATACGGAGTCCGATTTAAGCAAACTCAGACTCAATCTCAAGCAGAATTCCGAGACGAACGCAATAGCGTAACCCATTTCCCTTAATTCTTGTTCTAAAAATTAATTATACTTTAATTTGTGAAACTAAATGTTACGGAATTACGGGGTGTTACACTCTTCTAGTTTGGCTGCCATTCTACTTGACTCGACAGGCATTAAACCTGGCGCTCTTGGTCAACCTATCCACAATGACCCAAATAATATCATACCCCGCTTGAGTCCTCGACAAATCATCAATGAAGTCCATCTAAACTTGCTCCCATTTCTCCTGGGGAACTTCTAACAGTTGCAACAAGCCACTAGGTTTCTTTTGCTCAGCTTTGACTAGCTGGCAATTCATGCATTTGGAGATAAATTTCTGAACATCCTTCTTCACACCTTTCAAGCAGTATGTTCGCCTTATGTCTCTATACATCTTATTACCACCTAGAAGTGTGGTTAACGTTAAGTGATGACACTCTTTAAATACTTCATCTCTCATTCCATCCACGTAGGGTACAACAAGTCTACCGCCTTTCCGAAGCCAACCATCAGTGTAAAGTTCGTACATACTCTTAACCCAATTATCCATACCAGATTCTACTTTAGTGATGATCTCCAACAATCTAGGATAGTTCCTCTGGCCAGAACTAATCCATTCGACCAAAGTTGGCCTAATCGATAAGCTTGCCAACATTTCTGGCACCAATTCGCATCTAGGTCTGAAGTCGTAACCAACAATAAACTCTAATTGTTTACATTACAGAAACATAACTCCCAAATTGGCATTTTTCCTACTTAACGTATCAGCACCTGTTTGCAAACGGATTTTCAATCGAATTAGAAAACCATCAACAAAATATTGTAATAAAATCACAAGCGCACGACGTATAATTGTTAGTATGGAGAGAGTACGGTCGATCCATAGGGAAAGAAATAATTTCAATCTTAATCAATCAAATTAAACCAAACTTTGAAATGTTTTAGCTAACGAAAACTAATGAAAACTAGAAACTAAATATGAGATTAGAGAGCAATTTATAGGTAAATTCCATCTCATATTTATGTAAATTAAAAAACATACAATTTATGATCTCTATTTTTAAGTGTCATAAATATTGCATTCATCATAAATATAGTTTATTTCCATTAATAATTAACACAACATAAACTATAAAACCTTAACGCAACAATTAAACCACATATGATGCTCATGAAAATGGAACTAAAACAAAAACTATTTTCAGTATGATAGATGAATTATTAATTAAAAGTACAGATCATCAAATTTTGTTTTTACATTCATTTCAATATCAGTATCCGCTTAGCAAATATTGATGTAATTTGTGCTTATATTGAATAAGAATAGCTTATTTGCATATGCAACATAAACTATCAAACCCACTTGTATAAACTTACATAAAAATCCACTACCCTGAAGCACAAATTAGAGAGATCACAAATCATACCAATGTTGAACTTACATAAAATTTGAGAGCTTCATTACCTCTTAATTGTAGGGATTTAGCTACTCATATGTGTTATCAAATCAACACATGTAACTTTCAACATAAACATGAACAAAACAAAAGGAAGAAATAATTAACAACAACAAAATAGATCTAAACTACTTGCGTAAAAGAAGAGAACATGTAAATAAAAGATAACTAATTAAAATTGCATTAAAAAGAAAGATTACAGATGAAAATTGGCTAAGAAGCCATGGAAGAAAAAGAAAGAGCTTTTGTTTCTGATCCTCAAAACTAACCCCAGGTAGTTATTTGCATCAACATAAAAGGGGTATTTATACATGAGTAAAAACCTAGTTCAACTTTTAGCGTGCTACCAAAATTGCACCTTCATTAAGCTTCCTTTTGTCTTTAGCTACTAATGATTCATGAAGCCCTTTTTTGTCTTCACTAAAGAAGGAGAGAGAGTGGGTAGGGTCCTCCATTAATCTTATATTTGAGTTAATCCCTTCTCCATTGATTGATTTCCTCTTTTTTTGGCAAGGCATTGATTTCCTCTCTTTTTTTCGCAAGGAATTGATCTCCTCCTTGTGCATGCATATCTATCTTTATGAAGTCCTCTTCTACATGCATCAAATTTTGACAAAAACATGAAAAATGCCCATGTAAAAATTCTCAAAATAACATAAGCCCAAAAAATGACCATTTTTCCCTATATGAAAATCAACTGAATTATGGTTTAAACATGATAAAATGCCTATATATGACATTAACTTAAACTAAACAAGAATAAATATGTGAATATAAATGTGCATTTTTTACGTGCATATCAAATACCCCCACACTTATCTTGTTATTCATTCTCGAATAAAGTAAAAAAACTAAGATAAATCCGTTTTCGTAGGGAGCACGATTGCATTGAGCGTATGCAACAAGCCTTTAAACCTCTGGGTGTCCCAGTAGGACGAGCGTTGTCTCTTGAGCGTTTGCAGCGGATACTACCCACAAAATCCAAAAGTTGAATGCAAAATATATTTGCAAAATGCAAGATTAGAAAATATTTACAAGATGAATGCAAGTTTTTAATGGAATATTTACAAATGGATAATTTATTTTTAAATTTTAAACAAATGAGTCAACATAAATTTGGGTCATCACTATGAAAGTTGAGTATGTTACTAATAAAAACTTCAAACAAAAGTCGTGTTATCGTCACAAACTCCTCCAGCTTAACCAGTTGTTTCGGTAGAAACATAGTGCAAATATGAAATGAATTATGTAATCGATATCAACAATCATAAAAATGGCATCTCAATTTCCTTTTGGTTAACATGTTAGGTCGAATAAGTGAAGATAGTGCTTGGAATTCAAGTGCTTACTCTCTCATTATTTCAAAATATTTACATTATTATTATTTACAAATACCTAGGTATACTACCTCTATGCTACATTACGACTTACGTGAGGGTCGGTAATCCTTAGGTGTCCGACTCATAAAATGAGGCCAAGGTATACCGCCACTGACTTTGTTAACCAGATGTTGAAAAGAGCTTGGCAGGTTTGCACACCAACGTTAGATGTACTAGCAATGTGGTATACCCTTGGATTATTTTATATATATACGCACTTTTTTCTCTTCTTCTTTTTTTCTCTTTTTTATTATAATAGAGAGAGTTAAGCGAGAATAGTTTAGCATAACTTCACTTAAAAGATCTAAAACGTTATCACAAGTAGTCTAAATCAGCCATTCATTTAATCGGATTACAATTTAAAAAACATTTCATACTCATCACCTACGAATCTCCCAATATACCAATTACACCATATTTGCTCATAATTCAAACTTTTCTTCCATTATCCGTTAAGAGTGGTAAATCTCCAAACATATTAACCAAATGACCAAAATTGTATGCTAACTCCATCATGTCTTATTTAAAAGTAAATAGAAGAGCGAAACTCTTTTTTCTTTTTTTTAGAAAAAGGAAAAAATGCAAACTTTTAATCTATGCGAAACAGAACGAAAATGAAAAAGGGACTCCCTCCACACTTGATTTCAACTGTGTCCCCAAGTCCCCACAGTCAATGCATGACACAATAAGAGAACGAAAGAGAAATATTTATAAATTACAAAGGAGGGTTAAACTTAACTTTTTATTTCACGTAGCATGGCTCATGAAGAATCATGAGCTCCTCCTCAAGACCGGTGTAACACCCCGTAATTTTAAAACGGGACATAAGAGATAATTAAAGAATCTTTAAAAGAAGAATTGGGTGAAACAGGTTACGCCATTGCGTTCGTCTCAGAATTCTGCTTGAGTTAGAGTCCGAGTTTGCGTGAATCGGACTCTGTATGAAGAGATTATGGAGGTTAAAAGTTTTCAAGTTTAAGCAGAAATTAAATTAAAATAATAATTAAATAATTAAAGCAGATTCGAATTTCAAAACTTCAGAAAACAGCTAGGCATGAAATTTCCCGCTCAGGGGTGTCAAACTCCCCCGGGGGTGTTGACATAGGTGTCGACCCCCCTAGGGGTGTCGACATGGGTGTCGACCCCCCTGTAGAGTCGACACCTGCGAATTGATCTGGACAGTAATGATTTTCTGAGGTGTTAGGGCATATGTGTCATGTTCTAGTAGGCTCTCTTGGGTTTAGATGGCTTTGATGACTCCTAGGTTGATCTAAAGGCCCATATTAATCCTAAACTTCTATATAATCACCTCAAACCTCAACCCTAGACCTCACAGCCCTAAACTATGATGTCGTCATGCTGTTCATCTACAAACTAACCTAGCCACCACCATAACAAATCAAATTATAGATTAAAGATAAAAAGATAAGAGATAAAGATTCAAAGCCTAGGAATTGCGAAAAGGAATTCTAGAACAACAACGAACGAATCAACGCCTACATCAACGGATTAGATTAGCAACTTCAGAAATCAGATCCCAGAATTCAAGATCCGTTTTCTGTGAGTGTAGTTACTTTCACAAGATAATTGTTTAAACGTAATTGTGAAGAGTTATGAATTGGACGACACAAAAATGTTTGTAAATCATATAAAGTTTATGTCCTTGCAAATTATGTTTTGATGTATGCTTGATTTGATTGTTTATATGCAAGTTGTGTTCTATGTTGATTCATATGCCTAATTACGTATGCAAGTTATGTATGCAAGTTTGCTCGATCTATGCAAGTTATGAAACATTATATGCAAGTCATGTTCATACATGTAACATCATATTTTATATATCATATGTTTAGATCTACATGTTTATATGATTAGATCCATATTAGTCCATATGTTTAGAATTATATGTTCATATGTTTAGATCTACATGTTTATATGATAAAATCCATATCAGTCCATATGCTTAGAACTATATGTTCATATGTTTAGTTCTACATGTTTGTATGATTAGATCCATATCAGTCCGTATGTTTAGAATATATATTCATATGTTTAGATCTACATGTTTATATGATTAGATCCATATCAGTCCATATGTTTAGAATTATATGTTCATATGTTTAAATCCGTGCAATTCTATGTTTAGATCCATGCTAGTTCGCACTCAATATGTTGATTGGATCTATTTTTAAATGTTTACTAGATTTATGCCATCTTAGATCTATATTGTATATGCCAGTTATGATGACATGTGTTTCTTCCCTTTTTCCTTTTTTTATGAGTTGGGCTAATTGCGAGCCTAACGTATCACATGAATTATATGTACGAACGACGTGGGAACGTTGGGGAAAAGTTTAGGTAAAGGTTGAATATTATGTAATTGGCATAAAAAGGGTTTGTAATCATATAATTAATTTTGGTCATAACTAGAAAATGTGTCATAACTTGAATTGACCACACTTATGGGTAATTTACATATAAACTTGGATATGAATGGTAAATATGTAAATTGGCTAAAAGATGAACGTGCCTAACCCGATGTTAGATTGAGTTGCGGTGTAAGACTGCTTGGAATCGCCCGGCACATCCAGCGACTGCAACAACATAGATCTAATGTGAGAAGTAAGCGCATTAAACCCAAAAACATGAGGTTAGAATGAGTTTGCGGTAGAAGTTTGCCCGGAACTGCCCGGCACATCCAACAACCGCAAACAACAGTTCTAATGTGAGAGGTTGGTGCTTTAATGAATAAATTAAAGCTAAGGAACATACATGCTAAAAATGGAAAGGTTAAGTAACATATGAACAGGCGACACTTAACCAATACAACATGTTAGGTGGGTGGGTAAAGTTAACATGGACAAGAAGACAACTTAAGCAATATTACATGAACAAAGTGGATAGGGTTAAGGCAAGCTTATCCAATAATACATATGGACTTGATAAAAGGAAGAGTTAAGTAAATCTTGGGTAAGTGGGTAATATTAGTATATATAGGTCCACAAACTTAACCGTTAAATAAACATGTGTGAATCAGTGAGAAGGTTAAGTAACATATAAATAGGCAATACTTAACTAGTACAACGTGTTAATTAAGCAAATGGGTAGGGTTAAGTTAAATTGAGAACACTTAACTATTATAACATGTTGATTAGGAAACCCTAGCAACGGGGACCCATTTCAGCAGTAACCCACATAAATGTATCATGGTACCCTAAGCTAGGCAGGGTGGGGCACGATTACTGGGTTGATTATAAGCGGTCAAAATAGCGGCGATTGGTGCAACAGTGTAGGTTTCGACGGAGTATGGGCGTGCACATGCTCTGGAGTGGAAAAAGCAGGCACTAGGCATCAGTAGTATATACTGTGCATCTTGAATTGTGTCGGGTTGCCATCTTTGGAATTGATACACCCCATGATGGGGCTAGCACAGGTATCTACATACAAGCGGGGCCGAATGACACAAGTAATGAATACATACAAGCGAGGTTGAATGACACAAGTAATAAATACATGCGAGTTAGGGAGCCGATCGAACAAGGAAGGTAGTGGGTACAACTCGTGGGGGTAGGAGCAAAAAGGGGGCACCTATGATAGCAGCTAGGAGTACACGAAACTACCATTATCATGTTTAGTAAGAGGGATCAACTTTTAGTATGGGACTAGTAAGGGTGCGGTGTAACTAGTAATGATACGGTGTTACTAGATTGGTGCAGTGTAGTAATTATCCTGTAGTGATTAGAAGTGCAATCTACGTTATATCTTGTTTATCTTGTCTTCTATGTCATGCCTGTTTATTCTACAATCATTTCTTGCTTTCCTGTTTATGTTCTTATCCTGTTACTTTAATGATTATATTGTTAAAGTCACTGAACTTACCAGACTTCTGTCGGACCTAGTTTGTTTCGCCTCTTTTCTTCCGTTCCCATCCGGTTATTAGGGAGGAAATACTCAAGCTTAGTTCAGATATCTCTTTCTTCCATCTTGAAGTCGAAAGGTGTATTGCTTGGCTTTGATTCTGCGTATGGCATTTTTCTGTTGGGGATTATGGCTTTAAAATTATGTACTCTGAAGGTTTTGTACAAGACTGATATTATGTACTTGATTTTGTTATTTGGAAATGTAATCAAACTTATTTCTGTTTCCACTGCAATAAAATTTCAAAATTTTCAAATACTACTTTTTATGTCTTGTAATATTCCGTCCTGTTTACTTATAATGCTCCATGAAACTTAATGCATTCCCTTTGTGAGTGACATTAATGGACGTGGGGTGTTAGGCGTGGTATTAGAGCTAAAGGTTACCAGAACAGATAAAAGATTTTGAAAATTGTTTTCAAAAGTATCATTTAAAAAAAAACATGTTTCAAAGGAGTTTTCAAGAGAAATATTTACTATGAAAAACAATCTCCCCAAAAGCCATATATCTATCTTTCGATTCTTTGTTTCGAATCTCTTCCTTTTTCCTTCTTGAGTCTCTTTCTCCACGTTTAGATGCCTTTCCTAAGATATGGAAGGACTTTGGTGCGATGGCCGGAAAACCTTTTCATAGGACTGAGACGTTTGTCGAGGCTATAAATTGGCTCAAGAAAGTGAAGGAATCGTTTGGTATCTTGGAGATAGACAATGGAAGGAAATTTCAACTAGCTGCTTGGACGATGAGGAAGTTTAGGATGAGGAACACAACCCAAGTATGAGGAATTTGTTGATATGGCTTTAATCCATGAAGAAGGTAAAGGAGAAAGTGAAAAGAATATTTAACCCCCATAACAAAAGAAGGTGTCTTTATTGTGGTATAACGGGCCATATAATAAAGGACTGTAGGAAGAAGAAGAAGCATGGTTGTTACCATTACGGCGAGGTAGGACATATGGTTTAAAATTACCCAAGGAGGTAAGGACAAGGGCATGGACAGAGGACAGGACCTACTTCTGGAGGACAAGTTCATGCTCTCATGGCACTAGGACAGGAGAGAGATAGAAGCATTGTAACGGCCCGGGAAAAGACGACCTTGATTATCCGATATACAACACATATCGAACATCAAAAGTCGAAATTACCGGATAGTCCAAGAAAGAAATTAGAGGGTGAGGATAGATAAGATAGAAAATTAGAACAGAAGAAGAAGAAGAACACAACAACATCAGAGTAACACGAATCTCACAGCGGAAAGAATAAAATATAATAGACAACATATCTTGAAATCAAAGCAGTATATGTATATCATACCATTATCAGAGTACAACACTTTCATCACAGCGGAATAATCAATAGCTAGAAAAATCTTGAAGCCTCCTGCTCCAAGCTCTTCAAGCATACCTGTAAATCCTGACTACTTGACTGCCCGTACAAATTTGGGCACCCAAGAGTTTAGGGAAAACAAAACAAAATAAAACTCTGGGTCAGTCATGGGATTGGTGTGAGTAAACTCAAACCATTTGGTTTAACTTTTCAAAATCCTTTTCAAAAGAAAAGATAATCGTAAGACCAATCCACACATAAATACGGATGGCTTTTACCTTACGATAATCCAAAACACTTTGGAAATCATATATTATCTGATATTATAATAATGTCTAATCACAAGTAATTAAAATCTAGTAGAACGCTTGCATCTCACGCTCTACATATATAGTATACCAATCAACTCGCGGGCACTTATTGGAGATTGGATTCCGACTTTGACAAGGTATGGGACCACCTGCCGATAGTGTATCTCTAGAGGCGAATACACTGGGTTCAACAAGAACATCTTGCAACCCGGCCCTCACATGACTGACCACTCATTTCGCTTGAGTGTATCGAATATATATATCACCAACAGTTGGGATCAGCAACCGTCTCCCGAATGGGGCAGCATCGATAGATTTAAGAAGCAATTGGAATTTCTCTAGATAGGTGATTATACATCCTAATGGGTGCGACCCACATAGCCATGCTGCCTGCCCGATTTTTGTCATTTCCGGTTGATGAGGCTAGAGGCCACGTTTATCTCTGACAGATCATTCACTTTGAATGCCACATCGTCATACTCGCCAAATCACAAATTGATTTCCCCAAAAACACCACGGGTATAAAGCTAAGAGAAACGAATTCCTCCGCCACCAAACGTAAGTATGTTTGAAGAGATCAACTTACGCGATCTATTGAATATACTATGTTAGGCATTCTTCCATACACGTTTGTCCTGGGACTGGACAAACCGAAGGCTCTATTCTGTAAACAGGATAGCCCTTGCACTTTACTCCGTCTTCAATATATTCAGCATACTTGATTCGCAACGCTTATGCCAATACGGAGTGGTTCTGTGGATAATAATCCAACCGGTCTCTCCATATTAACAACGTAAAATGGTCAAAAACTTTGATAGTCGGTGATTTAACTATCAAATGAAAACATGTCTGTGTGTAAACAACGATATTATTTCCAGATGGAAATTCTATCGATCAATCATCAATCATCATTAATTCTTAAATTAAATTATCATAAATTTATTCTTTTCCTTATTCCTGTTTCCCTATATTTCTTATTTACTATATTTAGAAAATATACGTTATTAACAATGGAAAACATTTCCACTTCTTGTTTCCAATATTAGAAAATATCCTGATCTTATTTGGAAAACATTTCCAAAATTCCCTCATTGGGTTTAAACAGATATTTGAATAAACATCGCTATGTCAACACAGACCATTATGCTCATTAACTAAATTCACTTAACCACTTTTCACTATCGAACTTATCCACTTCTTAGTTAAAACTGAAGTCAATCAAGTTGGGGTATAATTACCTCTCAGACCTTAACTGAACAACATTTCTAACTTCGAAACAGACAAAGTTCACCTTTTTACACTTTCAACCACTTACTTACGTAACTCTCGGATTCTATTTACGAATCCACTTCCTTTACGGAAGTCATTTGATTATAATAATGGTGTTATAATCCCCTGCGTCCGAAATATAATAACTTTAATATGACTTTTTCTTTCTAGCTCAAATAAATACACGAACAACTAATTTATCAACTCCTATTCGGTTAACTATAATCTATAACCCTTATTCTATTATCTTTTACTGGATTAACTCTTATTTGTATAACTCGGTTTGATTAACTCATCTTGATTAACTCAACTCGACCAACTTACTTGATCAGCTCAACTTGACTAACTTAACTTAATTAACTCGACTTATTTAACTCAACTTATTTAACTTAATTTGACTAACTATTATCGAATAACTAATATTCGATTAACTTATATTCGACTAACTATGTCTGTTTTTAACTTCATTTTGAATAGTTAATATTTGATTTAACTTCATTCGCTTGAATCTAGATCGCAGTGATCACAATGGTTACGCCTGATTCCCTCAGGAAACATCCGACCACCTTAGGCTATCTGCAGCCCTGTGAATTTCGCTAGCAGTCGTGCTAAATGGCAATTTATACTGAATAACTACTTCTGTTTAACTCTATCTCGAATAACTCAGTTCGATCAACTCTAATTGAATAACTAATATCCAATTTAACTCTTATTCGGTTACTATATTCGAATAACTCTAGTCCGATTTGATTCAAACCGCTTAACTCTAACTGATTTACTCTACTGGTTAATTCTAACTAACTAACTCTAACTGTTTGACTCTAACAGCTTAACTCCAACGGTTTAATTCTAATAGATTAACTCCAACTGTTAGACTCTAATAGTTTAACTCTAACAGTTTAACTCTAACGGTTTAACTCTAACTGTTTAACTTTAACGGTTTAACTCTAACTGACTAACTTTTCTGATTAACTCTAATGGTTTAACTCTAACTGTTTAACTCTGACAGTTTAACTTTCGTTGATTAACTCTTTTGAATTAACCCCTTTGAATTTTCTCTTTTGAATAATTCCATTTGAATAACTCCTTTTGAATAACTCTTTTGAATAACCCTTTTTGAATAACTCTTTTGAATAATATTTTTTTCTATTTGTTTACTTAACAAATAACTATTTCCTTTTTACTTCTATTTATTTAACAAATAATTATTACTTTTAGCTTTTCCATTTATTCTCTACATAAATATCTCTTTTAACTTTCCTTTATTCCCTAAATGAAAATTCGCTTTTCAATTCCATTTGTAATCGTTTTACAAAAGATTCCCTTTTGATTTCTATTTGTAAAGGTTTCACAAATAGCTACTTTTTCCCTATTTTATTTGATTTGCAAATATTTTCCTTTACATTTGTTTTACAAATGTATTTCCTCTATGTTTGTTTTTCTTTTCAAATCTTCTCCTTTATATTTGATTTCACAAATATTTTCCTTTACTCAATTTCTTTGATCCTATAATTATTTTCCTCTATGAAACTCTTTTCCTTTTATATATAAAATCTATTGATTTTATATAAATAATTTATTTTCAAAATATACTTTGAAAATTCCTTTTCACTTCCCGTTATCATTTATGGTATAAAAATACCAAATCAAAAGGTTTGATCATCATCCAAACACACGGGTTCAACGACAGATGATATAACACATCATATAACAGAATATATGAAAAACGGTAAATAAATGTTGAGGAATCCAGTTGGATCCCTCCGACCTGTTTCCCTGCATCCACAGATGTTACACAATATAATTCACATCAATTTCATTTCAATATGAGGTATTCTGATAAAAAAAATCAACATCGGTTAACGATATATATAATTATATCGGTATTTTCAACCAGCTGACTAGCAGTTTAACCAAACAATCAACACTCAGCAATTCAACCAATAATTATCAATTCTAAAAATACTTTATAAAAATATAAAGTGTTCAGAGTTAGTGAGATTTACTCACATTGGACGGTTTATCGTTGAATAACGATAATCGGTCATTGATTTGGTTCAGACGTTAAATTTCACCATAAATCCAAACGAGCTCCAATCCACTTGCGGTCAGTTCACTTGCGTAGTGCTCGTCCATACGATCCCAACGGATCCTGTTTCGTTAAATTTCGTTAATGTATGCAAAAGTTATGCTATTTACAATATTTACCTAATTTAAATAGATATATATTTAATTAAATTAATTAAATTATTTTTATCTTAAATAATTTCTAATTGCGTTATTAGCCAAATTACCTTCCCTGTCCTTCTAAAAAATCCTACTTTCCCATCTTTAGCCATATCCAATTTTTTTTTAGAATTGAAAAACCATTTTAATATTAATTAAATTTAATTTTCAAATAAAATATTTAAAAATATTCATTTTATTATAACTTAAAAATTTTAACCCGGATCAAAAATCTGCTTCCACTCATTTTAAAGTATTTTTCGATAAGAATCCAACGGTCCTTGTTTCGTGGAAATCCGACTTGTTTTGAAAAAGTTATAAGCTTTTAAAGTTTATGGTTAAAAATTACGAAAATGCCCCTGGTCTGTTTTAAATTCAAATTAAATTCAAATTAAATTTAAAATTTAAAATTTAAATTAATCATCCCATTCGTCGGATCAGTTAGGGATAGCCAGGAAGAGCAGGAAACTATATTTTCCAAACTCAAGCCTTAGACACTATCCTCTCTGTCACCCTTATAATGTTCCGATATTTATTTTTACAAATTCTATTTTAATTATTATATATATATATATTACAAAAATAAATAAATAAATAAATATTATTTAAAAACTTACCCCGTGAAGCCCAAGCCTCTGCCTAAGAGTCCTTAGCTCCCCGTCTTGCCCTCCTTTCTCCCTTCCTTCCTTTTCCCTATTTTCTATTATTTTATTATTATTTCTTCCATTGCCAAAGCTTGAAAGAGGAGGAGGAGGAGGAGTGAGTTTAAAATGAGGGGGGGGGGGCTATTTATAGCCGAAGGAGTCACATGGATTGCTGAGGTGGCGCGAATCTAACGGTCGAAAGTGGATGGCTAGGATTAATCCTTAAATTAATTAAATTATAAATAAATTTAATAATTTATGAATATTTAAGTGTGTTTTCTCAACCCTATTCGGACGTTAATTTGACTTACTTATTGATACCTTATCCAAAATCTTTTTCAACCATGTTGTTCAATTTTTCTTGCTCTTCAATAATATATAAAAATATTTAAATTTTGAATTCGTTTGAACTTTCAAATAATTTAAATTCAAAATCAAAATAGTGTTTTGTGTTAGTTTCAACACCTTCCGGTCTTATGTTGGAGTATCAAACGATAACGGTTTTCAGAAATTCTTCCACCATCTGGTCCGGTTTTTAACGTACTTCAATCCTATGTATTCAAATCAAAAATCGGAGTTCGTTTAGATTTTCAAATAATTTATTTAAATTTTGTTTCCTTAATAACTTTCTATATCCGTTATAGGATTTTCCCAGATTTCATATATAGCTAATATCCTATGTTTAGAATTTTCCTGGATAGGTCTCAGGTTCCAGTTTTGCCGTTAGCATTAGCAAATTCCAATTACCATCAAAATTTAGTTCAAATTTTGACCTTTTATTTTTTCTTTTCCACATACGGATGCCATTTTTGACGTAACTTGGTTGGTTACCTAATTTCATCATTTCGGATTTAATGAAACTGATTTCATCGAAATCCGAGTTCGTTAGCTACTACATCCTTTGTAAACGTACTATTTTAAATTAAAAATTTATCCTTTTATACTGCCAGTTCACATTATATTGCAGTTCCACTAAATTTCTACCATTTCGGAATAAAATAAAATATTCAAAATTATTGAAATTAAACCATTTAAAATTCCAAAACAATAAAAATATTTTTAAATATTAAACTAAATGGTCAAAAAATCTGGGCCGTTACAAGCATTTTTATCGAAAGTTTGATTTTCCTTTTTCAGTCATCCTGTTCGAACTTTTTTTGACTCTTGCGCTTCGCAATCGTTTGTATATGCTTCGTTAGTTGAAACACTGCACCTAAATACTAGTCTAGTTATGGATCCCATTGTAGTCTCAAATCCTATTGGTGGTTCGACTCACTTATCTATGGTTTGTCGGGTTTTGAGAGTGTCTATCTTGGGTGTTAGGTTTGAATGCAATTCCTTCGTTCCTGGTTTCACGGGCTATGGCTTGATTCTAGGGATGGATTGGCTAGCCAGGCATGGTGCCATCCAAGACTGTGAAAAGAGGGTAGTTAGATTGTTGACTCGTTGTGGAAATACCATTGATATTTCTTGTGACCCTAGGGGTTCAGTGATGCTTAGCTACCTAGAATCTCTTAACGCATTCATCGATGATCTTTTCGTGTAGTCCGTGAGTATGGTGACATCTTTGATGAGGTTCGGGGTCTACCGCCGAGGCGCGAGGTAGACCTCTGAATATACTTTGTAGATAATGAAAAGCCAGTTGCATTGCCAGTTCGCCACATGGCTCCGAGAGAGTGAGAGGAGGGAACTCAGTAAACAAGTAGGGGAGCTACTTGAGAAAGGGTTCATAAGAAGAAGCATTTCGGAATGAGGTGCTACAGTTGTTTTTGCTACGAAGACTGATGGTTCGCTTAGATTGTGCGCAGACTATATTGAGCCGAACAAGCTCACGAAGGAGAATAGACACCCATTGCCGAGAATAGATGATTTGTTCTATTAGTTAGCTACTGCTTCGGTTTTCTCGCAGTTGGACTTAGCTACAGGATTTCACCAGTTGAGGGTAGTTGAGGATAGCATAGATAAGACTGCTTTTAGGACTCCTAACGGTTTCTTCGAAGGGCTCGTCATACCTTTTTTGGTTTGATGAATGCATCCACATATTTCGTAGACTTGATGAGTAGGGTGTTTAAGGAGTTCCTAAACAAGTTTGTTGTAGTCTTAGTGGATAGTATTTTTATTTTCTCTACAAGCGAGGGAGAGTATGCCCTACATCTTAGGGAAGTCTTAGAGTCCCTAGAGTGCATTAACTCAAAGCTAAGTTCTCCAAATGTCATTTTTGGAGGAAAGAAGTGAGGTTCTTAGGACACGTGGTCTCTAAGGAAGGGATAGAAGTGGATCCTACAAAGGTGGTGCCAATCCAAGATTGGAAGGTTTCTAGAAAAGCAACAGAAGTAAGAAGTTTTCTTGGGTTGGCGGGATACTACAGGAAGTTCGTTAAGGGCTTTACAAAGGTATCAGCCCCAGTTTTGACTTTGCTAGATGGGAGCAAATCGTTCACAGTATATACTAGTACTTGGAGCAGTTTTCGAAGCAAGAGGAAAAGGTGAAATGCAAAAGGCGGTAGGTACGCAGTTATGTTTGAGCATCGCGTATCGTCCACAGACGGATGGACGGACAGAAAGGGTGAATAGAATCCTTGAAGATCTTTTGCGGTTATGCATCCTAGATTTTGGAGGACATGAGAATAGCACTTTCCATTTGTGGAGTTCGCTTATAACAACAGTTATTAAGCTAGTATTAGGGTTTTTATGGACGACCGTGTCGATCACAAACTTGTTGGTGGTAAAATACGGATAAGATTTTACTTTGTCCAGATATAGTTAGGGAAACTTCTGAGGAGATAGACTTGATTCGAAGATGAATGTAGACGGCACAGGGCCGACAAAAGTAAAACTCTGACAAGAGACGAACCGACCTTGAGTTCGATGTTGGAGACAGGGTTTTTATTAAAGTGTCACCGTGGAGGAACGTAGTTCGCTTTGGGGAGTGTGGGGAAATTAGCACCAAGGTTCGTAGGGCAATCCCCCATTACAGAAAGAATTGGACAGACAACAGAGTGAAGTTGCCGAAAAAGTTTAGTGGTGTTCATGGCATGTTTCACATGTCGCATGTGAGGAAGTGTTTACATGATACTACGGAAATAGTGGAGCCGAGCATGCTTAGAGAAGTGGAAGTGGAGCAAGATGCCACGATTAGACGAGCTCCTACATGCATCCTTGGATCGGAGATCAAGAAGTTATGCAACAGAGAGGTTAAGTTGGTTAAAATCCAATGAGGAGATGATCAAGGAGACGCGACTCGGGAGATGGGAGACAAGATGCGTACGTTGTACCCTTTCATTTTTAAGGGTATACTCTTAATTTCTCCTTATTCTATCACTTTGTTTAGATTTGTCCTATCGTTTAGTGCATCCTCTCGATTACATTCTTGATCATTAGGTATGAAGATCCTATGGTTGTAAACATGTGTTTGAGACATGTTATGTTTGGTGGATGCAAGTGTTTGCTAGTGGTTGCTCGTGGATGCATTTACACTCACATTAGACACTTATCGGCTCAATCACTTTTATATTGCATATACATATATGTATCTGTATATGGATTGAAACTCGATGTGTTATCATATAGATGTTGCATTCGTATGAGTGATTGTGCACTCATGTAGAAGTTATAAAATATGATTAGGAATAATTGCATACATGATGGACTCATGGCACTGACATAATTCGCATTAAGGAGGTCAACTGAATCAGTAGACCGCCTGATTTTGCATTAGATAAGGACATATACACACACTATGCATATGATCATGAAAGCTTTAGAAATCTCTTTAAGGACAATGGATGCCTGTGATTGAATGGTTGAGTAGATGGTTGTTCGATGGTAGGATACACATTCTTCTTGACTTGAAGATTTCGAGGATGAAATCCTTTAAGTAGGGGGGAATGTAATACCCCATAATTTTAAAAAGGGACATAAGAGATAATTAAAGAATCTTTAAAAGAATAATTAGGTGAAACGAGTTAAGCCAATGCGTTCGTCTCGGAATTCTGCTTGAGATAGAGTCCGAGTTTGCGTGAATCGGACTTCGTATGAAGAGGTTATGGAGGTTAGAAGTTTTTCAAGTTTAAGCAGAAATTAAATTAAAATAATAATTAAATAATTAAATAATTAAAGCAGATTCGAATTTCAAAACTTCGGAAAACAGCTGAGCGGAAAATTTCCCGCTCAGGGGTGTCGACCCCCCTTCCCCGGGAGTGTCGACATAGGTGTCGACCCCCCCTAGGGGTGTCGACATCGGTGTCCACCCCCTCTATAGGGTCGACACCTGCGAATTGATCTGGACAGTGACAATTTTCTGAGGTGTTAGGGCATATGTGTCATGTTCTGGTTGGCTCTCTTAGGTTTGGATGGCTTTGATGAGTCCTAGGTTGATCTAAAGGCCATATTAATCCTAAGCTTCTATATAGTCACCCCCAAACCTCAACTCTAGACCTCACAACATTAAACTATGATGCCGTCATGTTGTTCATCTACAAACTAACCTAGCCACCACCATAACAAATCAAATTCTAGATTAAAGATAAAAAGATAAGAGATAAAGATTCAAAGCCTAGGAATTGCAAAAAGGAATTCTAGAACAACAATGAACGAATCAACGCCTACATCAACGGATTAGCTTAGCAACTTCAGAAATCAGATCCCAGAATTCAAGATCCATTTTCTGTGAGTGCAGTTACTTTCACAGGATAATTTTTTAAACGTAATTGTGATGAGTTATGAATTGGACTGTATGAAAATGTTTGTAACTCATATAAAGTTTATGTCTTTGCAAACTATGTTTTGATGTATGCTTGATTTGATTCATTATATGCAAGTTATGTTCTATGTTAATTCATATGCATAATTACATATGCAAGTTATGTATGCAAGTTTGCTCGATCTATGCAAGTTATGTAAGATTATATGCAAGTCTTGTTCATACATGTAAGATCATATTTTATATATTCATATGTTTAGACCTACATGTTTATATGATTAGATCCATATCAGTCCATATGTTTAGACTATATGTTCATATGTTTAGATCTACATGTTTATATGATTAGATCCATATCAGTCCATATGTTTAGAACTATATGTTCATTTGTTTAGATCTACATGTTTATATGATTAGATCAATATTAGTCCATATGTTTAGAACTATATGTTCATATGTTCAGATCTACATGTTTGTATGATTAGATCCATATCAGTCCATATGTTTAGAATTATATGTTCATATGTTTAAATCCGTGCAAGTTTATGTTTAGATCCATGCTAGTTCGCACTCAATATGCTGATTGGATCTATTTTTATATGTTTACTAGATTTATGTCGTCTTAGATCTATATTGTATATGCCAGTTATGATGTCATGTGTTTCTTCCCTTTTTCCTTTTTTTTATGAGTTGGGCTAATAGCGAGCCCAACGTATCACATGAACTATACGTACGAACGACGTGGGAATGTTGGGGAAAAGTTTAGGTAAAGGTTGAATATTATGTAATTGGCATAAAAATGGGTTGTAATCATATAATTAATTTTGGGCATAACTAGAAAATGTGGCATGACTTGGATTGACCAGACTTATGGATAATTTACATATAAACTTGGACATGAATGGTAAATATGTAAATTGGCTAAAAGACGAACGTGCCTAACTCGAGGTTAGATTGAGTTACGGTGTAATACTGCCCGGAATCGCCCGGCACATCCAGCGACCGCAACAACATAGATCTAATGTGAGAGGTTAGCGCATTAAACCCAAAAACCCGAGGTTAGAATGAGTTTGCGGTAGAAGTCTACCCAGAACCGCCCGGCACATCCAGCAACCGCAAACAACAGTTCTAACGTGAGAGGTTTGTTGCTTTAATGAATAAATTAAAGCTACAGAACAGACATGCTAAGAATGGAAAGGTTAAGTAACATACGAACAGACGACACTTAACCAATACAACACGTTAGATGGGTGGGTAAAGTTAACATGGACAAGAAGACAACTTAACCAATATTACATGAACAAAGTGGATAGGGTTAAGGCAAGCTTAACCAATAATACATATGGATTTGATAAGGGGAAGGGTTAAGTAAATCTTGGGTTAGTGGGTAATATTAGTATATATAGGCCTACAAACTTAACCGTTAAATAAACATGTGTGAACCAATGAGAAGGTTAAGTAACATATGAATAGGCAATATTAACCAGTACAACATGTTAATTAAGCAAGTTGGTGGGGTTAATTTAAATTGAGAACACTCAACCATTATAACATGTTGATTAGGAAACCCTAATAACGGGGACTCATTTCAGCAGTAACCCACATAGATGTATCATTGAACCCTGAGCTATGCAGGGTGGGGCACGATTACTGGGCTGATTATAAGCGGTCAAAATAGCGGCGGGCGGTGCAGCAGTGTAGGTTCCGACGGAGTATGGGCATGCACGTGCTCCGGAGTGGAAAAAGCAGGCACTGGGCATCAGTAGTATACATTGTGCATCTTGAATCGTGTCGGGTTGCCATCATGGGAATTGATACACACCATGATGGGGCCAGCACTGGTATCTACATACAAGCGGGGCTGAATGGCATAAGTAATGAATACATACAAGCGAGGTCAAATGACACAAGTAATAAATACATGCGAGTTAGGGAGCCGATCGAACGAGGAAGGTAGTGGGTACAACTCGTGGGGGTAGGAGCAAAAAGGGGCACCCATGATAGCAGCTAGGAGTACACGAAACTACCATTAACATGATTAGTAAGAGGGATCAACTTTTAGTATGGGATTAGTAAGGGTGCGGTGTAACTAGTAATGATACGGTGTTACTAGCATTGGTGCAGTGTAGTAATTATCCTGTAGTGATTAGAAGTGCAATCAATGTTATATCTTGTTCATCTTGTCTGCTTTGTCATGCCTGTTTATTCTACAGTTATTTCTTGCTTTCCAGTTTATGTTATTATCCTGTCACCTTAATGATTATATTGTCAAAGTCGTTGTACTCACTAGACTTTTGTCTAACATGGTTTGTTTCACCTCTTTTCTTCCATTCTCCCCTAAGGTTCTTAGGGAGGAAATACTCAAGATTAGATCAGATATCTCTTTCTTCCAGCTTGAAGTTGAAAGGTGTATTGCTTGGCTTTGATTCTGCATATGGCATTTTTCTGTTGGGGATTATGGGTTTAAAATTATGTACTCTAAAGGTTTTGTACAAGACTGATATTATGTACTTGATTTTGGTATTTGGAAATGTAATCAAACTTATTTCTGTTTCCGCTGCAATAAAATTTCAAAATTTTCAAGTACTACTTTTTATGTCTTGTAATATTCCATTTTGTTTACTTATAATGCTTCACGAAACTTAATGCATTCCCTTTGTGAGTGACATTAACGGACGTGGGGTGTTACAACCGGTGGGCAATTCCAAGAACGGTTTTAGTCGTTGACCATTGACTTTGAATATGGATCCATCCCTCGGATTTTCTATTTCGATAGCACCATGTGGAAAAACAGTTCGAACAACATATGATCCCGTCCATCTCGATTTTTACTTTCCGGGGAATAAATGAAGTCGTGAGTCATACAATAGAACTTTTTGGTCTGGCAAAAACGTTTCTCTTAGGATTGACTTGTCATAAAAAACTTTGGTTTTTTTCCTTGTATATTTCCGCATTTTCATATGCATCATTCTAATTTCTTTTAATTCATTGAGTTGCAATTTTCGGTTTTTGCCAGCTTGTTCAAGGTCAAAGTTTAAGTTTTTTATTGCCCAAAGCGCTTTATGTTCAAGTTCAACGGGTAAGTGACAGGCTTTACCATAAATCAACTGGAAAGGGGACATTCCAGTATTAGTTCTAAAGGCAGTACGGTAAGCCCATGGTGCATCAGTCAATTTTTGTGACCAATCTTTTTTTTTTTTACAGTTTTCTCCAAAATCTGTTTTATTTGACGATTCGACACTTCGACACTTCGACTACTACATGTTTGCGGATGATAAGGAGTGGATAACTTGTGGGTTATCGGGTATTTCTTCATTAAGGATTCAAAAGATCGATTATAGAAACACGTTCCATTGTCGCTTATTATTGTGCAAGGTGTGCCGAACCCCGAAAAGATGTTTTCTTTAGGAATTTCACAACAATTTTATAATCATTTGTTTTACATGGAACAACATCGACCCATTTCAAAATGTAGTCAACGGCGAAAAGAATATACAAGTTTCCAAAGGAGTTTGGGAAAGGTCCCATAAAATCAATACCCCATACATCAAAGATTTCTATCATAAGGATGGGGTTCAAAGGCATCATATTTCATCAAGAAATCTTTCCTAGCATTCGGCAACGATTGCAAGTTTTACAGAATTTGAACGAGTCTTTAAAGAGAGTAGGCCAATAAAAACCACATTGAAGCACCTTTTCAGCGGTTTTCCTAAGACCAAAATGTCCACTGCATGCATGATCATGGCAGAATATGAGAACATTCCTAATTTCGCTATCAGGAACGCATCAACAAATGATTTGGTCTGGACAATACTTAAACAAGTAAAGGTCGTCCCAATAGAAGTATTTCTCTTGGGAAAGAAATTTGTATTTATCTTGTTTGGACCAAAACGAAGGGGTTTCCTTAGTGACTAGATAGTTCACTATGTCGGCGAACCAAGGATTGATTGAAACAAAAAGGTGTTGTTCGTCGAGAAAGTTTTCATTGATTGGCAAAGAAGATGGCGCGTTCGGAAGACGAGATAAGTGATCGGCTATGACGTTATCGAATCCTTTTTTGTCTTTGATTATAAGATTAAATTCTTGAAGTAAAAGGATCCATCGAATTAAGCGTGACATAGCATTCTTTTTAGAAAAAGGTGTCGAAGAGAAGAATGGACAGTGCAGACCGTGATGTGGGTACCAATCACGTATGATCAAAACTTCTCAAGTGCGAAAATGACAGCTAAAAGTTCTTTTTCGGTGGTCGTATAATTGAGTTGAGCGTCGTTCAAGGTCATGCTCGCGTAGTAAATGGCGTGAAGGATTTCATTGATGCGTTGTCCTAAGACAGCACCAACCACGAAGTTAGAAGCGTCACACATGATTTCAAAAGGAAGTTCCCAATTGGGCGAGCAGATTATCAGGGCTGAAATGAGTTCTTTTTTAAGACGTTCAAAAGAAGCGACACATTCAAAGTTAAATTCAAATGGGATGTCCTTTCCTAGAAGAGTAGTTAAAGGACGAGCGATTTTTTTAAATCTTTCACAAAGCATCGGTAAAAACCAGTATGCCCAAGAAATGAACGAATGTCCTTAATGCATTTTGGAATGGGTAATTTTGAAATAACGTCAACTTTCGCTTTATCTACCTCAATGCCATTATTTGAAATTACATGTCCAAGGACAATGCCTTATTTGACCTTACAGTGGCATTTTTCCCAATTCAACGTTAAGTGTTTTTCTTTACATCGATTTAAAATAAGTTCAAGATGATGTAAGCAAGAGGAAAATAATCGCCAAAGATTGAAAAATCATTCATAAAGACTTCAAGATAGCATTCGGTCATATAAAAAAAAAATCCAACCATACATCGTTGGAAAGTTGCAGGAGCGTTGCAAAGACCGAAAGGCATATGTAGGTAAGCAAAGGTACCGAATGGACATGTGAAAGTCGTTTTCTCTTGGTATTCGGGAGCAACCGGAATTCGGTTATAACCTGAATAACCATCGAGAAAGCAGTAGAATTCGTGACCGGCTAAACGTTCGAGCATTTGATCGATGAAGGGAAGAGGAAAGTGGTCTTTACGCGTTATAGCATTCAATTTTTGATAATCGATGCAAACATACCAACCCGTTTGAGTACGGGTTGGAAGATGTTCGTTTTGGTCATTTGCGACAATGGTGAATCCGGACTTTTTAGGAACAACGTGAGTAGGACAGACCCATAAGCTATCAGAAAAGGGGTAAATGATACCATTATCAAGAAGTTTAAGAATATCTTCACAAACTACCTCTTTAATCTTAGGGTTAAGCCTACCTTGTGCTTCACTAGTGGGTTTTGCTTCGTCGGTTAAGTGAATACGATGTTGAACGATTGCGGGGCTAATTCCCTTGATGTTAGAAATGCACCAACCGATTGCATCTTTGTTTTTAGTAAGAGTCGGAAGAAGAGAAATTTCTTGATCTCGAGTTAAATTTGAAGAAATTATGACAGGACAAGTTTCGTTATCACCTAAGTATACATACTTAAGGTGATCAGGAGGAGGTTTAAGATCCAACTTTGGTGATTTCTCGATCAAAGAACTTGGGTGAGATTTGGAGTCAACTTAAAGCGATTCAATTGGAAGCATGTATTCGACTTTATTAGGAGCGTCTTGGAACAATTTTTCATACTCGGCCTCACGCTCATCATTAAGGTCAGTGGATTCGTTTTCAGAGTTTATGTGAATGGCATTAACTTACAAGGTTTGGTCACATGATTCATTCGAATGACCTTCAAAATTGAAAATGTTATGATCTAAGTCATGTTTCCAAAAGAGATTTTCACTGAATCATCGCGACAATTTATTAAAGCATTTGAAGTAGACAAAAAGGGCCGACTTAGAATCAATGGTATTTGACTCATAGGATTATTGATAGGTTGAGTTTACAAAACAATGAAATCGACAGTAAAGATGAATTGACCAACTTTGATGAGTACGTCCTCGAATTCTCCAACGGGTTTCTTAATTGAACGATCTGCAAATTGAAGAGTTATTTTTGTTGGTTTAAGTTCACCCAAACCAAGTTGTTGGTAAATGGAATATGGAATCATATTGACACTCGCACCCAAATCAACTAGGCATTTGTTAATTATTTTATATCCTATCGTGCACGAGATTGTAGGGCATCCAGGGTCTTTGTATTTGACGGGGATTGATTCGGTCAAGACTTCACTAAGTCCGGCGGCTAAGAAAACTTTCTTGGGTACATGAGTGTGTCGTTTTTGGGTACCCAACTCTTTGAGAAATTTAGCGTAGGTAGGGACTTGTTGAATGATGTCAAGAAGAGGGATGTTAACTTTCACTTGTTTAAAAATTTCAATCATCTTTTCCATTTAATCGGAATGTTTCTTTGGTTGAAAACAATGAGGAAATGGAATGCGAAACTCAATAGGTCGGTCTACTTGAGTTGGAGCAGAACTAGACTCAGAATTTGGATCAAGATCATTCGTGGTTTTAGAAGAGTCTAGAGGAACATTCGATAAGTTATTTCGATTTTGAACTTGATTATCGATTTTCTTACTAGATTGTAAAGTCTTGTTAGCATTCAACTGAGTTAGATTGCTATCCTGAATGACATGAGCTTGGTTTGGGTTAGGATTTTGACTCTTAGGGTTTGGAATGGGTTGACTCAGGAAAGTGCCTCTTTCCCGTTCTCTTATAGAAGTGGCTAACTGACTCATTTGCGTTTCAAGTTTAGTGATTGATTAACTTGTATTTTGCATGTGCGAAGTCAATAAATTTTGCATGTTGCTATTTAATTGGAGATTTTGAGTCGTTGCTTTAGTCAACGCTTCGAGAGTTTTCTCAAGTGAAGTAAATCATTTATCATCTTGGGGAAACAGATTGTTGCACTTGATTTTGAGAAGGTGGCGCAAGATTTTGGAATTGATATTGTTGAAAGGGAGGATTCGAAAGTTTATTGGAAAGAGGGTCGAACTAAATTCGAATTTGCATTGTTTTAGGCCCAAGAGAAGTTAGGATGGTTTCTCCAACCTGGATTGTATGTTGGGGAGAATGGGTCGTTCCTAACTTTATTAAATGTGTTGAGTTGTTCTAACGAATGCGGGCATTGATCGACAATGTGGTTAGGATCATTACATTTGTAACATGTGGGCTGGGACGCTTGAGCTTGATTTATTTGAGTTGATGAAAGGAAATTATCAAATTTGGTTAGCATCGCGTCTATTTTCGCTTCTAAGGCCGTTGAAGATCCTTCCAAATGAGCGTTTGATCGGGAATAAATCAATTTCTCGTTAGATCTTTCCCATTGAGCTAATTTTTCGGCCAAGTTTTCGAGAAATTTTCAAGTGGCATCATGATTTTGGGCTAGAAAGTTTCATTGGCACATCGATTCGAGCATGGTTCTGGAGTTATTTTCAAGTCCATCGTATAAAATTTGACAAAGAGTCCATTTTTCGAAATTGTGATGTAGACATTTCACTAGAAGTTCTTTAAATCTTTCGAAATATTTTACAAAGGATTCACTGCCAAATTGATGAAAATTAATTATTTCGTTTCGAATTTTGGATATTTTTTCCTAAGGTAAAATTTCTTTAGAAAAACATTCACGAATTCATCCTAAGTTCCAATCGTATTTGAAGGCAAGCTATAAAACTATTTTTCGGCATAATCGATAAATGAAAATGGAATTAATCTAAGTTTGATTCCATCGTCACTTAGTTGTTGAAATTTCATGGTTGCACAAACTTGTTCAAATTTGGTTAAGAAAATGTAAGGATCGTCACATTCAAGATTGCCGAATTTTGGAAGAGTATTTATGCGATTCGAATGAATTTCAAAGTGGTTATCCGTTAGGGCGGGAAATATGATGCAAGAAGGAATATAAACTTGATCGAGGAAGTATTTATCCATAAGAGTTCGAGGGGGATTTTCTTCAGCCATGGTTAAAGGAATGTTTGTTCGAACTAAACTATTAGTAGAAGGATCACGGGTCCAACTACGCATGCACTTGCGAGAAGATTAAGGGAAGACGAGAAAGAACAATTTTGAGAAGTGGATAAAAGCAAAAACTTTTTTTTACAAAACAAGAATTGTTTTGATTTTTTTTAAGAGAAAGAAAAATTAAATTTTGTACAAAAAGGGATATTTTTTTTTAGATGAAGAAAAAGAAGTTCAAATATTCTTTAAAAAATTGTTTTAAATTAAATTCTTTTTGGTTTTTTAATGCAATTCACAAAACAATCAGACACACAACATTTAGCTACAATAAAATTTTCTGTCCTTAATAGCTCCTAACTAAAAATTTATAAACTTAATATATTCAAACTACACAAGTAACAAGTCTCAGCCAGATCAGGTCAGGATTTATCAGTGCACCACAAATCACCGTGGCAATGCAACTGAAGTTTTATGAACCTGATTGAGTTCGAAACACCACCCTTTCTTAGACACTAGGAGAGTTAGCTAATATAGTTCTAGTTATTCAGAAAATAAATTTTACCCTAATTGAGCTCGTTATGCCATTAAGTTCAGAGTCTGCAATTTTTATTTATTAATGCAGCTCTTTCCTAGTATGAATGCAATTTTCTGGGCCAAGGGAGGGTAACGACTTCCCCACCTTATGTGAATCGGGTTGTGCCCTTAACAGAATGAATAAAGATGCAGAAATAATAATCATAGAAATTAAAAAAAAATACAAGCAAGCCGCTATCCCTGCAGAAGATTTTTACAAGCAATTTCTATATATTTCAAGCACCAACAGACCTTGTAGAGTTTAGAAAATTTTACAGTGATCGGTAGCCCGTCCAGTGCAACTGAGTAGCGCTAGCGCGTTCACCCCCCACTTGGTGTGCAACCGCTCCAACAATTCAAATTCTTGCTTAGGCCTGTGATTATGATTCCTTTTTTTAGTTTGGAAGATTTTTTTATTTTTAAAAAAGACTAAATAGAAATTAAAAAAACAAACAAACCGATCTAAAAAAATATCATAACAAAACTATAGCCAATCTTAAAAGAAAAAATAAATCTAACAACCAACTTGGCTAAGAAAAATGAAAAAAATAACACTAATAACCACACCCAAAGAAAAATTGCCAAATTAAACTTACACACCACTATCCAAAGACCCACGCATTAAAGGTTAAGCCAACCCCAAATTCCTAGAAAAAAAAATAAAACTCACGACCCTCAAAGTACCGCACCCCTCTTTTCAGATTTACCCAAGGAAACAAATCCTTAAAATTTCAGAAAGAATCACGCCCCTTCTCTCTTCTTCTTTTTTCGAAATCTGTGTAAGCTAGAATCGGATTTCTAATCTAGTTGTTTGAATCTGCAAATTGGGTAGAAGGTATTTAGCTTCGAAGAAGGGTTTGAATCGGTGGCGGTGTGAGTTCTATTGGTTAGGGAAGTGCGATTGATGATGTTGATGAGTCTGTGGATCTCGAAGCAGGTATGGTGATTGCGGATTTAGGGTGGCTGACTGTGGTGGTTGAAGGTTGCTGCTATACAGTTTGCAAGGAGTTCGAGAGATGGTTAGTGAGCTTTGCCTGAACGATGGTGGAATCTGTGTGTATGGCTTGGCAGATTATTGGGATGAGGATGGTAAGTGTTGTTTTGGTACTTTGATGATGAAAGTGGGGTTTATAGGATTTGGTGAAAAGATACAGAACTGTCGTATATAAGGCAGAGGGAGGAAAAGAAAATTACAGAAAGGAAAAAAGGAAGGCAATAATTTGGGAGGTAATTGGAGATAAATGCAGAAGAAATATAGAGCAATGATAAGAAAATTTGAAAAGAAATTTCCCTTTTTTAGAAATTTATAAAAGAAGGAAGGATTGTAAGGATTGGAAAGACAAATGGAAAGAAATAGAAAATGTAAGTGGATAAGAATTAAAAGAGATGAGAAAGAAAATTACAGAGGAAGGAAAAGGAAAGCAATAATTTTTCGATTTATATTATTATTTTTATTTGTAAGAATTGTAAAAAGGAAAGAAATTTGGAAAGAAATAAATGAAAGAAAAGGAGCAAATTGTAGTGAAAACAGGAAAGAAATTGAAAACAAAAGGCAAGTGCTTTTTTTAAAGAAGAAAATCACAAATGTAAATACTAAAAACAAACAATGCACAATTCAATACACACACAAACACAAAAAATAAAAAATACAACATTTTTTTAATGAAGTGTACTGCAAAATAAACACAACTAAACTAAGACAAAACAAGCACACAAAATGCAAAAAAAAAAAAAAAAACTTGAAGAAAACAAAATTAATTCGAAGAATAAAATCAAAATTAATTAACTTTCCTCGGCAACAGCTCCAAAAACTTGTTTGCAAACGGATTTTCAATCGAATTAGAAAACCGCCAACAAAATATTGTAATAAAACCGCAAGCGCGCGACGTACAATTGTTAGTACGGGGGGAGTACGGGTCGATCTGCAGGGAAAGAAATAATTTCAATCTTACTCAATTAAATTAAACCAGAATTTGGAATATTTTAGCTGACAAAAACTAATGAAAACTAGAAACTAAATATGAGATTAGAGAGAAATTTAGAGGTAAATCCCCTCTCATATTTATGTAAATTAACAACATACAATTTATGATCTCTATTTTTAAGTGACATAAATATTGCATTCATCATAAGTATAGTTTATTTCCATTAATAATTAACACAACATAAACTATCAAATCTTAACGCAACAATTAAACCACATATGATTCTCATGAAAACGGAACTAAAGAAAAAACTATTTTAAGTACGATCGATGAGCTATTAATTAGAACTGCAGACCGTCAAATTTTGTTTTTACTCTCATTTGAATATCAATAACCGCTTAGCAAATATTGATGTAATTTTTGTTTATACTGAATAAGAATAGCTTATTTGCATATGCACCATTAACTATCAAACCCACTTGTATAAACTTACGTCAAAATTCACTACCATGAAGTACAAATTAGAGAGATCACAGATCCGACAATTGTTGAACTTACATAAAATTCGAGAGCTTCATTACCCCTAAATTGTAGGGATTTAGCTATTCATATGCGTTATCAAATCAACACATGTAAGTTTCAACATAAACATAAACAAAACAAAAGAAAGAACTAATTAACAACAACAAAATAGATCTAAACTACTTGCATAAAAGAAGAGAACATGTAAATAAAAGACAACTAATTAAAATCGCATTAAAAAGAGAGATTACAGATGAAAAATGGCTAAGAAGCCACGGAAAAAAAAGAATGAGCTTTTGTTTCTGATCCTCAAAACTTACTCCACGTAGCTATTTACATCAACATAAAGGGGGTATTTATACATGAGTAAAACCCTAATTCAACTTTTAGCGTGCTACCAAAATTGCCCCTTCATTAAGCTTCCTTTTGTCTTTAGCTACTAATGATTCATGAAGCCCTTTTTTTGGTCTCCACTAAAGAAGAAGGGAGATTGTGTGGGGTCCTCCATTAATCTTCTATTTGAATTAATTCCTTCTCCATTGATTGATTTCCTCTTTTTTTTGGCAAGGCATTGATTTCCTCTCTTTTTTGGCAAAGCATTGATCTCCTCCTTGTGCATGCTTATATATCTTTATGAGGTGCTCTTCTACATACATCATATTTCTACAAAAACATGAAAAATATCCAAGTAAAAATTCTCAAAATAACATAAGCACAAAAAATGACCATTTTCCCCTATATGATGACGAATGCATGATGTTTTGAAATCAATTGAATTATGATTTGATCATGATAAAATACCCACATATGACATTTATTTAAACTAAACAAGAATAAATATGATAATATAAATGTGCATTTTTACATGCATATTAGCACCCACATTACCCTTCCCGGGGTGTATGCGATATTAAAATCATAGGAAGCCAAGAATTCCAACCATCGTTGTTGATGAAGATTTAAATCTTTTTGAGAGAAAAGATGCTTCATTGACTTGTGTTTGGTAAACCACCCAAACCTTTCTCCCTAAAGATAATGCCTTCACAACTTCAATGCAAACACTATTGTAGCTAAATCCAAATCATGAGTGGAGTACTTCTTCTCATGTGGTTTTAGTTGCCGACTAGCATAAGCGACAATTTTACCCTCTTGCATCAATAGTACAACTAATTTGGTACTACAAACATTAGTGTATATCGTCATCTCTTCATTTCCTTTTAGAATAACCAACACTGGAGCACACGTCAACTTTTTTTTATACTCGTAAATGCACGCTCACATCTTTCATCCCAGACAAAAGCCTGATTCTTCTTGGTCAGTTGAGTTAACAATGCCACTATCTTGGAGAAGTCCTGGATAAACTTACAATAATATCCAGCTAACCCCAAGAAACTTCTCATATTCGTTGCATTCTTGAGCGCAGACCAATCTTGTACGATCGCTACCTTCACGGGGTCCATGGAAATGCCAATTTAAGAACAACATGGCCCAAGAACCATGCTTCTCTCCTCCAGGAGTGACATTTAGAAAATTTAGCCTTTAGCCGGTGTTTCCTTAATATCTCCATAATAGTTCTCACCTCCTTATGTTCTTCTTCTGTCCGTGAGTACACCAAAATATCATCAACGAACACAAGCACGAACTTATTTAATTGATCTCTGAAAACGCGATTTATGAGATCTACAAAATTTGTTGGTGCATTGTCAGTCCGAACGGCATAACCAACCACTCATAAAACCAAAAGGCGTCCAAAAGGCAGTCTTAAGCACACTCCCATCGGTTACCCATAGCTGATGAAATCCTGTCGCAAGGTCCAATTGAGAAAATATTCGTGCACCATTCAACTGATCAAACAGATAGTCTATTCTTGGAAGAGGATACTTGTTCTTTCTCGTCACCTAGTTCAGCTCATAGTAGTCTACACACACACACGGAGGGAACCATCTTCCTTAGTGGTCAATACAAGTGGTTCTTCCCACTTGGAAATACTTCTCCGAATAAATCTCTTCCTCATGAGGACATTTACTTGCACCTCGAGCTCTCTCTGTTCTCTTGGTGCCATTAGCCGAAGAGGCATAACTATAGGCCTGACATCTTTCACTAAATCAATACGGTACTCAATCTCTCGGTGTGTTGGTAGCCCGTTCACTTCCTCGAAGATGTCCAGATACTCACCAGCAATAGGTGTACCCTATAACTCATCGTGCGGGATGTCGAGGGAATACAAAAAACTAGACATCACTTCATCATCAAGTAAACAACCCACCACTATCTCCGCCCATCATCTGCCCCAATGGCCACCGAAGAACTCTCATGGTCCGCCAACCTATACCTTTAGAGCCAATTGATTCTAAGGATAATACCAAACCCAATAAAAGCCAAAACAAAGCAATCACAAGCAAACATACATCCATGACTTGATAAGGCCAACCCACGATAAATCATGCCAAGGCTAGTAGAACTACCAATCGGGTTTGTCACAACTATCGGTCTACAATTTCAGGTTTCAATTCCAAGCTATCTACCAGGTCAATAGATATAAAGGAATAAGAAGCTCTAGTATCAAATAAAACTCGAACAGGAATATCATAAATTGAAAGCATACCTTGGATGACGACACCTGTGACGGCCCGCCCCGCACCAGCCGACACTTCCTTCGAAGATGCGCTGTACACATGCCCGACTAGCACGGAACGGTCGCCAAAGAAAGGAAAGAAGATATGAACTAATCGAAAACCTGCAGAATGTCTCACAGCGCATGGGATAAAATATAATAACAACATACTTGACATAAAACAGGTGAGACAGTGCATAAGCTGAAAACTAAACATCATAGCAGCGGAAAATCCAGATACAGCTTATGTTCCACATCATTATTATTACAACTTTAAAACTGTCTCTAAAGTAAAAGAAAGGAAGGGTACACTACTAATGCCCAAAGTAGTGACCAACAGTGACACAGGGGAATATCTATATATATCATACGCGGAAGCCTCCTGCTCTTCTCCGGTACAACTACTCGTGCATACCACCTAACATGTCTCTGGTCTGCTCGTGAGAGCACCCAGAGTAATAAGAAGAGACATAAAACTATGGGTCAGACAAAAAGTCTGGTATGAGCGATAAGCAGCTAAACAGAACAATAACAGGTATACTAAACCATACCTGAACCTGGACCTGCAACCAAAGAGTTAGCACTACATACCGTACAATACTCTAAGGTGCCACTAAACAGATGGTGTAAAGATAACGGGGGTGGGGGTGTGCATGTCATAATGATGGCAAACAATTCAACCATAGCAACTATCCTCACATCTCTCACTTAGTGCGTAAAGCATACGACGTCCACCACTGTCAATCACTAGACCCATCGAAGTAGTGACGGAGTTCGACTTGTACAACTACTGCTACTACCAAGCTTACCCCATGGAGTCATGACCAAATCTTTACAAATGACCCTACTTCATTGGTTTATAGCTCTTTAGTCGTACCTAGGCCACTGTGGCCCTGAATCCTTTCACGTACTCCCTACACATAATGATCCAAGTTATAGACATCGACAACCCCTTTGCACACGTCCCGCAGCAAAGCCCAACTCATGAAGTCGACTCGTTGGTTCCCAACTGGATCCTGAGTACAAACTTCCCACTTGGACTACCTTTGCATCTCGGGTTTTGGTCGTCACCTTCTTCTCCGGATCGGTCTTCCTTTCTTCACTTCTCTTTGCTTCAGGTCGTGGTCATCAGCTCCTCGGTTCGGATCGGAGTACCCCATATGGGTCGGGTCGTGCTCCTCCAGCTGTTCGGGTTGGGTCCACGTCTCTAAGCGGTTCGGATCGTGGAGAGCTCCGGATCATGTTCACCCATTGGATCAGGTCGGAGCTTCTGAATCGGATGGTGCAAGCAACTATCGTGGAAGGCGGTTCGGATCGGAGGACTTCAGGTCGTAGCCCAAGCATCGGTTCGTGATCCTCCTTGGCCATTGGTTCCTTAGCTCCTAAAGCAGTTCGTGAGTGGCATCGGTTCGGATCGGAGGTAGGTTCATGGATCACCAGCTCGTCGAGGCGCTTCGGTTCGGGTCAAACTTCCCCCATCCGATCCGGTCCTACACAATTTCCTGCACTTTGTCCAGCAAGCTATTTACGCCATTCGACGACGTTTTCGACCAATCTAATATTTCTAAACAATCACAAATCATACCATACAGTTATAGAAACATGTATAATCATCCACAAACAGCAAAACAACAATCATAGCATGTAAAATGTATCAAACATACCTAAAATTCCATATTTACCCTTAAGCATGTTTAAGCAAAACAAATGATATGATTAGCAAAACTTAACCAAATCAAACCAAATTTCTAACAGAGGTTTAAAACATTATTTTCGAATTTATAAATATTTTTCCAAAATTTTATCATGTCTAATTTCGTTAATCTTCACTAATTACTCTTAATCAACCGTAATTAGTGCAAAACTATGCAAATCGCTCACCTTGGCCACAAATAAAATACCAAATCTGAAATGAATCTCTATTTGGCACTGTTCCCAATGTAACACAGCAGCTCTAACCTTGCTTTGGTGCTAATCCTCCTTGATTTGATGTTGCTAAGCTTAATCATTGATTAGAAAGTGATTTGGAGATGTTTTAGAGGTTGGAGGCCATTACTAGGGTTCTTAGGAGGTAAATGGCGGCTAGAGAACTGAAATGAAATGAAAACCTAACTCATTTCATCCTCCACATAACTCTAATCCCAATATGGGTTATGGGCTCATTTACTAATCACCTCATTTGGCCCGGTTAAGCAGTTTTTCACCTTCTGAAACTTGTTTCAGCCATATCTCTCAAACGGTGAGTCCGTTTGGCTAATGTGACCACTCTACGGAATTGTAAACCATCATCCGAATCCAATGGAAGTGGTTTCAGGTCAAAACTCCTTTCCAATCAAAAGTTATGGCCAAAACAAGTTCAGCTAGGGGCAAAACGGTAATTTAACAATCGGCAAAAATCATGAACATGGGAAATGACCCCAATAGTCGTCTCCCAAAGTTACATGACCGTACGACTCTGTATGTGAAAGAAATAAATATTCTACGATCCTATGATGCATAGAATGCGGGTCGTTACACTCTCCCTCCCTTAAGAAATTTCATCCCCGAAATTCCTTAACCCAAAACATACAAAGGATCCCGCATGCCTACCAGCCACATACAATAATCAAACATGCAGAACAAATAAAACAAGCCTATCTTAGCATGCGGAAAGACTAAATCGAAACTGAAATCTTACCAGGCGAAGAGTTCCGGATACGTCTTCCTAATGCTCTCCTCTGTCTCCCAAGTACAATCATTCTCATCCTCGCTCCACTGAACTTTGACTAGATTCACCGCTTTCCTTCGAAGTTGCTTCGTATCATTCCCAACAATACGCATAGGCTTGCGGTTTCCAACCGCCTCGGGTTCAACCTCGATATCATCCAACTGATCAGGTGAAATAGTCACATCTGGGTCGTGTACGAACTTCCTTAACTGAGAAACATGAAATACATTGTGAACTCCTGCCATCTTTTCTGGTAACTCTACTTTATATGCCAAATTCCCAACTTGCTCAAGAACTGAGAATGGACCAACAAATCTTGGTGCTAACTTGCCTCTCCTGCCAAATCGTATCACGCTCTTCAACGGAGAAATCTTGACAAACACCAAGTCGCCAATGGAGAACTTTAATTCTCTTCTCCTCTTATCAGCATGACTTTTCTGCCTATCTTGGGCAGCCTTCATTCGCTGTTGGATAACCTTGATCTTGTCTGATATTTCTTTTATTACTTCTGGTCCAAGCACATATTTCTCACCGGTCTCTAACCAGCAGGACAGTGAGTTACACGGTCTTCCGTACAAAGCTTCAAATGGAGCCATACCAATACTGGATTGATAACTATTATTATATGCAAACTCTACTAGATGCAAATGGTCATCCCATGATTCCCCAAATTCCAATACATAGGCTCTCAAGAGGTCTTCTAATAAATGATTCACCCACTCTGTTTGGCCGTCGGTTTGAGGATGATACGCGGTACCGAGATGTAATTCTGATCCTAACGCCTCTTGTAAGATCTTCCAAAATCCACTACTGAACAACGGATCTCGATCACTCACAATGCCCTTGGGTATTCCATGAAATCTCACTACCCACTTTAATACAATTCCGCTAACTTAGCTGCCGTCCTGTTTGACCTGACGGGTATAAACCTTGCACTCTTAGTCAATCGGTCCACAATCACCCAAATGCTATCATGGCCCGATCTAGTCCTTGGTAACCCATTAATGAAATCCATTGACACTTGTTCTCATTTCCATTCTGGAATTTATAATGGTTGCAACAAACCACTAGGCTTCTTTTGCTTAGCTTTAACTAGCTGGCAATTCATGCATTTGGATATAAACTTCCTAATGTCTCTTTTCATCCCTTCCCAATAGTAGGTCTGCTTCATGTCTCGGTACATCTTGTTACCACTAGGATGTATAGTCAGTTTTGAGTGATGACATTCTCTAAGCACTTCATCTCTCAATCCATTGACATTGGGTACAACTAGTCTTCCATTCTTCCTAAGCCATCCATCTCGATCAAGCCCATACTTGTTCATCTCTCCGTCGATTCCCATCTCTAACTTTGAGATGGTTTCCAATAGGTTAGGATCGTCCCTCTGACTGGAACCTATCCGTTCAATCAAAGTGGGTCTGATCGTCAAACTTGCTAACATTTCTGGATCCAACCCGCACTTTGGTCTGAAATCATACCCAGCGATGTACTCCAGTTGCTTCCATTCTAGAAACATAGCCCCTAAACTGGCACGTCTTCTACTCAATGCATCAGCCACCGCATTGCCCTTTCCTGGTGTATATGCGATGTCGAAATCATAGGAAGCTAAGAATTCTAACCATCTTTGTTGCCGGAGATTTAGATCTTTTTGAGAGAAGAGATACTTTAACGATTTATGATCGGTAAACAACTCGAATCCTTCTCCTAAGAGGCAATGCCTCCACATCTTTAGTGCAAACACGATCGCTGTCAATTCCAAATCATGGGTAGGGTATCTTTTCTCATGCGGTTTCAGTTGCTGACTTGCATAAGCTACAACACTACCTCCTTACATCAATACAGCACCTAGTCCGGTACCACATGCATCCGTATATACCGTCATCTCTTCATTCCCCTTAGGAATGGCTAGCAATGGTGCACATGTCAACTTTTCCTTTAGACTCTTGAATGCGTTCTCGCACTTCTCGTCCTAGACGAAAGCTTGATACTTCTTGGTCAACTGAGTCAACGGTGCTGCTATCTTGGAAAAGTCTTTGATAAACTTACGATAATATCCAGCTAATCCCAAGAAACTTCTTATTTCTGTCGCATTCTTGGGCGTAGACTAATCTTGTACCATAGCCACCTTCGCAGGATCCATGACGATACGATTCTCTGAAACAACATGGCCCAATAATCTCACTTCCCTCCGCCAGAAGTGACACTTAGAAAACTTTTCTTTCAGTTGGTGTTTTCTCAACACCTCCATTACTATCCTCGAATGTTCCCTGTGTTCTTCCTCTATCCTCGAGTAGACCAAAATATCATCCACGAACACAAGGACAAACTTATTCAACTGATCTCTGAATACCCTATTCATAAGATCCACAAAATATGTTGGCGCATTGGTTAATCCGAATGGCATGACCAACCACTCATAAAATCCATACGGCGTCCGAAATTCCGTTTTTGCTATACTCTCAGCTTCCACCCTAAGCTGATGGAAACCTATCGCGAGATCCAACTGGGAAAATACTCTCGCGCCACTCAACTGATCAAACAAATCATCTATCCGCGGCAGAGGATACTTATTATTCCTCGTCACTTTATTCAATTCGCGTTAGTCCACACACAATCGAAGGGAACCATCCGCCTTGGTAGCAAACACAACTGGTGCTCCCCACTCAGAAACACTCCTTCTGATAAATCCCTTCTTCAATAGATCGTTGACTTGCACCCCAATCTCTCGCTACTCCCTTGGTGCCATACGACGAAGTGGCATCACTATAGGTCTGGCATCTTTCACTAAACTAATACGGAACTCAATCTCTTGGTGTGGTGGAAGCCCGGTCACTTCCTCGAAGATGTCCGGATACTGGCCAACCACGGGCAAACCTGACAACTCACTATGCGGAATGTCGAGGGAATTTAGAAAACTAGCCATTACCCCATCACTGGGTAGACCACCAAACACTACCCTCTGCCCATCATCCTTTCTAGCTGTCACCAAAAAGTCCTCACAGTCTATCACCACCCCATATCTTTGGAGCCAATCAACTCCCAAAATTATGCCAAACCTAGTACAGCCAAAACAAACCAATCACAAACAAACATGCATCCATGACTCGATAAGACCACATTACGACAAATCATGCTAAGGTTAATCGAACCACCAATCGGGTTAGTCACCACTAAAGGTCTATCGACGATCTCAGGCTCCAATCCCAACCTATCTACCAGGTCACTAGATATGAAGGAACTGGAAGCTCCAGTATCAAACAAAACTCTAACAGGAATGTCATAAACAGAAAGCATACCTTGAATAACAACATTCTTTCCCTTCTCTGCCGTAGTTGGGGCATTCGACGAAGAAGGAACAGTATTAAGGGCATATGCTTTCACCATCTGCTTTTCTTTGGGGGGTTGCGGACACTTGTCCTTGTGATGTCCCACTTGGCCACAGTTGGAGCACTTCCTATCCGCTGGCTTGGCCCGACAATTACTAGCATAATGGCACTTCTTACCACAGCTGAAGCACTCAACATCTTTATTATTCTTTTTCTGGCCATCCTTATTCTGGTTCTGCTTCCTATTATTCTGAGAACCACTCTTGCCTCCGCCACTTGCTTGCAGCTTTGGCTCCTCTGCAGATGCAACCTCAGTCTTCGACTTAGGGTAAATACTCCCTGACCTCAATGCTTTTCCCACAATCGATTCAAACGACTCATCGATGTGGTTAATAAGCCTTTCCCCCAAGTACCGATCCAAGCCAGTTATGAACTTCTCATTTTTCTTCTCGGTAGTATCTATTAGGGATAACCCATATTTCGACAAAGTGTCGAATTTGGCAATATACTCTGAGACAGCTCTGCCAATCTGCTTGAGTTCCAAGAATTTCTTAAACAACACTAACTTCTGAGCAGCTGGGATGAACTTATCGCTAAAGCAAACCTTAAACTGATCCCAAGTAATCTGATCCTCAGGAGTAGCTGCCTTTGTAGCATTCCACCAATTCATTGCCCGTCCTTGCAGCTGACGGGACGCTAGCTTTCTTTTCATCGCATCCTCGATTCCCAAATCTTCGAAGATACGCTCGCAGCTATCCAACCAATCTTGAACATCCGTAGCCAACTCTGTTCCGCGGAACGGCTTCCCACCAAGACTAGTATAATCCTTGTTCAGCTTGGCGAAATCGGCCCTAGGCACCTGCACTATTGGACCACCACCATTACCAGCATTGGGAGCTGCCCTTTGCACATCCCTAAGCATCTCCCTCATGAGGTCAGTAAACACCGGCTCGAAATCAAAGGATCTTACTTTGCGCTCTCTCCTATAAATAAGTAGATACTATTCTAATTTTTCTTTTTCGTCCTCATGTCAGCAGCATTCCCATTATTGGCTCCTCTGCCGGTACACCTTGCATATCGGCTCATCGTTCAATCTGTAAAGAGAAAACGACTAACCATCTCCATAGTGGTGCCAGTGCAATGCGACTTCATCCTTAACTATACTAATAGTATATATATAGCTTTTGAAAACCAAAATAATCACAAATATGCACTCTCATATACGTATTATCTGTCCTTGGTGTCTTTCCCTTGGTTAACTACGCAACCTAGAGCTCTGATACCAAGTGTGACGGCCCGCCCCACACCAACCGGCATTTCCTCCGAAGATGCGTTGTACACATGCCTGACTAGCACAGAACGGTCGCCAAAGAAAGGAAAGAAGAGAGTAAACTAATGAAAACCTATAGAATGTATCACAGCGCATGGGATAAAATATAATAACAACATACATGACATAAAACAGGTGAGACAGTGCATAAACTGAAAACTAAACATCATAGCAGCGGAAAATCCAGATACAGCTTATGTTCCACATCATTATTATTACAACTTTAAAACTGCCTCTAAAGTAAAAGAAAGGAAGGGTACTAATAATGCCCAAAGTAGTGACCAGCAGCGACACAAGGAGAATATATATATATATATATATATATATATATATATCATACGTGGAAGCCTCCTGCTCTTCTCCGGTACAGCTACTCATGCATACCACCTAACCTGTCTTTAGTCTGCTCGTGAGAGCACCCAGAGTAATAAGAAGAGACATAAAACTCTGGGTCAGACAAAAAGTCTGGTATGAGCGATAAGCAGCTAAACAGAACAATAACAGGTATACTAAACCATACCTGAACCTGGACCTGCAACCAAAGAGTTAGCACTACATACCGTACAATACTCTAAGGTGCCACTAAACAGATGGTGTAAAGATAACGGGGGTGGGGGTGTGCATGTCATAATGATGGCAAACAATTCAACCATAGCAACTATCCTCACATCTCTCACTTAGTGCGTAAAGCATACGACGTCCACTACTGTCAATCACTAGACCCATCGAAGTAGTGACGGAGTTCGACTTGTACAACTACTGCTACTACCAAGCTTACCCCATGGAGTCATGACCAAATCTTTACAAATGACCCTACTTCATTGGTTTATAGCTCTTTAGTCGTACCTAGGCCACTGTGGCCCTGAATCCTTTCACGTACTCCCTACACATAATGATCCAAGTTATAGACATCGACAACCCCTTTGCACACGTCCCGCAGCAAAGCCCAACTCATGAAGTCGACTCGTTGGTTCCCAACTGGATCCTGAGTACAAACTTCCCACTTGGACTACCTTTGCATCTCGGGTTTTGGTCGTCACCTTCTTCTCCGGATCGGTCTTCCTTTCTTCACTTCTCTTTGCTTCAGGTCGTGGTCATCAGCTCCTCGGTTCGGATCGGAGTACCCCATACGGGTCAGTTCGTGCTCCTCCAGCTGTTCGGGTCAGGGTCCACCTCTCCAAGAGGTTCGGATCGTGGAGAGATCCAGATCATGTTCACCCATCGGATCGGGTCGGAGCTTCTGAATCGGATGGTGCTCTCGTGGAAGGCGGTTCAGATCGGAGGACTTCAGGTCGTGGCCCAAGCATCGGTTCGCGATCCTCCTTGGCCATTGGTTCCTTAGCTCCTGAAGCAGTTCGTGAGTGGCATCGGTTCGGATCGGAGGTAGGTTCATGGATCACCCGCTCGTCGAGGCGCTTCGGTTCGGGTCGAGCTTCCCCCATCCGATCCGGTCCTACACAGTTTCCTACACTTTGTCCAGCAAGTTATTTACGCCATTCGATTGCGTTTTCAACCAATCTAATACTTCTAGACAATAAAAAATCATACCATACAGTCATAGCAACATGTATAATCATCCACAAATAGCAAAACCACAATCATAGCATGTAAAATGGATCAAACATACCCAAAATCCCATATTTACCCTTAAGCATGTTTAAGCAAAACAAATGATATGATTAGCAAAACTTAACCAAACCAAACCAAATTTCTAACAGAGGTCTAAAACATTATTTTCGAATTTATATATATTTTTCCAAAATTTTATCATGTCTAATTTCGTTAATCTTCACTAATTACCCTTAATTAACCGTAATTAGTGCAAAACTACGCATATCACTTACCTTGGCCACAAATAAAATACAAATCTCGAAATGAATCTATGTTTGGCGCTGTTCCCAATGTAACACAGCAGCTCTAACCTTGCTTTGGTGCTAATCTTCTTTGATTTGATGTTGCTAAGCTTAATCCTTGATTAGAAAGTGATTTGAAGAAGTTTTAGAGGTTGGAGGCCATTATTAGGGTTCTTAAGAGGTAAATGGCGGCTAGAGAACTGAAATGAAACCTAACTCATTTCAGCTTCCCCATAACCCTAATCCCGAAATGGGTTATGGGCCCATTTGCTAATCACCTCATTTGGCACGGTTAAGCAGTTTTTCACCTTTTGAAACTTGTTTCAGCCATATCTCCCAAATAGTGAGTCCGTTTGGCTAATGTGACCACTCTACGGAATTGTAAACCATCATCCGGATTTAATGGAAGTGAATTCAGGTCAAAATTCGTTTCCAGTCAAAATTTATGGCCAAAACAAGATCAGCTAGGGGCAAAACGGTCATTTAAAAATCGACAAAAATCATGAACATGGGAAATGACTCCAATAGTCATCTCCTAAAGTTACATGACCGTATGACTCCGTATGTGAAAGAAATAAATATTCTACGATCCTATGATGCGTACAATGTAGGTCATTATAACGCCCTTTCCCTTCTTCGCTGCTGTTGGGGCATTAGTCGAAGAAGGAACAACATTAATAGTGTATGCTCTCACCAACTGCTTATCCTTGGGGGGCTATGGATGATCATTCTTTAAGTGCCTCTCCTTGCCATAATTGAAGCGCTTCTTCACCCCCGGCTTGGACCTACAGTCCCTGATAAGATGGCCTTCCTGCCGCAACCATAATAAGCTAATTTATACTTAGTCTTCTTCTTCTATCTATTCTTGGTCGGAGAGGGCTTCCTTTTATTAGGAAACTTCTTCTTGCCTCTACTGCCCACCTATGGTTTTGGCTCAACTTCAGAAGCAAGGACGACTTTGGTCTAGGATGATGGCTTTCTGATCTCAAAACTTTCCCAACAATGGACTTGAAAGATTTATCAATATGATTTATAAACTAATCATCCAACTCATGATGAATTTCTCATTCTTCTTCTCAGCGATATCAACAAAAGACATCCTATATTTCGATAAGCCGTAGAATTAGCTGTGTACTCAGTAATGATCCTACCATTTTGCTTAAGCTCCGCAAATTTCCAAAATAATTCAGGCTTTTGAATAGCCGGAATAAACTTTCCATAGAATCATGCTATGAATTGATCCCAAGTAAACTGACCTTCGGGAGTAACAACTTTAATGACATCCCACCAATTCATAGCCTTGCCCTGAAGCTGACGCGAAGCCATCCGCCTCTTTGTAGCATCATTAAGTCTAAGATCTTCAAAGAAGCAATCAAAGGTCTCAATCCAATATTGCACCTCCATAGCCGATTCCATTATTTGGAACAGTTACCACCCAGATTGGTGAAGTCCTTATTCAACTTAGAAAAGTCGGCCCTAGGCGCTTGCATAAGTGCACCACCACCCTCAACATCATTTGGAGTAGCTCCTTGAGCGTTTCTAAGCCTCTCTCTCACGAAAGCAGTAAACATCGTCTTCATATCAGGAGCATTAATGTTGTTGGCTCCTAAGCCTACTCCTTCTTCAACTCAGAAGCAGAGTTCCTAGCAGTGTTGCTCATTGGAAGACTCATCGTTCAATCTATAAAGAAGTCGATTAATCATATTTCCAAGGAATCCTACTTAACGATGCATGTGCAGTGCGACTTTCCTTAAATATACTAATAGTATACATATGTAGATATAGTTTTGAAAACCAACATACTACAAATACGTGCTCTCATATACGTATAATCTTTCCCCTGGAACCACCAACTTAGGTTGAACTACGCAACCTAAGCTCTGATACCAAATGTATCGATCTCCCCGTACCAGCCGACACCCAATGGATTGCGCTGTGGTGGTGCTCGATTAATACAAGGTCATCACCAAGGTTGAAACAAGAAAACCCATAAAACCCATCGTATATATCACAATGCATGGAATAAAATATAATAATAACATAAGTCATGATATAAAACAGGCAAGACAATGTATAAGCCAAAAACTGAGTCATAAACATTAGAGTAGCATATTCACATTACAGCATAATTTCTAATGAGTCATAAACAGATACATCTCCAAAACATTGTCTCTAAACAAACACTACTAATGCCCAAAGTAGTGATCAACAAAAGTAAATAGGGATAAGAGTATATATAATATGAGGGAGCGTCCTGCTTGTCTCCGATCATCTACCTGAGCACCCCAACCTATCTCTAGTCTACTCATTTAATAGCATGTAGAGTAATAAGAAGTAATACATAGAACCCCAATTCAGACAAAGTATGATGTGAGCACTAGTAATCTTTATCACCAAATAGAATAACACAATAGGTATGGAGAGTCATACCTGACCTGGCCCTACGTCCAAAATGTTAGCATACATAATTATGTACTGTACTCTATGGTAATCATGATACTGAGTGTAAATGGAAAAGTGTGTGCGCGCCATAGTGGTTGCAACCATTCAAACATAGAAAACATCCTCACGTGCTCTCACTCAGTGTATTGCGCATACGATATTCGATACTTTGTTCATCAAATCAATCATGATACTGACAGGTCCCACAACATGGGATCCACTCGACTATCGCTATTCCCCACCACATGAACTATAACTGATAACCTTGGCCAGTCCACACAGCATTGGCTCTGGGTCCAGGCTGATCAGTCCACACTGCATTGGCTCTGATCCTTCCACGTGTTACTCCCTCAATGACAAACCAAACTTACAAATATCGATATTTCCTTTACATACGTTCCTATAGAGAAATCCAACTTAGAAGTCACCCGATGGTTCCCATATGGATCCTCGGTGGCAACCCCCACTTAGACTTTCTTCGTGTCTTAAGTTTAGCTAGTCGTATCGGATTTGGTCTTCAAAAGAGCTCGATTGTTGTCATGAAGAATTACTACACATGCACCTTCATCTAGAAACCATCATTCTACGTTCTTCTCCGTATCGGTCTATATCCGGATCAACGATGTCGATTCGGATTGGCTATCATATTCGGTAAAGTAGAAATCTCAGATAGGACAAGCCTCAGATTGTACAATGTCGAACCGAGAATGTCGACCCGAAATGTTGATCCGAAATGTTGAACCGGGCTTTAAAGAACCATAATTTGGTCTCCGGAACTCCAAACGACTAAAACTTTGGACTAGAGCCTTATGGGACTTTTCTTGTCGTCCCTACAAAATTTGGTATCAATCCGACAACATTTTTTTCGGCTAGGAAATGTCGGGTAAGGGAATCTCGGATAGGGAAATGTCGAACCAAAATCTACTATGTGCATTTAAGTGATTTTAACACCCTATTTCTCCACTCAACGACATTTGTATCCATCCAAATGTTCTTAGGCACTATCCTAACATACAAATCAACTGAATAAGGTTAAAATACCTAAAAAGCATAATCTTACCTCAATCCCCTAAACTTCGGGATTCACAAATCAAGTCCAAATCAACCCAAACTTATATATGTGTCATAACATGATTAATAATGAATTATAAACATTTTTACATATTTTACGAGCAATCCATATGCCAATCTACCATAATTAGTGAATAATCATACTATTACTCACCTAAATCACCCCAAAAAGGTTAAATCCAAAAATAGAAGGTGTTTGGATCAGACTCCTATGTGTTGCAGCAGCTTTTATCTTGAGTGTTGTTAATTTGGCTTGATTTGCACTTAGTTAGGCAGTTGGATGCTTAAATGAGAGATTAGTGGTACGTAGAAGCCAATAATGGGTGTTTGGTGACTTTTTAGGAGTTAAAAAAGCGAATAGGGAGATTTCTCTACCTCCTTCAGCCGCCCACCTAGTTATCCTTCCCGAAATGGGTAGTATACCTACCCATTAGTGGCCCAATTAGCCCATTTAAGGCTTTTAATCTTATTTCAGCCATTTTCCCTAATGGTTGGTCTATTTGCTTAATGTAACCACTCTACGGGATGGGAACCCATCATCCAAATTCAACGGAAGTTGTTTCAAGTTTAAATTCCTTACCTATCAAAAGTTATGGGAGAAACAAAATTCTCTAGAGGTAAAATGGTCACATTAAAATTCAACAAAAATGGTGAAGGTAGAAAATGACCATACTGATCATTTTCCAAAGTTATACAGTCCTAAGACTCTGTATGAAAGCAATATAACTATTCTACAATCCTTTGATACGTGGAATATGGATCGCTGCATATATATTTGTAAAAGCATTAAACATGAGGTTTATACGGTATTTTAGACTCATCCACTATATTCTGATATTTCCTCGCTTTATCCCTACTATAATCTTTTGCATCTTCGCCGCATTGAATTCGTTGAGCGCTTTAATTGCATAGATGGATCATATGTGCAAACCCCTTAAATAAAAGTAGAAGTTACTTAAATTTAAATGTCGGATTGAACTTTTCAAATGAACAATGTATGTTAAATATTAAATAAGGTTCGCGGGTTAAACCTTAAGCTTATTGTTTAATCAATTTTAGATAACAATAATTTAATAAAAATATCCTTTTCTATGCTCACATTAACCTACTGTACATATGAAAAAAATACGACAATTTATGGTGGGTTATAAGTTAACTTTTTACGACTAATTTAGAACCAGAAAATTAAAATAATACCAATATATCAGAAGATAAAAACTAACCAACAAAATAAAACATAATATTTATATTATTGATAATTACACATAATTTTAAATGGAAATAAAGCTAAAATATTTAAAGAAAAGATCCTCGTCGTACCTAATAAATTATTGGGCTAATATGCAACTTTAAATAAAGAACGTTATCAAATAACATGAAATGTTTAACCTAAAATAATACAACGTAAAAGTAAAGAATACTAAGCTAACCCTATTGATCATATTTAGGTATATTATATTGCCAATTTAAAGGAGAAAAACATATCAATTTAATAGAAGTGGCAAAATACATGATATTGGAGTCCATAAGGCGCTGTGCATTTGAAAGATTATGTAATGCATTAACATCGTTTACAATTTAGTACCTTATCTTCTCATCCAATTCCAACGTTCCTTTTTTCCTTTTTCAACTTCATAACTTTTAGTTATCATATGTTTTTTGTGTGGTCTATTCAATTTATTAAAATATATATGTCAACATGCTTTATTTCGTTATATAATTGTATTTCCATATATAATCTTATTTATGCAAACATGCACACAAAGTTCTAGATGATCTTATTAATTAAAAGGATGATATTTCAACATAACTAGTCTGAAAGTAAGAAAAATATATATTATAATTTGACTATCCCCTTTGGTGAAGTATGTTTGTCATTCAATTGAATATGTAACTGAACATAATAGAAAAGAAATATGGAGTTCAATTGCGCATCAAAAACGGGATTGCAGCTACTTGTTGAGTATAAACAAAATGATTTTTGTTTGATGATAACAAACATATATGCTATTATATAAATATGTTTATAACCATACTATTCTATATCACATTCCATACAAAAATAAATACTTATATTGAATAAAATGCTATTGCACAAATTTGATACTCAAATAATTATTTTATTCAATTAAATGTTTTATTTCAATATTTGAAATAGTACAATTTTATGTCTTCACTATTTTACAACTCTCCGTTATATAATATAGATGCACACAGATATACACGTATTTCTCATTATAGACTGATCGCTCAGTTACACACTCATATAAATGTTTACAGACACTCACACTCTCACTCTATTTTTAGTCTTCGACTGCATTCTCAAATTCCTATCCAATCGTCCGTTGTACCCGTCAAATTAAACAAATGCAGTGAATTGGAAAAGAAATAATTTAATATGCAATTCTAAAATTTAATTTTAAGTTTTTTGTTTGCTTCAGTTATTCGGGTTGTTTCTCATCATTTTTCTAGACATAGTCATATATGTATGCTTATACGTCTCGATCAACATAAAATATTCATAGTGATTGACTGTAAATTCCATAGTTGTCAAGTACGTATTATTTTTCCTATGGACAACTACAAAGGCCAAATCAACTAATTCAACTCAGTGTAGTCTACAATTATTTGGCCACAACAAAAAATTATGTTAAATTTCATGTCTGACATTCGAAGAGATCACATATATAAATCTCAAATTACACAAGTACGATGTAACAACTGCCTTTTTGATAGTTTTAAGTCAGTAATTAAACCAACTTGAAACGTTCCCAAAGATAGATTGTTAGGGATGATAATACATCAGCATAGAAACAAAATGAACTTTATTACTTCACAATAATTTATCTCATTTTATATTGATTTATTACATTACATATCAAAATACAAAGCGGAATAGCTACATCTATAAGGCCGAAAGTGCTTAAAATCCAGCTCCAATCCAATAATGCTCTAAAATATAGCTTTAATTTATAGCTACCTAACTTCCAGGCTACCCGCTTGGAAAATATGGGGACCTAGAGTTTAAAGGGAAAAAACAGTAAACTCCAGGTTAGTCATGGAACTAGTGTGAGAAACTCAAGGCAGTATATTATAAGGTAACTCAAAAGACCACGCCGTTTAATCACGGAACAGGTTTTTCCCTTATGAATGCCAGTGCAAAAAATTCGCAATGCCTCCTAGAAAACGATCTATTATAAGGGTCCTCCCACGTTACACAATGGAAGAGCACACCTATGGCGAGTTTTATCCTTATGACAACAAAAAATGTTTGGTACATAAAAGATATTTGATATTATTATTAGTGCATAGTATGGAAAATCATTTTGCAAGTTAATGTATCAATCATAGCCAACATAATACCCCCATCCTATTATTGTTGACATATAGGTGTCAAGGTTTTAAATCTCGGATATCGTCGCGTTTCATCTCCGGGATTTTATTGACTCGGTCTCGTATCGGGGGAGATCTCGGACGTGATGAGTCTAACTCGGGAGTTCATCTCGGATTTTCATCTCGGGTCTGAAAGTTCATATCGGAACAATCTCGGGGTACATGATATGATAAAAATGATATTTTAACAAAATGATTTTTGTGAATGCTATCAAAAACATAGTAACTTAAACTTAAAATGCAAAATAACTTTATTATTCTTTATTTTGCGAAAGATCATTCTACTCTAAATCGTAATATGCTTAAAATAGGAATATTTTTAGACAAGAAACTTTAAAAGGATCCGAAACATTAAAAAATTCAACATAAATAGACCATAAAATACATAATTTCATAAGTAACATGTATGTAAAAAGATGAATATGAAAATCATAAGCATTGTAAAACATATACGAACATACAATATAGTCATTTAACATGCAAAATGTAAAATAACAAAAGATAGATATGGCTAGATTTGAGTTTTTTAATTATAGTTCTAGTTCAGGCACAAATTTAAATTCTAACCAAAAAAACTAAGATCTCGGACGATATTTCAGTATTTCGTCTCGGTCGGTATATCGTTCGATATTGCAATATCTCGGGCGATATATTCGAAAGGAGATTTAGAGTGATATTTGCTGTTTCGTTTTGGAAGGAGCCCAAAACGAGATCTCGAAGGAGATCTCGGGGGATATTTGCGAGATTTGAAACAGTGATAGGTGTACAACTAAAATCGCATGGCTTACAGTGGAGAATTATATTTCCAACAATGACCAAGGAAAAGGATCTTCCTTCCCTAAGCAAACACCTCTAGAGGGATATTTCCGGAGAAACAATTGATGGGCCTCCTGCCAACCAAGGTCGGACCATCTCTATATGCTGACTCTGCTAGATGGCACACGAATATGACATTTCTCAGTCGTAACCAACCTTTAACTGAGCGCTCCTTCCAACATCCTCATAAAGTAGATTTCCATATAAGTAAATACCTGGGCTTAATACCATGGTACAACTTTTTACCTAGAGGGAATGACCCACGTAACCTTGCCACATTTATCCTGTTTTAGGCAATTATCGGGGTGTGAGGCTTAACGAAGTTTTGCTACACAAAGCTACATTTTAAGTAAGACATTCTTTAATCATCAATAACATAGTCACTCAGTATGCCATGCTATCATTTCATAATATAAGACTGATAATTAATAACCATATCACCTTTAAGCTCGTACGTCTCTAAGAAGGGTGTTAAGCTAAGAGATAACCTCTTCGCCACCAACAAAACTATGCTTAGTAAAGATACATCAGTAAATCACAAAATACATCCATGCACACATCCATACAAGTCCATTATAGCTCTAAACGAATACAAAGACACTTTATTCCTCATCCAATAAAGAAGAGAAGCCCTTGCAAATATGGAAACTCTCCAAATACGTCCGGACATACCGCTTGATAAAAATCTCAATAATAGAGCAACCTCGTGAAGAGAAAGTCAACAGAGTCCTTTCAATGTGAATATTTCCGGTCTTCAACACCATCATCTAATATCTTTAATTTCTCCATTACGTCGTGTTCTTATTAAGAATGGTTTTCAGACATAAGTTATGTTTCCGGACTTTCTAAATAATAGTCGCTATTTAAAAACATATGGATATGTAGGGTCTTTAATAAAATCTCAGCTTAAAATCAAAGTAAAATACTTCATTATTCATTTGAAATCATTTTACAAGTTTTATAAGTTAATTATTAAGTATTAAACCTTTTAAAACTCCATATTGGATAATAGCATTCAAAAGCGTTATTAAAGGGTATTCCAAAACAACCAATTTTACAAATTTTATTTAAATAACTTCAAATCTTCATAATTTTGATCCAAAGCACTTTAAAATCATTTACTATGATTTATAAAAAAATCCCATTTTTATTAATTTTTTAAATAGCTGTTTCAGTCGATTTCTAAATTTGGCCACTAAATTACACTTATAGCTACTTTTCCAAAAATAATTTTATACATAACTTGGAACTATATATTGAATTTTGAAAATACTTTTTTTTGGAAACTACTATCTTTAGGAAGAAAAAGCTTTTCATTATGAAGAAATCCGATTTAAATTGCTCCTATTGTGAGCATTCGATGTTTTTAGTCGACATTCGCAAACTACCTCAGCGCGACTAGTCCTATTCAAACCATATTTTAATTTAAATTCAAAATTTATCTGATTTACTTAAAAATAGTTTATAAATCCTTTTAAAACATGTATAAACTTATTTGAAAACAATATTTCGAAATTTAACTTTAAAATCTAAATATTCATATTAAATGAATATTATATTATGATTTTAGTATTAAAAATATTATTTTTCAAATTTAATCCTTTTAAACCCAAACTTTTCTGAAATCAATTTAAATATTATATAAGTTAGTTAAAATAGTCAGTTTGAGTTTTCAACATCATTTATATATCAAACTCAACTTCAATTTTTGAATTCGCTATTCATAATCGATTTCAAATTTAAATATTCCATTTATACTTGAAATAATTTTCAAATAAATTTCCACCATTTCAAAAGTTTTTCATAAATAACTTAATTTCATTACTAAACCATTTTGGATACAAAATTCCAACTTTTATTTTTATCCATTATTTAAATGAATTTCATTTATATTATCCGAGGCTTATTCAATACCCATATATTTCCATATTTGTGGGTGTAGCATGTGCAGTGCACATACTACCACTAATAATAACAATATGAATATCCATAGCATCCATCACAACATATATACCAGTATCCAAAATTATCAAATCTCTTCCATAAACCTAACCTGCGAGTATAATATGAGGAGGAGGTCAGAACACAAAGTTCAGGTGACTGGACAAATTATACATTCTGAAATAACCCTACGTATACCGTTCAGTTATGTTTGCTTATTTATTAGGTTATTTGGGTTAACAACACTCAGGGCTCTACACTCATGTCATACCCATCTACTTCACAGTAGATTAACCTAATATAGTATATATGTAGCTATACCCCACATCTCAAGGTACTCCTCACAGTACCCTGCTTGTGCGGTCTCCACCGTCATGCCACGCAAGCATATGCAACATCCATCCTATGCCGAATGACGTACGGAAATCCAAATCATTATGCCATGTAATCGCACAGAACCATCATTGCTATGCCACGTAAGCGCACGGATCATCATATCCAAACTCCTCGGTCAACACGAAGTAATTCTCTATCGTCTATGATACACCACCCAGTGAGCGTATCTGGACCCTCACACGTACGTACTGTCTATTGTACCCCGAGTCCGGTAATAAGGATGCATCCGATGCACAAAATCAGTCAGGAGATTTACATATCTGTAAGGGTCCGCCTTAAAGGAACTATAGTATAGATATCCAGATTATGGTCTGCATTTTCCCGGTGGCTATGGTCCCACCTGACCCCCTCCCTCAGTTAGTGAAAGATTACATCAAGAGTTAAGTGACGTTCCCCTAGAAAACAATTTAACATCCAATATGGAGTGTCCTGCAGTCAACGTCTCGATAGTGAAAGATCGATGGTCTCTTGATTTAGCTCTAGTCTTTCCGCATCCTACTGACTGCCAATGACAGGTACCCGATGATTACTATTATATAAATGGTCCTGACTCATTCTCTTCCCGAAGCAATCGCCGAATCACCCAGCGTCATCCACCATAGCCTTCTGAATGCAAAGCTACAGTTGCAGTCAAGGTATACTCACCGGGTGATACTGCACAGACCCAACCTATGCGAGTACATCATGAGCATGCACTACAACAAAGGACCATCATGGAGTACCCTACCACGTCCGTCGAAAACCCTGTGCTTCCCTCTAGTCCTGTAGAGAAAACAGGCAGAATCACTAGTATAATAACTAAGTAGAGTAATCAAATGGAGTGCTCCGTCCATGTCTCAAGACACCTCGATGTTCTATCCTATTGGGTTCTTCACCTTCGTACATGCAGACTTGTCCAAGCGCGTCACACAAACGTGTTATTAGACCCTATGTCTAATCTTTTAATCCCGCGCTTGCTTTATCTTATCAGATTGCAATTAACTTGATTATCTGTGTATTCACTTTTATTCAAGTTACTAGGTTTTTCGTAAGCCCCTTATATCTCACTAGAAAGGACCCCTTTCAACATTAGCTTATTGATTAGACAAGTTTAACTTAATCAAGTTCTAAGTTCATTAATAAGCCTAATGACATAACATGTTATTTCTTAGGTTATAATTAACGAAAGTAAACTACAACCTTTTACCCCTGGATTGTAATTAACAAAAGTAATCTACAACCTGTTACCCTCATATTGTAATTAATGAAAGTAATCTACAACGGCTTTTTTATTACTGTGTCATTTAATGTCCAATTACATGTTTACAAATTCAATAACATGTTTTACTTAATGTATAATTAAGTATATTCTTTCTTAATCCTCATGTTTTCTTATGAAATGTCTATTTAATATATAATTAAGTACAACTTATTTCATTCTATATGTCTACCTTATTCTTTCTTATTTAATCATAACCTCATCTTATACTGTCGCCACAACTTGTTATTGTCATTTACTTATTAACTTAGTTCTCTTAACTAAGGTTTATTAATAAGTTCTCTTATTCATTCATTATAATCCATGGTATAATCCTGCTTATCCCTAGGACAAGCCTACCTATTATATTACCTTCTCATTCATATAATTAATTATAATAGGTTATATTCCTCGTTCATCACATTTTCCCTTGGTTCCTTAACATTAACCAAAATTTTACTACTGTAAAATCCATTTAATTATGTTAGCCTTCATTTTGGTAAGAGGCGCAACGGGCCAAATCGAAGCCCAAACGCGCAACCAATCAAGTTAGACAGATCGCATTTCAGGAAGCCCAACAGAAGCTCGTCCCGAAGAAGCCACGCATCGGACCAATTAAGCCAATATCTCACTCCGAAAGACTCGCTCTCCCAGTCGACCGAGAGAACTGCTCTCGCACAGGGAGTATCGACCGAGTATTTTGGGTTTGCATGAAATATCCCGCTGAGCTGTTCAAATACTTTGCCTGACTCTCAAGGAAGAAAAAGCGGTCAACCACATCCAGACAAAGCTCTACTTTTGATACACCTCATTATGGATGTCAGTAAGCTACAACTTCCGAGGATACTATTTATGAATAGTAGAACCAGTCTTCCAGCCTCTTTTCTATCCATGGGGTGAGCTCCACGCATCCAAGTCTTCCCAGAAAGGCCGGGCCACATCACAATAGCACAAGCCGCTATCTCCGCCTATAAATACCTCAAATCTTAAAGAGGAAAGGGATCCTTTTCGGTTGATACTTCTTCTTCTTCCCAGAAAGGCATTATCTGGAAGAGAAAAAAGTCGTCTTCTTTCTTTTCTTCATATAGAGAAAGCATTGTACTTGTAATCTAAAGCATAAGTAATATATAAAGTGGACACAGGCAAATTCTTTGTCGAACCACTATAAAAAAACTGTGTGTTTTCTTTAATTCCTTTACTTTTTCTGTATTTTATAATCAGTATTCGTGTGCTCTTCACATGATTGGGGGTTGAACATCACTAGTGACCAATTTTTAACATCAACACTTTGGCGCGCCAGGAAGGGGAAGCTTGCTTTAGTCCATGGCGAACAAATGAAAGAAAGATACAACATCCTCTCGTCCCGCAAACGCCGATGCAGCCAATACTAATGCTACAGAAGCAAGCTACAAAGTCTCCTCTCATGAAGATATGTCTCGATTTCTTACCCGGGACGACATGGATAAAATCAAGGTCGAGTTCAGAGACTATATGACATCTCATGATAAACTCCTCGAACGACACCAACAGTTGATTGACACCTTCTCGGTCGACTAGAGATAGGATTGAACGCTTCGACATCAATTCCTCCACCGGCCGGGACAGGGGAAACAACTGATCCTCGGTCTACACAGAATCAGGCCACTGATCAGGCTACACCTTTATTTCATCTTGGTTTGGTCCCACCAACCGACCGATCACAACCAGGAGTATTGCTTCGATCGACTAGCGCATCTGCAACAGCAGAACCTCAGGAGGCTCGCGATCAAGATCTAGATCGGTCGAACACTTTGCCTCCACTCTTGGGAACAGCTCGACCTATAGAACCAGTCGAGCAACCACCGGGTCCATCATAATCAATGTCGTTCCTATTACAACCCGAAATCTTACCATAGACCAGTCTAACCACTCTTCCCCTTCAATGAAGAGCTGGTGCGGCCTTCCCTTCGAACCAGGAAAGCCACCCCATTATACCGATCCTCACAGTGGCAGAAGAAAACGCTACCGTAGACCCTACTAACATCGCTTCCACCAGGGGCATCTCCGAGCTCCGAACATCACATGCTATGCTGGATCAGCCTAGGCCCTCTATTACGGGTACGGCTAGACCACTACTCATTAGGTTCCAGAGGGGCCATTCTCCACAGAACCACCTATTGTGGCTCACCTTCCCTCACATCTTCACTCAACTCTTGGAAGAAGGGCCCAGCCAACGTCCGACCTTTCGAGAATGCTTTTGTCAGATCCTCGCATCGAAGTTCTCCCAGATGCTGAGCTAAATTCATGGCAACGACTCCTTGGAGATGGAAGCCTGCTTGCAATTATTATCTGATGCTTCACTCGGGGCACTTCCTTGTAGAAAGACATAGATAATGTCAATCGCAGCCCCTTCACCAGGGAAATCAGAATTTCCCGAAACCCTCCAGACTTCAAGTTTCCAGCTATCGAGCAATACAACGACCGCACTAACCCCATCATCCACCTCATGCGATACATGCGACATATGGAAGTACTTGGTGCATCAACCAACGTCCTGACTAAGTTCTTCCCACTTTTTCTTATAGACATAGCCGGAATGTAGTTTCGACAGCTGACAATGGAGTCGATCAGCAGTTCGAACACTCTGGTCACCCGCTTCATCGAACAATTCAGAGTACATATCTCTCGACCAAAGAGCGTTATGTTCTTATCCACCATCAAGCAGCGATCAGGAGAAACGCTCAGATCCTTCCTCGAAAGATTCAACAGAGTTATGGCATCAGTCGATCGGCCTGAGCCATCGATGGTACTTATGGCAGCTATTGTGGGAGTTCAGAACCGATCAGAATTCTCAATCTCTTTAACTAGAGATCCCCCAAGGATATAAATGATTTCTATTCTAAGGTCGATCGATTCCTCCGACAAGATGATGCCAACATTGAGATGGAGAGCCTAGAGTTCTTATCCGCCAAACAACAAGGTCCATCCCACAGCAACGACCAGAATAAAGGTAGAGGAAAGGCCCCGGAAAAGAGCGAGCATCATGTGCAACCTCGGATCGAAGGTAAGTACAATCAGTACACTGAACTCAATTCTTCTCTACTCGATATCTACCTTGACATACGAGGGTCCCTGCCCACTCTGAGACCACCTAGATAAGAGCTAACACAGATGGAGCTCGATTCCGGCAAACATTACATATTCCACAACGTAGTTGGACATAACACCAATGATTGTCGGCATCTGCATGATCTTATAGAGGATCGAGTCAGAAAAGGAGAGCTTCCCGAACATGTCAAAAATCATGCCCCGGCCTTGCCGCCACAATCTTCTGCCCAAGCTCCTCAGGTCGATCCACGAGCTCCTAGAAACGGAAAGGACCTTGAGACTAGCACTCGAGGCATTATCATTAATTAGATTTTTCTCATGTATTTAAATAAAAGGAAACCTTGATGTACACATGTATGAGGTTAGGATTTAGCTCCTAGGCATGCTCTGGAATCAATCGATGTCCTCTTAGAATTTCTTTGTAATAATTCATTAGTTGTTATGAATGTTCTTTTACAAATATGGATAACGTTTGGGAAACTCTAAAGCCGAGCATGGATAATGCTCGCCCCCCTCTTTTAATATGGTCAGCGCGAAAGCCTACCACCATATCTTAACACCTACTCCCCTTGCAAAGTGTGGTATATTTCTTTAAGCCAAGTATGAATGATACTCGCCCCTTCTTTTTCTACACCAAGAGCTTTTACCGCTCCCTGGACACACTAATCTAACATGAGTCGAGCATGAAAAACACTTTCCCTAAGCCGAGTATGGTTAATACTCGCCACTAAGCCGAGTATGGTTAATACTCGACACCAAACCGAGTATGGTTAATACTTGCCACCAAGCCGAGTATGGTTGATACTCGCCACCCCTCAAAGCCAAGTGAACTAAAATGCTCGACCCATCAGCCTTCTCCAAGCTGAGAATGGTTTATTTTTATCTTTGTAGGAACCAACTCTCATAAAGATGATTAACATCTCGGTCTTAATACGGTTCCCGATAGTTCTCGGGTTTCCGGCCTTAATACGACCCAGTTCGATCGCCGGTTTTCTGGCCTTAATACAACATCGGAGCCGTCAGATTTCTAGCCTTAATATGGTCCGGCGCGACCATAGCTGCTCGAACAATTGTGCTTTGATTCACATTTCAGAACACACCTCCATCTGTCGAAGAAGATACATTCTGAGATTCAAAATGTTAGCCTTCTTTTTGGTAAAAGACGCGACAGGCCAAATTGAAGCCCAAACGCGCAACCAATCAAGTTAGACAGATCGCATTCTAGGTAGCCTAGCAGAAGCTCGGCCCGAAGAAGCCAAACGCATCAGACCAATCAAGCCAATATCTCACTCTGGAAGACTCGCTCTCCTAGTCGACCGAGAGAACTGCTCTCACACAGGGAGTATCGACCGAGTATTTCAGGTCTACATGAAATATCCAGCTGAGCTGTTCAAATACTTGGCCCGACTCTCAAGGAAGAAAAGACGGTCAAGCACGTCCGAACAAAGCTCTACTTTTGATACACCTCACTATGGATGCCACGTAAGCCGCAACTTCCGAGGATACTATTTATGAATAATGGAACCAATCTTCTAGCCGCTATTCTATCCAAAGGGTGAGCTCCACGCGTCCAGGTCTTCCCAGAAAGGTCGGGCCACGTCACAACAGCCCAATCTGCCATCTCCGCCTATAAATACCTCAAAGCTTAAAGAGGAAAGGGATCCTTTTCGGCTGATACTTCTTCTTCTTCCCAGAAAGGCATTACCTGGAAGAGAAAAAAGTCATCTTCTTTCTTTTCTTCAGATAGAAAAAGCATTGTACTTCTAATCTAAAGCAGAAGTAATATATAAAGTGGATGTAGGCACAGTCTTTGCCGAACCACTATAAAAAGACTGTGTGTTTTCCCCATTTCCTTTGCTTTTTCTATATTTTATAATCAGTATTCGTGTGCTCTTTAAACGTTTGGGGGTTGAACATCACTAGTGACCAACTTTTGACGTCAACAAATTACTATCTTGTATATTCTCGTAATTTTAGGAAAAATACACATACCTCATTAGATTTATTAGTGGAAATATATAAAGATCCATTTCCATAACGCACATAAATCAAGATCTATAGTTGCAAGCTATTTCTTTTATTTTGATCTTGGACATACGTATATCTTTTTATTTTATTAGTGTGCATTGCGGTAAAATAATACCTATTTCACACTAATCCATTTTTCCTTTCTTTTCTTGCAACTACGTCCCGTTATGGAAATGTATCAATTTTCCCCAAATCCATCTAACCCAGTCTACTACTAATTTTTCCCTTTTTATTTTATGAGTTAGATTTTATTTACCATTCCCAAATCACTGTAAATTTTCCATACAAATTAGGCACATCTATTCTTTTTCCATTATTCTCAATTTCATAGTAATTTGATTTACAATACATCCAGTTTGTCATTAAACAATATTTTTAGTAACATATTCACGTTTATTGTAAATTCCACAATTTCAGTTTTAATCCAAACGGAAGATTAATAAATGGGTTTGTACAACAACATATTCTTAACATACTTAAAAAAAATTATATCACAGTTACCACAAATTACAGTTATTAAACATGTTAAGAATAACCGGGAACATAAACGGTAAATATACCTGTAACGACCCGGATTTATGGTCAATTAATTTTAAACAATTAATATTATTTTAAATGTTGAGATGATAATATAAATGGATTTTTACATGGAATATATTGATTAATAATCAAATACGATTTAATTTCGAGTATATCGAATTATCATAATACACAAACGAGAATAATTGGATTCGGAGTTAAAATTGAATCGAAACGATTCATATGATGAATATAAATTCTATTTAAATATAAATGATAGTAATAATTTATTATGAAGAAGTTTATTGTTTTGAATTAAAATTATATTCTATCAATATAAATTGGTACGTGAAAATAGTTAATTTGCAAACAACCTCGGGTTTTTTACGAAACCAATTTTTTTGGATCTGGAACGTTGAACCATAGTAGAGTGTCAAGTTTCACTACGATTGCAGCTCATTTGTGGTCATTTGAGTGTGTTATTCTGGCTTAAGTTTCATGAGGATATAATAATAATAAATCGTATAAAAATAAATTCTAACTCTTTTTATAAATTTATGGATAAATACAATTTCAAAGCAAATTAAACCAAAACTCATATCACATCAAAAGATCGTGTACTTAAGCTACCCTAACCCGCACCCGAGTCCGACCTACCTAAGCCTATATCCCGTTTATAAATAATTGCGATACCCCCTTCCATTCTTCCTTCTGAAATTCGATCTAGCTTCAAGAAATTAAAATGGATGTCCCCTTTCAAATTCAAAATCGCTCCTCTTCAATCCTCATTTATAAAACATGCCTGCCTTGTCTTATTTTCATTTGCAAAATCCAGACCGTATGAAAACTTCAAACCTAAAAGCAATGTCCTTACTTTTTAAATCAAAATACCCAAGCTCTTCACAAAATTGAATTCACAAACTTTTCCTCCTCATCCTCCTTTTGCTTTGGTTTAATCCTTTGGCATAGTTTGTAGGCATTAAGCTAGGGCATGAGAGGTAAGGAAGGACAGAAGTGGTGTTCAAAAAACGTGACTAGGAGGAGGTACAACGTCAAGCGGTGAAGAGATTCGGTGGAACGTGGGTTTATGGGCATTGCGATCTTAGGATATCGAATTTGGGTTCAGGCCTTCCGATCGAAGTCGAAATAAGAATCGAGTTTTTTTCTGGTATTTTTCAAGAGCCACAGTTCAAAGTCGCGATGGGGCTTTTTTGGTTCGGAATAATTTGGTGTAGCTAAAGGTGGTTCTGACAATTGGAGGTGCATTGTGTGGTGGCAATTAGGATCAAAGCAAGGAGTTGCCAAGAACCGTATTTTGGATTTGGGGATGGCATGAGCAGTGAAGCATGGAAGAAGGTACGGCTATAGGAAGAGAAACTATAGTGGAATTCAAAATTTAAAGAAAGGAGAGTGAAGGGAATGGTCAATGTAAGGTTGTGACATAAGCAAGTGGCGATTATGGTTCGTAGCAAATCAGGTGTTGTAGTTCGGTTCAGTCACCGGTGAAGTTTGGTGCTGAAGTGATGCTAGTGGAAACAGGGATAAGGAGGGGAATTTGTCGATGAAGAAGGGAAGATCTCATTTGCAGTAAGATATATTTTGATTTTTAAAATTTATAATTTATATGGAAATGAGTTTGTATAATTAATAACTGATTAACATAAATTGTTCAAACCTATATTATTAGATAGTAAAGAAATAAAATTTGTAGACAAATCGTTTGAGTATGAAATTAAGGTTTAATTTTGAATTACTTTACACGTGGGTAGTTAATTAAGCTAAATTAGTATAATTCGATAACTGAAATTTTGTTAATATTGTTTTACATTGAAAAACAGACCTATGGAGGATTTTGCTATGAAGTCTTTACAATAGGTTTCATTGAGTATTCAGCAAAAATAAAATCACGGTGAGTAAACTTATAACGACCCGGCAAAGAATTCGACGCCCGAATTTAACAATAATACATAATGCAGTATTCTTGCCAAAACTCAAGTATCGAAAAACACCAAATAGTTATTAGAAGAAATTAGAGGGTGAGATAAGAAAGAAAGCCAGAATAGAAGAAAGAAGAAGAACCCAACAGAATCAGAGTCTCACATCGCAGCGGAACAAAATATAAAATTGAAATAAATCTTTACTATGAGCTTAAAAAAATACTTACAATGATCAGAGTACAGCAACACAATTGGACAGTTATAACATCTGTGCTTATATACAACACACAACAGAATAATAATCATATATAGTACGTCTGAACATCTCCAGCTCGTCTCTTCACAGCTTCCGATAATCTGAACCTGTACAACCTGGTCTAACCCGAGCATTACAAACGCCAGATCAGTCTGATGAACCGGAGTGAGAAAAACACATTAAGTTTATAGTTATCATCCAACTTGATTTTTAAAATCAAAATCTTTTCGTAAGAAAGGATAATCGTAAGACCAAATCCACACATAAATACGGACGGTTTTACCTTACGATTACCCAAATCCTTTTTGAAAATCAGTATATCTTCTAATATTATAATAGAGTCTAAATACAAATAAATATCAATCTAGCATAACGCTTGTATCTCACGCTCTACATATATAGTATACAATCAAAACCAGTAGAAAATAGAAGAGCCAGGATTCCAAATGAACAAATTTGAGGGCGCTTATTGGAGAATGGATTTTCATGGCAAGGTATGGGCAACCGCCTTTCTGACAATGTACTTCTGGAGATGAATACATTGGGGTTCAACAAAAACATCTTGCAACCCAGGCTAAATATAACCGGCCCCTCACTTCACTTGAGAGTACAGAATATATCATTACCACGGTTGGAGGCCAACCAACCGAACCGATAAGCATACGTATAATAAAGGAACAACCGAAGGCATTTGATTTCTCCAGATCAGGTAATGAATATACCCTTTCGATGGGTGCGACCCACATAGGCATGCGACCTACCCGATTTTAACCATTTTCCGGTTGATGAGGCTTGAGGTCACATTTATTTGTTTATTTTTATTTTAGAACATCTAGTTTATTCTTCAGAATAGCACATCTCCAACCACTTTGAATGCTACCTCGTCAAATCCGCTGGATATCACTAATTGACGTCCACAAAAAGACTCAAGTCGATAAGCTAAGAGAAGTGCCCCTCTCCGCCACCAACTATAGTACGTTTGAAGAAATCAACGTACGTGATCCCTTTGGAAATACTCTGTCATACATCCATCCATACAAGTCATCCAGGAACAGGATGAACCGAAGACACTCTCCTACTGCATCCTTGAATTACCCTTTGGATCAATAGCGAGTAGTTCTTGCAATCCGTAAATTCTCAACCACGACTGAATCACGTTGTAACGACCTGAGTTTTCAAATCGGAAAAAAATAATTATTTAACAATAAATTCCAAGAAATAAACAAGCAAATAAAATAAAACGATTAAATTTAGTTATTAGAATGAATATATTCAATGTTATTGAATTTAACATAGAAATAAATATTTGTATACAAAGAATTTGAAGATCAAATTTGTAATCAAAACGTTACAAGTTCGTTCCGTATAATTCTGATAAATTTAAACTGAATAAATTTAAATGAACGTTCATTAAACCAAGTGAAATTAAAAATAAAAATAGAATTTTTATAAAACGTTCAAATTACTGATAATTGTGTGTCGTTGTATTCGTCTCGACGTCCTGATCCCAACGGTATATTTATACAAATATTTTGGTGTCCGTAAAGGCAAATGGGTAGACAGTTATTTTCATACATGTGACCCTGTAAAGAAGTGCAACATAAACAATCGGACTGAAATTAATGTGCATGAACTACTAAGAATGTTTACAAACAAACAAGAAAAAAATATCTTCTCAAAAAATCCAATAATAGTGTAGGAGAGTACTTAGCATTAAATGAGAAGTGAACGAAGACCAAAATTTTCTTCTTGCATTAAATGAGGAGTGGTGCAGGCATGTTATTTGCAAATGAATACAAGAATTCACCTACCACTATAATATACTTATATATGGCAGCCCAAACCTCTTCGCTCTCTCTCCCTTCTTTTCATTGTCTCTTCTCCCTAGCTATTTTTCTTCCTTCTGAAAAACTTTGTTCGTATATAAAAAAAAAACAAAGAAAAATATCAAAAGAGAATAACAGACCAAGAAAATGCATGCATGAAGTAACCGCCAGCACCACTCATCATCCCAAAGCCCACGCACTCAGCCCTCCATCATCTTGCTCTACGCTCTCTCTCCTCTTGCTGAAGCCGCTCCATCTCTCTCTTGCTCCGCGCTCTCTTATCGACAATATCTCGTCGTCATCACTTAGCTCTCGGAACCGAAAGTGAGTTGTTACTCACGTCTAAATATTTTTCTAATGCTTGCTGTATATTTATAAACCTTGTTGAACCTAAAAAAAACATTATTTTGTTTTTCTCTCAATATACAATGAGGCACAACACAGCAAGCCATCTTTATTTGGTGCAAATGGAAATACATGCATGTGTGTGTTAAAATATATATGTCTATGTTATATGAGAGTCACTGTGTATTACCTATACATATGTGTTAAAAATATGTTGTTTGTGTGCATGTATGTGTTAGTGTATGAGTTTGGATATAGTTAGTGTATGAGTTTGATATACTAGGCAGGGAAGACAGTGAGCAACATTTTTGGTTCACTCATTTTTTCAAGTTTCTTCCTTCCTGGGAATGGAAGTCACAAACATCCGTGCATTCATATTTGCAAATACCATATTTACAGCAACATCTCACCTTCCCACTTTCTTCTTTCTTAATGCCAAAAGAAGAGAGGTACTTGCATGAATATGGGTTTGTACGTTAGGATGTATGAAGTGAAGTGTATGAGTATATGTAGTGCATGCTTAAAAAAAAAAAAAAAAAAAAAAAGAAGATAAAAACGTTTTAGGGGGGCTCCTTTTCCTGGATGGCCTGCGCAAGTAGCAGACCTTTATTTTCTTTTTTCATTGTCCTCTTAAGTCTTAACATAAAGAAAGACAAAAAGGCTACTTGTCCTATTTGTTTTCACTTGGCTGTGAAACAATAGTTTCCTTTGCAACCATATTTGGGCTAGGCATTTCATTTACTTAAACATATGCATGAACTAGGATGCGTTCATTTTCCTTTAGCTTCAAAAATATGTGTTCATGCGTGTAGTGAGTGTGTTTGTGGAGTGTGTTGTGTGCGCATGTATGTGTTTCAAATAAGTGCATATGTGCGTGTGGCATGTATATGCAAGTGAGCATGCATTGTGCTAGCTTACGAAAAAAAAAATTGATGTTTGGTTGCTGTTGAATTTTGTTCACAGTAGCATGATTTTGTTTCATACCTTGTTGCATCATTTTTAAAACTTCTGCATGCTTAGCATGCGTTTGTCTCTAAAAAAAAAAAAAAAGTTTTTGTTCTCAAATAAAATAGGAAATATGGTATGCATGTAGCATGCAATTTGAAGCTAATATGTCGCATGCGTGTACTTGACTTTTCCTTTCCATGCATGTTTGTTGTATTTGATATTCTTCCCCAGTCCCCAGTAGCATGCATTTCAAACTTCATGCATGAATTGCATGCATTGCTTGTGTCCCTTTAATAAAACAATAAGATAAAAAAAACTTTTAGTGTGTAAATGCGTGAGTTTATAAGTGAGTATACACATGTGTCTTGTATTCCCAACTATGTATATACGGTGCATGTGTTTTAAATGTTGTGTGTGCTGTGTATATGTCATGCGTGAGTGTAAGTGTGTGTGTTCATATACATGTGGTTGTATTGTGTAAGTTTCAATATGTCACATTCACCATATTTTAGATAGGTAGGTTAATAAAATAAAAAGATATCTTTTGCAGACCCAAAATATTTAGAAAGATATGTAAGATCGTAAAAGGGACATATTGAACTCAAATGACTCTGTTTCAAAAATGAACTGTGCAAGCTTTTTCACAGTTTCAGCGCAAACCGAACACCAAAACTGCCAAATGAATATATTTCGGTAATCAGCGCGACGAGACAGACACAACGGTATATAATTTGCAGTGTCTGCATGCTCCGTTCAAAAACGCGTTACGGACCCCTTTGACGTAAAAATGCGGATGTGAAACGGAGGTCAAAACGTCCGATTTTCGCGAAACGAATTTCGCCGTTGGATTACTGTCAACGAATAGAATGTTTTTCAACTTTGTCCGAACTTGTTTTGAAGATATTTTAAAATCGCTAAAATTTGAACTGTTATGCGCAGCCTTGCACTGAAAATTGCGTAACCGACGACATTCAAATTTTTCGACGAAATTTTCACAGCTTCTACATTTCACTATACGTATTTCAAATTTCCAATTCGCATTTTGAAAAAAAAATAGAATTGTTTCAAATTTCGAAGATTAAACTTTGGTTTAAATTATATACATGAAATTTTGATTTAAATTGATAAATGAAAATTTAAGTGATTTAATTTTATTTAAACTTATTGAAATAACAAATTTGAATCTCTTATTGAAAAAAAAAGTTAGCCTAAATATTTAAGGAAATAAATTTCAAAATTGTAAATTTTGGATATAATTTAGTTGAGAAAAACAATTAGTTAAATGAAGTAAAATTATGAAATTTGAAAGTGGACTTAAGTGAAATATTCAATATTTCGAAATTGTAAATTTTATAAAAGAAAAATACAACTTTAGTTTATTGATTTGGAACTTTGGAATTAGACACAAAGTTAAGTGAAAATTTTAAACGACAAAATATTGTTAATATTTCAAAGTGGGATATTTGATAGTTCAAGTTATATAAGGAGGTTGAAATACAAATTATGTTCGATCTATTCGTCAAATTAATAAATGAAAATTGAATGACGTTAGTTGTTAAAGAGACCGGAGCCAGTTATGGACACATTCTCTGTCGATACTGGAACCACTTTGATAACTACGCTCGTGAAGTGATAATTCAGAATGAAGTGATTGTTTTTGGTGTACGTTGCTGGATTGAAGAAAGTGAACGATAATGGATGACCGACACTTGTGTCAAATTTGAAATGACTAAAACAGGAGCCGTGCCGGGCCATTGAGGCTAGCTACCTCTAGCAGACACACTTCTTCGTATATTCTATCCTTTGTTATTTGGTGATCACCCTTGATTTTGGAAGTGTTGTGTTGCGGTGGGCCGTTAGGGGTTACCATCAGTCCGGATCAGGCAAACTGGTAGTATCCTACCTTGGGCATTGCCTCACGTGCCTTGTCATATGTTTTATCCTTATGCGCGACCACTACGAGTTTCTATTTAACATGTGCCTATAGGGGACTCACTGGCTACCGACGTTCTACTGGTTGTGTTACAGGACCTGCATAGACCACATTGTTTAAAAACGTGTTAAGGGGGATCAATGTAAAGCCTTAACGCTATTTTTAATATTTTATATTACTGATAGACATTACATATAATAGCGTATTATACTATATATAGATAGTTTAACGGATCCTTAAGAGATGGAAAATACCGTAACATCTCTTGAGTTATTTGCATTTGAGTTTAGATCTAATCACATTAGAATGTTTAGACCTGACTCGAGTGTTTTGTGTTTTTCTCATTTCGCTCGGGTCAGACTGAGTATTGCAGTGTTCTCGAGGAGCACTTTATCTGGAGCCGAAGACCTAGTCGAAGACTCCATCCTATCCAGTATTAGTTCCTATTTCCGTTTGGCTTGTATTTGCGAACTTTATGAGTCGCTATATTGTAAAATTAAATTGTAACTGTTTAAGTAGCTTCATGAACTGCTTATGTATATTATTTCATTTCCGCTGCGAGATTCTGTGTTATTCTGTATATGTGATTCTATGATCTGATTCTATTATACACCCTAAATTGATTATCTGTCAGTTTTGAATCGTTCGAGTTTGACATGTGTGGTTATATTGTCAACTTGGATTATTCAGAAAAGGAGGGTTGTCACACACGTCAGAATACCTCTGGTTGAAATTCCAGAGAATATTCGATAAGTAATCCCTCCGCTTATGAATATCCACGGTCTTCAATTGCTCCATCTTGAATCAGCATCTTCATGCAGTTACTGGTTCGGAATAGTTTTCGAATATAAATTCAATCCCGGTCTTTCCTTACCAACAATCGTATAGGTCAGATTTTGATAGTCGGTTATTTAACTATCAAATAAACAAATAAAATAAAATTGGTTCACTGATTCAGTACTTGGCATTAATTGGCCTCTTTAATTAAAAACAATTAACGAACGTAAATTTAAATCTCTTATTATATTTTGATATTACGAAAATAGCTTTTCACTTCTTATTTTACATAAGATTATTTCAAACTATTTTTATACAATTTCCCATTATCTATAATTGGGAAAAATTAATTCAACTTATCATTCGTAAATTAATGTTACGAATCTCTTTTGTTTCATTATTTGAAACAATGTCCAACTCTTATTCGTACAAAATAAATTCATTTCAAAATTCAACCGTTTATTTCCTTTTACGTAGAAAATATTGTTATATTTTCATGGATCTTCTTATATTTCTATTACTTTGGAAATCTCATACCAACTATAGCGTCTACGTGCTGACTTCTTCCCACTTACCTTCTTCATTATTATTCATTACATAAATCACTGTTCATTTGTTTATCAATCTTAGTAATATAAGAATTAGCTTTATAATCATTTAATAACTAAGATGATGCACGTGCTTCGCATGCGGACAGATCCGTTGCTTTGGAAATCTCATTACAATTTACTTAAACCATGATTTTATACTCCATTCCTTATTTTGAAAAACTCTTTTTCAAGTACAACTATTATTACTTAATTCATTGATTAAGTGAATGCTTATTTAACGTTCCCTTTTTCTAATCCATCCAATAATTTCCCGCTTAATCTCATTTCAATTTCATTCCTTTCACTTGATTTCATTTTTAAGTATCATCAACTTAAAATCAACGTTATAACTTCACATCTATTTTATAAACAATGTTTATAACTCAAATTTAATATAAATCCCTTTTTAGATCGATTTCCTTTTACTTAATTCAAATGTTAAGTAAACACTCAGTTTTAAACCTTCGGGTTCGCTTAAAAATCAATTTTTTGACTACTTTATAAAAATTCGGATTTGATGTAAATCCCATTTATAAGTTCTTTTCAAAACTCAACTATATTCCTTTTCAAAATTGATTACTTACTTAAATGGATTTTCATTTGAGGAAAGTAATCCTTAAATTATTAATTAAATCAAAAATCTAGTTTCTCACTTACTAGAATAAATATTATAATATTAAATTTCTTATTAAATTCTTATTAATGATTAATCAAATATTTGTTAAATCATTTCATTAAAACAATTTACTCTAATAACAAATTTCAACAAAACATTCGACTTAATCAACTAAAAGTACGGTTATTTCATTAACCAATTCCAGTGGGTCATTTCTTTAAATTAATAATATAATTAATTTAAATAATTCCATTGAATTGTTTCTTAAAAATAATTATCCAATTCTTAGTCGTTTGGCTAATTTCTGTTTGCTTATAAATCTTCTTAACATAAGAATTTACTTTATAAAAATCATTTAATAATTATCTATAACTTAAATAAAAAATAATAATTATTTATTTCCTTTTTAATAAATTTTTATTCAAATAATATATTTATAAAAAACTATCTCAGTTATAAAATAAATTTTATAACTACGTTTCATTGATTCACCTGATGGTAAATTGATATTTAGAAACCAATTGATTTGCAGGACACATACTGCCAATTACTCAACCAATATTGTCCATTGGTTTAAACAAAACAAAAGTTGATATTTCAGTCAATGATCAACAATCAAATCAATCACCCAATCTGAACAGTTCATATAATGATAATATGAAAACAAACAACAACTAACATATTTGAGGAATCCGGTTGGATCCCTCCAACCTATTCTTCCCGGTATTCAAATAGATTATTTCAAATAAAATCATTGAATTTAGTTTAACTGAACATTTTTTATAACAGTAATTACGACATTTTGACAGCAACCAATTTACAAAACAATTCAAATAATTTTCACAATTAAAAACGTTTATTTTATAAACGTGACCAACAAGGTAAGTTACCTCATTTGGAAACAATCATTAGAATAACAATTGGGTGTTTCACTAAATTTAAACAACGTTTAATTTCAGCTGTTCAGTCAATATATGAAGATGTATTTAACAAACAGTTAATCAATAGCAATCATAAGACGCAGTTATAAAACCCGACTTATATAAAATATAAGTGGGATAACCGAGTGAGTTTAACTCACCCTGATTTCATTTATTTCTGAAGTGGTTCCATTACAGTTAAATTAAACTGGTGTTTAATTTAACGAAAAATTTCAATAGTCTCCAGTTCCATACAATTTGATTCCAGAATGTTGAGTTCGACGATACGATCGTAGCGCAACTGATTCGGTTCAATTCTGATAACAAAATCATAAGTTATAACAATTATAATATAATATGATTAATTAAAATCATTATTCCTCTTAATTATCTATAAATTAATCTAATTAAACTTCTAATTATTTAATTAACTATGAAATGGATTCTCAATTAATTATCATAAAACAAATTTCGTTTCACATTATAAACCGCCGATCCTATTTGAATTTAATACTAGCCTAACTTAGTTTATCTAACTTGTTTCCCTTGATTAAGTTTAAAGATAAACTAATCAGTTTTATTTAGAACTAAAAATTCCTTGCTTATAAATTATTAATCTCATTACTTGTTTAGTTTAGTGATGATGGCCAATTATACTTTATGGTCTTTGCTGCTTCATTTAGGTGTCTTCCTTTCATTCATTCCGTTTCCGACTTTCCCAATATAAGTTATAGACTGACTTCGTTCATTCTCCTGCATTTTCTCATGCCCAGCTCTTTGTTTCCACCACTATATCACGCTGCATCAATCCATCTTCCACCAAATTCAAATTCAACAGTAGTGCTTTCCATCCTTCCAACAATAGGACCATGAGATTTTTTTTATATAGAAAAAAGGTCGGACATAAACAGCTGATGCTCCAACAAAAGTAGTCCCAAACTCTAGCATTATTTTCATATTTCTTTTGCCACCCTACAGAAATAGATGATTCTACACCAAGATCTAGTTGTATATTTTCAACTGATGTTTCTGAGAGTTGGCGAGTCCATGCATTAGAAAGATTAATTAATCCATCTTTCAAAGATAATGAGAACCCACTGGTCACTGATAAATGAGGCGAGAGTTGTCAAGTAGTTTGCACACCTCTTAAGCCAACATCTGCCAGTCACGATTTTCAACAGCCTCACTTCCTTCACAATATATACTGCTCCTTTCCATCAATCACTGATGCGCTAGCTCCCTCCACCGGAGTTCTACCACCAGCCACCTGCCTCCAGAAATGCTCCGCCTCTCCATTGTCTCCTGCCCCATACCCAAAGCTCCATTGCTAACTTGTCCCGCTGTCGCTGTCCACCAGTAACAGCGAGCGAACCATCATAATATCCTACCAAAGATGCGCCTCCCTCTCCCTCTGATAAGCACCTCGCTACGCTTTATTTCTGTCTGAACCGTTCCTAAGGTGGAACCCAAGTTTGAACTGTAAAACGCTGGTCCCAAAAATATATGGAGCTGAATTCTTTTTTAGGAGAATTGCAAGGATGAATCATTCGATATTTTTAAAATTGTATTATTTTTTTCTTTGATTTTTTTTCAGAGGTTACAATAGCAGTGGAAGAAGAATAATGGCGACGCAATATGTACTTGACCAGGGAAGTGTAATTTGACCGATATAATTAGGGTTATATTAGGGGTATATATAGTGTAAGGATATATTAAAATATTATTTTATTAAAATTAATTGTGAAGTAACAAGGAAAACTAACCACAACCAACTTTTGATTTACGGTAAAAATGCTAATTCTAGCATAGAAAAATATTTTGGAGACGATGAGACAAGTTTTGTTAAATTTCGAGTTCGTTTGTGAAAAGTCCTTTCTAATTATTGATGAAAAATCACACGGTTGAATTTTCCATGATCACGCAATAAATCCAATCAACTTGAAGCTTTAACATTCTACTAGATCTCTTCTTAACGGATCCAATGAATCTTGTTTCATTAAATTTGGAGTTTGTTCGACCAGTTGTTTATTCGTTAAAAGTTACCCTTGTCAATATAATATAAACAATTAAATAGAAACAGAGACGTTCTTGGCCACCGAAGTCACATTCGACATCAGTTTGCCACGAAATTTTATTTTCTTACTATAATTTAACTATACGGTTCCACTGAAACTAATTTCATCGAAAACTGAGACCGTTTGCAAAAATGGCTATTTTTAACGCTCAAATAATATTAATTAAAATTACAAATAAATCATAATAAATTTTTTAATCATATATATCCAAACAGAATACATGTACAATTCCAAATATAACTTACACAACTCAATATTGTCAATTTTGAGTTAAACGATTTAAATTTCCCTTTTAAATATATTAAATAAATGTTATATTTTAATAACGATTTCCATAGCAACTATTTTAAAAATTGAATTGGACATATTTAACAATCTATAACATGGAATCTGAAATTTTCTCTTTCATATGAAAATTATAATCAATAAGATTCACACGTTTTTTGTTTCACAGGAATCCGACTTAAAACGGATTCTGTATTTCCAATCAAAATTCAAACTCCATATTACGAACTACATCGCAATTTCGAGCTCGTTTATAATTAAATAAAGTTTATATATTCAATCATCGTTTTATTAGTGAATTCAATATTAAAATCGATTAATATTCCAAATATAATATTTAAAATGACAAAATATATTAAATATTTGATCACCAATAATATGGGACATTACAAATCTCACTCTCTGGATTCATTTATAATTTATTATAAATGAATATTTATTTAATATAATGTTATATGTTGTTTTATGGTTGTTTGGATGCACTGAAATATTATTGTGGCTATTATATATATTAGTTGTATTTAGGCTTAGTGGTTGGATATTGATATTTCCTGCAGTACCATTAGCGGATGACCCAATGCACCCCGTAATATATGTAGCGGATGACCTTCTATACCGCGATATCATGCCTTGAAGCAGGATAGGTATTATTTATGTTATCTAACATCTTTAGATGCAGGAACAACAGGTTTGGGGGATCCAACTGGATTCTTCAAAATTTACACATATATTTTTATATATATGATGTGTTAGAAAATCAATGATTGTGTGATTTGGATGTTGAATGTCACTAACCCTAAATATTGATATTTAAAAAATATCATGAAAGGTGATATGAAATTCTAAGGAAAAAATATTTTTTCAAACAGAATTTGAATTTTAAATGGGCTAGGAACTTGTTTTGAATAATAAAAACAAGTAGGTGAATTTATAAACGATGTTTATAAATGAAGTTAAATGAATTATCTTGGATAAATTTGAGAATTTAAATTCAAATACGAATTTTAAATGGGAATTGGGAATCGTTTTAAATAAAAAATGATGAAATTTATTCCGATATTCATAATGTAAATTGAATTAGAATAAATCCATACGGATTTGTGATTTGAATTCGACTAAATGGAATTCATACAAATAAATTGTTTCCAATAAAGATATTGGAATTGTATTAGATAGAAGCTAATATTAAATATGAAAATAAATCTATATTATAAGAGATTAAATCCTATCCTTTCTTTTTCTTTTAATAACTAACCAATGCTTTTTGTTATAAAGATATATAAGTTATAGTAAATAAAATATTCAAAAATAAGATTTGAGTATTAAATAGATGCTGAAATGGAAGCTTGTTTAATATATAAAACAATGAAGTAATTTTTAAACGACGTTTATAAATGTAGTGAAGAAATTATCATCATATAATTTGGATATTTAAATTTAAGTATGAAATCAAAGCGGAAATTTGAAATCAATTCAAAAAGAGAATGATAGATTTTATTCCGGAATTCAGAATATAAAATGAATTAAGATAAATCCAAGAGATTTAAAATTTAAATTTGATTATACCAAATTTTATAAAATGATGTATTTCCAAGGGAAATGGGAATTTAGTACAGAAAATTGAGTTATAAACAAATTTATAACTGAGTTATGGAAGAAGAAAAATCGACGATTACGGATAATCGAGAATATTAAGTGGGATTTTGTAGATCGGCTGAATTTATATTATATAATATATAAGAATGGAATTGGAATTGATTTAATAAATGAAATATAAACATTTATATTTAAATATAATTAAAATGAGCTCGCCGCAGCGCGGTAGTTTGTTATTAAACGTTTCGTACTACAATTTAGTATCTAGAACTCAATTTAAATCGGAATACTTTGAAACAAGAATCATCCGGGCTTATTGAATAATATTTTTCTAATGGAAGAGAAAACCCTAGATTTCATCTTATATATTTTGAGTTATGTCAAAATCAAATTTCCAGAAAAATCATGGTATAATCATTCACAAATTATAACGATTAAATAAATAAAATCGAAGGAGTCTAAGTTAGTAAAATTTGGATTTTTATTATAAAACCTCGGGCCTGAGTTATAAAAAAATATGAACTCAAGTGGAGTAAGCGAATTGACTTTTGGAACAAAAATCATATTCTTAATTATTGAATAAAATTAACTAAGTAGAAGAATAATTAGTTATGGGAGTTTTGGATCGAGTTTACCTTTGGATAAGTGAATAAGATTTGTGAATTCATATTCGAAATCGAATTTGAAACTTGAGGTGAAAATGGAATTCGATTGGTTTATAAGCAAATTAAAATTATATATAAACATGATATGCTCAAATAAAAAGTGAAATAGGCAAAAGAGCTAATTAGAGAATAAATTAGAGAATCAAGTAAAAAACGATTGGATTGAGTTGGAATAAATTTTGGAATGTTTATATAGATATTTGAACAGGCATAGAATGAAGCTAACGGAAGAAGTAAATTGAATGCCCGGCAAAAGAGGTATATATTTAATTTAATATGAGATTTGATGAGCCTATTTGGCAAGCCTCTTGGCCTTTTGGTTTTCTTTTTCGAATGGAAAGGGCCTAGAGAGGCGATTTGTAGTTGTACCGATTGACCCGTACAAAGGAGACGCTAGCAAAAAAATTCGAAAATTTAAGGAGATAGAAAAAATAAAGAAAATTTGACAACTAGAAATCGACTTATCAATTATATATGGGATTTAACAAGAAAATAAACCTATAATTGAACTTTAAGTAAAATGGGAAATTGGAACCTGTTGTACGTTTATTGAATCGAGTAACTTTCGAGGTGTCAATCTGATGTTGGTTTCGACCTTCGGGGTTGTATACTTAGAGAATTATTCACTTACCAATTTAAAATGAAAAGTTAATAAAGTAGAAGTGATACGATAATTGAATATTTTTATATTGAAATTGGGAAATGATAAATAAATAAGAAATTAAGTTCAAAAGGGGCTAAGTGTTGATTGGTGCTTGATCAATAGAATTTCCATTTGGAAATAGGATCATTGGTTGTTTGGATGTTCCTTTGATAGTTAAATAACCGACCATCAAAGTTTTTAGACCATTTCTATTGCCACTACGAAGAGACTGGTTGGATTATTATTCCAAACCACTCTGTAAAGGCATAAGCGTTTGCGAATCAGAAAATGCTGAAGATAATTGAAGATGGAGTAAAATGCAAGGGTTGTTCTATTAAGCCTAAGTAGAAATTGCCTAATATGAATTGATAGGATAGTGCCTTCGGTTTGTCCGGTCCCAGGACAACATGTATGGACGAATGTCTGAAAGAGTATGCCTAACAGATCATCTATATTGACCTCTCCAAACGCATCACGTTAGCGGGGGAGGAATTCATTTCTCTTAGCTATATACCCATGATATTTTTAGGGAAATCAATAAATAATTTTCGCGGGTTTGACGATGTGGCATTCAAAGTAAATGAAGATGTGGCATATCAAAAAGATAAGTGTGGCCTCAAGCCTCACAACTGAGAAATGGTATAAAAATGGGTAGGTCGCATGGCTAAGTGGGTACCTCCCATTCAGGGTGTATTGTCACCTGATCTAGATAAAATCCATTTGCTTCTTTATTCTTTCGATGTTGTCCCTTTCGGGAAACAGCTGACGATCCCAACCGGTGGTGATTGTAAGGTCCCGTATTTTCGGAAGTTAGATATTTAATATATTTTATTATTTTAAATATTTATTTGGAGTAATAAATGTATTTAAAATATATAATTCGTTTGTATAACGAAGTTTAAATGTTTAATTTATATATAATTATAAAACGAGCACGAAACGTCGCGGTAGTTTGTAAATTACGTTTCGAACTTCAATTGAATATACATAATCCATTTTAAGTCGGAATTCTTTGAAACCAAAAAACATCTGAATCTATTTTATTTTCTAATGAAAGAGAAAAATGAAGATTTCAAGCTATAGAATCTTAGTTATGTCCAATTCAGAATTTCAAATCGTTGTAATGGAATTATAACGATTAATTTAATTCATTTAATTTGGTTTGAAAGGAAGTTATTTATAACTCGATATAATGATCGAATTAAGCCACAGAACGAACTCCGTTGAATTCGTATTGACGCTTATAGTTAGGAAAGATATATAGTATGTTATTTTGGAGAACTGGGTATTTTGCTGTCCAAAATAGTGTTGTTTAACGCATAAAACAGAATAATTGTTTATCAAACGACTTCGGTTTTCAACGAAACTAATTTTATTGAATCCATAATGGTTAGGTGTTTTAGTGTTTTAAGTTTCAAGTTATTTGGATTTATTTTGTGATCAAAGGAAATTTAAATGCATTATTTTTCACATGTGAATTTTAAAGGGATTTCTACAAACGACCTCGGAATTTGACAGAACCTATCCCATCGTGTCCGAAATAATTTTCTATGCTAGAATTAGGAGTTTCGCCTTGATCGGAGGTCGTATGTGCTTGGTTTGGCATGATACTTCATGGGTAATGTTATAATCAAAATCCTTTCCTATAAAAAAATAGATAACACCATCAGCTAAACCTAAATTTTTGGTCAATCATGTCGCGTGGTCAACTTAAATTTATGCCGCCACTATAAGAATGAACAGACAACAACCTCCCAAACTTGTTCCTCAATTATATATGGATCCATTCATCAATTAAAAAATCCCTAAACTACTAATATCTAGAGCTCAGTTATATAATTCGTTTATATAACGAAGTTTAAACATTTAATTTATATATAATTATAAAACGAGCTCGTAACATCGTGGCAGTTCGTAATATTGAATTTTGAACTTCAATTGAATATACAGGACCCATTTTAAGTCGGAATTCTATGAAACAAGAATCGTCCGAATCTATTTGATTATAATTTTCTAATGGAAGAGAAAATTAGAGATTTCATGTTATAGATTGTTAGTTATGTCCACTTCAAAATTTAAAATAGTCGCTATAGAATTCGTTAATAAACGATAACGTTATCAAATAAAATATATAATGAATTTTTATATATTTTGAATATCGTGTAGCCCGAGATTTGTAAATATTGAGTTTAATATATATATATATATATTTATATATAGTATTATTCAAAAGTTGTATAATATTTCACTTGGAAATATATGATAATAATAATCAATTATTATTCAATTTTAGCACTTATTTTAAATTTAATTATTTTTATCATTATTATATAGGCCGTAAAAATAGGTGCTTTTCAAACAACCTCCATTTTCGATGAAATGAATTTTATTGGAATACGTATGGCTGGTCATTGCTAGATTTCCAGTTTGGAGGCAATCGGAGTTGTTTTATCAGTGTGCGCAATTTAAAGGTGAATCGATAAATTAATTGAAATTGAAATAACATCGTCTTGCAAATGGAGCCGGGTTTCAACGAAATTAATTACATTAGGACCAGAATGTTAAGATATAGCAGTGTGTCCATTTTCACTGTGTTTGGAGCTTGTATATAACGTACGAATTTAACGGTTAGCAGTAGAAATTTAACCACCACAAAAAAAATTCGTACCTTATCAAATTAAAAATAAAATATATATGTATTACTTAATGCTTAAGAATATCAGGCACCTATCTAGTTTGGGCAGCCTATGCCGGTGCAAGGTCCTTTCTAATTTAATACCTCTGCCTTCTACTTTCTGCCGTGTGTTTTCAAAGTCCACAGCTACCTATTTTCTCTGAAAAGAAACTTATACCTTATCACTTGACTCCCACATCTTCTTTCCCCTGTAAGTATATCTGCTCCATCCTTCTTTTACTTTATCTTAGTACTGTGAAATCGTACCCAATTCTTCCAAAAAGAAAAAGAAAAAGCACGATGAGAAGAGCATCCACCAAATCGACCCATCACCTTAGCAGCGAACCCACTAGCCACCAGAAATTGCTGATTCCACCTGGACAGAGTCGCATCCACCATCTGTGACACCTTCAGACTTCGCCACCACCCTTGCCAAGCCTCGGTGTACTCCATGACCACCGCATGCTAGCTAACTCTGTCACCCATCAGCAACCTTCACTTTCCCTTTTGCCACCTGAAACTGAACTCCACCACACACCGGCACAACAACGCCATACTCCGACACGCGTACATTCATGACAACCTCCACCCGTGCCTCGTCAGTAATGTATTCATCCTCTTGATCCACTTTTCGTTCTTTTTGATAAGAGAAAAAAAATAGATAGTAGGCCGATGATCGGAGAGGAGGAAGATCGAGTGAACACCGGTTGTAGCAACAACGATGGGGTAGCAGCAGTTCGATGGGGAAGTAGATGGGTGCGCAGATGAACGTGAATGGAGGGATGAAGCGGCAGTATGGAGGCATGGAGAATGGTTCGCATGCAATAGTAAGTGAAGAAATGGGATAAAGTAAGGTCGACCTGATTTTTATGAAGCAGACGGGGTAAAGGAGGATGGACAGTGCAGAAAAATTTTCGGTGTGGTATATATATATTTGCTTAATAATTTATTAATGTAACTAGTCATAAACAAATTCCTCGGGTCGTTACAATGGTATCAGAGTTATTGGTTTAGTAATAACCTTGGCTATATGGTGTAACTCAATAAAGATGGGGTTAGTAATACCCAATATTGAGTTAAGTGTACACACACACACACACACACACATATATATATATATATATATATATATATATGAGAGCGCGTATTTGTAAGTTTTATACAAATGTTTTATATTGTGTTATTTGATTGGTTCAATTTTGAACTGGCAACTTACGCGATATTGTTTTGTAAAGGGGGTAAATGGAATATTTTTGCCCAAATTATATTTTTGTATAGTAAAGAAATAATTTTATCAAATTATTAAGATATTGCTTTGTTTGATTGATTTGAATGAAATTCAAATTGGTTAAAAATTTTGAATGGTTTAATATAATCCGAAGAAATTTCATATATGGAATTTGTGAATGAGAATTTTAATTTGAATCAAAATGAACCAGAATTTAACTTAAAATAATTTAAATAAATAATGGAAGAGGAATTGGAATAAAAATAAGGATTTGGATTTTTGAAATGGAAGTAAACTAATTTTGAAATAAATTAGTTAATTGAATGTGAAGTTGAAACTTAACTTGGTTCAGTTAAAAATGAATCCGGGAATTAAATAAGATAAATTTGGAATTGAATTAATAATGATTGAATGAAAATCAATCAGATATTAATCAATTGATAATTACAGTCTGTAAAACCTAAGTAAATATTAATGTTGAATATTAATCAAAGTTGAATGATTGGTTATATTGGGTGTGCATTGTTTATCGGTTGTTTGTTAGATTGAATACAGAATTCATAAATGGATTAATAAGGAGTTTGATGAATTGAAAGTTGAATTCCAGTATAATAAATTAAAATGGAATCATTTATGAATTAAAACCTGGATGAATTAACCCTGTATTTGCATGTGAGCAATGCTTTATGTTTGACTTTGAAAATCTGTATAGTCATACTGGTTAATAATTGAAATGTTATTTCAAATTTCATATATTGATTACTCACATGATAGGTTGAGTTGAGTACAAGTAGCAGAAGGCTATGAGGCTTGATATTAGTCTTGTGGATTGCACGTAAATTGAGTAAGTATGCTCGATAATGCTTATATAAGATACGCGTACACGAAAAATAATTTTTGGGTTTTGAATTTTGTTTTCCGGTCATGTAAGTCGATGTATATATATTTGTAGATCTTGCAATATCGCAGAAGTCACTCTGTACAGGGAAGACTCTGCCGAATTTTTCCAGGAATTTAACGTATTAGATTTTTTTTGATATACTTGAAATTTTTATTTACAATAGTGAATTGGTTTTCGATTTGAAATAAATTGAATTTTAGAAAAGATTATGGTTTTGTAACATTTTTTCTACCTTGGTAATTTCAGGGACGAAATTCTTTTAAGGGAGAAGGAATATAATATCCCATATTTTCCATAATCAGATATTTAATAAATTTTATTATTTTAAATATCAATTTGGAATGTATAAATGGATTTACAGTAAATAATTCGTTTATATAACGAAGTTTAAACATTTAGTTTATATATAATTATAAAACGAGCCCGTAACGTCGCGGCAGTTCATAATATTGAATTTTGAACTTCAATTGAATATACAAGATCCATTTAAAGTCAGAATTCTGTGAAATAAGAATCGTTCGAATCTATTTGATTATAGTTTTCTAATTGAGGAGTAAACTAAAGATTTCATGTTATAGATTGTTATTTATGTCCAATTCAAAATTTAAAATAGTCGCTATGGAATTCGTTAATAAACATTAACGTAATTAAATAAAATATATAAGGATTTTGTATATTTTGAATATCGTTTAGCCTAGGAGTTGTAAATATTGAGTTTAAAATATTTATATATAGGATTATTTTGAAGTTGTATAATATTTCACTTGGAAATATACGATAATAATAATCTATTATTATTCAATTTTAGAATTTATTTTAGATTTAACTATATTTTATTGTTATTATATAGGCCGTAAAAATAGATGTTTTTTAAGCAACCTTCGTTTTCGATAAAACGAATTTTGTCGTAATACGTATGGCTAGTTATTGTTAGATTTCCAGTTTAGAGCCAATCGGAGTTGTTTTATCGGTGTGTGCAATTTAAATATAACCGATAAATAAATTGAAATTAAAATAATGTCATCTTGCAATGGAGTCGGTTTTCAACGAAATTAATTTCATTAGGACCGGAATGTTAAAACGTAGTAGTGTGTCCATTTTCATTGTGTTTGGAGTTTGTATGTGACGTATGAATTTAACGGTTAGCGGTAGAAATTTAATCACCACAAAAAAAATCCTTGTCTTATCAAATTAAAAAAAAATGTATTACTCAATGCTTAAGAATAGTAGGCGTCGACCTAGTTTGGGCAACCTATCCTAGTGCAATGTCCTTTCTAATTTAATACTTCTGCCCTCTGCCGTGTGTTTTAAAAGTCCACAACTACCGATTTTCTCTGAAAAGAAACCTATACCCTATCATTTGGCTCCCACGTCTTCTTTCCCCTATAAGTGCATCTGCTCCATCTGCAACGACCTGGATTTTTAGCCATTTAATTTAGAACATTTAAATTTGTTTAAATGTTATATTGGATACATAAAATCATTTTAATAGTGAATTTATTTATAATTTAATCGATTTATTTATCCCTAAAAAATAGCCTTTTGCAAACAACCTCCATATTCGACGGAATCAGTTCTTTTATGTTCGTAATATTAAATTATTTCACATATTAGAATTTTGTGTCAATCAGACGGTGTATGTGTTTGTACAAGCTATAAACATCAAGCGTCAGTTGCGCGTTATATAACATAATAAAAATTGGGTAACATTTAGAAATAGAGATATATTCATTCGAATCTATTCATTTCTTCGGAAAAAATCGGTTTCATAGTCCTTTGAAAACCTCTGGCAAATTCTTGCTTAACAGAACACTTGGGTTATCTTTCTATTGAAGCAACATGCAGGTTTATACATCTCGGCACAAAAGATAATATGGTGTAATTATTCAAATCTGAACTAAGTTACAAATGTGGTGGGTAGGTCAAACTTTTTCAGCTAGACTTTAAATATATAAAATACCTCACAATTCAACAAAACTCTGGCCAAAATCTCAGATTAGATTTTCGTATGCCTCCAGTCAATTTTCTTTGGCAGACATATCTAAATAAATTAGATTAAATAGATTAATTGACCAAAATCTTCCTTTGTAATCAACCCTACAGCTTCTATTAGAATCCACTCAATTCCTTCCACGTGAAGCCACTAGGGCTGTTATGGTAATGGTTACCGTTACCATTTGGCAATTACCGTTACCATACCATTTTTACTGGTAAGTTAGAATCGCTTACCGTTACCGTTACCGATTGACTGGTATATCGAAGACTGGTATACCGATAATCTGGTAACCGTTACACTGGTAAGGGTAAATTACCGTTTGTGCATCAAAGTTTATATCTTGACATGTTTTTTGTACATAGTGCATTTTTATTATACTATATGTTGTGTTAGTTTATAAATAAACATAAATGAGAACGAAAGTAAGTGATCTTGGAATTATTTCACCTGATTATTGAACTAAATATAATTAATAATTTGGTTCTAATGCATGTAATAAAGCATATCATATGAATACACATATATTTCAAATTAACTGGTAAAATTACCGTTACCGCTGGTATTGAAGAAAAGTTACCGATGATTTACCGTTAAAACTGGTAAATTTACCGTTACCATACCGTTTTGACTGGTATACCGATTGCAATAAAAAGTGGTTACCGATCGACTGGTAATGGTATGGTAATGGTAAATTTTCCATTACCATAACAGCCCTAGAAGCCACTCTAAGTCGTCGGCAAGAAGCCTGATTTTCTCTTTATATAACTGTGCCTCTTTCTATCCGCAAACAAGCCATTCATTTCTTTATTTTCCCAAATCCTTCTGGTAATCCCTAACCTCATTTACCTTTCCTATTTCCTCCTCTCGTATTCTCTATGGTAAATTAAAACGAGTAAACGCCAGTTCACCAATCAATTAAAAATCAAATACTAATCAGAAAAAAAATTCGATTTCAAAATCATTGATTCTGAAATCGCGAAAGCTTCTTCCCAGTATAATCAATTCATGTTGTGAATCATTTTCCTGTGAGGCGATTTCGAATGCAGTGGCCTAGGGTTATTGTTTTTTTTTTGGGGTTTATTCAAATTAGGCGACGTCAGTGGAAGCAGGTGCTGGCGAGGTGAAGTACATGGTCAAGCTGGCCTCCGACGATGAACTGCGGTAGTGTGAGGGAGTTAGTTAGTCAGTATTTTTGTTTCGAACTGTAAGAGCCTGGAACAAGTTACGGTTGGAGTCAGTGGAGAGATCGCGCAACCTTCCTCGAGTTGCTGTAAGGGTCACTGATGCGTTTCAGGCTGAGGGGGAAGGCTGTTCGTCTGGGTTCTGGGCTAATGGCAACCGAGTATAGGGGACCCACGGAGGTGTTAGCGTGGAGTTTTGTGAATCACTGGGTGAGAACGGGCTTGGAAAGGTCGGTCATGGATATGAGAATAAGAGAAGCAGCAGTTATCAGACCGAAGGGAGGAGGATATTTAAGTAATAGGTTACGGGTTATCAGCAGTAAAACAAGAGTAGTGACGAGTAGATTAGAAACTTAAACAATAATTAAGAAATAATCAAGGAATAAGGGGAAGCTTTTAGCTTGGAAACGCACTGACGTTTTCACAGTAGAAACAAGGAAAAGAATAATTATATTGGGAAGAACATTTGATAGGCGTAAGGATGATGGGGGTGTGGTTTAAGAAGAAGAATAAATGGTAATTCCAATTCGTTAAACCATGAAGAGGTGGTGGAATTATTGGTGGAGGAAAATTCGCTATGGTCTTTGAGAAGGACGAGCCCAACTAGTTGCAGGAGAATGGGTTAGCTCATTATTTTCAAAGCAGCAGTTTTAATGTATATAATAAAAGAAGAAGAAGAAGTTGGCGCAATAGTACAGGAATGATGGGAGTTCAGAGCGGTCTCAAGTGGTAGGGGCACTACATTTTGGTGAAGATGGCATATTGGAGATTGCTGTGTTGTTGAGGCGCGAGTTAGAGCATGAGTGATATAGGGAGGAAGAGGAGATGAATGCGTCTTGCGATAGTAGGTTTGAAGTCATGGCGGAAAAAACCCGTAGCTGGAATAAGCAAGTCGCGTGAAAACGTGATTATGGAAGGGTATAAATGGGTAATTAATTCAATATAACAAATCTAATTATTCTTAAAGTTTTTAGTATACATATTTGAATGTCAAACGGGGTTAGTAAGTTAAATAAGTTAATTAAAGATAATGATTTTTATTTTATAAATAATAACTTATAAAAATTATAATGGCTATATTTTATCTATTTGTAAACAAAATCAAACAAATTCAATCATGTTGGAAATGTAGTGACCAGGTCTACACTATGGAACTGTTGTGGCTATGAACCAGATCGTGATAAATCAAACGGTTTTTTGATTTTAAAGGAAACAAAAGCAGAATTGTCAACTGCAAACGAGGTGAGTAAACTCACTAACTCTGACTCATTTATATTTTTATAAACGAGTTTTAAATTTTTTTTATAGTAATTCTATACCGTGTGATGGTTTTTTGGTTGCATGGTTGATAAAATTGGTTGAAAGGGTTGATATAGTTAATCGTTGATCGATTATTTATTATATTCACCATGATATTTCATATTGATGTGAAACTAATATTATTGATGTTATTAACGTTGAATAACATCTGTGGACGCAGGGGAAATAGGTTGGAGGGATCTGACTAGATTCCTCAACATTTATATTACTCTTTTTATTTGATTGTGATATATGATGTGTTACATAATCCGTGAATGGATATGTTGTGTTTGAATTACCCTGACCCTAGAAACTTGGTATTTTAGATACCATAAAATATTTTCGAATGTGAAAAAGGAAATTGGGATTTAAAAAAGAATTTTATTTCCAACAATAGAAATGTAATTTCGAATAAAGTTGAAAATAGAAACATGTTCAAATGGATAAATCAAGAAGTTGTTTATAAACGAGAGTATAAATTGACTGAATTATTTATCATTGGATAAACAAAAATATAAAATTCAAATTTGAACTTGTATGAAAAAGTGGGAATCGGTTTCCCAATATTTAAAATGAGATTTGAACTAAGCAAAATATAAGGGAAATTATAAATGAGATTTTAAATGATTCCAACACAAGTAAGACTGGTATGGAAAATCTGAATGAAGTTATAAATAGAATTTGGGTTTAAGATAATATTTTTAAGTACGAAATTAAATTGATTTGATTATATATAAAAGGAATACATTCACGGTTAAAGTGAATAATGGTTTAAAGGAAATAATTTGCATATAAAATATCTACAAAGGAAATTTAGATTTGAAATATGAACCCAAATTGGAAAGTGAATGAGAAAGGGAAATGGATAATCGTTTTAAAAGAAACAATGAGTTTTATTCCAAAATTTGAAATATAAATAACGTTTTGTAAACTAGTGTAGTTATAAAGGAATTTGGTAATGATTTGGAAAGGACAAATCCAAAAGTGAATCTGGAATTTGAATTAACCTGAAATGGTAAATAAATTCCGAAGTTTGAAATATAAATCGAATATAAATTATTCGAGAGAAAGTTAATTATGGAATTTGATTATATTGAATTTAGGGAAGTAGTTATTTATACTTTTCGTTTGAATCAAATTTAATTATTTAATTATTTATTTAGTTATTTATTTGTTGAAATTAATACAAGTTATATTTTTATAAACCAAATATTTGGGAACAGCGATTATAACGCTGTCGTTATAACAAATGATTTTATAAATCTAAACAGCGATTATAATGCTGTCGTTATAACAATTTCTTTTATAAATCTAAATAGCGATTATAATGCTGTCATTATAACAAATGTTTTATAAATCTAAACAGCGATTATAACGCTACTATTATAATAAACGTTTTGTAAATCTAAACAGCGATTATAACGCTACCGTTATAATAAATATTTTGTAAATCTAAACAACGATTATAACGCTACTGTTATAATAAATGTTTTGTAAATCTAAACAGCGATTTTAACGCTACCATTGTAGTTAATGGTTTATAAATGAAATATTTGGAAATGAGTTTATAACACTACTGTTATAATCAATATTTTTCCATAAAAGGAGTGTATTCTTAGATTGAATCTGAAAATCGCGCAAGCAATGTTTTGTGTGAAGTTGTGAGCTTTGACTATTTCAAAGTTGTGAATGTTGTTCAGTTAAGGTCTGAGAGGTAATTATGCCCCAACTTGATTGACTTCATGATTGATGGAGGAATGGTTAGGGTTCGATAGTGAAGATTGGTTAGCAATATGTTTAGTTAATAAATGGTAAATGGTTTGATTTATAATAACAATGTTTTTATAACATCGAGTTAATTTAAAGGATTTTGAAATATTTTCCCCAAATAAAATTAGGGATATTTCTACGCATAGAAAATGAAATGAATTGGTCAATGAGGAATTTGGAAATGGAATATGGAAATATTTTCCGATATTAATAAGGAGTGTGTATATATATATAGTACAGAAAATAAGGATTCGTGAATGTATAGAAATGTTTTCTAACTGGAATAAGAGATATTTTCTCGAATAAAGAAATGAGGATATTGAGAATGTTTTTCCAAGAATCGAGGGAGAAAATAGATGTTTGAAAGGATACGAAAGATAGTGAAACAGGAATTGGAAATAATAATTTAATAAGGAATTAATTTAAAAGGGCCCAGTGTTGGATCGGTAGAATTTCCAATTGGACATAGGACTGTTGATTGTATGGATGTTTCTTTGATAAGTTAAATCACCGACTATTAAAGTTTTGAATTATTTTATACCTCCGTTGTCAATACGGAGAGACCGGGATCAGATTTATTATCTGAAAACCACTATGTATTGGCATAAGTGTTATGAATCAACTTATGCTGAAGATAACAGAAGATGGAGTAAAGTGCAAGGGCTGTTCTGTTAATCCTAGATAGGAATTGCCCAAGACGGATTGATGAAATAGTGCCTTCGGTTTGTCCAGTCCCAGGACAATGTATATGGATGAATGTATGACGATGTGGCATTCAAAGTAAATGGTGGCAAGATGTTCTAAAAGGATAATCGTGACCTCAAGCCTCATCAACCGGGAAAATGACAGAAATCGGGCAGGTAGCATGGCCATGTGGGTCATTCCCATTAGGGGTATTATCACTTGATCTAGAGAAATTTCATTTGCTTCTTATTTTATTCGCTACTGTATGCTTTCGGTAACGGTTGCTGATCACAACCGTTAGTGATAATATGCTCGGTACACTCAAGCTAAATGAGTGGCCAGCCATATATGGGCCGGCTTGTAAGACGTTCTTGTTGAACCCAGTGTATCCCCTCTAGAAATACACTATCAGAAGGTGGTTCCATATCTTGTCATGTTGCAAATCCAATCTCCAATAAGTGCCTGCGGTTTTTTATTTTATATTATTTATGGAGCGTGAGATGCAATCGTTCCGCTAGATTCTATTTATTTGATGTAGACACTATTATAATATCACTGGATTTGATATCAAAAATATTTTTGGTTATCATAAGGTAAAAACCATCTGTGTTTATGTGTGGATTGGTCCTACGATTATCATTTCTTTTGAAAGGATTTTGAAAGTTAAATCAATGGTTAGAGTTTACTCACACCAGTCCTATGATTGACCCATAGTTTATTTTGTTTGTTTACCATAAACTCTTGGGTGCCCGAATTTGTATGGGCAGTCAAGTAGTCGGGATTTTACAGATTCACTTGGAGGAATCTTGAAGCAGGAGACTTCATCAGTTATAGCTATAGGCTATCATATGTTCTGCTATGCATTATGTTTGTATCTGGAAATAGGTGTTTATAACTATTCCAGGAATAACTATTGTGCTCTGATGATGGTACGTATTTACAGATATTGATTGTATTTCAAAGTTTATGTTATCGAATATATTTTATTCGTTCCGCTGTGAGTTTGTGATCTTCGTTTTCTTCTATCCTAATATTTCTTTATTTCTATTTCTCATCCTCTAACTTCTTCCTAATAATGATTCGTATTCCTGTGAAATTTGGGTTGGACGAGTGGTGTTATTAGTCGACTCAAATAGTACGGAAATTCGGGCCATTACACCATCCTTCCTTAACTTTCTTCCAATATTGTGAAACCGAACCCAATTCTTCCAAAAAGAAAAAGACAAAAGCACGATGAGAAGAGCATCCACCAAACCGACCCATCGCCTTAGCGGCGAACCCAGTAGCCACCTAAAATTACTGAGTCCGCCTGGACAGAGTCACATCCACCATCTGTGACACCTTCAGACTTCGCCACCGCCTTCGCCAATCCTGAATGTACTCCTTGACCACCGCATGCTAGCCAACTCTATCACCCATCAGCAGCCTTCATTTTCCCTTTCTCCACCTGAAACCAAACTCCACCACACACCGGCACAACAACGCCATACTCCGACACACATTCATTCCTGACAACCTCCACCCATGCCTCGTTAGTAGTGTATCCCTCCTCTTGATTCTCTTTTCCCCTTTTTGTTTTTTAAAAGAAAAGAAAGAAATAAAAAAAATGGATAGCAGGCCGATGATCGGAGAGGAGGAAGGTCAACGAACGTCGGTTGAAGCAACAACGATTGGGTGGCGGCAGTTCGATGGGGTGGCGGCAGTTCAATGGGGAAGCAGACGGGTGCGCGGATGAACGTGAATGGAGGGATGAAGCAGCAGTATGGAGGCATGGAGAGTGGTTCATGTGCAATAGTAAGTGAAGAGATGGGACAAAGTAAGGTCGACCATATTTTTTTTGAAGTAGAAGGGGTAAAGAAGGATGAACAGTGCAAACAAATATTCGATGTGGTATATATATGTACACACACACACCTAATAATTTATTAATGTAACTAGTCATAAACGAATTCCTCGGGTCATTACAGTGCGTGAGAACGAAAACATCATGCTGGAGGAGTTCAGATGTATGATGCCTTGTATTTATTCCGCTGTGTGTTGTATTTGAGTACAAATTATTATAACTGTCCAGATGTATTGATATACTCTGATGATTTAAGAACTTTATTTCAAATCTCTCAAAAGTTTTATTTCTATATTATATATTGTTCCATTGTGATGTGAGACTCTGATGTTGTTGTGTTGTTCTTCTTCTTCTATTATAATATTTCTTTCTTATCTCACCCTCTATTTCATTTCATTAACTATCTGGTGCTTTCGATACTTGAGTTCTGGCAAGTAATACAGGTTTATGTATTATTATTGGAATTCCGGCGTCCGATTCCCCAGGTCGTTACAGTGGTATCAGGGCTTAAGGTTTAGTGATAACCTTGGCTCTGTGGCATAACTCGATAGAGATAGGGTTAGTAATACCCTAGATTAGGTTGAGTGTATATATATGAGAGCGTATTTGTAAATTATATAAAAGTGTTATATATTGTGTTATTTGATTGGTTCAATTTTGAACTAGCAATTGACACAATATTGTTTTGTAAAGCAGGTAAATGGAATAATTTTACCCGAAATATATTTTTTATAGAAATTAAATAATTTTATCAAATTACTGAGATATTGGTGTGTCGGGTTTGTTTGATTGATTTGAATGGAATTCAAATTGGATTAAAAATTTGAATGGCTTAGTATAACCTGAAGAGATTTCATATATGAGATTTCTGAATGAGAATTTTAATTTGGAATTAAAACGAACCAAAATTTAACTTAAAATTAAGTCAAATAAAATTTGAAGAAGAATTGATGATATTGGAATGAAAATCAGAATTCGGAATTTTTAAAAGAAAGTAAACTAATTTTGAAAATAAATTAGTCAATTGAATATGGAATTTGAACTTAACTTGGTTAAGTTAAGAATGAACGTTGAAATTAAATAAGGAACGTTGTTGGAGTTAAATCAAATATATTTGGGATTTGGAAATTTAATGAATAATAATTAAAAAGAAATCAATTGGGTATTGATTAAATATGAAAACCCAAGTGAATATAATCAAATAAATATTGATGTTGAATATAAATTCAATGGAATGATTTGGTTGGGTTGATTGTGCATTACTTGTTAGATTGGTTGTATATATATTCGTCAATAGTTTAAAAAGAATTGAATGAATCGAATATGATTTGAAATTAATGATTTAACCATGTATTTTCAATTAATTGGTGCCATGTTTTTAGTTTTGGGATTTTGTGTTATTAAACTTGTTAATTAATGAAATATTACTGAAGAATGACATGTATATATTACTTACATATTGAATGGAGTTAAGTACAGGTAACTGAAGGTTGTGAGAATTGATATTGGTTGCGTAGATTGCACGTAAATTGAGCAAGTATGCTCAATAGTGCTTATATAAGGTACGCCTACACGAAAATATAAATTTTGGTTTTTGAATTTTATTTTCCGACCGTGTGGGTCAATATATATATATATATATATATATATATATATATATATATATATATATTTGTTGATCCTGCGATATCGCAGAAGTCACTCCATACAAGGGAGACTCTACCGAATTTTTCCGGGAATTTAATGTGTTGAATTTTTTTAATATTTTTGAAATTTTTAGTTACAGTAATGAATTTTTTTTCGATTTAAAATAAATTTGATTTTAGAAAGATAATGGGTTTGTAGCATTTCTTCTACCTTAGTAATTACAGGGACGAAATTCTTTTAAGGGGGAAGGAATGTAATGTCGCGTATTTTCGATCTTCGGATATTTAATATATTTTATTGTTTTAAATATTTATATGGAATTATAAATGGATTTAAAATATATAATTCATTTATATAACGAAGTTTAAACGTTTAATTTATATATAATTACAAAACGAGCCCGAAACATCGCGATAGCTCGTAAATTACGTTTTGAACTTCAATTGAATATACAAAATCCATTTTAAGGCTGAATTCTTTGAAATAAGAAACATCCGAATCTATTTGATTATATTTTTCTACTGAAAGAGAAAATTGGAGAGTTCATGTTACAGATTGTTAGTTTTGTCCAATTCAAAATTTCTAATAGTCGCTATGGAATTATAACGATTAATTTAATTAATTTAATTCGATTTGAAAGGAAGTTATTTATATAACTCGATATAACGATCGAATTAAGCCACGAAATGAATTCCGTTGAATTCGTATTGACGTTTAGAGTCAGGATAGATATATTGTTTGTTATTTTTGGAGAACCAGGTATTTTGGTGTCTAAAATAGCATTGTTTAACACATAAAATAGAATAATCGTTTATCAAACGACTTCAGTTTTTAATGAAACTAATTTTATCGAATCTGTATTGGTTAGCTGTGATCATTGGAAATTTAAACGCATGATTTTTCAAGTGTGAATTTTAAAGGGATTTTTGCAAACGACCTAGGAATTTGAGAAAGTTGTTTCATCGTGTCTGGAATATTTTTCTATGCCATAATTAGGAGTTTCGCCTTGATCGGAGGTCGTATGTGCTTGTTTTGGCATGATACTTCTTGGGTAAGTTTCGTTTATAATATTATAATCAAAATACTTTCCTTATAAATGGATAACACCATCTGATATACCTAAATTTCGGTCAATCATGCCTGCATGGTCAACTTAAATTTATGTCGCCATTTTAAGAGTGAACGGACAACAACCTCCTAAATCTGCTCCTTAATTATATCTCGATCCGTTCATCTATTGAAAAACCCCTCAACTACTAATATCTAGAGATCAGTTAGAGCTTTCATTTGACCAGTGGAGATCGTACCTAGAAGCGTGTGCTGGATGAGATCAGGAAGAGCAAATGCAGCAGTTTTTGGCGAACTACAGTCGAATGGGTAAGCTGGGGAAGGCGACGCTTGGACCGTTGGGAGGAGAGGCTTAGGGGAACTCAGTGGCAAGCTCTGATGATATTCCGGTGATGGAAATGAGGTGCAGCGGTGTAAACTTGTTGGGTGCGTGAGTACGAAAACAACGCGCTAGAGGAGTTCAAACGTATGATACATAGTATTTATTCCGCTGTATTTTGTATTTAAGGACAAATTATAATAAATGTCCAGATGTATTGATGTACTCTGATGATTGTAAGGACTTTATTTCAAAGCTCTCAAAAGTTTTATTTCTATATTATATTTTGTTCCACTGCGATGTGAGACTCTGATGTTGTTGTGTTCTTCTTCTTCTATTCTAATATTTCTTTCTTATCCACCCTCTATTTTTTTTCATTAACTATCTGGTGTTTTTGATACTTGAGTTTTGGCAAGTAATACGGGTTTATGTATTATTGTTGGAATTCGGATGTCGAATTCCCCAGGTCGTGTCAGTGATAATACGTTCGGTACACTCAAGCGAAGTGAGTGGCCAGTCATGTTTAGCCTGGGTTGCAAGATGTTTTTGTTGAATCCATATATTCCTCTCTAGAGATACATTGTCAGAAGGTAGTCTCATACCTTGCCAGTTGGAATCCATTATCCAATAAGAGCCCGCAGTTTTGATTGTATACTATGTATGTGGAGGTGAGATGCAAGCGTTCCGCCAAATTGCTATATACATGATTTAGACACTATTATAATATCAGAATAATATAGATTCAAATAATTTTTTGGGTTGTCGTAAGGTAATACCATCCGTGTTTATGTGTGGATCGGTCTTACGATTATCCTCTCTTTTAAAAAGATTTATTTTAAAAGTTAAACCAAGTGGTTGGAGTTTACTCACACCAGTCCCATGGCTGACCCAGAGTTTATTTTGTTTTGTTTGACCTTAAACTGTCGAGTGCCCAAATTTGTATGGGCAATCAAGTAATTCAGGTGTCTTCAGATATCATTAAAGGAGCTTGGAGTAGAAGGCTTCAACATTAGCTATTTACTGTGTATTTTCCGTTGTGTTGTATATGTGATGTATTCTGATGATGTATGTAAGTACGAATTTTGTATTTCAAAGGTTGTGTTATATATATATATACATATATAATTTTACACCGTTGCGATATGAGATTATGTGTTGTTATTTTTGTTCTTCTTCTAACTTTTTCTTCTTTATTTCATAATGATTTGTATTTCTGTGCAATTTGGGTTGGACATGTGGTGGGTATCGAAATTTGGGTCATTACAATACCGTTACCCAAAAGGTATAATTCTAAATCCACTTACCTGACAGCTTTCCAATCCATGAATCTGATTCAAATCCATGATTCCATGGTCTTCCTAACTGAATCTAGTATTAAAATAACAACGTATTTACAAATCTGATTCTAAAAGAAGAGGGAAAGAATGAAACTTAAATAAATCAGATTTACGGGACTTACCTCACGTTGATCAGAACTCTGAACAATATGTTGTAGATTTACATTTTTTTATCTTTAAATCTTGAATCAGAACCTCTAAAAGCTAATTTTCATATTTCTGAAAGATTTGGAGAGAAAAGACAATGGCAAAGCCTTGGCTTCATCTCGGAAAATATGAGTTGGAAGTTAGGCCCTGCTAGTCTATTTATAGGTGTATAGGAAATTCTGGTCCATTGGATTTGACAATACAAAACCCGAACCATTTAAATCAGAAAAACACGTCACAACTCAAAACAAATCTGGTCCAGTTGGGTCGACCCCTGTGTCGACCCGCATTAAAGGTGTGTCAACCCTATGGTCGACTCAGCTCCTGGGTCGTAACGTGTTTTTATACCGATTTAATTTCTGATTAGCGTTAATTACTAACGTTCAAATTATTTCTTAATATTACTAATGTGAATTATTATTTTCCTCTTATAACACATACTTATTTTCAAATTACGAATTTGTGCACGTATATTCGCATACAACCTTTTAATACTTCATTCATTATTAACTTTCTCATACAGACTCTTTTTGGGGTAAATCATATATCAAATGAATTAGAAAATTACCATGAACACAATGGTATATGTTTCGAACTAAATTCTGAAACTATTTATTATCGATTTTTCTATTAAATATTTATACAAAATACGGCATGTTACATCCTCCCCTCCTTAGGAAGTTTTGTCCCGAAATTTGATAACGATGGGGTGATGTTCTCCCACATATAAATTGCAACCATTATGTGTACATCCAATTTTTCAATCATCTGTGCTCTTATGAAAAGTGTAACACAACATAATAATACTTGAATGTAATGAATGCCTAAACAATACCTCTTATATGAATGTAAATTTTCTTGAAAATCTTTCAAAAACATGATGCATACATTGTAACTATACTGGCAATTTTTATATGAATCCAATATTTTGAAAATCAATTTTTCATCTAAATTTTCCCACACTTTTATAGAATAAGAGCATAGTTCATCCAAATTTTTCATCCAAAACCCTACCAATCAACTTTAAATTTGTGAATTTCAGAAAAGTCTAATTTTCTGAATTCAATTTCTTATGTTACAAAAAGGTGGGAAACAGAAAACTTCACATCTTCCATTTTTCTTTCATGTTCCTATACTTTATGTACTTGGATTTTATGTAACTATTACATAAAGATTCCCTATCTTTCTATCCAAGCACAATTTACATAAGAAAATTTTCTTTGTTATAGATTTTCTTTTCTAACATACTTTGGAAAAATCTATTTTTCTCAACTGTTATATTTGTTGCTTTATTGGATTTGTTGTTTTCATTTAGTTATGATGTCACCTTTTTCCTTAGCTTGTTAAACTTATTCCACCGATCTAAACTTAATTTTCAAATAATCCTTCTAATTCTCTCAAAGAATCCTAGGACCATGTCCTTTTGACAAAGAAATGTCTAAACCAAAGGATCTAAACAACTTACTTATCTTCTACCATCTAACAGTCACAACTAGTCCTTGTTGTGTACTAACAGTCCTTTCCAAGCAACAACCTAGGCTCTATAGTGCTTATGCACTCTACGGGGATTTACTACTATTCCACAACAATTCTTTCTATCCACTTTATAGCCTCAAATTTTTTTTACGTCTTTCCTAATTATTAATCCTTACCTACTCCATGATTTAAAGATGTGGTTTGGCTTCATCATTTCATTTTCCTTCTGAAACTAAAAGCTTTAAAACTTTATTTTTCCTAATTAAAACTTATCTTTTCCAATCCAAAAAATGCCATCTCATAAAAACACATTTTTTTTTTCAAATCACAAAAAATGGAGTAGACAAGGACAACTATTTCTCAATTAATTACACAACCATTCATTTCACTATATGCATGTTCAATTACTTACAACCAGATGTAAATTTCAAAAATTATCCCAAACATCTACTCTATTCTAAATTATTAACAACTTACTTTGTTCACCCATCAAAGTTTTATGTGAAAACAATTGTCAAAAATTATTGTCAAAAGAATAGAGATTTTCAAATTTTTCTTTACCGAAATTTTGTGTTTTTCAACAAAATGCAATATTTCCTATGTTTTATTATTTAATTCTTTCACACATTGTAGCTTAAAAACTACTGAGCTATACATGCTCTATAATGTACACATTTTTATGAAAGAATTCATTTGAGATAAAGAATTTATAAGAAATCACCATTTCTAAAATATACCCCAATTTTTGCTCAAAACCCAATATGTACTTTTCAAATATGTTACATGTTTTGTTTTCAATGCTAAAAAAACCATATTTTGAAAATTGTTTCTACTTAATTTAGTTACTACATATTTTATAATTGTAAACTTTTAAGGTCAAAACTTGAAAAACACTATAAACTACCACCTAAAAGTTTTTTTTTAAATTTCAAGTTATTAAAAAAAGTCAACAATGGGGCTAGACTCAATGTGGGTTTCTAACATATTTAGACCTCCCTAAATATTCCTATAAAGTCATTTTTTTTCTTATATATATATATATATTCCTAATCCTTTTTCATTTTCACTCTTTCCTAATTTATAAAGCTCTACTGCCAAACTCACTAATCTAAAATACTAACATTTCAGATAATAACATACGAGATCCATCTTACTTTATTACAAAATACATTGTACGCTTTTCACCCAAACCACTTAAGGGTCTCTTATTCTCAAAATTCCATAACTGCTTCTTTAGTGCACATAACTGGTATCCTAATTCTTTCCATATGTCGCCCTTCCTATTTAGTGGTTTCTTATATGGATCTAGGCGTACATATATAATATATTTATATTTTTAAAATAAAAATATGTTCACTAACTATCTATTCAGGCATCCTAAACCCAATCTCTAATACTAGATGTAACAACCCAAATTTCGACAGACCGAATTTTTTTCTTCAGAAATTCCATTATATTGAAGCTCGATCAGCTTTTTTGGTATCCTGCAGTAAAGACAGAGATAATAAATATATCATAACTCGGTAAACAACTCACAACGGAATGGATAAAATATATAATATAATCAAATGTAGCCATATCGAAGTAATAATACTGTCTAATCAATATCCAAAACTATCAAATCTCTTCCATAAACCTAACTTGGGAGTATGTTATGAGGAGGGGTCATAACACAAAGTTCTAGTGACTGGACAATTATATATTCTGAAATAACCCTACATATACCATTTAGTTATGTTTTCTTTTTTATTAGGTTATTTGGGTTAGCACCACTCAAGGCTCTACACTAATGTTGTACTCATTTATATCGCAGTAGATTAACCTAATATACTATATATGTAGCTATACTCCACATCTAAGGTACGACCAATAGTTCCCACCTCCCACGATCTCCACCGCCATGCCATGGAAGTGTATGCAACATCCATCCTACGCCGAATGACGTACGTAAATCCAAATCATTACGACACATAATCAAACAAAATCATCATCGCTATGCCACCTAAGCACACAGATCATTGTACCCAAAGTCCTCTGTCGAAACAAGTCTCCACATGAAGTAATGCCCTCCCGTCTACGACACACCACCCAGTGCGTGTATCTAGACCCTTACACGTACGTACTATCTACTATACCCTGAGTCCCGTAATAGGGTTGCATCCAATGCACGGAACACGGTTGGGAGCTTTCCATATCTGTAAAGGTCCGCCTTAAAGGACCTACAGTACATATATCCAAATTACAGTCTACATTTTCCCAGTGGTATCTTTGTTTAGCTCTAGTCTTTCTACATCCCACTGACTGCCGATGGCAGGTACCCGATGATTACTGTCATATATTGGTCCTGACCTAGCCTCTTCTTGAGGCAATCGTCGAATCACCTAACCCCATCTGCCACTGGCTTCTGACTGCCAAGCTACAGTTGCAGTCAAGGTGTACTCACTGGGTGGTACCGCATAGACCCAACCTCTACTTGTACAGCCTAAGCATGCACCACCACAGAGGCCACCATGGAGTACCCTACCACGTCCCTCGGAAGTCGTTTCCTCCCCTCCAGTCCCGCAAAGCAAATAGACAGAACCACTAGCAGAACAACCAAGCAGAATAATCAAATGGATGTGCTCCTCCCATGTCTCAAGACACCTCGATGATCTACCACGTTGGGTTCTTCACCTTCGTATATGCGGACAGATCCAAGTGCATCACACAAACATGTTATTAGACCTTATGTCTAATCTTTTAATCCCACGCTTGCTTTATCTTATTAGATTGCTAATTAACTTTATTATCCACATATTCACTTTTATTTAAGTTACTAGGTTTTTTTCCTGAGCCCCTTATGCTTTCAATATTAGCTTATTAATTAGACAAGTTTAACTTAATCATGTTCTAAGTTCGTTAATAAGCCAGTGACATAACATGTTATTTCTTAAGTTGTAATTAACGAAAGTCTTCTATAACCTTTTACCCCCGGATTGTAATTAACGAAAGTAATCTACAACCCCTTTTTATTACTGTGTCATTTACTGTCCAATTACATGTTTACAGATTCAATAACATGTTTCACTTAATGTATAATTAAGTATACGCTTTCCTAACCCTCATGTTTTCTTATCACATATCTACTTAATATATAATTAAGTACAACTTATTTCATTTTATAAGTCTTCCTTATTCTTTCTTATTTAATCATAACCTCGTCTTATACTGTCATCACAACCGCTTATTGTCGTTTACTTATTAACTTTGTTCTCTTGACTAAGGTTTATTAATAGGTTCTCTTATTCATTTATTATAACCCATGTTATAATTCCTCTTATCCCTAGGATAAGCCTACCTATTATATTACCTTCTCATTCATATAATTAATTATAATAGGTTATATTCCCTATTCATTCACATTTTCCCTCAGTTCCTTAACATTAACGAAACCTTTACTGCTGTAACATCCATTTAATTATCATCTTGTATATTCTTATTATTTCAGGAAAATATTTCACACGCCTCATTAGATTGACTAGCGGAAAGATATAAAGATATATTTCCATAACGCACATAAATCAAGATCTGTAGTTGCAAGCTATTTTCTTATTTTCGTCGCGGACATACATATATCTTTTTATTTAATTAGTGTGCAATATGGTAAAAGAATCTTTATTTCACACTAATCTATATTTCATTTCTTCTCTTTCCACTACGTTCTTAGTAATTTTACCATTATGAAAATGTCTCAATTTCTCCCAAATCCATCTAGCCTAGTCCACTAATAATTCTTTTTTATTTTCTGAGTTAAATGTTATTTACCATTCTCGAATCATTGTAAATTTTCCATACAAATTACGCACATCTATTCTTTTTTTATTATTTTCAATTTCACTGTAATTTGATTTACAATTTGTCATTAAACGATATTTCCAGTAACATATTCACGTTTATTGTAAATTCCACAATTTCAGTGTTAATCCAAACGGAAGTTCAATAGAATGGGTTTGTACAACAACATATTCTTGACATACTTAAATATTAAACTATATCACAGTCACCACAAATTACAATTATTTAACATGTTAATAATAATGGGGAATGTAAGCGGTAAATACACCGTTTCCCAAAAGGTATAATTCTAAATCCACTCACCTGATAGCTTTCCAATCCTTGAATTTGATTCAGATTTGTGATTCCATGGTCTTCCTAACTGAATCTAGTATTAAAATAACCACAGATTTACAAATCTGATACTAAATGAAGGGGAAAGAAAGAAACCTAGATAAATCAGATTCACAGGACTTACCTCACGTTGATAAGAAATTTTAACACATATGTTGTAGATTTACATTCTTTATCTTCAAATCTTGAATCTGAACCCCTAAAAGATAATTTTCTAATTTCTGAAAGATTTAGAGAGAAAAAACAATGGAAAAGCCTTGGCATCGTCTCAGAAAATATGAGTTGAAGGCTAGTCTTTGCTAGTCTATTTATAGGTGTACATGAAATACTAGTCCATCTGATTCGACAATTAAAATCTGAACCGTTTAAATCAAAAAAACACATCACAACATAAAATAGATATGGCCCGGGTGGGTCGACCCACCTTAAAGGTGTGTTGACCTTATAGTCGACCCATATGAAGCTTGGGTCGACCCAGCTCCAGAGTCTTAACGTTTTTTTCTGCCGATTTAATTTTCGATTAACGTAATTACTAACTTTCAATGTATTTCTTAATATTGCTGATGTGAATTATTATTTCCTCTTATAACACATATATTTTTTCAAAATTTGAATTTGTGGGCATATCACATACAACCTTTTAATACTTCGTTCGTTAATAACTTTCCCATACGTATTTCGTTTGGGATAAGTTGTATATCAAAACGAATCAGAAAATTTCCACGAACACAATGGTATATGTTTTTGGGCTAAATTCTAAAACTATAAATTTTCAATATTTTCATTAATAGCTAAATAAAATATGAGGTGTTACAATATTCCTAAGGATTTGCCATACCTTTTGTTACACTTTTCCTATCAAGTGTTGTGTTGCTAATTCTTGCTATGTAACAAGCCTAAGTCAATGTTTGTCAATTCCGATCAAACGACAAATGGTGCTAACGAATTTTAAGATCGTTATTAGTTGACTAACTTAATTATTATTAATAAAAACTCTAGTTCGTATCTATATTTAAATTAAATTCTGTATTCCGTATTTAAATCTTGGTTTTTAAATTGACAAAAATTCCTTAAAACTTGACAAAAGTTTGACAAAAATTCTGGGATGTTACTCCTTAAAGAAATTTCATCCTAAAAATTGAATAAGAGAGAGATAACTAGAAAATAGATATAAAACTTACCAAAACTAAATCGAAATACCAATCATGTAGTTGCGATAAGCTTCTACATGCTTTCCTGTGTCTCCCAAGTGCAATCGTTTGGATCTCTGCTCCACTGAATTTTGAGTAGCTTGACAATCTTATTCCTTAGTCTCTTTTCATCATGATAAATGAACTTTATTGGTTGTCTTTCTACTACCAAGTTTGGAGAAATTTCTAAATCTTGTCGAGCAATTTCTTCAATGATCTAGTCAGGATCATGAAAATAATTTCACAGATACGATACATGGAAGACATTGTGGGCACTAGATAACCATTCAGGCAACCGTACTTTGTAAGCTAATGGCCCAATTTTCTCGAGGATAGGGAAAGTCCAATCTATCGAGGTGCTAGTTTATCAATTTTCCCAAACTTCAAGACTCCTCGTATTGGAGATACCCTCAGGAATACCTTATGTACAATTGAAAATTCCAAATCTCTTCTTCAATTATCTGCATAACTCTTTTGGTGACTTTGAGCAGCTTTCAACTTCTTTTTTATTAATTCAACCTACTATGTTACCTCCCGAATAATATCTGGAAGGAGCAACAACTTATCACCAGATTCAGTCCAACAAGCAGGCGATTTGCATGGGCGACCATACAAAGCTTCGAAAGGCACCATCTCTATACTTCCTTGATAACTATTATTGTAGAAGAATTCGGCCAAGTATAAATAATCTTTCCATGATCCAGTAAAGTCTAGAATGCAAGCTCGCAACATATCTTCGGTAACTCGATTAACTCTTTCCGTCTGCCTATCTATCTATGGATGGTATGCAGTGCTAAATTTTAACTTGGTACCCAAAATCGCTTGGAATGCTTTCTAGAAATGATTATTGAAGATCTAATCTCGGTAACTTACAATGTTGCTGGGAATTCCATGAAGACGAACAATTTCCTTTACGTAAATTTCTGCAGGACTTGCTACCATTCTGGTGGCTTTAACCAGAATAAGATGTGCACTTTTGGTTAATCGATTAACTATAACCTAAATACCTTCGTTTGCTTTCTTGGTCCGAGGCAAGCCATCATTGAAGTTGTAACACCCCGTATTTTGGGTTAATGCTAAAATTCACTAATTACAGAATAAATAATCTCAGATGTGGGAATCGGGGGAAACGGGCTGCGTCATTGCGTTCGTCTCGGAAAAATACGCAAAATAGAGTCCGAGTTTTCGAAAATCGGAGTCCGTATGGCCCAGTTATGGCCCGATGAAGTTTGCAGAAAATTCAAAACTAAAAACAGAATTAAGAATTTAAAATTCAGATTTTAAATTGGACAAGTGGGGTCAGGCGGGAAAAATCCCGCCCTACCCATGTCGACAGGGCTGTCGACAGGCCTGTCGACAGGGGGTGTCGACTTGCCTGTCGACTTGCCTGTCGACAGGGGTGCGGCGTCCAGTGAACCTGGGTGCACCAGTTTGGGTTCTAGGCTGGCTTAGAGGGCTGGTTCTAGAGATTTCCTAAATCTAAGGGTCCTAATCTAATCTAGGGTTAATCTAAGGGCCTAAAACACTCACCTAATCCTATAAATAAGACCCCAACCCTACCCTAATTCATTCATAATTAGGTCTTGTAACTAAACTATGGCAAAATGAAATTTGAGCATGGCCTCCACTAGTTCATGAAGGAAGTTGCAAGCAAATCACTCTCTAATCAACCTCTAATCCATTCTAAGCATCTTAATCTTCTTCATTTGGAGTGCAAATTTGCTAGTGGTGAGTTTCTATCACTTTAACATCAATTGTTAAAGTAAGTATATTGGGTATAATGAGACTTATGGTCTTAAATGCGGATTAGTGGAGTTTGATCGGATTGCTGTTCCAGTCTTTAGGAGCTTGGGTAGATGTAAAGCTCCAGTTATCCAGTTATCTTTTCTTTTGTCATGGCTATTATTGAGAGTGGGATTATGTATAAATTTATTTGATGGATATTGTACTTGACTTATATTGTGGTTTTATGATGTAACCAGACATGTTTTACTTCCGCTGTTATGAGATGATGTTTTAAAAATTCAAGTACTATTTATATCTGTCTTGTTGTAATTTTTCTGTTCTATATTCACTAAAATACTCCACCGATGCCATGGCATTCCCTTAGCGAGTGTCCATAGCGGGTGTGGGGTGTTACACGTGGTATCAGAGCAAAGGTTACCGGAACAGATAAAATTTTTAGAAAACTATTTTTCTAAAAACATTTTTGGAAGAGATATTTTCAAAAACATGTCTTTAAAGAGAAAAGTTTTTGAAAGAAAAGCATAATCCCCAATAGCCATATCTATATCCTTCGAATTCTCCGTTTTGAATCTTTCCTTTTTCGTTTCAGCATGGCTGAGGATCTTAACTTTCCGGAGGGTGTGACGGTACCAGTATGGTATAGGAGATTGATGGAGGCTAGGGCCACCACTGCGGGTCCAGCAAATGTTCCTCCACCAACCGTAGCACCCGATCTTCCTCCTCCCCCTCCTCCTCGTACGGATACTTTTGCTAAGACTTGCAAGGAGTTTAAAGCTATGGGAGGGAAACCTTTTCAAGGATCTGAAACTTTTGTGGAGGCTAGAGATTGGCTTAAGGAGGTGGAAGAGTTGATAGATATCTTTGAGATGGAAGAGGGAAAGAAAGTCAAGTTAGCTGCTTGGTTAATGAAGGGAGAGGCCTCATTCTGGTGGGAGGTCACTAATGGAGAACGCCCCGTTGACTCTTGGGCGGATTTTAGGCAAAGATTTGTGGCAAAGTTTCTCTCAAGGGCGGAGGAAAACTTGTATATGGAAAGATTCTTGACTCTAAAGCAAGGAAATCTCTCGGTGAAGGAGTATGTTAATAAGTTTAATCAATTGGCAAGGTTTGGCCTAGATATGGTGAATACACCGGAGAAGAAGGCTTTGAGATTCGTGAAAGGCTTGAATGAACCGATGCATGGGTTGGCTATGACTCATATCCCTATGGGGGCCACCTTTGAGAAGCTAGTTGACATGGCACTCATGCATGAAGAAGAGAAGGGTCCCAATGCTAATAAGGCACCCGAGAAGAAGGGAGATCAAAAGAGACCTCAGCAACAACAACAAAACAAAGGTGGGAAAGGCAACGGTGGCAAGGGCAAGAAGAAGAAGTGTTTCAATTGTGGGACACCTGGCCACCTAAGCAAAGATTGTCGCAAGAAGAAGAAGACTGGCTGCTTCCACTGTGGCGAAGCAGGGCATTTAGTGAAGGATTGCCCTAAGAAAGGGCAAAGGACGGGGTCTACCTCAGGAGGACAGGTGCAAGCTCTTATGGCACCAGGTCAGGCTAAGGGGCAAGTACAGGCTCTCGCGGTTCCACCGATTCAGGAAAGAGGTAGAACTATCTCCGTTGAAAGTCTGGTTTTTCTATTTGATCATCCTGTCCGTACATTGTTTGATTCAGGCGCATCGCATTCGTTTATCTCATCATCATTAGTTGAGTCACTGCACTTAGACACCAGTCTGGTAGATGATCCCTTGGTTGTTTCAAACCCAATTGGGGGCTCCACTTATTTGTCCATGATATGTTTGGGTTTGAAGATTTCTATACTTAGCATTGAGTTTAGATGTGATGCTTTTGTTTTGGGCTTCACGGGCTATGGGTTGATTTTGGGCATGGACTGGTTATCCAGTAATGGTGCCGTTCTTGATTGCGAAAGGAGAGTTGTTAGGCTCATGACCCGTTTGGGTAACACTCTCGAGATTTCTTGTAATCCCATGGACTCTGTTATGCTAAGTTATCTTGAATCGCTTGACGCTTCGGTCGAGAGTATGCAATCTGTTAGAGTGGTCCGGGAATATCCGGATGTGTTTGAGGAGGTGAAGGGCTTACCTCCGAAACGGGAGATTGACTTCCGAATATATTTGGTGGATAATGCTAAACCGGTATCTTTACCAGTGCGCCACATGGCTCCTCGTGAGAGGAGGGAACTCCATAAGCAAGTAGGGGAGTTGCTTGAGAAGGGGTTCATAAGACGAAGTATATCGGAGTGGGGTGCTCCAGTAGTTTTTGCTACGAAGGCGGATGGGTCCCTCAGACTTTGTGTAGACTATAGAGAACTCAACAAGCTCACAAAGAAGAATAGACACCCATTGCCGAGGATTGATGATCTTTTCGATCAGTTGGTTGGCGCTTCAGTATTTTCTCAGTTGGACTTAGCCACGGGGTTTCATCAGTTGAGGGTGGCTGAGGATAGCATAGACAAGACTGCCTTTAGGACTCCAGATGGTTTCTATGAGTGGCTGGTGATGCCATTTGGGTTGACGAACGCCCCTGCATACTTTGTTGACTTGATAAGTAGGGTGTTCAGGGAGTTCCTTAATAAATTCGTGGTGGTCTTTGTGGATGATATCTTAGTATTTTCTAAGAGTGAAGAAGAGCATGCCCTACATCTTGGGGAGGTGTTGAAGACTCTTCGAGCGCATAGCCTTAAGGCTAAATTCTCTAAATGTCACTTCTGGAGGAGGGAAGTACGGTTCTTGGGGCACGTGGTCTCCAAGGAGGGGATAGCTGTGGATCCCGCGAAGGTAGTATCAGTCCAAGATTGGAAGGTTCCTAGAAATGCTACCGAAGTAAGAAGTTTCTTGGGTTTGGCGGGTTATTATAGGAAGTTTATTAAAGACTTCGCGAAGATATCAGCCCCATTAACCCGCTTAACGAAGAAGAATCTTGTTTTCGCATGGGACGTAGATTGTGATGATGCGTTCCGACGGTTAAAGAGAGCTTTAACCACTTCTCCAGTTTTGGTGTTGCCAGATGGGAGCAAGCCATTTGTTGTCTATACCGATGCTTGTGGGACAGGACTTGGCGCAGTCTTAATGCAAGAGGGAAGGGTAATAGCCTATGGTGGAAGGCAGTTAAGGCCACATGAGAAAAATTACCCTACCCATGATTTAGAGTTGGCTGCTATTGTTTTTGCGCTTAAGATCTGGCGCCATTATCTTCTTGGTGAGAGATTCGAGTTGTTCACTGACCACAAATCATTGAAGTACTTGTTTTCTCAGAAGGATTTGAATCTGAGACAGCAAAGGTGGATGGAGTTCTTAGCATCCTATGACTTCGAGATAGCGTATACCCCTGGCAAGGGTAACGTGGTGGCAGACGCCTTGAGCAGAAAAAGGTTGTCTTTGAGTCCATTGTTCGTGGAACGACGAAGCTTGGAATTTATCTCGATGTTTGATTTCAGACCTTCCATTGACTATGTACCCGGTTTGCTAGCTTCTTTGGAAGTTAGACCTACTCTTTTGGGGCGGATTGGAGAAGCACAGAGGGACGACCCACAGTTGGTTGAGTTGATAGAGAAGCTCATAAGGGGGGAGTCGTCCAGCCATTTGAGTAGGTACACCCTAGACGATAGGGGGTGCTTGCGTAGAGACGGTAGACTTTGTGTACCGCAAGACGAGGATTTGAGGAAGGTTATTCTTGATGATGCACACCGTTCTAGGATGACCATTCATCCCGGTGGGGACAAGATGTACCAAGATATGAAGAGGGTTTTCTTCTGGGCCGGTATGAAGAAAGATGTGGCCGAATATGTCGCTCGATGCTTGGTATGCCAGCAAGTGAAGGCGGAGCAAAGGAAACCAGGTGGGTTGCTTCACCCATTGGAAGTTCCGCAATGGAAGTGGGATAGTGTCTCGATGGACTTTATTGACGGATTACCCAGATCGAGGAAGGGTAATACAGGAATTTGGGTGGTGGTAGACAGACTTACTAAGAGCGCCCATTTCATACCTGTGAAGAGCAAGAGGACTGCTCCATGGCTAGCTTCAGTATATCTTCGAGAGATAGTTCGATTACATGGGGTACCCTCTAGCATAGTGAGTGATCGAGATCCTATCTTCACTAGCGAGTTCTGGAGAAGTTTGCAGGAAGCAGTGGGGACTCAATTGTGTCTAAGCACCGCATATCATCCTCAGACGGACGGCCAGACTGAGAGGGTGAATCGTGTCCTAGAAGACCTTTTGAGGCTTTGTATCTTAGATTTTGGAGGTACATGGGAAGAGCATCTTCCATTGGTGGAGTTCGCATATAATAACAGCTTTCAGTCCAGTATTGGTATGGCTCCTTTCGAAGCTCTCTATGGAAGGCCTTGTCGATCACCTACATGTTGGTGGGAATCTACGGATAAGATCTTGCTTGGGCCTGATATGATTAGGGAGACTTCTGAGAAGATTGACTTGATACGAAGAAGGATGAAAGCAGCACAGGATAGGCAAAAATCTTATGCGGACAAAAGAAGGAAGGATCTTGAGTTTGAGGTTGGGGATATGGTTTTTGTCAAGGTATCTCCGTTAAGAAATGTTGTTCGCTTTGGATTCGTTGGGAAGTTAGCACCGAGGTTTGTTGGACCGTTTCCTATTAAGGAAAGGATTGGACGGATGGCATATAGGGTGGAGTTGCCCGACAGACTTAGTGGTGTTCATGATGTATTCCATGTATCACATCTGAGGAAATGCTTACATGAGACCGCAGAGGTGGTAGAGCCGAGCTTGCTTAGAGATGTAGAGATAGAGCGTGATGCGACTATCCGACGAGCTCCTACTCGCATCCTTGGGTCAGAGACTAGGAAATTGAGGAATCGAGAGGTTCAACTAGTCAAAGTGCAATGGGGAGAAGATGAGAGCAACGCAACTTGGGAGACGGAAGCGAAGATGCGTTCATTGTACCCATTTCTTTTTGAGGGTATGTCTTTACTTTCTCCTCTATCATTGTCTAGTGCTTATCTTATCTTTAGTATGTCCTCTCGTTAGTACTGTTTGACCTTTAGATAGGGTAAACCTATGGTTGAAACATGTGTTTGAGACATGTTATGGTTGATGGATGCAAGTGGATGCAAGTGTTTGCTAGTGGTTGCTCGTGGATGCATATACACACACTCTAGGCACTAGATCGGCTCAATCACTTCATATTGCATATTGCATAAAATTGTGTGTAGAAAGCTATATTTATGGATGTCTAATGATTGTGTTATCATATGGATGATGCATTTTGGTGAATGATTGTGCACTCATGTAGATATTGTATGTGTCGATAGGGTTCTTTCGCATACATAATGGATGCATGGCACTATCATGGTTTGCATATGTTCATACATTAGATAGGGAACATATACACACACTCTTTGCATATGCTCATACATTATTAGAAATTATTCTAAGGACAATGGATGCCCGTGTTTGATGGATTGAGTAGATGGTTGTTTGGATGGTAGGATATGCATTCTCCTTAGCTTAGAGATTTCGGGGACGAAATCCTTTAAGGAGGGGAGAATGTAACACCCCGTATTTTGGGTTAATGCTAAAATTCACTAATTACAGAATAAATAATCTCAGATGTGGGAATCGGGGGAAACGGGCTGCGTCATTGCGTTCGTCTCGGAAAAATACGCAAAATAGAGTCCGAGTTTTCGAAAATCGGAGTCCGTATGGCCCAGTTATGGCCCGATGAAGTTTGCAGAAAATTCAAAACTAAAAACAGAATTAAGAATTTAAAATTCAGATTTTAAATTGGACAAGTGGGGTCAGGCGGGAAAAATCCCGCCCTACCCATGTCGACAGGGCTGTCGACAGGGGGTGTCGACTTGCCTGTCGACTTGCCTGTCGACAGGGGTGCGGCGTCCAGTGAACCTGGGTGCACCAGGTTGGGTTCTAGGCTGGCTTAGAGGGCTGGTTCTAGAGATTTCCTAAATCTAAGGGTCCTAATCTAATCTAGGGTTAATCTAAGGGCCTAAAACACTCACCTAATCCTATAAATAAGACCCCAACCCTACCCTAATTCATTCATAATTAGGTCTTGTAACTAAACTATGGCAAAATGAAATTTGAGCATGGCCTCCACTAGTTCATGAAGGAAGTTGCAAGCAAATCACTCTCTAATCAACCTCTAATCCATTCTAAGCATCTTAATCTTCTTCATTTGGAGTGCAAATTTGCTAGTGGTGAGTTTCTATCACTTTAACATCAATTGTTAAAGTAAGTAGATTGGGTATAATGAGACTTATGGTCTTAAATGCGGATTAGTGGAGTTTGATCGGATTGTTGTTCCAGTCTTTAGGAGCTTGGGTAGATGTAAAGCTCCAGTTATCCAGTTATCTTTTCTTTTGTCATGGCTATTATTGAGAGTGGGATTATGTATAAATTTATTTGATGGATATTGTACTTGACTTATATTGTGGTTTTATGATGTAACCAGACATGTTTTACTTCCGCTGTTATGAGATGATGTTTTAAAAATTCAAGTACTATTTATATCTGTCTTGTTGTAATTTTTCTGTTCTATATTCACTAAAATACTCCACCGATGCCATGGCATTCCCTTAGCGAGTGTCCATAGCGGGTGTGGGGTGTTACAGAAGTCCATAGATATTTGGTCCCACTTCCTATTTGAAACTTCCAATGGTTGAAGCACTCCTGACACCTTCTGTTGATCGCTCTTAACTTACCGACATGTTGCACATTTGCTGACATATTCGGATATATCCTTCTTAATTGACTTCCACCAAAATGTGTGCTTAACATGCCGATACATCTTGTTGATTCCTTGATGTATACTAAATTTGGATTAATGGTACTCATCCAGAACTTCTCCTTTGAGCTCTTCCATATCCAGAACACAAATTCTTCCATTTAGCCATAGAATTCCCTGAACATCAATCTGCAAACTGGTTTCTTCAACTTACTGAATCTTTTCAAATATTTCTAGAATAAATTTGTCTTCACTCTGCTTACTAGCGAACTTATCAGTAAGGGTAGAGGTGATCATTAACTAGTTAATCATAGCATGCTTCCTACTCAATGCATCGACCACAACATTGGCTTTCCCAGGAGCATATATAATATCCAAATCGTAGGATGCTAGAAATTTTAATGAACGTTGTCTTAAATTCAAATCCTTCTGAGTAAAAATATATTTAAGGGATCTATGATCCGTATATTCAAATTTCTCACTTATCAGATAATATCATCAATTCTTCAAAGCAAATACTACTCCTAGCAGCTCTAAATTGTGAGTTGGATAATTCTTTTCATGGGGTTTTAACTATCTACCAGTATAAGCAACTACCTTCCCTTCTTGCATTAGAGCCTCACCAACTCCTCCTTTACAAGCGTCAGTATAAACTGTTAATATTTTATTTCCATTTATGATCATAAAAACTAGAGTAGTATTTAATCTCATCTTCAGCTCTTGGAAAACTTCTTCGCACAGGGGAGTCCGTACAAACTTGGTATTCTTCTTCATTAGTCTAGTTAAAGGACATGCAATCTTAGAGAAATCTTTAACGAACTTTCTATAGTAGCCAGCCAACCCTAGAAAATTATTAACTTCCTTAGGGTTCGTAGTTTTCTTCCAATCTCAAATAACCAAAATCTTATTAGGATCCACTCATATCTCACTTTTTGAGACAACATGGCTGAGAAATCCGACTTCTTTCTCCCAGAAATGGCATTTTGAATTCTTTGCTTTTAACACATTACTTGATCCTTAATATTTCCAAAATTGTTCTTAAATGCTGAGCATGCCCTTCTTAGTTTTGGAATATACAAGGATGTCGTCAATAAAAATCAATACGAATTCGTTCAATAATTCTCTAAATACTCTATTCGTTATACCCACAAAGTAGGCGGGAGCATTGGTTAGCCCGAAAGGCATAACCAACAAATCATAAAAAGTGTCGGGTCCCTCGAAAGAAGTTAAGTGGATGCAATCTTTAGCAATTCTTATCTGATGGAAACCTATAGCTAAATCCATCTTAGAGAAGATTTGGTCCCATTTAATTGATCAAATAAGTCATTAATTCTAGGAAAAACATACTTATTCTTAGTAGTTTGTTTATTTAAATCTCAATAATCAACACACATCCTTGATGCTCCATCTAACTTTGGAGCAAATACCACCACTGAACCGCAGTCCGAGCGACTTGGTATAAGTCCCTTCTTCAATAGTTATTGGGTTTGCTCCCCGGTTCTTTCTTTTCTCTTGGAGCCATCCTTCCATTTGGGTGAACCACCGGTCTTGCATGTGGAATGAGATCAATTCTGAATTGGCTTTCTCTATGCAGCGGGAGGCAGTTTACTTCTTTAAATACATATGAAAAATCCTTAACCATGGGAATAGTTCCAAAATTTGTTTCAAAAGAATCTAAGGCATACAAAAAACTATCCCTCCTTTTACTGGGATCTTTGCAATGTATTTTCGTCTTCACGACTACTGTTCTTTTCTCACAATTCAAAATAGCTTTATGCTCTGCTAACCAATTCATTCCAAGCAAAATGTCGAATCCAGCAAAATCTAGGACCTAATGATCAAGAGGAAATTTATGAAGATAGAAGGAAAAAGGAACTCGCTCACAATATAGGCAAAGATTCCTCCTATGGAATTTTCTACTAAAAGGGTTTGTTCGTTGAACTTTGTTTCAAGCTTCAGTTCCTCTACCAAATCCTTTGAAATAAAGCTGTGAGAGTAGGATAGTCAATGGATACCTAAAAAATCGAAAATCCATCTACATCCGTATCTGAAAAGCGGATAAATATCCGATATCCAAAAAAAGGATGCGGATATGGATAATAGATATCAGCATCCAAAAATTATCCGTCCGAACTTTTTAACATTATGGTCAAAATTATATGTATTTTAGTACAATGAATGGGATTTATTTATTATTTTACTAAGTCGAAGATTTATATTATAGGCATTGAATTCTTATTAGCTGTTCAAATCTATTTAATTTCATCATATACGTTTATTTTTAACACTTTTGTGATCGATGGAATTGAAAAATATTAATGTTAAACTAAAAAAATTCCATTTATATTTCTTGATTTATCATTCGTTGGTGGATAGAATAATTTTCCGATATCCGTTCGTATCTACGGATATGAATATCCGATATTCAAAAATGATTTCGGATACGGATATGGATATAGCACTATTCATATCCGAAAGTATACATTGACAGCCCTATGTGAGAGGCTCCTATGTCAAACAATGCTCTGACTGGATTATCTTTAACGAAAATGCTTCCTTCAAGTATTGTATTTCTGTATTCCTTTTTCGAAGTTGTAGGATCACCCTCGATAGCAAATTCTTTCGCTATATCCATCCATCTTTACTTTATTGGCTTATGGCATTCGCTTGCATGATGCCTTTTTTTATTGATAATTGAAACAAGAGGCTTTCTTTAAAAGCTTCCCTTAAATCCTCTCGGTTGGCTTCATTTTTCATTCATTTGCAAAGTCGCCCTTCTCCTTGCAGATGTAACAAGAAATCTCTAGAGTTTTCTTTTATTTGTTTGGCATGGTTCTTCTTTTACCAATTTCCTTTTCTTCTCATTTGTTGCTATCATTTCCGTCCTTTTCCTTCGATGGATTTTGCTTATCCAAATCCGCGTAGCAATACCCCCTACCTATTAACTCCGCAAAGGATCCTTTTACATGAGCGGTCATCCTTTCCTGATACTTCTTATCCATACTTCTAATGAACTTATCGTTTTTTTAATGGCGAGTTAATTAGCTCCTGTCCAAAACGAGATAATTCCTCAAACTTTCTTACATAGTCTTCAAAAGGTTTACCTTTCTGCTTCAGATCCAAAAATTCTTGGCATAAGCGAGACATTACAACAAAATGCAAATACTGCTCCTCAAAATCCTTCTTAAACTACCCTATGATATCTCTTCTTCTGACCTTTCCTTGGATATGATTCCCGACCATATTGAAGCTTCCTCCTGAAGTTTCCATGATGGAAAAAGTCATTTTTGTTCATCATCCAGCTTTAATCCTTTGAATATCTTCTTGCATAGTCGAATCCAGGGTTGAGTTTCAATAATAGATTCAATACTGTTGAACTGATTTCCACCCAAGTTAATGAACTTCTTGTTCAGAGTCACCAAATCTGGTTGAGGCTGAATTATAATATATGGCTCTATTATTGCAGAGGGATTTCCCCATCCCCTACCTCGTCCTCTTGTTCCGCTCATCTTCTACTATCTACATATAGTAAGAAAATGGTTTAGGCATTCGAACGAGATATCTTAGGGATAAGCAAACAGTAAGACAGATAGGGAGGGGTAGAATTTTGTTTCCTAGGTTTATTAATGTTTCCTTTAAGGTATTACTTACCCTAATTCCAATGAGTTATACCTCAAAGCTTTGTATAAACTAAAGGTCTGATACTAGATGTAACGAGCGCCTTTTTGATTGCTTTAAGTTTGTAATTAAACTAACTTGAAACGTTCTCACTAACAGATTGTTAGGGGTTTTAACACATCGGAACAAAAACAAAATGAATTTTTATTACTTTACAATAATTTATCTCATTTTACATTGATTTATCAGAGTATATATCAGAGTACAAAGCGAATAAATACATTTATAAAGCCATAAGTGCTCCATATCCAGCTCCAGCTCCAATCCAGTAATGCTCCAAAATATAGCTCTAATTCATAACTACCTAACTGCCAGCGATACATGTATACACATATATGTATAAGTATACGCAGATATATGATGGTAATGTGCAGGTAAATAGGTCGGACATGCAAATCACTCAAGGCAATTCAGTAAACAGATTTCAAGCCATAGCACAATACAATAAATCCAAACATCTAAAAATTATCAAACAACAAAAGCAAGTACACAGTAGTGCAGGCCACAACACAGTGCACAAAGTCAAGAACAAACATCAAGCTCACAAGACCACATACATGAGCATTCAACAACAATACATGGTGCAAGAAAGTGGAAAGTCATGTTTTATTAAGAATTACAGGTCCAACAAACACGTAAAGATGCAACAAGTACAGTAGTGGAAGCGAAGTAACAGCATGGCAACATGATGGCACAAACAAATGTACACAAGTACATGATCAAGTCAAGAACGTAGCAACACAATGATACAGGATAAAAAGAGATACAAAAGGATGAAGCCAACTAAAGATAGGATGTGCAAAATAACAGTGCAGTAGCACAGAAGTATACATATGCTCAGTGAAGAGAACACAAAACAACATGGTAATGGCCTCAAATACAAGTCAACATGGCCTCAAGAATTAAAATATAGGCATTTTGTTGTAATATGTAAAATTAATAAGGGTGAATATGCTAAGAGACTTTACAGCAATTTACATGACATGTAGACTCTATAAATAAAGAGACTAATTATTGATATTGGTGCACAATTGTTGGATGTTTGCCACCTATCTTACGACTACAAAGTGTGTTGATAGGTTTTGACTTGCCTTTTTTCAGTGGAGCGACCTATAATGTAAATCTCTAGCACTTTGAAGGAGTGATATTTTAGGGTAAATCCATTCATTTGCTATTTATAATTTGATTAATATTTAAATGAAATCATGAAGGGAAATAAAAAAGATTAATGAGGCTTACGGTAAATGTACCAAATTGTGTTGAAACACTTCAAATGCAAATTTAACTCCACTGTCTTCACTCGTAATACATACACGTAAATCTGTGACATATAAGTATGTTAACATAACATAGAAACAAAGACGTCGCAAAATTCGATCTGAAATGGAGACCAAGTTATCTTGAATTATAGCAGAGGTGTCAAACGGGTTGGGCTGGGTATAAACGAGTTGGTTGAAAATTAACCCAGCTCATTTGATGCAAAAACTTACCCAACCCAATACACTCATTTATTAAATGGGAAAAACTCAATTCAACCTGTTAAATTAATGGGTTATTCCAGTCCAAACCATTGAACCCAAATTACAAAAAGTTTTTCAAAGAGTGATTAAAACATGTGAATCAAACATTTTTAAAGACAAACATAATAATTACAATCATAACAATGTTTTGGAGGGAGTTTAACACAGTCAAATTCCAAATATTTCAAATTTTAAAATTCAAAATTTTTAAATCTCAAATTTTCAATTTTCAAAATTTCGAAATTCAAAATTTAAATTTTCAATTTACAAATTTTTAATTTTCGAATTCCAAATTTACAAGCATTCAAATTTTCGAATTTCAAATTTCAAATTTTCAAAGTTCATTTTTCAAAATTCCAACTATCAAATTTTCAAAAGTTTCCAAAATTCAAAATTTACTGTGCGTTTGGTTTATATTTTTTTATTTTGAGTTTTCGCTCATACAAAAGTACGAAGACGCACACATATCGTGAAAAACGATCGTTTTACAAAACGAAGTTAACACAGAAAACCAAAAACAACTTTTTATTATTTTCATATTTTAAAAAATGGCGGAAGGACAATAACAAATTCATCCATCCACCGTCCCTCCATCACCTCCGTCACTCTCTACGCTTTAATTCATCACATCCATTATACTTTAAATCTTTGCAAGTTCTATAGTTAACACTGAAAACTAAAAACTCAAAACATAAAATAAACCGAACACTACTTTAAATTTTCAAATTCAAATATCAAAATTTGAAATGTTCAAATCTCAAAGTTTGAACATTTCAAACTTCTAAAATTTAAAATTTCCAAATTTTAAACTTTAGAATTTCAATTTTCAATTTTTACATTTAAATTTTCAAATTTGAATTTTTAAAGTTTTTTTTCAATTGTAAGTCAAAAGTTTTCCAAATATACTTAAAGACAAACGCGTTTTTTATTTATTTGGATAAGTGGTCAAACGTAAAGAAATGGACACCAACCATCTAAACCAATTAATTAATGGTTTAAATGAGCTTATTCAAGAAAACTCATTTATCTTAATGGGTTTCACCCAACCCACTTACTTTTAGGTAAATGGGTTGAGCAAATGGGCTAGGTTTTTCGACAGCCCTAAATTATAGATAAGACTCAAGCTTGTGCATCGTCCAACTGCAGGCTTCTCACAAACGAGTGACATACACCTGATAAGAATAGAAAAACGCTCAACTGAGGACTTCGTGATCTTTGTACTTCAGCAAATAATTTGTGTACTAAAGGTAACAGACAGCTTGTACCATGAAGCAGTTTGCAAGGTAAATTCATACAACTTACAGTAAGCTTGAATTTCCAATCCTATATCACCTTGAAGAAAACAAAACTGAAGCACTAAGTTTAGGAAAACAACAACTCACTTCCTGCCAGCAGTTTGGAACACTACCCATCAAGTTGCAAACTTTCAACTGATGCAATACAAATTCATATGCCAAAAATACAAATTACAACAGAACATAAGAACAGAAAAAAGCTTCTGAATTCTTTTTTTATATATAAAGAAAAATCTGCTTTAGTTAATGCTTGAGATTCTGAAGAGCTTTAGAAATATTGGCCTCCTCTTGAGGAGTGAAATAGCCAACTTCTTTGTTCCAAAACTCGATATACTTGCCTTCTGCTTTTCCTTTCCACAGCAACCCCAAGTCCGTCTCGGACTTATAGTAGGGTGTTTTCACTGTGTACCTGCTCGTCCCACCTTGTCTTTCTATGCTTTTCACAGTGTATACTGTAACTTTTGGTTCTATTTCATGGTCGTGTATGTAGTTGAAAATCCTTTTCAGCTTTAGGTTGGGCTTCCATGTCCTCTTAGGGCTTCAAAACAGATCAAAGTAACTCACCATCAATGCTGATTATATTTTATGATGTTTAGGAAATAAAATATAACATTTAGCTTGAAGGTCATGACTTGATTTTGAGCATCAACATCAATTTCGAAACATAAATCATCACCGTGGAAATTGAAACCGATGTTTTTACATATACTTCTAAATGTCCACTCGATAGAGGGGAAAAAAAAATATAACATGCAAGCATATAAAATCAAAGAAATGTACCGATTAACTCTATGGTTCACAACTAAGTCCGCTTTCTATTTGAACTTCAAACTTCCTACTGGACTGTTGACGATCTAAATCACATTTTGACAACCTTACTTCCTGCGACCAAACAAAACTTATTTGAAAAGAAAGACAAGGGACTGAGAGAACAAAGCCACAATTTAACCTAAATAAGGTGGAGAATAATATCCGCAAAATGGAGCAAGAAATTACAAACCTCATGAATTATGTCATTTACAAAGGAAAATAACACTGAAAGCTCATCTCATTTCACAAAGTTAACATAACGTAAGAATATACACTTGGCTTTGATCATAAACCCATGAACTTATTATCTAAATCAATTATAACCAACACATATTTCTTTATGTTTTATTTGAGCTAATTGTTAATAATCTTGGATTCGTGCAATTTATTTTCATTAATGAATGCCACAATGCAACCCCATGCATGCAGCACCTGAAACAACTATATTTCACAGTAACAGGCTAGATGGTTTGCCAGTTTTAATAATAAATTGGATTACCGTAATTTGACATCTTACGCTTACTATTATTTTTGACATAAAAACCACAAATTAGCAGAATGCTCCATCGGTTTTGTAAAGAAATAGGAAAAGCAACCAACCACCAATACTGCCACTATAGTCTGAAATGAGCTAGGGTTACACATTCATTTTGACGGAATTTTAAGTAAATTTGATGATCCAAACACATGCATGCATGCACATCCGCACGCACATATAACAACAAATGTATAAAACGTATTAACACAACACGATATAATAAAATAGAATAACATGCAATAAGCTACACGATATTTGCTGGAAAAAAAATAATATTAGCATATATATATATATATATATATATATATATATATATATATATATATATATATATATATATATATATAAGCATCGGTAATAGTAAAAAGAAACTAAAACAATAAATGAAATGTCAAAAAATTAGAACATTGTTTACTACAGCAAGTTTTATTCTTGTTTTTACCACAAATTATGACACAATTTCAATATCACACTTAAATTTACCACAACGCACACCATCGATTTCTATTTTAATATTTTATATCAAATATCAAAACACGCAAGTTGAAGCTGAGGCACGGCGATGATCAAAAATAGATAGCCAGATAAACTTTGTTTCACTTGGTTGTCAATTTACGAATCTTCTTGTATGAATCGATGTACTTTTATTTGAAATCAGATGAAGTAAGACAGATATTGAAAACCTAAACTGTTTGCTGAACAAAGGATGTGTTAAAGTAGAACTGAACTTGCTTGTTACACAAAATATATTTAGAACTGTTTACCAAATATTTCGCTTGAAAACATATAGTCGTATGCAATCTTGTACAGTTGTAGATCAATTGCCATTGGATGTGGTAAATTTACAATACATAAATACATACATATATATAGACACACATATAGAATCAATACTCTTATAGGACCCAATATCATGCATCAGGTTCAAATATATAAAAACAATATGAAATGAATTGAAAATATGCATATATCACATCGATGAAAATCAACTGGACAAGAAAATCTACAAGTAGGCTGTCAGGTCTCTACAACACAACCCGAAAACTATAAATAAGTGGGAATCATAATAACTTGCATCCTCAACAACACAAGCTCAGATAAACTGCAGTCTCCTTAACAATTCAAAAAGAAATGCCTTTCTTGACAAAACCTTTCAGTTGTTAACTTATTCAATATTGCTAGTTTAATTCTTCGAACCAAGTTCGAAAATCAACCAATGATGAAACAGCAGAATTTAATTAAATCAAATAAGAGGGGTTTGATAATTAGCATTATAGCATATAACACATACAAAATCCAAAATAGAATATAGTTATTTTGTATACCAAAGTTATCAAAGCGTCTATTGACTGACCTCCGAACAACACAACCCCATAGATGCAGTACTTGAAACTACTATATTTCACAATAACAGGCTAAATATTTTGCCAGTTTTAATAATAAATTGGATTACCGTAATTTGGCATCTTATGCTTACTATTATTTTTGACAAAAAACCACAAATTAGCAGAATTCTCCATCAGTTTTGTAAAGAAACGGAAAAAACAACCGACCACCAATGCTGAAGTTATACTATGGAATGAGATCGTTTACACATACATCTTGACAAAATTTTATGTAAATTTGATGATACACACACACGCATGCACATCCGCGTGCACACATATAATAACAGATGTATAACACGTATTAACACAATAAGATATAATAAAACAGAATAACATGCAAAAAGCTACATGATATATGCTGGAAACAAAATTAGCAAAAATTATTTTTAAACAAATATAAGCATCAGTAATAGTAAAAAGAAACTAAAACAATAATTGAAATATCAAAAAAATAGAGCGTTGTTTATTACAGCAAGCTTTATCCTTGTTTTTACCACAAACTATGACACAATTTCGAAATCACACTTAAATTTACTACAATGCACACCATCGAATTTTATTTTAATATTTTATATCAAATACCAAAAGAAGCACGCCGGTGATCAAAAATAGATAGACAAATAAACTTTGTTTCGCTTAGCTGCCAATTTATGAACCTTCTTGCATGAATCTATGTACTCTTATTTGATTCAGATGAAGTAAGATGGATATAGAAAACAGAAAATATTTGTTGAACAAAGGATGTGTAAAAGAAGAACCGGACGTGCTTGTTTAACGGATATTTAAATCTGTTTACTTAATATTTAGTTTGAAAACATATAGTCATGTGCAATTTTGTAATTTTGTACAAGATATATTGCCGTTGGATGTGGTAAAATTACTATATAAAAAAAACAAACAATCAAAAGAGGGAAAATCTATGTGGTAAAAAGCAGAATAGAGCGCCTGTAATTAGCATCATTCAAAAATTATTAACGTAAATAAAGTAAAAAAACGTAATACTTTAATGCCAATATTTTATTAAAAAATACCGTAAATTTTAACAAATGAAGATTACATTGTTAGACAGAGGGAAAAAAAAATCAAATGTGGCTGTTCATTTTGCCATAATGGAAGTTTTTTTACATAATAATAACAGCTGGAGATGCTGTAAAGAGGAAGAAACGGTATCTAAGTCCCTTTTTGTGCAGCTGCATTGTGAAAAGTTCCACAAAAGCACCACAGTCCTTAGGTGTCATATGTTCCACCGTCTCCAGTAGGGTCACCTTTAATGCATTGCACTTTTTAGAACCTTAGAACCCATATTTTATGTGTACAGCACAACTGTACCCAAAAACTTGTGCCCTTTTATTGTGAAATCAAATATAATAGAATCGCAATCCCAAAACTTGATGCTATTTCTAGGGATATATTTTGTTATAGCAGCATTACAGTAAAAAAATTTGACAAATATCGGCAGAATAGGATGTCCAGAGTAAGAGATAGTTATGTTTTGGAAATTATAGCATAGACAGCTTTTGATAAGTTCAAATAGCACCAAACGATTTAGGCAGTGTATCCTTCATAGTGATAGGTTTATAAACCAAGAAGACTAAAGTAATATAACATGCTCAACATAGACTGGTTCTTGCCAAGTCAACTGCATATTATATTTTGAGAAGATCTTGGAATCGATACTCTTATAGGACCAATATCATGCATCAGGTTCAATTATATAAACACAATATGAAATGAATGGAAAATATGCATATATCACGTCGATGAAAATCAACTGGACAAGAAAATGCACAAGTAGACTGCAGGTCTCTACAACACAACCGCAAAACTATAAATAAGTGGGAATCATAATAATTTACATCCTCAACAACACAAGCTATTTCAGATAAACTGCAGTCTCCTTAGCAATTCAAAAAGAAACGCCTTTCTTGACAAAACCTTTCAGTTGTTAACTTATTCAAAATTGCTAGTTTAATTCTTCAAACCAAGTTCGAAAATCAACCAATGACGAAACACCAGAATTTAATTAAATTAAATAAGAGGGGTTTGATAATTAGCATATAACACATACAAAATCCAAGATAGAACATAGTTTTTTATTTTTTTTTATTATATTTTTTTATTTTATTTTTTTGTATACCAAATTTATCAAAGCGTCTACTGACTGACGTCCCAACAACACAACCCCATACATGCAGTATTTGAAACTACTATATTTCACAATAACAGGCTAAATAGTTTGCCAATTTTAATAATAATTTGGATTACCGTAATTTGACATCTTATGCTAACTATTATTTTTGACATAAAAACCGCAAATTAGCAGAATTCTCCATCAGTTTTGTAAAGAAACGAAAAAAAACAACCGACAACCAATACTGAAGCTATAGTCTGGAGTGAGATAGTTTACACATACATCTTGACAAAAAATTATGTAAATTTGATGATACACACACATGCATGCATATCCACATGCACACATATAATAACAGATGTATAACACGTATTAACACAATAAGATATAATAAAACAGAATAACATCCAAAAAGATCTATAGGTAGGCTGTCAGCTCTGTACAACACAATCGCAAAACTATAAGCGGGAATCATAATAACTTACATCCTCACCAACACAGGCTATTTTAGGTAAAAATGCAGTCTCCTTAACAATTCAAAAAGAACATACATCCTCACCAACACAGGCTATTTCAGGTAAAATGTAGTCTCCTTAACAATTCAAACGCCTTTCTCGATAAAACCATTCAGCTGTTAATATATTCAATATTGCTAGTTTAATTCTTCAAACCAAGTTCGCTATTCAACCAATAATGAAACAACGGAATTAAACTAAATAAGAGGGGTTCAACAAATAGTACAGCACCCTTATAGCCCCTAATTTCCACCACACATTCTTGTTTCTCTCTCCTCCCACTAACTCTCTCTCCCCACGCTAACTTATTTAATATTAAATGAGTGGTCTACATTGAGGGGCTGTTGGGGTGCTATAAAATAGGGGTGCTCTAGAACCCTCCTCACACACACACACACACACACACACACACACATATATATATATATATATATATATATATATATAGGCAAGCGTTAGGTTGCACCTCAAAAATGGAGCACCACAAATGCCCCGTGATTTCCTCCTCTCATTTATATTAAAGAAAGTGAGTGGGAGGTGAGAGAATGAGTGGAAGGAGAGAGGGAGGAGATGTGTGGTGAAAAAGCGATAGGCTAAAGGGGTGCTAAGTTTTTGGGGTGCCATTGAACCTGCCATATATATATATATATATATATATATATATATATATATATATATATATATATATAGGGGGGGAGAGAGAGAGAGATACATATTCAGAAGAAAAAAGATAGAGGAAATTACTTTTTTGGGTTTCTAGCAAAATGAACGTGACGATCAGTGGAGAATCCTTGAGATGATCCATCTGCTACGATATTTTGAGAATCTAAAGTTGCAGTTTTATCAGCGACTTTCAATGAATTCAGGGCCTCTACAGGCAACACATCAGCGCCAATTTTCCGTACAATTTTCTTGCCCAAATTGATGGAGTTCGATTTTGTTGCCATGGCTGCAGAAAGTTTATTGTGATTGAGTCAAAGAAGTTCAATAAGACTAATTGTAAATAGGCAAAACCAATTCATTAAAAGAAGAAGGCTAGTTCTATTCGTACCCATCTTTCTTCCTTTCACACCCCCAACTTTATAATAAAAATCGTCATACCCCGTTTTTTTCATTTTCATCGCCATTTATTTCAAAAATACCCCTAAAATTTATAACCATGTTCAGCAGAGGCGTTGTTCACCAACCTCGCTTAGTTCAAACTAGGTTATTACACAAGGCCCGGTCAATCTGCACCAGGTTAACATGCGATCCTCTCTTGATCCGAACTACGTTTTCACACAAACCTTGATTGGACTGCACGATGTCTTTAGAAAGACAGTGCTTCGTTTATAATGTGTTTATTTCTTTCAAACTTAACGGTTGTAGTTTACAGATATGAGCAATTTTAAAAGGAAAAAATAATCTAAAAATGGATAAAGTAGCTGGATGTGAAAGAAGAAAAACGGGGTTTGAATAGAACTGGCCATAAAATAGTGCTTCACATACATTATCATTTATAGTATAAACTGTAATATTTGATAGATAAAAAAGGTTACGAAAGATGGATCAACTCCATAAAATTAAATTATGGTATGATCTGGGTATACTTCATTCAGTTTTAATATGAGAATCGTTTGAAAAGGTAACACGATGAGCTCAAGGATAAATTCAGAAATTAAAATCTAGCCAACAAAGAAACCCCTTGATAGAAGGACTAAATATTTCTCATCTTAAGTTTTGTATATAAATCAGCCGGTGACCTTTTCATATAATCAAACTAGCTCAAAGTTCCCAATTTCACCATATAAACTAAATTTTGACTGAAAAAAAAAGTAAGAACAAGGAAAATACACAGGGCCGGTTCTAGTCTCTAGGTTTCCCTAGGCCAATACGAAATTTGTTGCTTTTGCACACAGAAAATAATAATAATAATAATAATAATATAACACTATGAATATTTTTTTTCATTAGCTTCACATACAAAAGAAGATCTTCAATCTACCTAATTATAACAACTTCTTCTTGGGTTTTTAGAAGTCAACTCTTCAATTATATCTTCACATTTTAAAATTTAAAACTTTCAAATATTTCAGTTGAAATCATCGCCAACCATTTAACCTTTCTCGCGAGATAGTTATTGGAAGACAAGTTTTTATCAACTTTAACTTACAAAAGCTTCTTCTTGTTGGATATGAAGGCTGGCATCTAGAAATTTTCTTTCATCTTCATTTTCTATTAACTTTTCTACTGTAAAATCTGGAGTTTTGTTTTTGAAATATAACTCAGATTTTTATCATTTCATTCTTCAACGTATTTCCTATACAATTTCAGTTTAATGGAAAAAAAATAATAAGCTTTAACTATATCAGTATAAACATATTAATTTTGGTATATCCAACTGTAACCAAAAAAAAAAAAAAACTGAAATTTTAATAAAGTTTCAAATAATTATAGGCAAACAGTTGAATTTAGGTATCTTTGTCCCTATTTCTCCAATTATTCAAATCTCTAAACTGAAATCCTTCTTGACAAAATAAGCGGCAGCATCCACATTAAGTAATGAATAGAATCAATGGCGCAGATAGTGGGATAATAATCCAGATCAAGCAATAACAAAAGGTTAATGACGATACCTTCAACAAATTACCAGTCTGCGAGTAGGCAAGGGGCAGCAATCTTCGACCAGCCAAGCAGGGGAGCTAGAGGCAGAGGCGTAGAGCGAGTATGCCTGAACTAGTGGCGGCGACTGGCTCGAGGTTGTGCAGCGCTGTAATTTGCTGGAGCAACACAGTTACGTTGATGGCAGGGTTTTGGAGTTGTTATTTGGATGTATTTTCAGCTTTTCCTTTTTGCGCTGAAAATTGAGAAATCGGTTTGCCCCAAACCGGGGTTGACCTGATCCACGGCCTATTGGGCCTTGCCCCTAGGCGGCCCAGTCCTGTGTGAGATAGAAGATGAAAACTTAAGGGTGCGTTTGGTTTACATTTTGAGTTTTCAATTTTGAGTTTTAATGGTTGTTTTCAATTTTTCATTTTGAATATTTTCACTATTTCTCAAAACGCGTTTGGTTATCCTTTTTTCGAAAACAATTTTTTAAAACTAAAAATTAGAAAATGCGTTTGTTTGAAATACAGTTTTCAAATTTTGAAATTTTGAGTTTTCATTTTGGCAATTCAAATAGGATCTTGCTAGAGCAACCGGCGATAAAGCAACCGAGAATGTGCGAAACGCACGTGGCGGCTGGATGGTAGAAAGGGAAGATGTGCAATGCACGTGGCGTAAGGATGTGAGGGGATGCAAAATCATTGAACGATGCAGATCGCTACCGCAAGATTTGACCGCTTTTACCAGCGGTCGTTCTAGCATTTTTGTTCAAATAAATTTTACGTTTAAAGTATAATACGTAATATATAATATTGGAAAGTCTATTTACGAAATATAGATATAATTGACGACACAACAAATATTCAGCATTCGATCAACTTACGAATTTCACTCTTTCATATGAAGACAAAACAATTCAACAGCCTAGATCACTTTTGTAACTAATTGTATCTAATTTTATGTTCAAATAATCGTCCCCAATAATATATACTATTCATTTTTCATGTTTGCATGAACATACTACATATTGTAAATCAAACAAAAAACAAAACGAAAAATTCAAACATAAAAAAGTTGAATAAAAACAACTGTGAATATATCAAGCAGCTAATTAAAAACAGACAATAGGTGAAAGATAATAAATTGAATTCTAAACATAATGATTAAACATTAAAGAGAATACAATATTTTAAACTCCATAAGACCAAATTGTACAGGAATAAAATTACAATAAAAAGTTCATAACACGGTTTTAAATATATAATATAAGAGATAAGCTAAATAAAGAGAAAGTTGAAAGAGAACAACTCAAACATCTTTCATAACAATATGATATTTATATCAACCACAAATTTTGTAAGCAACGCGCTTCTGATGTCTTCTGAGTTACATCTGCAAATGATAGTACAAAAGTAAGACATCTACTAAATCACAGCATAAAAGTAAATAAAAATAAGAGTACCTGAACTATTCAAATATGTTACTGAGATAAAGATAAAATGAATTATGAAATAGAAATAAAATTGTACCTGAACTATAAATGGCGAGTTGTTACATACTCGTTCCATATCTATATGGCTATTTGATCTCTAACATATCTCATTTTAGTCGATTGAATAAAAATGTATTAATACATGTTATATGTGTCCACAAAAATGTATTAATACACCTTGTATTAATACAAAACAACAGCGCATTTGTCCATAAAAATGTATTAATGCATTCAATACATAAATTCATGTGGAGTTATAAAATTAATGTATGCAAATTTATAAACTCCACTACATTAATACAAATGTATTTTATGACGAATGATACATACTATTCCAACACATACTTTCTTGTTTACCTTCAGTCTCAGTAATAATATTTCAATTGAAACATCTTTATACTTTAGCTTCAAAGTATTTACCTTTGGACACCAAAATTTTTGGCTTCATTGAAAAATACACAAACATTTTTAATGGTAAAAGGAGTGCATCATCATATCCATTACCGTTTCTACTAAATTTTTGTTTTAAATAAAAAGTCGAAATCTGCTTTATGAAAGGGTCTACAGTCACCAACAACTGATGAAGCAGAAATAAAGGTACCCATTGAAATTGTAAATATCAGGCATAATGAAGTGAGCAACTATGTTATTGTCAAATACACGTTTGATACATAATGCGATATAAGTTGTAATTATATACCCACATCCCATTAATCATTATGTTATATTACAAAGAAAGACAAATATAGCTATACATTCATTCAGTTTATTACAAAATAATATAAAAAGTTTCTCATTATCTTTCATGGTATCAAAGGTATAAAAACCATTTAAAGACAGATTTATAATTAAGGGGACTATGAATAATGGCTATAACCAAGGAAATAAAACCATGCTAGTGATTTATGCTAGTGATTCATGCTAGTGATTAAGGGGACTATAAATAAAACCATTTGAAAATAAAGTAGAGTTCAGGCTGGTATTATCATATGTACTTCTTCTTCCAAAACATTTCCTTTCTCTTCTCATCTTAGCTGTAAAAGAATTAAATAGAAAGGTAACAAAATAAGGAAACAAAGAAGAAAAAGGCTAGTAGCTGGTGGAAATAAAAAGCCATGAAACTACAACATCAAAGTCCACATCAACATGAAAAATGTGAGGATCTTAGCTTATGTTATATGTTTTCTTGTGACTGAAAGTTCAGGCTTAAATACAAATTTTTAAGTTTAGATGATTTTTTTTTCTAGTTTCTTTCTTCCCTTACTATCAAGTAATTAATCATGTTCTGCTTTTGATATTTGTGATCTGCTAGTGATTATGATTAACTAACTATGATGTTTTTACAAGATCATACATACATGATTCATAATCTAACAATCTTTTTGCATGATCATACATATATTTTTAAAAATTAATTTATTATGATTTACCAATTTATCGCATTCTTCTTTGTTTTCTGGTAAGTGCATTCCTTTTGTTGTTGTTTTCATTTGAAAATATATTTTGCACTAAATACATGCCATATTCATTTGCTATTAATTCATGCAGATAAGATAATCAAATATTAGTATTGGTCTTAAATGTTATGTCCTCAATATCTGTTTACATGCAGCAGAATTAGATAGCTCATTTTTGTTATGATTCAGGGTGCATTTAATACCATTTTCCGACTAAGCTGGAGGTCATGTATGTAAAAAATGGTCCAAAGTAATTTTGAATTATGTCAATGTATATCATATAAAATACAATTACCTACTTGTATACAGTGAGTGTGTGTGTGTGTGTGTGTGTGTGTGTATTGCTGAATCTATTCCATTTTAGTACAACAAAATATGATAGTGGCTAAAAACTGTAAATTAACAAAAGACAATAGTTTTTGGATTATTAATTTGTACCTTAATTTTCAAAGGCCAAGGAGAAGAGGGACACGGACAATAAGCATTTTTCGTTCTCATCTCAATTAGACTTCTAGAATACAAAGAGACAAGTTGTACTCAGATATTCATAAAATAATATGGTTCCAACTTCCGTAATGGTAAGAACTAAATCCATAGATATCACATGAGTATATTTTCTCTTTTCTTTATGCTGATTCTATGTACCTTTGTGTCAATTTTTCTTGCGAATGAAAGGATGAACTACTGCCTATATCAATTTATATGTCAATCATGAATTTTCAAATTCATTTAAGTGAGCAACAACCAATTCTATGGAGAATTAGATTATCAAAATGTAAAAACGTCTATCCATACATGACAATCTTACGCGAACACGGTTGCAAAGAAGGGGAATTTCAGTAAATAAAATAGTTTGTACACTTTTTTGTCTCATGAAAGAGCTTATAGTTAATTACCACATTACAACATAACTAAGGAAATACCAAATCATTCAAAAGTAAAAACGCCAAACTGAAAAAAATGTGAGTAACTGCAGGTAGAGTAGTTTATGTTAGTTTCATAAATGTTATACAAACATGTAAAAAAACATCTATTAAACTGCAAGTAATAGAAATCTACTTTTAAAAAAATGAAACGGTTCTGCATCCCAAGAAAATGACATGTTAACTTACTCGTCAATGAAAGCCCGTCGCCTCTAGTGATGAGGTCTTCACAGAAAATTAATTTTTCTTGCGAATGAAAGGATGAACTACTTGTATACATTATATATATGGTTTGATAGTGTCAATAAGGCTTGTTGTCGTACTTTGGCATGATCTAGAAAACACAGCATCTATTTGAAAATCCTATATACTACATGCCCAAGCACCATACTCTCGGCATTATGTATTTTGTGGCTTTCTCCATTATTAGTGGTAGGCCACTATTATTAATCCTACCTCTTCCCAGCATATGTACGTGGAACAAAATAACACTATAAATGCTCATAACTTGATTAAAGATTGAAAATTTTCATAAATCAGTGGAACAAATCCTAGAAGAATATCGAATCATATATATTATATAACCATAACATGAAATAGAAATATACAAAACTTGAAACAAATATTAGTTGACTTTCTCTCTCTCTCTCCCTCTCTCTTTTTTTTTTTTTTTTTTTTTGCTGGATAAAAGTTCCAAATTTTAAACCTACAAGCATTTAGAATTAAATAACATTCAAAGGAAATTAAGTTAAAAATAGAAATCTGCAACTATACAATCAAAGATAATCACGTTTACCAATCTTTGAATGAAATTTGAAAGCACTTGAATCAATGATCAACAGTAACTATTGAGCATTTTAAATGTATGATATGGTGATTTTGAAGTATAAATATTAAACTCAAACTATTATATATGTAGTTTTGTACTAAACATGGACTGCAATACAATCTTAAACGGTTTATATATTCAAAGACAGAAAAATAGTTATTACTACTATAGCTTCCCAGTATATGTATGTGAAAATAGTTATTACCACTATTCAAAGATAAGAAGGAACATGTGTAACATCTTGGAGAAGAAAACTGATAATTATTTCCTGATCCGTCAACTACAAATCTGCAATTTGTGAACAACGCAATCAATTGCGTAGTCTCATCTTCCATATATATTAAAGTCGTACTGAAACAAAACCCTTACTGATCAACGCAATCAAGTGCGGCCCATAAAACCTTAACCCGTACTAATGGGGAGGAAACACTCCTAATAGCAAAAACCTTGGATATGCGAATTAGGAGTATAAAAGAAATAAGAATTACCTGATTTTTGTAAGTTTTGTTGACGATCGGCGAATTCGGGAATCGGGAGAAGCGGTTTTGTGCGGCCAGAAAAAAATAAATGAGGTTAGAACGTGTTTGCTTCTGTTTTGGTTTTTGGGTTTTGAAATTTTGAGTGGGGTTCAAAACGGTGAAAACAAAATAAATTTGTTTTGAGTTTTCTTTATTAGGCCCATTTTCAAAAATAATAATTTTTCAAAATGATTTTTTCAAAATGGTAAAAGGAACAAGTTTTCATCCTTTTTCAAAACTAAAAACTGAAAATGGTTAGAAAATGGAAAACCAAACGCACCCTAATATAATGAAGAATCAAAAGATTAGGTCAAAATAAAAGGTTTTGCTGCTCTATCTAAAAAAGGGACTTGAATATCCGAAACTAATGGAACAATGGATTTCAGGTTGGGGTTGTGGTTGTGTGAGGAGAGGCATGTACGGTTTGAGCCGATGGTGGTCGCTTTGACTGCTGATATAGGTTTGGGTGTAAAATCAGTTGTTGGCTTGGGGAAGACTAACGTTGCTGTTAAATAAACTATCAAAGATTCTTCAACGGCCGAAAAATTAACATTCACTTTCATCAAAAATGATATCAACCGTTAAATCCTTTGCCACCACCTTAAAATCCACCATCCATTTGCTTTTTGGGTGTTTCAAGGGAAAAAATTTAAATGAAATTACTTTTTTGGGTTTTTTTAGCAAAACGAACGTGATGATAAGTGGAGAATCCTTGAAATCATGCTGCAATATTTTGAGAAAACAAAAATGGTAGTTTAATCGGCGGCTTTAATGAATTCAAGACCTCTACGAGCAACACATCAACACCAATTTTTCGTACGATTTTCCTGCACAAATCGATGGAATTCGATTTCGTTGCCACGCTGCATAAAGTTTAATATGATTGAGTCGAGGTTCAATAAGACTAAGTGCAAACAGGCAAACCCTATTCATAAATTAAAAGAATGGTTTATAGTTTATATACATCATAATTTATAGTATAAATTATAATATTTGATAAATGAAAAAAGTTACCAAAGAGGGATTAATTCTATAAAATTAAATCACAATATGATCTGGGTATAGTTCATTTAATTTGAATATGAGAATTGTTCAAAAACGTGACACGATGAAATTAGTTAATTAGCTCAAGGATAAATTCACAAATTAAAATCTAGTCAATAAAAAAACCATATCAAAGGACTAAATTGCGAAAATAAAAAACCAGTGTGTTGATTGTTGGGTTTCCCTCCTAATTTATTGGAATGCTCAATAATTATTGTTGAAAGGTGTGTAGATACATCAAATTTTATGCATATTTATTGCAATTCAAATGGAAACACTATTTCCAAGATGAAGTTTGAAAGCCGGATTGTGAGAGAATCTTTTGTATTCCACACTTATATATATGAGGGTGAGAGAGTGTGTGAAAGATATGTAGAAATACACAAAAAAAAAAAGATAGCTTGAGAAGTCTTTATCCTCAAGTTTGAGTGAGCCACTGAGTGTGAGATATATACAAAAATAGAAAACTATCCAATATTTGTGGCGAGTTCTTGTAATCCTACTATCATCTTATAGTGGAAGAATTGGACTTCTAGTCCCGTGGTTTTTCTCTCATTGGGTTTTCCGCATAAACAAAAATCTCTTGTGTTGCTGCTTGTTATTTTCATTTATCTGTCAATTGTTTTACCGCACTTCACTTTTAAGCTTATCTACAGATAGGAAATTATAAAGTTTTAACTTCAACATTGATTTCAACCCTATCCCTTTTTAAGAGATTCCTTCTTTTCTAATGAAGGGGTTCTTTCTTCCATTAAAAAAAGAAAGAGGTTTTACTTGTGATGACCCGAAAATTCCTATCTTTCGAATCCACTATAAACCACATAAGTTCGATCCAAAAAGCAAAAATTCTCGAACTGGTATGGGTTACAACACATCATAACAAAACACAAAATAATATTTCATTATTATTACAACAATTTTACATCAGAGTACAAGAATATATCAGAGTACATTAATAAACACATTACTAAACACAGCAGAAACATAATTACATTTAGTGGGAGACTATCAAATGTTCTGGATACATCTCTAGCTTCAATCCACAATTCTGCTCTAAAAAGACTCCAAGACATATCTACAAAACCAAAACTACTAGCTGATCGTGTAGAAAATATGGGCATCCAGAGTTTAGGTGGGAAACAATAAACTCCGAGTCAGTCATGGGACTGGTGTGAAAACTAAAATAGTTATTTACTTAATTTTAAAGTTGGGTAAATCATGGGACCGTGCCGTATAACATGGAACGGGTTTTCTCCACACGGATATCAATCATAAAAATTCACAATGCTTTTAGAAAAATGAAGCTATTATAAATAAGACTCAAATCCCATCACACAATGCAACGCAAACCGAAGGATAGAGTTTTACTTTATAATAGCCAAACATGCTTGATACATGAAATTTCTCTTTTATTATCACCGTGCATAATTTAGAAATCAATTTCACAAATAAATGTATCAATCTTAGACAACATAATGCCCCATCTCATTATGTCGCCATATAGGTTTACAACTGAAAACGGAAGGTTTGTATTCGAAGTTGGATTTCCATCAGTGACCAAGGCAAAGTATCTTTCTTAACCGTTCGGATCATCTCTAGCAAGATGTCCAGAAATCACACGCATGTGACCCTAGATCGGCAGAGTCGGCCTACTAAATCCCGGTGATTTCGAGTTACTCCTGAACATAACGTTCCCCGGTCGTATCTGACCGTCATCTTAGTCGTTGTTTGACCATCATCTGAAGCGCCTCAATCCAACACCCACATGAGTAAATTGTGTAGGCTCCATATCATAGCATCACTTTTAGCTAGAAGGAACGTTAGTCCTTACTCTATTGTCCATCATCCTTTTTTCAGCCATTCACAGGTTGTGAGGCTTGTCGAAGTCACGTTTCAACACAAAGCTACGCTATATCAACCATGATTTGATCATCATCCACAAAGCTTTGTTTTTCAACAAAAGCTTGATCTATCAGCACTTAGCATGCCACACTGTCAATTCACAACATATAATCGATGTCTATTAATATATAACCCTCTGAGTACCTAAGTCTCAAAGGTTGGTGTTAAGCTAAAAGAATAAATTCCCCACCACCAACTGATATAACATTAATAGACATCAATTTATTATGCCGTAACTTACAATGTTAGACATACATCCATTTACAAGTTCGTTCCGGGTCTAAATGAAACCGAAGGCACCTTATTCCTCGTTCAATAAAGGGGAGAGGCTCTTGCATATCTAGCCAATCTCCAAATATGTCTAGACGACCACCACTTATAACCTCGTCTTGGGTGTACCTCCCAATCGAGACATCAGCAATAATCCAAATGATGCAAAGATCTCTGGTCCTCAACCACTGTCTTCAGTATCTTCGATACTCATCGTATAGTTATTTAGAATTGGTTGAAACCCAGTCTTTATGAATAACTATCGCATCTTTAGAATCAAGTGATATATAAACATATCATAAATCTCATTCCAATTTGAATTATTCTTTGATTTCAATTTAACTCTTAACACAAAGGTTATTACGCAAATCAAAATCCTATTCCCATTCTATTCATCCCATGGAGCAAAACTGGTGGTACTCCATATCTAACACCCCTCGTGTTTCGGTAAGTTTAATTACCTTCTATCATTTCAAATTTAATCAAAGATTCATTGAAAACTCTAACTTCGTTTTAATCTCTATTTCATTCAATCAAATCATTATTGAAATATTTATTAAAATTCTAACATAGTTTTAATCTTCATTTCATTCAATCAAATCTTTATTGAAAGATTTATCAAAACTCTAACATAGTTTTAATCTTCATTTAATTCAATCAAATCTTTATTGAAAGATTTATTACAACTCTAACTTGAGAACTCGTCTTTCCTTTAAATGGGTTAAAGAACAAATGTTAATTAAAACATCATTCACGATAAACCCAAAATCCAATTTGATATCAATAAGGCTTTAAATAGAATTCATATCAAATTATATTCAACATCAAATTCTGAAATCAACTAGTACCGTTTAGGGAATAACGATATCTTTATCTTCTAAATTCCTCAAACAGTATCCGTGTAACTACGGAATTCAATATTGAAATCTCTTAAGATTATTTCCATTCAAATCAAATTAAATTCATACATTGAAGAAAAAAACTTAACTTGGTTAAGTACTTATTATCTTCAAAACATTTTAATCACTTTTTATCAAAATAGCTAGTTTTCACAAAATAGCTTTATATTATTCAAAACTAAATATATTTAGTCCAAATCTCTTTTAAATCATATATTATGATTTATCAAAAAAATCCCTATTTTTAATAATTTTTATTTGACCATTATAGGCAAAATCAAAATTTGACCCTAAACTACCAAATCATGATTTTTAGGAAATTCCGATTTGGATTTATCTTAAAACCTAACCGTTGAATCTTATGACTTTCTTTTTCATTTGAAAACTCTTTTCATTTTGAACCAAACGTATTTCGTCTTGGGAAAATCTAATGGTCGGATCTCTTGGTACGTCCATTTAAAGTTAATGGTTGAAATTCGCGAACTACCATTGCGCGACATATCCTATTCAGACCAGATTCGATTTATAATTAAAATTAAATCAAAACACTTCCAAAATAATTTGTTAATTATATAAAATTATTTTTGGAAACTATATTTCAATTATTTCCCTTTAAAGTCAAATATTCCTTTATTTAATCAATTTACATTATTTAAATTATTAAAATAATATTATTTTAAATTTTTTATTGTTTGAAGTCTAGATATCCTTGAAAGCCATTATAAAAACAAAAAAGATACTTTTGAAAATAAACTTTTATTAAAACCTTTTCTAGATACCCTAACCGAACTTCACTTTCACCCGTTACTATTCATTTTCAATTTAAATTTGAAAACATGCCTTTATTAATTTAAAATTAATTCAAATCAAATTATTTCTTTTACGAAAACTATTCGTAATGACTTAAACTACCTTTCCAAATTATTTCAAAATTAAAATTCAAACTTTTATTTTTCATTGAATATTTTAATAGTAAAATATTCAAACTAATTCTAAATTGGAATGAGATTCAACCAATCACCGTATAATTCAGTTTATATGGATTTCATACATCATTAGCATCCAATAACAGTTATTAATAACTTTTAATATCCAATTACCACATCTTGGCATCATTGACCTAAGTGTTAAGGTCATTAACACTTGGTCCCCATCCACCCATTTTTAACTAAGGTATTAAACCTTATTAACAACATATTTCTACAATTGGCCAAAACAAAACATATCAACATACATCACATTCAGATGGTCATCCATATCACATCAATACCAAGCAATATCACGCATCAATCCCAAATCACATTTTTACAAGTGTTTTCTTCACTTACTAAGTGAACATTGGTAAATCAATTTTCCTTGTTAATAAGTGATTAACTCGACTACTACCAATACCATTATTCTAATATCATGTTAGCTTAACAATTTACCAATTCAAACATATAAACCACATCACATAGCATCACATATGAAACATATAGCAACTTATCACTAATTTATTCATTAACTAGTTTAACCAAAATAATTAAATAAAACGGGTGTAGAGTTCTCGCCATAGCTTTCCAACACCACAACTCTTCTTGTGTAGGACTTCTCAAATCTCTACATAACCAATATTTCACCTTTCTCACTCCAAATCAACACTCACTCAAAATATATGCATACACACACACACACACACTTTTATTTGCAAATTGAGAAGGAAAGATGAAGTCTTCTAGAGTTTTAAGGGTTTGAAAGGCTAGTGGCTCCTATGGCTTGGAGGGGTAGGGTCCACTAGGGGTTGCGCAGCCTGCTGGTGGTGTGTGTGGTAGTGCATGAGCTTGTGGGGCCTAGGGGAGTAGCTTAAGGTGGTGGAATTTGGGTTTAAGGTGAAAAGATGTGATTTTTGAGTGTTTTAAAGACAATGGAAGGACTTTGGATCCAAGGGGCCCACGGAGTGCAGGATTGGGGTGTGGGGGAGGTGCACAGGTGAGTGGAGCAATTGGTGGTGGGGTGAAGGTGGTAGGAGGTGACGTGTAGTTTAGGAAAGAGGAGGAAGAAAAATAATGGAGTTTAAGAGAAAAAAGAATTAAAAAAATGGAATAAAACCAAAATGCCTTATCTCTCTCACATGCCATGTACTTAGGGTGTATACTTGTTGAAAGAGCATGACAATTCAAAGGGAAGCAATGTGAAAGTTTGTGTGTTGTCTAAATTGTAAGAGTATGTGGAAAGTTGTGTTAAAAGGAGGGATTAGTTTAAGTAAGCTTTTAACTAAAAACTTAGGTGTACCTTAGGAAGGTCATATGTATATTTAAATTAATTTGAACTCTTATGAAATCACTAGTATGTATGTCATTCAGGTTGTCGTTTACCATTTTATCAATATTTTCCAATTGTTCTGTATAACCTAAAACTACTTATTTTCAAGTCAATTTTCAATAAGACGATCCCTATATGGTTTCAACTCGTATGATCAAACTGTAAGTCCAATCATTATTAAATTTGAAACCCTACTATATTTCACTAATATAGATCCAACAAAATTAGTCTCGTCGAATTCGGAGATCATTCGAAAAATGACATTATTTCTAGCTTTTATTGAATTCTAACTAGTTTTTCAACATGTGTTTGTATTACGTATGCTTACATGTTAACCCCGATTGACTTGAAATTTTAAACCTAACAATAATTTACTATTCTGGATTCGATGAAAGTGGTTTCGTCGATATTCGAGGTCGATTGCAAAATGTCTATTTTTAGGCTATTGAAATAATATATCAAATTTTAATATCTTTACTTTTAAATCACTTTAAAAAGTCCACTAGTCTTATTTATATCCATATTTGAACTTGAATAAAAATCCAGGTCGTTATATTTCCGCTTCCCTAAAGCAAAAAAAATAATTCACTTTAGTTAATGTATTATTTCGCCGAGATTTAAATCACGATGTCGTTTTCTTGTTCCTGAATGGGCCCTTTGAATTCTTTTAGGTTGATGTTCTACTTTAGAGAAAGATATATCTAAATTCTAGTTGTACATATAGGACAAATGATCAAAGTACCACTTCTTTTTTACTTCGAGGGCTTTTTTAAATTCGTTTCATATCTTCAAATAGTTAGCTAGCGAACCTTTTCATATAATCAAACTAACTAAAATTTCTCAATTTCATCGTATAGAATGAAATTTGGTTGACAAAGAAAGTACGGACAAAAAAATACTTGTAGTTAAAAGATGAAGACTTGCAAGAATAAATTGAGAAAACAAGAAAATAGGTTAAAAAAAAAAGAGCTTTGCTGCTTTAACTAAAGAAAAAAGGACTACAGAAACTAATAGAATGGTGGATCTCAGGTTGGGGTTGTGGAGGAGTGCGTGTGGGAGAGAGGTTTAGGCTGGTAGTGGCCGCTTTGGCTACTGATATGGATTTGGGTAAAAAATCGGTTGTTGGATTCGAGTAGACTAACATTTCTATAAAATAAATTACCAAAAACTCTTCAACAATGAAAAATGAATACCCGATTTAGTCCGAAATGATTTCAGTCATTAAAATCCTTTGTCACTACCTTAAAATCCATCTTCCATTTGCTTTTCGGGCGTTCAACGACTCTATGTTTTGGACATAGAACCGAATGGATCTCCAATCAGGTCTAGATGATAAAAAATTATAATAAAAACTCAAACACATACAATCTAAACTGATTCTACTTGAAAGATCCGAGCAAAAAAGCATTTAAAAAAAGGTATTTTTAGTGTTATTACCCAAATGAATTCGAACGGACCAGACACGAACCAAAACTCAGAGTTTTGTCTAGGCATTTGCAATGTATAGTTTCGATCCCTTTAAAACCGAGACCCACCATGTCGAGTTTGGGTATATCAGGTTGGCCAAGTAGTCACTCATGCATGCATGCGTGCGCATACATACATTGTAACGACCCGGCTTTTTGCCAGGTTTTTGCCGGTAATTAAACCAACTTAAACCGTTTATAAAGATGGATTGTTAAGGGTACTTACACATTTGCACAAAATGAAAAGAACTTTTCCATTATCATTAGAATAATATTACATCATAGTCACAAGAGATACATCAAAGTACATCGATTACGCAGGGGAAGAGATACTAAACTCAGCAAAAGAATGCGAATGCTCCAAGACATAATAGCTCCAGCTAAAACCAGAATCCTGCTATAACCAACTTCAAAGCTAAATCTGCGAACCAAACTACTAGGCTGCCCATGTAAAAATTATGGGCACCCAGAGTTTAGGCGTTTAAACAATAAACCCTGGGTCAGTTATGGGAATGGTGTGAGAACTCAAAACTGTGTTTTTAGGGTTTATTTTAAAGTTAGATAATTCACCGCACCACGCCGCTAATGCGGAACGGGTTTACTCCATGTGGATACCAGTGCATAGAAATTTACAATGACTTTTCGAAAAATGAAACTAACGTAAGGTCTCACGGCACACGCACAATGCAAATGCACACTTAGGCGAGGTTTCTCCTTATGCAGTTAAAAATGCCTTTGATACGCGAAAATCCTCTTTCAATACTATAATCTAGTGTGGAAAACCTTTCGAAAGTAAATGTATTAAAATAGCCAACATAGGTACCATATACTATACTGACATATGGTATACAATCAAAATCATACAGGCTCGTGGTGGAGATTGGGTTTCCAACAATGACCAGACAAAGGAATTTCCTTTCGAACTGAATTTTGAACACCTATAGAGGGATGTCCGAGGATCGACTCATGCTCCTCATGCCAACATAAGGTCGGGTTACCTCTGTAACTAGGTAACTTAGAGTACGCCTGAGTATGTCATCTCGCAGTCATTACCGACCTTTCCAAGCGAGCGCCAACAACAACCACAAAAGCAAATGTTTTTCCACATAGGTTAATACCTGGGATCCATACCATAGTACACCTTTTATCTAGAAGGAGACAACACCCCATAACCTTGCCGCATTTCTTCCTGTTTTGGCCATTTACCGTGGTATGAGGCTTGCCGAGGCCACGATATACACAAAGCTATGCTTAAATAAGCCATGCTTTGATCATCCATAGCTCACCACATAACTTAAGTATGCCATAGTGTCCATTCACAACGCATCACTAATTTCTATCAATATATAACCTCTAAGCTCATACATTTTAGAGAAGGGTGTTAAGCAAGAGAATAAATTCTCCGCCACCAAGCAGATATATATTTAATAGAGATCAGTGCTACACAGTCAATTACAATGTCAGAAACACAATCCATATAAGTCCGTTCTGGGTGTGAACGAAACCACAAATCCAGAATTCCTTCACATACATTCGGGCTTCTTACCACTTAGCTGATATAAAATCCATCTGCAAATGGGAGCTACCCACTTGAGACATTCAACAAGTCTTCCTTACGATATGAAGGGTCCCGGTCTTCAATATCGTCTTCAATGTCTTCAGTTGCTCCACAACTTCATATTATTACTTGGAATGGTTTTCGAACATACATCCAATTCCGGTTTTTCCAAATAATAAGCGCAATTTTAAAAACACAATTACGGAACACACAGGCTTTTAACCAATCTCCTTCCATCTTGAATTTGTTAAATTAAACTTCTTTAAAGCCATTCTCAAAATCCATATTTTAACTTTTCTTCTTTAAAACACATCCTTTAAATCAAAGATAATTTAGCCACAAAACCTCAACTAACTTTTTGTTTAATAACTCGTTATACAAATCTAGTTTCGTTTGAAAATCCTTAATCCAAATTTCAACCATAGTTTCCAAATAAAACGATTTCCCAACAATCAATTCTTTAATCTTAACTAAAAGATTATATTTTATTCCCAATTCCTTACTTTTAATCTCCTCAAATCAAAGATTCGATTAAATCCCCGAATTCCGATATGAATTTCCACACATCAATCTCATTGGGTTTCAAAAATGACAGTACTGAAGATACAATTCATGACAAAACCCAAATTAATCAATATTGAACATAGGTTACACATAAATTGTATCTACTTATATTCGATATTGATTCTCATAACCAACGAATACTATAAGTGGAATAATGATATAATAATAATATCTTCCAAATTCATCAAATAGTATACGTTTACACCACAAAATTTCATATCAAATATCCGAAGATTATTTCTATCCAAATTATCTCAATAAGATTGAGAAACTCGTATATTAATTAAAAGATTTATCCAACTCTTTGACATTAGATATAGACAAAAATATCATCAACTTATCCTCAATATTAATCTCTGTATCCAATTCACACTATAAGCAGATAATGGTGAAATGCCTTTTAAATTCCTCAAATAGTATGAGTCATCATCTATCGATTTAATATCGAGCATCCGAAGATTTATCTCCAACCATATCCAATTATTTAAATTTGGAAAACTCGTTTTAATAATAAATCAATTTAAATTCCATATAAAATATTTCCAATACTTTTGAACCTTTGAAAACATTTCACAAATCATTTAAAATGATTACTTATCGTTGGGAAAAAAGTTTGCGGATGAAAGACCTCAAAATAGATTATTTTCAAAGAAAACGTTACAACAACGTTCCAAAAGTGTTACAAAAGTGTTATATTGGCTAACTTGGTCAAAACAACTTTTATATTGTCCAAAACCAACAATTTCCAATTCAAAACACTTTTATATAATTTAGAATGATTTTACAAACTTTTTCCATATTTTAAAAATATTTAAAACAGCTGTTTATAGTTATGGTTGACAACTGCCCTTACAACGATCTTTTCCAAAATGGTTTTAAACATAACTTGAAAATTATAACTCGAAATTAAATTCTTCTTTCACTTATTTGAAAGATCTTGTTAATAGAAATCAAATGTTCTTCGTCTAGTCGAAATCCGATTTAAACTGTAAAAGATATAAGCATTTAAAGTTTGTAACTAAAATACGCGAATCGCCAGCCATTGTGCATCAAACTCTATTTTGACCATAATAAACATTATTCTGCGATACTTCAAAATACCTTATAAAACCATTATATACTTATGTACACATTTAAAATCATTTAAAGTAATTTATATTGACTTTCCAAATTATTTCAGGTTTAAAATTCAACTTTTATTTTTCACTTAATATTTTATTAAATTAAAAATCCAATTTATTTCTAAATTCAAATAACTTCAAATTAACCATCTCATCCGTCAGATCCGTTAGGGATAGCCAGGAAGAGCAGGAAACTGCATTTTCTAAACATAAGCTTAGACACTATCCTCTCTATCATCCTAGAACGTTCCGGTATTTGTTTATTCATTTAAATTTTATCAATATATGTGAAACCATACATACGTGTCTTTTCCAATTATTAACTTTCAATTTCAATAATAATAATATTTCCAATTACGAAGGAGATTTGTCAATCACCAATGTAATACCATAATTGTTGTGTCTTTGTGTGTGCGAAACAACATCAACAACCATTATCAACATCCATAGCAACCATCATTAACATAATTAAATAAATCATAAATATGCACAAGTGTTATGACACTAACGCTTAATAGTGTGTGTGTTCTAAGTTACGCAATCATTATCCATCACAACAAATACTAACCATTAACATCCATAGCCAGTTTAAACTAAATACACTAGTTAAATATCCAAATTATGACTAATTCTTCACTAATTAGTGTACAATAAACTAGTGTAGAAGTTTAAGGAGTTCTCACCGAACAACTTTCCAATCTTCATGGTAGGCGTGCCTAGTTGAGTGAACTGTCGGACAGTGTTTCGGCGCACCATCTTCTTCACCAAAAAATATATATAGTATAATATACACTAATATCTCTCTCTCTATTATAAGACGAGGAGGAGGATGACGAACTTTGACAAGGTGGTGGTGGAAAAGAGGAAGACTTATGCCATGGAAACCATGGCCATAAGCTTTAAGAAGAAGGTGAAGAGGAGGAAATGGAATGAAATGGTGAAAAAGTGGAGAAATGGTCTCCTTATATAGGAATGGAGGGTTAAGGAGGTAATGACACCTAAGGGGGAAAGTGGTAGGCATGCAAAATGACATGTGTCCTAACAGTAGCACTTGTCTTAAAAAGAAAAGTGAACTTTTGGTAGCATTTTCCCTTAATATGCTATGAAAACTAAGGGCAACCCTTAATTCTAACGCTTCTAATTCATGTTATTATTTGATAAATCCGATCGAACGACAAATAGTATTAATAAATCCAAACTTATTAATAATTATTCTCATTTATAATTCAAATAAAATCTACCATATCACTTATCAAAATTATTAAATGTTCTCAACCATATATATTTACGTCAAATTTAAATTTAAATCGAATTAAATTTATTTTATATTCAGAAAATTCAAATTAAGTATTAAAAATTCCAAATTTAAATTTGTTAAAAATTTTGGATCATTACATACATACATACACATGCATACATACATATACATACAGTTTGGTTGGTAACAATGTTCCAAACGAAACATAAAAAACAATGCTTAAACTTAAATACTGATAAATTTTGGGTTAAATAGTACCACTTCAAATTAGATAAAGCCAATCTTTTGGCATTATGCAATACTAAATGTGTTAGAAAAATATTAAAGTAGATTAGACATGGCAAATTTCTTTATATACATAACATAATTTGACATGAAAAAAATATGTAGGATATAAATATATAGTCAAAATTTTGAAATGGTAAAATAATATTTTATATTACTTTAAATATTCATGAAAATATAGTAACTAAAACGGAATGGTAAATGACTAATTTAATGTGCCAATATTTTAAAACTTGATGTAAGTTTTCCCCCTTTAAGTTCAACACTAAAGATTTAGTCCTATAACTTATACTACTCGTCCAAGAAAATATCTATTATAATGAGAAGTTAACTTGCAACATTATAAAAAGTGATATCTTTCAGTATATTTCCCAAAGTTTCGCTATCACCTTCAATTAACAAATTTATTCTTTTTATTCAGATTTGTATGCCGTGTGTTATGGACGATTTTTTTCATAAGGAGAAATATTTGTCCCTAGGAATTTGTGTATGAGTATGGCGGATACTGGGGATAGAGTGAGAAGGTGGGATTGACAGATTGTTGTTTGAGTATGGTCCGGATGATGGAAAATACAATAAAAGCTCAAGAAAATTCAACCTAAACCGACCCTACCGGAAAGGCCATATCGAGAAATATTAAAAACATATATGTATTTCTAGTGTTGTTACCTAACTGAATTCAAATGGACCTGACCCGAATCAAAACTCCAGTTGTGTCTAAGAGTTTGAAATGTGTACTTTCGATTGACTTAAAACCGAGACCCATCGGTTCGGGTTCGGGTACATAAGGTTGGTCTAATTATCACTCATGTGTGTGCGCACGCATGCACACACGTGCATACATACATATACACACATTTTGGCTAGTAATTGTGTTGTAAAACTAACATTAAAAATGATGCTTAAATGTAAATTTTGTTTAAGTTTAGTTTAAATAATACTATTTCAAATTAGAAAAAGGTTACTTTTTGACGTTATCCAACACTAAATATATTAGAAAATATTAAAATAGATTTGATATATCATATTTATTAATAGAAATAGCATAAGAGAATTTGAAATATATATATATATATATATATAATACAAATATGCAGTTAGAGTTTTGAAACACCTAAATAATCTTTTCCTTTACTTCATATGTTCATGCAAACATAATAACCAAAACAAAATAGTAATTAATGTAATTTGATATGAAACAACATATAATTATATAATGAATATTGGAAAATAAGGGAATGCCCCTATTTTTAAACTTAATGTAAGTTTCCCTCCTTCAAATTCAGTACTAAAAATTTATTCCCTAAAATATATCACTTGAGGAATTTTTTTGCTATAATGTTAAGTTAATTGCCATCTTAAAAACTTGATGTATTTCAGTAGCTTTATAAAATTTCAATTTCGTTTTCACTATTAAATCACAACTTTATCATCTTTCTATTAAAATTCATATGTCATATGTTTTTATAATTTATTTTAATATGAATAAATATTTGCATTTTAAATATATATATCTGAGTATGGTGAATATTGGTGATTGAGTGAGAAGATGAAGTTGACATTTTGTTTGAGTAGGGTGGATGCCGGTGATATCTAGCTGTAGATGGAGTTATTGGTTAGCGAGGAAGGGGCTGAAGTTAGAAGAAGTACTTCTTCATGCTTAAGGTGACATGATTAAGGTGGAAGACGATAACAATTTATTTACAGGGGGAAACATTTGCCTCTTGAATATATGTTTGAGTATGAAGAATGCTGGTGGTTTAGCGAGGAGGTGAGGTTTGGAGGTTTTTTGTTGGAACAGGATAAATGTTGGTGGTAGCTAACTATAAGTATGGTTACTAGTCACAGAGGGAGGGAGGAGATGAAGGAAGTATCTGTATGTACTGAAAGTGGGACGATGAAGGTGGAAGCTAGTGGTTGATGGTTGTTTGAAGTGGGTTATTTGGTGAATTTTCTGGTTATGATTGAAGGTGAAAGAGGTGCAATGATTTTCATATATGGGTTTGTTTGTCTTTGAAGTTATTGGCCATGGTTGAAATTGTTGGAGATGTAGATTAAGGATCTTAAGGCAAACTAAACACTAAAGGGGCTGAACAGTATTTTATGGATTTTATTAATTTCTTGAAATCTTTTTAAGTTTAGCAGAATGTTATGCAAATCACTGATACTAGTAATCACAGAACCAATCACAGATGCAAATAATAAAAAGCAATAAAAGGAAAACACACATTGAGATTTTATAATGGTTCGGAGTTATCCTACATCTAGTCCGATACAACGCTGGGTTAATGTGGATTTTTTCAACTAATATGCAGTATTACATTCCTTGATTTCAGGGATACAATGGCACACCCTAACTGATTTTCGTAGTACATTGAGACTCAATTGATTTCCGAGTCACAACTTACACCCAATTTATTTCCGGGACACAGTCACACCCAGTCGATTTATACGGGACACGACCACACCATTTCAGTATCAGCTTTGGAAGATAGACTCAATAAGACTTGATCTTGCGATCTTTGATTACATAAAGCCTATAACTCTTTAGTAGTATTTGAATTTCGGAGAGAGTTTGATAGAGAATAGGAATAGAAAGTGATTGATATAATTCTCTATGAAAATCGACAGAGTATAAGTATGAAATTTAAGAAATTAAGAAGAATAATGGAGAGAAGATAAAGGAAGAAGAAGTTAATAAAAAGTTAGTTAAAAAAATCGAATTTATAAGCCTATTTATAGTCTCCCAATAGTCAAGTCCTTTTAAAGTAGTTTTGAATTCAAAAGACATAACTTTTCAAAATATGAATTAAAAATCAACGACTCATATGTCGACATATCACTTTATATATGTCGTTGTGCCTTAGTAAAAATAAAATAAAAAATTGAATTAAAGAAAATAATGTCTAAATAAATTATGGTAATTCTTGAGTTAAAACAAACTATATTCCTTTATATTAAAATAGAGTTTAAGTAAAAAAAATATTAAAAACATATATTTTGAGAGGTTTTAAAAATGATTAAAACCTAAATATAAAATGATATAAAATATATAAAAACTATAAATATAAGAAATGTTTTAGAACTTAATAAATATAACTAACGAAATTGAAAACATAAGTAACTATAATAAAATTAGTATTAAATATATAAATAAGAAATATTTGAATCAAGAGTAAAAATGTATTAGAAATAAAATATATTAAAAATAGGGGTTAAAATAAATTTAAGAATAAAGAAATAGATTTTAAAATTAGGAAGTAATTTTGAAACCATTTAAAAAAATAGTGAGAAAAGATTGAAATAAGGATTCAGTGCTACCCAGAGTTTTAACAAAAATCTAGAAACAATTACTTTTTATTTCTTTAACTCTTGAAAAAATCACATACAACAAACAAGATTTAACTGTTAATTATGCATTGCAACCATTCAATTATATTTATGACAATGACTTATGTTTACCAACTTTTTGGAAAAAGCCGTTCCAACCCAAAGTCGAAGACTACCCTGAGATATCGGCCCATTCCAGACCTTAAGGGATGACTATTATCTTAGGTCGACCAACAGCAGGCCGACCCGAAGCCATTTTACAACAAATAAAGAGAGCATCCTCGCAAAGAGACCAAACTAATCGGCTGAGTCATCAATAGATCGACCGACGTATTCTTGACAGATCGGACTGGGTTGAAATACTAGAGCAGAATCATCTAAGTAAAATTATCTCCTATAATATCGACCAAGAACGAGTTATATGCTATAAAATGAAGTCCTACTCCCAAGGCGTGCGCAGCGGATAAGTTTGACCAATCACTTCTTTTTACACGCCATATATTTAATGCCACGTAGGCCGCCAATTTCGAGGAAGAACAATTCATGAACAGGACCGGGTCCTGCCGCCTACAACTACTCAACCGGATCGAGCTCCACGTGTTAAAGCCCCAGAAAAATGTGTGCGACGCCGCATGCAAATCTGGCCCACTGGCTCGCTTATAAATACCACTACTTCCGAAAGTAGAAAGGCATTCTGAAATCTCCAAAAAGAACTCTTTCTCGGCTTACGAGAAATAGCATGTAGTATTCACCAGATTCGACACAAGGATTTTGTGTTTAATCATTTTTTCTCTACTTTCTTCTACTGAAAAATCACTGTAACTTGTAATTGCTAGTATAAACAAAGATTATAAGTGGACATAGGCACTGATATAAGCCGAACCACTTTAAAATATTGTCTCCCTTGTTCATTTACTTTTTCTTGCATCTCTATGACAGTTTTTCGTGTGTTCTCAGCACACGTTAGGGGTTGAATGCCACTAGACCAACTTTTGGCGTCAACACTTTGGTGCGTCGGGTAGGGGAACGTAGTTGTACCCTATGACCTTCGGCAACTCTTAAGGAATCAATGAAAAAGCAGAAGAAGGACACAACACATTCTCACTCTCAATCTCAACCTGCTGACGCAACAGGAGCAACAACAATGGAAGTAAGCCGTGAGGCTTCCTCCCATGAAGACCTGTCCTAATACCTAACAAGGAAAAATATGGATAAAGTTTAGGCCGAGTTCATAAATCAGATGGCATCTCAGGGTTCAAACATTAGCAGGAAGTGATGAACAACCTCCTTGTTCGGATGGAAAAGGGACCTCACATTCCAGTATTATTTCCTGCACCGGGCGAGGCTGGGGAAACAACTGATCTTCGGTCTGCGGAGAATCAAACCCTGGATTGGTCCACACATTTTCTTCCTCCTGGTTCAACTTCACTTCTCGATCGGCCAACGCTGAGATCGTCACTTCTAGCATTAAACAGAGCTTTGGTACTTGTAGATTCTCAGGTCGTCCATGACCAACTTCCGGATCGATCGACCGTTTTTCCTCTGGTTCAGGGATTAACTCAACTCCCTACACAGGCAGCTCCTGATCCAGTGCAACCTTTCGGTCGACCAGAACCAGGAACATTAGAGCATCCAGTTCAACCCCAACGTCAGACTACAAACCCAATTTATGCAGCCTTGCCCACAGCCTTCTCGGCTTGTCAATCCAAACCAAGCTGGAGGCAACAACCCTTCGCATCGCCAAGACCAATCTACCATACCGGTCCCCAACGTGACAGAGGGAAACACTACTAAAGAACACTCTAACATCGCTCTGGGCGGGGGCAATACCGAACCCCGGATGGATGCCACTCACCTGGGCCAATCACTTCCAATCGGAGTGGATATGGTTCAGTCCAACAATAACCAAGCAATTCAGCAACAAGGCCCGAGGCAGAGGATCACTTTCACTCAACTCTCGAAGGACGAACCGAGCCGACCCTAGGGTCTCGGTGATTGTTTCCACCCCATGCTAGTACTGGGATTCTCACCCACATCCCTAATGGAGAACCGGATTCATGGCAATGACTCCTCGGAGATGGAAGCCAACTTGCAAGCACCATCGAACGATTTACCAGAGGCACATCTTCTCAGCAGGACGTAGATGACATCCATTGCAATCCATTCACACGGGAAATCAGAAACTCCCGAAATCCACCGGACTTCAAGCTTCCAGTCTTGGAGCCTACAACGGCAGGACCGACCTAACCATTCACCTCATGCAATACATGCGTCACATGGAAATACTTTCTACATCGACCAATGTCATGGCCAAGTGTTTCCCTCTCTTTCTCACCAACAAAGCTGGCATGTGGTTCCGGCAGTTACCAACTGAGTCGATCAACAGCTGGAATATGTTGGTCACCCGATTCATCGAGCAGTTTAGAGTCCACATCTCTCGACCAAAGAGCATCATGTTCCTTACCTCCACCAAGCAAAGGTCCGGCGAGACCCTACACTCCTTCTTGGAAAGATTCAACGCGGTCGTAGCATCAGTCGATCGACCTGAGCCATCACTACAAGAAAAATGATTTTTTGTTGCAAAAAATCAATGGCGTTTATTATCAAATGCAAGCAAAAGTGTTTTTAGGAACAATGTAAGCACGGTAAAAAAAATCACATTCCCACCTCTTCGTAAACACAAGTCGCGTGTCCAAGAAAAACGTAACCGGCCTATTCTCTTTTCCTGTTCCTTCATATTTAACATCTTTTAACTCTCATTCACTTTTCTTCCTTTTTCTAGAAAAAAATCCTAGCTTTTTACCCCTTTCAATCTACCGCTTATTATTTCTCAGTTTAATTCGATTTTGTAAAGACTAACTCGTTCAACATTGGTATGGATACCAGTAGAGATGGTTCATCACAAGCGACGCTACAAAGCGATTTGCTTCAATTCCTAATCATATTCAAGATCATGAAATCGGTAAAGCTATAAAGGTATAAAATCAAACTTGATTTATCTAATTTTGTTTGGATCTTATCGTTTAGGGTTTTGAACAGTTAAAATCCATTGATTGTTGATTTCTGCAACCACAAACCAAAATGCAAATCGTGTTTGTAAATGGGTTTTATATCTAGGTTTTTAAGTTACTTTTGTGCTTTGGGTTTTGATAGTATACCAAATTAAATTACTTCTGAATCGAATGGGTTTTGAACTCTGGGTTTTGACAGTATACCAGAAAAAATTACCAAACAGTGTTCATTTCTAGTGTTTGCATCTGAATCAGATGGGTTTTGAACCTGTTTTGTACATATATGTTGATTGCCTAGACTATAGTCTATACTAATTGGAATTTAATATGGATATTGATTTTAAATGTTAACATATTCATTTAAATTTCTTGATTGAGTACTTGCAGCAAACATATTACATTGATATATACATATATATATATATATATATGTATATAAATATGTATATGTATATATATAGGAACCTTGCAATGCATGAATTGTATGTGTGAGTTACAGAGTATACAAAATTGTACAGCTTATGACTTGGGAGTTTATAAATTTTGCAATATGTGATATTATGCAAGTATATCAGAATGTGTTTATGTATGATAATTTAATTTGTTTTCTTCCATCTGATTTACATGTATAAAAGTATACATGAATACTGAAATTGTGCAGTATAAAAGAGTGACGCGTAATTGATACATTTCATAAAAAATTTATCTATAGGCTCAGGAGAATCCAAAGGGACAAAGACAATTTGTTTTAGGCTCTTGTCCCAATAATATCAATAATCGAGATTGCAAAATTTGTTTTAGGCCATCAACGAACCGTGTTTGCAGTCTCGATATTGATAATTATGAGCCAAAAAAACATGAATTGATGTGGGAAACTGAATAGAGAAACAGGTTCAAAACAGGTATACCTACATTGCAATTAGAATGTGTTTATGTATGTTAATTTTTTTATTTTTTTATTTGATTTGCATGTATAGGAGTATATATACGTGAACATTGAAATATGCCATATATTTTTTGTGATTGAACATGTGAATCCAGGCTACCCCCCTACACACACATATGTATGTATGCAAGGTTTTCAAAATGAGATTTAAATCATAAACCATAAAGTTTATATTTCAAATCGAAACGGATTTTAAATCGTAAGTCATAGTTTCTGAATATCATTACTTATGGGTTTCATATGCACTTTGAATTTGATTTAGATGTTTGAATTTCTACAACTAAATTTAAAACTCGAATTTTTTCCTCCAATTTCAATTTTATTTTGTTTTAAAAGCATTATCAAGTGATTCTGAATCTAAATAAATATATTACATATGGTAGTTTGAGCTGAATGTGCTTTTTTATAACTAAGTTTGAATCGTAATGTAAAAATCGAATTGTAAAAGGAGAGATTCAAGTTGAATCGGGATTCAAATCACAAGATTTTAGGATTTTTGACAATAATATGTATATATATACATACACACACAATGATATACGTGAAAGATTACTGCTTTTAAATATAGTGTTATATATATGTCTACTTACCTTGTGTATGACGTTACGATAAATATATTTTTAATGTACGACTTCTGCATGCACATCAGTACATGTATATATATAACATATAATGATTATAAGCATACAGACATAGATAGTGCAGGTGAAACTATGTTTTGTATCTGTGAAGCATGAGCACATATGTTTATGAGTGGTGTATATATCAAGTGTGTGTGAACATTTCGAGAAATCTCATAAATATGAGCAAGTTAATTTCGTGGCCACGAGGCCTAATTTATATGAGTTGAAAATGAATCTGACTTAGGAGTTACTAAATTATGTTAATTTGACTTGAGAGTTACTAAATTAAGTTAATTTGACTTGGGAGTTACAAAATTAAGTTAAGTGACTACGTACATTCAATTTGTCTTGGAGGTAAGAGAGGTATTGATATAGCTTTCTGTGGTCTGGTTGAGGAAATGAAACACTAACATGGTAGGATCTCCTATCAATGAATTGACAATTAATTTGAAACGAAACACTAACATGGTAGGATCCCCTATCAATGTTCATTGTTAGTGCATAGTAGTGCTGTCAGGAGGTATATTTCAGATCCATGTCGGCAGGTGTTTAGTATTTTTAGGATACTACGACTTATTTCTGTAAAGGTGGAACATTCTCATGTTATTAAGAAACAAATCACAAGTTCTATGCGTATACTTGGAGGTAATAGAGGTATTTATCTAGCTTTCTGCAGTCTAGTTATGGAAACACTCCGGAATGATGAAAATTTTAAAATAAAGTTTTCAATCATTAAAGAGCTTCAAAATTCAGTAAATCAATTTTAGAAAATCAATAAGTTTCAATGGATCAATTTAGTAACTCCCAAGATAAGTTGAGTTTAGTTGGTTTGTTAACCAGACCAAATTATTAAACGGTAAGCAGTAAAAATATTTGTCTATATTATCAACTTTATCATTTCAGAGCGGTTCCTCAACCAGCCAACAGAATGCTTGTTCAATACCTCTTTTATCTTCAGGTGTATGCATATAACTCGTGATTTAGGACTTAATAAAACGAGAATGTTCCATCTTCATGGAATTTTGTCGCAGTATCTTAAAATTACGGGACATCCCAACAACATGGTTCTGGAATTTACTTTTTGGCAATACTACTTAACAATGTCAGGTTCTTTAAAATTTTGTGTTGGCTAATGAATGTTACATTGGTTAATATACTTATTTTCTGTGTATAGGCAGATCACTCAAGGATTATGTAATAGCACAATGATTATGTAACATTATAATACATTTCATACAAAATTTCCATGTATGTTCTAGAGAAGCATTATGTTACGTAGGGGACGAAGATAATTAGTTTTAAGCTCCTCCTCCATCAATATTAATAGTTGAGATTGCAAATTTCCATGTTAGGCCATCAACGATCAAGTTGAACCTGAACCGTATTTGCAATCTCGATTATTAATATTATTGAGGCTAGAGGAACCTGAATTGATGTGGGAAACTGAACAGAGATCTGGTCAACCTGAATTGTTGTTACAGAAGAAATGATTATACCATACAAGGGCAGTTTGAGATCCAGTCTTACATTTGTTCGGACAATTATATTTCTTCTTATCTGAATATGCCTGTAGTTCAAAAGGCTCTTCAAGTTTGTCTCTTCAAGTTTGTCGCATCGCTTGGAACTCTACAGGCATGCCTATTACTTACGAAAACTTCATCTATTTTGTTAATTTACCATTATTATATGCCTTAACGAAATTTGATTGCTTATAGTACCTATTACTTACAAACTCTACAGGCGTGCTCTTGGATTTTCTACGAGACAAACTAATTTGGTATGATTTCTTATTGCTGCATGTTTGCACATTTTATCCTAAAACAAATCCCAAGTTACTGCTGTTTAAACTGGTTTGCGTTCTGTTATATTATGCAGATTAGTAAAGCCAAGAATATCTGTGAGAGCATGATTACATGTGCATGTTAGGCCATCAGTGTAAATATAGGAGATAGGAAAACTGGTAAACCTTAGGTACATTTAGGGTAATTCAAATCCCATATACATATACATACATGTGTGTGTGTGTGTATATGTGTGTATATGTGTGTATGTATGCATATGTTTCAGCTAAGATCCTAGATCATGGAGAAAAATAACATGGCTATTTACGTATACAACTGACATGCTGAAATTGATCAAGAAACATGGTTAAATGATGTTGTACTTTATCAACTTGTGGATACCAGGAAACATGTCTGAGTTCACCATTTCAACGAAAGTTATCACATAAACATTTTGTATCCTCATTTTGTTGTATACAGTTTGACTAAGAAGTCATTTAATATGCCCTTGTGTTAGAAAATGTTGATCTAGGAACTGCTTGTGGAAGTAATTTCGGGTCTGCTTCCTTAGCATTACCGATCCAGGTTAATTTATACTACCTTACTATTTACACGAATGGAACACATACAAGCTGGCTTTAGCTGAGATTAGTATTTTGTATTGTCACTTGTGTTCAGCTGCTGCTAAAGTTACACATTGGTTCGAAGATCGATGTATGAATCACAACATCGAATCTGAAGGTAACAAACATATAAACTTGCATTGCCTGGTATGTCCAGTTATGTTTTGCGATGACTCATAATCTGCTGGCCTTGTAATGTGGTTCAATCTCTTGTCTGAGATAATTTAGTTAAACATAACTTGTTAACATTTTTGTATCTCGTTGTGAAATCAGGGAGGAGATGTCTGATTATATGTTGCATCACTTCAAAGAGCAAAGTGGTTATTGTACTAGATGTGTACATTACGGGTACAATATTTTCTTTGTATAAATTGTGTAAATTTGTATATCAAAGTGGTTATTGTATGTGAGTTTTTGGTCAGTTATACAGAAAACTATTGTATTGAAGTGGTTATGCATATTTTACTTAATTATATGGTTAACTGTTTGAACGTCATGAGTATGTGAATGATTATCGATTGATATTGTAGAAACAAAATAAACTACTAACAGGAAATAATTGCACGGAAAAAAGAGCAAATTAATTAATAATTTTTAGTTGCGTCACATATAGTGGCATTGAATAAATGCAACCGTAAACCAGGAGTAAAATTGGAAATTTTATATGTAACATTATAAGCTTTTTTATGGCGTTTATAAAATGCTACGAAATTTTTTTTGGTGGTGTTTAATAAACGTTACAAAAAAGAATTACAGTAGTGTTAAAAATAGTGCAACCAATTTGGAACGATTTTTAGTGGCATGTTTTCTCGTAACGATTATCTAAACGCCACCAAAAATGATTGATAGTGGTTTTTGAGCGCTACAAAAAATCATTTTTCTTGTAATGCATCGATGGTGCTTATGGCCGCCATAGCTGGTGTGCAGAACCAATCAGAATTCAGAATCTCTTTAACCAAAGAACCCTGAGGACATTTTAAGATTTCTATGTCGTAGTCAATAGATTCCTCCGAAAAGAGGATGCTAACATTGAGATAGAAAGCCTCGAGGTGCTTGCTACCAAGGATGGAAATTCATCCAACACCAATGGCCAAAACAAAGGAAAAGGAAAAGTCCCGAAAAAGAATGATCGGAACGTACGACTCCGGAAACTGAACAAGTATGATCAATACACTGAGCTCAACTCATCCCTGCTAGACATTTACCTCGACGTATAAGAATCTCTACCTTTCCCTAAGCCTCCTCGAAGAGAGCTGACTCAAAAAGAACGAATCAGGAAAGCACTGCATGCACCACAACATGGTAGGTCACAGCACCAGTGAGTGCATGCATCTACGCGATCTTATCGAGGATAGGGTTAGACATGGAGAGTTGTCCGAGTATGTTAAAAGATATGTACCAGCCGTACCTCCACGACAACCTCCTTCCCAAGTTCCTCAGGTCGGTCCTCGAGCTCCTCAAAACGGAAAAGTCCCTAAGCCCAACAATATGTACCAGCCGTACCTCCACGACAACCTCCTTCCCAAGTTCCTCAGGTCGGTCCTCGAGCTCCTCGAAACGGAAAAGACCCTAAGCCCAACAATCGCGGCATCATCATCAACTGATCTATGCACTCCTTTTTTTAGGATATAAGAAATGTACTTTTATCTTTTATTTCATTTTTTGAATAATATGGTTATGTTGAAGTACACATGTATGGGGTTAGGATTTAATCCCTAGGCGTGCTCTGGATTTAACTAGCAACCTATTAGGATCTGTTTCTGTAATAGCTCAATTAGCAACAATAAACTTTCTTTCATAAACATGGATTATGTTTGATCGATTCAAGCATCTTTCCAGGATTTGGTAGGATCCTTGATCCAAGACGAGCATGGTTAATGTTCGCCAAGTATGGTCAGTGCAAGCCACCATCTTTAAACTAAGTACGATCAACGCCTGCCACCATACTTAAACTCCATAAGCCGAGTATGGTTAATACCCGCCAACTCCATAAGCCAAGTATGGATAATAACAGCCAACTCCATAAGCCGAGTACGGTTAATACTCGCCAACTCCATAAGCCGGGTATGGATTATACTCGCTAACTCCATAAGTTGAGTACGGTTAATACTCTCCAACTTCATAAGCTGATTATGGATAAAACTCGCCAACTCCATAAGCTGGGTATGGTTAATACTCGCCAACTCCATAAGCTGAGTATGATTAATACTCGCCAAATCCATAAGCCGAGTCTGGTTAATACTCGCCAACTCGTCAAGCCGAGTATGGTTAATACTCGCCAAAGCCGAGTATGGATAATACTCGCCAACTCCATAAGCGAGTATGGTTAATACTCGCCAACTCCATAAGCCGAGTATGGATAATACCCGCCAACTCCATAAGTCGAGTACGGTTAATACTCGCCAACTCCATAAGCCGGGTATGGTTAATACTCACCAACTCCATAAGCCGAGCATGAATAATACTCACCAACTCCATAAGCCAAGCATGAATAATACTTGCCAACTCTTTAAGCCGAGTATGATTGATACTCGCCAATACCATAAGCCGAGTATGGTTAATACTCGGTAACTCCTTAAGCCGAGTATGATAGATAGTCGCTCACTTTACAAAACCAAGCATGGTTTATGCTTGTACCCCAGTTCTTTACAGGTATTCTTTAAATTGGCGAGATCTCGGTACTTCTGCTTATATCAAGATCAATTCAAAGTGGTCGACTTATAATTTGGCATTCGCAAGTCATCGACCTTAATATGATTGCCAGTGATTGTCGTTCTTTCGGCCTAAATATGATCCTTAGTGGTCGTCAGACTTCTGGGCTTAAATACAATCATGGCTGATCGTTGGTTTTCCGGCCTTAGTATGGTAAGGCGTAACCATGGTTTCCTAGATTTCTGCTATTCAACATTTTTCAAAAGATCCAGAACAAATCTCCTTTCCTCAAGAAGATGTGTTCTTAGGGGGAAAGTGTTGACTGATTTTTTGGCAAAAAGCTGTTCCAACCCAAAGTCGAAGACTACCACGATATATCTGCCCATTCCAGACCTTAAGGGATGACTATTGTCGTAGGTCGACCAACAGAAGGTCGACCCGAAGTCACTTTACAACAAATAAAGACAACATTGTCCCAAAGAGACCAAACTAATCGGCCGAGTCATCAATATATCGACCGACCTATTCCTAAAAGATCGGACCGGGGTGAAATATCAGAGTAAAAGCATCTAAGTAAAATTATCTCCCACAGTATCGGGCCAGAATGAGTTATATGCTATCAAATGAAGTCCTATTACCAAGGCGTGCGTAGCGGATAAGTTTGACCAAGCACTTCTTTTTACACACCATATATTCAATGCCACGCAGGTTGCCAATTTCGATGAAGAACTATTCACGAGCAGTACCAGGTCCCGCCCCCTACAACTACTCAATCGGATCAAGCTCCACATGTTAAGGCCCTATAAAAATGTATGCCACGCCGCATGCAAATCTGGCCCGCTGGATCGCTTATAAGTACCACTACTTCCCGAAGTAGATAGGCATTCTGAAATCTAAAAAAAAACTATCGCTCGGCTTAGAGAAATAATATGTCGTATTCACCAGATTCCACACAAGGATTTTGTGTTTAATCATAATTTTCTCTACTTTCTTCCATTGAAAAATCACTATAACCTGTAATTGACAGTATAATCAATGATTATAACTGGACATAGGCGCCGATATAAGTCGAACCACTATAAAGTATTATGTCTCCCTTGTTCATTTACTTTTTCTTACTTCTCTGTGATTGTTTTTCGTGTATTCCCATCACACGTTGGGGGTTGACCTTCACTAGACCAACTTTTAATGTCAACACTTTACCTTCCAAGCATAAGATTATTTTATTATTATTCTTATAAAAGAACCTTTCATGTTTAATCCATTTTTTAAAATTTTCATTGTATCTTATCTTTCAAAACATTATATTTTATTCAAATATAACATATCAATTCACTTTTCAAATCAATTGTATTATTATTTTATGCTAAAATAATAATAATTTTAAATTAAATTCTTTTAACATGCGAGAAAGTCATTTTTTCCATTTATTTCAAAATAATGCAATTTTTCAGAAAAATAGACGAAAAATTATAAATCGTAAGAATAAGCATCCTTTGTTATTATTTATGAACTCGTTCCGGAGTTCATAAATAATAACCTTATTACACATCTCTAATTAATTTCATTTTTTTTCAAACATTATTATTTATTAACAACACATACCATGAATAATGACATTTATGTTTTATTTATCCTATTTCTACACCATTAGTCAATTTCATTAATTTTAATTTAATGAATAAACCCATTATTCAAACCCATCACTTATTTCAATTAAAATTTTAATAATGCGATAATCGGTAATAATAAATGGTTAACATAGACCCATAACATCCAAAATGTCTTAAATATCAAACCATTATCAACATTTCACATCACAATTAATAATCATAAATTTTCATTAAGAGGCACACAATTTTATAATTTAAATTCAATTAATTAAATTAAATAACTCATACTAATGTTTTTTTTTGTAGCAAATCCATTGTGAATCTTATTTAAGCTTTCTCCCTTTTGCATTTGATTCGGCATCTCTCTCTCTGTTGATTATTTTTCCACCTTTCTTCTTCTCTTTTAATTTTTCCTCTCTATTCTTTAATTTAGCATGTAATCTTTTTATTAAGAAGAAAATTTGAAGAAATAAACATAAGGTGCCTAAAATTTCTAAAAGGAAGAAAGAAATAAGGAATATGGATGTTAGGGTTAAATAGTTAGGTTTAGCATGCTTACATAGAAGTTATAGACTGATTTAGGACACTTGATTAATTCTAAAATTTCTTTAATTACATCACAACTGCTTTTTCAATTACTTCGTAATGAAGTTAGATCTTATAATGGATCTCATATGTCCATTATTAATTTCATCAACCCATAATAAAAGGGAAACTGAATATACCATTTAAAAAGAGTAATAACAATGCTATCATAGGCTTTTTACTTGGTCCAATGGTAGAGATTTGCTTACTTTTTCTTTTTTGGATAGGTTTTTTTATTAGTCATGAGACTGAAGATAAATATTCCATTGGTAATGTTGCGGTGCTTTCTTATCTTTTTCCTGATCATTGTCCTACTGTTTTATCTTATAATCACATTTCTTGTTTTAAGAGTTAAAATTTGAAAAAATTGTGGCTTTTAGAAAAGAATTTCATAGATTTAATTAGTAAAAAATGGTTTATTTTATGAATTTACATAATTTTGGTTTTTCTAATAGTTCTACCTAAATTCTGCTCTATGAGCTTAGGAATTTGTGAGGTCTTCTTAAAAAAAATGGAATAAGGATGTTTTTGGTAATATTAGGATTAAAATATTAATTTAATGAATGATATTTTGAATTTTATTAAAATTGAAGAGTGTAGGTTATTGAGTATTTCTTAAAAAATATTCTTTTTAATCTTAAAGAGGAAGTGTAAGTTACTGAGTATTTCTGAAGAAAAAAAATCTTTTTAATCTTAGAGAGGAACTTAATAAGATAATTAAACTTGAGTAAATTATTTGGAAACAAAGGTCAAGGATTAATTGGATGGATGACGGAGGCTTAAACCTTAAAAAAAATCATCGCGAGCTAACGATGGAGGCATGGTAATTCTATTAATTCAATTTTACTGAGATTTTTGACCAAAACGAGCTTTGTAAGGAATCTACTAATTATTATAAAGATGTAACGACCGGAATTTTTAAAAAATTTAAAATTGGAATTTTTAACAAATTTAAAATTGGAATTTTTATTACTTAATTTGATTTTAAATTGAATTTGACATAAATATACATGGTTAAGAATATTTAATAATTTTGATAAGTTAGATGATAGATTTTAGTTGAATTATAAATGAGAATGATTATTAATGAGTTTGGATTTATTGTTACTATTTGTCGTTCGATCGGATTTGTCAAACCATAACATGAATTAGTAGCATTAGAATTAAGTGTTGCCTTTAGTTTTCACAGAATTTAAGGGAAAATGCTACCAAAAGTTCACCTTCTCTTCTTAAGACAAGTGTATGGACACTTTGTAATTTTGCATGTAAGCTTTCATGCATGGTTTCCACTTGTCCCCTTATGTGTCTTTACCTCCTTACTCCTCCTTTCCTATATAAGGAGCTCTTTACTTCATTTTTTATCATCCATTTCGATTTTTCCTACCTTCCTTCTTCTTCTTAAGCTTATGGCTATGGTTTCCATGGCATAAGTCTTCTCTTTTCCACCACCACCTTGCCAAAGTTCGTCATCATCCTCCTCCTCCTCTTATAATATAAAGAGAGAGAGAGATTAGTGTATATTATATTATATATATTGGTGAAGAAGACATTGCGCCGAAATACTGTCCGATGGTTCGCTCAGCTAAGCTCGTCCACCGTGAAGTTTGAAAGCTTTTAGGTGAGAACTCTTTAACCATGGTTTATATATTTAATTAGTAGTTAGACTAATTAAAATATAGTTATGAATTATTAGTTGTTAATGATGATTGATGTTTGTTGTGATGGATGATGGATGCATAGTTTAGAACACACACATTATTAAGCGTTAGTGTTACAACGCTTGTGCATAGTTATGATTTATTTAATTATGTTGATGATAGTTGCCATAAATGTTTAAAATGATTGTTGATGTTGTTTCACACACACTATGACACAACAATTATGGTATCACATTGGTGATCGACAAACCTCCTTCGTAATTAGAAGCAATATCATTATTGAAATTGAAGGTTAATAATTAGGAAAGACCATGTATGAATTCAGATATATTGATAAAGTTCTTTAATGAATAAATAAATACCGGAACGTTCTAGGATGACAGAGAGGATAGTGTCTAGGCTTGGTTTGGAAAATATAGTTTCCTGCTCTCCCTGGCTATCCCTAAACGATCCGACGAATGGGATGGTTAATTTGAAATTACTTGAATTCAGAAATGAATTGGAATTTGATTTATTAAGTAAAAAATAAAAGTTGAATTTTGAACCCAAAATAAATTTTGAAAGTCAATGTAAATTACTTTAAATGGTTTGAAATGATTTACATGAGTATATAATGGTTTTCTGAGGTATTTTGAAGTATTGAACAATAATTTTTATTTCGGTCAAAATAGAGCTTGTCGCACAATGGTAATTTGCGTACTTTAGTTACAAACTTTAAACGCTTATAACTTTTGCAATCTAAATCAGATTTCCAAGAAATGAAAAACATTTGATTTATATTAAAAAGAGCTTTTGAATGAGTGAAAACAGATTTTAATTTCGGGTTATAATTTTCAATTTATGTTTAAAACCGTTTTGGAAAAAATCGTTGTAAGAGCAGTTGTCGACCATGAATATAAACAACAAATTTAAATGTTTTAAAAATATGGATTTTTTTGTAAAATCATTATAAATTATGTAAAAGTGTTTTGAATTGTAAAGTTCAAGTTTTTGGCTAAGATAAACGATAATTTAATCAAAGTAGTTAAGATAACTGTTTTGTAACACTTTTGTAACGCTTTTGAAACACTATGGAAACTCTTTCTTTGAAAACAATCTATTTTGAAGTTTTAAACCGCGAGCTATTTTACGAGCTATAAGTAATCATTTGTGAATGATTGGTGGGATGTTTTCAAAGATTTAGAAGTATTGAAAATGTTTTATATGATTTATTTGATACTAAAACGGGGTTTTCAATTTTAAATAATTGGATATGATTGGAGATAAATCTTCAAATGTTTGATATTTAATCCGGTAGATAAAGACTCTTAGTATTTGAGGAATTTAAAATGTAGTTCACCGTTATTCCGCTTATAGTGTGATTTGAATATAGATATTAATATTAAGTATAAGTGGATGATATTTCTGTCCAGATCTAATGTCAAGAGTTGGATAAATCTTTTAATTAAGATATGGGTTTTCCAATTTGATTGGGATAAGTTGGATAGAAATAATCTTCGGATATTTGATATGAAATTCTTTTGTGTAAACGTATACTATTTGAGGAATTTGGAAGATATTATTATTATATCGTTTTTCCACTTATAGTATTCGTTGTTTATGAGAATTGATATTGAATATAAGCAGATAAAATTTCTATGTAACTTATGTTCAGTATCAATTGATTTGGGTTTCTCATTAATCACATCTTCAATAATATCATTCTTGAAACCCAATGAGATTGAGTTATGGAAATTCATATCGTAATTTGGGGATTTAATCAAATATTTGATTTGAGGAAATTTAAAATAAGGAATTCGGAAGGAAGTATAATCTTTTAGTTAAGATTACAGAATTGAATGTTGGAAAACCAATTTAATTGAAAACTAGGGTTGAAATGTGGGGTAAGGGTTTTCAAAGGAAATTAGATTTTGATAACGAGTTATTAAACAAAAAATTAATTAAGGTATGAGGGTAAATTATGTTTGATTTAAGGGATGTGTTTTAAAAGAGAAAGGTTAAATATGGATTTTGTAATAAATTGAGAATGGGTCTAAAGAAGTTCAATTTTGACAAAATCCAAGATGGAAGGAGATTGTTAGAAAGCTTGTGTGTTCCGTATTGCGCTTATTATTTGGAAAGACCGGTATCGGAATTATGTCTGGAAACCATTCCAAGTAATAATATGACGTTGGGGAGCAATTTAAGACATTGGAGGCGACGTTGAAGACCGGGACCCTTCATGTCGTGAGGGCGACTTGTTGAATGTCTCGAATGGATGGCTCCTATTTGTAGATGAATTTTCTATATCAGTTAAGTGGCAAGAAGCCCGAACGTATGTGAAGGAATTTGAAGGAATTCCGGATTGTTGTTTCATTCAGACCTAGAACGGACATGTATGGATTGTGTGTCTGACATTGTAATTGACTGCGTAGCACTGATCTTTATTAACATATATCTGTTTGGTGGCAGAGAATTTATTCTCTTGCTTAACACCCTTCTCTAAGATGTATGAGCTTAGAGGTTATATATTAATGGAAATTAGTGATGCGCAGTGAATGGAAATGTGGCATACTTAAGTTATGTGATGAGCAATGGATGATCAAAGCATGGCTTATTTAAGCGTAGCTTTGTGTATATCATGACCTCGACGAACCTCACTCCTCGGATTGATGGTAAACTGGTGGTCAGATTTTTATGTTCGTTTCGTATATTCGGTGCACCGGGATGTGATGATGAAAGGGTACTACGAAGTCTCCAGTCTGGGATGCTATTTGTTGGGGACTCTGATTCATGTATGGTGGGTTAGTATAACGGAGTCTGAGTCTAAACGTTATCTGCGAGTACTGGGATGATGTGCGCAAGAAAGTTTGTGAGCCCACGAATGATCTTTCGTACCAGGGACCATCATGTTGGAAACCCAATCTCCACAACGAGCCCGTACGGTTTTGATTATAAAGCCTGCTGGTTACCGGTAGGATTGTTAGTATAATGGGATGGGGCATTATGTTGGCTAAAATGATTTTCACACTATATATAGTAGTAAAAGAGGATTTTCACGTATGAAAGCATTTTTGGTTATCATAAGGCAAAACTCGTCCATCTGATGTGCGCTTGCATTGTGTGATGTGGGACAAGCTTATGATAGCTTCATTTTTCAAAAATTCATTGCGGATTTCTATGCACTGGTATTCACATGGAATAAACCCGGTCCGCACTAGCGGCGTGGTCCGGTGAATTACCGAATTTTAAAATAAACCCTAAAAATAACTGTTTTGAGTTCTCACACCAGTCCCATGACTGGCCTGGAGTTTATTGTTCCCACAACTGAACTCTGGGTGCCCATAATTTTTACTCGGGCAAACTAGTAGTTTGGTTCGCAGATTTAGCCTTGGAGTTAGTTGGAGCAAGATTCTTGTTTTAGCAGGAGCTATTATGTCTTGGAGCATTCACATTCTTTCGCTGAGTTTATTATATTTTCTGCTGTGTAACCGATGTACCTCTTGCAACTCTGATGTAATATTATTTTAATGATAATGGAAAAGTTCTTTTTATTTTGTGCGAATGTGTAAGTGCCCCTAACAATTCTCCTTTATGAACGGTTTAAGTTGGTTTAATTAGCGGTGAAAAATAAGCAAAAATCCGGGTCGTTGCATTTGGTATCAGAGCTTTGATTTATACAAAGTTATGGGGTATGACTCATTTGAACAAAAGGAAAGACTCATCAGAGTTATAATATCTCATTAGAGATAGGGTTAGTAATGCCCTAGAATGAGTTTCTGGAGTACTACATTCGAGAGAGCACTTTTCATGTATAAATTGATTAATTTTGGGTTTACAGTATATTAGAATTCATGTTAAGAGATAAACTTGGGTAAACATTGTTAAGGTAATTCTCCTCTAAAGAAACTAATCAATATGGTTAGAAACCAAAATGTGTAATAAGAATTTGAGTATTTTATTTGATGTTAAGGTTGGACTATCGAGTATAAGAAGATTTTGCATATACGCCTGATCATTCGTATATACAAAGTCTTAAGTATACTAGATAGATATAGAATCACACTCTAGTCGCTTGAAGATGATTCTATTGATGACTGCAGCATCATCAGTATGTATTTTCGAGTTTCGAAAGTGGGGTGACTATATGATTCCGATTAAAACATCAATATATACTTAAACCCATTTAGATAAGTGTTTGAAATTGTTTGGTAAATTGTTGTGAACTTAAATAGAAAAGAAGGGCATGTAGTCCAGGATTGTCATTTAAAGAAGGGAGAAAGACTAGCTAAAGCAACACCAACCTTAGTCATGAGTGAAGAAGAAGGAACGCAAGAATTATGTAATCAAAGCAAGCTCTTTGACCCTTAGGTAATTATCTCTGAAAAGTTGGATGCATGAATAAATGTATGTATATGATGTTAATTATATATATACATACATACATATATATATATATACATACATATATATATATAACTTCTTTTATAAATCTTTTTAGCGTATTCTATCATATATCCAAATAGATCCTATTCTAATGAAAAAGTTATTGAATTTAATTAAAGGTATAGATAGGAAGATTTGAATTATTGACGATTTTGGACAAATCGATAAGTTCTAAAGTATATTGTGGCAACAAAAGGAACTGTTTAAGTGAGCATGAATGTGAAAACCCGTAACTTCCCAGGTGAGGAAAGCGCGGATAGTTCGAGAACAAGCCACAAAAGTACGCAGACGGAAGAACATTTCATTGTTATTACAACAATTCCATCAGATACAAGAATATACAGAGTATAAATGAATAAATTACATTCTACAAATATCAGAGATTACAATAGATTACATAGCAGCGGAAAATAATACAAAGCACAACTGAAGGTGATATACGGATGCAGAGCTTTCCGGATATCATTCCAGCTGTAAACCAGGATCCTGTGAATATAAATCTGCAAAACCAAAACTACTAGCTGCCCGTGTCGAAAATAGAGGCACCCAGAGTTTAGGTTAAAACAATAAACTCCAGGTCAGTCATGTGACTGGTGTGAGAACCAAAACAATTATTAATCTTTATTTTTAAAGTTAGGTAAATCAAGGGACCACGCCGTATAACACGGAACGGGTTTCCTCCCAAGAACACCAGTGCATAAAACAACAGCGCAATGCTAAATAAAGAAAAATGAAGCTATTATAAGACTCAGGTCCCATCACACAATGCAACGCAAGCCGGAGGATAGGGTTTTTACCTTATAATAGCCAAGAATGCTTGATACGTTTAAGACAAATCATTTGATACTTTTATAAGTGCATATTGTATAAAATATCTTCAAATCATAAGTATCAATCATAGACGGCATAAGCGCCCCATCCCACTATGTCGCCATACTAGGCTCTACAAATAAAACCGGAATACACGTATTGGAAATTGGATTTCCATCATGGTGGCTCCTGATTCGAAAGATCGATCGCGTAATGCAATTCCCCACGGCTTACGTCCCCACAAGAGAAAACACCGTCTGCACATCCGCACATTTGGGACCAGAGTACCACCGCGGCTTACGTCCCAGCGAGAGAAAACACCGCCTACTCTATATATCCCTGAGCACTAAGCTCATCTCGGTCGACCGAATCCACGACACCACTAAGGTGCGCATCCACTAAAAAGCATACTGATCAAACCATCAGTTTACCACCATACCGGGATGTGAGGCTCGTGAATCAACGCTATACACAAAGCCATGCTATATTAAAGCTGCGCTTTGATCATCAACCACCAAACTTTGCTTTTCAACAAAAGTCTGGATCACTGCATCTCAGCATGCCACACTATCAATCCATATCGTACCACTGATTTCTGCCAATATATAACCTCTGAGCTCGTATGTCTCAGAGAAGGGCGTTAAGCAAGAGAATAAATTCTCCGCCGCCAAACAGATATATATTTAGCAGAGATCAACGAATACAATATAAAGGAATACAATGTCAGACACACCATCCATTTACAAGTCCGTTCTAGGTCTGAACGAAACCGGAGGCACTTTCCTCGCATATCCATCCATCTCCAAGTACGTCTGGACGACCACCAACTGATTCCCTCATCTTGGGTGTACACCCCAATCAAGATCATCAGTAATCACCCAAACGATGTGAAGACTTCCGGTCTTCGACCACCGTCTTCATCTTCGACATATCGTCGAATCGGTTATTCAGAATGGGTATAAACCCGGCCTTTCCGAACAACCCGCGTATATTAAAAACGAATGTTACACAAACACAACATACGCCTCATTCCAATTCAGTAGCTACTAACCGTAAATCAACAAGAGAACAATTTCCCAAATATTAACCCCGAAGGCCGAAACCAACATCAGATCAATACCCAGGAAACCATTCTTCTTAGCTAACCTACAACTAGTTTCTAAATTTCAATTCTTAGGGAAAGGTTCCCATTAATTTTATCCAAGATAAATTCTTTAAAATTTATCCTTTAATCTTCCTTTGGATGTCATTTCAAACCAAATTATGGTTTTCCAAACTAGTCGAGATTAGCGAACCACACTGGAGTAATTATTTATTTTATTTATCAATCCCAACCTATTCATCCCATGAAGAAAAACTGGTAATACTCCATATCTAACACCACGGTGTTATCGGTAAATTCAATTACCATTTCACGTTCAAATCTAATTAAAGATTTAACTATCGCTTTGGAGCAAAACTGGTGATACTCCATTCTCGATCTTTTCAATCTAATTAAAGATTCATTAAAACTCCACTTAAATTTAATCTTTAACTGGGTTAAAGAATCAGTGTCATTTCAAAACACGGTTCACTATAAACCCAAAATCACATTACATTTCAATCAGATCCTAACCATAAATTAGCAAGTGAGCAATTCCCTAAGTATTAACCCCGAAGGACGAAACCAACATCAGATCAATACCCCAGAAACCATTCAACTCAACTAATCTCCAGTTAGTTTCTGATTTTCTTAACTCCTTTGGATCTAAGAACAGTATTATTGAAGATACCGTTCACGACAACCCAAAATCACATTCTATTAATTATCGGGTTAAAGAACAAGTGTTATTTAAAACACTGTTCACGATAAACCCAAAAATCGATATCAATTCAATTCCAATCAAATATTATTTAATTGGTAGACTTCATTAAATCCAAATAAAAAGATTTAATCTTTTCTCAACTGGGTTCAAGAACAGTGTTAATGAAGACACCATTCACGACAAACCCAAATCACATTTGATATTAAATACAAGGCTATGAATAGAAAATATATCGGCTTATATTCAATATCAAATTCTATGACTAACAAATGTCGTATTGGAAATAACGATATATATATATATCTATATCTTTCAAATTTCCATAACAACATCTGTATAATCACGAAATCCAACATCGAAATATTCCGAAGACAATTTCGATTCAAATCCATTCCAATGAAATCATTGGAAATTCTGGTTATTTTCGAAACCATTTCAAATCGAATTTATTTATTTAAAAATAAATAGAATTTTAATTCTAGTTCAAAACTAGTTCATTTCGATAAAAAAACTATTTTTATCTTTTCAAATAAGGAGTTTTTCATCCCAATTTTTCCCAAATCATTTCTTATGATTTTACACAAATTATTGATATTTTTAATAATTTTATCAAGGCCCGTACGGTCGATTTCCATCAACGGCCATCGAACTGCACTTACAGCGACTTTTTCCAAATTTGATTTGGACGTATCTCCAAATCCAACCGTTAGATTTCAAATTTCTAATATTCGTTAGAAAGCTCTTTTCGATACGAACCCAACGGTTCCGGTTTTAGGAGAATCCGACGGTCGGATCTCCCGTAATATCCGTTCGAAGTCAATGGTCGAAATTCGCGAACTGCCGCGGCGTGGCGCGTTCTATTCAGGCCATTATATTATATATATAATAAATATTTCATCGATTTCTATTTAAAACGAATTTTATAAATAGTTTTTAATTCGTTCAAAAACATTTCAACTTCCATTTCAAATTCAAATCAAATTTCAATTCATTCTATATTCAATTCAATTCGAATTCGTTTTATATTCAATTCAATTCGAATTCGGTTTATATTCAATTCAATTCAAATTCGTTTTCTATTCGATTCAATTCAAATTGGTTTTCTATTCGATTCAATTCAAATTGGTTTTCTATTCGATTCAATTCAAATTGGTTTTCTATTCGATTCAATTCAAATTGGTTTTCTATTCGATTCAATTCAAATTGGTTTGAATTTCAATTCAATTCAAATTGGTTTGAATTTCAATTCTTTTCAAAATATCAGATTTTGAAATCACTTTCGATATTCATTATAAAATGAATAAAATCGATATAAATATCGTCCACGTCAAAATGGCGTCAATCTAATCAACACGGCTTCATATATTTTTCAATAATTCCTTTATTCTATTCAACAAATGAATATTTATTTTTGTCAACACACGACTAATCTCAACGAATGAGTACTGTCCACGTGTGACTATTTTTGTTAAAATATTTCGTTCAACACATGACTAATCTCAACGGATGAGTACAGTCAACACATGAACCTTTATTTTATAATATTCTTTATTTTCTAAATTGGAATGAGGCCCAATCAATTACCATATAAAGCTAATTATATGGATTCCATACAACGCATGTATATAATATCAACGATAGATAATCAACCATCAACCAAAGTGCACTACACTGTATAAGCATCAAATATAGATATCTAACGCTTATAACAGCCTATCAATCAATCAATCGACATACAACTAATTATTGGGATTAGTGTATGCCGTATTTTATCCCAATACCCGTGTGGGGTTTCAAACAATCAAACGCAGATTTTATTTGTGCAGTTGGGCGATGTGTAAAATTTATCGACCCAATCAATATCAGTCAAATCAGTGTATATAAACAAATCAGCCGATTTGTTTATAGATATTTATTTATTCACATTCACGTTAAAAATTATATTTTTAACGATAAAATATTTTTAACTATATAAATATTTTCTTTTCTTTCAACACATTAATTTTTAGTTCATTTACCCAATAAAATGATATTTTTATTTTTCTAACTTATTTTAGAAAATTTCGGCGGCATAACGGCACGATACTAGAAATGGGACGAGGCCTAGCCTTATCCCCGGTCTAGTGAAGGCACACGCCATTCACACATCAATCAAATCCATTCAATTCACCAAACAATTCAATTTAAACCAAATAATCTAACCAACTACATAACCAAACAAACAAGTCCATGGTCTATGGACGATTGTGTCGGGTGCTACTAAGCACCGTCTGCATCCTAGTATATATATATATAACTAGAAAAGAAATTGAAGAGTGAGAAATTCTCACCAATAGCTATCCTAACTCCACGGCACTTCCTATGTAGAACATCTCCACCGTGCTCGCCTTTCTTCACTTTCGTTGCCCGTAGCCACTACATATATAAAAAAATCACATTTCTATTTCGAAATTTAAATTATAAAAATCGAATTTTTACTTCGCTATTCAATATATAAAAATCAAATTTTTACTTCGCTATTTAATATATAAAAATCGAATTTTTACTTCGCTATTCAATATATAAAAAACGAATTTTTACTTCGCTATTCAATATATAAAAATCGAATTTTTACTTTGCTATTCAATATATAAAAATCAAATTTTTACTTCGCTATTCAATATATAAAAATCGAATTTTTACTTCGCTATTCAATATATAAAAAACGAATTTTTACTTCGCTATTCAATATATAAAAATCGTATTTTTACTTTGCTATTCAATATATAAAAATCAAATTTTTACTTTGCTATTCAATATATAAAAATCGAATTTTTACTTCGCTATTCAATATATAAAAATCGAATTTTTACTTCGCTATTCAATATATAAAAATCGAATTTTTACTTCGCTATTCAATATATAAAAAACGAATTTTTACTTCGCTATTCAATATATAAAAATCGAATTTTTACTTTGCTATTCAATATATAAAAATCGAATTTTTACTTCGCTATTCAATATATAAAAATTGAATTTTTACTTCGCTATTCAATATATAAAAAACGAATTTTTACTTCGCTATTCAATATATAAAAATCGAATTTTTACTTTGCTATTCAATATATAAAAATCGAATTTTTACTTCGCTATTCAATATATAAAAATCGAATTTTTATCTACTATATGAATAAATAAAAATCATATTTTGCTTTGCCTTCTACATAAGGAAAAATCATATTTTTATATCGATGTCTTCATTATAAAAATTATACTCTTATACCGATTTTATTTATATAAAAACATATTTTTACATCGTTGTTAGATATATAAAAATTCTATTTCTAAAACAGTGATTTTATTTTCAAAGCAAATCTATTTTTACTTTCAAAACAAATCTATTTCTATTTTGCTTTATACATTTTATAAAATCAACTTCATATATATTTTATAAAAACAACTTTTTGTATTTTTCAAATCAAAGTATTCTATATAAAAATTCATAGCAAAGTATTTTATATTTTTCAAAGCAAACTATTTTATATAAAAATTCATTTACTTCTAATTTCGTAAATAAAATAAACTAAGTAAATAAAAAAAACTCACGGTTGTTCTTCAAATCTCGTTCCAGCACCCTGCTCGAACCTTAGGGTTCGGATTCGCGCCACCAACGTCAGCCCAGGCGTCGATCCGTCACCTGCCCCCGAAGCCCCTCCGTGACGCGCGCCTACCCCCTCCACGATGGCCAGTTCGATCGTCGTACAACGCCGGAGTTCGCCACTGAACGGCGTGAGTTCATGAACGAATTTCGAGAAGAATAGGTAGTAGAATCCGATCCTCTCCACACAAATCTGAAGGGCTCTCGAAGACGAACGATTCTTGCTTTGGAGTTTTTTGAAATCCATCGATTGAATGAAGAGAACGAGAGGGAAGAAGAACTAAATGATTTCCGCCCTTGATTTTATTAGAACGGCGGATTTTCAGAAATGAATTTCTAAGGTTTCTGATTGGCCGAGATTATATATATATTATATTATTTTTAATTCATTTATTTCCAAAAGTACTAGTGTAATGAGACGAACCTCAAATCAAACCCAACGACGGCCGCCCCTAGCCAAATACCCCCATCCCGAACACAATGGGATATGCCCCGTAAGCCAATTTGACTGTTTCGATATGTTTTTCTTTGAATTTAAAATATAAATCACTATATAATAAATTTAAATGTACATTTTTATTTACCGGGGCCACATACGAACTCTAAAAATTCCTGAAAAATATTTTCTAGCTTCGTATTGACGATACGGTCCTAACAAAACTAATTTCGTCAAATTCTGAGACCGTTTGAAAAATGGCCATTTTTCCGTCGATTAAAATCAACTAAAACTGGTTAAACGCGTTTTCCTTTGCCACGCTCACATATTGATTCGAAAAATTATGAAAATTGAAACCTAGCAATAACCTGACATCACGAATCCAACAAAAGTGGTTTCGTCGAAATCCGAGGTCGTTTGCAAAATTTCCATTTTTAAGGGCCTGAATTCCATAACGACTATTCAGAATTTTCAACTGGGCATATCTTTTGATTCCCGCAATGAAATTTTGATTTTTCGGGTTCGTTGGAAAAATAGTCACAATTAGATTCCATTATTTTTGGTTTCACTAAAATCCGGTTCATTTTGCACCCGGTATGTTCAATTGAAGTTTGAAATCGAATTATCGAACTACCGCGCCATTTTCAATTCCTTTTATAATTATAAATAAATATTTATATTTCTAACGACGATCTATATAATATATACGTTCGAATTCTATTCAAAATAAATTTCTCGTCGATATTATTTAAAATAATTCATTTTAAATAATCAAAATTCGCTAAAATTGCCAAATATTTTTTTTTAAATTAGCCCAGATTTCCGGGTTATTACAATGAACACCTTGTGAATTAAGTTTCACAATCGGATTAAAGGATATTTGGCAAGCGGGAATAGTAAGAAGAAATTACCTAAACGGAGACGTTTATACAAGCTGAGTTCGGAGATGATCAAGTTTTTCATGTAACGAATAATAGTAAATTTTGGAAACTGAAAAGGAATAAGTTTCATAACCTTTGTATTTGTAAGATAAGATCTAATAGAATAATTTATAACTCTGAATTATTTTTTGAAAGCAGTAAATGGTTGAGTATAAGTAATTGTCCCAGTAAACGATGAATCGAATATAATGGGTAACTGGACGTTATCGTTGGAGGACATGTAGATATGGTTGTCCGTAAATATATGTGTTATAATATTCTACCCGGTATATTCATTATGAGAACAGGGAGCTTTGGAATAAAGAATTTTAATCTTGAGTCTAAAAATCTATAGATCTCGAATGAGTTGTTGCGATTCCCTTTCATTTTCGAGGACGAAAAGTTTTAGGGGGGGTTGAATGTAATGATCCAGAATTTTTAATTAATTTAAATTTGGAATTTTTATTACTTAATTTGAATTTAAATTTGACATAAATATATATGGTTAAGAATATTAAATAATTTTGATAAGTTAGATGATAGATCTTATTTGAATTATAAATGAGAATGATTATTAATTAGTTTGGATTTATTGATACTATTTGTCGTTCGATCGGATTTGTCAAACCATAACAAGAATTAGTAGCATTAGAATTGAGTGTTGCCCTTAGTTTTCATAGAATTTAAGGGAAAACACTACCAAAAGTTCACCTTCTCTTCTTAAGACAAGTGTATGGACACTTTTAATTTTGCATGCAAGCTTTCATGCATAGTTTCCACTTGGTCCCTTATGTGTCTTTACCTCCTTACTCCTCCTTTCCTATATAAGGAGCTCTTTACTTCAATTTTTATCATCCATTTTTGTTTTTCCTACCTTCCTTCTTCTTAAGCTTATGGCCATGGTTTCCATGGCATAAGTCTTCCTCTTTTCCACCACCACCTTGCCAAAGTTTGTCATCATCCTCCTCCTCCTCTTGTAATATAAAGAGAGACAAATTAGTGTATAGTATATTATATATATTGGTGAAGAAGACGTTGCGCCGAAATACTGTTTGACGGTTCGCTCAGTTAGGCTCGCCTACCGAGAAGATTTGGAAAGTTGTTAGGTGAGAACTCTTTAACTATGGTTTATATATTTAATTAGTAGTAAGATTAATTTAAATATAGTGATGAATTATTAGTGGTTAATGATGATTGATGTTTGTTGTGATGGACGATGGATGCGTAGTTTAGAACACACACATTAGTAAGTGTTAGTGTTATAACGATTGTGCACAGTTATGAATTATTTAATTATGTTGATGATAGTTGCCATAGATGTTTATAATGATTGTTGATGTTGTTTCACACACACTATGACATAACAATTATGGTATCACATTGGTGATCGAAAAATCTCCTTCGTAATTAGAAGCAATATCATTATTGAAATTGAAGGTTAATAATTGGGAAAGACCATATGTATGAATTCATATATATTGATAAAGTTCTTTAAATGAATAAATAAATTTCCGGGACGTTCTAGGATGACAGAGAGGATAGTGTCTAGGCTTGTGTTTGGAAAATATAGTTTCCTGCCCTCCCTGGCTGTCCCTAACTAATCCGATGAATGGGATGGTTAGTTTGAAATTACTTGAATTTAGAAATGAATTGGAATTTGATTTAATAAGTAAAAAATAAAAGTTATCTTTTGAGCCCAAAATAAATTTGGAAAGTCAGTGTAAATTACTTTAAACGGTTTGGAATGATTTACCTGAGTATATAATGGTTTTCTAAGGTATTTTGAAGTACTGAAGAATAATTTTTATTTCGATCAAAATAGAACTTGTCGCAAAATGGTAATTTGCATATTTTAGTTACAAATTTTAAATGCTTATAAGTTTTGCAATATAAATCGGATTTCCATGAAATGAAAAAAATTTGATTTATATTAAAAAGAGCTTTCGAATGAGTGAAAGCGGATTTTAATTTCAGCTTATAATTTCCAGTTTATGTTTAAAACCGTTTTGGAAAAAGTCGTTATAAGAGCTGTTGTCGACCGTAACTATAGACAACTATTATAAATGTTTTGAAAATATGGAAAAAAAATTGCAAAATCATTATAACTTATGTAAAAGTGTTTTGAATTGTAAAGTTTAAGTTTTTGGCTAACATAAACGATGTTTTAGTCAAAGTAGTTAAGATAATTGTTTTGAAACACTTTTGTAATGCTTTTGAAACACTATGGTAACTCTTTCTTTGAAAACAATCTATTTTGAAGTTTTGAACCGCGAGCTGTTTTACGAACTATAAGTAATCATTTGTGAATGATTGGTGGGATGTTTTCAAAGATTTAAAAGTATTTAAAATGTTTTATATGATTTATTTGATACTAAATCTGAGCTTTCAATTTTAAATAATTGGATATGGTTGGAGATAAATCTTCGGATGTTTGATATTAATCCGATAGATGATGACACTTACTATTTGATGAATTTAAAATGTAGTTCACTATTATTCTGCTTAAAGTGTGATTTGAATACAGAGATTAATATTAAGTATAAGTGGATGATATTTCTATCCAGATCTAATGTCCAAGAGTTGGATAAATATTTTAATTAAGATATGGGTTTCCCAATTTGATTGGGATAAGTTGGATAGAAATAATCTTCGGATATTTAATATGACATCCTTTGGTGTAAACGTATACTATTTGAGGAATTTGGAAGATATTATTATTATATCGTTATTCCACTTATAATATTCTTTGATTATGAGAATTGATATCGAATATAAGTAGATACAATTTCTGTGTAACTTGTGCACCAGTGTTAGTTATTACTAAGGGGAACGAAGAGATGACGGTATACACAGATGCCCGTGGTACCGGACTAGGTGTTGTACTGATGCAAGGGGGTAGGGTTGTAGCTTTTGCTCGTCGAAAACTGAAACCGCATGAGAAAAGGTACCTACCCATGATTTGGAATTGGCAGAGATCGTGTTTGCGTTAAAGATGTGGAGACATTTTCTCTTGGGAGAATGATTCGAGTTGTTTACCAATAATAAGTCATTAAAGTATATTTTCTCTCAAAAGGATTTAAATCTTCTTCAGTAGTGATGGTTAGGGTTCTTGGCTTCATATGATTTTGATATCGCATACACACCCGGGAAGGGAAATGCGGTAGCTGATGCATTGAGTAGGAGACATGCCAGTTTGGGGGCTATGTTTCTGGAATGGAAGCAACTGGAATATATCGTGGGATATGATTTCAGACCCAAGTGCGAATTGGATCCAAAGATGTTAGCAAGTTTGACGATCAGACCAACTTTGATTGAGCGGATTGATTCCAGTCAGATGGATGACCCTAATCTATTAAAAATCATCTCCAAGGTAGAGATGGGTATCGACGGTGAGAGAATAAACAAGTATGGACCTGATCGAGAAGGATGGCTTCGAAAGAATGAGAGGCTGGTTGTACCCAACGTTAATGGATTGAGAGATGAAGTGCTTAGAGAATGTCATCACTTGAAACTGACTATACATCCTGGTGGTAACAAAATGTATCGAGACATGAAGAAGACCTACTACTAGGAAGGGATGAAGAGAGACGTTGCGAAGTTTATATCCAAGTGCATGAATTGCCAGTTAGTTAAAGCCGAGCAAAAGAAGCCTAGTGGTTTGTTACAACCGTTGGAAATTCCCGAATGGAAATGGGAAAAAGTCTCAATGGATTTCATTGATGTTTTACCAAGGACTAGATCGGGTTATGATAGTATTTGGGTGATTATGGATTGATTGACCAAAAATGCAAGGTCTATCCCGGTCAAGTCGAATAGAACGACAACTAAGTTAGCGAAACTGAATATGAAGTGGGTAGTGAGATTTCAAGGAGTACCTAAAGGTATTATGAGTGACCAAGATCCATTATTTACTAGTGGGTTTTGGAAGAGTTTACAAGAGGCTTTAGGGTCAGAATTACATCTCACTACCGCATACCATCCTCAAACCGATGGTCAAACAGAGAGGGTGAATCATGTATTGGAGGATCTCTTAAGAGCTTGTATATTGGATTTTAGAGGTTTATAGGATGACCATTTTCATCCGGTTGAGTTTGCATATAATAATAGTTATCAGTCCAGTATTGGTATAGCTCCATTTGAAGCTTTGTACGAAAGACCGTACAACTCAACATCATGTTGGTTGGAAACTGGTGAGAAATTTGTGCTTGGGCCAGATGTAATAGGAGAAACTTCAGATAAGATCAAGGTTATTCAATAGTGAATGAAGGCTGCCTAAGATAGGCAGAAGAGTTATGCTGATAAAAGACGAAGAGATTTGAAATTGTCCGTTGGCGACTTGGTATTCGTCAAGATTTCTCCTTTGAAAAGCGTGATTCGGTTTGGTAGGAGAGGTATATTAGCACCAAGGTGTTGTTAATACACGAGATTTCGATTAATGATAACAAAGAAATGGAGATCATTGATGAGCTAAATTCATATACATTGAAGAAATGGAAATCAATGAAGATCGTATTGAAGAAATAAAGAAATCTATGTATTATAGAAGCTGACAAGTCGCAAAAAAAGCCCAGAAGGTTCAGGCTCCTACCGGGAAAGAGCGCAGAGCGATCTAGACTGTGGACCGAGGCTCTCCGGTCCACAGTCATTAATCAGTCAACTGGTCCAAAATGAACCAGTCGACTGGTCAGTGTGTTTCTGGACATTAATGGCTAGTTTTCTAAAATATTTTTAAATCTACGATTTTACAATATTTTGACCAGTTGACTGATGAATTTCAGACCAGTCAACTGATCCGAAAATAGTATTTATTTTTCTGAAAGGTTGCTTTGATTCATGAAGAGATTCCTCTTCTTTTCTGAAAAGAAATGGACGTTTCTGTTGATCATAACTCTTCACGAGGAATTGCTACCTTTCTATCATTATATAAACACTTCAAACATGATTTCCAAATAAGAAATTTCTCTTCAATTGATATCTAATTTCTAAATTGCATTTTCTATACTCTTGCAATACAAAAAGCTTTCATAAATTCAAATACTTGTTGAATCCTTAAATCGATTTAATATTACTTAATTCAACAAGCAATTTTACTTCATCAAATCTATGCATTCAAATCATATACTCGAAGATCAGATTATAGGAAAATTGTACTTAAGCTATTGGTTAATCAGTGTTGAAAGAAGAACACATCCAGAAGTCAAACTCTTTGTATTTGTTAAAGTCCTGTGTGTGATCAGGTGAGAGGCATCCTTGTTGGGCTCGGGTGTACTGACCCATTCCTCCAGGTTAAGAGAGGGCGTTGTTAGTGATTTCCGAAGAGGAGCTTCGGGACTGGAAGTAGGGCGGGAAGTCTGAACCAGTATAAAAATTCCTGATGTCACTTTTCTTTATTTACCACTTATATTTACTTGCTATATATTTCGATAACTTAGACTTTATTTGCATAACTATTGTAGCATACAAGTTCATCTATCATACATTTCCGCAGTATCCATATAAAGTTCCTACTTAAGTCGTACACATCGACTTTTCAATTGGTATCAGAGCAAGGGGTTCTAGAGATCATAACAACATCCTAGTACAAATGGCAATAAAGAAATCTAGTCAAGGGATTAGAAAATGGAAGAATAACAAAGCTGAATCAAAAAAGCAAGCAAGCAAATGTCTCATGGCTAAAGTCAAATCACAATCGATATGTGTAGATTCATTATATAAAGATCTTTTATTATACCATGAAAAATTATTAAAAGAATTTAAAATTTTAGGTAAACTTAATGAAATTACCTTAGCTATGTCTAAAGGTTGTGAGCAAGAAATTTCCAAATTAAAAGAAGAAAACAAATTTTTAGTAAAACAAGACAAATGTTTTGAAAATATCTTAGAAGAGCTTGTTTTTCAAAAAGATTTCCTTCAAAAAGAAAATGAGCGACTAGAAGATAAAAACAATGTTCTTTTAAAGGAAATTGATCTTTTGCAAAATAAAAATAAATCATTAGAAGATCCTTTAAAAAATTCCAGTTCTTCAATTTTATCTCTTGAAAAAGAGAATGAGGCTGTAACTGAAAGAATTTAGAATTATCTACAGAATATGAGGTTTTAAAGGTTAAAAATATTATTTTGCAAAATAAAATGTCTGATTTAAAAGAAAATTTTGAAAAATTACAATCTTCTTTCAATTCAGAATATCAAATTTTTGGTCTCAAAACTGAGAACCGTACTTTGAAAGAAAAAAATTCTGAATTAAATATGGAAATTGATAGTAACAATTTTTTTTGAAAATGTCACTCGCGACTTTCGAATCGAATTTGAAAAATGTACAAATAAGTTCGTGAAATTTAATAAAGGTATAATATTTTATCTTGCACTAGACCTTTACACGATAGAAGTGGCTATGGGTATAATACAGATAATCATAGAACTAGTACTAGATATGTTTTCCTGTATTACAAAAGTTTAACTGCTAGTACTAAAGCACATGTAACTCAAAAGTCCAATTTCTATAGAAATTCAAATGTTTCTACGACTAGAAACATTTATAATAGAAGTACAACAAGAAATATTAATAGAAATTATCTAAGTATTTGGGTTCCTGTAAATTGGAAAAACAGAGAAAAATATATCGATGATTATTTTGATTTAGTAGTCAATAATAAAATTTTATTTTCAAATCTACCATTAAACCCTCATGGGTATGGTTACCTTCCATCTAACCCCTGGACCCTAACGGAGGAAGTGGGTACCAAAGTATATATAATATTTGTTGCAGGTATTCCACAACAAAAAGGAGGTTATTTCAGTATCTTTGGAAACAGAGCTCAAAATTAAATCAGAGAATCTGGTAATCTTTATTCATTTCTATACTATCATATGGTAATACTGATTTCAGTTTATCGAAAAACACATGATCCAATATCTCCTGAAGGTGCTGTAATTATTTATGTTCTGCATTATGCTCGATTACTATACTATCATGGTATTTGTTCTTTTAATCGATGACAAAGGGGGAGAAATGTGTCATTGAATATTCATTGTATATTTCATATATATTATATATACTAACATTTTGCTACAGAAAAACGGTAAGTATATCTTATGAACTAACAAAATGTTGCAGAAAGCTTTTAGACAGGGGGAGGTAAAAATATATCAATGCATATCTTCAGAGGGAACTACTCAGTATCTCAAACATATATGGAAGGTGTTGTCATCAATCAGAAAGGGGGAGAATGTTGACGCACGAGATTTCGATTAATGACAACAAAGAAATGGAGATCATTGACGATCTAAATTCATATACATCAAAGAGATGGAAACCAATGAAGATCGTATTGAAGAAATAAAGAAATCTATGAATTATAGAAACTGACAAGTTGCAGAAAAGGCCCAGAAGGTTCGGGCTCCTACCGAGAAAGAGCGTAGAGCGATCTAGACTGTGGACCGAAGACCTCTGGTTCACAGCCATTAATAAGTCGACTGGTCCGAAACGAACCAGTCGACTGGTTAGTGTGTTTCTAGACATTAACGGCTAGTTTTCTAAAATATTTTTAAATATACGATTTTACAGTATTTTGACTAGTTGACTGATGAATTTCAGACCAATCAACTGATCTGAAACAGTATTTATTTTTCTGAAAGGTTTCTTTGATTCATGAAGAGATCCCTCTTCATTTCTGAAAAGAAATGGACGTTTCTATTGATCATAACTCTTCATGAAGAATTGCTACCTTTCTATCATTATATAAACACTTCAATCATGATTTCCAAATAAGAAATTTCTCTCCAATTCATATCTAATATCTAAATTGCATTTTTTATACTCTTGCAATACAAAAAGCTTTCATAAATTCAAATACTTGTTGAATCCTTGAATCGATTTAATATCACTTGATTCAAAAAGCAATTTTACTTCCTCAAATCTACGCATTCAAATCATATACTCGAAGATCAGATTATTGGAAGATTGTACTTAAGCTATTGGCTAATTAGTGTTGAAAGAAGAACACATCCAGAAGTCAAACCCTTTGTATTTGTTAAAGTCCTGTGTGTGATCAGGCGAGAGGCATCCTTGTTGGGGCTCGGGTTTACTGACCTATTCCTCCGGGTTAAGAGAGGGCATTGTTAGTGAATTCCGAAGAGGAGCTTGGGGACTTGAAGTAGGGCGGGAAGTCTGAACCAGTATAAAAATTCCAGGTGTCACTTTTCTTTATTTATGGCTTATATTTACTTGCTATATATTTCGATAGCTTAGACTTTATTTGCATAACTATTATAGCATACAAGTTCATCTATCATACATTTCCGCTATATCCATATAATGATCCTGCTTAAGTCGTACACATCAACATTTCAGGTCTGTTGGTCCATTTCCAGTTCTCGAAAAAGTTGGGAATTTGGCGTATAAAGTTGGATTACCTGACAAGATGGCGGGAGTGCAATGTATTCCATGTTTCCCAGTTAAGGAAGTGTGTGCATGATTCTAATGTGACTGTTTCACCAAATCAGTTAGAGGATATCGAGATAGAACTCGGGGTAGTTGGAAACCGTAGACTGGTTCGTATTGTCGAACACGATACGAAACAACTTCGACGGAAGACGGTGAAATTGGTTAAGATCCAGTGGGGTGATAATGAGAATGACTGTACTTGGGAAACCGAGGAGAGCATAAGGAAGTCATATCTAGAGATTTTTTACCTAGTAAGATTTTAATGCGATATAGTTATTTCCTTATTAGTAAACTGCATGCTAGGATAGGCTTGTAGTGTTGTTATGTATGTTTGATTGTTTGTAAATGGCTGATAGGCATGCGGGGCACCATTGTTTGTTTTGGTTAAGGGATTTCAGGGGCGAAATTTCTTAAGGGGGGAGAGTGTAATGACCTGCATTCTATGTATCAGAGGTTCTTAGAATATGTATTTTATTTACATACGAAGTCGTATGGTCGTGTAACTTTGGCAAACGACTATTGGGGTCATTTCCCACATTCATGATTTTTTCCGAATTTTAAATGACCCTTTTACTCCCGACGAATCTTGTTTCGCCTATAACTTTTGATTGGTAAGGAGTTTTGACCTGAAACCACTTCCATTAAATTTGGACGGCGGTTTATCTTTTCGTAGAGTGGTTACATTAATCAAACGGACTTACCGTTTGGGAGATATGGTTGAAATATGGTTTGAAGATGGAAAAACAACATAATCTGGCTTAATAGGATGATTAGCAGCTAGGCCCATAACCCATTTTGGGATTAGGGTTATGGGAGGGCTGAAAGGAGTTGGAGAATCAACTCCTTTCATTTTTCTAGCTGCCACAAACCTTCCTCTAACCCTAGTAATGACCTCCATCTTCTAAATCACTCCCTAATCACCTTTTTATCACTAATTAAGCAAAACTATATCAAGTCAAGTCAAATTAGCATCAAATCAGAGATAGAGCTGATTCTACACATAGGAATCCATGCCAAATCAGTGGAGGTTTCAGATCTATAGTTTATTTGTGGCTAAGGTAAGTGATTTGCATGTTTATACACTGATTATGGCGAATTAGGGGTGATTAGTGATAATTAGTGAAATTATACATCAGAAAAATTTGGAAAAATATATGAAAATTCTAAAATATTATTTTATGCCACCGTTACAAATTTGGGTTAATTTGGATTAGGTTTCTTAATCCTAAAGTTAAATATGTTTAAGGGGATTAAGGGAAAAATCATGGATTTTTGGTATGTTTGATCTGAAATAACATATACGATTAATGTTTTAATGTTTTTGATTGATTACACATGTTGCTACTGTTGTTTGGCATGTTTATGATTGCATAGGAGAAGTTAGAATGGTCGAAAACGCCATTGTGTGGCGTAAATAGTTAGCTGAAGGAGTTGCAGGAGTTTGGACTGGGTCGGGTCGCCACATCTGAACTTAATCGTGAACTGGTTACCACGAGCCGAGGTAGCTCGCGTTCGAGCACCACGACCTACCCATCTCCTCCGAACCTACCCACTTGTCTCAAACCTACCCACTTGTCTCAAACCGACCCATTGTCTCAAACCGAAGTGCACGAGATGATGGCTAGAAAGAAGCCACGAACCACGATGAAAGCCACGAGCCGATGCCAGGGAGTGAACTACGAATCGGAGCACCACGAACTGTCGGTCACGAACCAACCCACTGCTCCGAACCCGAACCGATGCACCCATGAACCGGAATGCCATGAGCTAAACAGGGAGTCCCTAACCGAAATGAGGAATTGAGTCTGAACCGAACCGAGGACTTGAACACCAATCTGACCAAGACCCGAGATGCAAAGGAGGTCCAAGTGAGAAGTTATTACTCAGGATCTAGATGGGAACCAACGAGTTAACTTCTAGAGTTGGACTTTGCTGTGGGACGTGTGCAAAGGGGTTATCAATATCTATAACTTTAGTTCACTATTGAGAGAGAGGTCATTGACTATGGACCAGTGCAGTGGGGTCAGAGGTCGTATGGAGTCGGACTCCATCAGGGCCCCAAACGGCAAAAGTGGTCGTAGTGATAGTTTTATGGAGTTGGACTCCGTCATGGCCCCAATGGTTCTGGTGATCAAAGCGATGGATATCGTTTGCTTTACGCACTGAGTGAGGGATGTGAGGATGATTGCTATGTCTGATGTTTGCTATCACATGACACACACACTCCCATTTTACACTATATGTTAGTGTTACCTTAGAGTATTGTACATCTTGTTGTGCTAACTATTTGGTTGCAGGTTCAGGTCAGGTATGATTATTTATACCTGTTATTATTTTATTTTGCTGCTATCGCTCATACCAGAATTTTGTCTGACCCAGAGTTTTATGTCTTTTCTTATTACTCTGGGTGCTCCTAACCGAGCAGACTAGAGACATGATATATGGTTGTGCACGAGTAGTTGTCCGGAAACGAGCAGGAGGCTTCCATGTACTATATACATATATTCTTCCTGTGTTTTTGTTGGTCACTGCTTTGGTCATTAGTAGTGTACCTCTTTTATTTCCCTTTTAAAGACAGTATTTTGAAGTTGTAATAATGGTTTGGATCATAAGCTGTATTTTGGATTCCGCTACTATGATGGATATGGTTTAGTTTTCAGGTTATGCACAGTCTCGCATGTTTTTTATCCAGTTATGTCATTATTATATTTTATTTTATTCCATGCGCTGTGAGATATACTACAGGTTCTTGATGATTTATCTTTTCAAACCCCTTTCTCTTGACGACCGTCTCGTGCTAGTTGGACATTGGCACAACGCATTCTAGGGAAATGTTTGATGGTGTGGGGTGGGCGTCACATTAACTTTAAATCTCTTGTTATCATTATTACATCTGAATTAACTATTTTTTTGTTCCATCTCTACTCTACCCCAACTTGTTTGCGATTTATGGCTTAGTTTTTGTTGTTATAAGAAAACGGGAGCTAACTAGTCAAAATATTTTAGGCCTATTTCCATATTAAATTGCTTCTTTTGAAATTATTTCAAAGTCTTTAGCTAATAGATTAAATACTAGAATGAATTATTTGACTTATGGTTGTTAAACTGCTTTTATTAATGGTAGAAACGTCGCTAATGATGTTCTATTGTTCAAGAATATATTAATTGTTGTTGTAAAAATAATATTACTTGTGCTCTTTTAAAACTTAATTTCGTTAAAGCTTTTGATTCCAGTGACTGGTTTTTTCCCCTTAAAGATGTCTTAGTTGCTATAGGTTTTAGTGAAAGGTGGGTTGGTTCGATTATTGTCTTGCTTAAATATTGGAATTCCAGTATTTTGGTTAATGGTATTCCTGGTAATAAGATCCAATCTAAACGTGAACATAAGCAACGTGATCCTTTATCTCCTTTATTATTCAGCTAGGCTACTGATGTGTTTATTAAGATTATTAAACTTGCCATTAAGAATAAAATTCTTGATACTTGGGTAAAGAGGTTGCTAACAATGGTATCTTTGTTCTTTAATTTGCTAATTTGCTAATTTGCTAATTATGTTATGTTATGTATGTCTCATCAGCCTAAGCATATTATATTGTGTAGATTTATTCTTTATAGTTTTGAACTTTTATATGGATTGAGAATTAATTTTGATAAGAATTTTGTTATGATTCTGAATGGTTTTTATGATTCTAAGCCTCATATTACTAATACTCTTACTTATAGCATACTAAAATTTCACATTGATTACCTAGGTTTTCGAGCAGGTTTCTGGATTCATCCTCAGAAACTTAAGCATGACGACTGGAAGGTTATTACCGATAAGATTACCAATCACTTATCTAATTAGAATAATAGATTTTATTTAAGGCTAGTAGAGTTGTTTTGATAAATTTTGTTTTATCTGCTCTTCCTAACTATTCAATGTCGTTTTATATGTTTTACAAATGGGCCATCGATAAAACTGACAAGATCAGGAGAGATTTCCTTTGGAGTGGTGATAATTCCAATAACAGTTCTAAATGTTTAGCTTATTGAGGTTTGGTCTGTGAATCTAATAATGAAGGTGGTTTGGGTATTACTAATCTTCTTAGTTTTAATATTTCTTTACTTGGTAAGTAAATTCGGAAATTTAATTATGATAATGATAATGTTTATGAAAAGAAAAAATATCTAATAAATGGTTTAATTCCTCTTTTAATTTAAAACATATCTCTTTTAATAACTCTCATAATTTGTCTTACTTTTGAATATCGATTATGCCTATTTTTGATATTTATAAAATAGGCTCTAAAATTATTGTACATTATGGTAATAATATTTCTTTCAGGCATGATAAATGGATTTTCGCATCACTCTCAAAGCAGAATTTAAGGTTTTATATGATATGTGTGACTTCAAAAATATTAATTTCTAATATCTATAGACCTAATTGTTGTTTTTTGTGCAATTTTAGTTTAACCGTTCGTTAGAAGGTAATTCTTTAAATTGTTTGCCTTATTATGTGCTAAATTAGATTTTTTACAATATTAATAATGCTATGATTGTAATATTTGGTGTTGAGATAAATGTGGAGCAGATCATACCTTTAAAGCCAAAGACGGGGAAATGGGAAGAAAAAGGAGTAGATCAAACATAAACCCTAGTGAATAAGGTAATTACAAGCATGATATGTAAGGTAAAATGGTAGACTTGATAATAGTTATGTGTACATTCACAAATAAAATGATTTCTAGTAAGAAGTCTTATAACCAAGTTTCTTCTATGATTGTTTGCACTTTATTACTTTGAATTCTTTTGGTTTGAATTAGTTTTCCTAGTTCTATCCTTGAACGGCACTTACCCTCTCATGTTGTCATCCTATGGCGTACCATCCTATGGTAACGCGCCACTAGTAGGTCATGTGTAGCACCCCATAAAATAAACCACAAATAGACGTAGATATTTAAATTAAAAATATATAATAATAAATTAGTAAAATATAAATGGGATAAAAATTCAAATTTTGGATAATTAAGAACTTAGCTACAATAATATTACCATTACAATTGTGGAGAAATTCTAGTCCGTTTTCGTATACCTTTTTATTGTAAATGGAGTCCGTATGAAAAAGTTATGAATACAACAAGTTATATGAAAATTGTATATACGCATCATTTGATATTTCAAATTGAAAGAAAATACATATAGAAACAATATATACAGATGGCGTAATGAAATATTCCTTGATAACTAAAAATTATTTGTGCATATATATGTATATTAATAAAAAGAAACGGAAAGAACTAATGAAATATTACGAACGTGATAAGAATAAATAGAAACAGAAAGAACTAATGAAATTAATTAACGTATTAATAAAAACGAAACCAAAGCGAATAATTAATCTCCCTGCACTCGAACCATAAGCGAGGTCGACTGCTCCGCTTGAGGGGCTCAACTGGCCGGTCAACCACCCTTCTAAGGAGGAGGTCGACCTCCCTTTTGGTCGTGGGTTGGTGTAATGGCCTGAATTTTTATACTATCCAAGTTGATAAAATACACTACATGTCCAACCCAAATTTGCATAAAAATACGAATCATTATTGAATAAAGAAGAAAAAGATAGAAGAACAACAGAAATAACAACACAGAATCTCACATCGCGGCGGAATAAAGTTTGATATACAACACAACTTTTCATATACAAAATTTGTACTTACATACATCATCAGAGTACATCACATATACAACACAACGGAAAATAATCAGTAGATAGATAACGCTGAAGCCTCCTAATCCAAGCTACTCCAAGGATATCTGCAAACAACTGAACTACTTGACTGGCCCATTGGGCACCCAAGAGTTTAGGGTAAAGGAAAACAAAACAAATTCTGGGTCGGTTACGAGACTGGTGTGAGTAAACTCCAACCACTTGGTTTACCTTTTAAAAATCCCTTTTCTAAAAGAAAGGATAATCGTAAGAACGATTTACACATAAATACGGATGATTTTTACCTTACGATATCCAAAACATTCTTTAAAATCAATACCATTTTGCTATTATAATAGTGTCTAAATCAAATAAATAGCAATCTAGCGGAATGCTTGCATCTAACGCTCCACATACGTAGTATACAATCAAAACCGTGGATGCTTATTAGGTAATGGATTTCCAACTATGACAAGGTATGGAACCACCTTCCGATAGTGTATCCCTAGAGGGGAATGCACTGGGTTCAACAAGAACAACTTGCAACTTGGCCCACAAATGACCGACCACTCATTTCGCTTGAGTGTATCAAATGTATATCACCAATGGTTGGGATCAGCAACCGTTTCTCGAAAGGGGAAACCTCGATATATTAAAGGAGGGAATGAATTTAGGTGATAATACACCCTAATTGGGAGCGACCCACTTAGTCATGTTTCCTACCCGATTTTTGTAATTTCCTGGTTGTGAGGCTTGAGGTTATGATTTACCTACCACTCATTGATAGCATAATCGCTTGGAATGGCACGTTGTCAGATCCATTAATCACTAATTGATTTGCATAAATATATTCTGGATATTATGCTAAGAGTATAAATTCTCCGCCATCAGATGTATATTTGTACAGACCAACATATGTGATCATTGGAAATACTCTATCAGACATTCGCCCATACAAGTTCGTTCTGGGACTGAACGAATCCGAAGCCACAATTTCCATTAATCCATCTTAAGCAATTTCCACCTAGGATTAACAGAAAAATCCCTTGCACTTTACTATGTTTGATTTCTTCATATAATCTGATTCGCAACGCTACTGCCAATACGAAATGGTTCTCGGATAATAATCCAACCGGTCTCTTCATATTGATGGCGATATTAGCCAATACTTCAATAGCTAGTTATTTAACTATCAAAGAAAAACAAACATTCATCCAAAGCATCAAACATTCACTGGGCCACTTAATTTATATTTCATTAATCAAATCACTTCTCCATTTCCTTATCAATATTTGTTAACCCAATATTTTCAACAATCATCTTGGCCTCTTACGCTATTTGGAAAACATTTTCATTTATCACCTTCTTTTATTTTTTATACTTAAAAAATATCTTCTATTTATAATTGGAAAACATTCCAACTACTTATCTCTTTCCCAAACTCATTTATTTCTGTGCTTATGAAATATTCGTTATTATTTCCCTAGACTTACACTTATTTGGGTTAAAACGGATGTTGTGTAAAACATCGTTACGACAACCCAAATATTGCATTTAACTACATATATTTAAAATCTTATATTATTTCCTTTCCGAACATCATTTACTATAAATGAAAACCTTTATTACAATGCTTTAAATTTAATAACCGATTTGGTTTCTAGTTTCATATATAATCGATAAGTAGATTTTAAGTTATCGAATTTTCATTAAAAAAAACTACTCCTTAAATTTTCGGAAAATTTCGCCAGCGTCTGCTTTGTACGGGTCACTCGGTACAACTACAAGCTGCCTTTATGTTCCCTTCCCATTCTAAAAGAAAATAAAAAAGCCAAGCGGCTTGCCAAATAGGCTCATAAAATCTCATATAAATTAAATACGTACCTCTTTGTCGGGCATTCAATTTATATCTCTTTATACACTTCATTCCAAACTTGCTTAACATATATCTAACCATTACCGATTTATTCCAACTCAACCCAGTCGTTTTTAACTCAATTTGCTAATTCATTCTCTAATTAGCTCTTTTGCCTATTTTACTTTTTATTTGAGCATGTCACGTTCATACATATTTTTAATTTGCTTATAAATCAATCGATTGTCATTTCCAACTCAAGTTTCATACTCGATTTCGGATATCAATTCACACATCCAATTCACTTATCCAAAGTCCAATTTCGATCCAAAACTCCATTAAATGAGCATTCTTCAAGTTAATTAACTCTATTCAATCATTAAAAATCTGATTTTTGTCTGAAAATTCATTGCATTTACACTACTTGAGTTCATATTAATTTCATAGCTCAAGTCTGGGTTTTTGTAATGAAAATCCAAATTTTATTAACTTAAAATCCTCCGATTTTATTTATTTAATCGTTATAATTTATAAATGATTATATCGCTGTTTTCTGGAAATTTGAATTTTACATAACTCAAAATCTATAGGAGGAAATCCATATTTTCCTCTTCTATTAGAAAACTATTATTCAGTCAGTCCTGAAGATTCTTGTTTCAAAGAATTTCGACTTAAATTGAGTACTATATACTAAACTGAAGTTCGAAACATCAAATTACGAAATACCGCATTGCTATGAGCTCGTTTTCATTATATTTAAATATAAACGTTTTAACTTCGTTTATTAATAAATTTCAACTCCATTCTTATACATTTTAATATACATTAAACCAATTTTCCCAATTCAACATAATATTTCTAATTATCCCTAATCGTAGATTTTTCCATAACTTTGTTATAAATTTATTCATAATTCAATCTTCTATACTGAATTCAAATTTCCTTTGAAATAAATTATTTTATAAAATTCGATATAGTCGAATTTCAATTACGAATCCATTGGATTTTTCTCAATTCAGTTTATACTCCGAATTTCGAAATAAAATCAGTCGTTCCTTTTTCCACTAGATTTATAAACATCGTTTATAAATTCAAATTCCTTGGTTTTATACATTAAACAAGTTCCATTTCAAAATCTATTTGAAACACAACTCCTTCTTTGGAATATTTTATTATCATAACTTATATATAAATATAGATCTATTTTCATATTAAATTTCAGTTTCTATCTAATACAATTAAATATCCTTTCTGGAATAATTTATTTTTATAAATTCAACATAGTCAAATTACAATCATAAATTTGTATGGATTTATTTTAATTCAATTCATATTCTGAACACTGGAATATATTTCATCATTTCTTTTTTAAAATAATTTCAATTCCCCATTTTAAATTCACATTTGAATTTACATTCCCCAAATTATCCAATGATAATTTGTTTCACTTCATTTATAAACTTCCTTTATAAATGAACTTCTTGTTTTTATTATTCAAAATAAGTTAATATTCCTAGCCCGTTCGAAATTCAAATTCAATTTTAGAAAAATAGATTTTCCCTTTTAAATCTCAAAATTTCTTTTCACCATATTTATACATATCAATATTTAGGGTCAGTGATATTCAACCATCCAATACACCCAATTATCAATCACAGGTTTTCTAACGCATCATATATGATAGTATAAATGAAAACAAACAAATAATATATTTTGAGGAATCCAGTTTGATCCCTCCAACCTGTTTTCCTGCATCCGTAGATGTTAACCAACATAAATAATACCCACCCTTCTTCAAGGTAGGAAATGGCGGTATAGAAGGTCATCCACTATATATATTGTGGGGAGCATAAGGTCATCCGCTAAGGGTACTACAGGAAATATCCAATATATATATATATATATATATATATAGTAGCGACAACCACCAAGGCCTAAACATAACTAATATATATAGTAGCCACAATTCATCGACAATTATTCAATGTATCCAAATAGTCAGCAAACAACATATATAAAAATTATTTAAAATAAAAATTCGTTTGGAATAAAATTATAAATGAATCCGGAGAATGAGTTCACTCACCGTGATTTTATTTGTAGAATATCCAATTAAAATTCCATATCATCTCCTATGTGAATCTACTCAAATCAATTTATCTTGCACCTATGATTATTTGATTTTATTTAATGATTAAACGATTATTAATTTAAAATAACTACTAAAAATAGTTAAATAAGTTATCCTACGTGTACTAAAATTTCGTAAAAACTTATACCTTATTGCTATTGCAAATACTCGACCAATTTGCAAAGTCAACTCGCCGATCAACTTCACTGTAATCAGCCCAAAACTACCCCATTTCTACTTGACACTTCCTCAACACCTGGTAGGCAAGCTCCACCATTCCTTTCTAATTTTCCTTTATCGAAAAATTTAATTGACTGATATCTGCCCCAATCACCACTATCGCATTCCAGACCACCCATCGAACTTTCCCCCTTCTAGCTCGTTCATCTCCAGTCGCCCCTTATACCAGCATCAGCCTCCTATTGAAACTTCATCCTTTCTTCAATCTCCACAACCCGATAGGCAACTCGCATCTCCCCTTCTTCAACTCGCGATTTCGCCTCACCACTTTACAGGAAGCGACAACGATCATCTTTGAATCCCCTCAAATATTCGCAATATATTCTCGTCCTTGCTAAAAACTCCATTCTATCACCTAATTCATCAATTGACCCCTACAACTCTAAAAAAACGACCCCTAACCACCGATATTAAACTGTCAAACCCTAAGAATGAAACCGCACAAACAAAAGTCCAATCTATGCCATCAAAATGAAATTCTAACCAAATGGATTCGTCTACTGAAGTCGATTTTGTTTTGAAATGAAAAAGGAGGTCACGATCATTTTATTTTTCGAAGCTCTCTATTTTGGAAATCTCGTTTTCACAAGATAAATTAAGAGGGGTTGCGTGGATTTATAGGAGGAGAGAAGTGGTACACGAGTATTTAATTTTTGGTCGGCTAAGTACATGGCAAATCCTTCAGGGACATTAAATTGATTTCTTTAATTAATGCGAATTTAAATAAAGAGATTTTGAGTTTATTTAAATAGATATCGATTTGATTTTGAGCTTATCCATTAAAAATATATCGGAATTCATAACTTGTAATCACGAACCCCTATTTTAACGTAATGACCAATGTTTCAATATTATAACGCTATTTTGAACTCAATGGGATAAATTCTAAACTCAACGGGACAGATTCTGAAATTTAAATCGATCGTATATATAAAATTAACATATTAAATTAATATTGTATAATTCAAATTCAAAACAATCAACTTCATCGATAATAAATTTTTATTATTGGTTCTATTTAAATAGATATTATTTTGATTATATGAGTCATTTCAATTCAGTTTTTACTTCGAATTCAATTATATTTCATTTTCATATACAATAATTCAGTATAATCGAAATTAAATTGTATACGATTATTAATCGGTAAATTCCATATAAAAATCCATTTATCTTATCAGCTCAACATTTAAAACAATATTAAATGTTTAAAATTAATCGACCAAAAATTCGGGTCGTTACATTCTTCCCAAGTTAAAAGAATTTCATCCCCGAAATTACTAAGGTAGGAAAATGCTACAAACCCGTTATGTAACGTCCCGTATTTTTACAGTATAATAATTAATTCATTTAATTATCTAAATAATGGTTAAAGATTTAAATAGTTGTTTAATTAAATAATATTGAATATTTAATTAAAATAAATAATAGAATAATATATTAAATTCCGAAATAGTTGGAATTAGTGTATTGACAATATTGTGTGAATTGGACAATTTAAAATATATAATTCAGTTTATAATTGAATTATATTAACGAATTTATTTATAAATGGTAGTTGAGTGTGTAAATTATATTATAATTATAATCGAGCTCGAAATGGCGCGACAGTTCGCAATTTGGCGATTCGAACTTTAAGTGAATATATGGAATCCATTTTAAATTAGATTTCTGTGAAACAAGAAACGTTCAGAGCTGGTGAATTATATTTTTCTAATGGAACAGAAAAATCGAGATTTCATTGTGTAGATTGTGAGTTATGTTCAAATCAAATTTTCGAAAAGTCGCTATGGAATTCCTTTATAAGTTATAACGAATTTACAAAAGGATTTCTATTTTAAATTTGATATCGATTAACTCTGATTTTGGAATATCGAATTATAAATCCCAATATATTTATTTTGGAGCTAGAAAATATTCTATGTGAATATATACGATGATATTAGATTATTTTTATTTAATTTAATTATTTTTAAATATATTAATATTTAAATGGGTTTATTCAGAGCTTTAAAAATAGCTATTTTTGCAAACGAGCTCCTATTTCGAAGAAACCAATTTTGTCGGATCCGGAATATTAAATTATTGTTAGATTTCAATTTTCATGATTTTTGGATATTGTGTGCGATCATATGAATTTTAATGATAAATGCAAGTAGCGATATCATTTATATTAATATAAAACTCAAATATAAAAATATATTAAACATCCTATAAATATACTCTATCCTTGTCAAACCCTAAACACTTTTCTTCATGGTTAAAAATTAAGAGCTGCCACCAGTTTGCAAATCTTGAGGAAAATCCTGATTTTGAAAATCTCTGTAAAATCAAAGAAAAATCTAAAAATCACAAATCTTGTATATTCGAGTTCGTATGAAGCTGTCCTTCCATCCTTGTGTATTTTGTTAATTTTTGAAGAAAGAATGTTCGATGGGTTTTGTTCCAGCGTAGCCTAGGGATGTGGATTTCGTGACAACCAAGGGGTATCGATGCAGTTCGAGGTGGGATTTTTATTCGTGTTAGGATTTAGCACCTCGCGTGAATTTTCGGTAGAGTTCTAAGCTGAAAACGGTCGGTGACTGTCAATACAGCACGTGCGATGTACAGCTCATTGCAAATCCCAGGGAGTGATCGGATTTGATTTAAAGGATATAGGGAGGATGAGCTCGGCAAGAGCAAGGCAATGGCGACGGTGGTGCTTGTTTCTGGTTAGTGTGAAGGGATCTTGATGGTGATAAGATTGCGGTAATGGTCTGTAAAGAGGAGGATGCAGGTTCGTATATTGTTGAAAGAAGAAGAGTTACTGTATGATCGAACGTATGCGGGCTGGAAGACTTGGTTTTTGGGTCGATTGGAAAAGTTAAGCCCACTTTAAATTAAACTAAGTTTATTTTAATAGTTTATAATCCTACAAAAATTAATAACTATCTCGTTCGTTATCGGAATTCAGTGAAACAAGATCCGTTGGGATCGTATGGATCGGAGGCCACACATTGGAACTGACTGGGAGTGGATTGGAGATCGTTACAATTTATAACAAAATAAATTGTCTGTCTGAATCAAGCGTCAATTATCATTATTTAACAATGATCGTCCAATGTGAGTAAATCTCACTAACTCTGCTCAGTTTATATTTTTATAACGTATTTTTAGAACTGATAAATATTGGTTGATTGTTGTGTGTTGATTGGTTGGTTGAACTGCTAATTGACTGGTTGAAAATATCGATATAGTAATATATATATATATATATATATATCATTAATTAAATATTTACTCTGTTGATCAGAATATTTCATATTAAAATGAAATCGATGTTATTTATATTGTTTAACATCTGCGGATGCAGGGAAACGGGTTGGAGGGATCCAACTGGATTCCTCAATATTTATAATGTTGTTTTTCATATATTATGATATATGATGTGGTATATAATCTGTTATTGATTATGTGTGTTTGGATGATGGTTGATCCTTTTGATTTGGTATTTTAGTATCATAAGTGATACTGGAATGTAAAAAGGGAATTTCCAAAGTGTATATTGAAAATGAAATATATTTATATAAAATCAAATTAAATATATTTATATAAAATCAAATGAAATATATTTATATAAAATAAAATGATTTTATAAAAAGGAATTTCAAAGTGGATACTGAATATACGGATTTTATCAAATCAATGGATTTTGTAAATAGAAAAATTTGGAAAATAAATAGAATTGGAAAATAATATATTTATATGAAATAAATAGGATATTATAAATGAAATATTTATATGAAATAAATAGGATATTATAAAAGGGAATATTTTCTAAAATGAATAGAATTTTCTAAAAGAAAATTCGTGGAAAATAAATATTAAATAGAAATCTGTTTTAACAGATAAAATGGAGAAGATTAATTTATAAATAATGTTTTATAAATTCAATAAAATATTTATCATTTGATAAATAGAATATATAGGTCTGAACTTATATAGAGAAGTAGAAATCGGTTTTGACACCGATATTTTAAATAGAATGTGAACTCAGCATTTATAAAGGGAATTATGAATGATATTTAAGTGTTAAAAATAAAAAGGAGATTTCATATGAATAATTCTATAAATAGAAGTGTATATAGAATCTGGAAATGGGATATTATTTTAAAATACGAAATCAAACTTAATGGATTATATAAAAGAAATATTCTTCACATTTGAGGTGAAAAATGGATCAAAACGAATATTTTATAAATTAAACATTTATAAGAAAAAATTGGGTTTTGAAATAGGAATTAAAATGGGATTTTGAATTAGAGTTAATCGATTAGAATTAATCGAATTAGAGTTAATCGATTAGAGTTAACCGATTAGAGTTAATCAAATTCGAGTTAATCGAATAGAGTTAGTCGAATATTAGTTGTACGAAGGAGAGTTATCGAATATAGTTATTCGAAGGAGAGTTATCGAATATAGGTTTATTCGAAGGAGAGGTTATTGAATAGAGTTTATTTGGAAACGAGTAATCAAATATAGTTATTCGAAAGAGAGTTATCGAATATAGATTATTCGAGAGAGAAAATATACATTTAAATTTGACTATATCGAATGTAGGAAAGTACTATTTACTTTCCGGTTTTAAACCAAGGTTTGTTTATTAATAAATTAGTTGTTTGTTTATTTATCCAAATTAAATAAATAAAAGTTATATTTAAGTTATATCGGAAGTATGGGATTATAACACTATTATTATAATCAAATGAATTCTATAAAAGAAGTGGATTCGTAAATAGAATCCGAGAGTTACGTAAGGAAGTTTATTGAAGATTTAAAATGTGAACTTTGTCTATTTCGAGGTTAGAAATGTTGTTCAGGTAAGGTCTGAGAGGTAGTTATACCCTAACTTGATTGACTTCATTTTTAACTAAGGAATGGTTTAGGTTTGATAGTGAAGGTTGGTTAAGTAAATTTAGTTAATGAGTGTAATGGGTTGAGTTGGCATTGCGATGTTTTATTTAAACATCTGTTTAAAACCAATGAAGGAGTTTTGGAAATGATTTCGAAACAAGAAAAAGAAATATTTTTTGGAATATAGAAAATAAATAGTTATAATAAATTAAAAGGTTTTTCCAAGGATCGTGAGTGGTTAAACGAGTTGGAAGAGATATATGGGCAAGGATATAAAAAGGTAATCGGGGAATGAAATGATTATTGATAAATCTATTAAAAGGGGTCAGTGTAGATTGATGATTGATCGGTAAGATTTCCATTTGGAAATATGGCTGTTGTTTGCACACATGTTTTCCTTTGATAGTTAAATCACCGATTATCAAAGTTTTTGACCATTTTCATTGTCAATACGTAGAGACCGGGATCAGATTTATTATCAGAAAACCACTTCGTATGGGCATTACCGTTACGAATCAAATATGACGAAGATAATTGAAGATGGAGTTGTGCAAGGGCTGTTCTGATGATCCTTGGAAGAAATTGCCTAAGATGGATTTACAGAATAGTGCCTTCGGTTTGTCCAGACCTAGGACAACGTGTATGGACGAATGTATGACAGAGTATATCTAATGGATCACGTAAGTTGATCGCTTCAAACATATGACGATACGACATTCAAAGTAAATGGAGGTGTGATTTGTCAAAAGATACGTTATGACCTCAAGCCTCATCAACCGGGAAATGACAAAAATCGGGCAAGCAGCATGGCTATGTGGGTCGGCCCCATTAGGGTGTATTGTTACCATCTAGAGAATATTCATATTTGTTACTTCTTTCGCTTTTGTATCTCCTGGGAACGGTTATATTGCTAGCAACCGTAGATGACAATATAATCGACACACTCAAGAGAAATGAGTGGTCGGTCATGTGTGGAGGGGTTGCAAGGCGTTCTTGTTGAATCCAGTGTATTCCTCTCTAGAGATACACTATCGGCAGGTGGTTCCATACCTTGTCATAGTCGGAATCCAATCTCCAATAGCGAATGCGGTTTTGATTGTATACTATATATATGTGGATCGTGAGATGCAAGCGTTCTGCTAGATTGTTAATTATTTGTGATTAGACATTATTATAATATCGGAAAAGTATTGATTTTGAAAATGATTTGGGTTATCATAAGGTAAAAACCATCCGTGTTTATGTGTGGATCGGTCTTACGATTATCATTTCTTTTGAAAAGGATTTTTAAAAGTTAAACCAAGTGGTTGGAGTTTACTCACACCAGTCCCATGACTTACTCAGAGTTTATTTTGTTTTGTTTTCCCTAAACTCTTGGGTGCCCAAATTTGTATGGGCAATCAAGTAGCTCAGGTATTTCTAGATATTCTTGGAGGAGCTAGAGCATGAGGCTTCAGGATTTTATAGCTAATGTTTATTTTCGTTGTCATGTAAGTGTTGTACTCTAATATATAAATACAGATTTGTGTTTCAATGTTACTCTGTATACGATATTTTATTCGTTCCGCTGTGAGATTCGTGTAACACCCCGTATTTTCTATGAACATAAGAGTAACAAATCAGAGAATAATTAAATTATAAGAAAATAATTAAGGGAAACGGATTACGCCATTGTGTTCGTCTCAAAATTCTGCTTGGAATAGAGGCCAAGTTTGCGTAAATCGGACTCCGTATGAAGAAGATATGGCCTTCCGAAGTTTCAATAAAAACCAGCCCGAAATTCAAAAATCCAGATTTTGAAATTCAAAACAGACACCCGGGCTGGGCGGGAAAATTCCCGCCCAGGACCCAGGTCGACACAAGGGTCGACCTAGGGGTCGACCTGGGTAAACAGGTCGACAATAGTGCCGACCTTACGGTTGACCTCCCCCCTTTTCCAGATCTGGAGACAGATCCATTTTTTTGCACCTGGACGCCTTTCTGACCGGATTCGGAGCTCTAACCTATTTAAACACCCCAAACCTAGCTTTCTCTCCACACAATTTCATTCTGCCTATACTCTGCCTCTATTCTAATTAAAAATAAAAATGGCGTTGCTACTATGCTAGAATCAAAACTAGAACTATTGCATCTTCTTCCAATCTGAATAAAGAGAACAATTATTTTCTAATCTAATCGATAGTCTACGCCAAATGAGAGCTATTCAGTGTCAGAATACAGATCCCAGAAATCATGAATCGTTCCCTTTTTGTGAGTACTGTTATTTCAGATATGAAATTTAATAATTATCTTGACATTTTTGTGAATTTGGATCTGAGGTTATGCATACTTTTCTGTGGATCTATCTTGTTAATATTATTGTGACTGTTTTGTATCTATTCCCTCTTTTCTTCCTTTTTGTTTATAGCCAGGCTACCATGAGCCTGCGCCAAATCTCATAAGAGATTAATGCACGAACGCTAAATTTTGGGACAAATAATGGATAATGCATAATTGGACATGACTGATCTTTGACTGATTTGAGATATGGACATATGTTGTAAATTAGATCTCGATCTTCGTATACTCTGTAATTTGGAAGAAGAGGAATCATTGTATGATAACATATGACTTGAAACTTAGGGGACATAACTCATGTTTAAAATTAAGATCTGATTTTGAGATGTTATAATTTAAAGATGTAGATTCTTAGGCATATTTTTATATAATGATTCATGACTTGAAAAAGGAATATGTGACTTAGGCGTAGAGACCTATATTATAATTGGATAACTATCAGTGTGAATACGCCTAAAAGTAGATTTTTGGATATTTGGCATTAAAGGCTATAATTTGGCATAATTCGTATGGTATATCATGATTTGGGCTTTTAGAGAATATTCTGTACTGTGCAAAGTTTAACTAAAAATTTGGGCATATGTTGTATTATGAATTATGACCATGATTTAGGCATGTAAGTTTAGGCTTAATTTATGATTAGGCAAGATATGTAAATAGAATTTTAGAAATATATAATCTGCTAAATCTGTTGAATTACCGAATCTGCTAAATCTGTTGAACCACCTAAACTGCTAGATCTGTTGTCTATTGAATTGCCTAATCTGTTGAAAGCTAAATAATTGTAATTTGGGTATGAAAATCCATAGGCTCGATCTAAGATTGAGTAAAACATGGAAATTTGATTAATCTGCTGTAACCTGTAAAGAAGTTTAATCTGTTAAATGAACAGAATTAGTCTGATATCTGTATAATATGTATTGGGATGAATTGGCTATGACACGAGGTTAGAGTCCGTTTGCGGTAGAAGCCTGCCCGGAACCAACCGGCTTAACCAGCAACCGCAAACTGTCAGTCTAATGTGAGAGGTCGTAGACATAACTAAAATATGCTTAGACACGAGGTTAGGTCTGGCTTGTGGCAGAAGTCTGCCCGGAACCACCCGCCACATCCAGCGGCCACAAGCTATCGACCTAACGTGAGAGGTCTATGCATTAATATTTAATTAATGCAAATTTTAAGAGAAATGTGGTGTCTAAAAATGTGTTGGGAGGATAAGGTTAAACTAACTAGACTGATGAATCTAATAAACCCGCTTCGTGAATCTGTAGGCCCAATACAAAGTTAGACAATTTGTAGGTCTGTTAAATCCATACATCTGATCTGCAAAACTGAAAACTTGTTAACTTGATTGTCTGATCTGTGAACTAGTAATCTGAACTCTGTCTGTAACTTTGTAAACAAGTTAATTTGAAATCTGCTAGTCTGAGGACACAAGGTTAGGAGGGGAAATACTTGTGTCATCTGTTGTTTGGGACCCATATTAGTTAGTAACCCTTTCTGGTATCAAAACTTTGACCCCACACTATGTAGGGGTCCGGGCATGCTTACTGAACTAATTATAAGTGGTTCATTCTGATAATGGCGAGGGGTGTTGATGGCGCGTTCCAACTGGGTCATGTGCGTGCATGGGTCCGGTCTGCTCTGAGGATGTATGACACCGTGACATCTGTAAATAGGTCTGTGCCAATAGGTTGCCACTTTAGGGAGTGATACACCCTACTGTGGGGCCGACACAGGGTATTTATGTATTAGGGAGCCGATCGCGGTTGGGTAAGACTTAGGATACACTTAGTTCTGTCTGTTTCTGTTGGTACCGTCTATTTCTGTTGGGTGGTAACACCTGTCTGTTTCTGCGTGGTACCGTTGTTCGGGTGGTAAAGGCCCATTAATAGTGTACACCTAATTCTAACATTTTGTTTCCGTAGGGATTATTCTGTTTCCGTCTCTGATTCCATCTCCGATTTTGTTTCCGTACCTTCTGTTTGTTGGGGTGGTAAAGGCCCATTAGTTGGGTGGTAAAGGCCCGTTGTTAGCATTATGCTCTATACTTTCTGTCTGTTGGGGTGGTAAAATCCCATTATTAGCATTCTGTTTCTATACCATCTGCCTCTGTTCGGGTGGTAAAGGCCCATTACTAGCATTTTGTTTCTGTAGAGATTATTCTGTTTCCGTTTCTGTTTAGATATTAGGGGTAACACCTAATCCTGTTATACTAGTATTACTGCAGAAGAGTGAAAAGCTTAGCTTAGCCTATATCATTCCATTTCTTCTGTAAACCTGCTATTCCTGTTATGGTTATCTCTCATCTAGTTTTATTTGCATGTGGTGATACTATTATCTGTTTATATGCTGAAAGTCACTGGACTCACTAGACTTATGTTTAACCTAGTTTGTTTTGCCTCTTTCTTTCTGTTCCCCCTGGTTTTCAGGGTGGAAACATAGGAGCTTGATTCAGATTCTCTCTGCTTGAAGTGCTTGAAGTATTACTTGGCTTTGGCTCTATCTTTCCGTGGCAGTTTATATTGGGGATTATGTCTTTAAAAACAATGCATTCTGAAGGCTTTTGTACAAGACCGATATTTATGTACTTGAATTCCGATGTTATGGTTTTAAAAGATGTAACCAAACTTATTTCTGTTTCTGTTGTAATAAAGTTATAAAATTTTCAAGTACTACTTTATCTGCCTTGTAAATTTCTGTTCTGTCTACTAAAAATGCTCCACCTAAGTTAAGGCATTACCTTTGCGAGTGACCTTAACGGAGGTGGGGTGTTACAATTCGTGTTACTCTAACATTGTTGTGTTCTTCTTCTTCTTCTGTTCTAGTTTTATACCTTATCTTTTCTCACCCTCTAACAAATTTCTATTAACTATCCGGTATTTTCAATGTCTGAATAGTCGACATTGGTACTTGTGTCAATTTTCGGAGATGAAAGTCCCCGGGTTGTTACACGTTAACTTTTCAATAATCCACTTATGTTGAAACTCAACTCTTCTCATATCTACAAATTTCGTTCTAATAACACTTTTGGTTTTCATTTACATTGCTCACCATACATGCTTACATTCCTTTAATCTGAATGATTTACAACCAATATATTCTCATCTAATTCATGTTCCATTCATATGCATTCAAATTCGTTCAAATTAATTCTAAATTATTGCTAAAGTTAAATTTAAATTCCAATATTCAAATTTCTGGGTTTTTACAAATCCTTTTTTTGGCAAGGTCGACCGGTTTTTAAATGATCCGTAACACTTTTTATTTAAAAAATAGGATAATACATGTGAGGACAGGTGGTTTGCTAATTACATATCAGCTAGACCTACCACACTCGGTAGACAGGAACCACTTACATATTTGAGTATTACATGACACATTACATATTAGATTGCCTCCTCTTTTTTCCCTAACCCTACATCGCCTATGTCAGACAGCTGGCCATTCTCTTGAAGGTTTCTTAACATTTCCTTCTTCATGCTCTGTGTGATATGAGTTTTGGGTTCTACTTTCTCATTTGGACTCGAAGTCACCTGAGCAGTAATGATGTCTGGAGGTCGCTCCATGAAAGCAGCAGGTGGGGCAATATGTGCATATGGATTGGCAAACTTGTCTTTAACTGTTGGAGATTTTCTTATTCTCTTTGTTGCACTTGTGATGGCTTTCTGAAGCATTGCAGACACAGATTCAAGCTGCACCACGTGCAATTGATCAAAAATAATTCCAGAACAGAAAGTGTTAAAGTTGTCTATCTTCTTCCCTGTTAGAATATAATCAAGAGAGTTAGCTTCCTAAACCGCAAGCTCAGCTTGAAGCGAGTTAGAGATAGCCAACATGTCCACATTAATTGTTCGAATGTGCACCCGTCTTGCAGATTCAATTGGACTCAGTTCAGACTTGTCTTCCTTATCCCTGACAGAAGCACACTTATTCACGCAGGACCTCTACATAATAGTATCACTGCACTTCGTTTCCACAGATTTTGAACAAAGAATCCCTCTGCCCGGCTTTATTCCTTTTTGGATCTCTTCAGGAAAAGCAGCATGCTCACGTGGTTCACAATCTTTTACACAATTCTTTCCATTTCCTCTTGAGCTCCCAAAAGCAGACAACAAGATATCACCAACTAAAGGTATTTGATTAGCACTAGATTCCTTCATTATGGCAGAATTCACTATAAATTTCGCTATAGTGTTTTCATCTTGGCCTTGCAAATTAATTCCAGTGGTGTTTTTAATGTTTTCATTTCTTTCATTGTTACCTTTTTCGCTAGCCTCATTCCTTGCGTAATTTGCATTCTCCTCATCCTCGATTTCATAGTTTATCTTATAGTTGTCGCTTCCCACTTTGCAATCTCGTAGTAGCGAGAAGCAGTTCGAAGTACCAATATCCGCAACAGGAGGAGACGCATTAACCATGACATGTTTTCCTTTTTCCTTAACACCCGCGTCAATTTTAACAGGTTTCTTATTCTTGGCAAATTTGGTCCAGTGGTTGTTTTTGTTTAAATCTGCATAATGTGAGCGTTGGTACACTCTGCTCATTCTATCAATCTTAACAACTTAAGCTACGTTGATATGGCTCACGTTTGCATTATCCCTTTCCTTTTGATGCTTCATAGCATTATCACTACTGATAACTTCTTTGACTGTTTTCGTGCATTCCTTTTCTTTTTTGCTTTGGCAGCAATCAATCGAGTGCCCAAATACTTCACATTCAATGCATAATTCCGGCTTCCATAGGTAATAGACTCTCACATGTTGAACGGTTCCATTAAGGTTATGGATGGAAAAACGTCAGGTAATGGAGAGTTTGCCGATACCTCAACCATACACTTCGCGTATTCAAGTCTATTTAAACTTTCAGTGTTGGAGTCCACACACAGAAATTTCCCAACTCTGGTGGCCATCTAGCTAATCCCCCGTTTCGACAAAGAAACAAGCGGGATGTTGTACAATTTGATCCAAAATGGCACAACCTTAATGCTGTTTGCAACATTACTCAGGCTAGGCTCCCACGGCTTAGCAATGAAGAGCTTGCTTCGTATTATGACTGGGTCTGCCTCAAAGACCCTTATACGATCAGCCAACGATGAGAAATGAAAGAAAAACGCACTTCCGTCTGATTTAAAGTCTATATTACCTTGCGGCGCCCAATGCTTCAGCAAATGGTTCACAACAATTGAGTAGGGCAGCAGCGAATCTAGAAAGAAACCCACAAGAAATCCATCCCATTGTTCAATGCTTTCCTGGACAATGTCATTGGTAGGAACTAAGTTCTCCCCATCAAATGTCATAACTATGTCGTCTACTTCGAAAGAACCAACGTTCTTTGGCTTCGTTGTGAATAACAAGGACCATTAAATTTGTGGTTGCGGATCTGGGTTGGCCGAGGCTAAGGGAGGAGGTAGGTCTGGCAGGTGGGTAGGTTTAGAGATGGGTGGAGGGTCTGGCGAGGGAGGTATCGGAAGAGGTGACGGGTCTGGGGTCAGAAAGGATGAGGGAGAGGCGCGAGGGTCTGGTGATGATGGTGTTGGATTAACCAGAGGATTAGGTTTCAGAACAAGGGCGTGGAAATTGGGGAAAGGATTTGGGGAAGAGAGTTGGTTGTGCCATTTTTTTGTCTGAAGCAAACATTTTCAAATTTTTCGTTTTACAAATCCTTTTGAAATCATATAAATATATACATAAATTTATTTCCATCTCAAAATAAAAACAGTTGATCTTTCAAACCAACTTGTTTTCTTTCAAAAAAATTTCCACCAAAAACCTTTCTAAGGTAGCAATCCATCAGTTAGAAACTCGAAAATGAACACTGATGATGTTGCAGTCATCATCAGAATTATTTTTGAGCGACTAAATTGAGTTCAGTGCTTTATCACTTTCAAAATCCATTCAAAAATGGTTTTAATTCAAATTCTTCAAAGTAATGCTATATTACTTATATTCATTTAGAAAAATATTTTTCCAAACACCCTGGATTTTAAACTCTCAACTATGATTTTGAATCTAATTTAATTCATCTCATGTGTATATTTCATTTATATACAAATTATATTTGGATATATATAACCATCCAAAAAATTTAATCAGATTTGATTATAATAATAACAACCAACTCATCCATATATTATAATAATTTCAGAAAATTATTCCTTCTTTATAAAAATAGAATTTTGGGTAAAATTATTTCATTTACCCACTTTAAAACAATATCGTGTCGAATTGCTCTGCTCAAGCGTTTAGAAACACATATCGATACAGTTATACTTTCTGTATCGACCAGAATTCATAAACCACTCATTAAACCAATCAACAACACAATATAAAGCAGTTTTTATATCAACTAACAAATATGTGCTCTCGTATATATACACTCAACTAATTCTAGGGTACTACTGACACTATGTCTAATGAGTAAACCCCACAAAAACCCAGGTATTCGCTCAACTTAAGCTCTGATACCAACTGTAGCGAACTAGGAAATTCCAGTAGGATTTTCATCCATCTAATCATCCTCTAAGTCAGCGGGCTAACCTCCCATTATGGCTTACAGATATACCCCAACACCTAGTTTTACGACCAGCTTCTCGACTCGCAACCAACTCACATTTTTGGGACATGTAGGGGTAGCAGTCTTTCGTTCGCCACCTAACGCGAAGCGAGAACCCTCTATCATGCATGCCAAGCACTAAGCAAGCAACAAGGACTGGTGTGAGTAAACTCCAACCACTTGGTTTAACTTTTTAAAAATCCTTTTTTAAAAAAAAGAAAGGATAATCGTAAAACCGATCCACACATAAATATAGATGGTTTTTGCCTTACGAAAACGCAAAGCATTCTTTAAAATCAATACTATTGTGATGTTATAATAGTGTCTAAATCAAATAAATAGCAATCTAACGGAACGCTTGCATCTCTCACTCAACATACATAATATACAATCAAAACCGCGGGTGCTTATCGTGTAATGGATTTCCAACTATGACAAGGTATGGAACCACCTTCCGATAGTGTATCTCTTGAGGGTAATACACTTGGTTCAACAAGAACATTTGCAACCTGGCCAAACATGACCGACCACTCATTTCGCGCGAGTGTATCGAACGTATATCACCAACGGTTGGGATCAGCAACAGTTTCACGAAAGGGACAACATCGATAGATTAAAGAAGGAAATGAATTTTCTCTAAGTAGGTGATAATACACTCTAATTGGGAGCGACCCACTTAGCGATATTACCTGCTCGGTTTTTGTCATTTTTTGTTGTGAGGCTTCGGGTTACAATTTACTTACTTTTCATTGATAGCATAATCACTTTGATTGCTACATTATCAGATCTGCTAATCACTAATTGATTTGCACAAATATATTCTGGATATTATGCTAAGAGAATAAATTCTCCGCCACCAGATGTATATTTGTATAGACCAACATATGCGATCATTGGAAATACTCTGTCAGACATTCGTCCATATAAGTTTGTTCTAGGACTGAACAAAACTGAGTGCACAATTTCTATTAATCCATCTTAGGCAATTTCTACCTAGGATTAACAAAGAAGCCCTTGCACTTTACTACGTCTTCGATTGTCTTCATATAATCTGATTTTCAATGCTACTGCCAATACGGAGTGGTTCTCGGATAATAATCCAACCGGTCTCTCCATATTGACAGCTATATTGGCCAATACTTCGATAGTCAGTTATTTAACTATCAAAGAAAAATATATATCATCCAAAGCATCAAACAATCTGTAATGGCCCGAATTTTCGTACTATATGAGTTGACTAAATACACTACATGTCCAACCAAAATTGCACAGAAATACGAATCAATATTAATAAAGAAGAAAAAGGTAGAAGAAGAACAAAAATAACAATACAGAATCTCACAACGCAGCGGAACAAAATATAATATATATATATATATATATATATATATATATATCAACTTTTGGAGTACAAACTTTTTTCTGTATATACATATCATCATCTGAGTACAACACAGTGGAAACACAATAACTAAATAACGTTGAAGCCTCATGCTCCAAGCTCCTTTAGATAATTCTGTAAAATCCTGAACTACTTGACTGCCCGTACAAATTTCGGAACCCAAGAGTTTAGGGAAAACATAGAAAAATAAACTCTGGGTCAATCGTGGGATTGGTATGAGTAAACAGTTTAAAATAGTTTGAGAAAATAAACGATATCTCATAAGACCACGCCGTCTAACACGGAACGAGTTTTTCCCTTATGAGAACCCAAATATTCTTTATATCAAAACTTTTTTGATATTATAATAATGTTTATTAACCACAACTAAATAAACATCTTGCAGAACGTTTGCATCTCATGCTCTACATATATAGTATACAATCAAAATCACGAGCACTTATTGGATAATGGATTTCCAACTATGAAAAGGTATGGAACCACCTTCTGATAGTGTATCCCTATAGAGGAATACAATGGGTTCAACAAGAACATCTTGCAACCGGGCCACACATGACTAACCACTCATTTCGCTTGAGTGTATCGAATGTATATCACCAACAGTTGGCATCAACAACCGTTTTCCCAAATGGGACAGCATCGAATAAAATAAAGAATGAAATGAATTCCTCTAGATAGGTAATAATACACCCTAATTGGGATATACCCACTTAGCCATGCTACCTGCTCGATTTTTTCCATTTCCCGGTTGTTGAAGCCTGAGGCTACAATTACTTACATTTCATTGATAGCACAATCGTTTTGAATGCCACGTTGTCTGATCCGTTAATCACTAATTGATTGCACAAATTTATTCTGGATATTATGCTAAGAGAATAAATTCTCCGCCACCATATATATTTATACAAGCCAACATATGCGACCATTGGAAATACTCTGTCAGACATTCGTTCATATACTTCATTCTAGGACAGAACGAAACCGAAGGCACAATTTTCATTAATCCATCTTAGGCAATTTATACCTAGGATTAACAGAAAAAGCCCTTGCACTTTACTCCATCTTCGGTTATGTTCGTATAATCTGATTCGCAACGCTATTGCAATACGGAGTGGTTCTCGGATAATAATCCAACCGGTCTCTCCAAATTGACAACGATATAGGCAAATACTTCGATAGTCGGTTATTTAACTATTGAAGAAAAACAAACATTCATCCAAACCAAAAAACAATCACTGGGTCAGTTAATGAATATTTCATTAATTAAATCACTTCTCTATTTCCTTACCAATATTCGTTAACACGATATTTTCAATAATCATCTTGGCCTCTTACTCTATTTGGAAAACATTTCCATCTATCAACTTCTTTTATTTTCTATATATAGAAAATATCTTTTATTTATAATTGGAAAACATTACAATTATTTCTCTTTCCCGAACTCCTTTATTTCTATACTTAGGAAATATTCGTTATACTGCCAAAATTCCACTTACTTGTGTTAAAATGAATGTTGTGTAAAACATCATTACAACAACCCAAAATACTGCAATCAACTAAATCTTATTAAAACATTTATCTTCGATACCGAATCTTGTTATTTATCAGTTTAAAATGAAATCAATCAAGTTGGGGTATAACTACCTCTCAGGCCTTGACGAATAACATTCTTAACTTCAAAACGGACAAGACAGCTTATCTCGAATAATCAATATCATTAAAACTAATTATTCATTTTTAAAACGTATATACGATTCTCTATTCTATTTTTACCAGATTTAATTATTGATTTCCTTTTTGTTTATAATATTCTATTTTAATTTTGTTTCCTTATCGCAGTTTATATCTATTGATATATTGATTTATAGTTATCAAATTTTCTTAAAATATTCTAACTCCTTAAATTTCTGAAAAATTTCTCTATCACCTCCTTTGTACTAGTCAATAGCTCAAACTCCAACTCGCCTCTCTAGGCCCTCTCCATTCAAAAAGAAAATCAAAAAGCCAAGCGTCTTGCCAATTCGGCGCATAAGATCTCATATGGAATTTAAATGTGTACCTTTTTTCGGGCATAAGAATTATAATCTTCATACAATTCATTATGTACCTGTCTAACCCATATATGTCCATTTCCAATTTATTCTAACTCAAGTCAATCATTTTTAACTCAATTCGCAAATTTGTTCTTTCATTAGCTCTTTGGCCCATTTCACTTTTCATTTGAACATAACACGTTCAGATATATTTTTAATTTACTTAAAACCCAATCTAATTCCATTTCAACTCGAGTTTCATATTCGATTTCGAATATAAATCCATAAACCTCATTCACTTATCCAACGCCCAATTTCAGTTCAAAACACGATTAACTAGTTATTCTTCAAATTAGTTAATTCTATTCAATAAATAAAAATCTGATTTTTGTTTCAAAAATCAGTTCACTTACTTCACTTGAGTTCATAATTATTTTATATCTCAATTCTAGATTTTTCTAATGGAAATTCAATTTTTATTTACTTAAAATCCTTTTATTTATTTAAATAAACCACTATGGTTTTATAATGGTTATGGCGCCATTTTTCTGGAAATTTGATTTTGACATGACTGAAAATCTATAAGACGAAATCCATATTTTTCTCTTTCATTAGAAAACTATTATTCAACCAGTCCGACGATTCTTGTTTCAAAAAATTCCGACTTAAATTGAGTTCCATATACTCAATTGAAGTTCGAAACGCTAATTTAGGAATTGTCGCGTCGCAGCGAGCTCGTTTTAGTTATTTTTAAATATAAAGGTTAAACTTCGTTTAATTTAAATTTCAATCTCATTCTAATATATATTTTAATATATATTAAATCCAGTTTTCAAATCCAATTTAATATTTCTGATTATATCTAATTGTCGATTTTCATTACTCGGTTATAATTGTTTTATAACTCAATTTGCTATATTAAATTCAAATTCCCTTTATAAATAAATTATTTATAAAATTCGATATAATGGAATTCTAATTTTTAATCTCTTGGATTATCTTTATTCAATTTAAAATCCGAATTCTGTAATAAAATAAATTATTTTCCTTTTTGAAATGATTTCCAATACATTTTTAAATTCACATTTTAAGTCTAACTTCCAATTATCAAATGATAATTTTTCTCCACTAAATTTATAAACATTGTTTATAATTGAATTTCCTTGTTTTATAAATTAAAACAAGCTTCCATTTCAAATCCATTTGAAACCTAATTCCTATTCTGGAATATTTTATTATTACAACTTAGATATATAATTGTACAATATATTTTCATATTTTATTTCATTTTCTATTTAATAAAATTTAAATATCCTTTCTAGACAAAATTTATTTTTAATAAATCCGACATATTCGAATTCATATCATAAATCCGTATGGATTCATTTTAATGCAAGTTACATTCTGAACGTCAGAATAGTTTCATCGTTTGTATTTAATATGATTTCCAATACTCATTTTAAATTCACATTTGAATTTAAATACTTAAATATCCAAATGATAATTTTTCACCTTTCTTTAACATTTATTTTGCTTTTTTATATATTTAAACAAGTCTCGATTTCAAATCCATTTTGAAATTAGATTTCTACTTTGGAAAAATAAATTTCCCCTTTTAAATTTTGTCTAGATTTACATTTCCCCAAATTATCTAAATTGTAGTTTTTCCCATTTCATTTATAAACACCGTTTACAAATTCTCTTCAATTCCCTATATTATTTAATTTATATACATCGTTTATAATTTCTATACTTGTTTTTGTTATTCAAAACAACTTAATATTTTTGTAGCCCATTCAAAATTCAAATTCTATTTAAAAAAAACAGATTTCCTCTTTTATATCTCAGAATTACCTTTTCACGATATTTTTATAAATCAACATTCAGGCCCCATTGATATTTAAACACCCAAAACACTTAATTATCAATCACAGATTTTCTAACACATCATATATGATAATATATATGAAATGAAATGATAATAATATTTCTGAGGAATCCAGTTGGATCCCTCTAACCTGTTCGCTGCATCCACAGACGTTAGCCAACATAAATAATACCCATCCTGCTTCGAGGCAGGATATCGTAATATAGAAGGTCATCCACTATCATATTGTAGGGCGCATATGGTCATCCACTAATGATACTGCGGGCATCCACTAATGGTACTGTGAGAAATATCCAACTACCAATGTATATAATAATGGCCACAAACACCAATCCTATATAACTAATATATTTATATATATACATATGTTAGATCCAAATTTGGCTCTAACACCCGAATATTTCAGATTTTGCAGAGAATTATATTTAGGAATGAAGAAAAGGCAGAAAACGACATTAAATTTATAGTGGTTTGGCGTTAACGAGCCTATGTCCATTTTATATATCTTTGATTATACGTAGAATGCAAGTACAATCAATGATTTCTCTTAATCTCACGATAACAATGATGATTCACTCAGTAATTTCATAATAATACTAATGAGAAATAATAGAGAGGCAACAATGGTGATAACAACACTCAGAATTGCCAAAAAGATCCTTAAAAAGCCAAGTATGGAGCTATTCATAGGTGATATTTGCAGGCGGTTTGTGAAGACACTTGGCACGGATCCTGAGGATCTTGGACTGGTTCGTGGCTTGATGGAGAAATGGTCAATATGGCAGTTATGGACAGGTGTCACCAAATCCTGACTTACGGATCGTGGAAGACTGGGTTATGGCCATTGTTTGTTTGGATTGAGGTCGGGTTATGAGAATGGATCGGGTCGTGATAATGATGTCATGAGCAGGGTCGTGATAATGGTGTCACGAGTCGGAGGGAGCAGGGAGACCACGAACCGGGGATGAAGAGGAAACCATGAACGGATTGGGATGGCTTCTCGAGCGAGACTTCACATTGGACTTGTGTGTGTGTCTTGGTGGCTTGGTCCAAAAGCTAGCCAACATTTTGCCCCCTCGAAGTATATTTTATCAGGGATGGAATATGCTTCGAAATTGCTGAACTATCTTTTCATGAAGCAATGCAAATCAATAGTCATGTCTGTTTGTAACGTCGCACTGCTTCAAAGAGTTGTGTTCTCCGACGGGTATAAATATCAGCCTAGATTTCCAATCATTTCTTTATTCGTTGGTCACTTTTCATCTTCTGAATTCCAGGGTATATTGCTATCAACTCGTCAGGTAACTTTTCAAATCCCATGAGCATTTCCATATCTTTTATTTAGCGATCTTTCTTCGAGTTCGGGCTGTTGGGATATCATGTGGTTCGTGGGATCGAACGTTCATCATGGTCTAGTGGTTGCATGGGCCTCCTGGTCTCTATTGTGAGTCATTGGTGGAGCGAGCCGTATCACGAGCCATGGTGGGCCATCGTTCATGACCCATAGGCTTCCACGGTCCGAATGAGACAAAAAGGGAGGAGACGATATGCCAGTGCGAGGGCTATATAAGTCCATCCACTTCTCCTCTTTTTACCTTTCTTCCTTGCTCTTTTTTCTGGTGTAATTTTCTTACTTTTGGTCCAAAACCCTAGCTTCCGTACTTTCCCTTATCCAACCGATTCCATCCTTCGATTCAAATAGGTAATAATACTGAAGTGATTTTTAAACTCTTGTTTGACAATTTCGCTGCTTCGAACTTTGCATCGCCTCGGGTTTCGATTTCCCTCGTATTTCCATTGGTTTCGATGGGTTTGTTGCCAGCCAAGGTGTCGTCATTGGAATTGGTGATGGCGGCTCCGCGGAGTAGGGGTCTGAAAGAGGAGGCATGTTAGGTTAAAGGTGATTTGATGGACAAGGGCGAATGAGTTTGAGAACACATCAGTTGTTGGGGATTGGTTGAAGGAGGAAGATCGTGGAGTTTATTAGACTGTGGAGAAGGGTTGAGTGTCGTGGAAATTCGGTTCGTGGGTCTCAACATCGAAGTAGGTCGTAGAAGGAAGTTTAATGTCGGATCGTGGATAAGAAAGGGAATCGGGCTCGTGATGGAGAGAAGTGAGGTGTAATGTTGGTGAGATAAGACGGTTAGTCTGGTCGTGAAGATGGTAAAGCATCGGTTTGTGAGAAGGGTGAATTGGACCGGATCGTGGTGGTAACTTACGATCCCTCTCATTCATGAGCCGTTGGGTCCTAGGTCTAACCACCAGATCGAACTCGGATCACGACCCAAAATCCCATCCATGATCCGCCCCAGTCCTCGAGCGGGTCCAAAATCATGAGCCAAATTTCTCTTTACGACCTGTTTTTCTACCATGAGTCGCGTCATATGATTTTGGCGATCCGATTTAGCCAACGAATCGATCTATATCTTGACTGAAATTTGATGCAACTCTGATATATTGATGAGCAGTTAGGGTAGAGCCTTAAGAATGAACTTTCTGAGCTGGATAATTACATAATTTAATAGCTGATAATAACTAATGTCGCGTCTTTCTGATTTATTTTATGCTCTTCTTTCTAGCATCATGCACACTCGCACACACCAGCACTTGCACACACGGGATACGGGTAATTGCATTCTAATTTCTCATGTTTACTCGCCAACACAGCCATGTCTAATAGACGCTCAACAAGAGTTTCAGAGAGGGATACAGATCCAGAGTCGTCAAATTACTATAATCCAGATGCACTTCCATCGGATTCGAACTGGGAGAATTCCGACCCTGACTATGAAACAGATCTTGACACAGAATCGACATCTTCCGAAAGTACATCATTTGAGGAGGAGGAGGAGGAGGACGATCGGGCCCCAGACGAGATTCCGAGTGTTAAAGAAATAGAACAAGAGAAATTGAGTGACTCCATTGCCTCCAAATTGGACAAGTTAAAGCTGGAGAAAATCTGTTTAAGGAATGTAATTCCTTGGAATGATACGAAAGTTCCAGAGGAAGGAGATAGGCCCCACTCCGCTCCGGAAGGGTATACGGCCATCAGCAGGCTCATTTGTTGGGTAGGTGCTATTCCTCCGTTTCCTCCGATTGTCGTTGATCTTCTAAGACAACTATACATCGCTCCCATGCAACTCCATCCCAACGCCTATGCTGCTATGTATACTTTATATATTGCCTATGCGGAGATTCTAGAGACCGAGCTCACCTTCAAAGATTTAAACTTCTACTACTATTTCAAGCATCGCTCCTCGGGAACTCCTAACTTTATTTTCTTTGAATCGATTCCCTCTAAGAAGGTATTGTCGGATGGGCACAGTAGTCCAGGAAATGCTAAGTCTGACTAGTTTTACATAAAACATCAAGCTGGGTGTGCGAGGAAGTGGCTACAGTCAAGTAGGTCTCGAATCCTCCATAGCATGTTCCAGTTGTATGACAAAAATACTAATGTGTTCCTTTTTTTGGTTCAAAACTTTAAGCAAACAGAGGGTTCAGTATATGAAGATCGATTATCCCGTCTCTTAAAAAGCAAATCGGACTTTTTTAGAATCAAGAAGTGTATAACCGATGAGAATCTTCACAAACATCGCCTGTTAGATGTAAAATTCGGGCTCGATATGGGTGGAAAACCTTATAAGTATGTGCCTCCGGCTGAAGGAGAAGGGACCTTGGGGACCAAGAAAGCAACCGAGCTTCGTTAGAGTCCTTCATCGATGATCGATCAAGATGATGAGGACTTGAATGTATATAACGGAGATGAAACCCGGGTCGAGGAGCCAAAGGAGGCTTCAGTTTCCAAAGAACAGTCTCCCCTGAGGACTCTACCTCCAGTTGATCCTTCTGCTCATGACGAATTAACGGAGGAGCAGATATTTGGTGAGTTGAGCAAGATTCCCCTTCCAGATAGCATTTACACATCAGAAGATTTTGGAGAGGAGTCATTTTTCCCGTCTCTACGGAAGAAAACGCTCCAGTCAAAGAAAAAGAAACTGGGCAGACGAGCCAATCTCTTGGCCATGGTCTGTTAGGGGGGATCACACGGGATGCATGAATCACATGCACCACTCACTACAACATTGGTATACTATTTGTATTTAGGATTCTTATATCTGTTTGTTTCTTTTTGCAGAAAAAATGCCTCGGAAGTACACCTACTCTCGTCGTTCACTTCGTGAGAACACACCCAGACTCATCTCCACATCTGAGCATGATCGCAGTGAAAGTTGGGGGAGAGATAGCCAACGACCCCGTGATTCTTATCAGCCTCACTCAACACAGTCTTTCTCTCCCTCAAAGCAAGATTATGGGAAGTATCATAGCCGTCAACTTCCACTTGCAGGAGGTAAGCAACTTCCTAAAGATTTGACTCCCCCAAAAAGTACACCGTCTCACAGTAAATCCTCCAAAAAAACATCATGAATCCAAAGACAAAGGTCCAAGAAAAAATTCTGAAACAAACACAACAGCTTTTGTTCCAACCAGCCAGCAAAAGTCTGGTACCGCCGTTGTATATAATGTTTCTCTTACTCCTGATAACAAGGCGAGGATGGAATGTTTACGAAAGCAATTTCCTAACCTTTACTTCGAAAGGATGATGTTCGTCCCAGATCTTGAACCGGTCCCTGAGGAGTGGGATACTGAAGTTATGGGCAGGTGAGTCATGTGGCCAAGCAATATAAGGTGATGAAAAAGCATGTTGCAAAGCTTTCAAAGGTTATTTGTCATCTAGAAACGGATGCAGCCAGGGCTAGAGTGAAGATTGATATTGATGGTAGGGCCAGGGATAAGATAGAAAAAGAGCTCGAGGATGCGCAAGCCCAACTCGCTTTAGCTCAACGAAATGCGGGGAATTATAGGACAGAGCTGGAGGATGCCAAGAAACGCTTCCATCTTGAGCTTGATTCTCATAGCCAAGAGCGTGTGGCTCTGAAAAAGGAAATTGAGGATTTCAAGACGACCAATATTGAATTGAAAGTGGCACAGGACCGTTTTGTTGCTGAGAAAGCTGCTTGGAAAAAAGAGAGGGCGAGTTTAAAAGACAATCATGCACTTGTTGAGAAAGAGGAAGTGAACTTGAATGACTAACTTGCTCACGCCGAAGAAAGGGCAGCTCTTGCTGAAAGTAATGCCAACAATGCCCTTGAATCTGCCTCCGCTGCGAATACCAAGCTTGCTACAGCAGAGTAGGAGATAGAAGGGTTTGACGAACTGCTAATGGACTTCTTTGGTCAAGTCACTAAAATCCGCGATATCTCTTGGATTCAAAACTATCAAACCACCTTGGCTAATGTATGGGACATGATTGTCGAAGGTGAAAAGCAACGCCTAAAGGTTGAGAATATCGATGAGAACCAACTCATGCAAACCTTCCTCAAAGAAAGAGGGACTGAGGCTTTGGCGGAAGGTAGACGTCAGATACAAGAGGAGATGGAGAAGGAGAGAGCCAAACTCAAATGCAAGGACAAGATAGACGGAGGGTCAAGCTCAGCAACGGAGCCCCAGGCCTCTGAGGTCGAGGAATATAATCCCGATGATCCCCTTGGCTTCAGCTCCTTTAGCTGATGGAGCTTCTATAGTAGGTTCGGACGAGGGGTCAGCAGAAGGTATTTCCATATTCTCTCCCCAATTCGCCAAAGCTATCATAACTTGTCATCGTATAGCGGATCATACAGTCGAGAAGACCATGCTTTCTCCTTAACTAATAGCAGCTGCTTCTTATGATATAGGTACCAAGCCGGCTGAGCGAGATACGGAAGAGCAAATAGAGGCGAAGGAGATCAGTGTAGCGTCAGGTGCTGAAGTTTCTGAGGTCCCAAAGCAGTCCGAAAGCATTTCAACCGAGCAGGCTTTAGTGACACCAAGTACCGATGCTCCTGCAGATGCTAAGATTATTGGAGCCTTGCAAGACACCGATGTTGGTCATAAAGAAGAAGAAGAGGAGGTCAAGGAGGCAAAGGATGATGATAATGATACCATAGCCGACATAAAGGCCAAGAGAGATAAACAATTAGTTTTGAAAACAGAGGAGTAAGAACCTCTGAATGTGCCACCTATCACTGCTGCTGATCCAAAAACTGGATTAATCATAAAATTCGCCTCTGAATTGATAACCACACAGCTTGCCTCCCAGTCTTCCAACATTTCACAAGATCCTCCCTCCGTTAAGAGGAAGAGGAAGAAGGATAACAAATCTGATGTCGATAAGGAGGAGCTGGAGAAGGAAAAGAAGGAGAAGAAACCAAGGTCGTCCCCCAAGCATAAGTAGAATGTGTTTGTTAATTCATATTTTGTTTTTTAGACTTTCCACTGGCCTTGTGACATTATTATGAGAATGGCCCTCACTTTTGTCTAGTCTTGTTTTGTAAACCTGTCGTTGATAAATGAAAAATTATTTCTCTCGCATCACTGTGTAGCTGCAAGTTTATCATTCTTAGTTAGGAACATTCAAATCATAACTTACTTATTATCATGCGTAACAAACACTAAAAAATAAACATTAAAATTTCCATAAAAATTTCCTGCACTACGCCATTATGCATAAATGTGTATTAATATGCCTCAATCAATCATTAATATGATGCCTGGCCAGGGCTTATTGAGGATTGATTAGAGTCATATGTGTACAGCCCCCATTCCCTGAAATGAGGGGTTTGGGCTTAGTTTTCAGTCTGCTCCCCGATCCTTCAGCGGGGTAGGAGTTATTTGATGGCGCTAAGTCTCTAACGCCTTTATACTCTCCCTTCGGATGTCAAGGGTAGAGTGTTGTCAAGACGGTCTCTTAATCACGGTGCACCTTTACGTCTTGCGGACAATTCTTTGTCCTTCGTACTCCTTCTCGGATCATGAGAATTGGAGCATTGACGATAGTGTCATTATTTTACTGCACATTCGGACCTCCACATCTTGTTGACCTCTTGATCTAATAGGGAACACTTTAGAATTACGTGTTTCGAGATTGTCGCAGGATTAATAGTTGATTTCATAATGGTGATATTTCGTATAGATAAAGGATGAATAAGTAGATAAGAAAGAGCACGGTAAAAGTAAATGACACACGATATTTTTATAGTGGTTCGGCCGAATCATGACCTACGTCCACTTTATAATCTTCTGTTTAAGTAACCAGATTGTTCTAGGCAAGTCGTGCCTTTTTACATGGTCCTAAAAAACAAAAGAAATAATTCAGAATTTTATGTCAGGTAATGCCACAGATGCTGGGCATTCCACACTCTAGGGATTTCATCTCCATCCACGGTCGCTAACTCGAAGGTTCCATTATCAAGCCTCCGTAGGATGGCGTACGGTCCTTCCCACTTTCAGCCCAAATGCATGGGGGTGGAAAGACACATTTCAGAACCAAGTCTCCGGGTACAAAGGTTCGGACTCGGACCTTTTTGTTATATTATCGAGTGACTTGCTGCTTGTGCCTTAAGGGGTGGAAGCTTCGTCCCTCTTTTCTTCAACCATATCCAGGGATTCAAGGAGCAACTTGTTATTGGTCATCAGGTCATAATAAGTGGTTCTGTGAGAGGGTACTTCTAATTCAACCAGAATGACCGCTTCTCTCCGAAAGCGAGGGAGAAAAGTGTGTGACCCGTTGTTGACTTGTAAGTTGTCCTGTAGGCCCATAGAGCTAAGGGTAGTTCATCTACCCACATGGCTTTGGCCCGCTTCAGTCTTTTCTTCATAATGGATTTAATTACATTATTTGCTGCTTCGACCTGCCCGTTCGATTGTGGATGTACCACAGAGGTGTACCTTTTCTCGATGTGGTACTTCTGGCAAAAATCCCTGAATTCAGTGCTATCAAATTGGATTCCGTTATCCGTTATGATGATTTTCGAAATCCTGAATCGGCGTATGACGTTTCTAATGATGAAGTTGATTACCCGCTTGGTCGTGATCATGGTCATTGGTTCTGCTTCGACCCACTTTGTGAAGTAATCCACGGCCACAATGGCGAACTTCGCTCCGCCCTTAGCTATGGGGAGGCTTCCAATAATATCAATTCCCCAAACAGCGAAGGGGCATGGGCTCTTCATCATCTTCAACTGGCTAGGGGGTGCCCTGGAGATTCTCGAAATTCTTCGGCATGCATCACATTGCCGTGCGTATTTAGCTGTGTCTTTGTTTACGGCAGGCCAGAAATAGCCATACCGCAATATCTTCTTTGCCAGTGTTTGTCCTCCTGTATGGCACCGCATTCACCTTCGTGCACTTCTTTCAATACGCGCTTGATGTCGTCGTGGGTAATGCACCAAAGTAGAGGCATCGAAAATCCCTGCCTATATAAGACTTCGCCTTGCACGATATATCTGGAGGCTTTTCGGATAATAGCACGCCTTTCGCTCTTCTTCGTCGGAAGCATTCCATTCATTAGAAAGTTCTTCAAGGGTGTCATCCACGACTCCCTTTCTGGTTCAATTTCCAGTACGGGATCAATTTCCATCTGATCAACGCTTGGAGAGTGCAATACTTCAATTGGGACTAGCTCGGTGTCTTCGGGACTGTTGGAACTAGCCATCTTTGCCAACTTGTCTGCCTTTTGATTCTTCGCTCAAGGAATATGGGATATGCTGTAGTGATCAAGGTTATCCAACAACCCTCTCATTTTTTTCAAATATGATATCGGCCTTGGGACTTTGGCCTGAAACTCTTCATTGACCTGCTTCACAACCAACTTAGAATCGCAAAAGATATCTAGCTTCGTTATCTCTAACTCCTTTGCGAGCTTCAGCCCGACAATCAGGTCTACATACTCATAATCATTATTCATGGCATGAAACTCCAATCTAAGAGTGTAGTATATTGATCGGTCTTCTGGAGTTACAAGCACAACTCCGACGCCGGATCGTCTGTCATTCTTGGCGCCGTCAGTATATAGTTTCTAGACGTTAGGGTCAAGAAGTTGTTTCGGAGAATCTGCTTCTTCAGTCACTACACCATCCTCTGGGATTGTGAACTCTGCTATAAAGTCTGCCAGTACTTGGCCCCTTATTGATCGACGGGGCTAGAAATTCAAATCAAACCGACTCAACTCAATGTTCCATTTGAGTAGCCTTCCTGATGCCTCTGGCCTCTGCAGAACTTGTTAAGCGGGTGGCCAGTATACACGGTGATTGGATGAGCTTGAAAATAGTGGCGAAGCTTCCTGGAAGCAATCAGCAAACTGTACATAAGCTTTTCTATTCTTGGGTAGTTTCGCTCCGCTGCCGCCATCTTCTTACTCACATAGTACACTAGCCTCTGAATCTTATCTTCTTCCCTCACCAAGACTGAACTTATCGCAGGGGATGACACAACGAAGTACACAAACAAGTTCGCGTGATCGATCGGTTTGGACAGTATCGGGGGTCTCTCAAGATGATTCAGAAGGTTCTGGAATGATTTTACACAATCAGGAGTCCATTCGAAATTGCACTTTCCTTGCTTTATCAACTCAAAGAACGGAATACACTTGTCCGTAGCTTTGGAGATGAATCTACTCAACGCAGCTACTTTTCCTATGATGCTTTGCACATCTTTGATTTGTCTGGGTTTTTGAATGTTTCTGATTGCCGCGATTTAATCTGGATTGATTTAATTCCACGCGCACTAACTATAAATCCTAAGAACTTCCCAGAATCAACCCCACATGAACCACATAGGGTTGAGTTTCATCCTGTATCTTTAGAGGATATCAAACATCTCTGCTAGATCAGCAGTGCGGTTGGATGACTGTCTGGATTTCACTAACATGTCGTCGACATACACCTCCATTGTTTTCCCGATTTGGTTGTAGAACATTCTATTCACTAATCGTTGGTGGGTAGCACCGGCGTTCTTCAAAACGAATAGCAATATAACCCTAGATCCGTGATGAAGCTGGTATGCTCTTGGTCCGGAATGTGCATAGGGATTATGTTATATCCCGAGTAGGCATCCATGAAGGAGAGGAGTTCGTGACCTGCCGTTGAGTCCACCAACTGATCGATTCTTGGTAGCAGAAAACTGTCCTTCGGGCAGTCTTTATTCAAGTCTAAGAAGTCAATACAAGTGCACCACTTTCCATTAGCCTTCTTTACCAAAGCTGGATTCGAAATCCATTCCGGGTAGGTTGAGCCTCTAATAAATCCATTACTTCTCAGCTTCTCAACTTCTTCCTTCAAGGCAGCTGACCTTTCTGGGCCAAGCATTCACCTTTTCTATTCAATAGGTGTGTGCTTCGGATTGATGCTTAATGAATGACTCATAATCAAGGGAGATATCCCACACATGCAAGCGTGTGTCCAGGCAAACACATCCAAGCAAGCTTTTAGGAAATCAGTCAATTCTCTTGTTCGAAGGGGGTCTAGCTGAGATCCAATGTTCAGGATCTTCGTCGGGTCACCATCATCGATTGGTACGTCCATAGTTGTTTCATTTGGAGTCGCCATTCTTCCCCCGGGCTCTTCGTCCTCTCTGGGATCTATGTCCTCGGGCAGTTCTCTAGGCGACTCCTCCGAAGTAGTTTTCTTTAGTTGCTACGATGATTCCTCCCTTGGGGGATGGAAGCGCTTTTTGTTTCCAAATCTCTTCCTTTACGCAGCAGCTTCAATTCTGCTATGTAGCAGGCTCCTGCTACGACCTGATCTCCTCTGATTATTCCTACTCCTGCATCCGTTGGGAACTTCAATAGGTGACACCAGGGTGCAATGAAGGCTCTGAATTCTTCCAGGGCCGGTCGGCCCAAAAAGGCATTATATGGTGATTCTATGTCCAAGACCACAAAAGGGATAATCCTCACTCTCCGGCGATCTCCTTCTCCCAGGGTTACTGGCAACTTTACATATCCGATCGGGGAAGTTGAGGCTCCATGAAAGCCGCAGACCTATCCCTCACAAGGCTTCCAGTCTTTTACTTCCAACTTCATCTGATCGAATGTTTTCTTGAACAGAACGTTGACAAAGCTTCCATTATCCTCTAGAACTTTATGGGCTATGGCCAGACAAATAGTTATTATGATCACTAATGGGTCTTCAAATGGGGAAAGGACTCTAATACTCTCCCTGCCGCGGAATATAACATTCATCGGACATTGTCTTTTGTTGTTTGATTGGTGCGGAATCGTCAGGGTTACTACATTCTACGACTTCAAGGTGTTGTTTGGCCGCATTGACATATTGATCCATTGCCCTGAGCCGTGTCCCGCCAGGTGAAGTCCTCCGACTATGGTGTTGATTACAATATTCTTCCCTTTCTACTGAGGGATAGGTCTAACAACAGGTTGATTTTGGTTCAAGGCCTGTCCAACTTGCCCCCTGTCTCTTGGAGCCACCTTATACTCGTCTAGTTTTCCTTCTCGGAGTAGCTTTTCAACCACATCTCTCAAATGATGACATTCGCTGGTGGAGTGACCATGAACCTGGTGGAAAAGGCAGAACTTTCTAGTTTTGCGTTCCTTTTCCATCGAATCCCTTGGGGGAGGCCTTTTGTACTGGAGAACATTATAAGTATCTATAAAGATGTTCTCTAATGTATCATTCAATGGTGCAAAGTTCTCAAATGGCCTGGACCGAGGCCTTCTCTGGGAACCATTCCCCCGGTTGTTCTTCCGACTATTGTTTCCTGATTGGCGGCCACTTCCTTGACTTTTATTTCCGACATTCACCTCAACTTTCCCTGAGCTGTCTCCTGTATGCTTAAATGCCACGTTGCTCTGTATATCTTCTTTATCAACATCCTTCCTCTTCCTATTGGGTATATTTCTTCTTGACGCACGCGAATATTAGCATTTTCATATAATATCTCTCTAGTCAACGGTGGCTTGCCAGCTAGGTACCTTCCAAATTCAGTATCTTTGTCCACCCCGTCGATTAAGGCCATCAAGACAGTCTGTTCGTGAGGGTCTCTGACCTCTGTGACAACTAGGTTGAAACAATCCAGGTACGACCTCAAAGTCTCGTCAGGATGTTGTTTCATGAGGGATAACTCAATGACATTTTTAGCCCTTTGAGCATGAAGCCGAAACAAATTCACAAATTTTTCATCAGTTCCCTGAAACTGGATATCGATCGTGCTGGCAGGCGGGAAAACTACAATAACGCCACGTCTTCCAAGAATATCAGGAATGCTTTGCACTTTACAGCATCAGATGCTGCAGCGGCATTCATAGACCACGAGTATCTCATTAGGTGCTAAATTGGGTCTGTCCCGTGTAACACCCCGTAATTCTGTTAATATAAATATTCACAAATTAAAGAATAACTAATCTCAGACGTGAGAATTATGGGAAACGGGTTGCGCCATTATGTTCGTCTCGGAATTCTGGTTGAAATATAGTCCGAGTTTGCGTGATTTGGACTTCGTATGAAGGAGATATGGCCATCGGAAGTTTCAGAAAATTCAAAATTCAAAATTCGAAGTCAAACAGGCCAGGCGGGAAATTTCCCGCCCAGCACCCCAGGTCGACTGGGCAGTCGACACCCCCAGGACCAGGTCGACTGCGCAGTCGACTTGGGTGTCGACCTGGTCCAGTCGGCCAGGTTTTGGCTGAGCCCAATTTTGAGCTGCTGATGTGTCTTTAGGGCTGAGTTGGCTAATTTGACGGTTCAGGTTAGTTCTGAGTTGATCTGACGGTCTAAATAAATCCTAAACTCTATATATACCTAGGTAGTCTCTCACTCTAAATTTACATGAAAGATAGAATAGCCGTCGTCATGCCGTCGCCATGGAACTCAGTGTAGCCGCCGCCAACTAAGAAGGAAGAAAGCTAATCAAAACTCTAATTCTACTCAACTCTAAAGCAAATCAAGACTCTCTTTCTTTTCTAATTGTGAGTATGATGATCTTAATAAGATTATTAGCAAACTAATTAGATTAAGATGTGATATGGATCATAAGAAAATGATGTGAATTGGCATATATGTTGTTGTAAACCTTATGCTATCATGTATGTTGTAAATCCTATGTTATGTGATGATGATATCCTATATGTTGTAAATCATGCTATGATGATATTATATATGTTGCAAGTTTCTATGCTAAGTTGCGATGTTACAAAGCCATGATGTTATTATGTTGTAGTTAGCTTATGAATCATGATGTTGATTATATATATTTGGGCTATGATGATTCACATGATAAATCACATGTACCTATGCAAGTTTAGATTTATTAGTATGTATAATCTCACATATTGTATGACATCTATTTAGATCTAGAATTATGACATCTATTTAGATCTAGAATTATGCTATGACATGTGTGAGTTCTATGTGTTAGATGCTAGTTCACACCATCATTATGTTGCATAAACCACATATGCAAGTTTATACATGAACTTGGGTTATGATCATATTATGTAAGTTGTGACATTTAACCAAACAAGTTGACACCTTTAGATCCATGACATGTGTAGTTTTATGCAAGTTTCACCCCTATTATGATGAGATCTATTTTATTTGTCTATATGTTGTGATAATTTATCTTTGTGCTATGAGTTAGACTACTCGAGTCTAACGTATATTTTGCGTTGAATAAGCGAACGTATAACGTGGGGTAGGGGTAATATTAAGGATTTAATATTAAGAAATTAGGGTGCAATTGATATGATTTTGCATACCGTAAGTGGATGGCCATAATTGAGTCAATTATGGACATCATTAAAATTGGAATTAATTAATGATTTGAATAGGGATATATTTAAAACTGGGGTAAAAGATTATAAGTGTTAATCAATGCTTAGGACACGAGGTTGGACTCGTTTGTGATGTAAAACTGCCCGGACCCGCCCGGCGAATCCAGTAGTCACAAATGTCAGCCCAATGTGAAAGGTCCTAGGCCCAAATTAAAGCATAACAGTTGTAAAGACATGAGGTTAGACTCTTTTATGGTGTAAGACTGCCCGGACCCGCCCGGCGAATCCAGCTGCCATAAATGCCAGTCTAATGTGAGAGGTCTTTATGAGGTTATGGCCCGAATGAATTAAGAAATACTTAACCAGATAAACATGTGAAGTGGGACATGGGGGTTAAGTAGGTGCCTTGGGTGGCATGAGGAATCTAGTGGGTGCCTTTAGTGGCATTTGAAATACGATTAGTAAGACTTAACCAAACACACATGTAAATGAACATGACTAAGAAGAGGGTTAAGTGGGATATACTAGTGGGGACGAGCTTAGGTGGATAGCTTGTGGTAAGTAATTGGGGGCCCATTTCAACCAGTAAACCAAACGTATCTTTGTGGGCTTGACCCAAGTCGAGGACGGGACACACATACTGGGCTTGACTATAAGAGGCCAAACGGGTTAGCGGTGGCAACGCAAGTCCAACGGGTTTCATATGCATGTGTGGACCCGGGCTGGTAGGTAAGACGTTGTTGCATCGTGTAGGTATAAGCCGTGCATCCTTAGGCTGTATCGGGTTGCCACTTTAGGGGAGTGATACACCCCACTGTGGGACCAGCACGGGTATCTACGAGTAGGGAGCCGATCGAAAGTGGGTAGTGGGGTACACCTAGCGGAGATAGGGGCAGGCGGCACCTATGTAGTCACCTAGGGGTACACGAAGTTATTTATAAAATTTCTAAGTGAAGCAAGTGGGATCAACCTTTAGGGTGACTGGTGTGGTGCAGTGTAGTAATTATTCGTTAGTATTAGGTGTGCTTTTAACGTTATCTTTATTTGCTCTTCCATACCCAATAGTTCATAGACATTTCCATGTTTTCCAGCTTATGCCTTAGTCTAGTTATTTTGATAATAGTATTGTTAGAATTATCATACTCACCAGACTTTATGTCTGACCCCCTCTATTTCTATCTTTTCCCCCCTCCAGGTCCTCAGGATGGGCCCAGCTCTAGTGGAGCTTGATTGGATTGCTTTATCTCTCTTTTGGAAAGCTTGGACCGTTGAAGTAAAGTCCATCTTGTTATCTTCTTTAATGGCTATTTATGTAATGGGATTATGTATTTTGTTTTATCAAGATGGATATGGTACTTGACTCTGATTTATGGTTTTATGATGTAACAAACATGTTTAATTTTCACTGCAATGAAATAAAGTTTTAGATTTCCAAGTACTACGTATTATCTGTCTTGTTGTAATTTTTCTGTTCTATATTCACTTAAAACCTCCATGGAAGTTAATGCATTCCCTTTGTGAGTGACATTAATGGACGTGGGGTGTTACATCCTGCCTGCATAGCGATTCATAGTTGGCATATTTAAACGCCTCGGGAATGTAACCTCCAATATATCGTTAGTAAAGGGCGTATGACTGTGCTCTGTGCCCCAATCTTCGTTTCTCTGCCAAGGCTATCTACCGTGATTTGCCTAATCATTGCTTCAACGTCAGCATGGGTCACTGTAGATTCAGGATCAGCACTCCTTGCCCTGCGGGGTCCTCCATCATTCCTTCGACAAGCGGCTACAAAGTTAGGAGCTTGTGCAAAGCTTCCTTGCCCCTTATTACCACGGTCAAACACTTGGCGTAGGGGTTGCGGTGGTTGATTTTCAACAAGAACATTAACAGTCTGCTCTCTAGGAAGCGCTGCAGGATTATTCAGATTACGGTCGGCGGGTCCTGGGTTAAGTGTTGCCTCTTCTCGAGATGGAAGCGATCCAAATCGAAGGTGTTCTATATTTTTAGGTCTTTCCAATGGTCACCGTGGAGGTCTTGGAGATTCCCCAGATGAATACGAGTATTCTGGAGTTAAAGGGCGGGCTGGCGGATGTGTCCTCTGCCTTTGGAGATCATCAAACGCCTATCCAATGCAGTAAGGTTTTGTCGTAGCAGGGAACTCTCTTGTCATTGGGCTGCCAACTCGTCATTCGTTCTCCTCAACATATTAAGAATGCGGGAAAGATCTCCTTCAGTAGCTGGAGTGGAAGGATTGAATTGATCATCAACATTCTCTCTTATACATAAAGAACACGAGCCAGGTCGAGCAAAAGTACCAGCACGAGCAGAACGAGCCATAATTTCCTTTCCGTGTCGAGTTGTGGTCCTATGGTCGGCTCGGTTCATGACCCCCTGTTACTGACGGCTCGTGGTGTCTTCTTCTTGGCGACTCGTGGTGGTGTGAGTAAGGCGGCTCGTGACATTGTCTTGGGATCGGGTTGTGACACCTTCAGCGGGTCAGATTGCCCCCCTTCTTCACAAACCGGAGAGCCCAATTCGACCTGCTCGTGAACGCTTTCTTCAACGGTTTTGTTTGCAGCTTCATTTGCTTGGGAAGCTCGTGCATCTTTAGATTTCTTTCTAGCCATAATGTCTTGACTTTGCAAAAATCTTCAAAAACTGAAACAGTGGAGATTTGGACTGTTTTCTTTGGACTCAAATTTCCAAACAATAGAGCAACAATCTGATATGCCTGAGTTCTGTTCTCAGTGAAAGCACCAAAATGTTAGATCCAAATTTGGCTCTAACACCCGAATAGTTCAGATTTTGCAGGGATTTTTATCTAGTAATGAAGAAAAAGCAGAAAACGACACCAAATTTATAGTGGTCCGGCTTTAATGAGCCTATATCCACTTTATATATCTTTAATTATACGTAGAATGCAAGTACAATCAATGATTTCTCTCAATCTCATGATTACAATGATGATTCACTTAGGAATTTGGTAATGATACTAATGAGAAATAAAAGAGAGGCAACAATGGTGATAACAACACTCAGAATTGCCAAAAAGATCCTGAAAAACGCTAAGTATGGAGCTATTTATAGGTGATATGTGCAAGCGATTCGTGAAAACACGTGGCACGGGTTCTGAGGATCCCAGATTGGTTCGTGGCTTGATGGAGAAATGATCAATATGGCAGTTATGGACAGTTCACCAAATCCTGGACTTACGGATCGTGGAAGACTGGGTTATGGCCATTGTTTCTTTGCCTGGAGGTCGGGTCGTGAGAATGGATCGGGTCGTGATAATGATATCACGAGCGGGGTCGTGATAATGGTGTCACGAGCCGTAGGGAGCAGGGAGACCACGAACCGATGATGAAGAGGAAACCACGAACGGACTGAGATGGCTTCTCGAGCGAGACTTCACATTGGACTTGTGTGTGTGTCTTGGTGGCTTGGTCCAAAAGCTAGCCAACAATATATATGTAGCCAGCATTGATAAACAATTTACAAATGCATCCAAGGCAACCAACAATTTATTTTAACAATAAAAATAAATTTCCGAATGAGAATTACTCACCGTGATTTTTATTTCGATTTACCATTGTTTTATCTAATTTTAAATAGTAGTTCAAAATTATACAAAAATCCCTGAAAGCTTCAAAGCTCTCCAGATAAATTCCATATCGTAGTTTATGCCCATTTGAATCTAACCAAATTGATATCGTTTGATTTTGTTTATGTATGAAATATATATTAACTTGACAGGCTTGGATATATATTAAACTAGTTTAATTTAATTAGGAGACATTAAATAAACTAATTGTATTTAAAAAATTAATACGTGGTTAAACCTTTCTTCTTTACATGATTAAACCATTTGAAACTCCTGCTTAACTCCGTTCCTTCGTACACATGGATATCGTCAAGACGAACTTAACGAAATTAATGGTGTCTTGATTAGATCTAGCAAGTGAAAGTTGTCAATTGTGTAAGTTAATGATAAATAAACTATTTATTTATAACTAATTATTTAATTTATTTGCTCACCTTTCATTTTGAACCCATAAGCCTACTTCCAACCTGTCATTCTATCACCCTCTCAATCACCACAACAACTACAGTTTCTCATACCCACTGCTCACCATCATCCTGCCACCACCACTTCGATTACAATCAAACCAGTCATCACCAACGAACCTATCCTTCTTTCCCCTCCTTTCTGAGCACATTACACCTATACTACCAACATTACCACTACCATTAGCATCCCTATCTCCAAAACACAGTATTGTACCTCATCAGTTCACGTCTTTTCATATAAAAAATATAGATCTCCACCCAGACATAAATCACAACATCGCACCCTTCATTCACACATAATAGAGTTGTCCTTTCCCAGTTCAACCTCATTCATCCTACATCGCGCCCCTTTCTCAAATCGATGCCTTCACCATAATCATTGCTGGGAAAATGAGGTGAAAAAATCGAGAGTTAAACTTCTGTCTTACTCATTTCGACCGAGACTCGAACGACTTTGCTACCCTTGATTCACACTGCGTCCATTGCAGATCATCGCCCTTTCATTTCCGCACCTCCAGCATCATCGCGAACCACTTCCGTGATTTCCAGGTTTGAAATCGAACTATCCACTTCATCGCACCCTAACTCACTACGACAAACTCGAGCTTACAGGGAAAAGCATCGCACCAAATTCGAAAGCCCTAGCTCGTGATGACCCCATTGGAACTATCGCGCTGCTCTAGATCGAGCCTCCCAGTTTACAGAAGTCGCCGCATCCAATTTCAAACAGTTTTATGATAAACGATTTCATTTTGAGAAGAATTAAAAAAGGAGCGACATTTTTTTTGAGGCTTTCTGGTTTATGAAGAGGAGGATCGAAGTAAGGGAATCATACCCTTTTTAATTCCTGTAACAAGATTTGAAAAATGAGGAAAGGAGGAGTAAACACCTTTCTTTTGATTTCAAAGCTCTAGATTTCATCAGAGGAAGAAAAAACAGTTGCCTTTTGCTATTTTTGTTTGCATCAGAAAGGAAAGGGAACCGCAATTTTATAAACATGAATTCTTTGGCATTAAGGAAGTTGTATGCATATAGTACAATATAGTTTATAGGTTAAGGTACAATATTTTTAATATGATTTGATTTGATTTAATTTGATTCGACATAAAGAGATTCCTATTCTTTTAAGATGGATATCGATTTGATTTCGAACCTATCCACAATCAAATATCTCGGGGTTCATTAATTTAAATCACAAACTGCTATTTTAGCGTATAGACCGACATTTAAATGTAATAACAATATTCTGAACTCAACAGAATATATTCTGAAATTTAATTTAAACGTATATATAAATAACCATAATAAATTAGTATAGTGTAATTTAAATTCAAAAACAAATCAGTTTCTCGATAATAAATTATTATTATCGTTTATAGTCAAATAAAATTCCTATTTATCATCTGAATCATTTTGATTCAGTTTTTAATTTCGATTTCAATTATATTTCGTATTGCAATAGTTTAATATATTCGATATTAAATCAAAATCGATAACTTAATATAAAAATTCGTTTATATTATCAACTCAATATTTAAAATGATATTAAATATTTAAAATAACTTGACCGAAAATGCAGGTCCTACATTCTTTCCCCTTAAAAGAATTTCGTCCCTGAAATTACCAAGTTAGGAAAAATGCTACAAACCCATTAACCTTTCAAAATTCATCTAATGCTGAAACTCATCATTTCATACTTCAACAACTTTAGTTCTAACAAACTTTTGGTTTACCTTGGATACTATATATGCTTACATTTATTTTATTCGAATGATTTACAATTAATATATTCATATCGAATTCATATTACATTCAATTCAATTTATTTACTTTGATCCGTTTAACTTGCTTAAGTTAAATTTAAATTCCAGAACCCAAATTCACGGATTTTTATTTCAAATCACATAAATATATACACGTATATTTATTTCCATCCCAAATTCAAAACGTTCGATTATTTTCCAAAACAACTTGTTTCCTTTCAAAAAAAATTCCGACAAATTTTTTCTAAGGTAGCAATCCATCATTTAAAAACTCAAAAATGAACACTGATGATTTCGCGATCATTATTTTCCAGCCAATGAAGTGAGTTAAATGCTTTATCCCTTCTAAAATTCCTTTAACCAATTTTTATTCAAAAATCCTTCCAAAACAAAGCTATATTATTTTAATATACTTCGAAAAAATATTTTCCAAACACCTAGGGTTTAAATTCCAAATTCTGGTTTGAATTCAATTTTAATTTATCACATTTGTATATTTCATTCATATACAAATTCTATTTGGTTATATATATATATATATCCGTTTCGATTCTTATAATCTTGTTTGATTATAATTATAACAACTAACATGTCCATATATTATAATAATTTCAGGAAAAACATTCTTTCTATATCAAAATAGAATTTTAGGCAAAATTATTTCATTTACCCATTTTAAAACATTATCATGTTGCATTTCTCTGTTCAAGTGTTTAGAAATTCTTAACGACTTCGTAACATCCCATGATTGGACCGGAATTCATAAGTCACCCAACAGACTAACCAACACAATATAAAACAAATCTTTTTAATCAATTAATTTAACACCCTATATTTTAACAATACTAAAAGATGATAAACTAAAGAGTAATTAATTTAATATTTAGACTTAAGTGAAATGGACTGCATCATTGCGTTCGTCTTGGAATTCTAACTAAGATAGACACCTGGTTTATGTAAAAGGACACCGTATGAAGAAGTTATTAATGTTTGAAGTTTGTATACGCACAAGAAGAAAAAAGTATACATATTTCAAAAATCTGTTCAAATATAAAAAAAAGTGAGTGGGAAATCTCCCGCCCTCGGGTGTCGACCCCTCAAGGGGGGTGTCAACCCATGGGTCGACCCCCTGCGGCAGATCTGGGAAGATTAGGGTTTGGGTTACGACTATATACGGCCACATTTTTCTTGTTTCTCCACACTAAAAATAATGGAGGACTAGATGTTGTCTCTGCCCAGATTGAATCAAACATTTTCTTCTTCAGCAATCAACTAGAGTTTGGAGATCTATGATTCAACATCAGCAATCCTTTCTTCAATTTTTCTAGATCCAAACACCGTGAGTTCATGTTAATTTTAGATATAAATAATTTACAAAAGTAAATATTGACATGATAATAATTTGGATCTACGCCTGTAACTATGCGAATCATAACAGATCTGCTATAACCTGTTTATCTAAGTTGTTCTGACATAATTATGAAACTAGATCTGAACCTGTACCTATTTATCATGTCAGATTTGCCATTGTTTATAGATCTAATTCACTGTTTAGATCACCTCATGCCTGTTCCTATTATGTTTATGACTAAATCAGATCAGTTACTAGTTGGATATTCAATTTTAGATCTCATCATGCATGTTTATGATTTCCCTATTATGTTTGAATCAGTTCTATTGTCACATGTTCATCGGATTTGTCCCTATATGCATGTCTTGTCATTATGCCATTATATGTTTATGCCTATTTCTGCCATTCTATGTTCACCTTGTTAGTATGATTATTTCTGTCCTCTTCCCTCTATATTTTCCCTTTTTATTTTATATACCCAGGCTAACTTCGAGCCTTGGCATGCCGCTGGAATATGCGAACGCGTTAAATTAGGAACGAGGGAAAAACAATAAAATTTGGGGCATAACTTGTAATTGGAATTTAGGTATAACTTGGATGATATATATAAACATGAATTTGGAGACATAAATCAACTTATGATTAAAGACCTTAATTTGGGGCATATGGTTCATTATGAACATAACTTGGGTAAGGGGCATGAAAACCTATAATGACATAGCATAGGAACAACTGGTTAATAATCGAAATGCCTAGGATTACAGTAATTATAAACTGTAACTATACTTAGACACGAGGTTTGGTTACACTTGTGGTGGAAGTCTGCCCAGAAACAACCGGCATATCCAGCGACCACAAGTGGTGAATCTAATGTGAGGGGTCTAAGTGCATAAACACAAGACATGCTAAGACACGAGGTTAAGTCCGACTTATGGAGGAAGTCTGCCTGTAACCGACTGGCATATCCAGCATCCACAAGTGCTAGGCTTAATGTGGGAGGTCTAGCACAGTATAACCATAAATTAATATGGCAATCAATTGGAATATTAACCTAGTTGAATCCATATGTACTGTATGGACATATAATTTGTGACGACCTAACTTTTTGACTGCTCCAAATTGGTAATTAAACCAACTCGAATTTTTCAAAAATGACATATCGTTATTGCCTATAAAGTTTAAATACAAATCATCACAGAATCACAGCCACAGAACGTAGAGTATCTCACAAAGAAAGTAAAATTTATACAATATTACAAAATCCTTTAAATTTACATAATATCAGAGTGCATAAATAAATATAAACACAGTGGAAGAATGATCATAGAACCATACTGATATTCAGTAATAAGCACAGACGAAACTGCATATGACATAGCGGATGAATGGCTGGATCTCCAATGAATCTCAAACTCTAACAAATATATCTTCCAGCTGAAATACTCGGTCTGACCTAAGCAATTGCAAGAAGAAAACAAACAAAATACTCGAGTCCGGACTAACATTATCATATAAATGAATTAACCCAAATGACATGTTAAATGGAATGCAACAGTAACTTAAAGGATGGTTGGGATTTCCATCCCCTAAGGATCCGTGGAACTAATATATATATACATATACATATACATATATATATATATAGAATACGCTAGTACAATAGTGTTTATTCAGTAAAGTAAATATATCAAAATAGTGTAAGAGGGATTACCATATTACCCTTACACCATTTATAAGCCTTGTAGTCTATACAATACCGTAAATTCACCGCACTGGTGTTATTAGAGGGCACTCCATAGAAACAATGCCAAATCAAAATCGTAGGGGCTCGTATGGGATAAATATGACAAGGCACCCGAGGCAATACCTAGGGTAGGATTCTACTAGTTGCACTCCCGGACCGGTGGTAACGCATAGCAGCAACTACCGCCCACCTCGGAACACACTCCCAATCAAAAAGGGGGTCCCCCAAATCAATCATAATAGTAATAGAGATGGTATCGAAGAAGCATGTCCGATATGAGGTGCGACTTCAATTAGTCACGGTATAGCTCCTGTTTTAGTCATTTTAATTATGACCCGAAGGTCAAGGCCAATTCATTGACGTACACCATCTTCAATCCCGTGGTCGCTTCCAAGCCATCATGTTGTCGTTCCGATACTCCATCACATCACGTATACAGTTGTTAAAGTGGTATCGGCACTGACAGAGAGTATGCCACTTATTGACTCCGGTCTCTTTAACAACCAACGTTACATATACTTTCCACACTGTGGCCATTAAATTTGAAAACATATTTCAAGTATCACAAATCGATTTATTTCCAGTCCTACCCCAACATAAATTATCCCACATCATTTATAAATCGTTCGATTAGGATTGATAAAACCAATATTCACCCTTGGATTCACTAGGCTAGATTTGGACATAAACTTAGTCAAAATAAAATTAAAATAAAATAAGTACATTTAAATAAAAATAAGTTTGAAAATAGTGTATGTATATTAAATTTAAAGTAGTGTGCAACATATATATATTTTTGGAAATTTTTTATAAAATTTACATAGTAAAAGAAATCAAATCATTTTATAAAGAATATTTATAAAACTAAGTTATGTGGAAATCGCTTTTAATAAAATTATAGTTTTATTCTAATAATATTAATCCAAATCCAAATCAAAGTCCATGTCTTATAATATCTTCCCAACTAGTTTCATATGAAAATCCAATTCTTTCTTTTGGTTCAATTCCAAAGTTCATGGTAAAAATGATTCTCAAATTATTATTTACCTTGAATTCACATATGTAATAAATCCCAAACCACTTTAGCGTTGGCTATGGATCAAAATCCTTTGTCTCCATTCACAAGGCGAAATCCTTTTTTTGACAAATCATATATTAAAATGAGTTTCTAAAAATATTATCTAGACTTTGCTAACCTTTTTTATTAAATCGTTTTATTCAAAATCATCATATTCTTATATTCATTATAAAATTATGAAGAATTCAAACAAATAGATATAAAATTTATTATTAATCTTGCAAAATTACTTTAGAATTTATTTTAATACAAATGGGCTCCCTTTAAAAATTCAAACAAAATTTTCTTTAAACCTTTCTTTATGTCATAAAGAAGTTCCACTTAAAATTTCTACTTGTAAAATCGATAAAATATTTTAAAATACTTTATTTTATTGACCACGGCGTCTGTACATAATTTTCTAGCCTATGGTCAAGTGGTGCGAATATTTATCATTTCAATCCGTTCTTTAAAATATTCGAATCCCGGATATGTATCATTTCAACCCGCATCCCAAATCGATTCAAATACAAAGGGGTTCGGGTATGTCTCATTTCAACCCGTAATGGTTTCTAATCAAAAAGGAAACTTGCATGGTGAGGAAAGTAAACATAGCATGTGGAGCATACAACCATAGCGTCATATGAAATATCAATGTGTGTCGCACGTGCACAACCATGAAGCAAACAAATCTAGAGCATCCTAACATTTCATTCAACATCTCAAGTCTTTAATTCACTTAATAAAAATATTAGTCTGTGAGTGAGGGGAACTCACCTTCCAAGGCTAGGTGACGAATGAGAAACCAACACGGAAATCTGTGTATAAATCTTGACAAATACACTTCCAAGAATTTTATATACATATATACATGAGCGTATATATGTACATAAACAAGATATTGACATGCATAGACCCATTCCCATTTGACCTTCGTCGAACACCCTAGCGAACCTAGCGATGTTCTCAACTATACAGTTGAACAAACGACCATCAAAAATCAATATTTTAAAGGTAATATGACACGCATACAAAAATATTCAAAAGTCAAAGTGACTCACCAACCTGAATCGAAACGGCAACAAAATCGAATAATACACAAAAACTTGACCCAGATCCAGACTTGTTGCTCAAACAGCGAGCCTCATCCTTCCAACAGCCTTGACCCAAGCATTTCAGCGAGCACTTTTAAGTGCTTACTGTAGTTCTCTGGGTCGACATGAAGTTGATAAATTGATGGTAAGTTGGTTTGTTCGAGCAGAAGGTGCATGACTAGGCATGGTTTAGGCTATCGTGCTTCTCAGTTCAGGCAACTCAAGGTCCCGACTATGGATTTTTCAGTTATAGTGCTAGCACGAGACCAGACTGTACACAGGGGATAGGAGATCTATGTTGGGGTACACAGGGATGGCAGTCATGGTGATAGCTAGTGGGTTACAGCGCCTCCAGCAGTCAATAATCGTTTTTTTTGTTCGATTTTTGGAGAGTAGCGGAGAAAGGACTCGCAGTTCCAGGTTTATTGGAGGAGAAGTCGACTTCGTTGAATAGCGGGTAGCGAAGTCCAATGATCAGCGACCAGGTGGAGGTCCTCGGAGATCGACGCCGACACTTTGATGAAGAATGGTGAGGAAACGCGATTTTGATTTTTGAAGCATTTGAGGACTTTGCGTGTTGGTTTCGTACAGGAGGCCTCAGATCTGAGGGCACCCAATTCGCGATGACGGCATCTACTTGCGATGGCTCCGACTTCGAGGCGATGGTTGAGGAGGCCATGAACGGCCAATTGGAAGAGGGAGCATGGTTTTTGTTTGATAGGAGCAAGGTCGCTCTTTTAAATAGGTGAAACGAAAAATTGATTTTTTTGGAAGGAAAGAAGTAAAACATGGACATTAAAGTGAAGAGAGAAAGTGGTTTAACTGAGAGGCAAACATATAGTGGTATCCTCCTTTTGTATACGTAGATGAGGGAAACGGCAAGCAGAAGACAATCGAAACGTGGAGTGTTTAGTCAGTCAAGGAGATTTTGAAATCCTGCACAGTGTTTTCAGAATTTTTGAAACTGACTGTAATGACCTGGTATTTTACACCTATCACTTACACAGATATTAATTGATCGTAAGTACGTGTTTACAAATACGATTTAAAATCTAGACTTTGAAATTTCAAAACATGTTAACTCATGTATAATAGCATGTACATATGCATATATCACAACACTTACTAAAATTCATTTTTTGACATTTATGTATGATAGCATGTATTTGTTAGCATTTGTTTAAATTGATTTTTACATGCATGGATAACAACACTTTTACATAGCAAGTTTCAAATTGCCATTTTTATTACATATGTTTTGTTCATTTTTTTAAAGGATTTTAGAATTTAGTTTTTGCAAATCCTTGATTTAAAAACTCTTAACATTTTAATTAAAATATGCCAAAACCCATTTTTCTTATTAATGCAAGTTCAAAAGCAAGTTTAAGTTTACATTTACATTATCAAAACATGAAAATACCATTTCTTTTGCAAACATGATTTCATGAACAATATTCAAAGATGCAACCTACACTAGAAAGAAGCTAGTAGTGAGGATCTAGGAAAAATATGTTCACATGGCCAAATATTTTTTGGTATCAAGTATTTTCAATTTTGAATCTTCCTCTTTTCTATCAAGATTTTCTGAAATTGACATTTTCATTTGCATTTTCAAGAACATGTTTACTTTGCCATGAAACATGTGCATGAAGATTCACAAAATCTTACATATATGCCAAGATCCTTGCCTAAACTAGATTTGTACAAGCCTATAGATCATCTAGGATTTTTCATAACCATATCATCAAATGGCTGAGATCAAATGGTACCAAACTTTCAGATTTTTGCACCACCTTGCAAGGCAAGTAAATATATTTTATGTTTTCATGTTACATCAAATTTTCATGTGAGATTTTGGGCTGAAACCCCAATGAAAACTGAATATATATGGTACACAAATAGATACCATAATTTGCTTAAACCAAGAAAAAAGATTAGAGAAAGATCATGGTTGTACCTAACATTTATTGTGTGACATTTCATAGAAACCAACAGGAAGAAAAAGGGTGGTTGCATAGGGGATTTTCAGGTGGCATCTAGGTTGAGTAAGCCATGTGAATATTGGTAGTGTTGCTTTGATTTGAAAGCAAGAAAAGAGGTTTTTTTTTCTGAGTTGTCAATCTCTTGTCAAAAACAAAATCTGAAAACAGTTTTTAAATGCACCATATTTTAATGATTTTTACCACTATAAATAGACCTGAGCACACACACATTTCCTTACACAAAGTTTTTCATACTAAGATCGGTGAAGAAGAAGTTAAGGGTTTAAGCTTTTTCTGGTGAGTAAACTTTTCTAAAGAAATTTTTATTTATTGTCTTTTCTGTTGACTGAAAATATAATCTTTCTTGATGATGATAATGTTTGAATTGTGTGTTGTTTGCATCTCAGTTTGTTGCCAAATCAAAGAAGTATTAATTGGCACTTAAATCCTTAAGTACTAAATAGGTTAGGATTACATTGTTCTGTACATTGCTAGAACCTGTCAGTTTTGGTTTCAAAGATCACACAGCCAAACATAAGATCTAATGGCCTGAGAAACCTAGGTTAGATGATTGTATATACTTCATACTGTTTCTTAAAAGCCCTGTATAACCACCTAGTTGTCGAGAGGTAGATCAAAACATTTTAAATGTACATATAACTTGAAACTGAAAAGAACAGGAAGCTCTCTGTAATCACAAAATAAAAGTGGATTTTCAAACTTCGTGAAAACTTAATTTGAGTTTACAGATGAAATGATGAATCGAAATAATGATTTTTAAAAGTGAAATCAAGATTTTTAACAACTTAAATCATGGGGAAACCTGAGATGATCAGAATCGGGAACCGGGGCAAACTCCGATCATCCAGGCGATTAGGGACCATGCGGTTGAAGGTGGAGCCTTATCTAGGGTCAGAGATTCTAGGAAAAATATAAAATAATTTTTCAAATGAAAGGTTTGGAAGAATGAGATCAAATTAGGTATTTTTGGGCTGTTTTGGGTGTCGTCATTTTCGCCGGAACTGTGCGATGGAGGAGTGGTTTTGGGGGTGCGGTCCAGGGGGAATGGAAGCGTCGGGGTTTCATGATGACGTGTTTGGAAAACGACGTTGATCGATGGTCAGGGTGAGGCGCAGTGGAAGCTATCTTGGATCAAACTCTTTTGGCCATGGCAACTCAAACGGTAAAAATACTATAGCATCATCGTAGGGGTGATCGGAGGATGGTGGCGCAATCATGGGGGTGAAGCGTGATCTGTGAGGTTGGTCGCTGGTGGTTGTAAGGGCCGTGGGTGGCTGTGCATGTGCACATGCATGCATGGTGATCGGGAACAAAATCATTGGCATTTGGGAGTGATCGACCGTGTTTTCTGAGGCTGGTACTTTGACCTTGGTACTATCAAGGTGGTACTTTGGGTAGGGGTATAAACCGTATGTAACACATACGTTAGAGTTAGTCAGTTTTAAACTGAAATCTAAAATCTATGATATAAGAAACTGATCATGAACAGTTATGTACTTTATAAAACAAGAACTGTGAATAATGTTTTTAATCGTGTTTAGACTGATAATAAAAAGAGAAATTTTTATGAAAGAAGAAGAACTAGATCAAGAATAGGAAATCAAAGTAAAATTTGACGAAAACATATAAAGTGTAAAAGCTGTAAAATGAATTCTAAACCATAGATTTAATCCATTTATGAGTGATCAGATTAAGGAATAATAATGAGAAATATTTTTCTAAAGAAAAATAAGGTAAGTATTCATTTTTAAAGTGACGAACAAAAATGAAAAGAAAAACCGTGTGCGACGCACACACTAAAACTGTCCATTTGTAAGACATGATAAAAATACCAGATATAGGCCAAATGATCATATACTGTGCAGTTTGACTGTAATTAGATTTTTATCATGTTAGATTTATAATTTAAAAAAAATCGTTAATCATTTCAAAGAGACCGAAATAAATATTTCACTTTGATTTGATTATACGCCGCGCGTCAGAGATTTTTTTAATTTGAAGACGGCGATATACAAGGGCTATTCTTGAGTAGTGTCTTCGGTCATGTGTGGGCCGGGTTGCAAGACGTTCTTGTTGAACCCAGGTGTATTTGCCTCTAGGGATACATCATCGGAAGGTGGACCCATACCTTGTCATAGTCGGAAATCCAATTTCCATAAGTGCTAAGTGGGTTTTTATTAGTATACTATATAGGAGAATGTGAGATGCAAGCATTCTTCTAGATTCTAAATTATTTGTGAAAACTTATAGACACTATGATAATATGTGATTTAAAGTATACAAAGTGTTTTGATCCCATAAGGTAAAAACCTGTTCCGTATTCACGGCATGGTCTTATTAGCTATTTTATTTCTTTAATCTATTTAAACTGTTTACTCATACCCGTCCCCTGACTGACCCGGAGCTTATTTTTCTGTGTTTCCCTTAAACTCTTGGGTATTCATTACACTTGTTATGAATAGACAAGTGAATCAGGATTGGATAAAACTTGAGAAGCTGGATGGGAACTTTCTGTGTGTTGGTCCACTTATCATATCTACTGTGTAATTAAGTCTGTCAGTTTGGTCATCTATAATATGTATAATTAAAGATGTACTATAAATGGCTTGTATAACTAGAGATATGATGCTCTGATGTAATATATTCCGCTGTGTAATATTATGAAGTATCATCTTTTGTAAAAATTCCGCTGTGAGATTCTGATGTTTTCTGTGATTTTATCTTCTATCTATTCTTATTCTTATTAATGGCACGACTTCCGATGTGTTCGAAAGTTGGGTCGTTATAGTTGGTATCAGAGCTTAGGTTACAGATTACCTAGGCTTTGGGTGAGTGTGAGAGAGCGTAATTTTATAATAAAAATTTAAAATGAATTTAAATCAACTTGGATGATATACCTAAGTTAGTTATATCCAATCAAGTCTGGGGTGACGACCTGTTATATTCAGGTGATTAAGATGAGTAACCTAGGACGAAGAGGTCGAGCTAGTGGAACTTCCACTATAACTGGTCGTAATACTGGATTCCATGATCAAGGAGAAACTGTGGAGGAAGTTGCACCAATCCAGCAGGATAAAAGCATTGCAACTATTTGTAAAGAATATACGACTTTGGGAGTAAAAGTTTTCAAAGGTACGGAATCTTTCATTAAAGTCCAAGCATGGTTGAGGTCCTGTAAGAGGATTTTCAAGGGACTGAAATTGAATGATGAGCAGAAATGTCTCTTAGCTTCGTGGAAACTTCAAGAAGCTGCTGCTATCTTAGTTCGTTATGAGGCACTAGAAGGAAAGAAGCCAGTTGAAAAACAGCAGATAGGAGAACCCAGTGGCGAGAATTCCAACAAAAGGAAATTTATTCCGAACTGGAACAACAAAGGAATACCAAAGATGGGGGAGAAAGCCAAAGAGCGTTATAAAGATACGCAATGCCATAACTGCAAGAAGAAGGGACACATTGCTAGGTTTTGTACGAAGCCAGCAGCGGAAAAGCCTCAGCAAACTCAGCAGCTGGAGCAACCTCAACAGAAACCAAAGGGAACAAGTAATGCTATTCCCCAAAAGTTTTCATGCTATAACTGTCATCAGCCTAGGCACTTGGTTAAACACTGTCCACTCATGAAAAAGGCACAGCAACCAAAGGTCTATGCTTTAATGGATAAGTCATCAACTTCTGAGAATGTGAAAATAGAAGGAGCTTCAGAAGGTACCTTACTCTTTTTAGATAAAAGGAGTTAATTAACTAGGGTCAGCCTCAAGATAAATTAAAAATGGTTGAATAATATCTTATCATATTGATGCAAGAAATCGAGTTAGAATTTTGAATTAAAGTTGGATTTCCTGAAATTTAGGCTGGACTTAAGTATAAATTGGATATGAACTCAGGGAAGATGAACTGGTCGATTTATGGAATTAAATCAGATTTGTGAGTCCCGAAATAGAGAAAATTAACTAAGTGAATAAAGATTGTGGGAAATACTTAATGGAGTTAAGTAAATGGACTGATGAGTTAAAAAAGGAATTTGGGGTAGATACATATGCTTGAATAGGATTGATTCAAGCAATTAAGTGAATAAGACTTGAGATCTATTAGATAGATATGTTTTCCAACCATAGTAACAGATATATCCAGTTATAAGAATAGCTATTATAAATTAAATATCTATCGTTGTGTGTTAAATTATATGAGTCGATAACTCTAATCTTTGGTTTACAAATTTCGAGGACAAAATTTTTATAATGGGGGTAGAATGTAATGATCCGGTATTTTACACCTATCACTTACACATATATTAATTGATCGTAAGAACGTGTTTACAAATACGATTTAAAATTTAGACTTTGAAATTTCAAAACATGTTAACTCATGTATAATAGCATGTACATATGTATATATCACAACACTTACTAAAATTCATTTTTTGGCATTTATGTATGATAGCATGTATTTGTTAGTGTTTGTTTAAATTGATTTTTACATGTATGGATAACAACACTTTTACATAGCAAGTTTCAAATTGCCATTTTTATTACATATGTTTTGTTCATTTTTTTAAAGGATTTTAGAATTTAGTTTTTGCAAATCCTTGATTTAAAAACACTTAACATTTTAATTAAAATATGCCAAAACCCAATTTTGTTATCAATGCAAGTTCAAAAGCAAGTTTAAGTTTACATTTACATTATCAAAACATGAAAATGCCATTTCTTTTGCAAACATGATTTCATGAACAATATTCAAGGATGCAACCTACACTAGAAAGAAGATAGTAGTGAGGATCTAGGAAAAATATGTTCACATGGCCAAATCTTTTTGGTATCAAGTATTTTCAGTTTTGAATCATCCCCTTTTCTATCAAGATTTTCTGAAAGTGACATTTTCATTTGCATTTTCAAGAACACGTTTACTTTGCCATGAAACATGTGCATGAAGATTCAAAAAATCTTACTTATATGCTAAGATCCTTTCCTACACTAGATTTGTACAAGCCTATAGATCAACTAGGATTTTTCATAACCATATCATCACATGGCCGAGATCAAATGGTACCAAACTTTCAGATTTTTGCACCACCTTGCAAGGCAAGTAAATATATTTTATGTTTTCATGTTACATCAAATTTTCATGTGAGATTTTGGGATGAAACCCCAATGAAAACTGAATATATATGGTACACAAATAGATACCATAATTTGCTTAAACCAAGAAAAAAGATTAGAGAAAGATCATGGTTGTACCTAGCATTTATTGTGTGACATTTCATAGAAACCAATAGGAAGAAAAAGGGTGGTTGCATAGGGGATTTTCAGGTGGCATCTAGGCTGAGTAAGCCATGTGAATATTGGTAGTGTTGCTTTGATTTGAAAGCAAGAAAAGAGATATTTTTTCTGAGTTGTCAATCTCATGTCAAAAACAAAATCTGAAAACCGTTTTTAAATGCACCATATTTTAATGATTTTTACCACTATAAGTAGACCTGAGCACACACACATTTCCTCACACAAACACAAGTCTTTCATACTAAGATCAATGAAGGAGAAGTTAAGGGTTTAAGCTTTTTCTGGTGAGTAAACTTTTCTAAAGAAATTTTTATTTATTGTCTTTTTTGTTGACTGAAAATATGATCTTGCTTGATGATGATAATGTTTGAATTGTGTGTTGTTTGCTTCTCAGTTTGTTGCCAAATCAAAGAAGTATTAATTGGCACTTAAATCCTTAAGTACAAAATAGGTTAGAATTACATTGTTCTGTACATTGCTAGAACCTATCAAATTTGATTTCAAAGATCACACAGCCAAACATAGGATCTAATGGCCTGAGAAACCTAGGTTAGATGATTGTATATACTTCATATTGTTTCTTAAAAGCCCTGTATAACCACCTTGTTGTCGAGAAGTAGATCAAAACATTTTAAATGTACATATAACTTGAAACTGAAAAGAACAGGAAGCTCTCTGTAATCACAAAATAAAAGTGGATTTTCAAACTTCGTGAAAACTTAATTTGAGTTTAGAGATGAAATGATGGATCGAAATAATGATTTTTAAAAGTGAAATCAAGATTTTTAACAACTTAAATCATGGGGAAACCTGAGTTGATCAGAATTGGGAACCAGGGCAAATTCCGATCATCCAGGCGATCAGGGACCATGCGGTTGAAGGTGTAGCCTCATCTAGGGTCAGAGATTCTTGGAAAAATACAAAATAATTTTTCAAATTAAAGGTTTGGAAGAACGAGATCAAATTAGGTATTTTTGTGCTGTTTTGGGTGTCGTCGTTCTCGCCGGAACTGTGCGATGGAGGAGTGGTTTTGGGGGTACGGTCCAGGGGGAATGGAAGCGTCGGGGTGTCGTGATGACGTATATGGAAGAGGACGTTGATCGATTGGTCAGGGTGAGGCGCAGTGGAAGCTTTCTTGGATCGAACTCTTTTGGCCATGGCAACTCAAACGGTAAAAATACTGTAGCATCATAGTGGGGGTGATCGGAGGATGATGGTGCGATCAGGGGTTGAAGCGTGATCTGTGAGGTTAGTCGCCGGTGGTTGGAAGGGCCATGGGTGGCTATACACGTGCACATGCAGGCATGGTGATCGGGAACAAAATCATTGGCATTTGGGAGTGATCGACCGTGTTTTGTGAGGCTGGTACTTTTACCTTGGTACTACCAAGGTTGTACTTTGGGTAGGGGTCTGGCGCATGGGGACTGAGGGTGATCGGGAAGGAAAATGGCATGATCAGGGAAGGTGGTACTTTAGTCATGTGGTTTTTGGCAAATCAACTATGGTACTTTCCGAAATCATGAGAACCGGCCAAGTTTTTCCTAAGCGCACACCATGGTTTCAACCTAGTACTTTAACCAAATGTGGTACTTCGCCATTTTCATTTTCAAAAAAGATTTTTTTTTTAAATATATGTTAAATTTAAAATAGTTTTTAAATTAAATAATGATTTAAATAAAAAGAGAAAATAAATATTTAAATAAAAATAAATTTTTTATTTAAAATAGCAAGACAAGACAGGAAGTGAATCAGGATAAAAATGCAGTTTTTGTCAAACACTGAAATTTAAATGCAGAAGCTGTAATTTAAATAAAATTATAAATTTTATTTATAATTAGAAATAAGAAAAAAATGTTTTTTTATAAAATATTCAAAAGTCAACAAAAGAAGTCGATCAAGTGTAGAAGATCGAGTATGGTTTTGACAGAGGTCGAGAAGTTAACACAGAAATTGTAAATTTGTTAAATTATAAATTCAGTTTATAATTTAAAATAAGAATTTATTTTCTAGCGAAATATTTAAAATTTTAAACAAAACAAGGTAGAGAAACCGTATGTAACACATACGTTAGAATTTGTCAGTTTTAAACTGAAATCTAAAATCTCTGATATAAGAAACTGATCATGAACAGTTTTGTACTTTATAAAACAAGAACTGTGAATAATGTTTTTAATCGTGTTTAGACTGATAATAAAAAGAGAAATTTTTATGAACGAATAAGAACTATCAAGAATAAGAAATCAAAGTGAAATTTGACGAAAACGTATAAGTGTAAAAGCTGTAAAATGAATTCTAAACCATAGATTTAATTCATTTATGAGTGATCAGATTAAGGAATAATAATGAGAAATATTTTTCTAAACAAAAATAAGGTAAGTATTCATTTTTAAAGTGACAAATAAAATGGAAAGAAAAACCATGTGCGACGCATACACTAAAACTGTCCATTTGTAAGACATGATAAAAATACCAGATATAGGGCAGATGATCATATACTGTGCAGTTTGACTGTAATTAGATTTTTATCATGTTAGATTTATAATTAAAAAAAATTCGTTAATCATTTCAAAGAGACCGAAATAAATATTTCACTTTGATTTGATTATACGCTGCGCGTCAGAGATTTTTTAATTTGAAGACGACGATATACAAGGGCTATTCTTGAACAGTGTCTTCGGTTTGTCCAATCCTAGGATAACTTGTATGGGCAAATGTCTGACAGAGTATTTCCAAAGGAATCACGAATGTTGTTTTCTTCAAACGTACCAGTTGCTGGCACAGAAGGGAAACTTCTTTAGCCTAACAACCAGAGTATTTTTGTGGAAATCAATTAGTGATTCCCAATGGAGTTGACGAAGTGGCATTCAAAGAAATTAAACAGTGATGATGAAAAGGTAAGTCTAGCCTCAAGCCTCACACCCAAGAAATGACAAAAATCGGGTAGGCAGCATGGCTATGTGGGTCGCTCCCATTAGGGTGTATAATCACCTATCTAGAGAAATTCCTTTTGTTTCTTACTCTATCGATTCTGCCATTCGGGAAACGGTGGTTTGAGTCCAACCGTTGGTGATATACATTCGATACACTCAAGGGAAATGAGTGGTCGGTCATGTGTGGGCCGGGTTGCAAGACGTTCTTGTTGAACCCAGGTGTATCCGCCTCTAGAGATACATCATCGGAAGGTGGACCTATACCTTGTCATAGTCGGAAATCCAATTTCAATAACTGCCAAGCGGGTTTTTATTTGTATACTATATAGGAGAATGTGAGATGCAAGCATTCTTCAAGATTCTAAATTATTTGTGAAAACTTATAGACACTATGATAATATCTGATTTAAAGTATACAAAGTGTTTTGATCCCATAAGGTAAAAACCCGTTCCGTATTCACGGCATGGTCTTATGAGTTATTTTATTTCTTTAATCTGTTTAAACTGTTTACTCATACCAGTCTCCTGACTGACCCGGAGTTTATTTTTCTGTGTTTCCCTTAAACTCTTGGGTATCCATAATACTTGTTATGAATAGATAAGTGAATCAGGATTGGATAAAACTTGAGAAGCTGGATGGGAACTTTCTGTGTGCTGGTCCACTTATCATATCTACTGTATAATTAAGTATGTTAGTTTGGTCATCTATGATATGTATAATTAAAGATGTACTATGAATGGCTTGTATCACTAGATATATGATGTTGGGATGTAATATATTCCGATGTGTAATATTATGAAGTATCATCTTTTGTAAAAATTCAACTGTGAGATTATGATGTTTTCTGTGATTTTATCTTCTATCTATTCTTATTCTTATTAATGGCACGATTTCCGATGTGTTCGAAAGTTGGGTCGTTACACTGACAAATGAAGATATTGAAATCTTTGGCACTGTTTATAATCTTATGTTACTGACAAAGGAAGATTTGAACTGCTGCCATATCTTTAGCAAGATAATTTCAGATTTGGCTCAAATTAAACGGTGGGTTGAAAGTGGTAAGTGGTTTTGAATGAAGCACACAACAAGGTTGTTTATACACTTTTAAATTCCAATAAATTTATTAAGGAATTAGAATTTTTTTAATTCGGATGGTACTACGCATAATTCGCTGCCCATAACCACTTCTTCATTTTAATCCAGTCGAATGTATATTGATTACACAAGGTATTTCTTTGCTTCTATTACATCAACCGTATTACAAAGATTTCAAAATCACTTCACCTTCGATATTTTTTCGAAACAAAGATCAATTATGGTTTAAATTAAAATTTCAATTTCATATTTTGAGGCCGTGCTTTAAACACACTTGATTTCAAGTTAGATTCCGCAAATCAATTCCCAAACATTTATAACGAAATAATCCTCTTCATAGCCAACGGTAATTAACGTCTGGATCTCAGTTTACATGAAACAAATAAATTTCCAAGTCACATTATATCAAAAATCAAATTTTAAATATTTAAGTTCACAAATTAGAATGAATTATTTTTCCAATTTATTTTAATAAATCCCACCTTGTTGTATTATCATTCGTTCTTATATAACGTTCATATCAACACCGCAAAAGAATTCCAACATTAGACATTCCATTTTAGTTAATAATGTAAATCACGTTTGCTTGATCAACTTTCTTATTAAGGTAAAAGAATTACACGTTAAGACCAAATTAGTAAACTTCGTTAATTTGGCAAAATGCTTACATAAAATAAATAAATAAATAAAGAATTCTTATTTAAAAGAAAATTCCATTGGATACCATTTCAAATTCTATGTCGAAATCGAAATCTAAAAATCTATTTTAACATTAAATTTATATTTTAAAACGTCAAAATTACTGGTTCGTTACAGCTTCCCCCACTTAGCACTTTTCGTCCTCGAAAAGGAAATGTCATGTAAAGATTAAGTTCACATATATAGCTTTGCAAACACTTTACATAGTTTGAAACTAGTTGGACGGAAAAATAGGTTATAGATTTTTAAAACACAAAATTTTTCTATCACCCGGAATTTACGGAAAAATTCGTCAGCACCTCCTTTGTACGGCTTACCCGGAAAAATTTACAATTTCAATATATGTCTCATTCACATGATGAGGCATCCCAATATAGGGGAAACAAAAGAAAAAAAATTCAAATGCGATATGTAAACCGAGATACGTATCTTCTTTAGCGTTTAAAGCATATTTGCTTATTTTTATTTGCATTTTGCGCAAAGCGAGCGCCGTAAGCAAAGCGCGTCATTGTCACCTATTAAGATACTCAAATCATAGTGATAATCAACATATACATATGGTATAGCTAAATGTACATAGCAACATGTAATATATATGACATAATTAAAAATTAAATTTCCACAAATGCGAATGAGACCAAAACGTAATACGCACGAAATGCTAGCATGTGTTTCATCTTTCTTAACATTTCGTATGCTTATGTCCCTGTTTAATTTATATTCTTACATGAAATTTTGTTTACCTTCAAACCATTGTTTCATTTAAAAGTGAATGAGGGCCAAGTGAAGGTAATATGCATGCCATGTTTCGAAATATGTAACAATATGTAATTGGTTTGAATGATTCTCAATGTTAATGTTTCGGCACAAGTCACTTAACATTCGGGCTACATTTGGTTTAGCAGGTCTATTCCTTATTGGTTTCTACTTTACTTATGTTGGGTTTTTCATTAACTTCTTGTTTGGCCTGTTAGATACCAACATGTAATTCACAAATTCTCCGCTTCATCTTACTTTCTATAGTACCTTATATAACATGCAGATTTGATGTTAAACATTGCAATCTGCTTTGGAAAAGATGGTTTGGTTACAAAGCACTTTGTGCCATCAATAATTTATCATGTGGTTATGGATTGAATTCAATGAAAATTTTCGTGAATGTTTATAGTTTGTAAACTAACATACCATAAATATCTTGTTAAATGTTTTGGTATTCTCCTTATCTTACTAGCACAGCATACAACTTCACGGATACTCAATACAAAATTAGTATTTTTTGTTGCGGCAGCCTCTAGTGCTGCTGCGGAGCAGCGTCCTCGCAGTTTAGAAACTTTCGTTGCGCATAAGGTGGGAGCATTATTTTATTTACTCTTTTTCCGCTTCTTGCTGCTGCTTTGTATTCCCTTTTTATTTAATGTTGTTGCCCTATGACAGCAACCCTTCCTTAACAACAACATTTTTTTCTTTTATTTTCTTCTCTTTTCTTTTAAGAGCATAAGTATAAGGCTCATTTCCTATATATGATGTTGACCTCATATACATAGATATTAATTTTAAACTTCATCACTTAGAGAAAAAACAGTACCAATGCTAGCAATATGTTTCTTTTAGCTATTTATTTTTAATCTCTTACATTCCAAAATATACCATGTTCTTGGTATTGCAGATTTTACCTAAGAGGAAAAAGTCAAAACATTTGTATTATTTGACCATATAGGCATCAACTAGTATGCAGAGAAATGGAATGCTAGTATGCATGCCTAAAATAATACTTACATAAAGCCTTAAATGGAGTATAAGGCAAGGTTGGCAAGATAAAATTCATTTTTATTGGATAATTCATTGCAGCAGGAAATTTTATATGGCAAAGAAAACATTCATATAATTGGAATCCAAATTTTGTTATAAAACATCACAAATTTTCCGGCAAATGACGTAAGACTTTTCTATGGACCTTTAAAATCACATGCTTGAGCCTGGTGGGTTCCGGGATTTAATGACTGCCTCTTTTCCAGTATCATGTAAATATATACACATAGGTGACTGTTTTTGTTTAATTTTGTAACGAATAATATACTTAAACCTGTGACTTCATACCAAAATGTATACTTTCGATTGTGTATGTATATTCATGTTTCAATGTCACTAAAAGGCATTGTTTCATTGATACTTACTCTAAACTTCCTTGAGCTTGAGTTTACTTCGAGCAATTAAAATTAACTTGGAATCAGCACAAATGAATTTTCTAATTACCTTTCCAACTACCCCTTTTTTCAAGGCTGAATATTTATGCTTACATGTCAATACCTCATAAATATCGATTCAAGTGCTAATGTCAACCAATTTTAAAGTGTTTTTCATTCTTCTAATAATGCGCCTTCTGGTGCTTGATATGCTAGGTAAATTTATATTCATAAGTTGATATTCAAATTAAACATATTTAAATTACATTAATTATTCAACTTCCTAAAACTAGTTTAAGTATACATTCAACATCTTAATTGGAATTATATATCCGTCCCACTTTCGGAACTCGAAAATAATTTTTGGTGATGCTGCAGTCAATTTATTTCCAAGCGACTAGAGTGTGACTTTATATCTATTTAATACGTACAGAAATTTGCATATACGTTAGCTAGGCGTATATTCAAAATCTTCACGTACATGATAGTCCAAATCTTGACGTCAAAATATAATACTCAAACTCTTCTCTTTTTAAATAAAGGTATACACAAATTTCCCTAAATATATGTCAAAATGGCATATTTCAAAGCATATCTTATTATAAAATTTACAAGCAGGAATTTATTTATTTTCGTCACTTATTTGTTTAGTCAAATTTTGAGTATAATTGTTTATTTATTTATACAAATTTTAAAATTTACAATGGAAAATCATCTGTACTCGAAACATTATTATATAGGATTCCTTTTACATACAAATCTCCATATTATCTCAAAATTAACAATGGAAATCAAATAAATAACTATCCTCGAAGCATGTATTATATGGAATTTCTTACCTACAAATTTTAGTTTCAAACACCTTTTGCTTCCAAATCTTAATTTTGGTATTTGTCTCACTTATGCTTACGAAATACCATATATAAGTATTTTACAACCGTCGATATTCTGAATTCCAGGTTTAATAAGGCAATTTAAGTTCCAAGAATACACTTTAAGTATCAAGTTGCTATTTTAACTTATTTACTCAAACATTTATATTTGAACTTTATGAAGTTTATTATCCTTTAGTCATGAATAATTTAACCAAGCCACTTTATTTTCAAATTTACTTGTTTATGTATAACTTTATAAGCTCAGCAATGTTTAATCATTGAAATCTCTTTTTTTAATATAAAGTTAATAATTCTCATATAACCCATTAACATGGAAATTTAAAATTTTATTTTCTAATGTTTTAATTTTACTAATTCTATTCGCATGCCATTTTCTTTAATATGGCCTTATGAGGTTCATTGTTGTTCCAATCAATATATATATATATATATGGGGTTATAATTCCTATAGAACTCATTTCTATTGATCCCTTTTTCCAGTTCGTTTTGTTTACTACAACCAAGATTTTCCCACTTAGTGCTTTACTTAAGTTACCGTATAATTTCCCATACCTTAATTTAACTCGGTTTTAAAGATAAGTTAGATTAGAACTTGAAGCCTAACAATTTAACAAACGCAACCAAAAGAAAGATTTATCAAGGATAAGCTAAGCGAATTAAGAAAGATCTGATATGTCAAAAGTGATGAGTTCCAAATTCCTAAGACCGGACACGGCACGATCAAGATTCAGATTTGGAGAATCTTGACTTAGGAAGGATCCAGCCGAGGGACTATTTCAAAGGATCGAGATTTAAACAAAGATATTTTTATAAAACAAAGAGAAAATTTCAAATTATATATATATAGAAAATCCTTTAAAATCCCTTAAAACATTTAAAATATTGTTATTTTCAAATACGCTCTCTCGGGTATGATTCCAAGATAATTTCACCCATTCTAGAGTATTTCTACTCCATCTCTAATGAGTGTTTCAACCTCATAAGCTAAGCTTTGTATGAACCAAAGCTCTGATACCACGCTGTAACAACCTAGCTTTTTGACCGCTCCAAATTGGTAATTAAACCAACTCGAATTTTTCAAAAATGAAAGATCGTTATTTCCTATAAAGTTGAAATACAAATCATCACAGAATCACAGCCACAGAACACAGAGTTTCTCACAGCGGAAGTAAAATTTATACAATATTACAAAATCCTTTAAATTTACATAATATCAGAGTGCATAAATAAATATAGACACAACGGAAGAATGAATATAGAACCATACAGATATTTGGTAATAAGCACAAACGACATAACTGCATATGACATAGCAGATGGATAGCTGGATCTCCAATGAATCTCAATCTCTAACAGATATATCTACGAGCTGAAATACTCGGTCTGACCCAAGCAATTGCAAGAAGAAAACAAACAAAATACTCGAGTCAGGACTAACATTCTCATATAAATGAATTAACCCAAATGACATGTTAAATGGAATGCAATAGTAACTTAAAGGATAGTTAAGATTTCCATCCCCTACGGATCCGTGGAACTAATATATATAGACATATATAGAATACACTTGTACAATAGTGTTTATTTAGTAAAGTAAATATATCAAAATAGTGTAATCGGGATTACCATATTACCCTTACACTATTTATAAGCCTTGTAGTCTATACAGTACCGTAAATTCACCGCACTGGTGATATCAGAGGGCACTCCATAGAAAACAATGCTAAATCAAAATCGTAGGGGCTCGTATGGGATAATATGACAAGGCACTCGAGGCAATACCCAGGGTAGGATTCTACCAGTTGCATTCCCGGACCGGTGGTAACGCAAAGCAGCAACTACCGCCCACCTCAGAACATACTCCCAATCAAAAAGGGGGTCCCCCAAATCAATCACAATAGTAATAGAGATGGTATCACAGAAGCGTGTCCGATATGAGGTGCGACCTCAATTAGTCACGGTATAGCTCCTGTTTTAGTCATTTTAATTATGACCTGAAGGTTAAGGTCAATTCGTTGACGTACGCCATCTTCGATCTAGTGGTCGCTTCCAAGCCATCCTATTGTCGTTCTGATACTCCATCACGTCACGCATACAGATGTTAAAGTGGTATCGTCACTGAGAGAGAGTATGTCACTTACTGACTCCGGTCTCTTTAACAACCAACGTTACATATATTTTCCACACCGTGGCCATTAAATTTGGAAACATATTTCAAATATCAGAAATCGATTTATTTCCAGTCTTACCCCAACATAAATTATCCCACATCATTTATAAATCGTTCGATTAGGATTGATAAAACCAATATTCACCCTTGGATTCACTAGACTGGATTTGGACATAAATTTAGTCAAAATAAAATAATTACATTAAAAAAAATAAGTTTGAAAATAGTGTATGTATATTAAATTTAAAGTAGTGTGCAACATATATACATATATATATATATATATGGAAAACTTTCATAAAATTTACATAGTAAAAGAAATCAAATCATTTTATAAAGAATATTTATAAAACCAAGTTATGTGGAAATCGCTTTTTATAAAATTATAGTTATATTCTAATAATATTAATCCAAATCCAAATCAAAGTCCATGTCTTATAATATCTTCCCAACTAGTTTCATATGAAAATCCAATTCTTTCTTTTGGTTCAATCCCAAAGTTCATGGTTAAATTGATTCTCAAATTATTATTTACCTTGAATTCACATATGTAATAAATACCAAACCACTTTAGCATTGGCCATGGATCAAAATCCTTTTTCTCCATTCACATGGCGAAATCCTTTTTTTGACAAATCATATATTAAAATAAGTTTCTGAAAATATTATCAAGACTTTGCAAACCTTTTTTTTATTAAATCGTTTTATCAAAATCATCATATTCTTATATTCATTATAAAATTATGAATAATTCAGATAAATAAATATAAAATTTATTATTAATCTTGCAAAATTATTTTAGAATTTATTTTAATACAAATGGGCTCCCTTTAAAAATTCAAACAAAATTTTATCAGTGTGTATCATTTCAATCCGTTCTTTAAAATATTCGAATCCCAGGTATGTATCATTTCAACCCACATCCTAAATCGATTCAAATACAAAGGGGTTCGGGTATGTATCATTTCAACCTGTAATGGTTTCTAATCAAAAAGGAAACTCGCATAGTGAGGAAAGTAAACATAGTATGTGGAGCATACAACCATAGCGTCATATGAAGTATCAGTGTGTGTCGCACATGCACAACCACGAAGCAAACAAATCTAGAGCGTCCTAACATTTCATTCAACATCTCAAGTCTTTAATTCACTTAATAAAAATATTAGTCTGTGAGTGAGGGGAACTCACCTTCCGAGGCTAGGACACGAATGAGAAACCAACACGGAAATCTGTGTATGAATCTTGACAAATACACTTCCAAGAATTTTATATACACATATACATGAGCGTATATATGTACATAAACAAGATATTGATATCCATAGACCCATTCCCATTTGACCTTCGTCGAACACCCTAGCGAACCTAGCGATGTTCTCAACTATACAGTTAACCAAACGACCATCAAAAATCAATATTTAAATGGTATATGACACGCATACGAAAATATTCACAAGTCAAAGTGACTCACCAACCTGAATCGAACCGGCAACAAAAACGAATCATATACAAAAACTTGATCCAGATCCAGACTTGCTGCTCAAACAGCGAGCCTCATTCTTCTAGCAGCCTTAACCCATGCATTTTAGCGAGCACTTTAAGTGCTTACTGTAGTTCTCTAGGTTGACATGAAGTTGATAAATTGAAGGTAAGTTGGTTTGTTCGAGTAGGAGGTGGATGAGTGGGCATGGTTTAGGCTATCGTGCTTCTCAGTTCAGGCAACTCAAGGTCCCGACTATGGATTTTTCAGTTATGGTGCTAGCACGAGACCGGATTGTACACAGGGGACAGGAGGTCTGTGTTGGGGTACCCAGGGATGGCAGTCATGGTGACAGCTAGTGGATTACAGCGCCTCCAGCAGTCAATAATTTTTTTTTTCTGGTTCGATTTCATAGAGTAGCGGAGAAAGGACTCGCGGTTCCAGGTTTATTGGAGGAGAAGCCGACTTCGTTGAATAGCGAGTAGGGAAGTCCGATGATCAGCGACAGGTTGATGTCCTCGGAGATCGACGCCGGCACTTTTATGAAGAATGATAAGGAAACGCGATTTTGATTTTTGAAGCATTTGTGGATTTCGCGTTTTGGTTTCGTACAGGAGGCCTCGGATCTGAGGGCATCCAATTCGCGATGACGGCATCTACTTGCGATAGCTCCGACTTCGACGCGACAGTTGAGGAGGCCATGAACGGCCGATTGGAAGAGGGAGCGTGGTTTTCGTTTGATAGGAGTAAGGTCGCTCTTTCAAATAGGGGAAACGAAAAATTGATTTTTTAGAAGGAAAGAAGTAAAATATGGACATTAAAGTGAAGAGAGAAAGTGGTTTAACTGAGAGGCAAACATACAGTGGCATCGCCCTTTTGTATACGTAGATGAGGGAAACAGCAAGCAGAAGACAATCGAAACGTGAAGTGTTTAGTCAGTCAAGGAGATTTTGAAATCCTGCACAGTGTTTTCAGAATCTTTGAAACTGACAAATGAAGATATTGAAATCTTTGGCACTTTTTATAATCTTGTGTTACTGGCAAAGGAAGATTTGAGCTGCTGCCATATCTTTAGCAAGGTATTTTCAGATTTGGCTCAAATTAAACGGTGCGTTGAATGTGGTAAGTGGTTTTGAATGAAGCACACAACAAGGTTGTTTATACACCTTTAAATTCCAATAAATTTATTAAGCAATTAGATAAATTTTGAATTAAGCACACAACAAGGTTGTTTATAATCTTGTTTATACACATAATTCGCTGCCCATAACCACTTCTTCATTTTAATCCAGTCGAATGTATATTGATTACACAAAGTATTTCTTTTCTTCTATTACATCAACCGTATTACAAAGATTTCGAAATCACTTCACCTTTGACATTTTATTTCGAAACAAAGATCAATTATGGTTTAAATTAAAATTTCAATTTCATATTTTGAGGTCGTGCTTTAAGCAAACTTGATTTCAAGTTAGATTCCGCAAATCAATTCCCAAACATTTATAACGAAATAATCCTCTTCATAGCCAACGGTAATTAATGTTTGGATATAAGTTTACTTGAAATATATAAATTTCCAAGTCACATTATATCAAAAATCAAATTCTAAATAAAATTTAAATATTTAAGTTCACAAATTAAATGAATTATATTTCCAATTTATTTTAATAAATCCCACCTTGTTGTATTATCATTCGTTCTTATATAACGTTCATATCAACACCGCAAAAGAATTCCATCATTAGACATTCCATTTTAGTTAATAATGTAAATCACGTTTGCTTGATCAACTTTCTTATTAAAGTAAAAGAATTACACGTTAAGACCAAATTAGTAAACTTCATTAATTTAGCAAAATGTTTTACATAAAATAAATAAACAAAGAATTCTTATTTAAAAGAAAATTCCATTGGATACCATTTCAAATTCTATGTCGAAATCGAAATCTAAACATCTATTTTAACGTTAAATTTATATTTTAAAATGTCAAAATTACTGGTTCGTTACATAACTTGAGTAGGGTTAAGTAAACTTGTTTGAAACAGTGGGTGGGTTAAGTAAATCTTGGGTGGGTGGGTAATATTTATATATATAGGCCCATAAACTTAACCTATGGGGTTATGCAATTTTATGACGCCGGTAGGTAGGCATAACCTATGGAAAACCTAGTAGTGGGGATGCAAGACAAAGGGGAGATCTTGCATCATCTTGTTTGTGGTACCCGTTTCAGTCAGTAGCCCATATATAAGTATCAAACCTGTAGATATGGTTGTGCACATCCTGAAAACGAAGAGTTGCCACTTTAGGGAGTGATACACCCTACTGTGGAGCCAGCACAGGGTATCTACGGAGTAGGGAGCCGATCGATTAGGGCAGTAATTAGGGTAGATCTAGACTCCGGTATGTTGGGGAGCCCGTTACCCTTAGGGGTAACTTTGGTATGTTGGGCTGCTTGTTGATTGTATGGGGTGAAAACCTCTCAGTGGAAGTACACCTAAGTCTACCATCTTATACTTGTTGGGGATCATCTTATTAATAAGACACTAGTATTGGTGCAGAGAGACCATTAGAGAAGCGTAGTATACACTATCATGTTTGTCTTGTTCACCTTGTCGTACCTGCCTTTTATGTTGTTATCTCTCTTATCCATTTTATATGCCTTTCATGATACTTTTACTTGTTTATATGCAAAAAATAACTGGACTTACTAGACTTTATGTCTGACCCATTTTGTTTCCTCTTCTTTCTCTTCTGTCTCCCCCCCAAGGTTCTCAGGGTGGAAATGCTCAAACTTGACCAGGATTCTGCTTTCATCCACTTGGAGCTGCTTATATATATTGCTCGAGCTCTTATCCTTTCTACTATGGCCATGTTTTTGTTCGTAGAATCATGCTACTTTATTTACTGTACTTTGATATTTTATGTACAAGATAGGAATGTTTAAGATGATGTACTGAGTTTATTTATTTTCAAACTTATGATGTTTTGAACCACAAAGTTATGCTTTATGATTAATAAAAGTTTTTAATTCTGCTGCTTTATTATATTTGTCTTGTGATGTTTTTGTTTTTGTTTACCTATAACGCTTCACAAAACTTAATGCATTCTCTTAATGAGTGACATTAACGGACACGGGGTGTCACACTTGGTATTAGAGCTCAAGGTTACCGGGTTGGATAAAGTTTTAAAATTATTTTCAAAAAGGTTTTGAAAGAAAGCATTTTCAAAAAGAAAAGTCTATTTTTAAAAACATATTCCCCAAATCCATATGTAATATCTTTCAATCCTTTGTCTGGATCCCTTTCCTTTTCTTTTCAGCATCTCTGGGGAACCTAATATTCCTGATGGCGTTACGATACCAGGCTGGTTCCGTAGGTATCTAGATGCCATGGCGCATGCCGGTGGTCAAGCAGACGTTCCTCCCCCAGCTGCACCCATCATTCCTCCACCTCCTCCTCTGCATGTAGATAATTTCTCTAATATTTGCAAAGATTTCTGTGCTATGGGAGGAAAGCAATTCCATGGAACCGAGACATTCGTAGAGGCAAGGAATTGGCTCAAAAAGATGGAGGACCTATTTGGAATTTTCGAAGTGGACGATCGTAGGAAGATTTAGTTAGCCGCCTGGCTACTGAAAGATGAAGCTTCGTTCTGGTGGGAAGTAACGCACGCAGGGCGTCCAGTAGAGACTTGGGATGATTTTCGGCAAAGATTTGAAATGAAGTTTCTTTCTCAAGCTGAGAAAAGCATGCAAATGGAAAGGTTCTCAGCGCTCAAGCAAGAAGGCATGACAGTCAAAGAGTATGTTAACGAATTCAACCAACTAGCGAGATTTGGGTTGGAGCTAGTGGATACTCCGCATGAGAAAGCTTTGCAGTTTGCTAGAGGACAGAATGAACTCCTTCATGGGTTAGCTATGTCTCATATTCCAATGGGAGCAACTTTTGAAAGGCTCATTGATATGGCCTTGATGCACGAGGAAGATAAAGCTGACAAGAAGGAAGTTAAGGTTGAGGAAACACAAAACAAGAAAGTATGGCCCAAGAAGGGACAACAACAACAACAAAATAAAGGTGGAAAGAATGACAAGGCTAACGATAAGAGGAAGTGCCATAATTACGGACATGAGGGTCATTTGATCAAGGACTGCAAAAGAAGGAAGAATGCTTGCTTCAGTTGTTGAGCGGTCGGACACTTTTCAAAGGAGTGACTGAACAAGCAAAGGACAAGGTAAAAGGGCAGGAACTTATGGAGGGCAGGTGCATGCTCTCGCGATCAGTGCTCCAGATCGAGATAGGAAAGTTCCCGTGAAAGGTTTGATTTCCCTTTCCAATCACCCTGTTATAACTCTTTTTGACTCTGGCGCTTCGCATTCATTTATATCTGATTTTGTAGTTGAGTCTCTGCACCTTAATACTAGTATGGTAGCGGATCCCATTGTTGTCTCAAACTCCGTTGGTGGCTCGGCTCATTTGTCCATGATTTTTCAGGGTTTGAGAATATTTGTGTTAGGCATCGAGTTTGAGTCCGATGCATATGTGCTCGGTTTTTTGGGCTATGGTTTGATTCTAGGTATGGATTGGCTAGCCAGTTATGGTGCCATTCTAGATTGTGAGAGGAGGGTCGTTAGACTTTTGACTTGCCATGGGAGGACCCTCGAGATTTTTTGTGACCCTAAGGGGTCCGTCATGCTTAGTTTCCTAGAGTTTTTGGATGCATCTATCGATGATCTGTAGTATGTACCAGTAGATCGTGAGTATTCTGATGTTTTTGGAAGGTTCGGGGCTTACCTCCGAGGCACGAGATCGACTTTCATATATACTTGGTAGATAATGCAAATATAGTTGAATTACCTATGCGCCACATGGATCCAAGAGAAATGAGGAAGCTTAGTAAGCAAGTAGGGGAGCAACTTGAGAAAGGGTTTATTAGGCAAAGCATATCTGAATGGGGTGCTCTGGTGGTATTCGCAACTAAGGCGGATGGTTCACTTCGCTTATGTGTGGATTATAGAGAGTTGAACAAACTCACAAAGAAGAATAGGCACCACCTCCCAAGGATAGATGATCTGTTTGACCAGCTCGTTGGGGGCATCAGTTTTCTCTTAGTTAGATTTGGCTACGGGATTTTATCAGTTGAGGGTGGTCGAGGACAGTATAGGCAAAACCGCATTTAGGACTCCAGATGGTTTCTTTGAATGGCTCGTTATGCCTTTTGGGTTGACGAATGTGCCCGCCTACTTTGTTGATATGATGAGTAGGGAGTTTCGGGATTTCTAAATAAATTTGTCGTGGTCTTTGTTGATGATATCTTGATCTTTTTAAAGAGCAAGGAAGAGCATGAACAACATTTAAGAGAGGTTTTGAAAACTCTGCGTGCGCATCAGCTTAAGTCAAAATTCTCCAAATGCCATTTTTGGAGAAAGGGGTGAGATTTCTAGGGCATGTGTCTCTAAAGATGGGATAGCAGTAGATCCCGCAAGGGTAGTTGCAGTTCAAGATTGGAAAATTCCTAAGAATGCAACGGAAGTGAGAAGCTTTCTTGGATTAGCAGGCTATTATAGGAAGTTCATTAAGGACTTCGCAAAGATATCAGTCCCGTTCACCAAGCTAACAAAGAAGAATCTAACATTTTCATGGGATATAAATTGTGATGTTGCTTTCCAGCGATTAAAGAGGGCTTTGACAACAGCCCCAGTCTTGACCTTGCTCGACGGAAACAAAGTGTTCACGGTTTACACTGATGCGTTGGCACAGGGCTTGGTGCGGTTTTGATGCAAGAGGAAAGGGTAGTATGTTATGAGGGTAGACAGTTAAGGGTTCATGATAAGAACTACCCTACCCATGGCTTAGAGCTAGCTTCCATAGTATTCGCGCTTAAGATGTGGCGTCATTATTTGCTTGGAAAGAAGTTCGAGTTATACACCGATCATAAATCTCTCAAGTACTTGTTCTCGAAGAAGGATCTTAATTTAAGGAAACAAAGGTGGATGGAGTTCCTAGCATCTTATGACTTCGAGATTGTTCATACCCCTGGCAAGGGTAATGTGGTGGAAGACGCACCGAGTAGGCAGAGGATGGCCTTAAGTCCTCTGTTTGTGGAAAGGAAAAACTTGGAGTTTATATCGACTTCTGACTTTAGACCTTACACCGAGTTTTTGCCTAGCTTATTTGCATCACTGGAGGTGCGACCTACTCTTATGGATCAGATAGGAGCTTCGCAGTGAGAGGATCCACATATTTCAGACATCTTGGATAGGCTCAGTAAAGGGGAGACTTCTAGTCACCTCATTAGATATTTCATAAACGATAAAGGGTGGTTGCGATGAGGTGGGAGGCCTTATGTTCCCCAAACTGGGATTCTTTTGAAGACAGTCCTAGAGGAAGTCTATCATTCTAAGATGACTATTCATCCAGGTGGCAATATGATGTATAGGGATATGAAGAGGGTTTTCTTTTGGGTTGGGATGAAGAAAGATGTGGCAGAGTTTGTTTTTCGATGTTTGATTTGCCAGCAAGTTAAAGATGAGCAAAAGAAGCCCGGTGGTTTACTGCATCCTTTGGACGTCCCGCAATGGAAGTGGGAAAGCGTCTTTATGGATTTCATAGATTTTTTGCCTAGATCAAAGAGAGGCAATACCAATATTTGGGTTATAGTAGATAGACTTACTAAGAGCGCTCATTTCATTCCAGTTGAGAGTAAGAGAACGACAACATGGTTGGTAGCAGTTTACGTTCGTGAGATAGTCCGTCTTCATGGAGTACCTTCCAACATCGTAAGTGATCGTGACCCCGTTTTCACCAGTGAATTTTGGAAGAGCTTGCATGAAGCGTTAGGTACACAGTTGTGTTTGAGCACCGCTTATCACCCTCAGACCGATGGACAGACATAAAGGGTAAATAAAGTTCTTGAGGATCTTTTAAGGTTGTGTATCCTAGACTTCAGAGAGACTTTGGAAGAGCATCTTCCTTTAGTGGAGTTCGCCTACCACAACAGTTATCAAGCTAGCATTGGAATGGCACCCTTCGAAGCATTGTACGAACAACCCTATAGATCACTGACTTGGTGGGAATCTATGGAAAGACTACTACTTGGACCAGATATGGTTTGAGAAACTTCCGAGAAGATTGATCTTATTAGACGGCGAATGAAGACAGCTCAGGATAGGCAGAAGTCCTACATAGACAAGAGAAGGACTTACATTGAGTTTGAGGTGGTAGACATGGTTTTCATTAAAGTGTCACCTTTGAGGAATGTGGTTCGCTTTGGATCTGTAGGGAAATTGGCACCAAGATTCGTAGGACCATTTCCTATAATAGAAAGGATTGGCCAAATGGCCTATAGAGTAAAGCTACCAGAGAGACTGTCTGGTGTTCATGATGTTTTCCATGTTTCTCATTTGCGGAAATGCTTGCATAATACCGCAGAAGTAGTTGAGCCGAGTATATTGGAGGAAGTAGAGGTGGAACGGGAGGTGACGGAAAGGCGAGTTCCTACCCGTATTCTTGGATCAGAAGTTAAGAAGCTACGCAACAGAGAAGTTAAGTTAATGAAGGTTCAGTGGGGAGAAGATAACTCAAAGGATGCAACTTGGGAGACCGAAGACGAGATTCATGCTTCGTACCCTTTTCTTTTCGAGGTTATGTTCTTAACTTCCTTTCCAAAGCTTTTATTTATACTTGTTTCTATCATTTGAGTATATCCTATCGATCGAATCTTTGACGATTATGTAGGTATCCCATAGATGTAAACAGGTGTTTGAAAACATGTTATGTTTGATGGACACAAGTGGATGCTAGTGTTTGCTAGAGGTTGCTTGTGGATGCATATACACCCATATTAGGCATTAGATCGGCTCAATCACTCTCATACTGCATATGAATGTGTGTGCAGTTTTTCTTTTTATGGATGGAAATGAATGTATCATCATATGGATGTTTCATTTGGATGGATAATTGTGCACACATATTGAACTTACAAGTCATAATAGGATGATTTGCATACATGTTGGATTCATGGCACTAACATACATTGCATTAAGTAGGTCACTGAATCAGTAGACCGCCTGATCTTCGCATTAGTATTAGGATATATACACACACCTTTGCATATGTTCATAAAAGAATTATAAATAGAAATCTTTTAAGGACAATGGATGCTTGTGATTGGTGGATGAGTAGATGGATGTGGATTCAGGATATACATTCTTCTTAACTTGGAGATTTCGGGGACGAAATCCTTTGATTAGAGGATAATGTAACACCCCATATTTTAACAACACTAAAATATGATAAATTAAAGAATAATTAATTTAATATTCAGAATTAAGTGGAATGGACAACACCATTGCTTTCGTCTCGGAATTCTGGTCAAGGAAGACACCTGGTTTCCATAAAACGGACACCCAGAAGTTTTTAAGGTTTGAAGTTTGTATACGCATAAGAATATATATATATATATATTTCAAAAATCTGTTCAAAAATCGGGGAAAATTGAGAGGGAAATCTTCGGCCCTGGGGTGTCAACCCGTTAAGAGGGTATCACCCCTGGGTCAATCCCATAAGGGGGGCGACCCCCCTGCGGCCGACTGGGAAGACTAGGGTTTCAGGTTACGGCTATACATATGGACAATTTTTTCTTGTTTCTCCACACTAAAAATATTGGAGGACTAGATGTTGTCTTTGCCCAGATTGAATTAAACCTTTTCTTCTTCAGCAATCAACTAGAGTTTAGAGATCTGTGATTCAACATCAGCAATCCTTTCTTCTATTTTTATAGATCCAAACACTGTGATTCCATGTTAATTTTAGATCTAAATAATTTAAAAAAGTAAATATTTCATGACAATAACTTGGATTTATGCCTATAACTATGTGAATCATATCAGATCTGCTATAACCTGTTTATCTAAGTTATTCTGACATGACTATGAAACTAGATCTGAACCTATACCTATTTATCATGTCAGATTCGCCATTGTTTGTACATCTAATTTACTGTTTAGATCACCTCATGCCTGTTCCTATTGCGTTTATGGCTAAATCAGATCTATTACTAGTTGGATATTCATTGTTAGATCTCATCATGCATGTTTATGATGTCCCTATTATGTTGAAATCAGTTCTATTGTCACATGTTCATCAGATCTGTCCCTATATGTCTATCTTGTCATTATGCCATTATATGTTTATGCCGATTTCTACCAATCTATGTTCACCTTGTTAGTATGATTATTTCTGTCCTCTTCCCTCTATCTTTTCCCTTTTTATGTTATATAGCCAGGCTACCATCGAGCCTAGGCATACCGCTGAAATATGCAAACGCGTTAAATTGGGAACGAGGGGAAAACGATAAAATTTGGGGCATAACTTGTAATTAGAATTTTAGGTATAACTTGGGTGATATATATAAACATGAATTTTGAGACATAAATCAACTTGTGATTAAAGACCTTAATTTGGGGCATATGGTTCAATATGAACATAACTTGGGTAAGGGGCATGAAAACCTATAATGACATAGGAACAATTGGTTAATAACCGAAATGCCTAAGATTACAGTAATTAGAAACTGTAACCGTGCTTAGACACGAGGTTATATTGCACTTGTGGTGGAATTCTGCCCGGAACCAACCTGCATATCCAACGACCATAAGTGGTGAATCCAATGTGATGCGTCTAAGTGCATAAATAAGAGATGTGCTAAGACCCGAGGATAAGTCCGGCTTGTGGAGGAAGTCTTCCCGGAACCGACCGACATATCTAGCATCCACAAGTGGTAGGCTTAATGTGGTAGGTCTAGCACAGTATAACCATAAATGAGTATGGTAGTGAATTGGAATACTTAACCTAGTTGAATCCATAGGGATTATAAGAACATATAACTTGAGTAGGATTTAAGTAAACTTGTTTGAAACAATGGGTGGGTTAAGTAAATCTTGGGTGGGTGGGTAATATTTATATATATATATATATATGCCCATAAAATTAACCTGTGGTGTTATACAATTTTATGACACCGGTACGTAGGCATAACCTGTGGAAAACCTAGCCGTGGGGATGCAAGACAAAGGGGAGAGCTTGCATCATCTTGTGTGTGGGCCCTGTTTCAGTCAGTAACCCATATATAGGTATCAAACGAGTACTCCGAACTAGGTCGGAGTCAGGGCACACTTACTACGCTGAATATAAGAGATCCAAACGTGTGGGACAGTGTGGGCGACGACGCATATGATCGGGTCATGTGCATGCATGATCCGGACAGAGGAAGATGAGATGCTGTGGCACTGTAGATATGGTTGTGCACATCCTGAAAACGAAGGGTTGCCAGTTTAGGGAGTTATATACCCTACTGTTGGTCCAGTACATGGTATCTACGGAATAGGGAGCCGATCGATTAGGGTAGTAATTAAGGTACATCTAGACTCCGGTATGTTGGGGAGCCCGTTAATACCCTTAGGAGTAACTCCAATATGTTGGGATGCTTGTTGATTGTATGGGGTGAAAATCTCTCACTATAAGTACACCTAAGTCTACCATCTTATACTTGTTGGGGATCATCTTGTTAATAAGATACTAGTATTGGTGTAGAGAAACCATTAGAGAAGTGTAGTATACTCTATCATGTTTGTCTTGTTCACCTTGTCGTACCTGCCTTTTATGTTGTTATCTCTCCTATCCATTTTATATACCTATCATGATACCTTTACTTGTTTATATTCTAAAAGTAACTGGACTCGCCAGACTTTATGTCTGACCCATTTTGTTTCCTCTTCCGTTCCCCCCAGGCTCTCAGGGTAGGGATACTCAAGCTTGACTGGGATTCTGCTTTCATCCGCTTGGAACTGCTTTGTAACGACTCGGGGGATTTGTGACCTTGGTAATCGACATAAACTCAATATCGACTATTCAAGCATCGGTAATACAGGATAGTTAATGAAAGAAAATAGAGGGTGAGATAAGAAAGAAAGTAAGTAAGAATAGAAGAAGAAGAAGAACACCAATACAACAACATCAGAGTAACATGAATCTACAGCGAAACGGAAAAAATTTATAGTATATAACATAACTTTGAAATACAAATCTGTCATTTGTATATATATATATACATATATATGCAACGGCGGAAATAAACAATAGCTATATAGTCTTGAAGCCTCCTGCTCCAGTTGTCCAAGTATATATGTAAAATCCTGACTACTTGACTGCCGTACAAAATTGGGCACCCAAGAGTTTAGGGAAAAAAAACCAAATAAACTCTAGGTCAGTCATGGGACTTGTGTGAGTAAACAATTTAAAACAGTTTGTGAAAATAAACGATATCTTAGGCAATTTCTACCTAGGATCACCAGAATAGCCCTTGCACAACTCCATCTTCTATTATCTTCATCATATTTGATTTGAACGCTAATGCCCATACGGAGTGGTTTTCAGATAATAAATCTGATCCCGTTCTCTCCGTATTGATAACAGAAAAATGGTCAAACTTTGATAGTCGGTTATTTAACTATCAAAGAAAAACATCCATACACACAACGATCCTATTTCTAAATGGAAATTCTATCAATCAATCAACATTTTTCTCCTATAATTAATTCATCATTAGTTTATTCATTTACCCATTTTTCGTTTCCATATATATTCAGAAATTCTTATTTTCTAAATCTAGAAAATATACCTTATTAACATTGGAAAAAGTTTCCATTTCTTATTCACGCATCACTATCATTCCTCGTCCATCAGTCTCTAACTGTAAATTAGTAAGAGGACAATTCCCTAAATATTAACCTCGAAGGTCGAAACCAAACATCAGATCGATACCCAGGAAACCATTTAACTTAACTATTCTCCAGTCAGTTTCTAATTTCCTTAACTCCGTTTCTTATCTTCTTATCACATTATTGCTTACGCAACTCTTGAATTCAGTTTACGAATCTAAATCTTTTATGAAAAACATTGGTTATAACGATAACTTTATAATCCCTACTTCTGAAATATCTAACTTAAAAATATAACTTTAATACCTTAATTTAAAAAAAAACAATTTATTAAATAAATAAATCTTAATTTAAAAACTGGAAAGTAAATAGTACCTTCCTACATTCGATATAGTTGAATCCCAATGTATAATTCTCTCTCGAATAATCTCTATTCGATAATTTTCTTTCAAATAAACTATATTCGACAATCTTTCTTTCAAGAAAACTATATTTGATAACGCTCTTTCGAATAAACTATATTCGGCAATCTCTCTTCGAATAACTTATATTCGATTAACTCCATTCGAATAACTAATATTCGAATAACTCTATTCGAATAACTAATATTCGATTAACTCTATTCGAATAACTAATATTCGATTAACTCTCTTCGAGTAACTTATATTCGATTATAAAATATCGGTTTCCATCCGAATGGTAATTATAACTCTATTCGAATAACTAATATTCGATTAACTCTCTTCGAATAACTTATATTCGATTATAAAATATCGGTTTCCATTCGAATGGTAATTATCTTGTTAAATCTCGGTTTATTCAATATATAATTTTTTTTCAATAAATTATTTTATAACATTTTGTCTAGTCGAACTCTAATTACAAATTTTTATGGATTTTATTTTAATTCTATTCATATTTTGAACATCGAAATAAATTCCATCCTTTCCTCTTTAAAACAACTTCCAATTTCCCATTTTATATTCACTGTTGAATTTACAATCCAAATTATCTACTGATAATTATTTTTAATTTATTTATAAACATTGTTTATAAATCACACTACTTGTTTTTATTACTAAACAAGTTATTTATTTCTAGCCACTCAAAATTCCATTTCTATTTGAATTCCTATTTCAATAATCCAGTTTCCTTTATAAATGTTTTTGTTTGCAAAATATTTACTTAAATCCATTATTCACATCGAATATGAATAATATTTCTTTTATATAATCCATTAAGTTTGATTTCGTATTTAAACTAATATCCCATTTCCAAATTCTATTTACACTTCTATTTATAGAATTATTCATACGAAATCTCCTCTTTATTTCTAACACTTAAATCTCATTTATAATTCCCTTTATAAATGCTAAGTTCACATTTGATTTCAAATATCGGTGTTGAAACCGATTTTACTACTCTATATAATTTTAGACTTATATATTCCATTTATCAAATGATGAATATTGTAACACCCCATGTCCATTAATGTCACTCACAAAAGGGAATGCATTAACTTCTATGGAGCGTTTTAAGTGAATATAGAACAGAAAATCACAACAAGACAGATATGAAATAGTACTTGAAAATTTAAAACTTTATTTATTGCAACGGAAGGTAAATATGTTTGGTTACATCACCAAAACCAAAAGACTAAAGTCAAGTACATAATATCCATCTTGACAAAATCAGAGTACATAATATAAAAAGCATAATCCCATAAATAGCCATAAAAGAGATAGGTTGAGCTTTACTTCAGCAATCCAAATCCAAGTGCTCCCAAAGAGATCCAAATCAAGCTTCCCACCCTAAGAACCTGGGGGGGGGGGAAGGAAGAAAAGAGGTGGAAACAAAGGGGGTCAGACATAAAGTCTGGCAAATCCGATAACTCCAACAATATAATTATCAAAGTAACTAGGATAAGACATAAGCTTGGTAAATAAGGAAATGACTGTGAATTAATGGCAAGACCAAGCAACCAAAAATAATAGGATGAGCAAAGATAACGTTAAAGGCGCTTCCTAATCAATATAGGGTAATTACTATACTCTACCGTACTGTACCGTACTGTACTAACACTAACTGCACCCATACTAGTCACTCTAGAAACTTGATCCCTCTTGACTAAATAGAATGATGATAGCTTCGTGTACTACTAGATGTACCCACTATCCCCACTAGATGTACCCCTTCAATGGTAATTCCATGTACTCCTAGCTGACGTCATAGGTGCCGCCTGCTCCTATCTCCACTAGGTGTACCCCTTTAATGATTAATTAATAATGGTAGCTTCGTGTACCCCTAGCTGACTACATAGGTGTCATCTGCTCCTATCTCCACTAGATGTACCCACTACCCTGCCCCATTCGATCGGCTCCCTAACTCGTAGATACCCGTGCTGGTCCCACAGTGGGGTGTATCACTCCCCTAAAGTGGCAACCCAATACAACTTAAGGATGCACGGCTTATACCTACACGATGCAAGAACGTCTTACCTATCAGCCCGGGCCCACGCACGCACATGACCCCGTTGGACTTGTGTTGCCACTGCTAACCCATTTTGGCCTCTAACAATCAGGCCCAGTAGGCGTGTCCCGTCCTCGACTTGGGTCGAGCTAACAAAGATACTTAATGGGCTACTGGACTGAAAAGGGCCCCCACCAAGCTTCCCACCTAGGCTTGGTCCCCTCTAATACATCCCACTTAACCCCATGTCCACTTACATGTATAAATTTGGTTAAGTGTTTTCTAATTTAACCTAGTCTCACCCTTTTGTTTAATTAACAGGTTGTATTGGTTAAGTCTGTGGGCCTATATACACAAATATTACCCACCTACCCAAGATTTACTTAACCCTCTCACTGGTTCAGACATATTAATTTACGGTTAAGTTTGTGGGCATATATATACTAATATTACCCACCTACCCAAGATTTACTTAACCCACTCATTCCGTATAACCCAGTTTACTTAACCCCCAACTTAAACTTAAGTTCTTACAATCCCTAGGGATCAGATTTGGTTAAGTAGTCCATTTCATTTACCATGTCCATTTTTAATTAATTAATCAATTAATTAAAACCTTTCCCTTCATAGGTGTCAATACCTATTTTATCCAACAATTTGAATTACATGTCATAATTGTTTATATTCAAATTACTCCATTTTTCTAATCGTATTTCTCATGACATCCTCATGTCACCCACATGTCACCCACTAGATTCCTCATGCCACCCAAGGCACCCACTTAACCCCCTCATGTCCCACTACATATTTACTTTGGTTAAGTGTTTCTTAATTTATTACTATCGTAAGCCCTGTAGGACCTCTCACATTAGACTGACATTTGTGGCTGCTGGATTTGCCGGGCGGGTCCGGGCAGTCTTACACCACAAACGAGCCTAACCTCGTGTCCATACAATTGTTACGCATTTAGTTTGGGCCTTTGACCTCTCACATTGGACTACCATTTGTGGCTGCTGGATTTGCCGGGCGGGTCCGGGCAGTCTTACACCACAAATGAGTCCAACCTCGTGTCTTAGGCAATTAATTATACATAATTAATTTCCCCCAATATTTGAATTACTTTCCCTATTCAAATTACAAATCATTTCCATATTTATTTATGTATAAATATGTCACCTTAATTATGTCCACTATTGATGGTACATAAATTGTACCAATTTACATCTCAAATTAATTTCATGCCTTTTTAGGCATTTGTGTCAATTCCCAATATTTAATATCCCTATTCAAATTCAAATTAATCTATGTCCATAATTAAACTATGTCCATTACTACACATTAATTTTCCAATTAATGCCTTCATTAAATTTTTCGCCTTTTAAGGCATTTCACCTTAATTAATATCTCAAATTCGTTATATGCCTCATTTACATGCCAATTCACATTTATTAACATAATCAATATTTTCATCCCATATTTGGATTAATTATTCCTAATCAAATATGTTAATAAAATTCCAATTATCTTTATGACCATAATTCACATTAATTATGTCCATATATCACTTTGCCAATTAATATCTCAATTTACATATATGCCTCTTTTAAGGCTATTACATGCCAATTCACATTTATTAACATAATCAATATTTTTCCCATAACCCCCACGGCGTCCGTTCGCATAGAATATATGATAGACTAAGAAATAGTCTAACACATGAAAAAGGAAAAAACACCACATATTCACATAACATACAAAATAGGCCTAACTTGCATATGAGAATTTACCACATAACTTGCATAAAATCATAGATCTAAACATAGGCCTAAAAGGTATGAACCTGCATGTTATGAATAAGATTTTCATCACAAAATTTACATAGGCAATAACCACAAACTTGCATAACATGATTCATATTCCAAACTCATATTTTTATATAAACTTGCATATGTGATTTATGCAACATAACAATGGTGTAAATTTACCTCTAAACATATAAACTAGCATGTAAAGATTTAGCATATAACTCATACATGTCATAGCCTAACTTTTGATCTAAAATAGATGTCATAATCTTTACTAACTTACATGTGATTTATGTCTAAATCAACATCTAAACTTGCATACATACATATGATCTATCATATGAATCAACATAACCAAACTAGCATTTAAACAACATGATGATTTGATTATACATAAGCCAATCATAGAATTACAACATAGATCATAACTTTACAACATGTATGATAACATCATAATTTAACAACATAATCATATCATACGGTCAATAATTCACATCATATCCATATAATCCACAATTATATCTAATCTTACTTAATTTAATAATTATCTTGATTAGAGAAATCGAACTTGCCTTTCGTGGTTAAAGAATTATGAACAATTGATCAAACTTGATGCAGAATTGTTGTAGCGATGTTAGTTGATTCGTTGTTGAAGCTCTAAACTTGAATTAGGTTGAATTGATTAGCTATCTTCCTCTTTAGTTGGCGGCGGCTACACTGAGTTCCATGGCGACGGCATAACGGCTTTAGTTTCAATTTTAATTAGGTTTAGGGTTAGCATTAGGATGTATTTATAGGTGTAGGAAGTTATTTAGGACCATTAGATTAACCCTGAACCATGAGAACCAACCAAATGCAAAATCTGCATTTGAGCGAATCGGCCCACGGGTTGACAGCCAAACACCCTGGATTAACCTCGAGTCGACCCAACGGAGCTTGGGTCGACCTCAAAAATGGGTCGGTTCGGTCATTCCCCCCTCCCAATTCGCTGTTTTGAACTTTTTCGCATATTTATTTATTTAATTTTTAATTTTTATATATATATCAATATATATATATTTCTCTGCGCAACCCATTTCACTTAATTCTTTTCTAAAAATTAAGTATACTTTAATTTGTGAATTTTAATGTTATAAAATTACGGGGTGTTACAAATATTTAATTTAATTTATAAATAAATCTTCTCAACTTATCTGTTAAAAAAGATTACTATTTAACTTTAAATCCATCTTCTCATAATTCTTTTGTAACTCGAAATCCCCTTTTTATAACTCTATTTATTTCCCAAATAATTCCTTTTATAATTCTATTTATTTATAAAATATTTCCTTTTATAATCCATTTATTTTATAAAATATTTCCTTTTATAATTCTATTCATTTTCCAAATATTTCTGTTTCAATTCTATTTGTTTTCCAAATAATTGCTTTTACAAAATTCATTGATTTTATAAAATCCTTGAATTCTACATCCACTTTGAAACTTCTTTTTATAAAATCATATGATTTTATATAAATATATTTTATTTACAATATACGCTTTGAAATTTCTTTTTTCACATTCCAGTATTATTTATGGTATTTAAAATACCAAATAGCAAGGATCAATATTATCCAAATACACATAATCATTAACAGATTGTATATCACATCATATATCATAATATATGAAAAACAGTGACATAAATGTTGAGGAATCCAGTTGGATCCCTCCAACTTATTTCCCTACATCATAGATGTTAAACAATATAAATAACAACAATTTCATTTCAATATGAAATATTCTAATAAACAGAATCAATATTTGATTAACGATATATATATATATATACATACATATATATATATATATATTACTAGTTCTATAATTCAACCAATCAATTAGCAGTTCATCCAAACAATCAACGCACAACAATCAACCATCATTTATCAATTCTATAAATACGTTATAAAAATATAAACTAGCAGAGTTAGTGAGTTTTAATCACATTGGACAGTTATCGTCAAATAACGAATGACGATCATTGATTTGGGTCCGACAATTTATTTCGCTATAAATTATAACGAGCTCCAATTCACTCCAAATCAGTTCCATTTTGTAGTCGTCATCCATACGATGCCAACGGATCCTGTTTCGTTGAATTTGGATAAAGTAAGAAAAGGTTATTATGTTAACAATTTTAAATAAGCAATTACATTATATAAATTCATTATTTTCTAATGGGCTCACGCCAAACCATCGGGCCAATTACTCATCTTCCAACCCGCATATATCCTCTTCCATAAAGTCAAAACCACCGCTCCAGTAACCCATCTTTCACTGCCATTTTCGATTTTATCTTCCACTTATCTCCATCTTTGATTAGCCGTTCCAAAATCTGAAATCACCATCACCTTTCTCGTCAAAATCTCTCCCAGGCCACTATCAACTCACATAACTCGCACGCAAGCTTCACCTGCGTGCTCCAGGATCCCACGATGGTGTACAGTACAATGATCGAACTATTTTTGCTCCAAATAATCTCAAAAATTCAGAAATGATAGCAAACTCCTCCATAAACATCACTATACACTTGAAACCCAAATCGATGCACCCTCACTTCGAATTACTCAACCCTAATTTTCGCTGTAAAAACCCCAATGCACAGAACGGATGTCGAACCTGTTCAAATGGGAATAGACCTGAAGACAATCTCACAACGATTTCAATTACATAATTTTCATGATTTATGGGATTTGATGTTGATATTAAGGGATTTTTGAAGATCGGTTTCCACGTTCGGAATAAAAGAACTTGTGGTGGATAGTATTGTTTGACTGTAGAATGAATGTTTCTAGGATTAAGGATTAGTTAGGGTATTTATAGGATATGTTGGCTTATCCGAGAAGCTTCATATATATTTTTAGATTTATATTGGATAATTAACTAAATTTATCACTTTAAAAATTCCTTTGATCACATACAATATCCAAATTCGACGAAAATGGACATACAACAACAGTTGGACATTACAGAACCAACGAAACTTGTTTCGTCGAATTCCGACTTCGTTTCTCACACACCATATTTTTAAAGTCAAATTATTGATTGTTTTTCACATTAAAATCATGTATGGCCACATGCTGACTCCAAAAATCACGAAAATTGAAATCTAGCAATAATTTAATATTCTGAATCCAACAAAATTAGTTTCGTCGAAAACGGAGGTCATTTGTAAAAGTGGCTATTTTTAAAGCTCTAAAATAACCCATTTAAATATTAATATATTTAAAAATAATTAAATTTAATAGTAATAAATTTATATTATCATATATATTCACATTAGAATATCATATAGCTCCATATCGGGATTTATAAACTGATATTTCAAAGTTCCCAGTTATATGACTTTCAGTTTATATTGAAATCCTTTTATAATATAAATAAATCGTTATAAATTATAAAGGAATTCCATAGTGACTTTTCGAAAATTTGATTTGGACAGAACTCACAATCTACACGATGAAATCCGACTTCAAACGGATTATGTATATTCGTTTAAATTTCACCAGCTTCGAACGTTTCTTGTTTCACTGAAATCTGACTTAAAACGGATTCTGTATATTCGTTTAAAGTTCGAATCGCCAAATTACGAATTGCCACGCCACTACGGGCTTGATTTAAATTATATTTTAATTAATACGTTCAAACCTTGTTTAAATAATCAATTCATTATTATAATTCAACTCTAGACTTAATTAAATATTATAAACAATCTAATTCACACAATATTGTGAGTTCTACTATTTCTGACTATTTCAGAATTAAATATATTATCATATTATTTATATTAATTAAATATTCAATATTATTTAATTAAATAACCATTAAAATCTTTAAATCACTTTTTAAATAATTAAAAAAATTAATTATTTTACTGTAAAAATACGAGACGTCACATTCTTCCCCCCTTAAAATAATTTCTTCCTTGAAATTGCTAAGGTAGAAAACAAACCCTATTAGCTGGGTAAAAATTATTAATTTAATTCTTAAATTTCAGTTTCACTGTACCAATTAATTCCAACTACATATTAATTCATTTTGATAAACTGAAATTTTAAAAATTCTGAAAATTTTCTAACACTCTATGTAACGGCCCGCAAATCCGTACTATCTGAGTTGACTAATAACACCATATGTCCAACCCAAATTGCACAGAAATACGAATCATTATTAGAAAGAAATTAGAGGATGAGAAATAGAAAGAAAGAAATATTAGAATAGAAGAAAACAAAGAAGACAAATCTCACAGCGGAACGAATAAAATATATTATATAACATAACTTTTTTTTGAAATACAAATCAGTAACTGTATATACATACCATTATCAGAGCACAAAAGTTATTCCTGGAACAGTTATAAACACCTGTTTCCAGATACAACATAGTACACAACGGAAATATGATAGTCTATAGCTAACTGGTGAAGCCTCCTGCTTCCAGCTCTTTCAGGTGAATCTGTAAATTCCCGACTACTTGACTGCCCGTACAAATTTGGGAACCCAGGAGTTTAGAAAAAACAAACAAAATAAACTCCGGGTCAGTCATGGGACTGGTGTGAGTAAACTCCAACCATTTGTTTAACTTTAAAAACCCTTTCGAAAGAAATGATAATAGTAAGACCAGCCCACACATAAACATGGACGGTTTTTTTACCTTACTATAACCCAAAACACTTTTGATATCAAATCCAGTGATATTATAATAATGTCTACATCAAATAAATAGAATCTAGTGGAACGCTTGCATCTCACGCTCCATATATAATAAAAATTTAAAACCGTAGGGCACTTATTGGAGATTGGATTCCGACTATGACAAGGTATGGAACCACCTTCCGATCAGTGTACTCTAGAGGAGATACACTGGGGTTCAACAAGAACATCTTGCAACCCGGCCCACACATGAACGACCACTCATTTCGCTTGAGTGTATCGAACGTATATCACCAACGGTTGGGATCAGCAACCGTTTCCCGAAAAGGGACAGCATCAATAGATTAAAGAAGTAAAAGGAGTTTCTCTAGATAGGTGATTATACATTCTAATGGGAGCGACCCATATAGACATGTTGCCTGCCCGATTTTTGTCATTTCCCGGTTGTTGAGGCCTGAGGCTACGATTACTTATCATTCCTTGATAGCACAATCACTTTGAATGACACATTATCAGATCCGTTAATCACTAGTTGATTTGCACATATATATATATATTCTGGATATTATGCTAAGGGAATAAATCCGTTGCCACCATATATATATTTATACATACCAACATATTCGATCATTGGAAATACCTTGTCAGACATTCGTCCATATACGTTCATTCTGGGACTGAACGAAACTGAAGGCACAATTTCTGTTAATAGAAAAAGTCCTTGCACTTCACTCCATCTTCGATTATCTTCATATAATCTGATTCGCAACGTTACTACCAATACGGGGTGGTTCACGAATAATAATCCAACCGATCTCTTCATATCGACAACGATATTGGCAAATACTTCGATAGTCGGTTATTTAACTATCGAAGAAAAACAAACATCCATTCATCCATAACATCAAACCATCACTGGGCCTTTAAATTAATATTTTATTAATTAAAACGCTTCTCCATTTCCTTATCCATATTCGTTAACACGATATTTTCGATAATCATCTTCTTGGCCTCTTACGCTATTTGGAAAACATTTCCATATATCGTCTTCTTTCATTTTCTATATTTAGAAAATATCTTCTATTTATAATTGGAAAACATTCCCATTTACTTATCTCTTGCTCGACTCATCCAATTCTACTCCCAGGGAATATATATTATTATATTTCCAAAATTCCACTTATTTGGGTTAAAACGAATGTTGTGTAAAACATCGTTACACCCAAAATATTTCATTCAACTATCTTTTATTCAACCATTGATCTTCGAGACTGGATCTTTGCTATTTATCGGTTAAAAGTGAAATCAATCGAGTTAGGGTAAAATTACCTCTCAGATCTTGACTGAAAACATATTAATTTCAAAACAGACAAGACCATTATTCCCGAATAATCAACACCATAAAAACCCTTTTCCATTTCTAAACACATATACGCTTCTCTTTCTATTTTTAACAAATCTAATTTATAGATTTCCTTTTTGTTTATAATATTTTATTTTTAAGTTCACTTACCTATCAAATTCTATATATATCGATACATTGATTTCTAGCTATCAAATTTTCTTTAAAATATTCTAACTCCTTAATTCTCGGAAAATTTCGCCATAACCTCCTTTGTACTGGGAGCATCGGGAAAACCCCAAACCACCACACAGGCCTCTCTAATCAAAACGAAAAAGCCAAGCGGCTTGCCGATATGGCGCATAAAACTTCATATGGAATTTAAATGTATACCTTTTTATCGGACACATAAATTAAAATCTTCATATACTTCATCCTATACCTGTCTAATACATGTTCACCTGTTTTCCAATTTATCCTAACAATCCGGTCATTCCTAACTAAATTTGCTAATTTATTCTTTAATTAGCTATTTTTCCAAATCCCTTTATTCTGAACATATCATGTTCAAATATATTAATTCGCTTATAAACAAGTAGAATTTCATTTCTAACTTGAGTTTCAAATTCGATTTCGAATATGAATCCGCAAAACCAATTTACTTATCCAACGCCAATTTCAATTCAAAACTCGATTAACTATTATTCTTCAAAATTAGTTAAATCTATTTAATAACTAAAAATCTGATTTTTATTTCAAAAATCATTTCACTTACTTCACCGAAGTTCATATTTATTTTCAATCTCCAGTCCGGATTTTTCTAATGGCAATTCGGATTTTATTTCTTTAAAATCCTTTTATTTGTTTAAATAAAACGTTATGGTTTTAAAACGATTTTGGCGTTGTTTTTTTGAAAATTTGATCTTGAAATGACTAAAAATATATCAAACGAAATCCAGATTTTTCTCTTTCATTAGAAAACTATTATTCAACCCGTCTTGACGATTCTTGTTTCAAAGAATTCCGACTTCAGTTGAGTTCTATATGCTCAATTGAAGTTCAAAACGCCAATTTACGAACTGCAGCGCTGCGGTGAGTTCGTTTTAATTATATTTAATATATAAACGTTTTAAACTTCGTTTATATATAAATTCCAACTCCATTCTAATATATTTAATGTATATTCAGCCTATTTACCAGACCCAACTTAATATTCTCGATTATCCCTATTCGTCGATTACTTCATAACTCAGTTATAAATTTATTTATAACTTAAATTTCTATATCTAATTCTGATTTATTTAGATAAATTATTTTATGAAATTCAATATAATCGAATTCCAATTATAATCTCGTTGGGTTTTTCTAATGCAAAATCAACTTATATTTCGAAATAAAATCAATCGTTCTATTTTAAAAACACTTTCCAATTCATTTTTAAATTCGTATTTGAATTTAAAATGCTACATTATCAAATGATAATTTATTTCACTATATTAATAAACATTGTTTATAAATAAATTTTTTCGTTTCTCAAAATAGAACAAACTTTCCTTTTCAATTATCTATTTGAAAATCCAATTCCTTTTCAAAATAGAACAAACTTTTCTTTTTTATTTCACTATATTTATAAACATCGTTCTCCTTTTCGAAATGATTTCAAATTCTATTTTCAAATTCACACCTATATTTAATATTTTAAATTATCTCTTAATAATTAATTAATTCTATTTATAAACACTGTTTATAGATTTCTTGTTTTATATATATATTTAAAACAAGTTCCATTTTGAAATCTATTTTAAACAAAAATCTTATTTTGGAAATTTCTATTTATAATAACTTATATATATAACACCCAATTTATTTTCATATTCAATTTAACTCCTATTTAAATAAATTCGAATTAATCGAATTCAAATCATAAATCCTTACGAAATTATTTTAGTTCAATTTATATTCTGAACATCAGAATAACTTCCATCGTTTATTTCTTTAAACAATTTCCCCATTTCTATTTTTAAATTCACATTTGAATTTAAATGTTCAAATTATCAAATGATAATTTTTCCCAGTACATTTATAAACCTTGTTTATAAATTCAATTCAATCCCCCTGCATTTTCCAATTTACAAACATAGTTTGTAAATTTCAATACTTCCATCTCCTATATATATTTATAACATTGTTTATAAATTTCAGTACTTGTTTTATCTATTCAAAACAAGTCAATATTTTTAATCCATTCGAATTTCAAATTCTATTATTAGAAAAATAAAATTTCCCGTTTAAAATCTCAAATTCTCTTTTACTATATTTTTATAGATCAACATTCAGGCCCAGTGATAATTAAACAATCAAACCACTCAATTTTCAATCAACAAATCATATATGATAATATATGTGAAAACAAACAAATAATAATATTTTTGAGGAATCCAGTTGGATCCCTCCAACCTGTTTTCCTGCATCCAGAAACGTTAATCAACAGAAATAATACCCATCCTGCTTCGTGGCAGGATATCACGGTATGAAGGTCATCCACTATCATAGCATGGGGCATATAGGGTAATCATCGGCTAATGGTACCACGGGCATCCGCTAATGAGACTGCGGGAATCCAACCACCAAACCAATATATATATATATATATATATATATATATATAAAATAGTCACCCTAAATAACTAATATATTTAAAACAACCAGAAAGCATTCAAACAAGCAAAAAACAATTATTTTTAACGAATAAAAATAATTCTAAATAAAAGGTGAGTGAGATTTACTCACCGTGATTTTTAATTTGCATTTGTACCAATTTCATTTCCTATTCATCGATTTCGAGTCTTCGAACCTCACCCGGATGATTCCATTCGATTTATCTTCGCCTAAAAATCCGAATTCTATGAATGAGCTAATGAATTTCTTTACAAGGTTTTATGTTAAAAATAAACTGAAATTTAATTTTCTAAACTTCCTGGTTTTGAACGGCTAACAATTTCAAGTATAAATTTTCCACTCGTCAAATTTAAAATTTTCAAAATGAGTTAATAAATAAATCTACCTTCCTAGTTTTTTTCCAAATTTTAGATAACATTTAATATTATTTTATTTCCTCTTAACAGTATATGAATTCAGCTTTAAATGAAATAAACAACTGTTAGTTAATTTAATGGTAATTAGTTATACCTTATTCATCATTTTTAGCCAACAGAATGATCTTGATTTGAAGACCTGAACTCGCAACTTCAATTTCCACTGGGAAGCTCATCTCCTGACACCAATTCACATTTCATCCCTGACCATCACGAAGTCCCACTAAACTCGATGCTCGCCCTTCCTTCGGATGAATAGGAGAACCCATGAACCCCTGTAGCAAATCATCGACATCTACCCACATCGATTTCCCCCAATCTTCTTCTACAGTACCTCCTCGCAATGGCGAGTTCGCCAATCACCTCAGCCCTCCCAACAGATCGCGCCTCCCTAAACACCTCCGTACCCACTCGAGGCAAGCTCCAGCTTGCCTTATGATGGAATCGCGTCGATCACTGAACTTCCGACGATCTCGTTCCTTGCTAAAAACCGATCCCTAGTAAATCCGTTCGCACTCCATACCCCTTCATCGCACTCCTTTCCGCATATCCATAACATCCACGAGCCTTAGACACAATGCGATTTCAGATCGCAATCCCTCTTTTCTTTCGAACGGAAATTTTTTGAAAGGGAAAAGGGGAAACTCTATTTTACTTCAATTTCCTGGAGTGGATAATTTGTTTTGATTTTAAGAGATGAGTAAAAGGGACGGTATAATTTCTGAGGAAATGAAAATGGAGAAAATAAATGGGGAGGAAGTATTGTGATTTATAGAGGGGGAGGGGACATGAAGTACAGACTCATTAAATTTGTGTAGGATAAAGGAAACAACAAATCCTTTATTTTATTATAAAAAAATATTTTCGACTTGATTTTTATTAAATACGATTTGAAATAAAGAGATTTTTATCCTTTTTAAATAGATATCGATTTGATTTCGATCCTATCCACAATAAAATATCTTGGGGTCCGTCAATTGAAATCACGAACCGCTATGCTAGCATACCAACTGACATTTCAACGTAATAACCCTATTCTGAACTCAACAGTAAATATTCTGAAATTTAATTTCAACATATATACAATATTAAATTAAAATAAATTTTAAATTTAAAAACCACAAATTATTTGATAATAAATTATTATTTATCACTTTTATATTCAAACAGAACTGACACTGATCATCTGAATCATTTCGAATTAGTTTTTAACTTCGATTTCATTTATATTTCGAATTACATTAATTTGATATATTCTAAATTAAATTATATTTGAGTATTAAATCGATAACTCAATATAAAAATTTATTTATATTATCGATTCGATATTTTAAAACCATATTAAATATTTATAATAAACTGTTCGAAAAATCCGGGTTGTTACATTCTTCCCCCCTTAAAATAATTTCCTCCCCGAAATTTCTAAGGTAGGAAAAATACTATAAACTCGTTAACTTTTCAAAACTCCTTTATGTTGAAACTCACCTCGTCATATTTCAACAAATTAGCTCCAACCAAAACTTTTGGTTTTCACACATTTAATCTAAATGATTTACACCCAATTCAAATTCCATTCAATTTTATTCAATTTGAATTTCATTACTTTATTTATCTCGATCCATTTAACTTGCTTAAGTTAAATTTAAACTTCAAAATTCAAATTTCTGGGTTTTCCTTTCAAATCCTTCTGAAATCACATAAATATATACATATATATTTATTTATTTCCATTTCAAATTCAAAACATTTGAATTTCAAACCACTTGTTTTCTTTCAAAACAAATTTCCATCAAAACTTTCTTTAAGGTAGCAATCCATCACTTAGAAACTCGAAAATGAAAACTGATGATGTCGCGACCAGCATCAGAATTATTTCCCAGCCATTGAAGTGAGTTCAGTGCTTAAATCACTTTCAAAACCATCTAAAATGATTTTTTTAATCAAAAATCCTCCCAAAACAAAGCTATATTATTTTAATATACTTCAAAAAATATTTTTCCAAACTTTCCAGGATTTAAATTCCAAATTCTGGTTTGAATTCAATTTTAATTCATCTCATTTGTATATATCATTCATATACAAGTTATATTTGGTTTTAGATAACCATTCCAATTTTATAATCTCATTTGATTATAATGATATCAATCAATACATCCATATAATATAATAATTTCAGAAAATTATTCTTTCTATATCAAAATAGAATTTTTGGGTAAAATTATTTCATTTACCCACTTTAGAACAATATTGTGTCAAATTTCCCTATTCATGCGTTTAGAAATTCCTACCGATTTCATGGCGTCCCACGATTCGACTAGAATTCATAAACCACTCAACAGACTAGCCAACACAATATAAAATAATTTTATATCAATTTGTAGGTACGCTCTCTCGTATATATACACTCAACTCATTATAGGGTACTACTGACCCTATATCTAATGTGCACATCCCAACCAAAGCCTAGGTGTTCGCTCAACCTAAGCTCTGATACCAACTGTAACGGCCCGCAAATCCGTACTATCTGAGTTGACTAATAACACCACATGTCCAACCCAAATTGCACATAAATACGAATCATTATTAGAAAGAAGTTAGAGGATGAGAAATAGAAAGAAAGAAATATTAGAATAGAAGAAAACAAAGAAGACAAATCTCACAGCGGAACGAATAAAATATATTATATAACATAACTTTTTTTTTGAAATACAAATCAGTAACTGTATATACATACCATTATCAGAGCACAACAGTTAATACTGGAACAGTTATAAACACTTGTTTCCAGATACAACATAGTACACAACGGAAATATGATAGTCTATAGCTAACTGGTGAAGCCTCCTGCTTCCAGCTCTTTCAGGTGAATCTGTAAAATCCCGACCACTTGACTGCCCATACAAATTTGGGCACCCAAGAGTTTAGGAAAAACAAACAAAATAAACTCCGGGTCAGTCATGGGACTAGTGTGAGTAAACTCCAACCATTTGTTTAACTTTAAAAACCCTTTCGAAAGAAATGATAATAGTAAGACCAACCCACACATAAACATGGATGGTTTTTACCTTACTATAACCCAAAACACTTTTGATATCAAATCCAGTGATATTATAATAATGTCTACATCAAATAAATAGAATTTAGTGGAACGCTTACATCTTACGCTCCATATGTAATAAAAATTTAAAACCGCAGGGCACTTATTGGAGATTGGATTCCGACTATGACAAGGTATGGAACCACCTTCCAATCATTGTACTCTAGAGGAGATACACTGTGGTTCAACAAGAACATCTTGCAACCCGGCCCACACATGACCGACCACTCATTTCGCTTGAGTGTATCAAATGTATATCACCAACGGTTGGAATCAGCAACCGTTTCCCGAAAAGGGACAGCATTGATAGAATAAAGAAGTAAAAGGAATTTCTTTAGATAGGTGATTATACATTCTAATGGGAGCGACCCACATAGCCATGTTGCCTGCCCGATTTTTGTCATTTCCCGGTTGTTGAGGCCTGAGGCTACGTTTACTTATCATTCCTTGATAGCACAATCATTTTGAACGCCACATTGTCAGATCCGTTAATCACTAGTTGATTTGCACAAATATATTCTAGATATTATGCTAAGGGAATAAATCCGTTGCTACCATATATATTTATACATACCAACATATTCGATCATTGGAAATACTTTGTCAGACATTCGTCCATATACGTTCATTCTGGGACTGAACGAAACCGAAGGCGCAATTTCTATTAATATAAAAAGTCCTTGCACTTCACTCCGTCTTCGATTATCTTCATATAATCTGATTCGCAACGTTACTGCCAATACAGAGTGGTTCATGGAAAATAATCCAAACGGTCTCTCCATATCGACAACGATATTGGCAAATACTTCGATAGTCGGTTATTTAACTATCGAAGAAAAACAAACATCCATTCATCCATAACAGCAAACCATCACTGGGCCTTTAAATTAATATTTTATTAATTAAAACGCATCTCCATTTCCTTATCCATATTCGTTAACACGATATTTTCGATAATCATCTTCTTGGCCTCTTACGCTATTTGGAAAACATTTCCATTTATCGTCTTCTTTCATTTTCTATATTTAGAAAATATCTTCTATTTATAATTGGAAAAAAATCCCATTTACTTATCTCTTGCTCGACTCATCCAATTCTACTCTCAGGGAATATATATTATTATATTTCCAAAATTCCACTTATTTGGGTTAAAACGAATGTTGTGTAAAACATCGTTACACCCAAAATATTTCATTCAACTATCTTTTATTCAACCATTGATCTTCGAGACTAGATCTTTGCTATTTATCGGTTAAAAGTGAAATCAATCGAGTTGGGGTAAAATTACCTCTCAGACCTTAACTGAAAACATCCTTAACTTCTAAACAGACAAGACCATTATTCCTGAATAATCAACACCATAAAAATCCATTTCAATTTCTAAACATGTATACGCTTCTCTTTCTATTTTTAACAAATCTAATTTATAGATTTCCTTTTTGTTTATAATATTTTATTTTTAAGTTCATTTACTTATCGAATTCTATATATATCGATACATTGATTTCTAACTATCAATTTTTGTTAAAAATATTCTAACTCCTTAAATTCTCAGAAAATTTCGCCATAACCTCCTTTGTACTGGGAGCATCAGGAAAATCCCCAAACCGCCACACAGACCTCTCATATCAAAAAGAAAAGGAAAAGGGCAAGCGGCTTGCCGATACGACGCATAAAACTTCATATGGAATTTAAACGTGTTCCTTTTTGTCGAACACATAAATTAAAATCTTCATATACTTCATCCCATACCTGTCTAACACATGTTCACCTGTTTTCCAATTTATCCCAACAATCCGGTCATTCCTAACTCAATTTGCTAATTTATTCTTTATTAGCTTTTTTGCCAAATCCCTTTATTTTGAACATATCATGTTCAAATATATTAATTCGCTTATAAACAAGTAGAATTTCATTTCTAACTTGTGTTTCAAATTCGATTTCGAATATGAATCCACAAAACCAATTTACTTATCTAAGGCCAATTTCGATTCAAAACTCGATTAACTATTATTCTTCAAAATTAGTTAAATCTATTTAATAACTACAAATCCGATTTTTGTTTCAAAAATCATTTCACTTACTTCACTGGAGTTCATATTTATTTTATATCTCCAGTCCGGATTTTTCTAATGGCAATTAGGATTTTATTTCTTTAAAATCCTTTTATTTATTTAAATAAACCATTATGGTTTTAAAACGATTTTGGCGCTGTTTTTCTGAAAATTTGATTTTGACATGACTCAAAATCTATCAAACGAAATCCAGATTTTTCTCTTTCATTAGAAAACTATTATTCAACCCATTCTGATGATTCTTGTTTCAAAGAATTCCGACTTCAATTGAGTTATATATACTCAATTAAGTTCAAAACGCCAATTTACGAACTGCAGCGCTGCGGCGAGTTCGTTTTAATTATATTTAATATATAAACGTTTTAAACTTCGTTTATATATAAATTCCAACTCCATTATAATATATTTAATATATATTCAGCCTATTTACCAGACCCAACTTAATATTCTCGATTATCCCTATTCGTCGATTACTTCATAACTCAGTTATAAATTTATTTATAACTTAAATTTCTATCTAATTCTGATTCATTTAGAAATAAATTATTTTCTGAAATTCGATATAATCGAATTCCAATTATAAACTCGTTGGGTTTTTCTAATGCAAATTCAACTTATATTTCGAAATAAAATCAATCGTTCTATTTTAAAAACACTTTCCAATTCATTTTTAAATTCATATTTGAATTTAAACTGCTACATTATCAAATGATAATTTATTTCACTATATTTATAAACATTGTTTATAAATAAATTTTCTCGTTTCTCAAAATAGAACAAACTTCCCTTTTCAATTATCTATTTGAAAATCCAATTTCTTTTATACTTCGAATTCCAAAATAAAACCCATCGTTCTCCTTTTCGAAATGATTTCAAATTCTACTTTCAAATTCACACCTGAATTTAATAATTTAAATTATCTCTTAATAATTAATTAATTCTATTTATAAACATTGTTTATAGATTTCTTCTTTTATATATATTTAATACAAGTTCCATTTTGAAATCTATTTTAAACAAAAATCTTATTTTGGAAATTTCTATTTATAATAACTTATATATATAACAACCAATTTATTTTCATATTTAATTAACTCCTATTTAAATAAATTCAAATTAATCGAATTCAAATCATAAATCCTTACGGATTTATTTTAGTTCAATTTATATTCTGAACATCAGAATAACTTCCATCGTTTATTTCTTTAAATGATTTCCCCATTTCTATTTCTAAATTCACATTTGAATTTAAATGTTCAAATTATCAAATGATAATTTTTCCCACTACATGTATAAACCTTGTCTATAAACTCAATTCAATTCCCCTGCATTTTCCAATTTACAAACATCGTTTGTAAGTTTCAATACTTCCATCTCCTATATATATTTATAACATTGTTTATAAATTTCAGTACTTATTTTATCTATTCAAAACAAGTCAATATTTTTAATCCATTCGAATTTCAAATTCTATTATTAGAAAAATAGAATTTCCGGTTTAAAATCTCAAAATCTCTTTTACAATATTTTTATAGATCAACATTCAGGCCCAGTGATAATTAAACAATCAAACCACTCAATTTTCAATCAACAAATCTTATATGATAATATATGTGAAAACAAACAAATAATAATATTTTTGAGGAATACAGTTCGATCCCTCCAACTTGTTTTCCTGCATCCACAAACGTTAGTCAACAGAAATAATACCCATCCTGCTTCGTGGCAGGATATCGCGGTATGAAGGTCATCCACTATCATAGCGTGGGGCGTATAGGGTAATCATCCACTAATGGTACCGCGGGCATCCGCTAATGAGACTGCGGGAATCCAACCACCAAACCAATATATATATATATATATATATATAATAGTCACCCTAAATAACTTATATATTTAAAATAATCAGAAAGCATTCAAACAAGCAACAAACAATTATTTTTAACGAATAAAAATAATTCTAAATAAAAGGTGAACGAGATTTACTCACCATGATTTTTAATTTGTACTTGTACCAATTTCATTTCCTATTCATCGATTTTCGAGTCTTCAAACCTCACCCGGATGATTCCATTCGATTTATCTTCGCCTAAATAATCCGAATTCAATAAATAAGCTAATGAATTTCTTTACAAGGTTTTAAGTTAAAAATAAACTGAAATTTAATTTTCTAAACTTCCTGGTTTTGAACAGCTAACAATTTCAAGTATAAATTTTCCACTCGTCAAATTTAAAATTTTCAAAATGAGTTAATAAATAAATCTCCTTTCCTAGTTTTTTTTTTCAAATTCTAGATTACATTTAATACTATTTTATTTCCTCTTAACAGTATATGAATTTAGCTTTAAATGAAATAAACAACTATTAACTAATTTACTGGTAATTAGTTATACCTTATTCATCATTTTTAGCCAACAAAATGATCTTGATTTGAAGACCTAAACTCGCAACTTCAATTTCCACTGGGAAGCACATCTCCTGACACCAATTCACATTTCATCCCTGACCTTCATCACGAAGTCCCACTAAACTCGATGCTCGCCCTTCCTTCGGATGAATAGGAGAACCCATGAACCCCTGTAGCAAATCATCGACATCTACCCACATCGATTTCCCCAATCTTCTTCTACCATACCTCCTCGCAATGGCGAGTTCGCCAATCACCTCAGCCCTCCCAACAGATCGCGCCTCCCTAAACACCTATGTACCCACTCGAGGCAAGCTCCAGCTTCCCTTATGATGGAACCGCGTCGATCACTGAACTTCCGATGATCTCGTTCCTTGCCAAAAATCGATCCCTAGTAAATCCTTTCGCACTCCATACCCCTTCATCGCACTCCTTTCCGCATCTCCAAAACATCAACGAGCCTTAGACACGATGCAATTTCAGATCACAATCCCTCTTTTCTTTCGAACGGAAATGATTTGAAAGGGAAAAGAAGAAACTCGATTTTACTTCAATTTCCTAGAGTGGATAATTTGTTTTGATTTTAAGAGATGAGTAAAAGGGGCGGTATAATTTCTAAGGAAACGAAAATGGAGAAAATAAATGGGGAGGAAGTATCGTGATTTATAGAGGGGGAGGGGACATGAAGTATAGACTCATTAAATTTGTGTAGGATAAAGGAACAACGAATCCTTTATTTTATTATAAAAAAAGATTTTCGACTTGATTTTTATTAAATACGATTTGAAATAAAGAGATTTGTATCCTTTTTAAATAGATATCAATTTGATTTCGATCCTATGCACAATAAAATATCTCGGGGTCCGTTAATTGAAATCACAAACCGCTATGCTAGCATACCAACCCACATTTCAATGTAATAACCCTATTCTGAACTCAACAGTAAATATTATAAAATTTAATTTCAACATATATACAATATTAAATTAAAATAAATTTTAAATTTAAAAACCATAAATTCTTTGATTATAAATTATTATTTATCGCTTTTATATTCAAACAGAACTGACACCGATCATCTGAATCATTTCGAATTAGTTTTTAACTTCGATTTCATTTATATTTGGAATTACAATAATTTGATATATTCTAAATTAAATTATATTCGAGTATTAAATTGATAACTTGATATAAAAATTTATTTATATTATCAATTTGATATTTTAAAACCATATTAAATATTTAAAACAAACTATTCGAAAAATCAGGGTCGTTACACTCTAAATTTCCGAAAAATTTCGCCAGCACCTCCTTTATACGACTCAATAGCTCAAATTAGGCCTTCTCCAATCCAAAAGAAAATCAAATAGCCAAGAGGCTTGCCAAACAGGCTCATAAAAAACTCATACCCAATTAGAATATAAACTTGTACCTTTTTGTTGGGCTTATCATTCCATTTTTCATATCTGCTATTAATTCAACTTATACAGATGTTATCCCAATCAAACTCAAATTACTTTTATCTCCAACACAACCATTCGCTTATCCATGCCAAATTCAATTTCAAATTCAAGTTTCATTCTTGATTCCAAGCTCATGATTCGCTAATTTGGTTCCAATTCAAATTCCTATATATCTCCCAATTCAATTACTTAACCAAGGTAAGTTACATTCCAGAAAATTTACTAACTAATCAAATCCTCTAATTAGTTATCTTTATCTTTGAACTTTAATCCGATTTTCATTTGAAGAATTAAACAATTTACTTACCTAAGTCCAATTATATTTCAACATCCAATTTTACACGATATTTTCTATTTCAATTCAATTTCCATTTAACGGGATTTAACTCACTTTCAATTTGTTTCCCCAAATTTCTATTTAATTTGCTTTTAATTCAAACGGTCTCTTCCTGGGAGTTTTAAATAGCTTTGCTTTTCTCAAAAATCAAACTTTCCTTTTCATGATTCAAAACAACTTGCTTTTCTCAAAATAATTCAAATTGAATATCTTTGGTTGTAATCCATCACTTAGAAACTCGAAAATGAACACCGATGATGTCCGGATTATCATCGTAATTATTTTCCAGCGACCAAAGTGAGTTAAATACTATAACATTTTCAAAATTCAGTTTAAAACATTTCCATTTTGAAATTATCTGAAAATATCCTTCTCAATGTTTGTAAAACAATTTAAAATCTCCTAGGATTTTAAAATTCTCATATATTTAATCCAATCCACTTACAAACACTTTTTTCAAATTTCTAGAGTTATCATTTCAATTCTGATTTAAATTCAGATTTAATTCGTCTGATTTCATATATTACATTCATATGAATTCTGATTGGCTATTTATAATCATTTCAATTATAATAATGACCAACACATCAAATATAACCATTCCAATATATATTTTTTCTTTATATCAAAATATATTTTGGGGAAAATTATTTCATTTACCCTCTTTTCAAAACATACCATGTCAGTTCATCGTATTCGAGTGTTTAGAAACCCATATCGATACAGTGGATCAAACTGTTCGATCAAAACTCATAAACAACTCAACCAATAAATCTCCATAATATAAAACATTTTTAAATAAAATCTAAAAATACGTTCACTCGTATATATACTCTCAACTCAATCTAGGGTATTATTAACCCTATCTCTATCGAATTACGCCACAGAGCCAAGTTAATTACTTAACCTTCAGCTCTGATACCACTGTAATGACCCGGGGGATTTGCGACTTTGGTAATCGACATAAACTCAATGTCGACTATTCAAGCATCGGAAATACCAGATAGCTAATGAAAGAAATAGAGGATGAGATAAGAAAGTAAGAATAGAAGAAGAAGAAGAACATCAATGCAACAACATCAGAGTAACACGAATCTCACAGCGGAATGGAAAAAAACATAATATATAACATAACTTTGAAATACAAATCTGTCATTTGTATACATATATATATATACAACACCTACATCACAACGGGAATAAACAATAGCTATATAATCCTGAAGCCTCCCGCTCCAGCTATCCAAGTATATCTGTAAAATCTTGACTACTTGACTGCCCGTACAAAATTGGGCACCCAAGAGTTTAGAGAAAACAAAATAAAATAATCTTGGGTCATTCATGGGACTTGTGTGAGTAAACAATTTAAAACAGTTTGAGAAAATAAATAATATCTCATAAGACCACGCCGTATAACACGGAACGGTTTTTTCCCTTATGAGGATCCAAAACACTTGATTTGACTTTCAAAATCCTTTTGAAAGAAATGATAATCTTTATATCAAAACATAATTTGATATTATAATAGTGTCTATCAACCACAACTAAATAATCATTAGCAGAACGCTTTCATCTCACGTTCCACATACATTATATATATTCAAAAACTATTGGCGCTTATTGGGTAATGAATTCCAACTGGCAAGGTATGGGACCACCTTCCGACAGTGTATCTCTAGAGACGAATACACCGGGATCAACAAGAACATCTTGTAAACCAGGCTAAACACGATCAGTCACTCATTTTGCTTGAGTAAACTGAATGTATTATCACCAACGGTTGGGATCTGCAGCTGTCTCCCGAAAGGGACAGCAATAGTTTAAAGAAGCAAATGGATTTTCTCTAGATTAGTTGACAATACACCCTAATTGGAAGCTAACCACTTAGCCATGCGACCTACTGGATTGTATACCATTTCGTGGTTGTGAGGCTTGAGGCCATTCTTATCTCTGACAGATCACACATTTATTCACTTTGAATGTCACATCGTCATACCCGCCAAATCACAAATTGATTTCTCCAAAAATACCATGGGTATACAGCTAAGAGAAATGAATTCCTCCGCCACCAAATGTAAATACTTTTGAAGAGACCAACTTACGCGATCTATTAAATATACTTTGTCAGACATTCTTCCATACAGGTTGTCCTAGGACTGGACAAACCGAAGGCACTATTATGTAAATCCATCTTAGGCAATTCCTACCTAGGATCACCAGAATTGCCCTTGCACAACTCCATCTTCAATTATCTTCATCATATTTGATTCGCAATGCTAATGCTCATACAGAGTGGTTTTCAGATAATAAATCTGATCTCGGTCTCTCCATATTGACGATGGAAAAATGGTCAAACTTTGATAGTTGGTTATTTAACTATCAAATAAAAATATCCATACACACAATGATCATGTTTCCAAATGGAAATTCTATCGATCAATCATCAATCAACATTTTTCCCTTATAATTAATTCATCATTAATTTATTCATTTACCCATTTTCCGTTTCCATATATAATCAGAAATTATTATTTTCTAAATCTAGAAAATATACCTTATTAACATTGGAAAATGTTTCCATTTCTTATTCACGCATCAATATCATTCCACGTCCATCAGTCTCTAACTGTAAATTTGTAAGAAGACAATTCCCTAAATATTAACCTCGAAGGCCGAAACCAAACACCTGATCGATACTCAGGAAACCATTCAACTAAACTAAGCTCCAGTTAGTTTCTAATTTCCTTAACTTCATTTCTTATCTTCTTTTCACATTATTACTTATGCAACTCTCAGATTCAGTTTACGAATCCAATTCTTTTATGAAAAACATTGGTTATAACGATAACTTTATAATCCCTACTTCTGAAATATCTAACTTAAAAATATAACTTTTATACCTTATTTTAAATAAATAAGTAAGCGATTTATTAAATAAATAAATCTTGATTTAAAAACCAGAAAGTAAATAGTACCTTCCTACATTCGATATAGTCGAATCCCAATGCATAATTCTCTCTCGAATAATCTCTACTCGATAATTCTCTTTCGAATAAACTATATTCAACAATCTCTCTTTCGAATAAACTATATTAGATAACTCTCTTTCGAATAAACTATATTCAATAATCTCTCTTTATATTCGATTAACTGTATTCGAATAACTAATATTCGATTAACTCTGTTCGAATAAATAATATTCGATTAACTCTATTCGAATAACTAATATTCGATTAACTCTCTATGAATAACTTATATTCGATTATAAAATATCATTTTCCAGTCGAATGTTAATTATCTTGTCAAATCCGGTTTATTCAGTATATAATTTCTTCAATAAATTATTTTATAACATTTGGTCTAGTTGAACTCTAATTACAAATCTTTATGGATTTTATTTTAATTCTACTCATATTTCGAACATCGAAATAAATTCCATCCTTTCCTCTTTAAAACAACTCCCAATTTCCCATTTTATATTCACTGCTGAATTTACAATCCAAATTATCCACTGATAATTATTTTTAATTTATTTATAAACATTGTTTATAAATCACACTACTTGTTTTTATTATTAAACAAGTTATTTATTTCTAGCCATTCGAAATTCCATTTCTATTTGAATTCCTATTTCAAAAATCCAGTTTCCTTTATAAAAAAATTTATTTGCAAAATATTTACTTAAATCCATTATTCACATCGAATATGAATAATATTTCTTTTATATAATCCATTAAGTTTGAGTTCGTATTTAAAATACTATTCCATTTCCTAATTCTATTTATAGAATTATTCATATGAAATCTCCTTTTATTTCTAACACTTAAATCTCATTTATAATTCCCTTTATAAATGCTGAGTTCGCATTCGATTTCAAATATCAGTGTTGAAACCGATTTTACTAATCTATATAATTTCAGACTTACATATTCCATTTATCAAATGATAAATATTTTCTTTAATTTATAAAACATCTTTTTATAAATAAATCTTCTCAACTTATTTGTTAAAACAGATTTCTATTTAACTTTAAATCCATTTCCTTATAATTCTTTTTTAACTCGAAATCCCCATTCTATAACACTATTTATTTCCCAAATAATTCCTTTTATAATTCTATTTATTTATAAAATATTTCCTTTTATAATCCATTTATTTTATAAAATGTTTCCTTTTATAATTCTAATTATTTTCCAAATATTTCTATTTCAATTCTATTTGTTTTCCAAATAATTCCTTTTATAAAATTCATTGATTTTATAAAATCCTAAAATTCAATATCCACTTTGAAATTTCTTGTTATAAAATCATTTGATTTCATATAAAAATATTTTATTTTCAATATACACTTTGAAATTTCTTTTTTTACATTCCAGTATTACTTATGGTATTTAAAATACCAAATAACAAGGATCAATATTATCCAAACACACATAATCATTAACAGACTATATATCACATCGTATATCACAATATATGAAAAACAATAAAATAAATGTTGAGGAATCCAGTTGGATCCCTCCAACTTGTTTCCCTGCATCACAGATGTTAAACAATATAAATAACATCAATTTCATTTCAATATGAAATATTCTGATAAACAGAATCAATATTTGATTAACGATATATATATATATATATATACATATATATATTACTAGATCTATAATTCAACCAATCAATTAGCAGTTCATCCAAACAATCAACACACAGCAATCGACCATCATTTATCAACTCTATAAATACGTTATAAAAATATAAACTGGCAGAGTTAGTGAGTTTTACTCACATTGGACTGTTATCGTCAAATAATGAATAACGATCATTGATATGGATGAAACGACCTAAACTTCCCCGTAAAGGAAAGCCCGGATTGAGTTGAGAAGACGATAAATTAGAACATAAACAGAAGAACATTTCATTGCTCATTACAACAATTTACATCAGAGTACAAGAATATACAGAGTATGAACAAATAATATACATTTGCTAAATATCAGAGATTTACAAATGACAATGCAGCGGAAAATAATACAAATCACAACTGAAAGAAATACATGGATACAGAGCATTTCGAATATAGCTCCAGCTTAAAGCCAGGATCCTGTGAATATAATATCTGCAAAACCAAACTACTAGCTGCCCGTGTGGAAAATAGGGGCAACCAGAGTTTAGGTTAAAACAATAAACTCCAGGTCAGTCATGTGAGTGGTGTGAGAAATAAAACAGTTATTTAAAACGTTACTTAAAAAGTAAATCAAGGGACCACGCCGTATAACACGGAACGAGTTTCCTCCCTAGAATACCAGTGCATAAACAGTTATAAACAACGCAATGCTTTTTGGAAAAATGAATCTATTATAAGACTCAGGTCCATCACACAATGCAATGCAATGCAAGCCGGAGGATAGAGTTTAACCTTATAATAGCCAAATATGCTTGGTACGTTTAAAACAAATCATTTGATGCTATTATAAGTGCATAGTGTATAAAATAACTTCAAATATAAATGTATCAATCATAGACGGCACATGTACCATCTATCATGTCGCCATACTAGTTCTACAATTAAAACCGCAAAGTCACGTATTGGAAGTTGGATTTCCGTCTGTGAATTAAGGCAAGGGATCGTCCTTACCGCTTCGAGACTCTCTAGCCCGAGCCTTAGGACCCAGACACAGGTGGTCCCTTAGATCATTCGGGACGGTCCAAACGGAGTGGACTAAAATGCCTGAACAATACGTTTCCCTACCCTATGGGGCATAAAACTGGTCAGTATATCGACCAAACCATCCATCGGCCCCGTAGTGACCGATATAACTGAGGCGCCTAGATTTCCATCATCCACATAAGTAAAAATGTCCGGCTACATACAATGACACCACTCCTAATTAGAAGGAAACACATGTCCTCCCAAAAGTCCTCTCCCATTTCTGGTTCACACCGGGGTGTGAGGCTCGTGAATTAATGTTATACACAAAGCTATGCTATATTAAAGTCGTGCTCTGATCATCAACCACAAGACTCTAGTTTTCAACAACAGCCTTGATCATTTGCATCTTAGCATGCCACGCTGATAATTCACGCCATGCGACTGATGTCTATCGATATATAACCTCTGAGCTTGCACGTCCAAGAGAAGGGTCAGCAAGAGAATAAATTATCCGCCACCAAACAGATATATATTTAATAGAGATCAATCAACACAGAATAAAATCCAATGTTAGACACACATCCATTTACAAGTTCGTTCTAGGTCTTAACGAAACCGAAGGCACCTTATTCCTGGTCCCATATGTCCAATACAGGAGAGAGCTCCTCGCATATCCGGTCTATCTCCAAGTACGTCTGGACGATCACCATTTATTACCTTGTCTTGGGGGTACAGCCCAATCAAGACATCAGTAATCATCCAAACGATGTGAAGACCTCCGGTCTTCAACCCCCTTCTTCATGGTCTACTTATTGTCAATTCAGTTATTCAGAATGGGATAAAACCGGTCTTTCTGAATAACTCGCGTATCTTATAAACAAGCGCTATAAAAACAGAACATACGCCTCATTCCAATTCTGAATATATTTTTATTTAAATATTCATATCCTCTGGGAAAGGTTCCCATTAATTTTATCAAAGATAAATTCTTTAAATTTATTCTTTAATCCTCCATTGGATATCAATTCAAACCAAATTAAGGTTTACCCAAACTAGTCGGGATTAGCGCACCTTACTGAAATAATCATTTGTTATATTTCTCAATTCCAACCTATTCATCCCATAAAGCAAAACTGGCGATACTCCATATCTAACACCATGGTGTTATCGTTAAATTTAATTACCATTTCACGTTCAAATCTATTTGAAGATTTAACTATCGCTTGGAGCAAAACTGGTGATACGCCATTCTCGCCCATTTCATGAATTCGATAAATTTACTTATCCCATTCACATTCCAATCTAACTAAAGATTCATTAATACTCTAATTCAGTTTTAATCTCAAAAATCATTACCTCATGATTATTTAAAGTTAAGAAATTAATCTTATCTTTAAATGGGTTAAAGAACTAATGTCATTTAAAACACAGTTCATGATAAACCCAAATCACATTCCATTAATTATGGAATTTTCACGGAAAACAGATCAATATATAATCGATATCAATTTCCATGTCCGACTAATAATAGAAATGAAATAACGATAAAGCCTTTTAAATTCCATATATACTAACAGTCTTCCCCCATAGAAACTCACTTCTATTATTGTCCAATCGAATTCCATTCCATTCCAATTTAATATATTAAATTGGAAAACATTACTTTGGAAATTTCCATTAAATCTTAATAAAAAGATTTATATATTCCAAATCACATTTCACTGTAAATCGGGTTGAAGAACGAATGTTGTTTAAAACACAGTTCACAATAAACCCAATTCACATTCCATTTTATTCCAATTAAATGTTAATTAACTGGAAACTCTAATAATATTAATTAAAAGATTTATTCTTTTCACATGGGGTTTAAGAACAGTGTTAATGAAGATACCATTCACGACAAACCGAAAATCCCATTTGAAATTAAATACAAGGCTCTGAATAGAAAATATATCGGCTTATATTCAATATCTAATTCTGAAACCAACAAATATCGTATTGGAAATAACGATATAAAATATATCTTCCAAATTCCCATAACAATATCCGTAAAATCACAGAATCCAATATCGAAATATTTCGAAGACGATTTCCATTCAAATCCATTCCAATTTATATATTGGAAATTCTGGTTATTTCAAAACCATTCACAAATCGAATTTATTTTATTTAAAATTTATTGGATTTCAAATCTAGTTAATAACTAGTTCATTTTGATGAAACTATAGCTTTATCTTTTAAAATATGGAATTTTTCATCTTAATTCTTTCCAAATCATTTCTTATGATTTTACACGAATTACTAATATTTTTAATAATTTTGTCAAGGCCCGTACTGCCGATTTCCATAAACGGTCATCGAACGGCACTTACAACGACCAATTCTTCCCCGTAAAGGAAAGCCCGGATTGAGTTGAGAACACACAAATCAGAACACAAACAGAAGAGCATTTCATTGCTTATTACAACAATTTACATCAAAGTACAAGAATATACAGAGTATGAACAGATAATATACATTTGCTAAATATCAGAGATTTACAAATGACAATGCAACGGAAAATAATACAAATCACAACTGAAAGAAATACACGGATACAGAGCGTTCCAACTATAGCTCCAGCTACAAATCCACGATCCTGTTAATATAATATCTGCAAAACAAAACTACTAGCTTCCCTTGTGGAAAATAGAGGCAACCAGAGTTTAGGTTAAAACAGTAAACTCCGAGTCAGTAATGTGACTGGTGCGAGAACTAAAACAACTATTTAAAACTTTACTTTAAAAGTGAATCAAGGGACCACGCCGCATAACATAGAACGGGTTTCCTCCCAAGAATACCAGTGCATAAACAGTTATAAACAGCGCAATGCTTTTCGGAAAAATGAAGCTATTATAAGACTCAGGTCCATCACATAATGCAACACAAGCTGGAGGATAGAGTTTTACCTTATAATAGCCAAATATTCTTGGTACGTTTAAAACAAATCATTTGATACTATTATAAGTGCATAGTGTATAAAACAACTTCAAATATAAATGTATCAATCATAGGCGGCATGGGTACCATCTATCATGTCGCCATACTAGTTCTACAATTAAAACCACAAAGTCACATATTGGAAGTTGGATTTCCATATGTGAACCAAGGCAAGGGACCATCCTTACTGGTTCGAGACTCTCAAGCCCGAGCCTTAGGACCCAGACTTAGGTGGGCCCTTGGATCGTCAGGGCTGGTCCACACGGAGTGGATTAAAATGCCTGAACAATACGTTTTCCCGCCCAATGGGGCGTAAAACTGGTCAGTATATTGACCAAACCATCCATCGGCCCTGTAGTGACCGATATAACCAAGGCGCCTCGCTTTCCATCATCCACTTAAGTAAAAATGTCTGGGCTCCATACCATGACACCACTCCTAGCTAGAAGGAAATGCATGTCCTCCCTGAAGTCCTCTCCCGTTTCTGGTTCACATCGGGGTGTGAGGCTCGCAAATTAACGCCATACACAAAGCTATGATATATTAAAGCCGTGCTTTGATCATCAACCACAAGACTCTGCTTTTCAACAATAGCCTTGATCATTTGCATCTTAGCATGCCACACTGACAATTCACGCCATGCTACTGATGTCTATCGATATATAACCTCTGAGTTCGTACGTCTCAGAGAAGGGTGTTAAGCAAGAGAACAAATTCTTCGCCACCAAACATATATATATTTAATAGAGATCAATCAATACAAAATAAAATCCAATGTCAGACGCACATCCATTTACAAGTTCGTTCTGGGTCTGAACGAAATCGGATGCACCTTATTCCTCGTCCCATATGCCCAATGCATGAGAGAGGTCCTCGCATATCCGGTCGATCTCCAAGTATGTCTGGACGATCACCACTTATTACCTTGTATTAGGTGTACAGCCCAGTCAAGACATCAGTAATCATCCAAACGATGTGAAGACCTCCGGTCTTCAACCACCGTCTTCATCGTCGACTTATCGTCGATTTAGTTATTCAAAATGGGATAAACCCAGTCTTTCGGAATAACTTGCATATCTTATAAACAAGTGCTATAAAAACACAACATACGCCTCATTCCAATTCTGAATATTCTTTTATTTAAATATTCATATCCTTTGGGAAAGATTCCCATTAATTTTATCAAAGAAAAATTCTTTAAATTTATTCTTTAATCCTCCATTGGATATCAATTCAAACCAAATTAAGGTTTGTGACGGGCTGGAATTTCGCTCGATCCGAATCAGTCGTTAAACCGATCTAGATCGTTCGAAACCCCTGATCGTTTTGAGAATAGGACAAATCAGAACGCAGACGGAAGAACATTTCATTGTTATTACAACAATTCCATCAGATACAAGAATATACAGAGTATAAATGAATAAATTACATTCGACAAATATCAAAGATTACAATAAACCACATAGCAGCGGAAAAATATACAAAACACAGCTAGAAGTGATACACGGATACAGAGCTTTCCGAGTATCGTTCCAGCTGTAAATCAGGACCCTGTGAATATAAATCTGCAAAACCAAAACTACTAGCTGCCCGTGCGGAAAATAAGGGCACCCAGAGTTTAGGTTAAAACAATAAACTCCAGGTCAGTCATGTGACTGGTGTGAGAACTAAAACAGTTATTTAAACTTTACTTTAAAAGAGAGTAATTCAAGGGACCACGCCGTATAACACGGAACGGGTTTCCTCCCAAGAATACCAGTGCATAGAATAAACAACGCAATGCTTTTTCGAAAAATGAAGCTATTATAAGACCCAGGTCCCATCACACAATGCAACGCAAGCCGGAGGATAAGGTTTTCCCTTATAATAGCCAAACATGCTTGGTACGTTTAAACCAAATCATTTGATACTATAATAAGTGTATAGTGCCAAAACAATTTCAATCATAAATATAAATCATAGACGGCATGGGTACCATATATCAAGTCGCCATACTAGTTCTACAATTAAAACCGCAATATCACGTATTGGAAATTGGATTTCCGTCATGAGTCGAGGCAAGGGGCAAGCTCCTCTCCGCTTCGAGACACTCTAGAAAATGCCTCGGTACTACACACTCTGGGTAACCCCTGGATGCTTCAGGGCCGGTCCTCTCTTACGTTTGAGGATTGGCAATTCCTGAACACACGTTTCCCGGTCCTTACAGACCTAAAATCGAGGCGCCTCATCCAACAACCACATAGGTGAAAAGTATATAAATGTCAGGGCTGGTAAGTCACTGACACCACCAAAGCTAGAAAGAAACGTCGTGCTCTCCCTGTAGTCCTTATCCCGTTTTTGACTCATACCGAGGTGTGAGGCTCGTGAATTCATGTTATACACAAAGCTGCCACGTAGGCTGTGCTTTGATCATCAACCACAAGACTTTGCTTTTCAACATAAGCCTTGATCTATGCAACTCAGCGTGCCACACAGGCAATTCATGCCATGCGATTGATATCTATCGATATATAACCTCTAAGCTCGTATGTCTCAGAGAAGGGCGTTAAGCAAGAGAATAAATTCTCCACCGCCAAACAGATATATATTTAACAGAAATCAATCAACACAGAATAAAATCCAATGTCAGACACACAATCCATTTACAAGTTCATTCTGCGTCTGAACGAAACCGGAGGCACTTTCCTCGCATATCCATCGATCTCCAAGTACGTCTGGACGACCACCAACTGATTCCCTCATCTTGGGTGTACATCCCAATCAAGATCATCAGTAATCACCCAAACAATGTGAAGACTTCCGGTCTTCGACCACCGTCTTCATCTTCGACTTATCGTCGAATCTGTTATTCAGAATGGGTATAAACCCGGCCTTTCTGAACAACCCGCGTATATTAAAAACAAATGTTACACAAACACAACATACGCCTCATTCCAATTCATCAGTCACTAACCGCAAATTAGCAAGAGAACAATTTCCCAAATATTAACCCCGAAGGCCGAAACCAACATCAGATCTATATCCAGGAAACCATTCTTCTTAACTAACCTACAGCTAGTTTCTAAATTTCATATTCTTAGGGAAAGGTTCCCATTAATTTTATCCAAGATAAATTCTTTAAAATTTATCCTTTAATCTTCCTTTGGATGTCATTTCAAACCAAATTATGGTTTTCTAAACTAGTCGAGATTAGCGAACTACAGCGAAGTAATTATTTATTTTATTTCCCAATCCCAACCTATTCATCCCATGAAGCAAAACTGGTAATACTTCACATCTAACACCACAGTGTTATCGGTAAAATTAATTACCATTTCACGTTCAAATCTGATTAAAGATTTAACTATCTCTTTGGAGCAAAACTGGTGATACTCCATCCTCGCTCACTTTCTAAATTTGATAATTTAAATTATCAATTCACATTTCAATTTAATTGCAGATTCATTAAAACTCCTTTTACTGGGTTAAATAACTAATGTCATTTAAAACACATTTCACGATAAACCCAAATCACATTCTATTTATCATCGGGTTAAAGAACTAGTGTTATTTAAAACACCGTTCACGATAAACCCACAAATCAATTCTATTTAAAACCCATTTCAAATCCAATTTATTTATTTAAAAATAAATGGGTTTTAATTTTAGTTCAAAACTAGTTCATTTCGATAAAAATCTATTTTTATCTTTTCAAATATGGAGTTTTTCATCCCAATTTTTCCCAAATCATTTCTTATGATTTTACACAAATTATTACTATTTTTAATAATTTTATCAAGGCCCGTACAGTCGATTTCCATCAACGGCCATCGAACTGCACTTACAGCGACCTTTTCCAAATTTGATTTGGACGTATCTCCAAATCCAACCGTTAGATTTTGAATTTCTAATATTCGTTAGAAATCTCTTTTCGATATGAACCCAACGGTTCCGATTTTAGGAGAATCCGACGGTCGGATCTCCCGTAATATCCGTTCGAAGTCAATGGTCGAAATTCGCGAACTGCCGCGGCGCGGCGCGTTCTATTCAGGCCATTATATTATATATATATAATATATATTTCGTCGATTTCTATTTAAAATGAATTTTATAAATAGTTTTAAATTCGTTTCAAAAACAATTTCAACTTCCATTTCAATTGAAATCAAAATTGAATTTTTCCTTATAAATTCGTTTTAAAATTCATTTCTATTCAATTCAAATTTCAATTCAATTTGAATTCATTTCAATTCGTTTTCAATTCAATTCAAATTCGTTTTCAATTCGAATTCCAATTCGTTTTCTATTCGATTCAATTCAAATTGGTTTTCTATTCGATTCAATTCAAATTGGTTTTCTATTCGATTCAATTCAAATTGGTTTTCTATTCGATTCAATTCAAATTCGTTTTCTATTCGATTCAATTCAAATTGGTTTTCTATTCGATTCAATTCAAATTGGTTTTCTATTCGATTCAATTCAAATTGGTTTTCTATTCGATTCAATTCAAATTGGTTTTCTATTCGATTCAATTCAAATTTAAAAACGAATATAAACGATATAAATATCGTTCGCGTCAAAATAGCGCATCTCTAATCAACACGGCTTTATATTCAACAAATGGATCTATATTTCTTTCAATACACGACTCCATATCTTTGTCAACACACGACTAATCTCAACGAATGAGTACTGTCCACGTGTGACTATTTTTGTTATTTAATATATTTTATAAAAATTAAGGTATCTATCGTTTGATATCAAATCAGACTCCAACCCTAAACTAGTAAGAGAACGATTCCCTGAATATTAACCCCGAAGGCCGAAACCAACATCAGATCAATACCCAGGAGACCACTCATCTTATCTATTTTCCAGTTAGTTTCTAATTTCATATATGATAAAGATGTAAATTTTATTGTTAAAATATTTCGTTCAACACATGACTAATCTCAACGGATGAGTACTGTCAACACATGAACTTTTATTTCATAAAGATAAAGATGTAAATTTTATTGTTAAAATATTTCGTTCAACACATGACTAATCTCAACGGATGAGTACTGTCAACACATGAACCTTTATTTTATAATGATAAAGATATAAATTTTATTGTTAAAATATTTCGTTCAACACATGACTAATCTCAACGGACGAGTACGGTCAACACATGAACCTTTATTTTATAATATTCTTTATTTTCTAAATTGGAATGAGGCCCAATCAATTACCATATAAAGTTAATTATATGGATTCCATACAACACATGTATACAATAGCAACGATAAATAATCAACCATCATCCAAAGTGCACTACACTGTATAAGCATCAAATATAAATCTCTAACGCTTATAACAGCCTGTCAATCAATCGATCGACATACAACTAATTATTGGGATTAGTGTATGTCATATATTATCCCAATACCCGTGTGGGGTTTCAAACAATCAAACCCATATTTTATTTGTGCAGTTGGGCGATGTGTAAAATTTATCATCCCAATCAATATCAGTCAAATCAGTGTGTATAAACAAATCGGCCGATTTGTTTATAAATATTTATTTATTCACTTTCACGTTAAAAATTATATTTTTAACGATAATTAATTTATTTCAACACATCTACATTTTATTATCGATTTCACATCAACAACACAAACAAATTCACAACACAACAATTAAACAAACAAGCCATCCATGGTCTGTGGATGACGGGTGTCGGGTGCTACTTAACACCGTCTGCATCCTAGTATATAACTTAGAAAAAGAAATTTAGAGTGAGAAGTTCTCACCGACTAGCTAAACCAAACGCCACGACTCTTCTTATGTAGAAATCTTCGTCGTGCTCGCCTTTTTGCCAATTTCACTGCCCGTAGCCACTACATATATAAAAATCGAATTTTTACTTCGCTATTCAATATATAAAAATCGAATTTTTACTTCACTATTCAATATATAAAAATCGAATTTTTACTTTTTTATTCAATATATAAAAATCGAATTTTTACTTTGCTATTCAATATATAAAAGTCGAATTTTTACTACGCTATTCAATATATAAAAATCGAATTTTTACTTTGCTATTCAATATATAAAAATCGAATTTTTACTTTGCTATTCAATATATAAAAATCAAATTTTTACTACGCTATTCAATATATAAAAATCGAATTTTTACTTTGCTATTCAATATATAAAAATCGAATTTTTTCTTCGCTATTCTCTATATAAAGATTTCGCCTTTTCAATTTCATCATTATAAAAATCACATTTTTATTTTGCTACACATATAAAGATGATATTTCTAATATTCCTATCATGTAAAAATTATATTTTTAATTCTCTACATAAACAAAAATCATATTTTACATCTTCTACATAATAAAGATTATATTTTTAATAATTTAAAAATATAAAAATCATATTTTTATTCTCATACACATAGAAAAATCATGTTTTCTATCCTCAAGGAATTCATATTCAATCGAAGAACTTATTCATAGATTAAATACATATATTTTATAAATCAAAGACTGAAAGAGAGAAAGAAAAACTTACAGTAAAATTTTTCTAGGGTTTCAGGGCCTCGGAGGGGCTGAGCTCGGTCGTGGAGGGGTTTACTCAGCTGGAACGTGGGTTTTGAGCGGGGGTGCGCTGCGTTCTCGGTGGTGGGAGGATGGGTACGTCGATCGGGGGGAGGGGGGCTATCGCGCGGTGGTGCGCTCTGGCGGAGGAGCGTCATGGGTGAGGCAGGGGGGTTGCGGGTTCGGGTCTGGGTGCGAGCGCGTGGGGGTTTGGGTGAGGGAGAAGAGAGAGTCGCGAGGCAACAGGGAGGGAGGAGGCTCTGGTGGCGGGCGCGCCACCTGGGGGGCGCGATACGGTGGCGGCGGTTCATCCCCTTCATCGCCCCTTTTCATCATTTTTTTTGTTTTGAAATCGGTTTTGAAATAAAAGGGGGGGGCCAAAGGGAATTAAGGGGGAAGAGAGAGGTTTTTTTTTAATTTTACTTTCAAAAAGTTGACTTTTACATACGACCTCTAAACGAGGCCCACCGCCTGTCGTCCATAGCGTTTCACCCCCATTCCGAACACAATGGGATATGCACCACAAGCTGATTCGATCGTTTCGATCAGTTTTCGTCAAAGTCAACATATACTATATATATTGAATTTGAACGCGCATTTCAATTTACTGGGGTCACATACTAACTCGAAAAATTCCAGAAAAATATTTTCTAGCTTCGTATTGACGATACGGTCCTAACAAAACTAGTTTCGTCGAATTCTGAGACCGTTGGAAAAATGGCCATTTTCCAGTCGATTAAATTCAACTGAAATGGTCAAAACACGTTTTCCTTTGCCACGCTCACATATTGATTCGAAAAATTATGAAATTTGAAACCTAGCAATAATTTGACATCACGGACCCAACAAAAGTGGTTTCGTCGAAATCCGAGGTCGTTTGCAAAATTTCCATTTTTAAGGGCCTGAATTCCATAGCGACTATTCAGAATTTTCAACTGGACATATCTTTTGATTCCCGTTATGAAATTTCAATTTTTCGGATTCGTTGGAAAGATATTATCAATTAGATCCTAATGTTTTTGTTTCACTAAAATCCGGATTGTTTTGCACCCGGTACATTCATTTGAAGTTTGAAATCGAATTATCGAACTACCGCGCCATTTTCAATTCTATTTATAATTATATATAAATATTTATATTCTAATGACGATCTATATAACTAAATACGTTCGAATTTTATTCAAAATAAATTTCTCGTCGATATTATTTAAAATAATCTATTTTAAATATTCAAAATTCAATAAAATTGCCAATTAAAAAATTTTAAATTGGCCCAGATTTTACGGGTTGTTACAATCTCCCCCACTTAAAACTTTTCGTCCCCGAAAAGGAACGAAGTCGAAAGTGGTTTGATTAATCAACTCTACGTTCGATCTGGCTTCCATTCTCCAACTTTTCAGTTTCTGAGAATTTTCAAATTTTCAAAAATTTGGCTAACACCCTAAATTTTCAAAAAATTTCGCCATAACCTCCCCTGCACCGGGAGCCACGGGAAAATCCCGAAATTGCCATATAGGCCCTCTGATCTCAAAAAGAAAAAGAAAAAGCCAAGCGGCTAGCCAATAGGCTCATAAAATCATCATCACCCAAACAAAACAGTAAATTATAGTAAACATGTACCTATTTGTCGGGCAAACAAATTTTATTCTCTGCTCTAGCCTCCTTGCTATGACCTGTTCAATGTAAGTACATGTATATGCAAGCAAATGCGACCAATTTTCAATACAGTTCAATATTCGATTGTATTAGGCATAATGGTTCAAAAATTATCAAACAACTAAACAAACAACACAAACATCAATCAATTAGTGGATTAACGTTTCAAATTCATAATTTTGATACATATACAAAAAATCATGTTTTTGATGCCAAATCACACCAATGTATTCTAGCTATATTAGTTTTGGTTCTCACACCAGTCTAATGGAAATATATAGAAATCACACCTTCGTTACTCGAAAATAAATGCTGATGATGTTTCGAACCACCATCAGAACATCTCCGGGCTACTAGAGTGTAATTCTATATCTATCCAGTATATTAAAACTTCGAATATACGTTCATGACGCGTATATGCAAAATCTTTATATATTGGATTGTCCAAATTCAAAATAAATAAATATTCAAATACGTATAAAACGATTTAAATTTTAAAACAAATTTGTTTTCAATTGAAAAATATACTCTTCACACTCGTTCTAGGATACTACTGATCCCATCTCTAACGAGTCATTCTAATTGGATATTACTAATCCAATATCTGATGAATTCTTTCGTATGGTTCTAATGTGTCTTGTTCTCGAGCTCTGTAAACCAAAGCTCTGATACCAAATGTGACGGCCTGGAATTTCGCTCGATCTGAATCAGTCGTTAAACCGATCTAGACCGTTCGAAACCCCTGATCGTTTTGAGAAACGGACAAATCAGAACGCAGACGGAAGAACATTTCATTGTTATTCCAACAATTCCATCATATACAAGAATATACAGAGTATAAATGAATAAATTACATTCGACAAATATCAGAGATTACAATAAACTACATAGCAGCGGAAAAATATACAAAACACAGCTAGAAGTGATACACGGATACAGAGCTTTCCGAGCATCGTTCCAGCTGTAAATCAGGACCCTGTGAATATAAATCTGCAAAACCAAAACTACTAGCTGCCCGTGCGGAAAATAAGGGCACCCAGAGTTTAGGTTAAAACAATAAACTCCAGGTCAGTCATGTGAGTGGTGTGAGAACTAAAACAGTTATTTAAACTTTACTTTAAAAGAGAGTAATTCAAGGGACCACGCCGTATAACACGGAACGGGTTTCCTCCCAAGAATACCAGTGCATAGAATAAACAACGCAATGCTTTTTTGAAAAATGAAGCTATCATAAGACCCAGGTCCCATCACACAATGCAACGCAAGCCGGAGGATAGGGTTTTCCCTTATAATAGCCAAACATGCTTGGTACGTTTAAACCAAATCATTTGATACTATAATAAGTGTATAGTGTCAAAACAATTTCAATCATAAATATAAATCATAGACGGCATGGGTACCATATATCATGTCGCCATACTAGTTCTACAATTAAAACCGCAATATCACGTATTGGAAATTGGATTTTCGTCATGAGTCGAGGCAAGGGGCAAGCTCCTCTCCGCTTCGAGACACTCTAGCAAATGCCTCGGGACTACACACTCTGGGTAACCCCTGGATGCTTCAGGGCCGGTCCTCTCTTACGTTTGAGGATTGGCAATTCCTGAACACACGTTTCCCGGTCCTTACAGACCTAAAATCGAGGCGCCTCATCCAACAACCACATAGGTGAAAAGTATATAAATGTCAGGGCTGGTAAGTCACTGACACCACCAAAGCTAGAAAGAAACGTCGTGCTCTCCCTGCAGTCCTTATCCCGTTTTAAACTCATACCGAGGTGTGAGGCTCGCGAATTCACGTTATACACAAAGCTGCCACATAGGCTGTGCTTTGATCATCAACCACAAGACTTTGCTTTTCAACATAAGCCTTGATCTATGCAACTCAGCGTGCCACACAGGCAATTCATGCCATGCGATTGATATCTATCGATATATAACCTCTAAGCCCGTATGTCTCAGAGAAGGGCGTTAAGCAAGAGAATAAATTCTCCGCCGCCAAACAGATATATATTTAACAGAAATCAATCAACACAGAATAAAATCCAATGTCAGACACACAATCCATTTACAAGTTCGTTCTGGGTCTGAACGAAACCGGAGGCACTTTCCTCGCATATCCATCGATCTCCAAGTACGTCTGGACGACCACCAACTGATTCCCTCATCTTGGGTGTACAGCCCAATCAAGATCATCAGTAATCACCCAAACGATGTGAAGACTTCCGGTCTTCGACCACCGTCTTCATCTTCGACTTATCGTCGAATCGGTTATTCAGAATGGGTATAAACCCGGCCTTTCCGAACAACCCGCGTATATTAAAAACAAATGTTACACAAACACAACATACGCCTCATTCCAATTCATCAGTCACTAACCGCAAATTAGCAAGAGAACAATTTCTCAAATATTAACCCCGAAGGCCGAAACCAACATCAGATCTATATCCAGGAAACCATTCTTCTTAACTAACCTACAACTAGTTTCTAAATTTCATATTCTTAGGGAAAGGTTCCCATTAATTTTATCCAAGATAAATTCTTTAAAATTTAATCTTTAATCTTCCTTTGGATGTCATTTCAAACCAAATTATGGTTTTCTAAACTAGTCGAGATTAGCGAACCACACCGATGTAATTATTTATTTTATTTCCCAATCCCAACCTATTCATCCCATGAAGCAAAACTGGTAATACTCCACATCTAACACCACAGTGTTATCGGTAAAATTAATTACCATTTCACGTTCAAATCTGATTAAAGATTTAACTATCGCTTTGGAACAAAACTGGTGATACTCCATCCTCGCTCACTTTCTAAATTTGATAATTTAAATTATCAATTCACATTTCAATTTAATTGCAGATTCATTAAAACTCCTTTTACTGGGTTAAAGAACTAATGTCATTTAAAACACATTTCACGATAAACCCAAATCACATTCTATTTATCATCGGGTTAAAGAACTAGTGTTATTTAAAACACCGTTCACGATAAACCCACAAATCAATTCTATTTAAAACCCATTTCAAATCCAATTTATTTATTTAAAAATAAATAGGTTTTAATTTTAGTTCAAAACTAGTTCATTTCGATAAAAATCTATTTTTATCTTTTCAAATATGGAGTTTTTCATCCCAATTTTTCCCAAATCATTTCTTATGATTTTACACAAATTATTACTATTTTTAATAATTTTATCAAGGCCCGTACAGTCAATTTCCATCAACGGCCATCGAACTGCACTTACAACGACCTTTTCCAAATTTGATTTGGACGTATCTCCAAATCCAACCGTTAGATTTTGAATTTCTAATATTCGTTAGAAAGCTCTTTTCGATATGAACCCAACGGTTCCGGTTTTAGGAGAATCCGACGGTCGGATCTCCCGTAATATCCGTTCGAAGTCAATGGTCGAAATTCGCGAACTACCGCGGCGCGGCGCGTTCTATTCAGGCCATTATATTATATATATAATATATATTTCGTCGATTTCTATTTAAAATGAATTTTATAAATAGTTTTAAATTCGTTTCAAAAACAATTTCAACTTCCATTTCAATTCAAATCAAAATTGAATTTTTCCTTATAAATTCGTTTTAAAATTCATTTCTATTCAATTCAAATTTCAATTCAATTTGAATTCATTTCAATTCGTTTTCAATTAAATTCAAATTCGTTTTCAATTCAATTCGAATTCCAATTCGTTTTCTATTCGATTCAATTCAAATTGGTTTTCTATTCGATTCAATTCAAATTGGTTTTCTATTCAATTCAATTCAAATTGGTTTTCTATTCGATTCAATTCAAATTCGTTTTCTATTCGATTCAATTCAAGTTTTCTATTCGATTCAATTCAAATTGGTTTTCTATTCGATTCAATTCAAATTGGTTTTCTATTCGATTCAATTCAAATTGGTTTTCTATTCGATTCAATTCAAATTTAAAAACGAATATAAACGATATAAATATCGTTCGCGTCAAAATAGCGCATCTCTAATCAACACGGCTTTATATTCAACAAATGGATCTATATTTCTTTCAATACACGACTCCATATCTTTGTCAACACACGACTAATCTCAACGAATGAGTACTGTCCACGTGTGACTATTTTTGTTATTTAATATATTTTATAAAAATTAAGGTATCTATCGTTTGATATCAAATCAGACTCCAACCGTAAACTAGTAAGAGAACGATTCCCTGAATATTAACCCCGAAGGCCGAAACCAACATCAGATCAATAACCAGGAGACCGCTCATCTTATCTATTTTCCAGTTAGTTTCTAATTTCATATATGATAAAGATGTAAATTTAATTGTTAAAATATTTCGTTCAACACATGACTAATCTCAACGGATGAGTACTGTCAACACATGAACTTTTATTTCATAAAGATAAAGATGTAAATTTTATTGTTAAAATATTTCGTTCAACACATGACTAATCTCAACGGATGAGTACTGTCAACACATGAACCTTTATTTTATAATGATAAAGATATAAATTTTATTGTTAAAATATTTCGTTCAACACATGACTAATCTCAACGGATGAGTACGGTCAACACATGAACCTTTATTTTATAATATTCTTTATTTTCTAAATTGGAATGAGGCCCAATCAATTACCATATAAAGTTAATTATATGGATTCCATACAACACATGTATACAATAGCAATGATAAATAATCAACCATCATCCAAAGTGCACTACACTGTATAAGCATCATATATAAATCTCTAACGCTTATAACAGCCTGTCAGTCAATCGATCGACATACAACTAATTATTGGGATTAGTGTATGTCATATATTATCCCAATACCCGTGTGGGGTTTCAAACAATCAAACCCAGATTTTATTTGTGCAGTTGGGCGATGTGTAAAATTTATCATCCCAATCAATATCAGTCAAATCAGTGTGTATAAACAAATCGGCCGATTTGTTTATAAATATTTATTTATTCACTTTCACGTTAAAAATTATATTTTTAACGATAATTAATTTATTTCAACACATCTACATTTTATTATCGATTTCACATCAACAACACAAACAAATTCACAACACAACAATTAAACAAACAAGCCATCCATGGTCTGTGGATGACGGGTGTCGGGTGCTACTAAACACCGTCTGCATCCTAGTATATAACTTAGAAAAAGAAATTTAGAGTGAGAAGTTCTCACCGACTAGCTAAACCAAACGCCACGACTCTTCTTATGTAGAAATCTTCATCGTGCTCGCCTTTTTGCCAATTTCACTGCCCGTAGCCACTACATATATAAAAATCGAATTTTTACTTCGCTATTCAATATATAAAAATCGAATTTTTACTTCGCTATTCAATATATAAAAATCGAATTTTTACTTTGCTATTCAATATATAAAAATCGAATTTTTACTTTGCTATTCAATATATAAAAGTCGAATTTTTACTACGCTATTCAATATATAAAAATCGAATTTTTACTTTGCTATTCAATATATAAAAATCGAATTTTTACTTTGCTATTCAATATATAAAAATCAAATTTTTACTTTGCTATTCAATATTTAAAAATCGAATTTTTTCTTCGCTATTCTCTATATAAAGATTTCGCCTTTTCAATTTCATCATTATAAAAATCACATTTTTATTTTGCTACACATATAAAGATGATATTTCTAATATTCCTATCATGTAAAAATTATATTTTTAATTCTCTACATAAACAAAAATCATATTTTTACATTTTCTACATAATAAAGATTATATTTTTAATACTTTAAAAATATAAAAATCATATTTTTATTCTCATACACATAGAAAAATCATGTTTTCTATCCTCAAGGAATTCATATTCAATCGAAGAACTTATTCATAGATTAAACACATATATTTTATAAATCAAAGACTGAAAGAGAGAAAGAAAAACTTACAGTAAAATTTTTCTAGGGTTTCAGGGCCTCAGAGGGGCTGAGCTCGGTCGTGGAGGGGTTTACTCAGCTGGAGCGTGGGTTTTGAGGGGGGAGGGGGTGCGCTGCGTTCTCGGTGGTGGGAGGATGGGTGCGTCGATCGGGGGGGCTGTCACGCGGTGGTGCGCTCTGGCGGAGGAGCGTCGTGGGTGAGGCAGGGGGGTTGCGGGTTCGGGTCTGGGTGCGAGCGCGTGGGGGTTTGGGTGAGGGAGAAGAGAGAGTCGCGAGGCAACAGGGAGGAGGCTCTGGTGGCGGGCGCGCCACCTGGGGGGGCGCGATACGGTGGCGGCGGCGGTGGTTCATCCCCCCGTCTCCCCTTTTCATCATTTTTTTTGTTTTGAAATCGGTTTTGAAATAAAAGGGGGGGCCAGAGGGAATTAAGGGGGAAGAGAGAGGTTTTATTATTATTTTTTATTATTTTACTTTCAAAAAGTTGACTTTTACATACGACCTCTAAACGAGACCCACCGCCTGTCGTCCATAGCGTTTCACCCCCATTCCGAACACAATGGGATATGCACCGCAAGCTAATTCGATCGTTTCGATCAGTTTTCGTCAAAATCAACATATACTCTATATATTGAATTTGAACGCGCATTTCAATTTACTGGGGTCACATACTAACTCGAAAAATTCCAGAAAAATATTTTCTAGCTTCGTATTGACGATACGGTCCTAACAAAACTAGTTTCGTCGAATTCTGAGACCGTTGGAAAAATAGCCATTTTCCAGTCGATTAAATTCAACTGAAATGGTCAAAACACGTTTTCCTTTGCCACGCTCACATATTGATTCGAAAAATTATGAAATTTGAAACCTAGCAATAATTTGACATCACGGACCCAACAAAAGTGGTTTCGTCGAAATCCGAGGTCATTTGCAAAATTTCCATTTTTAAGGGCCTGAATTCCATAGCGACTATTCAGAATTTTCAACTGGACATATCTTTTGATTCCCGTTATGAAATTTCAATTTTTCGGATTCGTTGGAAAGATATTATCAATTAGATCCTAATGTTTTGGTTTCACTAAAATCCGGATTGTTTTGCACCCGGTACATTCATTTGAAGTTTGAAATCGAATTATCGAACTACCGAGCCATTTTCAATTCTATTTGTAATTATATATAAATATTTATATTCTAACGACGATATATATAACTATATACGTTCGAATTCTATTCAAAATAAATTTCTCGTCGATAATATTTAAAATAATCTATTTTAAATATTCAAAATTCGCTAAAATTGCCAATTAAAAAAATTTAAATTGGCCCAGATTTTACGGGTTGTTACAAGGTTTATCCAAACTAGTCGGGATTATTGCACCTTACCGAAGTAATCATTTGTTATATTTCCCAATCCCAACCTATTCATCCCATGGAGCAAAACTGGCGATACTCCATGTCTAACACCACGGTGTTATCAGTAAATTTAATTACCATTTCACATTCAAATCTAATTAAAGATTTAACTATCGCTTGGAGCAAAAATGGTGATTCTCCATTCTCGCCCATTTCATGAATTCGATAAATTTACTTATCTCATTCACATTCCAATCTAACTAAAGATTCATTAAAACTCTAATTCAGTTTTAATCTCAAAAATCATTACCTCATGATTATTCAAAGTTAAGAAATTAATCTTATCTTTAACTGGGTTAAAGAACTAATGTCATTTAAAACACAGTTCACGATAAACCAAAATCACATTCCATTAATTATGGAATTTTCACGGAAAACAGATCAATATATAATCGATATCAATTTTCGTGTCCGACTAATAATATAAATGGAATAACGACAAAGCCTTTTAAATTCATATATATCAACAGTCTTCCTCCACAGAAGCTCACTTCGATTATTATCCAATCAAATTCCATTCCAATTTAATATATTAAACTGGAAAATTTTACTTTGGAAAATTTCCATTAAACTTAATAAAAATATTTGTATATTCCAAATCACATTTCACTGTAAATCGGGTTAAAGAACGAATGTCGTTAAAAACACAGTTCATAATAAACCCAATTCACATTCCATTTTATTCCTATTAAATGTTAATTAAATGGAAACTCTAATTATCTTAATTAAAAGATTTATTCTTCTCACACGGGGTTTAAGAATAGTATTAATGAAGACACCATTCACGACAAACCCAAAATCCCATTTGATATTAAATACAAGGCTCTGAATAGAAAATATATTGGATTATATTCAATATCGAATTCTGAAACCAACAAATATCGTATTGGAAATAATGATATAAAATATATCTTCCAAATTCCCATAACAATATCCGTAAAATCACGGAATCCAATATCAAAATATTTCGAAGATGATTTCCATTCAAATCCATTCCAATTTATATATTGGAAATTCTGGTTATTTCAAAACCATTCACAAATCGAATTTATTTTATTTAAAAATTATTGGATTTCAAATCTAGTTAATAACTAGTTCATTTTGATAAAACTGTAGCTTTATCTTTTCAAATATAGATTTTTTTTCATCTTAATTCTTTCTAAATCATTTCTTATGATTTTACATGAATTATTAATATTTTTAATAATTTTATTAAGGCTCGTACAGTCGATTTCCGTAAGCGGTCATCGAACTGCACTTAAAACGACCTTTTTCAAATTTGATTTGGACATAATTCCAAATCAAACTGTTAGATTTTGAATCTTTTATATTCGTTGTAAAGCTCTTTTCGATACGAACCCAACGGTTCCGGTTTAAGGAGAATCTGACGGTCGGATCTCCCGTAAAGTCCATTCGAAGTTAATTGTCGAATTCGCGAACTGCCGCGGTGCGGTGCGTTCTATTCAGGCCATTATATATATATCATATATTTCATCGATTTCCATTTAAAACGTATTTTATAAATTCGTTTTAAAACGATTCTAAATTCATTTTCAATTTTAAATAAAAATTGAATTTTCCTTATCATTATAATATATAAATGATAATATTTTCAAAATATCACATTTTGAAATCATTTCCTTTTCGATATTCATTATAAAAATTCGTAAAATCGATATAAATATCGTTCACATCAAAATGGCGTTAATCTAATCAACGCAGCTTCATATATTTCAATATTTTCGTGTCCATCCCAAATCGGACATCAAAATCATATTTTGATCCATTACTGAATTTTATTTTAAAATATTAGTTATTTTAAAATATTCATTACTCATCATTTTTAAATATTCTTTAAATTAAGATGTTCGTTCTTTCCGAATTGGAATCAGACACAGTCAATTACTATATAATTTTATTTATATGGATTTCATACACACATGTACACAACGATAATCAAACACAGTCAACCGTCATCCAGAGGGCATTACACAACTGCATAAGCGTTAAATATAAATAATTAACGCTTACACCAATTTGTCAACCCATCGATTGACATACAAATAAACAATTGGGATTAGTGTATGTCAAATATCATCCCAATACCCGTGTGGGGTTTCAATCAACACACACCGATGATTATTTGTGTAGTTGGGCGATGTTTATAATATATCGTCCCAATCCATATCAGTTAAATGTGTGTACATAGACAAATCTTCCGATTTGTAAATGAATATTAATTTTATTCATATACACATTAAAAATTATATTTTTAACTATAAAATATTTATTTCAACTCATGAATATTTTATACAGTTCATTTATACAATAAAAATGATATTTTTATTGTTCTAACTTTTTTAGAAAACTTCGGTAGCATAACGGCGCGATACTATAACCGGAATAAGGTCTAGCCTTATCCCTCGCCTTATAATGGCTCGTGCCATACACATACCAATTTTAATCAATTCAACTCACATCTCAAACCAAATTCAAACAAATAAATTAAACAAACATGTTTTCAAAAAAGGTATTGGGTGCTACTAAGCACCATCTGCATCCTAGTATATATATTTAACTAGAAAATAAATTATAGTGAGGAGTTCTCACCTTTGGAATCCACTCCGTCGTGTTTTTCTAACGCTCTGATTTGCTGTTCTGGTTCCAGAATTTACATACGTGCTCCAATCTTCACGCCGTTTTTAGTTCTAGCTAAACGCGCCATTCCGGACAACTTTCGCCTAGGGGCCCTTCTTCCGAAAATGTGCCATTTCGCCAGAAATCGCGAAAACACACATTTTGGACTGCTGACTTCGGACACGTTTTCTGAACAACTCCGGATTCGAAAACTAGACTTCCATATACCTAAATCGTAGAGAAAGTTATGCTCTTTGACTTTTGTATAGTGGAGTCTTGGCCATAGGGGCTCGGTTCAGGAGATATGGGCTGAAATAGGTCAGGGTCCTTTTTGCAAAACTGAAATTAGTGGAAAAAAGGGGAAATCGGACAATGGGGGACCCACGGCGGCGCTGGGTAGTCAGGGGGCAGCAGCGTTGGGTCATGCTGGGCGGGTGGTGCGGTGGTCCGGGCACGGACCCAGTGGTGGCGGTTGGCTGATTCTAGCAGTTTTCTTTTTGGGTCCGTTCGAAGAAAAGGGGCGACGTGGGCCATGCTGAGGTGGAGGGGAGCCGACGACGATAGGCCAGAGGGCGATGGTGGCCAGCGCTAGAGAGCGGCGGCGCTTGGAGGGCGGTGGCGCGGTGGGTGGATTTGGAGATTAGGGGAAAACTAACCTTTTTCGATTTAGGGTTGTTCTTTTTTTTTGAAAAATGAGGCCTTGGAAATATATATAACTTTCCCATTCGACCCCCAAATCCAACTCATCGACTGTCATCCATTGCTAATTACCCCATTCCAGACACAATGGGATATGTCCCATAAGCCAATTCTATCGTCTCGATTAGTTTTTTTTGAATTAAAATATAAATCAGTATATATTTTTATTTGAACATACATTTTTATTTACCGGGGCCACATACTGACTCCTAAAATTCCCGTAAAATAAATCTAGCTATGTTTTGACGATACGGTCCTAACAAAGCTGATTTCGTCGAATTCGGAGACCATTTGAAAAACGTTCATTTTCCAGTCGATTAAATTCAAACTGAATTGACCAAACACGTTTAAGTTCACCACGCTCACATATTGATTCCAAAAATTATGAAAATTGGAATCAAGCAATAATTCGACATTCCGGATCAAACAAATGTGGACTCGTCGAAAACGGAGGTCGTTTGCAAAATCGCTATTTTTAAGGGATATATATTATATAAATTCCATACCGACTATTCTGAATTTTCAACTGGACATAACTTTTTATTCCCGTTATGAAATCTGGATTTTTCACGTTCATTGGAAATATATTTTTAAACAGATTCAAATATTTCTGGTTTTACTAAAATCCGGTTTATTTTGAATCCTGTACATTCATTTGAAAATTGAAATCGAAATTTCAAACTACCACGCCATTTCTAATTCCTTTTATAATTAAAATAAATATTTATATTCTAACTTCGATCTAAATAAATTTTTACATTCTAATTCTAGTCAAAAAAAATTCTCGTTATTATTTAAAATCAATCATTTTAAATATCCAAAATCCATTAAATTAGCTGAAATAAAAATTTTAAATTGGTTCCGATTTTCCAGGTTGTTGCAATCTCCCCCACTTAAAATCTTTTCGTCCTCGAAAAGGAATGGAGCTGAAAGTTGTTTAACTAATCAACTCAACTTTCATTCTTGCGTTTATTCGTCAACTTTTCAGTTTCTAAGAATTTTTCAATTCTTCAAACATTTAGCTAACACCCTAAATTTTTGAAAAATTTCGCCATAACCTCCTTTGTACGGGGAGACATTTAAAACCGCAACTTGCCTCACAGGGCCCTCACCATCCAAAAATAAAAATAAAATGCCATGCGTTTAGCCAATCGGCTCATAAAATCATCCAAATCCAATAAATTAGTGAACATGTACCTATTTTTCGGGCATACAAGTTTATTCCTCTTCTTAGCTTCCCTGCTATGACCTGTTCAATATTTACATGCATATATGTATGCAATTTCAACCAATTTTCAATTCAGTTCAATATTTGACACGATTTGGTTATATTTACCATTCATTCACATATTGGTTTTATTAGTGGAATTAATAATAATACATCACAATCAGCAATCAATTAGTTGATTAAATTTTCAAATTCCTAATTTTGATATATGTATATATATATATTCAAAATCATGTTTTTGATGCCAGTTCACAACAATATATTCTAACTATATTTTGGTTCTCACACCAATCAATTGGAAATATATAGACATCCCACTTTCGAAACTCGAACATAAATGCTGGTGATGACATGCCATCATCAGAATCATCTCCGAGCGACTAGAGTTTGATTCTTTATATATCCAGTGTATTAAAACTTCGAATATACGTTTGCAAGCGTATGTGAAAAATCTTTATATACTCGATTGTCCAAATTCAATATAAAAAAAATATTCAAATACGTATAAAATGGTTTAAATCTTCAAAACAAAAATCGTTTTTATAAATAATACTCCTCTAACTCATTCAAGATACTACTGATCCTATCTCGAACGAGTCATTCTTATTGGATATTGCCAATCCAATCTCTGATGAATTCTTTCGTACGGTTCTAATGTCTCTTGTTCTCGAGCTCTGTAAACTAAAGCTCTCATACCACGATGAAACGACCCAAACTTCCCCGTAAAGGAAAGCCCGGATTGAGTTGAGAACACAACACATCAGAACACAAAACAGAAGAACATTTCATTGCTTATTACAACAATTTACATCAGAGTACAAGAATATACAGAGTATGAACAAATAATATACATTTGCTAGATATCAGAGATTTACAAATGACAACGCAGCGGAAAATAACATAAATCACAACTGAAAGAAATACACGGATACAGAGTGTTCCGAATATAGCTCTAGTTGTAAATCCAGGATCCTGTGAATTTAATATCTGCAAAACAAAACTACTAGCTGCACGTGTGGAAAATAGGGGCACCCAGAGTTTAGGTTAAAACAATAAACTCCAGGTTAGTCATGTGACTGGTGTGAGAACAAAAACAGCTATTTAAAACTTTACATTAAAAGTAAATCAAGGGACCATGCCGTATAACACGGAACGAGTTTCCTCCCAAGAATACCAGTGCATAAACAGTTATAAACAGCACAATGCATTTTGAAAAAATGAAGATATTATAAGACTCAGGTCCCATCACACAATGCAGCGCAAGCCGGAGGATAGAGTTTTACCTTATATTAGCCAAATATGCTTGGTACGTTTAAAACAAATCATTTGATACTATTATAAGTGCATAGTGTATAAAACAACTTCAAATATAAATGTATCAATCATAGGAAGCATGGGTACCATCTATCATGTCTCCATACTAGTTCTACAATTAAAACCGCAAAGTCACGTATTGGAAGTTGGATTTCCATCTGTGAACCAAGGCAAGGTATCGTCCTTACTGGTTCGAGACTCTCTAGCCCGAGCCTCAGGATCCAAACTCAGGTGGGCCCTTGGATCGTCAGGGCCGGTCCATATGGAGTGGATTAAAATGCCTGAACAATATGTTTCCCCGCCCAATGGGGCGTAAAACTGGTCAGTATATCGACTAAACCATCCATCGACCCCGTAATGACTGATATAACCGAGGCGCCCTGCTTTCCATCATCCACATAAGTAAAAATGTCTGGGCTCCATACCTTGACACCACTCCTAGATAGAAGGAAATGCATGTCCTCCCTGAAGTCCTCTCCCGTTTCCGGTTCACACCGGGGTGTGAGGCTCGCGAATTAACACTATAAACAAAGCTATGCTATATTAAAGTCGTGCATCGATCATCAAGCACAAGACTCTGCTTTTCAACAACAGCCTTGATCATTTGCATCTTAGCATGCCACACTGTCAATACATGCCATGCGACTGATGTCTATCGATATATAACCTCTTAGCTCGTACGTCTCAGAGAATGGTGTTAAGCAAGAGAATAAATTCTCCACCACCAAACAGATATATATATTTAATAGAGATCAATCAACACAAAATAAAATCCAATGTCAAACACACATCCATTTACCGTTCTAGGTCAGAACGAAACCGGAGGCACCTTATTCCTGGTCCCATATTTTCAATACAGGAGATAGTTCATCGCATATTCGGTCGATCTCCAAGTACGTCCGGACGATCACCACATATTACCTTGTCTTGGGTGTACAGTCCAGTCAAGACAACGGTAATCATCCAAACGATGTAAAGACCTCCGGTCTTCAACCACCGTCTTCATAGTCGACTTATCGTCGATTCAGTTATTCAGAATGGGATAAACCCGGTCTTTCTGAATAACTCGCATATCTTATAAACAAGTTCTATAAAAACACAACATACGCCTCATTCCAATTCTGAATATTCTTTTATTTAAATATTCATATCCATTGGGAAAGGTTCACATTAATTTTATCAAAGATAAATTCTTTAAATTTATTCTTTAATCCTCCATTGGATATCAATTCAAACCAAATTATGGTTTATCCAAACTAGTCGGGATTAGCGCACCTTACCGAAGTAATCATTTGTTATATTTCCTAATCCCAACCCGAGAAAAACTGGCGATACTCCATATCTAACACCACGGTGTTATCGGTAGATTTAATTACCATTTCACATTCAAATCTATTTAATGATTTAAATATCGCTTGGAGCAAAACTGGTGATACTCCATTCTCGCCCATTTCATGAATTCGATAAATTTACTTATCCCATTCACATTCCAATCTGACTAAAGATTCATTAAAACTCTAATTCAGTTTTAATCTCAAAAATCATTACCTCATGATTATTCAGAGTTAAGAAATTAATCTTATCTTTAACTAGTTAAAGAACTAATGTCATTTAAAACACAGTTTACGATAAACCCAAATCACATTCCATTAATTATGGAATTTTCACGGAAAACAGATCAATATATAATCGATATCAATTTCCGTGTCCGACTAATAATATAAATGGAATAAAGACAACGCCTTTTGAATTCCATATATATTAATAGTCTTCCTCCACAGAAGCTCACCTCGATTTTTATCCAATCGAATTCCATTCCATTACAATTTAATATATTAAACTGGAAAACATTACTTTGGAAAAATTTCCATTAAATCTTAATAAAAAGATTTAAATATTCCAAATCAAATTTCATAGTAAATCGGATTAAAGAACGAATGTCGTTAAAAACACAGTTCATAATAAACCCAATTCACATTTCATTTTATTCCAATTAAATGTTAATTAACGGGAAACTCTAGCAATCTTAATTAAAAGATTTATTCTTTTCACACGGGTTCAGGAACAGTGTTAATGAAGACACCATTCACGACAAACCCAAAATCCCATTTGATATTAAATACAAGCCTCTAAATAGAAAATATATCGGCTTGTACTCAATATCAAATTCTGAAACCAACAAATATCGTATTGGAAATAACGATATAAAATTTATCTTCCAAATTCCCATAATAATATCCATATAATCACGGAATCCAATATCGAAATATTTCGAAGATGGTTTCCATTCAAATCCATTCCAATTTATATATTGGAAATTCTGGTTATTTCAAAACCATTCACAAATCCAATTTATTTTATTTAAAAATTATTGGATTTCAAATCTAGCTAATAACTAGTTCATTCAGATAAATCTATAGCTTTATCTTTTCAAATACGGAATTTTTCATCCCAATTCTTTCCAAATCATTTCTTATGATTCTACATGAATTATTAATTTTTTTAATAATTTTATCAACGCCCGTAAAGTCAATTTCCATAAACGGTCATCGAACTGCACTTACAACGACCAATTCCAAATTTGATTTGGACATAATTCCAAATCCAACTGTTAGATTTTGAATCTTTTATATTCGTTGGAAATATCTTTTCGATACGAGCCCAACGGTTCTGGTTTTAGGAGAATCCGATGGTCGGATCTCCAGTAATGTCCATTCGAAGTCAATGGTCGAAATTCGCGAACTGCCGCGGCACGGCGCGTTCTATTCAGGCCATTAAATATATATAATATATATTATATATATTTCTTCAATTTCCATTTAAAACATATTTTATAAATTTGTTTTAAAATGATTCTAACTTCATTTTCAATTTTAAATAAAAATTGAATTTTCCTTATCATTATAATATATAAATAATAATATTTTCAAAATATCATATTTTGAAATCATTTCCTTTCCAATATTCATTATAAAAATGAATAAAATCGATAAAAATATCGTTCACGTCAAAATGGCATTAATCTAATTAACGCGGCTTCATATATTTCAATATTTTCGTATCCATCCCAAATCGGACACGAAAATCATATTTTGATCCATTACTGAATATTATTTTAAAATATTAGTTATTTTAGAATATTCGTTACTCGTCATTTTAAAATATTATTTAAATTAAAATGTTCGTTCTTTCCGAATTGGAATCAGACACATTCAATTACCATATAATTTTATTTATATGGATTTCATACACACATGCGCACAACAATAATCAAACACAGTCGACCGTCATCCACAGTGCATTACACAACTGCATAAGCATTAAATATAAATAATTAATGCTTACACCAGTTTGTCAACCCATCGATTGACATACGACTAAACAATTGGGACTAGTGTATGTCAAATATCCTCCCAGTACCCGTGTGGGGATTCAATCAACACACATGATTATTATTTGTGCAGATGGGCGATGTGTAAAATATATCATCCCAATCCATATCAGTTAAATGTGTGTACATAAACAAATCGTCCGATTTGTAAATGAATATTTATTTTATTCATATACACGTTAAAAATTATATTTTTAACTATAAAATATTTATTTCAACTCATGGATATTTTATACAATTCATTTATACAATAAAAATGATATTTTTATTATCTAACATTTTTAGAAAATTTTCGCAGCATAACGGCGCGATACTAGAACCAAACTAAGGTCTAGCCTTATCCCTCGCCTAATAATGGCTCGCGCCATGCACATACCAATTCTAATCAATTCAACTAACATCTCAAACCAAATTCAAACTAATAAACCAATCAACCAAACAAACATGGTTTCAAACAAAGGTGTCGGGTGCTATTAAGCACCGTCTACATCCTAGTATATATATACTTAACTAGAAAATAAAATAGAGTGAGGAGTTCTCACTTTTGGGATCCACTCCGCCTGTTTTTCTAACGCTCTGATTTGTTGTTCCTGTTCCAGAATTTGCATACCAGCTCCAATCTTCACGCCTGCTTTAGTTCTAGCCTAAACGCGTCATTGCGGACAACTTTCGCCTAGGGGACCTTCTTCCGAAAATGTGCCATTTCGCCAGAAATCGCGAAAAGACACATTTTGGACTGCTGACTTCAGACGCATTGCCTGAACAACTTCGGATTCCAAAACTAGACTTCAATATACCCAAGTCAAAGAAAAAGTCATGCTCTTCGACTTTGGTATAGTGGAGTCTTAGCCATAGAGGCTCGATTTGGGAGATATGGGCTAAAACAGGTCAGGGTCCTTTTTGCAAAACTGAAATTAGTGAAAGAAGGGGAAATTGGACAATGGGGGACCCATGGCGGCGCTAGGTGGTCAGGGGGCTGCGGCGTAGGGTCCTGGTGGTCGGGGGTGCGGTGGTCAGGGCGTGGGCCCAGGTGGTGGGGTTGGGTGATTCCGGCGGGTTTTCTTTTTGGGTTCGTTTGAAGAGGGGGCCGACGTGGGCCAAGACGAGGTGGGGGGAGCTGGCGGCGGTAGGCCGGAGGGCGGCGATGGCCAGCGCTGGGGCATGGCAGCGCCTGGAGGGCGGTGGCGCGGTGGGTGGATTTGGGGATTGGGGGAAAAATGACGAGTTCCGATTTAGGGTTTTTTTTTTTTTGAAAAATGAGGCCTTGAAGATATATATATAACATTCCCATTCGACCCCAAATCGAACCCACCGATTGTCGTCCGTAGCTAATTACCCCATTCCGGACACAATGGGATATGTCCCGTAAGCCAATTCTACCGTCTCGATCAGTTTTTCTTTGAATTAAAATATAAATCAGTATATATTTTTATTTGAACATATATTTTTATTTACTGGGGCCACATATTGACTCCTAAAATTCCCAAAAAATAAATCTAGCTATGTTTTTATGATACGGTCCTAACAAAGCTAATTTCGTCGAATTCGGAGACCGTTTGAAAAACATTCATTTTCCAATCGATTAAATTCAAACTGAATTGACCAAACACGTTAAAATTCACCACGCTCACATATTGATTCCAAAAATTATGAAAATTGGAATCAAGCAATAATTCAACATTCCGGATCCAACAAAAGTGGTCTCATCGAAAAAGGAGGTCGTTTGCAAAATCTCTATTTTTAAGGGCTATATGTTATATAGATTCCATAGCGACTATTCTGAATTTTCAACTAGGCATAGCTTCCCGTTATGAAATCTGGATTTTTCACATTTGTTGGAAAGATATTTTTAAACATATTCAAATATTTCTGGTTTTACTAAAATCCAGTTTATTTTGAATCTTGTACATTCATTTGAAATTTGAAATCGAAATTTCAAACTACCGCGCCATTTCCAATTCCTTTTATAATTAAAATATAAATTTATATTCTAACTTCGATATAAATAAAATTATACATTCTAATACTATTCAAAATAAATTTCTGGTCATTATTATTTAAAATAAATCATTTTAAATATTCAAAGTCCATTAAATTAGCTGAAATAAAAAAAATTAATTGGTTCCGATTTTCCGGGTTGTTACAATGGATCTGGCAATTTATTCCCCTATAAATTGTAATGAGCTCCAATTCACCCCAAATGAGTTCCATTTTGTAGCCGTCGTCCATACGATCCCAACGGATCCTGTTTCGTTGAATTTCGATAAAGTAAGAAAATGTTATTACGTTAACAAGTTTAAATAAGCAATTACATTATTTAAATTCGTTATTTTCGAATGGGCTCACCCCAAATCGTCGGGCCAATTACTCATCTTCCAACCCGCATATATCTTCTTCCACAAAACTCAAAACCACCGCTCCAGTAACCCACCATTCACATCCATTTTCTATTTTAGCTTCCACTTATCTCCATCTTTGATCAGCCGTTCCAAAATCTGAAATCACCATCACCTTTCTCTTCAAAATCTCTCCCAGGCCACTATCAACTCACGCAACTGCACGCAAGCTTCACCATGCGTGCTCCAGGTTCCCACGACGGTGTACAGTATAATGATCGAACTAATTTTGCTCTAAATAATATCAAAAATTAAGAAATGATACCAACTCCTCCATAAACATCACTATACACTCGAAAACCCAAATCAATGCACCCTCTTTTCAAATTACTCAACCCTAATGTTTGCTGTAAAAACCTCAACATACAGAACGGACGTAGAACCTATTCAAATGGGTATAGACCTGAAGACAATCTCACAACGATTTCAATAATATAATTTTCATGATTTATGGGATTTGATTTTGATTTCAAGGGATTTTTGAAGATCGGTTTCCACGTTTGGAATAAAGAAACTTGCGGCAGAAAATAGTATTTGACTGTAGAATGAAAATTTCTAACGTTAAGGATAAGTAAGGGTATTTATAGGATATGTTAACTTATCTGAGACGCTTCATATATATTTTTATATTAATTTATATTCAATAATTAACTCAATTTATCACTTTAAAATTCCTATGATCACATACAATATACAAATTTGACGAAAATGGACATATAGTTACAGTTCGACATTACGGACCCAATGAAACTTGTTTCGTCGAATTCCGACTTCGTTTGCTCGCACACTGTATTTTTAAAGTCAAATTACTGACTGTTTTTCACATTAAAATCACATACGGCCACATGCTAACTCCAAAAATCACGAAAATTGAAATTCAGCAATAATTTAAAATTCCGGATCCAACAAAATTAGTTTCGTCGAAAACGGAGGTCATTTGTAAAAATTGCTATTTTTAAAGCTCTAAATAAAACCATTTAAATATTAATATATTTAAAGATAATTAAATTTAATATTAATAAATTAATATTATCGTATATATTCACATTAGAATATCATACAGGTCCATATCGGGATTTATAACCCGATATTTCAAAGTTCCCAGTTATGTCGACATTCAATTTATATTAAAATCCTTTTATAATAAAAATAAATCATTATAAATTACAAAGGAATTCCATAGCGACTTTTCGAAAATTTGATTTGGACACAACTCACAATCAACATGATGAAATCTCGATTTTTCTCTTCCATTGGAAAAATATACTTCACCAGCTTCGAAAATTTCTTGTTTCACAGAAATCCGACTTAAAACAGATTTTGTATATTCGTTTAAAGTTCGAATCGCCAAATTACGAACTATCGTGCCATTACGTGCTTGATTTAAATTATATTATAATTAATACGTTGAAACCTCTTTTAAATAATAAATTCGTTATTATAATTCAATTTTAGACTGAATTAAATATTATAAACATTCTAATTCACACAATATTGTGAATTCTACTATTTCTGACTATTTCAGAATTAAATTTATTATTCTATAATTTATATTAATTAAATATTAAATATTATTTAATTAAATAACCATTAAAATCTCTAAATCACTTTTAAAATAATTAAATTAATTAATTATTGTACCATAAAAATACGGACATTACATGCTTAGATATATTGCTCGAGCTCTTATCCTTTCTACTATGGCTATGTTTTTGTTCGGGGAATCATGCTTCTTCATTTATTGTACTCTGATATTTTAAGTACAAGACAGAAATGTTTAAGATGATGTATTAGGTTTGTGTATTTTCAGACTTATGATGTTTTGAACCACGAAGTTATGCTTTATGATTAATAAAAGTTTTTAATTCCGCTGCTATTTTATATCTGTCTTGTAATGTTTCTGTTTCTGTTTTCCTATAACGCTTCATGAAACTTAATGCATTCTCTTAATGAGTGACATTAACGGACGTGGGGTGTCACAATAAACAAATACGTGCTCTCATATATATACACTCAGCTCATTCTAGGGTATTACTGACCCTATCCCCAATGAGTAAACCCCCACCAAAGCCTAGGTGTTCGCTCTACCTAAGCTCTGATACCAATTGTAACGACCCGAATTTCCGTACTATCTGAGTTGACTAAATACACTACACGTCCAATCAAAATTGCATAGAAATATGAATCATAATTAATAAAGAAGAAAAAGGTAGAAGAAGAACAAAAATAAAAATACAGAATCTCAGATCGCAGTGGAACAAAATATAATATGTATATATCATCTTTTGGAGTACAAATTTTTTTTCTGTATGTACATATCATCATCAGAGTACAACACTTATAACACAGCGGAAACATAATAACTAGCAAATGCTGAAGCCTCCTGCTCCAAGCTCCTTTAGATAAATCTATAAAATCCTGAACTACTTGACTGCCCGTACAAATTTGGGCACCCAAGAGTTTAGGGAAAACATAGAAAAATAAACTCTGGGTCAGTCATGGGACTGTTATGAGTAAACAGTTCGAGAAAATAAACGATATCTCATAAGACCACACTGTCTAACACGGAATGAGTTTTTCCCTTACGAGAATCCAAAATAATCTTTATATCAAAACTCTTTTGATATTATACAACTAAACAATCATCTAGCAGAACGTTTGCATCTCACGCCCTACATATATAGTATACAATCAAAACCATGAGCACTTATTGGATAATGGATTTCCAACTATGACAAGGTATGTAACTACCTTCCGATAGTGTATCTCTAGAGAGGAATGCATCGGGTTCAACAAGAACATCTTGAAACTCGGCCAAACATGATCGACCACTCATTTCGCTTGAGTATATCGAATGTATATCACCAACGGTTGGGATCAGCAACCGTTTTCCTGAATGGGACAGCATTGAATAGAATAAAGAATGAAATGAATTCCTCTAGATAGATGATAATACACCCTAATTGGGAGATCACTTATCCATGTTTCCTGCCCGATTTTTGTCATTTTCCAGTTGTTAAGGCCTGAGGCTACGATTATTTACATTTCATAGATAGCACAACCACTTTGAATGCCACATTGTCAGATTTGTTAATCACTAATTGATTGCACAAATATACTATGGATATTATGCTAAGAGAATAAATTCTCCGCCACCATATATATTTATACAAACCAATATATGCGATCACTGGAAATATTCTGTCAGACATTCGTCCATACACTTCATTCTGGGACAGAACGAAACCGAAGGCCCAATTTTCATTAATCCATCTTAGGCAATTTCTACCTAGGATTAATAGAAAAAGCCCTTGCACTTTACTCCGTCTTCGATTATCTTCATATAATTTGATTCGCAACGCTACTGCCAATACGGAGTGGCTCTCGAGTAATAATCCAACCGGTCTCTCTGTATTGACAACTATATAGGAAAATACTTCGATAGTCGGTTATTTAACTATCAAAGAAAAACAAACATTCATCCAAAGCAACAAACAATCATTGGGCCCCTTAATGAATATTTCATTAATCAAATCACTTCTCCATTTCCTTATCAATATTCGTTAACACAATATTTTTGTGTTAGCCTACTTTGTGAACTACGCTACACAAAGAGCAAATAGTGAGAAGGACACCAATCAGATCGGATCGGAGAAAGATAGTGCAGGAGGTAAATAAAAATCAAGAGCACAGACACTTCCTCAGATCGGATCGGAGAGATACAACAGTAGCCTTATTACATCGAATCGGATCGGCAATACGTCAGCAATACCAAAGGATAGCAAGTGGCTTCAGCGGATCGGTTCGGAGGAACACTCCAGTGGCAACAGAAGAAAGCAAGCCCAATAGTTCGGATCGGATGAGTAAGTCAGTAGCATCAAGGAACAACAAGTAGGCTAAACCGGATCGGATCGGAGGCTCCGATCCGAACCCCTTTTCTCCTTTAAATCTGTAGCCGTTGCTGCGCATATCCCCTGAAGATTCGGACAAGATCTGACCATTTCTCCCACGAACTCCTACTAAACCAATGTGTTGTAGCCATCTTAGAGCTTCCGAACCCGACTCTCAAGGGATGGATGCCACGCAATTCCGAACCGGAGCTACTTCGAGGAGATTTTTCACCTATAAATACACCACCTAGAGGCATTTGAAAGGATCTTTTGGCAAATTCTCAGTCCATACTTCCTCCATAGCCGAATTCTACAATCATATTCAAATCAAAATCATCTCTTAAAGCCCATTTTTGAGAGATTTGAGTGAATTTATGCATTGTAATTGCGAGGTTGAGTGAGAATCATTGTTGTATTCATATCCAAATCATCAAATAAAAGAAAACAAAGTGGGCGTAGGATCGTTAACGCCGAACCACTATAAATTGAGTGTTCTTATTTGCTTTTTGATCCTATTTTGTTAAATTCATATCTAATTTGGGTGTTAGAGCCAATTTTTGGTCTAACATTTTTGGTGCTTTCACTGAGAAGTTTCAAATTCTAAGCCTTTTTTGGATTATCGTTCTACTGTTTGGACCTTTAAGTTCAAAGAAGTTAATCCCCTTTCTCTGACATCTTTCAGTACTTGTTGACTAATTGTTGAAGAATCAAGCATTATGGCTAAGACCAAAGGAAAGGAAGTGCAAGGTGCTAGAGAAAATCAGCAAGCTATCGTGTTAACAAGGTCATGCGCTCAAAGCTCTGGAGCAGATCAATCCAACCAGGAGAATCCGGATCGGATCGGAGGGGCTGATCCAAACCGAGAGGAAGCAAACCGGATCATGTTGACACCGATCCGACCTGAAGACCCGATCTGAACCGATGGTGTTGGGGTCTCTCACTCTCTCCACCCGAACCGGCCCAACCAGGCTGCTATAGGCCGATCCGATCCGAATCAGAACGAAGCTGGAACTTCAACTCGAGCTCCCTCTGATGCTCCAATTCCAGCCACGATGACCAATGTCCAGCCTGATCCATCTGCACCCATTACTCAGGGAGACTTTTCACGTTTTCTCGACATGCTTCAGAGCACTAAAGAAGCATTGGAATCCCAAAGGCATGACAACCTTCGCATGCAGGAAAACATGATCACCATGGGTAGAGAATTACAAGAGCTCCGGAGGCAGAGAACTCCTTCCCCACCATGCCACATTCCTACCGATGATTCGTCTTCCTCGGAGGAGGAACGTCCTTGCGAGAGAAGGCCGCTTGAACGACCTCAGAACCTTGACCAATTGACTTTTGGATCTTTAGGATCTCGAGAAGATGTTGCCCGTGTATTGGGTCCTGATGACCCGAGTCTGCAATAGCCTATGTTGCTACCTATGCGTGGATCCCACGTCTTACCCAGGGATCCCAATATTACTAACCCCACACAGCAACAACTTCTCCAACCTTTACCTCCAGAGATTGACCGGGAGCACAGAGAGCAACGTAGAGCAGCTGCCGCCAGAAATAGAAGGTTATCCCCTGATCAGGAACCTAGGGGTAATCCGAACATCAGATCTAGAGAGCCTGTGCAAACATTAACCAACGCCGATGTACAGGCAATGGTGCGACAGATTATGTCGAAAAGCCGACGGTATACTAATGAAGATTGGGGCATTGAGCGAAGTCATACCCCTTTCACAGATGACATCCTGAATTACCAGTTCCCCCGATGATTCAATTTGCCTCAGATGGATCGATATTTAGGAAGGACAGACCCAGGGCAGCACTTAATGAGATATGCATGGTTTATGAACGCGGCAGCAGCTCCCGATGCCGTAAAGTGCAAAGCTTTTCCCATTTATCTTGAAGATGTAGCGTTAATGTGGTTCACTCGACTTCCTCCTCGGTCGATGTCCAATTTCACAAAATTGAGTGAGCGTTTCATGAATCAGTTCCGACTCCATGCCCAAAAGTCCAAGACCGTCATAGAATTGTCACGAATCAAACAGGGCCCAGGAGAATCTTTGAAGTCATATTTGGATCCCTTCAATCTGGCCGTCACCGAAGTCATTGGTCCCCATGAGCCCACTATCCTGATGGCCTTGATAGAAGGAGTAGATCCCAACACAGAATTCGGGGATTACTTAGCTGGAAAGCCACCTCCTACAAGAGAGTTATTCTATGAAAAGGATAATGTTCGCCTGAGGCGAGAAGAAGCTAAGGCAAATCGGAAGAGAAAGTCCGAAGGGACCTCGAAGGAAGGTGTTCGGAGTAATGTCGCTGTGAAACAGTTTGGTAACTATTCGGGAAAAGTAGAAGTAAATGTTGGCAACCAGAGTGGTGGTAATAGCGACAGAAATTGGAACTACAATAGAAGGAATAGAAACCGTGGGAATAGCTCCAATAAGAGACCCAGATTCCAGAGTTTTGAAAACTACACGCCGTTAAATGATACGTTGGAGAACATCTATCTAGACACATATAGCATATTGCAGTACAAAAAGCCACCACCCAGAGATTCTACTGAGAAGGAGGTTGAAACAGGAAAGTTTTGCTTGTTTCATGATACACACGGTCATTCCACCAATGAATGCCGTCATTTGAGGGATATCGTCGAAAAATTTCTGCGAGAAGGGAAGTTGGATGAGTACAAAGCCGCCCCGAGGGACAGGGGACAAGGGGGACAAGCGCCCGAACCAAGAACAGCCTGCTTCAAAACCCACGACTCAGCAAAAGGGTAAGAGGATCGTCATTAACTCCATTATAGGCGGGCCTCACTTGATTGGTTGAAGTTTTAAAGCCATGGACCAGTACGTCAACACCGCCAAGCATTATGAAGTGGTAGAATGCAGCAGCCTTGAAGACGTCACTCCAATAAAGCAGCAAAAAATGATGTCTGATGATGTCGTATTCCGCTACAGAGACGAGTTTGGAGTTCTATCCCCAACCGACGATCCGCTGGTGATAACCACGACAGTTGGCCCCGCTCTGGTTCATAAGGTGTTAGTGGACAACGGTAGCTCGGTCAATATCCTCTTTAAGAAAGCCTTCGAACAAATGAGGCTCGAAGCAAAAGACTTGAGCCATGTCAAGGATGGATACGCGGTTTTAACAGAGTGTCCACAGCTCCAGTGGGTTTTGTGGAATTACCAGTCACACTAGGGCAGGGGGATCGCCAGAGAGTGAAGATCCTGCCGTTTGTAGTTCTGGATTTGGAGTCGCCTTATAATGCCTTCCTAGGCCGACCAGCCCTTGCCGAATTTAGGGCATGTATTGCGCCTTGGCGTTTGCTGCTAAAATTCCCGACTGGCTCGGGAGTTGGAACGATGAGAGGTGACCAAGCTACGGGATGAGCTTGTTACGTAGCAGAGTTAAAGATGCTAATGAAGGGGCTGAATATAGATGCTAAAGATGATTCCGCCTCTCCAAAGGGGGCCTCAGCATAGCAACTAAGGGGCCCTGCCCCAAGAGAGTCGCCTTCAGACGTGCTCGAGGATATAGATCCCAGAGAGGATAGAGAACCTGGGGACATAAAGGCAACTCCCAATGAAATAACAGTTGATATACATATTGATGAAACAGATCCAATAAAAGTGCTAAAGATTGGCTCACAGCTAGATCCGGTTAGAGCAAGAGAATTGGCTGATTTTCTGAAGGCAAATCTGGATGTGTTTGCCTGGACTCACGCTGACATGTGTGGAATTTCGCCTACCATCATGAGTCACTCCTTGTGTATTAATCCAAAGCACCCACCAGTCAAGCAGAAGAGACGGATGTTGGGCCCAGAGCGGTCAGCAGCTTTGAAAGAAGAAGTAGAGAAGTTGAAAGGTAACGGATTCATTAAGGATTCGAAGTATCTCGACTGGATATCGAATCCAGTCCTGGTCAAAAAGTCAAATGGGAAATGGAGAACGTGCATCGAATTTTCTGATTTGAACAAGGCTTGCCCGAAGGATAGTTTTCCTCTCCCTAGAATTGATCAACTAGTAGATTCAGCTGCCGGGCACGAACTTTTATCCTTTATGGACGCTTATTCCGGGTACAATCAGATTCCCATGCACGTACCAGATCAAGAGCATACAAGTTTTATTACAGACTTGGGGTTGTATTGTTAGGTCGTAATGCCGTTTGGATTAAAAAATGCGGGAGCCACATATCAGCGCCTAGTCAACCGCATGTTTTACAATCAAATTGGGAAGACTATGAAAGTTTACGTAGATGATATGCTAGTGAAATCCAAGCAATCTTCCGATTATACGAAAGACTTAGCAGAAATGTTTGGCATACTACGAAGGTATGGGATGAAGTTGAACCCTTTGAAGTGTTCTTTTGGCGTAGCATCAGGCAAGTTCTTTGGCTTTATCGTGAGTTCCAGAGGAATTGAAATCAACCCAGACCAAATAGAAGCAATCCGAAATATAGAGGAGCTGCGAAAGATTAGGGATGTTCAGAGCTTGGCTGGGAAGGTTGCAGCACTGGGCAGGTTCATCTCCAAAGCAACAGACAAGTGTGTGCCTTTCTTCGATCTCATAAAACGAGGGAAGCGAAATTTTGAGTGGACCCCCGACTGTGTGGAGGCGTTCCAGAATTTGTTAGACTTCTTAGAAAAGCCTCCAATATTATCAAAGCCCATGCAACATGAGGATTTGTTCGTTTACTTGGCGGTATCATCTCACGCCGTCAGTGCAACACTAGTACGTGAAGAGGAAAAAATCCAGAAACCTGTGTATTACGTAAGTAGAAAACTAGCTGCTGCAGAACGCAACTACCCAAAGATAGAGAAGCTTGCTTATAGCATCCTGATTGTTTCCCGCAAACTCCGCAATTATTTTCAGGCACACCCAATAGTTGTGTATACTGACCAACCTTTGAGACAAGTGTTGCAGAAACCTGAAGCATCAGGGCGGCTACTCAAATGGAATATTGAGCTGAGCCAGTTTTATTTGAACTTTCAGCCGCGAAGATCAATTCGGGGGCATGCCTTGGCTGACTTCATAGCTGAATTTACAATTCCTGAAGAAGAAACGGTGGGTGACGAGATAGTTACTTTGGATCAAGAATTAGAGCTTAGCCCATGGAAATTATATACGGACGGAGCCAAGAACGATAGAAAGTCCGGCGCCGGAGTTGTTTTAATAACTCTTGAAGGACGATCTATCTACTATGCGTTGCGGTTAGAGTTTGCTACCACTAACAATGACTCCGAGTATGAAGCCCTGATTGCCGGGCTGAAACTCGCCAAAGATTTGGGAGTGAGGATACTAGATATATATTGCGACTCCAAGATAGTTGTATGTCAAGTTCGGGAAGAATTTGCTGCCAAGGGACCTCGGCACATCACTTATCTCAAGAAAGTAAAGGAGTTGTTGGAAGGTTTGGAGCATTATAGCATAACACACATTCCGAGAGCGGAAAATCAGAAAGAAGATCGATTGGCGAAGCTAGCAAGTTCAGATAATCTTAAAGAATCCGAAATGGTTCCGATAGAGGTGTTGGATTCACCAAGTTTCGATCTAATGGAAACAAAGCTAGCCTTGGAAGTTGAGCCAGAAAGAGAATCCTGGATGACATCAATTAAGAATTTCTTCAAAAATGGAACCCTCCCGTTGAAAAAGAGTGAAAGACGAGCTGTAAGACGTAAGGCCACCAGATACGTTTTACAGGACGACGTCCTATATTGCCAAGGGTTTTCGATGCCCTTGCTACGGTGTATCGCACGCGACGACATCAATTGTGTACTGCAAGAGGTGCATGAAGGTGAGTGTGGAGATCACACTGGGGGCCAAACCTTAGCAAAGAAAGTGTTACGGTACGGATATTTCTGGCCTACCGTGAACAAAGACGCGGCTGCTTATTCACGATGCTGCGACAGATGCCAAAGATATGCCAAAGTTCCTAGAGCGCCTCCGACTCAGCTCAAGTCAATGGTAAGTCCGTGGTCGTTTGCCATGTGGAGAATTGACATTATTGGAGTGCTGCCCATTGCCAGAGGAGGAGCCAAGTATGCGATCGTTGCCGTGGATTACTTCACGAAGTGGGTGGAAGTTGAACCTCTAACAACCATCACGGCAAGGAAGGTGATCAGTTTTGTAGTGAGAAACATTATTTGCCAATTTGGGATACCGAAGACCATCATAACTGATAATGGGACGCAGTTTGATAGCGTAGACTTCAGAAATTTTTGCCAGAAATACAAAATTGATAAGCGATACACTGCAGTAGCTCATCCGCAGTCAAATGGACAGGTCGAAGCCGTAAATAAAGTCATTAAATCAATTCTAAAGAAGCGGCAGAAACATGCCAAAGCTAGATGGGTAGATTAGTTACCATTAGCCTTATGGGCATACAGGACGACCTTTAAGACGGCTACTGGCCGTACTCCCTATTCACTTTCATTTGGGTCTGAAGCGGTGATCCCGGTAGAATTGGAAGTCCCTTCTCATCGAGTCGCGTACTATGACCCGATGACGAATAAAGCGCTCGTCCTAGAGTCTCTTGATATGATTGAAGAAAAAAGAGATGAAGCCGACTTGCGTGCCTCAAGACATCGACATCAAGTGGCACGTTATTATGACCAAAAGGTTCGCCTCAAAACCTTTGAACCAGGAGACCTAGTCCTGAAGCGAGTCTTCCCGCCTTCAACTCGATTGGGTCCAAAATGGGAAGGACCGTACGCCATCCAACGGAAGCTTGATAAAGGAACATTCAAGCTAACGACCATGGACGGTGAAGAGATTCCCAGAGCCTGGAACGCTCAGTACTTGCGATGAAATCTGAGCTAAATATGAAATGTCATTTCTTTTGTTTTTATAAGCTGTGTAAAAAGGAACGACTTGCCTTAAAAAGTCTGTTTATGTGAACAAAAGATTATAAAGTGGATGTAGGCTACGACTTAGCCGAACCACTATAAAAATATCGTGTGTCATTTACTTTCCTGCATCATTTATATCTTCAACTATTATTCTATTGTGACTGTGTAACACGAAATGTTAAATTAAAGTTGGAGATGACGTATATGCGGGAACAAACAAAACGACTGTTTGTACAATAAGACATACAAGAATGGGAAGACGACATTCTTAACTCTAACTCTCAAGAATCGAGAGAGAGTATAAAGGACGGGAAGACGACGTCCTCTGAGGCATGAAGGTGCACCCAGATGAGAGACCGCCTCAGCGAAAACTCTAACCTGGATATGAGACAGGAGAGTATAAAGACGCCAGAAAGAACAGGCGTCAACGACGAAAGGAATATGACCCCCGTCAGAGAATCGGGGACATTTGGATTTTTTAATTTAATTTTGAATAGTTTTCCCTCAGTTATTCAAGATTGACTGGGGGCATACATGTACACACATATTCCCCTCCACTATGACTCCATTACACAACTTTAGTATGACATGCATTTGTATTTTTACATAAGTGCTGAACTAACGACTAACAGGCATTGCAGGAAATAAATTATTTTTATTTACAAACATGTGAGTTTGTACATGAAAAACAAGCAAAAAAGAAGATGCGAGGACCGCACTCGCTACAACAATTGCGAACCAACTAAATACTAAAATAAAACAAAACACTTCATCACTTAGGTGTTGGAGTGGTCTTGGATTTTTTAGCAGCCTTCTGAGCATCCTTCGCCTCTCTTTCAGCATCAGTTAAAATGCGCCGTGGTTTTTTCTTCCCTGTGACTGAAGCGCTGGAAACGGTTGATTTTTTCCCAGGAGTCAGAACACTGGAATCAAGAGAAGACTTTTTAGCAGGCTCTTCTGTAACAGACCAAGTCGAAAGCTTAACAACTAACCTTGATCCAGCATCCACCACTGCGAGAGGCTTAAGGCTTTCGGGGTCCAGGTCTTCAACTTTAAGCTGCATACGTTTGTCTTGTTTGGCTTTCAATGCAGCAAAAGTGATGTCATCAGCGCTTTCTGATTCCCCAACTGTAGCCACCTCAGGGTCTTCCTCATGTCCCTCGTTGTCGCCGTCGTCCTTCAAGGTGGCTATCATTTCGTCATCATGAGGAGCATCAGCCTTATCCTTGTCTCCTTCAGCCTTCTCCGTGGATTCTGTTCGGTTCGGACATCTGCATTGGGAACGGATCGAAGGGAAAAGTCAAGTTTCGATCGGACAGTGAGGTGAACTGGATCGGCTCGAATGAAGACTTTCGGAGCGGATCGGATCAGTTCGAGTAATCATTCTTTTCTTTGTCTCTTATTACCATCTGATCCGAACAGGTGAGTTTTGTTTCTCCCTTCTTTTTTGCCTTTCTCTACTCCGATCCGATCCGGTCTCGTAAACACCATCCGATCCAGTTAAGTGGGTTTTGTTTCCTCTTTTTTGCTTTTTCTTGCCCCGACCCGATCCGGTTATGTGAACACCTCTCCTTTTTTTTACTTCAACGCTTCTCCATCCGAACCGATCCCAGCTCCTCTCTTCCCCTTCATCTCGTTCCTTCTCCATCTCGCTGAACCTGAATCAATTTCACAAAACCCAACCGAGTCCAGGCACTTACGTGCTTAAATGTTCTGTAGAACCCAAACTCTTCCTCTCAACGCCTCGAGGTGGTGACAAGAGCCACCAACGACGGCGGCGAAGAGAGAGAGGGCGGCGACGTTGGAATTAAACGCACACCAGGTTCAAATCGTCCAGTTTTACCACAAATCTAAATCGAGATCGATTACAGCAAAGTGATTCGAGATTTTAAACCTACCTATGTGTTGGATTTGGGGATAAAAACGAGAGAGTTTCGGAGTTTTTAAAATTCCAGGGGTTTTGATGCAAATTTCGTTGGAAGAAAATAATAAAGAAGGAAGAGGAAGAAGGAGACGAGGAAGGTATTTATATGAAATTGCAATGACTACTCGTATTCCCAATTTTTCTCAGCCCGTTCGGACCGGAAATTAATCCCATTAAGGCCCTATGGCCTGTTGATCCACGGGGGAGTTGATTCGATGTATCTGCTCGGATGTGCCACCGAAGGATACCCGTCCGGATCGGAATCCGAACCGAAGGCAATTATTCGATGACTTTGGTTCAAAGGATGTCCCATAAATTGCTTCGAAGCACACTTTATCTCAGATAAGAGTGTACTTCGAGGGGGCAAAATGTTAGCCTACTATGTGAACTAGGCTACACAAAGAGCAAATAGTGAGAAGGACACCGATCGGATCGGGTCGGAGAAAGATAGTGCAGGAGGTAAATAAAGATCAAGAGCGCAGACACTTCCTCAGATCGGATCGGAGAGATACAACAGTAGCCTTATTACATCGGATCGGATCGGCAATACGTCAGCAATACCAAAGGATTGCAAGTGGATTCAGCGGATCGGTTCGGAGGAACACTCCAGTGGCAACAGAAGAAAGCAAGCCCAACAGTTCGGATCGGATGAGTAAGTCAGCAGCATCAAGAAACAACAAGTAGGCTAAACCGGATCGTATCGGAGGCTCCGATCCGAACCCCTTTTCTCCTTTAAATCTGTAGTCGTTGCTGCGCATATCCCCTGAAGACTCGGACAAGATCTGACCATTTCTCCCACGAACTCCTACTAAACCAATGTGCTGTAGCCATCTTAGAGCTTCCGAACCCGACTCTCAAGGGATGGATGCCCCGCAATTCCGAACCGGAGCCACTTCGAGGAGATTTTTCACCTATAAATACACCACCTAGAGGCATTTGAAAGGATCTTTTGGCAAATTCTCAGTCCATACTTCCTCCATAGCCGAATTCTACAATCATATTCAGATCAAAATCATCTCTTTAATCCCATTTTTGAGAGATTTGAGTGAATTTATGCATTGTAATTACGAGGTTGAGTGAGAATCATTGTTGTATTCGTATCCAAATCATCAAACAAAAGAAAAAAAGTGGACGTAGGCTCGTTAACGCCGAACCACTATAAATTGCGTGTTCTTATTTGCTTTTTGATTCTATTTTGTTGAATTCATATCTAATTTGGGTGTTAGAGACAATTTTTGGTCTAACATTTTGACAATCATCTTGGCCTCTTACACTATTTGGAAAACATTTCCATCTATCAACTTCTTTTATTTTCTGTATTTAGAAAATATCTTTTATTTATAATGGATAAACATTCCAATTATTTCTCTTTCTCGAACTCCTTTATTTCTATACTTAGGAAATATTCGTCATATGAGACGACCCAAACTTCCCCTTCTATTTCAATTTTAAATCAAAATTGAATATTCTGTATCATTACAATATTAAAATGCTAATATTTTTAAAATATAAGATTTTGAAATCACTTTTCAATATTCATTAAAAATGAATAAAATCGACAGAAAATCTCGTTTGTGTTAAAATGGCGTTTAACTACTTAACAAGACTTCACATTTCAATATTTTCGTGTCCATCCAAAATCGGACATCAAAATCACATTTTGATTATTCACTGAATATTATTTTAAAATATTCGTTAATTCTGAACTGGAATCAGACTCAATCAATTAACATATAATTTCAGTTATATGGATTTCATACATTGCATGTATACAACAATAATGATAAACAATCATTAAAAATTCATACAACATCCAGAGTCATTTTACAAATGTATAAGCATTAAAATAAATAAATAATGCTTATACAGTCTGTCAACCCATCGATTGACATACAGCTAAACAACTGGGATTAGTGTATGTCAAATATCATCCCAATACATGTGTGGGGTTTCAACCAACAAATATTGTTTATTATTTGTGCAGTTGGACGATGTGTAAAATTTATCTTCCTAATCAATGTCAGTTAAATGGGTGTACATAAACAAACCGTCCAATTTTTAAATGAATACTTATTTCAGGAGAATTTTATATAGCGTATTTAAATAATTTATATATCACATATATAAATAATTTATACACGTTGTTTACAAAAAAAATCGGCATTATAATGCGTGATATTAGAGCGGAATAATGTCTAGCATTATCCCTCTCCTGATACTTGCTCGCGCCACACACAACAATCAATCAATCCAAAAACACCACAATACAATCAATTTTTCCCACAATATAATCAAATCACACAAATCATCCATGGTTTGTACAAAAAGTAGTGACAGGAGCTATTAAGCCCCCTTTACAACCTATTATATAATAACTGTAAAATAATTTGAATGAGAGTGAGTTCTCACTATCGGTTTCCACTCCGTCATTCTTTAACTGGCGATTTCAGTATCGTTCGGGTTTGTATTTGCCCCAAATTCCAATTCGCTCCAAATTGGATGCAGTTAGTCTTGTTGTGAGACCCTCGCCTCCACGATTGCAATGGATCATGTTTCACACGATTTCGACACCATATGTGAAAGATATTAGCTTTTATTCCTTAATGACATTTTTAAAATAAATTAATTAAATTTAAATCACCTTTCCTAATTACTCAAGCTGCACGTTCAACCCTTCAGTTCAAAAATAGGGTTTGATTTTTCTTCAAATCCGTTGCACGGGTCGAGGATCGGGAAGCACCACGTTGTCAAACCTCGAGAGCCATGCCTCTGGCTAGAAATCCGTTGAACTCGGCAACGATCTGGTGGTGAAAATCAAGGTTGAACGGCGCAACTTCGAGCTGGGAAATTGAGCAAAATCGGAGATGAAAATTCCTGTTCTTGGTATGGATTTGAAGAGGGAAGGGATCTCTATAAAATTCTCCAAAGAACGCAAGCTGAATTTTGCATGTCGAAGGAGAAAAAGAGGGGAGATGGATTGAGAGTTTTTCGCCGTGAATTGGGTTCGAACGAGGCGGCTTCATGAAGAAAAGGGATTAGAGCTTACTTTGAATCCTATTGGCCCATTAATATATATTTAATCCAAAAATATTTGTTTCTTGATACGAAATCCAAATCAAACCCAGCGACTATCGCCCCTAGCTAAATACTGCCATTCCAAACACAATGGGATATGTTTCGTAAGCCAATTTGACTATTTCGACCAGTTTTAAAATATAAATCAATACATATTGAATTCAAACGTACATTTTAATTTACCGGGGCTACGTACTGACTCCAAAAATTACAAAAAAATAAATCTAGTTATGTTTTGACGATATGGTCCTGACAAAACTAATTTCGTTGAATTTGGAGGTCGTTTGAAAATTGGTCATTTTCCAGTCGGTTAAATTTAAACTTAAATTACCAAACACATTTAAATTCACTGTGCTCACATATTAATTCCAAAAATTATAAAACTTGAAACCTAGCAATAATTTGACATTTCGGATCCAACAAAAGTGGCTTCATCGAAAATGGAGGTCGTTTGCAAAATGGCAATTCTTAAGGGCTATATATTATATTAAAAAAATTATAAAATCCATAGCGACTATTCTAAATTTTAAATTGGACATAACTTTCAATTTATACAGTGAAATCTTAATTTTTCACATTAGTTAGAAAGATATTATTAAACATATTCAAATGTTTCTGGTTTTACTGAAATTCGACTTATTTTGAATCCTATACATTCAATAGAAATTTAAAATCGAATTTTCAAACTACCACGCTATTTCTAGTTCATTTTATAATTAAAATAAATTTATATGTTTTAACTTTGATTTAAATAAATTTTAAATCGTTAATTCTCTAAATCAATCATTTTTAATTCTTAAAATCCATTAAAATAGCTAAAATAATTTTTTTAACTTGGTTCAGAAATTATGGGTTGTTACATTATACTTCCAAAATTCCACTTACTTGGGTTAAAACGAATATTGTGTAAAACATCGTTACAACAACCCAAAATACTGCATTCAACTAAATCTTATTCAACCATTTATCTTCGATACCGAATCTTGTTATTTATCGGTTTAAAATGAAATCAATCAAGTTGGGGAATAACTACTCTCAGACCTTGACCGAATAACATTCTTAACTTCAAAATGGACAAGACCGCTTACCTCGAATAATCAGTATCATAAAAACCAATTATTTATTTTTTTAAACGTATATACAATTCTTTATTCTATTTTTGCCAGATTTAATTATAGATTTTCTTTTTGTTTATAATATTCTATTTTAAGTTCGTTTCCTTATCACATTTTATATCTATTGATATATTAATTTTTAGTTATCAAAATTTATTTAAAATATTCTAACTCCTTAAATTTCAGGAAAATTTTGCTAGCACCTCCTTTGTACTGGTCAATAGCTCAAACTCCAACTCGCCTCTCTAGGCCCTTTCCATTAAAAAAGAAAATCAAAAAGCCAAGCGGTTTGTCGATTCGTGCATAAAATCTCAAATGGAATTTAAATATGTACCTTTTTATCGGGCACACGAATTATAATCTTCATTCACTTCATTCAATAATTGTCTAACCCGTATACGTCCATTCCCAATTTATTCTAACTCAAGTCATTTATTTTTAACTCAATTCGCTAATTTCTTCTTTAATTAGCTCTTTGGCCCATTTCACTTTTCATTTGAACATAACAGTTTTGGATATATTTTTAATTTACTTAAATCCCAATCTAATTCCATTTCAACTCGAGTTTCATATTTGATTTCGAACATAAATTCATAAACCCCATTCACTTATCCAACGCCCAATTTCGGTTCAAAACACGATTAACTAATTATTCTTCAAATTAGTTAATTTTATTCAATAATTAAAAATCTTATTTTTGTTTCAAAAATCAGTTCACTTACTCCACTTGAGTTCATATTTATTTTATCTCTCAAGTCTGGATTTTTTTTATGGAAATTTGGATTTTTATTTACTTAAAATCCTTTTATTTATTACAATAAACCGTTATGGTTATATAATGGTTATGGCACTGTTTTTATGAAAATTTGATTTTGACATAATCAAAATATATAAAAAGAAATTCACATTTTTATCTTCCATTAGAAAACTATTATTCAACTGGTCTCGACGATTCTTGTTTCAAAGAATTCCAACTTAAATTGAGTTCCATATACTCAATTGAAGTTCGAAACGCCAATTTACGAACTGTCAAGTCGTGACGAGCCCGTTTTAATTATTTTTAAATATAAAGGTTAAACTTCGTTTAATTTAAATTTCAATCTTGTTCTGATATATATTTTAATATATATTATATTTAGTTTTCAAATCCAACTTAATATTTCTGAATATATCTAATTGTCGATTTTTCATTACTCGGTTATAAATTTATTTATAACTCAATTTTCTATATTAAATTCCAATTCCCTTTATAAATATATTTTTTATATAATTCGATTTAATCGAATACTAATTTTTAATCTCTTGGATTATCTTTATTCAATTTGAAATCTGAATTCTAAAATAAAATCAATCGTTCTCCTTTTTGGAACGATTTCCAATACATTTTTAAATTCACATTTTAAGTCTAACTTCAAAATTATCAAATGTAATTTTTCTCCGCTAAACTTATAAACATTGTTTATAATTGAATTTCCTTGTTTTAAAAATTAAAACAAGCTTCCATTTCAAATCCATTTGAAACCCAATTCCTATTCTGGAATATTTTATTATTACAACTTACATATGTAATTGTATATTCAATTTTATTTTTTTATTTCATTTTCTATTTAATAAAATTTAAATATCCTTTATGGACAGTCGAATTCATATCATAAATGCGACATAGTCGAATTCATATCATAAATCCGCATGGATTTATTTTAATGCAATTTACATTCTGAACATCAGAATTGTTTCTATTTAATATGATTCCCAATTCTCATTTTAAATTCACATTTGAATTTAAATATTTAAATTATCCAGATGATAATTTTTTCATCTTTCTTTATAAACATCAATTATGTTACTTGTTTATATATTTATACAGGTCTCGATTTCAAATCCATTTTGAAATTAGATTTCTACTTTGGAAAAATAAATTTCCCTTTTTAAATTCACATCTGAATTTACATTTCCCCAAATTATCTAAATGATAATTTTTCCCATTTCATTTATAAACATCGTTCATAAATTCACTTCAATTCCCTGTATTATTTAATATATAAACATCGTTTATAAATTCGATACTTGATTTTATTATTCAAAAAAAGTTAATATATCTGTAGCCCATTCAAAATTCAAATTCTATTTTTAAAAAAAAATAGATTCCCTCTTTCAAATCTCATAATTCCCTTTTCATGATATTTTTATAAATCAACATTCAGGCCCTGGTGATATTTCAATACCCTAAACACTTAATTATCAATCACAGATTTTCTTACACATCATATATGATAATATATATGTAATAAAGAAATAATGATATTTTTGAGGAATCCAGTTGGATCCCTCTAACCTGTTCCCTGCATCCATAGACATTAGCTAACATAAATAATACCCATCCTTCTTCGAGGCAAGATATCGCGGTGTACAAGGTCATCCACTATCATATTGTGGGGCGCATAGGGTCATCCGCTAATGATACTGCGGGCATCCGCTAATGGTACTGCGGTAAATATCCAACCACCAATATATATAATAATAGCTATCAACACCAATCCTATATAACTAATATATTTATATATATATAGCCAACATTGATAAACAATTTATAAATGCATCAAAGGCAACCAACAATTTATTTTAACAATAAAAATAAAATTAAATAAATTTCTGAATGAGAATTACTCACCGTGATTTTTATTTCGATTTATCATTGTTTTATCTAATTTTAAACAATAGTTTAAAATTAGACAAAAATCCCCTAAAGCTTCAAAGCTCTCTAGATAAATTCCACATCATAGTTTATGCCCGTATAAATCCAACCAAATTGATATCATTTGATTCTTTTTATGTATGAAATATATATTAACTTGAAAGCTTGGATATATATTAAACTAAACTAGGGGACATTAACTAAACTAATTGAATTTAAAAATTTAATACACGGTTATACCTTTCTTCTTTACTTGATTAAACTTTGTGAAACCCCTGCTTAACTCCATTCCTTCGTACACGTGGATATCGCTAAGACGAACTTAACGAAATCAATGGCGTCTCGATTAGATCTAGCAAGTGAAAGTTATCGATTGTGTAAGTTAATGATAAGTAAACTATTTATTTATAACTAATTATTTAATTTATTTGCTCACCTTTCATTGAACCCATCAGCATGCTTCCAACCCGTCATCTTGTCGCCATCTTAATCACCACAGCAACTACGGTTTCTCATACCCACTGCTCACCATCATCCTGCCACCACCACTTTGACTACAAACAAACCAATCATCACCAACAAACCTATCCTTCTTTCCCCTACTTTCTAAGCACACTACACTTATACTGCCACCATTACCACTATCATCAGCAACCCTGTCTCCAAAACACAGTATTGAACCTCGTCGGTTCACATCTGTTCATATAAAAAATATAGATCTCCACCCAGTCATAAATAAAAACATCACAGCCTTCATTCACCAATAATAATGTTGTCCTTTCCCAATTCGACCTCGCTCAGCCTACGTCGCGCCCCTTTCTAAAATCGATGTCTTCACCACAATCATTGCGGGAAAAGCGAGGTGCGAAAATCGAGAGTTAAACTTCCGTCCTCCACATTTCGACTGGGACTCGAACGACTTCGCTACCCTCGATTCAAACTTCGTCCATCGCAGATCACCGCACTTCCATTTCCGCACCTCCAGCATCATCGTGAACCACTTCCGTGACTTCCAGCTTTGAAATCGAACTATCCAGTTCATCGCACCCTAACTCACTGCGACAAACTCGAGATTACAGGGAAAAGGATCGCACCAAATTCAAAAGCCCTAGATCGTGATAACCCCATTTGTAACAACCCGGAAAATCAAAACCAATTTAAAATTTTTATTTTGGCAATTTTGGTGAATTTTGAATATTTAAAATGATTTATATTAAATAATAATGACTAGAAATTTATTTTGAATAGAATTAGAACGTATATATTTATTTGAATCGAAATTAGAATACAAATATTTATTTTAATTATAAAAGGAATTGGAAATGGCGCGGTGGTTTGAAAATTCGATTTCAAATTTCAAATGAATGTACTGGATTCAAAATAAATCGGATTGTAGTGAAACCAAAAATATTAGAATCTATTTGCATATATCTTTCTAACGAATCCAAAAAATTGAAATTTCATAGCGGGAATAAAAAGTTATGCCCAGTTGAAAATTCAGAAAAGTCGAATATAGCCCTTAAAAATGTAGATTTTGCAAACGACCTCCGTTTTCGACGAAACCACTTTTGTTGGATCCAGGATGTCAAGTTGTTGCCAGATTCCAATTTTCATAATTTTTGGAATTAATATGCGAGTGTGGCAAAAGAAAACGCGTTTGACCAGTTTCAGTTTGAGTTTAGTCGACTGGAAAATGGCCATTTTTCAAAAGGTCTTCAAATTCGATAGAATTAGTTTTGTTAGGACTGTATCGTCAAAACATAACCATATTTATTTTTCTGGAATTTATGGAGTCAGTATGTGTCCCTAGTAAATTAAAATGTGCATTTGAATTTAAGATATATTGATTTATAATTTAAACTTAACGAAAACTTGTCGTAACAACCGAATTAGATTACAAACATATCCAATTGCATTCGAAATGGGGATAATTAGCTGGGGGCGACAGTCGTTGGGTCTCGTTTGGAGGTCGAATAAAAAGGTTGACTTTTTAGGAAATTTAAATAATAAAATAAATTAATTTATAAAACCCCACACTTTGTCCTTTCTCCCCAAATCAGTTTTAAAGAAAAAAATTAAAAAAAAAACAAAAACCGTCGCTTGATACCCGATTCCGCTCCACCCAACCACCGTGGCGCGCCTCGACAGCCGCCGCCGCCGTTCAACGTGACCGCACACCCCCTTTCCTCGGTTCAAGCAAACCCCAACCCTTCCCTTCTCAATCAAACCCACGCGAGCCCCAAACCCTAGCCTTTGACCACTGTAGACCATGAGCACCACCTCCTAGGCCCTGCCTCCGACCGCCACGCATCAGTCCTTCGCCCTTCTCAGACTAGTGCAGACCATCGATCCCTAGAGGGCGAGCGGAAGTTAGAACGACGAGTTCGAATGATGTCTGAAGATAAAGACCAACGGAGAAGACAACACACCAGAATTCTTCTTGACAAACAGTGAGCTTCTTCTTTTTATTTTACTTTAAATTTAGTTTTAATTTAAAGACATTGTTTTAAATTCGGATTTTATTTATATAAATTGAAAGTGTTATAAAAAAAATCGATTTTTATATACGTATTAGCGAAGTAAAAATTTGATTTTTATACGATAAAGATTTGATTTTTAAGGCGATAAAAAATTGATTTTTAATTATTTTAAAGCTTTGATTTTTATTTATTTAAAAGCTACGATTTTCCATACGTGAAAGTTGTGATTTTTATTTAGACAAAATATGATTTTTAGCATTATAAAAATATGGTTTTTATTATAGGGATAACAATATAAAATTGCGATTTTTATATATGTTGTAGTGAAACAAAAATTCGATTTTTATTATATATGAAATGAAATAAAAAGATTCGATCTTTATATAGGAAGTAGGGATATAAAAATATAATTTTTATATAGAAAGAAGCGTTGTAAAAATATATGATTTTTATATATGAAGTGCCATTATAAAAATGTGATTTTTAAAATAAACATCATATTAAAATGCAATTTTTACTATGAACAGCGGGAAAAGATCACATTGGAATTTTGGGCAAATCCGAAACGTTCAAAAGTAGAGAATGGAGGAGTGGATCCCAAAGGTGAGAACTCCTCACTAAAATTTTCTGTACAGTTATTTGTCTATAACTGCATATATGAACTGTTCCCCGTCGCCCACAGACCATGGACGACTTGTTTGTTTGATTGTGTTGTGAAAATTGTTTGTGATGTGAAATGGATTGTATAAAGTATTTTGTGTTGAAATAAAATATTTTATCATTAAAAATACAATTTTTAACGGGTATATGAATAAAATAAATATTCATTTACAAATCGTACGATTTGTAAATGTACACTCATTTGACTGATATGGATTGGGATGATAAATTTTACACATCGCCCAACTACACAAATAAAATCTTTGTTTGTTGTTAGAAAACCCCACACGGGTGTTGGGATGATATTTGATGTACACTAATCCCAATTGTTTGTGGTATATCGGTCATTTGGTTGACAGACTGTGTAAGCCTGAATTATTTATATTTAACGCTTATGCAGTTGTGTAATGCACTCTGGATGATGATTAATTGTGTTTGATTATTGTTGTGTACATGTGTATATGAAATCCATATAAATAAAATTATATGGTAATTGGCCGTGTCTGATTCCAGTTCAAAAAGAATGAATATTTTAAAATAACGAATATTTCAAAATAATGAATATTTTAAAATAATATTCAGAAAAGAATCAAAATATGATTTTGATGTCCGATTTGGGATGGCCACGAATATATTTAAATTTATAAAGCCGTGTTGATTAATTTAATGCCATTTTGATGTGAACGATATTTATATTGATTTTATTCATTTTTATTATGAATATTGAAAAAGAATTAATTTCAAAATCTAATGTTTGGAAAATATTATCATTTATATATTAATGATACGGGATATTCACTTTTGACTTGAAATTGAATATGAAGTTGAAACCGTTTTGAAACCGAATTTAAAACGATTTATAAAATACGTTTTAAATGGAAATCAACGAAATATATATCATATATATTAAATATACAATATAATGGCCTGAATAGAACGCGCCGCGCTACGGCAGTTCGCGAATTTCGACCATTGACTTCGAATGGACATTACGGGAGATCCAGCCGTCGGATTCTCCTAAAACCAGAACCGTTGGGTTCGTATCGAAAAGAGCTTTCTAAGAATATTAGAGATTTAAAATCTAATGGTCGGATTCGGAATTATGTCCAAATCAAATTTGTAAAAGGTCGTTGTAAGTGCAGTTCGATGGCCGTTTATGGAAATCGACTATACGGTCCTTGATAAAATTATTAAAAATATCAATAATTAGTGTAGGATCATAAGAAATGATTTGGAAAGAATTAGGATGAAAAATTATGTATTTGAAAAGATAAAATAGATTTTTATCGAAATGAACTAGTTATGAACTAGAATTATAATCCAATTATTTTTAAATAAATAAATTGGATTTGAAATGATTTTAAAATAACCAGAATTTCCAATATATGAATTGGAATGAATTTGAATCAAAATTATCTTCGGAATATTTCGATATTGGATTTTGTGATTATAGGGTCATTGTGGAGGAATTTGGAAGATATATATTTATAGTTATTCCAATACGATGTTTGTTGAGTTTAGAATTTGATATTGAATATAAGTCGATATATTTTCTATTCAGAGCCTTGTAGTTAGTATCAAATGGGATTTTGGGTTTGTCGTGAACGGTTTCTTCACTAACACTGTTCTTAAACCCAATAAATTTAAGGAAATTAGAAACTAACTGGAGGTTAGCTAAGTGTAATGATTTGCTGGGTATTGATCTGATGTTGGTTTCGGCCTTCGGGATTAATACTTAGGGAATTGTTCTCTTACTAATTTACGGTTAGAGATTGATGGAATGGTGTCTTCATTAACACTGTTCTGAAACCCCGTGTGAAAAGAATAAGTCTTTTAACTAAGATTTAAATAAGAATTACCAATTAATGAACATTTAATTGGAATTGAAATGGAATGTAAATGGGTTTATTGTGAACTATGTTTTAAAGACATTCGTTCTTTAACCCGATTTGCAGTGAAATGTGATTTGGAATTTATAAATCTTTATTCTAAGATTTAATGGAATTTCCAAAGTAAAGTTTTCTTGTTTAATAAAATAAATTGGAATGGAATGGGATTCGATTTGATAATAATCGAAATGAACTTCTGTGGAGGAAGACTGATAATATATATGGAATTAAAAAGGCTTAGTCGTTATTCCATTTATAATTCTAGTCGGATACAGAAATTGATATCAATTATTTATTGGTTTGTTTTTCCGTGGAAATTCCATAATTAATGGAATGTGATTTTGGGTTTATCGTGAATTGATTTTTAAATGACATTAGTTTTTTAACCCAGTTAAATACAGGATTTATTTCCTGAATTGGAAAAATCATTTAGTAATGATTGTTGGAAATTAAAACTTAGAGTTTTAATGAATCTTTAAATAGATTGAAAGGTGAATTTGATAACTAAAATTATCAAATTCATGAAATGATCGAGAATGGAGTGTCACCAGTTTTGCTCCAGGCGATAACTAAATCTTTAATTAGATTTGAACACGAAATGGTAAATAATGTTACCGATAACACCGTGGTGTTAGATATGAAGTACTACCAATTTTACTTCATGGGATGAATAGGTTGGTATTGGGAAATTAAATAAATGATTACTTCGGTAAGGTTCGCTAATCCCGACTAGTTTGGATAAACCATAATTTGGTTTGAATTGATATCTAAAGGAAGATTAAAGAATAAATTTAAAGAATTTATCTTTGATAAAATTAATGGGAACCTTTCCCAAAGTATAAGAATATTTGAATAAAGGAATATTTTGGATTGGAAAGAGGCTTATGTTGTGTTTTTATAGCACTTGTTTATTATATACGCGAGTTATTCATAAAGACCGGGTTTATCCCGTTCCGAATAACTGAATCGACGATGTGTCGAGGATGAAGACAGTGGTTGAAGACCGGGGGTCTTCACATCGTTTGGATGATTACTGATGTCTTGATTGGGCTGTACACGCAAGACAAGGTAATAAGTGGTGATCGTCCAGACGTACTTGGAGATCAACCGGATATGCGAGGACCTCTCTCCTGTTTTGGACATATGGGACGAGGAATAAGGTGCCTCCGGTTTCGTTCAGTCCCAAAACGAACTTGTAAATGGATGTGTGTCTAACATCGGATTTCATTCTGTGTGATTGATAGACATCGGTTGCATAGCGTGAATTGCCTGTGTGGCATGCTGAGATGCAAGTGATCAAGGCTTCTGTTGAAAAGCGGAGTCTTGTGGTTGATGATTAAAGCACGGCTTTAATATAGCATAGCTTTGCATAGCGTTAATTCGCGAGCCTCACAACCCGGTGTGAACTAGAAACGGGAGAGGACATCAGGGAGGGCATGTGTTTCCTTCTATCTAGGAGTGGTGTCTGGGTTTTGCACGCCCAGGCGTTTTACTTATGTGGATGATAGATAGTGAGGCGCCTCGGTTATATCGGTCTTTGCGGAGCCGGTGGATGGTATGGTCTTTATACAGACCAATTTTACGCCCCATAGGGCGGGGAAACGCAGTGTTCAGGCATTTTAATCCACATCGGTGGACCGGCCCTGTCGCTCCAAGGGACGATGCGTTATGTTCCGGAGACACGGGCTAGAGCGTCTCGAATTCGCTAAGGACGATCCCTTGCCTTGGTTCACAGATGGAAATCCATCTTCCAATACGTGACTATTTCAGTTTTGATTGTAGAGCCTAGTACTGGCGACATGATATATGGTACCCATGCCATCTATGATTGATACATTTATATTTGAAGTTGTTTTACACACTTTACACTATAATAGTATCAAAATGGTTTGTTTTAAACGTACCAAGCATGTTTGGCTATTATAAGGGAAAACCCTATCCTCCGTCTTGCGTTGCATTGTGCGATGGGACCTGGGTCTTATAATAGCCTCTTTTTTCCAAAAAAGCATTGCGCTATTTTGTTATATGCACTGTATTCTTCGGAGGAAACTCGTTCCGTGTTATATGGCGTGGTCCCTTGATATATCTGATTTAAAGTAAAGTTTTAAATAACTGTTTTAGTTCTCACACCAGTTACATGACTGACCTGGAGTTTATTGTTTTAACCTAAACTCTGGGTGCCCCTATTTTCCACACGAGCAGTTAGTAGTTTTGGTTTTGCAGATTTATATTCACAGGATCCTGGTTTACAGCTGGAATGATATTCGGAAAGCTCTGTATCCGTATATTCCTTTCAGTTGTGTTTTGTATTATTTTCCGCTGCATGGTAACTGTAAATCTCAGATATTTATCAAATGTGTATTATTTATTCGTACTCTGTATATTCTTGTACTCTGATGTAAATTGTTGTAATAAGCAATGAAATGTTCTTCTGTTTGTGTTCTGATTTGTCGTGTTCTCAACTCAATCCGGGCTTTCCTTCACGGGGAAGTTCGGGTCATTTCATTTTGGTATCAGAGCTTTGGTTTACAGAACTCGAGAACAAGGCATATTAGAACCGAACGAAAGAATTCATCAGAGATTGGATTAGTAATATCCAATAAGAATGACACTTTAGAGATGGGATCAGTAGCGTCCTAGAACGAGTGTGAAGGGTGTGATTTTTAAAATAAAAATGAAAACAAGTTTTTTTTTGAAAATTTAAACCATTTTATACGTATTTAAATATTTTATTTGTATTGAATTTGGATAATCTAGTATATGAAGATTTTGCGTATACGTGTCATGAACCTATATTCGAAGTTTTAATATACTGGATAGATATAGAATCACACTCTAGTCGCCCGGAGATGATACAGGTAATTGTGATCACATTAGCAGTATTTATGTTCGAGTTTCGAAAGGTGAGATGTCTATATATTTCCAATTGGCTGGTGTGAGAACCAAAACTATATAGGGATTATTGTTGTGATTTTTGCACTAAGAATATGATTTTGGCCATATATCAAAGTTATACATTTGAAAAGCTAATTCACAAATTGATTGATGGTTGAGTTGCTTGATTATTAGTTTAACCAATGAAACCCTTATGTGAACGAATGGTAAATATAACCAAATTGTGTCGAATGTTGAACTGAATTGAAAATTGTTTGAAATTGCATACATGTGCATGCATATATATTAAACAGGTCATTGCAAGCAGGCTAGAGAAGAGGAACAAAATTTTATGCCCGACAAATAGGTACATGTTACTAATTTATTGGGTTTGGATGATTTCATGAGCCAATTGGCTAGCCGCTTGGCTTTTTCTTTTCTTTTTGAGATGAGAGGGCTTGTGTGGCGGTTTGGGGATTTTCCCGGTGCTTCCCATACAAAGGAGGTTATGGCGAAATTTTTCGAAAATTTAGGGTGTTAGCCAAATTTTTGAAAAAATAGAAATTCTTAGAAACTGAAAAGTTGAAGAATGAAAGCCAGAATGAAAGTTGAGTTGATTAGTTAAACAACTTTCAGCTACGTTCCTTTTCGAGGACGAAAATATTTTAAGTGGGGGAGATTGTAACAACCCGGAAAATCAGAACCAATATAAAAAATTTATTTTGGCAATTTTACTGAATTTTGAATATTTGAAATGATTTATTTTAAATAATAAGGACTAGAAATTTATTTTGAATAGAATTAGAACGTATTTATTTATTTGAATCGAAATTAGAATATAAATATTTATTTTAATTATAAAAGGAATTGGAAATGGCGCGGTAGTTTGAAAATTCGATTTCAAATTTCAAATGAATGTAAAGGATTCAAAATAAACCAGATTTTAGTGAAACCAAAATATTAGAATCTATTTGAAAATATCTTTCCAATGAATTCGAAAAATTGAAATTTCATATCGGGAATAAAAAGTTATGCTCAGTTGAAAATTCAAAATAGTCGTTATGGAAATATAGCCCTTTAAATGGAGATTTTGCAAATGACCTCCGTTTCTGGCAAAACCACTTTTGTTGGATCCGGGATGTCAAGTTATTACCAGATTCCAATTTTCATAATTTTTGGAATTAATATGTGAGCGTGGCAAAACAAAACGCGTTTGACCTGTTTCAGTTTGAATTTAATTGACTGGAAAATGACCATGTTTCAAACGGTCTTCAAATTCAACGAAATTAGTTCTGTTAGGACCGTATCGTCAAAACATAGCTAGATTTATTTTTCTGGAATTTATGGTGTCAGTATGTGTCCTTAGTAAATTAAAATGTGCGTTTGAATTTAAAATATATTGATTTATAGTTTAAATTTAACGAAAACTTGTCGTAACAGCTGAATTGGGTTACGAAACATATCCCATTGCGTTCGGAATGTGGATAATTAGCTAAGGGTGACAGCCGTTGGGTCTCGTTTGGAGGTTGAATAAAATGGTTGACTTTTTAGGAAATTTAAATAATAAAATAAATTGATTTATAAAACCCCCCACTTTGTCCTTTCTCCCCAAATTGATTTTAAAGAAAAAAACCTAAAACCGCCGCTCGATACCCGATTCCGCTCCACCCAGCCACCGTCGCGCGCCTCGACAGCCTCCGTCGTCGTTCAACGCGACCCCCCATCCCCTTTCCTCGGTTCACGCAAACCGCGACCCTCCCTTCTCAATCGAACCTACGCGAGCCCAAAACCCTAGCCTTTGACCAATGCTGATCGCAAGCACCACCTTCTAGGCCTAGCCTCTGACCACCATGCATCAGTCCTCCGCCCTCCTCCAGCCTAGTGCAGACCAACGATCCCTAGAGGGCGAGCGCAAGTTAGAACGACGAGTTCAAGCGATGTCTGGAGATTAAGACCAATGGAGAAGACAACGCACCAGAATTCTTCTTGATAAATAGTGAGCTTCTCCTTTTTATTTTATTTTAAATTCAGTTTTAATTTAAAGACATTGTTTTAAATTCGGGTTTTATTTATATAAATCGAAAGCGTTATAAAAAAATCGATTTTTATATACGTATTAGCGAAGTAAAAGTTTGATTTTTATAGGATAAAGATTTGATTTTTAAGGTGATAAAAAATTGATTTTTAGTTATTTAAAAGCTTTGATTTTTATTTATTTAAAAGCTACGATTTTCCATATGTGAATGTTGTGATTTTTATTTAGACAAAATATGATTTTTAGCATTATAAAAATATGGTTTTTATTATAGGGATAACAATATAAAAATGCGATTTTTATATATGTTGTAGCGAAATAAAAATTCGGTTTTTATTATATATGAAGCGAAATAAAAAAATTCGATCTTTATATAGGAAGTAGAGATATAAAAATACAATTTTTATATAGAAAAAAGTATTGTAAAAATATATGATTTTTATATATGAAGTGCCATTATAAAAATGTGATTTTTAAAATAAACATCATATTAAAAAATGCGATTTTTTACTATGAACAGCGGGAAAAGATCGCATTGGAATTTTGGGCAAATCCGAAACGTTCAAAAATAGAGAATGGAGGAGTGGATCCCAAAGGTGAGAACTCCACATTAAAAAATTTTGTACAATTATTTATCTATAACTGCATATATGAACCGTTCCCCATCGTCCATAGACCATGGACGACTTGTTTGTTTGATTGTGTTGTGAAAATTGTTTGTGATGTGAAATGGACTGTATAAAATATTCATGTGTTGAAATAAAATATTTTATCATTAAAAATACAATTTTTAATGGGTACATGAATAAAATAAATATTCATTTACAAATCGGGTGATTTGTAAATGTACACTCATTTGATTGATATGGATTAGGACGATAAATTTTACACATCGCCCAACTGCATAAATAAAATATGTGTTTGTTGTTTGAAAACCCCACACGGGTGTTGGGATGATATTTGACGTATGCTAATCCCAATTTTTTAGTGGTATGTCGATCGTTTGGTTGACAGACTGTGTAAGCGTGAATTATTTATATTTAATGCTTATGCAGTTGTGAAATGCACTCTTGATGATGGTTGACTGTGTTTGATTATTGTTGTGTACATGTGTGTATGAAATCCATATAAATAAAATTATATGGTAACTGGCCGTGTCTGATTCCAGTTCAGAAAGATTAAATATTTTAAAATAACGAATATTTTAAAATAATTAATATTTTAAAATAATTGTAACAACCCGGAAAATCTGAACCAATTTAAAAAATTTAAATTGGCTATTTTAGTGGATTTTAAATATTTAAAATAAATATTTTAAATAATAACGACGAAGAGTAAGTTTGAATCGACGTTTGAAAATGAATATAATTAATTCTAATTATAAACAAGGCATGAAATGGCGTGGTAGTTTCAAAATTTGAATTCATACTTTGACTGATTGTACCGGGTGCAAAAACAAAACAGATTTTAGTGAAACCAAAAATATTTAAATCTGTTAGTGAATATCTTTCTAACGAATCTGAAAAATCGATGTTTCGTAGCGGGAAGCAAAAGTTATGGCTAAATGAATTTTCAGAAAGGTCGTTATAAAGTTGATATAGCCCGTGAAAATGGTCGTTTTGCAAACGACCTCGGAATTCGATGAAACCACTTTTGTCAGATCCAGGATGTCAAATTATTGCTAGGTTTCAAATTTCATAATTTTTGAAGCTAGTATGTGAGCGTGGCAAAGGAAAATGTGTTTGGTCGATTTCTATTGAGTTGGATCGACCAGAAAAGGGTCATTTTTCAAACGGTCTCAGAATTCGACGAAACTAGTTTTGTTGGGACCGTATCGTCAAAACATAGCTAGATTTATTTTTCTGGAATTTTTCGAATAAGTTTGTAGCCCTGGCAAATTGAAATGTACGTTCAAATCAAATATTGAATGTTTTATATTTTAATTTGAACGAAAACTGACTGAAACATTCGAATGGGCCTTCGAAACATATCCCATTGTGTTCAGAATGGGGGTATTTAGCTAGGGACGATAGTCGTTGGGTTTGGATTGGAGTTCGTATGAGATAAGGGGTATTTTTGGATTTTTAAAAATTTATAAATATAAAAAATCTCATTGGTCCACCTCACAATCTCTCTCCCCGTAAACTATCGAAACCGACGACAGAAAACCCTTCTTTCCTTCTCTCCTCGATTCCTCTCAATCCGCTCACAATTAGACCTCCATCCTGTTGGGGATTTTGTAGAGCTCGTCAAGATCTTCAAATCCAGATATAGTTTGTATTTTTTTTCATCGAGGATACAGGGAGAAATCGAGCTCGAAAGTCTCGAGCTTCCAACCGCCGCCCTGCCTCAGCCCCGCCGCGGAGTGGGACCCACCTGTCATCGTTCTGCGCACCTTCCGACGCCCTAGGTGGTGGTACAACCTGATCTTGACAAAGCACAATGGATTTGGTTTAAAATCAAAACCTAGTTTTGAAGAATTTCAGAAGGTAATAGCCAGTTTTAATTTCAACTATATTATAGCACTTTAAAGTGCTATGGTTTTTGATTTCACTGTAAAAATCATATCTTTTTTGTTTCTTGATGAAATTCAGTGAAACAAGAGACAGTGGACTCCTGTGGACGTCTTCTACATTCTAGAAGAGACCGCATATTTTTCTGAGCCTTCTGCTATTTTTGGTGGAGTGGAACCCAATGTGAGATTTTTGAATTATAAACGATATGGAAAACGACGATGTATAAATTATATAGTCGATGTATGAGTTATATAAGCGTTGTACACCTCATGTATAAGCGTTGTATAAGTTGTACGTTCGACGTATAAGTTATATATGCATTGTAAAAATTATGTATGTATTGAATAGAAGTGAAATATACTTATATATATATATACGTCCCTCGTCCACAAACCATGGACGATATTTATTGGTTGTAATTGTAGTGAAAATTGGTTGATAGCGAATGGTTGATTAGAATTGTTTGTGGTTGAAAAATACCCGTTTGTGGTTGAGAATTATTTGGTTGAAACCACATAGGATTAGTTTGTGGAAATGAAAAAAATATACATGCCGCCTGCGTGCGAACTAGATGCATGAAATCCCCATTGTCAAAAGCTGTGAGGCTTTAAGGTAGAGCGAGGAGCCGTACTAGGGACGGCCCCGGCTTTAACTACCCTGCCGTTATGCTGCCGAAATTTTGAATAATATTCATGTGTTAGAATTATTTTCATTTGTTGAAACTATATTCATGTGTTGAATAGAAATTCATTCGTTGAATAGAAATTCATGTGTTGAATGACATTCATGTTTTGAAATAAATTGTTTTAACAATAAAAATCGCATTCTTTATTTTATATATACAAACAATAGAAAACATTCATGTGTTGAATAGAAATTCATTCGTTGAATAGAAATTCATGTGTTGAATGGTATTCGTGTTTTAAATAAATTGTTTTAACAATAAAAATCACATCTTTATTTTATATATACGAACTATAGAAAACATTCATGTGTTGAATAGAAATTCATTCGTTGAATAGAAAATCATGTGTTGAATGGTATTCGTGTTTTTAAATAAATTGTTTTATAATACAAATCATATGTTTATCATCTATATGAACTATATAAAATAGTCGTGTTTTGAAATAAATTGTTTTGCAATAAAAATCACATTTATATTATATACACGAATCGTTAAAAATAGTGAAGTGTCGAAATAAATGTCGGTTGGATAAAAATATCATTTTTATCAAATGTATGAAAAGAATATGGTTTTGAAATCGAAGAATAGATTATATATATATATATAATGAATCGAATAACGAAGCTGCGGTTCGTGTTTTGAAACCGTGATTTCAAACGATTAGTGCGGAAGATCCGACCATCGGATTTTCCCGAAATCAAAACCATCGAGTTCGCTTTGGATTCCAACGACACCAACTTTGTGAAAATCCAACGGTTGGATTGTCTGGAATGTTTAATTCAAATCTGAAGAAAAACAGCGCCAGAATTGATTATATTTATATATATAATTAAAATAAATCGAATAACGACGCAGCAGTTCGTATTTTGAAATTGAAATTTCAAACGAGTGTACCGGGAGATCCAACCGTCGGATTTTCCCAAAACTGGAACCGTTGGATTCGTTTTGAAAAGATCTTTCTAATGATATAAAATTTGTGAAGATCCAACAGATAGATTTTCAGATATGTGTAAATCAAATCTGAAGAAAATCAGCGTCACGGCCGCGTTATGGCCCGAAGCGTCGTTTGAATGAATTGGCTATAAATAAATAAATAAAAATAGCGATAAATCGTTATAAAATATTATAAACGATATGGAATGGAAATAAACTGAATTTACCCGGTTTATTGAATATTTGATGGTTGAATGTGAAATTTAGAAACTAACTAAAGGTTAGCTAAGTCGAATGGTTTCCTGGGTTTTGATCTGATGTTGGTTTCAGCCTTCGAGGTTAATATTTGGAAAATCGTTCTCTTACTAATTTACGGTTAGTGACTGATGAATTGAAATGAAGTGTATGTTGTGTTTGTGTAGCACCTTTAATTATATACGCGAGTTGCTCAGAAAGACCGGGTTTATCCCATTTTGAATAACTGAATCGACGATAAGAAGTTAAAGATAAAGACGGTGGTTGAAGACCGGAGATCTTCACCTCGGTTGGATGATAACTGATGTCCTGATTGGGAGGCATCCTGAAATATGGATAATGAGTGGTGATCGTCCAGACGTACGTGGAGATCGATGGGTATGCGAGGTATATAGTGCCTCCGGTTTCGTTCAGACCCAGAACGGACTTGTAAATGGACTGTGTGTCTGACGTTGGAATTCATTCTGTGTGATTGATAGCCATCAGTTGCATGGTGTGAATTGCCTATGTGGCATGCAAAGATGCAGTTATCAAGGCTTCTGTTGAAAAGCAAAGTCTTGTGGTTGATGATCAAAGCACGGTCAGTGTGGCGTAGCTTTGTGTATAACATGAATTCGCGAGCCTCACACCCCGATATGAACCAGAAACAGGAGAGGACCTCAGGGAGGACATGCGTTTCTTTCTAGTTAGAGGTGGTGTCAGTGCTTAAACTGGATGACATATATATTATTTTCACCTATGTGGTTGTTGCTGTTGCGAGGCGCCTCGGATATATCGGTCGATCCGGGACCGATGGAGTCATTCATTGGCTCATTTATGCCCCAAAGGGCGGGGAAACGTAGTGTTCAGGCATTTTAATCCACATGGGTGGACCAACCCTGTCGCTCCAAGAGCCCACCTGAGTCTGGGTCCTGAGGCTCGGGCTAGAGAGTCTCGAAGTCGGTAAGGACTATCTTTTGCCTTGGTTCATGACGGAAATCCAATTTCCAAATACGTGACTGTGCGGTTTTGATTGTATACCTATATATGGCGACATGATATATGGTACCCATGCCATCTATGATTGATACTTATGATTTGAAATTGTTTTTGAAACATATAAACACTAGTAATAATATCAAATTCTTTTGTTTTATTCGTAACAAGCATATTTTGGCTATTATAAGGTAAAACTCTATCCTTTGGTTTGCGTTGCATTGTGTGATGGGAACTGAGTCTTATAATGGCTTCATTTTTATAAAAAGCATTGCGATGTTTAAAAGATTTACTTGTTTTAAAGCACTGGCAATCTGATCGAGTAAACCCGTTCCGCGAAAGTGGCGTGGTCCTGTGATTAGCCATATTATAAAATGTGTTAAGTAGATTTCTCATACCAGTCCCATGACTGACTCGTAGTTTGGTTCACTTGCAAACTCGGTGCCCTCTTTTTCTACACGGGCAGCCTTGTATTCAGGTTTTAGCAGGCTCTTTCTGGATATCTGGAGGTGAAGATGGATTCTATGATTTACCCTTTTTATGTTGTTCAGCTCCTATTGTATATATTATGTTCGTTTTCCGCTGTAGACATTTATGTATAGCTGAACTGTATTTGTACTAAGTATGATCCTGTATACTGCGTAACTCTGATGATTATGTTTATCCAATGTATTATTTGTGCATTACCTGGTGTATTTATTTATTTATGTTCTGCTATTATCTGTTTATGTGTTATATTGCAAAGATTACCCTTGCCGCCGTCAGTACGGGGTTTGGGGTTGTCACAATAATATTCAGAAAAGAATCAAAATATGATTTTGATGTTTGATTTGGGATGGACAAGAATATATTTAAATATATAAAGCCGTGTTTATTAATTTAACGCCATTTTGACGTGAATGATATTTATATATTTTTTATTCATTTTTATAATGAATATTGAAAAGGAATTAATTTCAAAATCTAAGGTTTTGAAAATATTATCATTTATATATTAATGATATAGGATATTCAATTTTGACTTGAAATTGAATATGAAGTTGAAATCGTTTTGAAACCAAATTTAAAACAATTTATAAAATACGTTTTGAATGGAAATCAATGAAATATATATTATATATATTAAATATAAAATATAATGGCCTGAGTAGAACGCGTCGCGCTGCGGCAGTTCGCGAATTTCAACTATTGACTTCGAATGGATATTACGGGAGATCCGGCCATCGGATTCTCCTAAAACCGGAACCGTTGGGTTCGTATCGAAAAGAGATTTCTAACGAATATTAGAGATTTGGAATCTAACGGTTGGATTCGGAATTATGTCCAAATCAAATTTGGGAAAGGTCGCTGTAAGTGCAGTTCGATGGCCGTTTATGGAAATCGACTGTACGTGCCTTGATAAAATTATTAAAAATATCAATAATTAGTGTAAAATCATAAGAAATGATTTTGAAAGAATTAGGATGAAAAATTCCATATTTGAAAAGATAAAAATAGATTTTTATCGAAATGAACTAGTTATGAACTAGAATTATAATCCCATTATTTTTAAATAAATAAATTGGATTTGAAATGGTTTTAAAAATAACCAGAATTTCCAATATATGAATTGAAATGAATTTGAATCGAAGTTATCTTCGGAATATTTCGATATTGGATTCCGTGATTATATGGGCATTGTGGAGGAATTTGGAAGATATATATATCGTTATTCCAATACGATGTTTGTTGAGTTCAGAATTTGATATTGAATATAAGCCGATATATTTTCTATTCAGAGCTTTGTATTTAATATCAAATGGGATTTTGGGTTTGTCGTGAATGGTGTCTTCACTGACACTGTTTTTAAACCGAATAGAGTTAAGGAAATTAGAAACTAACTGGAGGTTAGCTAAGTTGTATGGTTTCCTGGGTATTGATCTGATGTTGGTTTCGACCTTCGGGATTAATACTTAGGGAATTGTTCTCTTACTAATTTACGGTTAGAGACTGATGGAATGTTTTCTTCATTAACACTATTCTGAAACCCCATGTGAAAAGAATAAGCCTTTTAACAAAGATTTAAAGAAGAATCACCAATTAATTAACATTTAATTGGAATTGAAATGGAATGTAAATCGGGTTTATCGTGAACTGTGTTTTAACGACATTCGTTCTTTAACCCGATTTGCAATGAAATATGATTTGGAATTTATAAATCTTTATTCTAAGATTTAATGAAGTTTCCAAAGTAAAGTTTTCCAGTTTAATAAAATAAATTGGAATGGAATGGGATTCGATTTGATAATAATCGAAATGAACTTCTGTGGGGGAAGACTGATAATACATATGGAATTAAAAAGGCTTGGCCGTTATTCCATTTATAATTTTAGTCGAATACGGAAGTTGATATCGATTATATATTGGTTTGTTTTTCCGTGAAAATTCCATAATTAATGGAATGTGTTTTTGAGTTTATCGTGAATTGTGTTTTAAATGACATTAGTTCTTTAACCCAGTTAAAGACAGGATTTATCTCCTAAATTGGAAAAATCATTAAGAAATGATTGTTGGAAATTAAAACTGAATTAGAGTTTTAATGAATCTTTAAATAGATTGAAAGGCGAATTTGATAACTAAAATTATCAAATTCAAGAAATGATCAAGAAAGGAGTATCATCACCAGTTTTGCTCCAGGCGATAGTTAAATCTTTAATTAGATTTTAACGCGAAATGGTAATTAATTTTATCGATAACACCATGGTGTTAGATATGAAGTACTACCAGTTTTAAGTCATGGGATGAATACGTTGGGATTGGGAAATTAAACAAATGATTACTTCGGTAAGGTTTGCTAATCCCGACTAGTTTGGATAAACCATAATTTGGTTTGAATTAATATCCAAAGGAAGATTAAAGAATAAATTTAAAGAATTTATCTTTGATAAAATTAATGGGAACCTTTCCCAAATTATAAGAATATTTCAATAAAGGAATATTCCGGATTGGAATGAGGCGTATGTTGTGTTTTTATAGCACTTGTTTGGATAAAGGAGTATTACCAGTTTTGCTCCATAGGATGGATAGGTTGGGATTGGGAAATACAATAAATGATTACTTCGGTAAGGTTCGCTAATCCCGACTAGTTTGTATAAACCTTAATTTGGTTTGAATTGATTTTCAATGGAAGATTAAACAATAAATTTAAAGAATTTATCTTTAATAAAATTAATGGGAACATTTCCCAAAGGATATGAATATTTTAATAAAAGAATATTCAGAATTGGAATGAGGCATATGTTATGTTTTTATAGCACTTGTTTATAAGATACACGAGTTATTCAGAAAGGTCGGGTTTATCCCATTCTGAATAACTAATTCGACGATATGTCGATGATAAAGATGGTGGTTGAAGACCGGAGGTCTTCACATTGTTTGGATGATTACTGATGTCTTGATTGGGCTATACACCCAAGACAAGGTAATAAGTGGTGATCGTCCAAACGTACTTGGAGATCGAACGGATATGCGAGGACCTCTCTCCTGTATTGGACATACGGGACGAGGAATAAGGTGCTTACGGTTTCGTTCAGTCCTAGAACGAACTTGTAAATGGATGTGTGTCTGACATCAGATTTCATTCTATGTGATTAACAGACATCGGTTGCATAGCATGAATTTCCTAAGTGGCATGCTGAGATGCAAATGATCAAGGCTTCTGTTGAATAGCAGAGTCTTGTGGTTGATGATCAAAGCACGGCTTTAATATAGCATATCCTTGTGTAGCGTTAATTCGCATGCCTCACACCCTGGCGTGAACCAGAAACATGAGAGGATACCGGGAGGGCATGCGTTTCCTTCTAGCTAGGAGTGGTGTCTAGGTTTTGCATGCCTAAGCGTTTGACTTATGTGGATGATGGATAGCGAGGCACCTCAGTTATATCGGTCTCTGCGAAGCCGATGGATGGTATGGTCTTTATACAAACCAGTTTTACGCCCCATATGGCGGGGAAACGCAGTGTTCAGGCATTTTAATCCACTCCGTGTGGACCGGCTCTGATGATCCAAGGGTCGATGCGTTCTGACCCTGAGACATGGGCTAGACTGTCTCGAAGCGATAATAACGATCCCTTGCCTTGGTTCACAGATGGAAATCCAACTTTCAATATGTGACAATTTCGGTTTTGATTGTAGAGCCTAGTATTGGCGACATGATATATGGTACCCATGCCGTCTATGATTGATACATTTATATTTGAAGTTGTTTTACACACTTTACACTATAATAGAATCAAAATTATTTGTTTTTAATGTACCAAGCATGTTTGGTTATTATAAGGGAAAACCCTATCCTCCGGCTTGTGTTGCATTGCGTGATGGGACTTGGGTCTTATAATAGCCTCATTTTTTCAAAAAGCATTGCGCTGTATTGTTACATGCACTAGTATTCTTGGGAGGAAACCCGTTCTGTGATATACGGCGTGGTCCCTTGATATATCTGATTTAAAGTAAAGTTTTAAATAACTGTTTTAGTTCTCACACCAGTCACATGACTGACCTGGAGTTTATTGTTATAACCTAAACTCTGGGTGCCCCTATTTTCCACACGGGCAGCTAGTATTTTTGGTTTTGCAGATTTATATTCACAGGATCCTGGTTTACAGCCGGAATGATATTCGGAAAGCTCTATATCCTTATATTCCTTTTAGTTGTGTTTTGTATTATTTTCCGCTGCATGGTAACTTGTAAAACTCTGGTATTTATTGAATGTATATTATTTATTCGTACTCTGTATATTATTGTATTATGATGTAAATTGTTGTAATAAGCAATGAAATATTCTTCTGTTTGTGTTTTGATTTGTCATGTTTTCAATTGAATCCGGGCTTTCCTTCACGGGGAAGTTCCCATTGGAACTTTCGCGCTGCTCGAGATTGAGCCTCCTAATTTACTGAAGTCGCCGCATCCAATTTCGAACAGTTTTATGATAAACGGTTTCATTTTGAGAAGAACAAAAAAAGGAGTGACATTTTTTTTGCGGCTTTCTGGCTTATGAAGAGGAGGATCGAAGTAAGGGAACCGACCCCTTTTTAATTCCCGTAACCAGATTTGAAAAATGAGGAAAGGAGGAGCATACACCTTTCTTTTGATTTCAAAGCTCTAGATTTCATTAGAGGAAGAAAAAAAACAGTCGACTTTGCTATTTTTGTTTGCATCAGAAAGGAAAGGGAACCGCGTTTTTATAAACATGAATTCTTCGACATTAAGGAAGTTTTATGTGTATAGTACAATATAGGTTAAGGTACAATACTTTTAATGTGATTTGATTTGATTTAATTTGATTCGACATAAAGAGATTCTTATTCTTTTAAGATGGATATAGATTTGATTTCGAACCTATCCCAATCAAATATCTCGGGGTCCATTAATTTAAATCACGAACCGCTATTTTAGCGTATAGACCGACATTTAAATGTAATAATGATATTCTGAGCTCAATAGAATATATTCTGAAATTTAATTTGAACGTACATATAAAATAAACATAATAAATTAATATAATATAATTTAAATTCAGAAGCAAATCAATTTCTGGATAATAAATTATTATTATCGTTTATAGTCAAATAAAATTCCTATTTGTCATTTGAATCATTTCGATTCAGTTTTTAACTTCGATTTCAATTATATTTTGTATTACGATAATTTAATATATGCGATATTAAATCGAAATCGATTTTTAAATCGATAACTTAATATAAAAACTCATTTATATTATCAACTGAATATTTAAAACGATATTAAATATTTAAAATAACTTGACTGAAAATCCAGGTCATTACACAATCACTAGACCCCTTAATTTATATTTCATTATTTAAATCACTTCTCCATTTCCTTATCAATATTTGTTAGCCAAATATTTTCACCAATCATCTTGGTCTCTTACGCTATTTGGAAAACATTTTCATATATCACCTTCTTTTATTTTCTATACTTAGAAAATGTCTCTCATTTATAATTGGGAAACATTCCAGTTACTTATCTCTTTCTTGAACTCGTTTATTTCTATGCGTAGGAAATATTCGTTATTATATTTCCAAACTTACACTTATTTGGGTTAAAACAAATGTTGTCTAAAACATCGTTACAACAACCAAATACTGTATTTAACTAACTATATTTAAAATCTTAATTACTTACTTTCCGAACATCATTTACTATTGATGAAGACCTTTATTACAATGCTTTTAAATTTTATTAACCGATTTGGTTTCTAGTTTCATATATAATCGATAAGTAGATTTTAAGTTATCGAAATTTCTTAAAAAAATTCTACCACCTTAAATTTCCAGAAAATTTCGCAAGCGTCTCCTTTGTACGGGTCACTCGGTACAACTACAAGTTGCCTCTCTGTTCCCTTTTCATTCAAAAAGCCAAGCGGCTTGCCAAATAGGCTCATAAAATCTCATATTAAATTAAATATGTATCTCTTTGTTAGGCATTCAATTTATAACTCTTCATACACTTCATTCCAAACATGCTTAACATATATCTAACCATTCACAAGTTATTCCAGCTCAACCCAAATGCATGTAACTCAATTTGCTAATTCATTCTCTAATTGGCTCTTTTGCCTATTTTACATTTTATTAGAACATATCACATTCATACATATTTTTAATTTGCTTATAAATCAATCAAATGCCATTTCCACCTCAAGTTTCATATTCGATTTCGAATATAAATTGACACATCCAATTCACTTTTCCAAACTCCAATTTCGATCCAAAACTACATTAAATAACTATTCTTCTAATTAGTTAAGTCTATTCAATAATTAAAAATCTGTTTTTTGTTTGAAAAATCATTTCATTAACTCCACTTGAGTTCATATTAATTTTATAACCTAAGTCTAGGTTTTCATAATGAAAATCCAAACTTTATTAACTCAAAAACCTTCGATTTTATTTATTTAATCGTTATAATTTATAAACGATTATACCGCTGTTTTTCTGGAAATTTGATTTTGACATAACTCAAATCTATAAGACGAAATCCATATTTTCCACTTCCATTAGAAAATTATTATTCAATCGGTCCTAATGATTCCTGTTTCAAATAATTCTGCCTTAAATTGAATTCTATATGCTCAATTAAAGTTCGAAACGTTAAATTACAAACTACCGCGTTGCGGCGAGCTCATTTTAATTATATTTAAATACAAACGTTTAAACTTTGTTTATTAATAAATTTCAACTCCATTCTTATATATTTTAATATATATTAAAATAATTTTCCCAATTCAACATAATATTTCTGATTATCCCTAATCGTCGATTCTTTCATAATACAGTTATAAATTTATTTATAATTCAATCTTCTATACTGAATCCAATTCCCTATGAAATAAATTATTTTATAAAATTCGGTATAATAAAATTTCAATGATAAATCCACAGGATTTTCTAATTCAGTTTATATTCTGAATTCTGGTATAAAATATATCGTTCCTTTTTCAAAACGTTTTCCAATTCACTTTTAAGTTCAAACTTGAATTTAAACTTTAAATTATCTAATGATAATTTATTTCACTAGATTTATAAACATCATTTATAAATTCAATTTCCTTGTTATACATTAAAACAAGTTCCATTTCAAAATTTATTTGAAACCCAATTCCTTCGTTGGAACATTTTATTATTATAACTTATATATAAATAAAGAATCTATTTTCATATTAAATTTCAGTTTCAATCTAATACAATTAAATATCCTTTCTAGAAATAATTTATTTTTATAAATTCGACGTAGTCGAATTCCACTCATAAATCCATGTGGATTTATTTTAATTCAGTTTACATTACGAATATCGGAATAGATTTCATCTTCCTTTTTGAAACTAATTTCCATTCCTCTTTTTAAATTCACATTTGAATTTACATTCCCCAATTTATCCAGTGATAATTTATTTCGCAACATTTATAAATGAACTGCTTGTTTTAATTATTCAAAACAAGTTATATTTCCTAGCCTAATCGAAATTTAAATTCTATTTTAGAAATATAGATTTTCCCTTTTAAATCTCAAAATTTTTTTTCACTATATTTTTATATATCAATATTTAGGGCCAGTGATATTCAACCATCCAAAGCACCCAATTATCAATCATAGATTTTCAAACACATCATATATGATAACATATATGAAAACAAACAAATAATAAATTTTGAGGAATTCAGTTGGATCCCTCCAACTTGTTTTCCTGCATCCATAGATGTTTGCCAACGTAAACAATACCCATCCTGCTTTAAGGCAAGATATGGCGGTACAGAAGGTCATCCACTATATATATTGTGGGGAGCATAGGGTTATCTGGTAATGGCACTACGGGAAATATTCGATATATATATATATATATAATAGCAACAACCATCTAGCCTAAATATAACCAATATATATAATAGCCACAATTCATCAACATTATTCAATGTATCCAAACAGTAAGCAAACAACATATATAAAAATTATTTGAAATAAAAAATCATTTATAATAAAATTATAAACGAATCCAGAGAGTGAGTTTACTCGTTGTGATTTCATTTGCTGAATGTGCAATTAAAATTCCGTATCATCTCCTGTACGAATCTAGTCAAATCAATTTATCTTGCACCTATGATTATTTGGTTTTATTTAACAACTAAACGATTATTAATTTAAACTAACTACTAAAAATAATTAAATAAATTATTCTGTATACTAAAATTTTGTAAAAACTTATACCTTATTGCTATTGTAAATACTCGAACAATTTGCGAAGTCAATTCACTTATCAACTTCACTGTAATTAGCCCAAAATTGCTCCACTCCTACTCGACACTTCCTCAAAACCTAGTAGACAAGCTCCACCATTCCTTTTCGATTTTCCATTGTCGAAAAATTTAACTGAGTGATATCTGCCCCAATCACCACTATCACAATCCAGACTACCCATCGAACTTGCACCCTTCCAGTTCTTCATCTCTACTCGCCCCTCATACTAGTGTCAGCCTCTTGTTGAAACTCCGTCCTTTCTTTAATCTCCACAACCTAATAGGCAAATCGCATCTCCCCCTCTTCAACTCGCGATTTCAGCACACCACTCTACAGGCAGCGACAACGATCATCTTTGAATCCCCTCAAAAATTCGCAGTAAATGCTCTTCCTTGTTACAAACTCCATTCTATTACCTAATTCGTCGATCGACCCTTACAAATCCAGATAAATCGATCCTTAACCACCGATATTAAACAGTCGAACCCCAGGATTGAAACCGCACAAATAAAACTCCCAACTATGCCATCGAAATGAAATTCTAACCAAATGGATTCGATCTACTGAAGTTGATTTTGTTTTGAAATGGAAAAAGGAGGTCACGACCATTTTATTTTTCGAAACTCTCTTATTTTGAAATCTCATTTTTAGAAGAGAAATCAAGGGGATTGCATGGATTTATAGGAGGAGAGAAATGGTACACGAGTATTTAGTTTTTGGTTTACTAAGTACATGGCAAATCGTTTAGGGATTTTAAATTGAATTCTTTAAATAATATGATTTTAAATAAAGAGATTTTGATTTTATTTAAATAAATATCGATTTGATTTTGAGCTTATCTATTAAAATATATCGGGGTTCATAACTTGATGTCACGAACCCCTATTTTAATGTAACGACCGACGTTTCAATATTATAACGTTATTCTAAACTCAACGGGACAGATTTTGAAATTTAATTTGATCGTATATATAAAATAACAATATTAAATAGATATAGTATAATTTTAAATTCAAAATAATCAACTTCATCGATAATAAATTATTATTATTGTTTCTATTGAAATAGGATTTATTTTGATCATCTAAATCATTTCAATTCAATTTTAACTTCGAATTCAATTATGTTTCATTTTCGTACACTATAATTCAATATAGTCAAAATTAGATCGTATTTGATTAATAATCACTAAATTCTGTATAAAAATCAATTTATATTATCAACTCAACATTTAAAACAATATTAAATGTTTAAAATTAATCAATTAAAAATCCGGTACAGGTGGGAGGAAGTTATTTTATTAAGATGATTTATATATTTTTGCTAAATCGGACTGACAAGATTTTATATAATTAATCCAACGGTCCACACGCACTCTAGCACGTATAAATAATGTCTTAGCTTCTCTACCGGATAGTACAATCTATTCTCTTCTACGCCTCTATTATGCTTCTCCACCATTATTCTAAATTCCAGAAAATAGATACGTTAAATTTCTTCTTCTTCCCAACCAATTTATCTATCTTTTATAATCGAATTTTATTGTTAGAATCTGGACTTGGAAATTATATGTATATAAGACTGTAATTGTATTCTTATATATACACATAGGTTTAGGAGACATGATATTTGCGAGGATACAATCCAGAAAAAATTTCTACACAACCTCCTTATCCAAGTAATTTCATGGGTGAAAATTTTATAAGTTTACTATTTTATATACTTTGATGGCATAGGTTTGGATTGTTATGCCTAAAGGAATTTGGATTTGCACGAAAACAGAATACATATACATTCCCCTAAATTCCTTATAAATTGTGGAAATGGTCAATCTTGTGGATGTATTAGGTTTTGATTATGAATGCAATAAAAGTTGGAATTTTTTAGTGTTGTATAGTGCAAAAAATGGTTAGATTTACTTTCTTTTTAATTGTAAATAATATATATGCAAAAACATTAGATTTGGGTGTGGTAACTTAAACAGGTTTAAACATCCATTTATCTAAAATAGATAGTTTGAACATACTAAAACACATAATACCAAAGTTCTAAGTTTTTGATTCCTGATTTTTCATGATACTTATTCTTGGGTATGGTAAACATCTTTACTAAACCCCTTTTGGATAATTCTTTCATAAGACTTCGACGAGAATTAGGAATTGTGTCTTTCAAAGATCTCTGAAAGTTTATTCGATTACTCTGTTCTTGTAGTGTTTAAATATTTTTTAATCGATGACAAAGGGGGGAGTTATATTTTCAATGATAAAAATGATGGATCTATAGTTATATTTTCTATGCTCTTAATAATAAATTTCTTTTTGGAATATATGTGCTAACATTTTGTTGTAGGAATCAAAATGGTAAGATTATAACTTTATTGAACTAACAAATGTTGCAGAAATTCAGGGGGAGCAAATACTTAGGGGGAGAAAATCAAATATGTTATCATCAATAAAAAGGGGGAGAATGTTGAAAACAAGATTTTGATTAATGCCAACAAAAGAAGTAGCAATGGAAATCATGTTATAGAGATAGGATTATATATATACATACATTGAGTCGTGTTAGAATTATGTTAAAATCTATCCTCAAGTATAAAACAAATATTCAAAATAAACTATATATATATATGGCTTTAAAAATCCAGAAATGTACAAACTCAGCTCTACCGGTACTGGTAGATAAATGACAAGTCCACTGGTCAGAGAGTTTTTTGTGCATAACAGCTAGTTTTTAGAAGTTTTTTTTATCCAAACGATTTAAAGTTCAATTCAACCAGTCAACTGATGATTTTTAACCAGTCGACTGATTCGAAACAGCAAATATTTTTCTGAAAGGTTGCCTCTATTCATAAAGAGAAATCTCTTCATTTCTGAAAGGAAATGGAAACTTCTTTTGGTTAAAACTCTTCATGAAGAATTGTTACCTTTCTACTATTATATAAACACTACAAACATGTTTTCCAAATCACCGATTTACAAATTCTTATTCTATTCTCTCTATTTTATGAAATTGCACTTCTATATTCTTTGAAATATAAAGCTCTCACAAATTCAAGTTACTTTTTGAATCTTTGATATCATTTCACATCCTTTTATTCAACAAGCAACAAACTTCTTTCAAATCTTCGCATTCACTTCAAATACTTGAGGATAAGATTATAGGAAGGGTGTACTTCATCGTGACTATTCCTTGTTGATAAGAACACATTCAAGAGTCAAAAACCATTGTAAAGTGTGAAGCCCTATGTAGGTGCTCAGGCGGGAACATCCTTGTTAGTGCTCGGGTGTAACACCCCACGTCCATTAATGTCACTCACTAAGGGAATGCATTAACTTCCACGGAGGGTTATAAGAGTATAGAACAGAGATTCACAAGACCGATATATAAAATGGTACTTAAAAATTCAAAATTTATTCATTGCAATGGAAAAGCAAAACATGTTTGGTTACAACATCAAAACCACATACTAAAGCCAAGTACACAAACATCCATTTTGAACAAAATTATTATCAGAGTACATAAAAGCAAAACCATAATCTCACTCCAAATAGCCATAATGAAAAATAGATAAAGATAAGCATTACTTTCAACACTTCCAAACACTTAAAGAAGAAGAAAAAATCTATGTCAAGCTTCACTAAACCCACCCTGAGGACCTAGGGGGAAAAAGAAAGAAAAGAGGCGAAGCAAAAAGGGTCAGACATAAAGTCTGGCGAGTCCAGTGACTTTAACAATATAATCAGTAAAGTAATAGGATAAGAACATAAACTGGATATAAGAGATGACTGTAACATAAGCAGATATGACAAGGTAAGCAAGATAGAACATCGACTGCGCTCTTAACCACTATAAGATATGTTCTACATTGTACCAACATACTAGTTACATACTAAAAGATGATCCCTCTTAAACAAATATAATGATGGTAGTTTCGTGTACTGCTAGTTAATATCATAGGTGCCAACTTGCTCCTATTCCCACTAGTTGTACCCACTACCCGTCCCATTCGATCGACTCCCTAACCTCGTAGATACCTGTGCTGGTCCCACAATAGGGTGTATCACTCCTTAAGGTGGCAACCCCGATACTACTGAAACGCACAGCTTATACCTACACGATGCAACAGCGTCTTACCTACCAGCCCGGACCCACGCATGCACATGACTCTGTTGGACTTGCACTGCCATCACTAACTCTTTATTGACCTCTTACAATCAACCCCAGTAAGCGTGTCCCTGTCCTCGACCTAGTTCGAGCACATATAGATACTAAAATGGGTTACTAGTTGAAAAGGGTCCACACACTTGACACAAGCTTCCCTCCTAAGCTCGGTCCCCACTAGGAATTCCCACTTAACCCCTTTTTATCCCCATATCTTATCACATGTTTCATCTTGGTTAAGTGCTTTAATTATGTTTTACATGCTACCCATGTTAGCCACTTAACCCTTTATTATTCCCATGTCTTACTATATGTCTTATCTTGGTTAAGTGTTCATTAATTCATTATAACTTTAATCTTGCATGACCTCCCACATTATATTACTGTTTGCGGTTGCTGGATATGTCGGGCGGTTCCGTGCAGGCTTGTACCGCAATTCGAATCTAACCTCGTGTCTCTGCAGTATTACACATCTAATTTCTGCCTTTGACCTCTCACATTAGATTACCGTTTTGTGGTTGCTGGATATGCCAGGCGGTTCCGGGCAGGCTTATGCCGCAATCTGAATCTAACCTCATGTCTTAGGCGTTCATTTTAACTTTCTTAATTCAAATCCCAATTTCAATCTTGGATTATAATCTATTCCAATTACCCATAGTTTCCAATCTAAATTATGTTTATAATTTTAATCCAAATTATGCCTATAATCATATGTGTACAAGTTGTACTAAATTATGCCCAAATCCATTTTCTATAGCCATCAACAATTTATGCCAATCTCATTTTATTACATATTTCCCAAACTTTTTCCCAAACACCCCAAAGTTATTCACACGTAAATCTCAACGCAATATGCTTAGGCTCGAAGTTAGCCTAATATCAAAAGGAAAAAGGAAAGAAGGGAAGAGAATCAAACATCATAATTGGCATAAGCATATAAATAGGCATGTGAAATAAATAACGATAGATAGATAGATCAGATAGGCATATGATAATAACAATTGGGCATGAATCTGAAGGATAAAAAATTACAAAACTTGATATAATTCATCTTGTTTACAGGAATATACATTAGATCCAATTAAAAAATTTATCACTATTACTTTTTTATTTAATTATATGTGAAAGTAACATAGAATTAGCTTAGTTGGATCTAAAAGAAGAGAAATAGGTTTTGTTGTTTGTGGATCTGATCTTCTAATTTGACTTGATGGAGAAGAAAGGCTTTTTTTAATTTAGATTAGAACAGCATGGAGGCGCCATGGATGATAACAATGAGATTAGGGTTAGGTTTAGGTGTTTATTTATAGATGCATTCGGTGAATTAGTACCTTTAGATTAGATTAGAGACCATCAGAACCACTCAGATTAAAAAGACACATCATCATGGAACTCTCCAGAATTTTGCAGACCCGGACTCGGCCTGGGCGCACTTCCCAGGTGCCCCAGTGCATTTTTGTTCTGGCACACTTCCTAGGTGCGCCAGTGCATTTTTATTCTAGCGCACTTCACAAGTGCGCTAGTTATCCTGGCCCATTTCCTGATTGTTCTACCAAACTCTCGTCGTCCATAACTCCTTCATAAGGTATCCATTTTACGCAAACTTGGACTTTATCTCAAGAAGAACTCCAAGACGAACGCAATGGCGTAACCCGTTTCACTTAATTATTCTTCTAAAAATTAATTATTCTTTAATTATCCCTTATGTCATGTTTTAAAATTACGGGATGTTACATTCCCCCCTACTTAAAGGATTTCGTCCCCGAAATCTCGAAGCTGGAAGGAATGTATGTCCTACCATCCATCATCCATCTACTCATTCATCAATCACAGGCGTCCATTGTCCTTAAAAGATTTCTAATACTTTCATGAACATATGCAAAGTGTGTATATATGTCCTTATCCTAATGCAAAATCAGGCGGTCTACTGATTCAGTTGACCTCCTTAATGCAAAACATGATAGTGCCATGCGTCCATTATGTATGCAAAAGAATCTGAATGATACATATAATTTCTATATGAGTGCACAACCATTCATCCATATGATAACACATTCAATATACATCCATTAATTTAAATACGCACACTCATCCATATGCAATATGGAAGTGAATTAGCCGATCTAGTGCCTAATGTGCGTGTATATGCATCCACAAGAATCCACTAGAAAACACTTACATCCACTTGCATCCACCAAACATAACATGTCTCAAACATATGTTTACAACCATAGGATTTTCTACCTAAAGATTGAAGATATAATCGAGAGGATACACTAAATGATAGAACAAGTATAAACAAAGCGGTAGAAAAAGAAGAAGTTAAGAACATACCTTCAAAAAGAAAAGGGTACGACGCACGTATCTTGTCTTTTGTTTCCCAAGTCGCGTCTTCTTGATTATCTCCCCATTGGATTTTAACCAACTTAACCTCTCGATTGCAAAGCTTCTTAACCTATGTCCCAAGGATGCATGTAGGAATTGTTGAGTCAAGGAATTTATAGCATTTTGATTAATAACAAGGAGAAGTTTCATGATTGACAAAAAGAAAAGAATCAATGATAACGTAAGTTAGAGGTTGATTATTTAGTGGTTTAGCCATGTTATAAATGTTAAAATCTATCCTCAAATAATCATATACCTCTATATTATGAATATATATTTGTATATATATGAATGCACATTTATTGTGCATATGGCCAGAAACTGGTCGACCGGTTCAAATATAAGCATTCGATCGTTTCTGGGAAGAATACACAACAAACGTGCACACATATATGTAACGTATATATACTTCAAAATTCAATCTACTGGTTATTTTTGACCTGTCGACCGATTTTCGAACTGAAAGCAACTCTTCATACGGACATCTCTTCTCATCAAAAGTTGCTTCCTTTACCTTTCACCAAATATCATTTCTCTTCAATACTTCTCTTCACTAATGGTTGCAACTCTTTATCCTCTATAAAAACAACATGAAATCATGTATTCAAATAACTAAATTTCTTTCTATCTATTCTATCTATTGTTGATTTCATTCTTGATCATTTCAAAGCACTCAAACACTCATAATCTTCTTATATCGCTGTTGAATCCTAGAATCTATATATTATTCTTTTGATTCAAACACGATATCATCTTCCAAATCTTCACAAATTCAAATTCTATTTGAGGATAAGATTATAGGAAGGATGTACAAGAATTGACAAATTTGTGTAATTAAGAACACACATTGTCAAGTTACAAGTCTACTCGTCTTGTGTGAAGTCCTTCGTATTGTGAGGGGCAAGTTGTGAAGTCCTCGTGTTGTGAGAGGCAAGTTATGAAGTCCTCGTGTTGTGAGAGGCAAGTTATGAAGTCCTCGTGTTGTGAGAGGCGTGAAATCCCATTCGGCTGTTCCGGTATTGTGAACCTGTTCCTCCAGGTGAAGCGAGGTGGTTGATTAGTGAAAATCCAGAGAGAGGTCTGGGACTGGATGTAAGACGGTGCTCCGAACCAGTATCAAAAGCCCTGGTGTTATTACTTTACTTTACTACTTTTTATTTTGTGATATATTTCACTATCTCATATTCATGAGCATAATTATTGTAAATATACAAGTTTTTCTATCACATACATTCCGCATATCCATATTACTGATCCTGCCTAAGTCGTATACCGACCTCTTTCAATTGGTATCAGAGCACAATCATCTTATAACCTTAACACAGTTATTTGATATTTACTTGTAATATGGCAAATAACCCTATTTCTAGCACTCAAAACACCACTTACACGGAAGGTCAATCAATACAAAGACCTCCATTCTTCAATGGCCTTAATTATAGTTATTGGGCAACACGCATGTCATTTTACATGCAGTCAACTAATTATGATGCTTGGAATGCTACACAAAAAGAAATAGTGAACCCAACAACTAAGTATTCAGAATGGACACCAGCTGAGAAAACGGCAGCAGTCGTAAATGCAAAAGCAATAAATATGTTGTTTTGTGCATTAGATTAAAATGATTATAATCGTGTTAGTATCTGCACCACTGCCTATCAAATTTGGCAAACGCTAAAAACCACTCATGAAGATACTAATAAGGTTAAACAAGCCAAAATAGCCATGTTGAAAAGTCAGTTTCAAATTTTCAAAATGAAGTCAAATGAGACTATCAATGATATGTATTCACGGTTTCAAACTATTCATCATGCACTTATTGGTTTAGGGCAAAAATATTCTGATTTTGATGTTGTCTCGACAATCCTACATTCTCTGACTAGTGAATGGGAAGGAAAGTATTAGCCATTGAAGAAGCTAATGACCTTTCCACCATGAAGCCAGATGAATTAATAGGAAATCTAATGTCCTATGAAGCTAACTTGCAGGCTAGAAAAGAACAAAAAGAAGACAAAAAAATGTAGCTTTTCATGCTGAAAAAGATGAGGACAATTCAGATTCCGAAGACGAAGATCTAGCGTTCATTGCAAAAGGATTCAAGAAATTCTTAAAGCAACGAAAGGCTAGTCGATACAACAGAAAGAAGTCTAGTTCAAATAAACCATCTTCTTCAAATATAGAATGCTTCAATTGTCATAAAAAGGGGCATATGCAAAAGGATTGTCCAGAGCAAAAGAAGAAGTCAGAAAATGACCAAATCAAATACAAGAAAGACAAGTCAAAGAAACGAGCATTCTCAGTAACATGGGATGATTCAGACTCATCTTCATCTGATAGTGAAAGTGATTCAGACAATGAACAAGCTAATGTATGTTTCATGGCAACAGAAGATGAGGTACAAATTCCTACTTTTGAAGAAGTAATGCTGAATTAATTTTTAAATTTAAAGATATGAAACGACAATGCAAACAAGCCAAAGCAGATTTAAGTAAAGTAGAATTTGAACGAGATATGTTAAAAGACGAGAAGAAAATATTAGAGGAGGAACTTGAAAAAGTTCAAGAATCATCATCTAATATTGATTCTCAATTATCTTTTTTAAGTCAAGAAATTGAAACTCAAAAAGAGAAAAATGATGCTTTTACTACTGAAAATCATGAGCTTAAGGAAAAAGTCAAGATTCTAGACCTAGAAAAAGATAATTTACAAACTAAGTTAGACGACATTACTCAAAATGTTTCTAACTTCAACAAAGGTCGAGAAAACTTGGCAATAATTATTGAAAATTCACAATCTGCTTCGAATAAACAAGGTTTGGGGGTATTAGAAACAAGATATCAAGAAATATCTTGGCAATAAAATAAAAATAAAAATAAAATAGTACAAGAAACTGAAGCTAAGAAAAATCTTAGTTTATTATATTCCAAACCAAAACCGGTTGTGAAATTTCAAAAGAAAAATATCAAGACTATCAAAATATGGGTTCCTAAAAAAAATAACGATTTGATTAGGAACAAATATATTCAGAATTTTTTGAATACTGTGCACCGTAATTCCAATTATTTATATAAAGGGGATACCGGACCCGTATGGGTTTGCACTCCTAAGACCTAACTCTTAGGACCCCATAAAAAGTGGGTACCATGGACTTAATTTTATTTTTTGCAGGTCCCACTTAAGAAAAGAGGAAAGTGGATATTGGACAATGGTTGCTCGAAGCATATGACTAGAGACAAGAGCTTATTGACAAATATCACTTATTCAGATGGTAGCTCCATCACTTTTGGAGATAATTCAAAAGGCTACATCATCTGCAAAGGCGATGTGAGCAATTGCGGTACATCTAACTTACCTCTTATTACTAATGTCATGCTAGTTAAAAATTTGAAACACATTTTACTCTGTATCAGTCAATTATGCGACAAGGGTTTTACCATTTCCTTTTCGGATAACAAATGTAGTATTTTAGATAAAGATCGAAATTTAGTTTTCGAAGGATATAGAGACAGAAATATTTATATTCTGAATATGAATGTCAATCATAATTCAGATATGTGTCTTGTAGCAAATGATAATGATCCATGGCTATGGCACAAACGTTTCTGTCATATAAACTTCAGAACTGTCGACAAGCTAGCCAAAAATGACTTAGCTAAAGGACTACCCAAAATTAGCTTTACGGTTGATAATATTTGTGATGCATGTCAATTAGGAAAATTGACTAAATCATCATTTAAATCTAAGAAAGTCATATCAACATTACAACCACTTGAGCTATTACATATGGATTTATTTGGACCAACACAGTTTCAGTAAATAAATCATAATCGGTATGTGTTTGTAATTGTTGATGATTACTCTCGTTATACTTGGGTTATTTTCTTGAAAAACAAAAGTGACACTTTCAATCATTTCAAATCGTTCGTCAAGAGAATTCAAAAATCAAAAGGGCTTAAAGTCAAGAACATAAGAAGTGATCATGGTGGAGAGTTCGACAATAATGAATTTGAACATCTTTATGCAAAGAAAGGTATATATCATAATTTTTCCTTTCCTAGAACTCCATAACAAAACAGAGTTGTAGAATGGAAAAATCGGACTTTACAAGAATGTGCAAGAACATTATTAAATGGATCCACTTTACCAAAACATTTTTGGGCAGAAGCTGTAGCAACTGCGTGTTATGTTTTGAATCGTGTATCCGTTCGACCTCTCACCAAGAATACACCTTATGAGTTATTTAATCAAATAAAGCCAAATATTTCGTACTTCAAAGTTTTTGGTTCTAAGTGCTTTATTTTAAATACGAAAGACCATCTTGGAAAATTCGATTCAAAATCCGATGAAGGTATATTTGTTGGATATTCGGAACGAAGCAAGGCCTATCGTATATTTAATAAAAGAACTAAAACTATTGAAGAATCACTTCATGTCTCATTCGATGAATTCTATAAACCGTCTCATAACATATCAGATGACGACGAAATTATAGTCACTAAAAATCCTATCATCACAAATAATGACTCTGACTCGGAAATTTTTGAGGATATTCCTCAGCCAGTTGTGATACCTTCTCCACCAAGATTTCGATATCCTCCGAGAATTCTAAGAGATCTTCTGGCTCAAAATGTAACTGGAGAAGTAACGTCAAAAATTTGAACAAGAAGTCAACTCAATCAAATGGGTCATGTCGCGTTTCTCTCAAATATCGAACCTAAGAATCCAAAAGAAGCTGCTACTGATGATTACCGGATCATTTCCATGCAAGAAGAACTAAATCAGTTCGAGCGCAATAATGTCTGGGAACTTGTTCCAAGACCAACTGATTAGTCAGTTATTGGTACGAAATGGGTCTATAAAAATAAAGTCGATGAACAAGGAAATATAACCAAAAATAAAGCAAGATTAGTAGCACAGGGATACAATCAGGAAGAAGGTATTGATTACGAAGAAACTTTTGCACCAGTTGCATGACTAGAAGCTATTAGAATCTTATTATCCTTTGCTTGTCATCATAATTTCAAACTTTATCAAATGGATGTCAAAAGTGCTTTTCTAAATGGATTTATCAAAGAGAATGTATATGTCAAACAACCTCCCTTGTTCGTACATGAAAAACATCTTGATCACATATATAAACTTAAGAAAGCTTTATACGGATTAAAACAAGCACCTCATGCTTGGTACGAACGATTACGAAGCAATCTTACTAATTCAGGATTTCAAATTGGTAAAGTCGATCATACTTTATTCATCAAACATCCCCGAAAAGATATATTGGTTATCCAGATATATGTAGACGATATTATCTTTGGTTCAACAAACGATAAACTCTGCAAAGAGTTTGCAAATATTATGACCAAAGAATTTGAAATGTCTCATGTGGGAGAACTATCATATTTTCTTGGTCTTCAAATCAAACAACTTTCTAACGGTATTTTTATTAATCAAGAATAATACTGTGGAAATCTTATCAAATGCTATGGTTTAGAAAATACATCTGGTAAACCTACTCCTATGAGTAAAACTACACATCTTGAGAAAGATGAACATGGTAAGAGTGTTGACTAGAAGTTATATCGAAGCATGATTGGTTCTCTTCTTTATCTTACTGCAAGTCGTCCCGATATAGTGATGAATGATTGTCTATGTGCAAGGTTTCAAGCCAATCCTAAGGAATCACATTTACGAGCTGTAAAACGTATAATTCGTTATCTTAATAATACCAAAGATTTCGGTCTTTTCTACCCAAAAGATTGTCCATTCGAATTAGTTCCCTATAGTGATGCTGATTTTGGTGGCTCTCGTACGGATAGAAAGAGTACAAGTGGTACGTGCCATTTTATTGGAAAATCACTTGTTTCTTGGTTTAGTAAGAAACAAAATTGCGTTTCACTATGGACATGTGAATCTGAGTATATATCAGCAGCTCTTGCTTGTACTCAAGTACTATATATGCAACAAAGACTTTGTGATTTTGATATTCATTTATCAAACTCCATCATATACTGTGATAACACAAGTGCGATCAACTTATCAAAAAATCCAGTAAATCATTCTCGAACAAAGCACATTGATATTCGACATCATTTCTTAAGAGATAATATTGAAAAAGGAACAATATGTCTCGAATATGTCCAGAGTGAACATCAGCTAGCGGACATTTTTACCAAGCCTCTACTTGAATCAAGTTTTATTTCTTTGCGTAGAGAGCTTGGATTGATTTCTAGAACTGAACTTGATGTATGAATTTTAAAGTTATATATACTTGAATTGTCAAGTTCATTTCTAAAACCGGTGTTTTTCTTTTTTCGTATTGTAGTTATCAAGTACCTATCACTATTTTTAGTAAGAAGATATGAGCTTTACATTTTTTATGGTATATAAGCTATGAATGTTTTCAACCATTATTCTTTATTTAGAAAAATCTATATATATGAGTTTATTTTGTCTCTTTTCTACATCTCCTATCCTTGAGTCCATACTACTCTTAAACGGATTCAATTCTATCTAAATGGCTCACATTTGCGACGAATGCGCTCAGCGATCCCACATTTCGGTCACCAGTTCTGAACCGAAGGAATATTTTTCTCCAGAGACACCAAAAAGTAGACCAAAGTGTACTCATACCCCCGGACATACACCAAAATCCAAATGTGCAAAGAAGGCAATATTTTGCTCCCCACGAACTAGAGAAAAGATAATTGAGATACACCACTACCAGAAACATCAGAAGGATCTTCAGCGTCAACTCCATTACGAACAAAAACTTGCGTCTAATCGTTTAACTCTTTTGGAACGCATGGCCTCATTTTTCTGTGGCACCGAAAAACATGGAGTTTATCAACCTATGCCTAATGTTCCTTCATCATCAAGGAGTCCTAACTCATGGGATAAGAATTATAGTCGAAATGAAGGAGCTAAGGAAACTTGGTCGCCATGGACACCAAGAGTTACCAATATCAAAGAAGATTCCGAGAACAACTCCTCCACTTCTCATTGATTTTATATCGTGAGATTTATTTTGTTGCTCTAATAAGTGGATTCATATCTTGAGGTATTCTTTTATTTTCATGTATTTTGGTTGATTCATTTGAGTTTTGGAATAAAATTATATTATCGAATAATGGAGCTTCGGAAAATTTTAGAAAAATAAGAAAAACAAGGTTCAAACAAACCATCGACCGGTACAATATGACCAGTCGACCGGTCAAGTTTCGGGTTGAAATGAAATTTTTTATCAACCAGTAGACCAGTACAATATGACCAGTCGACCGGTTAAGTCTCGGGTTAAGAACAAATTATTTATCAACCAGTCAACCGCCAGATACACACCAGTCGACCGGTTGAGTCTCTGTCTCAAACCAGTCGACCGTTGAATTAGTAGCGGTCGACCAGTCTCGTCTTTTCCTGTTTTTAAAATTTCAAACTCAAAACTGACGGTTCGCATACACACCTATTCATTTATCCTTTTATTACTTCAAACTCTCTAATCCTCAACAACCATAAAATTTTCAAAACTCAAGTCTTTCTTCGGTATACTTTGGGATGTGATATCTTGTGGAGCATCTTCCTCCTCTATGCATATACAAGACCCAGGAAAACGTTCAATGCCTCCTACTTTTACATGGTCAACTTCAGAGGAAGGCACAAGTTCAGGAACGAGTACTGGACGTGGTCGTGGAACAACTAAAACTGAGGAAGAAGACGATGAAGAAGAAGGAGACAAAGAAGAAGAAGGGGATATGACTCAATCCGATTCACCATCTCACTAGTTCTTTCTATCACTTGTTTATGGTATTATGAACATTATATTAAGACCTAAATCAGCACTTGTACATAAGTAGTGCTGTATTATATTTTGGGTTTGTACGTATTAACTCTTAGCTACATGACTTGGTTGGGTTTGAGTGGTTTGTATTGTATGCTACAATCCTAATATTTTATGTCTGTTTTATGGGATGTATGTCTTAACTACTCCTTTTTGTCGATGACAAAAGGGGAGAAAATGTTACTAACAATATTTTTTGCAGATTTTTAATATACATTTCAGGGGAAGTACATATACAGGGGGGGTTTAGCAATATATTCAGAGCTATGTTGTCATCAATCAAAAAGGGGGAGAATGTTGAGTCAAGAAATTTATAGTATTTTGATTAATGACAAGGAGAAGTTTCATGGTCGACAAAAAGAAGAGAATCAATGATAACGTAAGTTATAGGTTGATTATTTAGTGGTTTAGCCGTGTTATAAATGTTAAAATCTATCCTCGAATAATCATATACCTCTATATTATATATATATATATATATATATATATATATGAATGCACATTTATTGTGCATATTGCCAGAAATCGGTCGACCGGTTCAAATATAGGCGGTCGACCGTTCCTGGGCAGAATGCGCAATAAACGTGCACACATATATGTAACGTATATATATTTCAAAATTCAGCCTACTAGTTATTTTTGACCTGTCGACCGATTTTCGAACTAAAAGAAACTCTTGATACAGACATCTCTTCTCATCAAAAGCTGCTTCCTTTACCTTTCACCAAATATCATTTCTCTTTGATACTTCTCTTCACTAATGGTTGCAACTCTTTATCCTCTATAAAAACAACATGAAATCATCTATTCAAATAACTAAATTTCTTTCTATCTATTCTATCTATTGTTGATTTCATTCTTGATCATTTCAAAGCACTCAAACGCTCATAATCTTCTTATATCGCTGTTGAATCCTAGAATCTATATATTATTCTTTTGATTCAAACACAATATCATCTTCAAAATCTTCACAAATTCAAATTCTATTTGAGGATAAGATTATAGGAAGGGTGTACAAGAATTTACAAATTCGTGTTATTAAGAACACACATTGTCAAGTTACAAGTCAACTCATCTTGTGTGAAGTACTTCGTGTTGTGAGGGGCAAGTTGTGAATTCCTCATGTTGTGAGAGGCAAGTTGTGAAGTTCTCATGTTGTAAGAGCTGTGAAATCTCGTTCCGCTGTTCGGGTATTGTGAACCTGTTCCTCTGAGTGAAGTGAGGTGGTTGATTAGTGAAAATCCAGAGAGAGGTCTGGGACTGGACGTAGGATGGTGCTTCGAACCAGTATAAAAAGCCCTGGTGTTATTACTTTACTTTACTGCTTTTTATTTTGTGATATATTTCACTATCTCATATTCATTAGCTTAACTATTGTAAATATACAAGTTTGTCTATCACATACATTCCGCATATCCATATTACTGATCCTGCCTAAGTCGTATACCGACCTCTTTCAGGAACTCGCTTAATCGCGGCATCTCGCTCTACTTCCACTTCCCTAAGCATGCTCGGCTCCACTACTTCCGCGGTATCATGTAAACACTTCCTCAAATGCGACACGTAAAATACGTCATGAACCCCACTAAGCTTCTCAGGCAACTTCACTCTGTAGGCCATCTGTCCAATTCTTTCTGTAATGGGGAATGGCCCTACGAATCTTGTGCCAATTTCCCTACAGATCCAAAACGAACTACATTCGTCAATGGTGATACTTTAATAAAAACCGTGTCCCCAATGTCGAACTCAAGATCGGTTCGTCTCTTATCAGCATATGACTTTTGCCAGTCTTGTCTCGTCTTCATGCGTCTTCGAATCAAGTCTATCTACTCCGAGGTTTCCCTAACCATCTCGGGCCCAAGCAAAATCTTATCCGTAGATTCCCACCAACAAGTCGGTGATCAGCAAGGTTGTCCATATAGAGCTTCAAAAGGTGCCATGCCAATACTAGTCTGATAGTTGTTGTTGTAGGCGAACTCTACCATGGAAGGTGTTCTTCCCATGTCCCTCCAAAGTCCAAGATGCATAACCTCAAAAGATCTTCTAGAATCCGATTCACTCTTTCTGTTTGACCGTCCGCTTGAGGGTGATAAGTGGTGCTCAAACACAGTTGTGTTCCTACCGCCTCTTGCAAGCTCTTCCAAATCTCACTAGTGAAAATGGGATCTTGATCGCTTACGATACTAGAACGTATGCCATGTAGATGAACTATCTCTCGGAGATAAACAGATGTTAACCATGTCGTTGTTCTTTTACTCTTAACGGGTATGAAATGGGTGCACTTGGTAAGTCTATCTACTACTACCCAAATCCCCGTATTACCCTTCCTTGTCCTCGACAACCCATCGGCGAAATCCATGGAAACACTTTCCCATTTCCACTATGGAACCTCTAAAGGTTGAAGCAAACCACCAGGCTTCTTTTGCTCGGCCTTGACTTGCTGGCACACTAAGCATCTAGAAACGAACTCAACCACATCCTTCTTCATTCCGGCCCAAAACTCGCTTCATGTCCCTATACATTTTGTCACCACCGGGATGTATGGTCATCTTAGAATGATGTGCTTCTTCAAGAATTGTCCTTCTAAAACTCTCGTCTCGTGATACACAAAGTCTCCCATCTCTACGCAACCAACCTTTTTCATCTATAGTATACCTACTAAGATGGCTCGAAGACTCCCCTTTTATGAGCTTGTCTACTATCTCTATCAGTTGTGGGTCATCTCGCTGTGCCGCTCCTATCTGTCCCAAAAGCGTAGGTCGCACCTCTAACGATGCCAACAAACCGTGTACATAATCGATAGAGGGTCTAAAGTCAAAGGTAGATATATACTCTAAACTCTGCCGCTCGACAAACAAAGGACTCAAAGTCAACCTCTTTCTACTCAAGGCGTCAGCTACAACGTTACCCTTGCCAGGGGTATATGCAATCTCAAAATCATAGGATGATAAGAACTCCATCCACCTTTGTTGTCTTAAGTTTAAATCCTTTTGAGAGAACAAGTACTTTAATGACTTATGATCTGTATACAACTCAACCCTCTCACCAAGCAAGTAATGGTGCCAAGACTTAAGCGTAAAAACTATGGCAGCTAATTCTAAGTCGTGGGTAGGGTAATTATTCTCATGGACCTTCAACTGCCTTCCACCATAACATATCACCCTTCCCTCTTGCATAAAAATTGCGCCAAGCCCTGTCCCGCAAGCATCGGTATACACTGTGAACGGTTTACTCCCATCTGGCAAAACTAAAACTGGAGTTGTCGTCAACGCCCTCTTCAACTGTTGAAAATCATCATCACAGTAAACATCCCAAGCAAAGGTCAAATTCTGTTTTGTTAACCGAGTAAGTGGGGCTGATATCTTAGCAAAGTCCTTGATGAACTTTCTATAATAGCCCGCTAAACCAAGAAAATTTCTTACTTCCGTTGCATTCCCTAGGAACCTCCCAATCTTGGATTGCCACTACCTTCGCGTGATCCACTGTTATCCCTTCTTTAGAGACCACGTGCCCTAAGAACCTCGCTTCCTTCCTCCAAAAATGACATTTGGAGAACTTAGCTTTGAGTTGATGTGCTCGAAGGGTCTCTAAAATTTCTTTAAGATGTAAGGCATGCTCTTCCTCGTTTCTTGAGAAAATCAGGATATCATCTACAAAGACTACTGCAAATTTGTTTAGAAACCCCTAAATACCCTACTCATCAAGTCCATGAAATATGTAGGTGCATTCATCAAACCAAAAGGCATGACGAGCCATTCAAAGAAACCATCTGGAGTTCTAAATGCAGTCTTATCTATGTTGTCCTCAGGCACCCTTAGCTAATGAAATACTATAGCTAAATCTAACTGCGAGAAAACCGAAGCACCAACCAACTGATCGAACAAGTTATCTATCCTTGGTAATGGGTGTCTGTTCTTCTTCATGAGCTTATTCAGCTCCCTATAGTCCACGCACAATCTAAGCGAACCATCAGCCTTCGTGGCAAAAACAACTGGAGCACCCCACTCCGAGATACTTCTTCTTATGAACCCTTTCTCAAGCGTCTCTTTCACTTGTTTACTAAGCTCCCTCCTTTATCTTGGATCCATGTGGCGCATAGGCAATGCAACTGGCTTTGCATTATCCACCAAGTATATACGGAAATCTGTCTCGCGTTTTGGAGGTAAGCCCCTAACCTCCTCAATGACATCTGCATACTCACGGACTACTCGAACAGAATGCAAATCATCAATAGAAGTGTCAAGATATTCTAGGTAGCTAAGCATAACAGAACCCTTAGGGTCGCATGAGATATCGAGAGTATTACCCAAACTAGTCAATAGTCTAAGTATCCTCTTTTCACAGTCGAGAATGGCACCATACCTGGCTAGCCAATCCATTATAGAATCAACCCATAGCCCGTGAAACCAAGCACATAAGCGTTGCATTTGAACTCAATGCCATAGACAGATATTCTCAAATCCCGACATAACATAGACAGATGAGTTGTACCCCAATAGGATTTGAGACAACAATGAGATCTACTACTATACTAGTATCTAGGTGCAGAGTCTCAACAACAGAAGCAGATATAAACGAATTTGAAGCGCCGGAATCAAACAAAGTATGTACAGGATGATTGAAAAGGAAAATCAAACTTTCAACAGAAATGTTTCTACCTCTCTCTTGCGTAGCTGCCATGAGAGCATGTACCTGCCCTCCAGAAGTAGATCCTTTCCTCTATCCTTACCCTTATCCTTGCCTCCTTGGGCAGTCTTTAATCATATATCCTGCCTCACTACATTGGAAGCAACCAGTCCTCTTCTTCTTCCTACAGTCCTTCTTCAAATGGCCAAGTATTCCACAATTGTGACACTTTCTTTTTTCTGAACCCTTGTTATCCTTACCGCCCTTATTTTGTTGTTACTGCGCCTTCTTTGGATCCCCTTTCTTATCTTGTGCCTTATCTACATTAGCTACTTTCTCCACATCATGTATCAACGCCATATCAACAAGATTCTCAAAAGTAGCCCCTATAGGAATGCGGGGCATAGCCAACCCGTGTAATGGTTCATTCAGACCCTTGGCAAACCTCAAGGCCTTCTTATGTGGTGTATTAACTAATTCCATACCAAATCTTGCTAACTGGTTAAACTTATTAACGTACTCCTTCACAGACAAACTCCCTTGTTTCAAAGCCAAGAACCTCTCCATGTATAAACTGTCCTCTGCTTGTGAAAGAAATTTCAACTCGAAACTTTGCCTAAAATCCATCCACATCTCCACTGCACGTCCTCCATTAGTTACTTCCCACCAAAATGAAGCTTCATCCTTCATCAACCAAGCAGCTAGTTGAACCTTCCTTCCATCGTCTATCTCAAAGATACCAAACAAGTCCTCCACTTCCTTGAGCCAATTCTGAGCCTCAACAAACGTCTTAGTTCCATAAAATGGTGGGCCTTCATCGCACGTAAGTCCTTGCATACCTTAGAAAAAGTGTCTACACGGGGAGGAGTAGGAGCGGCTGCAGCTGGGGGAGGAGGAACGTTTGCTAGGCCTGCAGCAGTAGCCCTAGCCTCCAGATGCCTTCTGAACCAGCCTAGTATCTGTACGCCCTCGGGAATATCAGGTTCCCCAGACATGTTGAAAGGAAAAAAGGAAGAGAATCAAACAGAGAATCAAAAGAAAGATATATGGCTTTTGGGGATTATGTTTTTCATAATAAACTTTTCTCTTGAAAATACCTTCTTTAAAACATGTTTTTGAAAAAACTTTTTTTTGAAAATGCTTTTGAAAACGATTTTCAAAACATTTTATCTATTTTGGTAACCTTCGGCTCTGATACCACGTGTAACATCCCACGTCCGTTAATGTCACTCGCTAAGGGATGCATTAATTTCCATGGAGCGTTATAAGAGTATAGAACAGAAATTCATAAGACAAATATATAAAATGGTACTTAAAAATTCAAAATTTATTCATTGCAACGGAAAAGAAAAACATGTTTGGTTACAACATCAAAACCACATACTAAAGCCAAGTACACAAATATCCATCTTGAACAAAATTATTATCACAGTACATAAAGCAAAACAATAATCCTACTCCCAAATAGCCATAGTGAAAAAGAGATAAAGCTGAACATTACTTTCAACACTTCCAAACACTTCAAGAAGAAAGAAATCCGAGTCAAGCTTCACTAATCCTACCCTAAGGACCTGAGGGGAAAAGAAAGAAAAGGGGCAAAGCAAAAAGGGTCATACATAAAGGCTGGCGAGTCCAGTGACTTTAACAATATAATCAGTAAAGTAACAGGATAAGAACATAAACTGGATATAAGAGATGACTGTAACATAAGCAGATATGATAAGGTAAACAAGGTAAGCAAGATAGAACATCGACTGCGCTCCTAACCACTATAAGATATGCTCTACACTGTACCAACATACTAGTTACATACTAAAAGATGATCCTCTTAAACAAATATAATGATGGTAGTTTTGTGTACTTCTAGTTACTATCATAGGTGCCAACTTGCTCCTATTTCCACTAGTTGTACCCACTACCCTTCCCATTCGATCGGCTCCCTAAACTCGTAGATACCTGTGTTGGTCCCACAATACGGTGTATCACTCCCTAAGGTGGCAACCCTAATACCACTGAAATGCATAGCTTATACGTACACGATGCAAGAACGTCTTAGCTACCAGCCTGGACCCACGCACGCACATGACTCCGTTGGGCTTGCACTGCCATCGCTAACTCTTTATTGACCTCTTACAATCAACCCCAATAAGCGTGTCCCTGTCCTCGACCTAGTTCGAGCTCATATAGATACTAAAATTGGTTACTGGTTGAAAAGGGTCCACACACTTGACACAAGCTTCCCTCCTAAGCATGGTCCCCACTAGGAATTCCCACTTAACCCATTTTTATTCCCATGTCTTATCACATGTTTCATCTTGATTAAGTGCTTTAATTATGTTTTACATGCTACCCATATTACCCACTTAACCCTTTATTATTCCCATGTCTTACTGCATGTCTTATCTTGGTTAAGTGTTCATTACTTCATGATAACCGTAATCTTGCAAGACCTCCCACATTAGATTACCATTTGCGGTTGCTGGATATGTCGGGCGGTTCCGGGCAGGCTTATACCGCAATCTGAATCTGACCTCGTGTCTTTGCATTATTACGCATCTAATTTCTTCCTTTGACCTCTCACATTAGATTACCGTTTTGCGGTTGTTGGATATGCAGGGCGGTTCCGGCCAGGCTTATACCGCAATCCGAATCTAACCTCGTGTCTTAGGCATTCATTTTCACTTTCTTGGTTCAAATCACAATTTCAATCTTGGATTATAATCTATTCCAATTACCTTTAATTTCCAATCTAAATTATGTTTATAATTTTAATCCAAATTATGTCTATAATCACATGTGTACAAATTGTACCAAATTATGCCCAAATCCATTTTCCATAGCCATCAACAATTTATGCCAAATCTCATTTTATTACATATTCCCCAAACTTTTTCCCAATCATCCCAACATTATTCGCACGTAAATATCAACGCAATATGCTTAGGCTCGAAGTTAGCCTGATATCAAAAGGAAAAAGGAAAAGAAGAAGGGAAAAGAATCAAACATCGTAATTGGCATAAACATATAAATAGGAATGTGAAATGAATAACGATAGATAGATCAGATAGGCATATAATAATAATAGTTGGGTATGAATCGGAAGGATAACAAATTACGAAACTTGATATGATTCATCTTGTTTACAGGCATATACATTAGATCCAATTTACAAACTTATCGCAATTACTTTTTAATTTAATTATATGTGAAAGTAACATAGACTCAGCTTGGTTGGATCTAAAAGAAGAGAATTAGGTTTTGTTGTTTGTAGATCTGATCTTCTAATTTGACTTGATGGAGAAGAAAGACTTGTTTTAATTTAGATTAGAGCAGCATGGAGGCGCCATTGATGATAACAATTAGATTAGGGTTAGGTTTAGGTATTTATTTATAGATCTAATAGGTGAATTAGGACCTTTAGATTAGATTAGAGACCATCAGAACCACTCAGACTAAAAAGACACATCATCATGGAACTCTCCATAATTCTGCAGACCTGGGCTTGGCCTGGGTGCACTTCCCAGGTGCGACAGTGCATTTATGTTCTGGCGCTCTTCACAAGTGCGCCAGTTATCTTGGCCTGTTTCCTGATTGTTCTGCCAAACTTCCATCGTCCATAACTCCTTCATACGATATCTGTTTTACGCAAACTTGGACACTATCTCAAGCCGAATTCCGAGATGAACACAATGGCAGAACCCATTTCACTTAATTCTTCTTCTAAGAATTAATTATTCTTTAATTATCCCTTATGTCATGTTTTAAAATTACGGGGTGTTAAATTGGGTGTATTGTGACTTATTCCTCCGGGTTAAGAGAGGGCATGGTAGTGAATTCCAAAGAGAAGTTTCGGGACTGGACATAGAGCGGGAAGTCTGAACTAGTATAAAATTCCTGGTGTCGTTTCTTATCGTATTTACTTCTTATTTGTGATATATTTATCTAGCTTAGCTTTTACCTACATAGCTATTGTAGTTTACTAGTTAGTTTATTATTTCCGCTTTATCCATATTAGTATCCTGCTTAAGTCGTATACGCCGACTCTTTTTAATTGGTATTAGAGCCGAGCGTTCTAGAGATCGTAACAATATCCTAGAACGAATGGCAGTAAAGAAATCTTATCAAGGAATTAGAAAGTGGAAGAATAACAAAGTTGAATCAGGAGAGCAAGGAAGCAAATGTCTCATGGCTAAAGTTAGATCACAATCGGTATATATAGACTAATTATATAAGATCTTTTGCTAGACCATGAAAAGTTATTGAAAGATTTTAAAACTTTGGGTAAACTCAATACAGTCATTTTAGCTAAGTTAAAAAATTGTGAGCAAGAAAATTCCAACTTAAAAGAAGAATTTTTTTTTTTAGTAAAACAAGCCAAATGTTTTGAAAATACCTTAGAAGGGATTGTTTCTCAAAAAGATTTCCTTCAAAAAGAAAATGAGCAACTAGAAGATAAAAACAATGTTCTTTTAAAAAAATCGATCTTTTTCAAAATAGAAATAAATTATTAGAAGATTTTTTAAATAATTCTAGTTCTTTAATTCGTCTCTTGAAAAACAGAATGGAGCTTTAATTGAAAAGAATTTAGAATTATCTAAAGAACGTGAGGTTTTAAAGGTAAATAATAATATTTTGCAAAATGAAATTTCTAACTCAAAAGGAAATTTTGAAAAATTACAATCTTCTTTAGATAACTCATAATCTCAAATTTTTTGTCTCAAAACTGAGAATGGTACTTCAAAAAGGAAGGATTCTGAATTATATAAGGAAATTGATGATTTAAAAAATAAAATTTCAAAATGTCAATCGCAACTTTAGGATCAAATTTGATAAATGTACAAGTAAGTTCGCGAAATTTAATAAAGGTCAAAATGATTTAAATATGATTTTATCCAGATCTCTACCTTTACATGAAAAAAGTGGTTTAGGATATAATCATAGAAATAGTACTAGATATGCTTATATGTACGATTACTTTTGACTCACATCCCTATTATGGTTTCAAATACACGCCACATCCCTCCTTAAGTTTCATTACACTTCCACCCATTATTTTTTCCTTCCGCCTGCTGCCTTCCAAAGTTACACGCCTCCTTCAATATGTGCCAGAAAAAAAATGCGGCACTGAGTAAAAAATATATATAAAAAATCTGGAAATAATCCCAGAAGTCCACACCAATTTAAAAAAAAGTTGCATACATGTATGCAGCTACTGCCAAAAGTTGCATACATGTATGCAACTATTGCATAAAGGAAATTTAGCTATCATTTTGCCTACAGATATGTTGCACAAATGTGTGCATGTTTTCTGTTTTATTTGCACGCTTGAATGCAAATAAAAATGAACTGAGTTGCACTGGTATCAATTATTGCACATTTTTATGCTAGAATTAAGCAATAATTGCACTGAAATATGCAAGTAAATCAACGCAGATGCAAGATCTTGAATACATGCGCATATGTATGCAAAAAAATTCATATATGTGCATAATATTATGCATTTAGCTGCACTTTTTCGCTATTTTCTGCTGTTTTCTTGTTCTTGCCGTGTTTTTTTATGTTTGTTGGACTGATTTTTTTTGTCAAATGCATAATTTATTTTAATATTAATTTACGTAATTTTTTTTATTTGTTATTTGATCAAGTTTTGAAAGATGGGGACCTAATTTATAATAAGTTTATGACCGGATATGAGCCTAATTATATTTGGCTTTAGGGATGTGTGCCTAATATTCACTATAAGTACAATAAAATCACTGCTAGTACTAATGCACATCCAAGATACAATTATTCTAGAAATTCAAATACTTATATGGCTAGAGATCTGTATAATAGATCTAGAAGTACGAAAAGAAATACCAACAGATGTTATTTAAGTATTTGGGTTCCTGTAAATTGGTAAAACAGAGAAAAATATATTGATAATTATTTTTACCCTATAGTTAATAATGAAAATTTTATCTTTAAAGGTTCCATTAAACCATCATGGGTCTGATTACCTTCTATCTGACCCCTGGACCCAAACAAAACAAGTGGGTACCGAAGTATATACATCATATTTTTTTGTCGGTACACCACAACAAAGAGAAAACTATTACGATATCTCTAAATATCTGTGAAAACTAGGCTTATCGAAAAAGCACATGGTTTAATATCTCCTAAAGGTGCTATAATTATTTATAATCTCTACTATTCTCGATTACTGATTTTTCATGATACTTATTCTTAGGTATGGTACACATCTTTACTAAACCCCTTTTAGATAATTCTTTCATAAGACTTCGACGAGAATTAGGAATTGTGTCTTTCAAAGATCTCTGAAAGTTTATTCGATTACTCTGTGCTTATAGTGTTTAAATACTTTTTAATCGATGACAAAGGGGGAGTTATATTTTGGATGATAAAAATGATGGATCTATAGTTATATTTTCTATGCTCTTAATAATAAATTTCTTTTTGTAATATATGTGCTAACATTTTGTTGTAGGAATCAAGACGGTAAGATTATAGCTTTATTGAATTAACAAATGTTGTAGAAATTTGGTGGGAGCAAATATTTAGGGGGAGAAAATCAGATATGTTGTCTTCAATCAAAAAGGGGGAGAATGTTGAAAACAAGATTTTGATTAATGCCAACAAAAGAAGTAGCAATGGAAATCATGTTATAGAGATAAGATTATATATATATATATATACACACACACACACACACATTGAGTCGTGTTAGAATTATGTTAAAATATATCCTAAAGTATAACACGAATATTCAAAACAAAGTAATATATATTCATATGGCTTTAAAAGACAGAAATGTACAAACTCAGCTCTACCAATCGACTGGTAGATAAATGACCAGTCGACTGGTCAGAGAGTTTTTATACATAACAGCTAGTTTTTAAAGTTTTTTATCCAAACGATTTAAAGTTCAATTCAACCAGTCAACTAATGATTTTTAACCAATCGACTGATTCGAAACAACAAATATTTTTCTGAAAGGTTGCCTCTATTCATGAAGAGAAATCTCTTTATTTCTGAAAGGAAATGGAAACTTCTTTTGGTTAAAACTCTTCAAGAAGAATTGTTACCTTTCTACTATTATATAAACACTACAAACATGTTTTCCAAATCACCAATTTACAAATTCTTATTCTATTCTCTATGTTTTCTGAAATTGCACTTCTATATTCTTTGAAATATAGGGCTCTCTCAAATTCAAGTTACTTGTTAATCTTTGATATCATTTCACATCCTTTTATTCAACAAGCAACAAACTGTCTTCAAATCTTCACATTCACTTCAAATACTTGTGGATAAGATTATAGGAAGGGTGTACTTCATCGTGATTATTTCGTGTTGATAAGACCACATTCAAGAGTCAAAAATCTTTGTAAAGTGTGAAATCCTGTGTGGGTGCTCAGGTGGGAACATCCTTGTTGGTGCTTGGGTGTACTGTGACCTATTCCTCCAGGTTAAGAGATGGCGTGATAGTGAATTCCGAAGAGGAGCTTCGGGACTGGATGTAGGGCAGGAAGTCCGAACCAATATAAAATTCCTGGTGTTGTTTCTTATCGTATTTACTTCTTATTTATGATATATTTATCTAGCTTAGCTTTTACCAGCATAACTATTGTAGATTACTAGTTAGTATATTATTTCCACTTTATCCATATTAGTATCCTGCTTAAGTCGTATACTGACTATTTTCATAATATATGTATGTATATTTTTCATATTGCACATTTTTCTTTTTTTATTATTGAAGTAATCTTTTAAAACCTAGGTTATATGTTATTTGGTTTATGTTGATATTTCCCTATTATTTATTTGAATGTAATTATACATTATATGGTATGTTGATAAAGTTAGGAAATAAACTTCTAAACCTCATATTAGATTAGGATTGACAATTCTATGTTTACGACATTTCTTTATACATAATTTAATCATGTTCAATTTATTTCCACTTATAGCGTAATTAACATGTTATAAAAGTATATTAATTATGCACTAAATACGTTTAATTAGGAATTCGAATTTAAATGCCCTAATAGGAAATTTGTATGTGTGTGGGTATAAATAGATTTTATTAATATTAATTACAGATAGACACAAGGTTAACCCCCACTTGTAGTAGAAGCCTGTCTGGAACCAACTGGCATATCCAACATCTATAAGAAGTCAGGTTAATATGAGATGTCTTAGTGCCATGGACCATTATAATAGCTACATGAAGACTAGAAGTTAAGCCCAACTTGTAGTAGAAGCCTACCCGGAACTTCTGGGCAAATCCAGTATCTACAAGTAGTCATTTTAATATGGGACGTCTAGTGTGTATATATATTTATGTGAAGTGGGCCTCCCTCGAGAAGGTATTAAGTGGCTGATATAAATTGTTTGGGTATTAAGTGGTTAGGACTAGGTTCGTTCCTAATGTTCACTCCTTAATTCTGGACCCAAGTCATGTGACCCTTTATTAGTTTTTAAGTTGTCGTTGGGTTCGCCTTTCTCTAACAATTATGAGGTATTAAATGTTCTTTGACGATTACGAATGAATGCGGTTGTTCTACGGAAGTTGTCCGCTTCTTATCTAGGGTATGTGAGAGTTGACCTAGGGATGGGCTACTAAGAGTTCTGACACTCATGTGAATGGCCTATTTAAAAAGGAACAACTAGTCTAAGAGAAGTATTAAGCGTCTAGGAGTTCACCAGTAATGATAGCTAAATAGTAACAAGATGTTCTATCGGGGGAGGGTCATAAATGACGAGAAGTCATCTACCGTCCTGAGGTAATAAGTGACTTCTTACTATCTCTCATTTTACGTTGAGAGTATACTTAATGATGTTGACAATTAGCAAACGAGGTCTTAATTGACTATGGTCCACCACCGCCATAGGATATTAAGTGATTGTAAAAGAAGTCCTCCCATATATTAAATATAAATAGCCTTAAGTGATCAAATGGTAGTCCGCCAAGAAGGGCATTAAATGATTATAGAAGTCCGCCCTTATAAATGTGTATGATTATGTGTTCGCCTAAACATGACCCGACATTTTTATACTGTCAAGTATAGGAAATAGATATCCCTTGAACTTATGTGATTTCATTCACCGGAACTTGTTGTTTCTGACCTCTCTCCTTTTAACAAAAATAGATTAGTAGGTGGGAGTGCTTAGCTGATATCATCATGATGACTATAGCTTAGCAAAGAAGATTCTATATTTTATTATTATATCATGTTTTGCAGTTATTGTACTCGTGGGATATTATTATTATTGATGTACTTTGATATGACATTTAGGACTTAGTGTAACCAACACTATCGTGGTTTTATTTAATGGTAGATCTATTTTCAGTTATTATATTTTATCTCATCTGCTATGAGATTTTTATTTCATTTTTTGTTGGATTTATTTATTTATTCCTTATAGGAACCAACAACTCATTTAAAATGGCTCTAAGTCCCGATGGGCCTTTTGTGGGTCGGGATTTAGGCCCAATCCGGGAGGGTTGTTACATTTGGTATCTAAGCCTAGGTTACTCGACTACGAGGAATTATATATATAAAAGTCGTTCTTGTTATTTTAAAAGGTTTTTAAATTATATTTATACAAACTATATCCCCAAGACATATGCAATTATATTAGGCGATATCTCTCTTTCTTCCTCTTTACTTTTGGCTTAAATATTATCTTAAGTATTTCCACTAAAGGTTTTTCCTTTTTCAAATAGTAGGAATAACTGAAATCCATCCTAAGCAAGGGAATCCAGGAAGGCCTCGATACCTACTCGAATAGTTCCAGTAGTACCATAGGACCGTGGAACAATTTCATCTTGCCCCAACACCCCCAGCAGAGCCAGCAACTCAACTCGCTGATGTGGCTATCAACTTCCCTCGTCTCTATAAATATATCATTAATCTCGGTGGCAAGCCTTACCACAGAACTGAAGAATTTATTGAGGATAATGCATGGATATATGAGTGTGATTGTATCTTCGATGTTAGCAGATGGGAGGACCTACTGAAATGTAGGATAACCACTTTCCATCTTAAAGACGAAGCACTGAAATGGTGGTACATGGTTTCTAGGGCGAATGCATGTAGGATATTTACATGGATGAGTTCAAGACCTGACTTGAGACAAAATTTCTACCTAACGTCGAGATGAGTCTACGAATGGAGAAGTTCATCCCGATGAAGCAAGGAGAGATATCCTTAAGAGAATATGTTGCTAGTTTACGGAGCTGTCTGAATTTGGAAGAGGCCTTGTGGATACCCCTAGAAATACGACACTAAGATTTGTTAAGTGGCATAACTCATCTTTAAGGGAGACACTGTTGGCTCAAGTGACTCTAGGAGAAACTATTGATGCACTAGTAAAGAACGCTACCTAATACAAGGCAGAAGAAAAGAAAGAGATTAATAGTGAGAAAGAGGAAGGTACTTCGAACTTTGGAAAGAATAATAAGAAGAGCTTTTGGTTGAAGAAGAAGAATGCAAAATTCTAGAAGGTAACTAAAAAGTATGGGAGATGCCATAAGAAGGGCCACAAGTCCAAGGACTATAGGGTTAATCTAGTAAAGCTGGAGTTCGGAGGAAAGTTTTTTAATTGCAATGAAGAGGGACATCTTGCTATGAACTTCACTAAGCATAAAGGAGCAGCAAGTGGACGGAATTATGCTTTGAATGTATCACCCCGTCAGACTCGACCAACGAAGGACTAAGGACAACTAGCCCCAGAAGGTACCATTTTTGTTTTAGGGACTTCCATTCGTACCCTATTTAATTTTGGAGCATCTCATTCTTCAATCCCGAGTAGCGTTAATGATTTCTTGAAACTTCCAATTTCTGTTGCTAGTAATCCGATAGTGGTGTCCAGCACTATCGGAGGAGCAAAGTAGCACTTATCGATTTGTAAAAACCTAGTACTAGATGTTGACGATGTTGATTTCTCGGGTGATGCACATGTCTTAAGTTTCGAGGGGTATGGACTTATGTTTGATATTGATTGGCTATCTTATTATGGGGTCATCCTCGATTGTGATAGAAAGATCTTTCATTTTAAGAGCCGTAGAGTTCACAGTTTATTAGTTCCTTATATGATAGGACATATAAGGGATTCGACATTGTTGCATTCTTTATCTTTTGATTCGGAAGGGCCATCCGCATTGCCAGTTATTGTAAATATCTGGACATCCCTGAAGAAGTGATGGGGATTCTACCCGTAGGGAGATCACTTTTAGGATATATTTCAAGAGGAACACTAGACCTATAGCTTTACCGTTGAGGCATATTGCTCCTAAGGAAAGGAAAAAGTTGGATAAGCAAATTAATGAATTACTGCAGAAAGGGTTTATTTGAAGGAGTACTTTAGAGAAGGGAGCACCCGTAGTTTTTTCCACTAAGGCCGATGGATCTTTGAGACTATGCATTGATTATAAGGAGTTGAACAAATTAATTAAGAAGAATAGGTATCCCTTACCTAGGGTAGACAACCTATTCAATTTTTTAGGTAGTGACGAAGTCTTTTCTTAACTAGACCTAGCGACGGGATTTCATCAATTAAGATTGCCAAGGGAAGAAAAAAGAAGACTCCATTTAGGACACCTGATGATTTATTTGAGTGGGAAGTGATTCCCTTTGGATTGATGAATACCCCATCCTTCTTTGTGGACTTAATAAGTAAAGTGTTTAGGGGTATTATAAACAAGATAGTCGTGATGTTGGTAGACAATATTTTTTTATTTTCCAAGGAATATAAGGAACATGAGAATCATCTTATGGAGGTCCTAGGAATTTTGAAAAAGAATCGGCTCAAGGCTAAGTTCTCTAGGTGTTTCTTTTGGAGAGAAGATGTCAAGTTTCTTGGATACATAGTTTCGTGGAACATGGACCCAGCAAAAGTGGAAGTTGTTCAAGAATGGAGGGTTCCTTGGAATGCTTATGAGGCTAGGAGTTTCCTATGGTTAGCACGATGTTATAGGAAATTTATTAAAGACTTTGCAAGAATAGCAGCCCCTCTGATCCATTTGATTAAGAAGAATTCTGAGTTTGTTTGGAGGAATAAGTGTATTAATGCATTAATTGAAGGAATCTCTTACGAGTGATCCTATACTTATTATTCCTAATGGTACTAAGATGTTTATAGTTTTCAAGGATGCTTATGGGACAGGATTAGGAGCAGTACTTATGTAGGAGGGTTGGGTAGTTACCTACGCTAGTTGACAACTTAAGGATCATGAGAAGAGATACCATGGGCATCCATGGTGTTTACCCTAAAGATGTGGAGGCATTATCTCTTTAGGGAAAAGTCTGAGCTTTTTATGGATCATAAATCCCATAAGTAATCATTTTCACAGCGAGACTTGAACCTTAAGCAACAGAGGTGTATGGAGTCTATAGCTTCGTTTGATTTTGCTATTCAGTATACATCAGGAAAGGGTAATGTTGTCGCCGACACTTTTAGTAGGAGACACACTACCCTTAGTGCAATCACATGATAGTGGAGCACGGAATAAAAAGGCTTCGCAATGAATCTATCAACCTCGTCCGAGTACAGTGGGAATATAATCATGCGGAAAGCACATGGGAAACGGAAGAAAAAATGAGGCAAACTCATCCAGAGTTTTTCAAGGGCAATTATTTCCTCTAAAATTATTTTATGGTTGCATTGTGGTTGCTGGATTGGATGGTAGGAATTGTTTGAAACACAAATGCGTCGAGCACTCATATAGAAATTATGTGCATATAAGGGGATTTTGCATTTGTATAACATCACCTATTACACTTTCAGGCTAGGACTGAGCACATTTTAGCAAGTATATCGTACATAATCACATCGAGTAATGGATGTTTAATAAAATAACTTTGGGTGTATAACATGTTTGTTAGAACAAATTGTGTTTTTCGCCCCTTCAAAAAGATTCCAGGATGAAATCTCTTCTAAGGAAGGAAGAATATAACACCCCATAAAATAAATCATAAATAGTCATAGCAAATTAAATTAAAAAAACAATAATAAATTAATAATAATATTAATGGGATGAAAATACAAATTTTGAATAATTAAGATTTAGCTATGAAAATATTACCGTTGCATTCATGGAGAAATTCTAGTATGTTTTCATATTTTATTTATCGAAAACGGAGTCCTTATGAAGAAGTCATGAACAAAACAAGTTATACCAAAATTGTATGCACGCAACATTTGAAATTTCAAATTAAAAGAATATAAATATGGAAATAAAAATATATACTGATGGCATAATGGAATATTCCTTGGAATTCTTGTGTGTGTATATATATATATATATGCAAGAAGGGGACAAGAATAAATAAAAATGAAAGAATTAATGAAATCAATTAAAGTATTAAAATAAAGGAAACCAACATTGAGAATTAACCTTGTTGCACTTAACCACAAGGGGGGTTGATGGCCCTTCTGGTCAAGGCATGGGAGGGAGGCTTTTTATTAAGGTGCGTTATTTATTTTTGCTGAACGGATAGACCAAATTTTATAAAATTACTCTGATAGTCCACACACACTCTAGCAAGTATAAATAAGGCCTTAGCCTCTCCTCCAAAACTATAGTCTATTCTCTTTTGTGCCTCCACTTTTCTTCTCCACCATTATTCAAAGATCTAGAAAATAGGCAGATTAGATTTCTTCTTCTTCCCAAATCTATTTCTCTATCTTTTCTAATCTAAATTTATTTTTAAAATCTGGAATTGGAAATTGTATGTTTATAAGACTCTAATTGGATTCTTATATATAAAGGTTTAGGAGAAAGTTTAGAACATGAAATTTGCGAGGATGCAATCTAGAAACAATTTCTACACAGCCTCCTCATCCTTATCCAGGTTATTTCGTAAGTGGAAATTTTATAAGTTTACTATTTTCTATACTCTGATAGTGTAGGTTAGGATTGTAATGCCTAAAGGGATTTGGATTTGATTTTGTATTTTGATAGTGTTGGTTTGGATTGTTATGCCTAAATGGATTTCGATTTGCACGAAAACAAGATACATATAAATTCCCCTAATCCCTTATAAATTGCGGAAAAGGTTAATCTTGGAGATGTACTGGGTTTGATTATGAACGTGATAAAAGTGGAATTTTTTTGGTGTCGTATAGTATTGAAAGTAGTCCAATTTACTTTATGTTTAATTGTAAATCATATATGTGCAAAAACATAAGATTTGGGTGTTGTAACTTAAATAGGTTCAAACATCTATTTATCTAAAATAGATAGTTTAAACATACGCTATCAAAATCTTAAATTTTTGTATAAATTCATGTGAAAAGTAAAGCAGTACCGAAAAGGAACTACATATATTGCCATATTGCACCTTTACCTTCTTTTATTATTGAAGTAATCTTTTAAAACCTAGGTTACAAGTTATTTTGTTTATGTTGATGTTTCCCTATTATTGATTTGAATGTGAATATACACTATATGTTATGTTGATTAAGTTAGGAAATAAACTTGTAAAACTCAATTTAGATTAGAATTAACATTTCTATATTTAGGACGTTGCTTTATGCATGCTTTAATCGTGTTCTATTTATTTCTATTTATAGTGTAATTAACGTATTACATATGCATACTAAGTACGTACTAAATACATTTTTTGAATTTAAGTGTCCCCAATAGGAAATTTGTATGCATGTGAGTATTAATGACTTTTTTTAATATTAATGACACATAGACACGAGATTGACCTTTACTTGTAATGGAATCCTTCCCAGAGCCAATTGGCATATCCAACAACTACAAGAAGTTGTGTTAATGTAAGATGTTTAAGTGCCATAGGCCATTATAATAATTACACAAAGACGAGAGGTTAATCCCAACTTGTAGTAGAATCCTACCCGGAACTATCGGGCACATCCAACATCTACAAGTAGTGGTTTAATGTGTGTGTGTATTTATGTGAAGTAGGTCTGCCTCGAGAAGGTATTAAGCAGCTAACCTACCTTGTTTTAGTAATAAGTGGTTAGGACTAGGTTTGTTCCTAAGGTTCACTGCTTGGTTCTGGACCCAAGTCATGGGACCTTATTTTATTAAGTTTTAAGTGGTCATTGGGTATGGTTTTCTCTAACAATTATGAGGTATTAAATGGTCTTTGATGATTCTTAATGAATGTGTTTGTTCTTCGAAAGTTGTCCGCTTCTTATCTAGGGTATGTGAGAGTTGATCTGGGGATGGGCTACCAAAAGTTCTGACACTCACGTGATTGGCCCATTTAAAAAGGAACCGTCTGTCTAAAAGAAGTATTAAGTAGCTAGTAGTTAACCAGTAATGATATCTAGATAGTAATAAGGCGGTCCTTCGGCGGAGGGGCTTACATTATAAGAAGTCATATACCATCCTGAGGCCATAAGTGACTTCTTATTATCTCTCGATTTACATTGAGAATATATCTAATGACTTTGACGATTAAGACACGAGTTCTTAAGTGGCTAGGGTCCGCCATAGTGTATAAAGTGATTGTAGAAAGAGTCCGCCTATAAATTAAATATAAATGGTCCTAAGTGACCAAATTGTGACGACTGTCCACAGCCCCTGCACTATACAAGAGGAATAATGCGCTGAAAGGTGTGCCAGGCAGCTATGGACGATCATCAAGGTATGGTAGATAAACGAAACCTGGCTTAAACTCACAGCGCAAGGATAAAACATAATAGAACATATACAACAGGTAGTGATAGTGAAGCAGAAAACACTAAACTTTCATGACAACTAGAAAGTATTTCCCATGCACGTGGATAACAACAATAGTGTTTGTACAGTTTGCCTCACTACAACACTCAAAGAAATAGCAAACAATGGAAACAAATACTAGATAGTAATAAAACTGGTATGTGAGCCTCCTGCTCGCCATCGCTCAGCATTGTCATCCTCACTAAAGCAATACCTGCCACCAGTTACTCAGTCAGCCTATCTACAACCGGATGAACAACCCAAGGTAATAAGAGGAAACATAAAACCTTGAGTCAGACAATAGTCTTAGTGAGCGATAAAATAGCTAACAAACTTCATCAATAAAGTATATTAGAATGGGTAAATAATCAACTAATCTAGCCAACTCCAGAGAAGAACTCTCAATTTCCTTCCCCGTTACATGACAGTGATAGCCTATACAATCCATACACCCAAAGGAATAACAATTCATTCACGGGAATTAAAGCATCTATTCATATATGGCAAAACAACTCAATCATGATCACATCGTGCATTCAAACGTCCATGACTGACTCTGGTTATCACCGCCAACCTTGCTTTGGAAACTTCGTTATCGTATGACTGGCTAACAATCTGCCGTCAATTGTCAAGGACCACACACGATGCCTCGATTCTAGCAAAACTCCACATGCTATACTCAACACATGCTACACGCTATACTCAACACATGTCTAGGCCATACACGACGTCCAAGGCACTCGACCTACAAATGGTCTTCAATTGTACCTCTGTTTTGAGTCTGTTAGAACCTACGACAATGATAATTCCTCGGCCTTCGCCTCCCTAGTCGTTATCAATTACGACTATTAATTAGCTCAGAACACTTTAGAGTTACCACTTCACACGAACTTAATACATCCTTGGGTTGTCTCCCCATTTGTTGCATGACATGAACAACAAATACTTTTCAACACTTCTAAACTTCCCAGTTGAATTCACTTTGAAGTCACATCATCACCGGAAATGGCTAACCAGAAATAGTTGCCTAGAAATGGTAGAAATGGCTGCCCAGAAATGGATGACCAGAATAGGCCAACCCACTTTGGTCCGACCCAACTTTGGTCTGACCCAACTTCTTCTAACTAGACCGATCAACTTATTCTGACTAGGCCAACTCACTTATGACCGATCCACTTTTTCTGACTAGGACGACCCACTTATGGCCGATCCACTCTTCCTGATTAGGCTGACCCACTGTTTCTGACTAGGCCAACCCAACTTATGGTCGATCCAACATTAGGCCGATCCAACATTAGGCCAACCCATTATGGCCAACCCAAAACCTGCATATTGCAATTCAACTCCGATTTCGACCACATCTTCGCTAAACGACGAAACAAACTCAACCAAATCATCAAACACAATCATAAACATGACATAACATTGCTAATAAACATGAATATGAGGATTATCAGAAAAACGATGTAAATTTCACAAAAAACCATTAAAATGAACATGTGATCAAAATGAGAGATTTAACTTGCATAAACATATGAAAAGGTATGAAATCAACTGGTTAAACTTGTTAGATTGGATCATAGGGTGATTCGTATGAAAATGGCCATATAATGATATAGATCTACGGTAAAGCACTTGCAATTGATGAAAAACATGTACGAACACTCATATAATTCATTGCATTCATGTGAGAGATGTAAATCACGCATTGATTCTCCAATACAAGCTAAAATGATAGAATTATGAATCCGGACAGTGAGCAATTCGAACCAAACTCCTCGATTTGACGAATTCACCTTGAAGTGATATAGATCTAGCCTCCAATGGTGTAGATCTATGATTTCCCTCCTTAGATTTGGATTTTTAATGGTGGAAAGGTGTTATAGCAAGAAGGATATCAATGCCTCCAAATGAGAGAGTGAGACAGCAAACTTTTTCCCTCCACTCTCACCCCCTATTTATAGGATTCCATCAGCCCACTAATGGGCCTTCCCAAATCAAACCATCAAGCTCCCAAAACCTGAACGACCAAATGAAAAACCTTAAAACAACGATTCCTCCCAAATTGCTAAGCCAAATCTTTAATGTAACCACTCTACGGAAAGGCAATCATCAACTCCATTCCAATGGCACAGGTCTCATCCTCTGATTCGACATGAGTCAAAAGTTATGTCCTATACAAGAGTGACAGGGGAAAAATGGTCACAAAAAAATTTAGTAAAAATTATGGACATGTCTCACATCCCCATAAGCAACATATTAAAAGATGAGAATGATCCAACCCTCAGGGAATAAAACAAAAATACTTTACGATCTTCCGATACATAAAATGTGGGCTGTTACATTCTTCCCCATTAAAATTTCGCCCCCGAAATTCCAAGCAATCACAACAACTATCCATGCCTGTCATCCTTGAAAAGCCAATTCTATCATCCAAACTAGCAACCATCAAGCCATGCATCCATAGCCTAATCCTAGCATGCGGAATTCTATCAAACAATCAATAAGATACAACTATATAATGATGGTACGATATCAAAGGGTCCTACTGACGAAGAGTTCTGGATGAGTCGCCTTCATGCTCTCTTCCGTCTCCCATGTATAATCGTCATCATCTTCACTCCATTTTACCTTGACCAGCTTAACCGTCTTACTCCTAAGCTGTTTCGTCTCATTCCCCACAACTCAAAGTGGCTTACGAGGTTTCACAACTGTGGTTTCTACTTCTAGGTCTTCGTACTACTCTGGAGATACCACCACATTCGAATCATGCACGAACTTCCGTAGAAACGACACATGGAACACATTATGCATGCTCGACATCTTCTCGGGTAACTCCAATCTATATGCGAGCTTTCCAATTTGCTCGACTATCGGAAATGGTCCAGCAAACCTAGGAGCCAACTTTCCTTTACTCCCAAATCGAACCACATGATGCAATGGCGAAATCTTCACGAAAACCATGTCACCAACTTCGAATTCCAAATCTTTTCGACGCTTATCAGCATAGCTCTTCTGGCGATCTTGGGCCGCCTTCGTTCGTTGCCGAACGATCTTGATACAATTCGAGGTCTCTCTAATCATCTTTAGCCCAAGTACCAACTTATCTCTAGTTTCTAACCAACATGCTGGAGAATTGCACGGTCTCCCATACAACGCCTCGTATGGTGCCATCCCAATGCTAGACTAGTGGCTATTATTATATGCAAACTCAAGCAAATGTAGATGGTATTCCCATGATCCTCCGAAGTCTAACACACAAGCCCTTAGGAGATCTTACAAAATTCGATTGACTCTCTTGGTTTGACCATCAGTTTGGGGATGATATGCTGTACTCAAGCACAACTCGGTTCCAAAAGCTTCTTGCAAACTTTTCCAAAATCCACTCGTGAATAATGGATCTCGGTCACTCACTATACTCTTTGGGATACCATGGAATCAAACTATCCATTTCACATAAAATTCAGCCAATTTTGATGTCGTCCTAGTCGACTTGACATGAATGAATCTCGCACTTTTGGTCAAACGATCCACAGTGACTCAAATTCCTTCATTTTCTGCCCTGGTTCTAGGTAGTCCATCGATAAAATCCATCAATATTTGCTCCCACTTCTACGTAGGAACTTCCAATGGATGAAACCAAACTACTTGGCTTCTTTTGTTCAGCTTTCACCAACTGATAGTTCATGCACTTGGAAATGAACTTTCCAATATCTCGCTTCATCCCCTCCCAGTAGCAAACTCTCTTCATGTCCTGATACATCTTATTACCACCGGGATGAATCGTCAACTTTGAGTGATGACATTCTCTCAGAACCTCATCTCTCAATCTATCGATATCAGGAACAAGTAACCACCCTTGCTTTTGAAGCCAACCTTCTCGATCGACTTCGAACTCTTTATCTTCTGGTTCTAGTCTCTGGATAAACTCAACAAGCTTTGCATCTCGCTTTTTTCTCTTGCCAATCCTTTCGATGAGAGTAGGTCTTATCGATAAGCTTGCCAACATTTCAGGTTCCAACTCACACTTTGACCTGAAATCAAACCTTGCCAAATACTCAAGGTTCTTCCATTCCGAAAACATTGCTCCTAAACTTGCGTGTCTTCAACTCAACGCATCTGCAACTGCGTTACCTTTACCAGGAGCATAGGCTATATCAAAATCATCTGATGCCAGAAACTCTAATCATCATTGCTGCTGAAGATTCAAATCCTTTTGGGAGAAAATATACAACAACGACTTGTGATCCGTAAACAACTTGAACCAGACTCCCAGCATGTAATGTCTCCACATCTTCAGAGCAAACACAATCGCCGCTAACTCCAAATTATGAGTTGGGTAATTCTTCTCATGCAGCTTTAGCTGTCGACTCGCGTAGGACACAAACTTATCCTTTTGCATTAGTACTTCTCCATGCCCAGTACCACATGCATCGTTAGATACCACCATCTCTTCATTCCCGCTTGGAATGGTCAACACAAGAGCACTTGTCAGTCTCTCCTTCAGGATCCCAAACGCTTGTTCACACTTTGCATCCCATGTGAATACTTGGTTCTTCTTCGTTAATCCTGTCAAAGGTGCAGCTGTCTTGGAAAAATCCTTGATAAACCGTTGATAATAACCAGCCAACCCGAGGAAACTCCATACATCCGTCGCATTCTTAGGTCTATCCCAGTCCTGGATTGCTGCCACCTTAGCGGGGTCAACCACTATCCCATTTCCAGAAACAACATGACCTAAGAACCTCACTTCATCCTTCCAGAAGTGACACTTCAAGAACTAAGCCTTCAACTGATGATTTCGCAAGATCTCCAACATAACTCTTAAGTGCATCTTGTATCCTTCCTCATTCCTAGAGTAAACCAGAATATCATCCACGAACGCAAGCACGAACTTGTTCAACTGATCTCTGAACACTCTATTCATAAGATCCACAAAGTACATTGGCGCGTTAGTCAACCCGAATGGCATCACCAACCATTCGAAGCATCCGGGTAGTGTCCTAAAAGCAGTCTTTGGTACACTATCCTTAGCCAACCTCAATTGGTAAAATCCCGTTGCCAAATCCATTTGAGAAAACACTTTGGCTTCGTGAAGCTGATCGAACAAGTCATCAATCCTTGGCAACGGGTACTTGTTCTTCTAGGTCACCTTGTTCAGCTCACGATAGTCCACACACAATCTTAACGAGCCATCCGCCTTGGTTGCAAACACGACCGGTGCACCCCATTCGGAAACACTTCTCTGAATGAATCCCTTCCTTAGAAAGTCACGAACTTGCACCTCCAACTCTCGCTGTTCCTTAGGCGCCATCCGCCTAAGAGGCATAATGATTGGTCTAACACCCTCGACCAAATCGATCCTAAACTCGATCTCCAGATGCGGTGGCGACCCTTTGACCTCATCAAGGACATCCTCATACTCGTTAGCGATCAACACAGATGACAAGTCTTCTTGTGGAATCACTAGCGAATATAGATAGCTAACGAAGACACCCTCTTTGTGCTTACACTTTATCAACACCTTTCGCCCTTCCACATCTCCGACTCACACCTCTAGCTTCTTGCAATTCACCCTTGCCACATACCTCTTGAGCCAATCCATGCCCAAGATGATCCCAAACCTAGCGAAGTTAAGAAAAAAGCAATCACACACAAAAGAGCAACCATGACTCGACAACACTTGACCACGACATAACATGCACAAACTAGACGAACCCCCAACTAGATTTGTCACGATCAATGGTCTATCACAAATTTCGAGTTCCAAACCTAAGCGACACACAAGCTCATTGCAAATGGATGAATGCGATGCTCCAGTATCAAATAAAACTCTAACTGAAACACCATGAACGGAAAGTGTACCTTGCACCACGACCCCCTTTCCCTTCTCCTTTGCAGTTGGAGCCCTCGAAGATGATGGCACTGCCCCCAAAGCATAAGCCTTAACCACTTGCTTCCCTTTGGCTGATTCTGGACAATCTTTATTCTCATGTCCTGGCTTCCCACACTTGAATCACTTCTTCTTAGCTTTAGGATTCTTGCATTCACTAGCAAAATGGCCCTTCTGCCAATAATTAAAGCAAGTCACTTCTCCCTTCTGCTTCTTTTGGCCATCCTTTCCTTTCTGTTGTTGTTGCTTCCTTTTCTTATTATTACTACCCTTCTGTGGCTTCTGTTCCTCCTTAGGTGCAACAATAGACATCTTCTTAGGGAACAGACTTTCATGCCTCAAAGCCTTCACGACGATCTTCTCAAACCTATCATCGAGGTGATCCACAAGCTGATCCCTAAGATATTCATCCAATCCCAAGACAAACTTCTCATTCTTTTGATAATGAGGATCCACATATGAACGAGCATACTTCGATAGAGCCTCGAAGTCGGAAATATAGTCAAGAACTAGGCGACCATTCTGTTTAAGCTCCACGAACCTCTTAAACAGAATAGACTTTTGCACGGTGGATATAAACTTTGCTTCAAACTTAGCTTGGAACAGCTCCTATGAAATATCCTCTTCAAGGGTCTCAAGTGTGACAGAGTTCCACTAGTCCATTGCTCTGCCCTCTAACAGCCTTGATGCAAACTTCCTCTTGGTTGCATCATCAATGCCCAAGTCCTTGAAAATTTGAACACAAGTATCCATCCGCCGCTGGACTTCCTCAGTTGGTTCAGTGCCCTTGAATTGTTTTCATCCCTATGAAGAAAAGCCTTTGCATAACTTTGCAAATTCTACAGCTCTAAGCATTGGGACTCCAACCTCAACCATAGCTGCCACTGGAGGGTTCCTTCGAAGGCATGTTACCATCATAGCTTAAAACATGGTCGGTTAGGCATGTGCCTCGCCATTACCCCCTCCAGTACTAGCTTCCCTAGAAACATGTCTTGATGGGCGTCTACTCATTCTAAATCTGCAAATTAGAATGAGTAGCTACTTACAAGAAAAACTGCTAAAGGAAAACAACCACTGCCACTATATATGCGAATATATATATATAGTAAGCATCTAACTGAAATCTACAAGTACGTCTCTCATACGTGATTACGTCCTCGCACTTTGGCTAAATTGTTAACTAGAGCTCTGATACCAAATGTGACGACCGCCCACAGCCCCCGCACTATACAAGAGGAATAATGCGTTGAAAGGTATGTCAGGCAGCTATGGACAATCATCAAGGTATGGTAGATAAAAGAAACCAGGCCTAAACTCACAGCGCAAGGATAAAATATAGTAGAACATATATAACAGGTAGTGATGGTGAAGCAGAAAACACTAAACTTTCATGACAACTAGAAAGTATTTCCCATACACGTGGATAACAACAATAGTATTTGTACAATTTGCCTCACTACAACACTTAGAAATAGCAAACAGTGGAAACAAATACTAGGTAGTAATAAAACTGGTACGTGAGCCTCCTGCTCGCCATCGATCAGCATCGCCATCCTCATTAAAGCAATACTTGCCACCTGTTACTCAGTCTGCCCATCCACAGCCGGAAGAACAACCCAAGGTAATAAGAGGAAACATAAAACCTTGTGTCAGACAACAGTCTTAGTGAGCGATAAAATAGCTAACAAACTTCATCAATAAAGTATATGAGAATGGGTAAATAATCAACTAATCTACCCAGCTTCAGAGAAGAACTCTCAATTTCCTTCCCTGTTACATGACAGTGATTGCCTTTACAATCCATACACCCAAAGGAATAACAATTCAGTCACGACAATTAAAGCATCCATTCATATATGGAAAAGCAACTCAATCACAATCACAACATGCATTCAAACGTCCATGGCTGACTCTGGCTATCACCGCCAACCTTGCTTTGGAAACTTAGTTATCGTATGACTGGCTAACAATTTGCTGTCAATTGTCAAGGACCACACATGACGCCTCGGTTCTAGCAAAACTCCACATGCTATACTAAACACATGCTACACACTATACTCAACACGTGTCTAGGCCATACACGACGCCCAAGGCACTCGACCTACAATTGGTCTTCAATTTTACCTCTGCTTTGAGTCCGGTAGAACCTACGACAACGATAATTCCTCTGCCTACGTCTCTCTAGTCATTATCAATTACAACTATTAATTAGCTCGGAACACTTTAGAGCTATCACTTTACACGAACTCAATACATCCTTGAGTTGTCTCCCCATTTGTTGCATACAACGAACAAAAAACACTTTTCAACCCTTCCAAACTTCCCAACTGAATTCACTTTGAAGTCGCATCATCACCGGAAATGTCTGACCAGAAATAGCTGCCCAGAAATGGCTACCCAGAAATGGTTGACCAGAATAGGCCGACCCACTTTGGTCCGATCCAAATTTAGTCCGACCCAACTTTGTTCCGACCCAACTTCTTCTGATCAGGCCGACTCACTTATGGCCGATCCACTTATTCTGACTAGGCCAACCCACTTACGGCCGATCCACTTTTTCTGACTAGGCCGACCCACTTATGGCCGATCCACTCTTCCTGACTAGGTCGACCCACTTTTTTTGACTAGGCCGACCCACTTACGGCTGATCCAACATTAGGCCGGCCCAACTTATGGCCGATCCAACTTATGGCCGACCCAAAATCTGCATATTGCAATTCAACTCCGATTTCGACCAAATTTTCGCCAAATGACGAATCCGATGAAACCAACTCAACCAAACCATCAAACACAATCATAAATGTGTCATAACATTTCTAATCAACATGAATATGACGATTATCACGAAAATGATGTAAATTTCACCAAAAACCATTAAAATGAACATATGATCAAAATGAGAGATTTAACTTGCATAAACATATGAAAAGTATGAAATCAACTGGTTAAACTTGCTAAATTAGATCACAGGGTGATTCTTATGAAAATGGCCATATAATGGTATAGATCTACGGTAAAGCACTTGCAGTTGATGAAAAACATGCACAAACACTCATATACTTCATTGCATTCATGTGAGAGATGTAAATCACTCACCGATTCTCCAATACAAGCTAAAATGATAGAATTATGAATTCGAACAGTGAGCAATTCGAACCAAACTCCTCGATCTGATGAATTCACTTTTGAAATTATGTAGATCTAGCCTCCAATGGTGTATATCTATGATTTCCCTCCTTAGAATTGGATTTTTAATAGTGGAAAGGTGATAGAGGAAGAAGGAGATCAATGCCTCCAAATGAGAGAATGGGAAAGTAAACTTTTCCCTCCACTATCACCCCTATTTATAGGATTCCACCAGCCTACTAATGGGCCTTCCCAAATAAACCCATTAAGCTCCCAAAACCTGAACGGCCAACTGAAAACCTTAAAACAGCGATTCCTCCCAAACCGCTGAGCCAAATCTTTAGAGTAACCATTCTACGGAAAGACAAACATCAATTCCTTTCCAATGGCACAGGTCTCATCCTCTGATTCGACCTGATTCAAAAGTTATGCCATGTACAAGACTGAAAGGGGCAAAATGGTCACAAAAAAATCGGTAAAAATTATGGACATGTTCCACATCCCCATAAGCAACATATTAAAATATGAGAATGATCCAACCCTCAGGGAATAAAATAAAAATATTTTATGATCTTCCGATACGTAAAATGCGGGTTGTTACACAAATGGCAGTCCGCCTTGAAGGGTATTAAGCGATCACAGAAGTCTGTCCTAATAAGTATGTATGATTGTGTGTTCGCGTAGACATAACTAGACATTTTTATACTCCAAGTGTAGGAAAAAGACATTCTTTAAACTCATGTGATTTTCATTCACCAAAACTTGTTGTTCTAACATCCCTCCTCTTAACAAAAATAGGTTAGTATGTGGGAATGCATAGTTGATGGCATCATGAACACTAGAAAAAACTACAAGTTAAATTATAAGTAAAACTATTAAAAACCCTAAACTTTTAAACTACTTATTATCTAAATAACCAATGGGTGTTAAAGATCCCGCCTCTAAGGGGATTATATAAATATTTTATTTTATAAACCTTTTCCAACAAAAGAATTAGGCTAGGTCCGTCTCAGAAGAGAGAACCCAGTAAGGGGAAAAGATTGAGTTGTGAGGGAATAACTAGATATATGGGTCTATTTATAGTGTAGCATAGGGATCTCAGACCATTGGATTTCTAGATTAAATCCAGGCCATTCACGTCACTGAAAGAATATGGATCATCGGATCTCTTATATGACACACTAGAATAGGTCACGTCATCTAAAAAAAATAAAACTCCCACTTTGCTATGTATTTGTGGGAATTTTTGCTTAGGAATTTTTGTGGGTCGACATTGGGGTCGACGCATGTGTATATATATGTATATGTATATGTATATGTATATACGTATGTATGTATATTCTTTTAAAAAAATGTTTTCGCGATATCTTTTTCGTTTTAACTCTGATTCTTACAAACAATATACGCAGATTGATCAGAAAATCACCATGGACACGAGGGTGCAACTCCAGTGGCTAAATTATGATAATTTATTAAACTTATCTTATTAATTAACTAATTCTTTAATTAATTACTATGATTTAAATTTGGTTGTTACAGACATATTAATCATTTATATTTTGATTGTAATGTTATAAAGCTTATGCTTAGTGATTTTTTTTAGGGTTTTTGGTTTCGATTTAAACTACGTTCATTTTGGCTGTGTTTTTTGTTAGAATGTTTCTAGACTTTGACTTAAGGATTTCAAAAAGTATCTTCGAGACTCTATCTTTTTAATGATTTATTAGGTATATTTGGTATTTGGTTTGAGAGGAATCAACATGTTTTTTCGATGTCTTTTTCTGAGTTGGATCTCCTAAGTTATATTATTTCTCAATAACGTTATAATTGGATTTCAAATCCTAGTTGTATATTTCATAATAATGTGTATTTCAAAGAGCTCCTTAAAAATGCAGTGATCGGTTGATTATGTTAAAATATTATTTAAATTCTAATAATAAAAATATTACTTATTTCATCCTTAGGTTTCGTAGAACTTCTTTGATGTCTAATTGTTTTCTTTAGCATCTTGTATTATTATGTTTTTGTCATATCTCTTATCTTTGTTGCTTCTCTTTTTGTTCATGCTTGAGCTTGATAGGCCAGTTTGGCTTTTATTGTTGTTTCTTTTATCTCTTCTCCATTGGTTGTTTAATTTGTTGTTCCTATGTTATTATTCTTTTTTTCTTATGTTTTGCTTTTAATTTTTAATTCGTTTTCTCTTGTATCTATTTTATTCTCTCTCTGTGTGTATATATATATATATAGTGTTTATATATATTTCTTATCCTTACATATTAATGAGTTTCTCTTGTGCATCTATAGGTTGTAGGATAGTTTTTCTTCCTTTTTCTGTAGGAAATTTTCTATGTTGTTATATATTTTTATTCCAACTCTAGTACTTTAGGTTAGGAAGATTTCTTTATAATTTTTCTTATATTGGGAGGGGGGTTGATACCTGTTAGGCATGTTGATAGATCCTTTTTTAAGTGCATAAAAAATGGCATAAATGCTATCCTCCGCATGAGGATCACTCATTTCTCTCAAAAGAGGAATTATAACTGGATATATGTTGAAACCTATTAGTAAGTTACCTTTTATACAAAAGAAGTAATTCCTAATTTGTAGGACATAAATCTCCATTACAACATATTACTTAGCCTATGTGTTAATCAATGCCGAATTAATTCCTAACATGCACATTAATCCTCTGTAGTATTCTAAATTAAAGACATTTTTATATATATATGTACATGACAATTTGAATTCATGTTAATTAATTACGAGAATATGCAATTAACCCCCCTCCCCTTACAATATATGAAGTTAATAAAAAACCATCCATAAATATTTAAAAAACATAGAATTTATTGACAATTAATGCACAATTGATTACTAACCTATGACGTTAATTCCTATAAGTGAAAACATTAGATACAAAATCCGGACCTTGTTATCTAGTTTCCCATACCATAAAAATCATTGCACAATCAAGTTACATATGAATGTGTATATACATACATACAAATATATGCACAAACATGTATATATACATACTTACTTATACATATATTTACACACACACACACACACACACACACACACACACATATATATATATATATATATATATATATATATATATATATAGACACACACATATATATCTCCAACATTGAGAAACATGTCAATCAATGTGCAGTTAATTCATAATATACGAAAACATAATGCATTCATACATTTGTTTCCTTATACGTAATTTACCTTATATCTTTCTCATTTATATATGCATATATATATATATACACACACACACTCTCTCTTTCTATTGGAACATGCATCTTTTTGATTGATTTTATTGGAAACGCTTTTGTTCATGAAGTGAATTTATTAAAATATTAAATGGGTTAACGGTAATTTATTTATGCACCACTATTATAACTAAGTTGTTATAAGTTTACAACAATGATATTCCATTGTAAGTTTATAACGATATTATATTTATGAATCATTATTATAATTGAGCTATTACACTTACATAATGATATATATTTTTGTGACATTATTAGTGAGCAATTAAAAAACTAATGATATTATAATATTATTTTAAATGAGAATAAATTAAAATCCATTAGCATTCCATCACTTTAGTAACATTTAATTTCCATGTTGCCTATTTAGATAATAGATAGACAAATGAGAAATGGTAAGAAAAACAATTTTTTTGTCTTCCTTCAAAAAGAGAATAACATACATTTTTCTTTTTCCTTAAAGAAATAAACACCTTGAGTAGTATTTTTAGATTGCAAATCATAATCCACTGTGCCAATGCAAATAGGTTGATATTTTTCAGATTAGAGAAGTTGTTTTATCCTAGAGGCGACAACGTTTGATTTTCAGAACTACTTACCACCTTTGAGAAAAACGTCGAAATGTCTTCAAGAGAGTGACAAACATATACGACTCGCCCGAAGTTCGGTTGTCCTAACAAATTGAAGAAAATATCCAGACAACAATGACTTTGCTACAACTATTGATGATGATGTACAAACCTCGATGTTTTAGATCCCTATGGTCGCTTTTATTCCCTTCAGATTCGAGGGCCTGCATTTCAAGCACCAGAGGGAAGTATGGAATTTTTTCTAATAATGAGGAAGGTGGTTGGTGTGCTCATTGCAGAAAAGTCGACAGCTGCAGAGAAGCCAGCTAAAACCGATGCATAGTAACTGCATATTTGGTAAGAACGAGACCAAAAAATTGTAGAACTGAATCGAGCAAGATTACCTCTGCAATAATTTCATACTCAATGGTTTGAGCGGCGATCTCTACGACTACTATAATTCAAACAAGATAACCAAGGAGATATGGGAGGTGCTGCAAAAAAGTACGATATAGAAGAAGCTAGAGCATAGAAATATGTCGTCGGTCGCTATCTCTAATTTCAGATGATGGAGGAGATGTCAGTAGACACGTAGTCTCATGAACTTCAGAAAATAGTTCATGAGATCGTCTCCAAAGGTATGGTTATTGATGAATAATTCCAAGTTGTTGTTTTGATAAGTAAACTACCACATAGTTGGAAGGATTTTAAGAATAATCTAAGACATAAAGCTAAAGAATTTTATTTGGAATGCTTGATAATTCTCCTCTGCATTGAAGAAGAATCATAAACTAGATATGAAAAAAGAAGTGCTTGTTGTTACAGGCAACACTAGGAAAGATGCAGTTCTGAAACAAAATCCTGAAAATTTTAAGAATCAGAACCGCAACAAATAGAAACCAGCCCATATGGAATGCAACTATAGGAACAGACCAGGCCCTGCACCTAGGATAACTTAACTAAGGAGTCTCTAAGGGTTATTATTATTAATGATATTCATCTTGTTAGGGGATTAGAGGGTTGGTGGGTAGATATTGGTGCTCTACGCCATATCTACTATGAAGGTACTATGTTCAAAACATACACGGAAACCGAGGATTGTCATTGGAAGACTCTCACACCACTATTGTTGCATGCGTTGGAAGCGTAGAGACAAAATTTACCTCTGGAAAGGCCGTCATTCTGAAGGACATAATGCACACTCCGAAGATGAGAAAGAATCTTGTCTTCTTAACACGGCTGGTTTTACACAGACTATTGTAGCTAATATGTATACCATCACTATGAATGGTATATTTGTGAGAAGGGGTTATGCTACATATAGCATGTTTAAACTAAATGTTAAATGTAAATGTATGCTTCTACTTATATGTTGTGAGATTTTAATATCTGGCACTCTAGATTATGTCATGTGAATAAACACATAATTCATAACTTGAGCACCTTAGGTCTTATTCCTAAACATCAAAAACTATTTTTGATAAATGTAAATTTTTTAGTAAAGCAAACATCAATAAGAAAACCACATAGATCGATTAATAAAAAAAATTGAACCTTTCGATTTGATTCATTATGATATATGTGAGCTTGACGGAACATTGACTAGACATGTACACCGGTACTTTATCAGTTTTATTGATGACCGTCATGATTATACCTATGTATACCTTATGAAAAATAGAAGTGATGCATTTGATATGCTTAAATCATCTAAAACTGAAGTTGAGTATCAATCTAATAAGTAAACTAAGAGACTTTGAAGTGATAGAGGAACATAATATGAATCTAGTTTATTTCTTGATTTCTATAAATTGCATGGTATAATTCATGAGGGAACTGCACCTTATTCACCTGAAATGAACAGTAAACCTGAAAGAAAAATAAAACCTTTATTGAATTGATTATTGTAGCTATTTTATTGAATTTGGGTACAGAAAAACATTCGTGGGGGGAGGGACATTTTATTGACTGTATGCTATGTACTGAATAGAGTCCTTAAATCAAAAAGTAAAATTTCACCTTTCAAAATCTTAAAAAATAACAAACCAAATATGTCTTATTTTAGAACTTAGGGATGTCTGACATATGTTCGTATACCTGACCCTAAGAGAATAAAATTATCAAGTAGAGCATATGAATATATATTTAATGCTATGTTATTAATAGCAAAGCATATAGATTTTATGACTTGAATATACATAATATAATATAATTTAATGATGTTGATTTTTATGAATTTGAATTTCCTTTTAAATTGAGGAATAGTGGGGGCACATCAAGTAACATCATACCTATTAGAACATAACTTAATGTATCTTCTTAAAATGAACTTAGAAGAAGTAAAAAAGCACGAATCACAAAAGGTTTTGGTTTAGATTTTGGTGCCTTTACTATAGAGGAGGATCCCTTAAACCTCCAAGAGGCCTTATCTTCTGTAGATGTCAATTTTTGGCAAGATGTTATAAATGATGAAATGGATTCTTTAGAATTCAATAAGATTTAGCACTTAGTACATCTACCACCTCACCGTAATTCTATAGGCTATAAATGGGTACCTAAAAAGAAATTAAAACTTGATGGCTTAGTTGATAAACATAAAGCCAGTTTACTAAAGGATTTAAGCAAAGAGAAATGTAACATTTTCAGCACATTTCCACTTGAAACTAGAATAACATACATTCGAGTACTAATTTCATTTATGTCTATTCATAACTTAATAATACACCAAATGGATGTTAAAACTTCCTTTTTAAGTGGTGAATCAGAAGAGGAAATTTATATGGATCAACCTAAAGGATTTGTAGTTAATGGTCAAAAACATAAAGTTTACTGGTTTGGTAGATAATTATATAACTTAAAAAAGCACGTAAACACTGGCATCAAAAAACTGATAACTTAATAATCTCACATGGTTTCAAAGTTAATGAAAATGACAAGTGCATTTACTATAAATCTGAGAATGACATTTATGCTATAATATGTATGTATGTAGACGACCTACTTATTTTTGGGTCAAAGGTTCATGTCATAAACTCTGTTAAATCTTTGGTAAGCGCCAATTTCGACATGAAAGATGTAGGTAAAGCAATTCTCATATGTGGCATTAAGATTACTATGTCTGAAAAAAGACTTTCCTTAGATCAATCTCATTATATTGAGAAGATTAGAAAGAATTACAATTACTTTGAATGTAAACCTGCATGTACACCATAAGATTCTAGTGTAAAGCTATTTAAGAACATTAGTGAAAGTGTAAGACAATCTGATTATGTGAGCATCATTGGCAGCTATTGGTATTGCACTGATTGTACTAGACCCGAGATTACCTATGTCATAAGTATTATGCAGGTTTACTAATAGACCTAGTATAAAGCATTGGCATGCTATTGAGATGGTCATGAGATTTACATTATGAAAATTTTCTAACTCTTTGAAGGTTACACCGATGCAAACTGGAATACTTTATTCGATGATTCAAAAGCAACGAATGGTTATATATTTAATATTGCTAGAGGAGTCGTCTCTTGGAAATCCAAGAAATAGTATATTTTGGCTCAGTCTACTATGTAGTCTGATATGACAGCACTAGCCATAGCTAGTAAAAAAACATAGTGCTTAAGAAGTCTGCTAGCTGAGATTCCTTTATGAAAAAACCCAGTACCAACTGTGTTAATCCATTGCGATGGTACCACGACTATTGAAAAAGTACAGAATCATTACTATAATGGTAAGAGACGACAAATACGTCGTAAGCACGACACTGTCAAGAGGACTACTCTCTTCAGGTGTTGTTAAAGTGAATCACATATGAGGTGATGAGAATTTTGCAGATTCTTTGACGAAAAGACTAGCTAGAGAGAAAGTCCTTAAAACTTCTAAAAGAATGGGACTATCGCCCTTAGATTGTTGAGTCGCGCATAATGGTAACCCGACCTAATGAAAGATCCCACGAACTAGGTTCAATGGGTAAGAAAAATTGTAAAGTGATATTAACTTAGGGCAATTAACAACAAGAACAACCACCTACTATAATTTATCCATAAGGATAGCTGCCTAATATTTTATCCAAAAGGACAACCGCCTAAAGTAATAAAAAGTAACTCTCATTCGATTTTCTACCACGAAATGAAAAATAACGAAATCATATATATTTGCAATCGAATCAAAACCGCGGCGTCTCATACATACGAATCTCAAAAATCAATCGAGCAACAAAATTCAGCACCAAAATCAATCTCAAAATTCGACCTTCACCGATTCTTTTTGCTATAATCATTATAATTTAATGTTTATTTTTCAACGATTCATCGTCTTCAAAGAATCTTAATTTGGAAATATTATTGGATCTGAAGGTTTTTTTGATGGTGAATTAAGCAGTAGTTTTTAGGTACCAGTTTGCTATTTTTTTAGGTATCGGTTTTCTAGTATTAATTGTGTTATGCTATGTTATTTATAGTTTTAGTGCTATTTTACTTTTGTTCTTGTACTGATGCATCAGTTTTGCTACTCAAATGAATTTATTTCATTTTAATCAATCAAAATGTGATTCAAAAACTTTTAGCATTCCTTTTGTTGTTAAAATATTATAGCAGTTTTTAGGTATCAGTTTTTTTATTTTCTTTGGGTATCAGTTTTACAGTATTAACTATGTTATTTTTTTATTCATGTGATTTTGTTGCTGTGTTAATTTTGTAATTGTACTATTGCATCGACTTTGTAAGTCAGTTGAGCTTATTTCATTTTAATCAATCAAACTGTGATGTAAACATTTTTTCTATTAGTTTTTCTTTAAAACAATGTAGCAGTTTTTAGGTATCAGTTTATATTTTTTAGGTATCGGTTTTACAGTATTAACTATGTTATGTTTTTTTTTCATGTGATTTGGTTGATGTGTTAATTTTGAAGTTCTATTGTTGCATCAACTTTGTAACTCAGTTGAACTTATTTCATTATAATCAACCAAACTATGATGTAATTTTTTTTACATTAGTTTTAGTTTTAAAACAATGCAACAGTTTTTAGGTATCAGTTTTATATTTTTTTAGGTATCAGTTTTTCAGTATTAACTGTGTTATGATTTTTTTCATGTGATTTTGTTGTTGTATTAATTTTGTAGTTGTATTATTGCATCAACTTTGTAACTCAGTCGAACTTACTCCATTATAATCAACCAAACAATGATGTAACATTTTTTGCATTAGTTTTAGTTTTAAAACAGTGCAGTAGTTTTTAGGTATCATTTTTTCAGTATTAACTGTGTTATGTTTTTTTTTCATGTGATTTTATTGTTGTGTTAATTGTATAGTTGTATTGTTGCATCAACTTTGTAACTCAGTCGAACTTATTTCATTTTAAGCAATAAAACTGTGATGTAAAAATTTTTTGCATTAGTTTTTCTGTTAAACATTGCAGCAGTTTTATATTTTTTTTAGGTATCAATTTTTCATAATTAACTGTGTTTGAGAACATTAACAAAACTAAAACTGATACCTACCGAGACATGAAACTGATACTTAAAAAACTGAAATCATAAAAATAACACAAAACTGAAGGGATGAAAAAAAATTAGTTCGGATATGATTTTGATTGTCTCTCTCATGTCGTTTATTTTCATTTTCAATTTCTTTATCATGTTTTAGGGTTAATTTTTGGATTTTTCCATTTTAATTCGAAATCGATTAGACCGATTGCTGATTTTTCAAAAAATTATTTTTTAATTAATCGATTTAGTTTAGAAGTTTAAGCATCGATTTTTTTTTAATAATGAAGATGAAAGAACGGAAGGATAGTTGGAGAAATTGGAGAAAGAACGGAAGGAGGAATTGGAGTTCGCTGAAGAAGAAGAGGCGGTTATCCTTCTGCATAAAATTTGAGCCCGATGTCCTTGTGGAAAATTTTTGAACCGCATTTATCCTTACGAATATTTTTCTGTATTAACCTGTTCTTAATGAGATATATATTCTATATGGAGTGGAGTACCTACCTTTAGATGTACTCTTGATAAACTCTCCTATGTGAATAATGAAATGTGATCGTTTCCTATAGAATTTTAAGCAAAATTCCTAGAGCATTCACTAAACTGGGATAGAAGTGCATGATCATAAATGCATGGGATTATTTGATTGAATTCTAGAAAGATTTTGTGTGGTTCGATTTCAGGAGTAGCGTTTCAAACTACATGTCACTCTAGTAAAAAATGAATCTTACCCACTATGCAAAGATTCAAGTCAAAAGATACCTATTTGAAGAATCTTATGTTTTTTGAAAGTGCTCGAAAAATATTTTTACAGAAAAACTCAAGTGGGGGACCGTTGAAAATGTTTTTGTTTATGAAGTGTTAAAAAATAAACAAAACAACTTAATGGTAATTTATTTATGAAGCATTATTATAATTGAGTCGTTGCAAGTTTACAATGGTGATATATTTATGAGTCATTATTATAACTACGTTGTTGCTAGTTTATAATGACAATATATTTATGAATCGTTGTTATAATTGAGTTGTTACAGTCGCATAACAATAATATATTTATATGACAATATTATTGATCTGTTACAAAAAAGAATGGTATTACAAATTGTTTTAAACGAGAATAAATTAAATTCCATTAAAATTTTATTACTTTAGTAACATATAAAATTTCCATTTTGCCTACTTAAAATGATAGATAGACAGAAGAGAAATGGTAAGTATAATGAAAGTTTTCCTTTTTCTTCTACCTTCAAAAAGAGAATAATAGATATTTCTCTTTTTTCTTCAACAAAAGTAAACACCTTGAGTAGTATTTTAGAGTGAAAATAAAAATTGACTTTGTCACTGCAAACAGGTCGATATATTTCATATTAGAGAGGCTATTTTATCCTAGAGGTGGCATCGTTTGTTTTTTTCAGAACTCCTGTGCACCTTTGAGCAGAACGTATAAATGTCTTCAAGATGGCGACAACATACGCGACTCATCCGAAGTTCATTGTTCCAATTGGATTTTCTTAAAATTCCAAATATCTCACTGATTGGAATCAAACTTATGTCCTCTCGTTGAAAAGTCTACTCCTTTAACCACTACACCAAAGCACAAAATTTTCTTTTAAAACTAGAACACTAAAAATTATTGGTTTTTTGTGTGTCTTTTAAACATCCGAAGACGATATTTTCTAAACCATAATTCCAAATGTATAAAAATTATGAATCAAAACGAATGTCTTGAAAAGACCTTTACAAGGATTACAAATATGACACCCAGTTTATCTCCTACTAAAAACTAATTTTTAATTACTTCCGTTCTAGAAACATAAAAGTTATGGGTTGTTACACCTTGACTGGAACTCACTTTACCCAAAACCTTTACCTATCCAATTTGATTTTCCCATCCCAAATTTGTGGTCTCTTTATCCCCGAAGGACATAGACTCAGACAAATAGCATAGTCCTGATGGCTTCAACCTTTTATTTCCAAACAGTTTTGATCGCTGATCAAAACTGATTTCTTGTTTATGTTTGAATTTTCTTACCATCAACCTCATCTCATCGTCGAAATCAACTATGTTAATTTTCCTTGCTTCCTTCTTAAACCCGACTTCTCCAAAGCTTTCAGCTCCATTGATTGAGACTTTATCCTTAATGCCCTTCATCAAGTGACTTCCCCTCTCGATGAATTTGTTGGATTAAACACATTTTTCATAGTAGCATGTTGTATGTTTGTCAACACCAAAAAATGGCACAACACCCAAAAAATGGGAATGTAGAGAATAAAAATGAAGATGATTTAATGAAAAATGAAAAGATATATGATCACACACGAACACTACAAGAAAAATACCTTATTGCAATTAGCTATTTGCAACAGGCGATACATGACAGTTGCAGTAAATCATATTTAGCAACAGACCTATTGTAGCAGTTGCAATAGATGTGATTTAACAACAAGCTTTTTCTTCCTGTTGCTAAAAGCACATTTCTAGCAATTCCGCTTATCTTCCTGTTGCAAGAACATACTTTTAGCAACTATGTTTACATAACTGTTGCAACAAACATATTATTTGCAACTGCGCTTCCAAGTCAGTTGCGAATAAATATCTTTAGCAACTGTTTTTGCTACTTGCAATAACTGTATTTTTTTACAATTAGTAAACCAGTTGCGAAAAATATACTATTAAAAATAAGTATTAGCTTTTAATGATTAACTTTAATAATTAGTTTTGAATAATTACTATTAAATATTTAACTACTAGTAATTATATAATAATTAAGATTAATATTTAATAATTATTAATTAGTAATAAAATTTAAGTATTATAAAATGATAATTATAACTGATAATTAAATAATAATAATTAATAATTAACAAATAATAATAACTAATGTTTAACAAATAATAAAATAGATAAATAATTATTAAATAAGGAAAAACTAATGGTTAATAATTATTAATTAATTTAAAATATGAATATGTTTGAATATTAATTTAATAATAAATAATTCATAAATTCATAATAAATAAATAAACGATAATTGATTAATATTACTATTAGGGAGTAATTAAATAATTAATAATAATTTCTTGTATGAATTAACTTATAATTTGTTAATGATTGTTGAGAGTACCAGACTTGAAGTTCGGATATGTGGTGACGACGTATGGTAGGGTGAAGGATGATGATCGAAGGGATTTACGATTAGTTACGGGTTTGAAGGGAAGTTGGGGAATTAAAGCGAGGGGTGGCGTTAACGGTTTGGGTTTAGGTTTGGGTTCAAGGGTGAAGGATGATAGGTGGTTGTGGTGTTGGATGGTTGTAACAATGACTAACTTTTAGCAACTAATTTTAGATAATTACTATTAAATAATTTACTTTTATTAATTATTATATTATTATTAAGATTAATATTAATATTTCATAATTATTAATTAATAATAAATTTTATTTATTACAAGTGGTACTTAACATTTAATTGATGAATGATGCTCAATGAAATGAGATATTATTTGTTTAACTTGATAAATGATAATTAACTTTTAATTGACAAATGATAGTACTACGTAAGACTATCTGAAAATAATCAAACCGACCGTTAGGGAGGTTTGCCTACTGTGGGTGCTAATCAATTTTCGTCTGAAGCCAAAAACACACGCGCTACTGTTTTTCACGCGATTTTTTCTTCCCTGTCCCGCCTTCCAAATCGTTCAACCCAACTGAATTTTTCTCTCCGGTCTTTCTCTCCTCAAATCGTCGGCTCAAATCAAGGAGAAATTAAAAATCGACCGATCTTTCTACCCAGTTTCTCAAATCGTTGTGCGATTTCCTCCGACCCACAAACCCTAATCCCCTTTCTCCAGTATATCAATATCCCACAACAATCATGCAGTCAAAGCGAGATAAGCATTCTGAATCGGTGGAGTTTTGATTGGTGCAGATGATACAGTCGTTGGAAATATTAGGATTGAGAAGGGATGCCGAATAGTTTCAATGGAATAAGAGATCATCATACGATTCGTCTTCACACATGCAAAGGCAGCAACGCCGATCAACCTGCTGATCACAATTTGCAAGACGATCAATTGATGTTGATCAATCTGGACGAAAATTTGATCAGATGCCTGTTTAAGCTTGCGAATCAGATTGTGAGAACAATCACCTCAAGTAGTCAAAGTAAGCCCTTTCAGTCACACAATTCATGTACCCCTCTTTGGTGCATAAAGTGTTTACATATCGAAAAGTTATGTTTTTTGGTTTCCACTCTTCCTTGAAGTTAATAATAATAGGAATGAGATCACTCAGATTTGTGGGAACTTCAACAGCTCGAAAATCGAGCAATATGTTTGTGAGTTCACTGTTAACCTGTAATTTATCTATGTTGCATGCTATACCTCTTTTCCTCCACATATATTTACACCCTTGCACATTGCAATCTGTCAGTTCACATTGAAGTACACAATTTTTAAAACCATTAAGATAAGAAAAACAGTATCAGCAATCCCCCTTTCTTGTTTTTAGGGTGTAAAGCATTATTGAAATCCGTGAATGCTACCCAGGTCATGTGAATCGAAGAATCAAAGCCTGCCACATTTTCTCCCTTTCTGAATAAGTATTACTTGCATACGCCGACGATGTAGTGCACTGATATCCTCCTGAATTTTGCAATAGTGCAGTTATATGTTGGCAGCTCATATCAAGAATATGTACAGACCAAACTGTACTGTCAAACATAATTGCAGTCATCCCTTTTTCTCATAGAATTGTTGTGAATACGATTCCATTGAACAGGGAATTTAGAGATGAATTTTGACATACGTCGCTAAATTTAGTTTCATATTAGGCTTTCAGAGACAGCCTGTGGTTTGAGAAAATTAAGTACAGATAACATCTTGTAATCTGTATTTAATCCTCTCTCATTCCATGAACATGCATTCATTTGGTCTTCATCGTGCCCCTTGTAGTTCTTTTAGGAGGAGCTGTGGTATTGGCTGACGATTTCTCTTTTTTCTCTCTCGAGTAATTCATCTTTTTGTCCAGCATAGGATTGGTTTATTTGGCTTTCCTGTTTCTTCAATTTGACTTTTTATTTCTTTCACAAATTGTGTTTCGTCATCCAATATGTCAGGTGCTAAGTCTCTTTCTTGTGGTGTATTTGAGTTTTTTGGTGTAGGGGCATGCATTGATCAGCGGATACTGTATTTTGCGAACTGCTTGAGTGCATAGTACGACTGTACGAGGCAAGTTAGGTGTGCTAGCTGGTTGATGCAATTGCAATGTCAAGTGAGTATTATCCAGTTTAGTTTAACATGCATGATACATTATGTATATAACAGATAACTATCAAAAGAGAATATGAAATGAATATATGAATTCATTACAGTGTCACCGTTGGTACAAAAATACAATCTTCATATATGACTGTTTGCCGTTAATAAAATGCTTATCTTTGTAAAGCAAATGCTATAACACTCTATTTATTATTGTGTTAATTTGGCTATTTTTAATGTGACTTACCTTTACTTTGATCCTACAATCAAAGAAACTAATCTGCCCAATTCACTCCCACAATATGTATATTAATTAGACTGCAGCGGAAATGCCAAATCCAACTATATTTGTTAAAACATGTGAATTGATGGAGGTTAATCCTAAAGATGCAGTACACATAGGTGAAACAGAAGTTTACACAATTTTGGTATGTTTTGACTGCAACTTTGCTGACTTTTGTATTCAAAATTCTTTCATTTTCAGCATTACTACTCAATCATCAGGCAACCACTTCAATTCCAATTTGCAAAAGAATTAACTTGTTGAATAAATTTTTATTTGATATTTGAAATTGTTTTAATAATGGAATAAAGTAGCTTGAAGCTGGGAAATCAACACAGTAGTTGAAGGGCATCATAGATCCAAAATTACACAATATTCAAAGGACATTCTTCCTACTTCTGTTCAGGTATGTTGCTGCTGTAAATTTCAAGTTGGTCTTAATTATTGGTTCTTTTTTTATCCTAGAACAATATGTAAGATGCAAATTCTTGTTCTTACAACATTAGAATGGAGGCTTAGACCTATCACGCCATTTACGTTCATTGATTTGTTTGCTTACAATGCTGATCCTAGTGTAGAATACGTTGAACATTTGGTTTCTCCTGCTACTCAAATTATCCTAGCTACGATCCATGGTATTGAATTTCTGGATCACTGTCCATCATCCATGGCTGCAGCTGTCATCATATGTGCAGCTGATTAGACCCCTGAACTTTGTTTTATTAGCCAGATTCTGCCATCACATGGTGTATTGGAATGATCAAGGAGGATCATCGCCAATAGTTACCATCTCATACAAGAAGCTACTACGAAAAATAAAGTGAGGTTACTAGAAAAGATGAACCATAATCTAAACTTATTCACAGATATGCTTAATACTACGTCCAAATCTTCATCAGCGTCTCCTCCCCTTAGTAAAAGGAGGAAGCTAAATTAGTCTACAAGTAATGGTTACTAGTTAATTTCCTTTGCAAATTCCTTGATATTTTAGAGAGGAGTTTGGAGTTCGTTTTGTTATAAATAATTACCTTGTTATTAACCGTGGCATGGTTGTTTGGTAATCAATGCCATGATTTCAGTAGGGCTAGTTGCAAATTCCTAAGGAAGGGATATCTGCCATTGGTTTGTGAAGACGTGTTTGTTTGTGATGGCAGTGGGGTGCTTCTCTCAGATAATAATATGCTGCTACTCTTATCTACATTCATTTCATTTGTGGAAGAGGTAAATATGTACAAAATGTAGTGTATCTACCCATGGTAAGAACAACTATTTGATGCATTAATCATGGAACCAAAGATGATGGGGGCATGTGTTCACAACTTCAGCAAAATTGAGTACATATGATGGGTTGATTTATTTCACTACTTGCATGCAAAAAGTGGTCAAGCTGCTGCTCAGCATCTCTGCTCTCCTTCATTATGAAAGTGCATTAAAATACTGATATCATGTTTGTATGTATTTGTTTATTTAATTTGTTTTTTCCCCTTTATGAGTGATGTCTTTGTTAATGTCATGTATGCATCGGTTGCATGCACTGAATCTTCTTTTAAGAGGCCATTGAGTGCCTTTGTTCTTTTTGAGAAAACTATGAATAAAACCATTAGGTTTTGAGTCGAAAAGAAGAAGAAGAAGAAGCTGTTTTGGGGTTTTAGAACTAGCTGCAAAAATGTTTGGCTGTAAGTTTACTAAAAAAACGACCTCTTTACAAATTGGAAGTTGCTTGGATTAAAGAAGATATACCCTATTTGTAAACTAAATCCAATTTGAATGTGACGTTGATCTCTTATTAAAACTTATGGGATACATGTACATTATTTTGTAGCATGTTGTCTGTGTCAAATGTGAGGCCTAACCAACAAATTTTGGATCTGTGATGCTCTTTAATAGGCTTTCGTTTTTCCAGAATAATTTTGTAGGGTTGAACTAGGATTTAAAGAAAACATTATAAAATTTATGTATCAGAGTTGTTCAGGAGAAGAATGACAAGGAAATAGTGAGTGAGATTCTAGCAATTATGTAGCAAATAACTTTCTATTTACATGTAAAATTCAATTTAATTGAATTTTCCTTTTTATTTTCTTTTAAAGTAGGCTATAATTTTTTAATTAAAATATGGTTTGAAATAAGTTTTAACAAATAATTTTATATTTCGTATTGAACACTTTAACGGTCGGTTTTCCCACCGTTGTACGGTAATACTAGTAAATTAAAATGTTACAGAAATCCAGCTGAATTAGTTTGCTTTTGCCGCCATCAGCTTTCGGTTCCCGCTTAACATTTTCCCTAAAATTCGGCAAATCTACCCCTACATTGTGTCCCTTTAGATCTAGAAAATTGAACTTAAAACGTAATTTTCGTACCCTCTCCACTCACTGGTTCGCCCCAACCGTAACCGCAATCCCTAGCAGCCTACAAATCCTTATTCTACGCCGCTCTCCCGACGCCGTAATGAACAAATCTCCAGATCGGCGGCGGCAGACCACATGACTCTTCGCACTTTATCTCCTGCCGACCAGACCCTCCTTCCCTTTCCTTGATCCAAAGGAACAGCCCTGCTTCACTGTTGAGGCCCACCCATCCTCCATCTATTCCCGCTCATCGCCCAGAGCTCTCACCGCTCACATGTCCTTTGTCTATGCGGTTCGGAAGGTAATCAACAACTGCTGTGCTCATATTTACATATTCCAGCATCAAATTAACTTTTTTTTTTTTTTTTTTGGCTAAAATTGTCAGCATCTAGTGTTTTATTTATCATATGTTTTACGGTATATACCTTTCGCATGTCCTGTTATTCAACTGTGAATTCATTTAGATGGGATTGCCATTTTCTTATAAACGACTATGTTATATATACCCTCTTTGTTGGTAATTTTGTTTGTGTTTTTCTTGTTGTTGCTTGGGCATGGTTCTAGTGCTGCAACTGCTCTCTACCTAGTTATTGCCGCACGTCTAAGCTAGCTTAATTCCCTGTGCTTTTGAGTGTTAATACTTGGTGGCAGAGCTTTTGATCATATAATATGTCAAGTTACTAATTAATTGTTCATGGATATCCTTTACAATTAGTGCTTACGTGATTGGTCTACTGCACCTGGCTGTCCTTTGGTTTTTGGGTAAATGGGTTATTGATTTTGTTTTATAGGAATTTTTGGCTGAGCTTGGAATGATTATATATTATGTTCGTGTGAATCTTTCTTTACTGCTTTGTAAATATGGCTTATAATTAGGTGTGTGTTAGAAATCCAGTTAGCAAACTTATAAAGATTGCACAAGCTAGGATGGATAGCAGTCCTACTAAAGTTTTTGACAATGGTAAAATTGGACAGGTGATTGTAGAAGATCCACAAGGATACACATGCGATGATTAAGTGCTAAAGAAAGAAGAAACAATGGGAAAACAAAGCTTCCGCTTCGGAAGGAAGTTATTAATTTTGTCATTTTAGATCTGGATGCTTGGGACGCACTGGACCCGAAGACCCGCTCCAGCAAGGTCGTTTTGCTTGCGCACCTTTCCTTTTGGCAAGAAATTTCTCCTTGCTTTCTCTTTCATCCATGTCAGATCCGCATGCCATCAAATCCATTAGGCCTCCTTTGGCCTATAAAATGGCCAAAAACTATCATCGACTCTCGGGTAATTATTTTACTTTCACATTCTTTGATGTCGGCAACGCATTTAAATTGAATCCTTGGATGCTATTTAGCTTGGTTATTTTGATATGCTTTCTTCTCTTTTTTTGTTTGCTTGCCTGCTATTTGGCTTAGCATCAACGATGTTGCTTTCATTTGCTTAGTCTGTCTGTGCACTCGTTCACTAGTCAGCAAGAAGATGGAAATAATATTTTCTGTATGAATTTTATTCATCTTATGCTAATAACACATATATTTATGCTAATACTGTAGGTATTTATGTTAATGAATTGCCTGTGTCTTGATGCATGTGAATAAAATATGTACCTTGAAATCTCAAATGTATTTGTGGTGGAACTAGCAATTTGAAACTATTTGATAAAACAATTATTTTTTGTTCGATCAGGTGAAAGGAAAGAAAATTTAAGTAGAAGTAATTATATCCCTATGACTTTTAAGCCCTGATAATATCCACCGTTAGGTTCTGCCTCCTGTATTTGTACACATATAGCATCAGCTGTTATCGATGTAATGCTGATAAAACATAGGTTTCATAGGAAAATGCTAAGTTCTTTTTTAAATACTGGAATAGTAATTTGGTTTATTATTGTTTACCATGTAATGATGGTTGGGTGATAGTAATATATTACATACCCAGACTAAATCACAAATTGATAAATATTTATGAATACTATAATGGTATCGCCCGTGTTCCAGTGTGTCCATTGCAGTCCATATGCATTGCTGCATTATGGATGAATTTTTGGCCTCAGGTACTGTTTATTCACATATAGTATAAAGAAACAAAAATAGCAGATGGATGCTTCAATAGTCCACTTGAATCTTGCTAATAACAGTAAAATACACAGGTTGTATCATTCACGAACTAATCTTTAACCTTTTAGCTCCCTGCTTTTCCCGTTAACCCTTAGCTGAGAAGTTTACATCAATTGGTTTGAAAAACTATATAACAGACTGATTATATCTAAAAAAAATTAAAGTTAGATTTAGGAAAGAAAAAATAGCATACAAATAAAATGATGTTCTTCAGCTTATTTGGCAAACAACTTCAGAATTCACCTCTGAACACTGATCGGGATAAGGCATATCATAAAAACATGTCTTCCAAATATGGCAGCTTATACATATAAAAATAAACAAGCTATAGCATCACTATCATGGCTAAAATAAATGAACTCATCAATGAGTAGGCCTATAGCAATCTATTTTTTAATCAAGAGGTTGAAAAACTGTATGTGACAATAGCGCTGATTAGATTTGCTAATCTATTGTCAAAGCAAGTAGTAACTAACAGTTTATTTTTTTAATAAATGTTTATTTGGTCATGCGAGTGCTTGAGAGTTGAAGTGATTATAAAATATAGCCATGGTTAATGTAGTTAGTGTCACAGCGTAAAGGCTGTATTTCTAACCACTACACCAGTAATTTTGTTAACAAATTTATGTTACGCCCAATGTGACATTGGCAAGCTGGAGATGTACTTTGACCTTTGCTTTTAAGCTATGGTATATTTTGAATTATGCTTGGATAATTGCCTGTAACAAGCAAAAATTTCAGTGTCATGTCATATAGTCTTACAGTTTCCTTCAGATCGAGGTTCAACCTTCCATTCTCTGCCATTGCAGGGCAGTCTGGATTTCAACAGTTTACACTTGAATTTTTTTACATTAATTTTATTTGCTATGCGTTTAATTCCTTCTTGCCAATTCACCAAATTAATACCTTGAAACAATTAATCTTACCGAAAGATAACAAAATTTGGCACTCTAAACTTTGTTTTTATATCAAGAGAGCATTTATAGAACTTTCCAGGGTAATATGTTTTCCGTTTGAACATATTCTTTTTGCACAAAAGTAAGGCAAATGTTTGATGATTTGCTTGCAAGGATTTTAATACTTTTGAAATACAGAAATACAATGAGGAGCTTGGCTTAGAGTCCATAATATTCCGTTATCTTCATTTATGCTTATTGGAAATAGAAGTGATTTAGCTTTTTGGAGAGCTCTAAGCACAGAGGAAGGGGAACAATTGCTAAGGGACTATGGTTGATTTCTATGGAAGCATCTGTGAAAACAACTAAAAATGTTGACAAGGTAGGCTATTGAATACAAATTATTATATATGTGAATAGTGTATGAAAATTTTGTGAACCTTTGCTTCAATTGTCTGTAGTATTATATTTCTATTGAAATTAAATATCTGTTATTTCTTGATAATATATGTTTATTTATTTCTTGATAATATATGCTTTCATTATTACACTATTAAATGCAGATGATGGTGTATTATAGTAGGCAAATAGGTTTTTTGAATTTTGCAACGAGCATGTAGTGTTGCAAATAATCATATTGCAACTATCAAAAATAGTTGTAGTATCTTGTTTGTCGAATGCCTATTATAGGTTTACAACTGTCTTTTGTTGTTGCAAAATGATCTGTTGCAAGAACAAAGGCCAGTTGCAAAAAAAGTATACCGCAATGTCTTATTGCAATAGGTAGAAAATGTTGCGGATTTTTTGTAACTCTGCTATACCAATAGGCGTGGGCCTGTTGCAATTGGTCTACTGCAACAGATATTGCCTATTGCGAAAAGTGTTTTTTGTTGTAGTGGAATTTATAGTGGTTCGGCGTTAATCAATCTATGTCCCCTTTGTAATATTTTATATATGTAAAGATTTTATTACAAAGTTTTGCTACAACAATGCTTCTATAAGAGATTTTCCAAAAATAAGTCCCTTCTTTAGAGTCCAGAAGGTTTATTTATAGATGCTACAGTGTTCAAATTGGCCAGTACATGTGTCATTTACTCCCGGCCCATAGGGGAATGTGGAGAAGCGTTCTTTCTGAAGGATTCATCCATTAACCTCACAGGTGGCAACTCATTCGATCTTTACGAACAGGGGAAGCAGTTAAATAGGAATAGGAGAAAATCTTTAGGAGAATATCTGGCACATAAACATGCTTGGTTCTTGCAGATCGGTCCAAAAGTGATCTGACCCGTAGCTTTACATGTTAGGCTACTTCATATAAAGAAGACCCGGATCGAGCTATTTACTAATCAACCCGATCATTCATCGAGCAGAATGAAGATGGCCTAGTTGTCTAAGGTCCTCGGTATCAACAATATGGGTTGGGTAGTACTTCTATTGAGATTAATACATTTTTGATGGCCTTGCTAACAGGTTGGTCACCACTTTGCCCCCTAAAGTATGTCGTGTTAAGAACGCGACATGTTTTGAAGTTTTAGTTGCTGAATTATTTTATCTTGTCATCCAAAGGACTTGGAATTGCTGGAGGCACTGGAAAATTGTGTGTAAGTTGGTTTGGAGATTCTTCCATGAATCGCCAAAATTGCAAATTAACGATTTCGTAATTGACCACACAGGACCAGTGTCAGTTCCTGAAGAGAATATTTTGTAGCTACATGCTTGTTCATTCCAGGTCGATGAGGTGTTGAGTCGACAAGCCAGTCCAATAGCCATAGTCAGTAGTCATGTTAAAAGGAACACGAAGAGTCCCCTTATTTCACTATAAAAGGCTGGCCCAATCTCATTATTTTAGTTCTGAATTTCACTGCAGTTGAACCCGTAATTTTCAGAAGATTAAAACAGTTTCTTTCTTCCGAAGAACAAGATCATCTACTCCAATTACTCTATAGGTAGGATTTAATTCCTTTCTTCTAGTCTTTAAAGCATATTCTTGCATGATTTAGCATATGAATTCCTCCCTTTTTGTAACAACCGGTATTTTGGTCGTCAAATATTTAATTTAATTTATTATTTTAAATATTTTATTTGGAGTATTAATGAATTTTAATATTTAAATCGTTACTTAAAAACGATATTTGAACGTTAAATTTATATTTAATATAAATCGAGCTCGAAACGGCGCTGCAGTTCGTAATATTGAATTTTGAACTTTAATTGAGTGTACAGGATCCGATATAAGTCGGATTTCTATGAAACGAGAAACGATGGAACCGTGTTGATGATAATTTTCATATAAAAGAAAAAAAAATTCCAGATTTCGTGTTATAATTTGTTAGTTATGGTCAAATCAAATTTTGAAATAGTCGCTATGGAAAATCGTTATTAAAATATAGGCCTTAAAAATAGCCATTTTGCAAACGGACTCAGATTTCGATGAAATCAGATTCATTGGAATCGTATCGTTAAATTATTATACGTTGTTAAATGGCGTGGCAAACCGATATCGTATGTGACCACGGCAGCCATAAACGCCCGTTCGATTTCTATAACGCGTAATTAATTTAAATAAGGGTTATTTGGGCACAACTTGAGCAGACGATCGAACTAATCCGCGAAACCAATTCTATTGAGTTTGTATCTTCGATTAGAGTTAGGATAGGTATATAGTTTGTTATTTCTAGAGATCGGCAAATTGGGTGTTCAGAATGGCATTGCGGTGCGCGTAAAAATAGCCTACCGGGGAAACGGTCTCAGAATGCGACGAAACCGGTGCCGTTGGGTTCGTATTGAAGAATTATTATAGGACTGCAATGTTTCAAGTTGATTTTATTTATCTGGTGATCGTGAAAAAATTAAACGTGTGTTTATTTCTGGTTTTATAAAGGGAATTTTTTCATATGACCTCGGATTTCGACGAAACTTGTCCTATTGGGTCCGGAATACCTTTTTACACCCAGATTAGCCTTTTTAATCAGTAAACAGAAGTCAATTGTGGATATTTTTACGTGTTACTTAGAGACAAAGTTTCGTAATATATATAAATGGTATTAAATTCCAACCCTTCTCTATAAATAGCAGACCTATTTTTTTTTAGTTGTTGTACAAAGGAGAAAGTGACATTTCTTTTAGTCTTTGTCAATCGCTTAGCCACCCTATGAAAATAACAACAGCTATCCTACCACTGCAGTGACTCACGTGACAAATTTGGATTCCTTGTTTACCAATTTACCCAAGTGACTTGCGAACCAAACAACTAAAATTCCTTACACCCCACGTTCCGTGTTTCCCTCGTTTACCTCATCTCTAAGCTTACTCCACCTGTATAATACTGCCACTTCTACGCACATGTCTCCCTCAAAATGAAAAATGAAACTTTTATCCTCTTTACAACGGAAAAACGCAAAACCTCCCATTCGCTAAAACTAAACCCCAGACGAGTATAAGCAAATGGTGGGTTTGTGGGGTTTCGTTCCGGAAAGTAGCATGGCTGTTGAGTGAGTCAGGGGTCGTGACTCGTGTGGGAGGCTGGCAGGCTTCAGATGCTCCGCGCTCAGGTGTTGGTCAGTGACCAGAAGCTATAGGAGCGGACTGATGGGATGAGGAGGAAGAAAGGAGTCTAAGGGCGTAGTTTTTGGGGTGGTTTGAAGTTCGGATGGTGATGTCAGTGTTTTAGTGAACGGTGATATATGGGTTCAGGAGGAGGGGACTTGCGTAAGCAAAAGTGGAAGTGGAAGCATGTGGCGTTGGTGCAAATATTAGGTGCGATGTGGGGAGGAGATAACATGGAGTAGCAGGGACGTTTTGGAGTGTAGGAATGCATTGGGAAGTTTATTCAGAGAAAAAAAAATGAAACAGTAAAGAAGAGGGAGGGTGGCCTTTCGCATGAAGCAGGTAGAGGAAGCGAGGACATGTGCTGTGGAGCATGGAAGGGAATAGAAGGCGTTGTGAAGGGTACCAACTACCAATGGGTTTGAATACTTGCAGTAAAAAAATAAAGAAGGTGAGGATAGCTGGAACAAAGACGTGAGGAGCGGAATGTTTGAAATGCAATGCAGAACGAAGTATCCTTGCCTGGAAACAATAGCATCGTGAACAAAAGGGTCGGTCTGATCTTTAATTATCACGTAATCCACGTAACTGGTTTAATTAAGTTTTAAAATTTAATTATTTAATTTTCCCTAAATGAAAATCTAATGGAACTGTAAATCATCACATGTTATTCAAAATCAAAAGGAAAGCAACCGGCCTAACCAAAGTGTGAACGAGAGTTATTTTATTTATAAAAGAAATTATTACCTTAAACTACTCTTATTTTACTCAACTTGAATTATTGGTACAGAGAACAAAACAGGCGAGCAAAGCATTTAGGGGAAGGAATCATACCCATTCGTTTTTAAAACTCAGGGTAATTAGTGACTTTTTCTGTTTTTAATGGGAGAATAATATCAATTATAATGGTCCTTAAGTTTATGCAGTGCAGGACGGACAGGAATTCTGGGTCAAAAGCTAAGGGTCAAACAACATAACCAACCTTGTTTATTACTTCAGCAATGTAATTTAACTTAAGTAATATATAATTAATAGGATGAGTCGGTTAATTAAAATCGTAAAATCTTAAAGTTTATTAATAACCCTCGTATATGATTACAGAAGGGAACGGAATCAACTTCGTTAGGATCGTGATAACGAACTCTGCAATCTGGAATTGATCGGGACACAACTGGAATCAACTGGGATTTTTAATTAAATTAAACACTCGTTTAATTTAAATTAAAAACCAACCGTTTCAGAATCACATCAAGGTGAGTTAAACTCACTCAGTTTTCCCATTTATATTTTATATAAATTGGATTTTTATTTTATGTGCTCTTCTTGCCAATGGTTGACTGTTTGCTAATTATAAATTTATTTGCTGATTTAACTGATGAAATTAAACCGTCGTTTAATTTCAGTAAAATACAAAATCTTTATTCTAACGATTGATTCCAATAAAGGTAACTTACCTTGTTGGTCACGTTTATAAATAAACGTGTTTAATTGATTGAGTTGTTTGAATTGCTTGTGGTTGGATTAAATGGTCGTTATTTATTATTATCAGTTAAATGGTTGAATGATCTGATTTGAGATAACCATTTATATACAGGGAAGAACAGGTTGGAGGGATCCAACCGGATTCCTCAAATATATTATTTATTTTCATATTATCACATGAACTGTCATATTTGGGTAATTGATTTGAGTATTGATCATTGAGTGGAAAGTCAACCTGTGTGGTGTTTTAACCAATGGGGAATATTGGTTGAGAATCGGCAGTAAATGGCCTAAAAGTAAATCGTTTTGTTTATATTGATTCACCGTCAGGTGAGTCGATAGAAATGAAGTTGTAAAATTTATTTTATAACTGAAGATAGATTTTGAAATATATTATTTTGAAACCAAAGTTATAGAAAGGGTTTTATTATGAACCAAAGTTATAGAAAGGGTTTTAGTATAAACCAAAGTTATAGAAAGGGTTTTATTATAAACCAAAGTTATAAAAAGGGGTTTGAGGTATTATATCGTTAATTCTAAATTAACGTTACTTAAGAAGATGGGATTAAGTACAATTGAAATTGAACTAAGGATTTCAAGCAGGAAACGATGAAATAAAATTGAAAAAAGATTTGAAGGAGTGAATTTGGATAAAGAAGGGGGTCATAAGGTTATATAACCAAATCTGGTTTTTAAATGAAATGATTTAAAAGGGAAAAGGTTAAAAAGCGGTGTTTTATAAAGAAGTGCTAATGATTGAATTAAGAAAGATGGTTATATTCGAGAAAGGAAATTTCAAATAATAAGAAGAGTTTTGAAATCGTATTTTGGATGAAATAGTTAAATGAAATTTGTGTTGATATTAGAGTGGAATACTGGTTTTTGTATTACAACTCGTATTGTCTTTAGATATGAACGTTGCTGATCAAGGTCTGAGAGGTAATTAAAATACCCCAACTTGAACGACATCAGGATTATTTGAGGGTGGTATTAGTTGTAATGGTAAAAGAGGTTAGTAGTAATTTATTATTTCATTAGAGAAATAATAACGCGAACCATTGGTAAAAACTTGGCAAGTATGTATATGATAAGGATTCCAATGTGAAAAGGGAAATAAAAGGGTTACATAGAATTATGACGATAGTGCGAGTTAGAAAAGGAGACGTAAAGTTAAATTCTATTCTATAAGAATAAGTATGGATTAATGTTTTTAATAAAGATATTTCGTAATGTTGTTATGAAAAATTAGTTGAATTAACTTCCCAGTATTTGATAATAATGTGGTTATAGTTTGAAAATGAAAATAGAAACTGAATTTGATATAGGATTTCATTAAGTATAAATTGGTTTAAAGAAGAATCTCATGTTAAATAAGAAGTGAGAAAACTATATTTTCAATATCGAAATATTTAAGAGTTTTAAATCTATATTCGTTTTAATTAAAAGGCCAAGTGGTGTTGAATACTGAACCAGTGAACTCACTGAATTGTCATGATTGAAACACTGTTTATTTTGATAATTAAATCACCGACTATCAAATCTGTCCAATACGATTGTTGGTACGAAAAGACCGGGATCGAATTTATATTCGAAAACCATTTCGACCAACAAATACATGAAGAGATCAAGAGGTGATCAAGGTGAAACGTTGAAGACCGTAGATTTTCATAAACGGAAGTGCCACTAAAATTCTCTGCCTTGCAAGCAGAGACAAGCTGTAATTTTGTCGTGATTGGAATCTAGGGGTTGCAAGGACTTCTCGCTACTGATCCATGGGGCGATTCCTTTATTGGATGCAGTAGGAGAGTACCTTCGGTTCATCCTGTTCCTGGATGACTTGTATGGACGGATGTCTGACAGAGTATTTCCAAAGGAATTACGTACGTTGATTTCTTCAAACGTACTATAGTTGGTGGCGGAGGACGACGGTTCTCTAGCTTAACCACTAGAGTATTTTTGTGGAAGTCAATTAGTGATATCTGGCGGATCTGACGATGTGGCATTCAAAGTCAATGGTGGCCAGGTGATGTAAAAGATAATCTAAACCTCAAGCCTCATCAACCGGGAAATGACATAAATCGGGCAGGCAGCATGGCTATGTGGGTCGCTCCCATTAGGATGTATAATCACCTGTCTAGAGAAAATCTTATTTGCTTCTTTAATCTATCGATGCTATCCCTTTTCGAGAAGACGGTGGGTAGCTCCCAACCGTTGGTGATATACATTCGATACACTCAAGTGAAATGAGTGGTCGGTCATGTGAGGGCCGGGTTGCAAGACGTTCTTGTTGAACCAAGTGTATTCGCCTCTAGAGATACACGATCGGCAGGTAGTCACATACCTTGTCATGGTCGGAATCCAATCTCCAATAAGCGCCCGCGGTTATGATTGTATACTATATATGTAGAGCGTGAGATGCAAGCGTTCTACTAGATTCTATTTACTTGTATTTAGACATTATTATAATATCAGAAAAGATATTGATTTCAAACTGTTTTGGGTTATCGTAAGGTAAAAACCGTCCATGTTTATGTGTGGATTTGGTCTTACGATTATCCTTTTCTTTGAAAGATTTTATCTTAAAAATCAGGTTGTGTGATCCCCTTAAACTTAGTGTGTTTATCTCACTCTGGTTCACCAGACTGACCGGGTGTTTTGTAAATGATCGGGTTAGCCCGGGGTGTACAGGTTCAGGTTATCGAATGCTGTGAAGAGACGAGCTGGAAGAGTCCAGACGAATGATATTGTATAGCTACTATTCCGTTGTGTGTTGTATATGGGAACAGGTTATTATAACTGTCCCGTTGTGTGATGTACTCTGATCGTGTAAGTTTTATTTAAAGCTCTCAATAAATTAATTTCTATATTATATTTTGTTCCACTGCGATGTGAGACTCTATGTTGTGTTGTTTCTTCTTCTTATATTCTAACTTTCTTTCTTTCTTATCTCACCCTCTAATTTCTTTCTAATAACGTCCAGTGTTTTCGGTGTTTGGAAGGTCGGCATGAGTTACAGTAGAGGTATTTATGTCGATTTTCGGGGCCGAAAATCCCTGTTCGTTACAGTGGTATCAGAGCTATTGGTTTAGTGATAACCTTGGCTCTGTGGTGTAACTCGATAGAGATGGGGTTAGTAATACCCTAGATCGAGATCGAGTGTACATATATACGAGAGCATAATTGTAGATTTCATAAACAAATGTTTTGTATTGTGTTATTTGATCGGTTCAAGTGTTGAAAAGCGTTGGACTGGCAAATAGATACAGTATTGTTTTGAAAAGAGGGTAAATGAAATAATTTTACCCAAATTATATTTTTGTATAGAAAAGGAATAATTTTCTCAATTTATTAAGATATTGGTGTATTTGATGTGTTTGTTGAATTGAATAAATTCAAGTTGATTAACAATTTGAATTGGAACTTAGCTTGGCTAAGTGGAATTGAATTAAGTATGATAATGAATATAATAAAACAAATTTGGAATTTGGGAATTGATGGGATAATAAATAGAAATCGATTGGATATTAACCAATTGTTCAAACATGTGAACCAGAGTAAAGATTAATATTGAATATTAATAGTTAATAAAAGGTGGATGATTGGTTAAGTTGGTTATTGATTAATTATTGATTGTATGTTTGATTAACCAATGGTAAACAAGAGTTGAATGAATTAAAAATAAATTCCAGAGTTAAACATTGGAATGAAAACCAAATATGAATTGAAATAAATAATTTCACCATGTATTAAGGCTCATGCTTGATTTTTGAAATGGGTGCAGTTATAATTGTTGATTAGTGAAACATTATCGCAGTTTATTAATCATATGAGAATTGAGCTAATTACAGGTGCCAGTTGTCTAACCAGAATGATACTGGTTGGGTAAATCGTATATACGTCGAGCAGATATGCTCAATAACGCTCGCAAAAAGGTACGCCTATGCAGAATATGAAATTTTGGTTTTTATTTGGGTTTTGAGTTTGGTTTTTGAAATTTTCCGACCCTGTTGGTCGATGTATATATATTTCTTGAACCTGCGATATTGCAGATGTCCTTCGTACAGGAGAGACTCTGCCAAAATTTAAGGTGTTAGAAAATTTTTGAAATTTTTGGAAAATTCTTTTATTTGGAATAAATTGGTTCTAAAACCAATTAGATTAGTCTTGGAAATAAAATCGAGTTTTAAATTTATTATTTTGTAAAGATAACGGGTTCGTAACGTTCTTTCTTACGTTAGTAATTTCGAGGACGAAATTATTTTAAGGGTGGAAGAATGTAACGACCGGTATTTTGGCCATCAAATATTTAATTTAATTTATTATTTTAAATATTTTATTTGGAGTATTAATGAATTTTAATATTTATATCGTTACTTAAAAACGATATTTGAACGTTAAATTTATATTTAATGTAAATCGAGCTCGAAACGGCGCTGCAGTTCGTAATATTGAATTTTGAACTTTAATTGAGTGTACATGATCCGATATAAGTCGGATTTCTGTGAAACGAGAAACGATGGAACCGTGTTGATGATAATTTTCATATAAAAGGAAAAAAATCCAGATTTCGTGTTATAATTTGTTAGTTATGGCCAAATCAAATTTTGAAATACTCGCTATGGAAAATCGTTATTAAAATATAGGCCTTAAAAATAGCCATTTTGCAAACGGACTCAGATTTCGACGAAATCAGTTTCATTGGAATCGTACCGTTAAATTATGGTGTTAAATGGCGTGGCAAACCGATGTCGTATGTGACCACGGCAGCCATAAACGCCCGTTCGATTTCTATAACGCGTAATTAATTTAAATAAGGGTTATTTGGGCACAACTTGAGCAGACGAACGAACTAAGCCGCGAAACCAATTCCGTTGAGTTCGTATCATTGATTAGAGTCAGCATAGGTATATAGTTATTTATTTCTAGAGATCGGCAAATTGGGTGTTCAGAATGGCATTGCGGTGCGCGTAAAAATAGCCTACCGGGGAAACGGTCTCAGAATGCGACGAAACTGGTGCCGTTGGGTTCGTATTGAAGAATTATTATAGGACTGCAATGTTTTAAGTTGATTTGATTTATCTAGTGATCGTGAAAAAATTAAACGTGTGTTTATTTCTGGTTTTATAAAGGGAATTTTTTCATACGACCTCGGATTTCGACGAAACTTGTCCCATTGTGTCTGGAATACCTTTTTACACCAAGATTAGCCTTTTTATCAGTAAACAGAAGTCAATTGTGGATAGTTTTACGTGTTACTTAGCGACAAAGTTTCGTAATATATATAAATGGTATTAAATTCCAACCCTTCTCTATAAATAGCAGACCTATTTTTTTTAGTTGTTGTACAAAGGGAGAAAGTGACATTTCTTTTAGTCTTTGTCAATCGCTCAGCCACCCTATGAAAATAACAACAGCTATCCTACCACTGCAGTGACTCACGTGACAAATCTGGATTCCTTGTTTACCAATTTACCCAAGTGACTTGCGAACCAAACAACTAAAATTCCTTACACCCCACGTTCCGTGTTTCCCACGTTTACCTCATCTCTAAGCTTACTCCACCTGTATAATACTGCCACTTCTGCGCACATGTCTCCCTCAAAATGAAAAATGAAACTTTTATCCTCTTTACAACGGAAAAACGCAAAACCTCCCATTCGCTAAAACTAAACCCCAGACGAGTATAAGCAAATGGTGGGTTTGTGGGGTTTCGTTCCGGAAAGTAGCATGGCTGTTGAGTGAGTCAGGGGTCGTGACTCGTGTGGGAGGCTGGCAGGCTTCAGATGCTCCGCGCTCAGGTGTTGGTCAGTGACCAGAAGCTATAGGAGCGGACTGATGGGATGAGGAGGAAGAAAGGAGTCTAAGGGCGTAGTTTTTGGGGTGGTTTGAAGTTCGGATGGTGATGTCAGTGTTTTAGTGAACGGTGATATATGGGTTCAGGAGGAGGGGACTTGCGTAAGCAAAAGTGGAAGTGGAAGCATGTGGCGTTGGTGCAAATATTAGGTGCGATGTGGGGAGGAGATAACATGGAGTAGCAGGGACGTTTTGGAGTGTAGGAATGCATTGGGAAGTTTATTCAGAGAAAAAAAATGAAACAGTAAAGAAGAGGGAGGGTGGCCTTTCGCATGAAGCAGGTAGAGGAAGCGAGGACATGTGCTGTGGAGCATGGAAGGGAATAGAAGGCGTTGTGAAGGGTACCAACTACCAATGGGTTTGAAATCTGGTTTTTTAATGAAATGGTTTAAAAGGGAAAAGGTTAAAAAGTGGTGTTTTATAAAGAAGTGCTAATGATTGAATTAAGAAAGATGGTTATATCCGAGAAAGGAAATTTCAAATAATAAGAAGAGTTTTGAAATCGTATTTTGGATGAAATAGTTAAATGAAATTTGTGTTGATATTAGAGTGGAATACTGGTTTTTGTATTACAACTCGTATTGTCTTTAGATATGAACGTTGCTGATCAAGGTCTGAGAGGTAATTAAAATACCCCAACTTGAACGACATCAGGATTATTTGAGGGTGGTATTAGTTGAAATGGTAAAAGAGGTTAGTAGTAATTTATTATTTCATTAGAGAAATAATAACGCGAACCATTGGTAAAAACTTGGCAAGTATGTATATGATAAGGATTCCAATGTGAAAAGGGAAATAAAAGGGTTACATAGAATTATGACGATAGTGCGAGTTAGAAAAGGAGACGTAAAGTTAAATTCTATTCTATAAGAATAAGTATGGATTAATGTTTTTAATAAAGATATTTCGTAATGTTGTTATGAAAAATTAGTTGAATTAACTTCCCAGTATTTGATAATAATGTGGTTATAGTTTGAAAATGAAAATAGAAACTGAATTTGATATAGGATTTCATTAAGTATAAATTGGTTTAAAGAAGAATCTCATGTTAAATAAGAAGTGAGAAAACTATATTTTCAATATCGAAATATTTAAGAGTTTTAAATCTATATTCGTTTTAATTAAAAGGCCAAGTGGTGCTGAATACTGAACCAGTGAACTCACTGAATTGTCATGATTGAAACACTGTTTATTTTGATAATTAAATCACCGACTATCAAATATGTCCAATACGATTGTTGGTACGAAAAGACCGGGATCGAATTTATATTCGAAAACCATTTCGACCAACAAATACATGAAGAGATCAAGAGGTGATCAAGGTGAAACGTTGAAGACCGTAGATTTTCATAAACGGAAGTGCCACTAAAATTCTCTGCCTTGCAAGCAGAGACAAGCTGTAATTTTGTCGTGATTGGAATCTAGGGGTTGCAAGGACTTCTCGCTACTGATCCATGGGGTGATTCCTTTATTGGATGCAGTAGGAGAGTACCTTCGGTTCATCCTGTTCCTGGATTACTTGTATGGACGGATGTCTGACAGAGTATTTCCAAAGGAATTACGTACGTTGATTTCTTCAAACGTACTATAGTTGGTGGCGGAGGACGACGGTTCTCTTAGCTTAACCACTAGAGTATTTTTGTGGAAGTCAATTAGTGATATCTGGCGGATCTGACGATGTGGCATTCAAAGTCAATGGTGGCCAGGTGATGTAAAAGATAATCTAAACCTCAAGCCTCATCAACCGGGAAATGACATAAATCGGGCAGGCAGCATGGCTATGTGGGTCGCTCCCATTAGTATGTATAATCACCTGTCTAGAGAAAATCTTATTTGCTTCTTTAATCTATCGATGCTATCCCTTTTCGAGAAGACGGTGGGTAGCTCCCAACCGTTGGTGATATACATTCGATACACTCAAGTGAAATGAGTGGTCGGTCATGTGAGGGCCGGGTTGCAAGACGTTCTTGTTGAACCAAGTGTATTCGCCTCTAGAGATACACGATCGGCAGGTAGTCACATACCTTGTCATGGTCGGAATCCAATCTCCAATAAGCGCCCGCGGTTATGATTGTATACTATATATGTAGAGCGTGAGATGCAAGCGTTCTACTAGATTCTATTTACTTGTATTTAGACATTATTATAATATCAGAAAAGATATTGATTTCAAACTGTTTTGGGTTATCGTAAGGTAAAAACCGTCCATGTTTATGTGTGGATTTGGTCTTACGATTATCCTTTTCTTTGAAAGATTTTATCTTAAAAATCAGGTTGTGTGATCCCCTTAAACTTAGTGTGTTTATCTCACTCTGGTTCACCAGACTGACCGGGTGTTTTGTAAATGATCGGGTTAGCCCGGGGTGTACAGGTTCAGGTTATCGAATGCTGTGAAGAGACGAGCTGGAAGAGTCCAGACGAATGATATTGTATAGCTACTATTCCGTTGTGTGTTGTATATGGGAACAGGTTATTATAACTGTCCCGTTGTGTGATGTACTCTGATCGTGTAAGTTTTATTTAAAGCTCTCAATAAATTAATTTCTATATTATATTTTGTTCCACTGCGATGTGAGACTCTATGTTGTGTTGTTTCTTCTTCTTATATTCTAACTTTCTTTCTTTCTTATCTCACCCTCTAATTTCTTTCTAATAACGTCCAGTGTTTTCGGTGTTTGGAAGGTCGGCATGAGTTACAGTAGAGGTATTTATGTCGATTTTCGGGGCCGAAAATCCCTGTTCGTTACACTTTTTTTTCCTTTTTCTTTGCTTTTACCTGTATCTGACGTTACTCTTGACTAGAATCTCCCACGTTGAATCCGTTGGCGTATTAACTAGACGGCGAAGCGGTGGTTACCAGCGGCGCTTGTAGCAACGCGACGATGGCCGGTAAAGGGAGTGGAATGATCATTAGGAGGAGACGAGGAGATAAAATGACATTTTTTTTCAAAGCCTTTTGAATTTCAAGGCGCCATTAATTCTGAGGATACACGGTAAGGGAAGAAGGCCCGGTGGGATGGGTGTGGTCAGAAAATTGTGCAGGCCCTCAATGACAGGCAGAAAAAGTCAAAAAAAAAGACTTCAAACCCGATGCTTGTTGACTTAGTGTTGTTGAATGGGTGATCCAACCGTCCAACTAAAAGAGATCACACTACTGGCTGTAGGTTTGATTGGCAGTGACAACTGCATTCAAGATGAGATCAAGTCTTGGATCGGTAGTCCTTCTAGCATATCCTTATAGCCTTAGGTCAATAGGACCAAGAATGATCGGTTCAATGCTCCGGGTTACACATAAGTCTTTGTGGAATAATCGACTTTATTCGTTCATCTTAGTTAGGATGGAGTACCATGAAATTGAGCATGCTCTTGATCATTGCTTTTAATTTATGTTATCATTCCACAACACATACACGTGCCGATGAACACGCGCTAATGGGTTATGATCTTCTCAATCTAACTGATAGTCTTTTATGAATAACATAACTAACAATGGTCGGACGATACAAGACTCGTGGCTCTGGAGAAAGTAAGGGCAAAGATCTATCCATCCTAATGGATTTAGAGAGTGACTCCTCCTTCGAGTCTAGAACCAATTTTGACCCCGATCTTAATACTGAAATTCAGACCCAATCTATAAACCTGGCTCCTGCTATGGAAACATGGGAGACAAGTGGGGTGGCGGCTGTGTTTGATGCACCCGACACTCTTCCTGGTGCTATATTTCTAAGAAATCCTCTGGACACTTGGCCTTGCACGATGAGTGTGAAACAACTGAAAAGGTTGAGGTAAAACACAAGATTCCATGGGCTGATATCTGCATCCTCGAAAGAGACGATCGTCCCCATAATCCGCCAAGTAGCTTTATGGCGCTGACTCGTCCAATGTGTACTACCAGAGCTATCCCCCGTTTCCTCCATTTATAATTGATTTTCTGAGGCAAATGAATTTGGAACAGATGCAACTTTACCCAATTGCATGTACCAATATGTTGTCACTATACGTCTTATACAAGAAGTATTTACACCAACCTCCCACACTTGATGACATAGTCTTTTTCTTAAACTTTACACATCGAAAGGATCACACTCCTTCTTTTTTTTCTTTGAGGATGTCCATGGATGAAAAATTATTGAGGACATCCCTAACAAAATGGGGGATATCAGGCATTATTGGTTTTATGTTACACAACAATTGGGATGCACTCGTTACTAGCTTCGAAGTAGTAAGTCTTTCATCTTAATTGGTTCAACCATAAGGAGGCTTCTCATTTGAATTGTTTCCATGTAGGCGATGAACCTAAAAGGCCCACGAGGAGAGTGTTCAGGAGCATCTAGATACCTTAGCCTCTCTTAGTCCAAAACGTTGAAGCATTAAGAAGTGTCTGACTGACGCACACTTACATCTCTACCATCTCTTGGATGGGGGGAGAGCGTTAGGATCCCCAGATAGTCGAGTTTCTCCCTATCATGTGTTTAAACCGATGTGCCCCCAACTCAAAAAACATTGGCCCTTGTTAGGAACGTGCCCCCAGCCGGGGGGTCGTCCGTCCAATTCTCGATTGGGGAGAAAATGACTATTCATCCCTTGGCGAAAGGGAAGAGACCTGCTAGGAAAAGACTTATTCTAGAGGTCGACCGACTGAGAATGCGGAAGAGCTCAGTTGCAATTGCTTCGAAGAAGACCCCAGAGGAGACAATTGAGGAGGAGCCTCGTGATGGTCGATCAAGAGATTTTGCTACTGAAAAGGATCCTTCTTTCACTCGGGATCCTCAGGAGGAAAAGTGGATTCTCCCTATCATGACTTACAGAATTTGGAGATCACTGAGAACCCCATCTCTTCTCAAAACTTTGATTCAACTTCTTTCTTCCCCAAGCCCGAAAAGATATTGTATCCGTCGACCCAAAAGACGTAGTGGGGATGAGCCACATACCAAGCTCGAGTTTATCTTGAGGAATCACTTAGGACTTACACAGCACAAGCACTGCATGTCACAACACTATCTTCTCTTGTGTATATTGAATATTGATTAAAGTTTCTTTGTTGTGATGCAGCTACCATGAAGAGCGGGTATTGCCATGATAACTTTAACTCTCTCTTCAAAGAAGGTGGACCTACTGGATCGGCCTGGCAGCAAGGTAGGCGGGATAGAGAGGGTGATGATAGGCGGGCTAGTGGACACGGAGATGACGATCGCAAGAGAAAGTAAAGAGAAAAAGGAGAGGGAGTGAAAGGATCGGAAGAGAAAAGAACGAGGGAGACAAGATATAGAAGACCAGGAAAAGTGTAAGAGGGACAAAGAGGAGAAGTGGACAGAGAAGGACAAATCCCAAGAAAAAGATAACGAGCATGAGACTTCCAAGCTCCGGTTTTCGTCTCGTTCTCGGGACAGGAGCCTCAAGAGCGACGACAAGATAGCCAGTGAACATTCACAAATTTCTCTCCCCTATTCCAAACCTTCAACGACCCTCTTCCAAAGACACAGTCAGCTGACTTTCGTGGTCAAGGCCTTACCCCTCCTTCCAGCGTCCCGGGAAAAGTCCCCAAATATCGATTTCTTTGGGTCAAGAGAGTACACCAGCCAAACGAATCAAAGAGATGGAGGAGATTTTCCCTTGATTTGCTTTAATATAATCAAGTTTGCGTCTGATCTTTAACCGTTTCCGCCAAGTCCTCGTGACCATGTCAGGTGCAATGTTGAATTTGCTTTATCTTAATATGATGCCATATACACATATGCAAGGCGTGTAAGCAAAGTTGATAGAAATATGGAGACAGAAAATGAAGGCATGCGGGTGGAACGGGATTCCGACAGGAGAGCTCTTGAGACAGTGAAAAAAGAAATAGAGGAATGTATGGCTCAAGTGGTTATCCATAAAGAAAAGTATGGGAAAACCACGAAGGATTTAGAGACTCGGGTAAAGTCAATTGATCAGGAGTGTGCATCTCTCAGAACCGACAATGAGATCTTGAAGAATGATAAGGTGCATTTGGATTGGAAGGTGCAAAGCCTCAAGCCCAACTCGCTTCTTTAGTGGTGGGCAGGAAACAGACTGAGGATAATGCTGAGGCTATGATTGAGAAGGCTAAAAACTCTCGACTTCAACATGATATTAAGATCTAAATGATCAAAGCTGAGCATGCAGCAAAGGTAGAAGAGATGCGCAATAAGTTTGGTGCCAACGTATTGATATTCTCTGCTCGGGCTACATAGAGACTTGTCTTGGTGGACAACTACCAGCGAATATTGGCCGATGCTTGGGAAGTGTTCATGAAGGAAGAGGTTAAGGCAGCAAAGGGACAACCGGTGAATAAAGAAGCCTTGATATCCCAACTTTTTCGTGGTGGTGAACTAGAGGCGTTGGCTGAAGGGAAGATAATGTTAAGTGAATTGAGAAATGCCGAATGATACAGGGTGGAAGGAAAGTCGATAATGGAGGGGGAGACCTGTGCGAGTAAGGAGAAAACATCTCTTTCCTATCCCCCTGGAAATGTTGTCGTTGGCTCATCCTCCATTCCTCCTCCCATAAATTAGTCCTCAGGAGTAGTGGAGGAATATAGTCCGGACGATCCCCCTCTTCCTCTGTTCCAAAAGAGTCCAGTTGTTCCCACCTCCGAAGCAAAGACTTCTGACAGACCGAAGGAATCCAAAACTAATGGTAACTCATTGCTTCCTTCTCAATTCTAGAGAGTATACATTCCTTTAAGCCAAACGTTAACACTTCCTGTCATGGATACACCAACGGGGAAAATAGTTACTAGGTCAGAGACCAAGGTGTCGGAGAAGGATACTGCTGCTTTTCCAAGCAGAAATGAAGAAATGATCGATGTTCTAAAGGAACTAGAAACCAAAAACCAGAGATACTCAATCAGATAATGATGATGTGGTGATCACATGGGAGATCGGGAAAACCAATTTTCTAACCATTGCTTAAATGAAGGCTACAGATGAGAGGAAGGTCTCCTCTCTTAAAGCTGAACCATCTACTGATACCCTCGATATTTCCCCTCTTCAAGCTATCCCTCCAACTATGTTTGTGCCTGCCAAAGGGATTTTGTCCTCAACTCCTATGGACCGAAATAAGAGGAAACATGGTCCAATACTGTCCGATCCTTCTGTTTCTTTTGGCGATAAGCCCAAGAAGCAAAGATGTCATTTGACTACCGAGGAAACCTTGGAGATGATAAAGGAAAAAGAAATGGAGGAAATTAAGAAGTCTGGTGGTAAGTCACCTCGAGCTTAGAAACCTTTTGTTGCACGTTGTTATAGGCCCTTTGGATGTTGTTGCGAGTGTGACCCTCGCATTTTTTCTTATCCCCATATCTCATGAAAAAAAAATCCTTTTGATGTAAACGGAATTATTCGCTTTCAAATATTTGCATTTTTAATAATATGTTGAACGGTTAAAATATGACTAGGATATGGGGGAACAACATAAGTGCCCCTAGTCTATTTCAAACTCTAAGAATTGCTCGAGTGAAGCCCATGATTGGCTTACGTCCATCCTTATTTCCCCAATGTCGAGGGAGCTCGGTTCGGATGTTAGGCCCGTTTGCCGACTTCCGGGATTTTTTCGACCCATACCGAGGGTCAAACGATCTTGGGTAGAGGTATGTAAGTCCTTTTATACTCTCCCCTAAGTCATTAGAGGTTAGAGTTTCAGGGATTGAGTGGTCTTTAATCTAGGTGCACCTTTCACACTTGCCTATAATTTTATACTCCTCCTCAAGTCATCAATGACGGAGTTACTTAAACAGGCAGTCATGTTATTTGTGTCGGTGGCATCCCCACTTTTGGTCTGCAAAGTGTGGTCCAAAGGCTCAAGTGTTGTTATCAAACTCGAAGTTAGTCGACCCATATTCCCTTTTAGTCCCGAGCGAGATTGGCTCGTTGAGACATGGACCGATAAGCAGGGTTGGGGAGTAGGCTTTTTCCCCTAGCCCTAAAGTTTGACCTATGTTGGTCGAATCACAACATATGATCACAGTCATTAGAGTGGTGAGACAGAGCAGGAAAGAAGCTTTTATTCATAGACAACAATAGGTGGCAAAACACATCTTATTACAATACTTAAATAAAATAAAAGTTCCAAGAAAGGTAACATCATAAATGCTCAGCATTCCATGCTGCTTGAAAGAGTTCATCGTCAACAGTCGCTAGCCTGAAGGTTCCATTATCAAGCCTCTGTTGGATGACGTAAGGCCCTTCCCACTTGGGGCCCATTGAACGGGATTTGGGAAGACCCATTTTAAAACAAGGTCGCCAACATCCAAGGTCTTGGTCAGACCCTCTTGCTGTTGTATCGGGCGACCCGACACCAATGAGCTTCAGTGTGGAGGTTAGCTTCTTCTTTCTTTTCATCAATCATGTCTAATGATTTCAAGAGAAGGACTTTATTCGATAGTGGGTCATAGTATGTTATTCTATAGGAAGGAACTCGAGCTCTATAGGAGTGACGAGTTCAGAGCCGTAAGATAAAACGAAAGGAGTATGACCGATGGCAGTTTTATGAGTAGTCCGATATGCCCAAAGGACTAAAGGAAATTCATCGATCCATCTGCCTTTGGCTCATTCCAGGCGTTTCTTCAAGATAAACTTGATAATTTTATTGATGGCAACCTGTCCATTGGGTTATGGATGTGCGACTGCAGTGTACTTCTTCTCGATATGATATCATTCACAAGAATCTCTAAATTTCAAGCTATCGAATTGAGTCCCATTATCAGTGATGATAGTCCGAGGCAGTCCAAATCGACATATGATGTTTTAGATAATAAAATTGATGACTCGTTTTCTGGTGATCGTGGTCAACTGTTCAGCTTCCGCCCACTTTGTAAAGTATTCTACAACCACAATTACATACTTTGCGCCCCCTTTCGAGATTTGTAGACTTCCGATAATATATATTCCCCATACAGCAAATGGCCAAGGGCTGACCATTTGGGTGAGTTCTGTGGGTGGAGCCCGTGGAATCTAAGCAAATCTTTGGCATCTGTCACATCGTCTAGAATAACTGGCCACATCTCTATTAATGGTCGGCCAAAAGTATATGTACCACAACACTTTCTTAGCCGTGGTTTGTTGTAACAAGCCGTATTTTTCAACTATTTAAATTATCAAATTTAATATGATTTTTGAATATTTTATGGTTATAAATAAAAGTTAATGATTTAATTATGTAGATTTATTTGTAAACTTAATTAAATTCATTAAGTAATGATTTTTTTTATAATAACAATAATCACTTGTATTGATTGCAAATGAAATTTATTTTGGTTTGTATTGATAGATGTTGAAAGTGGAAATATAATATTGAAAATTTGTTAATTCATATATAATTGAAATTCAAGTCTTATTAGGTAAATAATCAAAATTTGAATTTAAAATGATGGGAAATTTATTTATAAAGTTATTTTAAATCTTATTTTGGTTCGAATAAAATTAATAGACATTTGAATTCAATTAAAAGTGAATAATTAAAATTGGAGAATTTCTATTAATTAACCTGAAAAATAGTCATTTGGCAACTATCTCGGAATTCGATGAAACCAGTTTCATCGAATCCGTAATAGTGAATTATTGTGGCGTTCCAAATTTTGTATTGACCAGACTTACCATTTGGTCGTACAACGCTAAAACGCACTGTAATTTGTTTAAGTAATTTAAATCGATTTAAACTGATTTAAACAGTGACTTTTGAATACAATGGAATTAGGACTCGAGGCCTGTTCCAATTAATTCAAAAATATTGAAAACATTATTTTCAGTATATAGATTGCTGGGTTTCCGATCGAAATTATGAATGCACAAAATATGGTCGTTTTGACGATAAACAGTCTATTTTGGGCCAACTGGGCATATGCATCTAAACTCATTCGATGAACACTATAAATTATCATTACCAGCCCTAGCAGCAACCTCTGTTTCATTTACTCATCCCTAACCCCGAAATTCACCTCTAACCTTTGTTAATTGGCGGTTATAGATCTGAAACATTGTCAAAAATTCAAATGTCTCAAACCATATCGAATTATATGTTTTTGGAAAGGTTTCGACGATACGAACTGACGGGAAGTGTCCATTTTCTGAAACAATGCTCGGATCAATGGGAAATCGAGGTCAAAGCATTTAAAATGTGGATTTAAGTTTGAATTGGGGGGGTTTTTGATTCGTTAATCGTTTGGCTTTGGAACTAAAAAGAAAATTGTAGTGCTTGAGCATACGAATTCAACGGTATGTTCAATTTGATAAATCGTTGTCTAGATTTCCCGGATTTATCAAAACAGTGGCTGAAAACCCTAGAGTCTCAAGCGGCGGTGCGAGCTAGTGGGGCCACCAGGGAGGACCGGATTTCGAGGGAGGTGCGCCTCGATTAGTGCTTCACGTTAGAGGTGGTTTGGCATTGAATGATGGTGGAGGTGGTGGATAGAGACAGTCAAAGTCGGGCATTTTCAGCATTGATGGGTTCACTGGAACGTGCTGGAGCGAGAAGAAATCATAAGTGACATGGCATGTTAAAGTTTGATTTTATGTCCATTTTTCTTTTGTTTATTTATTTAATTTCCAATCACGTTAATGTGAATAACTTTTGCATACGAATTCAGATTGACACACGGTTTGTTCCTTTGGATTCGTATCAAAATTTCGGACGACGTAGATTTGGTTCAGACGAATTCTAAGACTATCGAATTTTAGGCCTGTTTTGGATTTTAAATGCATTCGAAACCAAACGTGAGTGATTAAACCCACTCACACATAACTAAAATATTTGATTGTTAGTTAAATTAAATTTATGGTATGATATGATTGTTGTAACAACCCGGAAATTCTGGGCAAGTTTAAAATTTTTATTTTGGCAATTTTATCGAATTTTGATTACCAACTGTGACGGCAAGGAATTTCGCTCGGTCCGAACCAGTCGCTAAACCGATCCAGGCCGTTCGAAACGCCCTATCGTTTGAGAACAGGACAAAACAGAACGCATACAGAAGAACATTTCATTGTATATTACAACAATGCATCAGATACAAGAATATACAGAGTATAAATGAATAAATATTACACAGAAATATCAGAGATTTAAATTACATTTAAATACATAGCAGCGGAAAATAAGACAATACACAACTAGAAGAGATATACGGATACAAAGCTTTCCGAATATCGTTCCAGCTGTAAACCAGGATCCTGTGAATATAAATCTGCAAAACCAAAACTACTAGCTGCCCGTGTCAAAATAGGGGCACCCAGAGTTTAGGTTAAAACAATAAACTCCAGGTCAGTCATGTGACTGGTGTGAGAACTAAAACAGTTAATCTTTATTTTTAAAGTTAGGTAAATCAAGGGACCACGCCGTATAACACGGAACGGGTTTCCTCCCAAGAATACCAGTGCATAAAACAAACAGCGCAATGCTAAGTAAAGAAAAATGAAGCTGTTATAAGACCCAGGTCCCATCACACAATGCAACGCAGCCGAGGATAGGGTTTTCCCTTATAACAGCCAAAGAATGCTTGATACGTTTAAAACAAATCATTTGATACTATTATAAGTGCATAGTGTATAAAAACAACTTCAAATCATAAGTATCAATCATAGGCGGCATAAGCGCCCCATCCCACTATGTCGCCATATATAGGATTACAACTAAAACCGCAAAGTCACGTATTTGGAAATTGGATTTCCATCTATGAACCGAGGCAAAAGATAGTCCTCTTCCGATTCGAGACAATCTAGCCCATGTCTCCGGAACAGCCGCAACTGCCCCTTGGATCGTCAGGGCCGGTCCACCGATGTGGATTATAGTGCCTGAACAATACGTCTCTCCGCCCTTTGGGGCGTAAACGAGCCAACTAAATGACTCCATCGGTTCGAGAACGACCGATCAATCCGAGGCGCCTCGCAACAGCAACAACCACATAAGTCAAACTCGTCAGGGCGTGTAAAACCACTGACGCCACTTCTAGCTAGAAAGAAACGCAAGTCCTCCCTGAGGTCCGTCTCCCGTTTTTGGTTCATACCGGGTGTGAAACACGCGAGGTAAACGTTACACAAAGCTACGCCACAAAGGCCGTGCTTCGATCATCACCACAAGACTTTGCTTTTCAACAGAAGCCTCGATCAATTGCCACTTAGGCATGCCACACAGGCAATTCACTCCATGCGTTTGATATCCATTAATATATAACCCCTGAGCTCGTACGTCTCAGAGAAGGGCGTTAAGCAAGAGAATAAATTCTCCGCCGCCAAACAGATATATATTTAATAGAGATCAATCTCACGGACTAAAATCCAATGTCAGACACACAGTCCATTTACAAGTCCGTTCTGGGTCTGAACGAAACCGGAGGCACCTAGTACCCCGCATATCCATCGATCTCCAAGTACGTCTGGACGATCACTAACTGTTTCCATCTTCTTGGGTGTACAGCCCAATCAAGATCATCAGTTATCACCCAAACGACGTGAAGACCTCCGGTCTTCGACCATCGTCTTCATCTTCGACTTATCGTCGTATCAGTTATTCAGAATGGGATAGACCCGGTCTTTCCGAATAACTCGCGTATATATTATAAAAGTGTTACACAAACACAACTTACGCCTCATTCCAATTCAACAGCCACTAACCGTAAATTAATCAAGAGAATAATTCCCCAAATATTAACCCCGAAGGCCGAAACCAACATCAGATCAATATCCAGAAAACCATTCTGCTTGGCCAACCGACAGTTAGTTTCTAAATTTCACATTCATAGGGAAATGTTCCCATTAATTTTATCCAAGATAAATTCCTTGAATTTATTCTCAAATCTTCTTTTGAATTTCGATTCAACTAGTCGGGATTAGCGAACCTTACCGAAGTAATCATTTATTTTAATTTCCCAATCCCAACCTATTCATCCCATGAAGTAAAACTGGTAATACTTCATATCTAACACCACGGTGTTATCGGTAAATTCAATTACCATTTCGCGTTCAAATCTAATTAAAGATTTAACTAACGCCTGGAGCAAAACTGGTGATACTCCATTTCGATTATTTCAATCTAATTAAAGATTCATTAAAACTCCACTTAGTTTTAATCTTTGACTGGGTTAAAGAATCAGTGTCATTTAAAAACACGGTTCACGATAAACCCAAAATCACTTTCATTAATCATCGGGTTAAAGAACGAGTGTTATTTAAAACACTGTTCACGATAAACCCAAAAATCAATATCAATTCAATTCCAATTAAATATTATTTAATTGGTACACTTCATTAAATCTAAATAAAAAGATTTAATCATTTCTCAACTGGGTTCAAGAACAGTGTTAGTGAAGACACCATTCACGACAAACCCAAATCACATTTGATATTCAATATAAGGCTCTGAATAGAAAATATATCGGCTTATATTCAATATCAAACTCTACGATTAACAAATGTCGTATTGGAAATAACGATATCAATATATCTTTCAAATTTCCATAACAACACCTGTATAATCACGAATTCCAACATCGAAATATTCCGAAGACAATTTCGATTCAATTCCACTCCAATGCAATCATTGGAAATTCTGGTTATTTTTAAAACCCTTTTCAAATTCAATTTATTTATTTAAAAAAAATAAATAGAATTATAATTCTAGTTCAAAACTAGTTCATTTCGATAAAAATCTATTTTTATCTTTTCAAATATGGAGTTTTTCATCCCAAATCTTCACAAATCATTTCTTATGATTTTACACAAATTATTGCTATTTTTAATAATTTTATCAAGGCCCGTACAGTCGATTTCCATCAATGGCCATCGAACTGCACTTACAGCGACCTTTTTCGAATTTGATTTGGACATAATTCCAAATCCAACCGTTAGATTTCTAATTTCTAATATTCTTTAGAAAGCTCTTTTCGATACGAACCCAACGGTTCCGGTTTTAGGAGAATCCGACGGTCGGATCTCCCGTAATATCCGTTTGAAATAAATGGTCGAAATTCGCGAACTACCGCGGCGCGGCGCGTTCTATTCAGGCCATTATATTATATATATAATATATATAATATATACTTCGTCGATTTCTATTTAAAACGAATTATATAAATAGTTTTAAATTCGTTTCAAAAGCAAATTCAACTTCCATTTCAATTCAAATCAAAATGGAATCCTTCTTTATAAATTCGTTTTAAAACTCACTTCTATTCAATTCAAATTTCAATTCAATTTGAATTCATTTCAATTCGCTTTCAATTCAATTTGAATTCGTTTTCAATTCAATTCATTTCAAAATCGTTTTCAATCCAATTCATTTCGAAATCGTTTTCAATTCAATTCATTTCGAAATCGTTTTCAATTCAATTCATTTCGAAATCGTTTAAAATTGATATAAATATCGTTCACGTCAAAATGGCGTCAATCTAATCAACACGGCTTCATAAATTTCTATTTTCAAATATTTTATTATCAAAATATTTCGTTCAACACATGACCAATCTCAATGAATGAGTACTGTCAACACATGAACTTTTATTTTATATCGATAAAGGTGCAAATTTTATTACTAAAATATTTCGTTCAACACATGACCAATCTCAATGAATGAGTACTGTCAACACATGAACTTTTATTTTATATTGTTAAAGATGTAAATTTTATTATCAAAATATTTCGTTCAACACATGACCAATCTCAATGGATGAAATTGTCAACACATGAACTTTTATTTTATATTGTTAAAGATGTAAATTTTATTATCAAAATATTTCGTTCAACACATGACCAATCTCAATGGATGAAATTGTCAACACATGAACTTTTATTTTATATCGATAAAGGTGCAAATTTTATTACTAAAATATTTCGTTCAACACATGACCAATCTCAATGAATGAGTACTGTCAACACATGAACTTTTATTTTATATTGTTAAAGATGTAAATTTTATTATCAAAATATTTCGTTCAACACATGACCAATCTCAATGGATGAAATTGTCAACACATGAACTTTTATTTTATAATATTCTTTATTTTTCAAATTGGAATGAGGCCCAATCAATTACCATATAAAGTTAATTATATGGATTTCATACAACACATGTATATAACAGCATTGAAAAATAATCAACCATCAACCAAAGTGCACTACACTGTATAAGCATCAAACATAGATATCTAACGCTTATAACAGCCTGTCAATCGATCGATCGACATATTCAATCAATCAGGATGAGTGAACTTCAAATTTCATCCCAACACCCGTGTGGGGTTTCAAACAATCAAACACATATTTTATTTGTGCAGTTGGGCGATGTGTGAAATTTATCGTCCCAATCAATGTCATTCAAATAAGTGTACATAAACAAACCGTCCGGTTTGTAAATGAATATTTTATTTATTCACATTCACGCTAAAAATTATATTTTTAACGACCAAAACATTTTATTCCAACATATGAATTTCTATTCAGTTCATTCTTTAAATAAAATGATATTTTTATTTTTCTAACATATTTTAGAAAATTTCAGCGGCATAACGACACGATACTAGAAACGGGACAAGGCCTAGCCTTATCCCCGGTCTAGTGAAGGCCCACGCCATTCACACATCAATCAAATCAATTTCATTATGCAAACCACAAAATTTGGAGTAAGAGTCTAACCTAGCCTTACTCCTTCGCCTTATAACGGCGCACGTCTAATCCTAACCAATTTATCGATTCGATTTTTCACACCACAAACCACATTCAAACCAATATCGCAATCAATAACCAAACAGCCAAACAAACAAGTCCATGGTCTGTGGACGATTGTGTCGGGTGCTACTAAACACCGTCTGCATCCTAGTATATATATATAACTAGAAAATAAATTTGAAAGGTGAGAAATTCTCACAGATAGCTATCCTAGCTCCACGGCACTTCCTTTAGAGAAATCTTCATCGTTATCGCATCTTCGTCAGCTTCGTCGCCCGTATCCACTACATATATAAAAATCGAATTTTTACTTCGCTATTCAATATATAAAAATCGAATTTTTATTTCTATGTTCAATATATAAAAGTCATATTTTTAATTCGAAGTCTAACATATAAAAATCACATTTTTAATTCGAAGTCTAACATATAAAAATCACATTTTTAATTCGAAGTCTAACATATAAAAATCACATTTTTAATTCGAAGTCTAACATATAAAAATCACATTTTTAATTCGAAGTCTAACATATAAAAATCACATTTTTAATTCGAAGTCTAACATATAAAAATCACATTTTTAATTCGAAGTCTAACATATAAAAATCACATTTTTAATTCGAAGTCTAACATATAAAAATCACATTTTTAATTCGAAGTCTAACATATAAAAATCACCTTTTTAATTCGAAGTCTAACATATAAAAATCACCTTTTTAATTCGAAGTTCAATATACAAAAATCATATTTTTATTCTACTATTCGATATATAAAAATCGAATTTTTAGTCCGCTATTCAATATATAAAAATCGAATTTTTAGTTCGAAGTTCAATATATAAAAATCACATTTTTAGTTCGCTATTCAATATATAAAAATCGAATTTTTATTTCGAAGTTCATTATATAAAAACTATATTTTTATCTTCTACTATAATAAAAATTATATTTTTTTCAATCTTCTTGCTTTTCAAAATCACTTACTTTTTGTTGTTAAAAATCCCATTTTTATTCGCACACATACATAAAAATCATAGATTTTATTTAACGTTAAATACACATATAAAACTGATTTTTAAAATATGTTCTTAACTTAAATAAATTCAGAATTTAAAAAATAAAAAAAATAAAAGCTTACCTTTGGCTTTTTGGTGGCGGAGAGGGCTCGGGGGAGGGGCTAACGTGGCGCAAGAGTCGATGAGGGGGGGGGGGGGTTTCTTCTGCTGTTTTGGGTCTGAGGGGAGGTGATGGGCTCGTCGGAGGGTCAGGGGGTGCGCTGGGGTCAAACAGGGTGGCGCATGCGAGGTGGAGTCGGGGGGGGGGGGGGGGGGGGAGGTGGGCGGTGGTCGCGACAGGCTAGGGCAAAGGTGGGTTGCGGGTTTGGGTGATTTAGGGTTTACGGGGCTTGATTTTTGGGCGGAAGAGGAGAGGGAGATCGTAGGGGGTGGGGGGTCGCCAGAGTCGGCGATGGCGGAGGGGGGCGGCGACGTGGCGGTGGATGAGGGACGGCGGTGGCGGCTGTTTCCTCTTTCTTTTTTTTAATTTTTTTTTTAATTTTTAAATGGTCGGGGAGAGAGAAAGGGAGTGAGGGGGGGTTTATTTATTTTAATTTTATATTATTTTTATTTCTAAAAGTTGACTTTTACTTCAAACACCAAACGAGACCCAACGACTGTCGCCCCCAGCTAATTACCCCCATTCCGAACACAATGAGATATGTTTCACAAGCCAATTCGGCTGTTACGCTAAGTTTCCATCAAATTTAAAATATAAATCTTTATATATTCAATTTAAACGCACATTTCAATTTACCGGGGCCACATATGGACTTCTAAGATTCCAGAAAAATTATTTCTAGCTTCCTATTAATGATACGGTCCTAACAAAACTAATTTCATCGAATTCTGAGACCGTTTGAAAAATGGCCATTTTCCAATCGATTAAATTCAAATTAAACTGGTCAAACGCGTTTTCCTTTGCCACGCTCACATATTGATTCGAAAAATTATGAAATTTGAAACCTAGCAATAATTTGACACTGCGGACCCAACAAAAGTGGTTTCGTCGAAATCCGAGTTCATTTGCAAAATGTCCATTTTTAAGGGCCTGAATTCCATAGCGACTATTCAGAATTTTCAACTGGACATATCTTTTGATTCCCGCTACGAACTTTTGATTTTTCGGATTCGACAGAAAGATATTATCAATTAGATCCTATCATTTTTGGTTTCACTAAAATCCGGATTGTTTTGCACCCGGTACATTCAATTGAAGTTTGAAATCGAATTATCGAACTACCGCGCCATTTTCAATTCTATTTCTAATTATAAATAAATATTTATATTCTAACGACGACGCGTATAATATATACGTTCGAATTATTATTTTAAATAATCAAAATTCGATAAAATTGCCAAAATAAAAATTTTAAACTTGCCCAGAATTTCCGGGTTGTTACAATTGTATTATTCGTTGTTTGATTGTTTAAATTGCTTATTTGTGTTAATCGACATAGACAATATATTTTAATTTAACTGTTAATATAAATTGTACAGTTAGAATTTAGTTTCTAGTTTAAAAACCTCATGCCTAATGGCTAGTAAACAGACATTATACTGAATTGTTTAGATGTATTGGTTTTTATGGATGCCTTGGATTTATATATTTAATGTATTGATGTATAATTCATCTTTTTATTGACATTGTTTATATATGCTTATGGATTTTGTTGATTAATCCCAATCATTAACCTAAATGTTACGGGCATCAAATAAACCCGGGATTATTGAAATGAATTAAGAACGTAGGTTGAAATGATAAATACCTATGACCCCGATTTTGATTGAAATGATATATATATATCCATTCCTAAAATGCAAAAATTAAATTTTAAGTATTATTTGGCCATAGCATAGAAAATTATATACGGACACCAATTGGTTAAATAAAAAATTGTTTTAACATTGAATCTCAAAATATTGTTTTAATATAAATGATATTATAAATCGATTTCATTTGAATTTGGACTTTGAAATTTTAAAATTTAAAGGATGGTTATGGTTGATAACTGAAGTTACACTGAATATAAACATAATTGATCGAAATTGAATTGGTTATCCATTTTGAAATTTACTTTAAATTAACTTAGTCTAAAGTTATATTTAAATTGTGAACTCGAGATTTTATAAATTGAAATAATTCAAAGTGAGAAATATAATTGAATTTTCAAATATTTGAATCGAATTGTTAAATTGAATTATTTGAATCAAATTTAAATATAAATGGGAAGTTATGTCTTTTTGAATTGAGATATTGAAATTTAGTCGAATTGATCTGAAACTGGAATATGATTTCCAGTTTGTTTGAAATTTTGAAGAAACGATTCTAATTCCTACTATAGTATTTTCAACCATTTTATAAAATATTTTAATTATAACTAATTTTCTTTATAAACTATTTTGCCTTATGACTATTTTATTAATTATTTTAAATAAGCTATTTTAATAATTAACTATTTATTTTATAACCTACTTTAATATTTTAACTATAGATTTTACTAAATTTATAATTCTATTTTAAATACAAACTACATATTTTTAAACTATTTCAATTATATATCCAAACTATTTCAAATATACTTTTAACTATTTTAATATTCAATTCATTTTAAGGTTGGAATTGTTTCAAGATTTAAAGTTTGGTTTAAATAGGGACTTTGAAATGAAAATATTATTATTTGACTATTGAAACGAGTTTAAAGCAAAATATGATATTTTGATATGAAGTACGAACCCCTTTAAAATGTAAAGGAATTGACCGGTGTGAAAATGTAAACGTTTGGTTGTTAAAGAGACCAGGATTGGATATTGTCATACTCTCTTCCAATACCAAAAACCACTTTAACAATTGTGCACGTGGTGGAGAATCTAGAATGAAGTAGGTTGATTTGGAGGCGAGTACTGGATTTGAAGAAAGAGAATGATGATGGATAGCCTTGACCTTCGGGTCATAATTAAAATGACATAAACAGGAGCCATACCCTGGACAATGTGAGCTAGCTACACTTAGTAGGCATGCTTCTTCAATACCATATGTATTACTTTGTGACTAATTTGGGTGCCTTTGATTTTGGGATTATTGTCTGGGGTGAGTGGTAGCTGGTGGCTATGCGTTAACACCTTCCTGGGTCCGCAATCCGGTAGAATCCTATTGATGGGTATTGCCTCGATACCTTGTCATATTTATCCTGATCGAGCCCCATACGATTTTGTTTTAACGTTGTCGTATAGCGGCGCATCCCTATCCACCGACCTTACTGGTGTTTTGTATGCATTACGATAATGTATAAAAAGTGTAAGGGTAAAAATGTAATCCTGCTTACACTATTTTAATATTTTGTATTTAACCATAGACACTATTATAATAGTGTATTGTATTACATGGTATCTAGTTTAACGGATCTTAGGAGATGGAAATTCCTGTAACATCTCTTAAGTTATTACACTCATATTATCACATGAATTTGATTTAACTGATATGAGAATATTTTAGTTCTGATCTGAATGTTTCTGTCTTTCCATTTGTGCTTAGGTCAGCCTGAGTTTTTCAGTTGAAGTTACTATTATGAAGATGAAGATGGAGCTCAACAGACATATTTATCATTATTATTCCGCTCCAAATATTGGCATGTTTATGATAGTTAACTCTGATAATTGTTGTAAAATATAATCAAATGTATGTTTTAACAGATTCGTGAACTGTTATTTATTTATTATATTTTGTCCTTCCGCTGTGAGATTCTGTGATCGTTTTTCTTCTTTCTTCCTTTTCTTATATTAATCCCAATAACTAACTGTATTTTAGATTTTTTTAAGTCGACATGTGAGGATCATTGTCGATTTGAATGGTCAAAAATTCAGGTTTTTACAGTTGGTATCAGAACTTTGGTTTAGCAAAACCCTTGGCTCTATTTGGAATTAACTCATTAGAGATATGGTAGTAATACCCTAGAATGAGTTTGAGTGTATATGAGAAAGCGTACTTGTAATTTTGATACAAAATGATTTTGTATTATGCTGGTTTGTTCCGATGAGTATTTATGATTCCTGGTCGACACTTGGGATGCCAAGGCATCCACAAGAATTTCAAAATACTTGAATAGGGCTTACTAACATAATATTGTTTTGAATTATATTATATATATATAAATAATTATTTGAAAGTCTATGAATTTTGATTTTTTTATTGAAAATAATATTATATTTTCATAATTTACTTAATCAATAATTTAAACTATTGGTTATTGAATGGTTTAAGAAAAAAATGAAATGTTGAAAATTTATTAGTAATGAAATAAGAAAAAGTTAAATAAGAATTTGAGAATTTCATTTCGAATGGTTTTGTAATATTGATTTGCAAATGGTTTGAAATAATATAATTATATTTAAAAGTTGTTTCATATAGAAATTGTTTTCAAATGAATCTTAGAAATAAGTGTATACTTCCCTCTTGTCTTTGGAAAAGATTTCAGTGATGGGTGCACGCATCATCGACGTTTATTTTCAAGAGTCTAAGTGGGGGAGACCACATAGAAATTTTTACCTGGATTTGAGAAAACCGAAATTATTTGGATCTTTTGAAGTATGGTTGAAATAAAGGTATTATATATATTATTTCAAAGTTGATTTGAAAATGAACCCTAAATTGAATTCTTAAAACTTGAATAATTAATGAAATGAAATAAACTTAAATTTTAGAAACTTCTGAATTTTATGAACCTAAGAGTAAAAATATGATATAATGGATTGAAACGAACTGTAACCATTGAACTTGTGTAATAATCAATTCTTTTCTATAGCATATATAATTTACCAAAATATATAAGAAGTTGAAATGTTATATTAACAATCAATTAAATAATATACAAGTGTAAGTATGAATGATGAAAAATGAAATTAAATCGATTGTTTATAAATATAAATAAAATATAAATTCTGATAATAAATGATATATTTAGTTATGTTGTGGAATTGAATTCAACTAAAAAAAGGGTATATAAATTAAACTAGTGTATGGATTATTAGATTTTTCTTAACTTATGGAGTTTAATGAAAATGAATAAATAAACTTGGAAAGGACTAAATTAGTAAAATAAACCGAATAAAATGGAATTGATATAATATGGAAATGCAATTAAATCGTTGAATAGGTAATATTAGTTAAAATGGATATATTGAATGATACTATATTACAATCTATTGCATGGTAAAGTTTACTAAAATATTGTACAAGTTACAGATGCTAAATAAATAGGTAATAAAAAGTTATACAAGCAAATGGAACTTAGATGATAAGAATTGGACTTCGATATAAATTGAATTAGAGTATAATGAAAAATAAAATGATATTGCCACTTATATGAAATAAATAAGAGAAAATGGTGAAGTAGACGTTTACCTAAGAAATGTAAACTGAATTTGATGGTAAATTGAAATTTTATAGGAATTTGATCTATAAGTAAATTAAGGCTAAATAATGAAGTAAATGATGTGCGCAAATGAAAATTAATGTTTGAATATAATACATTTTTGAGTTAAACGGGGAAGAAAAAGGTTGTAAAGGTAAATGTGATTTAATAAAAGAAAAGATAATAATGACTCAACTGAATCGGTTAAAATAATTTTAAGTGAATAAGCATAAATGTAATAAACCTGAAGTGAATCAATTTAGAGGTTAAATGAATTGAATGTAAACCTATATAATTATTGAGAAAATTGAATGTCAATGAGTGTATGTGAATAAATTGAATAATGGTAGAAGGTAATATATATAATAAACCAAGCATTGACATTGGAAATAAATGAGGAACGAATTATAAATGAAAATACGATTGTTAAAGAGGGGAATGAACAAATGAAAGTGTACAAATAAAATATTGATATTGTAGAATTTGATATTGTGCTTGTTTGGATGAACATAATCGTCTGGACATTTTATTTGATCTTTTAATTGCATTGGCTATTTTATATATGTTTATGGATGACATATAGATTTATTTCTTTTATACGTACATCGTTATTTGTTGTTGAGTGCTTTAGTAGGTACAGATGACATTTACATGCTTTTGGAGCTACTTACGCATAAAATTTGGTTTTCTTGCTTAAATGTAAGTTAAATCACTAATAACGCTTATGAATGGTACATGTATCGAGTATATATTGTATTTTAAATATATAGATTGTTTCCCCATTGTTTGGGATGCCTCATCACTAAGATGAGATGCATATTTATGAATATATATATATATATTGTTGTTTTCGGACCTAACCGTACAAAGGAGACTCTGCCGAAATTTTCGTGAATTTATGACTTAGATTTTTTGTTGTTGTTGAAAACTTGAGTTTTCAAACCTATATTAAACTATTTGTATAAGTTAATGAGAAATTTTATGTGGTTAAATACATAAATTGACAAATTCCTTACTATGTCTTCTCGAGGACGAAAAGTTTTGAGTGAGGGAGAGTGTAACAACCTGTATTTTTCAACTATTTAAATTATTAGATTTAATATGATTTATGAATATTTTATGGTTATAAATAAAATTTGATGATTTAATTATGTAGATTTATTTGTAAACTTAATTAAATTCGTTAAGTAATGAAATTTTGTTGATAATAACAATAATAATCCGTATTTATTGTAAATGAAAATTTAATTTGGTTTGCATTGATAGATGTTAAAAGTGGAAATATAATGTTGAAAATTTGTAAATTCATATATAATTGAAATTCAAATCTTATTAGGTTAATAATCAAAATTTGAATTTAAAATGGTAGGAAACTTATAAAGTTATTTTAAATATTATTTTGGTTCGAATAAAGTTAATAGACCTTTGAATTCAATTAAAAGTGAATAATTGAAATTTGAGAATTTCTATTAATTAATTAACCTGAAAAATAGCCATTTTGGCCACTATCTCGGAATTCGACGAAATCGGTTTCGTCAGATCCGTAATAGTGAATTATTGTAGCGTTCCAAATTTTGTAGTGATCATACTTACCGTTTGGTCGTGAGACGCTAAAACGCGCTGCAATTTGCTTAAGTAATTTAAACCGATTTAAACTTATTTGAACGGTAACTTTTGAATACGACAGAATTAGGACTCGAGACATGTTTTAATTAATTCAAAAATATTATTTTCAATATATAGATTGTCGGGTTTCCGATCAGAATTATGAATGCGCAAAATATGACCGTTTTGACGATAAACGGTCTATTTAGGGCCAACTGAGCTTATGCATCTAAACTCATTCGATGAAGACTATAAATTATCATTAGCAGCCCTAGCAACAGCCTCTGTTTCATTTTCTCAGCCCTAACCCCAAAATTCAACTCTAACCTTTGTTTAATTGCAATTATAGATCTGAAACGTCATCAAAAATTCAAATGTCTCAAATCATATCGAATTATATGTTTTTTCAAAGGTCTCGACGATACAAACTGACGGAAAGTGTCCGTTTTCTGAAACAACGCTCTGATCAATGGGAAATCGTGGTCAAAGCATTAAAAACGTGGATTTAAGTTTGAATTGGGGGTTTTTGATTCGTTGATCGCTTGGCGTTGGAACTAAAAAGAAAATTATAGTGCTCGAGCATGCGAATTCAATGGTATATTCAATTTGATAAATCGTTGTCTAGACCGCCCAGTTTTGTCAAAACAGTGGTTGAAATCCCTAGAGTCTCAAGCGGCGGTGCGAGCTAGTGGGGTCACCAGGGTGAACTGGAATTCATGGGGAGGTGCGCCTCGATTAGTGCTTCACGTTGGAGGTAGTTTGGCGTTGAACGGTGGTCGGAGGTGGTGGATAGAGGCAGTCAAAGTCGGGCATTTTCAGCGTTAATGGGTTCATGGAACGTGTTGCAGCGGGAAGAAATCATAAGTGACGTGGCATGTTAAAGTTTGATTTTTGCCCTTTTTTTGTTTACTTAATTTCCAATCGCGTTAATGTGAATAAATTTTGCATACGAATTCAGATTGATGCACAACTTGTTCCGTTGGGATCATATCAAAATTTCAAATGACATAGATCTGGTTTGGACGAATTCCAGAATCTCTAATTTTGGTCCTGTTTTGGATTTCAAACGCATTCGAAACCAAAGGAGAGTGATTAAACCCACTCCCACCTAACTAAAATATTTGATTGTTAGTTAAATTAATTTTATGGCATGATATGATTGTATTATTTGTCATTTGATTGTTTAAATTGCTTATTTGTGTTAATCGGGATAGACATTTTAATTTAATTTAACTATTAATATAAATTGTACAGTTAGAATTTAATTTATAGTTTAAAACTTCATACCTGATGATTAGTAAACTGATATTATATTGAACTATTTAGATGTATTGATTTTTATGGATGCCCTGGATTTATATATTTAATGTATTGATGTATAATTCATCTTGTTATTGACATTGTGTATATATGCTTATGGATTTTGTTGATTAATCCCAACCATTACCATAGATGTTACGGGCATCAAATAAGCTATTTTTATAATTAACTTTTTATTTTATAAACCACTTTAATATTTTAACTATATATTTTACTAAGTTTGATAATTCTATTTTAAATACAAACTATATATTTTCAAACTATTTCAATTGTATATCTAAACGATTTTAAATATACTTTTAACTATTTTAATATTCAAATTATTTTAAGATTGGAATTGTTTCAAGATTCTATGTTTGGTTTAAATGGAGACTTTGATATGAAAACATTATATCTTGACTATTAAAACGAGTTTAAAGCAAAATATGATATTTTAATATGAAGTCTGAACCCCTTTAAAATGTAAAAGAACAGACCGGTGTGAAAAATGTAAACGTTTGGTTGTTAAAGAGACCAGGATCACATATTGTTATACTCTCTGCCAATACCGATAACCACTTTAACAACTGTGCACATGGTGGAGAATCCAGAATGAAGTAGGTTGATTTGGAGACGATTACTAGATTTGAAGAATGAAAATGACGATGGATAGCCTTGACCTTCGGGTCATAATTAAAATGGCTAAAACAGGAGCCACACCCAGGGCAGTGTGAGTTAGGTACTCTTAGCAGGCACGCTTCTTCGACACTATGTATATTACTTTGTGACTGATTTGGGTGCCTTTGGTTTTAGGAGTATTGTCTGGGGTGGACAATAGTTGGGGGCTATGCGTTACCACCAGCCTAGGTCCGCAATCCGGTAGAATCCTACTGATGGGTATTGCCTCGATGCCTTGTCATATTAATCTTGATCGAGCCCCATACGATTTTGATTTAACATTGTCGTATAGCGGCGCATCCCTATCCACCGACCTTACTGTGTTTTATATGCATTGTTTACGATAATGTATAAACAATGTAAGGGTAAAAATGTAATCCCGCTTACGCTGTTTTAATATTTTATATTTAACCATAGACACTATTATAATGGTGTATTGTATTATATGGTATCTTGTTTAACGGATCCTTAGGAGATGGAAATTCCCGTAACATCTCTTAAGTTATTGCACTCATACTATCACATGAATTTGATTTAACTGATATGAGAATATTTTATTTCTGATCCGAGTGTTTTTTTCTTTCCATTTGTGCTCGGGTCAGCCTGAGTTTTTTAGTTATTGAAGATACCATTATGAAGATGAAGACGGAGCTCAACAGATGTATTTATTATTATTATTCCGCTAAAAATATTGGTATGTTTATGATATTTAACTGTGATAATTGTTGTAAAATATAATCAAATGTATGTTTTAACAGCTTCACGAACTGTTATTTATTTATTATATTTTGTCCTTCCGCTGTGAGATTATGTGATTGTTTTTCTTCTTTCTTCTTTTTCTTATATTAATCATAATAACTATCTGTATTTTAGATTTTATTAAGTCGACATGTGAGGATCACTGTCAATTTGAATGGTCAAAAATTCAGGTTGTTACATTTCTCCTCCTGTATGAGCACCACATTTTCCCTCGTGTACTTCTACCAATATTCTCTTGACATCATCATTAGCCACACATCGAAGCACTAGAACCGAGAAACCCCTCCTATAAAGCTGATCTTGCCGGATGACATCCCTAGAGGCTTGTCGTATGAGGGCTCATATCTCATTCCTTCTTTCTGGGAGAGTTCTATGTAGGAGAAAATTCCTGATGGGAGTCATCCAAGACTCCCTTTCGGGTCCGTTCTCTAATTGATCGACCTCCATCTAGTCTATGCTTGGGGTGTCCAAAATCTCTATGGGGACCAAATCTATCTCACTTGGGTCATCATTACTAGCTAGTTTTGCCAATCTATCCGCCTTCTGGTTTTCTTCCCTGGGAATGTAGGAGATTCCATACTGATCAAAGAAATTAGTAACTCTTCGACCTGGTTGAGACAGGATGCAAGTCGAGCCCCTAGTAAAATACTCTCTTCGAACCTGAAATACAATAAGTTGTGAATCACAAAAAATATTTAGCGCTGCTAATCTTAAGTCCCTCACGAGCTTAAGCCCGATAATCAAGGCTTCGTACTCGGAGTCATTGTTAGTAGCAGAGAAATTCGGTTTTAGAGCATAATAGATCGACTGCCCTTTAGGACTTAATAGCATTATACCGGCGCCGGAGCGCCATTTTTGCAAGCCCTATCTGTGTATAACTTCCAAGCATCCGATCTTAATTCAATGTCCGGGGGCTTGGGACCATCCTCCAAGCTGTTGTCTTCTGAAGTAGTAAATTCGACTACAAAATCAGCTAGTGCTTGCCCCCGATTGAATTTCCATGGAACAAACGTGAGGTCGAATTGACTTAGTTTGATGTTCCACTTTAGTAGCCTCTTGCTTGCCTCATGCCGTTGCAGGACTTATCGTATCGGTTGGTCGGTGAACACCTTGATGGGATGAACCTGGAAGTAATGACGGAGCTTCCGTAATGCAATCAACAGAATATAGTTGAGCTTCTCAATCTTTGGATAATTGTGTTCTGCCTCCGTTAGTTTCTTACTTACATAGTAAACCAGGCGTTGTACTCGATCTTCTTCACGAAGTAGGACCAATCTGAATGCGTGCATATATACTACCAAATATACAAATAGATCCTCATGGTCGACCGGTTTGGACAAGATAAGAGGTTTTTATAGATGTTCGAGTAAACTCTAGAAGGCTTCGACACATCCAGGCGTCCAAGCAAAGTTTTGTTTCCCTCTCTTGATCAATTCAAAGAAAGGGAGACACTTGTTGGTGGCTTTGGATATAAATCAACCCATGGATGTGACCTTTCCTACCAAACTCTGCACGTCCTTGATCCTTCTAGGTTCCTAGATTCTCTTTATTGCTAGGATCTGGTTGGGACTGATTTTGATCCCTCGGGAGATGACTATGAAACTTAAGAACTTGCCCGATGCAACTCCAGAAGAGCACTTTAAGGGATTGAGCTTCATCCCATATCTTTGGAGAATGTCGGACATTTCTTACAGATCCCTAATGTGATCGGAAGATAGCTTCGATTTTACTAACATATCATCCATATAAACCTCCATCATTCTTCCGATCTGATTATGGAATATACAACTGACCAGACGCTGATAAGTCGCCCCAGCATTTTTCAGTCTGAAGGGCATGACCAAATAGCAATATAGTTTGAGATATGTTATGAAGTTGGTATGTTCTTGGTTTGGGACATGCACTGCAATCTGGTTATATCCCGAGTATGCATCCATAAATGAAAGGAGTTCATGCCCAATTGTAGAATCGACTAGCTGATCGATTCTGGGCAATGGGAAGCTATCGTTAGGGCATGCTTTATTTAAGTCTGAGAAGTCAATACAAGTCTGCCACTTCCCGTTGGCTTTCTTCATGAGCACAGGGTTTGCTATCCACTTGGGATAAGTTGCATCTCGAATGAATCCATTAGCCTGAAGTTTCCTGATTTCTTCCTTCAAAACTGTGGATCTCTCTGGGTCAAGCATCCGCCTTTTCTGCTTCACATGGCATAATTTGGATCGACGCTAAGAGAGTGGGTCGTGCTGGAAGGTGAGACCCCACACATGTCGGCATGGGTCTATGCGAACACGTTAAGGTTAATGTGGAGGAATTCAGTTAACTGCCTCGTCCGGAGGGGGTCAAGGTGGAATCTGATCTTCAAGACCCAAGTTGGATCGTCATGGATCATCGAAATCTCCACCGTGGTTTCATTCGGGGCTACCTTCCTACGTCCCAACTCTTCTCCTACTTTAAATCGATATCTTTGAGTTGACAAATAGACCGTCCTGGCCGAGATGTTTTCTTCAGTTGTTATGCTTCCCTCCCCTCTGCAAGGGGAGGATTATCTTTTGACTCCATGTTATCTTTATTTCATAGTTCTTTCCACTCTGCCGAGTAGCATGCTCGCCCTGTCACTTGATCCCCACACACTGTTCCAATCCCTCCATCACAATGAGTAGACACCAATGAGCGATACAAGCTCTAAACTCTACAAGGGCTGGCTGCCCCAAAAATGCGTTGTACTAGGAGCTTATATTCATCACAATAAACGGTAGGATTCGTGCCTTTCTATGGTCTACATCTCCCAATTCTGCTGAAAGATCAACCAAACCAACCGGTTCAGTGCAAGACCTAATAAAGCCTCATATCTGGCCCGTCCATGGTTTCATCTCTCTCAGTTCCAACTTCATTTGGTCATAAGCATGTTTGAACAGAATATTTACTGAACTTCCACTGTCAATTAGAACCTTCCGTACTGTGTCTGGGTCGATAACGATCATTATTTCCAATGGGCCGATGCTTGGGGTCACCTTGTACTCATCGAGTTTTCCTTCTCTAATCTGCTTCTCAATGATGTCCTTGAGGTGACGGCATTTATTAGTCGCATTCCCGTAAATCTCATGGAATAGATAAAACTTCCTGGTCGCCCGTTCTTTCTCTGTAAATTCACGCAAATGTTGTTTGTTATACTGAACTGCACTACATGTGTCAAGATATATATTTTAAAGCATGACATTCAATGCGATATATCTCTCGAATGCTTGAAATCGAGGTCTTTTCCTAGGATTCCCCATTTGATCGGCGTTCCATTAGAGCCTCTTTGTTGGATGTCGTTTCGATTACCCCGATTTCCAACGCTCACTTCACCTTTACGGAGTTGTCCCCAGATTGCTTAACCGCAACATTACTATGAATGGCTTTATTACGAACGTCCTTCAGCCCATTTTCCTCATCTAACTGTGCATCTTCATGTCTTAGCCAAATGTTACTTTTTCGTAAAACAGTTCGATGTTTGTGGGAGGTTTTCCGATCATATATTTCTCGAACTCTATTCTTTTGTCGACCCCATCAACTATGGCCATTAGGTTTATCTCGTGGTTATGATTGCTTATTTCGGTGACAACTCTATTAAATCGATTAAGGTAATCCATCAGGGATTCGCCTCTTGCTTGTTTTATTGCTAAGAGGGCCATGACGTGTTTCGGCTTGGAAGCATAAAGGTGTAATTGATTTAAGAATTTCTAGCTCAAATCTTTGAAATTCAGAACTGATCTTGGAGGAAGTCATGTGAACCATATAAGTGCAACCCTGCCGAGGAAGATCGAAAAGGCTTTGCATTTGATTGCGTCTGGAGCTACAGCTGCATCCATATGCCATGAATATCTCATTAGGTGTTGTTGTGGATCGGTCGTGCCCGTATAATGACTTATCTAGGTCATGTCAAACCTCTCCGGGAACACCGCCTGCAAGACATCGTCTGTGAACGGGGTATGGCTGCGATCGATTCCCCAGTCCTCATTCTTGTAACCCCTATTGTCATTCATGATATGTTGTACCATAGAGGTCAGATCTGGAGTGCTAAATGCATATCGAATGGCATCTTCGACCAATCGAACCTTCTCTGCTCCCACCTCGAGAGAAGTTGCCCAAGTCACAGTACGGGCGGAACCTCCTCGACCCCGATTGTACTGGAAGTTCATGGGATGCTCGAGAGGAAAAACAGGAGCTTGGGTCATTCAGGCGGTATCACGGCGAGCTATAGAAGTATTTTGGTTCTGCTAGGTCAAGGGATCGACGTCTCCTGGTTCAAATGGATCGACCTGGGATTGATCAACCGCGCCAAGCTGGTTCGCATGCCTTTCCAATTGTAATTGCTACACATTCTCTGGCCTCTCAAGCAGGCGTTGTGGATGAGGTTGATCCCTGCTTCCCCTGGATGACGAAGACCTTTCTGAGTTTTGGTCCAGGAGATGATAGGAAGACTGCTGATTTCTGAATTCTTCCCACTGTCTCGTCATATGTCTCATGTCTTGCCTCATCGCCTCATTCTCCCTTGCTTGGGCATCTAGCACCACCATTGTTTCTTGAAGTTGAGTCATCACAGACAAGAAGTCATCACGAGAAGCGAATGCTGAGGCGGGAGCCTGATCTGATGCAGGTGGTTGTCTCAAAGGTAACGATGCAGGTTGGTCTGAAGTTGATCCTGGGATGGCCAATCCCCCGGTCGTCTCTACAGTACCGCAACTTCCAATTGTTGTTGTTTTCTAGAAGCATGTTGAAAGGGACTTAGGATCTTGTTTCGGACTTAGCAATCCAAAAGTAAAGCAAAGTCCTTCAAATGCTGAGAATATCAACTTCTCAGTGAAACCATGGTTTAATGACGTTCAAAGGGACTTAGGATCTTGTTTCGGACTTGGCAATCCAAAAGTAAAGCAAAGTCCTTCAAATGCTGAGAATATCAACTTCTCAATGGAAGCTCCAAAGTGTTAACACCAAAAATTGGCATAATACCCTTGAAATTGGAATGAATTTTTGGAAACTATGGTTTAATGACGTTGAAAGGGACTTAGGATCTTGTTTAGGAATTGGCAATCCTAATGTAAAACAAAGTCCTTCAAATGCTAAGAATATCAACTTCTCAATGAAAGCACCAAAGTGTTGACATAAAAAATTGGCATAACACCCCAAGAAATGGGAATGTAGAGAAAAAAATTAAGATGATTCAATGAAAAATGAAAAGAAATACGATCACACACGAATTTATAGTGGTTCGGCGTTAATGAGCCTATGTCCACTTTATAATCTGTAACAACTCAGAATTTTGACAATATAGATTAATTGTTAGAATTCAAAAAAAAATAGGAATTTCAAGAAACGATGGAATTTAGCCATGAAACTTTAACCAATGCATTTGTCCCGGGATTCTGGTCAACTTTCATATTTGGAGTATCGCAAACAGAATCCGTATGAAAAAGATACGGACGAAATACGAAAATGGATGGAAAATAAATTGTTGTGTAAAACGTTGTTGTATACACAATTATATGATTTTTGTTTGATGATAACAACCAAATATATATTATTATAAATGTGTTTGTTACTGTACTGTTCTATATATACATCACAGACAGTAATATAATATTTATATTTAAGTAGAATACGACAACACACGAATTCAAATATTCAACAGTATTTTATTTAAATATAATATTTTATTTCAATATTCAAAATAGTACAACTTTTAACAACTCCACTATTTGTATACATTTCATTCAATTCCATATACAGTGCTCCTCAATACATATTCACTCAAACACTCATTTTACATTTTCATATATACATTCTTCCACTCATACACATTGACACAACTCTGTCTTCTGTCTTCACTGCACAGTCAGTCCAGTCATCATCTTCTTATCTGTTACATAAAACAGAAACACACACACTACACTGCAACAGGAATAAAACTGAATACACGTGAATATAAATTTTATTTTTAAAATTTTATTTGCCTCAAAATTTCGGTGTGTTTCTCATCATTTTTCATGACTTGATCTGATATGTGAATGTAGCACGCGCAAGATACTTGTATACACACATATGTGTATGTATATACACATATTATAGTGCAGGGATAGGAAAATCTATTCGGGATGGCTGCATGTACACACGTGCATATATACACAAGTGTGCACTGCCTCGCCAATCTAGTGTACAACTGAGGAGTAGCCACTTGGACCATCTCGATTCAGTGCAGCATGGTCAACATAGTCAACACATATCAAATTGGTCGAGTGGTCAAGCAATGATGCATGAACAAGTACTCAAATCACATTAAATGGAGCATGAATCAGGTGTGATAATCAGGTCTTTCATGTATGTGCACAAAAATGAAATAGCCACAATGATCAAGTGCCAATCAATGAAAAATCAACATGGCAACAATATGAAAACTGGACAGAAATACACCAATTCAAATGGAACCAACATGTACACTAAGTGTTCATAGTGAATCAAAACAACATCTCAATTGGTCAAGCCAGTGGCTAATCATAAATATGCATGATTTCAGGTCAAAGCAACTATGTAAATATGAATGGTGCAACAACAATATAAATGGTCAAGACAAGTCAAATATATAAGACACTAGGAGCCAGCATGTTGAAGCTCATGGTGTTTAAGAATACAAGCATACACTGTACATAGCACATGTACATGCAGTGTACGAATGCATGCATGGTTTATGTAAACAACATATAGGGAGACCCAGCAAATTTTCCAGCATGGGTTATCACAGCTCAAAGAGGAAATTACAAGCATAAATATGCTCAATAGTGAATCAGGTTACATTTCAGTGAATATAGAAACAAAGTGTCGAGACATGCTTTTATATGTTCAATCAGATCTCAGTATATACATGAATGAATCAATGCATAAATGCAACAGTAAGTTCAAGTGAATCATGTGATCAGTCCAGCCATGTTGGAAATGGACATAGTGTTAAAGAAAATGGGTCAAACTAGTTTAGACAGTGTGGAGCATTGTCACTTGCATATGGTGAAACAGATGGATACAGTTCATATATGGATTCAACGTACAATGCATGGTGGCAGTTCTCTTTGGTAAGTAAGCATGACACAGGTAAATGGTTGTATGCAAACAAGACATCCACAAGTCCTCAATTATACATGACTGTAAACTCAAATGAAAATGGAAAATATCAAATGGCAGTTTAAACATGTACGGTGCAAAGGTTGATAAAATCAATTGTTTTCTGGTTTGAATGCAGTGGGATAAAACATGGTTGATTAACACATCAAGTTCAATTTGTCTCCAGAATTGAGCAAGCAATATTTAGCATTATTTTTTTGTGATCAATGTTTTTTTTTTCAAAAATATCAAGAAATCATTTTTAGGAAAACAATCAAGTTACGAGATTCAAAGCTTTCCTAAAAATCACAGAATAGCATATATGTTTCGAGTTTTTTTTTCATGTGTACAATTTATCATGGATGTCAACATTCAAAGGAAATCATTCGTGGCAACACATTCAATTTTGTTTGATTCTAGTAATTACAATGTATGGCATGTTTTTCAAATACTTCCAGTTTTAAACAAATCAGAAGAGCAAAATTGGCATTGAAATTTGTTTCAGTTTTTTGTTTCACACCAGTCATGGAACAAATCAAGGCAAGGAATTAACAAGGCAGAACAGAATTCATTTTTGGCATTTGTTCTAAAAGGGGAAAGTAAACTAATTCCAGATTTCAAAATATCATTTTTTGGCAAGAACTCTTTTTTAAATTCACTCCAGAGAACACGCAAGGGGAGACTGAATTAACCAAATTCATTGAAGGGCCAAAAACAAGTCAAGGGCATCGAGCAAGTTCACAGCAACATAATCAAAGCCGTTTCAATCAAAGGAATCAAAAGAGGAAAATATGCCAAATCAGATCAAATCAATTTATTCTGAAATCAGAGTTTTAGGGTTTCGACTACCCTATATATTGACACCCATATCATCATAGGCAATCGCATCGAAAATCATTCCATCTAATTCAAAGAGAAAACATAGAAAGTCATTTCAAAGAACTCACTTTGTTTTCGATCAAGAACCAGAGAGAAAAATTCCAAATCAAAGCATCATAGCCATAAAATCCTGAGCGTCGGAGAACAAAGTTTCATCAGTCAAAGCATCGCGATTTGGGATTTCAAAGAAACCCTACTTTTCAGTTTTCCACGAGGACGCCATTTCTATTGAAGAATCAAAAGTAATCGAGACAAATGAAATAAGGGTGGAACCTATTTTGAAAGTGGCCGGCCAACCTAGTTTAAATTGTTAAAAGGGGGTTTTAAAGTCTTCTTTAAAACTAGGGTTTCTCATTTGTATTTTTTATTGCTTTTGAATTTGAGTTGTATAACATTCTAAAATAGTTTTCTAGAGTCTGTAAAATCTAGAGGGAAACTAGTTAGGAGTTAGCTGGCAGTTTACTCGAGTCTATAAAAACTAGGGTTACATGTTACGGGTTTGTAATACAGGAAAAATCTGGTCGAGGGGATATCGGTCAGTCTAGGGTTTTGAGCATAGGGTTAGTACAGGAGCAGGAAGTGCGAGTTTACAGTGTCTGTAAGCGGGATCTGTTATTAACACCTAGTAGAAATCTTAGTGAATGCAGCAGTAGCAGAGTCTGCCGAAGCTGGGTATATCTGTGTTATTTACTGCATTTATTTTCCTGTTGATTATCTGTGCTGTGATTTATTTTAATAACATTTCAAAACTGTAATAAACCCTATTCACCCCCCTCTAGGGTTAATCAGATCCAACAAGTGGTATCGGAGCAGGTATTTTTAACTCTAGAGTCATGGGTAATCCTAGTTGTCAGTCTAGCGAGAGTCAGTCCAGTTCATCTCCAACTATTTTCACTGGAACAGATTTTTTAAACTGGAAATCCAAAATGGAATTTTATTTAAAATCTGTTAATATTAAATGTTGGGATGTTGTTATTAGTGGGTACGATATGGTAGATAAAGTTTTTAATTCTCGTGCTATACATATTCTTTATTCTTATCTTGATGATGATCAATACAGTATGATATCCCATTGTTTAACTGCGCAGGAAATCTGGACAGCTCTCAATACGAAGTATGGACAAATTGACAATAACTGCTCAAAATCCCGAAATATCAACTCAGATTCAGATCTATGCTTGAAAGGAGAAACAAATAGATCAAACGATGGAGAATCAATAGATGGTGAAATAGAAAATTTCTATTATGAAGATTTGGTTTATATGTGTGTTGATTTAACTAAATCTGTTGATAAGCTCCAACATAAAAACAAAACTCTGAAGTCTAGAAATCTTGAGTTGGTCAGCAAAATTAATGATTTACTTGAAAATTTTCAAAATTCTTCAAATTTGGATTGCAAAAATTGTTTAAAATTAAAAACTGATCTCGTTCATCTCAGTTAAATATTCAAAAACTTGAAAATGAAATTCAGACCTTAAAAAAGAACGAGATTGAGTTATTAAGTTCAAACGATTCTCTGCATAAGGAATTTGAAAATTTTAAGACAATTGAAGTTTCCAAACGTGATTTTGCTGGAAAACAAAACTTGTTGAAAACTGAATCAATTCTAAATGAACTTGAAAATGAAATTGAGAATTTCAAAATCTTTGAGGTTGAAAAACAAAAACAGTTTGATTTTGAGATCTCTGAGAGTAAAGCCAAAATCGAGAAACTTCTAAACGTGAATAATTTTCTGAAATCTAAGATAAACAATCTTGAGTTGAGTTTGAAACGTTTTTCAACCAGTGAAAAATCTTTGAATATGTTGTTGAAAAATAAGTTTTTTTTCTGGTAATAGGAATGTTCTCGGTTTTGGGAAAACTAATGGTTTTGAAAATTTGAATTTTTGTGATTTAAAAATTCCTCAAGTTGTTTTACAAGAAATCGCATTGGAAATTTGAATTTTGAAAAATTCAAAGGATATTTAAATCACAACCGAGATGAGAATTTGTTTGGTTACAATTCATTTAAACAATCCTGTACCCAAAAAAGAAATAAAAACGAATTTGAAAAAACTAAACGAATTTGGGTCCCTAAGGGTACAAAGGTAGATTCTGATGGATTGTTATACAAACAAGTCTGGGTACCAAAACATACGAATATAAATGTGAGTGATTTTACTACTTTTGTTAGACGACTCAATCCTCTTAACAGTTAGGTACCGGAGGAGGCAGGGGAATTGGTAGGCAAAAGAGAATTGGATTCAAACTGCTTCATATCATTGAATCACTTTCAGTTCCTTAGCCAAACCTGTTGAGTTAGAGATTTATTTACTCACGTTAATTTCAGGTATAACCTCTAAACTCATCTTTGTAAATATTTTATTTTCTGTGTTTATTCCTTCCTCTACCCCTTCTATTTTTTCTTCATTTTTTTTTGACTTGATTTGTCACTCCTATATTATTTTGGGCTTCATTAACTTCAAATTGCAGAATTCATATTTTTCTGGAAATTTGTTTCGTTTAAATAGAACTCTTGTGTTTTTAATCTCTTCCAGATCTTGAATTTAAATTTGTAAATATCTGCAATTATTTTGAAGTTTACTTTCTGGCTGCTGAATTCATAACAGTGTTGATGTATTATTGTCATATCTTGAACACTATTGATTTGAATTCTAAATTTTGAAGATCTGAAAGTTTTGTGGAATTTCACACACTTTTGCTGTTTTTGAGTCTCTTCTAATTCATTTTGGAAAGTCTTGAAAATTTATACTCATCACAGCACTTTGTTATTTATCAGTTGTGATAATTTCAGAAAACTTCAGATTGGCTTGAATATTTTAAATTGTCTTGAATCAGTGATACATCTTGAAATTCATCTTTATTCATGATTATTATGGTTGAAATTAGTTTTGTATGAAATCATCTGAAATTCTTGATATTTTGAATATCACACACTACTTAAATTTGAAATAATCAATCTTGTGTGAATAATTCATTATATCTCAAACTTCACATTGATTCAAGTGATTTCAAATAAATTATTTTAGTTTTTTTTGGATCATGAACACCTCTCAAACTTGATGTAAAGGATCTGAAATTTCTCTTATACTTGTCAGAGATAATTTTGAAAATTCTTTGAAAAATAGTCTTAAATCTCTCTATTATTTCATGGTTATTTGATTTAATTATTTGTTGTTTAAAATCATTTGAAATTATTGATTTATTGAATCTCACACATATCTTGAATATGAAATTTATAATCTGGTGTGATTGATTCATTGAATCCTGATATCTTCATATTCCATCAAATGATTTAAAATAAACGGTATTTTAAATCTTGGATCATGAATCATCTTATGTGATCGTCATCCTGATAAGTTTGCTTTGAAACAGTTTGTGCTGCCCTGATATTGACTTGAAATTTTTTTGGTAACTGCTTACTTTGATAAATTTTTTGGTCTGCTGCTCTGATAGAAGGAATCGCTTTGGAAAATGCTTTTGATATCTACTTGTTCTTGCCTGCCGCTCTGATAAATGTGCCAAATGTGTAATCTTGTCTCTTTGGGCTTTGTGTTTGAAATTCTTTAGTCTGAGATATCTTGAGCGTGATTAAATTCCTCGATAAAGGAGACAACAATTGGTATCAGCTCTTTTTTCTAAACTGTTTTTTGAATTATCACCCTATATAGATTCCATACATTTTTTTTGTTCTGTATAAATCACTTTAAATTCCTCTTGTAATTGTTTTTCAAGTTTAAAGTTATTTATTGATTATTCATTCAGAAATTGAAATCAATATTCATATTGAACTGTATTTATAATTCATCAAAATTATTATCAGACTTTGAAATTGTGATGAATTGTGACTGCGGTATGTTTCACTACAAGAGGAGATTTTATTTTGGTTTTCATGATGGTTGAACGTTTATTATAATATCTTTGAATTGGCAATTATTTCACGACCATCTCCTTTATCTAACATTATTCTGTCATCCATCATGTTTTTTATATTAATGTGGAGAGTTTAATATTTTTTTAAAATCATCTTGAATAAAACAGTGGAAATATTTGTGATAGAAGTTGGACTATGTTATTATTTAGAAATAGTGATAATTGAAAATTTTCAATGATCCCAGTACAGTCGAGCATATTTCATAATATAATTAATTTAGAAATTTATTTCACAGTCCATTTCTGTACCTACCACATTTCTATCATTCATATTGGTTTTATATCCGAGGAGTTTTTTCTTTTGAAGTTGAAAACTTTAAATACATAATTAATACATAAGTGTGTCTCTAACCTCATTTAAAATCCAAGCTCTGGTCATGCATGGTTATGAGACAACTTATAATTTAAGCTGCGACTGGCCTCATTTAAAAATCCAAGCTCTGATTATGCGTGGTCAGTGTGCTCTTAAATAAAATAAAAAGAAAAAGGAAATATTGTGCTATAAATTGAAATTAATCTGAAATTCTCCTTGGTGTATAAAAACCAGCCTATCAATCCATCTTTCTAATCTGTGAAATGTGTTGAAAACTTATGAAGTATTATGATTTGTTGATTGATAGCTATTGAGATTTGAGATTATACGATTTTGTCACCTAAATTGAATTATTAATTATAGTCCAAATCCATCACTGTTTTTGAATTTCATTATTATAAATCTTTTTGAAAATAGTTGAAATTCATATTTTTTATATAACTCTCTCCATTTTTATAAAATTCATTGTAAATCCGTCATTTTCAACAATGTGAAATATGCCACTGATTCTCAGAATATTATGATTTTTGTTTGACTGATTGAGATTTATGATGACCGTTCTTCCTCTTAAACTGAAATTATATTTTTTAGTCAATTTTCATCTATGTTTTAATTTCTGGATCCTTTTAATGATAACAAAAGGGGGAGAATGGGTTGAGATTTTGATTTATGAGTGAATATTTTATAAATATTTTTAATTTTGAAAATTCATTATTATTCATTCATTTCACTCATGCACAGTTATAGGGGGAGTTTCTGTTGTAGAGGGAGCTTTCAAATAGGAGGAGTTCAGTTCTTCACTGTCAAACACATTTGTTGGATTCAAAATCTTAATATTTGTTTATCATCATCAAAAGGGGGAGACTGTTGTGTATAACGTTGTTGTATACACAATTATATGATTTTTGTTTGATGATAAAAACCAAATATATGTTATTATAAATGTGCTTGTTACCGTACTGTCCTATATATACATCACAGACAGTAATATAATATTTACATTTAAGTAGAATACGACAATATACGAATTCAAATATTCAACGGTATTTTATTTAAATATATTATTTTATTTCAATATTCAAAATAGTACAACTTTTAACAACTCCACTATTTGTATACATTTCATTCAATTCCATATACGGTGCTCCTCACTACATATTCACTCAGACACTCATTTTACATTTTCATATATACATTGTTTCACTCATACACATTGACACATCTCTGTCTCCTGTCTTCACTGCACAGTCTGTCCAGTCATCATCTTCTTATTTGTCACACAAAACAGAAACACACACAGTACATTGCAACAGGAATTAAACTGAATACACACGAATATAAATTTTATTTTTAAAATTTTATTTGCCTCAGAATTTCAGTGTGTTTCTCATTATTTTTCATGACTTGATCTGATATGTGAATGTAGCATGCGAACGATATATGTATACACACACATGTGTATGCATATACACATATTATAGTGCAGGGACAGGAAAATCTAGTTTGGATGGCTGCATATACACACATGCATATATACACACGTGTGCACTGCCTTGCCAATCCAGTGTGCAACTGAGGAGTAGCCACTTGGACCATCTCGACTCAGTTCAGCATGGTCAACATAGTCAACACATATCAAATTGGTCGAGTGGTCAAGAAATGATCATGAACAAGTACTCAAATCAGTTTAAATGAAGCATGAAGCAGGTGTGACAATCAGGTCTTTCATGTGATGTGCACAACAATGAAACAGCCACAATGATCAAGTGCCAATCAATGAAAAATCAACATGGCAACAGTATGAAAACTGGACAGAAATGCACCAATTCAAATGGAACCAACATGTGCAAAAAGTGTTCATAGTGAATCAAAACAACATCTCAATTGGTCGAGCCAGTGGCTAATCATAAATATGCATGATTTCAGGTCAAAGCAACTGTGTAAACATGAATGGTGCAGCAGCAATAAAAATGGCCAAGACAAGTCAAATATACAAGACATTAGGAGCCAGCATGATGAAACTCATGGTGTTTAAGAATACAAGCATACACTGTACACAACACATTTACATGCAGTGTACAAATGCATGCATGGTTTATGTAAACAACATACAGGGAGAACCACTAAATTTTCCAGCATGGGTCAACACAGCTCAAAGAGGAAATTCCAAGCATACAAATGCTCAAAAGTGAATCAGGTTACATTTCAGTGAATATATAAACAAAGTGTCTAGACATGCTTTTATATGTTTAATCAGATCTCAGTATATACATGAATGAATCAATGCATAAGTGCAATAGCAAGTTCAAGTGAAACATGTGATCAGTCCAGCCATGTTGGAAATGGACACAGTGTTAAAGAAAATGGATCAAACTAGTTTAGAAAGTGTGGAGCATTTTCACTTGCATATGGTGAAACAAATGGATACAACTCATATATGGATTCAACATACAATACATGGTGGCAGTTCTCTTTGGTAAGTAAGCATGACACAGGTAAATGGTTGTATGCAAACAAGACATGCACAAGTCCTCAACTATACATGACTGCAAAGTCAAGTGAAAATGGAAAATATCAAATGGCAGTTTCAACATGTATGGTGCAAAGGTTGATAAAATCAATTGTTTTTTGGTTTGAATGCAGTGGGATAAAACATGGTTGACTAACACATCAAGTTCAATTGGTCTCCATAATTGAGCAAGCAATATTTGGCAATTTTTTTTGTGGGATCAATGCTTTTTTTTTCAAAAATATCAAGAAATCATTTTTAGGAAAACAATCAAGTGACAAGATTCAAAGCTTTCCTAAAAATCATAGGATAGCAGATATGTTTCGAAAATTTTTTCCATGTGTACAATTTATCATGGACGTTAACATTCAAAGGAAATAATTCTTGGCAACACATTCAATTCTGCTTGATTCTAGTAATTACAATGTATGGCATGTTTTTCAAATACTTCTAGTTTTAAACAAATCAGATGAGCAAAATTGTCATTGAAATTTGTTTCTAGTTTTTTGTTTCACAACAGTCAAGGAACAAATCAAGGCAAGGAATTAACAAGGCAGAACAGAATTCGTTTTTGGCATTTGTTCTAAAAGGGGAAAGTAAACTAATTCCAGATTTCAAAATATCATTTTTGGCAAGAACCCTTTTTTAAATTCACTCCAGAGAACACACAAAGGGGAAATTGAATTAACCAAATTCATTGAAGGGCCAAAAACAAGTCAAGGAGCATCGAGCAAGTTCACGACAACATAATCAAAGCCGTTTCAATCAAAGGAATCAAAAGAGGAAAATATGCCAAATCAGATCAAATCAATTTATTCTGAAATCAAAGTTTTAGGGTTTCGACTACCCTATATATTGACACCCATATCATCATAGGCAATCGCATCGAAAATCATTCCATCAAACTCAAAGAGAAAACATAGAAAATCATTTCAAAGAACTCACTTTGTTTTCGATCAAGAACCAGAGAGAAAAATCCCAAATCAAAGCATCACATAGTCTGTAATACCCCACGTCCATTAATGTCACTCTCAAAGGGAATGCATTAACTTTCATGGAGTATTATTGGTGTATAGAACAGAATATAACAAGACAGATACATATATTGGTGCTTGAAAATTTTAAAACAACTTTTATTGCAGTGGAGAAATAGTTTGATTACAACAACATCATAAACCAAGTACACTTAATATCCATCTTGACAAATTGTTTTCTGAGTACATAAAGTAAAAAGCATAACCCCAACACAAGTAGCCATAAAAGAGATGAGCTGAACTTTACTTTCAGCAATCCAAGCACTACCAAAAGAAAGAGATCCAAATCAAGCCCTACTAGCACTAGTCCCACCCTGAGAAACTGTTGGGTGGGGGAGGAGGAGGAAGAAAAGAGGCGAAAACAAGGGGGTCAGACATAAAGTCTGGCGAGTCCAATAACTTTAACAATATAATTATTAAAGTAATTAGGATAAGGCATAAACTGGTAAAACAAGGTATGACTGTGGAGCAAGTGGGCATGACAAAGCAAACAAGAGGAATATTCCAGCGTTAATCTCGCTCCTAATCATTATATGATAATTACTATACTGCACCATTACTGGTCACCCTAAAAGTTGATCCCGCCTACTGAACATAATGACCATAATGGTAGTTTCGTGTACCCCTAGTTGTCTTCATAGGTGCCACCTGCCCCTATCTCCACTAGTTGTACCCACTACGCCCATGCGATCGCCTCCCTAACTCGTAGATACCCGTGTTGGTCCCACAGTGGGGTGTATCACTCCCTAAAGTGGCAACCCGATACCACTAAAGATGCACGGCTTATATCTACACGATGCAACAACGTCTTACCTACCAGACCGGGCCCACGCACGCACATGACCCCGTTGGACTTGCATTGCCACCGCTATCCCGTTTTGACCTCTTACAATCCAACCCAGTAAGCGTTTCCCGTCCTCAATCTTACTTGAGCTCACAAAGATACTTAATGGGTTACTAGTTTGAAAAGGGCCCCCATACTTGACACAAGCTTTCCACATATGCTTGGTCCCCACTAGAATTTCCCACTTAACCCTTCTTATTCATGTCTTCTTACATGTTTCAATTTGGTTAAGGGTTTCTAATCGTATTTCACATGCCACCCATGTCACCCACTTAACCCCATGTCCCACTACATGTTTATCTTGGTTAAGTGTTACTTGATTCATTATAACTGTAACCTTGTAAGACCTCCCACATTAGACTGGTGTTTGCGGTTGCTGGATTTGCCGGGCGGGTCCGGGCAGTCTTATACCGCAAACGAGCCTAACCTCGTGTCTTTACAATTGTTACGCATTTAATTTATGCCTTTTACCTCTCACATCAGACTATCGTTTGTGGTTGCTGGATTTGCCAGGCGGGTCCGGGCGGTCTTATACCACAAACGAGTCTAACCTCGTGTCTTAGGCGTTTATTATTACACATAATTATTTCACCCCAATATGAATTAATTATCCCTATTCAAATTTCCAAAATAATCTATGTCCATAATTGTCACCTAAATTATGTCCATAATTTCAGGTATATAATTTATACCAGTTAATGTCTCAAATTAATTATATGCCTTTAAGGCCTCTTTGTGCCAATTCACAATTATGCATATTTGATATTTTACCATTATCCCCACGTCGTTCGTACGTTTAACATGAAATATGATTGACTCGCAAATAGTCTAACTCATAGAAAGAAAAGAAACATCACAACTTGCATAACACATAAAAATAGATCTAATCTTGCAAATAAGAATTATAGCATAAATTTGCATAGCCAATACTTGCATAGGAAATGGACGTTTAGAACATAAATTTTCATAAATGATGTACTACCATGGATCTAAATATAGATCTAAATATGAACTTGTGAACTTGCATATATAGATATGGGTTTTTCACCTAAACTTGCATAAATTGTGAACTTACACATATAAATATGGTTTTTCACCTAAACTTGCATCAATTGTAAACTCACATATATAAATATGGTTTTTCAACCTAAACTTGCATATGAGTCTAAACATGTAAACTATGTTTTCATATAGACTTGCATATATACATATACTCGATTCACATATAAACTTGTGTACAATTCGCATACAGACTTGCATAAGATTCACATACAAACTAGTATATGTAGAAACATACTTGCATAAGACTCATATACAAACTAATATATGATTTAACATCCCAACTCGCATAAGATTCACATAAGAACTAGCATATGATTTAACATCCCAAACTTGCATAAGCTGATGTCATAACACAAATCAAGTTAAACATATGTGATTGGACATATGAAATAGATCTACTAACATAGATTAACAAAACTGTCATACATTCACAAAAAGGCGATAACAAAATTAAGCAACGTCACATGATTCAACAGGCATGTTCTCATAATCCAAATTATAACTCATCATAATTAATTTATTAATTATTTTGTGAAGGAAATTGTACTCACAAAAATAGATTAGAGAATAGAATAATTCGTTCGTCGTTTGTATAAGAATTCTAACTTGCAATCCTAAGCTTTTAAGAATAAGTAGCACTATTCCAGCAGCATCATGGTGGCCAAGGGATTAATTTAGTTTAGGTTTAGGGTTTGTGTAACACCCCACGTCCATTAATGTCACTCACAAAGGGAATGCATTAACTTCTATGGAGGTTTTAGGTGAATATAGAACAATAAAATTTCAACAAGACAGATATAAAATAGTACTTGGAAATTTAAAAACTTTATTTCAATTGCAGCAGAAGTCAAAACATGTTTGATTACATCATAACACCATAATCAAAGTCAAGTACAATATCTATCTTGATAAAACAAGTACATAATCCCATTACATAAATAGCCATTAAAAAGAAAGATAACAAGCTGGACTTTACTTCAGTAGTCCAAGCTTTCCAAGAGATAAGCAATCCAATCAGACTCCACTGGAATTTGGCCTAACCTGAGGACCTGAAGGGAGAAAAAGATGAAAAAGAGGGGGGGGGTCAGACATAAAGTCTGGCGAGTATGATAATTCTACAATACTATTATCAAAATAACTGGACTAAGGCATAAGCTGGAAAACAAGGAAATGTCTATGAAAGAGCAGATTAAGGACATAGACAATCGCTAAAGGAAACGTTATAGGCGCTCCTAAATGCTAAAGGATAAACACTATACTGCACCACACCAGTCACCCTAAAGATTGATTCCACTTAGCTTCACTTAGAAACTTTCTTAGTGGCTTTACGTACTCCTAGCTGACTACATAGGTGCCGCCTGCCCCTATCTCCACTAGGTGTACCCCACTTTCCATTTTTCGATCGGCTCCCTACTCGTAGATACCCATGCTGGCCCCACAGTGGGGTGTATCATTCCCCTAAAGTGGCAACCCGATATAACGGAGATGCACGGCTTATACCTACACGATGCAACAACGTCTTACCTACCAGCCCGGGTCCACACACGCATATGAAACCCGTTGGACTTGCGTTGCCACCGCTCCCTGTTTTGGCCCCTTATAGTCAAACCCAGTATGTGTGTCCCGTCCTCGACTTGGGTCGAGCCCACAAAGATACGTTTTGGGATACTGGTTGAAATGGGCCCCCATTATTTCCCACAAGCATTCCACCTAAGCTTGTCCCATTAGTCCATCCACTTAACCCACTTAGTCATGTTCATTTACATGTGTATTTGGTTAAGTCTAATCGTATTTCAAATGCCTCTAAAGGCAACCACTAGATTCCTCATGCCACCCAAGGCACCTACTTAACCCCCATGTCCCACCTTACATGATTATCTGGCTAAGTATTTCTTAATTCATTAAGGCCATAACCTCATAAAGACCTCTCACATTAGACTGGCATTTATGGCAGCTGGATTTGTCGGGCGGGTCCGGGCAGTCTTACACCATAAAAGAGTCTAACCTCGTGTCTTTACAACTGTTATGCTTTAGTTTGGGCCTAGGACCTCTCACATTGGGCCGACATTTGTGACTACTGGATTTGCCGGGCGGGTCCGGGCAGGTTTACGTCACAAACGGGTCCAACCCCGTGTCCTAAGCATTGATTATTATTAATAATCCACTTTCCCCAATTTTAATAATTCCCTACTTGAATTATTAATTAATTCCAAATTTAACAATGTCCATAATTGACTCAATTATGGACATCCATTTAAGGCATGCAAAATCATATCAATTGCACCCCAATTTATTAATTTCCTAATATTACCCCTACCCCACGTTTGAACGTTTATTCGCAAAATGTATGCTAGACCCGATTAGTCTAACTCATAGCATAAAAGAAAATATTCACAACAACAACATATATATGTGACTAAATAAATCATAACAAGGGGTAAAACTTGCATACATTACAACTTGCATAAGGTTATACATGTCATGGATCTAAGGGTGTCAACTTATTCATAATTCACATAATATGATTTTGATCAAATTTCATAAACTTGTATAGGACATGTGTGAATCAACATCATTAACAATATGGTTTTATATGGGTACACCTAACTCAATAGGCAAATTCCCAAAAATCAAAATTCATTTAATCATAGATTCATGTATATGGGTACACCTAACTTAATAGGCAAATTCCCATATTCAAGATCCAATTAATTTGTAGATTCATGTATATGGGTACACCTAACCCAATAGGCAAATTCCCATAATCAAGATCTATTATAAAAAAAACATAAACTTTAAACATGATCCAATTCGCATAAATACTAACATCATGATTTTACAACTTGTATGATTCAACACAACTTAACATGACATCATTATCATATAACATAAGTATTTCAGCATATGTGATAATATGAGATCTACAACATATATAAGATTTACAACATAGCATATCATAATTTGCAACATAGCATGATATGATTTACAACATAGCATAGCATGATTAATCACATATGACATAGCATAGGATTATTTACAACATAATTACTACAACATATATATGATAACATAATAGCATAACAAGAGATCCACAACATAATTTACAAATACATAACAATTCATATCACTTTCTTGTGATCCATTCATAACTTAATCAAATTATTTTATAATAATATTGTGAGATTCATCATACTCACTATTTTAAAGAAGAGAAATAGAAAGAGAGAGAGCTTTTGATTTGATTTGAGTAGATTTAGTTTGTAGATTAGGCCTTCTTCTTCTTTAGTTTGTGACGGCTATGCTGAACTCCATGGCAACGGCATGTCGGTAGCTCTCCAATTTTTCAAGTGATTTAGGGTTAGAGTCTACCCACTTATTTATAGATGTTAGGATTCATTTAGGCCATTAGATTTAACCTAGAAATAACCGTAGCCATTCAGACCAGATGGGGTTTATCTTATTGACTCAGCAATGAGTCAGAAGTGACTCAGCAAACACTCAGCAAATTAATAAACTTCTATTCATGTTTACATTAACTGCCCATATATATATAAATATATATATATATATATATATACACATGCACCTATTCATGAATTCAAATTAATCCATAATTAACTTATGACCATTTCTACACATTAATTTTCCAATTAATGTCTTAATTCCATTTTTCGCCTTTTAAGGCAATTCACATATCTCAAATTTGTTATATGCCTTTTTAAGGCTATTTCGTGCAAATTCTCAATATTAATTCTTTTAATTTGTGAATATTAGTATTAACAGAAATACGGGGTGTTACATTCTCCCCTCCTTAAGGGATTTCGACCCCGAAATCTTCAAGTTTATATCCTATCATCAACCATCTACTCAATCAACAAACACTGGCATCCATTGTCCTTATAGACTTCTAATGCTTTCATGTTTAAATGCACAGTGTGTGTCTATGTCCGTATCTAATGCAAAATCAGGCGGTCCACTGATTCAGTTGATCTCCTTGATGCAATTCATGATAGTGTCATGCATCCATTATGTATGCAAAAGATCCTAATTGCTTACAAACTACTTCTATATGCGTGCACATCCATTCAACCGAATGCAGCATCTATATGATGGTACAACCATTATACATCCATTATACTAAATACATTCATTTATGCAATATGCAATATGTAGTGACTGAGTCGATCTAGTGCCTAAAGTGTGTGTATATATGCATCCACGAGCAACCACTAGCAACCACTTGCATCCATTTTGCATCCATCATACATAACATGTCTCAAACACATGTTTCAACCATAGGATTATCCTAACTAAAGGTCAAAGATACTAATGAGAGGACATACTAAAGATAAGATAAGATAAGCTAAGCGATAAAGGAGAAATTAAAAGACATACCCTCAAAAAGAAAAGGGTATAGCGAACGCATCTTCCCTTCTGTCTCCCAAGTAGCGTTGCTCTCATCATCTCCCCATTGCACTTTAACTAGTCTGACCTCTCGATTTCTCAACTTTTTGATCTCCGACCCAAGAATGCATGTAGGAGCTCGTCTAATTGTTGCATCACGCTCTATTTCCACCTCTTTAAGCAAGCTCGGCTCTACCACCTCCGCGGTCTTGTGCAAACACTTCCTCAAATGTGATACATGGAATACGTCGTGTACTCCACTAAGTTTCTCAGGCAACTCCACCCTATACGCCATCTTCCCAATCCTGTCTTTTATAGGAAACAGCCCTACAAACCTTGGCGCTAATTTCCCAACGGACCCAAAGCGAACAACATTCCGTAACGGAGACACTTTGATAAAAACCATGTCCCCAATGTCAAACTCAAGATATGTCCTCCTCTTATCAGCATACGATTTCTGCCTATCTTGTGCTGCTTTCATCCTCCTTCGAATCAAATCAATCTTCTCCGAGGTTTCCCTAACCATATCGGGCCCAAGTAGGATTTTATCGGTAGATTCCCACCAACATGTAGGCGAACGGCAAGGCCTTCCATAAAGAGCTTCGAAAGGTGCCATGCCAATACTAGACTGAAAGCTATTATTATATGCGAATTCTACCAATGGAAGGTGCTCTTCCCATGTACCCCCAAAGTCTAGGATACAAAGCCTTAAAAGATCCTCTAGAATACGATTCACGCTCTCGGTCTGGCCGTCCGTCTGAGGATGATATGCGATGCTCAAACATAGCTGAGTCCCTACCGCCTCTTGTAAACTCTTCCAAAATTCGCTAGTGAAGATGGGATCACGGTCGCTTACTATACTAGAAGGAATACCGTGCAAACGAACTATCTCTTTAATGTATACAGAAGCCAACCACGGAGCAGTCCTCTTACTTTTCACGGGAATAAAATGGGCACTCTTAGTAAGTCTATCTACTATAACCCAAATCCCCATATTACCCTTCCTTGATCTTGGTAATCCATCCACAAAATCCATTGAGACGCTTTCCCATTTCCATAGTGGAACTTCCAATGGGTGAAGCAACCCACCGGGTTTCTTTTGTTCCGCTTTTACTCGTTGGCACACCAAGCATCTAGCGACGTACTCGGCCACATCCTTTTTCATACCGGCCCAAAAGAAAACCCGCTTCATATCTTTGTACATCTTGTCTCCGCCGGGATGAATGGTCATCTTTGAGCGATGAGCATCATCAAGAATGGCCTTCCTTAAGTCTTCGTCTTGTGGTACACAAAGTCTATTATCCCTTCGTAACCAACCTTTATCGTCTAGGGTATACCTACGAAGATGGCTAGACGACTCCCCTCCTTTGAGCTTTTCTACTATCTCAACCAACTGGGGGTCGTCTTGCTGTGCCTCACCAACTCGTCCTAGAAGTGTAGGTCTAACCTCCAAGGATGCTAACAAACCAGGTACTAGGTCAACGGAGGGTCTAAAGTCAAACATGGAGATGAATTCTAAGCTTCGTCGTTCAACAAACGACGGACTCAAGGACAACCTTTTCCTACTTAAGGCGTCTGCTACCACGTTACCCTTGCCCGGGGTATATGCTATTTCAAAATCGTAGTAGGCTAGGAATTCCATCCACCGTTGCTGCCTTAAATTCAAATCCTTCTGAGAGAATAAGTATTTTAATGATTTGTGGTCAGTGAACAGTTCAAATTTCTCGCCAAGAAGATAGTGACGCCAAGACTTAAGCGCGAAAACAATTGCGGCTAACTCAAGGTCATGTGTAGGGTAATTCTTTTCATGAACCCTCAACTGCCTTCCACCATAGGCTATTACTCTTCCCTCTTGCATGAGGACCGCGCCAAGTCCCATCCCACAAGCATCAGTATAGACGGTAAACGGTTTATTCCCGTCTGGCAGCACTAAGACTGGGGCTGAAGTTAAGGCTCTCTTTAAACGTTGGAACGCATCATCACAATCTTCGTCCCACGTAAAAACCAGGTTCTTCTTCGTTAACCGTGTTAATGGAGCTGATATTTTTGCGAAGTCTTTGATAAACTTCCTATAATAGCCAGCCAACCCCAAGAAACTTCTTACTTCGGTTACATTTTTAGGGACCTTCCAATCTTGGATGGCCACCACCTTTGCGGGATCCACTGCTATCCCTTCCTTGGAAACCACGTGCCCTAAGAACCGTACTTCTTTCCTCCAGAAGTGACACTTAGAAAATTTTGCCTTAAGGTTATGCGCTCGAAGGGTTTCCAACACTTCCCTAAGATGTAGGGCATGCTCTTCTTCATTCTTAGAAAAGACTAAGATGTCATCCACAAAGACTACCACGAATTTGTTAAGGTACTCCCTAAACACCCTACTCATCAAATCAACAAAATATGCGGGGGCGTTTGTCAAACCAAAGGGCATCACTAGCCATTCATAGAATCCGTCAGGAGTCCTAAAAGCAGTCTTATCTATACTATTCTCAGCCACTCTCAGTTGATGAAAGCCAGTGGCTAAGTCCAACTGCGAAAACACTGAGGCGCCAACTAACTGATTAAAGAGATCGTCAATCCTCGGCAGTGGGTGTCGGTTCTTTTTAGTAAGCTTGTTTAGTTCTCTATAGTCCACGCAAAGTCTAAGGGACCCATCCGCCTTTGTAGCAAATACTACTGGAGCACCCCACTCTGATATACTACGTCTTATGAACCCCTTCTCAAGCAACTCCTTCACTTGCTTATTGAGTTCCCTCCTTTCACGAGGAGCCATGTGGCGCACTGGAAAAGATACGGGTTTAGCATTATCCACAAGATAAATTCGAAAGTCTATGTCCCGCTTTGGAGGTAAGCCCTTCACCTCCTCAAACACATCCGGATATTCCCGGACCACCTCTACCGTTCGCAGATTCTCTACAGACGCGTCAAGCGATTCAAGATAACTTAGCATAACGGAATTTATGGGACTACAAAAGATGTCGAGAGCATTACCAAAGCGAGTCACAAGCCTAACTACTCTCCTTTCACAATCAAGAATGGCCCCATTTCTAGATAACCAATCCATTCCTAAAATTAGCCCATAGCCCGTGAAGCCCAATACATAAGCATCACATCTAAATTCAACGCTAAGTATAGAGATTTTCAAATCCAAACATATCATGGTCAAATGAGCCGAACCCCCAATTGGATTTGAAACAACCAAGGGATCCTCTACTAAACTGGTGTTCAAGTGCAGTAATTCAACTAATGATGCAGAGATAAACGAATGAGATGCGCCAGAATCGAATAAGGTACAGACAGGATGATCAAACAGAAAAACTAAGCTTTCAACAGAAATTGTTCTACCTCTTTCTTGCAGCGGTGGGGCCGCAATAGCCTGAACTTGCCCCCTTGCCTGCCCTGGTGCCATAAGAGCCTGCACCTGTCCTCCCGAGGTAGACCCTGCCCTCTGCCCCTTCTTTGGGCAGTCCTTCACCAAATGTCCCGCATCTCCACAATGAAAACAACCAGTCTTCTTTTTCTTTCTACAATCTTTGCTGAGATGGCCAGGCGTCCCACAATTGAAGCATCTCTTCTTCCCTTTGCCATTATTGTTTTTACCACCCTTCTTATTTTGCTGTTGGGGTTTCTTCTGATCCCCTTTCTTTTCAACTGCCTTATCCTCATGCATAAGTGCCATTTCTACTAGCCTTTCAAAGGTGGCTCCCATAGGGATGTGGGTCATAGCCAACCCTTGCAACGGTTCATTCAAGCCTCTAACGAACCTCAAAGCTTTCTTCTCTGGCGTGTTCACCAACTCCAAGCCAAACCTTGCTAACTGATTAAATTTATTGACATACTCCTTCACTGATAAGCTCCCTTGCTTTAATGTCAGGAATTTTTCCATATTTAAATTCTCCTCTGCCCTTGAAAGAAACTTTGCCTCAAACCTTCGTCTGAAATCCGCCCATGAATCAACTGGATGTTCCCCGTTAGTGACCACCTACCAAAACGAGGCCTCTCCCTTCATTAACCAAGCAACTAAACGGACTTTCCTCCCATCTTCCACTTCAAAGATATCCAACAATTCCTCGGTCTCCTTAAGACAGTCTATGGCCTCCACAAACGTCTCAGTCCCTTGAAAAGTTTTTCCTCCAATAGCCTTAAATTCCTTGCACGTCTTTGCAAAAGTGTCAACACGAGGAGGAGGAGGAGGAATGGGTGCAACTGGGGGTGGAGGAACATCTGCTGGGCCTGCAGTGGTGGCCCTAGCCTCCAAATATCTCCTAAACCACCCTGGAACCGTCACACCTTCTGGGAGATTAAGATCTTCAGCCATGCTGAAACGAAAATGGAAAGATTCAAAATGGAGAATTTGAAAGATAAAGATAAGGATATGGCTATTTGGGATTATGTTTTTCATAAAAACTTTCTCTAAATAACATGTTTTTGAAAGCACTTCTTCCAAAAATACTTTAGAAAAATATTTTTCTAAAAATTTTATCTGTTCTGGTAACCTTTTGCTCTGATACCACGTGTAACACCCCACGTCCATTAATGTCACTCACAAAGGGAATGCATTAATTTCTATGGAGGTTTTAGGTGAATATATAACAGTAAAATTTTAACAAGACAGATATAAAATAGTACTTGGAAATTTAAAAACTTTATTTCAATTGCAGCAGAAGTCAAAACATGTTTGATTACATCATAACACCATAATCAAAGTCAAGTACAATATCTATCTTGATAAAACAAGTACATAATCCCATTACATAAATAGCCATTAAAAAGAAAGATAACAAGCTGGACTTTACTTCAGCAGTCCAAGCTTTCCAAGAGATAAGCAATCCAATCAGACTCCACTGGAACTTGGCCCAACCTGAGGACCTGAAGGGAGAAAAAGATGAAAAAGAGGGGGGGTCAGACATAAAGTCTGGCGAGTATGATAATTCTACAATACTATTATCAAAATAACTGGACTAAGGCATAAGCTGGAAAACAAGGAAATGTCTATGAAAGAGAAGATTAAGGACATAGACAATCGCTAAAGGAAACGTTATAGGCGCTCCTATATACTAAAGGATAAACATTATACTGCACCACACCAGTCACCCTAAAGATTGATTCCACTTAGCTTCACTTAGAAACTTTCTTAATGGCTTTACATACTCCTAGCTGACTACATAGGTGCCGCCTGCCCCTATCTCCACTAGGTGTACCCCACTTTCCATTTTTCGATCGGCTCCCTACTCGTAGATACCCGTGCTGGCCCCACAGTGGGGTGTATCATTCCCCTAAAGTGGCAACCCGATATAACGGAGATGCACGGCTTATACCTACACGATGCAACAACGTCTTACCTACCAGCCCGGGTCCACACACGCATATGAAACCCGTTGGACTTGCGTTGCCACCGCTCCCTGTTTTGGCCTCTTATAGTCAAACCCAGTATGCGTGTCCCGTCCTCGACTTGGGTCGAGCCCACAAAGATACGTTTTGGGATACTGGTTGAAATGGGCCCCCATTATTTCCCACAAGCATTCCACCTAAGCTTGTCCCATTAGTCCATCCACTTAACCCACTTAGTCATGTTCATTTACATGTGTATTTGGTTAAGTCTAATCGTATTTCAAATGCCTCTAAAGGCAATCACTAGATTCCTCATGCCACCCAAGGCACCTACTTAACCCCCATGTCCCACCTTACATGGTTATCTGGCTAAGTATTTCTTAATTCATTAAGGCCATAACCTCATAAAGACCTCTCACATTAGACTGGCATTTATGGCAGCTGGATTTGCCGGGCGGGTCCGGGCAGTCTTACACCATAAAAGAGTCTAACCTCGTGTCTTTACAACTGTTATGCTTTAGTTTGGGCCTAGGACCTCTCACATTGGGCCGACATTTGTGACTACTGGATTTGCCGGGCGGGTCCGGGCAGGTTTACGTCACAAACGGGTCCAACCTCGTGTCCTAAGCATTGATTATTATTAATAATCCACTTTCCCCAATTTTAATAATTCCCTACTTGAATTATTAATTAATTCCAAATTTAACAATGTCCATAATTGACTCAATTATGGACATCCATTTAAGGCATGCAAAATCATATCAATTGCACCCCAATTTATTAATTTCCTAATATTACCCCTACCCCACGTTTGAACGTTTATTCGCAAAATGTATGCTAGACCCGATTAGTCTAACTCATAGCATAAAAGAAAATATTCACAATAACAACATATATATGTGACTAAATAAATCATAACAAGGGGTAAAACTTGCATACATTACAACTTGCATAAGGTTATACATGTCATGGATCTAAGGGTGTCAACTTATTCATAATTCACATAATATGATTTTGATCAAATTTCATAAACTTGTATAGGACATGTGTGAATCAACATCATTAACAATATGGTTTTATATGGGTACACCTAACTCAATAGGCAAATTCCCAAAAATCAAAATTCATTTAATCATAGATTCATGTATATGGGTACACCTAACTTAATAGGCAAATTCCCATATTCAAGATCCAATTAATTTGTAGATTCATGTATATGGGTACACCTAACCCAATAGGAAAATTCCCATAATCAAGATCTATTATAAAAAAAACATAAACTTTAAACATGATCCAATTCGCATAAATACTAACATCATGATTTTACAACTTGTATGATTCAACACAACTTAACATGACATCATTATCATATAACATAAGTATTTCAGCATATGTGATAATATGAGATCTACAACATATATAAGATTTACAACATAGCATATCATAATTTGCAACATAGCATGATATGATTTACAACATAGCATAGCATGATTAATCACATATGACATAGCATAGGATTATTTACAACATAATTACTACAACATAACAACATATATATGATAACATAATAGCATAACAAGAGATCCACAACATAATTTACAAATACATAACAATTCATATCACTTTCTTGTGATCCATTCATAACTTAATCAAATTATTTTATAATAATATTGTGAGATTCATCATACTCACTATTTTAAAGAAGAGAAATAGAAAGAGAGAGAGCTTTTGATTTGATTTGAATAGATTTAGTTTGTAGATTAGGCCTTCTTCTTCTTTAGTTTGTGACGGCTATGCTGAACTCCATGGCAACGACATGTCGGTAGCTCTCCAATTTTTCAAGTGATTTAGGGTTAGAGTCTACCCACTTATTTATAGATGTTAGGATTCATTTAGGCCATTAGATTTAACCTAGAAATAACCGCAGCCATTCAGACCAGATGGGGTTTATCTTATTGACTCAGCAATGAGTCAGAAGTGACTCAGCAAACACTCAGCAAATTAATAAACTTCTATTCATGTTTACATTAACTGCCCATATATATATATATATATACACACGCACCTATTCATGAATTCAAATTAATCCATAATTAACTTATGACCATTTCTACACATTAATTTTCCAATTAATGTCTTAATTCCATTTTTCGCCTTTTAAGGCAATTCACATATCTCAAATTTGTTATATGCCTTTTTAAGGCTATTTCGTGCAAATTCTCAATATTAATTCTTTTAATTTTTGAATATTAGTATTAACAGAAATACGGGGTGTTACAGTTTGAGTCTATGCGTGCTTATATAGAAGTTTAATTCAACATAAGCCATTAGAATACCACAGGAGGAATCACAACCGTCCAGACTAGATAGAGTTATCCAGAATTGCCACCTATGCCCTAGTGACTCAGCAACAGGTTAGGAAAGACTCAGCAACATGCCAGAATCATCTGATTTCATATCTGCCCCGGGGGGTAGGTCGACCCCCTGGTCGACCTATATAGGGGAGGTCGACCCCCTAGTAGACTTGGCCTTGGGCGGGAAATTTCCCGCCCAGCCCGCTTCTATGTTTTCAATTTGAATTTTGAATTCTGATTCGAACTTTTTTAATTTATTTAAATTTCTGGAACTTCTAAGGGCCATCACTTCCTCATACGAAGTCCGATTTACGAAAACTTGGACTGTATTCCAAGAAGAATTCCGAGACGAACGCGTAACCCATTTCCCTTAATTCTTCTCTTAAAAATTAAGTGTTCTTAATTTTGTTAATTTTAATATATAAAATTATGGGGTGTTACATAGCCACAAAATCTCGAGCGTCAGAGAACATAGTTTCATCAGTCAAAGCATTACGATTTGGGATTTCAAAGAAACCCTAATTTCCAGTTTTCCACGAGGCCAACATTTCTACTGGAGAATCAAAAGTAATCGGGACAAATGAAATGAGGGTGGAACCTATTTTGAAAGTGGCCGACCAAACTAGTTTAAATTTTTAAAAGGGGGTTTCAAAGTCTTCTTTAAAACTAGGGTTTCTAATTTGTATTTTTTTATTGCTTTTGAATTTGAGTTGTAAAACATTCTGAAATAGTTTTCTAGAGTTTGTAAAATCTAGAGGGAAACCAATTAGGAGTTAGCTGGCAGTTTACTAAAGTCTGTAAAAACTAGGGTTACATGTTACGGGTTTGTAATACGGGAAAATATGGTCGAGGGGATATCGGTCAGTCTAGGGTTTTGAGTGTAGGGTTAGTACAGGAGCAGGGAGTGCGAGTTTACAGTGTCTATAAGCGGGATCTGTTATTAACACCTAGTAGAAACTATAGTGAATGCAGCAATAGGCAGAGTCTGCCGAAGCTGGGTATATCTGTGTGTTATTTACTACATTTATTTTCCTGCTGATTATCTGTGCTGCGATTTATTTTAATAACATTTCAAAACTGTAATAAACCCTATTCACCCCCTCTAGGGTTAATCTAGATCCAACATAAATAAATCATCATATTTACATATATATATATAACCTCATTTGATCAGCTTGACTGGGCGTTTTGACGCCCTGGCGGTCGACCGCTACGATCGACCCATTGGGCGTCAAAACACCTAGTGACGGCTAGGGTTGAAAGGGTTAAGTTATAATATATTTTTAATGAATGGATGGATATAAATTAAAATGAATCCAATGGTCCAAGGCCAATTCCACCCTTATAAATAAATTGGTAAGGCCACATTCTTTTCCACACAAATATGTGGGCAACAACGAAACTCTGCCATTTTCCTCCTTCTCAAAACCAAATTTCTTAATATAAAATATGTTCTAATATAATAAATAAAATCCAATTCATATGAAATTGAGAGGATTAACAAATCTAATGGAAAAGAACGCAAATTGATGCTCCAAATAAGATTCTACCTCTCTTCCTATTTTCTTACATCTCTAAAGATATGGAATTTTCTCCTTTTAAGATAAATTGTAGATTTATAAAAAATTTGGGGATTGTAGGCCTAAAGGGTTCAAACTTTGGTTTTGGATGTTATAAGGTGAGTGGGAAATTTATATATACATTTATAATAATGTATTTATCTTGTTTGTAATAGATCTCAATTTTTATGCCTATATCTATCAGATCTGTTCAATTAATTATTGTAATTAGGTTGACACCCATCGGATCTGATTATAAAAATTGTTAAAACTTGTGAATTGTATATTGTGGTTATGCATAATATTAATTGTAGGATTCTTAAACTTGTTTACACATATTCCTACAGTTATGTTGAAAAATATATTGTAATTGTTGTAAAGCACCGTTGATTTGGAAATCGGTCTCTTTAAACACCATTTAGATGTAGTTACATTCCAGATCACTGTTCAGTGTTGAATAATGAAATTATGTGAATTTGGATAAAAAGGTGAACCTTATGATTTTGACATTTAAAAGAAATATGTCTGTTTGTGTTTAATATTGTTGGGTTTGGCTTAATTGTTGTAAATAATCCGTTTCCACTTTTTGAATAAAAGGCATTATTTTGATATCACAAGAGATATGATAAAACAATCAAAAAGGGAAAAGTGGTGCAAATATATGTATAAATATAAATATACTTATTTACATGTAATTTGCATTAACTATTTCAAATTACATATTTTGTATATTTTTTGTGATTTTGAAATATGACAATTCCACTAATTAGGCATAATTTACAATGATTATGGCGAAAAGTCTTTTTGTAAGATTGGAACCTTTTGGCAAGATTGAATGCAAAAAGGAATGTTCGGTTATTTACTTGATCAAATCATTTAATTTATAATAATAAAAATAAAATAATAAAAACTATGTTGACCACACGAAAACATAAATATAAATGTATACATATTATCTGTCCAAATCAGCGTAAAATGGTAAAATATACATTGTATGAAATATTGAATGTTTGGATAAGGTTCAATTATGAAATTATATGTAAATGTAATCTATGTTGAATTAATATATTTGTGGCTACCATTTGTAGCAATCATTATAATAATTGATATAAATAGAACCGCAAATCAATAAATAATAGTTGTAACCAATGTTGATTGGGGGAAGTAAATATAATAAGATAATGAGTACTATTCCTAAAATTTGTTAGGATAGTATTGTACACCCCAAATTAGGAAATTTGAATTATAAACGCATTTAGGCACGAGGTTAAGCTCAACTTGTTGTATAAGCCTGCCCGGAACCGACCGGCAAATCTAGCAACCACAGGTAGCCAGCTTAATGTGATGGATCTAATGCGTAAATATAAATGTACTAAGGCACGAGTTTAGGTTTAACTTGTGGTAGAAGTCTGCCCAGAACCGACCGGCAAATCCAGCATCCACAAGTAGTCGACTTAATGTGAGAGGCCTGGTACATAAATATATATATATAATAGTCAACCAATAAATAAATAAATGAATAAGAATAGTAATTGTCTGTTAGGGTATAACAAATAAATACCTTGGGACTGATAAATAATTGCCTTAGGAAAATATGACTGTTATGGTTATAAAGGGCAATAAAAATAGAAATAAAAGAAAATGGGTGTCATAAGGGGTTTAATGAAAATTGATTGTCGTTTGAATACTAAGTCCGAATTAGGGAAGAAATCAAATAAATATCCTGGGGAAAATGGGGATATAACCTTCCTTATTTATATGAATGAATATAGAACTTATAATTAAAAATAGAGTTGGACTTAGTAGGTTAATAATGGAAAAATATTATTAACCATAAGAACCCGGGACGATAATAAATCGTGTGGAGAGAGACTAAACAGAAAGGACGTAATAACGTAGCCCACATTATCCAAATAAGGAAAGTTATTAAGGCCTAACAGGGGACGAACCTAATAACCTTCGCGTATGGTCTGCTTCTTGGATTTTAAGTGGCTTGGGTCAAAGAGTCCACCTGGGGATAGGTTCTTCAGTATAGGGGGTCTTAAATGACATGTGTGTGTATTTCCTGCACATACATGGAAACTAAAAACGTCAAATATGTCTACCTACCCTACGGGAAGTTGTAAGCGGCTAAGGGGGTTATCTAATAAGGTCAGCTAGAGGTATAGCGAGCGATAAAATATCATCGATTACCTTATACGGGGTAAGGGTATATGCATGAACAATGGAAGCCTTAACTAGTAGGGCCCATAACTAGTGCTCGCTAGTTTAAAAGAATGGGGAACAAGTTATTCAGAGGTACTAAATGAGCAATAAGTCCACCAACCCATACGTCCTCCTAGGGTCTTAAGTGATCGGGAGAATCCCCGCTATCTATCATTTATAGTGAGGCGGAAATGATAAAGGGAAAGTGGATGGAAAGGTATATAATCGGGAGAATCCACCGTATTTATCATTTATAGTGAGGCGGAAACGATAAAGGGAAAGTGGATCGAAAGTTATATATATGTATAGAAGGGCCCCACTGCTGGGAGCTCACTTCTCGGTCTAATAATCAGTTAAATCATAGCATTAAAGGGGGCTTCCTGAATATATGCGTAAACGTTCTATCTTGGTATTATATCTTAGAATACCACTTTGGAAAGAGTGGTAGAGTCGTGCGTAAACATCTACAAGGTTAGGTTAGAATCACTAACCTTGATAGGCATACATCTTGGGTTGAACCAAAAGGATTACATCTGTATATTATAATTTGTGTTGTACATTTCCTGTTTAATAGAATCTTGTTGTTTTGATCCCCCTCCTCATTACAACCACCCATATTTTATAGAGAAGGTTGGGCTCTCACAGGTGTTTTAGTTTGGCTTTCGGTTCTCGTTCTCTCTCATGCTCGGTATTGGCAAACTGACTTACTTTGAAAAAGGTAGTTACTTAAATTAATACTAGTTATCCTATTCTATTTCCATCGTGAGTTATATTATCATACTCTGATTATGCTCATGCTCATTTATCGAGGTACCAGATTTACACGCACCATGCTTGGACATGTTTGAATTTCGATTTTCGTTGAAATTTGGGGGAAGAAAAGTGTGGGGTGTCATATTTGGTATCAGAGCTTAGGTTAACTGATCAGGGAAATTAGTTAAATTAGGATTTGTGAGAGAAAATAATTTGATTTTATTTTATGTTTTTCTTCGTCTTTCTTACTCGACTTAAATTTATTTCGACGATGAGTTAGCCATAGGTCTAAATATATAAAATGGGCTTTAAGCGACTAAGAGTTGAAGTATGTTGAGTTCGAGGTTCTAACCAATTTTGTCTTAACCCACAGTACGTTGGCGATCTCGTCATGAAGAGCATGAGAAAGGCATATGGTGGAGTCCATTGATTCGAGTCTGGAAACTGGAATAATATATAATATAGAAAAGAAATCTAGCTACAACTGAGATAGTCATAGTTTTGGTCCAGGTTTTGTTTAGCAGTTCCGGTTAAGATCATTCCTCGGTTCAAAACGGGAAAGGTTGACATTATTATGTCATTTCTATTTCAGAAATATAATTACGAGGTATATCCATTCATTATTTCATTGAATTTCCGAATCCACCTTTATTGAAATATTCAATTAAGTTCTTGACCTTGTATTCGAGGAAATTTTATCTTTAAAACTATTTAGATAAATAAAATGGGTTTCGATGGTTTTGAATGACGGTTTCAGAAAATGGTTTTATGAAAGCCTAGTTTTATATAGATATGATTTTTAGAATTTTAGTCTATTCGTGTTTCAGAATTTTTGGGCTTTGTGTAATTTTAATAAATATAATCCGATTACTAGGAAAGATGAAATTAGAAATGACAAGGAATATGCTACTAAACCTAAAAATAATAAATACCTATTCCTTGTGATTTTTAGTATCCCTCTTCCCATATATATTGGATAATTTATTGAATTTATCACAGTTAATCCCTAATATTTTAAAGCTCCAACATTTTAAACACGAAAAGGTAAATATGAAACCGGTAGTTTATAATATATTCCATTGTTGGAAAAGTTTTAAATTTTTATTCGGAAAGGCTAGAGGAAAATCCTTCATCTTGATTTTTGGGGTATTTGATTTCGTGAATCGTTTGTTTGTTTTCAGATAGGTAAGGGGAAAATACATTTAATTTAATTACAGATTTCTAGCTGAATTATTTTTGGAATTCGACCATTCTTTGTGTAGTCGCATTTTCATTTTTGAGACTATAAACCCTTGGAGTTGGTTCGGAATTTGACTACCATCTTTGATACCATCGTGATGGGGATAATTGTATTTTGGATCGCGTCATATCTTAAAAGATAATGCAGGACAATAAATATTTGAATCCAGCCTAATAAGTTCATGGTTCAATTTTTGTCCAAAGCCATTTAATAGTTGATCATTTAGCGTTATGCAAGAATAGTCAACTAGTCAATGAGTGTTGGTACAACTTGGACCTAGGACTCAACCACAAAAATTGCATCCAAATTACCCCTTTAACTTCCTTCTTTCGTCCTTCGTTCCCCATCTAGCCAAATCATATCTCCATTCTTCTTCTCTTTCTTTGTCGTCGCCTCGTCTCCTCTTTTTTGCGCTTGTTTGCGCATTAGATTTTACCTCATCAGTACTCTAAGATCTAATTTCTACTCTCCGACCATTTCTTGGCCTAAAATACCTAGTTGCAATATTCGATCCTACTCACACCATTTAAGTCTCCTCCTTAGGTAGAGATCATTTGGATGGATCGGAATGACCAAAAAGGTCTCACCGCTTTATGGCAAAGAAAACTTATTGAGGCAGTTGGACTTGCACCGACCAGTTGCTTCAAGATCTTAGAAAAGGTTGTTGTCTGTGCTGCATCCGTCTTTGCGATACCTTGTTAGAATAGGTTCTTTCAAAGACGATGTCCGTTTCGAAGATGAAGATTAAGCTATCTTTGGATGATTTTTCTGAGGAGAATCTCGATGAAATTTTAGAGGAATCTGTGTCTTACGTGGACTTGAATAGTCTTTTTGTTTGACCAGCTTTGGGGGTTTTGCAACGAATCTCTTTTACTAATGTCGGCTTTTGAGTTCGTAAATCTATGTTCGAACTGCCCATGTAGATGTGTGACCCATTTAGCACATCGTTCTATAAATGGGAAGTTATGGCTAGATTTGTCTCATGATGCAGAAATTAATCGTTTTCTTGATCAATGGTGTAACCATCATCAAGTTCTGCATCATATTTGATTAAGCTTTTTGTTCTTGTGTGTTGTTTCATAGGGTTACTTTTTGTAATTTCGCTAGGTGGATTTCCATAAGAAGCGGTCTTGTGCTAGGTTTCTTTTCTCATCACAAATTCTCTCTTATAAGAGGTTGTGATGTGGGAACCTCCAACAACACTAATAATGTTTGTAACATGAGTTTGAGCATTTTTTCTACCATGATATGGTTAATTAAAGATAAAAAAATTGGTTTGAGCTCCAGCTACGGAGCAAGACATCTCGTTGTTTATAGCCATTGTTTTGAGAGTTTCGATATTGTTGTTTTGTCGTCGTCTTTGTTATTTTCCCTTTCCAGCATCAGGCTCTTGGCTTGGTGATGATTCGTGCTTGTAGCTGTTAGTGTTGCTTAAATTGCACGACTTTGGTTAATGAGATTTCTATGATGGGAGATATTTATGTCATTCACGCATGCCTATTTGAATGAAATCTCGTTTTTCTTATCTAACTAATAGTTGTCCTAGAGTTGAAAATGATAGAATTATGTGTTGGATAAATTTTAATAAAGGACTATTCCGCGTCATGGGTATATAAATAAATAAATCACTGTTCCTTGTTAAAGCTAAAATTTATTTTGGTCTTTTTGTGTGACATTTCAATTTTCGCATTTTGGCGTGACTAACTTCCTTTTTTGCCAACATGTTACTTGAATTGTTTAAGTTTCCGCAAAGTACATTTTTGAAGTTTTTGGAAAATGCTATTTGATTTTTTTTATCATTTTCTTATTTTATAGGAAAGTGAAACTGTTTTGAAAGGAAAATTTTAAAATAAACATGAAAAGATTTTAAGCGGAAATTTATTTTTATGGAAAATTTCGATTTTTGGTCACATGAATAGCGTAAGAAAGATTATTGGATGCTTCGTGTGCGTGTTTTAGCGGTGCAATAAGACCGATGATAAGATCAAAACGTTAACAACAACATGGAAAAGTTTGTTTTAGCATTGGAAACATTGTTTCCATACCTTGTCAACGATACGTGCGAACTATTAATTAACTCGTTTTACGTTTTAGAGCTTCTTTTAAGCCTCCTTTACAGTCTACAGATGGAAATTTTCAGAGTATTTTAGGTAACTAAGGTGAAAATTCCACTGTTGGGCGGGAAATGGAAAAATTGTAAGCGGGAAAAATGTTAAAATTCTTCGCTTCAATTCCCTTTTTTAGGTTTAGAGGAAATTAAATAGGAAACAACTAGATTGCGTAACATCTTGGATGGTAGGGTTTGGTTGCAAATTTGGTTGCTTCACAATTCTATTCGTGGTTGTGTGTGGGTTATGGATGAAAAAGAATTTTTAAATTTTGCATTCATATAGAACTGCCAGTATAATTATGAGGCTTTGCATCATGTATTCAAAAATATTTCAAGAAATTTAATGCAAACATATAGGAGGATCCAATGTAGAATTATCTTGCACGAGGATCCGATGTAGAAATATCTTGCATGCATATTTTTGCTTGAATTGCATTATGTACACCATGCACATATACACATGGTTGCAAAGTGGATATACACAAATTGGTTGTGTAGAATAGGACTATATGTGTCAGAATTTAGGGACGAAATTCCTTTTAAGGAGGGAAGAATGTAACAACCCGGAATTATGACAATACAGATTAACTATTAGAATTTCAAAAAAAAATAAGAATTTCTGCAAATGATGGAATTTGGTCAAATTTTAACCGATGCGTTCGCCTCGAAATTTTAGTCAACTTTCATGTTTGGAGTTTTGCGAACGGAGTCCGTATGAAAAAGTTACAGACGAAATACGAAATGGACGGAAAATAAAAAAAATCAGAATATATATATATTACCTTTTTTGACCAGCTTGACTGGGCATTTTGATGCCCAGGTGGTTGACCCTAGTGGTAGACCCACTGGGCGTCAAAACGCCTAGTGACGGCTAGGGTTGAAAGGGTAAAGTTATAATATATTTTTAATGAATGGACGGATATAAATTAAAACGAATCCAACGGTCCAAGGCCATTTCCACCCCTATAAATAAAAAGGAAAGGCCTCGTTCTTTTCCATACAATCTGTGTGCAGCAGCGAAGCTCTGCCATTTTCCTCCTCCAAACCTATTTTCTTAATCCAAATTATTCTTATATAACAAATCAAATCCAATTCAAATGAAATTGAGAGGACAAACAAATCTAATGGGGAAAAAAATGCAAATTGACGCTCCAAATCATATTCTTCCTTCTCTTCCTATTGTCTTACATCTGTATAGAACTGGAATTTTCCCATTTTCAGATAAATTGTAGAATTATAAGAATTTGGGGATTGTAGGCCTAAAGGGTTCAAACTTTGGATTTGGATGCTACAAGGTGAGTGGGAAATTTATATATACATTTATAATAACATATTTGTCTTGTTTTTAATAGATCTCAATTTTTATGCCTATAACTATCATATATATTCAACAAATTGTTGTAATTAGGTTGACACCCATTAGATCTGATTATAAAAATTGTCAAAACTTGTGAATTGTATATTTTGGTTATGCATAATATTAATTGTAGGATTCTTAAACTTGTTTACACGTATTCCTATAGTTATGTTGAAAAATATGTTGCAATTATTGTAAACCACTGTAGATTTGGAAATTAGTCCCATTAAACAACATTTTGATGTTGTTACATTCCAGATTTCTAACTCAGTGTTGAATAATGAAATTATGTGAACTTGGATATAAAGGTGAATTTTGTGATTTTGACATTTAAAAGAAATATGCCTGTTTGTGTTTAATATTGTTAGGTTTTGGCTTAATTGTTGTAAATATGTCATTTTCCTTCTTTTTTTAAATAAAAAGGCATTATTTTGAGATCACGAGAGATATGATAAAACGATCAAAAAGGGAAAAGTGCTGCAAATGTACGTATAAATATAAATATACATATTTATGCATAATTTGCATTAATTAGTCCAAATTATATATTTAAATATATTTCTTGTGATTTTGAAATATGCCATTTCCACTAATTAGGAATAATTTACATTGATTACGGCTAAAAGAGTTTTTGTAAGAATGGAACCTTTTGGCAAGATTGAATGCAAAAACGAATGTTTGGTCATTCACTTGACCAAATCATTCAATTTATAATAAAAATAGTAAAAATAATAACTACGTTGACCGCACAAAAACATAAATATATACATATTATCCGTCCAAATCAGCGTAAAACGGTAAAATATACATTGTATGTATGTGGAATGTTTGGATAAGGTTCAATTATGGAATTATATGTAAATGTAATCCATATTGAATTAATATATTTGTGGTGACCATTTGTAGCAGTCAATATAATAATTGCAAAAATTAGGACCGCAAATCAATAAATAATATTTGTAACCAATGTTGACTAAGGGAAGTTATAAATAAATTAGAATAATGGGTATAATTCCTAAAATTAATTAGGATTATGTACACCCCAAATAAGGAAATTTGATTATAACCACATTAAGACACGAGGTTAAGCTTAACTTGTGGTATAAGCCTGCCCGGAACCAACTGGCAAATCCGGCAACCACAGGTAATTAGCTTAATATGAGGGGTCTAATGTGTAAATATAAATGTATTAAGGCACGAGGTTAAGTTTAACTTGTGGTAGAAGTCATCTCGGGACCGACTTGTAAATCCAGCATCCACAAGTAGTCAACTTAATGTGAGAGGCCTGGTACATATATATATCAGTCAACCAATAAATAAATAAATAAGAGTAGTAATTGTCTGTTGGGGCACAACAAATAGATACCTTTAGACTAATAAATAGTTGCCTTAGGAAAATATGACCGTTATGGTCATAAAGGGCAATAAAAATAGAAATAAAAGAAAATGGGTGTCATAAGGGGTTAATGGATATTGATTGTGGTTTGAATAGGGAAGAAATCAAATAAATATCTAGGGAAAAAGGGGACATAACCTTCCTTATTTATATTAATGAATATATAACTTATAATTAAAACTAGAGTTGGACTTAGTAGATTAATAATGGGAAAATATTATTAACCATAAGAACCTATGATGATAATAAATCGTGTGGTGAGAGACTAGACAGAAAGGGCGTAATAACGTAGCTCACTTTATCTAAATAGGGAAAGGTATTAAGGGCTAATAAGGGATGAACCTAATAACCTTCGCGTATAGTCCACTTCTTGGGTCTTAAGTAGCTTGGGTCGAAGAGTCCACTTAGGGATGGGTCCTTTAATATAGGGGTCTTAAATGACATGTGTGTGTATTGCCTGCCCAAACCTGGAAACTAAGAACATCAGATATGGCTACCTACCCTATGGGAAGTAGTAAGCAGCTAAGGGGGTCATCTAATAAGGTCAGCTAGAGGTATAGCGAGCGATAAAATACCATCTCTCACCTTATACGGGGTAAGGGTATATGCTTGAACAATGAAATCCTTAACTAGTAGGGCCCATAGCTGGTGCTCTCTAGTTTGAAAGAATGGGGGACAAGTTATCGAGAGGTATTAAGCGATCAATAAGTCCATCGAACCATATGTCCACCTAGGGTCTTTAGTGATCGGGAGAATCCACCATATCTATCATTTATAGTGAGGCGGAAATGGTAAAGGGAAAGTGGATGGAAAGCTATATATGTATAAAAGGGCCCCGCAGCTGGGAGCTCACTTCTCGGTCTAATAATCAGTTAAATCATGGCATAAAGAGGGGGCTTCCTAAATATATGTGTAAACGTTCTATCTCAGTATTATATCTTAGAATATCACTTTGAAAAGACTGGTAGAGTCGTGTGTAAACATCGACAAGGTTAGGTTAAAATCACTAACCTTGATAGGCACACATCTTGGGTTGAACCAAGCGGGATAAATTTGCGTATTATAATATGCGTTGTACATTTCCTGTTCGCCAGAATTTTGTTTTTCTGACCCCCCTCCTCATTACAACCACCTAGCTTTTCTAGAGAAGGTTGGATTCTCATAGGTGCTTTAGTTTGGCTTTCAGTTCTCGTTCTCTCTCATGCTCAGTATCGACAAAGTGACTTACTTTTAAAAAGGTAGTCACTTAAGTCAATACTGGTTATCCTAATCTATTTCCGCTGTTAGTTATCTTATTGTACTCTGATTATGCTCATGCTCATTTATTGCAAATGCCAGATCTACACGCTCCATGCTTGGATGTGTTTGAGTTTCGATTTTCTTCGAAATTTGAGCGCAAAAAAGTGTGGGGTGTTACATAATCTCTTATAGAAGCATGGTTGTGGCAAAAGTTGGTCTAATGATAGTCAACCCCTAAGGTGTGTAATCCACACACAATTATAATCACAGAGTGCAGAAAAGAAGTGAACATAGAGGACACACAATATTTTTATAGTGGTTCGGCTTAAACCAAGCCTATGTCCACTTTATAATCCCTCTTTATATTGTCGATTATAGGTTACAATTATTTTTGATAGAATGAAAGTAGAGAAGAAGAGATTTGTACACAAAATCCTTATGTTAGAGAGTTGAAGAGTCGAAGTGTACGACGGGCTATTTTTGGAGTGTCAACCATGAACTTATCAGTGGAAGTTTTTTCTCATGCTTTCTATTTTAGAAAATGAGGTATTTATAGGCAAGAAGTCGAGCTGATTGTAGTGTGCTACATGGCAATCATCCGCTCCGGGGCCGGCCACGTGTTCCTTGATCTAAAAAAAAGTAATTGTAGGCGGCGGGACCTATTCTTTTATTGAGGAATAGTTCTCCTCGGTATTCTCGGAGTACATGGAGCTCAAGATTTGGTGTATAAATAATAGAGTAGGTCATCTTCTCAATAATCAAGGCATACACGGTCCTTGGAATCTAGAGTAAGGGAAGTTGAACGGGCCCTGTTTTACCCATAAAGTAGCCTTGAGAATCGAGTTTTCTTATGTAACATAGGAGGTGGATCATCACAGTTGGGGGGGTCGATCAACTAGTTCGATCGACCTGGTCTTCAGACTTTGAACCATTTCCTGAAGAATGCTTCGATTCGAGAATTTTTGATTTGGGTCGAGCCCAATTTCGATCGACCGATGAATGAGTCATTCCAGAATAAGGAGATAGCTGATCTTAGGTATATATTCTAGTTGTGACGATTTTACCAAAAAGCTGGGCAACACTTTTCCCTCAGAACATATCTTTCTTAGTAAGGAAGGTATGTTCTGGATCTTCCAAGAAATGATGCATAGAGATCCAATATATATAAATCCAGAAAATCATGGTTATGCGGAACCATAGACGATCGATAAGGATCGTATTAAGGTCGAAGGAGAGATTAGAGAACCAGTTATTAAGTTAGTCTGATCGACAGTGAGTATGATTTGTTCCTACATAAAAGAAGACGAAAGTATGCCAAATCCTGACAATATTTCTTGACTATTGAGAGCTTATACCATGCTTATAGTTCTGTTGGAGTATAAACCATACTCAAGTAGGGATCGATTTATTTCGGCAAATCCTGGCAGGGTAGTTTGATTTGCCAGGTGTAAGCCATACTTGGGGGTCGAGTATAAACCATACCCGAGTGGTTATTGGGTTAGCTTGCCATGTCCTGGAAAATAGTTCGTTTTTCTCAGGTATAAGCAGACCTGGGATCCTTGGGTCGAGCATCGGCCATGCTCGGGGTGCTATTTTCCAAAGAGATTGAGTATAAACCATACTCGAGATTTAGTAGCATTTACTTGTCAAGTCCTGGCAAGGTTTGGTTCGAGTATTATCCATACTCATATTGAAAGAGAGCTAAGCTTCTCACATCTTAATAAGTAGAGTTTTATATTAGTATCAGCCGTACCTTAAGTTGATTATAAGCCATACTCGGTTCGAGGGAAATTAGGTTCGTCATATCTTGACGAGTGAATCGTATACCTAGGTATCAACCATACCTTATGGATGAGCATAAGCAATGATCGATTTTGGGTTGAGGATTTTGCTACATCCTGACAAAGTACTTATGTTCGTCAAACACAACCCATGTTCGAGAAACAAATCTTATTGATGCTAATAACTATTACAAAGATAGAAAAAATCCTAGTGGGTTTAGAGTTGAATCCAGAGCACGCCTTGGGATTAGATCCTAACTTCGTACGTGTGTACTTCAAATACAACTTTATTTAAAATAACAGAAATATATTTCTTATATTCTAAGAAATAGGGTGTATCCGCAATGATCTAATCCAAATCAATTGATGATGATGCCGTGATTGCTAGACTCGGGATCCTTCCCATTCCGAGGAGCACGGGAACCGTTCTGAGGAACTTGGGAAGGTAGCTGTGGCGGTGCAGATGTTGCATAATTTTTAACATACTCGGGTAGCTCTCCATGTTTGACCTTTTCTTCAATGAGATAGCACAATTGTCTGCAATCATTGGTACCCTGACATGCCATGAAATGAAACATGCAGTGCTTTCCTGATCCACGTTCTCTTTGGGTAGAGATATGTGAACTCTGAACTGTCAATAAAGTGGGTGATCAACATATTCCAGTTGTTGATCAATTCAGTTGTTAGCTATCAAAATCACATGGCGGCGACATTAGTGAGAAAAAGGTGGAAGCATTTGGCCTTGACATTGACCGATGCTGATAATACTTCCATATGGCGCATATATCGCATGAGATGTATGGTAGGATCGGTTCTGCCGTTGTAGGGTTCCAGGACTGGAAGCTTGAAGTCAGATGGGCTTCGGAAATTCCATATTTCTCGTGTGAATAGACTGCGATGGACGTTTTCCACATCTTGCTAAGAAGTAGTGCCTCGAGTGAAGCGCTTAATGATGCTAGCGATTTAGTTCCCATCCTCGAGAAGTTGCTGCCACGAATCCAATTCGGCACCGTGGACATTTTTGAGAATCCCAGGACAGGGTGGAAGCATGGGTTGAGTTCTTAGGGCCAGTTCGGTGCGGCTTACGAGTGATGGGTGGAGGTGGTCCCCAACCTCAACTGTTGGTTTGGGATTGACTTGAACCCCTCGGTCGGCATGTGAGTTGGGCCGAACCATGTCCATGTCGGTATAATTAGACCGGTTTGGGTGAGTGTTTTCAGCTCGGGTTCGGCATTGCTCCTGCTTGGGGCGATATTAGAGTGGTTTATAGTAGGCCTCCCTCCGTGTTAGGAACTGGTATGGTGGAGTGATCTTGAAGAGACGAAGGGTTGCTGACCCCGGCCCTTCTTGGATCGACATATTGGGAAGGCTGAATGGGAAGCAACATAAGTCTGGTTTGTTGTAAGATATCAGATCGAGCCACAAGTTGCATCGAACTAGGTTATGGTCGATCCGAATGTTGCATCGATCGATCTGACCTATGACTTGGTCGATCGGGAAGTGAAGCTAGCCCAAGTGGAGGAAGAGTAGTGGACCGATCTGGGGATTGGATTTCATTGACCTGAGGGTTAGTTGTTGCCCTAGCTTTGCCTGGTAAGTGATGCTTGGTTGCTCGGTCTTCCTTCCATTCGAGCGAGGAAATCATTCATCATTTCCTGCTGCTTTGTGAGGACTACCAATCAAGGACTTGATCCCATCTTGAATGCAGTTTTCATCGCCAATCAAACCTATATCCAGCAATGTGATCTCTATTAGCTGGAATGTTGGATCGCCCATTCCACAACACCAAGTCGGCAAGCATCGGGTTTAAAGTCATTTTTTGTCTTTTTCTACCTGTCAACATTGAGGGTCTGCACCATTTTCTGACCACACTCGTCCCATTGCGCCTTCTTTCCTTGCCGCATGTCCTTAGAATTAATGGTGCCTCAAAATTCAAAATGCTTTGAAAACGAAATGCCATTTTATCTCCTCGTCTCCTCCCAAAGATCATTTCACTCCCTTTACCGGCCATCGCCTTTCTACTACAAGCGCCGCCGGTGACCACCGCCTCGCCATCCAGTTACTATTCCGACATACTCAACATTAGCGATTCAAGTCAAGAGTAACGTCAGATACAGGTAAAAGCAAAGAAAAAGGAAAAAGGGGAAGAATTCATATGCTAAATCCTGCAAGAATATGCTTTTAAAACCAAAAGAAAAAAATTAAATCCTACCTGTGGAGTAATAGGAGTAGATGATCTTGTTCTTCAGAAGAAAGAAACTGTTTTAATCTTCTGAAAATTACGGGTTTGACTGCAGTGAAAAGTAAAAGTAAAATAATGAGAGTGGGCTAGCCTTTATAGTGGAATAAGGGGACTCTTTGCGTTCCTTTTGACATGAATACTGACTATGACTATTGGACTGACTTATCGACTGAACACCTCATCGGCCTGGAATGAACTAGCGTGCAACTACAAAATATTATCTCTTCAAGAACCGACATTGATTCCGAGTGGTCAGTTGCGAAATTGTTAATTTGCAATTTTGGCAATTCATTGAAGAATCTCACAACCAACTTGCACACAATTTCCAATGCCTCGACTGCAACGATTCCCGGTCCTTTGGATGACTAGATGTTGATGGCAAAAAATATCGTAAACACCCAAGATTCCTATTACTAGGAATAGTTAATTTGGTCGCAAGAATAAGTAAGAGAAAGCAGTAAATGACATGAGAATTTATTGTGGCTCGGCCGCGGATCAGGCCTACGTCCACTTTGGAAGGATGTCGAACTTTTATTAATCACACAAGAGTTACAAGGTAGAGCCATGCTCATTACATTCACTTTTATCATTGTCATATGTTAGGTATTTAGGAAAAGGAATATTTAATTCTCCTTCTTCCTCAAATAAGAGATGCCATTAATGAGGTTTAGGAAGCTCTAGGAAGGTCTCAAGTGAAGAAAATCCAACCCCTTAGAAGTGTAAGGCCATGGGCTATTTATAGGAGTGGAGATAGGTAGGATAAGGTAGAAACAGGGGAACACTTGCAGGATTTCGCGCCTCAGAATTTCGAACCCGGGCGTGGGTGCGAAATTTCGCACCCGCTGGGTTCGAAATTCCAAACCCAGGTGTGGGTGTGAAATTTCGCACCCGCTGGGTTTGGAATTTTGAACCCAGTCATGGGTGCGAGACTTCGCACCCGCTGAGTTCGAAATTTCGCACCCACTGGGTTCAAAATTTCGAACCCGGGCACGGGTGTGGAATTTCACACCCACTGGGTTCGAAATTTCGAACCCGGGCACGGGTACGGAATTGTGCACCTGGTTGGGTGCGAATTCTGCATCATGCCTGGCGCGAAGTCCTTCCGAGGGGAGCAAGGATTCCCGAAACCGGGTGATTGAGGCTCATAGCTCCTTCGGGGTCCGAGGCCTTGGTTCGTGGGTGTCTTATGGATGCCGCGAGGTTTCAAGCAGTGTAGTCCCTTCTTGATCCTGTTTCCTTCACTCCCGAGTGTCCCTTTTCGGCCTCAGCTTCACGAGGTACGTTGAGTTGAGCGTGTCTGATGCTCTCCTTGGAACCGAATCAAAAAGCCGGTTAACATTTGCCCCCCAAAGTACGTCTTGTCTTTGACATGATGTGCTTTGTGTAGGTTGAGGTAGTGGCAAAAATGTTAATTTTTCCTGTAATTCAAAAGGCGAATAGATGTTAGCTGTGGGGATCGTTCTCCCTAGCGGTGTAGATGAGCCGTCGTTCAAGGGATGCACCGCGCTCAAATCGTTAGGTGCCCGTAGTGCGTAGCCTCCGTGGATGCATGGGAGTTGGCATGCACATGCGCGGAGTACGTACACGAGAGAATTTGCCATGGCGGTTTCGATCCTGGAGGTGTGACCATTGTCACCATCATCATTTTCTCTTTTTTTTGGGGGGTCTGAAATTTTCGGGCCCAGGGGGGTCGAAATTTCGAACCCAGAAGCTCGGAATTCCGATCCCCTGGGGTTCAAAATTTCGAGCCAGGGGGGGTCGAAATTTCGAGCCTAGGGATTCGAAACTTCGATCCCCAGGGGGGTAGAATTTTTGAACCCACCAGGTTTGAAGTCTCGAACCCTCACAGGTTCGAACTTTCGAGCTCGGGGGTTCGAAGCATTGAACCCTTCTGGGTTCGGATTTTCGAACCCCGTGGGTTTGAATTCCCGAGCCCTCTGTCTAGGTTCGAAATTTCGAACCCGGCGGGGCTTTAGTTTTCGAACCCGGGTTGGTTCGGAATTTCGAACCCTTCTGGGATCGAAATTTCAAACCTGGAGCTCGAAATTTCGAGCCCGACATGGTTCAGGATGGGGTTTTTCCCATGTTGGGTTTCCAATTTGTCACGCCGATGGACTTTGACTTCCGAATATCTACCTCTGGATTTGCGTGCTTAGCGTCGATGCATATATGGTTAACCGTGCTAATGGGGTTTAGGATTGTTCACATAGGGTAGAGCATACAACCAGACTGGGACTCGGACTATTTCGAATTGTTTTGGACTTCCTTTATGTAGCTTATTTTTGCATAGCATTTCACGCATGTATTAGTTGTCACCAACACGAGGGGTACAGGTCATTATACTGCCCGTTCTAATATTGATGTGTTAAAGTATATCTAGAGATGCAGACAAGATCAAGGACCAGAAAAACTACGAAAGCGGAGGCTTCCCAGCCCGTGTTACACACATCCGATCCTACCCTTAGAGGTAGCTCATCTGGCAGCGAGCTTGAGACCACCGAAGGATCGACTCCTTCTCATTCGACCAGCTCGTCCGAAGCATCTGAGAATGGGGAGCAACCTGAGTGGCAATATTCCCCGGTTGTGACTGAAGAGGCCGAGAATGTAGATATCAAGGGTGAGGATGCGCTCATACCTCCGGTAGCTCCGGACATGTTGCTTGATGTGGTGATTTTGGAGATTCCTATTGACTCAGTGCAGTCATGCATGGATGCCACCGCGGTCAGGAAGATGGCAACACAATTTAACATACCGGTGGATGATGCCCGGATAACAAAGCCCATGTGCCGCCCGAGGGTCTTACAGCCTAGAACCGACAAGCTTGCCTTGCTAGGTGCGTGCCCCGGTTAACGAATTCATTCGGGATATGATGTTCTATTTTCGTCTCGCGCCATCACAACTACACACTGATGCATACGCTTCTCTCCTGTGTACTTACGTTCTCTTTCGCGAGTTTTTTGAACAGGGAGCCCACTGGGGAAGATATTCGATACTTCTTCCACTTAAGGAAAACGAGCGCTGCCTCTCCTTCTCAATGGTCTTTGGAAGCGACGACTGCCACAAAATTCTTTGTCGGGACGTGGCCTAGGCTATCTATGTTTAAGCGCAAGTGGTTCTTCATGAGCTGCCCTCCTGGATTTGCTAGAAGGTGGATTGAGGGAAGTAAGTGTTTCTGTAACTCCGCTCCTTGCCGTAATTTTTGGATTCCAGCCTTTATTCATGGTTTCAATTGGGTTATGACAGGAAATCCAAAGGCGCCTACTGGAGATGAATATCGGCAATGCCTCAATGCTTTGCGGGCAATACCAGAGAATCTCCGCGACACCAGCACCGTGGCAAGTCAGGATCGCCTCCGCCGCGCCGGGTTGTTGCCAAATAACCGGGCTGTGATCAGGCCCGCGGTTGCTATTAGTTTGCCAAAGGAAGGAGTTGCGGCATGCTCTACCCCTACGGGACGGAAGAGGAAAGTGCCCCCAGCGGGAGGAGAGTCGCAAAGGAGTACTCCGCCTCAAGGAGGTGTGTGCGGAGGAGAGGTTCAAGGTGAAGAGGAGGTTTCCAGAGATGAGGGGTTGTCGAGCACTCCCGTCCCGCCTCCGACAGGGGAGAGGGAAGGAGTGTTGGTCGGACCGCAGTCTCCTGCGACTCACTCAGGGCCCACGGCCTCGCTCGAACCCGCGGGCCAGTTTGATGGCTTAAAGGGACTTTCTTTACTAGTGACTCCATGGCCAAACACGGTGAGCCTAGAAGTACTTACTTGCACTGCTGAGGGGCTGATTCCCTTGGTCGTACCACAATCTGGTCCGTTGAGAGAACACTTTAGGGCATACATCCATAACACTGCATAACATAGATGTCTGCCTATGTGTGTAACTTAACTAACTCTGGCTTGTTCCATTGGTAGGTGATATGGAAGGTGGACGCGGTGATCACTGGCATCCCCAGAGTTCTTCTTTCGAGAGTTTTCGAAGGTACACCAGTTTGTATTGTGTTCCACCTCCATCAGATCAAGGCAGCGGTCATCGAGACCGGGACCGATCTATGGGATCTCCGACACCTCCTCCTGTTCGCGTGTTCACGGGGGGTGCTCAGCTCAACATAGGTGGATCTCAATCTCTGCCTTCGACAGCTCCTCCGTCGGCCGCCCCTCCGACTCCCATTCAACCTCCTAAGGGTAGGGAGTTGTTGTTTGGTCAACTAAAGACGGGCATGGAAGTCGTGACGGGAATGCAAAATTTAATAGAGTCCCAAATCTGAGCGTTTTCAGTAGAGGAGAGGAGGACATTCTTGAAGCTGTACTTCCCCCAATATCATTTTGATGAGTTGTCGTCTCTCCCTGATCTCCACCCTGCTTCTAGTAGGGAAACCGGAGATATATGGATGCACGTACAAGCGCTTATAATTTGGCTAACGAACTTACCACTTCCCTCTATCTTTCTGAGTTGATCAAGAGGAAAAACCTGGAGCTCACCAATCGTCAACTGACTATTAATGGTGAACATACCTCGGTTACCCACTTGGAAGCCGAGATAGGTGGGTTTTTCCGTTGCGTTCATGGTTAATTAACCGCTGCCTCGTGTGTTTCCCAGTTTTAACTTTTGACCATGTTATTGCAGCGGAGCTGAAGCGAGCCTATGCGACTTTAAAGACGGGGGTTGTGCATGGCTGTGAGACTTTTAGCGATACAGTAAGTCGCTTGACCCTTGAAAACACAACCCTTAAGAATGATAAGGATGAGTGGTCCAAAGTATGCGCTGACATGGAAAATGAAATTGGGAAGGTTACTCAGCTCCAGAATGACAATACCGCTTTGAGGGAGGAAAACGAGAGGTTGCGGGCTGAGAATGCCGAAGTCGCCGAGTTGAAGAGGCAACTTGAGGCGATGAGGAAAGCGAAGGAAGATGCTGAGGCTAGCAACTGGGTCGTGTTGAGCGAGTCCGACGGTATAAAGGCTGAATATGTAAGGGAGATAGAGCTATTGAGTGGACAGCTAAACGATGCGGAGTTCTGTGTTGTGTCCTCGTTCGAGGAGAGCATCCACAACATGTATGTCTTTGAGATTCTGATGAATTTCATGGGTCGAATACTATCCCCGCGAGCTAGCCAGAACCTGGGAGAGATTGATCCCTTACAAGGCCTTCTTACGTCAAGTGGACGTAAGCACTTTAGATGAGCGTCAGCTTGCAAATGTTCTTCTGGACAGTGGTGAATGTGAGAAGCTGGAGGAAGGAAGGAGGCTATTGCAAGAGGATGCTGAGAATGAAAGGTTGGCGAGGCTCACTAAGGAAAAAGGGAAGTTCGTGCCGACCGATAGCACGGTGGTGACAGAAACATTTGCATGGGGGAGTTCCTATCAGCTCCTGGACGCCGGGTCTACTATGGTGAGTAGCCTTGAGGCTTTGACCCAAACCGCTACCGAGTACAATCCCGACTTCCCGGCACTGGGGGATACCAGTATCTCCTTACCTATCGCTATAAGCACCCATCCTATCATTCCTATGCCACCCTTGACCATAGGTGAACTCCTTTTACCTTGAATCCCTGAGGATGAAGTGAATACCGAATTTATGGACTAAAGAGGTTATGTCTTTGCTATGCAGTTCCTTCTGAGTCCACGACGGCAGCGGATCCCGCCCCTGTGATCCTCAAGTGACTGAAACGGGGTTGGACCTCATAAGGACACATGCTGGAGAGGGCGGTGACCAACTTGACACCTTTTCTGACATAAGAGTAACTCCCAGCATGGTGGACATTCTCAACAGGTGGTCGACGGATAGAGTGCACTAGCCAGAGGTTAAGTGGATGCCGATGTGTCTACGATGAGGGACGCGTAGACCCTCGAGAAAACTGAGGCGGCTGACATCATACCGCACAAGTCTCAGAAGTTTGTTGAGTGGCAGGCCGCTAGAGAGGCCAAAGAGAAGGCTGATAGGGAAGGAAAAGGGATCCCAAAGAGGAGTGATACCATGGTTTGTCCTGCTACCAGGAGTGCCCCTGTGCCTACGCCGCTTTATGTTACTACTGATGTCACGGAGATCTCCAGCGGTGATGGAGCTGGGGGTCATTACCTTTCTGTCACTCATGAATCAATCACTCCTCCGAAGGGTCCGTCAAGCTAGAGTGGGTCGAGTTGGAAGAGGTCTGGTGCTGGTGTGAGGGAAGAACCATCAAGCGTCGAATCTGCATAAAAGAATAAATACAAGCACAAGAGAGAGAAACATGATTAGCATTGGCCACCTTAGTAGGAGTTACCATTATTTTGGTAGTGTAGGCCGATAGTTTACGCGAGTGCGGCCCTCGCTTTTGGTTTTTCAAGACATGTTGTGGTTCTTATGTACACCATGTCATTAGAAAGTAAAAGTGTTAGACACGTAGTTTGTTTAGTGTGTGTGTGTGAAGGAAATATGAATTGGTAAAGATCGCTGTTTATGTCAAGTGTTCAGATGTTCTTTTTATGTTTTCCAGCGTGCTGTACTTGCATAGACTTACCTATCGTTACACTTGTCACAAAAGCAATTAGGAGCCATCTCTGGGTAAATTATTCCAGGGAGGTGAGGTAGAGCGCTGGCTTCAGTAAGTTCCCCTCAGCTTAGGGAACCTGTAGTTTGCGAAACCAGTCTGTGCGCCTACTGTTTTGGGTGGTCCGGGGTTAAACCCAAGTATAGCAAAGGCGAAGGGCGTCGCGTTGTGCAGTCCGCCAGGTGGGTGGCTCTCCCGTCGTTCATCAGGTTGAGGCGAGCCGCCGGACATCATTTATTCGTCGGCGTAGTTTTCAGCCCCGATCATCAGCTCGTAAGGTCCAATCGTGGCCATGGGCTACCCCAAGCCTTAAGAGCTAAGGGGAAGAAACGATTTAAGGTCGGTCTTGGTGTTGCACCAAGACTCAACCGGGACCCGCAACCGGCGAAGAGAGATTTGCATCGATCTTAGTCGGTCGTTGAGTGGCGCCAAGCCGCCTGGACTAGGACGCAGAACGATTTATCCTCGGCCTCGGCACTGGGCCGAGGTTCAAGTTAGAGGTTGATTAGACTCGGTCGTGCCGCAGGCCAGCGATTCGAGTAGCATTGCCGGTTTACATGCTCGGGGTGAAGGGCATAGCCAAGTGTCTCAAACTCGATGTTGCCTAGAAATTGAAATGGCCGCACCAGCTCTCGTGCTCGGGGTGCCGATGCGGTGATCGTTGGCGTGAATCGAGCTGGTTGTCGGAAAACAAGACGCATTATGTGAGAAGTAAACAACAAGGAGATAGGAAATTGAACATCATTTCTACTAATAACTTTGGTAGTAATAGCCTTTACAATGCCTTGGATTTCTGAGAAAACAGATAATTGTTTGAAAAGAATAAACAACTGTAAACTGAGTTATGTAAAGTAGCGGCGGAGATGTTCGTTGTTCATGCCTTTGGGAGTTTAGCTCCGTCGACGGTGGCAAGCCTGAAAGTTCCATCACTGAGCTTTCGATGTATGGGGAACGGAAAAACCTCTGCGAAGCTAAATTATTCTAGGGATGTATGGAGTACGACCTTCCCAACGAGGCACGAGGCATGTTGGCAGGGGAAAGACCCGCTTTAGAACGAGGTCGTTGATGTTGAGGTCCTTGTGGCGAACCCTAAAATTGAAGTATCGGGCTACTCGCTGTCGTTGGGCGGCGGCTCTAACATCGGCCTCGTTCCTTTTTTCTTCCAGCAAGTCGAGTGATCCCAGAAGTAAATCTTGGTTTGTCTTTGGATCGATGTACGCGACTCGATGGAATTGAAGCTTGAGCTCAATGGGAATGACGGCTTCGGACCCGTATGCGAGGGCGAAAGGAGTATGACTGGTTCCTGTCCTGTGGGTAGTTCGTTAAACCTATAAAGCTAGAGGAAGTTTGTCTGCCCACATGCCCCCAGCCTTTTCCAGTCGCTTCTTGATGATGGACTTGATGACCTTGTTAACCGCTTCGACTTTCCCATTGGCTTGAGTATGAGCCACCGCTGAGAATCTTTTATCGATGTCGTGGCACTGACAGAAGGCTTTAAACTAAGTGCTCTCGAGTTGAGTGCTGTTGTCGGAGATGATAGCTTGAGGTACTCCATAACGGGTAATGATGTTGCGGACAACAAAGTTGATCATCTTCTTCGTGGTAATGGTGGCGAGAGCTTCAGCTTCTACCCACTTGGTGAAGTAATCCACTACGACGACGACGTATCGTGCCCCGCCTTCGGCCATTGGAAGATTTCTGATGATGTTGATTCCCCATATGGCAAATGGCCATAGGCTGACCATTTGAGACAATTTGGTAGGCGGGGCTCTTGGAATTTTAGAGAAGCACTGACACTTATCACACTTGCGAGCTTAGTTCGTGGCGTCTTGATTAAGCGTAGGCCAGCAATAACCATGTCTGAGAATCTTTCTGGCCAGGGGCTGCCCCCTAATGTGGTCGCCGCATTTACCTTCATGCGCACTGCTTAGCACTTGGAGGGCATCGCCGTGAGCTACGCAGCGGAGAAGGGGAACAGAAAAACCTCTGCGGTAGAGTACCCCGTCCATAAGAAGGTAGCAGGCCGACTGGCGAGTGAGCACACGCCTTTCCTTGTAGTGCTTTGGTAGGATCTCGTGTTGCAGGTAATTTCTGATCGGCGTCATCCAGGACTTGGGCTCGGGTTTGGTTCTCGTGATCGTCTTGCCCTTGCTTGATGCTCGGAGAGTTTAGGACTTCAACTGGGGAGAATCCGTTAAGTTGCGGGTCTTCGGAGCTTGCCATTCTGGCGAGGGAATCTGCTTTTTCATTTTTCTCGCGTGGGATATGGGTGATGGCGAAATGCTCGAGGTGGATGAGTAGACCATGTACCCGGGCCAGGTATTGGTCAAGCCATCCCTCTTTTGCTTGATACTCCCCCTATACTTGTCGGACGATAAGCTGTGAATCAGAGAAGATGTGGATGATCTCTAGCTTGAGTTCGATTGTAATTCTAAGCCCGGTGATTAAGGCCTCATACTCTGCGTTGTTGTTAGTAGTGGGAAAATTTTGCCTCAACGCTTAATACATCGGGAGTTCTTCAGGGTTGATGAGCACGACTCCAGCCCTGGAGCACTTTTTGTTAGAGGAGTCGTCTACTAACAATTTCCACTGGGCGTCGGGGGTCCCCGCGTTCACTGTGGGATCCTCCTCAGGGGCTGTGAACTCCACGATGAAATCTGCGAGAGCTTGGCCGTGGATGGCTCTTCGAGGGATGAAGGTTATCCCAAACTGGCTTAACTCTTTGATGCACTTTAATAATCGTCCTGACACCTCGTGTCGCAGTAAGACCGGACATAGTGGTTGGTCAGTGAAAACTTTTATAGGATGCGACTGGAAGTACGGTCGGAGCTTTCTAGAGGAAACTAATAAGCAGAATGCCAGCTTTTCTAGCTTTGGGTATTTGTTCTCCGCCCCCATCAGCCGCTTGCTGACATAGTAGACGGGTCGTTGAGTGCGATCTTCGAGGCGTACTAGTGCTGAGCTGATTGCCTGTCCAGAAACAACCATGTAAACATGTAAGTCCTCGTGCTCTATAGGCTTAGAAAAGATAGGTGGTCGCTCGAAGTGATCCAAAAGTTCCTGGAATGCAGAAATGCATTCGGGGGTCCACTCGAAATTGCGTTTCCCCTTTCGGAGTAAATCGAAGTAGGGGATGCATTTGTCAGTGGCCTTAGAGATGATTCGACTTAAAGTGGCGACCTTCACGTTCAGACTTTGGACATCCCTATGTTCTCGGGGACTCGAATGTCCCGAATAGCTTGGATTTTTTCTGGATTGGCTTCGATGCCCCGAGAATTGACAATGAAACCCAAGAATTTTCCCGAGGCGACTACGAAGGATCATTTCAGGGGGTTGAGTTTCATGTCGTATTGGCGAAGGACATCGAACATTTCGGAGAGGTCGTGGACGTGATCGCTTGATATTTTAGATTTTACCAGCATATCGTCCATGTACACCTCCATGGACTTTCCATTCTGATTTTTAAAGAGTCGATTAACCATTCGTTGATAGGTGGCGCCGGATTTTTGAGGCCAAAGGGCATAACATGGTAGCAGTAGAGCCCGAGGTTGGTTATGAAAGAGGCATGATCTTGGTCGCAGAGGCTCATCGCGATCTGGTTGTAGGCTGAGTAGGCGTCCATGAAAGATAGTAGCTGGTATCCGGCGGTCGAGTCGACTATCCGATCAATCTTCGGGAGCGGAAAGCTGTCCTTAGGACATGCCTTATTCAGATCGAAGAAGTCAATGCAAGTTCGCCATTTACCATGGATTTTTTTAACCAGAACTGGATTGGAAACCCATTTGGGATAGTCACCTCCACAGATGAATTTATTGTTGAGCAGACGGTCTACCTCTTCTTCGAGCACTTTGGACCTCTCGGGCCCCAAGAAGAAGCTTTTCTGTTTGACTGGAGGCATTCTAGGATCTAAGCAAAGGGAGTGGCAAGCAATTGCGGGGTCGATGCCCTTCATGTCGGAATGAGTCCATGCAAACACATCTAAATTGGCTTTCAGGAAGCATATGAGATCTTCTTTAATTGCTGGGTGGAGTTGTGACCCTACCTTCAGCACCCTTGTTGGGTTGTCGAGGTTGACAGGAACGTCCACTGTGGATTCGACCGGAGTAGCCCTCTCGTACTCGGGCTCTTCGTCTTTCCGTGGCTTACGGTCATCAGAAAGATGGGAGTGGGGCCTGAGCCATGTCCCAGACGCTACTGATTGCTATGTTGAGTCGTTTTTGGCGCAAGAAGGCATAGGCACGGTTTTGCCCTTGTCCCTATTGCACGCGTTCTTCCATTCTATTGCATAACATTCCCTGGCTGTAACACCCCGAATTTTCTGTTAACGGTAAATTAACAAATTAAAGTATAATTAATTCTAAATGATAGAATTAAGGGAAATGGGTTACGCCATTGCATTCAACTCGGAATTCTGCTTGAGATAGACCGAGTTTGCGTAAATCGGACTCCGTATGAAGGAGTTATGACCTCCGAAAGTTTCAGAATTCGATTTAAAATTCAAACAGCCCGAAAACAAGTTCAAAATTCAAAACTGGACCAGAACTGGGCTGGGCGGGAATTTTCCTGCCCAGGACCCAGGACGACCAGGGGGTGGCTCGGTTTCTGGGGCTTGGTTGTGTCACCAGGGCCGATTTGTCACTTTCTGATTGGCTTCTCTTGAGACAGATGGCCTTGATTAACTCTAACTTCATCGACTGCTCTGATTAGTTTGAAATTCTATATAAACAACCTTAGTCTCCAACCTAAATTCACACAAATAAAATAGAGCAAGAGCCGTCGTGCTGCTGGAAGGAAGCCAAGAGTAGCCTCCACTTGAAGAAAGCTTAGAGATGAGCAAAACTAAAGTAAAAAAACAAGATTCAAACAACGTTTATCTACCCAAAGGAAAGCATTGCAAATTCGGAACTCAGAATCCAGAATTCAAGCTCGTCGTTTGTTGTAAGTATAGTGATTTTTCCGATGGGAATAAAATTGAGACTTGATTCGATGTAAAATGGAAATGGAATTTTACTATTGTATAACGACGATGCTAATTCATATCTGTGTATTGCAATGATTGTATTGTGAATAGTTGGGATGTTTGTGGTATAATTGATTTGATGTTGACCCTATTGTACATTTAGAATTAAAGCAACATCACATACAAGTATATGGTTAATGTTAGAATTTACACCTATATGTTTATATGTTTAATATAGGTTGTATGTGTTATGTCCAAGTTAAGATCTCATGTATATACTTTATGCTAAAACCTCTATGCCTAAATGATTAAGTTCATATACATGCTCGTATGTTTATACAAAAGTTGCAAGTTCATAATTGGATCCATGCCAAGATCCACTTTAATACAAGTTTCATGTTATAGTAGTAAACATGATTGGATCTAGTTCACACATGTGATAAAATTATACATACTTTATGGACATGTCATATTCTTGTCATATGCTAGTTATGTTCGATGTTATGCCTAGATCTAAACATGTTTAGGCTTATGTTGTCTAAATCATATGCTAATTCATGTGACACCTATTTAGTTAGATCCCTATTTCAATGCAAGTTCACATATATGTAAGTTGATTTAGTCTATGTTGCAAATTCACATATATGTATGTTGATTTAGTCTACGTTGCAAGTTCACACCTATGATATTCATGTTGACTATTTTGCAAGTTCACACCTATGATGTTCATATTAACTATGCCGAAAATGCCAAGTTTACACCTATGTCATGTTCATGTTAATGAATTTCTTTATGCCAATTTTGTGTACTCTAAATTAGACTAAGTTTTTAGCCAAATATTATATGTTAAAAATCATGCAGACGAAAAATTAGGCTAAAATTGTTAGCCTAATATTTAGACGGGGTAACGTTGGGAAAAATTGATAATTATAGGAAACTTGACATAAATTGGTGAAAAATATATGTATTGGTATGTTTAGCACATGCCAATAATTAGTGGCACTTAAATGGTATAAAATTCTTATACCAAAAATGATGAACTTGGAAAGTGGGCCACAACATTTAATTGTTAACAAATTTACATATAACAAGTAATAGAGACAAATATGTAAATTTAGAAAATACGAGTATGCTTAACCCGAGGTTGGATTGAGTTGTGATGTAAACCTACCCGGACCCGCTCGGCTGTCCAGTAATCACAACAATACCTATCCAATGTGAGAGGTTAAGCATTGAGCCCAATAAGGACCCGAGGTTAGACTGAGTTACGGTGTAAACCTGCCCGGAACCGACCGGCACATCCAGTAATCGTAACAATACCTGTCTAATGTGAGTGGTCGGTGCTTTAAAAAGCTAAGGACAGACAAGTCAGGATGGTAGGGTTAAGTTAACTAAAACACTTAACCAATTCAACATGTTAATTAAACTGATGGGTGGGGTTAGGTAAATACAGACACTTAACCACTTAACATGTTTGACTAGAAAACCCTTGTAACGAGGACCCATTTCAGCAGTAACCCAATTAGGTATCATGGTACCCTGAAACTAGGCAGGGTGGGGCACGATTACTGGGCTGATTGTAAGCGGTCAAAAGCGACGGCGGTTGGTGCAGTAGTGTGGGTTCTAACGGAGTGCGGGCGTGCACACACTTCGGAGCAGACAAACACGACACTGGGCACTAGTAGTATAACCTATGCATTCTAGGATTGTGTCGGGCCGCCACCATGGGACTTGATACACCCCACGGTGGGACCAGCATAGGTATCTACAATCATTGGGGGCCGTATGACACATATGATTTTGCGAGTAGGAGCCGATCTTTAGAATGGGGATTACTTTACCCCGATCATGGGGTGCTAGTTGAGACAATGCAAGTAGGTGCAGAGATATAGTGTGGGGTGCGATAGTATACTCGGTTCAAACTGCTTTGTCTTAGTTTATGATACTTACCTATTTCCAGCTTATACCTATCACGCCCTTTTTCTTATTGTCATACTAAAGAGTCACTAGACTTACCATGCTTTATGTCTGACTCTATTTTTCTTTCGTCTTCTTTTCTTCCCCCCACCCCCAGGTCCACAGGGAGGAAACAACCCAGCTTAGTCATACTCTTTGCAAGTTTCAAGATAGTAGATGTATGGTTTGGACTCTCTTTCCTTGGCTATGGCTTTTGGACACGTTCTATGGGGATTTATGCAGCTTTTATTATGTTTTATGCTTCTTTATTTAATAGACAAGATAGAAATGATGATGTAATGTTTTGGAAGTTATTATGAGACAATTATGGAAATGTTTTGTATGAACACGTATTTATGAAATGAAAGTCTGTTTGTTTTCCGCTGCTTATACATATGTGTTTATATATGTCTTGTGTTTTATCTGTGACTTTTACTTATAAACCTCCACCGAAGTTAAGGCATTCCCTTTGTGACTGACCTCAATGGAGGTGGGGTGTTTCACTTGGTATCAGAGCACATATTTACCTGATTAGATAAAGGTTTTCGAAACTATTTTCAAAAGAGAAGTTTAAAGAAACATATTTTTTCAAGGAAAAACATTGTTTTTAAAAGGCATAGTCCCCCAAATCCATATGCACTATCTCTCTATCCTTTTGTCTTGAATACTTTCATTTTTTGTTCCAGCATGTCTGGAGATCTTAACCTTCCAGAAGGAGTACCGATACCTGGCTGGTTCCGAAGGTACCTAGAGGCTAGGGCCAATGGTGCGGGCCCAGCAGATATTCCTCCTCCCATAGTGGCAGCGGTTCCTCCTCCTCCTCCTCCTCATGGAAATACTTTCGCTAAGACGTGTAGAGACTTCAAGGCTATGGGTGGAAAGGACTTTTATGGAACTGAATCCTTTGTGGTAGCAAGGAACTGGCTGAAGGAGACCGAAGATTTGTTCATCATCTTCGAAGTTGACGACAGGCAAAAGATACAGCAAGCAGTGTGGTTGCTTAAAGATGAAGCTTCCTATCGGTGGGAATTTACCCATGCTGAGAGGCCAGTGGAAACTTGGGAAGATTTCAGGATGAGGTTTGAGATGAAATTACTCTCCCAAGCTGAAAGAAGCCTGCAGATGGAGAAGTTCCTAACTCTTAAACAAGGGAGTATGACGATCAATGAGTACGTCAATCAGTTTAATCAGCTGGCCAGATTTGGGCTGGATTTAGTAAACACCCAACACAAGAAGGCCCTTCGCTTCGTCAAAGGTCGGAATGAGCCTCTACATAGCCTTGCTATGACCCATATACCCATGGGAGCGACTTATGAAAGCTTGGTGGACATGGCGCTGCTACATGAGGAAGATAAAGGCAAGAAAGAGGCAAAAGCAGAATTGCCTCAAGACAAGAAGGGGGAATGGTCACAGAACAAGAAGGCTGATTCAAAGAAAGGCGGTAAGAACAACAAACCCCATGAAAAAAGAAAGTGTAATTTCTGTGGCATTGTTGGACATATAGTGAAAGACTGCAGAAAGAAGAAGGCGAAGATGAATGGTGGCTGTTTCCATTGCGGCGAGACTGGACACATGGCTAAGGACTGCCCAAAGAAGCGGGGGGCAGCGACAGAGAACTAGATGCACTTCAGGGGGACAGGTTCACGCGCTGATGGCACCTCCGCAGGAACGAGGTAGAAATATTTCTGTAGAAAGCTTAGTTTATCTCTATGATCATCCAGTTCGCACTCTCTTTGATTCCGGTGCATCACACTCTTTTATTTCATCTGCTTTAGTAGAATCTCTGCACCTAGACACTAGTATGATAGAAGATCCCTTGGTTGTTTCAAATCCAATTGGGGGCTCAGCTTATTTGTCAATGGTTTGTTTGGATTTGAAAATCTCTATTCTAAGTGTTGAGTTTAGATGTTGTGCCTTTGTTTTGGGCTTCTCGGGATATGGATTGATCTTAGGCATGGACTGGTTATCTAGTAATGGTGTCGTTCTTGATTGTGAGAAAAGAGTGGTTAGACTCTTGACTCGGCTCAGTAACACTCTAGAAATTTCTTTTAATCCCTTGAATGATGTTATGCTTAGTTATCTAGAGTCTCTTTATACTTCTGTTGAGAACTTGCAGTCGGTTAGAGCAGTCCGTGAATATCCGGATGTCTTTGAAGAGGTGAAGGGCTTACCTCCGAGGCGGGAAATAGACTTCCGCATATATCTTGTTGATAATGCAAAGCCCAAAGCTTTACCTGTCAGACACATGGCTCCAAAGGAGAGAAAGGAGCTCAGTAAGTAAGTTAAGGAGCTTCTCAAGAAGGGGTTTATAAGGCAGAGTATCTCGGAATGGGGTGCTCCAGTGGTGTTCGCCACCAAAGCAGATGGCTCACTACGTCTTTGTGTGGACCATAGGGAGCTAAACAAGATGACTAAGAAGAATAGACACCCGCTTCCCAAGATAGACGATTTGTTTGATCAGCTTGTAGGTGCGTTGGTTTTCTCCCAACTTGATCTGGCTATTGGGTTCCATCAGCTTAGGGTTGCTGAAGATAGCATTGATAAGACGGCGTTCAGAACCCCAGACGGTTTCTTCGAGTGGCTTGTCATGCCTTTCGGCTTGACAAACGCACCCGCTTATTTCGTAGACCTAATGAGCAGGGTGTTCAGAGAATTCCTCAATAAGTTCGTGGTGGTCTTCGTAGATGATATTTTGATCTTCTCAAAGAATGAGGAAGAACATGCTCAGCATCAGAAGGAAATCATGGATACTCTCCGTGCACATCAGCTAAAAGCAAAATTCTCCAAGTGCCACTTATGGAGAGAAGAGGTAAGGTTTCTTGGACATGTAGTGTCCAAAGAGGGGTTAGCTGTGGACCCCATGAAAGCGGTGGCAGTGCAAGATTGGAAGACACCAAGAAATGCAACCAAAGTCCGAAGCTTTCTTGGGCTAGCCGGTTTTTACCGAAAGTTCATTAGAGATTTCGCGAAAATCTCAGCTCCACTCACAAGGCTAACAAAGAAGAATCTAGCGTTCACTTAGGATTTGGATTGTGATATTGCTTTCCAACGCTTAAAAAGGGCTCTTACAACAGCCCCAGTTCTGACTTTGCCTGATGGAAGCAAGATGTTCACAGTATACACGGATGCTTGTGGTACGGGACTAGGTGTTGTTCTGATGTAAGAAGGGAAGGTAGTAGCTTATGGTGGAAGACAATTGAAAGTTCATGAAAAGAACTACCCAACCCATGATCTTGAGTTGGCCGCCATCGTCTTTGCGCTTAAGTCTTGGCACCATTATCTCTTAGGTGAGAAGTTCGAATTGTATACTAACCATAAATCATTGAAGTATCTTTTCTCGCAGAAAGATCTTAACTTGAGGCAGCAAAGGTGGATGGAGTTCCTTACCTCGTATGATTTTGAGATTTCTTATACTCCTGGCAAGGGCAACGTAGCAGCAGACGCCTTGAGTAGAAAGAAGCTGACCTTAAGCCCTCTCTTTGTAGAAAGGCAAAGCTTGGAGTATATAGCCAGTTTTGACTTTAGTCCCTCCTCTGATTTTGTACCTGGTTTGTTGGCATCACTAGAAGTACGACCCACTCTTTTAGACTTGATAGGGGCCGCACAACGTGAAGACCCTCAGCTTGTGGATGTGATTGATAAACTAATTAGGGGTGAAACTTCCAATCACCTCAATAGGTACTCCATCGATGATAAGGGTTGTGTAACACCCCGAATTTCAATTAACACTAATGGTTAGTAATTAAAGTATAATTAATCTCAGATGTGAGAATCAGGGGAAACGGGCTGCGTCATTGCGTTCGTCTCGGAAAAATACGCGAAATAGAGTCCGAGTTTGCGTAAAACGGGTACCGTATGAAAGAGATATGGACGAACGAAGTTAGGCAGAAAAACCCGAAACAGGCCAGAAATGCACTGGCGCACTTGTGAAGTGCGCCAGTACAAAAATACACTGGCGCACTTGGGAAGTGCGCCCATGTCGGGACAGGAAACCTGCACAGTTTCTAGAGAGTTATGTGGTTGGGTGCACCAGTTTGGGGTTTGGGCTTGATCTTAGGGCTGGTTTCTGGAAGGTTCCGAAATCTAAGGGTCCTAATCTAATTTAAGGTTAATCTAATGGCCTAAAACACTTGCCTAATCCTATAAATAAGACCCTAAGCTAGCCCTAAATGGTCATAATCCTATCTCCTAACTAAACTATGCCAAAATTTTCTATGATCATGGCCTCCACTCAAAACCCTAGCCTCCATCCTATTTCCAAACTATTTCTATGAAGGCTTTCATGTGCATACAAGCATCTTTGAGTTGTATGAGTGATCATTGGCTTGCATTCATCATCAAGTTGCAAGCTTTATGTTCAAGGCTAGAGTTTTTGGGTGATTTGTGGCAAGGGTTTGCTTATTGAAGTTTAGTGGTGAGTTTCTATAGACTTAACAATCAATTGTTAAATTGATTATGATAGGATATGATAAGATATGGCTATGTTTGTGGAATCAATGTGTTTATGCAAGTTTAGTATAGTGTATGTTGTGTGCTATATGCAAGTTTAATGCTATGTTTTATGATGCAAAACACTATGTTGAACATTGATTCATATGTAACATGTTATGCAAGCTATATGGGAGATTATATGCAAGTCTATATGTAACATGTTATGCAAGTTATGTATTTGGTTTTATGCATGCTAAGTATTTGGTTTTATGCATGCTATGTATGTGGTTTTATGCATGCTAAGTATTTGGTTTTATGCATGCTAAGTATTTGGTTTTATGCATGCTAAGTGTTTGGTTTTATGCAAGTTTGTCTCTTTTTATGATATGCATAATATATGCAAGTTTGTCTCTAAGTATGGCATGTTATGCAAGTTCATATGCAAGTTATGATACATATTCATATGCAAGTTATGATGCAAGTTATGATACATGTTCATATGCAAGTTATGATGCAAGTTCATATGCAAGTTATGATGCAAGTTCATATGCAAGTTATGATACATGTTCATATGCAAGTTATGATGCAAGTTCATATGCAAGTTTATGTGCAAGTTCATATGCAAGTTGTCTCTTTTATGATATGCATAATGCAAGTTTGGGTTAAATACTAGTTGGGTTTAATGTATGTTCATATATGCAAGTTGACACCTTTTGAACCCATGATAAAGTTATAAGCTATGTTGGTTAAACCCATGACATTTGTGATGAATCTTCCCTTTTATTATGTCACGTTACGAGAACGAATTACGTGGGGAACGATGGGGTTAATATGCATGTTAATAAAATGATGTGGAATGGGTATGCTTAAGAGTAACATAAATTAAATGGACATAATTGGGAATTTACCTATTGAGTTAGGTCTACCCATATTATGGAGTTGGGAATTTACCTATTGAGTTAGGTCTACCCATACTACGGAGTTGGGAATTTACCTATTGAGTTAGGTCTACCCATATTCTGGAAAACATGATTAATTAATTAGGGATAATTAATATAAATTATGAGGGTGATTAATTAGGTGTAATTAATCGACTAAGACACGAGGTTGGACTCAGTTGTAGCGTAAAACTGCCCGGACCCAACCGGCTTAACCAGTTGCTACAAATGTTAGCCCAATGTGAGAGGTCTTAGGCACAAATTAAATACGTGATTAAAGTAAAGACACGAGGTTAGACCCTTTTTATGACGTAAGGCTGCCCGGACCCAACCGGCATATCCAGCAGTCATAAAAGACGGTCTAATGTGAGAGGTCTTTATGAGGTCATGATCTTAATTAATTAATTAAGAAACACTTAACCATATTAGCATGTAGAGGGACATGAGGGGTTAAGTGGGGGCCTTGGGTGGCAATAGAAAATACGATTAGAATACTTAACCAAAGTGGAACATGTAATTAAAACATGGTTAAAGGGTTAAGTAAGTGCTTTGGGTGGCATGTAGAAATCCAGTGGGTGCCTTGAATGGCAATTAAAATATGATTAATGACTTAACCAGAATTTATAACATGTAAGTGGACATGGTTAAAGGGTTAAGCGGGATTCACTAGAAATAACAAGCTTAGGTGGTAGCTTGTGGGGGCCCATTTCAACCAATATCCCAAACGTATCTTAGTGGGCTCGACTCTAGTCGAGTGACGGGACACGCATATTGGGCTTGACTATAAGAGGCCAAAATGGGTTAGCGGTGGCAACGCATGACCAACGGGTTTCATATGCGTGTGTGGACCCGGGCTGGTAAATAAGACGTTGTTGCATCGTGTAGATATAAGTCGTGCACCGTTAGTTTTATCAGGTTGCCACGTTGGGGAATGGTACACCCCACGGTGGGGCCAGCACGGGTATCTACGTTAGGGAGCCGATCGAATGGGGAGTAGTGTGTACACCTAGTGGATTGTAGGGCCCCGTGGCGTCTACTTAGTCACCTAGGGGTACGCGAGAACTATTAAGTTAATTTTATAAGTCCATGGGTGGGATCAACCTTTAAGTTAGGAATGACTGGTGTGGTGCAGTGTAGGAATTACCCTTGGGTGGGTAGATCTGGGGTGGTGTAATCCAGTAATTATCCTTGGGTGGATAAATGCGTCTTTTCGGTTATCTTAGTACATCCTGTGTTTAGTTGGCTACTTAGTGTAGTCATTATCCCCAGAGGTACCGTACCTTGTTTATATCATACCCTAATTACTTTAATGATTGTATTGTTAGGGTTATAGGACTCACTCAGACTTATGTCTGACCCCGTTGTTTTTATCTTTTTTTTCCCAACCCTCAGGTTATCAGAGTGGGCCCAGTACGAGTGGGCTTTGATCAGGCTGCTTTATTCTCTTTTGGAGCTTGGACCATAGATGTAGAGCTCAGCTTACCCTTTCTTTTATGGCTATCAGTTCATGTATTGGGATTATGTACTTTTATTTATCAGGATGGATATTTTGTACTTGACTCTTATTATGGTTTTGTGATGTAACCAAACATGTTTTACTTTCCGCTGCAATGAAATGATGTTTTAAAATTTTCAAGTATTACTTATATCTGTCTTGTTGTAATTTTTCTGTTCTATATTCACAAAAATACTCCACCGATGTTATGGCATTCCCTTAGCGAGTGACCATAGCGGGTGTGGGGTGTTACACGTGGTATCAGAGCTTAAGGTTACCAGAACAGATATTTTTTTTAGAAAAACTATTTTCTAAGAATATTTTTGAAAGGAGTATTTTCAAAAACATGTCTTTCAAAAGAAAAGTTTTTGAAAGAAAAGCATAATCCCCAATAGCCATATCTATATCTTTCGAATTCTCCGTTTTGAATCTCTTCCTCTCTCGTTTTGAGTTTCCCCTCCGCGTATAGATGACCTTTCTAAGATAGATAAGAATGGAAAACCACTTCAAGGGACTTAGACGTTTGTCAGATTAGAAGTTGGTTCAAGAAGGAGGAGGACTGGTAGGTATCTATTGGATAGACGAAGGGAGGAAGGCTCAAATAGTTGTTTGGTTAATGAAGGATGAAACCTCATTGGTGGGAGGTTACGAGTGGAGAATGGGATGAAGAAGGCGAGTAGTTATCCTTTTGGGAGGAATAGGACACCTTATTAGGATTGTCCAAAGAGGCAAGGGCAAGGTACGGAATCTCCTAGAGGATAGTTGTATTCCCTCACGACTAGGGTACCAAATGGGGATAGACCGTCTAGGTTGGAATTTGGATTTCTTTATTATCCAATTCGAACTTTATTTAATTCTGACGCATCGAGTTCGTTTATCTCATCATTGTTAGTTGAGTCACTGCACTTAGACACCAGTTAGTAGATGATCCCTTAGTTGTTTCAAACCCAATTGGGGCTCCATGAAGTGTTTGGGTTTGAAAGTTGCTATACTTAGCGTTGAGAGTAGATGTGATGCTTTTTGGGCTTCACGAGCTATGGGTTAGTTTTGGGCATGGACTGGTTATCCAGTAGGGGTGCCGTTCTTGATTTTGAAGGGAGAGTTGTTAGGCTTATGACCCGCTTGGGTAACACTCTCGAGATCTCTTGTAATCCCATGGAATCTGTTATGCTAAGTTATCTAGAATCGCTTGACACGTCGGTCGAGAGTTTGCGATCTGTTAGAGTGGTCCGGGAATACTCGGATGTGTTTGAGGAGGTGAAGGGCTTACCTCCGGAGCGGGAGATTGACTTCCGAATATATCTGGTAGACAATGCTAAACCTGTATCTTTACCAGTGCGCCACATGGCTCCTCGCGAGAGGAGGGAACTCCATAAGCAAGTAGGGGAGTTGCTTGAGAAGGGGTCCATAAGACAAAGTATATTGGAGTGGGGTGCTCCAGTAGTTTTTGCTACGAAGGCGGATGGGTCCCTCAGACTTTGTGTAGGCTAAAGAGAACTAAATAAACTCACAAAGAAGAATAGACACCCATTGCCGAGGATTGATGATCTCTTTGATCAGTTGGTTGGCGCCTCAGTATTTTCACAGTTGGACTCAGCCACGGGGTTTCGTCAGTTGAGAGTGGCTGAGGATAGTATAGAGAAGATTGCCTTTAGGACTCCGGATGGTTTTATGAGTGGCTGGTGATGCCATTTGGTTAGACGAACGCCTCCGCATACTTTGTTGATTTGATGAGAAGGGTGTTCAGGGAGTACCTAAATAAGTTCGTGATGATCTTGGTGGATGACATCTTGGTCTTTTCTAGGAGCGAAATAAGTTTTCGTATGTGCTCAATAGGTTGAGCAAAGCCAGTTATGGGATAAACGGTAGTTTTGGAGCGAGACTGGCAAGGACATCCAGAGTTGGACAAGGGCTTAATTATTTAGCCGTTTTTACTAGTATCATCTCACGTAGGTCGTCTGAATTCGAAGAAGGTATCCCTTGGGTGTTTGTCTGATATTGGTTTAGGCCTTTGGGGCTTGCATTTGGGGGATGTCGAGTTCGACTAAGGTGGTCTGCGTGAGAGATGGATAGTTGTGGCGATTTTGCATGGGAGAATATCCTGATTTTCTCTAGAAGTGGAGAAAAGCATGCCCTACATCTTAGGGAAGTGTTGGAGACTCTTTGAGCGCATTGTCTTAAGACAACAAAGGTGGATGGAATTCTTAGCATCCTATGAGTTTGAGATAGCGTATACCCCTGGCAAGGGTAACGTGGTGGCAGACGCCTTGAGCAGAAAAAGGCTGTCTTTGAGTCCATTGTTCGTGGAATGGCGAAGCTTAGAGTTTAATTCTATGTTTGACTTTAGACCTTCCGTTGACTTTGTACCCGGTTTGCTAGCCTCCTTGGAGGTTAGGCCTACTCTTTTGGGGCGGATTGGCGAGGATCAGCGAGACGACCCACAGTTGGTTGAGTTGGTAGAGAAGCTTATAAGGGGGGAGTCGTCCAGCCATTTGAGTAGGTACACCCTAGATGGAAAGGGGTGGTTGTGTAGAGACGGTAGACTTTGTGTACCGCAAGACGAGGGCTGAGGAAGGCTATTTTGGATGATGCACATCGTTCAAGGATGACTATTCATCCCGGTGGAGACAAAATGTACCAAGACATGAAGAGAGTTTTCTTCTGGGCCGGTATGAAGAAAGATGTGGCCGAGTATGTGGCTAGATGCTTAGTGTGCCAACAAGTTAAAGCGGAGCAAAGGAAACCCGGTGGGTTGCTACACCCATTGGAAGTTCCGCAATGGAAGTGGGATAGTGTCTCGATGGATTTCATCGATGGGTTACCGAGATCGAGGAAGGGCAATACGGGAATTTGGGTTGTGGTAGACATACTTACCAAGAGTGCCCATTTTATACCCGTGAAGAGTAAGAGGACCGCTCCATGGCTTGCTTCAGTCTATGTTAGAGAGATTGTTAGATTGCATGGCGTACCATCCAGCATTGTGAGTGATCGAGATCCTATCTTCACTAGTGAGTTTTGGAGAAGTTTGCAAGAGGCGGTAGGGACTCAGTTGTGTTTGAGCACCGCATATCATCCTCAGACGGACGGTCAGACCGAGAGGGTGAACCGTATCTTAGAAGATCTCTTGAGGCTTTGCATCTTGGATTTTGGAGGTACATGGGAAGAACATCTTCCTTTGGTGGAGTTCGCATACAATAACAGCTTTCAGTCTAGTATTGGCATGGCACCTTTCGAAGCTCTTTATGGAAGGCCTTGTCGATCTCCTACATGTTGGTGGGAATCTACGGATAAGATCTTGCTTGGGCCAGATATGGTTAGAGAGACTTCAGAGAAGATTGATTTGATTCGAAGAAGGATGAAGGCAGCGCAAGATAGACAGAAATCTTATGCGGATCGGAGAAGGACGGATCTTGAGTTTGAGGTTGGGGACATGGTTTTTGTCAAAGTATCTCCGTTGAGAAATGTTGTTCGCTTTGGGTCCGTTGGGAAGTTAGCACCGAGGTTTGTTGGGCCGTTTCCTATCAAGGAAAGGATTGGACGGATGGCATATAGGGTGGAGTTGCCCGACAGACTTAGTGGTGTTCATGATGTATTCCATGTATCACATTTGAGGAAGTGCTTACATGAGACCGCAGAGGTCGTAGAGCCGAGCTTGCTTAGAGATGTAGAGGTAGAGCGTGATGCGACGATTCGACGAGCTCCTACTCGCATCCTTGGGTCAGAAACTAGGAAGTTGAGGAACAGAGAAGTTCAGCTAGTTAAAGTGCAATGGGGAGAAGACGAGGGCAATGCTACTTGGGAGATGGAAGCGAAGATGCGTTCTTTGTACCCATTTCTTTTTGAGAGTATGTCTTTTAACTTCTCCTTTATCGCTTGTCTAGTACTTATCTTATCTTTAGTATATCCTCTCGCTAGTACCTATGACCTTTAGATAGGGTAAAACCTATGGTTGAAACATGTGTTTGAAACATGTTATGGTTGATGGATGCATGTGGATGCAATTGTTTGCTAGTGGTTGCTCGTGGATGCATATACACACACATTAGGCACTAGATCGGCTCAGTCACTTCATGTTGCATATCGCATAAATGGATGTGGTAGTTAGATTGATGGATGTATCATGGCTGTGTTATCATGTGGATGATGCATTTTTGTGTATGGTTGTGCACGCATATAGAAATTGTATGTGTCAATAGGGTTTCGCATACATATTGGATGCATGGCACTATCATGGTTTGCATTAAGGAGGTCGCCTGAATCAGTAGACCGCCTGATTTTGCATTAGTATACGGACATATACACACACTTTCTGCATATGTTCATACATCATTAAAAGTTTCTAAGGATAATGGTTGCTTGTGGTTGATGGTTTAGTAGATGGTTGTTTGGTTGGTAGGATACGTTCTTCTTGACTTAGAGATTTCGAGGACGAAATCCTTTAAGTAGGGGAGAATGTAACACCCCGAATTTCAATTAACACTAATGGTTAGTAATTAAAGTATAATTAATCTCAGATGTGAGAATCAGGGGAAACGGGCTGCGTCATTGCGTTCGTCTCGGAAAAATACGCGAAATAGAGTCCGAGTTTGCGTAAAACGGGTACCGTATGAAAGAGATATGGACGAACGAAGTTAGGCAGAAAAACCCGAAACAGGCCAGAAATGCACTGGCGCACTTGTGAAGTGCGCCAGTACAAAAATACACCGGCGCACTTGGGAAGTGCGCCCATGTCGGGACAGGAAACCTGCACAGTTTCTAGAGAGTTCTGTGGTTGGGTGCACCAGTTTGGGGTTTGGGCTTGGTCTTAGGGCTGGTTTCTGGAAGGTTCCGAAATCTAAGGGTCCTAATCTAATTTAAGGTTAATCTAATGGCCTAAAACACTTGCCTAATCCTATAAATAAGACCCTAAGCTAGCCCTAAATGGTCATAATCCTATCTCCTAAGTAAACTATGCCAAAATTTTCTATGATCATGGCCTCCACTCAAAACCCTAGCCTCCATCCTATTTCTAAACTATTTCTATGAAGGCTTTCATGTGCATACAAGCATCTTTGAGTTGTATGAGTGATCATTGGCTTGCATTCATCATCAAGTTGCAAGCTTTATGTTCAAGGCTAGAGTTTTTGGGTGATTTGTGGCAAGGGTTTGCTTATTGAAGTTTAGTGGTGAGTTTCTATAGACTTAACAATCAATTGTTAAATTGATTATGATAGGATATGATAAGATATGGCTATGTTTGTGGAATCAATGTGTTTATGCAAGTTTAGTATAGTGTATGTTGTGTGCTATATGCAAGTTTAATGCTATGTTTTATGATGCAAAACACTATGTTGAACATTGATTCATATGTAACATGTTATGCAAGCTATATGGGAGATTATATGCAAGTCTATATGTAACATGTTATGCAAGTTATGTATTTGGTTTTATGCATGCTAAGTATTTGGTTTTATGCATGCTATGTATGTGGTTTTATGCATGCTAAGTATTTGGTTTTATGCATGCTAAGTATTTGGTTTTATGCATGCTAAGTGTTTGGTTTTATGCAAGTTTGTCTCTTTTTATGATATGCATAATATATGCAAGTTTGTCTCTAAGTATGGCATGTTATGCAAGTTCATATGCAAGTTATGATACATATTCATATGCAAGTTATGATGCAAGTTATGATACATGTTCATATGCAAGTTATGATGCAAGTTCATATGCAAGTTATGATGCAAGTTCATATGCAAGTTATGATACATGTTCATATGCAAGTTATGATGCAAGTTCATATGCAAGTTTATGTGCAAGTTCATATGCAAGTTGTCTCTTTTATGATATGCATAATGCAAGTTTGGGTTAAATACTAGTTGGGTTTAATGTATGTTCATATATGCAAGTTGACACCTTTTGAACCCATGATAAAGTTATAAGCTATGTTGGTTAAACCCATGACATTTGTGATGAATCTTCCCTTTTATTATGTCACGTTACGAGAACGAATTACGTGGGGAACGATGGGGTTAATATGCATGTTAATAAAATGATGTGGAATGGGTATGCTTAAGAGTAACATAAATTAAATGGACATAATTGGGAATTTACCTATTGAGTTAGGTCTACCCATATTATGGAGTTGGGAATTTACCTATTGAGTTAGGTCTACCCATACTACGGAGTTGGGAATTTACCTATTGAGTTAGGTCTACCCATATTCTGGAAAACATGATTAATTAATTAGGGATAATTAATATAAATTATGAGGGTGATTAATTAGGTGTAATTAATCGACTAAGACACGAGGTTGGACTCAGTTGTAGCGTAAAACTGCCCGGACCCAACCGGCTTAACCAGTTGCTACAAATGTTAGCCCAATGTGAGAGGTCTTAGGCACAAATTAAATACGTGATTAAAGTAAAGACACGAGGTTAGACCCTTTTTATGACGTAAGGCTGCCCGGACCCAACCGGCATAACCAGCAGTCATAAAAGACGGTCTAATGTGAGAGGTCTTTATGAGGTCATGATCTTAATTAATTAATTAAGAAACACTTAACCATATTAGCATGTAGAGGGACATGAGGGGTTAAGTGGGGTCTTGGGTGGCAATAGAAAATACGATTAGAATACTTAACCAAAATGGAACATGTAATTAAAACATGGTTAAAGGGTTAAGTAAGTGCTTTGGGTGGCATGTAGAAATCTAGTGGGTGCCTTGAATGGCAATTAAAATATGATCAATGACTTAACCAGAATTTATAACATGTAAGTGGACATGGTTAAAGGGTTAAGCGGGATTCACTAGAAATAACAAGCTTAGGTGGTAGCTTGTGGGGGCCCATTTCAACCAATATCCCAAACGTATCTTAGTGGGCTCGACTCTAGTCGAGTGACGGGACACGCATATTGGGCTTGACTATAAGAGGCCAAAATGGGTTAGCGGTGGCAACGCATGACCAACGGGTTTCATATGCGTGTGTGGACCCGGGCTGGTAAATAAGACGTTGTTGCATCGTGTAGATATAAGCCGTGCACCGTTAGTTTTATCAGGTTGCCACGTTGGGGAATGGTACACCCCACGGTGGGGCCAGCACGGGTATCTACGTTAGGGAGTCGATCGAATGGGGAGTAGTGTGTACACCTAGTGGATTGTAGGGCCCCGTGGCGTCTACTTAGTCACCTAGGGGTACGCGAGAACTATTAAGTTAATTTTATAAGTCCATGGGTGGGATCAACCTTTAAGTTAGGAATGACTGGTGTGGTGCAGTGTAGGAATTACCCTTGGGTGGGTAGATCTGGGGTGGTGTAATCCAGTAATTATCCTTGGGTGGATAAATGCGTCTTTTCGGTTATCTTAGTACATCCTGTGTTTAGTTGGCTACTTAGTGTAGTCATTATCCCCAGAGGTACCGTACCTTGTTTATATCATACCCTAATTACTTTAATGATTGTATTGTTAGGGTTATAGGACTCACTCAGACTTATGTCTGACCCCGTTGTTTTTATCTTTTTTTCCCAACCCTCAGGTTATCAGAGTGGGCCCAATACGAGTGGGCTTTGATCAGGCTGCTTTATTCTCTTTTGGAGCTTGGACCATAGATGTAGAGCTCAGCTTACCCTTTCTTTTATGGCTATCAGTTCATGTATTGGGATTATGTACTTTTATTTATCAGGATGGATATTTTGTACTTGACTCTTATTATGGTTTTGTGATGTAACCAAACATGTGTTACTTTCCGCTGCAATGAAATGATGTTTTAAAATTTTCAAGTATTACTTATATCTGTCTTGTTGTAATTTTTCTGTTCTATATTCACAAAAATACTCCACCGATGTTATGGCATTCCCTTAGCGAGTGACCATAGCGGGTGTGGGGTGTTACAGGTTGGCTGAGGCGAGATGGAAGACTATGCGTCCCACAAGCAAGGGATTTAGTAAAAATGGTTCTCGAGGAAGCACACCATTCCAAGATGACAATACACCCAGGTGGAGACAAGATGTACAAGGACGTAAAGAGAGTTTTCTTTTGGAGTGGCATGAAAAAGGATGTGGCAGATTTTGTTTTTAAGTGCGTGATATGCCAACATGTCAAGGCGGAACAAAAGAAGCTTGGAGGACTGCTTCATCCTCTGGAAGTCCCGCAATGGAAGTGGGATAGCATTTCTATGGACTTCATTGATGGGTTGCCTAGGTCAAAAAGGGGCAATACTAGCATTTGGGTAATAGTGGGTAGGCTCACAAAAAGCGCCCACTTTATACTATCAAGAGTAGAAGGACTGCCTCGTCTCTAGCTTCTCTTTATCTCAAGGAAATAGTTCGACTCCATGGAATACCCTCCAACATAGTGAGTGACCGAGATCCTATCTTTACAAGCGAATTTTGGCGGTGTCTGCAAGAAGCTGTAGGCACACAGTTATGCTTGAGCACGGCCTATCACCCCCAAACTGATGGTCAAACGGAAAGGGTGAACAGAGTACTAGAAGATCTTCTGAGACTGTGCGTTCTTGACTTTGGAGGAACATGGGAGGATCATCTTCCTTTAGTGGAATTTGCCTACAACAACAACTACCAATCCACCATCGGCATGGTGCCCTTCGAAGCTTTGTATGGAAGATCGTGCCGATCACCAACTTGTTGGTGGGAGTCTATAGACAAGCTTATACTTGGGCCAGACATGATTAGAGAGGTTTCAGAAAAAGTGGACTTGATACGAAGGAGAATGAAGACTGCCCAAGATAGACAGAAATCCTACGTAGACAAAAGAAGGACCGACCTTGAGTTTGAGGTTGGGGACAGGGTTTTCCTTAAGGTATCTCCCTTAAGGAACGTCGTTCGCTTTGGATCCGCAGGAAAGCTAGCACCAAGATTTGTAGGATCGTTCCCTATCATCGAGAAGATTGGGAAGATAGCTTATAGAGTAGAGCTGCCCGAAAGGTTGGCTGGAATTCACAATGTCTTTCACGTTTCTCATCTCCGGAAATGTTTACATGAATCTACGGAAGTGGTGGAGCCAAGCATTCTAGAAGAAGCCGAAGTGGAACGCGAAGCAACTATGAGGAAAGTTCCAACCCACATCCTAGGAACTGAAGTGAAAAAGCTATGCAACCGTGAAGTCAAGCTTGTCAAAGTTCAGTGGAGCGACACCGAGGAAGACGCGACTTGGGAAACTGAGGACAGAATACGCGCGGCCTACCCTTTTCTTTTTGAGGGTACATCTTTGATTTTTATTTTTCCTTAAGTTGTGCTTGTATCTATCTTTTTAGGTATATCTCCTAGATATTATCCTTTATCCTTAGGTAGAAACCCCTTTGGATGTAAACATGTAATTGAAACATGTTATGATTGATGGTTGCAAGTGGTTGCTCATGGATGCATATACACACAACCTAGTTTTTAGATCGGCTCAGTCACTTCATATTGCATATGCATATATGTATTCATATTTGTATGTGGTTGAAACTTGATATGTTGTCATATGGATGTCGCATTTGTATGAATGATTACGCACTCATGTAGAATTATGAGTAGGGAAAATTTGCATACATAATGGATTCATGACACTTACATGATTCACATTAAGGAGGTCAACTGAATCAGTAGACCGCCTAATTTTTGCATTAGATAAGGACATATACACACACTATGCATATGATCATGAAGAAATAGAAGTCTTTTAAGGACAATGGACGCCCGTATTTGTTGGTTGAGTAGATGGACGATTGGATGTTAGGATATACGTTCTTCTAGACTTGAAGATTTCGGGGACGAAATCCTTTAAGGAGGGGAGAATGTAACACCCCGAATTTTCTGTTAACAGTAAATTAACAAATTAAAGTATAATTAATTCTAAATTATAGAATTAAGGGAAACGGGTTATGCCATTGCGTTCGTCTCGGAATTCCGCTTGAGATAGGGTCCGAGTTTGCGTAAATCGGACTCCGAATGAAGGAGTTATGACCTCTGGAAGTTTCAGAATTCGATTTAAAATTCAAACAGCCCGAAAACAAGTTCAAAATTGAAAACTGGACCAGAACTGGGCTGGGCGGGAATTTTCCCGCCCAGGACCCAGGTGACCAGGGGGTCGACCTGGGAGTCTACTTGGGTACCTAGGTCGACCATGTAGTCGACCTGGGGGTCGACCTATAGGTCGACCTGACCTGCTTGGTCTGGTCCTGGCTCGGTTTCTGGGGCTTGGCTGTGTCACTAGGGCTGATTTGTCACTTTCTGATTGGCTTCTCTTGAGACGGATGGCCTTGATTAACTCTAGCTTCATCGACGACTCTAATTAGTTTGAAATTCTATATAAACAACCTTAGTCTCCAACCTAAATTCACACAAATAAAATAGAGCTAGAGCCGTCATGCTGCTGGAAGGAAGCCAAGAGTAGCCTCGACTTGAAGAAAGCTTAGAGACGAGCAAAACTAAAGTAAAAAAAGAAGATTCAAACAACATTTATCTACCCAAAGGAAAGCATTGCAAATTCAGAACTCAGAATCCAGAATTCAAGTTCGCCGTTTGTTGTAAGTATAGTGATTTTTCCGATGGGAATAAAATTGAGACTTGATTCGATGTAAAATGGAAATGGAATTTTACTATTGTATAACGACGATGCTAATTCATATCTGTGTATTGCAATGATTTTATTGTGAATGGTTGGGATGTTTGTGGTATAATTGATTTGATGTTGATCCTATTGTACATTTAGAATGAAAGCAACATCACATATAAGTATATGGTTAATGTTAGAATTTACACCTATATGTTTATATGTTTAATATAGGTTGTATGTGTTATGTCCAAGTTAAGATCTCATGTATATACTTTATGCTAAAACCTCTATGCCTAAATGATTAAGTTCATATACATGCTCGTATGTTTATACAAAAATTGCAAGTTCATAATTGGATCCATGTCAAGATCCATTTTAATACAAGTTTCATGTTATAGTAGTAAACATGATTGGATCTAGTTCACACATGTGATAAAATTATACATGCTTTATGGACATGTCATATTCTTGTCATATGCTAGTGATGTTCGATGTTATGCCTAGATCTAAACATGTTTAGGCTTATGTTGTCTAAATCATATGTTAATTCATGTGACACCTATTTAGTTAGATCTCTATTGCAATGCAAGTTCACATATATGTAAGTTGATTTAGTCTATGTTGCAAGTTCACATATATGTATGTTGATTTAGTCTACGTTGCAAGTTCACACCTATGATATTCATGTTGACTATTTTGCAAGTTCACACCTTTGATGTTCATATTAACTATGCCGAAAATGCCAAGTTTACACCTATGTCATGTTCATGTTAATGAATTTCTTTATGCCAATTTTGCGTACGCTAAATTAGGCTAAGTTTTTAGCCAAATATTATATGTTAAAAATCATGCGGACGAAAAATTAGGCTAAGATTGTTAGCCTAATATTTAGACGGGGTAACGTTGGGAAAAATTGATAATTATAGGAAACTTGACATAACTTGGTGAAAAATATATGTATTGTCATGTTTGGCACATGCCAATAATTGGTGGCACTTAAATGGTATAAAATTCTTATACCAAAAATGATGAACTATGAAAAGTGGGCCACAACATTTAATTGTTAACAAATTTACATATAACAAGTAATAAAGACAAATATGTATATTTAGAAAATACGAGTATGCTTAACCCGAGGTTGGATTGAGTTGTGATGTGAACCTGCCCGGACCCGCCCGGCTGTCCAGTAATCACAACAATACCTATCCAATGTGAGAGGTTAGGAATTGAGCCCAATAAGGACCCGAGGTTAGACTGAGTTACGGTGTAAACCTACCCGGAACCGACCGACACATCCAGTAACCGTAACAATACCTGTCGAATGTGAGTGGTCGGTGCTTTAAAAAGTTAAGGACAGACAAGTCATGATGGTAGGGTTAAGTTAACTAAAACACTTAACCAATTCAACATGTTAATTAAACTGATGGGTGGGGTTAGGTAAATATAGAAACTTAACCACTTAACATGTTTGACTAGAAAACCCTCGTAACGGGGACCCATTTCAGCAGTAACCCAATTAGGTATCATGGTACCCTGAAACTAGGCAGGGTGGGGCACGATTACTGGGCTGATTGTAAGCGGTCAAAAGCGACAGCAGTTGGTGCAGCAGTGTGGGTTCTAACGGAGTGCGGGCATGCACACACTTCGGAGCAGACAAACAGGGCACTGGGCACTAGTAGTATAACCAATGCATTCTAGGATTGTGTCGGGCCGCCACCATGGGACTTGATACACCCCACGGTGGGACCATCATAGGTGTCTATAATCATTGGGGGTCGTATGACACATATGATTTTGCGACTAGGAGCCGATCTCTAGAAAGGGGATCACTTCACCCCGATCATGGGGTGCTAGTTGAGACAATGCAAGTGGGTGCAGAGATATAGTGTGGGGGTGCGATAATATATTCGGTTCAAACTGCTTTATCTTAGTTTATGATACTTTCCTATTTCCATTTTATACCTATCATGCCCTTTTTCTTATTCTCATACTGAAGAGTCACTAGACTTACCAGGCTTTATGTCTGACTCTATTTTTCTTTCGTCTTCTTTTCTTCCATCCCCCCCTCCAGGTCCACAGGGAGGAAATGACCCAGGTTAGTCAGACTCTTTGCAAGCTTCAAGATTGTAGATGTATGGTTTGGACTCTCTTTCCTTGGCTATGGCTTTTGGACACGTTCTATGGGGATTTATGCAGCTTTTATTATGTTTTATGCTTCTTTATTTAATAATCAAGACAGAAATGATGATGTAATGTTTTGGAAGTTATTATGAGACAATTATGGAAATGTTTTGTATGAACATGTATTTATGAAATGAAAGTCTGTTTGTTTTCCGTTGCTTATACATATGTGTTTATATCTGTCTTGTGTTTTATCTGTGACTTTTACTTATAAACCTCCACCGAAGTTAAGACATTCCCTTTGTGAGTGACCTCAATGGAGGTGGGGTGTTTCACTGGCGCTTACTTGGTTGCCCTTAACGGTTTCGATCCGATTTTCGTTGGGAATTTCATTAGGATAGACCATGGCGCCATGTAAACTCGGAATTCGGTGAGAAAGGGGCGCCCTAGGAAAGCGTTGTAGGGGGAGTCGATGTCTATGACCATGAAAGTGAGAATTCAGACTCGGCTTCGGTCCCCCTCACCCGTTTCTACAGGTAGGTCGATCATCCCTAACAGTGAACTAGAGGCCCCATTAAAGTTGTGAAATGTGGCGTGACATGGCTTCAAGTCATTTATTTTCAATTTCATCTGGTCGTAGGCGGCCTTAAAGATGATGTTGACCGAGCTCCCTGAGTCGATTAAAACCTTCCAAACGGAAGCGACACCGATCTGGGCAGTGATGACTAATAGATCAGTGGTTGGGATTTCCACCCCTATCGATTCTCTTTCTCGGAAGACGACGTCGTCCTGCATGGTCTTCTGCAGCTTAGATGGAATAGACTCAAGGAGAGCGGAGCAGGCTTCGCAAGTAGCATACTTTATGGAACTCACATATTCCTCTATTTTTCGAAAGCTGTTATATGTGCGGTAAGGTTGGCCACATATGGTGTTGATCATGATTCCTCGCCTTGGGTTAGGCAGTCTTGGAGCTCCTTTGGCGGCTGCTTGTGCAGCTGGCGCTGGAGGCTGCGAGTTTGCTTTGGGGGGAAAGGGCTCTTGGACATATTGCTCGAGCATTTTCTCACGAATAAATTTATAGATTGCTTCCCTAAGTTGGCGGCATTCGTTGGTGTGTGCCCGTATACATTGTGGTATCGACAGTACCTCCTGGTGTTCTTCTCGTGGTCAGTTGATTTTTTGACGCGCGGCTTCTTGTATGGCAAGGTGTTACACGTTTCCAAGTAGATTGTCTCTATGTCTTCATTCAATGGGGTGTAGGTCTTGAAAGCTTGGCAAGGGTCGGGCTTCCTCACTTCCGCTGGGGCTTGCCCGTTGTTCCATCCATCTGGTCTGCAATTGTTTTGTTTTTGCCTTTAGGGACCTACCCCCCTGTTTTGGTCGAAGGCCCCCCCGCCTCGCCTACCTCTGAAGTGGTTATTAGCGGTATCCGCTTAGGGATTATTGGGACGACTTATGGCAGAGAGTCGGTTCCTTCTTGCCTCTTCTTGGCACAAGTATTGATCTGCCTTCTCATAGAAGGCGTCAAGGCTCTTGTGCTGGTTTCATCAATCCAGGCCCCGAACTCTGAAGTAGGGAGGACACCTTTCGCTAGTTGAAAGAGTATGGTGCGAGGATCTGTATCCTCGACCTCGGTGAGAGCTGTGTTGAACTGAGAAAGGTAGCTCCTAAGCGACTCAACGGGCCCCTGGTATAGGTTGGATAAAGTGAGGTCACTCGTCGGAGTTGGGTGTGCACCCTGAATTGCTTGACCAGCTCTGTTGCTAGCTGTCAGAAGTTGTTGATGGAATCAAGAGGGAGGCGAGAGAACCAAAGTAAAGCGGTACCGGACAGGAAGACCGGGAAGCATTTGCATTTGGTCGGATCACCACCCCGGCTCGAGTCCATTTTCCATTCATAGCGATTCAAGAAGGCACAAGGATCAACGGTACCATCATAGAGTGCCATTTGTGGCATGCTAAAGCGCCTCAGCCATTCAGCCTCATTTACTCTTCTCGTGAAGGGGTTACGCCTAATTTGGGCTTCCCATGCGCCGTGTGCGCCCCCTCGCATTTTCCTCATGACCTTTCGTATCATGTCGGGAAGGTAAGTTGGATGGGGATCTGCCATTGGGATCCACGGATTTTGTAACACCCCGAATTTCAATTAACACTAATGGTTAGTAATTAAAGTATAATTAATCTCAGATGTGAGAATCAGGGGAAACGGGCTGCGTCATTGCGTTCGTCTCGGAAAAATACGCGAAATAGAGTCCGAGTTTGCGTAAAACGGGTACCGTATGAAAGAGATATGGACGAACGAAGTTAGACAGAAAAACCCGAAACAGGCCAGAAATGCACTGGCGCACTTGTGAAGTGCGCCAGCACAAAAATACACTGGCGCACTTGGGAAGTGCGCCCATGTCGGGACAGGAAACCTGCACAGTTTCTAGAGAGTTCTGTGGTTGGGTGCACCAGTTTGGGGTTTGGGCTTGGTCTTAGGGCTGGTTTCTGGAAGGTTCCGAAATCTAAGGGTCCTAATCTAATTTAGGGTTAATCTAATGGCCTAAAACACTTGCCTAATCTATAAATACACCCTAATACTACCCTAATTCATACTAAAAATAGAAATGATGCCACCATGCCGCCAAAATCAAACTTGAGAGGAACCTCCACTAGTTTATGAAGAAAGTTGCAAGCTAATCAACCTCTAATCATCATCTTCTTCTTGTATAGCAACTAGTTCTACTACATAAGTTTGCTAATCTTGGTTTTGGTGAGTTTCTATCACTTTAATAACCAATTGCTAAATTAAGTAGATGAGATATGATGAGATCATGCGGTTTTGTATGCGGATTTGTGGGTTTTAAGTCATATGATATGATGTTAGTTTGCTAATCTATGTTTAATGTTAACCCAATGTTTATGCAAGTTAAGTATGTGGGTTTATGCAAGTTAAGTGATGGGTTTCATGCATGCTAAGCATTGGGTTTCATGCATGCTAAGCATTGGGTTTTATGCATGCTAAGTATTTGATTTTATGCATGCTAAGTATTTGATTTTATGCATGCTAAGTATTTGATTTTATGCATGCTAAGTGTTTGGTTTTATGCATGCTAAGTATTTGGTTTTATGCATACATTATGACATGCAAGTTTACCCTTTTTCTAAATAAGATGCATACATATGCAAGATGACACCTTTGTATGCTATGCATACATATGCATGTTTACCCTATTATGATGCAAGTTCATATGCAAGTTTGTCTCTTTTTATGATATGCATAACATATGCGAGTTTGCCTCTATGTATGACATGTTATGCAAGTTCACATGCAAGTTTATGTGCAAGTTCATATGCAAGTTTATATGCAAGTTCATATGCAAGTTTGTCTCTTTTTATGATATGCATAACATATGCGAGTTTGCCTCTATGTATGACATGTTATGCAAGTTCACATGCAAGTTTATGTGCAAGTTCATATGCAAGTTTATGTGCAAGTTCATATGCAAGTTTGTCTCTTTTTATGACATGCATAATGCAAGTTTGGGTTAAATGCTAGTTGGGTTTAATGTATGCTCATATATGCAAGTTGACACCTTTTGAACCCATGATAAAGTTATAAGCTATGTTGGTTAAACCCATGACATTTGTGATGAATCTTCCCTTTTATTATGTCACGTTACGAGAACGAATTACGTGGGGAACGATGGGGTTAATATGCATGTTAATAAAATGATGTGGAATGGGTATGCTTAAGAGTAACATAAATTAAATGGACATAATTGGGAATTTACCTATTGAGTTAGGTCTACCCATATTATGGAGTTGGGAATTTACCTATTGAGTTAGGTCTACCCATACTACGGAGTTGGGAATTTACCTATTGAGTTAGGTCTACCCATATTCTGGAAAACATGATTAATTAATTAGGGATAATTAATATAAATTATGAGGGTGATTAATTAGGTGTAATTAATCGACTAAGACACGAGGTTGGACTCAGTTGTAGCGTAAAACTGCCCGGACCCAACCGGCTTAACCAGTTGCTACAAATGTTAGCCCAATGTGAGAGGTCTTAGGCACAAATTAAATACGTGATTAAAGTAAAGACACGAGGTTAGACCCTTTTTATGACGTAAGGCTGCCCGGACCCAACCGGCATATCCAGCAGTCATAAAAGACGGTCTAATGTGAGAGGTCTTTATGAGGTCATGATCTTAATTAATTAATTAAGAAACACTTAACCATATTAGCATGTAGAGGGACATGAGGGGTTAAGTGGGTGCCTTGGGTGGCATGAGGAATCTAGTGGGTTGCCTTGGGTGGCAATAGAAAATACGATTAGAATACTTAACCAAAGTGGAACATGTAATTAAAACATGGTTAAAGGGTTAAGTCAGTGCTTTGGGTGGCATGTGGAAATCTAGTGGGTGCCTTGAATGGCAATTAAAATATGATTAATGACTTAACCAAAATTTATAACATGTAAGTGGACATGGTTAAAGGGTTAAGCGGGATTCACTAGAAATAACAAGCTTAGGTGGTAGCTTGTGGAGGCCCATTTCAACCAATATCCCAAACGTATCTTAGTGGGCTCGACTCTAGTCGAGTGACGGGACACGCATATTGGGCTTGACTATAAGAGGCCAAAATGGGTTAGCGGTGGCAACGCATGACCAACGGGTTTCATATGCGTGTGTGGACCCGGGATGGTAAATAAGACGTTGTTGCATCGTGTAGATATAAGTCGTGCACCGTTTGTTTTATCAGGTTGCCACGTTGGGGAATGGTACACCCCACGGTGGGGCCAGCACGGGTATCTACGTTAGGGAGCCGATCGAATGGGGAGTAGTGTGTACACCTAGTGGATTGTAGGGCCCCGTGGCGTCTACTTAGTCACCTAGGGGTACGCGAGAACTATTAAGTTAATTTTATAAGTCCATGGGTGGGATCAACCTTTAAGTTAGGAATGACTGGTGTGGTGCAGTTTAGTAATTTACCTTTGGAAGGGTAGATGCGTCTTTATCTTTTATCTTAGTTTAGTTGACTGCTTAGTGTAGCCATTCATCCCCATTAGTTACCGTATATCAGTTTATGTCTTCTCTGGTTACTTTAACGATTGTATTGTTAAAGTTATAGGACTCGCTCAGACTTATGTCTGTCCCCGTTGTTTTTATCTTTTTCCCAACCCTCAGGTCCTACGGTGGATCCTAGCAGTAGTGGAGCTTGATCGGATTGCTGTTCCAGTCTTTAGGAGTTTGGATAGATGTAAAGCTCCAGTTACCCAGTTATCTTTTCTTTTGTCATGGCTATTGTATGAGAGTGGGATTATGTACTTCTTTATTTTGATGGATATTGTACTTGACTTTTATTATGGTTTTATGATGTAACCAGACATGTTTTACTTCCGCTGTTATGGGATGATGTTTTAAATTTCAAAGTACTATTTATATCTGTCTTGTTGTAATTTTTCTGTTCTATATTCACTAAAATACTCCACCGATGCTATGGCATTCCCTTAGTGAGTGATCATAGCGGGAGTGGGGTGTTACACGTGGTATCAGAGCTTAAGGTTACCAGAACAGATAAAATTTTTAGAAAAACTATTTTCTAAGAATATTTTTGAAAGGAGTATTTTCAAAAACATGTCTTTTAAGAGAAAAGTTTTTGAAAGAAAAGCATAATCCCCAATAGCCATATCTATATCTTTCGAATTCTCCGTTTTGAATCTCTTCCTCTCTCGTTTTGAGTTTCCCCTCCGCGTATAGATGACCTTTCTAAGATAGATAAGAACGGAAAACCACTTCAAGGGACTTAGACATTAGTCGGATTAGAAGTTGGTTCAAGAAGGAGGAGGACTGGTAGGTATCTATTGGATAGACGATGGGAGGAAGGCTCAAATAGTTGTTTGGTTAATGAAGGATGAAACCTCATTGGTGGGAGGTTACGAGTGGAGAATGGGAAGAAGAAGGCGAGTAGTTATCCTTTTGGAGGAATGGGACACCGTATTAGGATTGTCCAAAGGGGCATGGGCAAGGTATGGAATCTCCTGGAGGGTAGTTGTATTCCCTCGCGGCTAGTGTACCAGATGGGGATAGGACCGTCTAAATTGGAATTTGGATTTCTTTATTATCCGGTTCGAACTTTATTAGATTCTGACGCATCGAGTTCGTTTATCTCATCATTGTTAGTTGAGTCACTGCACTTAGACACCAGTTTGGTAGATGATCCCTTAGTTTTTTCATACCCAATTGGGGCTCCATGATGTGTTTGGGTTTGAAAGTTTCTATACTTAGCGTTGAGTTTAGATGTGATGCTTTTTGGGCTTCACGGGCTATGGGTTAGTTTGGGCATGGACTGGTTATCCAGTAGGGGTGTCGTTCTTGATTTTGAAGGGAGAGTTGTTAGGCTTATGACCCGCTTGGGTAACACTCTCGAGATCTCTTGTAATCCCATGGAATCTGTTATGCTAAGTTATCTAGAATCGCTTGACACGTCGGTCGAGAGTTTGCGATCTGTTAGAGTGGTCCGGGAATACTCGGATGTGTTTGAGGAGGTGAAGGGCTTACCTTCGGAGCGGGAGATTGACTTCCGAATATATCTGGTAGACAATGCTAAACCTGTATCTTTACCAGTGCGCCACATGGCTCCTCGCGAGAGGAGGGAACTCCATAAGCAAGTAGGGGAGTTGCTTGAGAAGGGGTCCATAAGACAAAGTATATCGGAGTGGGGTGCTCCAGTAGTTTTTGCTACGAAGGCGGATGGGTCCCTCAGACTTTGTGTAGGCTAAAGAGAACTAAATAAACTCACAAAGAAGAATAGACACCCATTGCCGAGGATTGATGATCTCTTTGATCAGTTGGTTGGCGCCTCAGTATTTTCGCAAGTTGGACTCAGCCACGGGGTTTCGTCAGTTGAGAGTGGCTAAGGATAGTATAGAGAAGATTGCCTTTAGGACTCCGGATGGTTTTATGAGTGGCGGTGATGCCATTTGGTTAGACGAACGCCTCCGCATACTTTGTTGATTTGATGAGAAGGGTGTTCAGGGAGTACCTAAATAAGTTCGTGATGATCTTGGTGGATGACATCTTGGTCTTTTCTAGGAGCGAAATAAGTTTTCGTATGTGCTCAATAGGTTGAGCAAAGCCCGTTATGGGATAAACGGTGGTTTTGGAGAGAGACTGGCAAGGACATCCAGAGTTGGACAAGGGCTTAATTATTTAGCCGTTTTTACTAGTATCATCTCACGTAGGTCGTCTGAATTCGAAGGAGGTATCCCTTGGGTGTTTGTCTGATATTGGTTTAGGCCTTTGGGGCTTGCATTTGGGGGATGTCGAGTTCGACTAGGGTGGTCTGCGTGAGAGATGGATAGTTGTGACGATTTTGCATGGGAGATATCCTGATTTTCTCTAGAAGTGGAGAAAAGCATGCCCTACATCTTAGGGAAGTGTTGGAGACTCTTTGAGCGCATTGTCTTAAGACAACAAAGGTGGATGGAATTCTTAGCATCCTATGAGTTTGAGATAGCGTATACCCCTGGCAAGGGTAACGTGGTGGCAGACGCCTTAAGCAGAAAAAGGCTGTCTTTGAGTCCATTGTTCGTGGAATGGCGAAGCTTGGAGTTTCTTTCTTTGTTCGACTTCAGACCTTCTGTTGACTTTGTACCTGGTTTGTTAGCATCCTTGGAGGTTAGACCTACTCTTTTGGGACGGATTGGCGAGGCTCAGCGAGACGACCCACAGTTGGTTGAGTTGGTAGAGAAGCTTATAAGGGGGGAGTCGTCCAGCCATTTGAGTAGGTACACCCTAGATGGAAAGGGGTGGTTGTGTAGAGACGGTAGACTTTGTGTACCGCAAGACGAGGGCTGAGGAAGGCTATTTTGGATGATGCACATCGTTCAAGAATGACTATTCATCCCGGTGGAGACAAAATGTACCAAGACATGAAGAGAGTTTTCTTCTGGGCCGGTATGAAGAAAGATGTGGCCGAGTATGTGGCTAGATGCTTAGTGTGCCAACAAGTTAAAGCGGAGCAAAGGAAACCCGGTGGGTTGCTACACCCATTGGAAGTTCCGCAATGGAAGTGGGATAGTGTCTTGATGGATTTCATCGATGGGTTACCGAGATCGAGGAAGGGCAATACGGGAATTTGGGTTGTGGTAGACAGACTTACCAAGAGTGCCCATTTTATACCCGTGAAGATTAAGAGGACCGCTCCATGGCTTGCTTCAGTCTATGTTAGAGAGATTGTTAGATTGCATGGCGTACCATCCAGCATTGTGAGTGATCGAGATCCTATCTTCACTAGTGAGTTTTGGAGAAGTTTGCAAGAGGCGGTAGGGACTCAGTTGTGTTTGAGCACCGCATATCATCCTCAGACGGACGGTCAGACCGAGAGGATGAACCGTATCTTAGAAGATCTCTTGAGGCTTTGTATCTTGGATTTTGGAGGTACATGGGAAGAACATCTTCCTTTGGTGGAGTTCGCATACAATAACAGCTTTCAGTCTAGTATTGGCATGGCACCTTACGAAGCTCTTTATGGAAGGCCTTGTCGATCTCCTACATGTTGGTGGGAATCTACGGATAAGATCTTGCTTGGGCCAGATATGGTTAGAGAGACTTCAGAGAAGATTGATTTGATTCGAAGAAGGATGAAGGCAGCGCAAGATAGACAGAAATCTTATGCGGATCGGAGAAGGACGGATCTTGAGTTTGAGGTTGGGGACATGGTTTTTGTCAAAGTATCTCCGTTGAGAAATGTTGTTCGCTTTGGGTCCGTTGGGAAGTTAGCACCGAGGTTTGTTGGGCCGTTTCCTATTAAGGAAAGGATTGGACGGATGGCATATAGGGTGGAGTTGCCCGACAGACTTAGTGGTGTTCATGATGTATTCCATGTATCACATTTGAGGAAGTGCTTACATGAGACCGCAGAGGTGGTAGAGCCGAGCTTGCTTAGAGATGTAGAGGTAGAGCGTGATGCGACGATTCGACGAGCTCCTACTCGCATCCTTGGGTCAGAAACTAGGAAGTTGAGGAACAGAGAAGTTCAGCTAGTTAAAGTGCAATGGGGAGATGACGAAAGCAATGCTACTTGGGAGACGGAAGCGAAGATGCGTTCTTTGTACCCATTTCTTTTTGAGAGTATGTCTTTTAACTTCTCCTTTATCGCTTGTCTAGTACTTATCTTATCTTTAGTATATCCTCTCGCTAGTACCTATGACCTTTAGATAGGGTAAAACCTATGGTTGAAACATGTGTTTGAAACATGTTATGGTTGATGGATGCATGTGGATGCAATTGTTTGCTAGTGGTTGCTCGTGGATGCATATACACACACATTAGGCACTAGATCGGCTCAATCACTTCATGTTGCATATCGCATAAATGGATGTGGTAGTTAGATTGATGGATGTATCATGGATGTGTTGTCATGTGGATGATGCATTTTTGTGTATGGTTGTGCACGCATATAGAAATTGTATGTGTCAATAGGGTTTCGCATACATATTGGATGCATGGCACTATCATGGTTTGCATTAAGGAGGTCGACTGAATCAGTAGACCGCCTGATTTTGCATTAGTATACGGACATATACACACACTTTCTGCATATGTTCATACATCATTAGAAGTTTCTAAGGATAATGGTTGCTTGTGGTTGATGGTTTAGTAGATGGTTGTTTGGTTGGTAGGATACGTTCTTCTTGACTTAGAGATTTCGAGGACGAAATCCTTTAAGTAGGGGAGAATGTAACACCCCGAATTTCAATTAACACTAATGGTTAGTAATTAAAGTATAATTAATCTCAGATGTGAGAATCAGGGGAAACGGGCTGCGTCATTGCGTTCGTCTCGGAAAAATACGCGAAATAGAGTCCGAGTTTGCGTAAAACGGGTACCGTATGAAAGAGATATGGACGAACGAAGTTAGACAGAAAAACCCGAAACAGGCCAGAAATGCACTGGCGCACTTGTGAAGTGCGCCAGCACAAAAATACACTGGCGCACTTGGGAAGTGCGCCCATGTCGGGACAGGAAACCTGCACAGTTTCTAGAGAGTTCTGTGGTTGGGTGCACCAGTTTGGGGTTTTGGCTTGGTCTTAGGGCTGGTTTCTGGAAGGTTCCGAAATCTAAGGGTCCTAATCTAATTTAGGGTTAATCTAATGGCCTAAAACACTTGCCTAATCTATAAATACACCCTAATACTACCCTAATTCATACTAAAAATAGAAATGATGCCACCATGCCGCCAAAATCAAACTTGAGAGGAACCTCCACTAGTTTATGAAGAAAGTTGCAAGCTAATCAACCTCTAATCATCATCTTCTTCTTGTATAGCAACTAGTTCTACTACATAAGTTTGCTAATCTTGGTTTTGGTGAGTTTCTATCACTTTAATAACCAATTGCTAAATTAAGTAGATGAGATATGATGAGATCATGCGGTTTTGTATGCGGATTTGTGGGTTTTAAGTCATATGATATGATGTTAGTTTGCTAATCTATGTTTAATGTTAACCCTATGTTTATGCAAGTTAAGTATGTGGGTTTATGCAAGTTAAGTGATGGGTTTCATGCATGCTAAGCATTGGGTTTCATGCATGCTAAGCATTGGGTTTTATGCATGCTAAGCATTGGGTTTTATGCATGCTAAGTATTTGATTTTATGCATGCTAAGTGTTTGGTTTTATGCATGCTAAGTGTTTGGTTTTATGCATACATTATGACATGCAAGTTTACCCTTTTTCTAAATAAGATGCATACATATGCAAGATGACACCTTTGTATGCTATGCATATATATGCATGTTTACCCTATTATGATGCAAGTTCATATGCAAGTTTGTCTCTTTTTATGATATGCATAACATATGCGAGTTTGCCTCTATGTATGACATGTTATGCAAGTTCACATGCAAGTTTATGTGCAAGTTCATATGCAAGTTTATATGCAAGTTCATATGCAAGTTTGTCTCTTTTTATGATATGCATAACATATGCGAGTTTGCCTCTATGTATGACATGTTATGCAAGTTCACATGCAAGTTTATGTGCAAGTTCATATGCAAGTTTATGTGCAAGTTCATATGCAAGTTTGTCTCTTTTTATGACATGCATAATGCAAGTTTGGGTTAAATGCTAGTTGGGTTTAATGTATGCTCATATATGCAAGTTGACACCTTTTGAACCCATGATAAAGTTATAAGCTATGTTGGTTAAACCCATGACATTTGTGATGAATCTTCCCTTTTATTATGTCACGTTACGAGAACGAATTACGTGGGGAACGATGGGGTTAATATGCATGTTAATAAAATGATGTGGAATGGGTATGCTTAAGAGTAACATAAATTAAATGGACATAATTGGGAATTTACCTATTGAGTTAGGTCTACCCATATTATGGAGTTGGGAATTTACCTATTGAGTTAGGTCTACCCATACTACGGAGTTGGGAATTTACCTATTGAGTTAGGTCTACCCATATTCTGGAAAACATGATTAATTAATTAGGGATAATTAATATAAATTATGAGGGTGATTAATTAGGTGTAATTAATCGACTAAGACACGAGGTTGGACTCAGTTGTAGCGTAAAACTGCCCGGACCCAACCGGCTTAACCAGTTGCTACAAATGTTAGTCCAATGTGAGAGGTCTTAGGCACAAATTAAATACGTGATTAAAGTAAAGACACGAGGTTAGACCCTTTTTATGACGTAAGGCTGCCCGGACCCAACCGGCATATCCAGCAGTCATAAAAGACGGTCTAATGTGAGAGGTCTTTATGAGGTCATGATCTTAATTAATTAATTAAGAAACACTTAACCATATTAGCATGTAGAGGGACATGAGGGGTTAAGTGGGTGCCTTGGGTGGCATGAGGAATCTAGTGGGTTGCCTTGGGTGGCAATAGAAAATACGATTAGAATACTTAACCAAAGTGGAACATGTAATTAAAACATGGTTAAAGGGTTAAGTCAGTGCTTTGGGTGGCATGTGGAAATCTAGTGGGTGCCTTGAATGGCAATTAAAATATGATTAATGACTTAACCAAAATTTATAACATGTAAGTGGACATGGTTAAAGGGTTAAGCGGGATTCACTAGAAATAACAAGCTTAGGTGGTAGCTTGTGGGGGCCCATTTCAACCAATATCCCAAACGTATCTTAGTGGGCTCGACTTTAGTCGAGTGACGGGACACGCATATTGGGCTTGACTATAAGAGGCCAAAATGGGTTAGCGGTGGCAACGCATGACCAACGGGTTTCATATGCGTGTGTGGACCCGGGCTGGTAAATAAGACGTTGTTGCATCGTGTAGATATAAGCCGTGCACCGTTTGTTTTATCAGGTTGCCACGTTGGGGAATGGTACACCCCACGGTGGGGCCAGCACGGGTATCTACGTTAGGGAGCCGATCGAATGGGGAGTAGTGTGTACACCTAGTGGATTGTAGGGCCCCGTGGCGTCTACTTAGTCACCTAGGGGTACGCGAGAACTATTAAGTTAATTTTATAAGTCCATGGGTGGGATCAACCTTTAAGTTAGGAATGACTGGTGTGGTGCAGTTTAGTAATTTACCTTTGGAAGGGTAGATGCGTCTTTATCTTTTATCTTAGTTTAGTTGACTGCTTAGTGTAGCCATTCATCCCCATTAGTTACCGTATATCAGTTTATGTCTTCTCTGGTTACTTTAACGATTGTATTGTTAAAGTTATAGGACTCGCTCAGACTTATGTCTGACCCCGTTGTTTTTATCTTTTTCCCAACCCTCAGGTCCTACGGTGGATCCTAGCAGTAGTGGAGCTTGATCGGATTGCTGTTCCAGTCTTTAGGAGCTTGGATAGATGTAAAGCTCCAGTTACCCAGTTATCTTTTCTTTTGTCATGGCTATTGTATGAGAGTGGGATTATGTACTTCTTTATTTTGATGGATATTGTACTTGACTTTTATTATGGTTTTATGATGTAACCAGACATGTTTTACTTCCGCTGTTATGAGATGATGTTTTAAATTTCAAAGTACTATTTATATATGTCTTGTTGTAATTTTTCTGTTCTATATTCACTAAAATACTCCACCGATGCTATGGCATTCCCTTAGTGAGTGATCATAGCGGGAGTGGGGTGTTACAGATTTTGACGCGGCTCCAGAGTCCTGTTGCGAGGCCGTCTTCTATGATGGATGTCTGGATCGTCTTTCTCTATGTCCTTGACATCTATGATTGGGTCTTGGTGTGGATGGTGAGGTGGAGAGGGGTGATGCAGATCCTGTTCCAAAGGAGTGTGGGCCGTTGGAATAGCAGGCCCTTCACCCTGATTAGCGACCATTGGGTTGTGTCGAGGAAGAGGTTGATTTATAGGATCTGGTTCGTCATTGATAATCAAGCGAGAGCGGTCTCGGTACTGTGCCCCCTCGTTGTATGTGACTGTAGTTCGGTCACCGTTCCCATTCCCGTTGGCATGATCTTTACCGTTATCGAGGGCATTGGTACGAGCGGCGACATTGTTGATGAGGGTGAACCTCCTCCTTTGGTGTGGGCCTCTTGACTCGGAAGAGGAAGTTTCCGATGCAGTTGGTCAGGGTCGAGCATTTATTCCTAGTTAATTGATGTCGGGCGACAACGCGTTGACTTTCTTGAAGTTGCCGCATAAGGCCGATGTTATCCCTTAATGCTTGGTTGAGCTCGACCGCGGTGTTCTCATATCTTTCATTAAGCACACGAATTTGAGCTTGGGTAACGGGCGCTTCGGGGTCCACAACAGGAGGGATGGTTTTATTAGTGGCTAGGACATCTACCAGTTGACGTTGTTAAGAGGTACCAGCCTCGGCTGCGGCGGAAGAGCCGACCATTGCGTTCTTTGACTTCTTTACCATCGTAAGCGGACTCGACAACAGGTTGAGCAAGGAACCTCAAGCTCGTCGAAGTCGAGATGATAATGTGGAATAAAGACGCAAATTTTGAATTCATATTCTCAGTGAAAGCACCAAATGTTGACGACAAAAAATTTCGTAAACACCCAAGATCCCTATTACTAGGAATAGTTAATTTGGTTGCAAGACTAAGTAAGAGAAAGTGGTAAATGACACGAGAATTTATAGTTGTTCGATCGCGGATTAGGCCTACGTCCACTTTGGAAGGATGTCGAACTTTTATTAATCACTCAAGAATTACAAGGTAGAGCCATGCTCATTACATTCACTTTTATCATTGTCATACGCTAGGTATTTGGGAAAAAGAATATTTAATTCTCTTTCTTCCTCAAATAGGAGATGCCATTAATGAGGTCTAGGAAGCTCTAGGAAGGTCTCAAGTGAAGAAAATCCAACCCTTTTGAAGTGTGAGGCCATGGGCTATTTATAGGAGTGGAGGTAGGTAGGATTAGGTAGGAGTAGGTAGAAATAGGGGACCACTTGCAGAATTTCGAACCCACTACATGCGCGCCTCAGAATTTCGAACTCGGGCACGGGTTCGAAATTTCGAACCCGCTGGGTTCGGAATTCCAAACCCAGGCGTGGGTGTGAAATTTCGCACCCGCTGGGTTCGAAATTTCAAACCCAGGTATGGGTGCGGAATTTTGCACTCGGCTGGGTGCAAATTCCGCATCATGCCTGGCGCGAAGTCCTTCTGAGGGGCGCGAGGATTCCCGGAACCGGGTGATTGAGGCTCATAGCTCCTTCGAGGTCCGAGGCCTTGGTTCGCGGGTGTCTTCTTGATGCCGCGAGGTTTCAAGCAGTGTAGTCCCTTCTTGATCCTGTTTCCTTCACTCTCGAGCGTCCCTTTTCGGCCTCAGCTTCACGAGGTACGTTGAGTTGAGCGTGTTTGATGCTCTCTTGGGAATCGGACCAAAAAGCCGGTTAACACCAGATAAAATAATTCAGCAACCAAAACTTCAAAGCATGTAGCGTTCTTAGCATGACATACTTTGGGGCGGGCAAAGTGTTGACCTGCCTTTTAGAAAGGCCGTCAAAAATGTATTAATCTCAACATAAATACTACCGACCCAGATTGCTGGTATCGAGGACCTTAGATGACTAGGCCATCTTCGTTCAGCTCGATGAATGATCAGGTCGATTAGTAAATAGCTCGATCCGGGTTTTCTCTTTATTAAGTAGTTTAACATGTAAAGCTATGAGGTCAGATCATTTTTGGACTGATCTGCAAGAACCATGCCTGTTTATGCGCCTGATATTCTCCTAAATATTTGCTCTTATTCCTATTTAACCACCTCCCCCTATTCATAAAGATCGGATCAGCTGCCACCTGTCAGGTTAATGGACGAATCCTTCGGAAAGAACGCTTCTCCGCATTCCCTTACGGGCCGAGAGTAGATGACACACGTCCTGGCTGATCTAAACAATGTAGCATTGATAAATAAATCTTCTAGACTCTGAAGAAAGGACCTTTTTTGAAGAATCTCTTATAGAAGCATTGTTGTGAACTCTATAATAGAATCTTTACATATGTAAGAGATTATAAAGTGAACGTAGGCTCATTAATGCCGAACCACTATAAATTCGTATGTGATCGTATTTGTTTTCATTTTTCATTGAATCGCCTTCATTTTTATTCTCCACATTCCCATTTCTTGGATGTTATGCCATTTTTGGTGTCGACAATGTTTATGTAATGTAGGGGATTAATCAAATTAGTTAGAGGCCTATGCTAAGGTGATCCTCTTCCCCTACACATTTCCCTTCTACATGATAATATATTCAGTAAAATTAGCAATATTTCCATTTTTAAAGGCTTTCTCGAGGGCATCGGGCCTCCCGCTCCAGCATCCACATTTCCAATATTCAATACACTAATGGTTCCATTCTTTTTTCTAGACCCACCCCTACTAACATTCACTCTCTCAAGCTGCTTCTTTATTCTTTTGAACTCATCTCTGGCCTCTCCATTAATTTCTCTGAAATCCAAATTATTATGGTTAGTGGAAACTACCATCGTAGTCCTCTGATTTCCTCGACCCTTAATTAAAACTTGGTAACTTCCTTATCACTTACCTTGTTATTTCTGTTCGTCTTTCCTAACTAACCATAGATCACTAGTATCCCTAGATCTCCAAAATCTATAATCATATTGCAACCTAGAAAGCTAACCCTTCTCTTATGCCGGTAGGCTCATCTTAGTTCATCCATCTCTTTCGCCCATATCCGCTTACTGTCTCTCCTTCTATAAGGCATCAGTTTGAGTCATTGACAATATTGGCAAACTTCACCATAATTTCCTTTTGCACGGATCCCGTGTTAAAATGCTTGTTAACTAGTGCACGATCCGCAAATCAACTAATCAAGGTGATTTGGGTGTTTGTAACCTTAGGTTTTTTAATGTCGCTTTATTATCTAAGTGGATTTGGTGTTTCATTGTGTAAGGCAATCCTCCATAAATTAAATTGGAATTGCTTTATTTACCATTATGACCTCCCTACCACCATACTACATTTCTTGCCTACTCATTACACCTCCCTATTTTGGTCTAGAATCCTCCCTTGTACCAAAAGGATAACTCCCTTTATTTGCATCCAACTAGGTCTTGGTGAAAATTATTATCTCTGATTTGACCTTCGATATGACTCTTCTCTCGTATTTAATCTTCTAGCAGACTTATTCTCTATAACCTCTAAAAGACTTATTACCTTAATGGAAGGACGCTCCCTTTCCCATAATTATACCTCTACCATTTGTGCTATCATTGGCCCTGCCCTCTCTCAGTTCTTTTATTTACTCATTCTCCTTAACTCTACTCCACCTCCCTACCCTGATTCTTTCTTTTAGAAAATTACTTTTTCAGATAGTTTACCTATCCACTCCTTGTATTTTCATCTACTTGATTTGGGTAGACATCTCTTATTTCCTATGCTCTGGAAATCACATTATCCACATGAGTTAAGTTCCAGATATGGTTGTTAATTCATGATAAAATGAACACCACAGAAAAGCTCATAAAAAAGGTATCTCTATTAATCCCCATACCACCATGCAACGTTGAACCCAAGACTAGTTCTCATCTATTTTTTAGTTTGATATCTCCTATAAGATATGGTACGTATGTGCCTCCCAACTCTTTCGTCCAATTCCCTTTATTTACCCCTTATACGATTCCTGGTAGTACTCTAATCCATGTACTACCCTTGAATCTCTTTTTCTTACCGTCACCTAGACTATTTAGAATTAATGAAATTATATATGCTTTAGAAATAGTAATCTTCCTTTCACTTATGTTATTCACTCTATTTTACATCTTCATTTCTCATGGTTAGGTGACAAGACCTAATACATCAAATCCCGCTTGGCTTATCGTTCTCCAAACATGGAATCTATGTGCAACAATAGTACTATTTAGGATTCTTTGTTTCTTTATATTATATTTTAGACTCTTGCATAGCATTTTTAATATCTTTCCTTGTTGCACTTCAGCTATATGTATATTATTATCTTTTAAACTTGCTTAACAGAATTATTTACCATCGATCAAGCATGTTGGTTTGATATTTAACTTATCTATGACATAACATCGACCATTTTTCCGAACATTACACATTCTTTTGCTCAATAAGTTCTTTAAATTAACAATTCCATTAAATTTGTTTAGTATTACAATAATTGGGGTATAAGAAAAGTCAATCTAAATAAGAAACTAAACAAATTAGGCAACAGTGAGCCACAAAAACATTTTTTGGTCGTAGTTTTACAAAATGTAAGCTCAAACTAAAGTGGACTAAACCAGTGAAAGGGATTAATTGAAATTAATGATATGTTATAGCCACTAGCGACATAAGAAATATAGACCTAAATATTAATGATCCTTCAAACCCTGTTAAAAATTCACTAAAAGTATGAGATGAGTTATGAAGAGGGCTGAAAAATCATTGGATATTCTCTTTTATACATAAACATAAAGTTTATCCTGAATAAATAAAGATAATTAGTTGACAACGAGAATAAAACCATCTATTAATTACTATTTTCGAAAATTGGAAACTAAGTAGTATAAAACAAACAAATGGAAGGAAGTACACGAAACCAAGGGTACATAACCAAACAACTTATTAAAATTTCATATGTTAATGTTTTCAACTGATTTACAAGTTTAAACAATTTTATCATACAATTTAAACACTCTTTTATATTAACACACAAAATTCACCTTTTTCATTAAAACACCGTTTTATTCTATATTTAGTTAAATTTGTAACTTTTACAATTTTTAAAACTTTGTAAAATTCACTCAAGCTTGTTTAAAATGTTCTTAACTTATTTTAACATCAATTCATATCATTTTTTTCACAATTTTTACATTTTTCAAACAATTTTATGTGTTTTCACATTATTCACGTATCCTTATATTTTTTAATTTAAAAATTACAAAAATTGCAATTTCTTAATTAAACATTAAACTTCATTTAAATTATGTTCAACATACTTAAATATTGGTTTTAACCAATATTTACTTGTTGTTTGTTTGTAACCCAACATGTTAAAATTTCCAATCCATACTCAGAAAAACACCCTTTGTTACTAAATCAGAGATTTAAATGCATAAGTCCATTCCAATGTCTCACACTTATAGTTTACACCACAAGGTTTCATAAAACTCTATTTTGTGGTTGTTTTAATTTTATTACCCAACCCGACTTTAAATTCACTTTTTATTTATTTATTAAGTATTGCCCAACTAATTCTTGCCTAAATATCCAAGTTTACCACAAAATTTATTTCTAGCCATGATCTTAAGAATAAAAAATCTCAAAATTACTATTATTTCCATTGTTTATTCACTTGATATTGGATTGTGCTGTGTTTCAACACAATTTATTCATAATCCAATCAAATATACATTTTAACTCTAAAATCCTGAACTTGTACAACTTAAGGATTTTTACGAGTTAACCTCCCTAAATCAAGTTTAATCCTTATTTAATTGCCCATTTAATTATCTGTAGGTAATTACATGAAATAGGAGTTGTTACACAACCCTTAAAAAATAATATTCAATTGGCAATACAATGGCGATTTAGAGAAAATCGTCTCATGGCAGCCTCTCGCAATCTCAGGGAATGCAACGTTATAAGTTTGTAATTGAGTTGTGAATCAGATAGACCTAAAATATTGCTTTTCCATTCATATTTTCTGCCTCATCCATAGTTTGTAATTGATTGACTTATTTTAGGCAAAAGTCCATATTTTAGTGCAAATGTGGAATTCAGGAGGCCCACTGCCATTTTCCATTTTGCACTAAAATATGGACTTTTGGCTAAAAACCAAACTTTCCATACTTATGGTCAATTTTTTTGGTAAGTTTGGTCTTCTCCCTATTTTCTACATGTATATGTCCCCATTTTTGAACTTAATATAAGTTCCTTCCCGGAATTCAACACTAAAATCTTACTCCTTATAATTTGTACCATCTGCCCAGGCTGTTATAATGAGAAGTTAACTTGCAATATAAAAACGTGATATCTTTTAGTAGATTTATCGGATTTCAATTTTGTTTCCACCATTGAATAACAAATTTTATCATCCTTATATTAACATCATATGTCATATCTTTTGATATTTTTGCTTTACAAAGGCATATATTTGCCTCTGCGGTTTTGATTGCTTCATAGGTAAATACTTGCTCGATAAAAATTTATCCCCAGATAAATATCTGCCCGACAAAATTTTAACCTGATTTATTCTTTTGTATTCACTACTGTGCTTCTTCTTTACTCATAGATTTGTGTTTGCATAAGATGGACTGAAATTCAAAATAAAAATGGCCTTACTGTTTCCATGCACATAAAATAAAAATAAAAATTCAACATCGTTGAGTATTTCTATGGATATAAGTCAAAGATTAAACAACAAAATATTAAATTGAAGAATCAAAATCATGGCCTAGTTCAGCGAAAAACACCCGAGTACAAAGAGATCACTTTATCTTTTTATAATACAAAACAAATTCCTTTGCACTTCATAATTCATGATTCAGAGGAGAACTTTGGTAATCAAATCAGTTGTCGAAATTGAGCTTAAATCATAAAAGATAAACCATATGCTGTACATTTATAAATGCAACACAAACACATATTCAGAAAATTGTAGGGGCTTCAATGGCCATCTCATATAGGATACAAGTTAAACTTCAATGCCTTTCGATGCTCTTGACAACAGTAATTGGACAGGTGTTGTTGTTTACTTGCTACATTTGGCACTAGTCATAAGCCTGTACACGAGTTTGATGAAAATTCATTCTAAACCTAAAATTTTCAGTTAAATAATCGAGGGTCAAGTATTTGCCTAAAAGCAATTATTTGCCTAAAAGCAATTATTTGCCTTACTGATTTCTCCAAACTAAACTTTCGAAGACAAATATGTACTCGAAGAGATAAATATTTGACGGATCTAAACTTGCTCTTACAAAAAAAAAAACAACTTTCAAAACATATGATATATGAATGTAAATTGAAAAAACTAATGAAATTTGTAATTTAATAGTGTGAACGAAATTGAAATCGAACAAGTCTATTAAAAGTTATTACATTTTTAACATTGTATTTTAACTTCATATAAATATTTTTAGAATAAGCAACTAACATGCTAAATAATTTCAAACATAAGATATATCGGAAACCTTAAAACGATGTATGTCTTAGAGCATCTCCAACGGAAGGAGGATTCAGCTCCTTAATTCTGAATTTAGCACAAAATAACACCCAACAAATCTTCCAACCCTTAAAATTCAGCAAAATATTACGGATCTGATCCTGAGAATATGTCGCGGGCGCCTATTAAATCGGCTCGCAAACAATTTGCTGTGAATTTTTCTTCGCACGCCTCTTTTCTCGGCGCGGGAGAAGTGGAAATTTTTTCACGTGGTGATTAAATCGGTGCGTAACAAGGGACTGTTGGGTAAATTTTACAAAAAGGGCTGAATATTACAAATCGTAATATTCAAACGCTGAAAGCTATTGGGGATGCACTTAATGTTCTTCGATAGAGGGATGTGAGCCTTAAAAGATTCCTAATTTAAAAATCAAAAATGTTACTATCACAAAAACAGTTCTTGTCAAAAAATACACCACAGACAAGAAAATACGAGACCCACCCCTTAAATTACACCAATACCCCTCTGAATTCAATGCATACCACCCCTGAATTTCGGGTTTACCCCATTTTCTTATTTTTTGATAAAAACTTTTTCAGGTATTGTATAACTCTTTAAAAATAAAATCGAACGATTACTCGCTCTTTTTGGCTGAATAGGAACTTTGGGTGTGTTTTTTGCAAGTTTAAGCGGAGTATTTAAGCGGAGAATTTGAGCGAAGTATTATAGCGGAGAATAGTAGTTAGCGGACGATGTGTTTTTCGGTTTAAGCGGAGTATTTAAGCGGAGAATTTAAGCGGAGTATTTTATTTATATTTGTTATTTAACTAATTACAGATTAAAACATAACATTATAATTATTGCAGAAATACACAGTTAACAAAACATAACAGTTCGTTACATAAAAACAGTACAGAAAGTGATACATTGCAGAAATACAAATAAAAGAGCTAAAGGGATACATTGCAGAAATAAGAAAACAGTAGATAAAGTGATACATTGCAGAACAAATAAAACAGTAGATAAAGTGATACATTGCAGAAATCTATTAGTGCAATCCTGCTGCAACAAGCTCGTCTCTTATCTGATCGCGACGCACTGCCATATCAGCGCTGCCTTGATAGCGTTGAGCCGGTGCTAGGTCATTATTGCCTATGTTTCGCACGTCGTTGTATTCTTGTTCGTACTCATCTGGAATTTTATTTGGATCATCGTCATACGCCATAAAATCAGGATCTCCCATATTGTATTTGCGTATATAATTGTGTATAGCCATCGTAGCAACAACAATTTTTGTTTGAGCTGGGAACTTGTAGGTTGACATATTTCGGAGTATAACAAATTTCTTTTTCCATATTCGGAATGTCCTCTCAATTGCCATGCGTAAACTTGAATGGTAGAAATTAAAATTTTCATTATGGGATTTTGGTTGATTTGTGGTCATACGAAACTGGGGGATGTGATATCTAACATTTCGATATGGTGGTATATACCCAGTTGTAAGTGGAAAACCAGAATCCACAACATAATACTGGTCAGGAGGAGGATGAGGAAATCCGGAACTTCTGTCATTCACGACGGAATTAAAAATTCGACTGTCGTGTGCAGTACTTTCCCATCCAGATACAACATACGTAAATAGTAAATCGAACGAGCATACAGCCAAAATATTCTGTGTAGCGTATCCTTTTCGTTCGATATACGGAACAATACGATCTGGAGGTAAGTGCGCCATAACATGTGTGCCGTCTATTGCACCAATACAATTTTTAAAGTACGGATAGTAACGGTTATCATTGCTAATTTCAGCAGGAATTGAGTTAAATTGAGAATCAACCGGTTTTATAATAGCAGTAGATAATACTAGAACGACATTCAAAACAACATGAAAATAATGAAAGATTGTGCACCCTGACCTTTGAAATCTTTCAGCCACTTGTCTGTTCGAATTAGCGGTGACAATAGTCCATAAAAATATCCCAACCGCTTCTCGAACAGTAACATTTTCTGAGGTGGTCAATCCGCAACGTTCCAGCCTATCGCATAATGAAAGAAAACATAACCGTTTCATACGAAACTGCCTTTGACATCTTGCCTGATGACCGTTAAGTATGTCGTCTATCCACATCAATCCGGTAAACGTCGACGTATGAATCCGGCGTCCTAGTTCGTTTCGGCGACCATGTAAGTACGCTCCAATTAGGACGATATCCTCTAAAGCGTCTGAATCGGAATCACCATCACTTGGAAATGGATTCTCCATTGTAAGAAAAAGTGGAAGAAGGGGAGTTGGAAGAAGGTGTGTGGGAAGTAGAAGAGCGGGGAGATCATATATAAGGGTTGGGGATTGAAGAGGAAAGTGCCAACGGCTCAACTTTGAGCCGTTGTTCAACGGACGTGTTGGACGCGTTGGACGCGTCCGTTTGACAAAGGACCGTTTTGAGTCCAAAGAACAGCCCCTTTCTATTAGCACGGCACGGAGAAGAATTTGGGAGCCGTACACACCCTGCAAGAGTATAAGCGTCTCGTAAGCTAATCTAAAGAATCTAAACACCTGATCAACGCAATGGTGAAGAACAGTAATTATTTCGTAAATAAAAATTGGAGCGAGAAAGTGGAAGAATTAGTTGACAAAGGCGAGCTAAACAACGCAATTTCATTACTCGAATCCGTTATTTCCGATCTCGATACCTTAGATCCCGATTCTGCTTCTGATAATCTCCGTCTTGCCGCGGCGATTTCCGATTTAGCCAAACTGGAAAGTTCTAGAGGTTTCACTGATAAAGCTGACGAACTCAGATCAAAAGCCTATGTTATAAAGAACCGGGGCGTTGATGGATCTAGTTTGGTAGAAAGAAGGTTAATCTTGTGGTTTAGTCCACAGAATTTAGATTTTGTTTTGTCTAACTCTTTTTTTTTTTTTAAGTTGTAATGTTATTTTTTGTTTTTCTATTATTTTGTTTTTGCAGGGATCGGGAGAGTTTGGAAAAAATAGAATATGAAGAGGCTGGAAATTCGAAAGATTTGAATACCAACCAAGAAGAAGAAAACGAGGAAGACGGTATGTTCATTTCTATATTAGAACTATCAATTAGAAGTTTTACATCAACTTAAGTTGCAGTGGGATTCAAATGTCTGTATTTGCATGAAGTCTGATTTTGTTTTGTTTTGTTTTGTTTTTTTGTTTTTTTGCATGCTCTACCTGGTATGATATTTCTAAATGTAGTTTTAGATTACATGCAATGAGTTGACCGCATTTATGTAAAGATCTGTGTTATCAAAGCGAGCGCTATAGCACACTATGGCGCCAAATAGCGCATAGCGCATATGTTGCGTTATTCTAGTTCTTATAGCACATGGGTCCCTTATAGTGCAGAAATAGCGCGCTATTTTATCATAGCTCAACATAGCGCATAGGATAAATAGCGCGCTATTTTACTTTTCTCCTTTTAAGGTCTGGAGAGTGTGCAAAGAAGCCCGGTCCGACCCATTTAATTTGAATAATAATGTAAGAGGTTCATTTTGTTTCCTATTTAGACAATAATGTAACAAATGAATCAACTTCTAACCTAGGGCAAAATTACTTTCTTTTTCAAATCAATTTCTGCTGCTAGAAAAGCTGAAGTTGACTTCAATCAGCTTGTTTATTGCTTTATTCATTTGATTTCGTGATTGGCTTTACTTTTGTTTTCTCCTTCTCCAAATCTGAATTTTAAAACTATCCATGTCTTTTTTCTGGGACATTTTCCCTCTTTTATCTACTTTCTAAATGGAAATACAGGTTTCTTTTTGAACATACAGTTTCAGATTTTTTTTGAGATATTCTGAGCATACAGGTTTTGTTTTGTGTTTTTTTCCTATGTTAACCTTTTGCTGAGATTATTTTTTTAAAGAAAAAAAACTATTTTCTACTTTCTAGATGAACATACATGCTTTCATATTTTATGGGAATTGTACTTTTCCTATGTTTTTTTTTTTTGAGATCTTTTATATTTTATGTGAATTGTACTTTTCATGCATTTTTTGGTAGAATCTCATTATAACTCACAAACAAGAATAAATTTCAAATTGTGTAAGACATAAATATGTTATATCCATCAATAATTTTGAATGTACAATATGAAATTGTTAATTTTTCTCTAACATAATTACATTTAACATTAATAAAGATAACTATGCATGAAGTACGCTTGGAGCCTTGTACGTCTTGGATATGACACAAAATCTGCAACAAAAGCATTAGATTTCAGTTATGTATGATAATTCGATTAGTTGTGTAAAAAAACATTATAGCGCGCGCTATAGCGCATAGCGCAAGTCTTGTGCTATTTTGTGCTATTCGCTATTGACTACACTGGTAAAGATTAGTATGTTTAGCTAAATGGAACAAACATTTTGGTGTTACTTTTGATGAAGTTGATAAAATTGTATTTTAACTCTTATATTTCTTAGTATGTTCACAATTGATGGAGAGTGCAATTCATCTGCATATCGCAAAATATTGGTATTTAACCTTTGATTTTGCTTGTTATAACCAGCTTTGAAACCCAAACTTCCCTTACCAGTCTACATGCTTTTGCTGAAGGTAAGGTAGAAGATTTAAAGTTTGAGAATAAATTTGTAGTGGACAATCAAAGAAATGCGATAGTAGTGAAGCAAAGAAGAAAAGGTCAATTTTGCTCTTATTCTAAAGAACAAAAGCATGTTGGCTAGGTAACAGGGGAGTTCGATTCATACATATCTGGTCCAGTGGCTTAGGGCATATTTTATATATTTATTTTCTTAATATTTCCTTATGTTTAACCACTGTTATTCTTCTGAAACAGTTTTCCAACTTTTAGTGCTAAAAATAATTGATCACTGTATCTAATTTAAAAATAGCTAATTGGCCCAACTAAAGTAAACTCATGCCTTAGTTTCTCTGATTTCAGGATTGAGCTTGATTTTTTTTTCCTTCTAAACAACTTCCGTAGCTCTGCTAATCTAGTGTTTGTAAACCTATACTTCTACGAGTCTACGCTGATGGTACCAAAGTTTACATCAGATCAAGCAAGGCCTAAAATAGGTTGCAATGTTCGAAAAAGTTAGTATTAATATTAACGATGTTTTTTCAATGTCAGATTGGGAGACTATCGCAGACAATCCAATAATAGGAGAAGATATAGTTTCTTCTAAAAAAGAAAGTGAAACTACTAGCTTGGTCCCGCAGCAAGTTGACCCAATATCAAAAGAAACTCCAAAAAGGAGAGGAAGAGGTTCATTCTTATATAGTAAGAGTTGTCTCTATAGTGATCAAACCGATGTTGGCACTAGCTGTGGCGAGTGCTCTAGATCCGAAGATGACGTCAATGACAATGGTGTAAAAGCACCAAATTGTAAGTATATGTTTAAAGTTAGGTGTGGCAAAATATACCAGCTTTTTTTTCTTTTTACTTGCTATATCTCCATGTTCTTGTAAAAGTTCATCCTTTAAAATGTTTTTTATTTTATTTTATTTTTAAAAAAAAAGGAGGGAAAAAAGAAGAAGTATAAGGGTTTACTTTGTCTTACAAGTTTTTGCTCAGCATCAACGTTTGAAATGCCAAAAGCACTGAGCTAACTTAGAAGGCATCCTAATAGATCTCTTCATAGGGCGATAGTTAAGACATGCTTTAAACAACTAGCTGCATCGGCTTTTTCCCCCTCCTGTTATTGTTTTTATTCACCACAACCTACAATAAACTTGGCGTCTTTCTGTTTTCTACAGTGAGATTTGGCACTGGGCATGTTCTTGTTTTATATGAGTTTTCGCCAACTACTCGCACAATAGATCTGGAGAAGTTGTATGACAGATTTCAAGATCGTGGGGTTGCAATTCGTTGGGTTAATGATACGATAGCACTTGCAGTATTCCGAACACCGGTGATTGGTAAGACCCTCCTTTCCCTCCCTCCCATTTTTAGTTATATTTCTATTTGTAGTTGTCTATGCTTGGTACAATGATACACATTGCCAAAACATAAGGTATCCATAAATTCAACCTTTGGGCACTAGTGGCTGGCGTTATGTCACTTGATAGATAAATGAGTTATTTGTAAGCAAAATCTTAGTCTCAGTTGAATGGTGCTCGTTAGAATCATGCTTAGTCGAGTTCAGCACATGGCACATGTTCGAGCTTGCTCTTCGGGCTTCATTTATTAGCTTATTTATGGACCCTGGTTAATGTAGTTTTTTTGAATTGCCTTACCAAAACCTCACTCTTCCCCTACTGTGTACTGTGGCGAAGTAGAGTACAGGGTATGTTATAAAATAATTTAGGTGATAAACTTTCAAGTATATATCATACGAAACTCACCTGAGCTAATGTATCACAACTATCATATCCTTACTGCCGCCATTTAGCAAATTCTTCTAGGAATAATATTATCATGACACTTCTATTCTATATTGTAACAGATCAAACTGAATTTTGACTTCCACAAAATTTTCAGATGATTTACCAACGGTAGGTTTCTTGTTTTATTATGAGAATATCTTGAAGATACCTAAAACTTGGTTTCTCGTTTTTGAGATCATGCTGTTCTTCATCCATTCATACGCTTCAGTCAAGCTGTGAATGAGTTCAATTTGCCTAAGTCTAACTTATGCTGAATTTTGCCAAACCAATGGAAACTTGTTTTAATTAACAGACCTTATCAGAACTTAATGGCTCAACCGTCAAAGCTTTCTATATTTGGATAATGTTCGGTGTCAAAGAAATAACCTTTTGTGTACTGTGAACTTGCTGCTTGATCTGTATTCAATATTCATTTTTTGCAGCTCATGAAGCTTTAAATAGTGTTCGATATCCATTCAAAGTCCGCAAACTTGATGAAGATGATGAAATTCTGAGACATAACTCCAAAATAGGTATTGGTTTTTTATTTTTTATTTTTTTTATTTGAAAGGTTACTGGAGCTTTCGACCTCTTTCTCTCAAAAAATAACCGTGAGAACCTACAAGTATTTGCCAAAATTGTTATGAATTCAAGTATTAAAAATCCTGCAACTTAGTATTAGAAATAAATGTTATGTCGTGGTCAAGTAACAGCGCTTGAAGTTACACAGAAAAAGTTAACTTGTGTTTAGCTTATTAATCAAATATGGGCTGTAGTTATGATTTATGAAGGATTTTTTTTGTGATAATACAATCGTAATATGTATCCTTATGACACACATGAAGAAAACCAAAGTTGAGTACAACCAACCAACATCAACAACCAAACCACAATGGTAAAAGTAATGCTAGTATATGTTAGTTTGAGAAGTTACAATTTCTTAGAATAAACCAACTGAAAGTTTATGGATAACATAAATTTATTGCTTTAATCAAAGCTTGAACGATTGCTGAAGCAAACTATTTTTTTTTCCACAGTTTGAATATAACTATATCTTTAATAGGTACCTTTGGTATAAAAATACATCACAATACAAAGTACCCATGTCATATATTAACTCTCTCCATCTATAGTTATTAACAAAGCAAAAAGGCGCAAACCAATCATTATTATTTGGTGGGGTTGGGGTTGGGGGGAGTAAATGACATGCATCTTTTTGGTTTACCCTACATATATTAAGAAAATTATATATTTGTTATACATCATAATTAATTAAGCAAGACTTACTTTTTTATAACAAATAGATACCAAAATACTAAGGTAGTGTTTTGTTTATTTCGTGTTTTTAGTTTTCGACGTTAATGTCGAAAGTTGCGAAGATTTAAAGGATAGCGGACGTGACGGAACAAAGACAGAGGGGGTGATGAAGAGTACGGAAGGACAATGGATGGATGAATTTGTCACCGTTCTTCCGTTGTTTCTTAAAACACAGAAAACAATAAAAAGTTGTTTTTGTGTTAATTTCGTTTTGTAAAACGATCGTTTTTACGATGTGTGTGCATTTTCCGTACATTTGTACATACGAAAACCCAAAATAAAATTTTTGAAACCAAACGCACCCTAACTTTTTTACTCACTATGCAAAAATATCATTTGGTTATGATACATCATTCATTATTTTATCACTTGCTTAGAAATCAAATTTCAATTTAAAAGCTTGTAGCAATCAAATTTCAAATATAAGCTTATAGCTTATTTTGGTTGTTTAAGGTGAGCAAAATATGAAGAGATAACAATATTCTTATCATATTTTGCTGTATATACTGTTATTTTGGTATATTTCATTGTGTTATTTGATATGTTTATTCTATATTGCATTTTTACCTTATAATTTTTTGACAATTAGCTAGTATGTTTTGATCACAACGAACTATAAACCCTTAATAACTTTGGTCCTATGACAGTTTTTCACATCATGGTATGAATGGATATATAATACATGCAAACATCAATAGTTTGTGCATGCATGATGACTCTTATATGCTTGTATTGTAATCTTGTTTGATTTTTTTAAGTAAAACAAAAAAAGAAAGAACAGCAACCATGTGTTGTTATTTTCAGGCGAAGACAAATTTAAGGGAAAAAAATCCTTTAGAACCTTTAAAAAATACACCTTATAAACACAGCCATATGAATACTGTTTCTAAGGATATTTTTTATCGTGAAAAAAGAATAGACGATAGAAAAATCAAATAAAAGGTGGTGCACTGTACCATTTGTCGTGTCGTTTGTGCCTTTTAATGTCTTTATTGCACCGCACCATTTGTGCCTTTTCATGTGCACTGTGCCACATGGATAAAAGGTGCATTCACCGTGTCGTTCTTTGCACCGTGGTGCCCCTTTCATAACTAATTCCGTCATCTTACCGAGAATGTCACTTTTGTTTGAATACTATTTAGTTTCATAACCAGCTTATGCTCAAAAACTTTGCCACTATTTTGTCCTTAATAATGCTTTATTACTTGATAATAGATCCTGAAATAAAGGGAAAAAAGCCAAAAGAATATATTGAAGAACTTTTAGGAAGTTAACAATGTTTTTTTCCTGCTATGATGATCGTACATTTCAAAGTTCAATTCGACTCAACAATTTACTTTCATGATTTAAAATTCCAAAATCCATTCTTATTTTAAACCATTTCGATTTATACCGATTTTAAATCCAATTCCAAATTTACAATTTAAAACACGTAAATCAAATTAAATTGCATTCTTAAATTTTGAAGTTCAAACCTTAAAAATAAACTCATTTCCCGAATTAAATCCATAAGTCAGTCATAACTTCATATTTCCAATTCAATTCTTTAAGCGATTTCTGTTAACTAACTTCCATTTCAAATCCATATTACCTTCAATTCAATTCTAAGCTAATTTCAATTAAATTTCGATTTTAACTTTCAAATTAATTTCAATTCTAAATTAATTTCGATTCATAATAATTTCAAATTCGATTTCCAAATTTATTTAAAAACACTTAAATCAAATTTCCTTCAAAATCCAATTTAAAATCCAAAATTTCAATTATAATTCAATCTCGAGCTCAATTTCGAAATATTGTTTACTTTTAATTAGCAATATTCAAAGTTCAAACAAAAGTCTAATCTTTTAAAACAAATCAATTTCTGAATTTCAAATCATGTTCCGATTGTAACTTAAAAATCTCAACTTCGATTATTTAAGTAATTTCAATTACCAAAGTTAAATGTCAACTTTTCGAGCTTCAGTTCGAAAATAATCCGATTTCCATAAATTTGATTTTTTTTCAAAGTCAAATAATTTCAAATCATTATTCAAAATCATCTAATATAATCAGTCCGGTGTCCGTATATAATTTTCTATCCTATAGCCAAATATATATATATATATATATCATTTCAACCGGCAATAATTTAAATTACGGATATATATCATTTTAATCCGCAATCCCGAGAAGAATTTAAAATCCATAAAATCGCTCGGGTTTATCATTTCAGTCTATAACAATTTTTTTCTAATTTATAAGATCGTTTGGGTATGTTTTCAAAAAAAAAAAGATCGTTTGGGTATGTATCATTTCAATCCATAGCGATTTTTCTAGCAATAACTACGGGAATCTTTGACAATTGATTGAAAGGCCAAGCTTTGATGAGTTTTTCAGAGTGAGGAGTATTAAGAAAATGCTTTCATTTCTTGCATCCATCCAAACACGAATTTGAGCAGCGAGAAAGTCTTTGGTTGTTATAATATGAGACAGATTGCTTGATAAACTAAGTGAATACGGGGCTGGGTCCATTCCGTTCAGGGGTGCTTCCAAGATCTTTGTAGTGTGAAGCAACATACAAAACAAATATAACATCTAATCATCCAAATGTTAGCGATTAAACATCCATCACAATATATCATCCAAATCAACCAATAATCGCAACAATTAAGCTGCTTAACATTATCGAATAATAACTGACAACTAAGTTCAATATTAATTATTAATTAAATGACAATTTAATCCATTTAAATTCTAATTCAACTAAAATATCAAATTAAACTACCACACATCAACCAACAACAATTCATATCACTTTAAAATTTAATTTAACTAACATAAGTAAGTTTAGTCTAGTGTGAGTAGGTCAAATCACAAATTTGATTTTTCGTCGAATCGGAAATCCAAATGAACGTTGCAATTTTGACAGACTACAAATCAAATCAAACTAACTCCACATCGTCCGGAATTCCGATACGAGTCCAAAGAAACAAACCACACGTAAATCTAAATCCGTACGCAAAAGTTATTCATGTTTGAACATTGATTTAAATTTCAAAATAGAATAACTAAAAATTAAAGCAACCTAATAACCTAGTGCCACATCATCACTCACCTATCTTTCCCACTTTAAAATTGAAATCGCCTGTAGCTTCGAACAGTGAACATCCCCATGGCCGAATCTTTGATTCTTCTTATCTCCCTCATCTATCCACCGAATTTCGTGAAACCACCACCGAACTCCATCTCTTTTGAATACTCCATCCACCCAACACCACCACTTTTGGCGTTTCTTGCAGTGTAAAAAGTAGCTCCAATGCTTTTGCTGCTGATTTTGTGCCATATCCAAGACATTCAAGGCTCCAAATGCAATGCTAGCGTACTTCATGCATATGTTATCTTTATTTAATGTTTAATATAATTATGTTAGAGAAAAATTAATAATTTCATAGTGTACATTCAAAATTATTGTGGATATAACATATTTATGTCTTACAGTAATTTGAAATTTATTCTTAAACTAGTGACTTATGATGAAATTTATTCTTGTTTGCGAGTTATGATGAGATTCTACCAAAAAAATGCATGAAAAGTACAATTCATATAAAATATAAAAGATCTCAAAAAAAAGTTAACACCAGAAAAATGCATGAAAAGTACAATTCACATAAAATATGAAAACATGTATGTTCATCTAGAAAGCAGAAAATAGTTTTTTTTCTTAGAAAAAAGTATCTCAGCAAAAGGTTAACATAAGAAAAAAGCACAAAAAAAACCTATATGCTCAAAATATCTCAAAAAAAAAAAAAAAAAAAAAAACTGAAACTTTATGTTCAAAAACAAACTCGTATGTCCATCTAGAAAGTAGAAAGTAGAACAAAAGGTGGGGATGTCTCAGAAAAAAGACATGGATAGTTTTAAAATTCAGATTTGGAAAAGGAGAAAACAAAAGTAAAGCCAATCACGAAATCAAATGAATAAAGCAATAAACAAACTGATTGAGGTCAGCTTCAACTTTTCTAGCAGCAGAAATTGATTCGAAGAAGAAAGTGATTTTGCCCTAGGTTAGAAGTTGATTCACTTGTTACGTTATTGTCTAAACAGGAAACAAAATGGACCTCTTATGTTGTTATTCAAATTAAATAGGCCAGACCAGGATTCTTTACACACTCTCCAAATTTTAAATAGAGAAAAGAAAAATAGCACGCTATTTATCGCTATGCGCTATGCTGCGCTATGATAAAATAGCGCGCTATTTCTGCGCTATAAGGGACCCCTGCGCTATAAGAAGTAGAATATCACAACCTATGCGCTATGCGCTATTTGGGCTATAGCGCTCGCTTTGATAACGCAACTCGGGACTTCGGGGGCAATTCTCGAAGAACCACCCCATGTCGACACCAATCCGTAGATAACTATCGGATCGGCTAGGCTCGGGGGTAACACACCCAATCTCATTCAAGATTCGACTCAGGCTGTCATCAACCTAATCTTAGGACCAGTCATTGAAAATGACACTCTAGTGCATGTGCGTGCAACTTTGGACACAAGAACCCCCGTGGTTTCGAATGTTGGATTTGTGCCTGTCGAGGCACCTCAAGTCAGGATCGAGTCGGATATTTTGCTTGGCGCTTGACCTTTTGCAAACGTTGGATTTGACGCTGGGGGATCCTGCGTTAATTTGCATAATCTGAATCAGTTTCTCAGCATGGGCAGTGAAAGTCAAGTCGCTGATGTCATTCGACGCTACGCCCGTGGCTGGGCATTCCATGCTAGCTTGGACTGCGTAACTCGTAGCCCCTTCACTCACGATATCAGGAACTCTCATAATCCACTGGACTTCAAATTGTCGGTGTTGGAAGCTTTCGACGGTAGGAATGACCGTACTGTTCTTCTCATGTGCTACATGTGTCATATGGAAGTACATCCAGCCTCAAATGGCGTCATGGCCAAGTGCTTTCCGCTTTACCTTGCAGACATACTTATGGTTTAACCAGTTGGAACCATAATTTATTAACAGCTGAAACGTCTTGGTTGGAAGATTCGTTGAGTAATTTAGAGTTCACGTAGCCCAACCAAGGAACGTCATGACTTTAACATCAGTTAGGCAGAGATCATGTGAGACTCTACGCATATTTCTTGAATGATTCAATGCGGTGGTGGCCTTCGTTGGCAGGCCATATCCTTCCATGGTCCTAATGGCCTCCGTTTCCGGTATTCTTTACAAGATAGACTTGAGGACCTCATTGCAACGGGACCCGTCGAGGGATCTAGCCGAATTCTACTTTGAAGCCGAAAGATTTCTTAGGAAGGACTCCCACAACGAAAAACCCATCCATTACACCAACTCTACTACAGGAGCAGGGCCTTCTGCACCCGAAAAAGAAAGGGTAAATCTTGAAACAACCGGAACTCACGGCTTCGCTTCGAGCCAAAGTTCCTAGGTTACAAAGAACTCAATCAAGGCTTAGAAAAGATTTATCTCGACATTCACGAAACCACACCTTTCCAAAAGCCCCCCAAGGGGGACCCGACTCCGAGACAAGTAAGCTCTGACAAATACTGTCTTTTTCATGAGCTGCCAGATCATGACACCGACCACTGCAGGTAGTTACGTGACCTCATTGAATGCCCCATCAGGCGGGACAATCTACAGTGGTATGTCTTGAATCCAACAATAATAGCTGCACTACCTGCTCTGCCCCGCACAACATCTCAAGATAAGGGCATGACCGATCGCCTCCAGGGCATTGTCATCAACTGATCCCGCTCAACGGTTCTTCTTGGTTCTCCGGACTCCGGTCCGTTATTTATGTTTGTCCTTGTTGACGACTTCTCGCCTCTTATTTTTTCCTGTATGTAATCAAAGCGACAACGTCGGCCCATGCACGCACGGAACTGGCTAGTGGTATCCAGTCGTGCTTTAGGTTGGACCATCGACTGTTGTACTCCCGTGACATTAATAAAATGCTACTTTTGGGCTTGGGCTCCAGCTTCACATTGGATTAGTCCAGTATAAAATTCGGGCTCCGACTCCTCACTGGATCAGTCCAGTATAAAAATCAGACTCCGGTCTCCCTCGCACTGGATCAGTCTAATATAAAATTCAGACTCCGATCTCCCCTTGCACTGGATGCATCCAGTATAAATATAAGACTTCGGTCTCCCCCTCCCAGATCAGCCGGGCATGATCTTTGAACTCCGGTTCTTAGCTTTGGGCTCCGGTCAGTGTTTTAATGGTGCACAGCTCAAAACCTACCTGGAGCCATGGCGCGACAAATAGTGCACGCCTTTTTGACTTACTGTGCATGTTTATTTTTTCAAAAAAAATTTAACATTAAAAAAATTGGTATTTTTTGTTGAATCATAGGCTACATGGATTTTTATGAATTTTACAAAAAACAAAGTATAGAATTTCAAACATCATAGTTTTCAAATCTGAAATGATAATACATATTACCGATAAACTAGAAATCTAAATCTGATTCAACAATTATATTTTTCAAATAAATGTATGCATCATCAGATTCATAAGCTTCAATGTCTTACTCATACGTATCATTTGTTTCTTTTCGTGAATATGTAAAGAAGCTGAAATAAGGGCTGAAAATCTCTCGATGTGGATGTTCTTCTACATGGATATATAGCTTCCTCCACTTATGTTGCTCAAGCAGCAACACCCCAAATCAAATCATACTCGTCAAATACAAGCTCATCTTCAGCATCAGATGCATTATCCATGTTTTCCGTTAACCATTTTTATTAATCATCTATGTCATTCAAAGATATTGAAATAATGATGTCACGAATATTATACCTTCTTTTTAATGCTTGATTGTATTTACCAAATACCAAATCATAAAATTTTTATGTTTTAGACAAACTGTACAAAAATATTGGACATATTTACATAAATATAAGAAAAAATTCTATCCAATGACATGTTTTAGAGCTGCTTGAATGTTTATTTTCTGAGAATGTTTTCTCTTCCTCCAAAACCGCTACTCTTGATTTATCGTTCACAGGATCTCAGTCCTATTTATTTCCTTTTGTATCTATGCTAGGCAATATTTAATGATTTTTTATATATTACATTATATACTTCTGACAACAATAAAAATGAATTTGAACTTTGTTGGATGATAAACATACGTCGGTTCTAAAAGCCAGCATGCTAAGGTTGGCTAATTACATAATTGTAGGGTTATTAACTCGCTGATGATAATCGAATAGAAAATAATAATGATGTAATTATGTTTTCATATGACTAAAAAATAGATATTAACAAAATTATTCATATTTTTTTTGTCATTATGATAATAATAGTAATAGTGGCAGTGATGATAAACAATATTTGTACTACTAGTTAATGCAGTTTGATATACAAAAAAACAATAAAATAAAGAAAAGGCGCGTCATTTTGCACCGCATGCTATTTTTGCGCCGTGCGCCATTTGGTGCGCCTTTTCATGTGCGCCGCGCTGCATGCAAAAATGGCGCAAATGCCATGCGCCATGACGTGCCTTTCATAACTATAACTCTGTATCACGACCTCCTCCAAAGATTGGGTCTATCGGGTGTTAAGATTCCCTGAATAAGTTTGTCAAACATAAGAACTAACCGACTTGGCCCGTCGAGCATGAGAGTTCCTTATCGCAACCCTCTTATCACAAGAATCTTAACAGTTTGGCCCTTCATGCACAACATTACATAACTTGGCCCGCTAAATGCAAAATCCTTTTTTTGTAGGTACATACTTGCTCCGACAAGACTCAGCAAGCCCATGGTTTCCTATTGTCTGGGTTCCCAACATCTCGGGCTCGATACTCCATCCTAATACGATCCCAATGATCGTCGGACTTTTATTTTGAGCACGACCTTAGCAATCGTTGAAGGTTTTTTCTATTGCGTTCATAGTGGTCACCGTATTTCGGCTCGAGTACAACTTCAGGCAAGGCCGCCTTGAACTTACATGGCTATCTGGTTATTGATTATTCTAGAATTGCGGATTTTGGGTTTTCCCGACTTCCTGGCTATGGATTTTCTGGTAATTCAAGTTATTGGACTCCTATAGCCCTCCGATTTATTCTGGTTAATACGATCCGGCGCAATCGTGGCTCTTCGATTTTCAGGTTATAGAAATTCACTTCGGACTTCTCCTGACTTTAGTTTCTGAATTTCTGATTTTTTTTTGTTGCAAACCACATCTTCCATCAAATAAGACATGTTTTGGACGACAAAGTGTTGACATGCTTTTTGGTTAAAGTTGTCACACATCAAGATTTGGTTAACGACGCGCTCAAGCATCGAGAACGTCGTCAGAAAACACAAAGTGATTTGGTCGAAGTCGCGAGTGTTCGGAAAAGGATTGGAAATGACATAGATTCGTAAAATCATCGTCGATGGACTCAGAAAAACTGGCGCATTAAAATACGTGATCAACTTGGTCCGATCAGCTCAAAACGCTTGAGCGTGTCGGTCCGATCACATAGCAAAACTCGTGGTGCAAAAATATATGGTTTTGGTTTAAAAAAAAGTGTCGCACACTAAAAAACAATTGATTGGCATGATACGATCACGAAAAATGGCTTGCGCGACTCACGGTATTGAAAATGGTAAATGGGCAAAAACTGATCTGGTACATCAAAAATGCTGATCGACACGAGAAAATCACGAAAAACCACATGCAAAACACGGGACGATCAATTTGGCACTTTGGCAAATCTGGCACGTTTAGCTTGCTAAAAAACAATGGATCGGCATGGTGGAGCAGCCATTTTCCATGTGCGCAACACGGTAGATCCTCCTGGCAAATTTGATAAAGTTGGTAAGTTTGGCATGTTCAGGAGTCGGTGATTAACACGGTGGATCAATCACTTTTCACGTGTGCGACTCAGGCAAACTCGGCTTGGCAGGTCGCATCCACCATGTCACATCACACCCAATGATGCGAGATTTCCCCTAATCGCATCGGCCCCGACATTAGTTTCCCCGATGCACGAGCGACGGAGCGAGGGGGATACGATACCAAGATTTTGGCAAATGGGCGAATCCGACTTTTTGACAAGCGATTTTCACCTGATCGCATCGGAGTGATGCGAGATATCTTCGGACGCGACACGAAAAAAATGCAATGCGCTTTCTGGGCTTGGTTTCGAGACTTGGCAAATGCCATAAAATTTGGTACGAGAAATACACCGTTCGGATCACTGGTTTTTAATGTATCCGCACGTGTTTTTGGCTTGTTTTCAGGACGCGAGCTCCTTAAGGCAAGGGATGCGATTTTTTCAACTCGACTATAGAAAAGTGATGCGAATTTTTGGGATGCGATGTGAGTGATATGAAAATTTGTATCCTGCCTCCCAAGGATGCGAAATTTCGTACTATGGTCCGCAAATCTCATGTGTTCCTACCTAACCAACTACCTATAAATGCCCTCTACGTCATTCTTCTAAGGGATTAAATTTTGTTTGCATTTTTGGACTTCTTGGAGCCCTCAAGCATCATTAATGGCTTCCTTCTTCTTCTTCATGACCATTGGAGATAGCTTGGACCACTAAAACATTGCACAAACGTTTTTTGTAAATTTTTGGACATTCACAAGGACGTTTACTCTACTTTTAGACTATTCTTGGATATTTTTGGGTTCCTTGGACATTGGAGCTACTTTTTGGACATTGTTGAACAAGTCAACATATTTTTCACTTAACAAAGAAGAAAAGGAGCATTTCGGTCAAAGTTTAGGATTAACAAATATTTTTATTATTCTATTGTAACATTTTGTACACAAATATTGTTTGAACTTGTACAACCCTTGTAATCTACAACTATATGATGAATGATTACTATAAAGTGGATGTAGGCGTTAGTGCTGAATCACTATAAAAAGTAACATTTTGTACACAAATATTGTTTGAACTTGTACAACCCTTGTAATCTACAACTATATGATGAATGATTACTATAAAGTGGATGTAGGCGTTAGTGCTGAACCACTATAAAAAGCTATATTCTCTCTGCATTACTTTTGATTTGAATTACCGTGTTTCTACAGCATACATTCGAGGGTTGGCGTGTGCTGAACTGCCGACAATTCCCCATGTCAACACATGACATCTTGATGCTCTCGGGAATGCATGTTCAACGAGTCCAGAAACACTCGATTTCATGAAGTACTGAGTTCGAATTAATTGACTGAAGAAATTAAAATGGGCGTCTTTTATTTTTGAGTTTATAGAAGATAGATTGAAATAGGTTTAGGATGAGATGTATTTATAGGTTAGATATTTATTATTATATTGGTTTTAATCTTTGTAGAATGTTTTAAGCTCGTACAAACACATGCTCCATCCGATCGTCACGAAAATTGATATTGTACAACAATTCAATATTCTGAACCGAGGAAAAGAGCAAAGCGCTACAATCGTCAAGGGGCGGGATAAAGCGCCATAGGAAAAGAGCAAAGTGCTACAATCGTCAAATAACGCCTAAGTGGACATAAGTAGCACCCGGGCGGCGTCCTCAACATCATTGGTTCTGTGGGTCAAAGAGGAGAGAAAAACGACCCCTCAAATTTTGTGTAAATAGAGCGGAAGTCGAGGATTAAAAAAAGGTGGTGGAATTAGGTTTTACTTCGGTTATTTTACAATTGAATCCATCGTTTTTTTTTTTTGAATTTTGTGTGAAATTATTTTTGGTTGAAACTTACTTGTATATGTTCATTTTGGATGATTTAGTATTTTGTAACATATGTTAGGGTGTGGTTTTTTTTTTTTTTAAAAAAAAAACCTATTAAAAGAATTACGCATTTTCTGTTGTTTATTGACATCAATATTTGTTATACCAATTTTCAATTTGGTGATAAAGGCGGAGTTTGGATGTTAGGACGAAAGGAACCAAAATACAAAGGTAGTTATCGAATATGGAGGAAGTTATTGAAAGTAAAAAGGAGATAGCTATTCAAATATGAAGAAGAGAGCTTTCAAAATTACGAAGATAAGGCCATCTATCAAAAGTACGAGTATATCGGTAGTATAGTTATCATAAGTACGAGTATATCAGTAGCATTGTGAGACTATAGTAAGTATGAGTTGAAGGCTATCAGAAGTATGTGAGACTATCGGTATATCAGTAGTATTGTGAGACTATCGTGAGTATGAGTTGAAGGCTATCAGAAATATGTGAGGCTATCAGTATATCAGTAGCACTGTGAGACTATCGTAAGTATGAGTTGAAGGCTATCGGAACAGTGTTAGACTATCGGAAGTATAGGAAGTATGAAGTATTATCAAAAGAATAGAAGTATATGCTATCAGCCTATCAGAAACTTGAAGTAAATGGTACAACCGTACAAAAGTGTGAATCCGAACTATTGAAAGTATGTTGTCAGCTGTCGAAAACACGTACAATGTCATGTGTCAAGATGTTATTGGTCCACTTCAATCTTGTAAATGCCACACACAGAAGCTTTTCACTGCTTCAGTTGGCACATCCCAAACAATCACTGGTTAATGAACTATTATAAGGATCACACATCCTCCTAAGGAGTCTTTTCTCATCATTTGTAATCTTGGAATGGTAAGCTTGAAATTGTGAGCAACGGAATGTGAGGGCAAATTGAAATTTCCTAAATCCAGTAAGGAAGAACTGGACAACTGAAAATTTGCATTTACGCCTTTATTTGTTACCTTTGCTAAATTCCACTTGCTACTTGAGGTGTCGGACAAAAACTCTAGTTCAACAATTTTTTCTTTCTTTCATATTAGTAAAATAACGTATGAACACAGACTTCTAGTTGAAATTTCCTCCATGAAAAATTACAATTCAACTTCATATATTCAACAAATGTAGCTGCTCCTTTCTGAACCAGTTTTATTTTTCACCGTTTTTTTCTTCTGAATAAAGATGTTGGATCCACTTGCGGGATGGATATAAAATATTGGCGTTTCATGTAATTTTGGCAATGATTGAAACATCAATTACTAATGAATTATCTACAACAAATCTATTTTTTGGTAGGCGATATTATTATATCGAAATGGTTTTGCATATAAAGGCATGCAATAATATTCGTAATTGTTTTGAAACTTAAAAATGTTTAAAAACACTAAATGGTATTGAGTTAAAAAAGCATTATATATATATATATGTGTGTGTGTGTGTGTGTATATATACACACACACACACACACACACACACACAGTGTTATCACGTCGGTCGACTAGTCGAGAAGTCGCTCTGAGAAATTCGACGACTCTCGACTTTTGCATTTCGACGATGGTGGGCCAAATCAAGCTCTAATTTGAGCCGGGAACCCTAATTGAGCTGAGTCGACATCCATATTCCTGCTCGTTGAACCCTAATTCAAGCCCTAATTCGAGCCCTAATTATGGATATTTGTTGAACCCTAATTCGAGCCCGGAAATCCAACTCGAGCCTTAATTATGGATATTTGTTGAACTTGAACCTATTATTATGTTGTCTTTGTTGAATTTGAACCTATTATTATGTTATCTTTATATCTAATTATATTATATATTTAAGTCTAATAAATATATGTATATAAAAGACTTATCGACTAGTCACGACTAGTCTTCTAGACGGTAGTGGCTCGACTTGGCGTCGTAATAACCTTGTGTGTGTATATATGTATATATATATATATATATATATATATATATATATATATATAGAGAGAGAGAGAGAGAGAGCCGAGCATTCAATGACACCCCAAAAATGGAGCACCCCTTTCGCTTCTCTGTTTTCCACCTTTCGTTTATATTTATTGAAGTTAGTGGGAGGTGAGAGAGTTAGTGGAAGGAGAGAGAGGAATGAAATGTGTGGTGGTAAAGTGGTAGGCTAAAAGGGTGCTTCATTTTAGGGGTGCCACTGAACCTGCCTTATAGAGCCGAGCATTCAATGACACCCCAAAATTGGAGCACCCCTTTCGCCTCCCTGTCTACACAATCATAACAAGCGTAGTTAGGACACCATCTGATATTGCATACTAGTATGGCTATTATTTTATATTTGGTGATAGTGTTTTTTTCTTTTGATTTGATTTGAACGGACATATTTTATCTGCCGGTACGCATGATACAAAGTTACATGTATATATAATATATAACAAGAAAATAGGTATAAAGACAAATATATACAATGATTTTGTTGGGGTCATCTCACTTATGCCAAGGAGGAACGATGGCTTAAAATTGAAATAATTTCTTGTTGCTAAATAACTCGGATAAGCTGTATATAAATATGAGTTGATAGACACATAACATTAGAATTTCCTTTTGTTATAATAGAGTATGAACTCATATGTGCACATCGTGTTAGAGATGGAGAGAGTGGTCCAACCCATAGTTATCAATGGCGCGCCATGGCGCGCGCCATGGCGCACGGCGCAGCATCTGCGCCATTTTGGCTTATGGCGCGGCGAATATGAGAAGGCGCACGAAATGGCGCAAAAGGCGCGCGGCGCAAAAAAGGCGCACGGCGCAAAATAGCGCGCCTTTTGTTTATTTTTTTGTTTTTTGCTTGTTTTTGTTTATTTTTTCATTTTTTGCAGTTCACACAAGATTAATGTTGATCATATTATTATGTTTGCTAACGTTTTGTATTTTGTTTTATTTATTTTGTAGGTTCTGATGGATTTTGAAAATATGATTGTTGAATCGGATTCAAATTTCTAGTTTATTAGTAATATGTATTATTATATTGGATTTTGAAACCTATGACGCTTGAAATTTTATGCTAATGATCTCAAATATGATGATGTTTCTTTTTGCAAAATAGTAAAAACTTTGATTGCACATGTTTTAGCAAAAAATACCGGATTTTTAATATTTTTTATTATATGTTAAATTAAAAAACAAAAGTGCGCCGTAAATCAGAAAGGCGCGCGCCATTTGCCGCGCCGCGCGCCAAGGCTCCGGACTGATGTTTCGCCTTTTTGCGCCGTGCGCCATTAATAACTATGGTCCAACCGCCATTACACAACAATTGGTATCAAAGCCGAAGGTTGTAAGCTAATTGGGCCATGCAGGCAAACAATGCTCTCAAAAACACTCCAGTGGGATGTGAATAAAAATGGAGATTATTAGGGTTGTTTCACATGTGACAAAGAATAACGATGGTTTGAAATTGAAACAGTCTCACACCGCTAAATAACTTGGAGAATTGTATGCGTTGGTAGACATGTAACATTCAGATTTCTTTTGTTACAACGACCACGCACTGAGATATGGAACTTGGTCCGACCGCCGTCATACAATAATTGGTATTAGACACGAAGGTTGCAAGAGACTGCCATGCAGACAAACAATGTTGTCGAAAGTACTCGAAGATGATGCGAGTCAACAAGGAGATTGTTATTGTTGTCTCGCATGTGAGAAAGAAGAACGACGGTTTGAAATTGGAATTGTGTAACATCACTAAATAACTTAAAAGAAATTATGTATAAATATAAGTCGGTAGACATGTAACATTGTTGATTCATTTTGTTAAAAAGAATGTGTGTCAACTCATATACGTACGCCACGTGCTGGAGATGAGGAGCTTGATTCGGCCTTAAGGACGAGCTTCTCCGTATCAACATACAAGCTGGCAGCGACCTCAAGTAGCTGCAGCGATGACGACTGTAGACGGTGACGAGATGATGACAACATGATTACGGCGTTGACGTACATTTTTTGTGAAGTTTTACCCTTGTAATGCTAATGGCGACTAGCTTTTTTGAATAGTAAAAATGAATGTTACAATATGTTCGTATGCTATAATTTAGCCTTTTTGAACAGTGAAAATGAATCAATGTTATACCTGTATAATTTTGGTTTAATTTATTTGGCATCGTTGTCTTCTTCAACATTTTTGTGTGTGTTTGTCTCTGTAAGTTAGGGTTTGGGTGAGGTAATATTTACAGTAGTATCTGGACGAATGGAGTGGTGGATAGGGATTTGGTGATTAGGGTCTGTGGATGGAGGCCTTGGTGACGATGAAGAGAGGAGGGAGAACATTGAGGTAATGTTGATTTGTGCATGACGACATGGAGTCGAAGGTGGAATCCTGATGAGATGGAAGTCCGTGCCATAGAGATCAAAATTTGAATATACTGCTTTTTTTAAACCTTAAATAATATCTTATATGAACAAGTGACTATGTTATTATTATTAATACCAATTAAACACCGTATTTACGAACATATATCCAAATGCCCTCTTGATTCACTTAACATATTCTTATTGCGCTATACTAACATATTTAAATGCAATCTTGGAAGTTTGACGTTCTTGCTCATTGTGATTTTTTCCTTCTGAATTTCCATTAGATTTTAGTACTACCTCAAAATTCTTAAAAGAAGCTTTTAATTCATGCAGATTATAAAGTCTGTTGCATATTTTTCTTTTTGATGACTTAAGATAATATTCATATGCAAGAGACCTAATGTGTACCTTCACTTGTTTTCTCATATGACTACTGAATATATATGCTTATAAAAAATTCTCAATTATTTATGATTTCAGTCTCAATTCTATTATTGTGTCAAATGTCTTAATATGGAACAGTTTATTACTTACTGATTTTTTTGAGTTGGCAGATTTGGAACCTCCAACATTAAGGCCAAAGACGTCTGCAAGAACTGCACAGCGGCTAATTGCTCAGGGAATGGGAATTAAACTTGCTACAAATTTTGGTGCCAAAGAGTTGAGAATTCAGGAAAATGAAAGAAAAAATCGTATAATTGCTCGACAAACTATGAAGGATGATGCTTGGGGTGCCGATTAGTAGATTATTTATCTTAGGAAATCTGAATTAATTTTCTATGGGTTGTTGCGTCCACCTAGGGATGTTGTGTTCTTATTGATATTGGCCTGTAATGATGTGCTAATTTAATGCCTTGTTGCTCTGTAATTTTATCAATGGAGATGGTTTTCAAAAGAAAGAAAACAGTCGATCTTTGTACTAAATTATTACGGACCATTGCAGTTAAATAGCAAATGCATACATGAAAAGAGTTGGTTGGGAAAGGTTTAACTTTAATGGTTAACAACTAGTTTAATGTTCCTGTTTGTTAACGTTGTTTCCTGTAAGGATGCGGTTCTCTTCCCTCAAACAAGCAAGGCCAGTCCTACCTTTGGATTGGCCTGGACGTGGTTTCGTTGACAGGGTGCTGAGTAACTTTTACATTGAAAATGGGAAAGGCATCTTTAAAATGAAACATAACTCTATGTTTAAATGCGAAGTGGGTCTTTATTTTACTGTACTAGTTTTTTTTTTTTTTTTTTGTTGACTTTTTGCGTTATTTTATAAAAAGAAATTTCATAAAATTATAAATAGTATCAGAAGGTTTTAAGAAAAGAAAAAAAGGTTGGTTCTGTATTTATAGTAAAAAAAGTGCTGATATATCAGCAACAATTGCATAGTGTATTGCTGATATGAGAAAGAGGGTACAAGTTGCTGAAATATATGCAATTATTTTGAATAGTGTCATGCTATTCACACCCCACTTTCCTCTTCCGGCCACCACATATTTTCGTTCGGCCGTTAACGACCGAACCTCCTTCACATTCGTCGGCCATAAACGACCGACCAACAGTGCAAATTTTGAGAGGTAAGTCGTTCGGTGGTAAACGGTCGAACGGTGTGGTGGCCAGAAGAGGGAAGTGGGGTGTGAATAGCAGTACACTTTTGAATAATTGTCAACATATCAGCAACTATTTCATAGTGTGTTGTGTAAATAAAATTAAGTTGCAAAAATCTATTTTTCGAAAATTTATACGATTCCACTAGAGCATAACTTTTTTTTTTTTTTTTTTTTGGAATCATTTTTTTTAAGGTTTTCTTACATGAATATGTTGATTATGTTTTGAATTAAGTTTCGAAATTTGCTAAATTTTTACATTGATTTTTTTTTTATGATTTTTGAAAAACGAAGACCTAATTTATAAATATTTAAAACAGAGAGTTTTTTTGTATTTTGAAACTTAAATTAGAACATAGCCAAATTGTTCCGCTTTTATATTTATTTCAAGTTACATTGCTTCTAAGAGCACTCCCAACGTGGGGAGGTTGCTCGTGGTCAAACACTTCAAGGTTGGCCTGAGCAACCCCCTAACGGGGGGGGGGGGGGGGGGGGGGTCGCTCGGCTAAGGCCATAGTCGGCTTGCAACAATTGCAAGTCTGCTATAAAGGCCCCCCCCTCCCCAAACCCTCCTCTCCATCTCCATTTCCTCCATTCTTCAGCCGCCTCCTTCCACTTCAAAACCCAATTCCCCTATAAAAAAAATGAGAAGAGCTTTGAGAGCTATTCGCAGTAGGGGAAGCAGGAGCGCTGACAGCGATAACCAAGACAAGGAGAGCGCACCGCTAGAAGAAAACGTTCCTATTGGCGCTCGTACGGCGCAAGTTCGGAGAAGACGAGTCGCTAGAGGCGATAATTATGCAACTCTGGATCCTCACATCGATCAGAATTAAAGACCGGACAAACAACTGGCTAATTTCCGCGAATTGCCTAGAGAAGAAGTCCACGTCAGCACATCCATGGAGGCGTCGGTATAACTTTTTAAACTCATTAGTTTACAAAATACCGTCGTATAAACATTCATCAGTTCTCATGTATACTATAGGCTTGTCGTGATCGTACACGAGACTCTTGGGTTAGTATCGTCCGTATGTATACAATTATTCATACGTACGACATAGATGGCGTTATTCATGGATACCTTCGTAATATTGGATTTGGAGATTTTTTGAGTACGTGATTTTGCCAAACATACATTTTTAAATGCATGCTAGTTTACGTGATATATTTACTATATTTTAATATTATAAATTTGCTTATCATGTATTGACAACCTATTGAATAATGATGTTCAGTTATGTGGCGCATTAGCCATGTGTTGGTGGAAAACTACTCATACATTTCACTTCAGTTTTGGAGAGATGAGTTTTACGCCACTTGATTTTACCATGCTCACTGATATACCCATCGGTCAGGGTGAACCGTTACTCTATGACGAGCAATATCAACGGTATAACCATTTGCCTAGTATATTTCCACATCTAGACTTACAAGGCGGAGGCCTCACATCTGGTCATCATATTAGATGCTCCTACATTAAGTAAGCCATTCAACATTTAGTTCAACTTCGTCCTGCAGTTCACCATTTAGAGATTGTTAGATTTTTTATATTATATATGATGGGTAATTTATTCTTTACAAATCCATCGAACACATTGCCTTTTGGATATGTAGCGGCTGTTGTAGACATGTCATTTGATACTAGTCTTATTGCATACGACTGGGGTACGTCAATTTTAACTTATATGTATAAGAGTTAGGGCCATCAATGCATCGTTAGGCCATGGGAGTCGTCTATTACAGGTTTTTAGGAGATTTTGCAGTACTCGTAATACGAGTACTTTCATAACATGACGTTTCCTACGGTGGATCCCACACTATCATTATTTTATCCACGAGTGAAAGCGTGGGCGCTCGGTAACTGTAGGGACGTTCCAAGAGGAAAGACGCATCATGTATTTGTTGTGGCTCACAATCAGATAGAGATGCGTACCACACGAGAGTCAGTTTTATGGCGACCGTATGATGGTTCTCCTTTCTTGACTGATCCCACGGTTCAACGGGCTTTTATTCTTTCAGATAAACGCTTCCCATTGGTATCTTCGCCACCATGTTTAGGATGCTATTGGTACTTGGGTGAGCGCAGTTGGAGACAAATATACGATGGCGACTTTGCTCCCGATGATCCACACCCTGATACGACTCATTTGAGGGTTTATGCCAGTACAGATTTACAGCAGTATGCCGGGGAGTGGTGGTCAGCTAATAGATTCATCATTACACATAGGGATTACATTTCTTGTTGGCATCAATATTACTCTCCACCACATACGGCTCCGTTTGTGCACGCGGCTATAGTTGATTTAGTCGGACCATCCGCTTTTAGAAGTGGGGTTGTCCCCCTATTATTCAGGACCTATCGCAGAGTACGTAGGTATATTATCAACCTCCCCAGCCTCCCCAGCATCCTCATCCACCACAGCCTTCTGCGACGCCAGATTACGGTTGGACTGTTGGCATAACTGGTACAGCCGGAGCGGATAGATACATTGATATTTCACGACCGCAGATTTCGCAATACCCAGATCCAGCTGTTCTTCCTTATGAGGAGCTATACCAGATGCATGTTGGGCTTCAACGGACAATGTACACAAAGCATCACCGAAGTATTGAGGAGTTAACAACTCGTATTAACGGGCTTACTGCTGTTGATGACAATCGATATCATCATATACCGAGAGTGGATGACGATGATGATGGCGATGACCCTTCTGGACCTGCAGTTTCTCTTTGGGATGATACATGGCGCTTTGATGAGACATAGTTTGAGTTCTTGTATTATACAGTTATAGTTGGATGTATCAGTATTATATAGTGTTAGATGCATGTACCATTAGGATGTTATCTGTTTGGAGTAGTCGTGTTTAGCTGGTTGCAGCGTGTACTTTTATTTGTCCAAGTATTGGTAAGCATGTATTTATGTTATGTAACTTGTATCTTCTTGATATCGTTGCTTGTTTTTTGTGTGTTATTTCTTGTTACTTGTAACTTGTATGTTCTTGATATCTCAGTTGTTCCATTATGCTGAAAACGAACTACCACGACGTTACGAGGTGGTTTTTGTATAATTTATAAATTATACGTTCAAACGACGAGTAATTAATAGATTCCTTATACAATTGCTAACAATCATACAGATACAAGTGGTCATAAGCAGAACGATACAACTGATATTAAGCATAACGATACAACCAATCGTACAAATAATTACGCAAGCAAACTACATGTTACATTCAATCTCAAGGGAGTCTAACGCAGTTCTAAGTCGCCTGATCTCTTGTTCTAACTCGTTGGCATAAGAAATACCCCTTGGACATAAACAGTCGTCAATCCATTCAAAGTAATTGCAGCTGTTTGGCCATAATGAACATAACTGGATCCTACGACCAATATTTTCTCCGTCCACCCTTACCACTACCTCCACCGTGTATCCACAGTGACAACAAACGGGAGAGGAGTCAACCTCCTGCTCGTAAGGAGGTTGAGTAATTGCAACCGATCGTGCTTCTTGCTCATATAGTGGTCGAACAATTGAAGGTTGAGCTTCTTCAGTTAGAGGTTGAGGATCCAAAACTAGATGAACTTCTTGTTGAAAAGGAGGATCTTGAAGCCTCAATTGGCTCAGATCTGGGTACTCCCGACGCACGTCCTCATAGTGCCGCTCTTGGTATTCGATAAACCAATCAATCTCTGTTCTATGACTATCTGACGGAGGTTGAGCTAAGTTTTGGTCCCAGTCGAATCCATTGACGTGGGCCATGAAGGCATATCTTTTGAGATGATAAGTTTTGTACAAATAAAAACTAGTTTGAGTATAGAATTGTGATAAAATACGTTCGTTATATATAGCGGCAATATGTGGAGTGAATAAAACCAAATATGATGAACTCATTAAACTGTTGCCACTATTCCCACTATATATTTTATCTACTATTACTGACATTTACTACGACATTATACTATAGCCAGTACAATCTTTACGATGACATAAAGCGACAGAATCCTTAGAGATATATTGCAGCATAGTATCTAGTGAATAAAACAAGTTTTGATGTGATCGGTTACTGCTACGCCTGGCGTGTGGATGAGGACGACTAAAATTTGTACGGCGTAACATAAAGTTGTGTTTAACTAGCTTGGTTCAGCTTTTGTTGTATTTGACAACTCATTAAAGATGTTCTAACATCGGCCTGTTGGATTTGACAACTCGTTCACAAGATTTATAGACTACTTGGTTTGGTGCTTAATGCCGACAAGATTTTGAGTTGACAATATCCTGTTGGAGTTGACAACACGACGTATTCAGAAAATGGAATGACAACAATGACAAATGCCAAACTTCAAACTTTGACTAATTAATAATTTGACAACACAACAAGATTTTGAGCTGACAATATCCCGTTGGAGTTGACAACACAACATATTTGTCCATGTATTGGTAAGCATGTGTTTGTGTTCAAACTTCGACTAATTAATAATTTGTTATACAATTTACAATAATCATATTCATAGAAGTGGTCATAAACATAACGAAACAACTGATATTAAGCATAACGACACAATTGATATAAAGCACAACGATACAACTGATATTAAGCAAGCAGATACAACAAGTCATAGACAGTGATCTAACTGCATGATCCCGACTACCTCCATTATCCTACTGGCATTAAGCCTAACGATACAAGTGATATGAAGAATAAAGATACAACTGATATTAAGCAATTGATGAAGGATTGCTTCGTGCCAAGACCAGTATATGGAGATGTCTACTTTCGTTGTAGATTTCATTTGTCGAAGACTGTGTTTGATTGGGTTATCAACAAGGTATCTGATTAAAACATTGTTTTACGCATAAAAGAAATGGAATCAATGAACTCAGAGTATCGTCGCCCTACAAAAAATTACTACTGCACTTCGTATTATATCATACGAAAGTTTGGGTGATTCGTTGGATGACAAAATAAAAATCAGTGATTCAACGACAATATTATGTCTGAAAGAATTCTGTAAAATAGTTGTTCGCATTTTCGGTGAAGAGTACCTAAGATCCCCCACTCCGCACGACATTGACAGATTACTAGCAATAAGTACTCAACGTGGACTCCCGGGTATGTTGGGAAGCTTAGATTATATGCATTGGACCTGGAAAAACTGTCCGCTAGCACTACAAGGCTAGTACAGAGGTCATGCCAAAAAAGCAACGTTAGTGTTGGAAGTCGTTGCTTTATTCGATTTGTATATATTACATGCTTTTTTTGGGGTTCCTGGTCCACTAAATGATATTAATGTCTTGAGTCAATCATACTATTTAATGACTTGTACAACAATTGGTGACTCCCATGCAACTATCAAATCGGAGACAAAGATCATATCATTGGGTATTATTTGGTCGATGGCATTTATCCAAAATAGAAAACTCTAGTGCAAGCGTTTAAAAAGCCCAACAATGCCAAAGAAGCAAAATTTACACAACAACAAGAGAGTTTAAGAAAAGACGTAGAAAGAGCATTTGGAGTACTTCAGGGACGGTTTCATATTTTAAAAAAAGAGGTGTACTACCATGATCAAGCAGTTATATCAGATATCATGTACTGTTGCATTATATTACATAATATGATTGTTGTAGAAGAAAGGGGTGGATATGAACTGCAACTTACACTACACCAGAAACAACTTTTTACAGCGTTGAAAATACGCTGTGATAAGCTACAACAGCGTTAGTATTGCACAACAACATGCTGTAGTTGGTGCATAATATCTAACAGCAATAAATAAACATTGTCAAAAATAATTATATACAACGTTGTTTCCCTGCTGTTAATTTACCTTCTACAACATTCGTATTTTGTTGTTTTAAAATTAAAAAAGCTTTTATAAGTTGTTGTGAAAATTTCTTCAAGGTGTTTTTTAAAGGTTATGACAGCATTTATAAGTTGCTGTGAAAATGTGTTTAGGGTGTTTTCTTAGGATTATGACAGCCTTTGATATACGCCGTATATAGTATTATCATAGGTTTTCACCAGACGCTGTTATTACATGTAGCGGTTTATAAACGCTGTTATATCTATAATCTTTTTTAAAAAAACTCACAGCAAGATATAAGCGTTGTCGCGTTAATTTTTCAGAAAACCAACTTAAATGTTGTCGTTTAAGACATTGTGCCATTGCAATATTCACATACCATTAATCTAATTATATTTCAATTGATTAATATACAAAATATATACAAATCAATCTAAAAACAATAAAATAAAAGCATAACGATTGATCATTTTCATAATATAAGTTGAACGCAATATCCATTAATAAAGTTGCCCTCAAACAACGATGAAATTTATAAATCATATTCATACAACATTAGACGGAGACACAATATATAAAAAGTTTGCATCAAATATTAACGAGTACAACACACATAAACAAAAACTTTTCATATGCTAACTAGGCCGAACCTCCAAAAACCAAAAGAGTATCTCGTGCATTTCTTGCATCTAAAAACTTCCACCTACCTGTAACAATGAAATATAAAGGTTAATGATGAAAAACACATTTAAAATAACATTTAATTTGCATACACTAGTTTGCTCTTCCGCCCTTGTGTAAATGTCATACATCTATTATATTATATGAAAGCACAATCATCCTCCGAAGACCTTTCAAATTCAGATTTTTCAAAAATTTTACAAGGTGACACATGTACATTGTTTGAATACTGGCCGTCCAGCAGAATAGCCGAGGTAACTCTTCTATGAGGGCAACAAAACGTTGGATTTGCGATGGAAACATCTCCCATCTTCGTTCGTTTTGTAAACCTAATCAAAGCCAGCCACCGCCAATATACGAAATCGTTCTAAAAACCCTACAAACAAAATACCCTTCCCCTCCATTTTCCTTACAATCCCCTTTTGACATTGCTCAACCACAAATCGGACTTTCTTGAGTTCCTCCTCCTGGATTTGCGATGATTTATTGTAGATCAGAGAATCTCAACACAGCGGAAGTATACTTGATAGTATCTATGTATTTTAACTATAAAGTAACAAAATCAAAACTGAAAATGAAAGAGAACACAAGGATTTAACGTGGTTCGGCAATAGCCTACATCCACGGGCAAGAGAGAATAATTTTCATTATCATAGTGGAGAAGAAGAAGAAGGAGAGATACATACAAGAGTTCTCACTAATCTCTCATGGCAGCCGCTAAAAGCTCACATTGTTTTTCAGCATATAAAACCCTCTCGCTCACTTTCTGCGTGACAAAACAAAGTACATATATGGATTGGTTCTTGGGCTTTAATTGGTTTCAGCCCACATAATAAAACATTGCACTAAAACATTTATTTAGCTGTTGTAGCATGCTCCCTGCGTGAGCCATATTCCACAATTCTCCACCTCATATCATGCTCAAAAGCATGAGATGATTACATACATAACACTCCACTTGCCTCATAATCAGCTGCACCAAAATGGCTGCCTACGTACCCATGGGATCAAGCTGCCGTAGTTCATCAACATGTCTCAAAAAGAGACTTCATAATGTTCCGAAGAACCTCCACCCAACATGGGTATCATATATCAAACATCAAGCACATTAATCAAGTCAAGGCAATGCTTGAACTTGACACTTGGAATTACTTTAGTCAACATATCAGCCGGGTTCTCTTTTGTATCAATTTTCACCAACAAAATTCGATTTTCACCCAACACTTCTCGAATGAAATGATAACGCACATCTATGTGCTTTGTTCTTGCATGATGAACTTGATTCTTTGCAAGGTGAATGGCACTCATACTATCACAATGCACCACAAGTTGATTTTGCACTACTCCCAAGTCATTCAACAAACCATGTAACCATATTGCCTCTTTAAAAGCTTCGGTTACAGCCATATACTCCGCCTCGGTAGTAGACAATGCTACCGTAGATTGCAAAATCGATCTCCAACATATAGGGCCACCTGCCAATGTAAACACATATCCAGTAGTGGAACGTCTCTTATACAAATCACCCGCATAATCTGAGTCTACATATCCAACACATAAATGATTGTTGTTTATGTCTCTCACAAATTCCAAACCCACATCAATAGTTCCCAAAAGATATCTCAAAATCCATTTGACCGCATTCCAATGCTCTTTTCCAGTAGAGCATGCATGTAACGACTAACCATACTCACGGCATGTGAAATGTCAGGTCATGTACACACCATCGCATACATAAGACTCCCCACGGCATTAGCATACGATACATTTGCCATAAATTGAATTTCATCATTAGAAGAAGGATACATAGTTGCATTTAACTTAAAATGAGCAGCCAAAGGTGTACTCACTGTTTTGGTGCTCTCATTAATGCCAAACTTCTTTAATACCTTCTTCAAATATGCCTTTTGAGATAAACATACTTTGCCATTCATCTTATCTCTTCGAATTTCCATGCCAAGAATTTTCTTAGCATCTCCAAGATCCTTCATTTCAAATTCAGCCGACAACCTGCATTTTAATTTGTCAATTTCAGATTTACAAGTCGATGCAATGAGCATATCATCTACATATAAAAGCAAATAAATGAAAGAACCATCACTTAGCTTTTTCAAATAAACACAATGGTCATGGTGACTTCTAGTGTATGCTTGATCTAACATAAAACGATCAAATCGTTTATACCATTGCCTCGGAGATTGTTTAAATCCATACAATGATCTCTTCAACTTACACACAAGATCCTCTCCACCGGAAGCCTTGAACTCACTTGGTTGAGACATATAAATTTCCTCCTCTAAGTCTCCATGTAAAAATGCTGTTTTTACATCCATTTGAACAAGATTCAAATCATATTGTGCTACCAAGGCTAACAAAATGCGAATAGAGGAGTGTTTCACAACCGGAGAGAATACTTCATTATAGTCAATTCCCTCCTTTTGAGCATAGCCTTTTGCAACTAGTCTAGCCTTGTAGCGGACCTCATTCTTCTTTGCACCTTCTTTCTTAGCATATACCCACTTACATCCAATTGCTTTCTTGCCTTTTGGAAGTTTGGTGAGAACCCATGTGTCATTCTTGTGAAGAGATGTCATTTCTTCACTCATAGCCTCTTTCCATTCCTCACATTCAATACTATGAATAACTTGCATATATGTTTCAGGAATTCCTTCATCATTAACAGACAAAGCATAGGTTACACAATCTCGAAACCATCCCGGTTTCTTGATATCTCTTCTTGGTCTGCTAGTAGCAATCGATTCCTGAACATTCCTCTCTGTTTCTGCTTCTGAATCATCAGCACTACTCGAATCAGTAGTGTTTTCATCAATTTCTGCATCAAATTCTGTCATTTCAGCAGCAGTTTTTTATGTTTCAGGAGCAGTTTTTGACAGTTCAGAAGCAGTTTTTGACATTTCAACAACAGTTTTTGACCTTTCAGCATCAGTTTTTGACAGTTCAGCATCACCTGGAGCTTGCGATACAACATCAAACTTCACACGCTGCACATTTTTGGGACTGTTGGAGCTGTTGGGGCTGCTAGTGCTAATTTCTGTCGATTTAGCAACATTTGACTTCAGCATAGCATCTTCATTGAATGTAACATCTCTACTTATGATCATCTTCTTTTCAACAGGATTCCATAGTTTGAATCCTTTGACACCACTCTTCATGCCAACAAATATTGATTCAATGGCGCGTACACCAAGCTTGTTGTCCTTCACATGATACCAAGCCGGACAACCAAATACATGAATCATATCATAGTCATAAGCAGGCTTACCATACCACACTTCCATAGGTGTTTTTCCTTTCAATGCGGATGAAGGCAACCGATTGATAATGAAACATGCATACATAACAGCTTCAGCCCAAAATGCTTTGCTCAAACCCGAATTTGATAACATACATCGTACTCTCTCTAGCAATGTACGATTCATTCTTTCCGCGACTCCGTTCTGCTGTGGCATTTCTCTAACAGTAAAATGCCTTTTGATTCCCTCATCTTGACATACTTTGTGAAATGGATCACTTGTGTACTCTCCACCGTTGTCGGAACGAAGCACTTTGAGTTTTCTACCCGTTTGAGTCTCAACGGCTTTCTTCCATCTCACAAATATTTCTAGAACGTCACTTTTCTGTTTCATAACATACACCCATACACGTCTAGAAAAATCATCAATAAAAGACACAAACCAATGCTTACCTCCCAAAGATGCATTTTTGGAAGGACCCCATACATCCGAGTGTACATAATCCAAAACACCACTAGATTTATGCATTTCTTTGCTGAAATGAGACCTGGTCTTCTTGCCTTTCACGCAATGTTCGCAGAAATCAATCTTACTAGCAGCAGCCCCTTTCAACAAATTTTGTTGTATCAAAGTGTTTAATGACTTCTCACCTGGATGTGCAAGTCTCATATGCCATAGCATTGACATTTCTTTAGTTGCAACTTCACTTTGTTTAGCTGTAGCAACATCTCCAATCACCGTACTACCATTCAAATAGTATAAGTTGTGACGACGTGTACCTTTCATGATAACCATAGCACCAGAAATCACCTTCATAACACCATTTCTACCATCAAGTATAAGCCCCTTGGCTTCAAGGATTCCTAAAGAAATCAAATTCTTTTTCATACTTGGCACACATCTCACATTTTTCAATTCTCTAATTATCCCATCATGCAACTTTAGCGGAATGCTTCCAATACCCACAATGCTACAAGAATGATGGTTTCCCATCAATACTTTACCTTCAAATTTTGTGAAACTTGAGAACCATTCTCTATTTGGAGTCACATGAAAAGTAGCTCCCGAGTCTAGTACCCACTCATCATCTTCTGCCAAAAGAATTGAAGGCATTGTGATTAAGGAAAAATCCGATTCAGCCCCTACATCTTTGTTGGACTGCACAACGTTTGCTGCGTTTTTCTTTTTCTTGTCTCTCTCCTTCACTTTCGAACAATCTTTATCCCAATGGCCTTTCTCATGACACCATGCACATTCATCTTTAGCTAAACGCCCTTTTCCTTTAGACGGTCCTCTACTTTTATCACGATTTTGGCCAACATTTTTCTTGCGGTCATTTTTCCTACCCCTCGCTACTAGAGTGTCACCACTATCTTCTCTAGAGATGTCATCTCTATGCATCTTACGAATTTCTTCACTACATAATGCGGTAACAACTTCATCATAAGTGAGCTTGTCCTTGCCATGAATCAATGACTTGATTACGGGCTCATACTTCTCCGAAAGAGAATTCACCAAACATATAGCCTTTTCTTCATCCGGAATAACCTCATCATAGTTGACCAGCTCGGTTAAAAGCTTATTAAAGGAATTTATGTGCTCCGTTAGAGTTGCATCCTTCTTCATATTAAACCGATACAAATTTCTCTTCAAATGAATTCGGTTTGCCACATTTTTCACAAGGTATTCTGCTTCAAGCTTCTCCCACAACACTTTTGGCGAGGTTTCATGTTGATAGTTTACTCTAATATGAGTGTCTAGACAACCTCTAATTGCAGCCAAACAAAGTCGCTGATTCTTCTCCCACTGTTTGTTGGACCAGTCATCAGGCTTCTCCGTTCCCAAGCAAGCTTCTAGATCCAAGTGTTCAAGAGCATCGGCCACATCAGTCCTCCACAAGCCGAAGTTATTGGTACCATTGAACTTGTCTACCTCTAACCTTGCTCTATGATAAACTGTTCTTTCATCTTTAGGTACTTGAACAGTTTCAACAGTCTCAGATCGACTCGATTCGTTCATATTCAGCACAAACACCTTTCAGGAATAAACACAAACACCTTCTGTGAACTAAAAAAAAACACCACTACACCTCCAAAAACTAAAACCGGGTGCTCTGATACCAATTGTAGATCAGAGAATCTCATAACAGCGGAAGTATACTGTAACACCCCGCCTCCGCTAGGGTCATTCGCAAAAGGAATGCACTAGCTTTAGAGGGGCATTATTGGTAAACATGCACAGAAATATCACAAGACAGAACATATAAAATAGCGGAAGTAAAATCAAACTTTCATAACATGAATAAATAAGGTCTAAAGCCTTTTACATCAGAGTACATCAAAACCTGTCTTGCAATAGTAAAGAAGCATAAAGACATTTTCATAAATTATTCCCCAAGTAAAAACAGTAAAGTAGCCATTAGCCAAGAAAAGTCCAAGCCATCCATGATGACCTTCAAGCAGAAGAAGTCCGAACTAAACAACAGTATTTCCTCCCTGTAACCTGGGGGGGAACGGAAGAAAAGAGGCGAAACAAAACGGGTCAGTCAAAAAGACTGAGTAAGCCCTATCTACTATTAGCATAAAAACTAGTAAAGTTAACTGACATGAGAAACTGAGATGAACATAAGCATGATAACAAGATAGATAAGCTAAATCAAAATAACAGGATGAACTACTGAACTCAGATAAACTAAGGTGTCATGATAAATTACGATGTCAAGATAAAACAAGGTATCACATCGTCAGGTTTCTATCAAGTATAATATCCCCAAGATATCTGTCACGTATAACGCCCCGTGATATCTATCCTGTATTTTAGCTCTGCACCTACCGTACTAGTATCCCCACCGTGTCATGTGTTAACCAAGAATGACCCTCACTCAAAAGTCGTGTAATGGTCCATGTCAACCTAATATATCGCATATATAGGTTACTCAACTTGTATGTTTTATTCCATGTAAATGTTCAGTCCCTTGCCGTAGACCATACGGGCTTTCCCATGAGATTCTATATTACTTTAACATAGTTCCATGATCCTTAAGATCGGTTTGGACTGTTGCCCTAAACCTAGCCAGGGTCTTCCAACATGAATTATCGTTTGTACAACTAGGACTTATGCTACCTAGGGCTACTAGGGATTATGCTTACCTATTGCACATTTTCGTATCTCGGTTTGGGTTCAACCACCTAGGGCCACTAGGGATTACGCTAACCGCCAACCGCGCCCTTTTTCCCACGCATATATCGTGAATCGTTTTTCCATGACTGTATGCACATGTATCACATCGTGCCATCCGAGTCCTGTCACAGGGCAGACCAGGAAATACAGGACTCGGTCGGGAGCTTTCAATTTATCTACCGATGCAGATGCTAAGGTCTGTTTTTCCTATACATGGCTATGGTCCCACGAGACCACTCCCTCAACTAGTGAAAGACAAGACAGGATAAATCCTGTATGAGAACACAACACTGGCCAACCCACATCCAAGCCTTACCGCAACCATAATTAGATAGCAATTATGGTCTATTGGGTGTTCTCTGCCTTTCCGTACGTACACGCTTGACCAAAGATGGTAGGTAGCCTGACGAAATGCTATCTAGGGTACGACCGTGTATCGTCGACTATCCCCTATCCATCCCCGTCTTTAGGTCGCTCGTATAGCAACCAAGGCATACTCTTGGTTCTTCTAACACAGACCTTAACCTCTCATGAGCCTAGTATAATCACCTGGCAGCTCATAGAGGGATACCAAGAATACCCTCACGTTCCCCGAAGCCGCTGCTTCGTTACCCAGTTCGCTGGAGCCTTTATCCAAATCAGATACTTTCTCCTACTCGTATACTTAAACGATGACCTACCGTATTAGGTTACTCATCTATCTATGAACTGGTCTAAACTTCCTTGACTAAGAATCATTACTTAGTTATTCTTCAACTAAGGTTTACCACTTAGCATTGTTCCTGTTATCCTTGTTAACTACGGTTATCCACCTAATCCTCAGAACTAGGGTTTACATAATGGATTAAGTGTCACTTAAGTTCATGACTTAACCCGTCTACAAATCCTGTCAAAATTGGCTAAGTATCCAAGTTCAAGGCTTAACCCTACAAACCATGCTCAAGTTGGTTAAGTATATTAAGCAATTCACGACTTAACCTCTTCCAATTATCATTCTAGATTGGTTAAGTATATATTAACTTGACCCTATCAATTTACTTAGTCAAATCGGTCAAGTGTATTCAAGCGATTCGTGACTTAGCCTTATCATGTTTTCACGTTATATTGGTTAAGTATTGGTTAACTTAACCACAATAAATTAACGAGTTAGATTGGATAAGTATAGGTCACTTAACCACATCAATTCATCACGTTTAGATTAGTTAAGTGTTTAACTTAACCCCATTAAACTACCAAGTGGGATTAATTAAGTCTAGGCTAACTTAACCCCATCCGATTTCCATGTTTAGACTAGTTGAGTCTAATCTTAACCCATTCGTTAACCGTATTTTTCGGTTAAGCATCATTAAGAAAACTTACTTAACCTTACCAAGTTATCGCGTTGGATTGATTAAGTGTTGGTTAACTTAACCCCATCCACTAGTCATATAAAAATGGTTAAGTGTCATTAGGCAAATCAAGTTACTTAACCTACCCAACCTTGTCATGTTTTGTTAAGTATCATTAGCCTAATCAAATTACTTAACCCATTTGTCCATGTCATATTTGGTTAAGAGTCATTAATCAAATTAACTTAACCCTATCATGTGGCATTAATTACTTAATGCACCTTCACCTCTCACATTAGACTTTGTTGTGGTTACTAGTTAAGCCGGTCGGTTCCGGGTAGCTTTACACCACAACTTGGTCTAACCTCGGGTTCAAGCACAACATGACCAACTTCTCACATTAGGTCCTATTGTTTGCAACTACTAGTTAGGTCGGTCGGTTCCGGGTAGTTTTACGTTGCAAACTCAACCCAACCTCGAGTTGGCCACACTTATATTATCTAAGTGTCATGTCCATCATGTTTCCCAAAACATGTTACAAGTTTTCAAGCATTTGGGTAGACCTAACTTAATAGGTAAATTCCCAAAGGGTAGACCTAACTTAATAGGTAAATTCCCAAGCTTATGTTTTTATGCATACTTACATGTCAACTTCCATGTTATATTTCAAGTCATGTTTTCAAGTTGTATTTTCATGTCATTAGAAATTACCCATAACATAACCCAACGCTTTTAAACTCGCATATACGTTCGCGACAACGTAATGGATTAAAAGAAGAGACTTGGCAAAGGCATGACAAAAATGGATATTAAGCCACAAGTTAATCATGGTGGCAAATGAGGCACAAATGTGTTCATTAACTTGCATGTTACATTCTTAAGCCTCAAAACATGCATAAACCCAAACTTGGCACATAAGCGAATCATGGTGACAAAAGATATGGAATGATGACTAGTAACTCGCATATATCAGCATATAAGGGTTATGACTTCATATGCAAGTTGACATAAAGGTTATGAGGGTTCTCATGTTGCCTAATGCAACATTTCAACATAAAGGTTGTAGCTTTTAGCTCACAAGATCAAGATAATGACTTCATAAACTTGCATGACATGATAGCATGTATCATACTCAATGATCAAACCCAAACTTGCAACATGAACATTTAACTTCATAGTTAATATCTAAGAGTAGGGAAAGGGCTTACATTGCTATGAAGGCACAAAAGATATGACAAAGCCCTTATGCAATCAAATAGACCCAAAATGCAAGCTCTAACATAAAAACCCTTGAGCCAAAATGATCAAAACCCTTGCTTTATGATGCAAAGATAGAAACTTGACTTGAATGCAAGCTAATGACACTCATACAAGCTTGAAAACACTTGTATGCATGGAAAATCTCTCATAGAAACCATTTAGAAATTTTATGAAGAGAGTGGAGGCCATGAGAGGTAAAATTTTGCCATAGTTTAGTTGCATGAATGAATAATGAGGATTTAGGATAGGTTAGGGTCTTATTTATAGATTAGGCAAGTGTTTTAGGCCATAGGATTAAACCTAGATTCAATCCAAGCCATCAAAGCATGTCTTGGGGAAGAAGTCAAGTCTAAAAAATGGAGTGGTGTCTTAACCAGGCCTAAAAATGGAGTGGTGTCTTAATTGGGCTGAATTTCAAATCTGTTTTCGGATTTGAATTTTCGTGAAACTTTGCGAGGCCATATCTCAGTCATACGAACTCCGATTTTCGAAATTTCGGAATCTATTTCGCGTATTTTTCCGAGACGAACGCAATGGCGCAACCCGTTTATCCTGATTCAGGTTTTATAATTAAATTCTGCCTTGATTTCTTGTTTTAACGTGTTATCGAAATACGGGTTGTTACATTCTCCCCTCCTTTTAGGATTTCGTCCCCGAAATCTCCAAGTTAGGAAGAACATATCCTACCATCCATCATCCATCTACTCAAAACATCATCCACAAGCAACCATTGTCCTTAGATGATTTCTAATGCTGTATGAATATATGCAAAACGTGTGTGTACATGTTCCTTAGCTAATGCTAATGGTCAGGCCTGAATAATCTTTCTAATGCAAAATATGTATAGTGCCATGAATCCAACATGTATGCAAATAGTCCTAGTCATATAGATACTATATGCGTGCAAAATCATTCATTCATTTGCAACAATCACATGATAACACATTCAATTTCATCCATAAACAAGTATAAATACTCGTGCATATGCAATATGAAATGTGACCGAGTCGAGCTAGTATCTAATGTGTATTCGCGCATCCACGAGCAACTACTTGCAACCACTTGCAACCATATCAATCATAACATGTTTCAAATACATGTTTACATCCATAGGGTTCTACCTAGGATTCCCTGAAACAGGGTCGAGAAGATAAACAAGACAAACTCCTTACAGGGTTTGTAACAGAAAATAGGACCAAGAAGATGTCCACAAAAGATAGCCTACAAGTAAGCTCTACAGAAAACAGGGATCAAGGATATACTCCCAAAAAGAGATATCATGCGCGTATCTAGTCTTTGACCATCAAAGTCGTATTTCCTCGAGCTTAATTCCATTGTGCCTTGACCGTCTTTTAACTTCGCGATTTCGTAGCTTCTTATTTCCTGTTTCCATAACATGAGCTGGAACTCATTTCTTCGTCGCCTCTCGTTCCACTTGCACTTATCCTTTTCCTAGAATACTTGACGCAAACATGACTGCGTACTCATGATCTCATGCAAGCTTTCCAAAATTCACTAGTGAATCTTGGATCTCATTTATATACTATAAGGTATTCCATGTAGAAGAACTTTCTCTTGAAAGTAAACAGATGTTAACCAGGTTATCAAGCGCACTTACTAGAGTGATCTCTATAACCCATGCATAAATGAAGTAAACCATTCGTCTTATCGGCGCACACCACTCGATCGGGCTTCAAATTTCCAATAAAGGCATCAAGGGATTCTAAGTAACTAGTCATGACAGAACCTCAAAAAGGTTACACGATACTTCGAGGGCATTACCAAGGCTAGTCAAAAGGTCTAACTACCCTCCTATCAAAACCGAGAGTGGCACCCCCTACTGGATAACCACTTCATCCCTAGAATCCATCCATAGCTTATAAACATAAGCATTATTTCCAAATTCAACACTTGGCATAAACATTCTCAAATCCAAACAGGTCATGTATAAATGGACTGATTCTCCAATAGGACTTTGAGACAAAAATGGGATCCTCTATTACGCTAGTACTTAAGGTGCAGAGACTCAACTACCGAAGCGGACTTAAATGATGCGGGGATCAAAACAAAGTCTTGGCGGGATGATAGAAAAGAATAACTAGATCTTCAACAAGGATGTTATCCCCCTACTCAGGTACTCTAGTGAGGGTATACAATTATCTTCACGATGATCTTGTCCTTGTCCCACAATACTTAACTATCCGTCCCGTTTCACCATACCAAAGATACTTTTTCGTTATGGGTTGAGCCATACCAACAAGTTGCTCATCCTTAAGCTCGTATCCTTTATCCTCTTTCTCACTATCCTTTCTTATAACGCGGCCACTGGTCTCTCGAGAACCACCTCCATCGCATGGAAAGCACTTTCGTAGATAGAAAAGACTAGTCGCAGTTAAAACCACTGTGACTACAGATGGAGGAAAGAAAGGAGAAGAGATTCAATTAAGGAAACAAGGATAGTGCTAATGGCCTTTGGGGAATCCCCTTTTTCTTTTAAAAGAAAATTTTCTTAAAAAATGCATCTTTGTAAACGGTTTTCAAATAGTTTTCAGAAGGTCTTTAAAAACTTTTGCCCAGTCTGGTAACCTGGCTCTGATACCAAATGTAACACCCCGCCTCCGCTAGGGTCACTCGCAAAAGGAATGCACTAGCTTTAGAGGGGGCATTATTGGTAAACATGCACAGAAATATCACAAGACAGAACATATAAAATAGCGGAAGTAAAATCAAACTTTCATAACATGAATAAATAAGGTCTAAAGCCTTTTACATCAGAGTACATCAAAACCTGTCTTGCAATAGTAAAGAAGCATAAAGACATTTTCATAAATTATTCCCTAAGTAAAAACAGTAAAGTAGCCATTAGCCAAGAAAAGTCCAAGCCATCCGTGATGACCTTCAAGCAGAAGAAGTCCGAACTAAACAACAGTATTTCCTCCCTGTAACCTGGGGGGGGGGAACGGAAGAAAAGAGGCAAAACAAAACGGGTCAGTCAAAAAGACTGAGTAAGCCCTATCTACTATTAGCATAAAAACTAGTAAAGTTAACTGACATGAGAAACTGAGATGAACATAAGCATGATAACAAGATAGATAAGCTAAATCAAAATAACAGGATGAACTACTGAACTCAGATAAACTAAGGTGTCATGATAAATTACGATGTCAAGATAAAACAAGGTATCACATCGTCAGGTTTCTATCAAGTATAATATCCCCAAGATATCTGTCACGTATAACGCCCCGTGATATCTATCCTGTATTTTAGCTCTGCACCTACCGTACTAGTATCCCCACCGTGTCATGTGTTAACCAAGAATGACCCTCACTCAAAAGTCGTGTAATGGTCCATGTCAACCTAATATATCGCATATATAGGTTACTCAACTTGTATGTTTTATTCCATGTAAATGTTCAGTCCCTTGCCGTAGACCATACGGGCTTTCCCATGAGATTCTATATTACTTTAACATAGTTCCATGATCCTTAAGATCGGTTTGGACTGTTGCCCTAAACCTAGCCAGAGTCTTCCAACATGAATTATCATTTGTACAACTAGGACTTATGCTACCTAGGGCTACTAGGGATTATGCTTACCTATTGCACATTTTCGTATCTCGGTTTGGGTTCAACCACCTAGGGCCACTAGGGATTACGCTAACCGCCAACCGCGCCCTTTTTCCCACGCATATATCGTGAATCGTTTTTCCATGACTGTATGCACATGTATCACATCGTGCCATCCGAGTCCTGTCACAGGGCAGACCAGGAAATACAGGACTCGGTCGGGAGCTTTCAATTTATCTGCCGATGCAGATGCTAAGGTCTGTTTTTTCCTATACGTGGCTATGGTCCCACGAGACCACTCCCTCAACTAGTGAAAGACAAGACAGGATAAATCCTGTATGAGAACACAACACTGGCCAACCCACATCCAAGCCTTACCGCAACCATAATTAGATAGCAATTATGGTCTATTGGGTGTTCTCTGCCTTTCCGTACGTACACGCTTGACCAAAGATGGTAGGTAGCCTGACGAAATGCTATCTAGGGTACGACCGTGTATCGTCGACTATCCCCTATCCATCCCCGTCTTTAGGTCGCTCGTATAGCAACCAAGGCATACTCTTGGTTCTTCTAACACAGACCTTAACCTCTCATGAGCCTAGTATAATCACCTGGCAGCTCATAGAGGGATACCAAGAATACCCTCACGTTCCCCGAAGCCGCTGCTTCGTTACCCAGTTCGCTGGAGCCTTTATCCAAATCAGATACTTGCTCCTACTCGTATACTTAAACGATGACCTACCGTATTAGGTTACTCATCTATCTATGAACTGGTCTAAACTTCCTTGACTAAGAATCATTACTTAGTTATTCTTCAACTAAGGTTTACCACTTAGCATTGTTCCTGTTATCCTTGTTAACTACGGTTATCCACCTAATCCTCAGAACTAGGGTTTACATAATGGATTAAGTGTCACTTAAGTTCATGACTTAACCCGTCTACAAATCCTGTCAAAATTGGCTAAGTATCCAAGTTCAAGGCTTAACCCTACAAACCATGCTCAAGTTGGTTAAGTATATTAAGCAATTCACGACTTAACCTCTTCCAATTATCATTCTAGATTGGTTAAGTATATATTAACTTGACCCTATCAATTTACTTAGTCAAATCGGTCAAGTGTATTCAAGCGATTCGTGACTTAGCCTTATCATGTTTTCACGTTATATTGGTTAAGTATTGGTTAACTTAACCACAATAAATTAACGAGTTAGATTGGATAAGTATAGGTCACTTAACCACATCAATTCATCACGTTTAGATTAGTTAAGTGTTTAACTTAACCCCATTAAACTACCAAGTGGGATTAATTAAGTCTAGGCTAACTTAACCCCATCCGATTTCCATGTTTAGACTAGTTGAGTCTAATCTTAACCCCATTCGTTAACCGTATTTTTCGGTTAAGCGTCATTAAGAAAACTTACTTAACCTTACCAAGTTATCGCGTTGGATTGATTAAGTGTTGGTTAACTTAACCCCATCCACTAGTCATATAAAAATGGTTAAGTGTCATTAGGCAAATCAAGTTACTTAACCTACCCAACCTTGTCATGTTTTGTTAAGTATCATTAGCCTAATCAAATTACTTAACCCATTTGTCCATGTCATATTTGGTTAAGAGTCATTAATCAAATTAACTTAACCCTATCATGTGGCATTAATTACTTAATGCACCTTCACCTCTCACATTAGACTTTGTTGTGGTTACTAGTTAAGCCGGTCGGTTCCGGGTAGCTTTACACCACAACTTGGTCTAACCTCGGGTTCAAGCACAACATGACCAACTTCTCACATTGGGTCCTATTGTTTGCAACTACTAGTTAGGCCGGTCGGTTCCAGGTAGTTTTACGTTGCAAACTCAACCCAACCTCGAGTTGGCCACACTTATATTATCTAAGTGTCATGTCCATCATGTTTCCCAAAACATGTTACAAGTTTTCAAGCATTTGGGTAGACCTAACTTAATAGGTAAATTCCCAAAGGGTAGACCTAACTTAATAGGTAAATTCTCAAGCTTATGTTTTTATGCATACTTACATGTCAACTTCCATGTTATATTTCAAGTCATGTTTTCAAGTTGTATTTTCATGTCATTAGAAATTACCCATAACATAACCCAACGCTTTTAAACTCGCATATACGTTCGCGGCAACGTAATGGATTAAAAGAAGAGACTTGGCAAAGACATGACAAAAATGGATATTAAGCCACAAGTTAATCATGGTGGCAAATGAGGCACAAATGTGTTCATTAACTTGCATGTTACATTCTTAAGCCTAAAAACATGCATAAACCCAAACTTGGCACATAAGCGAATCATGGTGACAAAAGATATGAAATGATGACTAGTAACTCGCATATATCAGCATATAAGGGTTATGACTTCATATGCAAGTTAACATAAAGGTTATGAGGGTTCTCATGTTGCCTAATGCAACATTTCAACATAAAGGTTGTAGCTTTTAGCTCACAAGATCAAGATAATGACTTCATAAACTTGCATGACATGATAGCATGTATCATACTCAATGATCAAACCCAAACTTGCAACATGAACATTTAACTTCATAGTTAATATCTAAGAGTAGGGAAAGGGCTTACATTGCTATGAAAGCACAAAAGATATGACAAAGCCCTTATGCAATCAAATAGACCCAAAATGCAAGCTCTAACATAAAAACCCTTGAGCCAAAATGATCAAAACCCTTGCTTTATGATGCAAAGATAGAAACTTGACTTGAATGCAAGCTAATGACACTCATACAAGCTTGAAAACACTTGTATGCATGGAAAATCTCTCATAGAAACCATTTAGAAATTTTATGAAGAGAGTGGAGGCCATGAGAGGTAAAATTTTGCCATAGTTTAGTTGCATGAATGAATAATGAGGATTTAGGATAGGTTAGGGTCTTATTTATAGATTAGGCAAGTGTTTTAGGCCATAGGATTAAACCTAGATTCAATCCAAGCCATCAAAGCATGTCTTGGGGAAGAAGTCAAGTCTAAAAAATGGAGTGGTGTCTTAACCAGGCCTAAAAATGGAGTGGTGTTTTAATTGGGCTGAATTTCAAATCTGTTTTCGGATTTGAATTTTCGTGAAACTTTGCGAGGCCATATCTCAGTCATACGAACTCCGATTTACGAAATTTCGGACTCTATTTCGCGTATTTTTCCGAGACGAACGCAATGGCGCAACCCGTTTATCCTGATTCAGGTTTTATAATTAAATTCTGCCTTGATTTCTTGTTTTAACGTGTTATCGAAATACGGGTTGTTACATATACTTGATAGTATCTATGTATTTTAACTATAAAGTAACAAAATCAAAACTGAAAATGAAAGAGAACACAAGAATTTAACGTGGTTCGGTAATAGCCTACATCCATGGGCAAGAGAGAATAATTTTCATTATCATAGTGGAGAAGAAGAAGAAGGAGAGATACATACAAGAGTTCTCACTAATCTCTCATGGCAGCCGCTAAAATTTCACATTGTTTTTCAGCATATAAAACCCTCTCACTCACTTTCTGCGTGACAAAATAAAGTACATATATGGATTGGTTCTTGGGCTTTAATTGGTTTCAGCCCACATAATAAAACATTGCACTAAAACATTTATTTAGCTGCTGTAGCATGCTCCCTGTGTGAGCCATATTCCACATTTATTTCATTTATACCTATTCAGGCTAACATCCTATGATCGTCCTGCATCCTTAATCATAATAGTTGAACTGACGTCATTCTCATATTAGGATTCGCCTGTGTTTACTCCTTTAGGTGATTTTTTCCCTTTTAGTCTTTAAATTGATAAAATCATCAATGTTTGATTCCAAGGATTGCTTGCGTTTGCTACATCAAGTTTCAAGGTTTGATCCTTTCATGTATCCATTATCTTGCTATTTTGGTTTTCATTGTTTGCTGTTGTTCAGTCTACATAATAGGACGTCTGATTAACTTTAATGGAGTATAATAATTTGATGCAGTTTAACATGATGTCTGTTAGAACTTTTGTAATTACACAATTGTATTACAAACAGACAGCAACAACAATCACTGTTAACCAATTATGTCACAATTGTCACGTCAAACTATGTTTACAATAATCATAGAAAGCGTAACCAATTTGTACATAAAATCAAAGATAAACAGAAAGTATTCTGTTTAAATAATGTCCGAGTCCAGAACTTTTCTGTTTCCTTGAAACAATATTGCCGTCGTATACACCAATCGACGTAGTTGCAATTTGTTTCCCAGGATAAAACGGACCAACTCCGTAGCTTAGTGCGAGCAAACGGAGCTCCGACGAACTGAAGTTGGTTATAGAAACTAGATCAGAGAATTACGTTGAAGAAGAAGGAATAATGCAGCAGAAAAAGTGAATTCTGTCTTTGTTTTTGGGCAGTGTATATATAGGCAAGGAGGAGTGCCTGTTCGCATGCATCAGTAACCGTCAGAACAGGAAAGGTTGCGACCCTTTAACCGCTCTGTTATTAATATGCATATGCTGAGAATTCAAATGGTTGTACTCGTTCAGTTAACAGACATTCCTTTCGAATTCTGGACTGAACAGACACACCTTTTAAAATTCTGAGAAAAAATATTCTCATGTCAGTGCACTAGCCCAATCAGCAACGTCGGCCATATCCAATCAGGAGACCCCAAGAGCCCCAAGGCCCAAGGCCCTTATCTATGACTTTTTAATGTATTTAATATAGCCAAGTCCACATCCTTTTATCATCCCTCTCTTATTTATTTTACATAAGCCTATTTGGCTTCTAATATATAAGGAGAGATTGTGCTAATATTCTTATGATGTGGGACTTTAAATGTTGCCACCCCTATCTCTTCTTCTTCCCACTTTTCTCTTTCTTTGCTCATTCATTTTCCAACAATCCCCCACATGAATGAGCAATCGATCTTAGTTTCACGAACCATTTATCGCATCGGTTAAAGTAGCACAAGGGCTTTGAACTTTCCTAGTGATTACCTATTTGAATCACCGGCGAATCAGTAGACATAGACTGTCCTTGAACTGTAAGCCTTTTGTGTAATTCCAAAGTAGATAACACACGATAAATGTTTCTTATAACCCTTCGTTCTCTGTATGTGTTCGTTTTTTCCTTGAACACCTGCCTGGTCTCATAAGTGCTTAGAGAATTTGGCCTCATAATTCTCTTTGAAGCGGCGCCTTCACACTTACGTAGGTGATTCTGTAAAGGGTATTCTTTAATTCCTCAAATACAGACATCATTAAAAGTATAAATACTTATCCTTATTCAACATATAATGCACTGACTTATCATAGGAATGGTTTGTGTATAACAGTGCCATCAAGTTTCTCTAAAACTTCGTTGTCCCTTTGAACCTAGATCTTGGGATCTCCAGTCAACTAGGTGGGGTTTCCATTTCAGAAAAACCTTTAGTCTATAGGCCTTAGCCCCATTCCCTTCGATAAGGTTTGAACTTTCTCTCTTGGCAAGCCTTTTGTAAGTGGATCCGCTAAGTTATCTATAGATCGAATGTAATCTATTGTGATAACCCCATTAGAGAGAAGTTGTCTTATCGTTTTATGTCTACGACGAATATGCCTAGATTTACCATTGTATAGTGTACTATTAGCTCTTCCAATAGCTGATTGACTATCACAATGTATACATATTGGAGGCATAGGTTTGCTCCAATTAGGAATGTCTTCCAAGAAGCTTCGAATCCATTCTGCTTCTTCTGCAGTCTTATCTAGTGCAATAAACTCTGATTCCATCGTAGATCTAGCGATACAAGTCTGTTTGGATGATTTCCATGAAATTGCTCCATTTCCTAATGTGAACACGTATCCACTTGTAGACTTTGTATCATTTGATCCAGTGATCCAATTTGCATCACTGTATCCTTCCACTATTGAAGGATAGTTTGTATAGTATAGACCATAACTCTGTGTATACTTTAGATATCCTAGAACTCTGATTATCGCTTTCCAATGATGTTTACCAGGATTGCTGGTAAATCTACTTAGTTTGCTTACAGCATATGCGATATCAGGCCTAGTACAGTTCATAACATACATGATACTTCCTAGTATACGAGAGTATTCCAATTGGTAAATACTGTCACCAGTGTTCTTTACCCAATTTTGGTTCATATCTACTGGTGATTTTGCAATGGTTACATTATATTGCTTGAATTTCTCAAGTATTTTGGTGATGTAATGCGATTGGGATAATGCATATCCCTGTGGTGTTCTCAGAATTTTTACACCCAATATTACATCAGCCAGTCCTAGGTCTTTCATATCGAATCTAGAGGATAACATATCCTTTGTAGATGTTATTATGGCCTTGTTGTTGCCTAGGATCAATAGGTCATCAACATAAAGACAAACAATGACATATCCAATGTGTGTATGTTTTATGTACACACATTTATCTGATTCATTTATCGTGAATCCATTTGATAACATAGTATTGTCAAACTTCTCATGCCACTGTTTTGGAGCTTGCTTAAGGCCATAAAGTGATTTTACCAGTTTGCAAACTTTATGCTCATTTTCTGAGCTTAGAAATCCTTCAGGTTGTTTCATATAGATTTGCTCCTCTAGTTCACCATTCAAGAATGCAGTTTTAACATCCATTTGATGTATTTCCAAGTCATGTACGGATGCAATTGCAATGAGCATTCTAATTGATGTTATCCTCGTTACAGGTGAATATGTATCGAAGTAGTCCAGGTCTTCCTTTTGTCTAAATCCTTGGACTACCAGACGAGCTTTGTACTTGTCTATTGAACCATCAGGTTTCAATTTCTTTTTAAATATCCATTTATTACCTAAGGCCTTACATCCTTGAGGTAAATCAACCAATTCCCATGTATGATTTGACATAATGGATTCAATTTCATTGTTAATTGCCTCCTTCCAATAAGGGGCATCATTGGAAGACATAGCTTGTTTGTATGTCAATGGATCATCTTCTAACATAAATGTATAGAAGTCCGGTCCAAAGGTTTTTAAAGTCCTTGACCTTTTACTTTTTCTTGGTTCCTCCACTTGCTGCTCAACATTACTTTGCTGAGTGTTATTTTGTTCGGCGTCCTCAACAGAGTAAGGAACTTCAATTTCCCTTGGTCTCTTAGGTGCATGATTTTCAGTACCATGTTTCAAGGGAAATATATGTTCGAAAAATCTAGCATTTCTCGACTCAATGATGGTATTTTCATGAATATCATCAATTTCAGATTTGTGTACCAAAAATCGATATGCAGCACTGTTTTGTGCATATCCAATGAATACACAATCAATTGTTTTTGGTCCAATTTTGACCTTCTTTGGTTTTGGTACCTCTACTTTGGCAAGACACCCCCACACTTTTAGGTATTTGTAGGATGGTGGTCTGTTTTTCCAAAGTTCATGAGGAGATTTAGATATTTTCTTTCGGGGTATTTTATTTAAAATATGATTTGCCGAAAGAATAGCTTCTCCCCAATAGTTATCTGGCAAGCCAGAGCTAATTAGTAAGGCATTCATCATTTCTTTAAGAGTTCTATTTTTCCGTTCGGCTATACCGTTGGATTGAGGTGAATACGGGGCTGTAGTTTGATGTATAATTCCATGTTCAGCACAGAATTCCTCAAATGGAGACTCATATTCTCCTCCTCTATCACTTCTTAAAGATTTTATTTTCTTATTGAGTTGATTCTCAACTTCTGCCTTATACTGTTTAAACATTTCGAATGCTTCGTCCTTACTTCTAAGGAGATACACATGACAGTATCTGGTACAATCATCAATGAATGTAATAAAATACCTTTTTCCACCTCTAGTTTGACACATTTTCAAATCGCATACATCAGTATGTATTAAGTCTAGAGGTTCTGTCACTCGTTCAACATGATGAAACGAGGTTCTTGTCAATTTTGCTTCTGCACAAACTTGACATTTATAGTTGGAATCTATATTGCATTTTGGTATAAATTCTAGATTAATCAATTTTCGCAATGTATCAAAGTTTACATGCCCTAATCTAGAATGCCATATGTTAGAAGATTCAACGATATAAGCAGAAGATTCACTTTCATTCATTTCAGTGCGTGGTACAATAGTGGTTACATTTGCTTTAAATAAACCATCACACACATAACCTCTTCCAACATACACCCCATTCTTGGAAAGAACAAATTTGTCAGCTTCAAAGATCAATTTGAAGCCATGCTTGCTCAGCAACGATCCTGAAATCAGGTTCTTGCGAATTTCTGGAACATGGAGAACATCATTTAAAGTCAGTTCCTTTCCAGAAGTCAGTTTCAGCACAACTTTTCCTTTGCCTTCGACCTTGGAAGTGGAAGAATTGCCCATAAAAAGTTGTTCAGCATCAGTTGCAGTTTTATAGGTTGTAAACATCCACTTGTTAGCACATATGTGTCGAGTGGCTCCAGTGTCTACAAACCATTCCTTTGAGTTGCCAATAAGGTTGCATTCTGATATTACTGCACATAAATCAAGATCAGAAATGCCTTTCGAAACATCAGCCGTATTTGCTTCCAACTTCTTCTTTTTAGGCGCACGACATTCGGCTGCTTTGTGCCCCTTCTTTCCACAGTTGTGGCAAGAACCCAGAAATTTCTTTGACTTCTTAGGAGCGTTCTCCCTTTTTCTTTTGTTAGTTTTGTCTGACTCAACAACATTTGCTTTGGCAGCAATATTCTGAGAAATCTTTTTCTCAGAATTCCTGTTATCTTCCTCAATGCGAAGCCGAACTATGAGATCTTCCATTGTCATTTCCTTACGCTTGTGCTTAAGGTAATTTTTAAAATCCTTCCAAGAAGGAGGCAATTTCTCAATAGTTGCAGCAACTTGAAAAGTCTCGCTAAGAGTCATCTTTTCATCTTCTAATTGACGGATGATAAGTTGCAGTTCTTGAGCTTGACTTATCACCGTCTTTGAGTCAACCATTTTGAAGTCTAGAAATTTTCCAGCAATGAATTTCTTCATGCCTGCATCTTCAGTTTTGTACTTCTTTTCCAGAGCCAACCAGAGTTGTTTGGACGTTGCAAAAGTACAATAAACATTGTAGAGGCTATCATCCAGACCATTCAGAATATAGTTTTTGCACATGAAATCTGAATTTGTCCAGATATTAAGTGCCTCTACTTTAGTAGCATCAGGTTCGAGTTCGTCTACCACAGGAGCCTCTTCAGTCAGAAACTTTGCAAGGCTTAGTGTTGTTAAATAAAACAACATTTTCTGTTGCCAGCGCTTGAAATTGATTCCATTGAACTTCTCTGGCCTTTCGCCATGAGACAGAGCCATTGTCGGAAGCACAGGCGCTGGCTGAGCAGTTTTCACCGTCTGAATCGGTGCAGAATCAGTGCTGCTGTTTTTCGTCATCTGCAACAAAATATTGTTTCAAGATTGTTAGAACTTTTGTAATTACACAATTGTATTACAAACAGACAGCAACAACAATCACTGTTAACCAATTATGTCACAATTGTCACGTCAAACTATGTTTACAATAATCATAGAAAGCGTAACCAATTTGTACATAAAATCAAAGATAAACAGAAAGTATTCTGTTTAAATAATGTCCGAGTCCAGAACTTTTCTGTTTCCTTGAAACAATATTGCCGTCGTATACACCAATCGACGTAGTTGCAATTTGTTTCCCAGGATAAAACGGACCAACTCCGTAGCTTAGTGCGAGCAAACGGAGCTCCGACGAACTGAAGTTGGTTATAGAAACTAGATCAGAGAATTACGTTGAAGAAGAAGGAATAATGCAGCAGAAAAAGTGAATTCTGTCTTTGTTTTTGGGCAGTGTATATATAGGCAAGGAGGAGTGCCTGTTCGCATGCATCAGTAACCGTCAGAACAGGAAAGGTTGCGACCCTTTAACCGCTCTGTTATTAATATGCATATGCTGAGAATTCAAATGGTTGTACTCGTTCAGTTAACAGACATTCCTTTCGAATTCTGGACTGAACAGACACACCTTTTAAAATTCTGAGAAAAAATATTCTCATGTCAGTGCACTAGCCCAATCAGCAACGTCGGCCATATCCAATCAGGAGACCCCAAGAGCCCCAAGGCCCAAGGCCCTTATCTATGACTTTTTAATGTATTTAATATAGCCAAGTCCACATCCTGTTATCATCCCTCTCTTATTTATTTTACATAAGCCTATTTGGCTTCTAATATATAAGGAGAGATTGTGCTAATATTCTTATGATGTGGGACTTTAAATGTTGCCACCCCTATCTCTTCTTCTTCCCACTTTTCTCTTTCTTTGCTCATTCATTTTCCAACAATGTCTTCGTTCTGCTTTTATTTTCCTCAAACATTTCTCAGTTCAATGCAAATTTTTAGTGCTAAACTGAAATCCTAATTTTAATTCCCTTCTGTATTTTGACAAGAGTATGTGTCAGATCTTAAAGAAGCATAAGCCCTGTAGAAGGCAGAGGATGTGAACTACACCCTTAGCATGGTGGACTTCCAATCTCGGGGTAAGTTATAGGTACTGTTATTTATTTCAAATCTAATGATCTAATTCGTTTGTTAAGAATTATTTCCTGATAGTTTAATCTCATTTGATTAGTTATCCAGTAATGTGTAAAAATCTTATCACTCTTACAATACAGAACAAAGTATTATCTGACTTTAATTGTATGCTGGGAACGAAGATGAAAAACTACCTGTCTTTTGTTTGATTTGCTATGATTATATTTCCGTAAGCAGAAAATAATTTGGAGTCGTGTAGTTCCTGGTAAGAATAGTTACCTGTGAAGTTACGGAACCGAAATTTCTTAGCGAGAAGAAATTATATGCTTGCTGGATTGGTGACTAAGTGAAAGGTTATACTAAAACACATGTGTTTAAAATTAGCAATATCAACATATTAACAAAGTTTTGTAGATAATACATTAGATGAATGTAATTTTGGTTATACTGAAAACATAGTTGTTTTAGATGAAATTAATATTAAGAAAGACATCCGTTGCAGAAGCAACCACCGAGCAGTCGTTTAGTAACTATGGAGAATAAATGTTAGTTTCTAATTTTTCTGCTTCATGCTAAATTTTTTTGGTATCATCTGGCATTTGTTCGCTTTTCATTTATGTTGTTTGTTTTCTTTCTTTCCCAGTTTTACGTTTTGATTTTCTAAAATTTACATTATGCTATGGTTCTTACATGTATGTTTAGCTTTGTTCCTAGCATTTAGCCTTACATCTTAAAGTCTCATATCACGTTGGGTTTCTTTTGAGTACATATGGCTTCACTTTTGCACGATCTAATTTGATATTAAGATAGGCTAATTTTCATTTGCACAATAATTTTGTATCATTCCCGAATTGACTATAGATGAATTTTTGTTATTGTCCTTCATATTCAGAAATGGCAATGATTAATATTACCCTTCCATGCCAAGCCTTCAAGTTTTGAAGCTTTCCTTTTTCTGGAATATTTGTCCTTCAGTGCCACATAAAAATACTAGGATATTAGTTGAAGATTGTGGGGAGGAGAACAGGACATCAACTTCAGGCTTGATCATCTTCCAGTAGTATTTGTAAATTGTCCTTTTGGAGCTAAATCTGAGCTGAAGGTTATCAAATTCCGAATGCACCAGTTAGTACAGAGTTGTTTATTTTCCCATTACGATAACAACTATCATAACATCAGCCTTAGTACGCTAATTCTATATTTAATTACCTAACATTCTTGAAAACTTTAGATGCATTTCAACCAAATCTATATGACAACTACATGATGTTTATTCGTTGGACTGGTTTTTTAATATTTATAGACAAGCTAATCTTTCATAGAAAATCTATGATCAAATTATTTTAGAAATACAGTTCTATCCAAGTGTATCATAAATATGAACTAATATAATTTATGCAATCCCTATTCAAACCATGCTCACTGCCTTTGTTTCTTAAATAAGTGTAATCCAGGATGGATATTTGTTGGCAATTACTTCTCTGGGCAAAAAATCAAAATCAGAATGTACATATAAATGCATGTAGATGTATTAAGATTTTAGTGAAAAAAATTGCAGTAGTTGGAAATCAGCATTAATTTGAATAAATTAGTCTGCACAAAGTAAAGAACAAAACAACCTACTTACCAGTCTCAAATAAACTACCATGTGTCAATGAGGTGAATTCATTAATTTTGTGGACAAGTGAGCTCCTTATCCTACAATTATATCTTAACAATGGTTGTTTCGTTTACAACACGTGCACAGTTATTCAAACTGATCTATGATGTGATAAACGAAAGTTGACCTTGAAATTTTAGGATAAAATTCTTAAAGTCTGAGAAGGAAAAGAATTAGATTCCTAACTGAATCTGTAGAAGTTGTAAATAAAGAAAAAACCAATTTACCTGTAGTTAATATCAAGTTCAAAATTAGATATTGGTTCAAAGTTTATGGTTGTTATTAGTGAATCTAATACCACAAATATTCAATAATAACATCTGATACTGGATTATTTTAACATAAACATAAAAAGGAATCAGCTGATAGATATATCTTTGAATTTTGTGTTGAGGTTTTTCCCTTTGTGCATAAGACATGTTGTCGAATAAAAGACCTGATATCATGGTGACCCTTATTCTTAGTTGACCTACCTCCTTTTATTTTGAATATAAATAAACAAATATTTTCTTCAATTCGAGCCCTTGAATCCGGGTTGATGGTTCAGTGCACGATTTATAATGTACTTGCATTGCATGTTTAAACTTTTTCTCATAATTTTTTTTCCATTGACTTATGTATACTTAATGATATATATTATCTCATTTTTTTTAGAACTCTGAATTGTACTACGAAAACACTTGATTTTCTAATGTATGCTAACTGGTTGTAGCTTTCTATAATTGATGATGATAAATATTCGGTGAACTTTCATTTTGGTGGATTCTTTAGTATGATGAAACAGTTCCTAGAATGTATACATGTTTGTTTATAGATCATCATTTCAACAAACCAACATCGTCAGACTATTAAATCCACTAACCTAAACCTAAATTTACATTTTTCTCCCTTCATTTTTATGTTATCTGCTCTAATTGACATTTATTTCTATTCTGAACTAACAAAGCGAACAATAGACATCTATATAAAAGCAACTTTTGAATCAAGTTTTTCCAACCATCCATAAATCCAAATTTGCAGCATTGCTTGCTAAGCTGATAACCACTAATAAGAGTACATTATCAGTACCAAAAAATAATAATATAGATTTATCTTGATTTTCTTTCCATTACAATAATAAAATAGCCATTACATTAATCTTAATATTAGTTGTGTGTGTGTATATATGCACCCACACGCACACCTACCCACCCGCCCACACATACATACATACAGGCATATATATATATATATATAATGCTACAGAGCCCGAAACAAAAAAGTTAGGGTTCTGCGGATCTTAAGTTGGAGGGCCAGCGAATCAGGCAGCCTCAACTGATTCTGTCACTTTCCCTGACATATGTTTCGGGCCTGGAAGCATTACTCTATGTGTGCGCGAGCGTATGCGTGTGTGCATACATATATATATATATATATATATGAGCGTTCAAGAGCACCCCAAATAGTGCAACACCCCTTTAGCCCCCCTGATTTCCACCACACATTCCCGTTTCTCTCTCCTCCTGCTAATTCTCTCTCTCTCCACTAACTTATTTAACTATAAATACTTGGCTATAAATGAGGGGCAAAAGGGAGGCTAAAAAAATGGGGTGCCATATAACCCTCCTCATATATATATATATATATATATATATGTGTATATATATGTATATGTATATATATATATACATATATACACATATATACATATATGTGTGTGTGTGTGTGTTGATCACATGTCTGACTACTCATGGCATTAATAATGTGCTTTGTGGTATTTTGTACTTCCTATTACATAATCTTTACTGAATAACTAGGTACTGAACTTTTGAATTTACTTTCACTTTGTAGAGAAGAGCGACACACAAGATTGGATCATTTTGGTACACGCAACATGCTTGGATTATTATTACCAATGTCAGCCAAGAATATTAGTAAATTGGGTTAATGCTTGATGAGGAAGAAACTGGTATCTATAGGTGAAATAACCAACATTTTCTCTTTATACTTTAACGTTTTTTCTCTTTTCACCATTCTCTATTTTTCCATTGTTTGGCTATTAATGGAAAACATTATGCTTAACCATTGGATTTGCTTCCCTATAGTATACTTAATGCTAGATAAATACCTCACTATCAAATATCAGTTGGTTCAAACTATGGTCATATTCCCATATATATAGACCATTAATATCTTAGAATATACTTAATGTTTTGTGGTATTTTCTTAACAAATCAACTTCAAAATATGATTATCGCTGCCTACAGATGCATATTTATACATGTGCTATAATTCTATGGATTTATATCGAGAGCATTTAACTACGTATTTTATAAAATAGATCAATATATTTTAACATAAACATACTGATACAGATTGTAGAAATGAAAATGTAGATCAAATTACAAGCAAAGCTTTATTATATTGGTTTTAAGAAAATTTACATCTGATTTAATGCAACTTCTTATTAACTAATGGAAAAATGGATTATTTACTAATTCAAATCTTCATTGTACACGCCATAACAATAACTAAACAAATAATGGAGGATGGTTATAAAGCTTGCTCAAATGTATAAATGTCATAACTCCACTTTTTTTAGGTACAATAATGTGACCAGTAAATCATACTGGAATAACACAATTATGATGTTTTTCCTTTTATGCAAAATCTGTGATTTGATAGGCTTCACAATGAAATTATTATCTATACTTTTAGAATTATTATGTTATATAAGATATAATTAGACCTATGTTAATTGTTGGTATCATGCTATATGTTTTTACAGAAATGTCAACTATTGGAGTGAGGGGTCAGTTTTATAAAATAAGTTTACTGAGTATAGCTATTATTACATTTTATAGGTCTCTCTGTTCATGTATGTAATTTTTTCCATATAGCCTTTTTCATGGAAAATTGTCATGTACATGTTCTTCAAAAGGTAGAAATATGTTGTGTGCATTCATTTTGATTACCTTTAGGACTGGAGCATGTTAGATTTCACTATAGTATGAAGATACTACATCACCGTACAAATTTAATGTCTATATCTGATTTGTCTAATAAAACTTGAATATTGCGCAATTAATAGGTTAAAAGCAGTAATCAAACATTGAAGATTCTAGATTTCTCAACACTGGAGATTCAATAAGCAAATTCTAACCTCTTTATGCATAACTTTATAGTAGAAGATGGGATCAAATATATGTATAATGGAGACTTCAAGATTATAAACATGTTACTGCTAACGTGACAGAGGAAGAAAGTACACAATCTCTTAAATTCCATCCAGAAGTGCACAAAGCTCATAATGTTGTTTTGTTATCTTAGCAAGGAGACCTATCACAATTTATTGTTTGAGTACGGTTGTGCTAGAGCTCTCAAGGCTAATATATTCATTGAGTGCTTGCTAACTGCTATACTGTTATACATGCTTGAAAATCATTTTTTTTCTTAAAACTTTGAAAAATGCTTACAAATATGTATGTTTGTCTGCTAGCACATCGTTGACATTAAAGTAGGAATGGTTAAAGCAATGAACTTTAGATCTGATGCTGTTCATTTCATGGATAGATAGTTTTATTGGCTTTGGATCTTTATTATGAAATCAGACCTTTGAGCGGTTTACATGCTCAAAATGGATTTCACTATAAAAATAATTTTCCATGCAATTTAATTTTTCAACTATTTCCTGCCAGCTCCACTACACCTGACACATTTTAACTGTGCTTTTTAACATTTTTTTCCATATGTTACTGACAGGAAGGCGATGGACGCATTCAACTTGCTCTTGGATTATAAGTTATAACTTATAAGCAGGGATGCAATTAACAAAGATATAAACTTACCAGATAAGTTGAAAGCTTACGCATTATAGAAAAGTGCAGTTTCAATTTGCAAATTTTTGCATCATCTTTTGATGTCTTTTTCTTTCCATTGTTCACTGATTTTGATTTGACAATATGAGCATTCAGGAATTCTGATTTTTATATAAACAAATATTCATTGACCTTGCGGCGATATTTAAATTGTTGTCATCAATGTTTTCATTTATATGAAATACTGCATTTTTTACTCTTTTATACGTGTCCTCTAAACAGGTGTACCTAATGAATTGATCCCATAGTTGTACCTTTTTGTATGTTGTGCTACCTGTTATGTCCAAATAATAGTGCAGTAGCCTTTATACAAGGCGATCATGTTGTGTACAAATCTATACTATATTATAATTACTGAGTTTGGCTTCCTTAGCTCAGAGGCATGCCACGTCAATGCAAAGCCCAATCGTCTTTTTATCCTTCTTTCTTTGTATGTACGGCCGATTTTAATCATTCTCCCCCTTTCGCTCTTCTCATCTTCATTCTCCTATTCTGAGGAATTCACACGGCCTAAATGGTCAGATATATCCAATTGGCGTTGACCATTCCATTCTCCTCTTTAGATTTGGAACTTTAGATTTGGAACTTTAGATTCATCTCTTCTTCCTTTTTTCCTAATTTAAATTGGATCAAAGCCCTTTGAATCCCCACTGCCTGATTCGCGACAATAACTCCCGATTGCTTTGCCTTTCCCTTTGCAATTACAGTGCGTAATACTATTCAGCCAATTCTGTCTGCTCATCATAAATATATGGTATCAGGTAAATTTCAAACCCTAAATTTGTATCGTTGTTCTATTTACACGATTCCCTTTCATGCGGTTGGAATTGGTTGTTGATTTTAACATCTTTCAGATATTTAGTACTTCATATTCATTTCATATCTTTGGTCCTATGGGTTATTCAATCGAGTTTCGAATCGTGAATATTCTGTATAACAAATAACAATTCAATCAACTCCTTAACAGTCTAGCATTATGAATAGTAAAGCAATCGTATTCAATCGAGGAAAATATCAACGTATGCTGATTCAGTTTTAAATGCATTAGTTAAAAAGTATTCAGTTTTACAAATTTTCATTTTCAAAAGCAGAAATAGTTTGGGTAGTCCTATTATTTTAGGGAACAGCGTGCACTAATCTGCTCCTTGGTTGTTTTCTAATTACTGCAAAAAGGTAATAAATGTGGGTATTCGAAGCAACTAATCATCTTTAAAAGCTGGTGAGTGTTTGTGCCTAATTAAGGCAGAAAACCACCACGGTTGTGGTTGCATTTTTAGTGAATTTAAAAATAGTTATGTGAGCATTCTAAAATATATGATTATTTTGTATTCTGAATACACAAACATTATTTGTATATAGTTTTAGTGGATAACGTAGCCTATTACACTAATTGTTCGTTATTTAACTGGTATGTATTTGCTCAGTGTCCATGCTTGATATTCAAAAGTTTACATTCTAAGAGGGGAGAAAATTTAACCTCTGCTGTTTTCTTTGATATATTTGTCATAAGATGTTATTGTTTAGTCCTAAGATTACTCCTTGGCCATGATTTTTATGGGTAACTTTGCAGAGAAACTGATCAACATAGCTTTCAATGGATATATAACTGCTTAGTTTAGTTGCATGATTGCAACAAAACCTCAACTGTAGAAGTGATTTTTGATGAGTAAATGGTATTTTTTTTTATTAACAACTATCACAGGAAAATAATTATTCAATTCCGAAACCTATCTACCTCATCTACTATGGCCTTATGGCACGGATTTTGAATTTGTTTTATATAATCATAAGGTATCGTAGAATTTTCCGAAACTGTTTTTATTCAGTGTAATTTTTTAATATTTGCAAATTAAAGGTTATATAACTATTATAATCATTTCTAATCTATCTATATTTATTATAAAAAATAGGCTGTAATGAATTTTTTTACCCTCTATGTAAAAGCACTTTCCTGATTTATTGCCTGCACATAGCCTCTGTTAGTTTTCTTATGTGTTTAAAGCTAGAAAAGTACATACTACGGGGTCATTAATCTTAATGCAAGGGTGAAGCACATATGTGTGAATCACACGAATTGAGGTTTAAAATTAATTATCTTCTATATGTGAAGGGGTTCAGTAACTAAATTGGCATTACCTAAACATTCAATGGATAAATGGTTGGTTTGAACATACCAAACTAATATGTTGTTGCTGAAAAATATTCATTCCAGTCTTGAATATTCCATACAGCATCCAAATCTTCTCATTGGGGTTAGAGAGTACTCTGAATATCATCTTGGCCACAACCGATAATCGTAATATGTCAAAAAACATTCAACATATGATTAACTAATAAAATTATTAAATAATTTACCATATGTGCTAATAATCTAAAAGTATTGTAATACTTTTAGAATATTATTTGAGATAATATTATATAAACACATTTTAAACATTTATTTACTGTAATACTTTTATATAATTTGAGATAATATTATCTTACCATATTAAATGTTGGGTAGTATAATTTCATGCAAGTTCAAATAAGATTTTCCTTCCATTTAGTGTTGCTGTCATTTCAACGAAAAAAAATGTATTATATCTTCAGTTAGTGCTGCTATCAGCTTAAAGGAAAAAAAATCTTCAGTCATTGCTGCTATCGTTTTAAAGAATATAGATATATCTTATCTTTAGTTAGCACTACAGTCATTTTAAAGAGAATAAATATTATATGCATTTATGGATTTAAAACAGTAGCACACTTTTGATATGTTTATTAATGTTTAATGCATTTACCGATAATGATGGTCCTTTTGGATTCTACTACCCAATTAGGTATCAAGTCCTATTAGAAATAAGTAAATTTTTTCCCATATTGAAGACTGGCTGTAAAAATTTAACAGTCTTATAAAATATTTGTCTGTTTCTTTAATTTTCTACATTCAAAGTCTAATGTCCATAGTACCAGTGTTGTTAGGATGGTTAAATTTAGTAGCATACGAGTTTGACTTATCATTTATTTCCTTACATATATGTTTAAGTATTTCTTTTAATGAGTAATTAATAAACATTTTACAATATAAATGCATACGAGTGTTTAGTAAATATATGTGCGTGTTTCTTGATATTACCTCATCTCCAACTGAAACTGCAATTATGTGGTTTAAAAATTTATGATTACTGATTTAACTAAATGTGTAAACATACTCCATTTGGAACTTAATAAATGGTACATTTGCTACTAATTTATACATGTCAATAATTGCATTGCTATCTTTTAGTTTTCTTTTAATGATTGAAATGAACAATATAAAGTAAAGGACAATCACTTTTAATCAAGTATATCTTAGCCCGATGATGGATTATTTATGGTAAAAATATGGCAAACTATAACTAATGCATCCACTGGATCTGTGCAGTGTTAAAATGTTACCTAATTTGTACAAAGGCATGAAACTTAAAAAGGACTCATGTCTTTCATAGTTTCTAAGGTTTAAAATTTAGTCCTAGCATAGAGAAAAATATTTAGATTTTATATTTTATTATTTGGAGCTATTAAATCAAAATACTTCAACAGGAATGGTTAGTCGAAACCGAGGTTTCTTAAGCCAATACAATAACATGGATTATGCATAATAAAAATGCATTGAAAAATCAAATCTTCTATCAGTGTCTTTATCATGGGCTGGGTACCTTTTCGGCCTTTTTAAAAGAAAAAGCCATCAATGTATCATCAGGTTTTAAATGTTGCATAAGAACTTATTTTCAGAGTCTTCATCAGTATATCAATAATCCAAATGGTTTGTTATGATGTACACTCATTACTTTAATATATTGTTTGTATTCTTGGTGAGTGTGTAATAGTTTATGACCATTTTTTCTTATTTAACTTTTATGCTATGTTAATTTCTAATAATTTGATGTAAATATAATTAAAAAGATAACCATTGACAATATAGCTTGGATACAATATGCAATCATAAAATATAATAAATTGCATAGAATTAAATTTTTAGTAGCTCCTAATATTTATTTATTAGACCACGCTTTATTCAGAACCCGTCATGTAGAACAGAGGAGTCTCTACTGTTTATTATAACATGATGGTATATGAACAGTAGAGCCTTTGTATTTTTTCAATTCTCTTAGGTAATTTTAGGTGTGTGGTTCAGACTTTTTTCCACGTCATAATACACTACGAGTATATAAGATATGGATTTAGAATGCATGTTGGGTAGTTGATGCAATGGTAGTTATTTCGTTTTGGAAATTGATACTGCATTTTCAACAGTGGATCTGACACATTTTTATTTTTTATTTTAAATACACAACTATTACAGTAATTGGTGCAATATCGATCATCACAGCATTAGATATGCAATTGTGCAACAAACAGCAATAAGTTGGATGCACATAAAACAACACAATGATTTAATTATAAATACTAAACTATGTTTTTAGCATTCTATTAGTTTATTACTAACTTTGACCAAGTATAATCGAGTATCACTTTTCTATATGTTACAACTATCATGGTATATTATAACTGGTAGAAGGCCTCTTCTATATGATACAACTTAACATATCATCAGTTTGGCCTAACTTGGACTTCACTTCTAAAGGTTGATATGATAAGGACCTGAATTTAGAATGTTTGCTTCATCATTATCACAAGGACTAATATGTTGCAGTTTCCTCCTTTTATCTCGAATAAATAGTGAAAAAAAATAATGATTCTTTTATGCCAGGTGATAGAAACATCCATAATTTGGTAATAATTAATGCTAGCCTATGATTCCTCATTTTTACCAAGGTATGAATTATTTACATTTGCATTTGAAAAATTATCATTTCACTATCTCTTGCATTTGAGTATGTAAATTACTCATAGTTCATATGTTTGGGAGGAATTTGTTATTTTTAAGGAAGAAATAATTTTTCCTACATGGATATGCAAATATAGAGGTATACCATTAATAGAACGCTTTAAATTTAATGTGATTCAAAATTGAATTTGGCCTCTACATATACAGGGTGCTAAACAGTTTAAATGCCTATTAACATTGTCCATATTGGATTTGCAGAAAAAAAAAAGTAACATTTGTTGTTCGTTTATATTATAGCATAATCAAGGAAGTAGGAAATATATGCCATATATTCTTTTGATTAAAATTTCATTAGTTTCTTTGCTAAAGAATAACGAAAGAAATGTTAGGCATCAGTAATTTGATAATTGATGTCAAAAAAAATTTGCTTCCACAGTTAATATTTCTTTTTTTGTCCAAGTATAATAATAGTAATCCCTCTTATTGTATTCTATTTATGCCTTTCGTTATATTTACCTAAAAGTTGATTTTATCCCTTTTCTGAACATTAAAATGGACATTTAGTATGTATAACTTGCCATTCATGTTGAACTTTTAAAAATTAAGGGGGTATTATTGACAACTAAAACAATTCAAATTGATGATGTTTTCTAACATATTGGGAGACTAGGAGAAGTTATATATTCATATAATATTTAAAGGAATAGACAAGGGAGTAATTGCTTGATTATTATTTATTACCGTAAGATGAATATCCTAATTGGTCATGCTCAAAATCTGCTATGTATAGTTTAATGAATATTCTTGGTTCTGTGGTAATCTTTGTGTTGTTTCCATATGTACTATATTATTGGAAAAGATTTCTTAATTCTTTTATCTCCTTCATTTGTATTCCTTCACTCTTTGTTCTCCATTCTATTTTCTGTATGCATTCCTTACCTACTAGCCACGTTTCCTATTTTGTGATCTTTGTTATTTACATTTAATTTTTCCTTATCAAGTATATAATATACTTTTTCAGTTATAAAACTCTTCATTTTTCTACACCACAAACTCTTTTAAATGCATATGTTTTTTACCCTTTGCAGTTGATAAGAGCTTTTATAGTATAATTTTGAACTATTATTGAGCACTTTAACTTTTCCTTTGTGTGCAAAGTTAGTTAAACATGCTTGCAAAGTTTAAGCTTTCATAAATATATACATATCTTTATGAAGGATGTATGCATGTTTTGCAGCAAATTGGCAGTATGATTATTCTAAAGCTTACTGGTAACACCATTTTCAAATTGATATTTTCTTTTAATAATAATCTTCTGATGTTTATATATGTTTTTCCCCAGTTCTCTGACTATATTTCAGCATAGCAACAAAATTTATTTTCAGTTTTTCAAAATATTGTATTCCTTTTATTCAAAGATAGAGAGAATATCAACAAACTATAATGTTCTTATATTAGCTTTTTCTAGCAAACAGTCATTATCTATGTTTTCTTTTTTTGGACATTTCTATTTTATTATTAATATTATCTTACCAATTATCATGTTAATAGGAAAAAAGATACAAAAACCTCACTAAGAATTAAAATGTTGAGCATAAGAGAACTTTGTATGGTTTGTTGTTTCATTTTAGGCTTCTATTTTTTGTACAAATATTGTTCGCACAATACTGTAATTTTTGGCATGCGAGATATAGTTCCAAATTTTGATGAAACGGTTTATTGATTTATAGTAGACACGCTGTTTTAAAGGCTTCTGTTGTTATTTGCTACTTAGTCTCCATATTTTTTAAAAGCATTATAGGAAACGACGTCTCTTGAACCATATACACTTGATATCAGCGTCCTGCATTTAGTATAATCATTAAATTAGTACATAAACAATAGCTTTGCATTAAACAAACTATTTGTTGTCAATTTAATTCCATAAGTATGATAACAGTAGGCTAAATGGATGTAGCATGGCTTCTTTCAATCACTTTGATCAATTGAAATTGAAATTGATTTTTTTTTTTTTTTTTTTGTTTCATGATGATGTGCAGGGTGTGGATTCACATAAGGTTTGAACATAATTATTAGTTCAAGGAATCAAACGGGTATCGAGATCCTAAAATTTTTCTCTATTTTTTGACTAAATGGTTAAACATAACACATCGCTTTATATCATAAAATGTGTGCATCATTTTCTACAATGGATGTTCTCTGACTCTACATTTAAGGAGAAAAATAATCATTTGATGCATGTTTGGTGAGTTTGATGAAGATTCTATCTTAAAACTTACAAATGACACCAATAATCATTGGCTGCAATAGCTTGCTCTATGTGTTGGAACCTTCATGTTTGGTAGATTGATTTCATTTTATTACAGTTTCAATATCCTCCACTATAAAGGTTTATTTCTTTTTAACAACTATTTTTGTTATACATTTATGGAGAAATGGTTTTATCTTTTAGCAATAAGGTAGCTAGACTAAGATATATTAATTTAACCTAGCAGTCTATCAATGACAAAAGTGCTATTTAAACACCATACCATCACTGGCAAAAGTACTATTTAAACATCATAACTTCAAATAAATTCTCTCTGTTGTTAAAACCAAATAAACAATCAAAACTTTTCCTTATAAAAATATGTCAACACTAATAATTTAATCATAAAAGGAGAATATATATTCATATCATTTGATACTGTTTTAAAATAGATACATTTCGGCTAAAGCATTACATACATATAATTTCTAAATTGTTTTTCTTTAAATCTGAACTATGTTAATATATGGAGAGTTAACTTAATTTCAGTCACGTTTGCAGTTTCTCAGATAGGAAGGTGTCAGTTAGGGGGAGAGGGGAACTAGACTAAATAACTTACGTATTTTTGTCACTACTGTTAACAACACCAATTAGTTTCAAATAGTTTATTATTCTAAATATAATTTGTTTGTTGTTGATAACAGGTATGTATAGCTTTGTGTATTTGCATTGGATAAAAAGCAGATGAGTTAAACTATGGCAACAGACGGTTTTCATAACGATTTGCCTCACTCTTTTGGTAGGTACAATATGAAATCCTCATCTTAGCATCATTAAATCACTGACTTCCTATAATCCCATTTTCAAAATATTCTTTGTTTGTACAAATTAGCGTAACATATGTTCATTATGTTAACACTTTGTTTATTTGTTGTTTTGGCTTTTTTGCTTGGTCGCTCATAGTTCTAAAAAATTACTTGATTTATTTATAGGGACATCATTGTCTACTTGCACCTAATTTTATTTAGTTTTGTAAGAATTTTTTGGTCAGTATTCCATTTGTTCTACTAGCAAACTAAGTGACTATTTGTTTAAAATATCAAGCATGCATAATCTATGACCTAAACATGTTATCAATTGGTTAAGCAAAAATCAAGTTTTATTATGGTATATTGAATGCCATAACTACTATAGTAACACAAATTTCCAAAATAGCTTTTCCATTATGCATTTGTTGAATTATCACCATTATTCAATTAGCGGATTTGACTATGTCATCTAACTTTTAAGGTTTAATGGAAAATTACATTCATGAATTGTTATTTGGATCATTGCATTCCATGGACCTAACTGGTAAACTATTGAAGTCATGTTTGCTATTTTCTATAGGTGGTGAATGCAAAACAAAAGTTTCAATTCACAAAACTTATGAGCGTCAGCTTACACATATAGGTAACCATGATTTCATTCCTGCATTTAATTAGTGAGAATGATCATAATTTTGAAAGGTAATAATGAGAAAGTATCATAGTTTGCAGACCTTGAAAGCAATAACTGGGGGTCATCATCAAACAATGAACTTATGATGGTCAAGGAACTAATTAGTTGGATTGTACAAATATTTTTACTTCATTTTTTTACTATGTATATTGTTCTTTTTTTACACCGTTATTGCATTATTTAGAAACAATAAATACATAGTGCAGTTACTCATATAATAATCATAATATTTTACACCGATCTTTGGAATTAAAAATAAGACATACTTTAGGATGTAACTTCCTGTTGTTTTACGTAAGACATAGTACCTTATCATAGCATTATTTTGCATTAATGAGGTCAAAATGCATGGAACCCTTTTATGAAAATGTTAAAGATAGAGTTATAGAGTTAAAATGTAATAAAGCTTACATTAAGAATATGTTAAAAGTTACCAACAAATTTCGGTTATGTGATTTTATTTAGTTGTATTAGGTCTTCGTTGTACAATATTTTCTTTCCATCATCATGAAAAGTCCACCTATATTTAAAACTCAAATGTGTATAGTATGTAAACTATGTAGATCTTTTAAAAAACAAGCTGTTTGTTTTTAATGTTAATGCATTTGTGATTTAGCAAAAATAAGTTGTCTTTTCCCATATATGCTAAGAATATGGTAAAAAAACAAGGTTGGTGATTCCTTTTGGTTATCATGACATTGTCATAGCATATATCGGATCCAAATCCCTTCTTTACTCATCTAACGCAATAATTTTCCTTACTATTTGCCTAGCTTTGTTTGTAATCTATTCAAATCATTCGCAAATAAAGACAACAATATTTTGGTGAATTAGAGTTTGAGGTGAAATGATATTTGCTACGACCTTAAATTTTTTCCTAATTTCCTCTATTTAGTTCCATATTTATCTTTTATTTTACATTGAAAATACCTAGATATTTATTTGATTTAGAGGTTCAGGTGTTCTGTTTTCAGTCCTGAAATTTATTGCATTTAGAGACATTAGGCTTTCCCTTTTCCATCTTCTATTTCAGTTTAAACCTTTTTCCAAATAGGATTTTTTCTATGTCTTGAGTTATGATACACCAAGGTTTCCAACTATGATGGTTTCAAAGTTTCTCTAATTTTTAACCAAGTGTAAGTAGTATAGGAGATCTTTTAAAGCATAGTTATTTTATCATCGTCCATTTGACATATTATACTATAATCAAAAATAAAAATAATTACAAAATGTCATAAACGACCTATCTTTCATTTTTTTTTATACATAAAATAACAATTATCGTTAACTCAAATATGTAAGTTGAAGTATAATAGGAATTGCAAATGATCATTAATCCGAACAAGTTTTCGCTGTAAAAATAATTTGCTCATCTAATTTGAAAACATTCCTTGCTATTTGCTCATCTAATTTGAAAACTTTCCTTACTATTTGCCTAGCTTTGTTTGTAACATGCTCAAATCATTCACAAATAGAGACAACAATAACTTGGTGAATTACCAATTAAGGTGAAATGGAAATAAATAACGACCTTCAATTTTCTTCCTAATTTCCTCTATTTTCCCCCATCTTTATCTCTTATTTTAAAGTGAACATACCTAGATATTTATTTGATTTATAGACATCAAGTATTCCATTTTAAGTCCTGAGATTTATTGCATTTATAGACATTAGGCATTCCTATTTTGATCTTTTGTTTCTGTTTGAACCTTTCTCCTAAATAGGACTTTCTCATATGTCTTACCCAGCTAGGCTTCCAACTATGATGGTTTCATAGTTTCTCCAATTTTTAGTTAAAGTGTAAGTAGTATAGGAGTTCTTTTAAAGCATGGTTATTTTATCATCGTCCATTTTTACATATTACAAAGTTGTTAAAAATAAAACTAATTGCAAAATGTAATAAATGACCTATCTTTCATTTTTTTATAGATAAAATAAGAATTATCATTAACTCAAATATGTAAGTTGAACTATAATAGGAATTGCAAATTATCAATAATTCAAACATGTAAGCTTTCACTGTAAAAATAGTTTGCTCATCTAATTTAATAACTTTCCTCACTATTTGCCTAGCTTTGGATGTAATCGGCTCAAATCATTCTGAAATAAAGACATCAATAACTTAGTGAATTAAAATTTAAGGTGAAATGACATTCACTAACGACCTTAAATTTTCATCTTATTTTCCTTTATTTTGTTACATTTTTACCTTTTTTCTGTACAATGAAAATACCTAGATATTTTTTTGATTTAGAGACATCAGATATTCAATTTTCAGTCCTGAGATTAATTGCATTTAAAGACATTAGGTGTTCCCTTTTCGATCTTCAGTTTCTATTTGAACTTTTTTCCAAATAGGCTCTCTTATATGTCTTGAGTTATGATACACCCAAGTTTCCAACTATGATGGTTTCATAGTTTTTCTAATTTTTAATCTGATGTAAGTAGTGCAGAGTTCTTTTAAATTGTAGGTATTTTATCATCGTCCATTTTTACATATTATACTTAGAGTAATTAAAAATAAAACTAATTGCAAAATGCCATAAATAACCCATCTTGCATTTTTATATAGATACGCCGGTCGGTTTCGTTGAGATTAAAAATTAAGGAATTTTATTGGTAGTAAAGATTTAAGATAATAAAAGATGAAAACATGAGACAATTTGATGAGATTGAACTATAGAACCAATAGCTACCAAGTAAACATAGATACAAAAATGTTGCTAAATTGAAACAAGACATTATGTTGATGCATAAATTAATGATATGGTCCTATATAAAAAGGTATTACTAAATTGCTAGCTTTAATTTTTCACCATATGACGTTTACATTTTGACTTTTATATATCTTTATAAATTACTAATCTCATCACAATTCCAACGGTATATTGGTGGGATATTATATATTTAAGTTTTAGCATGTGTTATTTACAGAATCATTTGTAATATAGCATGTTTTCGTCTCCTTTTCAGTTTTGACAATTTTCCGATCCCATCCAAATTTACATGAATACTTATGTTTAGATTGGTTGAAGTTCTTTCAATCGAGTTTTATGGAAAATATATTCTTACGTGGGATTTACTTTTCCCTCTGGTGGTCTCTACTGTGCAGCTGCAAAAGCTGATGAGGAGAGTGAGCAAGAGAAAAGTAAAGAGATAAGTTTTGGTTTATTCTTTGATTAGTTACTTCTTTCATATCTAACATTAAAGTTTGGTCTCCAAATATTTTCTTCCATAACAGGGTTTTTCTCCTAAAGGTGTTGAAATATCAAATTAATCATAAAAGTATATTCTCACCTTATCCAATTCATGTAATTGATCGGCAGATAACATTTCGGTATGTGTTTTCAGGTTATGTTCAAGTACCCAAAGAATGAGATTTGTTCTATTTCATAATTTGTATGTAGCTGCTTGAGCCATTGTATCCTTTTTGTTAAATACATATTTTAGTGGTTAGCTGAGTTAATTGCATGATCTTCAATTTTTGTTTTTCAGTCTTGGTTCAAGCATTTAGGAAGTTAAATGTAATTTTGTGAGTGTTTGAAGGAAATTAAAGATTTGAGACACTGTTGAGTTGTAACATTTATTTAATTTATTTTTCTTCGCTTCAGATGATGCTTTGTTTTCTCCCCTGATTTGAATAAATAATTTATTGCCTTTTGGATCCACTTTCAAGTATTAGAGAGCCAGCTTAAATTGCTTGGACTACAAGAGTTGGTGCTACTTAACAAATAACCATTTTGAAATGTTCCTGAAATAGTTAGCCACTAAACATTAAATCCGTGAGTACCGTATATTACTTTGTAATGGGTGACAATGTAACTATAATTCATTCCATTTTAATATTTTGTAATGTACTGATATAGGATGAAATATATAGTCTGACTGTAATGAAAGGGAGTAAAACCATGCTTAGAAAGAGTTCATTACAGCCTTGCTTCAATGGTACTTTTCAATCCTTATTTTTTGTAGCTCTCAAAGAAGAACACAGCCAACCAGCCTTATCAATAGTAATTATGCGGACAATACAGTTCTGAAAAACTTGGCTACCATTATTAGTGCCCAAAATTTTCTTTTTAATTTATATTAACCGGGAATACAATAATCAACGAGGTTTGTGATGTTTTTCTTCCAAATATTTAATTAAAAAAATTCTATAGTTTGTGCTAATGGTTTATCAAACTCAATGCTACAATTAAATTTCTCTTTGTTTCTTTTATTAGATACTATTTTGATAATTTAAACTAAATTTTGTGTAGTTTACATGATTTCTAATTCACTCAAACCCGTGTGCGAAGTAGGGTGCGCACTTGTAAACTTAAAATTTCAGCTTTTCTTGACATTTGTTTTTTATACGTTGTACCATTTTTAACTCAGTTTATTATCCTGCATGGTGTATACCATTCCAATGATTCCTGTTTGTATTAAACTTTAACCTATATATGTTAAGTTTTGGCGGCATGCAAACATCAGCATTTTGTACAATAAAGTTACGTATATACATATTCGGTCTACTATGCATTACATGTTAATTACTCTGTTGTTATTAATCATTTCTAATTACCATGCTATACAAAAAACGTTAAACCTTCAAATCATTTGCAACATTCGTGTGCGAAGCACGGGTGCACACTAGTTTGTTTCAAACATACATGCAGCAATATTGATAATCTACCCTATAATTCATGACAACACCGATCACATTGTCTCAAACACTCCCCCCCCCCTTTCACTACAAAACAATTCATAACCTACAGTTCATTCCCCTACAGTTCATGACAACACCAAACTCCACATTAGAAACCACCATCACAACCAACGCACATACATCCATCTACAAGCTGCAATTCGAATGCATGCCAGCTATATTACTATCTGCTCCAGTTTTAAATGACACTGTATCATGTCAATGCATGTTTGAAACATATGAAATAATACTACACTGAAATTCAATGTTTTAATTATTGTGATGCAGTGAATGTCTTTCCACATGAAATGATGAAAAGACAAAACAAAAGAGACGTGAGACACTTCTGCAAGAAATAAATACATAATACTACTTGCGCAGACTGAAGGTTGAATTTATCACTTTGAAGTTGAAGTATTATCAAGCAATTATATCTAACAAAAGAAAAAGATTGCATATTTGAAACTTACCTTGCACACAAAAAGCACTTGATCAATTTTTAAGAACAACCATAGTAATATTATATCAACAATGCATCACACATAATATTATAGATGAAGAAAGCTAGTTGTAAACATAAATTAGGCTAGTTGTAAACATAAATTAGGCTAATTGACTCTAACACCATTATAGATGAAGAAAGCTCTTTTCTTTCTAGTAAATATCCATATGAATGAATATTAATTATAACCAGGTTAACAAGGATTCGATTCTGCATATAGGAATAAAAAGAACACTGAGTAAAAAATATTAAGACATGTTGAAAACAAATATTTTAGATACTAAGGTTGAAAGTTATATAACTTTACCACTGAAGCAAACATATGTTCATGGTCCACAAGTTTGAATGTTGATTGATTTAACTTTCACATTTATACAGGCTGCAGATTACATAATATACTGTCATGCTACTTATTTCCAAATGTTAAAATTACACTCAGTGAAAACAATCAGAATAATATAAACAGGTTAAATCTGACTGCATTTCAAATAAAATAAATAATATTTTCTGAAATTGTTAAGAGGAAAAAAAATTAGGATAAGAAATGTGATTGGCTAAAAAGAGAAGATGAAAATTAGAATCATCCAAATGGAAAATGTAAGACATGCTATATTGTTTGTAATTTATTTATTCATCAGTCAAAATGACCATAATATTACTCTAGTATTACCAAGGGCAACTAGATTTATATTTCATAAAACCAATTCTAAAAAATACCATCAAAATACGCTTCTGTATTTCTTTATACCAAAATTGATGCATACAACATATTTTAAGCAGAGTGGCACTTTTTTAACTGGAGCGTTATTTATTGCCATATAGACTTATGTATTACGGTTGCATAATGCTACATTATGGTTCAAACATGGCCACTGATTAAATTGCAAAATTTAAACAATGAAATCAGTTTTCTTAAAATTGATTCCGATTTGTCATAAAATCACTTAGCACGGATTAAACTGCAAAATTCAATGCAGTCAAAATGAAACATGGCCACTGATTGAAGAACATATTAGGATCTATGATTTAATTTTATCCAGGAGTAACTTGACAACAACAAATTGGAAACGAGGTATACTCTATTTATTTCTTTTTTGCGAAGCTCTTTCCGATAAGCATCGCTTTGTTTAATCAAGAAGATCAACGATTACGGTCTGAGTAGAACTGGAATTTACACCATGATTAATACTGATAATTTCTTTTGTAACCTTACCGCTCTTACCAACAGTCCTCTCACCAAAAGTCTTTCTTACTCATTGATTTTCCGAGCATTATTCAGAATTCATAAAGACACGCAGTGTGACATGGACATAAATTATTGCAGACCCAAATAATGCAAGATGGTATTATAATTTATAAGTCTATGGCTATAGCTTTGGAATCGTCTTCCTTTTCACTAAAATATTGGATTTCATATAAGACAAACATGGTAGTAATCAAAAAAATTAATTGATTGAACTGCCTATTGTGCAGCTCTTTACAAATGCATACTAAATTTAGGCAATGACTTTGCTTCAAAAGCCCGCAGGAATGTATCAAGATTCAAATCATTGTTTTCCGTTTTTGATCCCACATTGAAATATTCCAGCATTTTAGCCTCATTCTAGAAATTCTGAAAATTCCATTTTGATTTCAATTCAAATATTCCAAAACCCTTTTTTTCTTAAATTGCTTCAAGTTATATAACAGTGTAATTTTGAATGCCACATGTAACTTTAATATATGCAGATTCAAGTAAATCAAGTAAAACTTAGCAATATATATGTTTACAAAAATTAACCAGTATAATTAATATGTAACCGGAGCATTATCTAAATTTTTATTCTTGGGCTCTGGGCCCTCTTAGAATTTTATCTTCTGTCTTTCCATTTTTTTAAAATTGTATGCCCCTTTTACTTATATTAATAAAACCAGTGCACGATTACTTATATAAACAAGATGTGTGAAATTTACGTAGAAGTTGAATCCGCTCTAACATTCGCAGTAGGCCATGCAACCGTCGAACCAATAGCATCTGATAAGCAATCCATGAATGACGTAGGCCTCCATAGAGGTGCATATCGTACTTTTACAATATCCACCCAAACTCTTATTGCATTTGGCCCCGGTGGAATAGAATGAACCGTATCATTTGGATCAACTAAAGATATGGTGCCTTCAACTACTATTTTCCCCGTGTCCTCCACGTCAAACAGCTTGCACTTGGTATTCGGTGTGAAATTTTGCAGTCTAATCATATTAAAAAATGTTGATACATTATCAAAAAATCTTATAAATAGATATTAGCAATATAAACATATACCGTAAGAGATGCTGAAACACTGCTTACATGAGTATGTGGTGTTATGTCTTCAAAAACCAATTTTGATGTTGGCCATGCTATTTTCTTACCAACGGCTTCTTCGATGCATGTCATACCTACTATGGGTCTCCACAAAAAGGCATCTACTTTTCTTGGATTGTCCACCCAAACTATCGCGACTTCAGGTCCAAGAGGAATGCCATTAATAATTTGTTTTGAATCACTCGAATGTCGTCCTTCGGCAACCAATTCTTTTCTCCCAACCCAATCAAACAACTTGCATTTCTTTTTTGTGCTATCAGCTTTCCTCTATCAAAGGAAAATATATAGTCATCTAATTATAAAAGCAGATGTAAAAATACACAAAGGCATACAAAAGTATCATGAAAATTATTTGACCACTTAACCTATTTTAAAAAGCATATTTTCAATATTTGTTATAGTGTGCTTTAAGGCGCTTTTCAAAATAAGAAGAAAGTAGAAGACATAACCAAAAGAATTGTGAAAAATACGTGAATTTCTCTAGTTGCGGCATGATTGGTTATAATAGGTTGAAAAAGAGTTAAATTTGAAGCTACGTTTGACACTATTGAAGCACTTAGCTTAGTTATATTTGTAGATAGCTTATATTTTGTATCATACCTCAGTTTGTTTTTCGGAGTTCTCCCTTACGCGGATAACTCTATCAGCTGGCCATGCTACCACCTCATTCTTGGCATATCCTATATATACCAAACCAAGTGAAGGCCTCCATAAAAAAGCATCAAATTCTGTAGGATGGACTACATAGATTTTCAAGGCATTCGGGCCTAAAGGTTCCCCATTGAAAAGCTCTTTCGGATCAGTTGACACAATTTTTCCCTCAGCGACAACCTCATCATCATTCCCACGCCAACGCAGTAAACTACAATTGTCAACTATTTGGTTATGCTTACTCTGCAATTAATAAAAACTAAATCACATAATTATAGATTTAGATATAAAATTTTGTATGATGTTTTAACCTTAATATGATATATTTTTACCATTTGAGATACACTCCCTTCTCCACAACTTTCTTTATCCTGCCAAATCAATAATATTTGAAATACATTAGAAAATTGGAACTTATAATGAATTTGTAGTGGAAATGCGGTAATAACAGATTGTGATGAAAAATGGTTAATCCTCCATACTGACATTAGATTTTTACCGCACTTGAGTTCCCTGAAAATGATGACGAAAATTATGCTAATTAACTTTAGCAGCCTGTAATTATGTTGTTCTGAACTTAACTGTCCAGATATTAATACACCATGTATTAGCTTACACATTTCTCCGATTCCACTAAAGTACCTATATTATGGACATGTATTTCTGTAGTGTTTTTTCCCTACGTATTGTTATGAAGAATTGAAATTTTATACTCCGCCGAAGAAGTCTTTATTTAATCTGCATAACTTTGAATGCATCACAAGAAGTCTTTATTTAATCTGCATAACTTGGTCGACAGAATCTTAATCTTGTTAATAAATAATCCATAATAAACTAATGCTTATGGATGTATTCATTTAACAAATAAATAAGCCTGGTACATTATATAGGTTCAAATACATTCTTCCTACACAAAATATGCAGTACACATCCATATCCTGTCATTCAGACACTGAAATATAATTTACTAATCCAATTATGCAGGATATGATGTCAATTCCTGTGACATATGTTTATGCTACAATCATTCCTGCTATGATGGTTGCAGGCCTATATTTCTTTGACCACAGCGTGGCATCGCAATTGACACAACAAAAAGAATTCAACCTTAGAAAACCCTCTGCTTACTATTATGATATGTTGGTGTTGAGTGTCGTGGTAACTATATTTCTTTACAGCCAATTTGAAATCGTACCTGACGTTTCATTAACCTGTGAACCAACTGCTCTAGCTCTAAAATCCTATGTTGACATTGCGCTACTTCCTTATCTTTGATTTGAGACAAAACCGCCTTGGTCATGGTAACACCTCTTCCCATTCCTCATAGCCATCCGGGTCTATCTTGTCCCAATACTTGTGAGAGAGAATATTCTTTGAACATACATGTTAAACTAGACTATGACTCATTTTCAACATTTTTTATTTTCTCCTACAAAAGTGAAAAATTATATTTTGTAAATGAGTTCTAAGTTATATATATTCAAAAAAATATGCTTAAATAAACAATACGTAGCACTTACAATGGCATCTGCAACATGCATATTCACTGGCTCACCATTTTTTCGAGTGTGAAATTTAATCCAAACATCAGATCTATGAATGGAAAAGGGATTGATACTTTCCTCTTTCTGCATTAAAAGAGACAACATTTAAAAAAACTAATAACCGTATTTAATATATCAAATATTTTTCTCACCAAATCTTCAGTTAATCGAGCCATCGCTCGATGACTACATGTGTGTGGCATTTGTATGCCCTTCATGGATTTGAATTTTTCAGTTCATAACTAGATCACAAAGTTGTATCACATTGATTAGTTAATGTGCATTTTATGTCCGCTTATATATCATATAAGAAATGACAAAAATTACATTGCAATTACCTTAAACTCTTTACTCATCTTTGACTCAATAAACTTCTTCCATTCATACATACTTTTGACGTTTTCTGGTTTTAGTTGAAGTTGTTCCTCCTTGGTTTTTGCTTGCTATAATTTTTTAATGAATATGCTTTTTGAACACCTCCAAATGCATCCCATTTGCTGAAAAATGGGAGTCTTTTGCCATTCCTCGTCTAATTTAAATCTAGCCTGTAACATAGAAGGTGAGAAATGATATGCTATTGAGTATACTACTCTTGTAATTCCTTTCTGTGCTTTGATGATTTAGCATAATATTGTATCTACATTTTTTAGGGGATTTCACCTAAAATATATATTCAGCATAATAAAAAACTGCAGTAGGAACATATCGGATTTATAGACCGTGCATAGCAAATTCATTATATAAGCATAGACCACCGTGCTTCACCAAAACAAGGAAAGTTAAATAAGGGTAGTGACCAAAATCAAGTCAGATACAGATTTGTCCAATTTCCGATGCACTTTTCAATATGGCGGTGCTTTTCTTTTGCATTTAGTTATTAAATTATACTGTTGTTCATCAAAAGTATGCAAAGGAAGAACAAACAATAAGGCAATAGAGAAAAGTTAAATAGAGGCGTTAACGTATAATCTGACCTACGGCACAACATGCTTAATATTAATAAGATTTAAAAAAAGGCGTTGATTAATAGATGGATTAAAGGAAAGATATGATACAATAGTGACTACAAAACCTGTTTGAACACTACATTTTCTCTATATTTTACATATTGGTGTGAAATAAACAACATTCAATATGGTAAATACTGCTCCAGACACTCCTTCAGTTTCTGGAGGGTTACAAGATTTGATACAAATGAATCCATACTATTAGCAAGGCAATCTTCTGCACTTTCATAAATTAATGCAACAATGCAACATATGGTGATATCAGAATCAGTCGCATTAAAGAACACAAAAAGTTTCGGATGAAACTGAGTAACAAATAGAAAGCACAAATTAATTTGGCATATCATAACTAAAAAAAATTGAATCCTAAAAGAAAATACCTGAGGAAACATTTCACAAAGAACATATTTAAATTTAGCAAAACAAGAATAATTTGAAAGAAGAAAATAATTGCTCTATTTAAATTAAGTATCACAATTGTTATATATGAGAAAAAAGGGTAATATATGATCTTATTAATATGCTTAAGTGGTGCTTTTATTAAAAGCAGTGACAAAATTGTTTATGAATACCCAATCGCGGGTGTGAATCATGAATATAGCAACAACATGCAATTATCATTTTTAACCTCTACTCTGGTGCTGGCCTTTAATTAAATCCAATTAAATTATTACAAGTCATTATTTTGTCACCTCTAATTAGATCAATTCAGAACACTAAGCTAATTAGATCAAAAAAAAAAAAAAAAACTTACCCTCTAAAGGTCCACATTTCATGATAAAAAATCTGGAATGAAATAATTTGAATAACTTAAAAAAGACATCATTTTATACCAAACCACTTCTGGGTTATCATTAATTCACTAATCAAATCTCTGTGTTAATATCACAAACAAATGACTAAATCGGGTCATATCTAATCAAATAAAGCTCCAGAAGGTAGAAAGTAATAAAAACTCCTTAAATGAATTGTAAATATATATGCTTTTAAATTAGCATTTCCAAATGAAACATGCAATAATGACAATGACAATGACTTCAAAAAAAATGTAAAGAGATAGTGTTCGGATAACGGTGTTTCATTATTATTGGTCAAGCAACAATGCAACATATGGTGATAATGACAGTCAGCTTTCCACATCCCTACATCTAAACAAAAAGGATTGAATGCTTATTTGTTAATGACAACGATAAACTAGCTGCTAGAGAACAGTGTTAATGTGTGGTAAAGATTGCAAGCCCCATTTTAATTAGCATATGGAAAGCAGGTCAAATGTGCAAAAGATAATACAAGTTGGGAAAATGCAAATTAAGTAGATTGATTATTTAATCAAAATCGAGTAAGATTACGCATACGAATTCAAACTACATCTATTTATTGTCAACATTAAAATTTTGTGTGCAATTACATAAATATTTTTAAAATAACATTTAACTCGCCGTTTAATTCAAACAATTTACTAGTAGATGATCTATATAACTTTGGTCAACATTATTTTCCACATGAACCATTTTTAATGAAACAGACCTCTTGGTGCATTCAATTTATTTACCTGAATGGATTTCCATAGAACTACTTCCAAATCGTCACCAAGTAGCCTTCAATCGTTAAGTGTAAATGGAACTTGCTCACGGACAAGTGGGCCTAAGTAAGTAGATAACTTCACCGACCCTTTCCCTATCGGTATGCCTGATGAATTAAACTTAATTTCAATTCGACTAGCAACATCCAAAGGAAGTATTTTAACTTTAGTTGCGCCTCTAGTCCTCTTTTTTGAAACTTATTTTCCTTCAACGTCTTCGATTGCTCTATCCACTTCCACTGCAGTTTCAGGATTTTAAACAATTTGCATAGTTGGGGATGCAGTTGGTTTGCTTGCATTTCCAACATCCACATTTTCTGAAGGAGGCTCAATATGATCTACCATCCATCAGATGCACATTCAGATTCTAGAATTTTTTTTTGAGAGTGAGTAAGCTTCTTGTTTGTTGTTTTCTTCTTAACCATTTTCTGCAGGTATAACAAAATTCTGAGCATTTCAGGGATCTATTATCAAAAGTTTAACTAAGTGTGTAGCAACTTTTGAGATAATGAGAATCATGTTGCACTTGAAATTTCAACTCCGGTGCACTCTACTTTAACCCTAGTGCCATCTTGATAATGAAATAAATCCTTAGTTTAAAGAAGCAGCAGTTTAATAGAATTTTCACCAGCACTTGTATTTATTTCTTTTTGAATATATAATATACTAGAGAAAAGTTGAAGTTTCAAGTCTGTCTTCTATTAACTATTATATGCACTACTACCTCGTAGCTCCTTTTCCCCATGCTTTATCCTGTTACGTTTTGACTGTTGTTTCCCTACTTTCTTTTACCCCAAAAATTCCCAGCAAGGCAGATAAAGTGTAGGTAATATAATGTAAAAGTATTCAGATACCGACATAAACATTTTGTGAATAATTTACGCACGAACTATTACTATTGCCACAATTGATAATCAACAAAAAAACATGCAAGATTTCAGACAAATGGACACAAATTAGTGTGATAACATGTTAAACTGTGCACAATGTTTGAAAAACAAAATATTTAGATAAGGAAGGTTTATACACTTTACCAAAAAAGAAATAATATAAGCAGAAGTAACCTCAATATTGTTTCTGACACTAATATTAAACTAATGAAAATCAGAAAGTATTAAGTTAAAATTATCATACATACAAGGATAAAAAATATTGGGAAGCTTTGAATTAGACCTATAAACCTTAATGTATTGTCCATCTATGTAAAATTAAATGCATACAAATCTTAGGGCTTTACTTGTACATTAATGTATTGTCCATCTATGTAAAATGAGTACGAATCTGTGTAGGCAAAGCACTAACCTTTATTGTTGTTGCTGATGGTACAATTATAAATATCGACATAGCTCTAGCCTTTATTGTTGTTGATGGTACAATGTAAATATTATGGTGGTAAAGACAGAGCACTAACCCATAGTGTTTTTTATGATGCAACATAAATAAACATACATGTCATTCAGACAATCATAAAAAAGTAAATGATAAGCAGTTCGGCAAACTTTAAACCGGAAAAGAGCATATTTTCCTCATGCTGCAGTTAAAATAAAGCAATATTACTCCAAAAAGTGATCTTAAAGCACAGAAAACAACTGACAGAAGGTAAAAGGATATCAGATGTGTAATTTTGATTAACTACAAAGATGTATTCAAAGTTTAGACTGGCAAGGAAATTATGTAATACTAGTAGCTTAAATTTTTCATAGCTTTCATATGTAGACGAAAAATTGTTGAAATTACAACTTCTATAGGTTTTAAGTAGTGAAACACTAAAAAGCTATGAAAAATTGTTGAAATTACAACCTTTATACCACAGACGAAATATTAATGACACAATACCAATACGAAATATCAAGGACAAGTTTGTACATAATGTAAAGATCAAAACCTAAGCCTATCAATTTTTGTAAACTCAATGTTAATTTTTTTTATATCTGTATAGTTAAAATTAAAATACAATGAGATCAATATGCAGAAAGTAAGATAATTTATGTAGAACTAAACACTGCACTGATTTACCAAATCTTAAAACTTTATTAATTTCCAAATCAACAGGTTTACAATTCAACATAGGACATCGAATCTAAATCAAAACTACCCAAAAGAAATATGACATTAAAACTACTCAAGTCTGCCTTCGCAATCGTCCCTAACGTAACTAGCTTGCTCGACCAAGTCATCCTCAAATTCTTCTCAATTTCCTCTAACATAGTTTACTTCTTCAACAAAATCATCCACCTCTAATTCATGAAAACCTCGTGGCGGTGCTTTCATTACAACATACCAATTAGAAGATTCATTTTCTCTAGAATAGAAAACTTGTTTCGCTTGAGATGCGATAGTACAAGGACCTCTTGAAAATGAAACCTGACTTTGATGTAAATTAACAAGAGTAAATTCATCTTCAACTTTCATCCCATTTCCTATGTTCCCCCAATGACACTTTAAAAGAGGAATATAAAATACATTATAATCTAATAAAATTATGTCGGACAATATTCCGTGATAAGTGACTACATCAACCACTTGAGAAATATCTCTTGCACTTGCTCTGCACATGGTAGTCTCATCATACGTCACTCCGCTATTTTGAGTTTCTCTACCAACATCTTTGTTATGAAATCTTTGTCCAATTATTATATATCCTTTGCAGGACAATGCGGTATTTTTAGGACCATATGCAATCATTTTAACATTGTTAATGATATTTTTCGTCAACACCAAAGATAGGTCAATGGGAATGGTCCTAAGGGAAAAGAATAGGTTGTTTAACTTTCATGAGTTTGGGTTAGATCACTGTTTCTGGGTATCAAGGCCTTGAAGAGAAGGATCACTAAATAACCCTTGATAAAGGACGTAACAGATGGTAGAAAGGAGCACTGTACCAAGTTTGCTGAAAGATATAAGCCCGTAGGAAGGGTTTAAGCATATAGGAAAGGGTGTTTCATCCGATCTGCGGAAATATTTGGACAAAGATCCATGTATATGTAGGAAATAAACAGTAAATTGTAGCAATGACAACTAAGAAATAACATAATAAACTCACAGGAAAATACTATAAGCGTAGATCTGCTCTTTATTAATCTTCCATTTTGAGTACATGAACAAAATAGAAGAAATCCTCCAGTTGATCTAAGTACTAGGGTTTGTTCTAGAATAAAGGAGTATAAGAATCGGAATGAGAGCCCCTTTCAAATGTGACCCTTGGGGTCTTATTTATAGGGAATTCGGGGCCCCTTCTGCTGTTGGGCTATTGGACCTGCAGGAGCCTCAATCAGACGTTTTTCTCCTTGGTCTCGGATGGTTGGCTTTCGCCCGCTTTGTGGTGCGGATTATAGCTTCCGGAAGGAAGGTCCTGATCAGTTGAGGCTTCTTTGAGATTGAGATGAGCTTGTCGACATGGTGACTTTCAGATGGTATTTGAACTTTCTGTAGTAGCTCCCGGGTGTAGGCACTCGGACGTATGCTTTCAGATGTAAGCTCCCGGCTTTCTCGCGTATACTTAGAGGAGCTAGTCCACTCGATATATGTGGATAGCTGCCGGTTCGAAACCGTTGTCAGTGTCTGTACTAAGTAGATTAGTATGGATAGCCTGTATCTCCGCTAGGGTTTCGGTTGGCCTTCCGGTGGAGCTTTTGGGTTGGTCCGGTCTTTCGAAAGGTAGTTCCCGGTGATGTGTTGTTGTCCATCAATGTGACCTTTCGGCATTCATGCAGCAGATGTTTCGGAAGCTGGTTCCGGATAATCTCTATATACTTCTGGTGTGATAATTTTGACGTCTTCATCTTTTGATGTATCGGTATTAGTATTAAGTGAGTTAATACCGATAGCCCTTCCGAGTTTCAATAAGCAGAGCTCTCATCTCCCACTTTCCTGGTTTCCGGTCTAGACAACCTTTCATCATGGAATTTTCTGCCGGACAGATCCTGACGGATGAACCCTGTTGAATAGGCCCTGCTGGATAGACATTGCTGACATTTTGTAGGCTTTGTGCTCCTTTCTCCCTGGAAGGTGCTGATTTATGCTGCTCTCAAATCATTCTTTACTACTTTTGTCTCTTCCAATTATTCGGCTTTTTGCTTTCGGAAGGTTCTTCTGTGTTTATGTTCCTCCGATACCCCTTCACCGTCAGCTGGTTTCAGAGTTAATTTTGGTAGTAACATTTGCCCCCTAGTGAATTGGTGTTTTCGACTTTTCAAGTCAATCTTTTTGTCTTTTCTAAAGTGTCATTTCTGTGTCTTTTTATCTTCTTTCGACCGGGAGCATAGATCGGTCTCTGCTTGCATGGTCCGGATTGACCTTGAATTCTGAATGCAAATTCTTCTTCTTTACTTTTTACCTCTAGCAAATGTTTCTGCTTTCTTAGCATAAATCCCATTCGTTAATCTGATTTTAGATGTGCGGTTGAGAGGAAAAGCGAACTTTTTGCCAAAAAGGAATCTTCTTTTTCCCTTTCCTCCTTTTTATTGCATAACATTTTACTGAAGCGAGATTATTGTTCATTGAATTTTGTCGCACTATTTCTCAGGATTTCGGATCTAACTACCATAAGTTTTCTTGTTCAAACCTCGACTACTGATTTGGATTATGCTTTGAATTGGGGTTTGATGGTCCTAATATAGATTAAATTCTCAACAATTGTTCGAGATGACGATTAATGGTGGCCTTTAATGAGTTGTACCCATCCCCATCCATTATCGGGGTTCTAGGAAGCAAGATTTGTACAAACAAATAACTTGTAATAGAGGGTAATCTTAACTTGTTGACATTGATTTTTGCAGTCAATATCATTGCCTAATGGGTCAACAAAATTCTATGTCGCTTGCCTGTCTGTTTGTTGTTTGTGTGCAATTATCAAATAGAAATTAGATTAAAACACATATTTATGTTACGATATCACCTGGCAGGACTATGCCTGAGATTCCACAATCGGGCGACTCCAGGTTGAGCAAGTCTTCTAGGTTTTGTTCAAAAGGGGAGCAGCTTGGACCAAAGGAGCTTCAAGTTGTTGATGCAGTGGGTGAAGTTTCTTTTCTCTTGCGTTCAACATTTCTTGGGGATGATTCACATTCATCTTCCCCTGCCTATACCCATCTTAGGTTTTCATCTAAGAAGAGAACAACCTCGCTACCAGCAGTGGTTCTACCAAGAGACATAAGGGAGCATATTCAGTCTCTCGTCTTTTTGGTAATGAGACCGTTGAGTCACCTGGGTGTCGGTCGTTATCTAGCCCTCTCGCCCCTTTTCTTGGAGACTCTCACAATATGTATCCATCTTTAGTGGGTACTGCAGGAAGAGGTTTTGTTGCTGGCCAGTTAAGATCTGATTCTCAAGGAATTTCGGATTTGAGAGAATGCGAACAACTTTCCCCTTCTTATCGACAATGTGACCCTGTAAATCTTCTTTTACCGACTTCGAACTTTGATAGTATCATTAGATCTTTCTTACCTTCTTTTGATGGGTCCGATATTCCAGTGTTCGCTTTTACAGATTGGTTTGGTTTTTGTCTTCATCTCATTAAACGACAACTCCTGGTTCATACTCTCATTTTCCTAAATTCTTTATCTGTTTACCATATGCTAGTATTAACACCACATCATTCCTTTCTGGATATCCGGTGGTTGGTACATCATCGGGGTAACGATGACTTCATTATCTCGTGAGACAAGAGAGCTTAAAGAAGAGAAGTCCGCATTAGATTCTAAAATTCGTGACTTAGCTTTAGCGAAGCGCAATAATGAGGAAGCTTGTAGTCAGCCGAGAGTGTTTCTTGAGAGGGAAAAGACCGGCAACTAAATCTTAGCCGCAAGGTTTTGACCCTTAAGCGCGAGCAGTCAGACATGTTGGCAGAGCATGCAAGGGAACTGAGAGTAAAGGAGGAAACCCTTTCCGATGCTAAACAGATAATTTATGGAACCTAGGACATAGTTTCCTTGTTTCTGAGGGCACATCTTCCAGATATATTGGTCAAATATTATGAAAAGGCCCTCTTTTTGGTCTACGTGATAATTGTAGGAAATCTCTGGATATGGATTTTCCTTCTCTCCCTTCATATCTTCGAAGCAGAATCCTAGAGCGAACTAGGTTGTCCGGTCAAAATGTCGAAATTCCTAAAGGAAACAAGGAGGGGGTTGAGGATCTTTTATTTGTTAAGGAGCAGCCTGATTATCCAGCGCCTTGAAATGGCGAGAATCCTACTTCTCTTATTGGTAGTATGACATAGGCGGTCGCAATAATGAATTTAACTTCCAATGTGGGCATGATAAGGAAGGCAGGGAGGAAGGTATGTTCTATTGTGTTTGTGGGTGACAACGTGGGCTTCTCAAGTGCTAATTCATCTCATGTTTCAGTTACTTTATGCGGAGATGGTGGATTTGCTAAAAAGATTGATTTCCCAAAACCTGGTGAGAAAGATCAGACAACACGAACGATTCCTCCTATCCCTCAGGTATGAACCTTCATCCTTGTATTTCTTCTTCACTTGTGGGCCTCGACCCTTAATGATTCATTTTTATGGTGATGAAGATTCTGTTTCTATTAATTATTCTGTTTCCAAGGATGATCTGCTCTCTCTCTAGGCTGAGGAGGGAATTCCTTACAAAACATTCCTATAAATCCAGCAGAGAACGTTTTTTGAGAGAGCTCAAGCATAATTACATGAAGTACCCTCAGTTATCGTTCAATTTCTTGGGGAACGATAGAGAGGTGATATTAAAGAATCCCAGGGCCCACCATGCTAAACTAATATGTAATATGAAGGAAAGTAGTATCGGAGAGTAATTGTTATCCCTCAAAAATTCATACACATATTAGATGATTAAGTATGAGTTAGAGACACAAGGCAAACACTCGAGTCGGATGAGCATCATAACGAGTTTATTTGCACATAAGTTAAGGGTTGAGCACGATGTAAGAGAATTTGCTCATTCCTATATCGAAAAGGTCGGTCGACAAAACATGGAGAAGAATCGGTTCTGGTCACACGTCCCACTTTGCAGTTGTTCGTTCATACTACCCTGATCGAGCGTATGTAGCAGGGACCACAAAGATGCCAGAGGTCGCACAAGCATCCCATGATCGCTCATAAATTGCAACGCCAGTCGCTCGCTCAATCCCCAATCAGTCACTAATACTTCAATCATATGCTACCAGATGTCAATTTCAGGTTGATGGCGTTTATGTCTACTCTACAAGCCTCGGTCGGTTGCTCGTTCATTTACAGTCAGATACAAGCGCTCCAACCAGATATTATCTATCGGTCATAAAAAACTTAACATGATGATCCAGTCGGTCGTTCTTATACCAACTAAGAAGCTTCGACAAGCTACCTGTGCATTCATTACTTGTCCGCCCATTTAATGTGCTCAGATCTATGCAATTGCCCGTTCCTATAAAGCCGCTCGTGCAAGACAGCTAAACACAACTATCGATAGTTGGCTACAACCAGGCGATGGCATTTTCGTAATTAATGAGACGAACAATCCATAACCTGCATAAATGAGTTTCAGATCATTTCTTCAGGGGAGCTCGCCTATAAATAGGCCATGGCTTCCACCACAAAAGGAGGGTACTCTTTGCCACCACGAAGTGCTGCTGAATTCTTTCCTCCGTCATTTCTTAAGCATTTCAACCATCATCATATCTCCGTTCAAAGGTTATTCATCCATTCGGCCATGGCATCCATTATAATCCTATAAGGGAGAAAAGATCAAAGACGTCTTCCTTCTCCATCGCTCGCCCATCCCCCTCTTCTCCTCTAAGGATTCCACCATTCCTCCATTGAATCCTGTGAATTTAAGCGATATTTGTATGTAAGAGTGAGAATATGTTGAGAGAATGAGAAAATGTATGAACAAAGAGAGTTTATATGCTTTGTAATCATTGTCATGATAATGCAAGCTACCTTCATAGTGGACGTAGGCCTAGTTTTAGGGCCGAACCACTCTAAAACCTTTGTCTTCATTTTATTTTCCTCATTTTTTGCTTGTGATTGCGGCTCCATCTATTTTCTAACCACATTGGCGAAGTACGATTCTCGTACCATTGGTGTTTGAGCCATTTTTTGGTGAAAACATTTAGCACCCTTGGGAAATGGCTCAAAATGAAGAAACCTAAGACTCTAAAGAGGTTTTACAGGAAGGCCGAAGAGTATATGAGCGTAGAAGATGACCCATCTAGTATCCGAAAGGCTGTAGAAGCTAGTATTACCAAAGAAAGGAGAGGCATTGAGGTCTAGGCTGAGCAAAAGAATGAATCAGGGCAGAAAAGGGGAAACGAGGGGAAGGATAACAAAGCGCATAAAAAGGCATGGTTCTTCAAGCAGACAGAGTTGACTCCCCTAAATGAAACCCCAGAGAGAATCTATTCCACTACAAAGCACTCAGGCATTTTTCCTCTGGTAAAACCACAAAGAGTTACAGAGCAGCAAGCCAACTCCGGAAAATTTTGTTGGTTTCATAATCAGCCAGGGCACTACACCAATGAATGCCAGCACTTAAGGAACTTGATTGAGAAGCTCATCCAGAAGAACCAACTACAACAATATGTCAAGAATCCTCAAAACACTCCAGCTATCCAAGGGCAGAGTAATGCTGCCAATGAGCACGGACCACATGAGAAAGACTAAGCTCCTATAGACCTACGACCGGTCATCGACTGACAACCTCTTATTGAGGAGCTAAGAATAAGCGATCCCCATCGTTTTTACTTTTACTTTACTTTGCTTTATTACTTGCTATATTCTTGTAAGCAATGAGTGGTGATTTACTTATGTTGTATTAAACAAAGGCCTTATAAATCAAAAGTTATGTGCTTACCTAAGTGACATACTTGTAAGCTCATACTAAAAGTCGATTTCTTAAATGTAGGCAAAGTAGAAGCAATCGCTCATTTACAACTCAGCCATAACATAAAGCTTCCCAAGCATATTCCAGGTGAAGAAACTCGACAGTCAGAAACATCATGCGAGTTAAGCAAGACGAAAAAACACATCGTTTCAAGGGAATAAGCTTTTCTGGGGAAAATAGTGAAAAACGTAGTAAACAAACACCAAGTCAGAAAGCTGCACTTTTCACTACGAAAAACGCCAAGTCCTTAGCAAGCATCCATTGAAGGGATTGGCGTCAAACTTTGAGGAAAATACAAAGGTGGTATCGAATTTGTCCCACGGATAAAAAATGCCAATCCCAAAAGAGGCACCTTGTTAGGTGCAGGATACAAATTCTTTAAATCGAAATAAAGCTCAATAAGAGGAACTAGTGTCCATCTCCTAGGATGATGCATAAAGTTGGAAGGACCAACAGAACCTAGGCTGGAAGCACCAGTCCTAGTGCCGGAAGGACCGACAAACATGCTGGAAAGACCAACGCAAACAAAAATCCTAGCCTAAAGGGAGTAACAGAAATCCTAGCTGAAAGGAGGTAACAGAAATCCTAGCCGAAAGGGGGTAACAGAAATCCTAGTCGAAAGGGGGTAACATAAATCCTAGTCAAAAGGGGGTAACAGAAATCCTTGCCGAAAGGAGGTAACAGAAATCCTAGCCGAAAGGAGGTAACAGAAATCCTAGCCGAAAGGGGGTATTTAATAAGGTCCTTTTTTATTCCAAAATAACCAGATCAAACAGGACCAAAATTGGATCGAAACTTAAAACTCAAGTCCTCCCCTGAGGGCATGTACTCAAAACCAGTCTCCGAAGGACTTGGGCCACCGAGTTAATAAGATATGGGGTTGAGTACATTTTAATAAAAAACAACAATACGAATATATACGTATATGTATTTAACAAAGTCTCCGAAGGGCTTAGGTCACCAAGTTAGTGAGAAACGTGGTTAAATACATCAAGAATAAAAACGTGTGTTTGAATCGAGTCTCCGAAGGGCTTGGGTCACCAGGTCAGTGAAAAACATGATTAAATGCATTATAGAACAAAACCCTTTGAAATGGAGCAGTACGAATAAGATTCTAAGACTACAACGAACCTTGGTACAAGGGCATAACCATAGCGTAAAAGCGAACCAATGATACTAACTTTACATACCATGAGCCCGTTACAATCATACGATTAACAAAGTGTTTCGTGGTACAAATGAATTGTGGTAAAGGTGTGATATGCAGCGTACAAGTGAAAAGATAACAAAGCTGAATAAGAGGTTATAGTACAACAAAACAAAACACAAATTCATCACAGAGACATAGGGTCACAAGGTTGGCAACGTAAGCATAAAATAGCAAGCGAGGACTGGCGCTCGCATATACAACCAACCTAAGAATCATTATTTTTCTTTACCATCTCCAGTACATTGCTTGGTGGTATCTTCCTGAACAATATGATTATCAGTAGAATGAGCCTTAGTAGCATTTCTATTGACATGAATAACAGGAAGATCCACAGGAGAAATCTGAGAGCTTGAGTCCCCGGCATTAGCGAGACAGGGAATATTAACAGAGACAACATCCAGAGCCTCTTTCCTAAGGGATTGAGCTCGTTCATCTACTAGTACTTTTATACCCTCAGCTAAAGCAGCACGATCTTCCGCTTCTAGGAGGGTCTCTTGGAGAACATTGTCTTCTTCACCTTTGGAATATTTAAGCACTTGTTCCCAGATGAGAGCCAATGTTCGAGGAAAATCCTAGTTCAAAAAGCTCAGGCTTCCACGATTTATAATGCTAAAAACGTAAAATTGAAACAGAGTTTCATCAGTTTTTACCTTGGCTCGCTCAAGATCACTGGTTAACTTTGCTTTATCCTCTTCCAGTGTTTTGAGGGCTTTACTTCGAAATCATACAGCCTTTGGCAGAATACTTTTTTCTCTAATTTTGACAATGTATACGGAGCCGATGGAAGATATGTTTTAATCCCACGAGGTTGTGCATAAAGACCTTGTCGAATTCCCCAATCCTCTAGATCATGTCTACAATTAACCCCATCATTTGATTTGTTGTCATGCAACATAGTACCTAGTAAGCGTTCACAAACATTTTTCTCAACATGCATTATGTCTAAATTATGACGTAATAGAAGTTCCTATAAAGAATAAAAGTTACACATTAAAAAAAAAAAAAAAATCTTTTTAATAGATTGATAACGAAAAATGTATCTTAAATACTAACCTCCCAATATGGCAATTCAAAAAAGATTGATCTTTTTTCCACCTTAATAGCTCTTTCTTAATAAGATCATTATCCTTATTATCATCATCTTTGCTATTCTCATCAATCTTCCTTTTTCTACTTTTCCCTCTAATATCTCCTTTTTTAATTTGTCTTGTATCATTTAATTTCACACTCTTCTTTTCGCTTTCCACATCTTTTCCAAAATTATTTGAAAAATCCTTCAAAAAAAGAGAGATGTTTTTGCTAGTAGAATTCTAGGAATCTTTCCATGCTCCACCGTGTTATCAACTAAGTTTTTTTCCTCAACGGATTTGAAGATGGTAAAAATCTTCTATGGCCCATATAAATAGTTTTTCGACTATATTTCAATCATCGATGGTGAGTATTGACACTACATAATGGACACGCTTTTTTCCCTCTACACTACGTCTAGCAAGACTGCCATAAGCTAGAAAATCGTTTATCGTCCATAGTAAAAATAACTTTCATGTTAAAAAGTGTCTTAATTAATGCATCATATGTCTCAACTCCACCACTCCACAAATAATGCAAGTCTTCTACTAATGGCGCTAGATATACATCTATATCATTTCCTGCTTGCTTCGGACCTGGAATTAGAAGTGTTTAACATAATATTCTCCTTTTTCATGCATAACATAGGCGACAAGTTATATGTCACAAGCATTACTGGCCAACAACTATACTTGGAGCTTAACATAGAAAATGGATTGAACCCGTTTATAGCTAAACCAAGTCTAAGATTATGTGGATCGGATGAAAATGTTCTCCAATTTTCATCAATCATGCTCCATGTTACAAAATCTATAGGATGTCGCATCTTTCCATAACTACTTTTATGTTTTAAATGCCATCTTAATTCTTCAGCCATCTTTTCAGATCTGAACATTCTTCTAAATCTTTGAATTGTTAGAAAATATCTCAGCACCTTAACTGGAATACCCTACATAATCTCCTTTGTGTCTTGATTTATCTTCCATCGCGACAAACAACATTTAGGACATTCATTAAGATTTTTGTACTCTTTACAGAAAAGACAACAATCATTCGCACAAGCATGAATTTTTTCAAACCCCATGTCAAATAGTTTGAGAAACTTCTTTACTTCATATAAGGTTTTGGGGAGTACATTATTCTTTGGTAAAAACAAATGTTGGATGGTAAGAAGTTTATCAAAACCAGTATCAGATAATCTGGTTTCACATTTAAGATTATACAAAGTGGTGATGGCAAATAACTTCGTATGGTCTGTGCAACCAGGATACAATGGGGTTTCTACATCCTCCAAATGTTTAAGTAAATCATCATGGCGTCTTTGTGCATCGTCCTTATCTTTGTCATCATCAGAAAAAGTATGATTAAAATAGTCTTCACCTTCATAGTGAGTCATCTTGAGCAAGTCGTATGTCTCGCTCATTTTAACCTTATTTTCAACATTCACTTTCTCGCTATGATTATACCATGTATCATCTCTAGTCTTAGGATCCATTCTCATTATAATCAAGTGCTCAACAACGATTTCACCACAATGATGACTAAGATTTCGACAATCTAGACAAGGACAAAATATTTTTTCCACATCTCCTAAATTTTTCTTTGCAACACGCGCAGTATTCCTTGCTCCTTAGCCATACTCTCTACTAGCTCTAAAATTAAAATTGAAAAAAAATTATCTTTTATTACCAAAATATTAATTCAAAAGTTAAGTATAAATTAGCTACCATATGATTACCAATGTCGATGCAACCAATCTTTCTCCATCATCACATACAATATGTATGCAACCCAGTATCTAAAATTCAAATAGTAATTTATTATCAAGTCACGAGAAACAGTTCGTGTAATGAATAAACAATGCCTCTTAAGCGGCAACGACTGTATAAGAATAAATGATGCATTGAAATAATAACATTATATATAAGCAAAACGAAAATTATTAAAGTAGATTTTTGTGGATATCTATTGATGATTCATAAACTTCAACTTTAGTTATAGTGACAACGCCACAACAATCAAAATAGCAACATCCATCTAATATTTAAATGCACGTTAATTAGGGGACTACCAGAGAAGTTTTCTGTGCACTTCTGAATTCGAGAGGAAGGCATAATTTTTCCTAGCAAAGGAATTCATATTGATGATACCTTGGAATATCAAAACACGAGGAGATCAAAAAGAAAAAAAGAAAAAAAGAAAAAAGAAGGCAAGTTCCACCAAAAGAAATAGGGGAAATATGAATCAATACTAAGCAGATGAACACCATTTTAACAAAACAAACATTTCACCCTAAATGTAAATAACATCTTATACAAATAAAAATGTTCAGTTACTCCCAATCACGTTTAATCTGCTCTTTCAATATTTGCAGTGTTGTCTGTGATTATCAGAAAATAATTGAATTCTACATCTTCCATAAAAATGAAGGCAACACAAGCAGTGGCAAGCTATACCTAAACAAATTACAGTAAAATACAGTGTGTGCTAGTTAACTAATAAAGGCATCACACAAACATTAATATACCACATGATTTGTGAACATGCATAGACATGCCTTTTTTTTTGTTTGGCTCAAATTGCTTTTTATGTATATGTTTCAATAGGAAAACACAAAGCTTGCATACGTCCAAATAAAGAGATTACGATATTTAAATGTACATTAATATGGGGAACTTTCACAAACGATTTCCAGTGGTAGACTTCTAAACTTAGGAAAGACATAATTTTGAAATTCATGTGAAAGATATAGAAGACGTCAAAAACAGGATGCAAGTTTCACTAGTGAATTAAAGAATTCACTACTCATGTAAACAAAAATAGGTATCAGACATTACCAAGAAGAGGTCAAAAAGCAACTCTAATGAACCAAGTAACTGAAGAAAACGAAATCAGTGATAGAATATCAAATGACAACAACGGTAGAAACGGAAAAATGAACAGAAACCAGGATTGAATAAATGGATATTTTTAAAACCGAACTAATAATATTTAAACTAAAATAATACAAAAATGAAAACACAAATGAATCAGTTAATTATCAAGACAAGGACCGATCAAACTTAATGGATTTTCTTGATTTATTTGATTTTAACTTTAATACAAACCCAAACCCTTTTTTCAGTTAAGTCTGGTTAACTAAAAATATCTTTTGATAAAGTTGCAGCATAGAGATGACATTATTCTCTGTTTCTTACGCAATACGATGCAAACAACATCAATATAACCAGAACATTTAATAGTTATCATATCATATCCACAAAAATCAGAATAGCAACATCCATCTAAGATTATATATCATATCCTTAGAAAAAGAAACATCATAAATAAGAGTTAAAATGACAACGCCAACAATCCATACAAATTTCTGTTTATAATTGACCACTAATCAACAAAAATAATATTAATCAAAGGAAAAAAAGGAAGTGCCCTCTTTCTGCTTGAAGGTCTGACAGGTAGCTTCCTCTTAACGACAATGTGTCCTTTGTTTATTTCAATAAATAATCCATGGAAGAGTCATCCCTACTTAATCCGCCAAACGATTCGATGTCCCTTGTTTAATCGACCTGATTCTATAAACAGCGCAGGTTCCGATAAACAATCAAATAATCAATTGAAGAATTATATTGAAATCGGTTATGGCTTGACATATAACATGCAACAGCTTTCGTACACAATTAATTGAAATTGGTTTATTTTTAAAAAGGCCATCTATAAGTGTGTGCAGTACATAGTGCACTTAGCATGTATGATTAGCCCATAGGATTAACATATTTTTAAGTTAAAGGCACTAAATGCAAATAAAATGTCTGATATTATTTTTAAAATTACATAAATAAACATAAAAACTTATAATGCACAAAATTTTGCAGTGAATTATAATGTTGTCATATGTTTAATTATTAAATAAACACTAGTAAGAGTGATGAAAAGATAAGATAGTATGTACCCAACACTCATAACTTATTGGCATATCAGTAAGAATTTTTGATATAAATAAAAAATACAAAAATTTATGGGTTCAGTGCGAAAAGAAAGCTTATCCGCGCAATCCGTTTACGTTGCTTTAATGAATGCTTAAATCCCTACTTCCACATCTTGAATGGGTGATTCTCCGTTCCTCATTAGAGTTCAGAAATAGCCCAGAATAATTTTTAAGATATTAACTTAATATCTAAATATTAAGGAAACTCTGCTTCTTCTTTTTCAACAAATTTAAGGTTGATAATTTAATGAGTCACCGAAGCATATAATTATTTTAAGAATACATATGACAACTAGTGTTTGTACTTTGAATTAAAAATCTATTTTCAACCAAGGGAAAAAAAGTACACATAAAGAAATGAAACCGCAGAGGCCTACAACAAAGGAAGCAGCATCCATGATTGCAGGGCCAACGAGAAACCTATCAGCCATCGTGTAGCATGCAATTTTGTTCCCAAATGTTATCATTCTCAGCTGCATTGCCATAAATAACCCAAGACTGAACATAGCCATGCTAAGACCAACATCAGACAATATAGAGATGGGCTATTTTATAAGTGCAGGCATATCGACATGCCATCTAAAAGAAATCAAAGACTAAACCAGACCAATCAAGCCGGAGTATGTGTTCGGATTCCTCATCAGCTTTCTCCAAACTGTAACACCCCACACCCGCTACGGTCACTCACTAAGGGAATGCCATAACATCGGTGGAGTATTTTAAGTGAATATAGAACAGAAAAATTACAACAAGACAGATATAAGTAATACTTGAGAATTTAAAACATCATTTCATTCCAGCGGAAAGTAAAACATGTTTGGTTACACTAAAACCATAAATGAGAGTCAAGTACATAATATCCATCCTGATAAAAAAGAAAGTACATAATCCCGCTACATAACTTAATAGCCATAATAGAAAAGATAAACTGAGCTTTACATCCACGGTCCAAGCTCCAAAAGAGTGATAAAGCAGTTTGATCAAAGCCCACTAGTGCTAGGCCCACTCTGAAAACCTGAGGGTTGGGAAAAAGATAAAGAAACAACGGGGTCAGACATAAGTCTGAGTGAGTCCTATAACTCTAACAATACAATCATTAAAGTAATTAGGGTATGATATAAACAAGGTACGGTACCTTTGGGGATAATGACTACACTAAGTAGCCAACTAAACACAGGATGTACTAAGATAACCGAAAAGACGCATTTATCCACCCAAGGATAATTACTAGATTACACCACCCCAGATCTACCCACCCAAGGGTAATTCCTACACTGCACCACACCAGTTCTACCCACCCAAGGGTAATTCCTACTTAAAGGTTGATCCCACTAAGTGTACTTAGTAATTTTACCCAGTAGTTTCTTGTACCCCTAGCTGACTACATAGGTGCCGTCTGCCCCTATCTCCACTAGGTGTACTCACTACTCCCAAGCGATCGGCTCCCTAACGTAGATACCCGTGCTGGCCCCATAGTGGGGTGTATCACTCCCCAAAGTGACAACCCGATAATCAATGGTGCACGGCTTATACCTACACGATGCAATAACGTCTTACCTACCAGCCCGGGTCCACACACGCATATGAAACCCGTTGGACTCGCGTTGCCACCGCTACCCCGTTTTGGCCTCTTATAGTCAAGCCCAATATGCGTGTCCCGTCCTCGACTCGGGTCGAGCCCACAAAGATACGTTTGGGATATTGGTTGAAATGGGCCCCCACAAGCTACTACTTAAGCTTGCCATTTTATCTAGTGCATCCCACTTAACCCCTTTTATAATCATGCCCACTTACATGTTAAGGTTTGGTTAAGTCATCTAATCATATTACAATTGCCACTTAAGGCCCCCACAAGCTACTACTTAAGCTTGTCATTTAATTGTATTTCAATTGCCACTTAAGGCCCCCACAAGCTACTACTTAAGCTTGTCATTTAATTATATTTCAATTGCCACTTAAGGCCCCCCCCACAAGCTACTACTTAAGCTTGTCATTTAATTATATTTCAATTGCCACTTAAGGCCCCCACTAGATTTCCACATGCCACCCAAGGCACCTACTTGATTCCCACATGCCACCCCAGGGCACTTACTTAACCCTTTAATCGTGTTTAATTACATGTTCCGCTTTGGTTAAGTATTCTAATCGTATTTTCTATTGCCACCCAAGGCAACCCACTAGTTTCCTCATGCCACCCAAGGCACCCCCACTAGTTACTACATGCCACCCAAGGCACCCACTTAACCCCTCATGCCCCTCTACATGCTAATTTGGTTAAGTGTTTCTTAATTAATTAAGATCGTAACCTTTGTAAAGACCTCTCACATTAGACTGTCTTTTATGGCAGCTGGATATGCCGGTTGGTTCCGGGCATCCTTACACCATAACAGAGTCTAACCTCGTGTCTTTACACTTGTCACGTATTTAGTTTATGACTAAGACCTCTCACATTGGGCCAATCATTTGTAGCCGCTGGATTTGCCGGTCGGTTCCGGGCAGTCTTATGCTACAAAAGGGTCCAACCTCGTGTCTTAGTAGATTAATTACACCTAATTAATCACCCCCATAATTTGTATTAATTATCCCTAATTAATTACAAATGTTTAAGAATATGGGTAGACCTAACTCAATAGGTAAATTCCCAATTCCATAATATGGGTAGACCTAACTTAATAGGTAAATTCCCAATTATGTCCATCCATTTTACGGTATGTTTAATCATACCCACCTCACACAATTTTATGTGTTCATTAATTTTTTTACCCTATCGTCCCCACGTAAATACGTTAACATGACATACTTCAAAAGAGAAGATTCATCATACACACAATGGGTTCAACTTAGCATATCATTAGCATTATCATGGGTTTAAAAGGTGTCAACTTGTATATATGACCATAAACCCAACTTGCATAAATAACCAACCCAAACTTGCATGAATCACATATGTCATAAAGATGGTAACTTGCTTAAATGTTCATGTCATAGACCTATCATAAAGGTGTCAACTTGTATACATGTCATAGGTCTAAAAGGGATGAACTTGCACATGTACTTATGTCATACATAGAGGCAAACTTGCATATGAACTTGCATCATAACTTGCATATGAACTTGCATCATAACTTGCATATGAACTTGCATCATAACTTGCATATGAACTTGCATCATAACTTGCATATGAACTTGCATAACATGCCATACTTAGAGGCAAACTTGCATATATTATGCATATCATAAAAAGAGACAAACTTGCATATGAACTTGCATCATAAATTTCTTATGAACTTGCATCATAACTTGCATATGAACTTGCATCATAACTTGCATAAAACCAAACACTTAGCATGCATAAAACCAAATACTTAGTATGCATAAAACCAAATACTTAGCATGCATAAAACCAAATACATAGCTTGCATAACATGTTACATATAGACTTGCATATAATCTCACATATAGCTTGCATAACATGTTACATATGAATCAATGTGCATCATAAAACATAGCATTAAACTTGCATATAGCATAAAACTTGCAACATACACTATACTAAACTTGCATAAACACATTGATTCCACAAACATAGCCATATCTTATCATATCCTATCATAATCAATTTAACAATTGATTGTTAAGTCTATAGAAACTCACCAAAACCAAGATTAGCAAACTTATGAAGTAGAACTAGTTGCAATATTTGAAGAAGATGATGATTAGAGGTTGATTAGCTTGCAACTTTCTTCATAAACTAGTGGAGGCTCCTCCTAAGTTTGATTTTGGCGGCATGATGGCATCAATTCTATTTTTAGTATGGATTAGGCTTGCATTAGGGTGTATTTATAGATTTAGGATGTAGTTTAGGCCCTTAGATTAACCCTAGAAGCCATCAGGTCCGTCCAGCACATCAAAAATCGTCACAAGCCACCAAAACACAGCCCAACAGCCAAAACAGTGCACCCAGGCCAAACTGGCTCGACATGGGCGCACTTCCCAAGTGCGCCAGTGTATTTTTGTGCTGGCGCACTTCACAGGTGCGCCAGTGCATTTCTGGCCTGTTTCCGGTTTTTCTGCCTAACTTCGTTCGTCCATATCTCCTTCATACGGACTCCGATTTTCGAAAACTCGGACTCTATTTCGCGTATTTTTCCGAGACGAACGCAATGGCGCAACCCGTTTCCCATAATTCAGATTTTAAAATTTAATTCTGCCTTGATTTATGTTATAACAAGTTATTCAAAATACGGGTTGTTACATTCTCCCCTCCTTAAAGGATTTCGTCCCCGAAATCTCTAAGTCAAGAAGAACGTATCCTACCAACCAAACAACCATCTACTAAACCACCAAACACTGACATCCATTGTCCTCAAAGTTTCTAATGCTGTTATGAACATATGCAAAAAGTGTGTGTATATGTTCCCTGTCTAATGCAAAATCAGGCGGTCCACTGATTCAGTTGACCTCCTTAATGCAAACCATGATAGTGCCATGCATTCAATATGTATGCGAAAGAACCCTATCGACACATACAACATCTACATGAGTGCACAATCATTCACCAAAATGCATCATCCATATGATAACACAATCATTATACATCCATAAATATAGCTACCTACACACAATTATATGCAATATGCAATATGAAGTGACTGAGCCGATCTAGTGTCTAGAGTGTGTGTATATGCATCCACGAGCAACCACTAGCAAACACTTGCATCCACATGCATCCCTCAACCATAACATGTCTCAAACACATGTTTCAACCATAGGTTTACCCCATCTAAAGGTCAAAGATACTAATGAGAGGGCAAACTAAAGATAAGATAAGCACTAGACAAACGATTAAGGAGACGTTTAAAGGACATACCCTCAAAAAGGAATGGGTATAACGAACGCATCTTCGCTTCCGTCTCCCAAGTAGCGTTGCCCTCATCTTCTCCCCATTGTACTTTGACTAGTCGAACCTCTCTGTTTCTCAACTTCCTAATCTCTGACCCAAGGATGCGGGTAGGAGCTCGTCGAATAATCACACTACGCTCTACCTTTACTTCTTTAAGCAAGCTCGGCTCTACCGCCTCTGCGGTCTCATGTAGGCCCTTCCTCAAATGTGACACATGGAATACGTCATGTTTCCTATGCAACCGAACTATCTCTCGAATATAAACTGAAGCTAGACATGAAACAGTCCTCTTGCTCTTCACGGGTATGAAATGGGCACTCTTAGTAAGTCTATCTACCACAAACCAAATTCCCGTATTACCCTTCCTTGATTTCGGTAATCCATCGAGACACTATCCCACTTCCATAGCGGAACCTCCAAATGGGTGAAGCAACCCACCGGGTTTCTTCTGCTCCGCTTTCATTTGCTAGCACACCAAGCATCTAGCGACATACTCGGCCACATCTTTCTTCATGCCGGCCCAGAAGAAAACCCGCTTCATGTCTTGGTACATCTTGTCCCCACCGGGATGAATGGTCATCTTTGACCGATGTGCATCATCAAGTATAGCCTCCCTCAAACCCTCGTCTTGCGGTACACAAAGTCTACCGTCACTACGCAACCACCCCTTATCATCTAGGGTGTACCTACCCAAATGGCTGGATGACTCCCCCTCCTCATGAGCTTCTCTACTAACTCAACCAACTGTGGGTCGTCTCGCTGTGCTCCGCCAATCCGCCCCAAAAGAGTAGGCCTAACGTCCAAGGAGGCTAGCAAACCGGGTACAAAGTCAACGGAAGGTCTAAAGTCAAACATAGAAATAAACTCTAAGCTTCGTCGTTCAACGAATAATGAACTCAAGGACAACCTTTTTCTACTTAAGGCATTCGTTACCACGTTACCCTTGCCATGGGTATACGCTATTTCAAACTCATAGGATGCTAAGAATCCTATCCAGTTTTGTTGTCCTAAGACTATGCGCTTAAAGAGTCTCCAACACTTCCCTAAGATGTAGGGCATGCTCTTCTCCTCTTTTAGAGAAAACCAGGATATTACCCCATCCAAAAATCCTCACAACTGTCCATCTCTCACGCAGACCACCCTAGTCGAACTCGACATCCCCCAAATGCAAGCCCCAAAGGCCTAAACCAATATCAGACAAACACCCAAGGGATACCTCCTTCGAATTCAGACATCCTACGTGAGATGATACTAGTAAAAACGGCTAAATAATTAAGCCCTTGTCCAACTCTGGATGTCCTCGCCAGTCTCGCTCTAAAACCACCGTTTATCCCATAACTGGCTTTGCTCAACCTATTGAGCACATACGAAAACTTATTTCGCTCCTAGAAAAGACCAAGATGTCAATTACAAAGACCATCACGAACTTATTTAGGTACTCCTTGAACACCCTTCTCATCAAATCAACAAAGTATGCGGGGGCGTTCGTCTAACCAAATGGCATCACCAGCCACTCATAAAACCATCCGGAGTCCTAAAGGCAGTCTTCTTTATACTATCCTCAGCCACTCTCAACTGACGAAACCCCGTGGCTGAGTCCAACTGCGAAAATACTGAGGCGCCAACTAACTGATCAAAGAGATCATCAATCCTCGGCAATGGGTGTCTATTCTTCTTTGTGAGTTTATTTAGTTCTCTTTAGCCTACACAAAGTCTGAGGGACCCACCTGCCTTCGTGGAAAAAACTACTGGAGCACCCCACTCCGATATACTTCGTCTTATGAACCCCTTCTCAAGCAACTCCCCTACTTGCCTATGGAGTTCCCTCCTCTCACGAGGAGCCATGTGGCGCACTGGTAAAGATACAGGTTTAGCATTGTCTACCAGATATATTCGGAAGTCAATCTCCCGCTCCGGAGGTAAGCCCTTCACCTCCTCAAACACATCCGAGTATTCCCGGACCACTCTAACAGATCGCAAACTCTCGACCGACGTGTCAAGCGATTCTAGATAACTTAGCATAACAGATTCCATGGGATTACAAGAGATCTCGAGAGTGTTACCCAAGCGGGTCACAAGCCTAACCACTCTCCCTTCAAAATCAAGAACGGCACCCCTACTGGATAACCAGTCCATGCCCAAAACTATCCCGTAGCCCGTAAAGCCCAAAAAGCATCACATCTAAGCTCAATGCTAAGTATAGAAACTTTCAAACCCAAACACATCATGGAGCCCCAATTGGGTTTGAAACAACTAAGGGATCATCTACCAAACTGGTGTCTAAGTGCAGTGACTCAACTAACAATGATGAGATAAACGAACTCGATGCGTCAGAATCAAATAAAGTTCGAACCGGATAATAAAGAAATCCAAATTCCAACCTAGACGGTCCTATCCCCATCTGGTACACTAGCCGTGAGGGAATACAACTACCCTCCAGGAGATTCCATACCTTGCCCATGCCCCTTTGGACAATCCTAATAAGGTGTCCCATTCCTCTAAAAGGATAACTACTCGCCTTCTTCTTCCCATTCTCCACTCGTAACCTCCCACCAATGAGGTTTCATCCTTCATTAACCAAACAACTATTTGAGCCTTCCTCCCATCGTCTATCCAATAGATACCTACCAGTCCTCCTCCTTCTTGAACCAACTTCTAATCCGACTAATGTCTAAGTCCCTTGAAGTGGTTTTCCATTCTTATCTATCTTAGAAAGGTCATCTATACGCAGAGGGGAAACTCAAAACGAGAGAGGAAGAGATTCAAAACGGAGGATTCGAAAGATATAGATATGGCTATTGGGGATTATGCTTTTCTTTCAAAAACTTTTCTCTTAAAAGACATGTTTTTGAAAATACTCCTTTCAAAAATATTCTTAGAAAATAGTTTTTCTAAAAATTTTATCTGTTCTGGTAACCTTAAGCTCTGATACCACGTGTAACACTCCACACCCGCTACGGTCACTCACTAAGGGAATGCCATAACATCGGTGGAGTATTTTAAGTGAATATAGAACAGAAAAATTACAACAAGACAAATATAAGTAATACTTGAGAATTTAAAACATCATTTCATTCCAGCGGAAAGTAAAACATGTTTGGTTACACCAAAACCATAAATGAGAGTCAAGTACATAATATCCATCCTGATAAAAACGAAAGTACATAATCCCACTACATAACTTAATAGACATAATAGAAAAGATAAACTGAGCTTTACATCCACGGTCCAAGCTCCAAAAGTGTGATAAAGCAGTTTGATCAAAGCCCACTAGTGCTAGGCCCACTCTGAAAACCTGAGGGTTGGGAAAAAGATAAAGAAACAACGGGGTCAGACATAAGTCTGAGTGAGTCCTATAACCCTAACAATACAATCATTAAAGTAATTAGGGTATGATATAAACAAGGTACGGTACCTCTGGGGATAATGACTACACTAAGTAGCCAACTAAACACAGGATGTACTAAGATAACCGAAAAGACGCATTTATCCACCCAAGGATAATTACTAGATTACACCACCCCAGATCTACCCACCCAAGGGTAATTCCTACACTGCACCACACAAGTTCTACCCACCCAAGGGTAATTCCTACTTAAAGGTTGATCCCACTAAGTGTACTTAGTAATTTTACCCAGTAGTTTCTTGTACCCCTAGCTGACTACATAGGTGTCGTCTGCCCCTATCTCCACTAGGTGTACTCACTACTCCCAAGCGATCGGCTCCCTAACGTAGATACCCGTGCTGGCCCCACAGTGGGGTGTATCACTCCCCAAAGTGGCAACCCGATAATCAATGGTGCACGGCTTATACCTACACGATGCAATAACGTCTTACCTACCAGCCCGGGTCCACACACGCATATGAAACCCGTTGGACTCGCGTTGCCACCGCTACCCCGTTTTGGCCTCTTATAGTCAAGCCCAATATGCATGTCCCGTCCTTGACTCGGGTCGAGCCCACAAAGATACGTTTGGGATATTGGTTGAAATGGGCCCCCACAAGCTACTACTTAAGCTTGCCATTTTATCTAGTGCATCCCACTTAACCCCTTTTATAATCATGCCCACTTACATGTTAAGGTTTGGTTAAGTCATCTAATCATATTACAATTGCCACTTAAGGCCCCCACAAGCTACTACTTAAGCTTGTCATTTAATTGTATTTCAATTGCCACTTAAGGCCCCCACAAGCTACTACTTAAGCTTGTCATTTAATTATATTTCAATTGCCACTTAAGGCCCCCCCACAAGCTACTACTTAAGCTTGTCATTTAATTATATTTCAATTGCCACTTAAGGCCCCCACTAGATTTCCACATGCCACCCAAGGCACCTACTTGATTCCTACATGCCACCCCAGGGCACTTACTTAACCCTTTAATCATGTTTAATTACATGTTCCTCTTTGGTTAAGTATTCTAATCGTATTTTCTATTGCCACCCAAGGCAACCCACTAGTTTCCTCATGCCACCCAAGGCACCCCCACTAGTTACTACATGCCACCCAAGGCACCTACTTAACCCCTCATGCCCCTCTACATGCTAATTTGGTTAAGTGTTTCTTAATTAATTAAGATCATAACCTTTGTAAAGACCTCTCACATTAGACTGTCTTTTATGGCAGCTGGATATGCCGGTTGGTTCCGGGCAGCCTTACACCATAACAGAGTTTAACCTCGTGTCTTTACACTTGTCACGTATTTAGTTTATGACTAAGACCTCTCACATTGGGCCAATCATTTGTAGTCGCTGGATTTGCCGGTCGGTTCCGGGCAGTCTTATGCTACAAAAGGGTCCAACCTCGTGTCTTAGTAGATTAATTACACCTAATTAATCACCCCCATAATTTGTATTAATTATCCCTAATTAATTACAAATGTTTAAGAATATGGGTAGACCTAACTCAATAGGTAAATTCCCAATTCCATAATATGGGTAGACCTAACTTAATAGGTAAATTCCCAATTATGTCCATCCACTTTACGGTATGTTTAATCATACCCACCTCACACAATTTTATGTGTTCATTAATTTTTTTACCCTATCGTCCCCACGTAAATACGTTAACATGACATACTTCAAAAGAGAAGATTCATCATACACACAATGGGTTCAACTTAGCATATCATTAGCATTATCATGGGTTTAAAAGGTGTCAACTTGTATATATGACCATAAACCCAACTTGCATAAATAACCAACCCAAACTTGCATGAATCACATATGTCATAAAGATGGTAACTTGCTTAAATGTTCATGTCATAGACCTATCATAAAGGTGTCAACTTGTATACATGTCATAGGTCTAAAAGGGATGAACTTGCACATGTACTTATGTCATACATAGAGGCAAACTTGCATATGAACTTGCATCATAACTTGCATATGAACTTGCATCATAACTTGCATATAACTTGCATCATAACTTGCATATGAACTTGCATCATAACTTGCATATGAACTTGCATCATAACTTGCATATGAACTTGCATAACATGCCATACTTAGAGGCAAACTTGCATATATTATGCATATCATAAAAAGAGACAAACTTGCATATGAACTTGCATCATAACTTTCTTATGAACTTGCATCATAACTTGCATATGAACTTGCATCATAACTTGCATTAAACCAAACACTTAGCATGCATAAAACCAAATACTTAGTATGCATAAAACCAAATACTTAGCATGCATAAAACCAAATACATAGCTTGCATAACATGTTACATATAGACTTGCATATAATCTCACATATAGCTTGCAAAACATGTTACATATGAATCAATGTGCATCATAAAACATAGCATTAAACTTGCATATAGCATAAAACTTGCAACATACACTATACTAAACTTGCATAAACACATTGATTCCACAAACATAGCCATATCTTATCATATCCTATCATAATCAATTTAACAATTGATTGTTAAGTCTATAGAAACTCACCAAAACCAAGATTAGCAAACTTATGAAGTAGAACTAGTTGCAATATTTGAAGAAGATGATGATTAGAGGTTGATTAGCTTGCAACTTTCTTCATAAACTAGTGGAGGCTCCTCCTAAGTTTGATTTTGGCGGCATGATGGCATCAATTCTATTTTTAGTATGGATTAGGCTTGCATTAGGGTGTATTTATAGATTTAGGATGTAGTTTAGGCCCTTAGATTAACCCTAGAAGCCATCAGGTCCGTCCAGCACATCAAAAATCGTCACAAGCCACCAAAACACAGCCCAACAGCCAAAACAGTGCACCCAGGCCAAACTGGCTCGACATGGGCGCACTTCCCAAGTGCGCCAGTGTATTTTTGTGCTGGCGCACTTCACAGGTGCGCCAGTGCATTTCTGGCCTGTTTCCGGTTTTTCTGCCTAACTTCGTTCGTCCATATCTCCTTCATACGGACTCCGATTTTCGAAAACTCGGACTCTATTTCGCGTATTTTTCCGAGACGAACGCAATGGCGCAACCCGTTTCCCATAATTCAGATTTTAAAATTTAATTCTGCCTTGATTTATGTTATAACAAGTTATTCAAAATACGGGTTGTTACACAAACCATGATCAGTATCAGTCTGGTCATCACACTGGTCGGTGGCATTGTCGTCGCCCTTCCAACTTAGTGTACTCTCCTCCATCTTCTCATCCCCTCCTTCGTGTCCTCTATTTCTGAAGCTGAAACCCTCCCTCTCCATGCACTCTTTCCTGTTCTCTTTCCCTTTCCCAGGAGAGACAACGATTCTGACAAGTATGTAACTACTAGTATATTTCCATTATTATCGGTGGACATTAATGGAAACCTACTTGATTGGGCCTCATATGCAACTAAAGTTTTAGATGATAGACTCAAAAAATAAGCATGATGGAATAGCCTTTTATTTTTCCTATTTTTTCTTATTCTTTGTCCACATGGATCGTTTGTTTCTCCAATCGTCATTTATTTATCATTCTAGGATCATCCAACGCTGATATATCCATGCTTATGATCTTGTTTTAAAAATCTATGCTTGTTCTTTCTTTTTTATGCATACTGCAATTTTTTTTTCTTAAAAAGAAGTTCATCCATCAAACGAAATAAGTGAGTAAAACCCAAAAACCTTCCCCCCTTTGCAGTTCGAAAACTTCCTAGCAGCGAAAAAGGATTACATTGCTTCTATTGAATATTTAACTAAATTTTAACAATCAAATAATTAATTTTTTCCACTCCTTTGAGTCATGCACATAAAAACATGAAAATTACAAATTTCATGAATAAGTATAACCACAATTGCTAGACTACAGGCTCAAAAACAAGTAACTATAGCGGTTGGAAATTTTCAAACATAAATGAAGTTATGAAGAAACAACGATGTAGACATAAGGAAGAAAATAGATCCTACAATTATTTCTGAACATTAAATACAACATGAATATTTAAAACATGAATATGTCAATGTCGTTACTCAATATTGTCATGAATACCTAAAACAAAGTTATCATTTTTCAGACCAATACAACACAGCTAACGACAACCATTTCTTCTGGCATTCCTAATCCTACACATCGAGCATCAATTCTCTGACCAGACAAGATACAACAAGTACCGTGAAACTTATTTTACATATGGTACCCAATGTATACTAGTATTACCGTACAACGGTGGGAAAAACTGACCGTTAGTGTTCAATATGAAATTAAAATTATTTGTTATAACATTTTTCAAATTAGTTATTACTTTTAAAATTACAGGGTAATTTAAGAGAAAATGAAAGTAACTAATAAAGTATAAATTCAATTAAACTGAATTTTACATGTAAACCAACTTGAGATAAGAATATAGTATCAATGTGTTGATTCGAATTAGTAACAAAAATGTAAATGCATTGTTATTATATATCAAGTAAGATCAGTGTAATATTGTTCACCTTCTCTTTGCCTCAGTTCAATTTCTATTAGTACCTATTGTATATCAAGTAATTTTTATTATATATCAACTTATCAAGTAAGCCTTATTCTAGTAGTACCAATTGTTGGGGGTGTTAAAAGAACTGGGTTCACCTTCTCTTTGCCTCAGTTCAATTTCTGTCTCCTCTTCATTGCTGTAGAGGTTATTATTTTGTGCAAATTCATGATTCTCCATGAAACTGAATATATCATCTTGTTGGTCGATGAAGATGTCTGTGTCAATGTCGAAATCTTTGAAAAGGTCAGTGTTTTGGTTTTCGGATTCCAGAATGTTCATGTACTCTTCTATAGAGAATAGATGTTATTGATTTTCACAAGTTGACGGAGTTTGTACTGAATCGACTGCTTCCTAGTTGGCCTCAAGGATGGAACTACTCCCTACCGTATCTACACTGTTGAGTGCAATTCTAAGACCAACCCCAACGCGGGGTTGGTCAATGGGCAACTGACCCCCAACGCGGGGTCAGTTGCCCACTTGGGGGTTGCTTTGGCAACACCCAAGGTTGCCAAAGCAACCTGGTTGGTTGCTTTGGTTGGAACGTTTAGCCGGCTTATTTAAAGCTGGCTAAGCTTAGCCGGCTTTAAATAAGGCGGTTAAGGTGCAAAATTTCTCACCTTAACTGGCTTATTTAAAGCCGGTTAAGGGGGCTGGAATTAATTCCGCTCCCCCCTTAGCCGGCTTTAAATAAGCCGGCTAAGGTCCAACGGCTATTTTACTAGTCGTTGCTCCCTTCCCGCTCCTCTCTCTCCTATACCCTTTCATCTTTAAATACAACCTATTTTTCACTTTCAAAACACACAAAATTTTCTCATTTTACTCAACCATCAAAGTAGTATAATTTACAACATCCAATTGCAATGTCGAAGAAAACAAACAGCAAGAATAATAAAGGAAAAGCGACGATGCCGACCCAAAACTTTCCGAAACCGTTTGATTATGTTCATGATCAGCAAGATTTTCCAACGCAAAATTTGTACCAGCGCAACGAACATTTTAGTTCAGGTACAATGCAAAACACTTCAAATTGTTATCTTCCACGGCAAAATCCTAACCCGTACCAGTCACAGCAAAATTCTAATCATTTTCAAAACACTCAAGTTTCCACCTATGGTCGTAACCCCTCTGTTCAACAATCTTATATCAGTCAACCCTATTCTTCCCCTAACAGCCAACATCAATCGACATTTCCGAATACCTCTCCCAATCTGTCCAGGATTTTAAACATGTTATTCGGGGATAAAGGTCTTGAAAACGACGAAATGGGAAATGATAGCAATGAGATTTTTGAATCTGCTGGGATTCGGCCTCCTGCGAAGAAAATGGTAAAATTGTCACCTGATGAACAAGCAGAACTAGCATTTTGCTGGGTTCAGTGTTCCAAAGATAACGTGAAAGGCACAAGCCAAACTGAAAGCTCATTTTGGAATTCGGTTTGTAAATTATTCAACGGTCGAAGTTCACATAATCCTGCACGCTCGGTCGACTCGTTGAAGCAGTCATGGAAGAGAATCAATGCTAGCTGCCAACTTTGGAATGGGATAATGAGTGGGTTGGCGAGTAGACAGCAAAGTGGAGCAAACGACATGGACATGGTAATAAATTATAACAAGCTTATTTTGTTTTATGTGTTTTTAGATTATTTCCTTTATGTTACGTAATGTTACGCAGCTTAGCGAAGCAAATGCTGTGTATATAGCCAAATCAAAAAACCAACCGTTTAATTTGCAAAAATGCTATGACATACTATGTCGGGAAGATAAATGGAGCAACGTGCGACATGAACATACCACGCAATGATTTATGCCGTTGAGACCAACCGAAGATGTAAGCCCGGGAAGCACAAATCCATCTGAAGTCTCACCTTTTGCAACAAGTTCAGGTGGACGACCCCTTGGCAGGTATAAAGCGAACAAGAAACCGACGAAAGATTACAGTCAGTATTACGAGCAACTCGATGGACGTATGGCAGTTGCAGAGGAATCGAATAGGGAGTATATGGAAGCGAAGGAAGCAGCTAGGAGAGAGAGAGAGAGAAGAGAGAGAGGGGAGGAAAGGCAAAGAAGACACGAAGAGATGCAACAAACAAGAATCAATGAATTAGAGTTACGAAAAGCGGAGCTTGCTCGGCAACAAAATGCAGATGATTTCGCCCTTATGAGTGTCAAGCTAGATGATCTAAATCCGATACAGAGGAGGTACATGAAAAAACGTCTTGAAGAGTACCAGAGACGTAACGTAGATTAGTCCATTTCCTTTTCAGAGTATGTTGCAGTTTCATTTTAGTACCGGTTGCAGACCTTGTTGTACTTTAAGTATTTCAGTTACGTTCTTGTATTTTATGGATGTTATTTAGATGTATTAAATATTCTTAGAGCAAAGCATACAACTATTAATTTAAAACGAATTATTAAACTACCGGACGTACTGGAATACAAATGTAGATAATAAAGACATGAATCGAAACATTAAGCAGTTAATTAACTATTGGTTTCCCGCATACTCCCAGTAGTGCTCAACTAGCTCTTCTCGTAATTCTAGATGAGCTTGTAGATCTCGGACTTCTTCAAGTCGTTGCAAGTATTCTGCAAACGTATTTGGGTCTTTATACAGTTTTTTCCTAAATTCAACTGCAATGTCCGGGTAGTTACGAAGCTGGAGTTCATATCCTCCTCGTTCCTCCTCAACAATCATATTATGTAAAATAATGCAATAGTACATAATGTCGGCTATAACTGCTTTATCGTGGTAGTGAACTTCGTTTCGAAGTATATGAAATCTACCTTGTAGTACACCAAAAGCTCGTTTAATATCTTTTCTAAGACTCTCTTGCTGTTTCGTGAATAAGGTTCTTTTGCATTGTTCGGTTTTCTGTATGCTTGCACCAACGTCTTCCATTTTGGATAAATTCCATCCACGAGATAATAACCAACAGAATGTTCTTTGTCACCGATTTTGTAGTTGCAAGGAGGTGAATGGTCATTATATAAATCGTTAAATAAATAATATTTTCGTAGAAAATTAATATCGTTTAGAGAACCAGGAACGCCAAAAAAAGCATGCCATATGTAAAGGTCAAATGAAGCAACAACTTCTAACACCATTGTAGCTTTTTTCATATGGCCTTTATATTGGCCTTGCAGTGCTACTGGACAGTTTTTCCATGTCCAGTGCATACAATCCAAGCTACCCATCATACCTGGAAAACCGCGTTGATCTCCCATTGCTAATAACCTCGCAGTGTCATGAGGCGTTGGAGATCGAAGATACTCTTCACCGAACTCTCGTACGACGGTTTTACAAAATTGTTTCATACATTCCACTGCAGTTGACTCCCCAATTCTAATTTTGTCGTCGAGAGAGTCAGCAGAACTTGCATAACAAATCATACATAGTGCAGTAGTAACCTTTTGAAGTGGTGAGATGCCAAGTTCGTTGATTGCATTTCTTCTATGTGTGAAATATACGTTGTTTGTGGACACTTTACTTAGTACTCGAGCAAACACCGTTTTTAACATACGAAATCTTCGACGGAAATATACCTCTCCGTATACTGGGTTTGCGACGAAGTAGTCCTTGACTAGTTGATTGTGACCAGAGGGGTAGTCGCGTCCATATCGCACTTCTTTTCTACCGACGGCGCTTCCACCTTGGGTTGAAGCTGAGCTTTCAGTAATATCACGTTCTATCGCGTATCTTGTTTCTTCTTGAAATGCCTGTTGTTGTTTGTTACGGTGGTCAATATACTCATCAAATGTTGAAGAGGATGAAGAGCTTGAAGAACAGCACCATAACCTTTTTAACGCACTCATCGGTTTAGTAGTTGCTGTAAAATAGTTTGTGCTTGACTGAAATAAGGGCACATCTATGTATAGCAATAAAATTGTGTCCCATGCTTTGATTCACTATTCACTATTTCCTCCTTAATTAAAGTTTCCGTCCTTTAGTGTTATTTGTTACTTTACGTAACATGTTGTCCATGTATTTAGGGTTAAATCCTTTTACTTTATGTCACGTAGGACCTTTAGTTCTTTAGCCATTCAATTGATACCGTAGCCAATTAAGCTTACCAACTACTGTCTTGTAGCGCATTATTATGTCTGCTGGAATAATGTGAATCACATGAGAGGTCGCATTATTATGTCTGCTGGAACAATGTGAATCACATGAATGCGTAATGTACAAGCGACAGCTAATCCTCATCCAGATCCGCAGGCTCCATCTCCACATCTTCATCCTCGTCATCATGTGTGTCGACCCTCTGTCTGTGTCTATAACGCTCCTCCTCGGCGGTCGTAAGCTCGTTAAGACGGGCTGTCACCTCAGCCAACTCATCTAAACTCCGACGGTGCTCAGCGTACATAACATCTCGTAGTCCCAGCGTCATCTGATAAAGATCCTGGTATGTAAATACAGAAGGATCGGGATACTCCGTCACTTCTGGCCGTGGTATATCAACATATCTATCAACCCCGGCAGTAGTGGGAATGCCTACAGTCCAACCGTACTCTGGCATCTGTGGAGGCGGTGGAGCCTGGTAAACCTGGGTGGCCTGTGAAACATCACGAATGATAGGGGGCACAAGCCCACTACGCAGTGTAGAAGGTCCAACCAAGTCAACTGAGGCAGCATGCACAAACTACCTCCATGCAGGGGGGAGGGAGTAATACTGTCGCCAAAATGAAATATAATCCCTGCCATCAAGAATAAAATCACTAGCTGGCCACCACTCGTCTACGTGCTCCTGTAAAGCCTCATCGGTATAGACTCTGGGAGTATAGGTATGTGGGTGTGGATCATTAGGAACACCGTCCACATCATATATCTGTCTCCAACAACGCTCCCCTAAATACCAGAAGAAGCCTAAACTCCGAGGGCAGGAAGCTAGTGGAAAGCGTCTGGACGAAAGAAAAAGAGAATGATGCAAGGGGGGTCTTGAAGAAACTCTGAATCCTCAAAGGGATGCCAAATAACTGCACCACAAGTCGTCCGCAATTCAATCTGATTGCGAGCCACTGCAAATACATGTCGTGCTTGTCCTCCAGGCACCTGGGCTCGGTTAGTGACGGTCCACGCTCGAACTCTGGGGGTAGTAACTGGCTAATGACGGATCTACAGTAGGAAATGCCAAGTTGTGGAAGTACTCAAAGTACCAGTACTGTAAAATCTCCCAAAACCCAGTAATCGAAGTAACCTTCGGACTAACGACACACTGAAGATCCAAAGACCTATACAAGTACGCTAAAATAGGTGTCCCCCAATCGTACACCGTCGGACTAGCATCGAACGAAAACTCTGTGACTACAGCCACATATCCACACGGCAGTGTGCTCGAAGCATTTGTGAAAAACAAATTTCCCATCATATACAGAACAAATAAACGTGCAATCTCCAAATGGTGAACTCTAGGTTGCATACTCAATAAATTCTGGATTGCACTTTTAATGTACGAGCATCTAATATGGAAAGTACCTGTGACACCTTCTTCTACATCAGGATGTGGAAATAAATCACTCAAACGCGCGTAGTCCTGAAACACCTCATCATACGGCAAGGTGGCGCCTTGGCCTATGGCAATACTAGTAAGCATCGTAAAGTCAAATGGAGTGATCCCCATCTCCCTAAAACTAAAGTGGAATGTATGTGTTGTTTTCCACCAATAAGCCGCCAAAGCACCACATAACTGAACATCATTATTCAAAAGATGTTCGACACCTATTTAACGATAAGTTAGTAAGTAACAATGCAAATAATAAACATGCGAGTATGTATGTAGATACGACAAGAAAACGTACTCAAAAAATCATCAAACCCGATAGTACGCAGAAACCCGTGAATAGTACCCTCTGTGTCGTACTCACGAATCAGTCTGTACATATGAACTACACCAGACCAAGACCCACGCGTTCGCTCTCTTCGAGCATAACAGTATGTACTAGATTTAATTTTTTTTATCAACACTACGAACGTAAGTATTTAATAACTAAAACATACCGATGCGTCAACTAAAGTGCTGGTGTGCTGCTCAGTGCCGCTCAACTCACGAAAATCAGCCAATTGTTTATCCAGTCTCAAATTTGGGTCCCTGTGCGACTCTAAAATCGGCTCCTCCCTTCGTCTAGCACCCCGTCTTCTTCTAACTGTCGCCGCTTCACGGACACCCGTACCCACATTCAGTACGTTCTCTTCTACTGGCACGTGCTCCTCAGCCGGATCCACAACGCCGCTGCGGCTACCGCTACCTCGAAATGCTCGAATAATACGTCGCATTTTTTTTCCTGTGCTGAGAGGAAGGAGTGAGGAGATGCGAGAGTGGGGGAGGCTAGGGCCGGCGTTCTGTACGCCGGACCTATATGGGGCACTTAGCCGGCTTTTATAAAGCCGGCTAAGTGTGTGGTGTGGATGGCCATCCACACCACTACACGGATTGCAATCCTACGGCGTAGGATTGCAATCCATGTGATTGCCTTAGCCGGCTTTAAAAAAGCCGGCTAAGGCAATCGAACCATTTAATGCGTTGGGGTCAGTTGCAAAGCAACTGACCCCGAAGTGATGCTCCCCAACTGACAGCGTTGGGGATGCTCTAACAGAGCTGCCAGTAAAGGAAGGATTGATAAGTTCCTCAATCCATGCACTAATTTCCTCTTCAGTTTCAACTGATTTAGATTGTGTAAAACATAACACTATCACTTACAAGCTAAAGCCACATATTAAATTAGTAGATACAAAACATAAGACTATAAGTCTGATTAAACAAGCATTTCAAAAGAGAGAGTGCCATCATAAAATAGAGAATGGCATGCATTGGTATACATATATGTGTGCCACGTTGATCAAAAAGCGTTAACCATATGAGGATTCATCAATCGACTACCACTGTTTCAATGTAGTTAAACGTAGTTCATGAACAATGAAGAAATATCATTCTTTTCAAATTTCCCTTCATTTTTAAGGATTATGCCGCAGACAGCAAGAAGCTAAGCATTTTGGTTTTCAGCACAAAGAATCCTAAAAAAGCATCCACATTTGACAGATCATTTTCAACAGTCTGACAGTATACATGTGTTCCTGTTATTTAACATTCTGAACCATGCAAGTATACAATGCATAATTTTGGATATCACTTTATGGTCATCCCTGCTAAGTGGTAATTTAAAATCAAAATACATTAAATGAAATTTCCTACTAATTTCCCCATCGATGACATATTATTTCCTTACTTTTGCTATTGAGTTTATCGTACTTTTATCCATTACACTTTCAAGTTTACTGTAAAAAGAAGCTATGTTGTATTATATTGACAAATTGGAACTTATTAAATCTATTCCTGTACACTTGAGCTTCCATTTATGATGCATTTGCGTTTGCCAATTAGTTAACATACACCACAATATTCATATTACAATTACATGCAAATGAATGTGAATGATACATAAAATGAAAATAATTTTAATATACAGGTAGCAAGTTGCAATACCGATTCAAGTGGAACTAACTGCATATGACCTGGCCCTAAATCTTGAACATGAAATAGAGAAATGTCATCTTCTGTATATGCGTCATCTTCTATTGAATTTTCTTCAACAAATTTTCTACATTCAAAACTGACACCACTCTAATCCATGGAATATAAATACATTAAGACTAAGGAAAAAACTCTTACTAATTAATTTGTTGAATTCTCTCCATCTCCCAAAGGAAAACATAATCAAATTTACCACATATTTAAGATCCTCCAATCAAACTTCTAGGAATTGTCCAGACCCCGCCATCATTTACTGGTGAAAATCAAAGAATGAAAGATCTGACAGTGGCGACCAACTCCATTTATTCCGCCTCAAGTTACGATAATAAAAAAGTTAAAATTGAAATTCTATGAACCTGCTAATAATAAACAATATATATAATAAGAAAAACCGTCAGTCGTTAAAATAAGTGAAGAGAAATCGTAATATGTAAATTATTACTTAAGTGAAAAAACCAAAATCAAACTATATAAAAATAAAAACTGCTACGTACCTATGTAGAGGACGGACAAAAACAAACCATTCCAGATCTGTTGAGTCTTGAGCTAAATCATTATCATTTACGTGAATTAATTTCAGATAAAGTGAAAGGAAGCAGTAAGTGATGAATCGAAAAGCTCGGATCTAAAAATTTGGATCAAGAAAGAAAAGAATAGGAAATTCGATTCTGGAAACTTTGAGAATGCCTTGGAGAGAGTCAAAAGCGAACAACAGGAAGCGGCGAGAATGTATGAATGCATAAAATGCCAACATACCAAAGTATCACTGCACAATCATCCAAGAGAGAAATTAATCAACTATCTGCTCACGAAACAATGCAATGAAACTGATTCGGTATCCTAAAAAACAATTTCAACTGATCAATATCTCTGATATCTATTCAGAGGTATAATATCAAACATCAAACTCTTTTGGAATGTATGGGACATTAGTCAAGAAGAAAATTGTCTGCTATAGTAATGAAACCCTCATGATAATTTAATGGTAGACGTAATACTATTTCTTTACTTGTACAGTTTATTATAATCTTTTTGTAGCTTCAAGATATTTTCCTCATGACCAAAAGCACTTGACCTAATGAATCCTTCCCAACCTAGTCCAAATATGCCACCGATAGCTGGGAAAAGATGATTTTTTTCAAGGATCTTAGAAAATGCATCCAAGTAACTCATGCTAGGAACATGAACTCATACATTAACGGTGTTTTTTCTCCTGTGTACATTGAATCCAAGTGAAATGCATGTTTCAACTGTGAATATTTTTTCCCCTATGTGATTAAATTCCCATTATACATTTCCAACAACTCAAAATGTCCAACACATGATTGTATCAGTTTTTTTAAATGCAGTTTACTGCCAAGTAAATAAGTATCTGTATCTGATCAATTCTTTGCAAAATAATTCTAGTGTTAATGTTGATTTTGCGCAAGATATGGATTTTGCACCATGTAACAAAACAACACTGGTGATTTGGAAATTTTGTTCTTCTCTTGATTTCGCAAACAATTTGAAATCTACTTATGATGTTTGACATATCACAGCTATTATTTACATTAGCAACAAAAATAATTGGTTTAGATTAACATTACCCTAAAACTTCCAAGTCCATCAACATATTGGTTTAGATTAATAATACAAGCTTTTAACAATACATGGCATAACGTATAAATAAGAGGTTTAAAATTATTAAAAAAATCGATGCTTTTTGTGGATGATCTAAATAAGGATTTTTGTGGCTGAAATGAATTTTTGACAACACAGTGAAGCAGAAAATTTATTTTTGACCATAAACATAAAATGCATAATCTACAAATTAGCCCAAAAGCAATAAAAATGCACCATTTAAACAATGATTCAGGGTTTTTAATGTTCTTAAACAAATTCATGTAATAATAGGAATCTTACTTTTAGAGCTTTTCCCAACGACAAGCACAACCACCAGCTTGAGAAATAATAGAAGTGCCATTGAAGCAGGAAGCAGGTCCAGACAATTTACTTGAAATAGCTGGCAATAGGAAATCCATCAAAAAAATAAACTCCTTTGGAACTAATGTTGATCCAAGTCTAACACCATTGACAGCAATGAATACAGAAAAGAAGCCATTTCTACTGTAATCTCAAGAAAATTGAGTTTTTCAAATGCTACAAAATCATTAATATAATCCTGTTGTAGAACGTAATGAATCATTGTAAGCCATACGCCCTTCAGGCTAAAAATTTTGTGCTAATCTGTTTACTAAGAAACCTAGTAAACTACAATATAATCATGAAATTATTTTATCCTCCTACGTATAAAACAGAACTCAAATATGAATCTAAGCAAATTACCTGTTATCTTTTGCCCGCAATTCTTCCAGTTTTCCCCTAAAAATATAAGTTGAACAAAATAAGGGTGAGAAAGCAATGGAGAAATGGTATACGGAAGGAGGGAAAATAAGGTAGGTCTGAAGAATCGGAAAAACAAGGAAAATGATCGGTTGACTTTTGAGCAGAAGAAATGGTATACCTAAAGAGAATCAGATGGAAATCAAAATTGATCGATTGATTTTTGAGTAGAAGAAATGGTATACCTAAAGAGAATTAGATGGAAATCAAAATGTGGCACAGAAAATTAGGGCATCGTAATCGCTCAAAACCCTAGCGATATACGCGAGGAGAAAACAATTGTGAAGAAGAAGGAAGGCGACGAAGGAATTGATGAAAAATCGGCTTTTTTTTTACAGATCTAGAGAATCATAGGAAATAAAATGAAAAAGAAGGCAAACGCGGGAAGGAACTTCGTAAGGAGAAAGAGTCGGAGTTGGAGCGAAAATTATGCCGAAATTCATTGGCTCACACAATTTGTTTTTTGCTCTTACAGTAGAGAAACATCCCTAATGGTCGGTTTGATTATCAGATTTTTAATTTTTGCACTAACAAAAATAAGTTTTGCGAAAAATAGGGTATCTTTGAACTTGATTTAATAATTAGCAATGATTCGAAATCGAAATGAAAATAAGGGTAAAAGACGTTCAACAAAGTTCCTATTATCCGCCATAGGAAGCTCAACCACAGATAAGGCGAAAGGAAAAAGGACTCTATCGTGTTTTGGCCACTGCGGATAGGGAAACCGAAGAGGAAAAGAAAACCATGGAGGAAAAAGAAACCATGGATGGAGAATTCTAAGTGGAGGATTGAGTGATGGAAATCGAAATTGACTTTGGGGAAAATAGAAACCACTGGAGAGGAAATGAATACCGCACAAATAGATGAAAATCTGGAATTGTAGGGGGAACTGAAAACCACATTTAGGAGGCAAACCTAATATTTTTTCTCAGCTTTAAAACAAAAAATAAATATCGACAAATATAATTTTTACAGCTTTCAGCCTAAAAACACTGAAAGTAATTGTTGTGAAAACTCCGTTTTGTTATAGTGTTAGAAACTATCCAGACATTGCGGCGGCATTTCGGGGTAAACCGTACAAGGACCTGAATACTTTAGTAGAATATTTGGAACTTCTCCAGGAAGTTCGTGATCCTCAATCCCATCTAGAACTAAGGGACGAATTAGTCAAGCATTATTGGGAGCATACCAGAAACCATTAGGATGTTGATTACCATGTCTAATGATTCAAGCTAAATTACCTAAGTTCGGCTATTACTATGTATGCTTTTTAGCTATTATGTAATGTCTTATGCTTAAGTATTGAGATTTTATGTTATTGTTATCTTATTACATGTTATAAGAATTAATGGTGAAAGATAAGCTTAACAAAAAACAAAAAAAACAGTAACGCCATTAATGACTGAAACACCAAATTAAATCTAGGAACTATTACAACAACTATAACTACTAGTAAGAAACTTAGGAAACTTAAATCTAGGACTACTACATTACCAGAAAGTAATAATTAGAAAATATATAACGATAACGCAACAAACGACTTAAAGGGAACAAGTCAAACTTAACCACATCCTATTCGATGCGTCGTTTGTAATACTCCTCTAACTCTTTCTCCATTAAAATACGTTGAATTGGGTTTAAGGTCTCAAGGTTGATACTCATAAGGGCCCTATCATCAGCTCGTTCTAGTCGAGCTAATCCACGTTCTCTTAAATTCAACTCATGCTCTCTTGTTCTTTGAAGTTCTTCGTGTATTCGCTGTTTTTCCTATGCCCTATCATACTTCTTTGCTTTCTTTGAGTGCGCCAAAAGTTTATTTGATTCTTCAGAAGCAATCATTTGACTATTGATTTGTTCGTAGTACAAACTATAATCTGGGGATGCTTTTTTCTTAGCTTTATATCTACCCGGTGGCCTCCCACTGGAACTAGTAGTAAATGTGGTGTTTTCTTGCGAATACGAACTCCCCGGGCTAGATTCCTCTATTGGCCTTCTTGGCATAAATCGCGATGCTGAATGTTCTTGGCATATGTTGCACCATTTTTTCTTCCCTCGAAAGAATGGCGTAACAATTTTCTAAGTTGAAAGGTTGGTTTTTATGTTCAGTCATATACACAACATTTGCTTGGTTTAGCTATGTGGAATGAATTAATGTAAGTTGTCAGAAGTATATAATAAAATAAAATAAAATTATTTTACATAAAGGATAAGTACCAAATCCATGTCGTTAGCACCACTTTGTTGTCTACTTTCCAGCCCAATCATAATCTCTTTCCAACGTTGGCAGTTAGCATCGATTCTCTTCCAAGACTACTTCAAAGAGTCTATTGATCTCGAGGGATTTTGTGGACTCCGTTCGTTGAATAATTTTGAAACAGAACTCTAAAATGAATATTGACTTTGACTAGTTCCTTTTACGTTGTCTTTCGAGCGTTTAACCCTATAGAAAGCTAGTTCTGTTTGTTCATCTGGAGACCATTTCATAATTTTATTCGATCTTCTCGGTGGATGTTGGTATAAGAATCTGGAATTTCAGTAACATCGACTTATGTTTCTTCATTTCTCTCACTATTGTCTTCGAACAAACAATTTAAATTTCTTGATAGATTCAGAGATGTTTCGGGTGAGGCTAACCTTTGTTGGCTGCTTGAAGACGCGTAATGATGATCATTGTAATTTTGTTGAAAAGACGCATTCAGTCCATAATTTGGTGTATTCTGATATTGATTTGAATTTTGCTGGGATCGATAGAAATTCGGGTTTTGTTGAGGAAAATAAAAGTTTGGAACATTCGGAAAATTACCATAGCTAGAAGTTTGGTTTTGCTGGTAGGAGGAATGCATAGGAAACTGTTGGGTTTAGAATAATTGTTGTGTTGATTTTGAGCAGACTGAGATGCAGTCTTCTTTCCTTTGACATTGCAAACAAGTTTAGTAGCATAAAATGAAGAAGAACAAATTGTGTAGTTTGGTTTGTGAATATTTGATGTATAAATAGAGCAGAAAAAACAATCAAAAAAGGTCATAAACCAAAGGTCATAAAAACAGTTCGGAAAATGGTCAAAAAAGGTGCGCTGAAGCAATTAGCCGGCTTATTTAAAGCCGACGGAGGAGGGGGGGAGGGGGAGTGAGGGGGGATTTTATTAATTCTCCCACCTATAGCTGGCTTTAAATAAGCCAGCTAAAGCCGGCTAAGCCTGGGTTGTTGAAGCAACCAACCGGTTGCTTCAACAACCCACAGGGTTGCTGAAGCAACCCTGACACCGGGTTTAACCTCCCCGTTGGGGGTCAACTAAAAAGAAAACTGGTCTGATGTTCTCAAAATTGACGTGCGTGTTATATTGGTTATTTAATTAATAGAAACATATTAGGTTAAATATTGGTAAGGAGAATTTTTGAAAAACATCATTATCATTTACCATAATAATCAAACTCTCCATACATTTCATATTATAAACTAAGGTCTGATTTTTTTAAGGTAAAGAATCATTGATAAATTCATTATTATAAAGTTAATTTAAATCAATAATCCTTGTGTTATGAGGATTGGATATTTCGATACCCTTTTCGAATGTGTACATGCTCGTAGGAGCTCATAGAAATGTAATCGAACGTCTTTTTGTTCATTAAAATTAGGATCATTTACTAAATCTTCAATTGCCTTTATTCAGTAGTTAAAATGAGAGTTGTGTGTTTATATACGTGTATGTGTGTGTATCTATGCATTTAAAGCGCTCAGCGGATCAAATGCGGTGGAGGTGCAAAAAGTTATAGCGCTGATAAAGCGAAGAAATAGCGAAATATATCGGATTAGTCTAAAATAAAATATAAAACTTGTATTTAATGCTTTTACAAATATGCAAATGTTAAAAAATAGAAAATTCACATTCTGTTAACTTACAATTAGTGAATTCTTAATTTTAAATAAAAGCATGTACAAATATATGTAAATAAATTTAAACTCTTATTTAGTTTGATAAAATTTAATTGAATATTATAGTATTTTCTATTTTGAAAAATATATGTCAAAAAGTTCCATTACAATACCTATTTTTTGGATTTGATAATGTGAAAATGTTCACTCTCAGTTCATTCGTTTATAGAAGATACAACGAAAATAACATAATATAGCTAAAATAATGGGATATATCGAGAATATTGGAATATAGCAGGGCGTAACGAGGAAAGGCTATTTCAGAAGCTTTTTGTAAATAACGTAGCGGTAGAAATCCGCTACACGATATAGCGGGGACATGGTGAGATAACAACGGGGAATAAACTGCACAGATGTATATGTATGCATATATATATACATATATATATATATATGTGTGTGTATATATATATACATATATATGTATGAGGTGGGATCAAGAGAACCTCAGACAATGAATTACCCCTGTAGCCTCATTATTGGCACAACATTCTCATTTCTCTCACTTCCCACTAGCTTATTTTAATATAAATGAGTGACAACAAATCAAATGCATTTGCGAAACTCCAATATAGTGGTGGTATGGAGAGCACCTCTATATATACATATAAACTTCGGAATTTGAATTTTTTGTTTTTTGATAATGTTTCGGGAGATCACACATGAGCTTTTTCGATGAATATGATAGCTAACGATTGTTTGGAGATGAACATGAAAAAGAAAATTAATACATAATAAAATTAACAATTAGAAATTAAGTTCCACTTTGGTCAAATGTCTTATTGTTTCCATTCACTTAAACATTTACTATCATCCCTTGAACATTTAATTAATATAACCATAAATCTAACCTTACACTTAATTAGATGAGTTGGAAGTAAACATTTCAGTCATGTGTAACCAACCAACATATAAATTGAATGAAATCTAATCCTAAATCATAATAATTCAATCCTACTAACCATTACTTGAAGAGGAAAATGTAATGAACAGTGTAAGTAGAAATATTTTATCAATTTCATTATGAGATGATGAGTTAACATATTTAATTATATTTATAATATACACACAAATTAGTATTTTGTAATTGCATTATTTTTGTGAAGAATAAATAATGATAATTAATTATATTTTGACTATATTCACAATGTTCTTTATTGTAATTGGTTTTTTTTGTCTTTTCTCCATATGAAAACAACAAAAGTAAAAAATGATTGAAATGTTTGAAGCGATAAGAAGCTTCTTTATTATGTTTAATATACCATCATAATTAGCTATAAATTATTATTTAATATGTTAATCTTTGTTCAATTTATCAAAAAAAAACCTTTATTCATTGTCAACTCCAAAACTAAAACTAACCCCAAACTATAGTGAAAACACTAGCCTTAAAGGCTATTGTTAGTACCAAAAGTAACCAAGGTAAAATCACTAACAAGAGTCAGTGTAATGACCCGAAAATCCGGTCCAATTTGAGCTGACTAAATAACACAAGTCCAACCCCAATTATATTGGAAAATCAGAACACTAATAGAAAGAAAACAGAGGGTGAGGAAAGATAAGATAGAAACTTAGAATAGAAGAAGAAGAAGAACACAATATCAGAGTAACACGAATCTCACAGCGGAACGAATAAATATATTTCATAACATAACTTTGAAATACAAATCTGTACTTGAATACACATATTATTATCAAAGTACAACACTTACAACACAACGGAAATAACTATAGTTATATGATCCTGAAGCCTCCTGCTCCAAGCTCTTCCAGTATATCTGTAAATCCTGACTACTTGACTGCACGTACAAAATTGAGCACCCAAGAGTTTATGGAAAACAAAACAAAATAAACTCCGGGTTAGTCATGGGACTAGTGTGAGTAAAACAGTTCAAGCAGGTAATCGATATCTCATAAGACCACGCCGTATAACGGAACGGGTTTTTCCCTTATGAGAATCCAAATTTTCTTTATATCAAAAACCTTTTGATATTATAATAATGTCTATCAACACAATATAATAATCATCTAGCAGAAACGCTTTCATCTCACGTTCTACATATATAGTATACAGTCAAAACCGCAAACACGTATTGGGTAATGGATTTCCAACTATGACAAGGTATGGAACCACCTTCCGCTTGTGTACCTCTAGAGAGGATTACACTGGGTTCAACAAGAACATCTTGCAACCCGGCCACACATGACCGACCACTCATTTCGCTTTAGTGTATCGAATGTATATCACCAACGGTTGGGATCAGCAACCGTTTCCCGAATGGGACAGTATCGACAATAGATTTTTAGAAGTAAATGAAACTCTAGATCAGGTGATTATACACCCTACTTCGGTGCGACCGACTTAGCCATGCTGCCTGCCCGATTTCTGTCATTTACCGGATGATGAGGCTAGAAGCTACGCTTTATCATCACACCAGATTCACTTTGAATGCCACATCGTCAAATACATCAAATCACCGATTAATGTCCTCGACCATATGTTATGTGTTAGCTAAAAGAAGTTTCCTTCTCCGCTTCTACTCTTGGTACGGTTGGAGAAATCAATATACGTGGTCGTCTGGAAATACTCTGTCAGACATTCGTCCATACAAGTCATCCAGGAACATGATGAACCGAAGGTACTATTCAGTATATCCATCTTAGATATTGTTATCTAATACTTATACAATAGCCCTGGCACTTTACTCTGTCTTCAATTATCTTTGGCATATATGATTCGCAACGCTTATGCCAATACATAGTGGTTCTTTGGATAATAATCCAACCGGTCTCTCCATATTAACAACGTTAAAATGGTCAAAACTTCGATAGTCTGTGATTTAACTATCGAAGAAAAACAGGTGTGCAAACAACGATATTATTTCCAAATGGAAATTTATATTGATCAAACATCATTCAACATTTATCTCTTTATTTCATTAATTTACTTATCTCCTGTTTCCCTATATTCAATATTTCTTATTTTCTAAATTTGGAAAATATACGTTATTAACAATGGAAAACATTTCCATTTCTTGTTTTCTTTATTAGAAAACATTTCTGGTTTCTTATTTGGAAAACATTTCCAAAGCATCTTCATTGGACTTAGACAGATGTTTAAACAAATCATCGCGATGCCAACTCAAACCATTTCCTTTACTATCGAACCTTAACCATTCCTTAGTTAAAAATGAAGTCAATCAAGTTGGGGTAATACTACCTCTCAGACCTTAACTGAACAACGTTTCTAAACTTGAAAATAGACGTTCACTTTATATTCCTTTAACTAACTTCCTTACTTAACCCTCCTTCGAATTATCTCTTATTCGATAATTCTTTCCTTCGAATAAGGTATATTCGATAACTCTACTCAATTTACTCTATTCGATTTACCCATGTCAATTAACTCTATTGAACTAACACTATTTGATTAACTCTATTGGACTATCGCTATTGATTTACTCATTTCACTTAACTCCTTACGAATAAACTATATTCGATAACTGCTTTAACTTTATTCGAATAAACTATATTCGATTAACTCAATTGATTCTATTCACTTAACTCTTTTGATTTAACTTTAACTCTATTCACTTAACTCCTATCGAATAAACTATATTCAATAACTCTTTTAATTCTATTTGAATAAACTATATATTCGATTAACTCCTTTATTCTATTTGAATAAACTATATTCGATTAACTCCTTTTACTATTCGAATAGACTATATTCGATTAACTCCTTTAACTCTATTCGAATAAACTATACTCGATTAACTCATTTGCTTTAACTCTAATCGATTAAACTAACATCGATTAACTCCTTTCGATTAAACTAACATCGATTAACTCCCTTTCTCTCGATTAAACCAACATCGATTAACTTCTTTTAACTCGATTAAACTAACATCGATTAACTCCTTTTAACTCGATTAAACTAACATCGATTAACTTCTTTTAACTCGATTAAACTATTCATTTATAAAGATTTACTTTTAGTAACGGTTCTTCACTTTACAAATGATTTCCTTCTTATAACAGTTTCCATTTTATAATGTTTATTCACTTTCTAAATATCTCCTATTTATAAATATTCCAATTTGTAAATAATTCTTATTTATAAATATTCCATTTAAAAATATTTTATTTTCAAATATCACTTTGAAAATATTCCCTTATCAACATTTCGGTAAGTTAGGGTATTCAACATATCAAATCACGATGATCAGTATCGTCCAAACACATATAATCGACAACATATTATATATCACATCATATATGACAATATATGGATCACAGTAAAATAAATGTTTGTGGAATCCAGTTGGATTCCTCCAACCTGTTTCCCTGCATCATAGATGTTAAACGATATAGGTAATATCACTTTCAGTTCCGTATGATATATTCTGTTAAACAGAATCAATATAGAAATTCAACTAACAGACTAGCAGTTCAATCAAACAGTCAACACACAGTCAATCAGCCAATATTTAACAGTTCTAAAAATACAACATGAAATTATAAACTGTTCAGAGTTAGTGAGATTTAATCACTTTGGCAGTTCATCATTAAAGAACGATAAACTGTTGTTTTCTTTGAATCAAACAATTTATCTCGCCATAAATTCATACGAGCCCCAATCCACTTCCAGTCAGTTCCATTGGGTAGTGTCCGTCCATCTGATCCCAACGCAACTTACGGTTCATCAATATGATATCGTATGATCAAGTTATACCATTTCGAAGTTAATACACTTTTAAATTTGAATTTTTAAACTAAACATTTATTAATTAAATGGGCCCTCACCATTTCTTCACAACAGCCCATCAACCCGTAAATGCCAAGACCAACATCAACCCTTCTTCCTCCGAATACACGCTGCCCCCTCCAGACATTAAACCAACGTAACCTCTCAAATCCCATCTACTTTTGTTTCTCCATCATTTTCGAAATCGTTTCCACCACAAATCACCTCGCCAACTCCTCTTCTATCCCCTGTCGGTTCCTCAAACCCGCTTGCCAGAATCGACGTCCGTTCCTCAGCCTCACGAAGCCGCAGCAGTGACAGTACCGAACATTTTCGGTGCTATTCCTCTTCAAAAGTTGCACTCAAAACCGCATTCAACCCTTCAACTCAAAAACGATCGCTAAATCTCAAATCGAAGCTCCCTCATTTACTGATTTCCAACCCTAGTTCTCACATGCAATCGCTGGAAACTTTTCAGCGAAAAACATAGTCGCCGAACATCATATAAATTACACTAAAATGTAGAGGATCTCTCCAGCATCTCCATTATATATATATATAACGATTTAAAGAAATTGATTTGATTTCTTTTGATTATTGGAGGATGGAAGTTTTCGTTTCCAGAAAGGAAACTGGTGGCTCATTTAGAACGAAGAAATGAATTAGGTTTAGATGGGTAGGCAGTGTATTACTTATAGTAATTTTTGTTTTCAATTATAAGGATTTTTTGAGTGCCAAGTCTTTTGTTTTGAACCAAAGGAAATGGTCGGTTGAAATGAATGAAAACGTGGTCCTTTGTTTAGTGTTATACTCTTGTTAAAGTAATATATAGTACATAAATATTTTCTGTATCCATTTTCGTAAATTCCATTCATATGGAAGTGCTATAGACAGAGTTGATCATACCATTGTGATGACCAACGTACCACGATCCCAAAGATATAATAATACTTGTAGATTTGACTCATACTGTGAAACTTTAAAATGTTGATTACAGGGTTCAAAATACTCCAAATAAAAAGTTGCTTATTTAATTAATTAAAATTTTCCATAAAACTCTAAAAATTAAATTATCACTATGCCCCAAAAGAACCTTGTCTAAATTCAAATCCGATCTCTAGTTATATCGAATAACCGATACGGTCGATAAACGATTCTATAGCGACTATTTTAAAATTTGATTTGGACATATCTCAAAATCTACACGACGAAATCCCGATTTTTCTCTTCCACTAGAAATATATACTCCACCAGCTCTACACGTTTCTTGTTTCACAGAAATCCGGCTTAAAACGAACCTTGTACATCCAGTTGAAGTTCGAAACGCCAAATAGCGAACTGCCGCGCCATTACGGCTCGATTTTAATTATAATATAATTATGCGTTCAACCATCGTTAATTAAATATATTCGTTATTCTAATTCAATTCTAAATTGAATTAAATATCACAGATGATCCAGTTCACACCATATCGCCATTTCAGCCAATTCTGATTATTTCAGAATTAAATATATTATTTAATTTATTATTTTAATTAAATGTTCACCATTATTTAATTCCACGACCATTAAATTCACTATATCACTATTTATATAATTAAATAAATTAATTATAACACCTCTGCCAATGCGGGTCATTACAATCTTCCCTACTTAAAATAATTTCGTCCTCGAAATTGCTAAGGTAGAGAACGACCCTATCGACTGGTTAGAACATATGTGTTCACTTCTAAATCTTCAGTTTCAACTGAACCAATTTAATTTCAGTTAAATTATTAATTAATTCTTATCAACGAAAATTTTCAAAAATCTTGAAAATTTCCTAACGCCTTAACTCTTCGAAAAATTTCGCCAGCACCTCATTTGTATTGGTCAATACGTCAAACTCCAACTCGCCTCTCTGGGCCATCTCCAACCCAAAAGAAAACCAAACAGCCAAGTGGCTTGCCAATTCGGCTCATAAATCTTAAATCCAATAGAAATATAAACTTGTACCTTTTGTCGGCATATCATTATATCCTTTCCTCCTGTTATCAATTCAGCAGATACAAGGGTTATCCCAATCAAATTCCAATCTGTTTTTATCCACAACACAACCATTCGCTTATATCCAAGCCAAATATCATTTCAACTCGAGTTTTCTTCTCAATTCTCAACTCTTAACATGATTATCACATTACACTTCAAATTTGAATATCATAATCCAATTTATCTTGATATCATTCTAATTCAATCTCAGTTACCACTTTACTGGCTTTACTTTAATTCAAATTTGCTTTCACAAATTTCTGTTAAATTTGTTTTTAATTCAAACAATCTTTCCCTGGGAGTTTTCAATCAGTTTACTCTTTTCAAAAATCAAAATTTTCGTTTTGAACATGTCACTGAGCCCTTAATTAATATTCCATTAGTTAAATCACTTCTCTATTTCTTTATCAATATTTGTTAACCAAATATTTTCAATAACCATATTGGTCTTTTATGTTATTTGGAAAACATTCCGAATACCGCCTTCCTTTATTTTCTAAACCTTAGAAAATATATGCTATTTATAATTGGAAAATATTCCAATTACTTATCTCCTTTCCGATCTCGTTTATTTTTATACTTAGGAAATATTCTTATTATATTTCCAAGCTTACACTTATTTGGGTTAAAACGGATGTTGTGTAAAACATCGTTATGACAGCCCAAATACTATATTCAACTAACTCTTATTCAACATTGATCATCGAGCCTGAAATCTTACTATTTATTTGTTAATAATGAAATCAATCAAGTTGGGGTATAACTACCTCTCAGACCTTGACTGTATAACATTTATAACGTCAAAACAGATATGACTACTTACTCGAATAATCAATACCATCCAACTACTTATTCACTTTTAAACACGTATACGCTTCCTCTTTCTATTCTTACTAGATTTTATTCTTAGTCTTCATTTTAGATTTTACTATTCTATTTCTAAGTTCGTTTCCTTATCGACTTCTATATATATATCGATACATTGATTTCTAACTATCAAATTATCTTAAAAATATTCTAACTCCTTAAATTCCCGGAAAAAATCGCCATAACCTCATTTGTACTAGGAGCATCAGGATATTTCAAATAGCCTCCCATGGCCCTCACCAATCCAAAAGAAAAAGAAAAAGCCAAGCGGCTAGCCGATTCGGCGCATAAAATCTCATATATGAATTAAATACATACCTTTTCATCGAGCATTCTATTTATATACCTTCATACCTAATCCATACCTATCTCATGTATATTTATACATGCCCAATCTATTATAACTATACCTGATCGTTTTAACTCAATTCGTTAATTAATTTGTTAATTAACTCTTTAGTCTACTTCACTTTTATATTTTAACATGACATGTTCAAATATATTTTAACTTGCTTATTAACTAATTTGAATTGAAATTTCAAATTTTAAGTTCTATATTTGATTTCGAATATCCATTTACAAATCCAATTCACCTTTCAAAGTTCAAATTCAAATTCAAAACTCGATGAACTAATTCCTCTTCGACTTAGTTAATCCTATTAAATTTCTATTCAAATTTTATATCACTTCTATTATTCAAATCTATATATCAAATTCTATTCAAATTCTATTCAAATTCTATATATTCAAATTCTATAGTTTAAATTCCATTTGAATTTCTATATTCAAATTCTATATATTCAAATCCTATATTTGAATTCCCTTATATTTTCTATATTCAAATTCTATATTTTGAATTCCATTTGAATTTCTATATTCAAATTCCATTTGAATTTCTATATTCAAATTCTATATCACTTCCATTGAATTTCATATATTCAAACTCCCTTTGAATTTCTATATTCAAATCCTATTATTTTTTTCTCTTTATTCAAATTTTATATTTTTAAATCTATTTGAATTCTCTTTATTCAAATTCTATATTATAAATCCCATTTTGAAATTCAACACACTTGTCTTTCCCAAAACAAATTCAAAACAGTATCTCTGGTAGTAATTCATCACTTACAACACGAAAATGAATACCGATGATGCAGCTGTCATCACCAGAATCTATTTTCCAGCAATTGAAGTGAGTTCAATACTATAAAACCATTTCTAAACATTTCCACTTTGAAATTCATTTCAAAATATAATCCACACGGCTTGTAAAACAATTTAAAATCTTCCAGGATCTTAAATTTTCCTTATTCTTAATCCAAATCCATTTACAAACACTTATCCAATTTTCCAGAATTTTAATTAAATTTCTGGTTTAAATTTCAGATTTAACTCATCTGATTTCACGTATTTCACTTATATGAATTCTGATTGGTTATTTACATAATCATTTCACTTTATAATCTTACTCGATTATAATATCAACCAATATATCCAACATATATCAAAATATACTTTGTGTAAAATTATTTTTATTTACCCTCTTTTCAAAACATATCGTGCCGACCCATCGTATTCGAGTGTTTATCAACTCCTACCGATACAGTGGATCAAACTGATCGACCAGAACTCATAAACAACTCAACCAACGAATCTCCACAATATAAAACAATTTTTATATCATCTACAAATACGTTCACTCGTATATATATAATCAAACTCAATCTAGGGTATTACTAACCCCATCTCTACTGAGTCACGCCATATAGCCACGGTAATTCTCTTAACTTAAGCTCCGATGCCAACTGTAATGACCCGAAAATCCGGTCCAATTTGAGCTGACTAAATAACACAAGTCCAACCCCAATTACACTGGAAAATCAGAACACTAATAGAAAGAAAATAGAGGGTGAGGAAAGATAAGATAGAAACTTAGAAAGAAGAAGAAGAAGAACACAATATCTGAGTAACACGAATCTCGCAGCGGAATGAATAAATATATTTCATAACATAACTTTGAAATACAAATCTGTATTTGAATACACATATTATTATCAAAGTACAACACTTATAACACAGCGGAAATAACTATAGCTATATGATCCTGAAGCCTCCTGCTCCAAGCTCTTCCAGTATATCTGTAAATCCTGACTACTTGACTGCCCGTACAAAATTGGGCACCCAAGAGTTTAGGGAAAACAAAACAAAATAAACTCCGGGTCAGTCATGGGACTGGTGTGAGTAAAACAGTTCAAGCAGGTAATCGATATCTCATAAGACCACGCCGTATAACGGAACGGGTTTTTCCCTTATGAGAATCCAAATTTTCTTTATATCAAAAACCTTTTGATATTATAATAATGTCTATCAACACAATATAATAATCATCTAGCAGAAACGCTTTCATCTCACGTTCTACATATATAGTATACAGTCAAAACCGCAAGCACGTATTGGGTAATGGATTTCCAACTATGACGAGGTATGGAACCACCTTCCGCTTGTGTACCTCTAGAGAGGAATATGCTGGGTTCAACAAGAACATCTTGCAACTCGGCCATACATGACCGACCACTCATTTCGCTTGAGTGTATCGAATGTATATCACCAACGGTTGGGATCAGCAACCGTTTCTCGAATGGGACAGTATCGACAATAGATTTTTAGATGTAAATGAAACTCTAGATCAGGTGATTATACACCCTACTTCGGTGCGACCGACTTAGCCATGCTGCCTGCCCGATTTCTGTCATTTACCGGATGATGAGGCTAGAAGCTACGCTTTATCATCACACCAGATTCACTTTGAATGCCACATCGTCAAATACATCAAATCACTGATTGATGTCCTCAACCATACATTATGTGTTAGCTAAAAGAAGTTTCCTTCTCCGCTTCTACTCTTGGTACGGTTGGAGAAATCAATATACGTGGTCGTCTGGAAATACTCTGTCAGACATTTGTCCATACAAGTCATCCAGGAACAGGATGAACCGAAGGTACTATTCAGTATATCCATCTTAGATACTGTTATCTAAGATTTATACAATAGCCCTTGCACTTTACTCCATCTTCAATTATCTTTGGCATATATGATTCGCAATGCTTATGCCAATACAGAGTGGTTCTTTGGATAATAATCCAACCGGTCTCTCCATATTAACAACGTTAAAATGGTCAAAACTTCGATAGTATGTGATTTAACTATCGAAGAAAAACAGGTATGCAAACAACGATATTATTTCCAAATGGAAATTTATATCGATCAAACATCATTCAACATTTATATCTTTATTTCATTAATTTACTTATCTCCTGTTTCCCTATATTCAATATTTCTTATTTTCTAAATTTGGAAAATATACGTTATTAACAATGGAAAACATTTCCATTTCTTGTTTTCTTTATTAGGAAACATTTCTGGTTTCTTATTTGGAAAACATTTACAAATCTTCTTCATTGGACTTAGACAGATGTTTAAACAAACCATCGCGATGCCAACTCAAACCATTTCCTTTACTATCGAACCTTAACCATTCCTTAGTTAAAAATGAAGTCAATCAAGTTGGGGTAATACTACCTCTCAGACCTTAACTGAACAACATTTCTAACCTTGAAAATAGACAAAGTTCACTTTATATTCCTTTAACTAACTTCCTTACTTAAACCTCCTTCGAATTATCTCTTATTCGATAATTCTTTCCTTCGAATAAGGTATATTCGATAACTCTACTCAATTTACTCTATTCGATTTACCCTTATCAATTAACTCTATTGGACTAACGCTATTTGATTAACTCTATTGGACTAATGCTATTGATTTACTCATTTCACTTAACTCCTTTCGAATAAACTATATTCGATAACTCCTTTAACTCTATTCGAATAAACTATATTCGACTAACTCAACTGATTCTATTCACTTAACTCTTTTGATTTAACTTTAACTCTATTCACTTAACTCCTATCGAATAAGCTATATTCGATAACTCTTTTAATTCTATTTGAATAAACTATATATTCGATTAACTCCTTTATTCTATTTGAATAAACTATATTCGATTTACTCCTTTTACTATTCGAATAGACTATATTCGATTAACTCCTTTAACTCTATTCGAATAAACTATACTCGATTAACTCATTTGCTTTAACTCTAATCGATTAAACTAACATCGATTAACTCCTTTCGATTAAACTAACATCGATTAACTCCCTTTCTCTCGATTAAACCAACATCGATTAACTTCTTTTTACTCGATTAAACTAACATCGATTAATTCCTTTTAACTCGATTAAACTAACATCGATTAACTTCTTTTAACTCGATTAAACTATTCATTTATAAAGATTTACTTTTAGTAACGGTTCTTCACTTTACAAATGATTTCCTTCTTATAACAGTTTCCATTTTATAATGTTTATTCATTTTCTAAATATCTCCTATTTATAAATATTCCAATTTATAAATATTTCTTATTTATAAATATTCCATTTATAAATATTTTATTTTCAAATATCACTTTGAAAATATTCCCTTATCAACATTTCGGTATGTTAGGGTATTCAACATATCAAATCACGATGATCAGTATTGTCCAAACACATATAATCAACAACAGATTATATATCACACCATATATGACAACATATGAATCACAGTAAAATAAATGTTTGAGGAATCCAGTTGGATTCCACCAACCTGTTTCCCTGCATCATAGATGTTAAACGATATAGATAACATCACTTTCAGTTCCATATGATATATTCTGTCAGAATCAATATAGAAATTCAACTAACTGACTAGCAGTTCAATCAAACAGTCAACACACAGTCAATCAGCCAATATTTAACAGTTCTAAAAATACATGAAATTATAAACTGTTCAGAGTTAGTGAGATTTACTCACTTTGGCAGTTCATCGTTAAAGAAAGATAAACTGTTGTTTGCTTTGAATCAAACAATTTATCTCGCCATAAATTCATACGAGCCCCAATCCACTTCCAGTCAGTTCCATTGGGTAGTGTCCGTCCATACGATCCCAAAGAAACTTACGGTTCATCAATCTGATATCGTATGATCAAGTTATACCATTTCGAAGTTTATACACTTTTAAATTTGAATTTTTAAACTAAACATTTATTAATTAAATGGGCCCTCACCATTTCTTCACAACAGCCCATTAACCCGTAAATGCCCAAACCAACATCAACCCTTCTTCCTCCGAATACACGCTGCTCCCTCCAGACATTAAACCAACATAACCTCTCAAACCCCATATACTTTGGTTTCTCCATCATTTTCGAAATCGTTTCCACCACAAATCACCTCGCCAACTCCTCTTCTATCCCCTGTCGGTTCCCTCAAACCCGCTTGCCAGAATCGGCGTCCGTTCCTCACCTCACAAAGCCGCAGCAGTGACAGTACCAAACATTTTCGGTGCTATTCCTCTTCAAAAGTTGCACTCAAAACCGCATTCAACCCTTCAACTCAAAAACGATCGCTAAATCTCGAATCGAAGCTCCCTCATTTACTGATTTCCAACCCTAGTTCTCACATGCCATCGCTGGAAACTTTTCAGCGAAAAACATAGTCGCCGAACATCATATAGATTACACTAGAATGTAGAGGATCTCTCCAGCATCTCAATTATATATATATAACGATTTAAAGAAATTGATTTGATTTCTTTTGATTATTGGAGGATGGAAGTTTTCGTTTCCAGGAAGGAAACTGGCGGCTCATTTAGAACGAAGAAATGAATTAGGTTTAGATGGGTAGGCAGTGTATTACTTATAGTAATTTTTGTTTTCAATTTTAAGGCTTTTCTGAGTGCCAAGTCTTTTGTTTTGAACCAAAGGAAATGGTCAGTTGAAATGAATGAAAACGTGGTCCTTTGTTTAGTGTTATACTCTTGTTAAAGTAATATATAGTACATAGATATTTTCTGTATCCATTTTCGTAAATTCCATTCATATGGAAGTGCTATAGACAGAGTTGATCATACCATTGTGATGACCAACGTACCACGATCCCAAAGATATAATAATACATGTAGATTTGACTCATGTTGTGAAACTTTAAAATGTTGATTACAGGGTGCGAAATACTCCAAATAAAAAGTTGCTTATTTAATTAATTAAAAATTTCCATAAAATTCTAAAAATTAAATTATCACTATGCCCAAAAAGAACCTTGTCTAAATTCAAATCCGATCTCTAGTTATATCGAATAACCGATACGGTCGATAAACGATTCTATAGCGACTATTTTAAAATTTGATTTGGACATATCTCAAAATCTACACGATGAAATCCCGATTTTTCTCTTCCACTAGAAAGATATACTCCACCAGCTCAACACATTTCTTATTTCACAGAAATCCGGCTTAAAACGAACCTTGTACATCCAGTTGAAGTTCGAAACGCCAAATAGCGAACTACCGCGCCATTACGGCTCGATTTTAATTATAATATAATTATGCGTTCAACCATCGTTAATTAAATATATTCGTTATTCTAATTCAATTCTAAACTGAATTAAATATCACAGATGATCCAGTTCACACCATATCGCCATTTCAGCCAATTCTGATTATTTCAGAATTAAATATATTGTTTAATTTATTATTTTAATTAAATATTCACCATTATTTAATTCCACGACCATTAAATTCACTATATCACTATTTATATAATTAAATTAATTAATTATAACACCTCTGCCAATGCGGGTCATTACAGTCAGGGTGAAGGGCGTGAGGACTAGTAACCCTTTGGAGGAAAATAAAGCTTTCGATGTATGCCTTGGGAATTTGAGAAAAAGAAGCAAAGGATCTCTTTTCGATCAAGAAAGCCCTTGTCGGCGTAACCCGACGAGCAATAGCTTGAAATTGCTATCTCTAAGCGTGAAAGACTGAGTTTGGTATTCCTTTCGTTTGGCTGGAAAGGAAATACCAGAAAACTCAGGCCTTCACCAACTGAGCTTCGTAAGCATAACATCGTGCATGAGGAGTAAATGTGCGAAAGCTCCAGCAAATTCTCTCCTATAGCATCGGACCAAAGCTTACACCAATGGAAGCTTCCTTCCAAAGGGCTCCACAGTAGTTTCATAAGTCTCATCATTGTGAAAGATGGAAGACGCATCTATGAAGCCTTCATATGTGCTCTTACCAGATGGGTGGAACGAATCCCTCTACTCGAAAGAAGGGTCAGACCGCACCTATAAATACGACCTTAGGGTCTAGAGTCGGAGATCAACTTCTCATTCTCAGTCCTGTACTCTTAAAATATGAGTTGTAAGCCCTAATTTGTAAATCAATTTAGGGAAAAAGTGCCTGAAGTTCACAATAAACAATCAAACCTTTAAGGTATTAAATAAGAAATTGTTTAATTAATTTATTATTATTCAATGCTAACCTTATAGGTTTATACCTTAAGTTGTACGAAAATGTTAAAACCCAACCGACAACACCTTTCATTAATTACCGAGGACCATAAGTAATAAGAGCATCACCTACATTTGTTATTGGCATGAATGATCCGAGACCTTGTTGAGGCCCACTTCTTGATGGTTCCCAAAGCTCTTTAGCTCACCTGTAACTTTAGTCCCTGTGCCAACTACCCGATAAAGCTTTCGTAGGTCAACCGAAACCACTCAAAGCGATGTTATATAAGATTATCAATCCCACCGAGATCCAACTCCTTCCTCTTTAGGCCCTCGAGAAATCTGGCAATAAGTTACCAAAAGGATATCGAACCCCCTGAACGAACAACGAAATTCGCGAGCAGTCCATTATAACTATGCCAAAGGATCATTACGAAGCTACAAGAAAAATATCTAAATACAGATTATTATTCGAATGGACTTCTTTCTCCTAAAAACTACGGAAATCTAATTTTTAACCTTCTTTCTACATGAATTCTCTTTTGAAAGATACTGGAAACTCTCTACATGACTTAATTACGAAAGTACTACTTAGTACTAACCCATTCTCTTTGTAAGCGAGAGATTCTAAAGGAAAACTTATTCTTGGGGTGTTAGTCGTTATTCTAGTTAACAATTATATCTGTCCTTTGTGTCCGATCACTTTCAAATATCCAGGCAGATGCTACTTGACGATTATGGGGGTGAAATGCCTAGAGTGGTGGTCCGAGGTTCCAGACTTCAAGTACAGATAGTGCCATGAGACAATGATCGAATGAACATAGTAGTACATCATCTAAGAATTCTATAAGTGAGGATTTGGTATGAATACATGCTCTCGATCAGTATGACTCTATGTCAAACCAGCTAAAAGTTCTAGTTCAACCAACATCACTTCATATCTCTTAGACAACAAAGCAACTGGCTAAACCATCAATGAACCATGCTCACTTAGATGAGTCTTTTCAAGCGATCGCACATTATAAGTCCCTTAATACTGGGGGATGGTACCGATTGCGCCGATACCGATCCCTGACTTAGTAGGATTATGTACTGGGATTTCCACCACTGACTCCTTTAGTGACGTATGATTTTCCAAAGATATTTCTAGCAACCTACATCTGTAAATAGCAGCTGCCTAGGAGAGAAATAGATATTTTGGCTCACTGTTTACTTTATTATTATGCACGCTTCAGATCCCTATCGATTTGAGACATTATAATCTTTAATTCAACATTAAAGTACTCAAAACCTTCAAAGTAGATGTAGGTCATATAACATCGAACCATTATATACTTCTACTTCTAGTTTTTATTAAATTTATCTTGTTTTAATCCTTATTTTCCCATTCTTCATTTTAGTTCTCTTTGGAACTCTTTGATGTTAGTGCCAAATTTGATGCTAATATTCTAGTGCTTTCACTGAAAGCAACTCAAGGTTCTCTATCTTCTACTCGCTCAAGTTTACATCCCTCTTAAGGCTTGAAGATGTATATATAGGAAATTTGAACTTGTGACTAGAAAGAAGACTTCTGCTTCACATGCTGCCCATGAAGAACATGAAGATGCCTCTATCTAGTAGCCTTATTCTGACAATAAAAATCCTACTGCTCCTGACGTAGCCACAACCTCCAATGCTAATGGTCTAGTAACCAGAGTCCAACTGGAATACATAACGAAGCACCTCACAGAGACTCAGTAGAAATTGGACATCAAGTCCAATGGAACTTTGATATTATGCGGTGGATGCAACGAGAGACTCAAGTTAATAATGACTGACTTGATGAAAATAGGAGAATTCCTACTCCTATCAATTAGATATTAGAAATCTCCTCTTCCTCTTCTTTATCATTGCAGAGTAACTGGAATCAATGGATGGGAAATAATGATGGTACAAGTGTTTCCATCACAGCGAGGACGAGCCGACATGGTCATTCCTAGGTTGGCACTAATCCTTCCTAAGAGGTCAGCCCCGATCCCCCTTATATGGGCACCCACATTGCTATTATTATGTAACTTGGTCATGTACTCCCTGTAATTGACTAAAACCAACTTGCAACTGCATAGCCTCTAATGAATGGACGTGATGATGTCATTCATCCAAGAATGCCACATTGTAGGCACCACTCGAAGATGGATCATGACCATCGTCAATCGAAGGAGATCGCAACTCCCAATCTCACTGCCATGATCAAACAAATCATGCAAGAGTCGCAAGAAAGCTAACAATGACAAGAAACTAGTTCGAGTCGAAACTCTTTTGCTGAATATGTTTTGAATGCCAACTGGCTAACGCAATTTAATATGACCATGAACTTGCTTATTTAAGAAAAACCGATCGGTGACAATTCCTAAATAAATATGGATGACAAATGGTTTCCTCTCGCGCCATCGATGCAGTTAAATGTAGGTGCTTCTCTATATTCCTTAAAGGTTTGATGGTGCTATGACTCTCTCGACGTCCATCAAGAACTATATCATCTTTTGAATAACATGCTTGAAATTTAGTGGAACAACTATGTATGCATGCGACTGGACCAAAGGATATCTTGTCTATATGTCGTATCTTCAAAGGGCTCGAGAATCATTGAAAATCTTTATGAATTATTCAATAATGCCTTGATGGAGGTTGACAACCTTCAAGAGGACAACATTCTTATGGCACTCATCTGAGGCATTCCCCCTCAGATGGACTTTGGTGAATGGCTCAACATAAATCCTCCAAAGATGTTGGAATGCTTATACGAAAAGGTAAACTAATGCCTATTTCAAAAGGAAGAGCACATGAAAATGAAGACTCAAGGATATCCTTACAAACGACAACATGATATCGTTTAAAGCAATGTTTTTACTAAGAAGACCAAACAAAGCTTTAGAAAGGTTAATGTTAATGTTTAGAACAAATTTGTACATGGAGGCAACAATGCTAATGACCGTGACAAGAAGGAATAGAAAAAAAAAATCAGCGATTCTCCTCCTATAACAACTACACTCCATTGAATTCTCTATTGGAGAAAAATTTATTTGAAAACTTGTAGTTCCATACAGTAAGAAAAGTACAATCCAAGGGAATCTATGGAGAGAGAAAAGTAGTCTATAAAATACTGTATGTTCGATGAAATGTTTAGCCACAATACCAGTGATTATCAACAACTCTGAAATGCCATTGAGCAGCTCGACATTTGTGAAAAACGGTTAGAGAAATATGTTCAAGTCCCACTAGATGGGGTACCGTACCTTCAAAACCTAAACGAAGTTTGGTAGTGCATAGAGTTATAAATCAGAGAAACCCTCAATGAGGGATTGTATAAATACCATTTCCGTCGGCCCTCATCAAGTCGACAAAAGATGGAGACGAATGAAGGATTATGTCAATTTAATTAAGCACGTCGAATATGAAGAATGCTCCACCATGGATAAGGGTGTCCAACCCACATAGCAAAATATGATAAATGATGACATCATCTTCAAACAAAGGGAGGCCGACAGTTTGTAGACCCCAAGTATTGGTCATCTCATCATCTAGACCGTTATCGGTCTAGTTCTGGTACAGAACCCCTTGTTGACCACGGGAGTCCATTCAAAATCCTTTTTAAGAAGATCTTTGATCAAATAAAGCTTCAGGTCAAAGACTTGAAGCCATGCACTGCTAGAATTCATGCATTCAATGGTATTGCTAATGAATTAGTAGGAATCATCAATCTACCGACCAAACTTGGTGAATGAGACCATCGAAAAGTCAAAATCATTTTTATGTCATCATTAGCATCTATTATCCCTTCAATGCCTTCTTAATTATATCAGCTCTTGCCAACTTCATGGTCTTCTTGGCACTATGGTGCCTACTTATGAAACTTTCCATTGATGCGGCGTAGAAATCATCACAGGCATTGAAGTCACCGGGAGAGCATGTTATGCGGAAGAATGGAACGATTCCAACTGTCGAAAGAAAGGAAAAGTTGTGTCGACTTTGCTCTGTACCAAAAATCCTAATGCATAATAACCAACGTCTGAGACATGGCCCAGACAACATAGTTGTCTTTTCCAAGTGATTGACCTAAGAAAAGACCGAAGAACAAGGGTATAAAAGAGATCGACAAGCTAAGCGTTCCGTTGATATTCCTGTTAGACATGAGGATCCATATGGAGTCTTAAAATCAGATCATGGTTCAACCATGCTTTAATTAAATAAGGGGACTGGCAAACATCCTACGGGTCAATCTTGATGCGTCTTTTTGGACCCTTGCTGATATGTGTGGCATCGCACAAGGAATCACTAGTCATACCCTGATCATTGACCCAAGTTTCTTCCATTCAAATGGAAATTCCGAATCTTGCGGTCAGAGAGATTGGTAGCATTGAAAGTGGAGGTGGATAAGCTGCTAAATAATGGCTTCATCTGTGAATGGATACCCAGTCCAATGCTCGTAAAGAAATCAAACGGGGTCAACTATTTTAACTTGAATAAAGCATGGCTAATGGGTAGTTTCCTACATTAGAAGATAAACCAACCCATCGACTCAATAGATATCCATCAACTCCTATCATTCATGGATGCTTATTTAGGCTGCAAACAAATATCGGTGCACGTCCTTGATCAAGAATACACCAGCTTCGTTATTGATTTTGCGTTGTATTGCTACGTTGTCATGCCTTTTGGATTGAAAAATGCTAGAGCTACTATTGATAAATTGTTAACATGGTTTTTAAAGATCAGATTGGAAGATCCATCAGAAATATATGGATGACATGCTTGTGAAGTCACGACTGTCGAATGACCGCATTGATGATCCAACGAAGATGATCAAAGTTCTCCGCAAATATGGCATGAAACTCAATCCCTTGATATGCTCTTTTGGTATTGTATTGGGAGTTTTTTTGGGAGTCATTGTCAGTTCTCACATGATTGAAGCGAACCATAAGAAGATGGAGGCTATTTAGAAGATCAAAGTTTTGTAAAACATTAAAGATATTTAGATTCTTAATGGCAAGGTTACCGCTCTTAGTCGATTCATCACTCAAGCTACTGAAAAATGCATTCCTTTCTTTAATGCGATAAAAAGAGGGAAATTTTTTTATTCAGACACAAGATTTTATTGATGTGTTCCAAAACATGGTGAATCATTAGAGAGATCTCCCACCCTTTTAAAGCCTGTAGATCACATGGATCTATTCATTTACCTAACTGCTTCTATGTATGTTATTTGTTCCACACTTCTGCATGATCAGAATCGTATCCAAAGGCCTATATACTACGTCAAAAAAAGATTAAAATATGCTTGAGAAACTACCTTAGACTTAAAAAGATTTCATAATGGATGTTTGCCTCCAAAAGATAAGCCAATACTTCTAAGCTCATCGAATCAAAGTCTATACCGACCAGCCACTACGACAGGTCCTACAGAGACCTGAGGTGTTTAGGAAACTACTAAAATGAAATATCGAACTAAGCCAATTGGATCTCACTTTCATCACACGGAGAGACATCCAAGGACAAACACCGGTAGACTTCATCATTGAATTCACTACTCCTGACGATTCATTGAAAAGTAGTGAACGACCAGATATCCAGTGGAAATTGTACGTGGATAGATTTGCTAACGACCGATCTTTTGGCTTCGTAGTTGTACTTATAAGCGGTTTGTTATGCACTAAAACTTTCCTTCCTGGCTACCAACAATGGCGCTGAATTCGAAACTTTGATTGTTGAACTCAAATTTCCAAACCGTTAGGAATAAGAGTCATTTAAATTTTTTGACTCCGGACTTATCATTCTACTAGTACAAAGGGAGCTTCAGGATAAAGAAGTGAGATTGGTTCCTTAGCTCGCTCAGGTACATGAACTTCTCGATGAATTCAAATATTACACTATCACTCACATTATCCTAGATCAAAACAAAAAAGTAAACTCTTTGGCTAGACCAGCTATTCTAGGATGTTCAACTCATGGGAATTGTCCTAGCTGAAGTGCTATATCTCAAAGTATCATAGAAATGGAAACTAATTGGACATTAACAATGGATCTTGAGTAGAGGTCATGGATGACTCTAATCATAGGCTACTTGCGAAAGAAATCCTTTCTGAAAGCTGAAATAAAAAATGATCAATCCTCTGAAAAGCATTACACTACATTTAATAAGGGGTGCTATACCAAAGAAATTTCTCCATTCCACTGTCTGATGGGTAGCCTACAATATCCACAAACACGTGTGAAGTAAAGTACATGAAGAAGAGTGCAGTGATCACATCGATGGACAAATTCTAAAAAAGATACTTTGCTTTTGCTATTTTTGGCCAATATTAATTGAGATAGAGCTAAATATACACGATGTTATTATTAATGCCAAAGGTTTACTAAAATTACAAGAACCCTACCAACAAATCCACAAGTGGCCAGTCTATGGATGTTTGCAATATGGAGGATTGGTATCATTAGTACATAGCCAATGTTCAAAGGCGGTGAAGATATGCCATCATTGTTTTTGATTACTTCACTAGATAGGATGAATTTGAGCCCTTAACTACAATATCAACTAAGAAAGTGACCAACTTTGTTATTCGAAACATTGTATGTTACTTCCATGTTCCCAAAACCATCATTACTGACGGCGATACCAAATTCTAAAGCTCTGAATTCAAAGACTTATGTCGACATCATCACATTGAAAAATATTTTTTTAGAGCAAACGGATATGTAGCGCGAGGCTACACAGCCGGTTAAATATTAGATAGAAATAGTTTTCCAACTGACAAACCCAGTTGGTAGTTCAAAAAACAACCATCACCCCAAGTAATTAACAATTTATTATCCTTAAGCTAGCGGAAAAATTGAAGTAATTAACAAAATCGTAAACTCCATCTTAAAGAAAAATTTGGGAAAGTCAAAGGCAAGCAGGTTGATAAACTTACATTAGCCTTATGGGCATATTAAGCTACTTATAAGTCAACAACCATCCATACAATATTCACCCTTGCTTATAGCTCCATTGCAAACATTCCAGTTGAACTTGAAGTCATTCTCATCGAGTTACCTACTATGATCCAAAGGCTAACAAAGAACACCTTTTGGAAGCTTTAGATATGATAGATGAGAAATGTGAAGAGGAAAAACTCGGAGTAGTTGCTTGTCGACATCGAGTCACCCGATACTAAATACCTAAGTCCGTCCAATACCCATTGAAATTTATGATCTCATCCTGAAGAGAATGTATCCCACACTGGATAATTTAGGCTCCCTTTGGGAAGGACCTTACATCATCAATCAAAGGCTTGGTGATGAAACCTTCAAGCCAATGATTGTTGATGGTGCCTAGCTGCCAAGTGCCCGAAATAATGAGCATTTGTGATGCAACTTTACTTGGATTTTGTTTTATACAATTTCTTTTTAATTAGTAAATAGTAATAAGGCAGATATTGCCCACTTTTGTTTTAGCTTTAAATAAAGGCTCTTGGAACCTCATGCTCTTAATATCGCTTAATTATTGTGACAACCCACTATACGTCATCGACTGATCCGAACTCGAAATGTAGCGATCCAAGTACTCATTTCCATTTAATGAATAATCTGGGCCCAACTGAATAGGTCCCAAGTCCAGATTCAATCATTTGCAGAGAATCCCATTTTGGAATGATCAATTGGATAGTTAACGATCAATATTAAAATAAAATATTTAAATATCTTATCGTAAAAATATGGGTTGTTACAGTTATGCGTAATTTGTTAGTTGTGATGCGATGGACTTCCATGCACAGGTGCAAGACACAAAAACAACGGTCCATTAGGGATTGGCATTGACCCATGCATCCAAGTCCATCATAGGACTCTTAAGATATGTGTCTGAATTGATCACCCACCTTCAAACTCGAGCCTTGAATAAACGATAAGACCGAGTTTAAACAATCTGAGCGCTCATGGATCAAGCGTCCAACCACCAACCCTTTGTCTCAGGATATGGAGGAATCTAATCCAAGCCTAAATGAACGTGATACCGACTATTTACCTAGAAAATTCCAATCCTCGGAGTTTGGTTAGAGTATAAACTAAATGGGTGAACAAATGATACCCATGAATCTGATCCGAACAAAACAATGGGAGAGTATAAAGGACGAATTGGTGATGCCCATAACTCAAAACCGAACTAGTTAATGGGTGAGTATAAATTTGAAGTGTTGACTACGACGCTCCAACTCCAGGTTACATACAATTCAGGACCATGATCGAAAGGAGGTCTTGAGAGTATAACTCTAACTTAATATTAACATGACTTGAGACCTTGATCGAAATGAACTCTCGACTATGGAGCTCCTGACTCCAAGTTATGGATGACTTAGGGCCACGATTGAAAGGAGGTCTTGAGAATGGAGCTTTCGACGATGAACCACACGATCTAAAGCCATGATCGAAAGGAGGCTTCAGGAGTGGTCCATTTGAACCAACGCTTGAGTTCTAGACCATTCAACCAATGTATTAATGTGACAAGAGAGACTAAGTACAAGTACATTGAATCGAAAGTATAAAAACTCAAACTCTTATACAATTCAACACAAAATAAAAGAAAACCAAACTAAAAACTTTAAATATGTACAAATTTTATGACCCACTAACTAAAATGAGAGTATTAATCACACAGACTCGGCCTAGAAAGGCAAAAAATCATACCTACAAAAAAAACTATTAGCTGTTGGCTTAATTTCCCTCTTTAGGCTTCTTTTTCTTCGATGACTTTGTTTTGGTGGATTTTTCCTTCCTCTTGCAAGAGATACTCTTGCCTTATTGCCTTCCACCTTTCTTAGGTGCAACCTTCAGATAAGAGAAATTTCATAGTCATCACAAGAATCATGCTCTTCCTCCCTCAAATACCCGAGCTCACTCGAAGCAATCACATATAATGGCTCAAGGGAAAGCTTAGCCTTCTTTTTCTTCATAGGTAGTTGTGCCCTTTGTTGTTCAGACATTTCTTCCAGGATGAAATGGAATGTCTCTTATTTACCTCTAATTTCAATTATCTCATCCTACTTTCTTCAATAGCAAAGATCTCCATATTAGTGCACATCAATACTTCAAACGTTTTGGAATCCTATGAAGTCTCTGTGATTGGAGCACCAGCTGAAGGCACATAAGATCCAGTGCTTGGCATTATTTGAGTTGTAGCCGACGACTTAGTTGTTGTGTGCCTATGGCACAGAGACTAAGCATATTTAGCTTCTTTTCCTTCTCCGGAGATTCCAAGGATAGATTTCTGGCTTGTTTGCAAGCAATAAACAGTTGGTCAAACGCAGGACAAAGGATTAATATACCTTAGGTGCCATGTTCTTCTCCATCTATTGGAGTATCGCCCTTCTAAGTTGGCATTAACATGGTTTTGTTTATGAGATTGGAATTCTCAAGATCATATCCTGGATCAATGGAGGTCAGTTAAGAAGAGGTAACTCCATCAGTATTGATTGGCATGACTTGAATTTTAGAAGAGTTCACATGGCTTGATGACTAGTTTGCCGAGTCAGCTTCATGAGCAACGATGACACTTTAACTCACTGTAGTTTTCCCTTTTTACAAAGCCAACTCTGTTTCTCTCACTTCTTTCTCTTCCCTTATAATTCAGCGACACTGGTAAAACAATCTTCAGCTCATCACCCTTTAGGTAATTATTCATAAGCTCCTCCTTATTAACCTCCTTACTGTTCATATAGAAGTCTCCTTTATGATGGGATTAAAGAACGAAGTGCATCTTACTGTGCACATATGTATGTTACATGTAGTAAATCCATTCGAGCATATGTGAGCTATGTCTTCTCAACCAAGAACCTAAACATCTTCATACATGATATTGTGGTTAGTGCATATTTTCCTTAGCATCGATCCATCAATTCTAGATGTAACCGTATCAACTGGATCTTCTAAAATTTCAATTCCTTCTAATGTGTTTGGAGCTAGAGGCATAACTTTGGCTTTTACTTCTATGACTGTAACGACCTGCATGCTACGCATCGAAGGATCGTAGAATATTTATTTCATTCTCATACGGAGTCGTATGGTCATGTAACTTTGGGGAACGACTATTGGGGGTCATTCCCCATGTTCACGATTTTCGCCAAATTTTAAATGACCGTTTTACCCCTGGCGAATCTTCTTTTGCCTATAACTTTTGATTTGTAAGGAGTTTTGACTTGAAACCACTTTCATTGAATTCAGATGATGGTTTACCTTTCCATAGAGTGGTCACATTAATCAAACGGACTTACCGTTTGGGAGATATGGCTGAAATAAAGTGTGGATGATGAAAAACAACATAATTGGGCTTAACCGGGTGATTAACAACTGGGCCCGTAACCCATTTTGGGATCAGGGTTATAGGAGGGCTGATAGGGTTTAGGAAACCATTTCATTTCATTTTTCAAGCCGCCATTAACCTTCCTTGAACCCTGACAATGGCCTCCATCTTCCAAATCTCATTCTTATCCTTTCCTAATCGCTTTTTAACCACTAATTGATCAAATTCACACCAAACGAAGTCAAACTAGTATCAAATCAGAGATAGAGCTGCTGCTATACATTGGAATTCATTCCATAACAGTAAAGTTTCAGATCTGAGATTTCATTTGTGGCTAAGGTGAGTGATTTGCATTTTTATTCACTAATTACGGCTAATTAGGGGTGATTAGTGATAATTAGTGAAATTATGCATCATAATATGGAAAAATATGTAAAAATTCCAAAATATTATTTAATGCACTAGTGAAAATTTTGGTTAATTTGGATTAAGTTTGCTAATCTTATAGTTAAAACGTGCTTAAGGGGATTAAGGGGAAAATAATGCTTTTTGGGTATGTTTGATCTAATATATTTCATGTGATTGATATTTTGGTGTTTTTGGTTAATTCTACATGTTACTGCTGTTGTTTGGTATGTTTTGTGACTTTATAGTAAGGTTAGAATGGTGGAAAACGTCGTCCTTTGGCGTAATTAACTTGTTGAAAAAACTGCAGAAAACCGGTTTCTGAAGGGGGTATGCCTCACGAACCGCCCAGGAGAGCTTCGATTCCTGAAGGGGGTATGTCTCACAAACCTCTCCAAGATGGTGGTCACGAACAGCTCTAAGATGATGGTCATGACCGCTCTAATATGAGGACTCATGAATTAGGGGAGGGTGTCACGAACCTGGGGGAGGGGGGGTCACGAGCCGACGGGGTGGTCACGAGCCGGAGGGGTGGTCACGAATCGGGGGGGAGGGGGTTGGTCATGAACCGAGGGGGTCACGAGCCATGAATCGCCCCTGACGAGGACCACAACCACTCAATTCCAACCCGACCAGAACCCGAGATGCAAAGGAAGTCCAAGTAGGAAGTTATTACTCAGAACCCAGATGGTAAACAATGAGTTAACTTCTAGATTTGGATTTTGCTACGGGAGGTGTGCGAAGGGCTTATCGATATTTGTAACTTTGGTTCACCGTTGAAGAGAAGGGGCATGTAGACGAACCAGATCCAGGGAAGTGTGGACTGGTTGGCCCTTAACCTAGATCCAGAGATGTGTGGACTGGGTAGGGTTATTAACTGTAGACCAGGGAAGCATGGCCATAGCAATAGTTGCACGGAGTTACCGTCACGGCCCCAATAAATTTGGTGATCAAAGCGGTGGATATCGTCAGCATTACGCACTGAGTAAGAGACATGACGAAGATTACTATGTTTGATGTTTGCTATCACCATGACATGCACACTCCCATTTTTACACTATATGCTAATGTTACCCTAGAGTATTGTACATCTGGTTGTGCTAACTCTTTAGTTGCAGGTCCAGGTTCAGATAAGATTATTAATACCTGTTATTGCTTTATTTTGCTGCTATCGCTCATACCAGACTTTTGTCTGACCCAGAGTTTTATATCTCTTCTTATTACTCTGGATGCTGCTAAATGAGCATACTAGAGAAAGGTTAGGTGGTTATGCGCGAGTAGCTGTCCGGAGTCGAGCAAGAGGCTTCCACATACTATTTACATATATTTTTCCTGTGTTGTTGCTGGTCACTAATTTGGGCATTAGAAGTGTACCTTTTCTTTTTTGCTTTAGAGACAGTATTTTAAAGTTGTAATAATGATGGTTTGGATCATAAGCTGTATTTTGGATTCCGCTGCTATGATGGTTTAGTTCTCAGCTTATGCACTGTCTCACCTGTTTTATGTCAAGTATGTTATTATTATATTTTATTCCATGCGCTGTTAGATATACTGCATGTTCTTTGGTGATTCATAATTTCAAAACCCTTTCCTTTTTGATGACCGTCCCATGCCAATCAGGCATTGGCACAACGCATTTCGAGGAAATGTCAACTGGTTCGGGGTGGGTCGTCACACTTGGTATCAGAGCCTAGGTCGCGTAGTTAACCTAGGGGAAGACATCAAGAAGAGAAAGTATACATATATGAGAGCACGTAGTTGTGATGTTTTGGTTTTCAAAAGCTATATATATATATATATACACACTGTTAGCATATCTAAGGATGAAGTCGCACTGCACTGGCACCATTATGGAGATGGTTAATCGTTTTCTCTTTACAGATTGAACGATGAGCCGATATACGAGGACTACGGGTTCAGGGCTCAATGATAGGAATGTCCCTGATATGAGGACGATGTTTACCACCTTTATGCGAGAGATGCTCAAGGATGTTCAGGGAGCAGTTCCTAATGCGCTAACGGTGGTGATGAAGCAGTGCAGGCGCCTTCGGCTGATTTCGTTAAGCTCATCAAGGATTATACGAATCTTAGTGGAAAGCCGTTCCAGAGAACGGAATGGGCTACGGAGGTTCAAGACTGGCTTGATAGTCATAAGCGAATCTTCGAGGATTTGGGGATCGATGATGCAATGAAAAGAAAGCTAGCATCGCGTCAACTTCAAGGACGGGCTATGAATTGGTGGAATGCCATTAAATTGGCTAGCATCGTGACAAGTTTATTCCAGATGCTCAGAAATCAGAATTGTTCAGGAAGTTTTTGGACCTTAAGCAGAATGGTAGGGCAGATTTAGAATATATTGCTGAATTCAATACCTTATCGAAATATGGATGATCTCTTATCAAAACTGTGGAGAAGAAGAACGAGAGGTTCATAACAGGCCTAGAAGAGTACTTAGGGGAAAGACTCATAAACCATATCGATGAGACATTCGAATCTATTATGGGAAAGGCATTTAGATCTGAGAGCCTTTATCCTAAGTCGAAGACGGAGGTTGCTATTACATTTACAGAGGAGCCAAAGCCGCAGGCAAGCGGTGGAGGCAAGAATAATTCCCAAAATAAAGGAAATAGAATCAGACCAAGGATGGTCAGAAAAAGAAGAATAAGAAAGATGTCGAGTGCTATAGCTATGGCAAGAAAGGTCACTATTCCAAAGAGTGTCGAGCAAAGCCAGGGGAAATGAAGTGCTTCAACTGTGGCCAAGTGGGTCATTTTAAGAATGAATATCCATAACCCCTAAGTAGAAGCAAATGGTGAAAGCATATGCTATCAATGTTATTCCTTCTTCGTTTAATGCCCCAACTGCAATGCAGAAGGGAAAGGGTATCGTTATTCAAGGTATGCTTTCTATTTATGATGTTCCTATTGGAGTATTATTTGATACCTGGGCTTCTCATTCCTTCGTATCTAGTGACCTAGTAGATAGGTTGGAATTGGAACCGAAGATAGCTGATAGACCTTTTGTTGTGACGGACCCGATCGGTGATTCGACTATCCTTATTATTGTTTGTCGTAATTTGGTCTTACCGAGTCATGGATGTATGTATGCTTGTGATTGCTTTTTTTGGGTTTTACTGGGTTTGGCATTATTCTGGGAGTCGATTGGCTCCAAAGATATAGGGTGGTGGTAGACTGTGAGGGGTCTTCGGTGACCATTAGAGCAGAAGATGGGTGGAAGGTGGTATTGGGTTGCCTACCTAGTGATGAGGTGATGGCTTGTTTTCTACATTCCCTCGGCATCCCGCAGGTTGAGTTATCAGATGTGCCTGTTACTGGCGAGTATCCGGACATCTTCGAGGAAGTGATGGACTTCCACCACACCGAGAGATTGAGTTTCAAATTGATTTAGTGAAAGATGTCAGGCCTATAGCGATGCCACTTCCTCGTATTGTGCCAAGGGAGCAGTGAGAGCTCGAGGTGCAAGTGGGCGATCTTGTTTAAGAAGGGATTTATCCAAAGGTGTGTTTCAAAGTGGGGAGCACCAGTTGTATTTGCTACCAAGTCCGATGGTTCCCTTCGCTTATGTGTAGACTACCGTGAGCTGAACAAGGTAACTAGGAAGAATAAGTATCCTCTTCCACTGATAGATGATTTGTTTAATCAACTGAATGGAGCAAGAGTGTTTTCCCAGTTGGATCTCGCAATAAGACTTCATCAGCTCCGAGTATCAGCTAAGAGCGCACCTAAAACAAAATTTTGGACGTCGTCTGGATTCTATTAGTGATTGGTTATGCCGTTCGGGTTGACCAATGCACCCGCTTATTTTGTGGATCTTATGAATAGAGTTTTCAGAGATCAATTAAATAAGTTTGTTCTTGTGTTCGTGGATGATATCTTGGTTTGCTCGAGGACAGAGGAAGAACACAAGGAACATTTGAGGAAAGTGATCGAGGTGTTGAGGGAACACCAATTGTAAGCAAAATTTTCTAAGTGTCACTTCTGGAGGAGGGAAGTGAGATTCTTGGGCCATGTTGTCTCAGAGAATGGTATTGTCGTGGATCTTGTGAAGGTGGCTACGGTACAAGATTGGTCTACGCCCAAGAACGCAACGAACGTGAGAAGTTTCTTGGGGTTAGCTGGATACTATCATAAGTTTATCCAAGGCTTCTCCAAGATAGCGACACCGTTAACTCAGTTGACCAAGAAGAATCAAGCTTTCGTCTGGGACTGAAGGTATGAGAATGCATTTAAGAGTCTAAAGGAAAAGTTGACATGCGAACCAGTGTTAGTTATTCCTAAAGGGGCGAAGAGATGATGGAATACACGGATGCATGTGGTACCAGACTGGGTATTGTACTGATGCAAGGAGGTAGGATTGTAGCTTATGCTAGTCGGCAACTGAAACCGCATGAGAAGAGATATCCTACCCTTGGTTTGGAATTAGCAACGTTCGTGTTCATGTTGAAGATATGGATACATTATCTCTTAGGAGAAAGATTCGAGTTGTTTACCAATCATAAGTCGTTAAAGTATCTTTTCTCTCAAAAGGATTTAAATCTCCGTCAGCAGAGATGGTAAGAGTTCTTGGCTTCATATGATTTCAATATCGCATACACACCAGGAAAGGGCAATGCTGTAGCTGATGCATTGAGTAGGAGACATGCCAGTTTAGGGGCTATGTTTCTTGAATGGAAGCAACTAGAGTATATCGCGGGATATGATTTCAGAACAAAGTGGGAATTAGATCAAGCTATGTTAGCAAGTTTGACCATCAGACCGACTTTGATTGAGCGGATTGGTTCCAGTCAAAGGGACGATCCTAACCTATTGGAAATCATCTCCAAGATAGAGATAAATATCGATGGTGAGGAAATGAACAAGTATGGACTTGACAGAGAATGATGGCATCGAGAGAATGGGAGTCTAGTTGTACCCATTGTTAATGGACTGAGAGATGAAGTACTTAGAGAATGTCATCATTTGAAATTTACTATACATCCTGGTGGTAACATAATGTATCGATGAAGCAAACCTGCTACTGGGAAGGAATGAAGAGAGGCGTTGGGAAGTTTATATCCAAGTGCATTAATTTCCAGTTAGTTAAAGCCGAGAAAAATAAGCCTAGTTGTTTGTTACAACCTCTGGAAATACCTGAATGGAAATGGGAACAAGTCTCGATGGATTTCACCGATGGTTTACCAAGGACTAGATCAGGTCATGATTGTATTTGAGTGATTGTGGATCGATTGACCAAAAGTGTAACACCCCTAAGTCCCACATCGTGGAAGCCTGTGTGAAGTGGGTACTTATATAGTAGATCCCATCTCTTACTAACGCCGAGGCCTTTTGAGGAACAAAACCCCACACCTATACGGTGGCTAAGTTGGGGACAATATCTTGCGTGAACGAAGGTGCGGGCTGTTACAGTGGTATCAGAGCCAATACCCAGCCGGAATTGTGGCTCCTGTGTGGACCGCAACGCCTGGGTGAGGTGTTTGTGAGCCAACGGGGACGTTGGGCTCTGTAGGAGGGGAGAATGTAACACCCCTAAGTCCCACATCGTGGAAGCCTATGTGAAGTGGGTACTTATATAGTAGATCCCATCTCTTAATTACGCCGAGGCCTTTTGAGGAACAAAACCCCACACCTATACAGTGGCTAAGTTGGGGACAATATCTTGCGTGAACGGAGGTGCGGGCTGTTACAAAAAGTGCAAGGTTTATGCCCTTCAAGTCGAATAGAACGACATCTAAGTTAGCAGAACTGTATATGAAGTGGGTAGTGAGATTTTATGGATTACCCAAAGGTATCAAGAGCGACCGAGATCCATTATTTACTAGTGGGTTTCGGAAGATCTTACAAGAGGCTTTAAGGTCAGAATTACATCTTAGTACCGCGTACCATCCCCAAACCAATGGTCAAACAGAGAGGGTGAATCGTATGTTGGAGCATCTCCTGAGAGCTTATATATTGGATTTTGGAGGTTCATGGGATGACCATTTGCATCTGGTTGAGTTCGCGTATAATAATAGTTATCAGTCCAGTATTGGTATGGCTTCATTTGAAGCTTTGTACGGAAGACCGTGCAACTCACCATCATATTGGTTGGAGACCGGTGAGAAATTTGTGCTTGGGCCAGATGCAATAAGAGAAGCTTCATGTAAGATTAATGTTATTCAACAGAGAATAATGGCTTCCCAAGATAGGTAGAAAAGTTATGCTGATAAAAGACGAAGAGATTGGAAATTATCCGTTGGCGACTTGGTATTCGTCAAGATTTCTTCGTTGAAGAATGTGATTCGGTTTAGTAGAAGAGGTAAATTGGCACTAAGGTTTGTTGGTCCATTAAAAATTCTCGAACAAATTTGGAATTTTGCGTATAAAGTTGGATTGCCTGACAAGATGGCGGGAGTGCACGACGTATTTCATGTTTCTCAGTTAAGGAAGTTCGTGCACGATTCTGATATGACTATTTCTCCAGATCAGTTGGATGATGTTGAGATAGAACCCGAGGCAGTTGGAAACCGTAGACCGATTCGTATTGTCGGACATGATACGAAGCAACTTCGGAGGAAGACGGTGAAACTGGTTAAGATCCACTGGGGTGACAATGAGAGTGACTGCACTTGGGAAACGGAGGAGAACATAAGGAAGTCATATCCACAGCTCTTTACCGATAAGGTTTTAATTGCGATATAGTTATTCCACATGCTAGGATAGGCTTGTTTATTTTGTACGTTTGATTGTTGCAAATGGTTAGTAAGCATGTGGGACCTTTTGGCTGTTTTCTTAGTTAAGGAGTTTCGTGAGCGAAATTTCTTAATGGGGGGAGAGTTAAAGGCCCGCATTCTACGCATCGGAGGGTCGTAGAATATTTATTTCATTCTCATACAAAGTCGTATGGTCATGTAACTTTGGGGAACGACTATTGGGGGTCATTCCCCATGTTCACGATTTTTGTCGAATTTTAAATGACCGTTTTACCCCTGGAAATCTTGTTTTGCCAATAAATTTTGATTGGTTAGGAGTTTTGACCTGAAACCACTTCCTTTGAATTCAGATGATGATTTACCATTCCGTGGAGTGGTCACATTAATCAAACGAACTTACCGTTTGGGAGATATGACTGAAATAAAGTTTGGAAAATGAAAAACAACATAATTGGGCTTAACCGGGTGATTAGCAGTTGGGCTCATAACCCATTTTGGGATTAGAGTTATGATTGGGCCGATAGGGTTTGGGAAACCATTTTATTTCATTTTTCTAGCCGCTAATAAATTTTCTTGAACCCTAGCAATGGCCTCCATCTTCCAAATCTCATTCTAATCCCTTCCTAATCGCTTTTTAACCACTAATTGAACAAATTAACACCAAATGAAGTCAAACTAGTATCAAATCAGAAATAGATCTGTTGCTATACATTGGAATTCGTGCCATAACGGTAAAGTTTCAGATCTAAGATTTCACTTGTGGCTAAGGTGAGTGATTTGCATTTTTATTGACTAATTACGGCTAATTAGGGGTGATTAGTGATAATTAGCAAAATTATGCATCATAAAAATATGGAAAAATATGTAGAAATTCCAAAATATTATTTTATGTTAGTAGTGAAAATTTTGGTTAATTTGGATTAAGTTTGTTAATCTTATAGTTAAAACGTCTTAAGGGGATTAAAGGGAAAATCATGCTTTTTGGGTATGTTTGATCTAAAATATTTCATGTGATTGATATTTTGGTGTTTTTGGTTAATTCTACATGTTACTGCTGTTGTTTGGTATGTTTTGTGACTTCATAGTAAGGTTAGAATGGTGAAAAACGCCGTCGTTTGGCAAAATTAGCTTGTTGAAAAAACTGCAGAAAACCGGTTCCTGAAAGGGGTATGCCTCATGGACCGCTCAGGAGAACTTCGATTCCTAAAGGGGGTATGTCTCACCAATTTCTCCAAGATGATGGCCACGAATCGCTCCAATATGAGGACTTACGAACCGGGGGAGGGTGTCACGAACCGGGGGCGTGGTCACGAGCCGGGGGGGAGGGTCACGAGTCGAGGGGGTGGTTATGAACGGGGGTCACGAGCCACGAACCGACCCTGACGAGGACCACGACATGAACCAATATGATGACTCCAAACCAAACCAGATTCGAACTTCAGCTACGCGACGACGATTGTGGATTCTTTTGAAGGTCAATTCCAACCCGATCAGAACCCGAGATGCTAAGGAAGTCCAAGTAGGAAGTTATTACTCAAGATTCAGATGGGAACCCATGAGTTAACTTCTAGAGTTGTATTTTGCTACAGGACGTGTGCAAAGGGGTTATCAATATCTATAACTTTGGTTCACCGTTGAAGAGAGGGGGCACGTAGACGAACCAGAGCTAGGGAAGTGTGGAATTGTTGGCCCTTAACCTAGAGCCAGGGATGCGGGAATGTGTAGGGCTATTAACTATAGACCAGGGGAGTATGGTCATAGCAATAGTTGTACGGAGTTGCCGTCATGGCCCTAATAGATTTGGTGGTCAAAGCGGTGTATGTCGTATGCTTTACGCACTGAGTGAGAGACACGAGGATGATTATTACGTTTGATGTTTTTTATCACCATAACACGCACACTCCCATTTTTACACTATATGCTAGTGTTATCTTAGAGTACTATACATCTTGTTGTGCTAACTCTTTGGTTGCAGGTCCAGGTTCTGGTATGATTATTTATACTTGTTATTTTTTTTATTTTGCTTCTATCGCTCATACCAGTCTTTTGTCTGACCCAGAGTTTTATATCTCTTCTTATTACTCTGTGTGCTCCTAAATGAGCAGACTAGAGACAAGTTAGGTGGTTATGCGCGAGTAGCTGTCTGGAGACGAGCAGAAGGCTTCCACGTACTATTTACATATATTCTCCCTGTGTTGTTTCCAGTCACTACTTTGGGCATTAGTAGTGCACCTTTTCTATTTTTCTTTAGAGACAATATTTTGAAGTTGTAATAATGATGGTTCGGTCATAAGCTTTATTTTGTATTCTGCTGCTATGATGGTTTAGATTTCAGCTTATGCACTGTCTCGCCTGTTTTATGTCAAGTATGTTATTATTATATTTTATTCCATGCGCATTGAGATATACTACAGGTTCTTTGGTGATTCATAGTTTCAAAACCCTTTCCTTTTTTATGATCGTCCCGTGCTAGGCGTGCATTGGCATAACACATTTCGGGGGAAATGTCGGCTGGCTCGGGGCGGGCTGTCGCACTTGGTATCAGAGCCTAGGTTGCGTAGTTAACCTAGGGGAAAACATCAAGAAATGATAGTATACGTATATGTGAGTGCATATTTGTGATATTTTGGTTTTCAAAAGCTATATACGTATATACATATATACTCTTAGTATATCTAAGAATGAAGTTGCACTGCACTGGCACCACTATGGAGATGGTTAATCATTTTCTCTTTACAGATTGAACGATGGGCCGATACACGAGTAGTAAGGGTTCAGGGGCCAATGATAGGAATATCCCTGATATGAGGACGATGTTTACTACCTTCATGCGAGAGATGCTTGGGGATGTTCAGGAAGCAGTTCTTAATGACGCTAACAGTGGTGGTGCAGCATTGCAGGCGCCTAGAGCCGATTTCGCCAAGCTCGGCAAGGATTATACTAATCTTGGTGGAAAGTCGTTCCACGGAACAGAATCAGCTACAGAGGTTCAAGATCGGCTTGATAGTTGTGAGTGCATCTTCGAGGATTTGGAGATCGTTGATGCATTGAAAAGAAAGCTAGCATCGCGTCAACTTCAGGGATGGGCTATGAATTGGTGGAATGCCATTAAAGCGGCTACTCCCAAGGATCAAGTTACTTGGGATCGGTTTAAGACTCGCTTCAGTGACAAGTTTATTCCAGCTATTCAGAAATCAGAATTGTTCAGAAAGTTTCCAGAGCTTAAGTAGAATGGTAGGGCAGTCTCGGAATATATTGCTGAATTCGATACCTTATCAAAATATGGTTTATCTCTTATCGATAATGCCGAGAAGAAGAACGAGAGGTTCATAACTGGCCTAGATGAGTACTTGGGGGAAAGACTCATAAACCATATCGATGAGACACTCGAATATATTGTGGGAAAGGCATTGAGATCTGAGAGCCTTTACCCTAAGTCGTAGACCGAGGCTGTTATTACATCTGCAGAGGAGCCAAAGCCGCAGGCAAGCGGTGGAGGCAAGAATAATTCCCAAAATAAGAGGAAATAGAATCAGACCAAGGATGGTCAGAAAATAAATAATAATAAAGATGTCGAGTGTTATAGCTGTGGCAAGAAGGGTCACTATGTCAAAGGGCGTCGAGCAAAGCCAGGGGAAAAGAAGTGATTCAGTTGTGGCCAAGTGAGGCATTTTAAGAATGAATGTCCACAACCTCCTAAGGAGAAGCACATGGTGAAAGCATACGCTATCAATGCTATTCCTTCTTCGTTGAATGCCCCAACTGCAGCGTGGAAGGGAAAGGGTGTCATTATTCAAGGTATGATTTCTATTTATGGTGTTCCTATTTGAGTATTGTTTGATACCGGGGCTTCTCATTCCTTCATATCTGGTGACCTGGTAGATAGGTTGGAATTGGAATCCGAAATGGTCGATAGAACTTTAGTTGTGACGAACCTGATCGGTGGTTCGACTAGCCTTAGTATGATTTGTCGTAATTTGGTCTTATCAAGTCATTGATGTGTGTTTGCTTGTGATTGCTTTGTTTTGGGCATTATTGGGTTTGGCATTATTTTTGGAGTTGATTGGCTCGAAAGATATGTGGTGGTGGTAGACTGTAAGGGGTCTTCGTGGACCATTAGAGAAGACGATGGGTGAAGGGTGGTATTGGGCTGCCTACCTAGCGATGGCTAGTTTTCTACATTCCTTCGACATCCCACAGGATGAGTTATCAGATGTGCCTATTGCTGGCGAGTATCCGAACATCTTCGACCAGACTTCCACCGCATCGAGATATTGAGTTTCGAATTGATTTAGTGAACGACGTCAGACCTATAGTGATGCCACTTCATCGTATAGCGCCAAGGGAGCAGCGAGAGCTCGAGGTGCAAGTGGACAATCTTTTGAAGAAGGGATTTATCTGAAGGAGTGTTTCCGAGTGGGGAGCACCAGTTGTATTTGCTACCAAGGCCGATGGTTCCCTTCGCTTATGTGTAGACTACTGTGAGCTGAACAAGGTGACTAGGAAGAATAAGTATCCTCTTCCACGGATCAATGATTTTTTTGATCAACTGAATGGAGCAAGAGCGTTTTTGCAACTGGATCTCACGACATGATTTTATCAGCTCTGAGTAGCAGCTGAGAGTGTACCTAAAACGACATTTCGGACACCGTCTGGATTATATGAATTGTTGGTCATGCCATTCGGGTTGACCAATGCACCCGCATATTTTTTGGAACTTATGAATAGAGTTTTCAGAGATCAATTAAATAAGTTTGTTCTTATGTTTGTGGACGATATCTTGGTTTACTCGAAGACAAAGGAAAAACACTAGGAACATTTGAGGACAGTGATGGAGGTGTTAAGGAAACACCAATTGAAAGAAAAATTTTCTAAGTGTCACTTCTGGAAGAGGGAAGTGAGATTCTTGGGCCATGTTGTCTCAGAGAATGGTATTGTCGTGGATCCTGCGAAGGTGGCTACGGTACAAGATTGGTCTATACCCAAGAATGCAATGGACGTGAGAAGTTTCTTAGGGTTAGCTGGATACTATCGTAAGTTTTTCCAAGACTTCTCCAAGATAGCGGCAACGTTAACTCATTTGACCAAGAAGAATCAAGCTTTCGTCTGAGATGGAAGGTGTGAGAATTCATTTAAAAGTCTAAAGGAAAAGCTGACGTGTGCACCAGTGTTAGTTATCCCTAAGAGGAACGAAGAGATGACGGTATACACGAATGCCTGTGGTACCGAACTGGGTGTTGTACTGATGCAAGGAGGTAGGGTTGTAGCTTATGCTAGTCGGCAATGAAACCGCATGAGAAGAGATATCCTACCCTTGGTTTGGAATTGGCAACGTTCGTGTTCGTGTTGAAGATATGAAGACAATATCTCTTAGGAGAAAGATTCGAGTTGTTTACCAATCATAAGTCGTTAAAGTATCTTTTCTCTCAAAGGGATTTAAATCTCCGTCAGCAGAGATGGTCAGAGTTCTTGGCTTCATATGATTTCAATATCGCGTACACACCAGGAAAGGGCAATGCTGTAGCTGATGCATTGAGTAGGAGACATGCCAGTTTAGGGGCTATGTTTCTTGAATGGAAGCAACTAGAGTATATTGCGGGATATGATTTCAGAACAAAGTGGGAATTAGATCAAGCTATGTTAGCAAGTTTGAACATCAGACCGACTTTGATTGAGCAGATTGGTTCCAGTCAAAGGGACGATCCTAACCTATTGGAAATCATCTCCAAGATAGAGATAAATATCGATGGTGAGGAAATGAACAAGTATGGACTTGACAGAGAATGATGGCTTCGAGAGAATGGGAGTCTAGTTGTACCCAATGTTAATGGACTGAGAGATGAAGTAATTAGAGAATGTCATCATTCGAAACTTACTATGCATCCCGGTGGTAACAGAATGTAACGATGAAGCAGACCTACTACTGGGAAGGGATGAAGAGAGACGTTGGGAAGTTTATATCCATGTGCATGAATTGCCAGTTAGTTAAAGCCGAGAAAAATAAGCCTAGCGGTTTGTTACAACCACTGGAAATACCTGAATGGAAATGGGAACAAGTCTCGATGGATTTCATCGACGGTTTACCAAAGACTAGATCAGGTCATGATTGTATTTGGGTGATTGTGGATCGATTGACCAAAAGTGCAAGGTTTATACCCGTCAAGTCGAATAGAATGACTGCTAAGTTAGTAGAACTGTATATGAAGTGGGTAGTGAGATTTCATGGATTACCCAAAGGTATCAAGATTGACTGAGATCCATTATTTACTAGTGGGTTTTGGAAGATCTTACAAGAGGCTTTAAGGTCAGAATTACATCTTAGTACCGCGTACCATCCCCAAACCGATGGTCAAACAGAGAGGGTGAATCGTGTATTAGAGCATCTCCTGAGAGCTTGTATATTGGATTTTGGAGGTTCATCGGATGACCATTTGCATCTGGTTGAGTTCGCGTATAATAATAGTTATCAGTCCAGTATTGGTATGGCTCCATTTGAAGCTTTGTACGGAAGACCGTGCAACTCACCATCATATTGGTTGGAGATCAGTGAGAAATTTGTGCTTGGGCCAGATGCAATAAGAGAAGCTTCAGGTAAGATTAAGGTTATTCAACAGAGAATAATGGCTTCCCAAGATAGGTAGAAAAGTTATGCTGATAAAAGACGAAGAGATTTGAAATTATCCGTTGGCGACTTGGTATTCGTCAAGATTTCTTCATTGAAGAATGTGATTCGGTTTGGTAGGAGAAGTAAATTTGCACTAAGGTTTGTTGGTCCATAAAAAATTGTCGAACAAATTTGGAATTTAGCGTATAAAGTTGGATTGCCTGACAAGATGGCGGGAGTGCACGACGTATTTCATGTTTCTCAATTAAGGAGGTTCGTGCACAATTCTGATATGACTATTTCACTAGATCAGTTGGATGATATTGAGATAGAACCCGAAGCAGTTGGAAAACATAGACCGATTCGTATTGTCGGACACGATACGAAGCAATTTCGAAGGAAGATGGTGAAACTGGTTAAGGTCCAGTAGGGTGACAATGAGAGTGACTGCACTTGGGAAATGGAGGAGAATATAAGGAAGTCATATCCAGAGCTCTTTACTGGTAAGGTTTTAATTGCAATATAGTTATTCCGAATGTTAGGATAGGCTTGTTGTGTTTATTTTGTATGTTTGATTATTGCAAATGGTTGATAGGCATGCGGTACCTTTTGGTTGTTTTCTTAGTTAAGGAATTTCGTAAGCGAAATTTCTTAAGGGGGGAGAGTGTAACAACCCGCATTCTACGCATCGGAGGATCGTAGAATATTTATTTCATTCTCATACGAAGTCGTGTGGTCGTGTAACTTTGGGGAATGACTATTGGGGGTCATCCCCCATGTTCACGATTTTTACTGAATTTTAAATGACCGTTTTGCCCTTGGCGAATCTTGTTTCGCCTACAACTTTTGATTGGTAAGGAGATTTGACCTAAAATCGCTCCCACTGGATTCAGATGTTGGTTTACCTTTCCGTATAGTGGTCAAATTAATCAAACGGACTCACCATTTTGGAGATATGGCTGAAATGACGTTTGGAAGATGAAAAACTGCATAATTGAGCTTAACTAGGTGATTAGCAGCTGGGCCCATAACCTATTTTAGGATTACGATTATGGGAGGGCTGACAGGGTTTGGGAAAACATTTCATTTCATTTTTCTAGCCACCAATAACCTTCCTTGAACCCTAGCAATGGTCCCCATTGTCCAAATCTCATTCTAATCCCTTCTTAATTGCTTTTTAACCACTAATTAATCAAATTAACACCAAATCAAGTCAAATTAGTATCAAATCAGAGATAGAGCTGCTGTTGTACATTGGAATTCATGCCATAACAGTAAAGTTTCAGATCTAAGATTTCGTTTGTTGCTAAGGTGAGTGATTTGCACTTTTATTCACTAATTACAGATAATTAGGGGTGATTATTTATAATTAGCGAAATTATGCATCATAAAAATCTGGAAAAATATGTAGAAATTCTATAATATTATTTTTTGTTACTCGTGAAAATTTGGGTTAATTTGGATTAAGTTTGCTATCTTATAGCTAAAACAAGCTTAAGGGGATTAAGGGAAAAATCATGTTTTTTGGGTATGTTTGATCTAATATATTTCATGTGGTTGATATTTTGGTGTTTTTGGTTGATTCTACATTTTACTACTACTGTTCGGTATGTTTTGTGACTTCATAGTAAGGTTATAATGGTGTAAGACGCCGTTCTTTAGCGAAATTAGCTTGTTAGAAAAACTACAGAAAACCAGTTCCTAAAGGGGGCATGCCTCACGAACCGCCTAGGAGAACTTCGATTCCTGGAGGGAGTATGTCTCACAAACCTCTCCAAGATGATGGTCACGAGCTACTCCAAGATGAGGACTCACGAAACAGGGAGGGTGTCACAAACCCGGGAGGGGGGGTCATGAACCGGGGGAGGGGGTCATGAGCCACGAACTGACCCTAACGAGGACCACAACCCGAACCAAGAAGATGACTACAAACCGAACCAGATTCGAACTTCTACTACGCAACAACGATTATGGATTCTTCTAAAGGTCAATTACAACCCGACCAGGACCCGAGATGCAAAGGAAGTCCAAGTAGGAAGTTATTACTTAGGATCCAAATGGGAACCAATGAGTTAACTTCTAGAGTTGGATTTTGCTGTGGGACATGTGCAAAGGGGTTATCGATATCTATAACTTTGGTTCTCCGTTGAAGAGAGGGGGCATGTAGATGAACCAGGGCTAGGGAAGTGTGGAATAGTTGTCCCTTAACCTAGAGCCGGGGATGTGTGGACTGGGTAGGTTATTGACTATATACCAGGGAAGTATGGTCATAGCAATAGTTGTACGGAGTTGCCGTCATAGCCCCAACAGATTTGGTGATCAAAGCGGTGGACATGGTATGCTTTACGCACTGAGTGAGAGTGGTGAGGATGATTACTGTGTTTGATGTTTGCTATCACCATGACAAGTACACTCCCATTTTTACACTATATGCTAGTGTTACCCTAGAGTACTGTACATCTTGTTATGCTAACTCTTTGGTTGCAGGTCCAGGTTCAGGTATGATTATTTATACCTGTTATTGTTTTATTTTGCTTCTATCGCTCATACCAGACTTTTGTCTGACCTAGAGTTTTATGTCTCTTCTTATTACTTTGGGTGCTCCTAAACGAGCAGGATAGAGACAGATTAGGTGGTTATGTGTAACAACCCGAATTATTATACATGTTAAAACCATAAATCAAGGCAAAATTAAATATTAAAATAAGAATCAAGGGAAAAGGGTTAAGCCATTGCGTTCATCTTGAAATTTTACATGAAATAGAGTCTGAGTTTTCGAAAATCGGAGTCCGGATGAAGATGTTATGGCCTGTAGAAGATTCAACAGATTTTAGGCAGCACAGGACCAAGCAGGTCGACCTAGGGACCAGGTCGACCATGTGGTCGACCCTAGGGTCGACCTACCCCCCAGGTCGACCATGTGGTCGACCTCCCCCCCTTACAGGTCGACCTGGTCGGCCTGTTTTGACCCAGAACTCATTTTTGAAGCCTGAGACGTGTTTTGATGGTCCGGATTGATTCTAGGGTTAATCTAAGGGCCTAAACTAGCTGCTACACCTATAAAAACACCCTTATACCTTACCTAATTCATATCAAATCATTCTTACACCATTATGCTGCTAAAATACCTCTTGAACCATGGCCGCCGTCTCCAAATCAAAGTACAAACATTCAAACTCAAATCAATCCAAAGAACAAGGCTTCTACAATGGTTCAAGACAATAAATTAACAACGCCGCGACATTTTCACGACAAATTCAGTTCTTAATTCGCTAGCCATGCTCTGTAAGTGCTAGTTACTTTTAGATTTAAATATCTAATTATAATATGGACATGAAATAAAGTGGAATTGGATCTAAGTATGTTTATCGATTCAGATCTATTTCTGTTGCTTCTTGAATCTTGAGTTTGAGACTTGTCTATCTTTATTCTCATGCCAAGTTTATGATATTTCAGCAGTTTTCTTGATTCATAATGATGTTATCATCAATTTGTAATCTTTATGCCTATCATGATGATTTATGTTGTTTTCTCTCTGATCTTGTTCTTATTGCAACTTCTACCTTCCCCTATTTATTTTCTTTTGATGAACCTTGGTCAATTTCAGGCCTAGGCCTAAACCGCGATTTGCGTACGATTGAATACGGGGGAATATTGGGATAATACCTATTTGGATGTATGTGTTTGGTTGAATTGACGGCATAACATAAAAATTGAATATTTGGGTATTGTCATTATAATAGTAATTGCAAGAATGGGGATTGGCATGTATAATTTGACATGGATCATGATATATGTAATATGACATGGATCTTGATATATGTTATTTGGCTAGAAATTGTTATGGGTAAATTGGTGTAAACATGTTATACATGTAATTTTGGGTATAAAACTGGATCTATGTAAATTGAGCATAGCTTTGTAAACATGAAAATCATGAATCTTGACATATGAAAAATGGCATGAAACTTGGTATATGTGTAAATTGGCATAAAATTGGCAGATATGTAAAACGATATGAATTGAACATATGTAAATTTGGTATGAATTGGGCATATGTAAAATTTACATGTAATCCAGAACTTGGGCATATGTTAATTATGTAAAATTTGGAGTTGAAACATATATGATAATTTATGACTTAGTAGAGGTTTAATATGAACGCGCCTAAGTTGGGTTTTGGGTAATTGGCATGTATTGTAAATAAAAGGCTATAACTTGGCATAACCTTATAGTGAATTATGATAATAATTTGGGAATACGTTTTGGGGCAAAAACGTGAATCATGAACATTTCTATATATTGAACACATGAACTGATATTGGGGTTTGGGTGGAATACGACCATTAATGAACCTTTGACATGAGGTTAGACTTAGTTTGTGGTGTAAAACTGCCCGGAACCGCCCGGCAATTCCAGTAGCCACAAAGTGTCATTCTAATGTGAGAGGTCGAAGGCCAAATTGTAGGCATAACGGTTTATGACACGAGGTTAGACCTAGTTTGTGGTATAAATCTGCCCGGAACCGCCCGGCAAGTCCAGTGGCCACAAAATGCACGGTCTAATCATGATTCATTCATCATAATGAATGAATTAAGGAATACTAACCATAATAAGATGTGGTTATGGTTAGAGGGTTAGGTGGGATGACATGGAAATTTGACATTTATGTGGACCTAACCGGTATGAGTTAAGAACATGCAAAACTTATAAATGTAGGCTCAACCAACATAACTGTTAATCAGACCAATGGGTGGGTTAAGTAATATGACTAGACTAATGACACTTAACCAATATGATATGAATGGGTGGGTTATGTAACGTGGCTAGGATAATGACACTTATCCGTTATAACATGAATAGCGGATGGGTTGGGCTAACTTGAATAGGTTGATAACACCCAATCGATATAACCTGATGCATGGTAGGGTTAAGTAAACACACGAGGGTAACACTTAACCATTATAATATGACTGGTGGATGGGGTTAAGTTAACATGCACTTAACCAATATAACGTGATGCGTGGTAAGGTTAAGTAACAAAGAGGGTAACACTTAACCGTCACAACATGATAAGTAGGTGGGCTAAGTCAATGTACACTTAACCAATATGACATGACATGCGGTGGGGTTAAGTTAACACAAGGGAGAACACTTAGCCAGTATAACAAGGCTTGCGGTAGGGTTAAGTAACACAAGGAACAACACTTAACCGATATAACATGATGTGTGGTAGGGTTAAGTAAAACAAGAGAAAACACTTAACCAACTTAACGTGATGGACAGAGAGGGTTAATTACCTATCGGGTTGGTGGGTAATATTAGTAAATATAGGCCCACAAACTTAACCATTAATAAGCATGCTTGAATCGGTGGGTTAAGTACATCACGGGAAGGTGGGTAATATCTGTATATATAGGCCCACAAACTTAACCAGTAGGAAACCCTAGTAACGGGGACCCATTTCAGCAGTAACCCAATTAGGTATCATGGTACCCTGAAAATAGGCAGGGTGGGGCACGATTACTGGGCTGATTGTAAGCGGTCAAAGCGACAGCGGTGGGTGCAACAGTGTGGGTTCTAACAGAGTGCGGGCGTGCACACACTTCGGAGCAGACAAACAGGGCACTGGGGGCACCAGTAATATAATCTATGTATTCTAGAATTGCGTCGGGCCGCCACCAAGGGTCTTGATACACCCTATGGAGGGACCAGCATAGGTATCTACAATCATTGCGGGCCGTATGACACACATAGGTAGCATAATCCCTAGGTTGGACCTAGGTGGCATAAACCCTAAATCCGAGAAGTGTTCAATAGGTAGCATAATCCCTAGGTTGGACCTAGGTGGCATAAATCCTGGTTGAATCTAGGAAGCGCTCAATAGAAAACCCTAGATTAGATCTAGGTAATAAATAATAGATGTACACGTGAAAGCAACCTTAATTTCGGGGATTGGGACCACATTTTGATTTTATCATTTTATATAGATTACTAGTTGGGACACTAGTTAGGTGGTGCAGAGCAAATAGATATCATAGAAATATTTTAACGGTGAAGTAGAGAAATCTTGCGATCTTGCGAAATTATACTTAGTTCATCTTGAATGGGAAACTCGCAATGTTATGCATGACAAAAGTCATATGATGTTATTCTTAGTTATCGTGCATGTAGCTTATCTTGTCATCATGCTTATGTTTATTTTCAGTTTATTCATGCCATGTTAACTTCACCTATTTGTATGCTGAAAGTCACTAGGACTTACTCAGTCTTTATGACTGACCAGTTTTGTTTCGCCTCTTTTTCTTCCGTTCCCCCCCACCAGGTTCGCAGGGTGGAAACACAGCTTAGTTCGGACCTTACCAAGATCCAAGGCTCTTTCATGTAAGGCTTGGATTTCCCTTGGCTATGGCTTGCTTTGCTTTATTGGGGAATATCACTACTTATTTTTATGCTTCTTTGTTTTTGAGCAAGACAAATATTTTAGTTATGTAATCGGGTATTGGAAGATGATGGGCTTTTATTGTAAACAATTATATTTAATAAATGATTTGAAGTACCTCTACTTTACTTTCCGCTGTTTTATATATGTCTGTCTTGTAATATTTCTGTTCCAGTACCCATAATGCTCCATTGAAGTTAAGGCATTCCCTGTGCGAGTGACCTTAACGGATGTGGGGTGTTACATTATGCGCGAGTAGCTGTCCGGAGATGAGCGGGAGGCTTCCACGTACTATTTACATTCTCCCTGTGTTGTTGTTGGCCATTACTTTGGGCGTTAGTAGTGTACCTTTTCTATTTTGCTTTAGAGACAGTATTTTGAAGTTGTAATAATGATAGTTTGGATCATAAGCTGTATTTTGGATTTTGCTGCTATGATGGTTTAGTTTTCAGCTTATGCACTGTCTCGCTTGTTTTATGTCAAGTATGTTATTATTATATTTTATTACATGTGCTGTGAGATATACTATAGGTTCTTTAGTGATTCATAGTCTCAAAACCCTTTCCTTTTTGACGACCATCTCGTGTTAGTTGGGAATTGGCATAACGCATTTCGGGGAAATGTCGGTTAGTTCGGGGTGGGCCGTCGCAACGCCTTTCGCGGGCCCTTTCCTACTTATTGTGGCCCTTCGGGTTGCATCATCTATTGAGTTGGGTTTGATCTTTCAAAAGCCAACTCTTATCTCGACTCAGCACTTGACCTATTCCAGGATCGAATTGATAAAGAAGTCTCGCTTAGTGCTTCACATGCGAAAGCTTTAAATGGTTCTGGTTATCTCATACAATTAAGTTACCATGCTTATAAATAATTGCAGTTAGCATGATTAACTTGTACCCCGTTCTTAGTGTTAACAAGGATAGTACGTGCGGTGTCATGTGTGCACATGCAATTTAAGAAATTTAATGGTAAATGGTGATGATATTCAGTTTTATGTTGAAATAAGTGTCATCACGGATCGTTTCACCCATCATCAGATCAATGATCATAAAATTTCGTCAGATCTCAAGATCGGATATCAACATTCAAAATCTTATATTTTCGATAATATGTCCATTGCCTAAAGTTATGCTTTAGTCCTTTATGCGTGTTCGTAGTCGTAAATCAGTTTGAAAGTTCAAATTAATGTGCATGTTCGTTGGATCTTCGTCTTGATAAAATGGGAAATTGAAAATTCCGTAAGTCAGTTAGAATGATTAACTTGTACCCTGTTCTTAGTGTTAACAAGGATAGTACGTGTGGTGTCATGTGTGCACATGCAATTTAAGAAATTTAATGGTAAATGGTGATGATATTCGGTTTTATGTTGAAATGAGTGTCATCACGGATCGTTTCACCCATCGTCAGATCAATGATCATAAAATTTCGTCAGATCTCAAGATCGGATATCAACATTCAAAATCTCATATTTTCGATAATATGTCCATTGCCTAAAGTTATGCTTTAGTCCTTTATGCGTGTTCGTAGTCGTAAATCAGTTTGAAAGTCCAAATTAATGTGCATGTTCGTTGGATCTTCATCTTGATAAAATGGGAAATTGAAAATTCCGTAAGTCAGGGATCGTATCTCACCCCTAACTTGGACTTTCTTCTAGTCACTTTGAAGACTGCCGGTCCGGCCCCTTGAAATCCTTGCCATTGATTTGTGCCTTGTGGAAATTCCACAATTAGCTTGGTCCAACCTCTTATATTACCTTTATGCCAATACCTATCTCCTCTTAACTATTCTCCTTTTTTCACAAAACTTCCTTTCCTCTATCCTAGGTCATCCCGAACCTACTCCTACTTCCTACCATTCCCTCGTCTTCCCAAATAACCTCCATGCTCTATATCTTACCCCCATAACTAAGTCGTGCCTCTACTATTGAGTCATCCACACCACCATCGCCTTCTCTCTACATGAATCTTATTACCAAAGTCCCTATACGATGCTCACCTAAAATTTCAATAAGATGAATTAGGTTCTAGGTTTGATGCGAGGGTCAGTGACATGGCCGGTGGTGTCCATGGTGGGTTCGCTACTAGACATAATATGGGAGAGTCAGTTTTCAAGAATTTCATATTTGGGAAATGAGATAGGTTTTGGTTCATAGGTGATAGAAATGAGGGGGTTGAGTAGAAAGAGAATGTATATGTATGAAAGGGACAATCTCTCAAATTCTTAAGGAAAAATAATGTAATGGATCGATATCGACCCTCTATAAGGGTTGGTACCGAACCCTTCACAAGGGTTAGTATTGAACCCTCCCTTTTCTGTAATAAAAGACCAATAACATATGTGTATTTTGTGTGTGATGCATACATACATATATGCTTATGCGCACCAGGTAATACACTTTAGTATACACACACATACATATAAACATATGTATGTATGTATATATGTGTGTGTATATATATATATTTGTGTGTGTCATATGCCTCAAGCAGAAATACTCCATGTGTATTACGTAATATCATGTAAATGCATGTAGGTCTGTTATTGTAATGACTTGGATTTGAGTAAGAAATATTTAATGGATATTAAATATTTAGAATGATTTAGTTTAAGAAATAATGACTTAGGATCTATATAACTTGAATTAAAATAAGTTTGAATGTAAAATTCATAACAAAATAAAAAATAAGCTCGTAAGGTCGTGATAGTTGGTAATATTATGTTTCGAACTTTAAATGATTGTACAGAACTTAGTATAAGTCAAAATTTGTTGAAACAAGAAATGTTAAGATCTATTGAACTATAGTTTTCTAATGAAACTGAAAAATCAAGATTTCATCGTACAAATTGTAAATTATGTCCAAATCAAAATTCCAAATGGTCGCTATGGAATTAATTAATATTTTATCGATTTATTTAATATATAAGTAGGGGTTTTATATACAATAGGGATGTCGTTTAACTCAAAATGAGTAATATTGAATTATAAGTTATATACAATCCCATTAGGATATATATATATATAGGATAATAATAATTAGTTTATTATTAAACTAGATAATTTTGGAATTTTATAATGTGAATATTAGGCTCACGTCCCTATTTTGAAACTTAATTAGGCTCACATCCGGTCATAAACTTATTGTAAATTAGGTCCCTGTTTTCAAAACTTATAAAATAATAATTAAAAAAAATAAAAAAATTCGTAAATTAGTAATAAAATATATTACGCATTATAAAAAAAAATTCAGTTCAGAAAACAACAAAAATACTGTCAGAAAGAAGAAAACAGCAAAAAAACAGAAAAAACTGCAGTTAAATGCATAATATTATGCACCTTTTTGATTTTATTGCATGCATATATGCAATTATTGCAGTTCTTCCAGCGGATAGATTTAACATAATTTTTCAGTTCATTTTTATTTGCATCCAAATGTGCAAATTTCTCAAAAAAATGCACACATGTGTGCAACATTTTTATAGGATAAAAAGTAGGGACCTAATTTATAAATAAAAACAAAGTTCTGAAAATTTTAAACCCGCCCCCTATTTTATTTTTTCCGCCTTTTTGTATTTTTTTTTTAAAAAATGTGCGTACGTTCATAAAAAAAAAAAATCTAAAATATGGAAATAATGTCAGGAATCTACGGAAATCGAAAAAAATAGTTGCATACATTTATGCAATTATTACTGATTATTGCATATATGTATGCAACTTTTCTGTAAGCTGTTTTCAGATTAAAATCTGAAAATAAACCTGCACAAATGTATGCAAGTATTTGAAATTTTTGCGCACATGTATGCATTTATTTGCATGAATAAAAATCAACGAAGATGTATGTAGTGAAAAATATGCACGGATGTATGCAGGAAAGTGATATATGTGCATACTATTATGCATTTAACTGGAAATTTCGTTTTTTTTTTTTGTTTTTTTGATTTTTGACGCCTTCGTTGATGGTTTTTTGTTCTGAATTTTTTAGTGTTTACATGTTTTATTTAAATACGAATTTACGTGATTTTTTTATATTTTTTTTACATTTTTTTATGACTTTTCAAAAAATAGGGACCTAATTTACAATAAGTTTATGATCGGGTTTTTTTTATATTTTGAAACTTAATAGGGACCTCTAAAAAACGCACCCTTTTATAATATTATAATAATATTAAATAGGTCTTAAAAATAGCCATTTTGCAAACGACCTCTGTTTTCGATGAAACTAATTTTGTTGGATCTAGAATAGTAAATTAGTGTAAGGTTCCAAATTTCAGACCAATTGGAGTTAGTATGTGGTCGTGTGAGATATAAACGTTAATTGTAGATAAACGATCAATAATTTGAGCTCGGACGAGCGCTGTTTGAGCAAACGGGCTCGGAATTCGAAACAAGTTTCATTAGGACCGTAGTGAGAAAACATAGGTGAATATCAATTTTCATTTGGAACGAAGTTCGTACGTGGACGTGAAATTTTCTGAATGACAAATACATGTAGCGTTACAATATAAATGTATAAACTAATATGCAAAGCTTCTTCCTTAAGCTAATCCCTACTCTTATAAGTATAATCCATCTCCACCCCAAAGCTTCACAAATTTCAGCTATGGTAATTTTGCATTTATTCCCTCATCCTTTCATAATTTTTATCTCATAAGTCATAGAGAATTAGCCAAAGTGCCCAAACATGAAAGTTGGAGTACTCGGTGAGGTCTAGCTACTGTAAAAATTTCATGGCCAACGGTTGTCGAAGGTGATCGGGATATGAGGCAGCAGTCTATCCTACATTTTTTGGTATTTTGGCGGCGAACGATCAAAAATTAGAAAAGGTGGCCAACTAGGAAGTTGGAGAGGGGAGAGAAGGCTACAACTTTGATGTTGAGCATTTTTTCTGAAAGTGGCTGAAAAATGGACTGTTTTGGTTGTAGACTGTGCATTTTGAGTTTTTCAATGTAATGGAGGCATAGGGGAAGTACTTAACTAGAAAGTTGTTTGGAATGTTGAGATGGGTCTGGTGCCCAAATTTCGTGGAGTTTGGTGGTCTGGCGTGACCTATAGAGCCATAAACATGGATTTTGGTTAACATTGAAATTCCGACAGTCAGCGTGCTTGAACAGCGGCAAGACCAGGTGGCGTGTGGCCTAGGTGGTGGCGTGGTGCTGGCAGTGGTGGGCGATGGCGCTCGGGTGCACACTGGTGGTTGCAGCGAGTTCGAGGAAAGGTGGAGTAGCATGGAAGATGACGAATAGTGGTATTTGTTTATTTAATTAACTTATCAGTGTGTAAATGTGTATATCTCTCTCATAAAAACTCGGAATTTGACGAAATAAGATTCCTTGGGACCGTATGGATGTAGGCTATGAGTACAAACTGACTTGCAATGATTTGGAGCTAGTTAGAATTTTGGTTTAAATTAAACCCACGTTTAATTTAACTCAAAAGCGATTGTTTTATAACGATCAAAAATCACAGTGAGAACTCCCTTACTTTCTGTAATGGGAAGGATTAAGCTAGCTTTCAGGCTTCATTCTAATTTTTTTCCTATTTTAACAATTTTATACGAGTCAACGTGATCTAAGCATATCTCTTTAAGTTCCTCTGTGAGTTCAATTCTTTCTATTTCCCGTCGGCAATCTTAATGCTTACTACATCACTTTCCTCTATATTATTCATGTACTTAGACAATACGTCAATTCATTGCAAGCAATATACAAGCTTTTAAAGTCATTTAACATATATATATATATATATATAGCATACATCTTATTCAGCATTAAACTACATAAGGTTCAAACTCTACAACAACACATCCCTTGAATTTGCACCTTAAAACAACATCATCGTATCAGCGTACTTATGCTTCCTTGCCTGAAGTGAATCCTTGAGCTACCTCACCAAAAATGAGACACCCTAAAGATTGAAAATACAAACAAAAAGGGTCAGACAAAACAATCTGGTATGAGTATAAATCAATATTTAATAGAAATAAAAAACATACTTGAAACAAATGTTTAGTGCTTACTCACAACATTAAGTATATGCCATTAACAACAGATCGTATAACTCATATATATGAACCCCAATCCCCGTACAACATATTATTATCCTCTCTAATATCATGCATTCCATAAACTTAGACTGGTTCATTTTATTGTAGTAGGTCACAAATCTAGAGAACCATGCATTGAACACTAGTGCATACTGTCTGGGTCATCACTTATCCCAGCACGCAAAGGCCTTCAAGGCTTGGACTAAGCCATGGGCATACCTAACATCCTAACTTGATGTTAGATAAATTAATGTAAAAGGTGACAAGCACCAGAACTAGACTCACTTTCTTGTTAATAGTTTGGATTTAAACTATGTTAACCTATCTTCCCCATACACCCACCTGATGCATGTAGACCCATGATAAATGGTGAACAAACTTTCATATATATATATATATGTATATATATATATATATATACATATACATATATATATAATGTAAACCGATACAAACTATTATTTAATAGCACATCATTCACAATCAAACCAATCATCCAAACATATATTAACAGATGGTAATGATGGTTCTATAATTATCTTAACATCAAATGTTCATATTACAAAAGGCAAATTAATTTTTCACATTGCCATGAGCATAAGATAGAGATAATGAGGATATCTCCCATCCTTATCATTTTTCCTTACAAAATATCTAGATCCGACGTATAGAAATACACATGATAAATTGATCATTACATGAATACTTCCATGCTCTATTTACCATTTTATTTAGTAGTAAACATAAGCTTAAACTCTCTTGTTCATACTGCTTACTCCCAAATATTCTAACCTTACCACATGGCAATATTTTTGTAGTCTTTATTATTTAGGTTCAGATCTTTATACACATATTTAATACTACCATTCATGCATATTCATTCAATCCATGAAAACATACAAAGTAAATCATACAATGTATCCAAAACATTATAATATATTTTATATAGGCTGCCTAGATAGGTCTTAGTGCCTTATGAACATTGAAATATACTCACAAACACTCTCTCTTCTCTTAGCCCAAAATTTTCTAGCTTTTCTCATTGTTTTCTATGACTTCATTAGTAGCTATCTTTTAGTGAAAATATTATTTCATTATTTTCCTTAAAGTATTTATTATGGCTTACTTGTACCCAACTATAATAGCTGCACATCTAATAAAATAACCCTTATGCATGCACTTTTGAGCATCTTGCATGCTACATGCCATATATGGAACTATACCTATCATACTATTTGTGTGACTACTAGGGCTAGTGGTCCCTATTTCTTGCTACAAAAGAGTAAGTTATAGTGGTACCATATTTGAATGGAATTCTTCAAACATCATTTTCCTCGGGCATTATTTAAAACCCTAATGTACAAGTCACATAACTTCATATTAATTATTTAACTACATAACTATTAAGTACTAATGTTTTCCCACCCTCCAGAATTGTTATTTTACACTACTAAATCACAGATTAGATGCAGGCTATTAATATCTATTCCAATTTATATTATTTGTGTACCAAGAAATTTAACAAGCATAAATCTTTTTAAGGTTAAAAGCTTGGGGTTATCACAGATCAGCCTTTGTCGTCCTCTATCATTTCTTGGTTAGAAATTTGTCCATCAAATAATTTGGAGAGATGAGAGCGTCCACTTTATCAGGAGATGGTCGTCCAAATAATGCATTATAGAAAGATGGTTGGTCCATGATTACAAAAGAGGGATCCAGTGGTGCGATATCAAGGTGGAAGACCCATCTGCGTTTTTAACTTCCTTTGTCCTACGGAGTGTTGATCTTTTGTTGTTGAATCCAAAAATGGGCTCCGGGCAAGGCTTTGGCTTTCTTGTAGGGATACTCATAAAATTGAAAGTGCGCATAAAGACGCATTAACCACATTTCCAATATCTACAAGTATCTTTTTTAGCAAAGCCGACCAGTTTTTAAAGTGATCCAAACACATTTATTATAAACAATAATAAGTACAAATAAGAAAGGAGGTTCGTGGTTACCAACCTACTACAAATTCGACTTTTAAGGTGGATCATCCACCGTTATCCTATCTAGGTAGCAATACATGAGCTAGACACATTTTATAGACTACTATGTCTCCACCTGGGGAGCAATATTACATATCATTCTTCATAAAGAAGAGAAATTACGTTTGTATAAAAGCAGGACACAATACTGGGTACATTAAGGTACATGATTTTGTCGAAAGTAAAACTAGGCATAAAGTATATGAAAGTTGACATGATAGGCATCCAGCTTGCTCCAATGAAGTGACCATACAGAAAGTATCCATCAAACATCACATAAGAGGTGTGGGCAAGCTGGAAGCAAAAGGAAAAAAAGCTAAGCTAATTAGCAAGGTTTGAACGTGGGCTTCACATGTTTTCCGTGTAACATATCAACTCTTTTACAATCAAGATGCACAAACCAAAATGACTTAGTTTAATTCACAAATGGAAATACGGTAACAGCTTGACATAAATAATTGACATATACCATACCACAGGCACAAAGTACATAGATTCACTGCAGAGAAAAGGACACCACTAATCAACATAGTGTTGAGAGCTAGGCTTAATCATTGCTCTGTGATCAAAGTGTCAAGTTCTAGCAGCATGATCTACATACAAGGCCTCCAATCCAAACTCGAAAAACAAAAGCCATGAACCCAAGACGACAATACTCAGACCATCAACTTACTATCAACAACTCCTCACCATCAAGATAATATCAATCCATATTGAATAACCAGATCCCCAAAGTCCCATCACAACCAGAAGGTGAAACCGAAAACTATGGAAAATAAAGTAGTGACTGCGAACCTAGGACATACCACAATGTTTACGAGCCTCCACAATCCAATAAGTCGAAACTTCACCAAAGTAAATCATGCCAAGAGTTTATACCCAGATCGCTTAGTGAACTCCCACAACATCCCCATTTCTCCTGACATAATCAGACTAGCATCGGCCGTTAGTTCACCAGGCAATGAGGGGCATATATTCGCCTAGGTACCAGAAGCAGCGCGTTACAGAAAGTCATGTGCAAGGGAGGAACATCCAAGAAAGGCATAACCAATAGCAATCAATACTTAATTGAAGCCACCATGCAAAATTGTGAATGGAAAAAACGGCTAGTCAAAGTTTATCGGCCAGGGCATGGGTTTTAAATTTCGAGTTAGGGGAAAAACTAGGTTTAGATATTAAAGTGAAAATACTTGGTTCAACAAATCATTACACAGAAGAAAATAGGAGAGTAGAGAGCGAAGGGAAGTGTTGCAATTAGATATGAAGAGGCAGAGAATGATTGTAGAATACAAAGAAAAGAAGAAGGAATAGAATGCTTATCGCCATTAACAATTTTTGTCGAACCAAAACCTTATTTTATCAAGTTGATTAAGCAATGATATCTACAAATATCTTCGTTATAACCATAACCTAATTAGAGCGGTAATCATTAGTGGATCATTGTGGGGGTGATGGATCCTCTTCTACAGCTCTTTAAGTGCCACCACCAATGTATGCATTTAAAGACCTTTCGAAGGATAGTCATGTTGTAGCTTTTTCTGTATCGAGAATATTCCTCCTTTGGCTTCCTTAATGTAGCGAATTTAAGATCCTCGACTATCTCCAGCAATATGAGGACCTCTGAGAATCACGTTTTTGCAATTGATAGGTGGGATCATATCTAAAATATCGTCATCTTCAATAAAATTTACATTTCCTTGGTATCCTATTGTCTTGAGATACTCCCTGGTACTTTAAATAAATTCTGACAACTGTCCCTCTCAAATGAGTTTTTGAATGGTTCCAGCCAGAGCCTGGCATTCGTTTGTTCTGTGGTCATTCGCTTTGTGGTAAATGCAGTAACTATCTTCTTTTTATATTTCTGGATTTTTATCGGCCTTGTACAAGGTTGGGAATTTTAATTTTCCTTTCATTTGCCCTGTAGATGAAAGATATCGGTTTATTTAGGGCCACTGTATTGGTGTCGGTTTCTTCCCACCAGTCAAGGAAGGCGGTACTTCTGGGCCCTCAAGACGAGAACAACTTACCGACCTTGGGGTTTCTCCTTTTCAGGTGTAGCTTTTGTTTTCATAACGCTCTTCCCTTTCTCAAGTACTCGAGGGTAACTAGTTTCCTGTTGTTTAACCCTTTAAAAACATACATGTCTTGGTCTACTAAATCTGCGTATAAACTACGGGTCGAGCGTCATTAGAATCGGTCGTACATAGCCCAATCCAATACACCTAGACAGTTTGTGAAAGGCAAGGAACGATCACATAGAACAAAGTTTGAGTGCCAACATAAAGTTAAGTAGAGCATGAAGGGTAGAGCATAGCAAGAAAGGTCGCACACATCAGAATAGTTGGATCGTCTGCTCAACACAGTCAGAATCGGTCATACAGTATAGCACGACCATACAAAGAGGTCGTGCACACGAAGCTAGCTCAAGAATGGCACGACACGAGGACAGTAAGGATCATACATCCTATAAAGGTAGCCCATATTAAGGGAAGTCGCTTGTTCCTATAACAAAAAGGTCGATCATACAAGACAAGCTGAAGAATTGGTTCCGGACACACATTCCACTCTACAGTTGTTCATTCATACTACCTTGACCGGTCATACGTATCTTTTGAGCAAGAAACACAAAGATGCCAGAGGTCGCACATGCTTCCTATGTCCTCTAATAGATTGCAATCTCATTCGCTCGCTCATTCCTCAATCATTCACTAATGCTTCAATCATATTCTACCAACTGGTCCAACAAATATCAACTCTAGAGTGATCGCACTTATATCCGGTCTACAAGCCTTGGTCGGTCGCCTATTCATCAACAATCAGATACAGAAGCTCTAACCAGATATTATCTATCGTTCAATCATAAACGGCTTGATATGATGACTCGGTCGGTCGCTCTTACGCCAACTATAAAGCTTTGACAAATCGCCTGTGCACTCATCACCTATCTGCCATCCAATGTGCTTAGAGTTATGAAATCACTCACTCCTATGCAGCCACTTGCTTGTGCAAAACAGTTGGGTACAACTATCGACAGTTGGCTACAAATAGGCAATGGCATTTTCAAAATTAATGAAACGAGTGACTTGTAGCTTGCATATATGAATTTCAGCTCATTTCTTCAGGGGAACTCACCTACAAATAGGTCACGGCTTCCACCTTAAATGGAGAGCTCCTAGAGACCACAAATTGTTGTCGAATTCTCTCCTCCACAATTCCTTAGCATTTCAATCATGATCATCATTTCCACTTGAAGATCACCCATTCATTTGGCCATGGCATCCATGAGGATCATCTAAGTGGAAAAGAGATTGAAGATTCTCCTCCATTCTCTTCTCAAACAAAGACATTCTCCTCCTCCATCGCTGACCTATCCTTCTCCTCCACGGATCTTATCATTTCTCCATCGAATTCCATGAATCTAAGTGAGATGTGTATGTAAAAAAGAGAATATGTTGTGAAAGTGAGAAGATATATGAACAAAGAGAGAGTCTAATGCTTTGTAATCATCATCATGATAATGCAAATTACTTTCACAGTGGACGTAGACCTAGTTTAGGGACGAACCACTCCAAAACCTTGTCTCTATTTTACTTTCCTCACATTTTTGCTTTTAGCTCTTGATTGATTGCGGCTCCATTTATTTTCTAACCACAATGGCGAAGTATAGTTCACGTACCATTGGTGTTTGAGCCATTTTTTTGGTGAAAACATTTGGCACCCACCATGGGGACGCATTTTGCATCTTCTCCTTTCTCACTTTTTTCAAGTTCAAAAGCTTTGACTTGAGATATTAAGCCGTTAAAATCCTATGAGATTTTTTGAACCTCAGTGAAAGTCATGAGTAAATCAAAGGAAACTACTTGTAAAACCAGCGACCTCACCAATAAGGTCAATGATGTCACATCACCCACCAACCATCTTGAAGCAGGAGAATCGTCTAGAGTTGAGGTAGCTATAACCAAAAGAGAGTTGGATGAAGTGGTGGCGGAACTAACAAGTTAAATAAATATCGCAAATAATGCAATGATGAAAAAACTTGAGTCAATGTTCGCTATTCAAGCCCGCAAAAGTCGCATTAAGCACTATCCACATTCAACCTGCTCAAACTGATCGCATGCACGATGCATATTCTTCCACTTCAATCCCAATCCAAGGAAATTCTATTTGGGAAGTTACAAATCTTGCTAACTTGAATCATAAGGATGTAAAAGCACCAACACCCGACCATTCCGATAACACAACCTCTCGACAGATGCTTGGTTCCACTAGGAGGATACTTCTCCAAAAGGGAATTTCAGGACTTATGTCCCCAAATCGTAATTATTCACTTAGGCAAACGTCCAGTGAGGAAGAAGACGTCCACCCCGGGGACCAATACAAAGGGGAGGAACATGTATTGGGAATGGCACACGAGATTATAGAGGAGAGCTTAAGAAAGGGAGACAACGAGAAAGAATGGGAATTTTCTCCTACTAAGACCCCACTCATCGAAAGCATCAAGATGACTGTATATCCAAAAAAAGTTTAAGCCTCCAACGGTGCAACCTTATAATGGGGCAAGTGATCCCAACATGTTCCTGTGCAAATATGATCAGTATATGAATGGGGCACGCGCCACAGACAAAATCAAATGCCAATACTTCCCAACTTATCTGGAAGGGGTGGCCTATCTCTAGTTCACAGAGCTACCGCCAAAGTTTGTAGACGACTTCACTACCTTGGCTAGATTATTCAGGGAATAATTCAAGTTCAAAATAACCAAGGTTCAGGTTGTTATGGAGTTAGATGAGCGAGAGCAAAGACCACGAGAGTCCATCAAAGCTTTTCTCACTCGCTTCAATATGGCAGTAGCTGAAGTTGAAAATTATGAGCCCCGCTTGGTTCCGATGGCTTTAAAAGGAGACGTATGCAAAATGACAAAGTTAGGATGATGGATTAAGAAGAAGAAGCCAAGTACTCTTAAGCAGCTACTCAATAAAGCAGAAGAATATATGAGTGTCGAAGAGGACTCAGTGTGTGCCTTAAATGTTCTAGGAAGCAATGTACAGCTAAAAAGGAAAGGTAATATGCAGAATAGCCTTGGTAGTCAGAAGAGGAGCAATGAGGGGAAGGGCAAACGGTCTAAGAAGATGCTCCGGTTTTTTAAGAATTCTGAGCTCACTCCTCTTAATGACACCATAGGGAATATATTAATGGAAAAAAAGTATACCGAGAAGTACCCGATACCAAAACAAATGAAGATCAAAGATGTAGCTGTAAGATCAAGAAGGTTCTGTCAGTTCCATAACCAGCCAGGCCATGATACCAATGACTTTAGACATCTAAAATCACTAATTGAGGAACTGATGAGCAAGATTCATCTACAACAATATGTGCAAGTCCACGAACACTGCTCCAACTCCTTGCATGCAAAGGGAAACAAGTAATGGGTGGATCGCTCAAATCAATCCAAGGTCGTCACTCACTCAAAGATCAGTGAACGGTGTTTTGTTTGCATTGGCTCTGAATAAGCGATCTATGTCGCCTTTAATTTACTTTTCTTTGCTTTTTGCTATGTTCCTATAAACAGCCAGTGATAAGTTACTTACATTGTACCAAACAAAAGCCTTATGAACCAAAAATTATTTGCTTACATGAACCATACATTAGCTAGTTCGTGCTAAAATCGATTTCTTGAATATAGGCAAAGTATAGGAAAACGTTCATTTATGACCCAACCATAGCTGGAAGCTTCCTGAGCATATCCCAGTTGAAACAATTCAAGCGTTAAGCGCCAAAAGCATCACACAAACTAAGCAAGATAATTAAGCATGCCATTTCAAAAGAATAAGCTATTTTGGGGAAAATGGTGAAAAGTGCAAAAAGTGGACACCAAGTCGGAAAGATGCAACTTTCATGACAAAAACACAATCCCTTAGCGAGCATCTAGCAAAGGAATCGGTACCAAACTGTGAGAACGATGCGAAGATGGAAGCAACCCAATTTTTCCCACAGTTGAAAGATTGTCAGTCCCACTAAAGAGGCACCTTTTTAGGTGCAATGCAAGAATTCTTTAAATCCAAATAAAACTTGATAAGAAGAACTAGTGTCCACCTCCCGGGATGAAGCGTAAAGTTGGAAGGACCGACAAAACCTAGGCTGGAAGTACCAGTCCTAGTGCTGAAAGGACCGGCAAAAAGATGGAAGGACCAGCAAACGGAAGGATTGACAAAACTAGGCTGGAAGCACTAGTCCTAGTGCCGGAAGGACCGACAACATGCCGGAAGGACCAGCGCAAACAGAAATCCTAGCCGAAAGGGGGTAACAGAAATCCTAGCCGATAGAGGGTAATAGAAATCCTACCCGAAGGGGGTGTCCAATAAGGTATTTTTTGATTCTGAAACAGTCAGAACAAACAAAACCAAAACTGGATCAAAAACTTAAAACCCAAGACCTCCCGTGGGGGCACGTATTCAAAACCAATCTCCGAAGGGCCTGGGCCACCAGGTTAGCGAGAAATGAGTTTGAATACACAAAAAGAAAACCCGCATTCAAACCCCAATCTTCAAAGGACTTGGGCCACCAAGTTAGTGAGAAAAAGGTCGAATGCATTAAAAGCTTACGTATTTATTCTAATCCCCGAAGGGCTTGGACCGCTAGGTTAGTGGGAAATACGGTTAAATACATAAATTCAAGTCGAACCTCCGAAGAGCTTGGACTAACAAGTCAGTGGGAACACGACTGAGTGCATGAAAAATCGGCATACATTAGAAAAACGACATGAACTGATCAATCAAAACTAAATTCTAGCTACAGCTAAGAGAATTTAGAAAAATTTGACCGTTTCGAGTCCAATAAGTTGTAAAGAACTTTGGTATGGGGGCATCACCACTGCATTAGAGAAATCCAATAATGCTCATTTGAACATCCCATAAGTTTATCACAACTTTACAACAAGGGTTAAGTGTCTGTAGAGATTAGTTAGCTAACGAAATCCAATTCCCTTGAAATAGCTAGAACAAACTCGAGAATTTCGGTAAAATAACAAACACAGGAAGTGGATATTAAGAAATTCTCGGGTATTACCTAGCACAAAATCAAAAAAATTCAGTACAGTACGACTAGCCGAGTAAACCTTATTCATAATAATTTGTGGCTACAAAAGAAATGTCTTCATTTATAAAAATGAATGGCTTATAAAAATCTGTGTTGTGAGCATGAAAAGGAAACAGGTATGCAATGCGAAGCAAGAATGTACGACAAAGAAAAATTAAAAGCTTGAGTATAGGACAGTTTCATTGCAGCAACACAAGGTCATGTAAAGGTTATCAGACATGAACGTATGTAAAATAAATAGGCAAGGACCGACACTCGCATATACAACCGACTTGAACATATGACGAGAAAGAAAATAGGGTGGAGCCACAAATACTACTTCTTAATAAGAAAGGGAGGAGATGAATCAGCTGCTTGGTTTCCAACCTTTATTTCTTTATTTACACAAGGACTCTCAGGAGGGGACATGTTAATGATTCCCGGTTTATTTGCAATGGGTCTCTTTTTGCGTATCAAAGTAAAAACAGCCTTGGTATTCCAAATATCATCCTCATCGTTACTGAAATCATAATCAACCGCTTCCTGATCAGATACATTAAGCAATGAAGGGTCGCCCAATAGAGGAGTGGTGCGTGGACTAATACTAGTTGACACTAAAACAGAGTCAATAGTAGCAGCCTGAACAATGGTAGCACCAATAGAAAAAAGAGGAGGCAAAATGGACCAGTTACAAATGAATAGTAAGCACTAAATACAAAAAACGCAGGTGAAGAAGTAAGATAATCCAAATCCAGTGCAGATTGATAGATATCAATTTTACCTGGGGTTACTGCATATACAAGATCGATTTCGTAATCATTCATATTTAAAGAAGTGTCGTCATTCTCTTCTCCATGACCTGCGCATTGTTTGGGTACATTCCCCTGAACCATGCGTTCTTTAATGAGTTGAATTTCCGTAGCATCCTTGACAGGGTGATCCACAGGAGGAGTTTGAGAGCTTGAAGCTTCAATGTCGATAAGGCTGGATGAGCCACGAATAGCAGTAACATCCAGGGTTTTATCCCTAGAAGATTGGACTTGCTCATCCGCCAGTATTTTCCTGCTTTCAACCAAAGCCTTACAGTCTTCTTTTTCCATGAGATTTTCCTGGAGAAATTCATCACCTGCACCACCAGAGTATGAAAGCACTTGCTCCCAAACAAGAGCTAGAGTATGTGGAAAGTCTTTGTTAAGATAGCTTAAGCTTCCAAGATTCATAACACTATAGATGTAAAACTAAAACGGAGTATTGTCAGTCTTGACTCTAGCCTCATCAAAAGCTTTGTGCAACTTGATTTTGTCTTCTTTTAGAGTCTTTAAGGCCTTGTTCTAAGAATTAATCTTGTCCTCGAGAACTACCTTTTCTTGTTGATAAGAAGTCAAAGCTCGTCTCTTTAAAGCCAATTGACATTCAGCAAGTTCTTCGGCAGATTGAGCTTCTCGAAGTTGTCCTCTTGCAGCCACAAGCACTCTTTTGAGTTCCTCATTTTCAGCCTCCAAGTTGTTCATTTTAATATTCCCATTCTTTAAAGAGGCAATTTCAGATTCTTGGAACCTAATCAAGTGAACTAGTCCAGCTTTGTCATTCTCCAAGATGTCAATATGATCAAGATGCCGAGTATTCAACCTTTGAAACTCGTAACCAAATTTGGCCTAATGCTCTAGTTGCTTATCAACGTTGCTCATGGCCATGTTTAACCATGTTTCAAGTTGACTCCTAGCAGTGTTAAACTGATTAATCATACAACTCTTTATAGTACTTAAACCCTCAACAACATCATGTTTTATCATTTGGATGTAAATCTAAATCAAAGTACATTCCTCTTAAACCCTAACCACTAAAACGATCCTTAAGCATCAAGTTTCCAGATGGAACTTTAAAAGGAGGTCTGTCGAGAATCATTTGGATTTGAGCAGAGGTTAGAACAATGGATCGTTCAGGATGAATGAGAACATCGCAATCTTGGATACTAGTTGACAGATAACGTTTTTGAATCTTACTCCTGTCTCGTTCGTTTCTGCTCTTCTTCTTCTTCTCTCCTTCCATTTGGTGCTCACCTTTATCACCCTTATCCGATACCTCTACACAGTTGGGTTCTTCCCTCCTAAGAGAATCAGTCAATGGAAACTCGGGAATGTGTTGAGGTTGAGAACTCGAGGACGACTAGGAGCACGTAAAGTGATGGAAAAGGAGAGACTGTAAAAGGCTTTGCAGATCAATAGAACCAGTTTGATGGAAGAAACTATCTGATAATGAGTGTTTCATTCCTATACCTAAAAAAAGGAACAAAGCAAAACTTCAGCGCTTAACATAAAGAAGCATGAAAAGAAACTATAAGCTTTGCAGGAAAGCATAAAGTGCTTACGATAATCATATTTTAATATATATCCAATAACAGACCAATTTCGAGGGGAATTCCTAAATCAAGCGCTTTCCCAGGCCATTGGGTGGATTCTCGAGTTCCATTCATATCAGACTTTGCAAGATCAGAAGTCACAATATCACCTTGATTAAGATATGTGACGGTGCCTAGGTCACCCAAACCTCCGAAAGTGCCTGTAGAACTTTCTACTTGGATGATAGGGGAAATGGGATTCTCAACAATTCTCTCAGAAATTATTTTATCTCTTGCATCATCTTTGCTTCCATCTACTCCTTTACCCCCACAATGAAAGGCATTCCCTTCGGTAATCAAAGGCAAGGGAGATCCCGACGAAGCTTGGCTACTATCACCGAGGTCTAAGCATTGTTTTTGGTAAGGGATTTGCTAATGATACTTTGTGTATAAGCTAGGGTTTTATTAATAGACCGTGAAGGATGGAGTAATTGATACTGACGAAGGGTTCTTACTGAAAGCAAAAACTATCTACGTCTTTCAGTCTTGTTAATGGCAACGAAAGAACCATAAAGAGCTTGGTCAAGAACAAGGCCTTCATTGGAAGGAATTACTGCAAACCGGAAAGAGAACCAATAAAAAAGGAAGGAAGTAGAAAATTACCAAAAAAAGGGCAGTTACCTCCTTCCATCCATTGGCCATAGAATTTACCGGGACATCGAACATAAAAGTATTGATCTGGAAACCCCTTGACAATGTCCGTTAAGCCAGTGATAATCCTATAGTGTATGCCTTCCATAAATATAAAAGAGGGACCATCCGTCTTCCTTCTTTTGAAAGCATATAAGGAACATATATCTGGAAATATAGGTGCTCGTTGCTTGACTCTCATAAAAAGTATGTGTGATCCTAATAAACTATGATATCCATTCAGATGCAACTGGTATGGGCAATAGCCAAAGACCACAAAATGGACTCTAAATAGGAATTAAAAGGAGGAATCGCTCCTCTTGACAACATATGGTGATTAACTGTTACATACCCAGGGGTGGATAGTCGGCCGAATCATTTTACCTCAGGAATTTAGTTTCATCTTCTGAAAAACCAAATCGAGCACACATTTGTTGGTATAAGCCAAATGGGAGTGTCAATTTAGGGTTTTCGGAAGGTACTCTCATGGATTCGAGGTTGGGGATAAATTTGGATAATGTTCACTCCAGGACCAACAGCTGGGGCAACTTCAGTTACCTGACTAGAACCTTTGGTTTCTCCTGACATGATACCTAGCCTTCAAACTAATCTACAGTCAATGAGAGTGACTGATGGTAAATTTGTAAGCTCAAAAGTGTGTGTCAGTATTTGTCATTACAGATCAAGCACTACAAGGAGAATTCAACTAACAATATAAACCAGGCTCGGACGACTGCACATAACCCTCATCAAGTCATATACGAAAAATCCTGGCTCGGTCGGGCATACTCAATTGACTCCTAATCGTGCATGACCAACATAAAGCGGGCCGTGCACATTTTGCTCGAATCTTGATCATAAGTATATGGTCAATGTAACAACCCGTATTTTTTATAACACGTTAAAACAAGAAATCAAGGCAGAATTAAATTTTAAAATCAGAATCAGGGGAAACGGGTTATGCCATTGCGTTTGTCTCGAAATTTTACATGAAATAGAGTCCAAGTTTTCGAAAATTGGAGTCCGGATGAAGAAGTTATGGCCTGTACAAGTTTCAGCAGTTTTCAGGCAGGATTGGACCAGGGGGTCGACCATAGGGTCGACCTACCCCCCAAGGTCGACCTACCCCCCAGGTCGACCATAGTGTCGACCTTCCCCCTTTACAGGTCAACCTGGTCGGCCTGTTTTGACCCAGAACCTATTTTTGAAGCCTGAGACATGTTTTGATGGTCCGGATTGATTCTAGGGTTAATCTAAGGGCCTAAACTAGTTGCTACCCCTATAAATACATCCTAAGACCTAGCCTACTTCATACAAATCATTCTTACACTGCTATGCTGCTAATTCACCTCTTGAACCATGGCCGCCGCCTCCAAATTAAAGCTTAAGCATTCAAACTCGATTCAAATCAAAGATCAATGCTTCTACAACAATTCAAGAGAATAGATCAGTGACACCGCAACAATTCGATGACTAATTTCTAGACTTGACGTCTACATCTTTCGTAGACCACGATCTGTAAGTTCCAGTTACTTTTAGATAAAAACTATAAATCTAATATGGGCATGTTATAAATTGGAATTGATTTATGTATGTTTCATATCTATTCTTGTTTTCTTGGATCTTGACTATTGGGAATATTGCCTACGATGTTGAAACTATTGTTAATGGCCTAAGACTATGACTATGCCTATGACTGTGGACATAATATTTTGCCTATGCCTATGACTATGACGGTGAACATAAGACTATGCCTATGACTATGACGGTGAACATAAGACTATGCCTATGACTATGACAAGGACAATTGTGACTAATTACCTAAGATTCATGACCATGAGGTTATTGCCTAGGATTATAACTTTGAAATTGGATCTAAGCTTGACTTTGTTTATTTATCCTTGGATCTTGATTTTGGGAATTTTTCTATTTAAGTTAGATCTATCCATGTTCTTGAAACTAGATTATTGTTCAAACCTTTTCATGTTCATAACATTATCAGATCTATATGCCGGCGATGTTTTAGTCAATTTAGTTATGTCATACCTTGGAATTAAATTAATAATAGAACAATGTCTATTATGTTATAGGTGAAATTAAATTATATTGATCTATGTCTTTAGTTCTATTTTATTATCATGTTGAATTGAGAATTAATGAATAAGTCTATTCATATGTATATGAACTTGGAATATAACCTGTTATGACAAAGTTGTGTAGTTTATCATGTTATGCAAGTTTTAGGTTGTAAAATCATATCACATATGTGACCAAATGTTAGATCTACATGTTTATGTGTATATGTTAAACCTATGTCATATTTCAAGTTCACACTTATTCATATGTTCGTGAGTGATTTGCAAGTTCACATATACGTAAGTTAATTTAGTCTATGTTACAAATTCACATATATGTATGTTGGTTCAGCCTACGCTGCAAGATCACACCTATGATATTCATGTTGGTTATTTTGCAAGTTCACACCTATGATGTTCATATTGACTATGCCGATGATGCCAAGTTTACGCCTATGTCATGCTTATGTTAATAAATTGCTTTATGCCAATTTTGTGTACGTTAAATTAGGCTGAGTTTTTAGCTTAATATTATATGCCAAAAATCATGCGGACGGAAAATTAGGCTAAGATTGTTAGCCTAATATTTAGACGGGGTAACGTTGGGAAAAATTGGTAATCATAGGAAACTTGACATGAAACTTGCCTTGAAAACTTGACACGAACTTGACATGAATCTTGAACATGGACATGACACTAGAATAAACATGAAAATGGCCAACCCGAGGTTGGGTTGAGTTTGCAGTGTAAATCTGCCCGGAACCGCCCGACAAATCTAGTTACTGCAAACAATAGGATCCAATGTAGGTAGTTGGTCATATCGCACTTAACCCGAGGTTAGACTGAGTTGTGGTGTAAATCTGCCTGGAACCCGCCGGCATATCCAGTGATCATAACAACAGGTCTGATGTGAGGTTGGGGTGCATTAATGAATTAATGCCACATGATAGGGTTAAGTCATGAACCACTTGAATATACTTAACCAATTTAACACGATGATTTGATAGGGTTAAGTCATGAACTACTTGAATATACTTAACCAATTTGACACAATGATTTGATAGGGTTAAATCATGAACTGCTTGAATATACTTAACAAATTTGACACGATGATTTGATAGGGTTAAGACATGAACTGCTTGAATATACTTAACCAATTTGACATGATGATTTGATAGGGTTAAGTAATGAACCGCTTGAACATACTTAACCAACTTGACACATGATTCGTAGGGCTAAGTCATGAACTTGAACGACAACACTTAGCCAATTTGACATGACACGTAGATGGGTTAAGTCACGAACTTGAATGACCGCACTTAACCAACTTGACATGCTAGACTGATGGGGTTAAGTCTCAAATTTAAATGACAACACTTAACCTGCTGAACGGAAACCCTAGTTACACGGTCCTTTTCAGCAGTAACCCACTAGATGTATCATGGTACCCTAGAACTAGGCAGGTGTAATAACCCGCAAATTCTGAGTCAGTTTAAAATTTTTATTTTAGCAATTTTAGCGAATTTTGATTATTTAAAATGAATTATTTTAAATAATATCGACGAGAAATTTATTTTGAATATAATTCGAACGTATATATTTATACGCGTCGTCGTTAGAATATAAATATTTATATATAATTATAAATAGAATTGAAAATGGCGCGGTAGTTCGATAATTCAATTTCAAACTTCAAATGAATGTATCAGGTGCAAAATAATCCGGATTTTAGTGAAACCAAAAACATTAGGATCTAATTGATAATATCTTTCCAACGAATCCGACAAATCAAGATTTCATAGCAGGAATCAAAAGATATGTCCAGTTGAAAATTCTGAATAGTCGCTATGGAATTCAGGCCCTTAAAAATGGGAATTTTGCAAACGACCTCGGATTTCTACGAAACCACTTTTGTTGGGTCCGGGATGTGAAGTTATTGCTAGGTTTCAAATTTCATAATTTTTCGAATCAATATGTGAGCGTGGCAAAGGAAAACGCGTTTGACCAGTTTCAGTTGATTTTAATCGACTGGAAATTGGCCATTTTTCCAACGATATCAGAATTCGACGAAATTAGTTTTGTTAGGACCGTATCGCAAATACGAAGCATTTTTCTAGTTAGTATGTGGCCCCGGTAAATTGAAATGTGCATTTAAATTGAATATATAGTGATTTAAATGTAAATTCAACGGAGACTAATCGAAACGACCACATCAGCTTGCGATACATATCCCATTGTGTTCGGAATGGGGGTAAAACGCTATGGACGACAGGCGGTGGGCCTTGTTTAGGGGTCGTATGTAAAATTCAACTTTTTACAAATTAAAATAAAAAAAATTAAATATATTCTTTCTCCCTCCCCTTATTTCTCTCTGGCCCCCCTTTTCTGGATTCATTCGAAGAAGAAAAAAAAAGAAAAATAAGTATCGGGGAGGAGCTCGTCGCTCCTCCGAAGGAAGCGCCGCCGCGCCAGAGACCGTCGTGACCCCCCCTCACCTCGACCTCCTCTCTCAGCCCCCCCCCTCGATCGAAGTCCGAACCCCTACCTCGCAGCGAAGCCCCAAATCGAACCGCGCCACCTTGCCCGAGACTGCATCGCCGCACCCCCCCTTTTCTCAGCCGGCGCCGCCACTCTCTCCCCTCCTTTGGACCTCCGGCGGCTGCCACATCACCCCCCCCCCCCCGATCCAGAAATTTTACTGTAAGTTTTTGGTAATTTTTATTTATTTAAATAAAAATCTGATTTTATTTACATAAAATCCGATACGTGAGTATATGAAGTTTAGAAATTTGTTTACAGAAAGTTAGATATTTTCTTTTTGTATATAAAGTTGAAATTTTTATCTTACATATAGTTTGAATTTTCATCATGAAAAAGAAGTGATTTTTACTTGAAAAAAAGATGAGATTTTTGTTCGTATGATAGCATAGTAAAAATTCGATTTTTATATATTGAACATCGAAGTAAAAATATGATTTTTATATATTGAACATCGAAGTAAAAATATGATTTTTATATATTGAACATCGAAGTAAAAATATGTTTTTATATATTGAACATCGAAGTAAAAATATGATTTTTATATATTGAACATCGAAGTAAAAATATGATTTTTATATATTGAACATCGAAGTAAAAATATGATTTTTATATATTGAACATCGAAGTAAAAATATGATTTTTATATATTGAATAGCGAAGTGAAAATGTGATTTTTACATATGTAGTGGCTACGGGCGAAGATGCGATAACGATGAAGATCTCTGTAAAAGAAGTGTCGTGAAGTTGGATAGCTATCGGTGAGAACTCCTCACTCAAAATTTCTTTTTCTAGTTATATATATATACTAGGATGCAGACGGTGTTTAGTAGCACCCGACACCCGTCATCCACAGACCATGGATGACTTGTTTGTTTAATTGTTTGGTTGTGTAGTTGATTAGATTATTTGGTTTGAATTGAATTGTTTGGTGAAATGAAATTGATTTGATTGATGTGTGAATGGCGTGGGCCTTCACTAGACCGGGGATAAGGCTAGGCCTTGTCCTGTTTCTAGTATCGTGCCGTTATGCCGCCGAATTTTTCTAAAATAAATTAGAAAAATAAAAATATAATTTTATTTAAAGAATGAACTGAATAGAAATTCATGTGTTAAAATAAAATGTTTTGTCATTAAAAATATAATTTTTAACGTGAATGTGAATAAATAAAATATTCATTTACAAACCTGACGGTTTGTTTATGTACACCTATTTGAAGGACATTGATTGGGACGATAAATTTTACACATCGCCCAACTGCACAAATAAAAATAAATGTTTGTTGATTTGAAACCCCACACGGGTGTTGGGATGAAATTTGAAGTTCACTCATCCTGATTGATTAAATATGTCGATTGATTGATTGACAGGCTGTTATAAGCGTTAGATATCTATATTTGATGCTTATACAGTGTAGTGCACTTTGGTTGATGGTTGATTATTTTTCAATGCTATTATACATGTGTTGTATGAAAATCCATATAACTAACTTTATATGGTAATTGATTGGGCCTCATTCCAATTTGAAAAATAAAGAATATTATAAAATAAAGGTTCATGTGTTGATTGTACTCATCCGTTGAGATTAGTCATGTGTTGAACGAAATATTTTAATAATAAAATTTACATCTTTATCAATATAAGATAAAGGTTCATGTGTTGACTGTACTCATCCGTTGAGATTAGTCATGTGTTGAACGAAATAATTTAACAAAAATAGTCACACGTGGACAGTACTCATTCGTTGAGATTAGTCGTCTGTCGACAAAAATAAATATTCATTTGTTGAATAGAATATTTGAAAATAGAAATATATGAAGCCGTGTTGGTTAGATTGACGCCATTTTGACGTGAATGATATCTATATCGATTTTATTCATTTTAAAATGAATATTGAAAAGTGATTTCGAAAACGCATATTTTGAAATGAAATTTGAATCAAATTGAATAGAAAACGAATTCGAATTGAATATATAACGAATTGAATTCGAATTGATTATAAAACGAATTTGATTTCCATTGAATATATAATGAATTTGATTCAAATAGAAAACGGAAATGAATTGAATTGAAAACGATTACGAAATGAATTGAAAATGAATTCAAATTGAATTGAAAGCGAATTGAAATGAATTCAAATTGAATTGAAATTTGAATTGAATAGAAATGAATTTTAAAACGAATTTATAAAGAAGAATTCGATTTTGATTTGAATTGAAATGGAAGTTGAAAATGTTTTTGAAACGAAATTAAAACGATTTATAAAATTAGTTTTAAATAGAAATCGACGAAATATATACAATATATATTATATATATATAATGGCCTGAATAGAACGCGCCGCGCCGCGGCAGTTCGTGAATTTCGACCATTTATTTCAAACGGACATTACGGGAGATCCGACCGTCGGATTCTCCTAAAACCGGAACCGTTGGGTTCGTATCGAAAAGAGCTTTCTAACGAATATTAGAAATTTGAAATCTAACGGTTGGATTTGGAATTATGTCCAAATCAAATTTGAAAAAGGTCGTTGTAAGTGCAGTTCGATGGCCGTTGATGGAAATCGACTGTACGGGCCTTGATAAAATTATTAAAAATAGTAATAATTTGTGTAAAATCATAAGAAATGATTTTAAAAGAATTGGGATGAAAAACTCCATATTTGAAAAGATAAAAATAGATTTTTATCGAAATGAACTAGAATTATAATTCTATTTATTTTTAAATAAATAAATTGAATTTGAAAAGGGTTTAAAAAATAACCAGAATTTCCAATGATTGCATTAGAGTGGATTTGAATCGAAATTGTCTTCGGAATATTTCGATGTTGGAATTCGTGATTATACAAATGTTGTTATGGAAATTTGAAAGATATATATTTATATCGTTATTTCCAATACGACATTTGTTAGTCGTAGAATTTGATATTGAATATAAGCCGATATATTTTCTATTCAGAGCCTTGTATTGAATATCAAATGTGATTTGGGTTTGTCGTGATTGGTGTCTTCACTAACACTGTTCTTGAACCCAGTTGAGAAAAGATTAAATCTTTTTATTTAGATGTAATGAAGTGTACCAATTAAATAATATTTAATTGGAATTGGATTGATATTGATTTTTGGGTTTATCGTGAACAGTGTTTTAAATAACACTTGTTCTTTAACCCGATAATTAATGGGATGTGATTTCGGGTTTATCGTGAACCGTGTTTTAAATGACACTGATTCTTTAACCCAGTCAAAGATTAAAACTAAGTGGAGTTTTGATGAATCTTTAATTAGATTGAAATAATCGAAATGGAGTATCACCAGTTTTGCTCCAGGCGATAGTTAAATCTTTAATTAGATTTGAACGTGAAATGGTAACTGAATTTACCGATAACACTGAGGTGTTAGATATGAAGTATTACGAGTTTTACCTCATGGGATAAATAGGTTGGGATTGGGAAATTAAAACAAATGATTACTTCGGTAAGTTTCGTTAATCCCGATTAGTTGAATCGAAATTCAAAAGGATAGATTAAAGAATAAATATAAAGAATTTATCTTGGATAAAATTAATGGGAACCTTTCCATATGATTGTGAAATTTAGAAACTAACTGTCGGTTAGCCAAGCAGAATGGTTTTCTGGATATTGATCTGATGTTGGTTTCGGCCTTCGGGGTTAATATTTGGGGAATTATTCTCTTGATTAATTTACGGTTAGTGACTAATGAATTGGAATGAGGCGTATGTTGTGTTTGTGTAACACTTATTTAAAATATACGCGAGTTATTCGGAAAGACCGGGTTTATCCCATTCTGAATAACTGATACGACGATAAGTCGAAGATGAAGACGGTGGTCGAAGACTAGAAGTCTTCACGTCGTTTGGGTGGTTACTAATGATCTTGATTGGGCTGTACACCCAAGAAGATGGAAACAATTGGTGATCGTCCAGACGTACTTGGAGATCGATGGATATGCGAGGTACTAGGTGCCTCCGGTTTCGTTCAGACCCAGAACGGACTTGTAAATGGACGGTGTGTCTGACATTGGATTTTAGTCCGTGTGATTGATCTCTATTAAATATATATCTGTTTGGCGGCGGAGAATTTATTCTCTTGCTTAACGCCCTTTTCTGAGACGTACGAGCTCAGGGGTTATATATTGATGGATATCAAACGCATGGAGTGAATTGCCTGTGTGGCATGCCTAAGTGGAAATTGATCGAGGCTTCTGTAGAAAAGCAAAGTCTTGTGGTGATGATCAAAGCACAGCCTGTGTGGCACAGCTTTGTGTAACGTTGATTCGCAAGTATCACACCCGGTATGAACCAAAAACGGGAGACGGACATCAGGGAGGACATGCGTTTCTTTCTAGTTAAGAGTGGCATCAGTGCTTGAACTGGCTGACGAGTTTGACTCATGTGGATGTTGCTTATTATTACTTGCTGAAAAGCGAGGCGCCTCGTGATATCGGTTTCGGCCGATGCTTCTGGTCGGCTGACGGGCCAGGCTTACGCCCCAAAGGGTGGGGAAACGCATGTTCAGGCATTTTAATCCACATCGGTGGACCGACCCTGACGATCCAAGGGTCACTCGAGCTCTGATCCTGAGGGGCGGACTAGAGTGTCTCGAATCGGTGAGGATCTTGTCCCTAGCCTCGTTTCATACCATAAATGATAACCCAACTTCCAATACGATGTCTTGCGGTTTTGATTGTAAACTTATATATGGCGACATAGTGTTATGGGGCATTCATGCCGCCTATGATTGATACTTATGATTTGAAGTTGTTTTATACACTATGCACTTATAATAGTATCAAATGATTTGTTTTAAACGTATCAAGCATTCTTGGCTGTTATAAGGTAAAAACCCTATCCCCCGGCTTGCGTTGCATTGTGTGATAGGACCTGGGTCTTATAACAGCTTCATTTTTCTTTATTTAGCATTGCGCTGTTTGTTTTATGCACTGGTATTCTCGGGAGGAAACCCGTTCCGTGTAATACGGCGTGGTCCCTTGATTTACCTAGCTTTAAAATAAAGATTAATAACTGTTTTAGTTCTCACACCAGTCCCATGACTGACCTGGAGTTTATTGTTTTAACCTAAACTCTGGGTGCCCCTATTTTGACACGGGCAGCTAGTAGTTTTGGTTTTGCAGATTTATATTCACAGGATCCTGGTTTACAGCTGGAATGATATCCGGAAAGCTTTGTATCCGTATATCTCTTCTAGTTGTGTATTGTATTATTTTCCGCTGCGATGTATTTAAATGTAATTTGAATCTCCGATATTTCTGTGTAATATTTATTCATTTATACTCTGTATATTCATGTAATCTGATGCGTTGTTGTAATATACAATGAAATGTTCTTCTGTATGCGTTCTGTTGTGGCTTGTTCTCGAACTATCCGCCGCTTTCCTTTACGGGGAAGTTACGGGTTTTCACAGTTGGTATCAGAGCTTTGGTTTACAAAGCTCAGAGAACAGGACACATTAGAACCATACGAAAGAATTCATCAGATATTGGATTAGTAAAATCCAATGAGAATGACTCGTTAGAGATAGGATCAGTAGTATCCTAGAACGAGTGTGACGAGTATATTTTTAAAGTGAAAACAAATTTTGTTTTGAAAATCTAAATCAATTATTCGTATTTGATTATTTATTTGTATTGATTTGGACAGTCCAGTATATAAAGATTTTGCATATGCGCCTTGCAAACGTATATTCGAAGTTTTAATATACTGGATAGATATGGAACCACACTCTAGTCACCCGGGGATGATCCTGATGATGGTGCATCATCATCAGCATTTATATTCGAGTGTCGAAGGTGTGATAACTATATATTTCCATTAGACTGGTGTGAGAACCAAAACTAATATAGCTAGAACACTTTGTTGTGAATTGGCATCAAAAACATGATTTTTTGTATATGTATCAAAATTTATGAATTTGAAACTCTAATCCATTAATTGATTGATGTTTGTGTTGTTTGTTTAATTGTTTGATAATTTTGAACCATTATGCCTAACCGAATCAAATATTGAATTGTATTGAAAATTGGTCGTATTTTCTTGCATATACATGTACTTTCATTGAACAGGTCATAGCAAGGAGGCTAGAGTAGAGAATAAAATTTGTTTGCCCGACAAATAGGTACATGTTTACTACATAATTTACTGTTTTGTTTGGGTGATGATGATTTTATGAGCCTATTGGCTAGCCGCTTGGCTTTTTCTTTTTCTTTTTGAGATTAAAAGGACCGGGAAAGCTATTTGAAATTCCCCGATGCTCCCGGTGCAGGGGAGGTTATGGCGAAATTTTTCGAAAATTTAGGGTGTTAGCCAAATTTTTGAAGAATTTGAAAATTCTCAGAAACTGAAAAGTTGGAGAATGGAAGCAAGATCGAACGTAGAGTTGATTAATCAAACCACTTTCGACTTTGTTCCTTTTCGGGGACGAAAAGTTTTAAGTGGGGGAGATTGTAATAACCCGCAAATTCTGAGCCAGTTTAAAATTTTTATTTTGGCAATTTTAGCGAATTTTGATTATTTAAAATGAATTATTTTAAATAATATCGACGAGAAATTTATTTTGAATATAATTCGAACGTATATATTTATACGCGTCGTCGTTAGAATACAAATATTTATATATAATTATAAATAGAATTGAAAATGGCGCGGTAGTTCGATAATTCAATTTCAAACTTCAAATGAATGTATCGGGTGCAAAATAATCCGGATTTTAGTGAAACCAAAAACATTAGGATCTAATTGATAATATCTTTCCAACGAATCCGACAAATCAAGATTTCATAGCGGGAATCAAAAGATATGTCCAGTTGAAAATTCTGAATAGTCGCTATGGAATTCAGGCCCTTAAAAATGGGAATTTTGCAAACGACCTCGGATTTCGACGAAACCACTTTTGTTGGGTCCGGGATGTGAAGTTATTGCTAGGTTTCAAATTTCATAATTTTTCGAATCAATATGTGAGCGTGGCAAAGGAAAACGCGTTTGACCAGTTTCAGTTGATTTTAATCGACTAGAAATTGGCCATTTTTCCAACGATCTCAGAATTCGACGAAATTAGTTTTGTTAGGACCGTATCGCAAATACGAAGCTAGAAAATATTTTTCTGGAATTTTTCTAGTTAGTATGTGGCCCCGGTAATTGAAATGTGCATTTAAATTGAATATATAGTGATTTAAATGTAAATTCAACGGAGACTAATCGAAACGATCACATCAGCTTGCGATACATATCCCATTGTGTTCGGAATGGGGGTAAAACGCTGTGGACGACAGGTGGTGGGCCTCGTTTAGGGGTCGTATGTAAAAGTCAACTTTTTACAAATTAAAATAAAAAAATAAATATATTCTCTCTCCCTCCCCTTATTTCTCTCTGGCCCCCCCTCTTTTCTGGATTCATTCGAAGAAGAAAAAAAAAAGAAAAAGAAGTATCGGGGAGGAGCTCGTCGCTCCTCCGAAGGAAGCGCCGCCGCGCCAGAGACCGTCGTGACCCCCCCTCACCTCGACCTCCTCTCTCAGCCCCCCACCTCGATCGAAGTCCGAACCCCTACCTCGCAGCGAAGCCCCAAATCGAACCGCGCCACCTTGCCGGAGACTGCATCGCCGCACCCCCCCTTTTCTCAGCCGGCGCCGCCACTCTCTCCCCTCCTTTGGACCTCCGGCGGCTGCCACATCACCCCCCCCCCCCCCGATCCAGAAATTTTACTGTAAGTTTTTGGTAATTTTTATTTATTTATATAAAAATCTGATTTTATTTACATAAAATCCGATACGTGAGTATATGAAGTTTAGAAATTTATTTACAGAAAGTTAGATATTTTCTTTTTGTATATAAAGTTGAAATTTTTATCTTACATATAGTTTGAATTTTCATCATGAAAAAGAAGTGATTTTTACTTGAAAAAAAGACGAGATTTTTGTTCGTATGATAGCATAGTAAAAATTCGATTTTTATATATTGAACATCGAAGTAAAAATATGATTTTTATATATTGAACATCGAAGTAAAAATATGATTTTTATATATTGAACATCGAAGTGAAAATATGATTTTTATATATTGAACATCGAAGTAAAAATATGATTTTTATATATTGAACATCGAAGTAAAAATATGATTTTTATATATTGAACATCGAAGTAAAAATATGATTTTTATATATTGAACATCGAAGTAAAAATATGATTTTTATATATTGAATAGCGAAGTGAAAATGTGATTTTTACATATGTAGTGGCTACGGGCGAAGATGCGATAACGATGAAGATCTCTGTAAAAGAAGTGTCGTGAAGTTGGATAGCTATCGGTGAGAACTCCTCACTCAAAATTTCATTTTCTAGTTATATATATATACTAGGATGCAGACGGTGTTTAGTAGCACCCGACACCCGTCATCCACAGACCATGGATGACTTGTTTGTTTAATTGTTTAGTTGTGTAGTTGATTAGATTATTTGGTTTGAATTGAATTGTTTGGTGAAATGAAATTGATTTGATTGATGTGTGAATGGCGTGGGCCTTCACTAGACCGGGGATAAGGCTAGGCCTTGTCCTGTTTCTAGTATCGTGCCGTTATGCCGCCGAATTTTTCTAAAATAAATTAGAAAAATAAAAATATAATTTTATTTAAAGAATGAACTGAATAGAAATTCATGTGTTAAAATAAAATGTTTTGTCATTAAAAATATAATTTTTAACGTGAATGTGAATAAATAAAATATTCATTTACAAACCGGACGGTTTGTTTATGTACACCTATTTGAAGGACATTGATTGGGACGATAAATTTTACACATCGCCCAACTGCACAAATAAAAATAAATGTTTGTTGATTGAAACCCCACACTGGTGTTGGGATGAAATTTGAAGTTCACTCATCCTGATTGATTAAATATGTCGATCGATTGATTGACAGGCTGTTATAAGCGTTAGATATCTATATTTGATGCTTATACAGTGTAGTGCACTTTGGTTGATGGTTGATTATTTTTCAATGCTATTATACATGTGTTGTATGAAAATCCATATAATTAACTTTATATGGTAATTGATTGGGCCTCATTCCAATTTGAAAAATAAAGAATATTATAAAATAAAGGTTCATGTGTTGACTGTACTCATCCGTTGAGATTAGTCATGTGTTGAACGAAATATTTTAATAATAAAATTTACATCTTTATCAATATAAGATAAAGGTTCATGTGTTGACTGTACTCATCCGTTGTGATTAGTCATGTGTTGAACGAAATAATTTAACAAAAATAGTCACACGTGGACAGTACTCATTCGTTGAGATTAGTCGTGTGTTGACAAAAATAAATATTCATTTGTTGAATAGAATATTTGAAAATAGAAATATATGAAGCCGTGTTGGTTAGATTGACGCCATTTTGACGTGAACGATATCTATATCGATTTTATTCATTTTAAAATGAATATTGAAAAGTGATTTCGAAAACGCATATTTTGAAATGAAATTTGAATCAAATTGAATAGAAAACGAATTCGAATTGAATATATAACGAATTGAATTCGAATTGATTATAAAACGAATTTGATTTCCATTGAATATATAATGAATTTGATTCAAATAGAAAACGGAAATGAATTGAATTGAAAACGATTTCGAAATGAATTGAAAACGAATTCAAATTGAATTGAAAGCGAATTGAAAAGAATTCAAATTGAATTGAAATTTGAATTGAATAGAAATGAATTTTAAAACGAATTTATAAAGAAGAATTCGATTTTGATTTGAATTGAAATGGAAGTTGAAAATGTTTTTGAAACGAAATTAAAACGATTTATAAAATTAGTTTTAAATAGAAATCGATGAAATATATATAATATATATATATTATATATATAATGGCCTGAATAGAACGCGCCGCGGCAGTTCGTGAATTTCGACCATTTATTTCAAACGGACATTATGGGAGATCCGACCGTCGGATTCTCCTAAAACTGGAACCGTTGGGTTCGTATCGAAAAGAGCTTTCTAACGAATATTAGAAATTAGAAATTTAACGGTTGGATTTGGAATTATGTCCAAATCAAATTTGAAAAAGGTCGCTGTAAGTGCAGTTCGATGGCCGTTGATGGAAATCGACTGTACGGGCCTTGATAAAATTATTAAAAATAGTAATAATTTGTGTAAAATCATAAGAAATGATTTTAAAAGAATTTGGATGAAAAACTCCATATTTGAAAAGATAAAAATAGATTTTTATCGAAATGAACTAGAATTATAATTCTATTTATTTTAAATAAATAAATTGAATTTGAAAAGGGTTTTAAAAATAACCAGAATTTCCAATGATTGCATTAGAGTGGATTTGAATCGAAATTGTCTTCGGAATATTTCGATGTTGGAATTCGTGATTATACAAATGTTGTTAATGAAATTTGAAAGATATATATTTATATCGTTATATCCAATACGACATTTGTTAGTCGTAGAATTTGATATTGAATATAAGCCGATATATTTTCTATTCAGAGCCTTGTATTGAATATCAAATGTGATTTGGGTTTGTCGTGATTGGAGTCTTCACTAACACTGTTCTTGAACCCAGTTGAGAAAAGATTAAATCTTTTTATTTAGATGTAATGAAGTGTACCAATTAAATAATATTTAATTGGAATTGGATTGATATTGATTTTTGGGTTTATCGTGAACAGTGTTTTAAATAACACTTGTTCTTTAACCCGATAATTAATGGGATGTGATTTCGGGTTTATCGTGAACCGTGTTTTAAATGACACCGATTCTTTAACCCAGTCAAAGATTAAAACTAAGTGGAGTTTTAATGAATCTTTAATTAGATTGAAATAATCGAAATGGAGTATCACCAGTTTTGCTCCAGGCGATAGTTAAATCTTTAATTAGATTTGAACGTGAAATGGTAACTGAATTTACCGATAACACTGAGGTGTTAGATATGAAGTATTACCAGTTTTACTTCATGGGATAAATAGGTTGGGATTGGGAAATTAAAACAAATGATTACTTCGGTAAGTTTCGTTAATCCCGATTAGTTGAATCGAAATTCAAAAGGATAGATTAAAGAATAAATATAAAGAATTTATCTTGGATAAAATTAATGGAAACCTTTCCATATGAATGTGAAATTTAGAAACTAACTGTCGGTTAGCCAAGCAGAATGGTTTTCTGGATATTGATCTGATGTTGGTTTCGGCCTTCGGGGTTAATATTTGGGGAATTATTCTCTTGATTAATTTACGGTTCGTGACTAATGAATTGGAATGAGGCGTATGTTGTGTTTGTGTAACACTTATTTAAAATATACGCGAGTTATTCGGAAAGACCGGGTTTATCCCATTCTGAATAACTGATACGACGATAAGTCGAAGATGAAGACGGTGGTCGAAGACCAGAAGTCTTCACGTCGTTTGGGTGGTTACTAATGATCTTGATTGGGCTGTACACCCAAGAAGATGGAAACAGTTGGTGATCGTCCAGACGTACTTGGAGATCGATGGATATGCGAGGTACTAGGTGCCTCCGGTTTCGTTCAGACCCAGAACGGACTTGTAAATGGACGGTGTGTCTGACATTGGATTTTAGTCCGTATGATTGATCTCTATTAAATATATATCTGTTTGGCGGCGGAGAATTTATTCTCTTGCTTAACGCCCTTTTCTGAGACGTACGAGCTCAGGGGTTATATATTGATGGATATCAAACGCATGGAGTGAATTGCCTGTGTGGCATGCCTAAGTGGAAATTGATCGAGGCTTCTGTAGAAAAGCAAAGTCTTGTGGTGATGATCAAAGCACAGCCTGTGTGGCACAGCTTTGTGTAATGTTGATTCGCGAGTATCCCACCCGGTATGAACCAAAAACGGGAGACGGACATCAGGGAGGACATGCGTTTCTTTCTAGTTAAGAGTGGCGTCAGTGCTTGAACTGGCTGACGAGTTTGACTCATGTGGATGTTGCTTATTATTACTTGCTGAAAAGCGAGGCACCTCGTGATATTGGTTTCGGCCGATGCTTCTGGTCGGCTGACGGGCCAGGCTTACGCCCCAAAGGGTGGGGAAACGCATGTTCAGGCATTTTAATCCACATCGGTGGACCGGCCCTGACGATCCAAGGGTCAGTCGAGCTCTGATCCTGAGGGGCGGACTAGAGCGTCTCGAATCGGTGAGGATCTTGCCCCTAGCCTCGGTTCATACCATAAATGATAACCCAACTTCAAATACGACGTCTTGCGATTTTGATTGTAAACTTATATATGGCGACATAGTGTTATGGGGCATTCATGCCGCCTATGATTGATACTTATGATTTGAAGTTGTTTTATACACTATGCACTTATAATAGTATCAAATGATTTGTTTTAAACGTATCAAGCATTCTTGGCTGTTATAAGGTAAAAACCCTATCCCCCGGCTTGCGTTGCATTGTGTGATAGGACCTGGGTCTTATAACAGCTTCATTTTTCTTTATTTAGCATTGCGCTGTTTGTTTTATGCACTGGTATTCTCGGGAGGAAACCCGTTCCGTGTAATACGGCGTGGTCCCTTGATTTACCTAGCTTTAAAATAAAGATTAATAACTGTTTTAGTTCTCACACCAGTCCCATGACTGACCTGGAGTTTATTGTTTTAACCTAAACTCTGGGTGCCCCTATTTTGACACGGGCAGCTAGTAGTTTTGGTTTTGCAGATTTATATTCACAGGATCCTGGTTTACAGCTGGAATGATATCCGGAAAGCTTTGTATCCGTATATCTCTTCTAGTTGTGTATTGTATTATTTTCCGCTGCGATGTATTTAAATGTAATTTGAATCTCCGATATTTCTGTGTAATATTTATTCATTTATACTCTGTATATTCATGTAATCTGATGCGTTGTTGTAATATACAATGAAATGTTCTTCTGTATGCGTTCTGTTGTGGCTTGTTCTCGAACTATCCGCCGCTTTCCTTTACGGGGAAGTTACGGGTTTTCACAGCAGGGTGGGGCACGATTACTGGGCTGATTGTAAGCGACCAGAACGACGGCTGAGTTGGTGCGCCATTGTAGGTTCAGGCGGACTATGGTCGTGCACGTAGTTCGGAGTTGAAAAAGCAGGCATTGGGCACCGGTAGGTTTACACTGTGCGTGCTTGATTCTTGTCGGTGGTTGGCACCCTAGAGCTTGATACACCCTATGGTGGACCTAGCACAGGTGACTACATTTCGTGATTGGGTCGTATGACACAGACACATGAACGAGCTAGGACTTGTAGGGAGCCGATCGTTTAATAGATCATTACGTGGAAAAAGGGTGTTGTCTGTTATGTAGCATAATCCCTAGTGGTCCTAGGTGGCATAAACCCTAATCGAATCTAGAAAACGTTCAATAGGTAGCATAATCCCTAGTGGTCCTAGGTGGCATAAATCCTAGTTGAACACGCGATAGTTCATGATAAGGAAACCTAGCCAGAACAAGGGTGGCAGTCCAAACGATTTCAAGAATGGTGGCACTACGTTGAAGTAGTATAGAAATACGCGATGAAAGCCATAAAATATACGGCAAGGGACTGTACATATGCATGGAAAGGATGATACGAGTTGAGGTACTTGTATAGTTGGTGCAGAGAATGTTAAACACGCGATGCTATACGTAGTTTATCTGGTTAGCATAGTTTATCTTGTTACTGTAGTTTATCTGGTTAGCATAGTTTATCTTGTTATCTTAGTTTAACTGGCCTATCTTGTCATCATCCTTATGTTTACTTTCAGTTTATACATGTCATGTTACCTTTACTTGTTTCTATGCTGAAAGTCACTAGGACTTACCAGTCTTTATGACTGACCCGTTTTCTTTCGCCTCTTTTTCTTCCGTTCCCCCCCAAAAGGTTCTCAGGGAGGAAACACTACTACTTAGTTTGGACTTCTTTTTGGTTCAAGATCATCATATATGGCTTGGACCTTTCTTGGCTATGGCTACTTTACTGTTTTACTTGGGGAATGATTTATGACTATGGTTTTATGCTTCTTTACTATTGCAAGACAGATTTCGATGTAATGGATTTAATGGCCTTTTGATGTAAAAGGCTTTAGACCTTTCTAGATTTTAAAGCAATGAAATTTGGTTCATCTTCCGCTGTTTTATATGTTCTGTCTTGTAATATTTCTGTGTATGTTTACCTAGATAATGCTCCACCAAAGCTAGTGCATTCCCTTTGTGAGTGACCCTAGCGGAATTGGGGTGTCACATTTGGTATCAGAGCAGAGGGTTACCAGACTGGGCAAAAGCTTTTAAAAACCTTCTGAAATTATTTTCAAAACATTTACAAAGAAGTATTTTTCTAAAAGAAAAGTTTTGTTTTACGAAAGCCATATGCACTATCTTTTGATTCTCTCCTTGAGTCTCTTCTCTCTTTCTTTTTCACCATAGTTTTGGGGGCGTACGACACATGTCAGAGGACCAAGGAGTGCCTAACCTCCATCTGTAGCCGTAGTAGTTTTACTTGCGACTAATCTTATTTCAAGCTTTGTAGGGTTGCCGTGCGATGGGGGTAGCTTTCGAGAAACTTGTCAACAAGCTATACAAGGATAGTAAGAACGAGGATAAATAACACAAGCCTAAGGATGAGAAACTTGTTGATAAGGCGTAATCAACGAAGGAGGAAAAGGTGAAAGGGAAGAGGTCAAAGTAAAAGAATAATAAAACCTATGATAAGAAAGAACATCATTGGTATGGTAAAAAGGGACATGTAGTTAAGTATCATAGGACAAGGACAAGGGCAAAGAACAATATCGTCGAGAGGGCAATTGTATGCTCTCACTACTAGCATACCTAAGAGAGGTGGTAACGTTTCTGTTAAAAGTTTAGCTTCTCTTTTCTATCATACCGTGGGAACTTTGTTTTTATACATCGCATCTGTAACACCCCACCTCCGCCAGGGTCACTCTTGCAAGTACACTAGCTTTGGAGGGGCGTTAAACGAGGTAAACATGCATGCAGATATCACAAGACAGAACATATGAGTAAAAACAGAGTAAATAAAGCAGCGGGTAAAAACTAACATTTCAAAACCATAGTCGAGTTACATCGAAGTACTGAGTCATTATTTCCCAACAAAACAAAGTCTAGAAAACATAGACTGAAAACAGGAAACAACATAAAGTAACTATCCCCAAAGCAGAATAAAGCCATAGCATGCTCAAGTTCAAACCGTACATGAGCTATCCAGAAAAGCAGCTAAAGATCCTCGTTTTAATGAAGAAAGATTGAACTTTGGCCTTGAATCAAGCTTTGAAACTCTCAAACAAGCTTAGGAACTCTCATATGAATGAAGATGGAGGCTATGACAAGAGGGTGGAGGACATGATTAAACATTTTGGCATAGTTTAGTTGTAGGATTGATTTATGATGGTTTAGGGTAGGTATTAGGGTCCTTTTATAGAAGTTTAGGTTTGTTTAGGCCATAGGATTAACCCTAGTTTAGATCTAAACCATCAAAAATCGTCATAGGCCAGCAGAACAGACCAGAGAACCAAAACATGCGCACCAACCCAGCCAGGGTCAAGCCAGAAAGCTGTGCAAGTTTCTGGCTCGACACGGGCGCACTTCCCAAGTGCGCCAGTGTATTTTTGTGCTGACGCACTTCACAAGTGCGCCAGTGCATTCTGGCTTGTTTTCGGTTTTCTGCCTAACTTCGTTCGTCCATATCTTCTTCATACGGACTCCGATTTTCGAAAACTCGGACTCTATTTCGCGTATTTTTCCGAGACGAACGCAATGGCACAGCTTGTTTCCCTTGATTCAGATTTTATCATTTAATTCTGCCTTGGTTTATGTTATTTAAAAATACGGGTTGTTACATTCTCCCCTCCTTAAAGGATTTCGTCCCCGAAATCTTCAAGTTAGGAAGAACATATCCTACCATCCATCATCCATCTACTCAAAACATCATCCACAAGTAAACATTGTCCTTAAAAGATTCTAAATGTTGTATGATCATATGCAGAGGTGTGTGTATATGTACTTATCTAATGCGAAAATCAGGCGGTTACTGATTCAGTAAACCTCCTTAATGCAAAGTATGTTAGTGAAATGAGTCCATATGCATGCAAATTCCTAACATAATTCCTAATCTCTATATGAGTGCACATAACATTCATCCATATGCAACATCCACGTGATAGCATAACAAGTTTCAGCCATGAATAAGTATAAGCACTCATGCGTATGCAATATGAAAGTGTGTGAGCCGATCTTAGTGCCTAATGTGTATCATGCATCCACGAGTATCCCCTTGCAAACACTTGCAACCACTTGCAAACATCAAGCATAACATGTTTCAAATACATGTTTCATCCAAAGGGTTTCTACCTAAGGTTCTCATGACAAGGTTAACGAGATAACAAGATAAACATGGATAGTGAAAGAAAGATATGCTGGCTAGGAAAAGAGATCGAGAATGTACCCTCAAAAAGAAATGGGTGAAGCGCGCACATCTTCTCCTCGGTTTCCCAAGTTGCGTCCTTTTCGGCTTCACTTTACTAACTTGACTTCTCGATTCCTCAGCTTCTTGATCTCCGTTCCCAAGATACGGATCGGAGCTCGCCTTAGGGTTGCCTCTTTCTCTACCTCCACGTCTTCAAGAATGCTAGGCTCAACTACCTCGGCTGACTCATATAGTCATTTTCGGAGATGCGAGACACGAAAGACATTATGCCCTCCGGCCAGCTTCTCGGGCAATTCCACCTTATAGGCCATCTTCCCAATTCTCTCTATGATAGGGAAGGGTCTTACGAACCTTGGTGCTATCTTTCCAACTGCTCTAAAACGAACCACATTACTCAAAGGAGAAACCTTCACGAAAACCATATCTCCAACTTCGAATTCCAAATCTGTCCTTCGCTTGTCAGCATAGGATTTCTGTCTGTCTTGGGCCGCTTTCATCCGTCTTCTCACCAATTCAACTTTCTCGGGGGTGTCCCGTATCATATCGGGCCCAAGCATAAGTCTATCCATTGTCTCCCACCAACAAGATGGTGACCTACAAGAGGGAGGTGGTCTTCCCAAGTACCACCAAAGTCAAGAATGTATAGCCTCAACAGATCTTCTAGTACCCTATTCACCCTTTTGGTCTGGCCATCCGTCTGTGGGTGATAGGCTGTACTTAGATTCAATCGCGTACCCATCGCTTCTTGCAAACTATTCCAGAACTGGCTAGTGAAGATTGGGTCACGATCGCTAACTATGCTAGAAGGAACTCCATGCAATCGCACTATCTCTCGAAGATAAACAGATGCTAGCCATGATGCGGTCCTCTTGTTCTTTACTAGAGTGAAATGGGTGCTCTTTGTGAGTCTATCAACTATGAGCCATATCCCATAAAGCCCAATAGTTTGGTCAACTTGACGGACATCTTTATCCCAACTATATATCAAAAACAGGCGAGTCATACTCCTTATGGGGTTTGCGACAGAACTAAGATTGAGAATAGGACCGAGAGGATATACTTAAAAGATAGCATGCGAGTAAGCTCTACAGAATAATAGGGATCAAGGATATACTCTTAGAAAGAGATATAATGCGCGTATCTAGTCTTCAATCTTCTAAGCCGCATTTTCTTGAGCTTAATCCTATCGTGCCTTGACCGTCTTTTAACTTCACAATTCCGTAGTTTCAAAACATGATTTGGAACTCGTTTCACCGTTGCCTCTCGTTCCACTTCCACTTATTCTTTTCCTAAAATACTTGGCTTAAACATAACTGAGTGCTCATGGTTTCATGCAAGCTTTCCAAAATTCTTTAGTGAATCCTGGATCTCGTTTACATCCTATACGGTATTCCACGCAGAAGAACTATCTCTTGAAAACAAATGCCAATCCACGTTGCCAAATGTACTTACTAGGGTGATTTCTCTAACCCATGCTTAAGCGAAATGGACTATCCGCCTTAGTGGCGAACACTACTCGATTGGATTACAAATTTCCAATAAAAGTGCCAAGGGATTCTAGATAACTAATCATGGCGGAGCCCTAAAGGTCACACGAGATTTCGAGGGTATTACCGAGGCGAGTCATGAGCCTCGCAACCCTATGTTTGAAGTCAAGAATGGCTCCATAACTGGACAACCAATCCATGCCCAAAATTAACCTGTATCCCATAAACCCGAGAATATAAGCATTACACATTCTACGCTCAAGATAGAGATTTTCAAATCCATACAAATCACAGGTAGATGGGCGGAACCCCCAATTGGATTTGAAACACTAACGGGATCCTCAACAAGACTAGTACTTAGGTGCAAACTTCCAACAAGATCAGAAATAAAACTATGCGATGCGCCAGAATCAAATAGGGTATGAACAGGGAAATTAGAAATGTGAACATGACTTTCTATAGAAACACTACCTCGAATCAAAAGCTAGAAGAGCGAGGGAGCCTGAAACTGCCCTCCAGAGGGTCCTGCTTGCTGAATTTGCCTTTTCCCTTGTCCTCGCTTTTTCGGGCAATCCTTACTATAGTGTCCAGACTCTCCACAATGAAAGCATTCTCCCAACTTCCTTTTCTTCTTCCTACAGTCTTTGGCTATGTGCCCAGTAATCCAACATAAGTTGTACTTCCTCCTTTCTCTTGACATGTTGTCCTTGCTGTTGTTGTTCTTGCCTCCTTTTTCGGAATCTACCTTCTCTCCTTGAGACTCATTTGCCTTGACCTCCTTCTTGCCACTCTTATCTTCCTCTTGAAGCAGGGCCATATTCACCAAACTCTCGAAAGTCGCCCCCATGGGTATATGAGACATGGCCAAACCACGCAATGGCTCATTCAATCCCAGAGTAAAGCGTAGGGCCTTTTTCTGAGCTGTGTTAATCAAGTCTAGACCGAACCGAGCAAGTTGATTAAACGTATCCACGTATTCCCTAACTGTCATGTCCCCTTGCTTTAGAGATAGGAACCTCTCCATCTAAAGGTTCTCTTCTGTCGATGATAGAAACATCAGTCCAAACCTTCTCCTAAAGTCATCCCAAGTCTGAATTGGCCTAGTAGTGGTGGTGACTACCTACCAATATGCAGCTTCCTCTTTCAATAACCATACCGCCAACAGAACTATCCTACGGTCTCCTATATCCAAGATAGCAAAGAGGTCTTCAGTTTCCTTCAACCAGTTTCTTGCCCCAACAAAAGTCTCCGTCCCAACAAAGTTCTTGCCACCCATCGCCTTAAAGTCCTTGCAAATCTTCGTGAAATCCGCTTGTGGATGCGGAGGAGGAGGAACCTCAGCTACGGGAGGAGGAGGAATGTTAGCCAAGGGGGAAGGAGGAGGAATGTCTGCGGGGCCAGCTTCATTCGCCCTTGCCTCCATGTACCTTCTAAACCAAATAGGTACTGGTACGCCCTCCAGAATGGCAAAATTATTGGCCATACTGAAACGAAGAAAAAAGATAGATTGTGAACGAGGAAACAAAGGATAGTGCTAATGGCTTTTGGGGAATAGCCTTTTAAAATAAACTAGACTTTTCTTGAAAAATACTTAATTGGTTTTGAAAATAGTTTTTCAAAAGGTAAGTTTAAAAAACCTTTTGTTCAATCTCGTAAACCTTATGCTCCGATACCAAATGTAACACCCCACCTCCGCCAGGGTCACTCTTGCAAGTACACTAGCTTTGGAGGGGTGTTAAACGAGGTAAACATGCATGTAGATATCACAAGACAGAACATATGAGTAAAAACAGAGTAAATAAAGTAGCGGGTAAAAACTAACATTTCAAAACCATAGTCGAGTTACATCGAAGTACTGAGTCATTATTTCCCAACAAAACAAAGTCTAGAAAACATAGACTGAAAACTGGAAACAACATAAAGTAACTATCCCGAAAGCAGAATAAAGGCATAGCATGCTCAAGTCCAAACCGTACATGAGCTATCCAGAAAAGAAGCTAAAGATCCGAGCTAAGTACCAGTGTTCCCACTCTGTAAACCTCGGGAAGGGGGGGAATGGAAGAAAAGAGGCGAAAGAAAACGGGTCAGTCAAAAAGACTGGTAAGTCCTACCTACTATTAATATAAAAACTAATAAAGTTAACCGGACATGTAAAGCAGAGATGAAACATAAGGTGATAACTGGCATGGTGAAAAGTTAACAAGATAGATCAAGTGTGGCATCGCATATACAAGGTTAAGTTTTGCACCAGGTGTGTACTAGTATTCCAATCCATGTCAAGTATAAACAAGAAATGATCCCTTAGCCCAATATTGGCCCAACATCATGAGATGACCTAAGTCCAGGTCCAACTACACGGTCTAGTCGATCGGCTCCCTATAAGCCTAGCTCGTCGTGTATCGGTGTCATACGGCTTAATCGTGAAATGTAGTTAACTGTGCAAGGTCCATCCTAGGGTGTATCATGCCCTAAGGTGTAAACCACAGACACAAATCAAGCACGCACAGTCTAATCCTACTGGTGCCCATGTTCAACTCCGGACTTAATGTGCACGACCATGGTCCGCCTGAACAACCGGTGCACCATTCAGCCGTCTCTTTTGGTCTCTTACAATCAGTCCAGTAATCGTGCCCCACCCTAGCCTAGTCCAGGGTATCCATGATACTTCTTGTGGGTTATGGCTGAAAAGGACCACGCAACTAGGATTTCAAATGGGTTAAGTGTGGTTAACCCCATCCTAACCATGTATTGAGTTGGTTAAGTGTGTTCAAGTAATTCATGACTTAACCCTATCAATACATCGGGTTTAATTGGTTAAGTATTCAAGCAGTCCATGACTTAACCCTGTCAATACATCGTGTTTAATTGGTTAAGTATTCAAGTGGTCCATGACTTAACCCTACCATGTGGCATTAATTAACTTAATGCACCCCAACCTCTCACATTAGACTTTGTTGTGGTTACTAGTTAACTCGGGCGGGTCCGGGTAGCTTTACACCACAACCTAGTCTAACCTCGGGTTTTAAGTGCGATGTGACCAAGTACTCACATTGGGTCCTATTGTTTGTAGCCACTAGTTAAGCCGGTCGGTTCCGGGTAGATTTATGCTACAAACTCAACCCAACCTCGAGTTGGCCACTTCCATGTTTTCTACATGTCATGCCCACGTTCATGTTTTCAAGCATAAACACATGTCAAACTTTCATGTCATATTTTCAAGTCATGTTTTCATGTTATTTAAGTTTGCCCAACTACCCATAACGTATTCCCATCGCACGTAAATTCGCATCAACGCAAGTAGATCAAAGAGGGAACATAACAATATGACAAGGTGGGCATAAGATGGCAAAGTCTATCACAAGTTAGACATGGTGATATTTGAGGCCAAAAGTGGTTCAACATACTAGCATATGGCCTCAACATGTATGATAGCATAAAAAGGTGACTTGGCCTCAAACATATCAAATAGCATAAGGGTGATTTGGCCACAAGCACGCATAATAGCATAAGGGTGATTTGGCCACAAGCATGCATAATATCATAAGGGTGATTTGGCCACAAGCATGCATAATATCATAAGGGTGATTTGGCCACAAGCATGCATAACAGGATAAGGGTGATTTGGCCACATGCATATTAAGGAACATGAGGGGTTAAGGTTTGGCCACAAATTAAACATGGTGGCATATGAGGCAAATGTGTTCATAAACTTGCATATTACATTATAAGCCTCAAAATATGCATGATATCAAACTTTAGCAAAATAGGTGAAACATGGTCATAAATGACATAGGATGTTAGCTAGTGATTCGCATATGACATCATATGCAAGATAACATAAGAGTTATGAGAGTTGCTATGTTGCTTTATGCAACATTTCAAATCAAAGCTTATAGCTTTCTATGCACAAAGTCAAGGTGATAGCTTTACAAACATGCATAGAATAAATCTACGCATTACATGATAGAATCAAAGCTCATAGCTTTCTATGCACAAAGTCAAGGTGATAGCTTTACAAACATGCATAGAATAAATCTATGCATAACATGATAGAATCAAAGCTCATAGCTTTCTATGCACAAAGTCAAGGTGATAGCTTTACAAACATGCATAGAATAAATCTATGCATAACATGATAGAATCAAAGCTCATATCATACTTAGGCCCAAACTCAAACTTGCAACATGTCATATTTAACTTCATAGTTAGAATCTAAGAGTAGAATATGGCTTACAATGCTATGAAGACCTATGAAATAAAATAAGATTGAGACGAAGCCACTAGCAACTCTAAAAACCCCAAATGAATACAAGCTCCAAGAAGCTCCTTTGATTATATGAAGAAAGATCCTCGTTTTAATGAAGAAAGATTGAACTTTGGCCTTGAATCAAGCTTTGAAACTCTCAAACAAGCTTAGGAACTCTCATATGAATGAAGATGGAGGCTATGACAAGAGGGTGGAGGCCATGATTAAACATTTTGGCATAGTTTAGTTGTAGGATTGATTTATGATGGTTTAGGCTAGGTATTAGGGTCCTTTTATAGAAGTTTAGGTTAGTTTAGACCATAGGATTAACCCTAGTTTAGATCTAAACCATCAAAAATCGTCATAAGCCAGCAGAATAGACCAGAGAACCAAAACATGTGCACCAAGCCAACCAGGGTCAAGCCAGAAAGCTGTGCAAGTTTCTGGCTCGACACGGGCGCACTTCCCAAGTGCGCTAGTGTATTTTTGTGCTGGCGCACTTAACAAGTGCGCCAGTGCATTCTGGCTTGTTTTCGGTTTTTCTACCTAACTTCGTTCGTCCATATCTTCTTAATACGGACTCCGATTTTCGAAAACTCGGACTCTATTTCGCGTATTTTTCCGAGACGAACGCAATCTCACAGCCCGTTTCCCTTGATTCAGATTTTATCATTTAATTCTGCCTTGGTTTATGTTATTTAAAAATACGGGTTGTTACAGCATCCTTTTAATTCTGCCTCGATAGTTGAGTCTCTGTACCTTAGTACTAGCGTAGTAGAGGATCCCATTTTTGTCTCAAATCCTGTTGGGGAATCGGCTCATTTATTCATGACTTGTTTGGATTTGAGAATGTCTATGTTAAGTGTTGAGTTTAGAAGTAAAGCTTATGTTTTTGGGCTATGGGTTGATTCTAGGGATGGGGTGGTTGTCCAGAAATGGTACCATTCTCGAGTATGAAAAGAGGGTAGTTAGATGCTTGACTTGCCTTGGTAATGCCCTCGAAGTCTAGTGTAACCCTTAGGGTTCTGCCATGTTTAGTTACCTAGAATCTCTTGATACATTTATCGATCCGCTCGAGTAGTGTTCGCCACTAAGGCGGATGGTTCATTTCGCTTATGCATGAGTTATAGAAAATCACCTTAGTAAGTACACTTGGCAACATGGTTGGCATTTGTTTATTTTCAAGAGATAATTCATTTATGTGGAGTACCTTCTAGTAAGTGAATGAGATCCAAGATTCACTAGTGAATTTTGGAGAGCTTGCGCAAAACCATGAGTACGCAGTTATGTTTGAATCAGGTATACTAGAAAGAGAATAAGCGAAAGTGGAACGAGAGGCGACAGTGGAATGAGTTCCAACTCATATTCTGGGAACAAGAATTAAGGAACTACGAAATTGTGAAGTTAAAGATGGTCAAAGCACAATGGAGTTAAGCTCAAGGAAATACGACTTAGAAGATTGAAGACTAGATACGTGTATCATATTTCTTTTTAAGAGTATATCCTTAATCCCTCTTTTCCTGTAGAGCTAATTTGCATGCTATCTTTCAAGTATATCCTCTCGGTCCTATTCTCAATCCCATTTCTGTTAGAAACCCCATAGGGAGGATGACTCATCTATTAGTAATACATTTTGGGGCTTGAGGGTGTCCGTTGGATTGACTAAACTTTTTGGGTTTTATAGGGTATGGGCTGGTGCTTAGGGAGTTCTTCTCCTATTCAGTATATATGTGACGTAGATTTTCAGCTTTGACATTGCCTAATAGGCACAAATTTTTTACTTGCTTCTATCATTCGGCTATATCTTAGGTAGGAACAATTGGGTGAAACATGTGTTTGAGACATGTTATGATTGATGATTGCAAGTGGCTGCAGGTGGTCGCAAGTGGTTGCTCGTGGTTGCATAACACACATTAGGCACTAGATCGGCTCAGACACATTTTCATATTGCATATGCATGAGTGTTTATACTTGTTTATGGATGAAATTGAATGTGTTATCATGTGAATGTTGCATATGGATGGATGTTTGAGCACATATATTGTGTTTATGTGATTAGGGCTATTTGCATACATGTTGGACTCATGGCACTAAATATATTTTGCATTAAGAGGATCAATCAGGCCTGATCATTTGCATTAGATAAGGAACATATACACACACTTTCTGCATATGTTCATACAGCATTAGAAATCTCTTAAGGACAATGGATACCTGTGATTGATGATTGAGTAGATGGATGATTGGATGGTAGGACACATTCTTCTTAACTTGAATATTCCGGGGACGAAAACCTTTAAGGAGGGGAGAATGTAACAACCCGTATTTTTTGTAACATGTTAAAACAAGAAATCAAGGCAGAATTAAATTTTAAAATTAGAATCAGGGGAAACGGATTACGCCATTGTGTTCATCTCGAAATTTTACATGAAATAGAGTCCGAGTTTTCGAAAATCGGAGTCCGGATGAAGAAGTTATGGCCTGTACAAGTTTCAGCAGTTTTCAGGCAGGACTGGACCAGGGGGTCGACCATAGGGTCGACCTACCCCCCAGGTCGACCATAGGGTCGACCTACCCCCCTTACATGTCAACCTGGTCGGCCTGTTTTGACCCAGAACCTATTTTTGAAGCCTGATACATGTTTTGATGGTCCGGATTGATTCTAGGGTTAATCTAAGGGCCTAAACTAGTTGCTACCCCTATAAATACATCCTAAGACCTAGCCTACTTCATACAAATCATTCTTACACTGCTATGCTGCTAATTCACCTCTTAAACCATGGCCACCGCCTCCAAATTAAAGCTTAAGCATTCAAACTCGATTCAAATCAAAGATCAACGCTTCTACAACAATTCAAGAGAATAGATCAGTGACACCGCAACAATTCGATGACTAATTTCTAGACTTGACTTCTACATCTTTCTCAGACCACGATCTGTAAGTTCCAGTTACTTTTAGATAAAAACTATAAATCTAATATGGGCATGTTATAAATTGGAATTGATTTATGTATGTTTCATATCTATTCTTGTTTTCTTGGATCTTGACTATTGGGAATTGTAACGACCCAGAAAATCTGAACCAATTTAAAATTTTTAAATTGGCTAAAATAATGGATTTTAAATATTTAAAATAAATATTTTAAATAATGGCGATGAAAACTGAGTTTGAATCGACAATTGAAAACGAATATAATTAATTATAATTATAAACAGGGCTTGAAAAGGCGCTGCAGTTTCAAAAATTGAATTCAAACTTTGTCGGACTGTACCGGGTGCAAAACAATCCGGATTTTAGTGAAACCAAAAACATTAGGATCTAATTGATGATATCTTTCCAACGAATCTGACAAATCGAAATTTGATAGCGGGAATCAAAAGATATGTCCAGTTGAAAATTCTGAATAGTCGCTATGGAATTCAGGCCCGTAAAAATAGACATTTTGCAAACGACCTCGGATTTCGACGAAACCACTTTTGTTGGATCCGCAGTGTCAAGTTATTGTTAGGTTTCAAATTTCATAATTTTTCGAATCAATATGTGAGCGTGGCAAAGGAAAACGCGTTTGGCCGGTTTCAGTTGATTTCAATCGACTGGAAATTGGCCATGTTTCAAACGGTCTCAGAATTCGACGAAACTAGTTTTGTTAGGACCGTATCGTCAATATGAAGCGAGAAAATATTTTTCTGGAATTTTTCTAGTTAGTATGTGACCCCGGTAATTTGAAATGTACGTTTAAAATTCAATATAGTGATTTAAATGTAAATTCAACGGAAACTGATTGTAACGAGCAAATCAGCTTGTGATACATATCCCATTGTGTTCGGAATGGGGGTAAAACGCTATGGACGACAGGCGGTGGGCCTCGTTTAGAGGTCGTATGTAAAAGTCAACTTTTTGAAAAATTAAATAATTAAATATATATATTTTATATAAACCCCCCCCCCTATTCCCTCTTCTCTCTCTCCACTTCGAGCAGAAATAAAAAAAAAAAGGAAAAAACCCTAAATCTAAATCGCGTCGCTCAGCCCGGGAAGCGCCGCCACCGCCGCCCATCACCGCAACCCCCTCCCCTCGTTCGTCGAACCGCCAGTGACGAGCCCCCCCTGAAGCATCGCGACGCTCGATTCGCGAGCCCCCCCAGTTCGAGACCACTGAAGCCGCCGCCCCCCCTCGAAGCCAGCTCCGACCCTGACGACGCCCCCCCTTCTTCGCGTTGCAGTAAGTATTTTATTTTATTTTTATTTTTAATTCTGAAATACTGATTTTATTTTTTTTAAAAGAATACTGATTTTTTTTTTTGGGGTTTAAACTGTTTTTTTTTAAAGGTTTAAAAACTGTTTTTTTTTTAAAGGTTTAAAATTGATTTTAATTTTAAGATTTAAAATAGAAAAGGATTTGAATTTTAAATAGAAAAAGATTTGAACTTTAAATAGAAAAAGATTTGAATATTAAATAGAAAAAGATTTGAACTTTAAATAGGAAAAGATTTGAACTTTAAATAGAAAAAGATTTGAACTTTAAATAGAAAAAGATTTGAACTTGAATAATAAAGATCATATTTTTAAAATAGAAAAGACGGAATTTTTATTAAGTAGAAGAAGTAAGATATGATTTTTATATTTTTAAAAGTAATAAAATTATAATTTTTACATCATAGGAATATTAAAAATATAATCTTTATTTTTGAAAAGGCGGAATTTATATTATTGAAATTCGATTTTTATATATTGAATAACATAGTAAAAATTCGATTTTTACATATGTAGAGAATACGGGCGAAAGCGACAAAAAGGCGAGATTGGCGAAGATTTCTATAAAGGAAGAGTCGTAGTATTGGATAGCTATTGGTGAGAATTTCTCACTCTTCAATTTCTTTTCTAGCTAAGTATATATGTGTGGAAATAAAAATGAATTGCTATATATATAATATATATATATATATATATATATCTACGCCCCTCGTCCACAAACCATGGACGATATTTATTGGTTGAAATTGTTGTGAAAATTGATTGATACCGAATGATTGTTTGGGATTGTTTGTGGTTGATATTGATCGATTGTGGTTGAAAAATACCCGTTTGTGATTGAGAAATATTTGGTTGAAACCACATAGGATTAGTCTATGGAAATGAAATAAAAATATACATGCCGCCTGCGTGCGAACTAGATGCATGATCCCCATTGTCAAAAACCGCGAGGTTTTAAGGTAGAGCGAGGAGCCGTACTAGGGACGGTCCCGGTTTTAACTAACCTGCCGTTATGCTGCCGAAATTTTGAATAATATTCGTGTGTTTGAATTATTTTCATATGCTTAAACTATATTTATTCATTGAATAGAAAACCTTCATGTGTTGAATTGATATTCATTCGTTGATTAGAAATTCATGTGTTGAATGGTATTCATATTTTGAAATAAATTGTTTGATAATAAAAATCACCTTTTATCTATATATAGAAACTATAGAAAACATTCATGTGTTGAATTGATATTCATTCGTTGATTAGAAATTCATGTGTTGAATGGTATTCATATTTTGAAATAAATTGTTTGATAATAAAAATCACCTTTTATCTATATATAAAAACTATAGAAAACATTCATGTGTTGAATTGATATTCATTCGTTGATTAGAAATTCATGTGTTGAATGGTATTCATATTTTGAAATAAATTGTTTGATAATAAAAATCACCTTTTATCTATATATAGAAACTATAGAAAACATTCATGTGTTGAATTGATATTCATTCGTTGATTAGAAATTCATGTGTTGAATGGTATTCATATTTTGAAATAAATTGTTTGATAATAAAAATCACCTTTTATCTATATATAAAAACTATAGAAAACATTCATGTGTTGAATTGATATTCATTCGTTGATTAGAAATTCATGTGTTGAATGGTATTCATATTTTGAAATAAATTGTTTGATAATAAAAATCACCTTTTATCTATATATAAAAACTATAGAAAACATTCATGTGTTGAATTGATATTCATTTGTTGATTAGAAATTCATGTGTTGAATGGTATTCATATTTTGAAATAAATTGTTTGATAATAAAAATCACCTTTTATCGACGATATGAACCGTGTAAAATAATCTCGTTTTAAAAGAAATTGTTTTATGATAAAAATCCTATTTTTGTCACCTATATGAACTATATAGAAAAATAGTGTTTTGAAATGAATTGTTTTACAATAAAAATCTCATTTTTATTGTATGCATAAATCGTTGAAATGTGAAGTGTTAAAAATAGCCACTTGTTCAAAATAAACATATATGAGTTGAAATATTCATTAATTAGCTAATGAAATGATTTGCACCTATGTATGTAACATTAGGATAAATGGTGTTGTTAAACCAAATAGAAATCAAATATGAAGTTGAATAGAAAATGATAAATGATAAAAACCGTATATATATATGTACATGCATATTCATTGAACAGGTTATAGCAAAGGGGCTAGAGAAGAGGAATAAAATTTTGTGCCCGACAAATAGGTACACATTTACTGTTTTGTTTGGGTGATGATTTTATGAGCCTGTTGGCTAGCCGCTTGGCTTTTTCTTTTTCTTTTTGAGATTATAAGGACCGGGAAAGCTATTTGCGATTTCCCGATGCTCCCGGTGCAGGGGAGGTTATGGCGAAATTTTCCAAAATTTGAAGGCGTTAGTAAAATATTTGAAGTGAAAACGATATTGAAATCATTGAATGAACTATATTTATATAATTATATAAATATAAATAAAATTAAAACAAAATGTGGCCGTGCAGTTCGCATTTTGAAACCGTGATTTCAAACAACTAGTACGGGGAATCCGACCATTGGATTTTCCCAAAACCGCAACCGTCGGGTTCGTCTTGGAAATATCTTCCCAACGGCACCAACTTTGTAAAAATCCAACGGTTGGATTGTCTGGAATGTTTAATTCAAATCTGAAGAAAAACAGCGCCAGAAGCGATTATATTTATATATATATATAAATATAATTATATATTTAATCGAATAACGACGCTGCAGTTCGTATTTTGAAATCGAAACTTCAAACGATTGTACCGGGAGATCCGACCGTCGGATTTTCCCGAAATTGGAACCGTTGGATTCGTTTTGAAAAGACCTTTCTAATAATGTAAATTTTGTGAAGATCCAACGGTTAAATTTTCAGATATGTGTAAATCAATTCTGAAGAAAAACAGCGCCACGGCCGCGTTATGGCCCGAAGCGTCGTTTTGAATAAATGAGCTATTTTAAAATAAATAAAAATAGCGATAAATAGTTATAAAATATCATAAGCAATATGGAATGGAAATAAACTGAATTTGCTTGATTTATGTGGCTTTTGATGGTTGAATGTGTTTGGTGTGAAAATTACATTAAAGAACAAAATTGGTGTTGTCGAATAATTTAACCATTGAAAATAAATTGATTTGAAATTCTAAATATACGTGAATTATTTGAAAAGGCCGAGTTAATTCTCATTTCAAATAATTGACCGACGATTGAAATTCGAAGATGAAGACGACGGTCGAAGACCGGAGATCTTCACCTCGTTTGGATGGTAACCGAGGTCCTAATTGGGAGGCATCCCGAAATACGGATAATAAGTGGTGATCGTCCAGACGTACGTGGTGATCGATGGGTTTGCGAGGTATTTAGTGCCTCCGGTTTCGTTCAGACCCAGAACGGACTTGTAAATGGACTGTGTGTCTGACATTGGAGTTTATTCTGTGTTGATTGATTTCTGTTAAATATACATCTGTTTGGCGGCGGAGAATTTATTCTTTTGCTTAACGCCCTTCTTTGAGACGCACGAGCTCAGAGGTTGTATATCGATGGACATCAGTCGCATGGCATGAATTGCCTGTGTGGCATGTTAAGATGCAGTGATCAGGACTTCTGTTGAAAAGCAAAGTCTTGTGGTGATGATCAAAGCACCGCCTGTGTGGCGTAGCTTTGTGTATAACGTGAATTCGCGAGCCTCACACCCCGGTATGAACCTAAAACGGGAGAAGGACCTCAGGGAGGGCATGCGTTTCTTTCTAGCTAGGGTGGTGTCAGTGACCTACCAGCCCTGACATTTATATACTTTTCACCTATGTGGTTGTAACACCCCGAATTTTAGTTAATACTAAAATTCACTAATTTCAGGATAAATAATCTCAGACGTGGGAATTGGGGGTAACGGGCTGCGTCGTTGCGTTCGTCTCGGAAAAATACGCGAATTAGAGTCCGAGTTTTCGAGAATCGGAGTCCGTATGGCCCGGTTATGGCCCAAAGAAGTTTGCATAAAATTTAAAACTTAAAAGCAGATTTAGAAATTTAAATTAGGATTTGAAATTAGAACCAGCGGGGCCAGGCGGGAAGATTCCCGCCCTGACCATGTCGACAGGGCTGTCGACAGGCCTGTCGACAGGGGTGTCGACTTGCCTGTCGACTTGCCTGTCGACACGGCGTGTCGAACCAGGATGCTTGGGTGCACCAGATCTGGTTTTCTGGCTAGGGCTGGGCTTGGTTCTAGAGGTTTCCTAAATCTGACGGACCTAAATTAATTTAGGGTTAATCTAAGGGCCTAAAACACTACCTAATCCTATAAATAAGACCCTAACCCTACCCTAATTCATTCATAATTAAATCTTGTAACTAAACTATGGCAAAATGAAACTTGGTCATGGCCTCCACAAATCAATGAAGAGAGTTGCAAGCTAATCAACCCCTAATCATCTTCTTCTTCATATTTGGCAACTAGTTTTATTTCATAAGTTTGCTAATCCTAGTTTTGGTGAGTTTCTATGGCTTTAATAATCAATTGTTAAATTGATTATGGTAGGATGTGATAAGACATGGCTATGTTTGTGGATAAATGTGTTTATGCAAGTTTGTATGATATGTGATTTGCAAGTTTTATGTTAAATGCAAGTTTAAGGCCATGTTTTATGATGCAAAACACTATGTTGAACATTTATGCATATGTGACATGTTATGCAAACTATATGTGAGAAAATATGCAAGATTATATGTAACATGATATGCAAGTTATGCATGTAATTTTATGCATGCTAAGTATTTGATGTTATGCATGCTAAGTATTTGATGTTATGCATGCTAAGTATTTGATGTTGTGCATACTAAGTATTTGATGTTGTGCATACTAAGTATTGGGTTTTATGCATGTTAAGTGTTTGGGTTTATGCAAGTTAAGTGGTGGGTTTATGCATAATAAGTATTTGATTTTATGCATAATAAGTATTTGATTTTATGCATAATAAGTATTTGGTTCTATGCATGATAAGTAAGTGGTTTTATGCATGCTATGTGTTTGGTATTATGCATAAATCATGACATGCAAGTTTACCCTTTTAAAAATGGTATATACATATGCAAGATGGCACATTTATATGCTATGCATGTTTACCCTCCTTTAAGATGCAAGTCATATATGCAAGTTCGACATATTATGCAAGTTATGCTTACATGCAAGCTCAACATGTTATGCAAGTTATGTGCATGATGTTATGTAAGTTATGTGCATGATGTTATGTAAGTTATGTGCATGTTGTTATGCAAGTTCATATGCAAGTTAGGTGTATGAGGGTATGCAAGTTATGTGCATGGTGTTATGCAAGTTAAGTTTATGAGATTATGCAAGTTATGTGCATGATGTTATGCAAGTTATATGCTTAAATGCGAGCTTAATGTGATATGCAAGTATGTGAATGTTTATGCAAGTATATGAATGCCCATGCAAGTATGTGAATGCTTATGCAAGTTATGTGTAGGCTTAAATGCATGTCTAACATGTTATGCAAGTTATGAGAATGCTTATATGCAAGTTCAACATGTTATGCAAGACATATGTATGATAATGTGCAAGTTTGGGGTTAAATGTGGTTGGGTTAATATATGCTCATATATGCAAGTTGACATCCTTTTAACCCATGACAAAGTTGTATGCTAAACCCATGATAATTGTGATGGATCTTCCCCTTTATTATGTCATGAAATGAGGACGATTTACGTGGGGAACGATGGGGTTGGTAAATATGTTAATAAATGTAAGATTGGGTATGATTAAGCATACCATAAAAAAATAAATTACCATAAGTGGGAATTTACCTATTGAGTTAGGTCTACCCCATGGGAATTTACCTATTGAGTTAGGTCTACCCATGTTATGGAAAACTTGATATTAATTAGGGATAATTAATATGGGGGTGATTAATTAGAGGTAATTAATCGACTAAGACACGAGGTTGGACTCATTTGTAGTGTAAAACTGCCCGGACCCGACCGGCTTAACTAGTTGCTACAAATGTCAGCCCAATGTGAGAGGTCTTAGCCATAAATTAAATACGTGATTAAGGTAAAGACACGAGGTTAGACTCTGTTATGACGTAAGACTGCCCGGACCCTACCGGCTTAACCAGGCGGTCATAACAGCCAGTCTAATGTGGGAGGTCTTTATGGGAGATCACGGTCTTAATTAATTAAGAAACACTTAACCATATTAACATGTAGTGGGACATGAGGGGTTAAGTGGGTGCCTTGGGTGGCATGAGGAAACTAGTGAGTTGCCTTGGGTGGCAATAGAAAATACGATTAGAATACTTAACCAAAGTGGAACATGTAATTAAACATGATTAAAGGGTTAAGTAAGTGCCTTGGGTGGCATGTGGGAATCCAGTAAGTGCCTTGGGTGGCATGTGGGAATCAAGTAAGTGCCTTGGGTGGCATGCGGAAATCTAGTGGGTGCCTTAAGTGGCAATTTAAATATAATAACAAGCTTAAGTAGTAGCTTGTGGGGGCCTTAAGTGGCAATTAAAACATGATTGAAAGACTTAACCAAGAATTTGTAACATGTAGGTGGACATGGTTAATGGGTTAAGTGGGATTCACTAGATTAAATGACAAGCTTAAGTAGTAGCTTGTGGGGGGCCCATTTCAACCAATATCCCAAACGTATCTTTGTGGGCTCGACCCATGTCGAGTGACGGGACACGCATATTGGGCTTGATTATAAGAGGCCAAAACGGGGTAGCGGTGGCAACGCAAGTCCAACGGGTTTCATATGCGTGTGTGGGCCCGGGCTGGTAGATAAGCCGTTGTTGCATCGTGTAGATATAAAGCCGTGCACCGTTGGTATTATCAGGTGGCCACTTTAGGGGAGTGATACACCCCACTGTGGGACCAGCACGGGTATCTACGTTAGGGAGCCGATCGCTTGGGAGTAGTGGGTACACCTAGTAAAGATAGGGGCAGACGGCACCTATGTAGGGGTACACGAAACTACTGGGTAAGATAACTAGGTACACCTAGTGGAGGTAGGGGCAGACGGCACCTACGTGGTCAGCTAGAAGTACCAGAAACTATTAGTTATATTTTCTAAGTCTTCAAGTGGGATCAACCTTTAAGTAGGAATTACTCTTGGTGGGTAGAACTGGTGTGGTGCAGTGTAGGAATTACCCTTGGGTGGGTAGGTCTGGGGTGGTGTAAGCTGGTAATTATCCTTGGGTGGATAAATACGTCGTTTCGATTATCGTAGTGCATCCTGTGTTTTGTTGGCTACTTAGTGTAGTCATTATCCCCAGAGGTACCGTATCCTGTTTATATCATACCCTAATTACTTTAATGATTGTATTGTTAGGGTTATAGGACTCACTCAGACTTATGTCTGACCCCGTTGTTGTTTATCTTTTTCCCAACCCTCAGGTTATCAGAGTGGGCCTAGCACTAGTGGGCTTGGACCAGACCGCTATATCTATCTTTTGGGGCTTGGACCGTAGAAGTAAAGCTCGGATTATCTTTTCTATTTTGGCTATTATCTGTGTAAAGGGGATTATGTACTTCTATTTTATCAGGATGGATATTATGTACTTGACTCTTGTTATGGTTTTGTGATGTAACCAAACATGTTTTGATAACGAAATGATGGTTTAAATTTTCAAGTATTACTTATATCTGTCCTGTTGTAATTTTTCTGTTCTATACTCACTAAAAATACTCCACCAAAACTAAGGCATTCCCTTAGTGAGTGACCTTAGCGGGTGTGGGGTGTTACACGTGGTATCAGAGCTTAAGGTTACCAGAACAGATAAAATTTTTAGAAAAACTATTTTCTAAGAATATTTTTGAAGGGAGTATTTTCAAAAACATGTCTTTTAAGAGAAAAGTTTTTGAAAGAAAAGCATAATCCCCAATAGCCATATCTATATCTTTCGAATTCTCCATTTGGAATCTCTTCCTCTCTCTCATTTTGAGTTTCCCCTCCGCGTATAGATGATCTTTCTAAGATAGATAAGGATGGAAAACCACTTCAAGGGATTTAGACGTTAATCAGATTAGAAGTTGGTTCAAGAAGGAGGAGGACTGGTAGGTATCTATAGGATAGACGATGAGAGGGAGGCTCAAATAGTTGTTTGGTTAATAAAGGATGAAACCTCATTGGTGGGAGGATACGAATGGAGAATAGGGAAGAAAGAAGGCTAGTAGTTATCCTTTTGGGAGGGATGGGACATCTTATTAGGATTGTCCAAAAGGGCATAGGCAAGCTATGGAATTTCCTGGAGGGTAGTTGTATTCCCTCGCGACTAGGGTACCTGATGGGGATAGGACCGTTTAGGTTGGAATTTGGATTTCTTCATTATCCGATTCGAATTTTATTTGATACTGACGCATCGAGTTCGTTTATTTCATCATTGTTAGTTGAGTCACTGCACCTAGACACCAGTTGGTAGATGATCCCTTAGTTGTTTCAAACCCAATTGGGGCTCCATGATGTGTTTGGGTTTGAAAGTTGCTATACTTAGCATTGAATTTAGATGTGATGCTTTTTGGGCTTCACGGGCTATGGGCTAGTGTTGGGCATGGACTGGTTATCCAGTAGGGGTGCCGTTCTTGATTGTGGAAGGAGAGTTGTTAGGCTTATGACCCGCAAGGGTAACACTCTCGAGATCTTTTGTAATCCCATGGAATCTGTTATGCTAAGTTATCTAGAATCGCTTGACACGTCGGTCAAGAGTTTGCGATCTGTTAGAGTGGTCCAGGAATACTCGGATGTGTGTGAGGAGGTGAAGGGCTTACCTCCGGAGCGGGAGATTGACTTCCGAATATATCTGGTAGACGATGCCAAACCAGTGTCTTGGCCAGTGTGCCACGTGGCTCCTCGTGAGAGGAGGGAACTCCATAAGTAAGTAGGCGATTTGCTTGAGAAGGGGTTCATAAGACGAAGTACATCGGAGCGGGGCGCTCCAGTAGTTTTTGTTACGAAGGCGGATGGGTCCCTCAGACTTTGTGTAGGCTAAAGAGGACTAAATAAACTCACAAAGAAGAATAGATACCCATTGCCGAGGATGGATGATCTGTTTGATCAGTTAGCTGGCGCCTCAGTATTTTTATAGTAGGACTCAGCCACGGGATTTCATCAGCTGAGAGTGGCTGAGGATAGTACAGAGAAGACTGCCTTTAGGACTCCAGATGATTTTTTGTTATGAGTGGCTGGTGATGCCATTGGGTTTGACGAACGCCTCGTATACTTTGATGATTTGATAAGAAGGGTGTTCAAGGAGTACCTAAATAAGTTGTGATGGTCTTTGTGGATGACATCTTGGTCTTTTCTAGGAGCAAAGCCAGTTAGGGAAAAACGGTGGTTTTAGAGTAAGACTGGCGAGGACATCCAGGGTTGGACAAGGGGCTTAATTATTTAGCCGTTTTTACTAGTATCATCTCACGTAGGTCGTCTGAATTCGAAGGAGGTATCCCTTGGGTGTTTGTCTGATATTGGTTTAGGCCTTTGGGGCTTGCATTTGGGGGAATGCCGAGTTCGACTAGGGTGGTCTGCGTGAGGGATGGATAGTTGTGATGATTTTGGATGATATCCTGGTGGAGAAGAGCATGCCCTACATCCTAGGGAAGTGTTGGAGGCTCTTCGAGCGCATAGGCCAGTAAAAGTGGATGGGATTCTTAGCATCCTATGGGTTTGAGATAGCGTATACCCCTGGTAAGGGTAACATGGTAGCGGACACCTTAAGTAGAAAAAGGGTTGTCCTTGAGTTTGTGGTTCGTTGAACGACGGAGCCTAGAGTTTATTTCTGTGCTGGATTTCAGACCTTCCGTTGATTATGTACCCGGTTTGCTAGCTTCCTTGGAAGTTAGACCTACTCTTTTGGGGCTAATTGTAGAAGCACAGAGGGACGACCCACAGTTGGTTGAGTTAGTAGAAAAGCTCATAAGGGGGGAGTCGTCCAGCCATTTGAGTAGGTACACCCTAGATGATAGGGGGTGCTTGTGTAGAGACGGTAGACTTTGTGTACCGCAAGACGAGGGTTTGAGGAAGGCTATTCTTGATGATACACACCGTTCTAGGATGACCATTCATCCCGGTGGGGACGAGATGTACCAAGACATGAAAAGGACTTTCTTCTGGGCCGGTATGAAGAAAGATGTAGCCGAGCATGTCGCTCGATGCTTGGTGTGCCAATAAGTGAAGACGGAGCAAAAGAAACCAGGTGGGTTGCTTCACCCATTGAAGGTTCCGCAAAGGAAGTGGGACAGCATCTCGATGGATTTTATTGACGGGTTACCCAGATCGAGAAAGAGTAATACAGGAATTTGGGTGATGGTAGACAGACTTACTAAGAGCACCCATTTCATACCTGTGAAGAGTAAGTGGACTGCTCCATAGTTAGCTTCTGTATATCTTCGAGAGATAGTTCGATTGCATGGGGTACCCTCTAGCATAGTGAGTGATCGAGATCCTATCTTCACTTGAGAGTTTTGGAAGAGTTTGCAAGAGACGGTAGGGACTCAGTTGTGTTTGAGTACTGCATATCATCCTCAGACGGACGGCCAGACCAAGAGGGGAAATCATATTTTAGAAGACCTTTTGAGGCTATGTATCTTGGATCTTGGAGGTACATGGGAGGAGCATCGTCCATTGGTGGAGTTGCCCGACAGACTTAGTGGTGTACATGATGTATCCCATGGGAGGAAGTGCCTACATAAGACCGCAGAGGTGGTAGGGCCTAGTTTGCTTAGAGAAATGGAAGTAGAGCGTGATGCGACGATTCGACGAGCTCCTACTTGCATCCTTGGGTCAGAGATTTGGAAGATGAGAAACAGAGAGGTTCAACTAGTTAAAGTACAAAGGGAAGATGAAGAGAGCGACGCTACCTGGAAGACGGAAGCGAAGATGCGTTCGAGGTACCCTTTCTTTTGGAGGGTATGTCCTTTTGCTTCTCCTTCATCGCATATCATGTGCTTATCTTATTTTTGGTATGTCCTCTCGTTAGTACCTTTGACCTTTAGATAGGGTAAACCTATGGTTGAAACATGTGTTTGAGACATGTTATGGTTGATGGATGCAAGTGGATGCAAGTGTTTGCTAGTGGTTGCTCGTGGATGCATATACACACACTCTAGGCACTAGATCGGCTCAATCACTTCATATTGCATATTGCATAAAATTGTGTGTAGGAAACTATATTTATGGATGTATAATGATTGTGTTATCATATGGATGATGCATTTTGGTGAATGATTGTGCACTCATGTAGATATTGTATGTGTCGATAGGGTTTTCTCGCATACATAATGGATGCATGGCACTATCATGGTTTGCATATGTTCATACATTAGATAGGGAACATATACACACACTTTTTGCATATGCTCATACATCATTAGAAATTGTTTTAAGGACGATGGATGCCCGTGGTTGATGGATTGAGTAGATGGTTGTTTGGATGGTAGGATATGCATTCTCCTTAGCTTAGAGATTTCGGGGACGAAATCCTTTAAGGAGGGGAGAATGTAACACCCCGAATTTTAGTTAATACTAAAATTCACTAATTTCAGGATAAATAATCTCAGACGTGGGAATTGGGGGTAACGGGCTGCGTCGTTGCGTTTGTCTCGGAAAAAATACGCGAAATAGAGTCCGAGTTTTCGAGAATCGGAGTCCGTATGGCCCGGTTATGGCCCAAAGAAGTTTGCATAAAATTTAAAACTTAAAAGCAGATTTAGAAATTTAAATTAGGATTTGAAATTAGAACCAGCGGGGCCAGGCGGGAAGATTCCCGCCCTGACCATGTCGACAGGGCTGTCGACAGGCCTGTCGACAGGGGTGTCGACTTGCCTGTCAACTTGCCTGTCGACACGGCGTGTCGAACCAGGATGCTTGGGTGCACCAGATCTGGTTTTCTGGCTAGGGCTGGGCTTGGTTCTAGAGGTTTCCTAAATCTGACGGACCTAAATTAATTTAGGGTTAATCTAAGGGCCTAAAACACTACCTAATCCTATAAATAAGACCCTAACCCTACCCTAATTCATTCATAATTAAATCTTGTAACTAAACTATGGCAAAATGAAACTTGGTCATGGCCTCCACAAATCAATGAAGAGAGTTGCAAGCTAATCAACCCCTAATCATCTTCTTCTTCATATTTGGCAACTAGTTTTATTTCATAAGTTTGCTAATCCTAGTTTTGGTGAGTTTCTATGGCTTTAATAATCAATTGTTAAATTGATTATGGTAGGATGTGATAAGACATGGCTATGTTTGTGGATAAATGTGTTTATGCAAGTTTGTATGATATGTGATTTGCAAGTTTTATGTTAAATGCAAGTTTAAGGCCATGTTTTATGATGCAAAACACTATGTTGAACATTTATGCATATGTGACATGTTATGCAAACTATATGTGAGAAAATATGCAAGATTATATGTAACATGATATGCAAGTTATGTATGTAATTTTATGCATGCTAAGTATTTGATGTTATGCATGCTAAGTATTTGATGTTATGCATGCTAAGTATTTGATGTTGTGCATACTAAGTATTGAGTTTTATGCATGTTAAGTGTTTGGGTTTATGCAAGTTAAGTGGTGGGTTTATGCATAATAAGTATTTGATTTTATGCATAATAAGTATTTGATTTTATGCATAATAAGTATTTGATTTTATGCATAATAAGTATTTGGTTCTATGCATGATAAGTAAGTGGTTTTATGCATGCTATGTGTTTGGTATTATGCATAAATCATGACATGCAAGTTTACCCTTTTAAAAATGGTATATACATATGCAAGATGGCACATTTATATGCTATGCATGTTTACCCTCCTTTAAGATGCAAGTCATATATGCAAGTTCGACATATTATGCAAGTTATGCTTACATGCAAGCTCAACATGTTATGCAAGTTATGTGCATGATGTTATGTAAGTTATGTGCATGATGTTATGTAAGTTATGTGCATGTTGTTATGCAAGTTCATATGCAAGTTAGGTGTATGAGGGTATGCAAGTTATGTGCATGGTGTTATGCAAGTTAAGTTTATGAGATTATGCAAGTTATGTGCATGATGTTATGCAAGTTATATGCTTAAATGCGAGCTTAATGTGATATGCAAGTATGTGAATGTTTATGCAAGTATATGAATGCCCATGCAAGTATGTGAATGCTTATGCAAGTTATGTGTAGGCTTAAATGCATGTCTAACATGTTATGCAAGTTATGAGAATGCTTATATGCAAGTTCAACATGTTATGCAAGACATATGTATGATAATGTGCAAGTTTGGGGTTAAATGTGGTTGGGTTAATATATGCTCATATATGCAAGTTGACATCCTTTTAACCCATGACAAAGTTGTATGCTAAACCCATGATAATTGTGATGGATCTTCCCCTTTATTATGTCATGAAATGAGGACGATTTACGTGGGGAACGATGGGGTTGGTAAATATGTTAATAAATGTAAGATTGGGTATGATTAAGCATACCATAAAAAAATAAATTACCATAAGTGGGAATTTACCTATTGAGTTAGGTCTACCCCATGGGAATTTACCTATTGAGTTAGGTCTACCCATGTTATGGAAAACTTGATATTAATTAGGGATAATTAATATGGGGGTGATTAATTAGAGGTAATTAATCGACTAAGACACGAGGTTGGACTCATTTGTAGTGTAAAACTGCCCGGACCCGACCGGCTTAACCAGTTGCTACAAATGTCAGCCCAATGTGAGAGGTCTTAGCCATAAATTAAATACGTGATTAAGGTAAAGACACGAGGTTAGACTCTGTTATGACGTAAGACTGCCCGGACCCTACCGGCTTAACCAGGCGGTCATAACAGCCAGTCTAATGTGGGAGGTCTTTATGGGAGATCACGGTCTTAATTAATTAAGAAACACTTAACCATATTAACATGTAGTGGGACATGAGGGGTTAAGTGGGTGCCTTGGGTGGCATGAGGAAACTAGTGAGTTGCCTTGGGTGGCAATAGAAAATACGATTAGAATACTTAACCAAAGTGGAACATGTAATTAAACATGATTAAAGGGTTAAGTAAGTGCCTTGGGTGGCATGTGGGAATCCAGTAAGTGCCTTGGGTGGCATGTGGGAATCAAGTAAGTGCCTTGGGTGGCATGCGGAAATCTAGTGGGTGCCTTAAGTGGCAATTTAAATATAATAACAAGCTTAAGTAGTAGCTTGTGGGGGCCTTAAGTGGCAATTAAAACATGATTGAAAGACTTAACCAAGAATTTGTAACATGTAGGTGGACATGGTTAATGGGTTAAGTGGGATTCACTAGATTAAATGACAAGCTTAAGTAGTAGCTTGTGGGGGGGCCCATTTCAACCAATATCCCAAACGTATCTTTATGGGCTCGACCCATGTCGAGTGACGGGACACGCATATTGGGCTTGATTATAAGAGGCCAAAACGGGGTAGCGGTGGCAACGCAAGTCCAACGGGTTTCATATGCGTGTGTGGGCCCGGGCTGGTAGATAAGCCGTTGTTGCATCGTGTAGATATAAAGCCGTGCACCGTTGGTATTATCAGGTGGCCACTTTAGGGGAGTGATACACCCCACTGTGGGACCAGCACGGGTATCTACGTTAGGGAGCCGATCGCTTGGGAGTAGTGGGTACACCTAGTAAAGATAGGGGCAGACGGCACCTATGTAGGGGTACACGAAACTACTGGGTAAGATAACTAGGTACACCTAGTGGAGGTAGGGGCAGACGGCACCTACGTGGTCAGCTAGAAGTACCAGAAACTATTAGTTATATTTTCTAAGTCTTCAAGTGGGATCAACCTTTAAGTAGGAATTACTCTTGGTGGGTAGAACTGGTGTGGTGCAGTGTAGGAATTACCCTTGGGTGGGTAGGTCTGGGGTGGTGTAAGCTGGTAATTATCCTTGGGTGGATAAATACGTCGTTTCGATTATCGTAGTGCATCCTGTGTTTTGTTGGCTACTTAGTGTAGTCATTATCCCCAGAGGTACCGTATCCTGTTTATATCATACCCTAATTACTTTAATGATTGTATTGTTAGGGTTATAGGACTCACTCAGACTTATGTCTGACCCCGTTGTTGTTTATCTTTTTCCCAACCCTCGGGTTATCAGAGTGGGCCTAGCACTAGTGGGCTTGGACCAGACCGCTATATCTATCTTTTGGGGCTTGGACCGTAGAAGTAAAGCTCGGATTATCTTTTCTATTTTGGCTATTATCTATGTAAAGGGGATTATGTACTTCTATTTTATCAGGATGGATATTATGTACTTGACTCTTGTTATGGTTTTGTGATGTAACCAAACATGTTTTGATAACGAAATGATGGTTTAAATTTTCAAGTATTACTTATATCTGTCCTGTTGTAATTTTTCTGTTCTATACTCACTAAAAATACTCCACCAAAACTAAGGCATTCCCTTAGTGAGTGACCTTAGCGGGTGTGGGGTGTTACAGTGGTTGTTGCTGTTGCGAGGCGCCTCGGTTTGATCGGACGATCCGGGTCCGATGGAGTCATTCGTTGGCTCGTTTACGCCCCAAAGGGCGGGGAAACGTATTGTTCAGGCATTTTAATCCACATCGGTGGACCGGCCCTGACGATCCAAGGGTCCACCTGAGTCTGGGTCCTGTGGCTCGGGCTAGAGAGTCACGAATTCGGTAAGGACTATCTTTTGCCTTGGTTCATGACGAAAATCCAATTTCCAAATACGTGACTGTGCGGTTTGATTGTATACCTATATATGGCGACATAGTGGTATGGGGCATTAATGCCGTCTATGATTGATAGTTATGATTTGAAATTGTTTTCCAAATATATAAACACTAGCAATAATATCAAATGCCTTTGTTTTATTCGTATCAAGCATATTTTAGCCGTTATAAGGTAAAACTCTATCCTCCGGTTTGCGTTACATTGTGTGATGGGAACTGAGTCTTATAACGGCTTCATTTTTATAAAAAGCATAGCGATGTTTAAAAGAAAGATTTGTTTTAAAGCACTGGCAATCCAATGGAGTAAACCCGTTCCACGAAAGTGGCGTGGTCCTGTGATTAGCCAAATTATATATATATATGGGTTGAGTAGATTTCTCATACCAGTCCCATGACTGACTCGTAGTTTGTTTCACTCTCAAACTCGGGTGCCCCTTTTTCTACACGGGTAGCCTTGTATTCAGGTTTAGCTGGTTCTTTTTCTGGATAGCTGGAGCTGAAGATGGATTCTATCATTTATTTCTTATTATGTTGTTCAGCTCCTATTATACATATTTTGTTTATTTCCACTGTAGACATTTATGTATAGCTGAACTGTATTTGTACTAAGTAAGATCCTGTATACTGTGTAACTCTGATGATTACTTTTATCCAGTATATTCTATTGTTCATTATCTGGTGTATTTATTTATTTCTGTTCTGCTATTATCTGTTTCTGTGTTATATTCCAAAGATAACCCTTGTTTCCGTCAGAACGGGATTTCGGGTCGTCTCAACGTGGTATCAGAGCTTTGGTTAAGCTTAGTTCTGGAATATAACATTTGAAAGAACTCGTCAGAAATAGAACCAGTAGTGTTCTAGGACGGGTAACTCTATACAGATAGGATCAACAATATCCTAGTATGAGTAAAGCAGAATGAAATTACACCTCGATAGACACATTTACATTGAAGTATGTGTTTCTATATTTTAAACTATCTTTTCTATGACCTGACACTTGATCTGCTAATTGCAGAGGTACTAGAAAAATGAGTGCCAGAAACAGAAGGAATACAGAACCCGATCTAGAGGCTCTATTTAAGAGATATCGAAATCTGGGAAAGAACCAGTAACAACTGCTATTTGCTCTAATTGCAATAAGAAAGGACATCTCTCGATAAGTTGTGGGCCCTTAAAGAAACGAAGCAAGGGTGGATTCAAACCCGGTGGGAAGGCTCGAGAAGGTAGGAAATGCCGGAAGTACCATCAAGCTGGTCATATTGAGAAAAACTGCCCGCTATTCAGAAAGCCAAAAATAGTTCAAGTAAATGAAGTAGCAGAAACTTCTGAGCCCTCAGCTAGCCAAGAAAGGGCTGATGTTTTGGAAGGCACGCTAACTATCAAAAACATTCCAGTTAAAGTACTGTTTGACACAGGCGCGTCACGAAGCTTTATTGCAAAGAGTGCAGTCAAGAAGTTGGATTTGAATTTGAAGAAGCTCAAAGAGCCAATGACTGTCCGAAATCCAGTTGGAGGTTCCATCAATCTCAGTTGGGTTTGTGCAGTACCCGTCTCTTTTTCTTGCTATAAATTCCCTATTATCTCTGTCGTCATGAATTTTGATGAATTCGATCTTATTTTGGGATTGGATTGGTTAACCAAATATGAAGCAGAGGTTAGATGCGCCGAGAGAGTTGTTAGAGCTAAGATTAAATTAGGGAGTTATATAACCATACCGTGTGAAGGTCAGAATGCTAATAGAAAAGACTTCTGGGCAGCTCTAAATGTTTCTCCAGCTCAAATAGAAAATGTCCCTGAGATCGCAGAGAATATTCCTGACCTCATCAAAGACATTCCCGTCGTTAAAAATTATGCGGATGTGTTTGAAGAAGTTGTTCGCTTACCTCCGCAAAGAGAAATAGATTTCAAGATTGCTTTGATTCCCAATGCAAGGCCGGTAGTTCACGCTATTCGAAGAATGTCCTTGAAAGAGAAAGAGGAATTAGACAATCAAACACGACAGCTGGTATGGAAAGGTCTGATCATGCCTAGTTTCTCTGATTGGGGTGCAGCCGTGGTATTTGTCCCAAAATCTGACGGTACTCTACGTCTATGTGTGGATTATCGTGATCTGAACAAACAGACAATAAAGAACAAATATCCATTGCCGCGGATTGATGATTTGTTGGACCGATTAAATGGAGCACAAGTATTCTCACGAATGGACCTAGCTACAAGATTCCATCAACTTCGAATTGCCGAAGAGTGTGTTCCAATGACAGCGTTCAGAGGCCCCGACTTATTCTACGAGTGGTTAGTAATGCCGTTCGGCTTATGTAACGCTCCAGCTTACTTCGTCGATCTGATGAACAGAGTGTTCAGAGGAGTTTTGAATAAATTTGTTCTGGCTTTTATTGATGATATTCTAATCTTCTCTAAATCAAAGGCCGAACATGAAAAGCATCTGGAACAGGTTCTAGAAATTCTGAGGCGGAATGTATTAAAAGCCAAATTTTCCAAATGTATCTTCTAGCAAGATGAAGTGAAATTTCTGGGCCATGTTGTATCGAAAGAAGGAATCGTTGTGGACCCAAGCAAAATCACAGCTATTCAGAATTGGAAACAGCCCAGTACCCCCACTGAAGTCCGCAGTTTTCTCGGATTGGCTAGCTATTACCGGAAGTTCGTTAAAAACTTTTCGAAGATATCTGGCCATTTAACAAAGCTTACAAAGAAGCACTCTAAATTTAAATGGACTCCAGAAAGTGAGGAGGCTTTCGAAGAGCTAAAGTTGAGATTAACAACAGCTCCAGTGTTAACCATCATCGATGGCAACCAAGATCTAAAAGTATGGACTGATGCTTCTAGAGAAGGCCTTGGCGCGGTGTTAATGCAAAGAGGTCAAGTGATTGCTTATGCTAGCCGTCAACTGAAGCCACACGAGAAAAACTATGTAACTCATGATCTTGAGTTATTGGCTATCATATTCTCTTTGAAAATCTGGAGACACTATCTTCTCGGTGAGAGATTCGAACTGTTTACAGATCATCAGTCATTAAAGTATCTGTTCACTCAGAAGGACCTGAATCTGAGACAGCAACATTGGCTGGAGTTTCTTGCAGCATATGACTTTGAAATTATATATACTCCAGGAAAAGCCAATGTCGTGGCCGATGCATTAAGCAGAAAGAATGAAATGATCGCCAGTTTTATTATCACGACTTCATTGCTAGATAAGATATCTGCTCTTCAGGAGGATGATCACTTCATTCAGAAGATCAGAGGGATAATTCAACAAGGCGAACCCTCGAGTTTTCAAGTAGACAATGATGGGATTTTAAGGCTCAAAGGTCGAATCTGTGTCCCTAACATTCCTGAACTTCGAAAGGAAGTACTGGATGAATGCCACAAGTCAAAACTCAGTATCCATCCGGGAGTAAGCAAAATGTATAATGACATCAAACGCACTTTCTGGTGGAAGTCGATGAAAAGGGACGTTTCCTTATATGTTAGCCGATGCCCTACTTGCCAGCTAGTCAAAAGTGACCAACAGAAATTGGCTGGATTATTACAACCGCTAGAAGTTCCTGGTTGGAAGTGGGAGCATATTGAAAAGGTCGGTTGTGTACGACTTATGCAGGATCTATAATATGGCTATGCGGAATATGATAACAAACTTTAAATGCAGTAAAGTAAAGTAAAGTAGAGTAACGACACCAGGATTTTTATACTGGTTCGGACCTCCAGTCCTACGTCCAGTCCCGAAGCTTCTCTTCGGCTTTTCACTAAACAACACCCTCGCTTCACCCTGAGGAACAGGTTCACAACTACTTGATTTACGGGCTACAAGTTTACCCACTTGATTTCACGGGCTACAAGCTTACCCACTTGATTTACGGGCCACAAGCTTACCCACTTGATTTCACGGGCTACAAGCTTACCCACACAGGACAATTACAAGAGTTTGACTTCTGATTTTGTTCTTCTTCCAACACTGATATGCCAACGATTGAGTACACCCTTCCTATAATCTTATCCTCAAGTATATGATGCAAAGATTTAAGGAAGAAAGATTGCTTGTTGAATCAAATGATATAAAACTGATTCAAGGATTCAACAAGTATTGACTATTTGAGAGAGCTTTTAGAATGCAAGAGAGTATAGAGTTAAGATCAGAAAATAGAAGAAAATTCGGTGATTTGAAAGTATGATTTCAAGTCTATTTATAGTGTAGAATAGTTGCATTCCTTCATGAAGAGTTTCTATAAAGAGTTGTGTCCATTTCTCTTGAAATTGAATAGAAATCTCTTCACAAAAAGAAGCATCCTTTCAGAAAAATTACAGCAAGAAAAAAGGTCGACAGGTCGAAATTAACAGGTCGACAGGTATTTGAAAAAAATAGCCGTTATGTGAAAAAAACAGCAGGACCGGTCGACAGGTCCTTTTTGGGCGGTCGATCGTTTTCTTGCTGTGGACCAGAGGACCTCGGTCCACAGTCTATATCACTCTGCACTCTTTCCCGGTCGAAGCCTGGACCGTTTGGGCTTTTTCTGTGACTTTTCAATTCTTCAAATATACAGATTTCAGCCCCAGCTAATTTCAATTTCTAAATTGTTTTGTGCATTCGTGTTATACTTTGAGGATAGATCTTAACATAAATCTAACACGACTCCATACCTACATATATATAATCTTAGCTCCATGTCATGATTTCCATTGATCTTCACTATGATCTTCATTGATTTCCACTTTGATAAATATGAATTCAGCTCGTCAATGATCTCTATTTCTATGTTGTCATTAATCAAAATCTTGTATATCAACATTCTCCCCCTTTTTGATTGATGACAATATCTTGCTTATATTTTTGAGATACTGAGTAGCTCCCCCTGAATATATGCTTATATATATTTATCTCCCCTGTCTAAAAGCTTTCTGCACATTTTGTTAGTATAATAAAAACTTACTGTTTCCTATAACAAAATGTTAGTGCATATAAAATGAATATTTATATATATATATATATATATATATATATATATATATGCATATTTCTCCCCCTTTGTCATCGATTAAAAAGAATAAACATCATGATAGAACAGTAATCGAACATAAGACATAAATTAAAGTACCTTCGGGAGATATTGGATCATGTGCAATTTGATAAACTGAATTTTGTTTTCAGAGACATTTGGAGAAATCAAAATCGCCTTCCTTTTATTGTGGTGTACCTGCAAAAAAAAATAGAATATATATACTTTGGTACCCACTTGCTTTGTTTGGGTCCATGAGTTAGATGGAAGGTAACCATACCCAAGAGGGTTTAACGGAACCTTTAAAGATAAAATTTTGGTTATTAACTACCGAATCAAAATAATCATTGATATTTTTTTTCTGTTTTTCCAACTTACAGGAACCCAAATACTTAAGTAATCTCTATTGATATTCCTTTTCGTACTTCTAGATCTATTATACAGATCTCTAGTCATAGAAGTATTCGAATTTCTATAATAATTGGATCTAGGATGAGCATTAGTACTAGAAGTAATATTTTTATTGTACATGAAAGCATATCTAGTACTATTTCTAAGATTAGTTTTATTATATCCTAAACCACTTTTGTCATGTAAAGGTCGAGATCTAGATAAAATCATATTTAAATCATTTTGACCCTTATTAAATTTTGCGAACTTATTTGCACTTTTATCAAATTTATTTCCAAAGCCGCTATTGACATTTTCAAAAGAAATTTTGTTATTCTTTAAATCATCAATTTCCTTATTTAATTCAGAATTTTTCCTTTTTAAAGTACCATTCTCAGTTTTGAGACCTAAAATTTGAGATTCTGAATTATCTAAAGAAGATTGTAACTTTTCAAAATTTTCTTTTGAGTCAGAAATTTCATTTTGCAAAATATTATTATTCACCTTTAAAAACTCACATTCTTTAGATAGTTCTAAATTCTTTTCAGTTAAAGCTCCATTCTCTTTTTCAAGAGACGAAATTAAAGAACTAGAATTATTTAAAGAATCTTCTAATGATATATTTCTATTTTGCAAAAGATCGATTTCCTTTAAAAGAACATTGTTTTTATCTTCTAGTTGCTCATTTTCTTTTTGAAGGAAATCTTTTTGAGAAACAAGCTCTTCTAAGGTATCTTCAAAACATTTGGCTTGTTTTACCAAACGATTGTTTTCTTCTTTTAATTTGGAATTTTCTTCCTTATACTTTTTTGACATAGCTAAAACAATTTTATGGAGTTTCAATAATTTTTCATGGTCTAACATAAGATCTTTATATAATGAATATGTACATACCGATTGTGATCTGACTTTAGCCATGAGACATTTGTTTCCTTGCACTCCTGATTCTGCTTTGTTGCTCTTCCATTTTCTATATCCCTGACTAGATTTCTTTATTGCCATTTGTTCTAAGATGTTGTTACGATCTTCTAGAACAACCTTGCTCTGATACCAATTGAAAAGGTCGGTTGTGTACGACTTATGCAGGATCTATAATATGGCTATGCGGAATATGATAACAAACTTTAAATGCAGTAAAGTAAAGTAAAGTAGAGTAACGACACCAGGATTTTTATACTGGTTCGGACCTCCAGTCCTACGTCCAGTCCCGAAGCTTCTCTTCGGCTTTTCACTAAACAACACCCTCGCTTCACCCGGAGGAACAGGTTCACAACTACTTGATTTACGGGCTACAAGTTTACCCACTTGATTTCACGGGCTACAAGCTTACCCACTTGATTTACGGGCCACAAGCTTACCCACTTGATTTCACGGGCTACAAGCTTACCCACACAGGACAATTACAAGAGTTTGACTTCTGATTGTGTTCTTCTTCCAACACTGATTTGCCAACGATTGAGTACACCCTTCCTATAATCTTATCCTCAAGTATATGATGCAAAGATTTAAGGAAGAAAGATTGCTTGTTGAATCAAATGATATAAAACTGATTCAAGGATTCAACAAGTATTGACTATTTGAGAGAGCTTTTAGAATGCAAGAGAGTATAGAGTTAAGATCAGAAAATAGAAGAAAATTCGGTGATTTGAAAGTATGATTTCAAGTCTATTTATAGTGTAGAATAGTTGCATTCCTTCATGAAGAGTTTCTATAAAGAGTTGTGTCCATTTCTCTTGAAATTGAATAGAAATCTCTTCACAAAAAGAAGCATCCTTTCAGAAAAATTACAGCAAGAAAAAAGGTCGACAGGTCGAAATTAACAGGTCGACAGGTATTTGAAAAAAATAGCCGTTATGTGAAAAAAACAGCAGGACCGGTCGACAGGTCCTTTTTGGGCGGTCGACCGTTTTCTTGCTGTGGACCGGAGGGCCTCGGTCCACAGTCTATATCACTCTGCACTCTTTCCCGGTCGAAGCCTGGACCGTTTGGGCTTTTTCTGTGACTTTTCAATTCTTCAAATATACAGATTTCAGCCCCAGCTAATTTCAATTTCTAAATTGTTTTGTGCATTCATGTTATACTCTGAGGATAGATCTTAACATAAATCTAACACGACTCCATACCTACATATATATAATCTTAGCTCCATGTCATGATTTCCATTGATCTTCACTATGATCTTCATTGATTTCCACTTTGATAAATATGAATTCAGCTCGTCAATGATCTCTATTTCTATGTTGTCATTAATCAAAATCTTGTGTATCAACACATATCTCCATGGATTTCATTGATGGTCTGCCCAGAACCAGAAAGGGAAATGACAGTATTTGGGTGATCGTAGATCGCTTCACGAAGACCGCCCATTTCATACCTGTCAGATCAAACAGAACCGCTCAGAGTCTGGCGCAGATTTACTTCAGGGAAATAGTTAGACTACATGGAGTGTCTCTCAACATAGTCAGTGATAGAGATACAATATTCACTAGCAAATTCTGGGAAGCATTTCAAGTTGAGCTAGGAACGAAGTTGAACTTGAGCACCGCTTATCATCCTCAGACAGACGGTCAGACTGAGAGGGTGAATCGCATTTTAGAAGATCTATTGCGGGCTTGTGTTCTAGATTTCGGTGGATCATGGGAAGACCAACTGCACTTGGCTGAATTCTCTTATAACAACAGCTACCAGGCGAGTCTGACAATGTCGCCATTCGAAGCATTGTATGGTAGACCTTGCCGATCTCCTGCTTGTTGGGTCGAGCCTGGAAATAGACTGGTGTTGGGTCCTGATATGATTCGAGAAGCTGCCGACAAAGTCGATTTTATTAAGAAGCGATTACTCGCCGCTCAAAGCTGACAAAAGAGCTATGCCGATAGAAGAAGAAGAGATATATCCTTTGAAGTTGGCGACTACGTATATTTGAAGGTATCGCCGATGAGAGGAGTTATCCGGTTCGGTAAAACTGGAAAGTTAACACCCAAATTTATTGGTCCGTTTCCTATTCTGGAACGGATCGGAACTCTCGCTTATAGGGTCAAATTGCCTGATTGGCTGCCTGGAGTTCATGATGTATTTCACATATCTCAACTTCGAAAGCACGTTCATGATCCAGACTTGATCGTGGAAGAAGCAGCTCAGCAGGATATTGAAATTACTCCAGAATTAGCTGTGAGGCGAGAGCCGCTAAAGATTATCGGCAAAGAAACCAAAGAGCTGAGGAACAAGAAGGTTCGCTTAGTCAAAGTGCAATGGAGTGGAGATCCGCGAGATTGTACTTGGGAAACGGAGGAGAGCATTCAGAAAGCTTATCCTAGATGCCGAGTAGATATCTCTGATTGACTCCGGTGCAAGGTACATTTACCCTACTTTGCACTACCATTCAATTCTCTACTCTATTGTTATTTTCTTTTCATAGATGTGCACTTTTAATTATATAGTCTGAATGATTTTTAAAGAATATAGAATTTGATTAGTATATTTTTGAAGGTTAAAAACAATTGGATTGGTTGTTGTATTGTGGGATCATAGATTTATCAAACCACTTTCGACTTTGTTCCTTTTCGGGGACGAAAAGTTTTAAGTGGGGGAGATTGTAACGACCCAGAAAATCTGAACCAATTTAAAATTTTTAAATTGGCTAAAATAATGGATTTTAAATATTTAAAATAAATATTTTAAATAATGGCGATGAAAACTGAGTTTGAATCGACAATTGAAAACGAATATAATTAATTACAATTATAAACAGGGCTTGAAAAGGCGCTGCAGTTTCAAAAATTGAATTCAAACTTTGTCGGACTGTACCAGGTGCAAAACAATCCGGATTTTAGTGAAACCAAAAACATTAGGATCTAATTGATGATATCTTTCCAACGAATCTGACAAATCGAAATTTGATAGCGGGAATCAAAAGATATGTCCAGTTGAAAATTCTGAATAGTCGCTATGGAATTCAGGCCCGTAAAAATAGACATTTTGCAAACGACCTCGGATTTCGACGAAACCACTTTTGTTGGATCCGCAGTGTCAAGTTATTATTAGGTTTCAAATTTCATAATTTTCCGAATCAATATGTGAGCGTGGCAAAGGAAAACGCGTTTGGCCGATTTCAGTTGATTTCAATCGACTGGAAATTGGCCATTTTTCAAACGGTCTCAGAATTCGACGAAACTAGTTTTGTTAGGACCGTATCGTCAATATGAAGCGAGAAAATATTTTTCTGGAATTTTTCTAGTTAGTATATGACCCCGGTAATTTGAAATGTACGTTTAAAATTCAATATAGTGATTTAAATGTAAATTCAACGGAAACTGATTGTAACGAGCAAATCAGCTTGCATACATATCCCATTGTGTTCGGAATGGGGTAAAACGCTATGGACGACAGGCGGTGGGCCTCGTTTAGAGGTCGTATGTAAAAGTCAACTTTTTGAAAAATTAAATAATTAAATATATATATTTTATATAAAGCCCCCCTATTCCCTCTTCTCTCTCTCCACTTCGAGCAGAAATAAAAAAAACGAAGGAAAAAACCCTAAATCTAAATCGCGTCGCTCAGCCCAGGAAACGCCGCCACCGCCGCCCATCACCGCAACCCCCTCCCCTCGTTCGTTGAACCGCCAGTGACGAGCCCCCCCCTGAAGCATCGCGACGCTCGATTCGCGAGCCCCCCCAGTTCGAGACCACTGAAGCCACCGCCCCCCCCCCCCGAAGCCAGCTCCGACCCTGACGACGCCCCCCTTCTTCGCGTTGCAGTAAGTATTTTATTTTATTTTTATTTTTATTTTTAATTCTGAAATACTTATTTTATTTTTTTTAAAAGAATACTGATTTTTTTTTTTTGGGTTTAAACTGTTTTTTTTTTAAGGTTTAAAAACTGTTTTTTTAAAAAGGTTTAAAAACTGTTTTTTTAAAGGTTTAAAACTGATTTTAATTTTAAGATTTAAAATAGAAAAGGATTTGAATTTTAAATAGAAAAAGATTTGAACTTTAAATAGAAAAAGATTTGAATATTAAATAGAAAAAGATTTGAACTTTAAATAGGAAAAGATTTGAACTTTAAATAGAAAAAGATTTGACCTTTAAATAGAAAAAGATTTGAACTTGAATAATAAAGATCATATTTTTAAAATAGAAAAGACGGAATTTTTATTAAGTAGAAGAAGTAAGATATGATTTTTATATTTTTAAAAGTAATAAAAATATAATTTTTACATCATAGGAATATTAAAAATATAATCTTTATTTTTGAAAAGGCGGAATCTATATTATTGAAATTCGATTTTTATATATTGAATAACATAGTAAAAATTCGATTTTTACATATGTAGAGAATACGGGCGAAAGAGACAAAAAGGCGAGATTGGCGAAGATTTCTATAAAGGAAGAGTCGTAGTATTGGATAGCTATTGGTGAGAATTTCTCACTCTTCAATTTCTTTTCTAGCTAAGTATATATGTGTGGAAATAAAAATGAATTGCTATATATAATATATATATATATATCTACGCTCCTCGTCCACAAACCATGGACGATATTTATTGGTTGAAATTGTTGTGAAAATTGATTGATAGCGAATGATTGTTTGGGATTGTTTGTGGTTGATATTGATCGATTGTGGTTGAAAAATACCCGTTTGTGATTGAGAAATATTTGGTTGAAACCACATAGGATTAGTCTGTGGAAATGAAATAAAAATATACATGCCGCCTGCGTGCGAACTAGATGCATGATCCCCATTGTCAAAAACCGCGAGGTTTTAAGGTAGAGCGAGGAGCCGTACTAGGGACGGTCCCGGTTTTAACTACCCTGCCGTTATGCTGCCGAAATTTTGAATAATATTCGTGTGTTTGAATTATTTTCATATGCTTAAACTATATTTATTCATTGAATAGAAAACCTTCATGTGTTGAATTGATATTCATTCGTTGATTAGAAATTCATGTGTTGAATGGTATTCATATTTTGAAATAAATTGTTTGATAATAAAAATCACCTTTTATCTATATATAGAAACTATAGAAAACATTCATGTGTTGAATTGATATTCATTCATTGATTAGAAATTCATGTGTTGAATGGTATTCATATTTTGAAATAAATTGTTTGATAATAAAAATCACCTTTTATCTATATATAAAAACTACAGAAAACATTCATGTGTTGAATTGATATTCATTCGTTGATTAGAGATTCATGTGTTGAATGGTATTCATATTTTGAAATAAATTGTTTGATAATAAAAATCACCTTTTATCTATATATAGAAACTATAGAAAACATTCATGTGTTGAATTGATATTCATTCGTTGATTAGAAATTCATGTGTTGAATGGTATTCATATTTTGAAATAAATTGTTTGATAATAAAAATCACCTTTTATCTATATATAAAAACTATAGAAAACATTCATGTGTTGAATTGATATTCATTCGTTGATTAGAAATTCATGTGTTGAATGGTATTCATATTTTGAAATAAATTGTTTGATAATAAAAATCACCTTTTATCTATATATAAAAACTATAGAAAACATTCATGTGTTAAATTGATATTCATTCGTTGATTAGAAATTCATGTGTTGAATGGTATTCATATTTTGAAATAAATTGTTTGATAATAAAAATCACCTTTTATCTATATATAAAAACTATAGAAAACATTCATGTGTTGAATTGATATTCATTCGTTGATTAGAAATTCATGTGTTGAATGGTATTCATATTTTGAAATAAATTGTTTGATAATAAAAATCACCTTTTATCGACTATATGAACTGTGTAAAATAATCTCGTTTTAAAAGAAATTGTTTTATGATAAAAATCCTATTTTTGTCACCTATATGAACTATATAGAAAAATAGTGTTTTGAAATGAATTGTTTTACAATAAAAATCACATTTTTATTGTATGCATAAATCGTTGAAATGTGAAGTGTTAAAAACAGCCACTTGTTCAAAATAAACATATATGAGTTGAAATATTCATTAATTAGCTAATGAAATGATTTGCACCTATGTATGTAACATTAGGATAAATGGTGTTTTTAAACCAAATAGAAATCAAATATGAAATTGAATAGAAAATGATAAATGATAAAAACCATATGTATATGTACATGCATATTCATTGAACAAGTTATAGCAAAGGGGCTAGAGAAGAGGAATAAAATTTTGTGTCCGACAAATAGGTACACATTTACTGTTTTGTTTGGGTGATGATTTTATGAGCCTGTTGGCTAGCCGCTTGGCTTTCTCTTTTTCTTTTTGAGATTAGAAGGACCGGGAAAGCTATTTGCGATTTCCCGATGCTCCCGGTGCAGGGGAGGTTATGGCGAAATTTTCCAAAATTTTAAGGCGTTAGTAAAATATTTGAAGTGAAAACGATATTGAAATCATTGAATGAACTATATTTATATAATTATATAAATATAAATAAAATTAAAACGAAACGTGGCCGTGCAGTTCGCATTTTGAAACCGTGATTTCAAACAACTAGTACGGGGAATCCGACCATTGGATTTTCCCAAAACCGCAACCGTCGGGTTCGCCTTGGAAATATCTTCCCAACGGCACCAACTTTGTAAAAATCCAACGGTTGGATTGTCTGGAATGTTTAATTCAAATCTGAAGAAAAACAGCGCCAGAAGCGATTATATTTATATATATATATATATATATATATAATTATATATTTAATCGAATAACGACGCTGTAGTTCGTATTTTGAAATCGAAACTTCAAACGATTGTACCGGGAGATCCGACCGTCGGATTTTCCCGAAATTGGAACCGTTGGATTCGTTTTGAAAAGACCTTTCTAATAATGTAAATTTTTTGAAGATCCAACGGTTAGATTTTCAGATATGTGTAAATCAATTCTGAAGAAAAACAGCGCCACGGCCGCGTTATGGCCCGAAGCGTCGTTTTGAATAAATGAGCTATTTTAAAATAAATAAAAATAGCGATAAATAGTTATAAAATATCATAAGCAATATGGAATGGAAATAAACTGAATTTGCTTGATTTATGTGGCTTTTGATGGTTGAATGTGTTTGGTGTGAAAATTACATTAAAGAACAAAATTGGTGTTGTCGAATAATTTAACCATTGAAAATAAATTGATTTGAAATTCTAAATATACGTGAATTATTTGAAAAGGCCGAGTTAATTCTCATTTCAAATAATTGACCGACGATTGAAATTCGAAGATGAAGACGACGGTCGAAGACCGGAGATCTTCACCTCGTTTGGATGGTAACCGAGGTCCTGATCGGGAGGCATCCCGAAATACGGATAATAAGTGGTGACCGTCCAGACGTACGTGGTGATCGATGGGTTTGCGAGGTATTTAGTGCCTCCGGTTTCGTTCAGACCCAGAACGGACTTGTAAATGGACTGTGTGTCTGACATTGGAGTTTATTCTGTGTTGATTGATTTCTGTTAAATATACATCTGTTTGGCGACGGAGAATTTATTCTTTTGCTTAACGCCCTTCTCTGAGACGCACGAGCTCAGAGGTTGTATATCGATGGACATCAGTCGCATGGCATGAATTGCCTGTGTGGCATGCTAAGATGCAGTGATCAGGACTTCTGTTGAAAAGCAAAGTCTTGTGGTGATGATCAAAGCACCGCCTGTGTGGCGTAGCTTTGTGTATAACGTGAATTCGCGAGCCTCACACCCCGGTATGAATCTAAAACGGGAGAAGGACCTCAGGGAGGGCATGCGTTTCTTTCTAGCTAGGGTGGTGTCAGTGACCTACCAGCCCTGACATTTATATACTTTTCACCTATGTGGTTGTTGCTGTTGCGAGGCGCCTCGGTTTGATCGGATGATCCGGGTCCGATGGAGTCAATCGTTGGCTCGTTTACGCCCCAAAGGGCGGGGAAACGTATTGTTCAGGCATTTTAATCCACATCGGTGGACCGGCCCTGACGATCGAAGGGTCCACCTGAGTCTGGGTCCTGTGGCTCGGGCTAGAGAGTCACGAATTCGGTAAGGACTATCTTTTGCCTTGGTTCATGACGGAAATCCAATTTCCAAATACGTGACTGTGCGGTTTGATTGTATACCTATATATGGCGACATAGTGGTATGGGGCATTAATGCCGTCTATGATTGATAGTTTTGATTTGAAATTGTTTTCCAAATATATAAACACTAGCAATAATATCAAATGCCTTTGTTTTATTCGTATCAAGCATATTTTAGCCGTTATAAGGTAAAACTCTATCCTCCGGTTTGCGTTGCATTGTGTGATGGGAACTGAGTCTTATAACGGCTTCATTTTTATAAAAAGCATAGCGATGTTTAAAAGAAAGATTTGTTTTAAAGCACTGGCAATCCAATGGAGTAAACCCGTTCCACGAAAGTGGCGTGGTCCTGTGATTAGCCAAATTATATATATATGGGTTGAGTAGATTTCTCATACCAGTCCCATGACTGACTCGTAGTTTGTTTCACTCTCAAACTCGGGTGCCCCTTTTTCTACACGGGCAGCCTTGTATTCAGGTTTAGTTGGTTCTTTTTCTGGATAGCTGGAGCTGAAGATGGATTCTATCATTTATTTCTTTTTATGCTGTTCAGCTCCTATTGTACATATTTTGTTTATTTCCGCTGTAGACATTTATGTATAGCTGAACTGTATTTGTACTAAGTAAGATCCTGTATACTGTGTAACTCTGATGATTACTTTTATCCAGTATATTCTATTGTTCATTATCTGGTGTATTTATTTATTTCTGTTCTGCTATTATCTGTTTCTGTGTTATATTCCAAAGATAACCCTTGTTTCCGTCAGAACGGGATTTCGGGTCGTCTCAGGAATATTGCCTACGACGTTGAAACTATTGTTAATGGCCTAAGACTATGACTATGCCTATGACTGTGGACATAATATTTTGGATAATTAATGAATAAGTCTATTCATATGTATATGAACTTGGAATATAACCTGTTATGACAAAATTGTGTAGTTTATCATGTTATGCAAGTTTTAGGTTGTAAAATCATATCACATATGTGACCAAATGTTAGATCTACATGTTTATGTGTATATGTTAAACCTATGTCATATTTCAAGTTCACACTTATTCATATGTTCGTGACTGATTTGCAAGTTCACATATATGTAAGTTGATTTAGTCTATGTTACAAATTCACATATATGTATGTTGGTTCAGCCTACGCTGCAAGATCACACCTATGATATTCATGTTGGTTATTTTGCAAGTTCACACCTATGATGTTCATATTGACTATGCCGATGATGCCAAGTTTACGCCTATGTCATGCTTATGTTAATAAATTGCTTTATGCCAATTTTGTGTACGTTAAATTAGGCTGAGTTTTTAGCTTAATATTATATGCCAAAAATCATGCGGACGGAAAATTAGGCTAAGATTGTTAGCCTAATATTTAGACGAGGTAACGTTGGGAAAAATTGGTAATCATAGGAAACTTAACATGAAACTTGCCTTGAAAACTTGACACAAACTTGACATGAATCTTGAACATGGACATGACACTAGAATAAACATGAAAATGGTCAACTCGAGGTTGGGTTGAGTTTGCAGTGTAAATCTGCCCGTAACCGCCCGGCAAATCTAGTTACTGCAAACAATAGGATCCAATGTAGGTAGTTGGTCATGTCGCGCTTGAAACCCGAGGTCAGACTGAATTGTGGTGTAAATCTGCCCGGAACCGCCCGACATATCCAGTGACCACAACAACAGGTCTGATGTGAGAGGTTGGGGTGCACTAATGAATTAATGCCACATGATAGGTTTAAGTCATGAACCGCTTGAATATACTTAACCAATTTGACACGATGATTTGATAGGGTTAAGTCATGAACTGCTTGAATATACTTAGCCAATTTGACATGATGATTTGATTGGGTTAAATCATGAACTGCTTGAATATACTTAACCAATTTGACACGATGATTTGATATGGTTAAGACATGAACTGCTTGAATATACTTAACTAATTTGACATGATGATTTGATAGGGTTAAGTAATGAATTGCTTGAACATACTTAACCAACTTGACACATGATTCGTAGGGATAAGTCATGAACTTGAACGACAACACTTAGCCAATTTGATGTTCATGATAAGGAAACCTAGCCAGAACAAGGGTGACAGTCCAAACGATTTCAAGAATGGTGGCACTACGTTGAAGTAGTATAGAAATACGCGATGAAAGCCATACGATATACGGCAAGGGACTGTACATATGCATGGAAAGGATGATACGGGTTGAGGTACTAGTACAGTTGGTGTGGAGAATGTTAAACATGCGATGCTATACGTAGTTTATCTGGTTAGCATAGTTTATCTTGTTACCGTAGTTTATCTGGTTAGCATAGTTTATCTTGTTATCTTAGTTTAACTGGCCTATCTTGTCATCATCCTTATGTTTACTTTCAGTTTATACATGTCATGTTACCTTTACTTGTTTCTATGATAAAAGTCACTAGGACTTATCAGTCTTTATGACTGACCCATTTTCTTTCGCCTCTTTTTCTTCCGTTCCCCCCTCCCCCCAGGTTCTTAGGGAGGAAACACTACTACTTAGTTTGGAATTCTTTCTGCTTCAAGATCATCATATATGGCTTGGACCTTTCTTGGCTATGGCTGCTTTACTGTTTTACTTGGGGAATGATTTAGAACTATGGTTTTATGCTTCTTTACTATTGCAAGACAGATTTCAATGTAATGGATTTAATGGCATTTTGATGTAAAAGGCTTTAGGCCTTTCTAGATTTTAAAGCAATGAAATTTGGTTATTCTTCCGCTGTTTTATATGTTCTGTCTTGTAATATTTCTGTGTATGTTTACCTAGATAATGCTCCACCATAGCTAGTGCATTCCCTTTGTGAGTGACCCTAGCGTAGGTGGGGTGTTACATGTGCATTCAATTCGGTTTCTCATGATCAATCGGGTCAGGCTCGTTCATAACTAACTCCACGTACGAGTTAAGCAAGAACGACCCCTACCAAATCAGACATGAGTGACTAGAGTGCACAGGCAGGGATATCAAATACGTACCAAAAGGGCTCAATTCTAACTACTCATATATGATTGCAATAATAATACCTATATTGACAAAGGTATGGTGAATCAAAATGTTTTGTAAAAGTCAAGGCATTTCAACAAACAACTTGCAGACATATTATTAAAATCAGAAAATTGAAGGGTTTTTCTCAGATCTGTCAAATGATTACACACACAACCTAAGAGCATCCTAGGTCGAAATAAAAACTTTTTCAGTCATCGCAATCACAGCAAACCACCAAAAATTTCGATGCATGCTCAAATCGTTCAGCCTTTACCCCAACCTAGAACTTTCATAAAGCTAATCGGATTAACCCAAAAGTAAAATTCAAAGAAGAAAGTTCACTTACGGATGAGCAGGTAGTTTTGATTTTGAAGGAGAAATGCTTCAGCAAATTTTGAAATTGGTGAAATGTGGCTAAAATAATCAGGCACGAAGACAAATTAAGTAAGGAAATACAATCGAAATCTAGGAGGAATCAGGAGCTGTAGGCAATCTTCTAAAGCAGATCCGCTATTAAGATGGATTCTTCAGAAATATGAAATAAATAAAGAGCAGGAAAATGAAGAGACAGTATTTAAAGAAGACTAAATGGCTCATCCAGATCAAAGTGACATGTCAGCTCAATTAAGTTTGAATACTCGATCACGTAAATATAAGTGGCCAACAGATCCAACTAGCTTGCCTGCATCCCCATGATTTGATCGATCGTAATGTTACTTCGACTTAAAAGAAGTAGTGTGAGTGACTCAGACCTTTCGCTCATGAGAAGGAACGATACCAGCAACCTTTACCTAAACAATCCTAAGTTATGTGTGATCATCCCTTGGAAAACCGGATTTAATCTACCAAACTATGTTATGATCAATTATTTTGAAGCCTGTAACTTTTCACAAAATAAAAATTACGAACTTCGAGGGGGAAATGTTTATCCCTTAAAAACCATACATGTTTTGGTCTATTAAATCTGTGTAGAAACTATGGGTCGAGCGTCACTAGGATCGGCCGTGCATAGTCCAATCCAATACATCCAAACTGTTTGTGAAAGGTAAGGGACGATCACAAAGAATAAAGTTTGAGCGCCAATTTAAAGTTAAACAGAGCATGAAGGGTAAAGCACAGCAGGAAAGATCACACACATCAGAACAGCTGGGTCGTCTGCTCAACCCAGTCAGAATCGGTCATACAGTATAGCACGACCATACAAGGAGGTCGTGCACACGAAGCTAGCTCAAGAATGGCACGAGATAAGGACAGTAAGGTTCGTACATCCTGTAATGGTAGCCGATATTAAGGGAAGTCGCTCGTTCCTATATCAAAAAGGTCGATCGTATAAGACAAGGAGAAGAATTGGTTCCAGACACACATTCCACTCTGCAGTCGTTCGTTCATACTACCTTGATCGGTCGTACGTATCTTTTGAGCAAGAAACAAAAAGATGCCAGAGGTCGCACATGCATCCTATGTTCGCTAATAAATTGCAACCCCGGTCGCTCGCTCATTCATCAAACAATCACTAATGCTTCAATAAGATGCTACCTACCGGCCAGACAGATGTTAACTCCAGAGTGATCGCACTTATATCCACTCTACAAGCCTTGGTCGGTCGCCCATTCATCTACAATCAGATACAGAAGCTCCAACCAGATATTATTAGTCGTTCAATCATAAAAGGCTTGACATGATGACTCAGTCGCTTGCTCTTATACCAACTATGAAGCTTTGACAAGGCGCCTGTGCACTCATCACCTATCCACCCATTCAATGTGCTCAGACCTATGCAATCGCTCAGACCTATGCAGTCGCTCATTCCTATGCAATCGCTCACTCCTATGCAGCCAGTCGCTTTTATGAAGTCACTCGTGCAGGAAAGTTGGGTACAACTATCGACAATTGGTTACAGATTGGCAATGGAATTTTCGTAATTAATGAAACGAGTGACCCATAGCCTGCATACATGAATTTCAGCTCATTTCTTCAGGGCAACTCACCTATAAATAGGTCAAGGCTTCCACCGTAAAAGGGGGCTCCTGGCGATCACGAAGTGCTGTCGAATTATCTCCTCCACCATTCCTTAGCATTTCAATCATGATCATCATTCCCACTTGAAGATCACCCATCCATTTGGACATGGCATTATGAGGATCATCTTAGTGGAAAAGAGATTGAAGATTCTCCTCCATTCTCCTATCAAGCAAAGACAGTCTCCTCCTCCATCGCTGACGTATCCTTCCCCTCCACAGATCTTATCATTTCTCTATTGAATTCCATGAATCTGATTGAGATGTGTATGTAAAAGAGAGAATATGTTGTGAAAGTGAGAAGATGTATGAACAAAGAGAGAGTCTATATGCTTTGTAATCATCATCATGATAATGCAAAATACCTTCATAGTGGACGTAGGCCTAGTTTAGGTCTGAACCACTCTAAAACCTTGTCTCTATTTTACTTTCCTCACATTTTTGCTTTTAGCTCTTGATTGATTGCGGCTCCATTTATTTTCTAGCTACATTGGTGAAGTACGGTTCACGTACCATTGGTGTTTGAGCCATTTTTTTAGTGAAAACACCTGTCATTATATTGAATAAACCTAAAGAAATATTTTTTTCCACCTTAGAGCAGAATTGGATAAAAAAACAAAGTGAAATAAACTAATCACGCTTAGAACAAGGACAGTTGTTAGAAGACTATAATGCTTTATCTTGGAGATATCATGATTTAGAGAAGAGCATGTCTAAGCTTATGTATTACAAGGAGCACAAGGCTGGACCCAGAATAAGGAAAGCCCGCAAGCATAGGGAAGTCCTTCGGGAGGAAAACAAGGAACTGATGACCCTATTTTGGACGTTGATTGAGGATAGATATATATTAGTTAACTTTTTGTATGAAGTCTATAAACGATACACAACGGTGATTTTTCCTTACTAAGGGAACATAACGACGATTTAATACGTCACCATTATGGGCTTTACATAGATGATTTTCGAGTTGACCCACATCCCGAGGCTTGTTGGAACCTTGAAAGGTTCTTACAATTCCTAGGGATCTTCCCCTAGAAAAACTTGAGTATAATAAGGATAGGTTTATTACTGAATTTTTCAAGAGGTCTATTTTGTATGAGCAGGAAGAGTATATGTAAACTTGATATTATGAATGTATGAAATGTGCTTGTAACTCTACTTGTTACTTACGGCTGTTGATTCTTTTATTTATATTATGACAGTAATTCATTTATCATGAAGACGCATTACATTTGATCTATGAGCAGAGAAAGGAATTTTCAACAACACGTCACATTTTTGGAAGAAAGCATTTTCTAATAAATCTTAGGAGTATTTACACAAAATTCCCTCATCTCTCCCTTAATTTCTTCGGTGAAGGCTGTAAGGTAACCTTAAAAGGCTTAGGATTGAACATATCGAGTTGACATGTTAAACATAGGTGTATTGGTTCATGAGTTTGAACCTTTGTAACCCTGTTTGGCTTACATGTGTATCAAAGCAATTAAAAACTAGTTTTAAATAAAGTTTATGTTAAAACTTTTATCCAGAAGATTAATACCACCCCTTTGGGTAAAAAGATATGCATAACCACCTTTTGTTTTTGTGAGCAGGCGGATCAACATGAGGTTTTTCCACCTCAAGATGTGCTGCCATTAGTTGCTGGGAAAAAGAGAAGGACAAATGAAGGACTCTCTACATCTCAAGAGAGAACGATCTTGCTTCAAGATTTATATATCAAGCATTTGAATGAGAGAATAGATGTTCTGAAAGGTCAATTAGAAAAGAAAGACAGACTTATACTTGGATTGAAGACGTATATAAAGACTAAACCCTCTATTGAGTTCGAAGATGAGTTAAGGCTTACGCCAACGCGTCAGTAACTTGGAAATCAAGTTAACCAATGTTAACGCAAAGTGTAAAAAATGGGAACACTCCTTCAAAAATATCCTTATTATAATGGTATCCCAGCCATCTAGTGTTGCGATTGCGCCTAGGGCCTCCGCTTCTCAAAAGCATTTTTATTTGAAGAACTCCCCTTGAGGATTAGAAGAATTAGTCATTTCTGACTGGTGCAAGAAGGTGATAACTGAGACGAAGAGAATCCACAAAACCAAATTGATTAAGGATTCATTCGACTGTGTTAGCCGGTACTATAACACCCCACACTTTTCTACGCCTAAATTTCGACAAAAAACAAAACTTGAAAACTTCCAAGCATGGAGTTTGTATGTCTGGTACCTGCAATAAATAGGCACGAGCATAATCAGAGTATGATAATAGAAAACTCACAGCGGAAATAGAATAGGATAACTAATATTAACTCAAGTAACTACCTTTTTTCAAAGTAAGTCACTTTGCCAATACCGAGCATGAGAGAGAACAAGAACCGAAGGCCAAACTAAAACATCTGCAAGAGCCCGACCTTCTCTAGGAAACTAGGAGGTTGTAATGAGGAGGGGGTCAGAACAACAAGTTCTGGTGACTGAGAAATGGACAACATAGATAATAATACACTGATGTATCCCGTTTGGTTCAACCCAGGCTGTATGGCTAGCAAGGTTAGCGATTCTAGCCTACACATGACTTTACTGCTCTACCCAAAGTAGTATTCCCAAATCATAATGCCGAGAGAGGACATTTACAAGTATTTTTGTGAAGCCTTAATGCCAGAGCATAATTGGTTAATTTATTGAGATTTGACCTCTAATTACTGAGTTTCTATATCAATATATGTAACACCCCACATCCGTTAAGGTCACTCACAAAGGGAATGCCTTAAATTCAATGGAGCATTATGGGTACTGGAACAGAAATATTACAAGACAGACATATATAAAACAGCGGAAGGTAAAGTAGAAGTACTTCAAATCATTTATTAAATATAATTGTTTACAATAAAAGCCCATCAACTTTCAAATACCCAATTACATAGCTAAAATATATGTCTTGCTCAAAAACAAAGAAGCATGAAAATAAATTGTAGTATTCCCCAATAAAGCAAAGCAAGCCATAGCCAAGAGAGATCTAAGCAGCACATGAAAGAGCCTTGGAGCTTGGTAAGATCCGAACTAAGCTGTATTTCCACCCTGCGAACCTGGGGGGTGGGGAATGGAAGAAAAAGAGGCGAAACAAACCGGGTCAGTCATAAAGACTGAGTAAGTCCTAGTGGCTTTCAGCATAAAAACAGGTGAAGATAATATGGCATGAATAAACTAAAAATAAACATAAACATGATGACAAGGTAAGCTACAGGCACGATGAATCAAGTATAACATCCCATCTTCCTATCAAGAGTATCATCACAAGGTTCCTACCAAGTATCACACTGCAAGGTTTCTATTAAGTATAACATCACAAGATCTTTAAGCTTCACCATTTCTTGATTTCCTATATTCTATGCACCACCTGACTAGCGTTTCAATTAGTTTACTAAGTTTTGATTACAAGATAAGTGATCCCCCATAACCCACATGATAGTTTTATAGGTACATATCCCACGATGAGGGTCCCACCTCATATTGACAGTTTCATGTCCCCACCGCACCTACCTTAATTGATCGGCCCTTACTTACAATGTTTCATATGTGTTATATACTAAGGTTATCCCAACCCCGTAGTTGTGGTAACCTTCAGGACTACATCTAATATGAGGATTTTCACCTCAACCAGCCCAATTGCCATAAATGTGTTAGATGTATCCTTACTACCCTAATCAATCGGCTCCAACTCGACCTAGTTCTTGCGGCCCCCTACTCGTAGATACCTGTGTTGGTCCCACCCTAGGGTGTATCAATCCCTAGGATGGCAACCCCGACACCCTTTTTGATGCACAGCTTTATATCTACTGATGCCCAATGGCTAAATTTTCCAGTCCGGAATACGTGCACGCCCATTATCCGTCGGAACCTGCACCGCTGCATCCCCTGTCGCCGTTTTGACCGCTTACAATCAGCCCAGTAATTGTGCCCCACCCTGCCTAGCTCAGGGTACCATTGATATTTAATGTGGGTTACTGCTGAAACGGGTCCCGCTACTAAGGTTTTCCTAGGGTCTATTCGTATACCCCACAGGTTGGTTAAGTGTTATCTATTTAACTTAACCCCACCCCCATCATGATACCTTGGTTAACTGTTCTCTCTTGTGTTACTTAACCTTACCACATGTCTTGTTATATCGGTTAAGCGTTCTCCCCTATGTTAACTTAACCCTTACCATACCTCACGTTAGATTGGTTAAGTGTATGTTAACTCAACCTCATCCACTAGCCATTTTATAATGGTTAAGTGTTACCCTCGTGTATTTACTTAACCCTACCACACATCAGGTTGTATTGGTTAGGTGTTATCAACCCATTCAAGTTAAACCAACCCATTTAACTTAACCCTCCCATTCGTCAGATTGCATTGGTTAAGTATTTCAAGTAATTCATGGCGTAACCCGCCCACGTATCATGCTAAGTTGGTTAAGTATTATCTATATGTTCAAGTTGACTTAACCCTGTCACGTGTCATGTTATATTGGTTAAGTGTCATTAGTCTATCATATTACTTAACCCACCCATTCATGTCATATCGGTTAAGTGTCATTAGTCTAGTCGTATTACTTAACCCACCCATTGGTCTGATTAACAGTTATGTTGGTTAAGCCCATATTTATAAGTTTTACATGTTCTTAACTCATACGGTTAGGTCCACATTTACATGTCAAATTTCCATGTCATCCCACCTAACCCTCTGACCATAACCACGTCTTATTATGGTTAATATTCCTTAATTCATTCATTATGACGAACGAATCATGACCTCTCACATTAGACCGTGCACTTTGTGGCCACTGGATTTGCCGGGCAATTCTGGGCAGATTTACACCACAAACTGAGTCTAACCTCGTGTCATAAATCGTTATGCCTACAATTCGACCTTTGACCTCTCACATTAGACTGACACTTTGTGGCTACTGGATTTGCCGGGTAGTTCCGGGCAGATTTACACCGCAAACTGAGTCTAACCTCGTGTCAAAGTTTCATTAATGGTCGTATTCCCCCCCCCCCAAACCCCAATATCAGTTCATGTGTTTAACACATAGAAATGTTCATGTTCGTGTTCAAGTAAATTATCCAATACACAGTCATTTTCATGTTTCAAATTCCCAACTTTACATATTAATTAACATATGCCCAAGTTCCAAAATTACATGCCAGTTTTTATATATATATATATACACCAGTTCTAGTCAGTTTACATATGTCCAATTCTTGCCTATTTACATGCATGCCAGGTTTATGCCATTTTACCCATATCAAGTTCTAGCCAAGATTACATATATCAAGTTTCATGTCTAAATGAACCCAAATCAAGATTCATGATGTAGTTATCCCAAACTATAATCCTTTTTTATTTCAATACACGTCAGTTACCCAAATTCATATTTATGCCAATTATCAAGTTTACAATTGCTTTTACGTTCAAAGTCCCAATTCTACTTATGTCCAATCATAAACTTAATCTTTTGATTTAATTTACATAGGCCCGAACTCGTGATTTGATTTACATGCTAATTCATTATGCCCACTTCATGCCAATTTAATTATGCCAATGGCCAAACGTGCAATTTCAATTATATTGACAATACCCCAAATTTCCAATTTCATGTTATGCCATCAATTTTACCAAACATATATATCCAGTATAGTCAACATTCCCATATTTCCCCGTATTCAATCGTACGCAAATCGCGGTTTAGGCCTAGGTCCGAAATTGACCTAGGTTCATTGAAAGAAAATAAACAGGGGAAGGTAGAATTTGTATAACAATCAGCATAGAGAGAAAACTGGCATAAAAACATCATCTCTGGCATAAAAGATGGATCTTGATAATAATATCAATATGAATCAAGGAAAACTGATTTACAACAGGCTGAATAGATCATAAGCTTGACATGAGAACGAACATAGAAAAGTCCCAGAACTCAAGATTCAAGAAGCAATTGAAATAGATCTGAATCAATAAACATACTTAAATCCAATTCCACTTTATTCCATGGCCATATTGTAATTTAAATGTTTAAATCTAAAAACAACTAGAACTTACAGAGCATGGCAAATGAATAAAGAACTAAATTTGTTGTAAAAATGTCGTGGCGTTGTTGATTTATTGTCTTGAATCATTGTAGAAGCCTTGTTCTTTGAATTGATTTGATTTTGAATGTTTGTACTTTGATTTGGAGACAGCGGCCATGGTTCAAGAGGTATTTTAGCAGCATGATGGCTTTTGTATTATATTATTTATGTGTGTTTAGGGTTAGACTGGAGTTGTATTTATAGAATTTTAATCTGATTAGAGCCGTCGATGAAGCTAGAGTGAATCCAGACCATCCATCTCAAGAGAAGCCAATCAGAAAGTGACACGTAAGCCCTAGTGACTCAGCCAAGCCTCAGAAATAGATCAGAACCTGACCAGGCCAGCCAAGGCCTGACCAAGCAGGTTTCCTGGCCTAGGCGCACTTGGCAGGTGCGCCAGTGCATTTTGACCCGTTTCAGATTTTTCTGCCTAAATTCGTTCGTCCATATCTTCTTCAGACGGTATCCGTTTTACGCAAACTCGGACTCTATCTCAAGCAGAATTCCGAGACGAACGCAATGGAGTAACCCATTTCCCATGATTCTCACTTTAAAATTTAATTATACCCTGATTTCTAGTTTCAACATGTTATTAAAATTCGGGTTGTTACAATATACTTTCATTCGCTTATCCTTTATTGTTTATTGCCTTACTATCAATTATAGATAAGGTGGATTCTTCCTAATCGCTTAAGATCCTAGGTGGACCGGTTAGTCACTTATTATTTCTCGATAATTTACTTAACGTTAACATGAACTAGAGGGCACTAGCTACGAGCCCTACTAGTTAAGGTTTCCTTCATTCACGCATATACCCTTGCCCCGCTTAAGGTGAGAGATGGTATTTTATCGTTCCTTATACCTTCTGGCTGACCTTATTAGATAACCCCCTTAGTCGATTATTACTTCCTATAAGATAGGTAGCCCTATCTAATGTTTTTAGTTCTCGCTTTGGGTAGGTCCACATACCTTCCATTTAAGACCCCTGAACTGAAAGACCTTTCCCTAGGTGGACTCTTCAACCTTAGTCACTTAGGCTTTTAGGACACAGAAAGCGGACTACACGCAAAGGTTATTAGTTCGTACCTCATTAGCCTTTAGCACCTTTCCCTATTGGGACAAAGTAGGCTACATTATTAAGTTATTCTCGTTTAGTCCTTATACATAGAAGTACTATACTTACACGGTTCGTTTTCGTCATGGGTTTATATGGTTAATAATATTTCATAAAATTATCCTACTAAGTCCAACTGTATTTTCTATTTCCATTAATGTAATAAGGAAGGTTATATTCCCTTTTCCCATAGGAAATTTATTTGATACTTACGCTAATTTGGACTTAGTATTTAAACGATAATCAAAAATTCCCTTACGACACCCATTTCCTTTTTAGTGCCCTTTATGACCATAACGGTCATATTTTCCTAAAGCAACTATTTATTAGTCCAAAAGTTATTTGTTTTTTGTGCCACAACAAGCTAGTTCTATACTTATTCCTTTAATAATTTATTTATTTATATATATATTTACGTTCCACGCCTTTCATATTAAGTTGACAACTTATGGATGTTGGATTTGTCGGTCGGTTCTGGGCAGACATCTACCACAAGTTAAACTTAACCTCGTGCCTTAATACGATTATATTTACACTTTAAACACTCACATTAAGATGACTACTAGTGTTTGCTGGATTTGCATGTCGGTTCCGGGCATGCTTATACCACAAGTTAAGCTTAACCTCGTGTCTAAATGTGGCTATAATTCAAATTTCCTAATTAGGGTTTACAATATTTATCCCAATTGATTTTAGGAATTATAACCATTTTCCTATCATGTAACTTTCCCCAATCAATATAGGTTACAAGGTTATTTATTGATTTGTAGTCCTATTTATGGAAATTAATTATATTGATTGCTACAAATGGTCACCACAAATATATCAATTCAATATGGATTAAATTTACATATAATTCCATAATTGAACCCTATCCACAAATTCAACATTCCATACAATGTATATTTTACCGTTCTACGCTGATTTGGACGGATAACATGTATATATTTATTTTATATTTTTGTGCGGTCAACGTAGTTGTTATTTTTTTATTCTTAAATTAATGATTTGGTATAATCAATTAACCAAACATTTCCCTTTTATATTCAATCTTGCCAACAAGGATTCAAATCTTATAAAAGACCGTTAACCGAAATCATTGTAAATAATGCCAAATTAGTGGAACTGACATATTTCCATATCACAAGAAATGTATGTAAATATGTATTTTGGAATACTAGATGCAAACAACATACAAATATATATATTTATATTTATACATGCATTTGCACCACTTTTCCCTTTTTAATCCTTTTTATCATACCTCTTGTGATTTCAAAATAATGCCTTTTTATTCAAAAGGAGGAAAACAACATGTTTACAATAATTAAGCAAAAAACACAACTATATTGAATACAAACAGGAATATTTATTTTATTCTTACAATCACATAATTCACCAATTACATATTTTTACCCAAATCCACATATTTCATTATTCAACACTGAACTAAAGATCTGAAATGTTACTACATCTAACTTATGTTCAATGGGACTGATTTCAAGATCCACAGTGCTATGCAACATGTTAGCATATTTCGTGACATAATCATAGGAACATGTGTGAACAAGTTTAAGAATCCTACAATTTATGTTACACATAACCACAATTTATAATTCACAAGTTTTATCCATTTTTATAATCAAATCTGATGGTTGCCAAGAAATTCAAAATATTTAAATAAATAGATCTGATAGGCATAAAAACATAGATGTAATTCAGATGAAATAGATAAGTCATTATAACTGTATTCGTAAATTTCCCACTCACCTTATATCCTCCAAATCCAATGTTTGAACCCTTTAGGCCTACAATCCCCAAATTCTTTTAAATCTGCAATTTATCCATAAAAAGGAAAATTCTAGATCTGTAGAATGTAAGAAAATATGAAGAGAGGGGAGAATACGATTTGGAGTGTCATTTTGCATTCTTTTCCATTAGATCGCTTATCCTCTCAATTTCATATGAATTGGATTTGATTTGTTATGTATGAATATATTTTTAATTTAGAAATTAGATTTGGAGAGGGAGGAAAATGGCAGAGCTCTGCTGCCTCTGCAGATTCATGTGAAAAAGAATGAGGCCTTACCCATTTATTTATAGGGGTGAAAATGGACTAGAACTGTTGGATTAGTTTTAAGTTATATCCGTCCATTTATTATATAAAAAATTTAGCCTAACCTATCAAAACCTAGCCGTCACTGGGTAGTTTGACGCCCAGTAGGTTGATCGTGGCGGTCAACCACCGACTGACCCCTATTGTCGACCGCCTGGGCATCAGATTGCCCAGGACGGCTTGGTCAAATTAGGTAAATTATAATTATAAATCTTGATTTATTTATTTTCCGTCCATTTTGGTATTTCTTCCGTAACTTTTTCATACGGACTCCGTTCGCGAAACTCCAAAAATGAAAGTTGAACGGAATTCCGAGTCGAACGCATTGGTTAAAGTTTCATGGCCAAATTTCATCCTTTGCATAAATTGCTATTTTTGAAATTCTAATAATTTATTTATATTGCCAAAATTCTGGGCTGTTACAGGTACGTTGACCGAATTAGGCATTTACAAGGTGAAAAACATGATCTGTGTGTAAATGTTTTTGAGTTGGAGAAAGACAACAAGTCTCTTAAGGCCATGTGTAGAGCTTATGAAAGGGATTTGAAATCTCAGGTTAAATCATCTGACAACCTGGGTGAAGTTAGTAGAAAGGTGCGTAAACTTAACGAGCTCCTAAGCATCGCAATTCATCATGCCATCAACCCCCTTTACCTGAGGATGATAGAAATCAGGATATTTAATTGTATTTGTAATCGTAATGTGTACATATCCACATTTAAATAGTAAATGTTATAGTTCTTGTATATGACCTTGTAAATCGTGTGTGCTACTCGTCAAGTGACTTATTGTTTGTATTGAATAGAAAAAATAATGATTTTTACATAAGAGGTTTAAGAAATCTCCCTGAACAAGATGAAAGATGGTTATCTTTATTCGAAAGCCCTTTAATAACGGACTCTGAATTTACCTCTATATTTTGTTTTGCTGATCCCTCTACGGGAGCGAAGTTATAAGTCTTTGTGATCCAATGAGAGTGCTAACAGAAGATGGCCAGAGTGCCCTTTCTGGTAATAACCGGAAATTTAGTCAATACTCTAAATCAGCATTTTAGGATGAAATCTAGGAATTCCTCTCCAATAATAATAAAAGTTTTAGATCCAACCTAGACTCATGTCGCTTATTAGAGAACTAGGAACTCGCTTCTGGTGTTTTAATAGGAAAGTTGAATTAACCCAGATTCGGGGTTTTAATAGAAGTCCCAAACTAATCCAGATTTGGGTATTTAATAGAAGTCTTGAACTAACCTAGATTCGGGCATTAATAGAAGTCCCAAACTAACCCAGATCCAGGTATTAATAGAAGACCAGAAACCCATTTCTGGTAATTAGTTTTGTTTCCCCCTCTGGCTTGATTTTATAAGCAGAAGATGTACGTGCTTCCTGAGCCACTCTCTGGGCTTTTGGTTATCAAAGCAGAGGATGTACATGCTTTATTGAGCCACTTTCTGGGCCTGTGTGTCTGGTGCGCTTGGCTAGCTTATCCACAAGTAGGTCCTATGGACTTACCCTACCTCCCTCCAGGAGGCGCCTTATCCTGACCATCCTAGGTGATGATATGGTCTTAGATGCTTAAATCGGTCCATCTAGACATAGAATTAAGGCTTACTCGTTTGATGCTTTACCCTAGCCATCGTAGGCGGTGATGGAGGCTTACACTCCACACCCCTCCAAGGGGTCCCCTATCCTGACCATCGTAGGCTATGATAGGGGTTTGCGTTCCCTTCTACGGGTAACGCGGAACATAAGCAGAGGTAGGACGCGATCTTCTACGAGCAGAGGTAGGACACGCTTAGTTCATTGCAAAGGCAGTGAGTACTCTTATGCGAGCAGAGGCAGTGGGCGCTAATAAGGTGCTCCATCAGGACCATTTCTGGCGTGGGTCGGAGGCTTACGCTTTTGATGCTTTAACATGTCTCCTTCTGATTCGGGCGTGGAGAAAGGCTTACACACCACTCCCCTCCGAGGTGTGCCTTGCCCAGTGACAAGGGTTTTTATCCATTTGTGATTTGACCCACCTTTAGGCATTTCATGTTTTGAGGGGGTTTCCATCCCTGTAATTAGGTAGACAATCCTTTTCACAAAGATTCTATTGTTGTAATTAGCTATGTTCTCTTTACATATCTGTGCAGCTTTCCTTGGCTTAAGAAGTTGATAATCATTCCTTCTAAAACTCTACAATGATTGGTCTCACATCCATTCATCATATAGTAGTAGCAATAAAGTCCTAACTTGGTTTCATTCTTGGGTTTCTTCTCTGATGAAGGCCAGAAGTTTTACTCACGCTTAGTTAGGAAGTAGATGTCCTCAATTGAGGTAGTAAGCTCACAACCTTTTGTTAATCTTGATTCGAAGTATTTCTTTCGATGTTGGAATTTAGCCTTTTTACCACTCGATTCCATTGTTTCCTCTTTGTCCTTAAACTTTCTTTTAGCCGTGCCTTGATGCAAGGGCATACTCCTTTTAGACACTTTTGCAGTAGGATAAGAGGAACCATTTTCAATACTCTACATACTCCTTATAGACTCTTTTGCAGTTGGATAAAAGGAATAATTTTCAATACTTTGCCTGAATATTGTTCCTTTAGCTTGTGTTTGGATGACTTCCGTAATAAGAAAAGGATTATGTTCTTCTGTTGTAGAATTGCTTAGGGCAAAGATCGGGGTCAGTCCCAATTGGATAGGGTTAATGCTCCAATGATCAGGATCATAGGGCTCTACATTTCCTTCTTTATCTTGAATGCGTAAGGTTTCCAACCTAACTTTTTCGAATGTCCATGGCCCATTAATGCTTGATGTAGCCATGGGAAAGACATTTTATTCTTTATTTCCGCTTCTTCAAAGCCTAGTCCAACCTTGGATGGAACAACACAATTAGATGTGGGATAAGGTTAACCACAAGGTCGGGGGTTTAGGCCCTCCTTCTGGCGCCAAAATGTTAATGATATTTTTCGTCAACACCGGAGAATGATCTATGGAAGTGGACCTAATAGGAAATTGGGGTCATTTAGCTTTCACGAGTCTGAGTTGGTTCACCGTTTCCTAAACATTAGGGTTTAGAGCCCAAAAGATTAGTTACTCTTCCCTCAATCAGGTGAGCATCATGCTTAACTAACTCAAGAACTTATAGTTATCTTGGGGTAAGGGTTCCCTAAACACGACCTTCGAGAAAAAGACTAAACGGCTTGTAGGAAGGGGTTCTGTAAGGAACTCTGCAGAAGGGTATAGGTTTGAGTAGGAACCCGTGATTGCGTAGGAAGGTTATAATTGGTTATGTTGGAAATAGCTGTGGAATCACATACAAAACTTGTAAGAAAACATGCTTAGTGTCAGTCTGTTCTTTATTATACTTTGACTTGGAGTACGTGAGTGATTACAATAGAAATCCCTAAATTGAAATAGAAATTAGGGTTTACTCTAGAGGAAAAGAGCACAAGAATGAGAAATAAGAAATGAGGAATCGGTCCCAAAGTGAGACACCTAGGGTCTTATTTATAGACAAATCGGGGCCCATTTTACTATTAGACTAGCAGAAGCCTCTGTTGGCTCCTTTTCCCTTTGGTTCCGGAAGTTTTGGCTCTAGGCCGCTTTTTAGGCTTTTCTTATGGCTTTTAAGGTGCTGATTCTAGCTCTCAAGAGGGGGGGGGCGGTGTTATGGTCCATATCTTCAGAGCTTCCCTCTAAAGTTTATTCTACCTACTTTGTATCAATACTGAGCCTGTCTCTCGGTATGGATAGTTTTAGGGAGGCTTTAAGCTTCCGGGCAAGGCTTCCGGATAGGGCCTCCGGTCATGGACTCTTGGTCATGCTATTTGCACTTTGTGGAGCTTGCCTTCATGATTCAAGTGAATGGTTGTCAGGTCTGTCACCCTTGTCGGTATCAACACCAAGCAAATTATTGTGGATAGATTTTCTCTCTTTAGGGTTCCGGCTTGCATTTTGGTAAATCTCTGAAGTGTATCTTGGCTTTCCAGAGGATTTCTTCTGGTGCTTTTTTAGTTGCTTACTAGAGTATCGTCTCGGTGACTATCCAATGGGGCCTCGGTAGCTAGTTCCCGTATAATCCCCATACGCTTCAAACTCTATATCTTTGATGCTTCCATCCCTTGATGTATCGATATTAAGCGAGTTAATACCGATAACCCTTTCGTCCTTTTAGGTCACGGTTTGTAGGATTCCTGGTCTCTCTCTCTTCATTGACTTCCGGTTTTGGGTGACCTTCCATCGTTTACCCATCGTGTCGGAACCACCCAACCAGTATCCTTTCTTTGTATAGTTTTGAGCTCCTTTCTTAAATGACGGTGTCTGTTGCATAACTCTCGGATTATTCCCTTATGCTTTCAGTTCTACATTGCGCTTGGCTTTTGCCTTCAGAGGATTGTTTTATGCTTGTGGCAGTCCACTACCCCTTCACGACAACATGTTTCAGTGCTTTATTTTGGTGGTAACATCGGCCTCACCTCTCCATTGCTCATAATAATTTCAATTTCCTCTTTGATTAATGTTCATGCACATCAATTCACATGACGAAGAACAACTATAGAACAACAGCTCGTGTTCGTCAGTGAACTCCCAATGCAGCAAAGGGGAAGATGCCTTGGGCACGATAAACAAAACTACGGTGCTGAAGAAAGGCCCGTGGTCGACGGTGGAGGATGCGATCTTGATCGAGTACGTGCAGAAGAACAAAGGAGGAAACTGGAAAATCGGTGCGGAAGAACTACGACCAGGCCCGATGCAATTGAAATTACATCACCTGTTTTTAAGCACCCAGTTAGGAGAATCAACAACAACATCATTTATTTTGACATTAAAATTGCAACATGTTTTGATATGGAAATATCACAAGCATTTAGTGTTTTTTTTTACTCAAACATAAAAGGGAAATTGGCTCCAATAACTGGAGCAACATGCACTGCAACCCACATTCCCAAATCAGCATCAATATTCCCATATTTACCCATTGGCCGATCAACAATACCATAAAGAGGACAAAGTGAGTTACCCTATCTATATCATCCCTAGAGGTGGGCACTCCAAAGATTGAAGTTCGACCATTGTCATAGCGTCCTAAGTCAGGCTGGAAGAGCGAACGCTTTTGGCAACACTTTTGTGGCAGAGCTAAGGTCACAAAGTATGCTAGTGCGCAAACCAGTAGCAGATGCAGAACTTGTAGGTATTAGAGTTAACAGAATCGAATTTAATTGAATTTCCATCCAGGTCTATTGAAACAAGGTTAAAATCTTTCTGTTTTTCCATACCTACTATATTAAGCTTAGTGTCATTGATTCGAGCTAAAAAAGCCTTAACAGGGGAAGTACTTTACATGTTTTCCATAAACATTTTGAGCCACACCAAATTCACAATTAACAACCATGACTGACTCGCAACTAGCAATACTCTTATCTCATCTACAGCCATTTTTCGAAGTAGCAAAAAAGAGAGAGGGGTTTATCACCTGAAGAGGAAGCAGGTTGGAGCGGCGCACTTACTAGGCCAACATCCATCATACATTTCGAAGATGATGTTGCATATCTATAAACAGAGACAATCATTTCAGTGTCCACGCTAGTAAAGTCCGAGGACGTAGGATCTAGCGAAGAGGCAAAAGCTGCACCACAGGCCAAAGTGGGGTCGTGAACGAATCGCATCGCTGGATAGATATGGTCAGATCTGGTAATCGAGCTTCGCAGAGAAACTGAAGAAGTCTTTTCTTGGGCGTGGTAAGAAAGGAGGGGAGACGAGCACTAATTGGGGGAGAATAGGACCAACGAGGGAGGATGCGTATAGATAAATGAGGTGGAAGAAGGTTAGAGGTAATCGCAAGCCCCAAAAGAAAGCGTCTTTCATGTCCATCCAGATCTAATAGTAGACAAAGGCGAAGATTTCAATCTGCGCAAGGAGGACATGAATATATGAGCATAAAGAGACGTAGGGAAGTGAGGAGGTGAGAAGCGAAAAGATGTCAAAGGTAAAAATTAGAAAAGGTTAAACTGAAGTGATTGGGATTGTTCGAGGAGATAACGCGAAGATGAAAATGAGTGAAGTGGAATGTGAATTAATAGAAAGGGCGAAATTTAGGCATAAGCCAAAATTTGGCGGAATTGTACCAAAAAATTTGAGGGATGGAGCCAAAGTTGCCAAAGTTTTGGGAAGTGGAGCCAAAGTTTTATTGTCTGAACGTAGAAAGATTTATTGAAATTTTTGGGCGAACGTGCAAAATTTGATTATGGAGCAAGTAAAGAATACAGAATTACTTATAAACTATTAATCATTAATGAAATGTATAATATTTAATACTTATTAATTACTACTTAGTTCTAAATTATTAATTAATTACCAATTAATCATTAGGATTATTTCATATTTTAAGTTAATTATCAAATCACATAATTTAATAGTGGTTATTAATTATTATATATTATTATTCAATTATTATTACTTATGTATCATTTATTAATATTAATTATTATTATGTATTAATTATTAATAATAATCATCAATTATATTGATTTTTAAATTATAACTGTAGGCTTTTATTACAACTGGCAAAATAATAGAATTGTTGAAAATATATTTTTTACAACTTTCTAGAAAAAAGTTATAAAAAAAATGTTTATTACAACTTTCATTTTGTGACCTTTGTAATATGGTCTTTTTGTTGTAGTGAAAGATTACGGGCGAATTTGCATGTCTCTTGACATTGATGATCAATGAAATCTATCTGAGCTTTAATGCCTCTCGTCCAGTTTGAAGGAACCGAATTAAGGTTTGGAACGAAGTGCATATTACCGAAGTGATAATCTAGAAATTGCCCTTTTAAAACTTCTATCCTCACCTGAGTGTCGGAATCAAGCACCACAGGTCTTGTTGTGGTAATATCAATAGATTTGCGCTTAGCAGGAATGACAGTCGCACCACCCTTGTTCTTGTTCTTGTCCTTAGTCTTGTCTGTGGAATCCGAGCAGCTTTTTGAGCGATTATCTTGACTGTGCGAATCCTTTGGGAAGATTGGAGCATTGGGAGGTTGTTTATCTCCTTTTGCGATGGCCCTGGTAACTCTTGTACTTATCGGAGTTCGACTTAGAGGAGAATAAGAGTGCGAATAGTGATAAGGATGTGATTCACAGTGCCTTCTACTATCTCCCTTATGACTATCCCTATGATCGTGTTCGTCAACAGGGCCATACCTGGGTAGACTTGCACGAACATCCCTGAGATTGTAGCCACGATGATGAATCTTTGCTGCAAGTTAAAATAAACCAACATTAGATCCAAGAAGTAACATAATACACAGTGGCTGTGACATGCAGTGCTAGTGTGGCGTGTGCTAACTGAACCCCCCGACAGACCGGATCCTAGAGTTAGGCTTTTGGGTGTTGTCTTCCCAGTTTTGATAGGTGTGATTTTCTCTTTATAATGAGGAAAGAAAGAGCCTGAACCAATGTCATCGGAAGTATATATGTTATTGGGTAAGGGAAGTTTAGCTAAGTCTCCAAATATGGAATGCTCTAGTTGGGGATCATGGACAGGGGACTTGTCTGGAGATGATGTCCTCAGAGAAGGCTACCTTTCATGAGGAGATGCATCTTTCGGAGAACCAACCTAGGACTAGACCACAGGCGACCTTTCCAGTAGCTTCTAGGTAGGAATGTAAATTGGAGAAGAACTTGGGGGAATCTCAATGTTTTCTTCCTCTAGAGTTGTCTCTCTTTCTATTGTGGTTCTTGTGTTGAACCCGTGGGGCCTTTACTCTTTGAGCTCTCTCCTACCTCAATAATAGTTGTAAATTTCCCCTCGATGGGGGGCACACCACCAGTTGTCGTGGGAACATGAGGAATCTGAACCAGAGACTCGTATATATAAGCACGACCTCCATGACCTATGCTCCACCTCATATTAAGTAGATGGTGTTGATGAAGAAGCTCGTCCACCAAGCATTTTCTAACGCTTAAGAAATCTAAATTACCATTCAGTAGAAGATTTAGGTGATCCAAATATATTTGGCCTTGCCCTTTTCTTGGATTTGGAACTGGAAATAAGAAAGAAAGATTAGCACATTTTTTAGTGTAGTTGAAACAGGGAGACCCAAAATTTGAAGCTTACTTGATTTGACCCATCTCCTGGCACATCCAGGTTAATGTCTGATATAGAACCATTCGGGCCTTATGTCACCCACATTGTTGTATCCTTCGCCAAGTATTTTTCTCCTTGGTACAGATTCAAAGTAAACGAAGTAAGGAGTCTCTTTTGCATGATGTTTGAAATGATAAAAGAAATTTATGTCCTAAAATGCGGGCTCCACGCCTAAGACGCCCATATACGCTGTGTACAACATGTACAAATAAGTATAAGTAGTGTGCTAGAGTTGCATAGGGGCAATCCACATTCGCCTTAGAAAGTCGACGGCGAAGGGTGGAAATGGAGGAATGGCTCCAAATGTGCACATTATTTAGCTGATGGCCATGTACCACTTCGACGGAATATGAGGTATATCCTTCACATTAGTTGCGAGTATAACTTCCTCCCAATAAATCTCATGCCTCAAGCATATTCGTCTAAGCCAGTCCATATACGCTGTGTACAACATGTACAAATAAGTATAAGCAGTGTGCTAGAGTTGCATAGGAGCAATCCACATTCGCCTTAGAAAGTCGACGGCGAAGGGTGGAAATGGAGGAATGGCTCCAAATGTGCACATTATTTAGCTGATGGCCATGTACCACTTCGAAGGATTATGAGGTATATCCTTCACATTAGTTGCGATTATAACTTCCTCCCAAGAAATCTCATGCCTCAAGCATATTCGTCTATGCCAGTCTTAATCGGTTGTCGACACCCAAGAGTCACCGGGTGCATTTAGAATGAATGCACCCTCAAATTCCTCAGGGCTCGGTTATCTCCTACTCCTCCTCCTCCTTCTTCTTCTTCTTCATCCATTGAGATTTCTCGCCTAAACGACTCCACATTTCCATGAAGTTCGACTTCGAAATCTGATCCCATACCGTCCCAATCTGAATTTGACGGAAGAACGTCGGGATTGGAATTGCTTGATGATTCTGGGGCTATACTTTTATTTGACTCGGAGAATCTTGTTGGTTATCTTATAGACACATTGGTTGTACTATCCAATAAACATCGAGGATTAGAGTATAGCTTCTCGTGCCTCCCTGTGTGTGTGCTAGTGTTTGCAATGCAGATATGAAAAGACATAAGAAATACAGGAAAAGCATGCAGCTGATTGATATGCATTGGATTGTCAAATGGTCTTATGTTCGCTAAGTTCAAAAATCTCTAAAGTATGTATATTGTGTGATTCCGAAGATCGATTCCGAAGGCTCTATTCTAAATATTCGCGAGTTCGTGAGTTGTAAATATCTTCAGTCAAGTGTTTTTTTAGAAGATGATTTAAAAAAAAAAGAGGGCCCAAGGCCCAAATGTACTCGGGAAAACAAAACCGGATACCCACAGTTAGTGAACAAGCTCAGGAACCCTATCCGAGACTCAAACTCACATAACAATCTCTCCCAAACAAAGAAATAAAAATGGCGGATCAAGGGAGAGAATCCTTTATCTTCATCAAGTTAATACATCACGGAGGCTTCCATATGAGTCTTCCTTCCTCTTGCTTCTACCCTCGAGCGATTTAGGGTTACTAACTTCCTGATTCTCATCTACTAAATTAGTATATCTGCTCGCCTTGGCTCTAGTAAAGCTCTGACTACCGTCTCTCTTATGTTTTATGAAAGACAAATCTTGAAGCTTTTACTGGTTTCCTCCTTGCTCCAGCAAGATAAGTGATAAATCTAATTTTTTATCATACTTCTATAGTGATTATCTACAACTTTGTGTAAAGAACTGCAAAATTTATCCTCTTTATTCTTTATTAGAGATGACAAGCACGCTGGATCACTGCTGAAGGGATGACAGTTCCTATCCTCTACATCAGGTAAATAGATCTGATTACCATTCAATTTATAGTCAAATAAATAGTTTTACTCAACATGATTCTGTTTACTTCCCATTACGTTACTAATGTTGGGGGAAGATCTGCAACTTTCAGGAAGGAAGCCATTGTGTATTGCTTTGTCCCTATTATTCGTGCTAAAGAGCTGATTTATTCCAGTTTTTTGAGCTTCCCTGGTAGGATGGCAACGATTACCATCTGCATCAGGTATAGAACAAGAGTTATTGTCCCTTTTATTTTTCACATCATTATTATGATTAACAAAATTATGTCTACTTCCCTTGCAGTGTGAAGTGATGTAGATGTTAGTGTTGCAACCACCAGTAGGTTTAGATCCATATTGGCCTTTGTTGCCATATGAGATATTAGTATGATTTTGGAACTGAAATTCTTGGGTCTGCTCTTGCTGATCATCCCATTAAGTATAAAATTTTCAACTTGATTGTCTTCATTACATAATGGAGATTGCTTTATGTTATGCTCATTATAATGCTTGCTAGCTTTCCTGATAATGATCTGACTTTCAGAACATATATTTTTCCGTAATTGACTGCAAGTGATTTCTTTGGATGTATGTAGTCTTTGATTCCTCTCCCTCCAAATATGGTAAATCACTGTAGTTGACATAACATAAGCCTTAATAAATAACTTTTATTTAGGCTTAAAATACATAAGAATATAATCAATACTATCTCTGATATTCAAGTAGGAATATTCAGATTAAAGTTTAATATGCATTTAGCATTATACTAAATATAATGGGAGTATACACAACCAAAAAATAGATGAATTGCATTCTCTAGGTCATTCCTACATAAGAAACATTAAGCATCAGAGTCCTTGTTCCATTTACAACATTTGTCTCCAGTAGGCAGCTTATTTAGAAGGGAAAAACAGGCATAGTGAGCCATTTTTGAGCAATTGCTTTTACACCAAATGACCTTATGCCAGTTCACTTCAACTTCATTACCAATTAAAAATTCCCAAATTTTTTAAATGAGAATTTATCGTTGGAATTAAGCTTCCAACTACAAGAGTCTCTATAACAGTTGTTTCAATGGAAATTTTAATAATTGCAAATTTATAGATTAAGGATGCTTGACCGTTATTAAAAAACCATCCATTGTTTTGAAAAATATTTTGGACTGCAACATTTATTCCACCAAGAATGTGTAAATTGTTCCAATCAAAGAGGTTAACTAAGGAGTTACCAAAGGTCCATGGATCAAACCATAAACTTTTTTGGCTTCCATCCTTTAGTTTCCTTTTAATTAACTTTTTCCCTACTTCTCTACAGTCCAAAATATTTTTCCAAACAAATGAGTGATGTTTTTCTTTTTTGACAGTCAAGAAGTTTTTAGATTTAAGATATTTGGCTTTCATCCATCTAGCCCAAAGAGATTTACCATCTAAATATTTCCAAAATAGCTTTAATTTACAAACTTGTATCTTACATCATTCGACTCGTATCGCCTTTCTCCTTCCTCTGTGATCTAAAATCCCCCATGCTTCCTTTTGCTCCTCCTGTTTTCCAGAACTCTAAAAATCCTACTATCTCCAACATCGCCTAGTAAAGTAAAATGAAGACACTGCCCTCCTTCGCTAGCAACGTCACCAAATGACCGGTGACTCCATCTTCATCACCAGCATCGATTTGAGAATGCCAACGGCGATGATACCCCGGGAAATCAGCGCTTCAAGAATAAAAAGATAAAATGGTAGGTTTATGGGTTAAATTCATGCGAAAATCGGAGCTAAAATGAAGGATTAACATTTAACATCTACCTTTTTGTTCGATTTCAATGATTGATTGGATTTAGTGAAGAATTGAAAGCAAGGGTTTCGATAAAATTAGGGTAATTCGGCAGTAGTAAAAGTAAAATGAAAGAAGGTAAAATAATGTATTATATAATGGTTGAAAGGGGCCATTTGTATTCTTTCCAATGTGATGGGATGATGTGGCCCCTCGAAGACAAAGATTCGACACCAAAGGGCATCGTTCAATTCAACCGGGTCAAGTGAACTCGACTCGAACTAGTGGCTATGTAAAAATGCCCGATCAAAGTTAATATGAACTACTTATCCTAGAGGATGCAAAGCCATGTTTGGAAATTAGATGTGTTTATATGATTCATGATTTCGCATCCTGCAGATTAGTCAAGTTTTGATGATCAATAACATTTGTTTGAAACCATACACGTGCATGGGCAAGAATTTGCGAAGTGGAATATACTGATTTAACAAAAGGTTAGAGAATTAACTGCAAATATTAGCATACTCTAGTTGAAGTTCCAAAGTTTCCAGATGTAGTAGAGAAAAACACAAATATGATCTCCTATTTGTATATGCAATGCACAGAAGTCGAGACACATGACTTTACAAAAGGTCACAAGTTCACAAATGGATATGACTGTTGACTATCGCCGATTCAAGAATAGGCGGACTGGAATTTTCAAAGCATGCCTCATCTCCCATTAGACGTACTTTGAGGGGGCAAAATGTTGGCCTACTTTGTGACAAGACCACAGAAAGTCTGGAAACCGGTCACCCAGTGTAATCAAAGGCAAAAGGTATAGCTACTTAATGAAGGTCGAGTGGGTCGAATGAATAGCAGGAGACTTCAGGTCAAAAGGAAAATGGGGTCTCGGATCAAGGAAAGCACTTCATCTTTTGTTAAGCAGGGCGGACAGGTTGATCCGATTGGGTTGAATGAAGTCGACCCGACCCGCCCGAGCACATAAATAAGACAATTTAGCTTAACTACGACGGTTTGAATTGATACCTACCCAACCCATTTGAAGCAACGAATGCACCTCAACATGATCCTATCTTTTAGGCAACATACCCACTCCACTGTCATACAAACTCAGATCGGGTACCATCCATTCACACACAAATTGAAGAAACGTTCTCAACTTGATTGCCAGATCCTCTCTGTAACTACCATGTGGCATTCGACCCGTAGGCTTCCCAGCCTATAAATACAAGCATTGGTGACATTTTGAAGGATCTTTTTGCACTCCATACATTCGAACTCCACAATCATCACCGCCATTTCAGTTCAACCTACATTGTTGAGTATAATTCAACAAATATCAAGGGAGAATTAATCGTATTCGAATGATTGAGAGATTATTTTACTTGTACTTGTAATTCTCCATCGAATCAAAAACTATAAACTGGACGTAAGCCCGTTAACACCGAACCACTAAAAATACCATGTGTTTGATTGTCTTTCTCTGTTTTTAGCTTATATTTCCTTATTATTCTCTACAAAATCTTGTCAACTGGGCATTAGTTCCATTTTTTGGTCTAACAATTTCAATACAAATCAATTGTAAATATATTTTTATGATTTTACAAAAAAAGTCATATATTTTTTTGATTAAAAATAGTTGTATCTAGTTACGACCAACGAACTGCACTAACGTTATTTTATTTGAAAATAATTTTGAACATAACTTAAAAAAATATACATTAGAACTCAAAATTTCCTGTTCTATTTGAAAACTATTATCATTAGAAGGAAAATGTTTTTCGTTTCAAGGAAATCCGATTTATACGCATCCGTGATATCAGTTTAAACTTTATGATCGAAAGTCGTGAACTATCGTAGCGCGACAAGCTCAATTCTAACCGTATTTTAACTTCATATTAAAAATAATCCAATTTACTTCAAAGTAGGTTGGAAAATTATTTAAAACATATATAAGTATTTCAAAACAATATTTCAAAATTTCATCTTTAAATTGAAATATTCATTTTTAGTTAATATTATAATATTATTTAATTAATAAAATTTTATTATTGTTCAAAAGGTAACTTTTTGAAATCCAAAACTTGCAGAAATCAAATTAAAAATTATATAAGACTATTGGAATCATCAATTTTGGTTTTTACTACCGTTTATATGCCTAACCCAAATTCAGTTTTAATATTTACTATTCAAAATCAATTTCAAAATTGAACTAGCCATTTAAAATTAAAATTATTGTAACATCCCACCTCCGTAAAGGTCACTCGCAAAGGGAATGCCTTAACTTTGGTGAAGCGTTTTCAGTAGACAAAACAGAAATTTACAAGACAGATAAAGTAGTACTTGAAAAATTTATTACTTTATTTCAACAGAAATAGGAATAAGTTTGGTTACATCTTTCAAAATCGCAATATCGGAATTCAAGTATATAAATATCAGTCTTGTACAAAAGCCTTCAGAATGCATAGTTTTTAAAGCCATAATCCCCAATATAAACTGCCATGGAAAGATAGAGCCAAAGCCCAGCAATACTTCAAACACTTCAAGCAGAGAGAATTTGAATCAAGCTCCTATGTTTCTACCTTGAAAACCTGGGGGGGGGGACGAAAAGAAAAGAGGCGAAGCAAACTAGGTCAGACATAAGTCTGGTGAGTCCAGTGACTTTCAGCATATAAACAGATAATAGTATCATGACATGTAAATAAAACTGGATGAGAGATAAACAGAAATAGCAGGCTAACAGAAGAAACAGAATGATATAAGCTAAGCTAAGCTTTTCACTTCTCTGCACTAATACTAGTATAACAGGATTAGGTGCTACCCTAATGTCTAAACTGAAACGGAAACGGAAACAAAATAATATCTATAGAAACAGAATTCTAGAAATGGGCCTTTACCACCCGAATAGAGGCAGAATGCTAATAATGGGCTTTTACCACCCCAACAGATAGAAGGTACGGAAACAGAATACTAATAATGGGCCTTTACCACCCAACTAATGGGCCTTTACCACCCCAACAGACAGAAGTCACGAAAACAGAAACGGAAACGGAATCAGAGACGGAAACAGAATAATCCCTACGCAAACAGAATGTTAGAATTAGGTGTACACTAGTAATGGGCCTTTACCACCCCAACAGACGGTACCATGCAGAAACAGACAGGTGTTACCACCCAATAGAAATAGACGGTACCAACAGAAACAGACAGAACTAAGTGTACCCTAAGTCCAACCCCCAAGCGATCGGCCCCCTAATACATAAATACCCTATGTCGGCCCCACAGTAGGGTGTATCACTCCCTAAAGTGGCAACCTATTGGCACAGACCTATTAACAGATGTCACAGTGTCTTATATCCTCAGAGCAGACCGGATCCATGCACGCACATGACCTGGTTGGAACGCATCATCAACACCCCTTGCCATTATCAAAATGAACCGCTTATAATTAGTTCAGTAAGCGTGCCTGGACCCCTACATAGCGTGCGGTCAAAGTTTTTGATACCAGAAAGGGTTACTGACTAATATGGGTCCCAACCAACAGATGACACAAGTAATTCCCCTCCTAACCTTGTGTCCCCAGACTAACAAATTTTAGATTAACTTGTTTACAGATTTCAGACAGAGTTCAGATTACTAGTTCACAGATCAGACAATCAAGTTAACAAGTTTTCAGATTAATAGATCAAATGTACGGATTTAACAGACTTACAAATTGTCTAACTTTGTATTGGGCCTACAGATTCACGAAACGGGTTTATTAGATTCATCAGTCCAGTTGGTTTAACCCTATCCACCCAACACGTTTTTAGACACCACATTTCTCTTAAATTTGCATTAATTAAATATTAATGCATAGACCTCTCACATTAGGTCGGCAGCTTGTGGCCGCTGGATGTGCCGGGCGGTTTCAGGCAGACTTTTGCCACAAGCCAGACCTAACCTCGTGTCTAAGCACATTTTAGTTATGCCAACGACCTCTCACATTAGACAGACAATTTGCGGTTGTTGGTTAAGCCGGTTGGTTCCGGGCAGGCTTCTGCCGCAAATAGAGTCTAACCTCGTGTCATAGCCAATTTATTCCAGTATAGATTATACATATATCAAACTAATTATGCCCATTTAATAGATTTAACTTTTTACAGGTTACAGCAGATTAATCAAATTTCCATGTTTTACTCAATCTTAGATCGAGCCTACGGATTTTCATACCCAAATTACAATTATTTAGCTTTCAACATATTAGGCAATTCAATAGATAACAGATCGAGCAGATTAGGCGATTCAACAGATTTAGCAGATAACGGATTTAGCAGATTAGGCAACTCAACAGGTTTAGAAGATAACCGATTTAGCAGATTAGGCAATTTAACAGATTTAGCAGATAACCGATTTAGCAGATTAGGCAATTCAACAGATTTAGCAGATAACAGATTTAGCAGATTAGGCAATTCAACAGATTAAACATTTCTAAAATTCTATTTAATATCTTGCCTAATCATAAATTAAGCCTAAACTTACATGCCTAAATCATGGTCATAATTCATAATACAACATATGCCCAAATTTTAGTTAAACTTTACATAGTACAGAATATTCTCTAAAAGCCCCAAATCATGATATGCTATATGAATAATGCCAAATTATAACTTAGGATGTCAAATATCCAAAAATCCACACTTAGGCGCATTCACATTAGTAGTTATCCTATTTTAATATAGATCTTTATGGCAAAATCACATATTCTTCTTTTCTTTTCAAGTCATAGATCGTTATATAAAATATGCCCCAAATCTAGATCTTAAATTTTTATCATGTATTATGTCCTAAAAATCAGATCTTGCATTATAACATGCATTATATTCCAAATTCCAAGTCATATGCTATCATATAATAATTCTTCTTCCAAATCACAGTCTATCAAACATAGTATGTACTGATTCCAGATCTTAATTTACAACCTATGTTCTCTTCTCAAATCATTCAAAGATCAGTCATGTGCAATTATGCATTATCCATTATTTGTTCCAAAATTTAGCGTTTGTGCATTAATCTCTTTTGAGATTTGGTTCAGGTTCGTGGTAGCCTGGCTATAAACAAAAAGGAAGAAAAGAGGGAACAGATATAGAACAGTCACAATCAAGATAGATCCACAGAAAAGTATGTATAACCTCAGATCCAGATTCACAAAAATGTCAAGATAATTATTAAATTCCATATCTGAAAATAACTGCACTCACGATGGAAAAGGTAAATCTTGATTTCTGGGATCTATATTCTGACACTGAATAGCGCTCCTTTGGCATAGACTATCAATTAAATTTGATTCTCTTTTAATTCTATTCAGATTGGAAGAAGATGCATTAATCCTAGATTTGATTCCAGTAGAGTATAAGCAGAATGAAATTGTGTGGAGAGAAAGCTAGGTTTGGGGGCGTTTAAATAGGTTAGAGCTCACGAATCCGGTCAGAAAGGCGTCCAGGTGCAGACAAATGGATCTGTCTCCAGATCTGGAAAAGGAGGGGGGAGGTCGACCTGAAGTTCGACCCTAGTATCGACCTGTTTAACCAGGTCGACCCCCAGGTCGACCCTAGTGTCAACCTGGGTCGTGGGCAGGTATTTTCCCGCCCAGCCCGGGTGTCTGTTTTGAATTTCGAAATCTGAAATTTGAATTTCGGGCTGGTTTTTATTGAAACTTCCGAAGGCCATATCTTCTTCATACGGAGTCCGATTTACGCAAACTTGGACTCTATTCCAAGCAGAATTTCGAGACGAACAAAATGGCATAACCCATTTCCCTTAATTAGTTTGTTACAATTTAATTATTCTCTGATTGTTTACTCTTATGTTCACAGAAAATATGGGGTGTTACATTCTCCCCTCCTTAAAGGATTTCATCCTCGAAATCTTCAAGTTAGGAAGAATGTGTCCTGCCATCCAATCACCCATCTACTCAACCATCATCCACAAGCATCCATTGTCATTAGAAAACTTCTAATGTTGTATGAACATATGCAAAAGTGTGTGTATATGTTCCTTATCTAATGCAAAGATTAGGCGGTCCACTGATTCATTTGACCTCCTTAATGCGAATTATGTCAGTGCCATGAGTCCAACATGTATGCAGTTTTCCTATTTGATACATATCATTTCTATATGAGTGCACAACTATTCATTCATATGCAACATCCATGTGCTGAGTCAACCATCTCGCATCCATAAAAATTTTAAAAATGCACACACATCCATATGCAGTATGAGAGTGTTTTTGAGCTGATCTAGTGCATAGTGTGTGAATATGAATCCACGAGCAACCACTAGAAACCACTTGCAACCATCATAACATGTCACAAACACATGTTTACACCCATTAGCTTCTACCTAAAGGTCGAAGATTCGGTCGATAGGATACAGCTGAGTGATAGAAGCAAGTATAATTAAAACAAAAGCTTTGTTCCTATTAGGCATCGATTTAAGAGAATAACCCTTAAGTATCAACCCCGAAGACTGAAATCAACATCAGATTGACACTTAGAGAATCACTCCCATTAAACAAATGTCCAACTGGAAATCTACTTCATGCTTTGAGTAAAAACCCCTATCCTTTTCAGAAAAATTCAGATACTTACAGACTACTGGTACAGATCAGATTATCAAATGATTCTCATGATAAAACCCCACCATATCCCACAAAAACCAGAATGTATGCGTCATAGTCAACTTAACGCCCAACACAGATACCCTCAAACCCCAACTTATCATAAACAGATGAGTCATAACCCTTATGGGTTTGAGTCTACAGCGGGATCAGAAACAAGACTAGTATTAAAGTGCAGAGTTTCAATTACAGAATCAAAATGCCAGAATCAGAAAGAGTTTTAACTCAACAATCAGATAAGGAAATTAAAAATTCTACATAAGTTTTCTTATTTCTTTCCTATCCACTAGCCTCGCAAGCATTTGCTTGCCCTCCAGAAGTAGGTTCTACCCTCTGCCCTTATCCTTGTTTCTTTGGCCAGTCCCTAGTGAAGTGCCCCATTTCTCCACAGTTGAAACAAGTGCCCTTCCTCTTTCTGCAATCCTTGTTCAGATGGGTCGAGCTTCTACAAGCAAAGCACTTCTTCTCCTTTTTATCTTCAGACTTCTCATCCTTATTTCGTGTTTCCTTTTTGGAACCCGCCTTCTTGTTCTGTGGTCCTCCAAGCTTTTCTTCTTTCTTCTCACTTTTGGTTTCCTCTTCATGCATCAGTGCCATGTCAACTAATTTCTCGAAGGTAGCCCCCATAGGAATGTGGGACATTGCCAATCCGTGTAGCGACTCGTTCAAACCTTTAGCAAACCTTAGTGCCTTCTTATGCGGTGTATTTACCAAATCTAAGCCGAATCTCGCCAACTGATTAAACTTGTTGACGCACTCTCTCATTGATAAATTCCCCTGCTTCAACGCCAAGAACCTCTCTACGTATAGGCTCTCTTCCGTTCATGAGAGAAATTTCATCTCGAACCTATGCCTGAAATCCATCCATCTCTCTACCGGACGCTCTCCATTTGTGACCTCCCATCAAAAAGAAGCTTCATCCTTAAGCAACCGTACCGCCAACTGTATCTTCTGCCTATCGTCCGCCTCGAAGATAACGAACAATTCCTCAGTTTCTTTGAGCCAGTTCCTTGCCTCCACGAAGGATTCAGTTCCATTAAAGTTCTTCCCACCCATGGCTCGAAATCCTCTACATATCTCCGGGAAAGTATTCACATGCGGAGGAGGAGGAGGAGGAGGAACAGCTGCAGCTGGGGGAGGAGGGATGTCTGTTGGGCCCGTGTTATTAGCCCTAGCTTCTAGGTACCTCCTGAACCAGCCAGGTATCGGTATGTCCTCCGGAAGGTTAAGATCCCCAGACATGCTGAAACGAAAGAAAAGATTCAAAACAAAGGATAGAAAGATAGGCATATGGCTTTGGGGATTACGTTTTTCAAAATAAAATCTACTTTTGAAAATGCTTCCTTTTTTAAACCTTTTTGAAAATAATTTTCAAAAACTTTTAATCAAATCTGGTAACCTTCAGCTCTGATACCAAGTGCAACACCCCAAATCCGTTAAGGTCACTCGCAAAGGGAACGCCTTAACTTTGGTGAAGCTTTTTTAGTAGACAAAATAGAAATTTACAAGACAGATAAAGTAGTACTTGAAAATTTTATAACTTTATTTCCACAGAAACAGAAATAAGTTTGGTTACATCTTTCAAAACCACAATATCAGAATTCAAGTACATAAATATCGGTCTTGTACAAAAGCCTTCACAATGCACAGTTTTTAAAGCCATAATCCCTAATATAAAATGCCATGGAAAGATAGAGCCAAAGCCCAACAATACTTCAAACACTTCAAGCAGAGAGAATCTGAATCAAGCTCCTATGTTTCCACCCCGAAAACCGGGGGGGACAGAAAGAAAACAGGCGAAACAAACTAGGTCAGACATAAGTCGGATGAGTCCAGTGACTTTCAGCATATAAACAGATAATAGTATCATGACATGTAAATAAAACTGGATGAGAGATGACCGTAACAGAAATAGCAGGTTAACAGAAGAAACATAATGATATAGGCTAAGCTAAGCTTTTCACCTCTCTGCACTAATACCAGCATAACAGGATTAGGTGTTACCCTGATGTCTAAACTGAAACAGAAACGGAAAAAGAACAATCTCTGCAGAAACAGAATGCTAGAAATGGGCCTTTACCACCCGAACAGAGGCAGAATGCTAATAATGGGCTTTTACCACCCCAACAGACAGAAGGTACGGAAACAGAATACTAATAATGGGCCTTTACCACCCAACTAATGGGCCTTTACCACCCCAACAGACAGAAGTCACGGAAACAGAATCGGAAACGGAATCAGAGACGGAAGCAGAATAATCCCTACGCAAACAGAATGTTTGAATTAGGTGTAAACTAGTAATGGGCCTTTACCACCCCAATAGACGGTACCACGCAGAAACAGATAGATGTTACCACCCAACAGAAACAGACGGTACCAACAGAAACAGTCATAACTAAGTGTACCCTAAGTCCTACCCACAAGCGATTGGCTCCCTGATACATAAATACTCTGTGTCGGCCCCACAGTAGGGTGTATCACTCCCTAAAGTGGCAACCTATTGGCACTGACCTATTTGCAGATGTCGCGGTGTCTTACATCCTCAGAGCAGACCGGATCCATGCACGCACATGACCCGGTTGGAACGCACCATCAACACCCCTCGCCATTATCAGAATTAACCGCTTATTATTAGTTCAGTAAGCGTGCCCGGACCCCTACATAGCGTGGGGTCAAAGTTTTTGATACCGGAAAGGGTTACTGACTAATATGGGTTCCAAACAACAGATGACACAAGTAATTCCCCTCCTAACCCTGTGTCTCCAGACTAACAGATTTCAGATTAACTTGTTTACAGATTTCAGACAGAGTTCAGATTACTAGTTCACAGATCAGACAATCAAGTTAACAAGTTTTCAGATTAATAGATCAGATGTACGGATTTAACAGACTTACAAATTGTCTAACTTTGTATTGGGCCTACAGATTCACGAAACGGGTTTATTAGATTCATCAGTCCAGTTGGTTTAACCCTATCCACCCAACACGTTTTTAGACACCACATTTCTCTTAAATTTGCATTAATTAAATATTAATGCATAGACCTCTCACATTAGGTTGGCAGCTTGTGGCCGCTGGATGTGCCGGGCGGTTTCAGGCAGACTTTTGCCACAAGCCAGACCTAACCTCGTGTCTAAGCACATTTTAGTTATGCCAACGACCTCTCACATTAGACTGACAGTTTGTGGTTGCTGGTTAAGCCGGTTGGTTCCGGGCAGGCTTCTACCACAAACAGAGTCTAACCTCATGTCATAGCCAATTTATTCTAATACATATTATACAGATATCAGACTAATTATGTCCATTTAACAGATTAAACTTCTTTACAGGTTACAGCAGATTAATCAAATTTCCATGTTTTACTCAATCTTAGATCGAGCCTACGGAATTTCATACCCAAATTACAATTATTTAGCTTTCAACAGATTAGGCAATTCAACAGATAACAGATCTAGCAGATTAGGTGATTCAACAGATTTAGCAGGTAACAGATTTAGCAGATTAGGCAATTCAGCAAATTTAGCTGATAACCGATTTAGCAGATTAGGAAATTCAACAGATTTAGCAGATAACCGATTTAGCAGATTAGGCATTTCAACAGATTTAGCAGATAACAGATTTAGCAGATTAGGCAATTCAACAGATTAAACAATTCTAAAATTCTATTTACATATATTGCCTAATCATAAATTAAGCCTAAACTTACATGCCTAAATCATGGTCATAATTCATAACACAACATATGCCTAAATTTTAGTTAAACTTTACACAGTACAGAATATTCTCTAAAAGCCCCAAATCATGATATGCTGTATGAATTATGCCAAATTATAGCTTAGGATGTCAAATATCCAAAAAGCCACACTTAGGCGCATTCACATTAGTAGTTATCCTATATTAATATAGATCTTTATGCCTAAGTCACATATCCTTCTTTTCTTTTCAAGTCATAGATCGTGATATAAAATATGCCCCAAATCTAGATCTTAAATTTTAATCATGTATTATCCTATATTAATATAGATCTTTATGCCTAAGTCACATATTCTTCTTTTCTTTTCAAGTCATAGATCGTGATATAAAATATGCCCCAAATCTAGATCTTAAATTTTAATCATGTATTATGTCCTCAAAATCCAATCTTGCATTATAACATGCATTATATTCCAAATTCCAAGTCATATGCTATCATATAATAATTCTTCTTCCAAATCACAGTCTATCATACATAGTATGTACTGATTCTAGATCTTAATTTACAACCTATGTTCTTTTCTCAAATCAGTCAAAGATCACTCATGTCCAATTATGCATTATCCATTATCTGTCCCAAAATTTAGCGTTCGTGCATTAATCTCTTGTGAGATTTGGTGCAGGCTCGTGGTAGCCTGGCTATAAACAAAAAGGAACAAAAGAGGGAACAGATATAGAACAGTCACAATCAAGATAGATCCAAAGAAAAGTATGCATAACCTCAGATCCAGATTCACAAAAATGTCAAGATAATTATTAAATTCCATATCTGAAAATAACTGTACTCACGATTGAAAAGGTAAATCTTGATTTCTGGGATTTGTATTCTGACACTGAATAGCGCTCTTTTGGCATAGACTATCGGTTAGATTTGATTCTCTTTTAATTCTATTCAGATTGGAAGAAGATGCATTAATCCTAGTTTTGATTCCAGCAGAGTAGCGACGCCATTCTTATTTTTAATTAGAATAGAGGCAGAGTGTAAGCAGAATGAAATTGTGTGGAGAGAAAGCTAGGTATGGGGGTGTTTAAATAGGTTAGAGCTCACGAATCCGGTTAGAAATGCGTCCAGGTGCATAAAAAATGATCTGTCTCCAGATCTGGAAAAGGAGGGAGGGAGGTCGACCCTAAGGTCGACCCTAGTGTCGACCTATTTAACCAGGTCGACCCTAGTGTCGACCTGGGTCTTGGGCGGGAACTTTCCCGCCCAGCCCGGGTATCTGTTTTGAATTTCGAAATCTGAAATTTGAATTTAGGGCTGGTTTTTATTGAAAATTCGGAAGGCCATATCTTCTTCATACGGAGTCCGATTTACGTAAACTTGGGCTCTACCCCAAGCAGAATTTCGAGACGAACGCAATGGCGTAACCCATTTCCTCTAGTTATTTTGTTACAATTTAATTATTCTCTGATTTGTTACTCTTATGTTCACATAAATTACGGGGTGTTACAATTATTTTCTAATACGTTTCCTTACAAAAGTTGTTCATATATACTTTAATTTCATTTCCAAACTATTTCAGATATCAAATACCAACTTTTGTTTTTACGCCTTATTTTTGCTTAAATGAAAATAATATTCATTTATATTGTACAAATGGAACGAGACTTAATCAATACCCACATAATCCATATATGTGGATGTAGTTTGTTATAATATTACTAATGACAATCAAAATAACATTCATAACAATCATTCATCCATCATAGTGTATTATGTAGCGTAAGCGTTTACAATAGTGAACGCTTATATGCACATAAATGACAATAACTATAATGACATCCATAACAACCATGAAGCAACCATAACAACCATAAAGCAACCTATATAATTTAATTATAATAAATATCAAAATAGTTCTCACTCAGGGCTCCATTCCTCCAATCTTTACTGTATGAGAGCCTAGCTAACCGATATCGTCTTGAACCAACTTTCGCTCCACTGGACAATATTTTCTCACTGACTTCTTCGACAAAATAGTATTATATAATACATGTATTATATTTTTGAATTAAAGATGAGGAGGAGGAGAAGTGGATCAAAGCGGTAGGTGGGGGTGGAGATGGGTCGTGGATGGTGGTGGGTTTGGAGGCCGAATAGGAGGAGGCTGTTGGGTGGGGATAGTTGTGCCTAGGGAAGGTGGACGATGAGGGTAAGTGGGGAGGTGGTTGGTGGTGTTTGGACGTGGGGACCGGGTGGAGGTAGGGCATGAGAAGGTAGTGGAGGAGGTGGTGGTTGGTTGGATTTTGTGGAAGAGGGGGAAGAGGCTAGGGTGGCCGAACTAAGGAGGAGGGGAAGGGGGAAGAAGGAGAAGGGAAGAGAGGAGAGAAAGGGGAGGAGGGGGAGAAAATAACTGGGAAGCCATGGCCATAAAAAGAAGGAAGAAGGTAGAAAAGAGAGAATTGAGTGTAATGGAAAAATGTGGAGGAACAAGTGGCTTTTTATAGGAAGAAATAAGGGTATTTTAGTAAAAATGCATAGGATAACACCTTGGGCTCAAAACCAAGGTTTCTTACCTACCCTTTTGTGACACTTTTTTTATCAAATCCCGTCGATGTTTATTCTTCGTTAATAATTTAAAAATAATTATTCATTTGATAATTTAGATTCAATATTTATATTTAAGTAAAGAAGATAATATTTAAAAATAGCTTCGTTAATACGCATTTGAACGTCTAATTTTGACAAAAGCTGATATATTTTGTCAATGTATTTTACAACTATTTTATTATTCAAATCAAATTCAAAATTCAACTTAGGACTATCAAAATTTTGAATGATTAAACCGAATCAAAATTTTCAAGTTATTAAATTCTATTCTGATTTGACAAATGGGTTAAACACTATAAATTGACAAAACCTATTTTTGCAAATACGATTTTGGAAAATTTGCTATAACAAAAGCTGATAAATCTCACTAGTATTTTACCATTATATTTAACAAATTTAAATATCTAATTTTATCGCTTAAACCATATTTATATTAAAAAAAAATTATATATTCAAAATCCTGATTTAAAACTTTTTTAAAGTCCTAGATCATTACATTGTTCATCTCCTTTTGCCCTGGGGTAATTTTTTTGGTGAACAAATTACTTATAACAACTATATTTTCAAATTTTAGAGCAAAATTTTAAATTTTAGCGGTCTTAAAGTTAAGTAATATTTAAAAAAAATGTAATTGATATATACATTTATTCGTTTATTTAAATTATAAAAAGCATTTCGGATTATTTAAGACTTCTTAAATTTTCCTATAAGACCGACTTTAAATGTCAAACATACATTTAAACAGAGTAATTTTCTATAAAATTTGAAAATTATGCATTGCATATATTATTAGGAAATGTTCATATGATAAAATTTAAACTAACAGACTTCCACTAAAAATAATCATGTCAAAACTCGAAGTTAACAATTTTATTATTTTCATATAAACTTTAAGTTGATAATTATAACAACCATATTTCCAATACAAATCACTGCAATTTTGATTTTTTATATCCTTTGATTCATTTTTTTAAAACATAGTAAAATTATTTTCTAGAATATAGTCAGTATATATACCTTATGAATATAGTCAATATATAACTTATTAAAAATTCTGAGCACTTTAAATTAATGGAACCATTTTTATTTTGTAAAATATGAACTGGCACCTCAATTGTAAAGTTATGATTTTAACTTCTAATAAGGTATGTTTCTTTATAATTACCTTTTATAATAGTTTTAAAGTCATAAATATTCCCTAATGACTTTTATAAAATGCTTTCTTTCTAGCAACAACCAATTAATTATTTACCATGGCTGTACCAATAAAAAGTCATACTTTTTCTTGATTTTAATTCTTTAAATATTGATTTTGATTCTTTAACTTTTATTTCTCTGTCCTTATGATGAGCTCTCCCATCATAACTTCGTAAAATTAACTGAATGAATTTAGAATGTGTGGATAAGGCTCTATTATAGGTTCTCTATATCAATAATAATGTACCTATCATATGACACTTGTCATATAAATAAATAGTAACAAACAAGAAAAATGACAGGTGTCATTACACGTGTCCTTTACGAAATTCTAAATCCGCATGCATATTTCCAAGAGTCTATACACATGTAACTCATTAAAATACTTTATTTTAAATAATAATATAAAAATTAATTTGTACTACATACTATAGTCACATTTTCTTACGCACAATCGTGTTATAAATGAATTTTAAAACTCTTCTTGTAAACTTTGATTATGGCAAGTCCGGCCGATTTTTATAATGCTCCGTAGAACTTATTATTATAACAATAATAATTACAAAAAGTATAGGAGTTTGGCTAATCGCCAACATACCAAGACGGTTTTTAGAATAGACTGTCCACTAGAACTATTCTAACATACATAAAAGGAGCTAGACCCTAAGTCTAGACTAATAATGATGGTTTTAAGGTAGACCGACCACTGAACAACACCATGTAGGGTGTGTCATTACAAACTAGACTTACATAATTCATTGCATAAGATATTGCAGCTCCACACAGGGAGAAAACAAATTGTATATTACAACACTCACATAGCCTAATCTGACATCAAGGATGCTAACATAGCCTACACAAGACAGAAACTTACCACTACAAGTAGGGGTGAGCAACATTCAGTTCAAACCGAATTAACCAACCAAACCGGTTCATTTTGGTCGGTTCGGTTCGGTTTTAAAACTAAATCGGTTTGAGTTCGATTTGCAGAAAAAATTGGTTATCTGTTTAACGGAATTAACCAAACTTTTAATTTATTATCTAGTCTTATGTTATTTTAGTACTTTACATAGTTTGTTTAGTTATATAATACAAAGACATTCGTTGTAAATCGATCAAATCTTATCGTAAACACAAAATTTACTATATAAAATTTCTTCAAATATGGATTTATGTTTTATTTTGAGTGAATCCATCATTTAAATAATAATAATACATGCTACAAGTTTGGTTAAATTGGTTACCGACTGAATTAACCAAAATTAACTCGGTTCGGTTCAGTTTGGAAAATTTTCGGTTTCAATTCGATTTGAGTTTTTTTATGCTCAAACCAACCAAACGCTCGCCTCTAACTGCAAAAGCAAAACCATCAGACAAAGCAGGGTAAAAATGACCAAATGAAAAACTCATATTGACATCTAACATATACAATCACTAAGGCCAGCATAACTCCAGAAGCTAACCACCTTAAATGCAAAGATCAACAAGCAAAAGCAAGGAAACTCCCAATGAAAACCAGCAGACAAGGCACAAGCACACAACATAAGAAACTCACTTTGTCAAACATTACCTAGTATATCCAATGGAAGAGAAGATGCCAAGAATCAACATAATTCAGCACAAGCATCACATATCCACAAGAAACACAACTCCACGTTGTGCCACCAACTTTTCTTGCACAAATACATGCGCGTTACAAGATCGGTGGACATAATCAGCACACTTCAAATATAATAAGGCCAAGTAGCACTATAATAATGCCATTTCCTAACAAAACATTGCGTCCAGCAATACAAATTACCAATGCCACCGGTCGGCACAGTCGACCAAAAAAATCACTTCCATAGACAAGAAGTGATAACTTGATGATGAAACAAAACTATGCTAATCTCCCCTTAGAACCCAACAAAATAAACACAATGGAATGGAAACAAAAACAACGATAAAACCCTGATCCAATAGAAGAGGCGGACACAAAGTAAGTGAAACATACAAAAAACCCGCTTCATGAATCAAGACCAAACTTGACTTAGCATACCAGAACTCGCCAACTGAAATATCAGTCTCGATTCAAGATTTACTTGGACAAGAAGTCTATAATGAAAAGAAACATAATAAATAATTCTTTGCGCAAGATCCATTTGCCTAAGGTTCATCAACACCATCAAAAATGGGTGGATACGAAGAAATGGGTATGGATCTGGGTTTCAAGGCACAAGTGGTTTTAAGGGAGAAGAAAGCATCCAATACCGAGGCATGGGGAAAGCTTGGGTACAGATTGAAAAAGACGAGAAATTGGTAAGATGCAGAAAAAATAAAAATTGAACAAGAAGAGAGGAGGCACGAGAAATACTTAGTCGTTGTTGGCTAGCTTTTTGACCAAGCCACCAAAGGTTCGTACACACGCAAGCTCAAGATGGATATGCTGGTTCACCAACACGGCTCGCAGCTCGAGATCCTGGTTCGCGAACTGAATCGGTTCATGACTACCCCCTCGCCACCGGCTCGCACCCCTACATCACGAGCTGATCATACCTACGGCTATGACCAAGACTTGGTCGACCACTTATCACCCATTTGATTTCATGGATCCAGTGACACATGTAGATAACGGCTGCTCAGACTATTTCTCCACCCACTCACGAACAGCTCCAATATCCTCGGGACGGGTGCCACGTGTCTTCACGAACCGCCTGTAGGAAATGCCTATAAATAGCCCGGTACTTGGCATTTTTAAGGATCTTTTGGCAATTGGAAGTTATGATTCCACCATTATCATACTTCCTCATTTCTAATCAGAAATATCTTGAATTTGTTGAGTGAACTATCATTGTAAAAGTGAGATTGAGTGGAAATTATGATTGTACTTGCATTCAATTGTATAATCAAAGACATATAAAGTGGACATAGTCTCTTTAATGCCGGACAACTATAATTCTGGTGTGTTTGCTACATTTCATTTCATTTCTAATTATAATTCTCTGCGATTCAAGATAATTTGGATGTTATAACCACATTTTGGTCTAACATTTTGGTGCTTTCGCTGAGAATTGAATTCTCAAACTATCGGATTATTGCTCTACTATTTGGATTTTCGAGTCAGAAGAAAATAGTCTGCATTCCCACTGTTTCATTTTTGAAAATTTCAGTAAAGTCAAGACATTATAGCCATAAAGAAATTCAAGGATTCATGAGCATCTTGAGCAAATGAAGCTAACGAAGAGAATGTTCTGGAATAAGCCGAGGTGGTCTCCCCGGCTCATGGGTCTCGGGGGCGATCCGACCCCAGGATGGGGTAATGACCCGATCCTAGGAGTGGATCACGAGCCGCCCCCAAGAGCGGACCACGAGCTGCCACCAGGAAGGGACCACGAGCCGCCCACAAGAGGAGGTCACGAACCGCCCTCAGCAAGGGACCACAACTTGACCTGGAAAGGAGATTATGACCCACTCCACCTATGCTGATGCTTTTGCTCGACTTAGCTCAAGTACTCCACATCCGACTATGAATGTTAATGACCGGCTAGCTGGCTCTTCTCCAGTAACATAGAGATACTTTTATCGTGTTCTCGACATGCTAGAGAAGACAAACGATGCTTCGGAAGCCCAAAGATATGAGAGCTCCTTGCTGCGAGAAAATATGGCTGCCATGAGTAGGCAGATAGATGAGCTCCGAAGGCAGAGGACACCCTCATCAGCTCGTCGCTTTACTCCGATTACTCATCATCGTCAAAGGAGCTTCCAACACCCCAACAATGGCCATTAGAAAGGCCTGAAAACGTGGAACAACTTTGATTTGGATCACTTCCTTCTCGAGAAGAGATGACACTAAATCTGGGACTTGACAATCGAAATTCAAATAATCCCGCTCTGTTACCTGTAGAAGGACCCAGAATGCTACCTAGGGGTCAGGGCACTGTTAACTCTATTCAGAATCAACGATTACAACCCCCTCGCAGCGCGATTGACCGTGGCTATAGGGGGGCAAGGATGTTCTGCTCAGGCTCCGGACTTAGTGGCGATACACAGAAGAGATATCGGAGGCCCCCGTAGGGCAAGGAGTGTTGATCCTGAATCCACCTTGAGCAATGCCGACGTTGAGGCAATGGTGAGGCAGATCATGGCAGACAGCCGAGGACAAAGAAATGAGGATTGGGGCATAGATCGGAGTCACTCGCCTTTTACTAACGACATACTAGACATCTGATTCCCAAGGAGATTCAATCTACCGACTATGAACCGTTATACGGGCAAGGCAGATCCGATTCAGCACTTGATGAGATATTCATGGTATATGAATCCCGCCGCCGCTTCGGACACAGTAAAGTGCAAAGCATTTCCGATCTTCCTAGAGGACGTGACATTAATGTGGTTCACTCGACTACCACCATGATTAATTGCCAACTTCAAATAATTGAGCGAATGGTTCATAAATCAATTCCGACTTCATACTCAGAGGTCTAAGAAAATCGTTGAACTGTCACTCATTAAGCAGCGCCTTGATGAAACCCTGAGGTCATAGTAGGATCACATAAATTTGGCAGTCACGGAGGTAAGAGACCCCCACGAGCAGTCCGTCCTGGTGGCTTAATTGACAGAGTAGACAAAGATACTGAGTTCGGTAAATACTTAAGCGGAAAACCACCTCTGACCAGAGGGATATTTTATGAGAATGCCAATATCCGTCTACAGTAGGAAGAGATGTATGTTAATCAAAAGAGGAAGGCCATGGATAAGGAAGATATATAGAGTAATGTGGCCATCAAATAGTCTGGCGATAGCTTTGGGAAGACAGAGGTCAATGTTCGAAATAAGAACCAAGGTAATGGCGGCCAAGCTGGGAACGACAACAAAAGGAAGAATCGAGGAAACAACTTACAGAAGAGACCTCAGTTCAGAACATTTGAGAACCTCACCCCTTTGAATGTCACGTTAGAGAATATCTACCTGGATACTTACAATGTTCGTCAATATAAGAAATCTCCACAAAGAAATTCAACGGAGAAGGAGCATGAAACGGGAAAGCTCTGCCTTTTCCATGAGACCTTTGGGAACTCGACAAATGAATGCCAAAATTTAAGGGACTTGGTAAAGAAGCTTCTTGGGAAGGAAAGTTGGATGAATATAAGGCATCCCCGAGAAACCAGGGGCAAGGTAGTCCAGAGCGAAATAAAGGGTAACCACCTCAAAAGGCTACTGCACAACAAAAAGCTAAAGGCATCGTTATCAATATTATAGTTGGTGGGCCCCATCTGGCTGGACATAGCTATAGGGCGATGGATCAATATGTTAATGTAGCCAAGCGCCCTGAGGCTGGGAGAGCAATCCTGAAGATACCGCCCAAGTAAAACAGCAGAAAACAATGTCAGATGATGTCATATTTCGTGATAGAGATAGTATTGGAGTTCAATCCCATACCGAAGAACCCTTAGTGATCACTACCACCATTAGTCCTGCTCTAGTCCACAAGTTCTTAGTAGACAATGGAAGTTCAGTTAACAATCTATTTAAGAAACCATTCGATCAGATGAAGCTTGAAGCAAAGAATTTGAAGGTCTATGATGGATGGATACGCGGCTTCAATGGAGCATCGACAACCCCAATGGGATTTGTAGAATTGTCAGTAACTCTAAGAAAGGGCGACCGTCGGAGAGTGAGAATTCTCCCATTTGTAGTTTTAGATTTTGACTCACCCTACAACGCCTTCTTGGGCCGACCTGCCCTTATAGAATTCAGGGCCTACATCACGCCCTGGAGCTTATTGTTGAAATTCCCAACCGAAGCGGGAGTGGGAGTAACCAGGGGTAACCAAGTGATTGGACGAGCCTACTATATGGCAGAGTTAAAGTTGCTACGCAAGGGAAAGGACGTAGAAACTAAGGTTGCTTCGTCCCCCTAAAGGAGGATTCAGCATAGCAATTAAAGGGAATGACCCCGAAGGAGTCGTCCAGAGAATTGCCCAAGGATATAGATCCTAGAGAGGATGAGGAGCCTGGGGGCAGAATGGCGACACCTAATGAAATGATTGTGAATATCCCAATCGACGATAATGACCCGAAGAAGGTTTTAAAGATAGGATCCCAACTAGACCCTCTCCAAGCAAAGGAGATGGCTGACTTCTTAATGGCAAACCTAGACGTATTTACCTGGACCCATGCTGACGTGTCTGGAATATCCCCCTCAATCATGAGCCACTCGTTAAGTATCAACCTTAAGCATCCACCCGTTAAGCAAAAAGGTGAATGCTTGGACCAGAGAGGTCAGCTGCCTTAAAAGAGGATGTTGAGAAGCTAAGAAATAATGGGTTCATTAGGGATTCAACTTACCCAGAATGGATTTCGAATCCCGTCCTGGTCAAGAAAGCCAGCGGAAAGTGGTGCACATGCATTGATTTCTCGGATTTGAATAAAGCCTGCCCGAAGGACAGTTTCCCACTCCCTAGAATTGACCAACTGGTGGACTCAACGGCGGGTTACGAACTCCTCTCCTTCATGGATGCATACTCAGGATATAACCAAATTCCCATGCATATTCCGGACCATGAACATGCCAGCTTCATCCCAAATTTGGGACTATATTGCTATGTGGTGATTCCCTTCGGCCTGGAGAACGCCGAGGCAACATACCAACGCTTGGTGAATAGATTGTTCTACAATCAAATCGGGAAAACGATGGAAGTATATGTCGACGATACGCTTATGACATCCTAGCGATAATCCAACTATACTACTGACTTAGCCGGAATGTTTGATATTCTTTGACGGTACGGAATGAAACTCAATCCCCTGAAGTGTTCGTTTGGAGTCGCTTCCGGGAAATTCCTTGCTTTTATTGTTAGTCGAACTCAATCAAGACCAAATCGCGGTGATCAGGAACATTCAAGAACCGAGACAGATCAAAGATGTATAGAATCTCGCTGGAAAATTCGCTGCATTGAGTAGATTCATATCTAAAGCTATGGACAATTGCATCCCTTTTTGACTTAATAAAGCGAGGCAAGTGTAACCTCCAGTGGACTACTGATTGTATTGAAGCTTTCCAGAACCTTCATACTCATTTGGAGACACCCCCAATATTATCTAAGCCAGTAGATCACGAGGATTTATTCGTATACTTGGTCGTGTCATCCCATGCAACAAGGTCAGCCCTGGTAAGGGAAAAAGATAAAGTTCATAGGCCAGTTTATTAAGTGAGTGAGAAGTTAGCGGCAACAGAATGTAATTACCCGAGGATAGAAAAACTCGCATATAGTTTGCTGATTTCATCTAGAGAACTTCGTCGCTATTTTCATGCTCACCCTATCACAATATACACTAACCACCCTCTCCGACAAGTCTTGTAGAGACCAGAAGCATCCGTAAGGCTGCTCAAATGGAATATACAATTAAGTCAATTTGATTTGAACTTCTAGCTCCGAAGATCGATAAAGGGGCAAGTGTTGGCTGATTTCATAGCTGAGTTCACTATTCCTGAGGAGGATATACCGAATAAGGAAGTTGGTCCCTCAGAACGATGATTTAGATCCAGCACCTGGAAGCTATATACCGATGGTGCCAAGAATGACAAACGGTCCGACGTCGGAGTGGTGTTAATCACTCTTGAAGGATGGTCGATTTACTATTCTGTAAGGCTAGAGTTCCATGCCATGAACAATAACTCCGATTATGAAGCCCTTATTGCTGGGCTGAAGCTTGCAAAGGTGTAACACCTCGTATTTTCTATGCATATTAAAATAACAAATAAAAGAATGCTTAATTGAGTAAAATGGTTAGCGCCATTGCGTTCGTCTTGGAATTCTGGTTGGAATAGAGTCCGAGTTTGCGTAAACCGGACTCCGTGTGAGGAAGTTATGAAGCTTAGAAGATTTCAGTTCAAAGCAGAATTAAATTAAATAATAATTAAGAATCAAAAAAAAAAATCAAATTTCGAAAATAAACCAATAAAAGATGAGCGGGAAAAATCCCATCAGAGGGCGTCGACCCCCCTAGGGGGTATCGACATAGGTGTCGGCCCCCTATAGGGGTGTCGATAGGGGTGTCAACTCCCCTATAGGGGTGTCGACCCCTATCTTCCCAGATCTAGGTGACGAATTCTAAAGGATTATGGCTTATGTGTCGCGTTGTGGTTGGTGGGGTGACGTGTCTCTTTGATTTGGATGGCTCTGATGACTCCTATGCTAATCTAAAGGCCATAGTTTGTCTAACACATCTATAAATACATATCTAAACTTAACCCTATTCTATGGTGCCTCCATGCTGTCCATCTCTAAACTAGACTAGCCTCCTCCTTCTCCAAATTAGAAATCAAATTAGAGAGCTTCAAATTGAAGAAAAGTTTTTCTGCTTCAATCAACAAAGAAAGATCAGAATCGCTACAACGTTGACTAATTCACTTTTTCTAATCCTATCGTTGTAGGTTCAGTTATTATTCAGATTTGAACACATAATAGAAATCATGACTGTATTGAATCGAATCTAGGACTCTGCCTAATTGTAAGATAATCAATTCTGATTCATGCTTGTTCTTTTGTCAAATCTGAAATTACCTATGCCTATGAGACTGTTGTGATTGAACCTATCATGTTGTACATCAAATTAGTAATTTCTTTATGTTCAATACTATCGAATCTGTATACCTATGATGTATTTTCCTTAGTTTGCTCATATTCGTTGTTCATGTACAACATGCCTAGTGGAACCATGATTCGTGTGTTTGGTTCACCTTTACGTGCCTATTTTCCCTTATGTCTATTCTTGTGTTTCTTCTCTACCCCCTTTCCGTTTTATTTTATGAGTACTTGGAATTTGGAAACCTTGTTGAATCTTGTTGTACGTGCGATTGTAACGCGGGGAATTGGGTATAACCTATTGGAGTAATTTTGGACATAACAGGTATATTGGACATAACTTGAATTGACTACGATTGTGGATAATAGGCATACAAAAATCTAGACTTGGACAAGAATGGTAAATATGTAAACTGGATAAAAGATGAACATGCTTAACCCGAGGTTTGATTGAGTTGCGGTGTAAGACTGCCCGGAACCACCCAGCACATCCAACAACCGCAACAACAGGTCTAATGTGAGAGGTTAGCACATCAAGTCCAAAACCCGAGGTTAGAATGAGTTTGCGGTAGAAGTCTCCCTGGAACCGCCCGGCACATCCAGCAACCGCAAACAACAGTTCTAATGTGAGAGGTTGGTGCATTAATAAATTAATTAATGCCAATGAACAGACATTCTAAGAATAGTAAGGTTAAGTATCATATGAATAAGCGACACTTAACCAATGCAACATGTTAATTAAACAAATTGGTGGGGTTAGGTAAAATTGAGAACACTTAACCGTTATAACATATTGGTTAGGAAACCCTAGAAACGGGGACCCATTTCAGTGGTAACCCACGGTACCCTGAACTAGGCAGGGTGGGGCATGATTACTGGGCTGATTATAAGCGGTCAAAATCGCGGCAAGTGGTGCGTCAGTGTAGGTTCCGACGGAGTACGGGCGTGCATGTACTCCTGAATGGAAAAATCTAGCACTAGGCATCAGTAGTTATACATTGTGCATCTTGAATTGTGTTGGGTCGACATCATAGGGATTGATACACCCCATTGTGGGACCAACACATGTATCTACAAACAAGCGGGGCCGAATGACACAAGTAATAAATACATGCGAGTAGAAGCTGATCGATAAAGAGATCATTTTATTATGAACACAAGAGGCTAGTTGAAACAATTGTTAGTAGGTGCAGAGAAATAGAAATGGGTGCGACAACATATTCATTTTATCTTGCCTTATCTTGTCTTATGTTATCTTTTTACTATGGTATTGTCTTATATTCGGTTTATTCATGTCATGATCCTTTTTATTGTTTACATGCTGAAAATCACTGGGCTTACCAGGCATTATGTCTGACCCGTTTTCTTTCATCATCTTTTCTTCTGTCCCCTCCCCCCCTCCAGGTCCACAGGGAGGGAATACTTCAGCTTAGTTCAGACCTTTTCCAGCTTAAAGAGAGTAGATGTATTGCTTGGATTCTCTTTTATTGGGATATGGATGTGGTTACACTTTTATTAGGGATTTATGCTGCTTTTCTACTGTTTTATGCTTTTTTTTTGTATTTTGAGTTTTGAATCAAGACAGAAGTTTTATTGTAATGATTTGGAAGTTGGGTTTTGAGACAATAGTTGTAATGTTTTGACTGAACCACGTTGCTTATGAAATGATTTCAGTTTTTTCGCTATTTGTATGTCTATCTTATAAATTATCTGTATCTTTTACCTATAATGCTTCACCAAAGTTAATGCATTCCCTTTGTGAGTGACCTTAACGGAGGTGGGGTGTTACACTTGGTATCAAAGCCGATGGTTACCAGATCAGATAAAAGTTTTAGAAAACTATTTTTCAAAAAGAAGTTTTAAAGAAGCATTTTCAAAAAAAATGTTGTTTTATTTTAAAGGCATATACCCCAAAGCCATATGCACTTTCTTTCTATCCTTTGTTTTGAATATCTTTCTTTTTGTTTCAGCATGTTTAGGGATCTTAATCTTCTAGAGGGAATGCAAATACCCGCCTGGTTCCGTCGGTATTTAGAGGCTACGGCCCCCGCCGAAGGACAAGCAGACGATCCTCATCCCCCAGCTGCAGATGTTGCTCCTCCTTCTCCACGTCTGAATGCTTTCTCGAAGATATGTAGGGACTTTCGAGCTATGAGCGGAAAGAATTTTAATGGGACTGAGTCATTCGTGGAAGCAAGAAACTGGCTCAAGGAAACAGAAGATATGTTTGTTATCTTCGAAGTGGACAATAGGCGGAAGATACAGCTGACTGTATGGTTACTTAAAGATGAAGCCTCTTCTGGTGGGAAGTTACTAATGCTGACAGACCAGTTTAGACTTAGGAGGACTTCAGAATGAGTTTTGGGATGAAGTTCCTCTCGCAAGTTGAACAAAGCCTATAGATGGAGAAGTTCTTAGCACTCAAACAGGGAAGCCTATCAGTTAAGAAATACGTCAACAAGTTCAACCAGTTGGCTAGATTCGGACTGGAGTTGGTAAACACTCCACATAAAAAGGCTCTCCATTTCGCTAAAGGGTTAAATGAGGCACTGCACGGCCTAGCAATGTCCCATATACCTATGGGCGCGGCTTATGAGAGACTGGTGGATATGGCACTGTTACATGAGGAAAGCAAGGGCGAGAAGATAGAGTTAAAGATGAAAGAAGCTCTAAACAAGAAAGTTGAGGAATCGCAGAATAAGAAGACGGATTATAAGAAGGGTGGAAAGATTAACAAACCCCATGACAAGAGGAAGTGTAATTTTTGTGGCATACCTGGACATCTGATTAAGGACTGCAGAAAGAAGAAGGGGAAGATGGGTGGTTGCTTTAAGTGTGGCGAGGCAAGACATATGGATAAGGATTGCCCAAGAAGGCAAGGGCAAGGGAAGAGGACAGGATCTACTTCTGGAGGGAAGATTCACGCTCTCACAGCACCTACGCAAGAAAGAGGTAGAAATATTTCTGTTGAGAGTTAAGTTTATCTTTCTGATAATCTTGTTCGTACTCTTTTTGTTTCTAGTGCATCGCACTCCTTTATATCTATTGCTTTAGTTGAATCTCTGCACCTAGATACCAGTATAGTAGAGGATCCCATGGTTGCTTCAAATCCAATTGGGGGTTTGGCTTATTTATCAATGATTTGTTTGGATTTGGAAATTTCTATACTAAGCGTTGGGTTTAGATGCAATGCTTATGTTTTGGGTTTCACGGGCTATGGGTTGATTATAGGCATGGATTGGTTATCCAATAATGGTGCTATCCTGATTGTGAAAAGAGAGGGTTAGACTTTTGACTCACCTTAGTAATACTCTCGAAATCTCTTGTAATCCTATGAATTCTGTTATGCTTAGCTACCTAGAATCTCTAGATGCGTCTGTTGAAAATTTGCAATCTGTTAGAGCAGTCCATGAGTACTTGGATGTCTTTGAAGAAATGAAGGGTTTACCTCCAAAGCGAGAGATAGATTTCCGCATATACCTAGTTGATAATGCAAAACCAGTTGCTTTACCTGTTAGACACATGGCTCCAAGGGAAAGGAAGGAGCTCAGCAAGCAAGCTAAAGAGTTGCTCGAAAAGGGGTTCATAAGGCAGAGTATTTCTGAATAGGGTGCTTCAGTAGTGTTTGCAACCAAATCGGATGGTTCACTTCGCCTATGCGTGGATTATAGGGAGCTAAACAAGTTGACCAAGAAGAGTAGGCACCCACTTCCAAGAATAGACGACTTACTCGACCAGCTCGTAAGTGCATCAGTTTTCTCCCAACTAGATCTGGCTAACGGATTTCATCAGCTAAGAGTGGTTGAAGACAGCATAGATAAGACTGCGTTCAGGACTCCGGATGGTTTTTCCAATGTCTTGTCATGCCTTTCGGTTTGACAAATGCTCCCGCCTATTTCGTAGACTTGATGAGTAAGGTGTCTAGGGAGTTCTTTAATAAATCTGTAGTAGTCTTCATGGACGACATTTTGATTTTCTCAAAAAGCGATGAAGAACATGCTTTGCATTTAAGGGAAGTTATGGGTACTCTCGAGTACATCGGCTTAAAGCATAATTCTCCAAATGCCATTTTTGGAGAGAAGAAGTAAGGTTTCTTGGACATGTGGTGTCCAAAGAAGGGGTAGCTGTGGATCCCACAAAAGTAGTGGTGGTGCAAGATTGGAAGATTCCAAGGAATGTACCGAAGTATGAAGTTTTCTCGGACTAGCGGGCTATTACAGAAAGTTCATTAAAGACTTTGCGAAGATCTCAGCTCCACTTACTAGATTAACGAAGAAGAACCTAACTTTTTCTTGGGATTTGATTGTGATGTTGCTTTCCAACGATTGAAGAGGGCTCTAACAACAGCTCCGACTCTGACATTGCCTGATGGAAGTAAGATGTTTACAGTATACACAGACGCATGCGACACAGAGTTAGGCGCTATCTTGATGCAAGAAGGCAAGGTAGTTTGTTATGGAGGAAGGCAATTTAAGGTACATGAAAAGAACTACCCAACTCATGATTTGGAACTAGCTGCCGTTGTTTTCTCTCTTAAGTCATGGCGTCATTACCTACTAGGAGAAAGGTTTGAATTGTTTACTAACCATAAATCATTAAAATACCTTTTCTCACAAAAAGATCTTAACTTAAGACAACAAAGGTGGATGGAATTTCTTGCCTCATACGATTTTGGGATTTCTTATACCCCTAGCAAGGGTAATGTGGTAGCAGACGCCTTAAGTAGGAAAAGGCTGACCTTAAGTCCTCTCTTTGTAGAAAGGAAAAACTTGGAGTACATAGCAACCTTTGACTTTAGACCGTCCTTTGAGTTTGTACCTAGTTTGTTAGCATCGCTAGAGGTGCGGCCTACGCTTTTGGACTTAATAGGAGCCACGCAACGTGAAGACCCTCAGATAGTTAATGTGATGGATAAGTTAATTAGAGGTGAGACTTCTAGTCACCTCAATAGATACTCCATAGATGACAAGTGTTGGTTGAGACGGGATGGAAGACTATGTGTCCCACAAGCAAGGGATTTGGTGAAGACAGCTCCTGAAGAAGCACACCATTCTAAGTTGACCATACACCCAGGTGGAGACAAGATGTATAAAGACATAAAAAGGGTTTTCTTTTGGAATGGCATGAAGAAGGATGTAGCTGAATTCGTCTCTGTGTGCTTAATATGCAAGCAAATCAAGGCGGAGCAGAAGAAGCCTGGTGGTCTGCTTCATCCTCTAGAGGTCCCACAGTGGAAATGGGATAGCATTTCGATGGACTTTATAGATGGGTTGCCTAGGTCAAGAAGGGGAAATACCAGTATTTGGGTAATAGTTGATAGGCTCACTAAAAGCGCTCACTTTATATCTGTTAAGAGTAGGAGGACTGCCTCATCATTAGCATCCATTTATCTTAAAGAAGTTGTTCGACTGCATGGGATACCCTCTAGCATAGTAAGTGATCGAGATCTTATCTTTACAAGTGAGTTTTTGAAAAGTTTGTAAGAGGCTGTAGGCACACAGCTATGCTTAAGCACTTCCTATCACCCTCAAACCGATGGTCAGACTGAAAGGGTGAACAGATTATTAGAAGATCTTTCGAGATTGTGCATTCTTGATTTCGGAGGAATATGGGAAGATCATCTTCCTTTGATGGAGTTCGCCTATAACAATAGCTACCAAGCCACTATAGGCATGACACCCTTTGAGGCTTTATATGGAAGACCATGCCGATCACCAACTTGTTGGTGGTAATTTACAGATAAGCTCGTACTTGGGTCCGACATGATCAGAGAGACTTTGGAGAAGGTGGACTTAATATGAAGACGAATGAAGACTGCACAAGATAGACAGAAGTCCTGCGCGGATAAAAGAAGGACCGACCTTGAGTTGAGACAGGGTTTTCGTTAAAGTATCTCCTTTGAAGAATGCCGTTCGCTTTGGATCCGTTGGGAAATTGGCACCAAGATTTGTAGGGCCATTTCCTATCATTGGAAGGATTGGAACGATGGCTTATAGAGTAGAGTTGCCCGAAATATTGGCTAGAGTTCATAATGTTTTTCATGTTTCTCATCTACGAAAGTGCTTACATGAGTTTGCGGAAGTGGTAGAGCCGGGCATACTAGAAGAAGTAGAAGTGGAACGAGAAGCGACGATGAGAAGAGTTCCAACTCGTATCTTGGGAACAGAAGTTAAGAAGCTACGCAATCGTGAGGTCAAGCTAGTTAAATTACAATGGAGTGACGTTGAAGAAGACGCGACTTGGGAGACTGAAGACAAGATACGCACAACCTACCCTTTTCTTTTTGAGGGTACATCCTTGATCTCTTTTTCATAAGTTTATGCATGCTTGTATCTATCTTTTAAGTATATCTGCTCGGTCCTATTCTTGATCCTTAAGTAGAAACCAATGAATGTAAACATGTATTTGAAACATGTTATGATTGATGGTTGCAAGTGGTTGTAAGTGGTTGCTAGTAGTTGCTCGTGGATGCATACACACACACATTGGGTACTGGACTGGCTCAGTCACTTTCATATTGCATATGCATATATGTATTTGTATATGGATTGAAACTTGATGTGTTATCATATGGATGTTGCATTTGTATGAATGATTGTGCACTCATGTAGAAGTCATAAAGAACTATTAGGAATAATTGCATACATGATGGATTCATGGCACTGACATAATTCACATTAAGGAGGTCAATTGAATCAGTAAACCGCCTGATTTTGCATTAGATAAGGACATAAACACACAATATGCATATGATCATGAAAGCATTAAAAATCTTTTTTTTCTAAGGACTATAGATGCCTGTGATTGATGGTTGAGTAGATGGATATTGGATGTTAGGATACATTCTTCTTAACTTAGAGATTTCGGGAACGAAATCCTTAAAGGAGGGGAGAATGTAACATGCTGTATTTTCCATGCGTATTAAAATAACGAATAAAAGAATGCTTAATTAAGTAAAATAGGTAGTGCCATTGCGTTCGTCTCAGAATTCTGGTTGGAATAGATCCGAGTTTGTGTAAATCAGACTCTGTATGAGAAAGTTATGAAGCTTAGAAGATTTCAGTTCAAAGAAGAATTAAATTAAAAAATAAACATGATCAGAAAACAAATTCAAATTTCGAAAATCAGCCAATAAAAGATGAGCGGGAAAAATCCCGCCTGAGGGTGTTAACCCCCTAAGAGGTGTCAACATAGGTGCCAGCCCCCCTATAGGGGTGTCGACACCGGTGTCGACCCCCATATAGGGGTGTCGACCCCTATCTTCCTAGATCTGGGTGACGAATTCTGAAGGATTAGGGCTTATGTGTCACGCTGTGGTTGGATGGGTGACGTGTCTCTTTGATTTGGATGGCTCTGATGACTCCTATGCCAATCTAATGGCCATAGTTTGTCTAACACATCTATAAATACATATCTAAACTTAACCCTAACCTCATAACCCTATTCTATGGTGCATCCATGTTGTCCATCTCTAAACTAGCCTAGACTCCTTCTCCAAACTGGAAATCAAATTAGAGAGCTTCAAATTGAAGAAAAGGTTTTCCGCTTCAATCAACAAAGAAAGATTAGAATCGCTACAACGTCGACTAATTCTCTTTTTCTAAACCTATCGCTGTAAGTTCAGTTATTATTAAGATTTGAGCACATAATAGAAATCATGATTGTAATGAATCGAATCTAGAACTATGCCTAATTGTAAGATAATCAATTCTGATTCATGCTTGTTCTTTTGTCAAATCTGAAATTATTTATGCCTATGAGACTGTTGTGATTGATCCTATCATGTTGTACATCAAATTAGTAATTTCTTTATGTTCAATCCTATCAAATCTGTATACCTATGATGTATTTTCCTTAGTTTTCTCAGATTGTTTGTTAATGTACAACATGCCTATTGGAACCATGATTCTTGTGTTTGGTACATCTTTACATGCCTATTTTCCCTTATGTCAATTCTTGTGTTTCTTCTCTATCCCCTTTCCGTTTTATTTTATGAGTACTTAGAATTTGGAAACCTTGTTGAATCTTGTTGTACGTGCGATTGTAATGTGGGGAATTGGGTATAACCTATTGGAGTAATTTTGGACATAACAAGTATATTGGACATAACTTGAATCGACTACGATTGTGGATAATTGGCATACAAAAATCCAGACTTGGACATGAATGGTAAATATGTAAATTGGATAAAAGATGAACATGCCTAACCCAAGGTTAGATTGAGTTGCGGTGTAAGACTGCCAGGAACCACCCGGCACTAGAAACCGCAACAACAGGTCCAATGTGAGAGGTTAGCGCATCAAGCCCAAAACCGAGGTTAGGATGAGTTTGTGGTAGAAGTCTGCCCGGAACCGCCTGGCACATCCAGCAACCATAAACAGCAGTTTTAATGTGAGAGGTTGGTACATTAATAAATTAATTAATGCCAATGAACAGACATGCTAAGAATGGTAAGGTTAAGTAACATATGAATAACCGATTCTTAACCAATGCGACATGTAAATTAAACAAATGGGTGGGGTTAGGTTAAATTGAGAACACTTAACCGTTATAATATATTGATTAGGAAACCCTAGCAACGGTGAGCCATTTCAGCAGTAATCCACATAGATGTATCATGGTGCCCTGAACTAGGAAGGGTGGGGCACGATTACTGGGCTGATTATAAGCGGTCAAAATAGCGGCAGGTGGTGCGTCAGTGTAGACTCCGATGGAGTACGGGCGTGCATGTACTCCGTAGTGGAAAAATCAGGCACTGAGCATTAGTAGTTATACATTGTGCATCTTGAATTGTGTCGGGTCGCCATCAAAGGGATTGATACACCACTTGGTGGGACCAGCACATGTATCTACAAACAAGCGGGGCCAAATGACACAATTAATAAATACATGCGAGTAGAAGCTGATCGATAAAGGGATCATTTTATTATGAACACATGAGGCTAGTTGAAACAATTGTTAGTAGGTGCAGAGGAATAGAAATGGGTGCGAAAGCATATTCAGTTTATTTTGCCTTATCTTGTCTTATATTCTCTTGTTACTATGGTATTGTCTTATATTCGGTTTATTCATGTCATAATCCTTTTTCTTGTTTACATGCTGAAAATTACTGGGCTCACCAGGCTTTATGTCTGACCCGTTTTCTTTTGTCTTCTTTTCTTCCGTTCCCCTCTCTCTGGGAGGGAATACTTCAGCTTAATTCAGATCTTTTCCAGCTCGAAGAGAGTAGATGTATTGCTTGGATTCTCTTTTCTTGGGCTATTGTTGTGACTACACTTTTACTGGGGATTTATGCTGCTTTACTACTGTTTTATGCTTATTTATGTATTTGGAATTTTGAATCAAGACAGAACTTTTATTGTAATGATTTGGAAGTTGGGTTTTAAGAAAATAATTGTAATGTTTTGACTAAACCACGCTGCTTATGAAATGATTTCAGTTTTTCCGATGTTTGTATGTTTGTCTTGTAAATTATCTGTATCTTTTACCTATAATGCTTCTCCAAAGTTAATGCATTCCCTTTGTGAGTGACCTTAACGGAGGTGGGGTGTTACAAAAGGAGTTGGGGATAGAGAGGTTGGATATTTTCTGCGACTCCAAGATAGTCGTAAACCAAGTTCGCGAGGAGTTTCAAGCCAAGGGACCAAGACTTGTATCATATTTAAGAGAGGTAAGAAAGCAATTGGGTAGTTTTGAAAATTACAGTATCTCCCATATCCCTCGGATAGAGAATCAGAAGGTAGATAAATTGGCCAAGATCGCTAGTTCTGGCAATCCTAAGAGTACGGAAATGGTCCCGATTAAAACCCGGGAGACTCAGAGTGTTGATCAAATGGAAATTGATCTGATAATGGAAAGTAAACCTGAAAGGGAGTCATGGATGATCCTCTTAAAGAACTTCCTCACCAACGGGACACTACCGACCAAGAAGAGTGAAAGGCGCGCTGGTATCCGTAAGGCATCTAGATATGTTATACAAGGTGAAGTTCTTTATCGTCAAGGGTTCTCGATGCCACTTCTCCGGTGTATAGCCCATGACGACATCGAGCCAATGCTGAAGGAAGTACACAAAGGTGAATGTGGTGACCAAACTGGAGGCCAAACACTGGCTAAGAAAATATTGCAGTACGGATATTTTTGGCCCACTGTGAATAAAGATGCGGCTAAATATGCATGGCGTTGCGACATGTACCAGAAATTCGCTAAGATCCTTAGGGAACCTCCAAGTCGATTGAAGAACATGATGAGCCCATGGCCATTCGCCGTCTGCGGAATTGGTATTAGCCTACCAATCGCAAAGGGCGGAGCAAAATTCGCAATCGTAGCTGTGGATTACTTTACGAAACGGGTCGAAGCAAAACCATTGACCACGATCACGACCAAGCGAGTGATAAACTTCATCGTCGTCAATATCATATGTCGGTTTGGGATCTCGAAAATTATCATAACAGACAACGGGACCCAATTTGGTAGCACCGAGTTCCGAAACTTCTGTTAGAAGTACCATATCGAAAAAAGTTACACTATTGTAGCGCATCCGCAATCGAATGTTCAAGTAGAAGCGGCAAACAAAGTAATCTAGTCCATTCTGAGAAGCGATTGAAACGGGCCAGAGCCATATGGGTCGACGAATTACCCTTGGCATTATGGGCCTATAGAACAACTTACAAATCAGCGATGGGTCACACTCCCTTCTCCCTCACATTTGGATCGGAGGCCGTCATCCCGGTGGAATTAGAAGTACCGTCCCACAGGACTACTTTTTACGACCCGATGACTAACAATGAACTGCTCCTCGAGTCTCTGGACATGATCGAGGAAAAAAGGGATGAAGCGGATCTACGTGCCTTGAGATATAAACAACGGGTCGCCCGATATTACGATAAGAAAGTTCGGGCTCGAACTTTTGAACCTGGAGATTTGGTACTGAAACGTGTCTTCCTAAACCCCATCTTCTTGGGTCCGAAATGGGAAGGACCATATACCATCCTACGGCGGTTTGATAATGGACTCTTCAAGCCAGAGATCGTGGACAAAAATGAAATCCCCAGAGTGTGGAATGCCTAACATTTGCGGCTTTACTTGACATGAAATTGTCATTTTTATTCTTTTGTTTTTAGGGCCATGTAAAAGGCACGACTTGCTTAGAACGGTCTGGTTGCATAAGCAAAAGATTATAAAGTGGACGTAGGTCATGATTCAACCGAACCACTATAAAATATCATGTGTCATTTAACTTTATTGCACTGTTTCTTGCTTATTCTTTCGCTTTTATTCATATAAGCTATTATGATTGTGACGTTTGTCGCAAGCCACACGATAATCCTAAAACACATAATTCAAAGTGTCTTCTATCAAATCAGAAGGCCACTGGCATACTGAGTACCAAAGGGACAATAAAGTAAATGGTACAACCCTGAGCACTCTAACTCGCATGACTTGAGAAAGAGTATAAAGGACAAGAAAATGAATTGTCCACGAGGCGTGAAGGTGCACCATGATTAAATGGTCGCCTCGACTCCACTCTACCCTTGGCATCCAACAGGAGAGTACAAAGGCGCAGGGACTGAGCACCGTAAACGAACTCCGACCCAACTAAAGGATTGGGAGCAGACTGAAAGCTGAGTTCGAACTCTATCCTGGGCATATGATAGGAGAGTATAAAGGTATGATTGATTAAATGCCGCGAAAGGGCTCCTACCCTGCTGCAGTATCAGGGTAAGAGTGAAAGCTGATCTTGAACCCTTCATTTCCGAACATGGGGAGCAACACGTAGTCGATCCTAATCAATCTTTAACAAGCCCTGGCCAGGCATCATGTCAATGATCTATTGGGGGCATACTTGCATACACACATCATGATGAAAAAAACAATTACAGAATTTTTAATTTTTCCCTGCAATGACGAAATATAATGTAGTTATGTTTATAACCTAGTTATGACTTGAATATTTATGTACATGACTAAGTAGAGAAATTTGCATGTATACGATAATGCGAAAGAAACAGAATTTTTGTTAAAAAAGTGCACAGCTACAAACTGGTCAGCGTGTGAGGGCTACTCTCACAACTTCAACAAAAGGCCAGTGGAAAATTAAAACAAACAAGTATTAGTAAATCATATTTGGGCTTTGGGGATGACCACGACTTTTTCTCTTTCTTCTGTTTCTCTGGGTCCTCCTTGCTAGCATCAAAAGTGTAATGCTTTTTACTTTTCTTCTTCCCCGAAGGAGGATCCTGTGGAGCATCCAAGGACTGGGATGCAAGCTGTGTAGTAATGGACCTCAATAGTATGACGATCAGTCCAAAACCAGGAGCGGCCGCGGCAAGTGGCGGTACATTTAAAGGCTCTTTCTCAGCTTTAATGTTCAAAAGCTCATCATTCTTAGCCTTTATTTCAGCTAAGGTCATACTATCATCCTCCGTCTCTCTCGTAATGGAGATATCCTCCTTTCATCTCCGCCGTCACCATCAGTATCCTTCAAGGCTCCGATTATCTCAGCATCTTTAGGGACATCTATGCTTGGTGGTATAATGGCCTTCTCAGCCACCTCAGTCTCTATTTTCTCCTTTTCAAACCCTTCAGCTGGCTTGGCACCTACATCACGAGAAGCAACTGCTAATAATTTAGGAGAGAATGTATTCCCCTCAACTGTTTGCTCCACAATATAACAACAAGTTATAATAGCTTAAACAAATTGTGGAGAGAATATGGAGATACCTTCCGCTGGTTGCTCGCCTGAAGCTGCAACAGAAACCTTAGCACATGGAGGAACAGAAATTCCAGAGATTAACGGGTCATCAGGATTGTACTCCTCAACCCTAGAAGTCTTGAGTTCCATGGCAAAACTCGAACCTTTATCAATCTTGCTTTTTCCTTTTAGCTTAAGCCTCTCCTCCTCCATATACTCTTTAATTAGACGTCTAGTCACTCAGGTCTTCACGTCTAAGAAAAGTCTGCATAAGCTGATCCTCGTCGATAACCTCGACCTTTAGGTGTTGCTTCTCACTTTCAACAATCTGGTTCCATACATCAACTAGAGTGGCGGGATAATTCTTGATCCAGGAAATTTCTCAGGTTTGAATGACCTGAGCGAAAAAGTCCATCAGCAATTCATCAAACCCTAATATCTCTTGTTTAGCCATGCCAAGTTTAGCGGTAGCATTGGAGGCGGATTCGAGGGCTTCGTTAGCGTTTCCTTCAGCTAGAGCTTCTCTCTCCTCAGCATGAGCCAGCTTGTCCTTCAAACTTGCCATTTCCTTCTTCCACACAGTTTTCTCCTCAGCAAAGCGATCTTGTGATATTTTCAGCCCAGTGTTAGCTGATCTGAGATCTTCTATCTCCTTTCTCATGGCTGTATGCTCCTGACTATTTGAGTCGAGCTCGGTGCGGAAATGTTTCTCCTCATCTTCGAGCTATTTCTTGTAATTTTCGGCATCCCGCTGAGCCAAAGCGAGTTGAGCTTGGGTATCCTTTAGTTTCTTCTCGGCCTCATCCCCGGACTTAATGTCATACTCAACCTTTTCCCGTGCATCCTTTACATCTACTTCCAGATAACGGATGGCATGCTTCTTCATTGCTCTGTATTGTGTAGCCACATGGCCTACTCGGTCCATGACTTATGTATCCTAATCATCAGGAACTAGTTCAAGATATGGAACAAAGTGCATCATTCCTAAATAGATTTCGGGGAATTGCTCCCGCCGACGCTCCAATTTTGCCTGATTTTCAGAGGTAAGGACCACCGGCTGCGTAGTAGTAATATCAATGTTGCGTTGTCCGGAAGGGACAAGAGCTTTCTTCCACTTTTCCAAACCTTTGCTTGGATCTTTATGCTTGTCCTTGGACTCAAAAGGCTTCTTGGAGGACTTATCCCGAGGAGGGACACCCTTCTGGGAATCAAAGCATTGGGAAGTTTTTTACTTCTCGCATGTTGCATTTGAAGACTGTAGTGCTTCTCAAGATCTTGCCTTGAAGGAAAGCGAGAGCGCGAAGAGTGAGGTTGGTGAGAATCGTAGTGTTTCCTGCCATCTCTCCCACGACTGTCACCGCGGTCGTGCTCGGTAACAGGATTGAATCTGGGCGTGTACTCACGAAGGTCATGATGAGAATAGCAGCGACGAGTCATTTTTCCTGGAAAAGCAACGAACAAGTGTAAGAGCCATAACAAAATACGGTGTTTAAATGTCGTGACGTGCGGTGCATGTGATTGTGTGTCTTGTGTGATCCCCTAACATACCAGGGCCCCGAGCCAGGTTTGTCTGTACAATATCTCTATCTTTAACAGGAGTAGGCTCCTCCTTAGAAGTAGGAAAAAATGACCATGTTTCATTATTCTCAGAAGTGTAGATGTCATCTGGTAATGGAAGTTTGGCTAAATCCCTATATATTTGTTCCGCTATTAAAGAATCATGAGTCGAGGGCTTAGTCAGTGGCGGTGTCTTAGGAGATGATTCCCCTTCGGAAACGGAAGCACCCTTTGGTACGTCAGCTCGAGCTTTGCCTCCAGTATATATGTTAAGCTCCTCGTCATTTTAAACAACCATCGGTGAAGTACTTTTGGGAAGCTCAATAGTTGTTGTAACTTCTATGGTCACTTTTCCCTTGACTGAGGGAACACTGCTAGATTCCCCAAAAGCTTGAGTTGGGGGCACGTACTTGTAAGGCTTACCACCGTAGCCAAGCCCCCGTCTTATATCTAGAAGATGGTGTTTATGGAGGTTCTCGTCGGTTATGCGTTTCCTGATCTTTCGAAAATCAGACTCAGTCTTTGTGAGGCGGAACAAATGATCTTCGTATGCTTTACCTTCTTGCTTCTTAGGATTGGGAACTGTAAAAAGAAACAAGCGTTAGAATGTTGGTTTATGCAGTTGAAGTAGACACTTATGAATCTGAAACTTACTCGACTACAGCCACTTCCTCGCACACCTAGCCTGATGCTTTATATCGAACCACTCGGATTTAGCATCGCCTATGTTGCTGTGTCCATCTGTCGAGACCTTCTTAGTGAGGATCGACTCGAAGAAAACAAAATTCGAGGTCCTTGGGGAATGATGCTTGAAGTTGAAATAGAAGTTTAAATCTTTATAAAAAAGCTCAATGTCCAAAATTTCTGCGTATGAAATATACAAGGTATATGGAGCAGCATAAGAATTGGGATGAAGCTGCATGGGGGCAATGCGCAATCGTCTCAGGAGATCGATGACGATCCGAGGAAACGGAGGAATAGCGCCTACTGAGCACACGACCTTGTTGATAGCCATATACCCTTTCGGAGCAGAATGAGGCCTGTCCTTTTTCTCTAGGGTTTTAATTTCATCCCATGGGATCCCATGCTTTAAACCGATTTTCTTTAGCTTTATATCATCAAGAGTGGAAGCTATGGAATCGCTCGGATCAACTAACTCTTTAACACCCTCAAATTCATCAGGAGCGCGGGTATCTCCAATCCCATCTTCTTCTTCTTCCTCGAGCGACGTACTTTCACGGGGTGATGTTTCCACATCAATATTCATCTCATAATCAGTTCCAGAGTTACTCCAATCCGGGTCCGACGGAAGTACGTCAGGATTGTAATAGCTTGATAGTTCTAGTGCTGCTCTTTTCTCTGCTAACCTTATTGAATGGCTATCTGACATGTCTGCTATGTTGACAAATGAACATAAAGGGCTAGAGTATAGATACCCGCGACCCCCGTGCATGCAAGTTCTAGTGTGTGCAAGTATGCGTAGTACTGAAAAGAAAACATGGGGCAAAGCAGATAAGCATAAAATTGGTCGCTGTATGTCACTAAGTCAGTTCTTGTCAAATCTAGTCCAACCCATTCAAAGGGGCTTTAAGCCTAACTGTTTGTCGATTTATTCAGGATATAGTCAAATATTAACCAAAATGTAAATTGACGTGTTTAGTCGAGTATAGTTGTAAAAGGAGAATTGTCTCGGAGATAAGTCAATTCATGAAGTTCCTTAATGCGGCTTGTGACAAGGGATCAGTTCACAGGGAGGAATCTGATTCGTGGTTATAGTGTGGCTCACGGTCAAGCACCCACTCAAACATCATATCGGTTCGCCCTATACGGCTAGTGAAGGGGAGACGACTGGATCGCGATTTGAATCTGGTTCAAAGGTTAAGACATAAGGCTCATCGACTCGTGTTTGAATGGCTCGCGACCTACCACCATGCCCCGCCTTGCTATCTCCTTCCACGAACCGATGCTCTGTTCCCTTTCATGAGTGAACCCACCACCGTGATCCACGATCCAACTCGACACCTAGCTCTTTTTCATGATCCGTACGACAAGGTCACGCCTCCTATCCAAACCATTCCTCCACCCTTTTTCCTCAGCTCGCCACCGCCCAGTATATAACTCCTCTCAATCCCTAACTCCATGGTTTCCTTACAACACTGTCATCCTTCCATAAAGCTGCTTTCAACATGAATCCAAACCACCATTGATGAACTGGCTATGACGCTAAAACCGACGACGAGAAGAGTCCCCATGAGAATCGAAGAAAAATGAAGGAAGAGCCAACACTCGAATCGACGCGCAATTCCGAGCAATATAATAATAATCGTAGTTAAAAACCTTTTCTATTGTTATTACCTTTCTAGATCAAGCAAATGGTTTTGGAGTTGTATGAATTTAGCAAAGTCGCAAACTAGGGTTTCAGATTTGGGAAGTTAATCTTACAGTGGTAAAAAATAAATGGAGAAAGAAGGTAAAGGTGAATCACATATAGTAGGGAGATGAACCCTTCTTATTATCAGGCTTTAGCCCACTGCTGTGCAAGCAGCTCGATAGGCCCCAAATCATCAGCCCACAGGCGCAGCGGCTCGTCCGAAGGAAGGCCTTGTCGAACCCAAACGAAACTCACGATCCAATCAAGGTAACGCGGCCTATAACCTGATTTGATGACTAAGCTTTTGAGATAACTGGCGGGTTGAAAAATTAAGACTTTTAATCCATCGGTATAATGGATTATACCAAATGTTTAAATCTTTTTATGAAAATCTGGGCGGATTTACCAGAAGAATTGCTCGCAGTCTGCTTTGAAATTCAAAGTTAGGGAATGGACTAATGGACAGGAAATAATTGGAAACTCAATCTACAATTTATACTCGTCTCGAGATATCAGAAAACACGATTTCATGAAGAAACACAACTTTGCAAAGCAATGTGACCATAGAACAGATGTGGTTGTTAATACTTACTGCTTCAGGAATATACAAATTGGTGATTTTGAAGCATGCTTCATCTCCGATAAAACATGCTTCGAGGGGGCGAAATGTTTGCTAGCTTTTTGACCAAACCACCGAAGGTTTGTACGCACGCAAGCTCAAGATGGATATGCTGGTTTACCAGCACGGCTCGCGGCTCATGATCCTGGTTCACGAATCGGTTCGTGACTACCTCCTCGCCACCGGCTTGCCCCCGCATTACGAGCCAATCATACCTCCAAATACGACCAAGACTTGGTCGGCCACTTATCATCCACGAACCAGATTTCATGGATCCGGTGACACGTGTAGATAACGGCTGCTCAGACTATTTCTCCACCCTCTCACGAACGGCTCCGATATCCTCGGGATGGGTGCCATGTGTCTTCACGAACCGCTTGTAGGAAATTCCTACAAATAGCCCGGTACTTCGCATTTTTGGGAATCTTTTGGCAATTGAGAGTTCTGATTCCATCATTATCATACTTCCCCATTTCTAATCAGAAATATCTCGAATTTGTTGAGTGAACTATCATTGTAAAAGTGAGATTGAGGGGGAAACTGTGATTGTACTTGCATTCAATTGTATAACCAAAGACATATAAAGTGGACGTAGTCTCTTTAACGCCGAACCACTATAAATCGGGTGTGTTTGCTGCATTTCATTTCATTTCTAGTAATAATTCTCTACGATTCAAGGTAATTTTGGTGTTAGAACCACATTTTGTTCTAACAGTCGCTATTTTCGAGTATTAGAGATGCTTCAAATAAATAGTCATCTAGAAATATGATGCCTAATACCATTGCTAAATGTCACCTTATATAAAACTTAGACATGCTATTTGATACCATAAACATGCTACCTTAAACCCTAAAAAATAATTTTCTTCTTCATCAATATTTATCAGCTTCTTCTACCTTCCGTGAATCATCTTCGTCTTTAATTTGTTTTGAATAGCGCGATGAGAAAATCCATGAGAGCATCCAAGAAGCCGGCGCGATTATCTAAAGAATCTCAAAATGCCATCTTCTTCATCAAAAACACATAAGTAAAAAATGATTTTCAATTGGAACCTTGGGTTTCTAATTTCTTTTTCTTGAAAATTATTGGCTCGCGATTGTTTTATGTCGTGATCTAAATTAATTACGGTTTTTTTAATATCGTGATGGAGAAGAAACAAAACATTTTTGTTCGGTGATTAGACACTGAATGGAGAATTAGGAGTGGTATTTAGAAGCATATGGATTAATTAGCACTAGTTAATTTTTGTAATGGTATTAGGCAGCATATTTTTGGGTGCTTTTAGCACTATACTAAATTTAAAATGCTTTTTTTACTTAACCCATTTACATTAATATTGACTTAATATATATCTTTATTAATAATTCTCTTGGAAACACATAATTTTGGTCTGACTGTGAAGTGTCAAAATTGCCCTTTATATTAAAAAACTATCCCATAAAAATAGGATTTGCACAATTGATTTTTTTTTTCTTTTCAAAACTCCACTTACAATTGAATAATGGGTCAATAAAAATCCACGTGCGTAACACGCGCCACGATCACGCGCGGAGCGCATGCCGTTATCACGTGTGGAGCACGTGCCGTCATCACATGCGGAGTGCGTGCCATTACGCTCATACATATATAATTTAGATTATACTAATGTTGATACATTAGTTTTTTACATTTAGTCCCTCACAAAATGATATTATATTTTAGAGGGAATATTTTTGTACTTAACTCGTTTATTTTTAAGTTTACATATAAATAATAGTAATTTAGATTGATTCCCATAGAACTGATTGTAATTTAGGTTTTGATATAAGTTTCATCATATATAGAGTTTTCATTATCATACTTATCTAGTTTTCTAGATACTTAGTATGTAACTTCTAATTGATCATTCAGTAAATCAATATTATATCATGTTTTTATTATTCATGCCTCATATGTATCATATTTAATATCCTTACTTTTATGCTTTATACATTCCAATTTAGTCCAAATTGTAACTATATAGTTAAAACTCATGATTACTATCATACTATTTAGATTGTTGGTTTGTGGAAAATAGGGACAAGGGCAAACTTAACAAAAAAAATTGGTAAAAATTATGGAAAGTTTAGAATTTAGTGAGAATGACAAATGTTAGTCTAAATGGAGAAAATATAGTAGGTCCCCTGAATTCTACTTTTAGTGTAAATGTATCATTCTCCCTAATTTTAAAACTTTCCATAGTTTTCACCAATTTTTTTTGCAATGTTTGTCCTTTAAAACAAAATCCTTGATTGGTTTTGACTCAATCCATAAATGAATTCGGTTAGTTTATATTAAAAAATTAATTAATAAGTAAATTTTACATTATTTACTTATTATTCTTATTATTTATTGTGTATTATGAGTCATATCTAGTATTTCTTTTTCTGGTTAGGCCAACCGGTTTCATAATGGTCCATCAACTTTTCATTACATCGAGTAGTAAAACATTTAAAGTACAGAAGTTAGGAAGAACGCCAAAATACTAGAAAAAAATAAACCTACACATCCTTTTGAACGAAGGATAAAGTACATCCCTTTTCCTCAATAGGACCATATTCATGTCTGTAACCCAAAATACAAGATCTAAGTTAGAGCTAAACCCAACATAATCCCTACATAAACATACTTCTTATCCTTTGAGAAAATTTCTCCATTCGCTTCACCTGCAAAACCCTCAGTAGCCAAGGTGAGACCTTCACCCTCTATACGATAGAATAAGCGACTGCTTTCCCTATCTTCCTCTGAAACAAACACGTAGCAACATATCCTCTTAAGTGAAAATATCATATCCAAACGCTCATGAACCCATGCTTGCTCGTGGTCAGACCAAGCATGAAGGATCTAGGTTCCCCCGATGGAGGAGAAGGCTCAGACAATGCAATGTCATCAGGATGAATTGGCACAAATTAGTGATTTCTTGTATCTACTATTTCTTGTACCATTATATGCTATTGATGATTTATGTTAATATTTAGTATATGTTTTTACTATTACTAGTCCCTATTAAGTTGCATCATACTTATGTTATAATTTAGTGTGTGTATGTGTGTGTGTGTATGTGTGTATGTGTGTGTGTATGTGTGTATGTGTGTGTGTGTAACAAATGCTTACATTTTAATTTAAGGAATTTTATTTTAACTCCTTAGTTTATAAGCATTTTATCGGGAGGAGTTAATATTTTCGAAATTCGAATTATAGCTATAATTAGTCACCTTTTGATTGATGTCAAAGGGGGAGAAATATATAAAATTATATGCATAGATCAGAGGGGAGTTTTGAAACCCAGGTCGGTTATATTATATTTTATAAACAAAAGCTCTCATCATCAAGAAGGGTGAGATAGTTAGTACCTTACGTATTAATTTCAGTGACAATAAATTTAGGAAATTATATAAAAATATAAATACTAAAATTTTATTAAATATGTATATATATATATATATAGCGTATGAAGTAGAATTTATAGGTGTTGATTGAGAAAACTGTACGGTATCAAGTGTAGATTCAAGATGTTGATAAAGTCAAAGGTGTTGATATAGAGATTCAAGAGTTAAAGAATGAAAATTCATGAGTATTGAAGAGTTCAGGAAATCAAGTTATCTAAGATAATTTATCAAGTCTTAAATTATATGTTAAAACTCTAAAAATTATTCCCTCGGTCTATCTTTCTTTAATTTTACTTTTAGGTTTTTCAAATATTCCTATTTTTAGAATGATTTTATAATATTGTTTTTAAACAGAATCCTAATTTCATTAAAATTATTTAAATTTTAATTTTTATTACATTTTAAAAGTTAATTTTTTGACTATTTATATTTTGTTATACTTTTATAGTGTTTATTATAGATTTGATTTTAATATTCGATTATACTTTTAAAGCATTTATAGTTTTATGCTTAATATATAATTTTATATTTTGATAATTATGTTTATTTTGATATAATATTATAATTCAAAATTTGTACTTTGATATTTACTTATACTTTTAAATATTTTTATATATACTTTAGCTTTCTGTCTTGATTTGGAATAGTAATCTTCTCATTATGTAATACCAGATACTTTTCTTTCAGCCACTTTCACTGCATTTAAAGTTTCCCTTTGTTGTAGTAGATATGCAAATTGTATATATCCTAATTTTCTTGTATTTATTATGTTGACATAATAAGGAGTGTTCATCACTTTAAAAACCGATTGGCCTTGCCAAAATATAGTTTTATATTTTTCTTGTAATTATGTTTTGATATTTATGCCTCAAAACTAAAGGTTCACTTATATGTTAAAATATTAGAGTTTTGTATACATATTCTTATTATATTCAATACATTATGTATGAAGTTTTATTATGACTAAAGTATGCATAAACTATGTTTAAAATATTTTATAAAGTTTCAAAGTATTTTATAAATAAATGTATTTTCAAAACGAATCAAAACAAAATAAAGTTTTCAAATGCGCGAGGGGTATGTCGAGTACACGACTTGTCAATGTCGACAAACTAGCCATTCAAAATTCAAATTTGAATGGAAGTGCTTATTCATCGTTTCTCTTCACAGCTGGACATGACTGTTGATTTGTTATCTACAGCAGGTTCCAAACAAAAATTCAACAATTAATTTCTTATATTTTATCTCCTCTTTCTTTCCTTTTATTCTCTCAACCATTTTTATATCAAAACACTACCAAAATAAAATTCAATTGTCATTGATTTGACTCTTTATTATTTTCTTTCATATTTTTTCATAATCTCTCACTCAAATCAAGATTGAAGTGCTATTTAAAAGTTATAAGATCAATTGTATTCAAATATCAAAAATATTTATGTCTATAATATCTATTAAATCATACTATTATAAACCAGTTGCAGTTCAGCCCTAAAATCAATTGGGAGTACTTAATAGCCCCATTAATCTAAGTAACTCTACCAAAAGGCTTGGCATTCTAAGGGGTATTTCTCATAGCCCTTAAATTAAGATTGTAAATGTATGTTTAGTGGCTTATAAAATCTAAGTGACTCTACCCAGAGGTTTGATATTTTGGAGGGTGTGCCTCACAGCCTCGAAATTGAGATTGTATATTGACAATATATATGAAATCCATATATAATTTATACATGACTGGATATAGGGTAATTTTGAATCAATATAAAATCATGATGTGTTTTTTCTTTTACCTTACTGCATTTACTTTTATTCATAATCATTTTTTATCACTATTTTGTGATTGTTAATTGCATTATTGTAAACACAATCTTGAAAAAAATAAAAATATTTGTTTAATTAAGTAAAAATATCCTCTCCCTCTAGTATTATTTAAACTTAAGATCCTTAATCTGCATTCCAATAAAACCTTCCAATAACCACTCCTGCTTAAGTAAAACGACTAAGAATAATCCTGCTCGAAGTCTACCAACCAAGACTCGATCCTATTCAAGGCAAACCTTTCCAATATCTAATTCTTGATTCTAAGTCTACCAGTTGCGACACATCCAATCTAGGGTGTAATCTTATCGAGCTATGTTGTACTTATCTTAGTCGTAGTCACTTCAGACCATTAGATGTAAACTGAAATCCAGTTTGAAGAACTCTTCTGATTGTATAGAGTTTCAATTTATAAACAGGAACTCTCTATGGACTGTTAAGTTTTCAGTTTCAAGATGATGATCTCAATGGATCATTTAGCGAGTTTTTACTTTAGGTGAGCTCAAAGTCTCTTGGGGTCAAAATTTTTGTTCTTATTTTGAAAAAACCAATTCGTAACATCTTCAGGACAACCAATGGTCAATCTTTGAATTCTTCTAAATATAGTATTTACTGACCGATCTTGGCATATCTCTAAACATTGCCAAGTCCAATCCTCATGTTCTTCGATGAAAAGGACTAGACAATGAGAAGTTCGATCCAATCATCACTTTCCTTTAAAGCATTCTACTCCTTGCTCTTTGACCCTACTCATCTTTTAGCAGGGTCTAGTATGATGCTTACTGAGCCCCAATCCCCTTACTTGGTGGAACTCAACGATATCAGATTGACCCAGTCATTCTTTGGCAAGGCAACTTACTTCTTGCCTTCTTTATTCCCCATGCACTCTATTAGGATAAATCACGATCCTTGTTGAATCTCAATCCATTTACTTGGTAGGATCCAATAATAGTAAATTAATCCTAATGTTTTGATCATGCTTTTCTTTGCCATGCGGCTGACAAGTTCAATTTTTTTGGTGGTTTTTGTATTTCCTTTAAGTTGTTCAGATTAAAGAAAAACTAGTAGAAAATCCAAGATAGTCTCATAGGATCTCCGACTTAGAGCATACTTATGGATATCTCCGGTTTTTACATGTGTAAGTGGTCCAAGGTTATTGTCCTAATGATCAATACAGGTAAAAACATAGTATAGAGAGCACAGAGAGAAAGACGAAATTACCCTATGTGTATATTGACAAGGGATTATGGGTCGCGAGCCAGATCCCTTGTTGTTCCTAACTACAGGTGATGGTTGCTCTACCCGCACCACTATAGTTGAGTCTCTGACATAATCTTGGAACTAAACTTCCCTTAAAATGCTCTTTTGTAATATTTTTCAAATGACCTTTCATGATTTGTGTGTTCTCATCTCATCGGCTTTTGATGGGGGAGGTGCCCTTATTGTCTAAGTAAATCCGCTTCGGTGTTTCATTCAACTCATTTAAAAGGTATACTTAGGTTCCTTGAATTCTCTTCTTATCTTCTTGTCGTCCTTAAAATCTACGTCGCCATCCTCGACCTTTTTCTTTTCCTTATCATTCTCAAGCTTGACCTTCGTCAACCTACCACCTCCTACAACATCAGTCTTATCAAAACAAATCAGTCTACTTGACCTCCACATCCTTTGAACGTAGATATCTTATAGCCTCATTATAGAATTCAGCCTAATCTAACAAGTGAATCTCTCTCCAAAACCACCTTGAAGTCTATTCCACTAGCAACTTCCAAAATTACATCCATCAAGATGATTGACATAACCGGCCTATTAACTTTAGCAGGCACTACACTGAATCTTATAAGAAAACTCCATAGGCTCTCTTTGGGCCATTAATTCACTTTGGACAGTGACATTATACTTTTTGACCTAGAGACATGCACTCTAAACTAACTCAATAACCTATCCATCAACTCATTCCAAGAATGAATGGATTCATTGCCCAACTTCCTATGCCACATAGATGCAAATCAGTTAAGAAAATTGAAAATATAGCGCCATCACCTCCTCTGAAATCGTAAGTACTTCTATATGTCAAATATATCACATCAAGTGAACAGTAGGATCCGACTTCCCAATTTAAGCATCAATTGTTGAAAGCTTGAAATCAGAAGAATTTCTAGCATTTTAGATATTAGTAGTGAAAGGTTTTCAGTAACATCTTCCATACTTTGATATGGTGATTCTTCTCTAACAACCCTCCTAATCATTCCTAATCATCCCATCCTTTGGAAAATGTCTTCCTTCATCTTCCTTTACCTGGCCAAGATATCATCTCACATGTCTTTTACAATCATTTTTATCTTTTTCCTAGTGAAAAAGCTAGATCTAATTGAATTACAGGAAATTTCCTGACTTCCCTTATGCTCAAAGTGGTTTTCTTTTGTTCTAAATCATCTTTTTGTCCGAGATCTAATTCTAGGTTTCTTCAAATCTTCAACTTTCAAACTCTTTTCCTTATCTTTCTCACTGAAAGCACCAAATTTTAAGTCTAAAATTGGAACTAAATCCAAATTATTGTCAAAATATTAGCCTTTAAGAAAATTCAGACAATCGTAGATATAAATCCAAAGAAATAGCTAATAAAAAGCAGAAAACACATAGAGAAACACCATGTCTTATAGTGGTTCACATTACTTTGGAATACGTCCACCTCAATCTATCTTTTATTATACTTGTTAGTTAGATCTCTTTGGATCTTAACCAGTTATCCCTATATCTAGGTTATAAGTGTTTGAGAAATGTTCTGAAGGGGTAAAAAGTGAAGAAGTCAGTAGTCCAGGAAAGTAATGACATCTCCAAGATTCGATCCTTTTTCAAATTGCAGATGAGTCGGTATTTATAGGTGAATCTTTTAGGTGTTGGGCTAGAACTTGAGTTGCAAAGAAGTCCATATATCATGTCGAGTTAGAAATTAGAGTCATTGGGCCAACCAAGTCATCTGTTTGACTCGATATAGACTCATAACGGATAAGTTGGGGACCAAGCCAAGTAAATAGTATACTTTTAAGTTTTGACTTTTGTTCCATCCTCATATCTTTAAATTGAATTGGCTCATCCAATGTTGAGTTGTTCGAGTTAGTTTGATCTTCCGTCTTTATGAGTCATCTAAGTTTATACAGATTTGAGGAAGTGTCGTCCATAACTTGCTCAATATTTATCTAAATCTCACAAAACTTGACAGGTGCAATGTAGAGAGGTATATGTGTCCCTTTATGAGTCGCAAAGCCCAAGTCACAACAATTATGGATTAGGGCCAACTCATAGGGGATAAGTGGGTACCGACTTATAATCTTAGCTCCAAACTTCTTCAAAATTTCCCAAGTTATTTTTCATGCCTTACTTCTATGAAGTTTGGTTCCAATTTGAACTCGTTTGAATCTTTTAAGTCCAATTAAAGTTGTTTTGGTCTAAAAGCAAGTAAATACTGGTAAATAAAGCCGATGGTAATTTAGTCACAGTCAAATTAGTTATATTCATATGTTTGATGAAGCACCAGCAGAGTAAATTACTGATTTACTATTAGAGAAATTAAATGGTGATTTTTTTTTTTTTTAATCAAATTGTTTGAAGAGGAGGAGAGAATGGAAAGACGAACTTGGTTAAAAGAAAGTTTAAAAAAATATGAAAATATGGATGCAGGTTGGTGTGGGTAGATGAGTGAAGTGTGTTGACTCTATGATAGAATAATTACATGAGGTAAGATATTTAGGTGTGTTTAGATAGTATCACACTTGAAGAATCTTCATGGAAGGAACACAAAATAAACGCAGGAGCAATATAAGTTCAAACCAAAATTTCATTAGCCATAGGCATATACTGTCACCATTTTCAAATATCTAGTTCTGCAAAACTTCAACATCTAGTTCCACGCCTTTTACATCAACCACCTAAGAACATGCAAAGGTCAATTTTCATCAAACTTCATCGCCGTTCATGAATTCACAACCGACAACATTCCCTTTAATTCGATGTTGCTGATCCCGCGGCCCAATCAATGTGCCCACCTTCTCACCAACAATAGCTTTTGCAATGTTTCCAGGTTTGCTGAGATTGAATACAACAACTGCAACAAGAAACAGTTTCACAATGGATGTTAAAATTTACTATAGTTTTTCATCAGTAAAATGAAAATAATTACTTTACATAACAAATGTTTTGTTATGTGCTAGTAATTTAGTCTAATAAGAACATTATTCTGAAACTAGAAATAGTTTACATGACTACCCACTACCCATTTAGTCACCATGTAAAATTATTATACTGATACCTTTAAAAAGCAGTTCTTTACATCAGAATATCGTGTTGTACCAAATGTTGAGAAAATAACAAGCATATCTACAATGCTCATTAGCCACGCACGCACACACCCACCCACCCCACGGCGTGCGGCCCCCGTCCGCCTGCGCGCGCACACACACAGAGGTGGAATATTACAGCAGGGTTGGATAAAATCATACCAGGAATGTTATTTTCTTGGCATAAAGTGATTGCAGTCATATCCATTACAGAGAGATCCCCTGTCATTACATCTTGATAAGAGAGATCATCAAGAAGGCGAGCGTTTGGATTTTCTTTAGGATCTTGGTCGTACACACCATCAACATTTGTTGCTTTAAGCACAACTTCTGCATTAACTGCACAAAAGTGTTATACCATGTCATACAGTGAACTGTGCTATAGTATTTAGAGACAATGATTTAACTTTATGCATTATTTGCTCCTTTTATAAATTATTTTAGGAATAAACAGTTAACTGTAAAGTTAAACTAATTTTACTTTATATGGGTATGGAGCTTAAATGATGAATCAAACTATGTACCCAACTGCTAGCCCCACATCCTAAATATATTTATTGAATGTTTTTTTTCTTGTTACATGAACATAATTCAACAGTCTATGTCCAAAAAGGAAAAGCTTTCAACGCTGTCAAATTATATGAAGGCTGCCTTGAACAAATTTCATGCTACCTGATGCAGCTACGGTTAAATGTGAAAGATATGGAATTTATGGGACCAGTTTTTATGTGTAGCTTATTCAGAATCAACTCACTTTCCGCACAACGAAGAGCTGCAGCAGTGTCTGTTGTGAAAAATGGATTCCCTGTTCCAGCAGCAAAAATGACGACCCTACCCTTCTCCAGATGCCTCACAGCTCTTCTTCTTATGTAAGGTTCTGCAACTTCTGACATCCTAAATGCGGTTTGAACACGAGTCGGAATGCCGATGCTTTCCATTGTTGCTTGCAGAAATATTGCATTCATTACCGTCGCCAGCATGCTGTTTATTTTAAGACAGTTTCATAAATAAAGATGTTAATTCTTAGTATATTATAAGATGCTGGAAAACTATACATAAAAGGTGAATAGGTGAAAAAGACAATTTATATCATAAATTAAGGTACCTGGAGAAGCCAGACGCACTCAAAAATTCCCTATACACTACCATATGCTAGTAATTTAATTTCTGCCACATTTTTCAACATGTTCCAGGTTACATTACCAGATACACACACGTGTGAGTGGACTGGCTATTTGGGTACAAAATAAAGCACACCGTGACACACATTGTATTCGTGTATAAGGTTGAAATCTAGGGGCAATTTAATAGTTGAGATTTATTGTGCCACCATTTGTATTTCAATTTTTTTGGAAGCCAACATATATCCATGCGTATATGTAATATTTGCATATGTATCGTGATATGTCCCATACCTCAAAATATGGGAGCTATTGGCAAGTATATAGCCCATTAGGCACTCTCCCCTTACAAACTAGCTTTTAAGAGAGAGTTCTACCTAATGAGCCTATCATTTGGTGCTTTCATTGGGAACCGCTCAACGGAAGTTCGAGCCGCGGGAGGGGCGACCTATAGGCTAGATTAAAATACTGATAGGTGAGTGAAGCCGTCCAAAGAGAAAAGAGCTACCCTCCGTGAGTGAAGCCGTCCGAAGAAAAAAGAGCTACCGTCAGGTCAGTATCGATAGAGTAGGCCGACGTGGAGGTCGGACTTTCAAAAAGCGGTGAAATGATATGTCCCATACCTCAAAATATGGGAGCTATTGGCTAGTATATAGCTCATTAGGCACCCTCCCCTTACAAGCTATCTTTTAAGGGAGAGTTCTACCTAATGAGCCTATCATATCGTGTATGTGTATGCATATGCAAAAGAGTGTGTGTGTGTGTACGTATGTAAGTATGTGTGTTTGTGTATTTGTGTGTGCAGCTGTGCATGCATGCATGCACACATACATATATATTGACACAGAACCTAAACCGTTTGATCACAGTCACCATTTTATGTTCCAACACACACACACACACACAAACATATATATGGATACGTTGTACCATCAATGGTTATGATTTGCAGTTTTATAATCTAATCTCTGACATATAAGAGTGATAAGTATGTGTGTGCAGCTGTGCATACATGCATGCACACATACATATATATTGACACAGAACCTAAACCGTTTGATCACAGTCATCATTTTATGTTCCAACACACACACACACACACACAAACATATATATGGATACGTTGTACCATCAAAGGTTATGATTTGCAGTTTTATAATCTAATCTCTGACATATAAGAGTGATTAGAATTTGAGACGTACAAAATAACTATGGTCTGCTAAGTTCAGTAATGGTTATGATAATGCTAAGTTTATGTGTTCACGTAGAAAAATTGGGAAAACTAAATAAAATTTAGCCAATATACACAAGAAGAGTTACCAGTTGCCATCGCTGTACCGTTATCATATACTTGTAATCCACTAAAATGCTGTTTTCCCCCTTTCTTTATGAAGAAAAAGGAAAAGAAAAGAAAAACTTCTTATGACAGTAAATGTCTGGGTCCATTTTTATGCACATACTTGTTTAATATGGGCAAACATTCTTATAGAAGTTTATATCAAATTAGCAATCAAACAAGTAATAGCTTGGTTTTCAATGATCCATACCCAATATAATCTGCGGAAGAACGTTCAAGACCACTGGACCCAGCCCACGAGGCACCACGAAAAATATTACCCCCACCAACCACAATAGCGACCTAAAATTTGAATAGCATATAATAAGGCTGCCAAAACTCAAAGCAGTAGGAACATACACTAAGAACATACCCTAATAGTTGGATAAAGATCGACTCTTAAACTTATACTTGACCTGATGTTGGCGATATATATATATATATATATATATATATATATATATATATATATATATATATATATATATATATATATATATAGAGAGAGAGAGAGAGAGAGAGAGGGAGGTTATATAGCACCCCTTATTTTGGGCACCCCTTTTGCACCCGAACCACGGCCAAGTATTTATAGTTAAATGAATGGGGGGAGAGAGAGTTAGTGGAAGGAGAGAGAAACGAGAATGTGTGATGGAAATCAGGGGGCTAAAGGGGTGCTGCACTATTTTGAGGTGCTCTTGAACGCTTCTTTTATATATATATATATATATATATATATATATATATATATATATATATATATATATATGAGGCAGATTCAATGACACCTCAAATAATGAGCACCTCTTTAGCCTACCACTTTTCCACCATACATTTCCTCCCTCTCTCCTCCCCCTCTCCTTCTACTCATTCTCTCACCTCCCACTCACTTTCTTTAATATAAATGAGAGGAGGAAATTAGGGGGCATTTGGGGTGCTACAATTTTGGGGGGCTCCTTGATCCTATCTCATATATATATATATATATATATATATATATATATATATATATATATATATTTATTTTTGAAACAAATAACGGATTTTGCAACGAAAAAAGGGCATCTTGGATTATAATGGAATATCAACCAGCTTGCTTATTGCAGTATCAGTGAATTATATATTTTACAATGATGATGATGATTAAAGTTTCACCTCTACACCAAGCCGAGTTACAGAAGCTACTTCCCGAGCAATTGACATAGTGACCTGCAATAGCAAGATATTTTTGAAAAAGGATTGGAATGAAACATGCATTCAAAATCCTCAAACCAAATTAAGCAATTATTCAATAATATATTGCAACTTAAAAAGGAGGAGAGCAGACAGTGCTATAGCAATACATGCTAAGTCGTTTAATGTTCAAAATAGGCACATGAGTAACATAACATACATATGTATATGAAAAGAAAAGGGGGAAAAAATATAAATCTTGTGCAACAAAAGGAAAACTAAAGACTAAAAGGAAATCACAATGACATAGATACTAAATATCAGATGTAATAACTCTTATAAATGAAGATATTTGCAGCAGAGGAGCATCGGTAGGTATTTACCAATATATATAAATTTGCATTGCCTTGCACAGAATGAGCATATTCACCGTAGCTTGGGTAATTTATAACTTTATACTTTTAGCCGACATAATAAGTATATTACATTAAATGAAATTTTGGGTCATAAATTTAACAAAATTTTATTACACCTAGTCATTCTCACCTTTGGATCGATGTTTTGCTTATTGTCTCCAGCAAGTGCTTCTCCACTCACTTTAAGCAATACCCTTTGCCATTTGTATGGCGGATTAGGTCTCGCTTCTTCCCCGTTAATTAAGCCAGAAGGCATCAGAGTAGTAGTTTGATGCCTGCAAATAAAATGAACATTATGCTTGCCTTTTGACTACTAACATGTAATTTTTTTCTTCTCAAATCCCTGGAAGTAAGCAATCCCTAATACCAACTTGACTTTTAATTGAATCTACAGAAACACGTTGGCTCGTGTATTTGACAACATCCAACACCCCCCCCCCCCCTTCCCCCACCCCCACCCACCAAAAAAAAAAGTATTCATGTTAATGATCAAGGTCTAATATTATCAAACTTTTAACTGACATGATGGAAAATTGCCTTCTCAAAAGCTGCTAAACTGTTCATAATTTCACACCATTTTTTAACCCCAATATTACATTTACTATACCTTAGTTCACGGTTCACAGTGAATTTAGTTAAAAGTTTGATACATCATACAAACAAAAGCTAGAAATATCTATTTCAGCATTCCACTGCCCAACCCAATGTATGCTTTCACAAAATAATAACAAATACTTTATGAAATCGGACATGTTTGATACTTATAGAGTATGAACAACATTCAGTAAAACAGTCATGTTGAAATAACCTAATAAAAGAAAATTAAACCCAACAAAAAACAGAATAATGTACCTTAAATTGGATAAATCGTGAAAGGACCCATTTTCAGAAGAGGAAGAGCAGTTGGTAATTAAATACGGATAAGAAGGGGCAACTCTGGAATTAAACATCAACGAAGATTTTAATTTAGTGGCCGTAGAAAGAGAAAGAGAAGAAGAATAGAGGGAAGGGACATTCGAAGAAAGATGAAGAGAAACAGAAGAAGCCATGTAAAAACTAATATTCAGAGAGGAAAGAAAAGAAGATGATTCCGAATAGAGGGATAATACAAAGACAATAAATTCTTCGGGAGGATCAATTTGTATGTTCCCTTTTCGGTCGTTTTCATATTCATATGTCATGCTAATCTCACTACTTAATCTCACTCATTTATTTGATATGAACAAGAATTTTTTATCATGGTATTTGAAGATGTAAAACTAGATGGGATCAACTTCTATGTTCCCCTTTTGGTCATTTCCATATGTCATGATTATCTCACTATTTAATCTTCCTTGTTTATTTGACATGAGCAAAGTATTAATCAATCCTGGATTTGAAGATGTAAAAACTAGATGCTCTTGATTTCACATCATTGATATTAAAAAACAAAATTTTAAGCATTTTTTTGCAAACAAGTTACAGTAAATCGTTAGAGGATACCTAAAAAAACCGTTTTTTTTTTAACTAGATCACTGTATGAGTTAAGATTTTCTCAGTATTTTTTTTTAATATGCATGTCATTCATTTATTTTCATTCTATCGGTAATTTCGAAGGTAAATTTATTGTAGCACTGACTGATTAGCGACTTTAAAATATGATTTAATACAAAATGTATTTTTGAGTGGAAAGAAGCATTTATCACTGTGATTGTGTGTGCAACTGAAAACTTGTATAAGGTATGGATGGTTTTGCATAACTGAATAATACATTGGTCACTGTTTGTAAGACCATCTGTAATTTTTTTCTAAAAAAAAAATCTTTTAATTTTAGGTTGGTGAATGTACCTATTTTTCAAAAAAAATTGTCCACGAGAGGCATTTGGTAGTATTATATTTCGATTCTTCTAGTTTGCAGTTTATAAATGATGTTGGAAATCCAAACAGAGTAATTTATAGTAATGACTGTGGGGACTAGTGGAACGATCGATAAGAAGAATCTTAAATTTTAAAATAGAAGACATGATTGTAGAAGGAAATGAGTTTGATCTATCCGATTGAAATGATCCAAAATTAGGTAACAATGGAGAAATCAAAGTAGAACTAATGAAGTATTTTATTTCAAAGAAATAAGCCATCCTACACAATTGAATTGACGATAATAAGAGCGGAAATGAAAATGTATTGAAATGGTAATGTAATTTTGTATGTAATTTTTCTCTTCACATGAAGCTATGACTGATCGATGTCGTTCGATGGGAAAGTAGCCGAAGTTGTGATTGTGGCTGCCTAATCAAATAAGAAGTTAGGAAACAAGGAAAAAGTGTTCGGTTTTGGTGCGAAAAAGGCAAAAAATATCATAATACGAAGTTTAGGAAAGATAATGAGAGAAATATTAAAACATGTGAACTTAGCCAAAGTAGAAAATGTGGTCGTCTATGTTCACTTGAAGGTATATACATGTAGCAATCCATGATTATTAATTGATTTAATTAATTAATTGAAAAGGACAATACAAGCTAAATAAGAAGAAAAACGAATAATAAATTAATAGAGAAGAGTTTAAGGGCCCGAGCCCAAGTTATTGTGGGACAACAAGCATTATCATCTTCCATTCATTAATTTCACTGCACTAAAAATAAATAAAAGCTTGATACAAACATAAATGATGGTAGGTTTAGAAAAATAAAGAAAATATAAGGAAGTACAAGCTAAATGAGGATTAAGAAGATTTGGACATGAGTTTCAAAATATCTAGATAAGTAAAACTACATTCATTTTACTGCAATCAAGTGCGATTTCTGTATGATATTGTGAACTTTCAATATGATGGAGTTTCAAATGGATTTTCAAATAAAACGTTCAATAAATATTTCGGGAAAGGTAGACGAACATGAGGTGTTTAGTTATCTTTCCCCACTCCAATGATTTTGAGAAAAATACAAACCTTTTATATGATTTTCCAACCATGAATCTAGAGACGAGTTTCTATTTTTGAGAAGTTTTCAATTCCATACTAATTTACTATGAATTTCGGAGAAGAACACATCAAAGATATATAAAAGAAATACATGTAAAATCGAAATAATGAACAAAGTATACTGTACCATAATCAAGTCCGCAAAGTTTACTAAGGGTTCTAAATAAGAAAATTTGTAAATAAAAAAGGGTACTACATCAGGGAAGAGAGCTACGTGGTTGCCAATAATTTTAGATAACATAGAAAAATATTTGTTAACTAAATGTGGAACCAGTTTCAAATAGTATGCTTTAAATAAAATAAAGCATGTCGTTAATGATCGAAAGTGAAAGTGTAGCATATCACGTGGCGATATGTGTAAAGACATCAAACATGTTGAACTTTTCTAGTATAAAGCGGAGATGGATGCCTAACATTTTATAAAACAATAACGCATCTAGCAAAAAAGGTAGAGATTTGCCAAAGGAAATTCAAACTTTCGGATAATAGAACTACCATTTTAATCTCTCATAATCTAATAAATTTACAACATTACTAAATGTACGTCATACAAGTTATAACTCTATGTTTTATCATAGTGATCATTTATTCCATTGGGTGTACTTTAATACATACCAATCTCAAGTTGCTACAAAGCTGCAAAAATCTCATGGTACAGACATCAATATCCATCTCCGTGAACTCAACAGACATATCAGTGCGGAATAAAATGGTAAGCAGGAAAGATACATCAATACAAAACCAGAAACATACAATAAATATAAATATATTATTTTACCATTAATGTTGCATTATTGCTAATCGAGGTTGTCTACGTACACCTATTTAATTAGGTATCTAACTAGACATAAGATCAAACCAACGTATTTCTCCATTCGCAGATAGGATTCAAGGAGTCTACCAAGCATAAACTAATATAAAGTTCTCAAGCTACCTGCTTAATTTTCATATTTAGATTTCTGAAATAGAATTTACTTTATTATTTTCTAAATATAATCTTTTTTCAAAGACAATCTCTTCGAAAAAATTCTCGATTTCATTTCAAATTCTTTTGAAATAATAATATACACCTTTTGTATCAAATCATATTTTTTTGAGATTTAAAAAAAATCACATTTTTGAAAACAATATCAAATACTATGCATAATAATACATTATTGTATTTGATAAATTTATTTGGAAATCCCAGATATTGTACTCTAAAAGCATATCGTAATATATACATACAAATCTAAAGGTTTCTCCCATAAACAAGGCAATTAGGTCCCAGCCCCTCCAAAATCAATAATGTTAACAAATTTCTTTGTTATTCTTAAAAAGCGTAAGAATACGAATCTCGGATAATGAAAGGATTTCGGTGAGCCTTGGTTAACCTCAACGAGTATAAGCAAAAGCGACACTTGGTTGTGTTAAGGCATACGTGGAGTGAGTAGGAAGGTGTAAGTCCATGACAAAGCTACAAACTTAGTCATATTCAATCTTATGCAAATAAAAAAACAAGAATATGACTGCATTTAGAATTTGAAGCAAGCTATAATTTAAAATCACAAATGCTTTGTGCTAACCGGCCTTTTAGCCTGGCTACCAAAGGCAATCCAGGCCCACACGACTCGGTCCGTCGCATGGTAAATTAACCTAGAAATGTCACAAAGATACCCGAGAATGAAGCCCAGGTGGAGTCGAACAAGTGTGGTCGTCACGCCTCATCGAAATGGTCAAAATAAACTAAGTCCTTAAGATTTCGTTTCCCGCTCTCCTTAACACTTGTATCCCCGAAACAAACACCAGCTTTTCGTATCAGCAAAGAACTTTACATATCTGACCCCCACCTCCTCTATTTCGCATCCCACTTCCATGACTCCCCGAATTACATATTCTAACTCCACGTGCATTATTTCGTATCCCACAGCGTGACTCCTTGGGATACGAAATAAGCCTGATATGACAAACAAGTTGGATACGGAAAGGAGCATCTTAAGATAGATATGAAATGGAGCACATCCGGGGCGGATCAAAATGGAGCGCGTCAGAAGGGATATGAAATGGGCCTCACTATGGTAGATACGAAGGAGGATAAGGGAAGGGCAGATAGAAAGTGAGGTAGGGATAAACTTTTGGAGTTTTAGAAAGCAAGGTGCCAATTTGGCTAAGTACCTGGGAGTCATTCCGATCCTGGGACCGATACGACTCCAAGGATATGAAAATTGGTCAATGGGCCCCACTTCTCATCTGCTTCCACCTACTCCACTAATACCCCTTTACCGACATTAGATCACCTTGAAGCACTTGGACACCATTAAAGGACTTTGAAGCCGTGGGAAAAAGAAATTGCATACTTCTCGAGGATTTGAACTCCCGAACAGTGAAGGAATCTCAGGAACAAGCATAATAACTCCATATTTGGACCTAATAAAACTTGATTGCCACCATTTTCTTTGTAATCACTTTTAATGATAATGTCCACAATTGTACTTCTATAAGAGTGAATAAAATTAGCAAAGCCTTCAAAGTGGACGTGAGTTCAATCCGAGCCGAACCACTATATTATTGTGTTAATTATTTACCGCATATTACTTTTCGTTATGCGAAACATTATTTTTGTTAATTCGGAAATCTTTGAGGTGTTGTGCCAATTTTGCAATTCTAGTGCTTTCATTGAGAGCTTGACGACTTATGACTTTACCTCTTTCTTACATCTTCCATTTTGAACTAGGAGTGCTACTCATGTCCCTTAGATCTAATTGCTAAGTTTGCTTATAATGGCTAGGAAAGGAAAGAACACTGTGATTGGAATTTCCACTACTGCTGGGACGAAAACTTCACCTCAACCTTCGAAAATTCTAATCGATATGGAAATCGCTACCGCCTCCAATCCAAAAGCTCCAGTTACTCGAGCCTAATTCTTCAAACTTAACAAGAAATTGGAGGAAAGGACGAGATAACTCAATAGTCAAATCAAGCAAAACATCGACTTGATGCAGCGACTGCAAGAAAACACTCAACGCGACGTCGCTCGCCTTGAAGTCAACAGAAACACTCGTTCTCCACAGAATGTCTCGGAAATCTCTTCTTCTGACACTTACCATGGAAACTGCTGCCAAAGGAGGAGGATAAATGCCAATGGAAATGGTAATGGAAACAGTAATGTAACTACCATTACCACCAGTAAGGGAACACGTCAACGTAGCTGTTCCTGGTTGGGTCCAAACAACGATCAATTAAATAGTAATCAACTCCTTACACGATAGAACCTTCCTATCATTACTTAGAACTTAGCGCCTACGCGTCCAGCAGCTAACCAAGCTCAAGTTCTTCCCAATCAACCTCAACAGAACTAAGATATCGAGATTGATGACCTATCTGAAGATGATGCCAAAGTTCATCATAGAAGACGTCCACGACCATGAACTCCCGAGCTGGACCATGACCACTGGAATCCAGCGGAGGTCCAACCCGCGGTTCTCACCGACATGATCTGTAGGATCGTAAGAGAAATGCGGGGCATGCCACTGAAGTTTGTGAAACCAATACAAGGCATAACCCTTCACTCGGGCTGTACACTATGCCAAACAGCCTCAATGCTTCAGTATTCCCCAATTAATGGCTTACTCGAGGAAAACTGATCCTGTAACTTCTTGAATGCTATGAGTAGCATATGGACTTAAGTCGCGCCATTGACACCATGAAATATAAATACTTTCCAATCTTTCTTGAATGCATCGCTCTACTGTTGATCTCTCAACTACCAGTGAGACCCATCTCCACTTTCGACTACTTTGCTACCGAGTTGGTGAAAAAAATTAGGATGCACGTTGTAAGACCAAAAGACACCCTGACTCTCTCTATTCTCCACCAGGGAACGAGGAAAACTCTTAAAAGTTACCTTGAACACTTCAACAACGCCCTGGCGGAAGTCGAAGATCTAGAGCCTCGCACCGTCTTGCTTCAACTTGCTAAGGGCATTCTGCCCAATACCAAATTCGAATCTTGGATTGATAGGAAGCAGCCGAAAACTTTGGAAGCTTTCGACGAAAAGGCTAATCAGTTTTTGTGTCAAGAAGAAGCACGAAAAAACAAGGCGGCTTAGACTGGCCATCCTCACAACTCACATCAAAACACTATTCAAGACAGTGTCAAGGGAAAACATGTCAGAGAATTTTCCGACAAGGATAAAGGGATAGTCCAATTCAAACCTAAGGCAAACAATAGCAAACCAGGACTGTAACAACCAATAGCCCGTAGATCTGAAGAAGCGCGATAACTACCTGACTTACAAAGTCTACACTCCGCTCAATTCTGAGTTGGAGACAATATATCTAGAGTCTTGTGACATAATACAATACAAGAAGCTGAACACCAAATAATCTACCGATCGAGAGAAGAATTCCAGTAAACATTGCAGATTCCATGACATGTTCGATCACAACACCAACGACTGTCGTCACCTCAAGGAGGCTATTGAAAGGCTTATCTAGGTGAAACGTCTTGAGTAGTACATTTAAAACCCTGCTACTCAAGAAGCAACTGCGGGCCTTTCAACGCTGGCACCTTCTCAAGGTCAAGCGTGTAACAACCCGGATTTTTATAATAGGAATATTTAATAAATTTAAATATTAAAATGATTAATTTTAAAATTTAATAACTTGGATTAAATTTAACTAAAAATTTGAATGTTGAATTAGCTTGAAATTGAAATTTTTGAGTTTAAAATCCAAGTTAGTTTATTTTGAAGTTATATAAAATTCTATTAGGATATGTGAACAATAATAATTTATTATTAATGAATTTATGTGTTTCAAAATCAAATTTATTTTTAATCGAGTTTGATTGACATGTAAGATAGCCATTTTGTAAATGATCTCAGATTTTTGACAAAACTAGTTTCATCAGATATATAGAATGATCAATTATTGTAAGATTTCAAATTTCATGTCAATCGGAGTTATGGTGTGATCGTGAGCAATATAAATGCGTGTCGATCAATAAATAGAAATTATAATAACCATTTTTCAAACAGCCCTGGAATTCAACGAAACTAGTTTCGTTGGGTTCGGAATATAAAACTATTGTAGAATTTAAAAATTCCTATCAATCTGAAGTGTTTTACGACAGTACGAGTTATAAATGTCGAAAAATAGAAACAAATGAATAAAATATGTTAAAAAATTTGCATATATAATGTCCTACACCCCACCCAAATTAGACAACTCATCCTCTCTTTCCTCCATCTCATTGTTAGTGGCAATAAACAAAAATAAAAAAAGGAATATGGGCTTTAAAATTCAGGAACAATTCCAATAAAAATCTAGTAGATGAAAAACACGTTCTTGGAGTCCAAATTTTCGAGATCTTCAAATATATATGAGCGTTGAGGGATGCGACATCAGTTGGGTGGGTGTGATAGTAATGTTATGCACTGCATTATGCTAGGGTTGAATATTTTGAGCTATACATTCTTTGGTTCACAAAATGAAGGTTGTATTTGTGTTGGGCTTGTAATTTAGTATCATATGGTGGGTTTTTGTGGGGTTCAGTTCAAATTCTTGTCACAACCTGTACTTGTACAACTGTAGGGAGGTTAGGGTTGCGACTTCCAGGTAAGAAGCGACGATCAAGTTATGGTGAGGTAATGGTGGTGATAGGGAAGGGGAACATCACGGTGAAGTCCATTTTGATTTTGATGAACCGTGGAGTGAGAGGTGGAGGAAGGAAGTGCGCTAATGGTGGGTTTCAATTGTTACAGGCTTTGATTTTTGTTTGGGAGGGAGAAGAGCTTTTAGGGGTAATTAACTATTAAAATGTATGAAACAAATTTTGTTGGAATCTTACTGATGAACACTACACATATGAGTTGGATTGGAGTGACTTGGAGCTATTTGGATTTTTATCTAATTTCAAATGCTTGTTTGAAATTAGATAAAACAACGTGTAAATGCTGAATTGAATGGATGGCGAGTTAGCTCTTACACTTTCTAGAATACTGTGAATATTGTTAATTCATATAATAATATTCATTGTTTTTAGTATATAAATTGTGTGTTTGGTTGTTTTGGAAGATTTACTGCTTTGTTGGTAATTGTCGATATATATTCCCATCTATGAATGGATGACCTTTGACACTACCTACTTTTAAGTGGAAGTTTCATCGTAAATGAATTAGATTAGACTAACTTATATGCACATGAACACTAATATATGAGCTATGATGCAGAGGGACGGTTGGAGGGATCAAACAGGCTTACTCAATGTTTTAAATGTTACTTGCTTTCATATTATTCACATATGAACTGTCTAACATAAGTAACGTGGAAAATCTGATTTGGAAGATGATATTGAATTAAAGTCAACATTGATGTGTTATTAATCAATAAACCATATTGGTTAAGTGGTTGGCAGCAGATGACCTGTAGTATTTTAAAAGCATTGATTCACCGTAAGCCTATATAAATAGTTGAAGTTATAAAATTTATTTTTATAAAAAAAGTAAGATTTTGAAGCAAATTTTATATAAGTTACATAAAATAGAAGTTTTATAAATAAATCAATATTTATAGTTGGATTTATAGAGAAAATTTTAAAATGATTTGTGTAGCGGAATTCTTGTTTTATATGTAAGTTTTATATTAGAGGTTCTGATTGTTAAAACTTGACCAAGTTTTATAATTAAGTTGTATGATGCTATAAAACCAAGTTTTATAAACGAATGTGGTTTATGTGAGACAAGCAACTTGAACAGGTTTAATAAATTGTTTGTTGAACTTGTAAAACGACGCGAGAAAGGATATTGGATTCTTAAATAGAAATTTATGGAATGTTAGATATCAATAAGGAGCTTATAAACAATTTAATCTAATTTATAATTAAATTTATGGAAAGTTATAAAAGATTTGATTTATAATTAAACCAGTCTATGTAACGACCCGCCTTTTTGCCTTGTTTTCAGCCATAATTAAACCAACTTAAACCTCTCATAAATACGGATTGTTAGGGGTACTTACACATTTGCACAAAAGTGAAAGAACTTTTCCATTATCATTAGAATAACATTACATTAAAATTACAAGAGATACATCAGAGTACATTGATTACACAACGGAAAAGATACTAAACTCAGCAGAAGAACATGAGTGCTCCTAGATGAGATAACTCCAGCTAAAACCTGAATCCTGCTCCAACCAACTCCAAGACTAAATCTGCAAACCAAATTACTAGTCTGCCCATGTAAAAATAATGGGCACCCAAAGTTTAGGTGTGCGAAGAATAAACTCCAGGTCAGTCATAGGAATGGTGTGAGAACTCAAAACGGTTGTTTTTAGGGTTTATTTTAAAGTTAAGTAATTCAACGGACCACGCCGCTAACGCAGAACAGGTTTACTCCAAAAAAATAATTCACAATGACTTTCTGAAAAATGAAACTAACAAAAGGCCTCGCGGCACACACACCATGAAAACGCACATTTGGGTGAAGTTTCCCCTTATGTAGTTAAAAATGCCTTTGATACGCGAAAATCCTCTTTCATATTATTATTAGTGCGTAGTGTGAAAACCTTTTGAAAGTAAATGTATTAAAATAGCCAGCATAGGTATCATATACTATACTGACATATGCTATACAATCAAAATCGTACGGGCTCGTAGTGGAGATTGTGTTTCCAACAATGACCAGGCAAAGGAACTTCCTTCCGAACCGAATTTTGAACACCTCTAGAGGCATGTCCGAGGATCAACTCATGCTCCTCATGCTAACACAAGGCCAGGTTACCTCTGTAACTAGGTAACTTAGAGTACGCCTGAGTATGTCATCTCTCGGTCGTTACCAGCCTTTTCGAGCGCGCGCCAACAACAACCACAAAAGTAGATGTCTTTTCCACATCGGTTAATACCTGGGCTCCATATCGTGGTAAACCTTTTATCTAGAAGGAAACAACACCCCATAACCTTACTGCATTTATTCCTATTTTGGCCATTTACTGGGGTGTGACGCTTGCCGAGGTCACGATATACACAACTACTCAACCATGCTTTGATCATCCATAGCTCAACACATAACTTAAGAATGCCACATTGTCCATTCACAACGGATCACTAATTTCTATCAATATATAACCTCTAAGAAAATACATCTTAGAGAAGGGTAATAAGCAAAGAGAATAAATTCTCCGCCACCAAACAGGTATATATTTAACAGAGATCAGTGCTACGTAGTCAATTACAATGTCAGACACACAGTCCATACAAGCCCGTTCTGGGTCTGAACGAACCAACAATCCGGGATTCCTTCACATACGTTCGGACTTCTTGCCACTTAACTGATAGAAAATTCATCTACAAATTGGAGCGACTCATTCGAGACATTCAGCAAGTCGTCCTTACGATATGAAGGGTCCTGGTCTTCAACATCGTCTTCAATGCCTTCAATTGCTTCACAACATCGTATTATTACTTGGAATGGTTTTCGAACATAAATCCGATCCTGTTTTTTCCAAATAATAAGCGCAATCTTAAAAACACAATTATCGAACATACAAACTTTCAACCAAACCTCATTCCATCTTGGATTTGTTAAATTAAACTTCTTTAAATCCATTCTCAAATTATAATAAAATCCATATTTAACTTTTCTCTTTTAATTCACATCCTTTAAATCAAAGATAATTTAGCCTTAATTAACTTTTCGTTTGACAACTCGTTATCGAAATCCAGTTTCGCTTGAAAATACTTAATCCACATTTCAACCATAATTTTCGATTAAAACGATCTCCCAACATTCAATTTTTTAATCTTAATCAAAAGATTATACTTCCTTCCTAATTTCCTACTTTCACTTTCCTCAAATCAAACATTTGATTAAATCCCAAAATTATATATTAATTTCTTCAACTTAATCTCATTTGGTTTTCTAGATATTATTAAAGATATTCCCAACAAAACCTAAATCAATCGATATTGCACATAAGTTACAAAAAATTTGTATCTATTTATATTCAATATCAATTATCATAATCAACGAATACTATAAGAGGAATAACGATAATAATATTTTTCAAATTCCTTAAATTGTACACGTTTACACCACGGAATTTCATATCAAATATCCGAAGATTATTTCTACCTAACTTATCTCAAACGAATGGGGAAATCCTTATCTTAATTAAAAGATTCACCCAACTCTTTGACATTAGATCTGGATAGAAATACCATCAACTTATCCTCAATATTAATGTCCGTATCCAACTCACACTATAAGCGGAATAACGATGAACTATCTTTTAAATTCCTCAAATAGTAAGAGTCATCATCTACCGAATTAATATCAAACATCCAAAGATTTATCTCCAACCATATCCAATTATTTGAAATTGAAACACCCATTTAAATATTAAATAAATCAATTTTATTCCATATAAAATATCTTTAATACTTTTAAACCTTTGAAAACATTCCATAAATCATTTAAAAATTATTCCTTATAGTTCGGAAAACAGTTTGTGGGTTGAAACTACAAAATAGACCGTTTCCAAAGAAAGCGTTACAACATCGTTTCAAAAGCATTACAAAATCTTTATATTGGCTAACTTGAACAAAATAACCTTTATATTACCAAACCTTAAATTTTCCAATTCAAAACACTTTTAATTAATTTATAATGATTTTACAAAAAAAATCCATATTTTAAAACACTTAAAAATAGTTGTTTACATTTAAGGTTAGCAGACTGCACTTACAACATCCTTTTCAACTAAATTACACGAACTGTCGCTATGCGGCAAGCTCCATTTTGATCGTAATAAAAATTATTCTGCGATACTTCAAAATACCTTAAAAAACCATTATACACTTATATAAATTATTTAAATTAATTTAAATTGACTTTCCAAATTATTTCGGATTTTAAAATTCAAGCTTTTATTCTCCACATAATAAAATATTAAATTAAATTCTAATTTATTTCTAAATTCAAATAATTTCAAATTAAATTTTGAATTTACCATCTCGTCCGCCGGATCAGTTAGGAATAGTCAGGGAGAGGAAGAAACTGTATTTTCCAAACCCAAGCCTAGACACTATCCTCTCTGTCATCCTAGAACGTTCTGGTATTTTATTTTATTTGAAAGAGACTTCATCAATACATATGTATTCATACATATGTGTCATTCCCAACCATTAACCTTTAATTTCAATAATACTGTTTTCAATTACGAAGGAGATTTGCTGATTACCAATGTAATACCGTAATTTCTTTGTCATAGTGTATGCGAAACAACATCAACAACCATTATAAACATCCACAACAACCATCATCAACATTATTAAATAAATAATAGATGTGCACAAGTGTTATAACACTAATGCTTAATAGTGTGTGTGCTCTAAACTACGCAACCATCATCCAAACATACATCAACCATTAACATTCATAACCGGTTCAAATTGATTACACTAGTTAACTGTCCAAGTTATAACTAATTCTTCACTAATTAGTGTACCATAAACTAGTGTAGAAGTTTAAAGAGTTCACACCAACAGCTTTCCAATCTTTGCAGTAGACGAGCCTAGCTGAGTGAACCGTCGAACAATATTTCGGTGCGCTGTCTTCTTCGCCAAAATGTACATATAGTATAGTATATACTAATCTCTCTCTTTATAAGAGGAGGAGGAGGAGGAAAGAGAGGCTCTTTGCCGAACCAAGGTGGAGTAAGGAAGAAACCATGGCCAAGAGATTTAGATAGGAGAAGAGAAGAGAGGAAGTACGAATGAATGAAGAAGGGGGAAAAGGGTGCTTATATAGGAAAAGGGGAAGCTTAACAGAATGACACATCAATGGACACTTGTCCTTTAAAGAAGCCTCTCCTACATGCATGGTGACACATCAAGGGACACATGGCATTCATGCATGGAAGGGTGCATGCAAAATGACAAGTGTCCTAACACTTGTCTTAAGGAGGAAAGTGAACTTTTGGTAGCATTTTCCTTTAATGCTATGAAAACTAAGGGGAACACTTAGTTCAAATGCTACAAATTCATTTTATTGTTTGACAAATCCGATCGAACGACAATAGTATTAAAAATCCAAACTTATTAATAATAATCATTCCCGTCTATTAAATTTATAATCCTAATAAAATCTATCATTTAACTTGTCAAAATTTCTAGATCGTTACAGTGTTGATCATATATAAAGTTTTGTAAAGATGTAAAAATGGACTTTTAGGATGAGATTTTTGATAAATTTTTATAAAGGAATATATAAAAGATATTTTTAATAATCATTCTAAGTTTTTAAAGCAAGTTTTATAAAAAGAGAATTTATTCTAAAAGATATATTTTTCGCATGAGCTTACTTAATTAATGAATTAAGTAAAAATGGTTATATTTGGGAAAGTTTTTCAATTGCAAGAATGGTTTTTTAAACCTTTCTTGAATTAAATAGTAAATGGAACTTATTGTGACATTTACTGAATATAGGTTTTGTGTTAACAAGCTTCTACTTATCTTATAGATAAGAATGTTATTGAGTCTAGGTTTGAGAGGAAAATAAATTACCCAACTTAAACGACTTCATTATTATCCAGGAGTTGGTACTGGTTTGAGAATGAAAGTGGATGTTGGAAATTAAATTATTATTTCCATAAGTGATGTTATAAACTTTAATTTGCAAAATTTAAAAGTTAAATAAAATTGTTTGGGTTTTGTAGTAAATAGTGCATCACCTGACATTGTTTAGCTGTATATAATTTGTAACTATACTTATACCTTTTTTTATTAAGTATATATTTCTATTTTCTAAATTGTAAAAATAGAATAGTTTTGTGAATACATTTATTCTTGGAAATAAGTGTATGACTATTGGTTTTCGAAATAATGAAAGCAAACGATTTGTGAATATACTTATACCGTTGAGATAAGTATATGAAATCAATTTTTAAGATCGATGAATTTTTTCAATGCATGATTTAATTAAAAGGGCCTGAGCTGCTAATGTACTTAATTGTATAATAATAGTTTGATAGTTAAAGAACCGACAATCAATAAATCCCATTTTGACTTATAACGTGTTGTCTCGAGGAACCGAGATGGAACTGTTTGTTATGTAGCTTTAACGTGATAGGGGGTTCTGTTATGTGTTCGGTGGCGATCAGGAGACTCTTACCCCTACATGTCTTGGAGAGGTAGTATAAGCCTTAATGGGATGGGTTTTGATTGGAGTTTCAACAGAGGAGCTGGAGTCGAGATGTATTTTCGTATTTACTGTATTAATTTATTTCTGTTGTGTTTGTTATATTTATCAGTCATTGTATAAACAGATTGTTATGACTGTATAGGTTGAACTTTTTGTGTACTCTGATGATTAATGTATGTAAATATATAGTTTAGCGCAATTTTTCAATCCACGACATTCACCTCTGCCGATCTCTCTTCACAGCCAACCTCTCTTCCTTGTCTAATTCCATAATCCTCCTCATTATCCTCCAGATGGCTTAGAAAAAGAAAAGTGCTTCCATCGTCACTACCTCCTCAGCTATGCGTTTTGGGCACCTAGACGCATCAAAACAGAAGCCAAGTGCGAGTCTTTCTGATGATGTGAACGACTCAGATACGCCACCCCTAGATACTAGATCTGCAAAATATGGGAAAACCCAACACTGCTCAACCGATTTCTAGAACTGCTAACATATCAGATCTAGTCCAGTCCATTTTAGAAGAAGTTGCCACTACGTAGACAGTTTCCACAACTAAGAAATCTTAGCAACCCTCAGGTATAACACCTCTTCTAGAAGCTTCTGACATAGTTACTCATTGGATATAAACTGATGTTAATTTGGGTGAAAAAGAAAACTTAGATCTGGAAATAGTTAATGGCAGTGAGGTTGAAAAGGAGCCAAATGATAATCATCATGTCACTGTCCATGTTGCAGAAGGTATTACAGCACTTGCCCCTGAGACAAAACATGATATGGCAGGAAGTTTTACACATGTATGCGCCCAGGCCCCCAGGCGTTTTATTGATCCAAATGGGCAAGAAATGCAAAATGTTGTGGCAAGCGCTCCTGATATTAATAGTGCTAAAGTTGGAAATGCTTGTGAGGCCACCATATTGAACTCAACAAATGCCATAGATAACAACATATCCCATATCCAAGCTGAAGCAATCCAAGTTAATGATGCAAAGCAGTGTGATGCAATTGATAGAGAGGAAAATAAAGCACAAATATGGACTTCACTATTTGAGAATACTTCGTACAACATGGGACTTTATAAGCTGGTATATTTTTAGCATACTGTGTATGAAGGAATAAGTCATCTTCCTTCAGAGGTAATACGTGCAAAAACTGATTTCTGGTCAAATTGCCTTGTTGGTATCTTTCTTGATAGCCCTCCTCCGTATATGGTAGTTAAGGAGCATTGTGGTAAAATGTGGCAGTTGCGTGGAGGTCTACAAGTCCACATGGATCGATCGATGTTTTTCATAAAATTTTCTCTACCGGAAGAGCGCCTTCATGTCCTAAGCTCAGAGCCTATAATTATTAGGAAGAAGCCTTTCATTATTACCCCTTGAACTCCTACTGTTGATCGATCTAGAGAACATGTCCTTTCCATCCAGGTATGGACCTATTTCTCTCATATCCCTTCTAACAATTATACAATTATTTCAAACATATTCACGCCACAAATGTTTATTTTCTTCGTGTTTCCCTTTATTACAACAATATTTGACAAATATTTCCAATTTGACATATTTCACTAAACTAACAATTATTTCTCACTCCTAACAATTATACAAAAGTGTTTTAACACTTTTAAAATATTAAAACAACATTTCCAACAATATTTCATCTATAGAAATACCTTGATGTTTTTCCTTTTATTTTGGGACAAAAAAACTAATATTGGAATAAAATTCTAGTATCATAAATTTTAAGCCAATAATTTATTTCCATCTTTTATTTTCACTCTACAACCCATAAACACGTAATCTCACACTTCATTTCCACTTGTTTACCCCAAAACCTAAATTATTAACCAACATACATTGTTTATTTTCATACTATGATCAATTTATTCCATCTATTAATTCTTAATCCCATATTAAATTATAATTTAATATTTCAGTAATCTCCAAAATCTTGAGTTGTTACACCAGGTCTTCCCCCATGGGTCGGTGCCGACCCATCTACTTAGCCAATTTTAGCTAAGTAGTTGGCAACTATCTATCCTCGTCTCAAAGCGTATCTTTCCGGTCCATTCTTAAATCATTTCGAATTTTGTGTTAAGTCTTCTATCGGTCCATTCATATCTCGAGTAATCATCCTTCGACCCATCGCAATCCAGCTCCGAATGACATGAAAATTCACACATAGCCTTAACACATCATCCCCATGCTACGCCGTGAAGAAATGATGCCATCCGACCCTCGGTTATGGGTTGGTTCCGACCCATGATGGTTTGGTGCCAACCCATGCACTTAGTGTATTTTTGCATCAAAATTTATGGCTCCAATCCCCCATTTTCCAGAGCACCTCCGCCAAGTTTCATCTGAATCTGATCATCTGAACCTCCGTTTTTCTCTGTTCTTCAATCCTAAGATCTACGGCAACCAATTCTAACAAGCAACTCAAATAACGCAATAAATTCAATCAAAACAAACTTCAATTCATACAACACTGAACATACAAACATGAACAATCCAAAACTATGGCATAAATATAAGATCTATCATGACTTGGATCTAATCATATGTATAAACATGATAACCTATCAATTATCCAGTTAATATGATCAAATTAGGTATTCCTAGGATTTCTAAATCAGATTTAAACATATATGACCAGAGCTAAAGTGAGTATAACATATATAAATGAAATTAACGTAGATCTAACCCATACAACCCTGTGCTTCTATGTGAGATATATCTGTCACTCACCTAATCCCCAATTCGATGTATATCCGATGAGATCAGATTTGGACAACGCTGATGAACTTCGAATGTGATGCAATTTGATGTGATCTAACTTCCCTTGATGATGATCTACCTACTAGATATAACCTACTATGAATTGGTATGAAAAGAATGGAGATATAAGGCTTTAGGTTGAACCGGAGAACGATAGACGCCCAACCTAAAGTTTAAAATAAAGAGAGCAACCCTAGTTCACTCCCTAAGTCCCCCTATTTTTATCCGCAGGTCATAGGTCTAATGGGCTTGGCTGATCAGCCTATTAGATGCTGAATAGTCTACCTAACAGCAGGTGAAACTTAAAACGATCGATTCCTCCCAAACTACTAAACCAAATCTTTTATGTGACCACTCTACGAAATCGTAAACAAGCATCCCGATCCAATGAGACCAATTTCAGCACCTGATTCGACCTCTATCCAAAGTTATAGCCCAAACAACAAACTCAAGGGCAAAATGGTTATATTTGAATCCAGTAAAAATCATGGACATGTCTCACATCCCCATGAACAACATATCAAAATATTAGAATGATCCGACCACTAGAAAATAAAATATAATTATTTTACAATCAGTCGATACATAAAATACAGGTCATTACATCGTATGGAATTGTTCATGTTTTATTGTGAGGAACCTTGTTTAATATGTGATTAGACATATTTAAGCCTTTCCCCCATAAGTTCGTCGGTAAGCCAGAGGTCAATAGCATTGCATTAATCATATTTTTTAATGTTCTATTCATTCTCTCGGCAATAACATTTTGTTGTGATGGATATGAGGCAGTTTTTTGATGAATTATACCACTTTCTACGTAGAATTGTTCAAATGGTGATTCATATTCTCCACCTCGGTCAGATCTCAATATTTTGATCTTTTTATTTAACCGATTGTCTACTTCAGCTTTACATTTTATAAACGATGTAATTGCTTTATCTTTACTTGTTAAAAGATATACATAGCAATATCGTGTATAGTCTTCAGTAAAACTTATAAAGTACATTTTTCCATCTCTCGTAGGCAATGATTTAAAATGACATAAATCAGTACAAACCAAACCTAGTGATCCAGTACTTCCATTGATAATAATGAAAAGGTTTTTTGATCATTTTTGCTTCTATACATATCTCACATTTGTAGTTTCCATCTACTTAGAATTTAGGAATTAATCCAAAGTTTGATGATTCTTCCATTTTTCATAAATTTATATGTTCTAATCTATTATGTTATAGTAAAATTCATGCTCAACCAAATAAGAAACTTTATTTTTATTAATAGCATAATTAGAATACATAGTTTTATTGCCGACTACGGCTACATTTGCCTTAAATATGTCATCATATAAATAACCTCTTCTTATATAAATTTCATCCTTCAACAGAACTACATTATCTAACTCGAAGACCATTCAGAATCCTGCCTTTGAGAGCATATGCCCTGTGATAAGATTCTTACGGATATCCGGAACATGAAGAACTTTATTTAGTTACGGTTTTTCCCGATGTAAATTTGAGAATGACACTGCCATTACCATTGATCATGAAGACTGCAGAATTGTCCACATAGAGTTTTTTTCTTGATCATATTTTTTTAAGTGGATAACATAGATATGTCATAATAGACATGACAAGCAGCGCTTATATCTACCCACCACTGTAAAGGGTTTCAGACCAAATTGCATTCTGAAACAACTACTGAAAAGTTCAACTTCTCAATTTTTAAATTCAAAATTTCCACAATAATTGCTACCAAAAACAACTATTGAAAAGTTCAACTTCTCAATTTTTAAACACAAAATATCCACTATAATTGCTACCGATTTGTCACTCGTCCTCTTGTGTTTGTAATCTTTATCAACGTATCTAATCTTTCCACAGACCCAACATTCGCCTTTGAACTTCTTGATTTGCTTGTATTTGGATTGATTTTCTGGGGCCTTTCTCTTTTTAGAGAATTTTTTTGATGAAGTTTACTTTCTTCATTCATCCTTATGTAATAAATGCATCTTCGTGTTTGAGTTGAGTTATTCCGTGATTATCTGCTTCAATCTTTAATCTGATAATGGTATCTTCTAAGAAAATCTCATTTTTCTTGTGTTTCAGATAGTTGCGGTAGTCTCTCCAGGATGGTGGTAATTTTCCTGTTATTCCTTCAACAAGGAAAGATTCTCCAACTTGATGTCCTTCTGATTCAAGTTCATAGATTATAAGTTGAAGTTCATGCACTTGAGTATTTACGGATTTGGAATCCACCATCTCGTATTCCATAAATTTATCAATTATGAACTTCCTCAAGCTGACATTCTGCGTCTTGTACTTATTTGCAAGTGCAATCCAAAGGTATTTTGTTGTCTGGTGTTGCTGATATACTTTGTACAATACTTTATTCAAATAGTTTAGAATGTAGTTTCGGCACAGGAAATCAAAATTTTCCATGAGTCAATCTTCAGAAAAACATCTGCGTATTTTTCTCTAGTCTATACATCTTTAGGCTTTGGTTCATCCTCCTCAATGCACTTTTGCAACCCTACACGGTGATATAAAATAGCAGTGGATTCTTCCATGTCAAAAAGTTAGCACTGTATCCTTTTAATGGATCATGCCTATTATAAGTAGTAGTCTTTGCTGATAATTCAACTGCTGACATCTTTGTTTTAGTGAAAATAGGAAAGCCTTAAGATATTATACGATTAGCATACCAAAAAAGAGACTAAACAACTATAAATACTTTCATAAGTTTATAAATCAAATTTCTAGTGTTTTGGAATATGCTCTTAGTGATTTTTCAACAATAACTGTTATCATAATGAATGTGCAACAACAGATTATGGTAATAACGACAACAACAAGGTGTTATATTAAACAACAATGATAATTTTTTTTTACTATAAAGCAGAAATGATACATCTTTTATAGGAAAGATAACTTTTGATGCCAAAAAATGTCACCAGCACCCAAGATTCTTAATTACATAAGAATATGATTTCACGTACGGAAAATAAGTGCAGAAAAGCAATGAATGACATAAGAGATTTATAGTGGTTCGGTCCCGTGAAGGCCTACGTCCACTTTGGAAGAGCTGTTGATATTTTATTGATAACAATGAATTACAAGCTATAAGCCCCTTCTAGGCATCTAGTTACAAGCATTTTCGTGTGATTCGGAGTCATGGTCATCATATATGATTGTACAAAAAAATAGATTTTGTCCTTCTTCTTCAAAGTGAAGATGCCATTAGAGGGGTCCCTTGGAGCTCTAGGTAGGTGTCAAATCAGCATATTTTCAACCCTTGTAATAGATGATCTTGGCGGTATTTATAGTGGAGTGGTTAGGTGGGAGTAGGTGGGATTTGGAGACCACTAAGCAGAAAATCGCATCATAGGCTTGTATGCCATAGGAAATCACATCACATCTGAGTATTCAGGTGAAAATCACATCCCTCTCGTGGGATACGATTTTCGCATCCCGTTGGATGCGAAAATCGCATCCCAAGGGGATGCGATGGGGCCATGAGGCGCTGCCTCTCTGGGATGTGATGACATCACATCCTGTGGGATGCGGCGCCTTCGCATCCTGAAGGATGCAATTCCATCACATACGGGATGTGATGGCATCACATCTTGAGGGATGCGATGTCATTGCATCCTGAGGGATGCGATGGCATCGCACCTTGTTTGGTGCGATGCGGGGTGTTATGGAGTAATGCGAACCAGTGTGGGGCAAGCCGGAGTGAGGCGAGTTTTAGTGAGGCGAGGTGGTATGAGGCGAGTTGGAGTGATGTGAGGTAGTATGATGCAAGCTGGGGTGAGGTGAGGGCTTGTAAGGCGAGGTAATGGTTTGTGAGGTGATATGAGGAGTCATGAAGCTAGTCCTTGCCTGACCTCTTCTCGGTCTAAACCTTCAACAGCTTGGCAACTCTTCGAGCTATAATACCACACGACGTGTTGATTCGAGTGGTTCTTGTGTACTTTTCGGAACCGGACAAAAATACCAATTAACGTTTGCCTCCCCAAAGTACGTCTTGCCTTGGCAGGATATGCTTTGTGTTGAGGAGAAGTTTCTAGAAGGTAGGTAAGCTTTCCATTTGTGGAGTCTTTGGTCACGGACGTCTTGTTGAGAGAGTTGTGGATTCTGGTTCATTGGTCATTTTTTGGGCACCTAATTCATGTTTACTTATGAACGTAGATGTTGGGTGTCGACTTTTCATTTATGTGGTAACGTAAACGAAAGGTTGTCGATGAAGCGGCGCGTGCGTGATCACACGCTTTTGTTCCTGCTTGCGCAAAAATGTTCATGGATTTGTGATGGAGTGTGAGTGAGCAACGTGATGTAGAGAAAGGGGTGTATGAATGCATTCAAACACATTCATATCATCGCATATGAAAAGGTGCAAGTGTATCAATATCGTACCTATCTGCATATACATGTACACATACACTTGTGAACATATACATATGTATACGTCTTTATATATATATACACACACACGTTACTACCAATATTATACGTTTTTTTATCTTATGTACATCGTATCCTAGTAGGATGCGACATATCGCATCTCAAAGGGATGCGATGCGTTGCATCCTGATGGGTTGGGCGACGAAACAGATGGGCCAAAACCTGCCCTACATAAAAGCCGAAGCTCCTCCTCCTTCCCACACTTTTCCGAATCCTCTTTCCTCATCAAACTTATTCGAGGTACTAATGTCGGACGAGGGAAAAAGAGACGGAGTAGGGGGAGAAGAAAGGAGAGGTGCGCCGCCTTCTTCACCGCAAAGTGGCCCGCCTCGCAGTATGATGCTAGTTTTCGCATCGAGGTGACGTAATTTCACATCATGCTGGTGATGCGATCTCATGCGATCTCGCATCCCTTATGGTGCGAGCTCTTGCATCCTTGTGATGCGATATTGCATCACTTTGGTGATGTGATTCTACATCGCCTGCGATGTGAGTTCTTGCATCGCGATGATGCGATATCACATCTGTTATGATGCAAGTTCTCGCATCCTTGCGATGCGATTCTGTGTCACTTGTGATGTGAGTTCTCGCATCAATGTGATGTAGAATCACATCCCTTATAATGCGAGCTCTCGCATCCCTGCAATCCGATATCTCATCACTTAGGAGATGCAACTCCGCATCACTTGCGATGTGAGTCCTTGCATCGTTGTGATGCGGTTCCACATTACTTGAGTGATGCATTCTGATATTGTCACGTTGATGCGATTTCGCTCTGTTTGTGATGAGATATCACATCACTTGCTATGCGATCTCGTGTCTCTTTAGCGATGCAAGGTCTAATGCTGACTAGCCGACACTTCGTGATCAGACGGGAATCAAACTTTGAACATAGGACTTGGAGCATATAGCCCGGACCATAGACAATTTGGACTTTCTTTTACTATAGTTTGTTTCCCGATCCTCATCGCGATATAGCTGCGACTCAGTGTGAACTTAAGGATATCGGTCGATGACGACGATGGCTACGGTCATAAGTCAACAGTGATTCTCATTGTGTTCCGAATATATTTTAATTATAACTGAATTGTCGCCGCACTGCACTGCACATTTGAATGGTAGTTCACACCAACATGAGGGGTATAGGTTTTACATACGATGTTTAACGCAACTATATTGAAGTATAGCTAGCGATGGAGACCCATTCCAAAACACAGCAGCACTTAGAAACTGAAGCTCCTCAGCACTCGTTATCCCAGTCATGCTCAACTAGTAGAACTAGCCCTAGGGATAACAAGCTTGAGACTTCTTAAGATTCGACCCCTTCCCAGGCTACAGATTCACCGAAAGCACCCGACCGTGATTTACAGCAGACGGTCGAGTGCTCGACTGATCTGTCGGTGCCGGGAGGTGTTACTGCAGTTGAGAAGAGGTCCGAGGACGACATATATATTGTGGCGAGTGGCGTACCTAAGGCTCCTAATGCGATGGAAAGCGCCGGGATTGTTGACAACCAACCAGACTCGGGGGGTTCGAGTTTGGACAAACCCGCCATGGATCACATTTGTGCTGGATTCGGTATACCATGGACCCATGTTTTAGTTCTCAAGGAGGGAGGCCGACCGCATGCTCCGCCAGTGGGATACACTTCCTGAAACAAACACATATGCATCGTGGTGTGTGCCCCCGTCTTGTGACTTTATTTGTGGCATGCTGAGCTATTTCCAGTTAGCGCCTATATAGCTTCACCCCAATGGACATGCTTTCCTTCTCGGCACCTGTCGTTTGTTTAGAGAGTACCTAGGGATTGACCGCACCGGAGGGGACATCCGGTTTTTGTTTCAGATCAAAAGAAGACCCAAGGCTTAGCCTTCCCTTTACTTTCTAGAAGCAATACACATTGCCCGATTTATTGAAGCATCATGAGCTAGACTGGGTTTGTTCTAGTCTGAGTGGTTCTTCTTTCGCCGTCCTCCAGGCTTCACGCGGAGATGGCTGGAGGGACATAAGTAACTATGTTCTCTCTAGTTTGGTGTTGGTCAAATTATGAGCTTGGTGTTGACTTTGGCTTTCTGTAACAGGAATCCTATCGGCGCCGAAGGGTAATGAATATCGGGTGCGTGTAGCACGTTTGAAGGCTATTCTGAAGCAGGTTCGCTCGACGGAGAAGATTTGGAACGAGGAGGCCCTCCTCGAATAGGCTTGCTCTCGCGAAACTGGAGGATTTTTCCGATGGCTACTTCAGGGAAGGAGAGCGAAGATCCTAAGGAAGGAAAAGGTCGCAAGGAAAGCTCCTCTTGACATGACTAAACGTCCCAAGGCATCAAATATTCAGGAGGGCGCTAGTGCGAGTGGTACTCATGTCGAGGGAGCAGTTGGTGGAAGGGATCGCCCGTCGTCCGCTCCCGTCTAGCCTACGAATGTTGAGGCTGGAACAGGAGAGTTGGCGTGGTCGGTTACTCCGATGACCACTCCTGGGACATCCGCTTTGCTGGAGAGAGCGGATCAGTTTAAAGGATTGGATGATGCTTCAATCGAATTTCCATCGTCTTGGCCTAATGGCACAAGTTCTAGAAGCTTGACTTTTCTTGTTGGGGACAACTCCTCCTAGCGGTCTCAATCCGGTCCGTGGAGAGCGCACTTAGGGCATACATTCATAAACACTACATAACACAACATTTGCTCACATGGGCAAAGTGCTTTGGTATGACCTTTGCCTTTGCTTTATGCAGGTGAAATGACTTGTAAAGGTGGCTATGATAGATGTCGAGGCTATGGATCAGGGGTTAGAGACCACAAAAGAGCTTGGTTTTGAGTGGTTTAAAGAAAGGGCCATGCTGCCTCAGTCCTCCTGCCCTCGGGGTCATGGTGGCGATCACCATATCAACAACACTCAGAATCTCCACCGCCACTTTGATCGTCGGGGGCTGACTCAAGGCTTGAGACTGCGGGCATCAAACCGCAAGCTCCGATGCTCCCTCTTCATACCCCTCAAGTGGAGCCCGTTCAAAGATCTACCGGTCAAGTTGTTCAGTCGGTGGGTCACGGGCCATCGAGGGAAGGCATGTCAAGTGGAGGACCGAAAGCCCCACAGCTAACCAATGAGGAGAAGATTTCCCTGTTAAAAAGGCAGTTCCTAAGGTATTACCTTGATGAGTTGATGTTTGTTCCGGATATTAGTCCGACTCCATAGGAAGACACTGCTCTTGTGTGGAAGAAAGTGTACCTTGCTTATCGCGGTGTCGTAGAGTTTAGCAAATATGTTGGGCATCTCTTTAACCTAGTTCGGGCCAAGATTGTGGAGATCTAGAACCATGGTTTGACCATCGATGTTGAGCATATGATAGTCCGAAACCTGGAGAAAGAGATAGGTGAGGCTTATCCTTCTACCGTAGGCAATTTTTGTACTTGTAGTGCTCCATTCGAAGGCTAACTTTTTGTGCTCGACATAGTGGAGCTGAAGGAGGCACACGACAAGTTAAAGAGGGAGGCAAAGCATGAATCTTCGAGTTTCAAAGGTATGATAGCCTCGCTAACAACTGAGAATACAACCCTCAAGAGATATAAAGTCGAACTGGAAAGAGTCAACGCCCAACTGGAGAAGAATTATGAAAGGGTTTCCTAACTCCAGGAGGATAATGAGGCCTTGTGGAATATGAATGAGAGGTTGAGAGCTGAGAATGCAGAAACTTAGTAGCTAAAGAAGGAGATTGCTGATCTGAAGAGGCAGGTTGAGGAGGCCAAGAGAGATAAGGAAGAGGCCGAGGAAACGACGCGAGATTCATTAAGCTAACGAGATGGAGTGAGGGACGAGCATGCGATAAAGGTAGAGGGGCTCAAAATTGCAACTGAAGATGTCGCGGCCTAAGTAAAACAGGATTTGGATGCTTATATATGGGATATGTATGTTAAAGTGCTCAAGTATCGCAATCTTTTGTGGACTGAAGATTACTCCAGGGTACTGGCCATGGTGTGGGATAAGCTGCTGGTTCTTGAGGCCGACCTACAGGGAGTGGATGCAATCGATGAAGTTGATTTCATGTTATCGCACTTAAAAGAGGCAGAATGCTTGAAGCTATAGAAGCGAAGGCAGTTAATGAGGAGTGATGCTGAGGTGGCACGAGCTACCGCGAAGGGAAAGACTATGGACATGACAGCTTGGTGGTGGCCCACGAATTTGTGGAGGTAGTTCTTCTCGGAAACCAGCTGGGTCGTTTACTCCAACAGCTAGCTTGCAAGTTACTACCCCCATCATACCAGAATATAACCCAGATCAACCGGGGTTCGATCTTGAGAGTTTGACCCAAACAACGGGTGAGGGCTTGGTGCTTGTCGAAACTTCACCGCCGCAGTTGTCGGTAGGTAAAGTCATACCTTCCTGAAGTATCCTAAAGGTATGCGCATGCGGGAATCTAGCCGATTGATTAGCCTTTTCTTGGATGTGCAGGGCCTTTCGAAACAGAAATGACCGAGCCTGGACCCGGCTCAGTTCGGGAAGCCCGAGTTCAAAAAGGGTGGTTTCGCGAGCCATCTTGGTGAGGGAGGAGGAACAGAGATTACGCTCACTGAGGAGGAGTTAGTGTACTTTAATCCTTTCATGGGGAAAGATGGGCAAGAGGGTCAGGTGACATAGACTGCCGAAGTGAGCGAGCATACGATGCGGGGGATGTTTGAGCAGCAGCAGGCGGCTTACGTGCCAAGGCCAAGGAACAAGAGTAGAAAAAGGTAGATGACAAGCTAACCCTGTAAATGGCTTTGGTAGATGCCAGGACCAAAGCCAAACAAGATGTTGCGGCCAAGGTTCAAAGAGAAAAGGAGGTTGCGGCGAAGGAGCAAGCAGATCTGAAGGAAAAGGCCAATGTAGAGGCCTCTAGGAAGAAGGCTGCAGAGACGTACAAAAAGCTATAGGAAGCAGAGGCCAAAAAACCTTAAGGGTGAGAACACGGGCCAGCAAAAGGTGGTACCGACGACCGGATCCCAGAAGAGAGAGAGCGCGCCGCTAGTACTTGCACTTTCATGCGAGGTTGTTCCTCTGCCTTTGAGAGAAATCCCGCCCAATAATGAGATCACCGAGATCAACGATGACGAGGAGGAGATCCCGCTAGGCTGTCTTTTTCTATCCCCACCCAATGGGAAGAAGGAGAAAGGAGGAGGCAGTTTCAGGAAGCGGAGGAAGAGGGGAGATGATCCATCATGTGAAGACTCAGGTAAGAAGAAGAAGAAAGGAGAGACGGAGCTCGAGGAAGTGGAGGAGGGAAAGCTACCCAAGTGACCGATGTCTTTTGTCTTTTGGGATGTAGGCCGATAATACATGCGAGTATGGCCCTTGCCTTTTGGCTTTTGGAGGCATAGTGTGGTTTTCATGTACACCCTGTCAGTAGAAAGAAGGATATCAAAGTGTGTAGTTTGCTTTACTTGTGTGAATGAAAGCATTAGTTAGTTTTTCTTACATCGCATTTATGTCACGTGTTTGAATGTTCGTCTTATGTTTTCCAGCGTCCTGTACTTACATAAGCGTAGTCGTTACACTCAACCAAATGTGTCCGAGGATCCCGCACCGGGGGTGCTCCCGGTTGTGCGGAGGTCAGGCGCTGGTTCCGCTCTCTAGTCCTCCATTAGTCAGGAGTCCGAAGTCGTATGGAATCCAGGTCAGACACATTCTCTCTTGGACCTCCTGGAGGTTATTGGTCCTAAGTCATGAGAAAGTGTGTGCATTGCGATTCTCTGACTTTTGGCTCTCCCGTCGTTCCTTCGGGCTTAGAGTGCGAAAGCGCCGTTTATTTGCCAAAGGGTGCCCGGATCCAGACTTGGTGGGTTGGATTGTGGCCGAGGGGCTGCCCCTAATCCCGTAGACTTACGAGCGAAGCGATTTATACTCAGTATCGGTGTTAGGCCAAAGTTAGAGTGGTACTCAGATTCATATCCTAATGGGTCGGATGGAGAAGCGGGAGTGGTCGGTTTCACACTAGCTTGGCTGGTGGGTTGCACCTTGTTGAATCTCGCTATATAGCGTTTTGACTATGGCAACTATACATAAAGCATATATACTATGTCAACTAACTCTATTTTGCAGAAAGATATTCGATAGCAGATTCAAGATCGCAAATGAAGATCATATATGTTGTAAGAGTCTGTTAGTCTTAGATTTGTTTGTTAAAGTCTTCCTTGATGATTACACACGCACATATTTTATTTATATACTTTTTCACAATGAAATGGGCAAGGAATAAGTCTATCTCAGTAAACAGACATATGAAAATTTTCAACCAGACGTCTGTTTGCTGAAACAAATTTCAGAATCATACAGTATTCAGACATCTGGTACAAAAAATTCAGACATCTGAATTTGCTCCGAAATAAACTATTTCCTTGCTGTTTTGTTTTTCAAATCAAAACAAACATCTGAAATTCCTAATCAGACATCTGAATATGAAGGATTGCAACCTATTATGAAGAGTCACAACTTTCTAATTCATATCTCTTAATCAAATCTCTTCGTGATTAGTTGTAACTCTTTGTATATTATAAATAGAGACTTGATTACAAAACCCAATCACCTAATTTCATTCTAATTCTTTCTATCTTACTAAAATCTCTCTATTTTTTTAAACCACTTTATTTACAAATACTTGAGATTTTAATCTTCCATACTCTTTCACAAACTTCACGTTTATCATCGAGGAAAGACTATAGAAAAGGTGTACTTAAGATTGACATATCCGTGTTATCAATAACAAAAATAGTCATCAAATATTCTGTATTGAGAAAGTCCTCTTCAACAGTTGAGGAAAGAAATCTCATTCGACTGTTGGGGTAGTTGTAAACTTGTTCCTCCAGGTAAAGTGAGGGTTTTAGTGTTAGTGAAATACCAGAAGGGAGTCTGGGACTAGACGCAAGACCGTGGTTCGTACCAGTTTAAAATCAACTGTGTGATTTTACTTTTGCTACTACTCTGTTATATATACATTCCATCATACTCATACTCTATTATATACGATCCTACTGCTGCTTAGAAACTTCCACTCCCAAGTTCGGAGACCGGGCAGTGGAATGATTTATACTCGGCCTCGTCATTGATTCGAGACGCGAGTGGTGTTATTTATACTCAGTCTCGTCATTGATTCGAGACAAGAGTTGCGCTATTTATACTTGGTCTTGTCATTGATTCAAGACTTTAGTGGTCGTACTGGCTCCCGTGCTCGGGGCGCCGATCCGATGTTCTGTGCTTGGTCTCGCCGTGGGTTCGGGACCCTTGTGGCAGTTCCGGCTCCCGTCCTCGAGGTGCCGAACCGGTGTTGAGTGCCTGTGCGAAAAAGTAAGTGTTTATAGTTGTTCCCGCATACTACATAGAGAGAAAACATGTTAATAATACTGAAATAGATGATCATGATATTTGCAAATAACTTTGGTGGTGACAGCCTTTACAATGCTTTGAATTGAAAGAAAACAAAACATTGGTAGTTTTCATGTACACCCGGTCTTTCCGAATAACTTGTGTATATAATAAACAAGTGTTACACAAACACAACATACGCCTCGTTCCAATTCATCAGTCACTAACCGTAAATTAGTAAGGGAACAATTCCCTAAATATTAACCCCGAAGGCCGAAACCAACATCAGATCAATACCCAAGAAACCATTCAACTTAGCTAACCTATAGTTAGTTTCTAAATTACACATTCTTAGGGAAAGGTTCCCATTTATTTTATCAAAGATAAATTCTTTTAAATTTATTCTTTAATCTTCCTTTGAATACCAATTCAAACTAGTCGGGATTAGCGAACCACACCGAAGTAATCGTTTATTTTATTTCCTAATCCCCACCTATTCATCCCATGAAGTAAAACTGGTCATACTTCATATCTAACACCACGGTGTTATCGGTAAATTAAATTATCATTTCACGTTCAAATCTAATTAAAGATTTAACTATCGCTTGGAGCAGAACTGGTGATACTCTATTCTCGATCATTCGATCTAATTAAAGATTCATTAAAACTCCACTTGGTTTTAACCTTTAACTGGGTTAAAGAACCGATGTCATTTAAAACACGGTTCGCGATAAACCCCAAAATCACATCACATTTCAATCAGTCCCTAACCGTAAATTAGCAAGTGAGCAATTCCCTAAGTATTAACCCCGAAGGCCGAAACCAACATCAAATCAATACCCAAGAAACCATTCAACTTAACTAATCTCCAGTTAGTTTCTGATTTTCTTAACTCCGTTGGGTCTAAGAACAGTATTATTGAAGATACCATTCACGACAACCCAAAATCACATTCTATTAATTATCGGGTTAAAGAACAAGTGTTATTTAAAACACCGTTCATGATAAACCCAAAAATCAATTCAAATTCAAATTCAATTCCAATTAAATACCATTTAATTGGTACACTTCATTAAATCTAAATAAAAAGATTTAATCTTTTTTCTCAACTGGTTTTAAGAACAGTGTTAATGAAGACACCATTCACGACAAACCCAAATCCCATTTGATATTAAATACAAGGCTCTGAATAGAAAATATACCGGCTTATATTCAATATCAAATTCTACGATCAACAAATATCGTATTGGAAATAACGATATTAATATATCTTTCAAATTCCCATAACAATATCTGTATCATCACGAAATCCAACATCGAAATATTCCGAAGACAATTTCGATTCAAATCCATTCCAATTCAATTATTGGAAATTCTGGTTATTTTCCAAAACCATTTCAAATCCAATTTATTTATTTTAAAAATAAATAAATTATTATTCTAGTTCAAAACTAGTTCATTTCGATAAAAATCTACTTTTATCTTTTCAAATATGGAGTTTTTCATCCTAATTCTTCCCAAATCATTTCTTACGATTTTACACAAATTATTACTATTTTTAATTATTTTATCAAGTCCGGTACAGTCGATTTCCATCAACGGCCATCGAACTGCACTTACAACGACCTTTTCTAAATTTGATTTGGACATAATTCCAAATCCAGCCGTTAGATTTCTAATTTCTAATATTCGTTAGAAAGCTCTTTTCGATATGAACCCAACGGTTCCAGTTTTAGGAGAATTTGACGGTCGGATCTCCCGTAATATCCATTCGAAGTCAATGGTTGAAAATCACGTACTGCCGCAGCGTGACGCGTTTTATTCAGGCCATTCAATATATATAATATATATATATATATATATTATATATTTCGTCGATTTCCTTTCAAAACGTACTTTATAAATCATTTTAAATTCGTTTTCAAAACAGTTTCAACTTCATGTTCAATTTTAAATCAAAATTGAATTTTTCCTTATAAATTGTTTTTAAATTCATTTCGGTTCAATTCAAATTTCAAATTCATTTCAATTCGAATTCATTTTCTATTCAATTTAATTCGAATTCATTTTCTATTCAATTTCAATTCAAATTCATTTTCTATTCAATTTCAATTCGAATTCATTTTATATTCAATTTCAATTCGAATTCATTTCTATTCAATTTAATTCGAATTCATTTTCTATTCAATTTCAATTCGAATTCATTTTATTTTCAATTTCAATTCGAATTCATTTTATTTTCAATTCAATTTCATTTCAAAATATTCGATTTAATTCGAATTCGTTTCAAAATATTCGATTTTGAAATCACTTCTCGATATTCATTATAAAATCGACAAAATTCACGTTCGCGTCGAAATGGCGTTTAACTACTTAACACGGCTTCCCAATTCAGTTTTCATTGAATATTATTTTAAATTATTCAATAATTTTGAACTGGAATCAGACACAATCAATTACCATATAATTTCAGTTATATGGATTTCATCCAATTCATATATACAACAATGACGATAAACAATCAACCATCATCCGAAGTGCGTTCTACACTGTATAAGCATCAAATATAAATATTCAACGCTTATAACAGTCTGTCAATCAATCAATCGACATACAACTAATTATTGGGATCAGTGTATGTCATATATCATCCCAATACCCGTGTGGGGTTTCAAACAATCAAACACAGATTTTATTTGTGCAGTTGGGCGATGTGTAAAATTTACCGTCCCAATCAATATCAGTCAAATCAGTGTATATAAACAAATCTCCGATTTTTTTATTACTATTTATTTTATATACACGTTAAAAACTATATTTTTAACTATAAAATATTTTCCACTATAAAATATTTTATTTCACTCCACATCACACAACCAAATTTCACAACACAGCAATCAAACAAACAAGTCATCCATGGTCTGTGGACGACGGGTGTCGGGTGCTACTAAGCACCGTCTGCATCCTAGTATATATTTCAACTAGAAATTAAAATAAAAGTGAGGAGTTCTCACCGACTAGCTAGACCAAACGCCAAGACTCCTCATATGTAGGAAATCTTCGTCGTGCTCGCCTTTTGTTTATTTCATTGTCCGTAGCCACTACATACATAAAAATCACATTTTTATATTGTTGTTATGTATATAAAAATCACATTTTTACACTGCTATTATATAGATAAAAATTCTATTTTTATACCGCTACTATATAGATAAAAATTCTATTTTTATCTTGCTAGTAATATAATAAAAATTATATTTTTATTACTCTACATAAATAAAAATCATATTTTTATTTCATCACACCATATAAAAATTATATTTTTACTTCGCTAAAGATTATATTTTTACTCTTTCTATAATATAAAAATCATATTTTTATTCTTTCTATAATACAAAAATCATATTTTTATTTCGTTACTTATATAAAAATTATATATTTTTTTGCTTTGTAAAAATCATTCCTTTTACTATATAAAAATCGTTTCTTTTGCTTTGTAAAAATCATTCCTTTTTCTATACTAAAAGATTATAACTTCATAATGCTATATATGCTAAAACTGAAAAATAAAGCTCGATTCGAATATATATATTAAAACTAGATAAAAATCAGTGTTGTTTACCTTTTTTTATATGCTCGCGGGGGGGCCCCGGCCAGGGGAGGAGCGGCGCCGGAGTGCTGATGGTGGTGGGGTGGCTCAGCGGTCGAGGTGGGGCTGATAGTGGCGGCGGCAGCTGCTTTTGGGTGGAGGAAGGGGTTTTGGGGAGCAAAAGGGGTGTCGTTCGATTCAGGGGGGAGGAGATGGGGGTTGGTGTCGTCGTCGCTAGCTTGGGAAGGGCGGAGCAGAAGGGGCAGTGGTGGAGGAAAGATCGACGGAGGCGGCATCGAGGGGGGCGCGGTCCGGAAGGGGGCGATGACGAGCTTCCATCGTGGTTTTTTTTTTTCATTTTCATTTTGTCGATCAGGAAATACTGAAAGGGGGGAGAGATAAGAGGTGTTGACTTTTTTTTATTATTTATTTAATTATTTTATTTCTAAAAGCAACTTTTTATTTCGACCTCGAAATCGAACCCATCGACTGTCGTCCATAGCTAATTACCCCCATTCCGAACACATTGGAATATGTGTCGTAAGCTGATCGATCATTTCGATCAGTTTTCGTCAAAATCAAAATATATCTCTATATATTGAATTTGTACGCACATTTCATTTTACCAGGGCAACATACAGTCTCTAAAAGTTCCCGAAAAATATTTTCTAACTTTGTATTGACGATACGGTCCTAACAAAACTAATTTCATCAAATTCTGAGACTGTTTGGAAAATGGCCAATTTCCAGTCGATTAAAATCAACTAAAACTGTTAAAACACGTTTTCCTTTGCCACGCTCACATATTAATTCGAAAAATTACTAATTTTGAAATATAGCAATAATTTGACATCACAGATCCAACAAAAGTGGTTTCGTCGAAAACCGAGGTCGTTTGCAAAATTGCTATTTTTAAGGGCCTGAATTCCATAGCGACTATTCTGAAATTTCATCTGGGCATAAATTTTTATTGCCGCTATGAAATTTTGATTTCTCGGATTCATTGGAAAGATATTTTCAAATAGATTCAAATATTTTTGGTTTCACTAAAATTCGGTTTATTTTGAATCTTGTACATTCATTTGAATTCTGAAATCGAATTTTCGAACTACCGCGCCCTTTTCAATCCCTTTTATAATTAAAATAAAATATTTATATTCCAACGACGATCTATATAAATATATACGTTCTATTCTATTCAAAATAAATTTCTCGTCATTATTATTTAAAATAATTCATTTTAAATATTAAAAATTCTCTAAAATTGCCAAAATAAACATTTTAAATTGGCTCAGATTTCCGGGTTATTACAATCTCCCCCACTTAAAACTTTTCATCCCCGAAAAGGAACGAAGCCGAAAGTTGTTTAACTAATCAACTCAACTCCCACTATTTTCTTTACGGCTTAAGTTCTTCAACTTTTCAGTTTCCAAGAACTTTTCAAAATTTTCAAAAATTTGGCTAACACCCTAAATTTTCGAAAAATTTCGCCATAACCTCCCCTGCACCGGGGACTTCGGGATATTTCATATAGCCTCCCATGACCTTCTTCAATCCAAAAGAAAAAGAAAAAGCCAAGCGGCTCATAAAATCATCCAAACCCAAGAAATTTGTAAACATGTACCTTTTTGTTGGGCAATCAATTTTATTCTTCTGCTCTAGCCTCCTTGCTATGACTTGTTCTATGTAAGTACATGTACAAGCACGCAAATGCGACAAATTTTCAATACAGTTCAATATTTGGTTCAATTTGGCTAAAGGTTCAATATTCAGTTAATCAAAACAGTAATCAAACAACACAATCAGCAATCAATTAGTTGATTATCATTTCAAATTCATAACTTTGATATATAGTCAAAAATCACCTTCTTGATGCCAAATCACAATAATAGGCCCTATCTAATTTTGGTTCTCACACCAGTCAATAGGAAATATATAGACATCACACTTTCGAAACTCGAATATAAATTCTGATGATGAAGCTTCAATCATCAGAACCATCTCCGGGCGACTAGAGCGTGATTCTATATCTATCCAGTATATTAAAACTTCGAATACACGTGGATTTGACGTATACGCAACATCTTTATATACTGGATTGTCCAAATTCAATATAAAACAAATAATCAAATACGAATAATTGATTTAAATTTTCAAAACAACAATTGTTTTCACTTTTATTTTAAAAACATCACTCTTCACACTCGTTCTAGGATACTACTGATCCCATCTCTAACGAGTCATTCCCATTGGATATTACTAATCCAATCTCTGATGAATTCTTTCGTTTGGTTCTAACGTGTCTTGCTCTCCGAGCTCTGTAAACCAAAGCTCTGATACCAACTGTGAAGACCCGTAACTTCCCCGGTAAGGAAAGCACGGATACTTTGAGAACAACACACAAAAGAACGCAGACAGAAGAACATTTCATTGTTAATTACAACAATTCATCAGAATACAAGAATATACAGAGTATGAATAAATATTACACAGAAAATATCAGAGATTTAAATTACATTTAAATACATCGCAGCGGAAAAATAATACAATACACAACTAGAAGTAATACACGGATACAGAGCTTTTCGAGTATTGTTCCAGCTGTAAATCAGGATCCTGTGAATATAAATCTGCAAAACCAAAACTACTAGTTGCCCGTGTCAAAATAAGGGCACCCAGAGTTTAGGTTAAAACAATAATCTCCAGGTCAGTCATGGGACTGGTGTGAGAACTAAAACAGTTATTAATCTTTATTTTTAAAGTTAGGTAAATCAAGGGACCACGCCGTATAACACGGAACGGGTTTCCTCCCAAGAACACCAGTGCATAAAACAACAGCGTAATGCTAAATAAAGAACAATGAAGCTATTATAAGACCCAGGTCCCATCACACAATGCAATGCAAGCCGGAGGATAGGGTTTTACCTTATAATAGCCAAAGAATGCTTGATACGCTAAATTTCATCTTTTATTATTACTATAAGTGTATAGTGTTAAAACAATTTCAATCATAAGTATTAACCATAGACGGCATGAGTACCATATATCATGTCGCCAATACTAGGCTCTACAATCAAAACCGCACATGTCACGTATTGGATGTTGGATTTCCATCTGTGAACCGAGGCAAAAGATAGTCCTCACCGATTCGAGACAATCTAGCCCATGTCTCAGGTCAGAGCTCGAGTGACCTTGGGATCGTCAGGGCCGGTCCATCAATGTGGATTATTATGCCAGAACACTACGTTTCCCCGCCCTTTGGGGCGTAAATGAGCCGACGAATGACTCCATCGGCTTCATATAGTCACCGATATATCCGAGGCGCCTCGCTACAGCAACAACCACATAAGTCAAACTCGCCAGGGCGTGTAAAACCACTGATGCCACTTCTATCTAGAAGGAAACGCATGCCCTCCCTGAAGTCCTCTCCCGTTTCTGGTTCACAACCGGGGTGTGAGGCTCGCGGATTAACGCTACACAAAGCTGAGCCACACAGGCTGTGCTTTGATCATCAACCACAAGACTCTGTTTTTCAACAGAAGCCTTGATAATTTGCATCTTAGCATGCCACACAGGCAAACCACTCCATGCAACCGATATCCATCAATCACACAGAATGATATCCAATGTCAGACACACAATCCATTTACAAGTCCGTTCTGGGTCTGAACGAAACCAGAGGCACCTTGTACCTCGCATATCCATCGATCTCCAAGTACGTCAGGACGACCACTAACGGATTCCCTCCTCTTTGTTGTACGGCCCAATCAAGATCATCAGTAATCACCCAAACGACGTGAAGACCTCCAGTCTTCAACCACCGTCTTCACCTTCGACTTATCGTCGTATCAGTTATTCAGAATGGGATAAACCTGATCTTTCCGAATAACTCGCGTATATAATAAACAAGTGTTACACAAACACAACATACACCTCGTTCCAATTCATCAGTCACTGACCGTAAATTAGTAAGGGAACAATTCCCCAAATATTAACCCCGAAGGCCGAAACCAACGTCAGATCAATACCCAAGAAACCTTTCAACTTAGCTAACCTACAGTTAGTTTCTAAATTTCACATTCTTAGGGAAAGGTTCCCATTTATTTTATCAAAGATAAATTCTTTTAAATTTATTCTTTAATCTTCCTTTGAATATCAGTTCAAACTAGTCGGGATTAGCGAACCACACCGAAGTAATCATTTATTTTATTTCCCAATCCCCACCTATTCATCCCATGAAGTAAAACTGGTCATACTTCATATCTAACACCATGGTGTTATCGGTAAATTAAATTACCATTTCACGTTCAAATCTAATTAAAGATTTAACTATCGCTTGGAGCAGAACTGGTGATACTCCATTCTCGATCATTCGATCTAATTAAAGATTCATTAAAACTCCACTTGGTTTTAACCTTTAACTGGGTTACAGAACCGATGTCATTTAAAACACGGTTCACGATAAACCCCAAAATCACATCACATTTCAATCAGTCCCTAACCGTAAATTAGCAAGTGAGCAATTCCCTAAGTATTAACCCCGAAGGCCGAAACCAACATCAGATCAATACCCAAGAAACCATTCAACTTAACTAATCTCCAGTTAATTTCTGATTTTCTTAACTCCGTTGGGTCTAAGAACAGTATTATTGAAGATACCGTTCACGACAACCCAAAATCACATTCTATTAATTATCGGGTTAAAGAACAAGTGTTATTTAAAACACCGTTCACGATAAACCCAAAAATCAATTCAAATTCAATTCCAATTAAATACCATTTAATTGGTACACTTCATTAAATCTAAATAAAAGGATTTAATCTTTTTTCTCAACTGGGTTTAAGAACAGTGTAAATGAAGACACCACTCATGACAAACCCATATCCCATTTGATATTAAATACAAGGCTCTAAATAGAAAATATACCGGCTTATATTCAATATCAAATTCTACGACCAACAAATATCGTATTGGAAATAACGATATTAATATATCTTACAAATTCCCATAACAATATTTGTATTATCACGAAATCCAACATCGAAATATTCCGAAGACAATTTCGATTCAAATCCATTCCAATTCAATTACTGGAAATTCTGGTTATTTTCCAAAACCATTTCAAATCCAATTTATTTATTTTAAAAATAAATAAATTATTATTCTAGTCCAAAACTAGTTCATTTCAATAAAAATCTATTTTTATCTTTTCAAATATGGAGTTTTTCATCCCAATTCTTCCCAAATCATTTCTTATGATTTTACACAAATTATTACTATTTTTAATAATTTTATCAAGGCCCGTACAGTTGATTTCCATCAACGGCCATCGAACTGCACTTACAGCGACCTTTTCCAAGTTTGATTTGGACATAATTCAAAATCCAACCGTTAGATTTCTAATTTCTAATATTCATTAGAAAGATCTTTTCGATACGAACCCAACGGTTCCGGTTTTAGGAGAATCCGACGGTTGGATCTCCCGTAATATCCATTCGAAGTCAATGGTCGAAATTCACGAACTGCCGCAACGCGGCGCGTTCTATTCAGGCCATTCTATATATATATATTATATATTTCATCGATTTCCTTTCAAAACGTATTTTATAAATCGTTTTAAATTCGTTTTCAAAACAGTTTCAACTTTCATATTCAATTTTAAATCAAAATTGAATTTTTCCTTATAAATTCGTTTTAAATTCATTTCGGTTCAATTCAAATTTCAAATTCATTTCAATTCGAATTCATTTTCTATTCAATTTAATTTGAATTCATTTTCTATTCAATTTCAATTCGAATTCATTTTCTATTCAATTTCAATTCGAATTCATTTTATATTCAATTTCAATTCGAATTCATTTCTATTCAATTTAATTCGAATTCATTTTCTATTCAATTCAAATTCATTTTATTTTCAATTCAATTTCAATTCGAATTCATTTTATTTTCAATTCAATTTCATTTCAAAATATTCGATTTAATTCGAATTCGTTTTAAAATATTCGATTTCGAAATCACTTCTTGATATTCATTATAAAATCGACAAAATTCACGTTCGCGCTGAAATGGCGTTTAACTATTTAACACGGCTTCCCAATTCAATTTTCATTGAATATTATTTTAAATTATTCGATAATTATGAACTGGAATCAGACACAGTCAATTACCATATAATTTCAGTTATATGGATTTCATCCAATTCATATATACAACAATGACGATAAACAATCAACCATCATCCAAAGTGCGTTCTACACTGTATAAGCATCAAATATAAATATTCAACGCTTATAACAGTCTGTCAATCAATCGATCGACATACAGCTAATTATTGGGATTAGTTATGTCATATATCATCCCAATACCCGTGTGGGGTTTCAAACAATCAAACACAGATTTTATTTGTGCAGTTGGGCGATGTGTAAAATTTATCGCCCCAATCAATATTAGTCAAATCAGTGTATATAAACAAATCTCCGATTTGTTTATTACTATTTATTTTATATACAGGTTAAAAACTATATTTTAACTATAAAATATTTTATTTCACTCCACATCACACAACCAAATTTCACAACACAGCAATCAAACAAACAAGTCATTCATGGTCTGTGGACGACGGGTGTCGGGTGCTACTAAGCACCGTCTGCATCCTAGTATATATTTCAACTAGAAATTAAAATAAAAGTGAGGAGTTCTCACCGACTAGCTAAACCAAACGCCAAGACTCTTCATATGTAAGAAATCTTCGTCGTGCTCGCCTTTTGTTAATTTCATTGTCCATAGCCACTACATATATAAAAATCACATTTTTATATTGTTGCTATGTATATAAAAAACACATTTTTACACTACTATTATATAGATAAAAATTCTATTTTTATACCACTACTATATAGATAAAAATTCTATTTTTATCTTGCTAGTAATATAATAAAAATTATATTTTTATTACTCTACATAAATAAAAATCATATTTTTATTTCATCACACCATATAAAAATTATATTTTTACTTCGCTAAAGATTATATTTTTACTCTTTCTATAATATAAAAATCATATTTTTATTCTTTCTATAATATAAAAATCATATTTTTATTTCGTTACTTATATAAAAATTATAGTTTTTTTGCTTTGTAAAAATCATTCCTTTTACTATATAAAAATCGTTTCTTTTGCTTTGTAAAAATCATTCCTTTTTCTATACTAAAAGATTATAACTTCATAATGCTATATATGCTAAAACTGAAAATAAAGCTCGATTCGAATATATATTAAAACTGAATAAAAATCAGTGTTGTTTACCTTTTTTTATATATTCTCGTGGGGGGGGGGCAGGGGAGGAGCGGTGCCGGAGTGCTGATGGTGGTGGGGTGGCTCAGTGGTCGAGGTCGGGCTGACAGTGGTGGCGGCAGCTGCTTTTGGGTGGAGGAAGGGGTTTTGGGGAGCAAAAGGGGTATCGTTCGATTTTACGGGAGGAGATGGGGGTTGGCGTCGTCGTCGCTGGCTTGGGAAGGGCAGAGCAGAAGGGGCGGTGGTGGAGGGAAGATCGATGGAGTCGGCAGCGAGGGGGGCGCGGTCTGGAGGGGGCGACGACAAGCTTCCATCTTGGTTTTTTTTTTCATTTTTTCATTTTCATTTTGTCGATCTGGAAATACTGAAAGGGGGGAGAGATAAAAGGTGTTGACTTTTTTTGTTTATTATTTATTTAATTAATTTATTTCTAAAAGCAACTTTTTATTTCGACCTCGAAATCGAACCCACCGACTGTCGTCCATAGCTAATTACCCCCATTCCGAACACAATGGAATATGTATCGTAAACTGATTCGATCATTTCGATCAGTTTTCGTCAAAATCAAAATATATCTCTATATATTGAATTTGAACGCACATTTCATTTTACCGGGGCCACATACAGTCTCTAAAAATTCCCAAAAAATATTTTCTAACTTTGTATTGACGATACGGTCCTAACAAAACTAATTTCATCAAATTCTAAGACTGTTTGAAAAATGGTCATTTTCCAGTCGATTAAAATCAACTAAAACTGTCAAAACACGTTTTCCTTTGCCACACTCACATATTCATTCGAAAAATAACGAATTTTGAAATCTAGCAATAATTTGACATCATGGATCCAACAAAAGTGGTTTCGTCAAAAACCGAGGTCGTTTGCAAAATTGCTATTTTTAAGGGCCTGAATTCCATAGCGACTATTCTGAAATTTCATCTGGGCATAACTTTTGATTCCCGCTATGAAATTTTGATTTCTCGGATTCGTTGGAAAGATATTTTCAAATAGATTCAAATATTTTTGGTTTCGCTAAAATCCGGTTTATTTTGAATCCTGTACATTCATTTGAATTTTGAAATCGAATTTTCGAACTACCGCGCCCTTTTCAATTCCTTTTATAATTAAAATATTTATATTATAACGACGATCTATATAAATATATACGTTCTATTCTATTCAAAATAAATTTCTCGTCGTTATTATTTAAAATAATTCATTTTAAATATTAAAAATTCACTAAAATTGCCAAAATAAAAATTTTAAATTGGCTCAGATTTCCGGGTTATTACAGCAAAGCCTTTTAAATTCCATAAATAGTAACAGTCTTCCTTCATGGAAGCTCATCTCAATTATCACTAAATCGAATTCCACTCAGTTCCAATTTAATGTATTAAATTGGAAAACTTTACTTTGGAAAATTTCACTAAATCTTAATTAAAAGATTTATAAATTACAAATCATATCTTCATAATTAATTGGGTTTAAGAACTAATGTCGTTTAAAACATTGTTCACAACGAACCCAAAATCAACTTTCATTTAATTCCAATTAATAAATATAATTGGAAAACTTCATTAATCTTAATTAAAAGATTCATTCTTTCCTCAAGCGGGTTTTAATAATAGTGTTATTGAAGACACCATTCACAACAAACCCTAAAATCCAATTTGATATTAAATACAAGACTCTGAATAGAAATCATATCGGCTTATATTCAACATCAAATTCTGAAACTAACAGATATCGTATTGGGAATAACGATATCTATATCTTCCAAATTCCTCAATGATATCTGTATAATAATGGAATCCAATATTAAAATATTCCGAATATTGTTACCATTCAAATCCTTTTCAATTCATACGTTGGAAAATTCTGGTTATATTACAACTATATAATTTTTTTCAATTCTTTGCTCAAGTTGATAAACAACTTATTCAAATAAAAATATATTATATTTTTGCAAACGTAGAATATTTCATCCAAAAATCTTTCCAAAACATTTGTTATGATTTAACATAATTTTTCTCTATTTTTAATCATTTTAAATATAGGCTCTTTTCGTGTCCATCCAAAATCAGACATCAAAACCAAATTTTAAAATTCTTGTGTCCATCCAAAATCGGACATCAAAATCATATTTTAATTCTTCACTGAATATTGTACTAAAATATTCATTATTTCCGAATTTGAATGTGAGTCAATCAATTACCATATAATTTTATTTATATGGATTTCATACATCGCATGTATTCAACAATAGTAATAACAACTATTAAACATCCAATTCACCTCCAAAGTGCACTTACAACCATATAAGTATTAAATAATTAAATAATTAAATAATGCTTATAACAGTAGCAATCAATTAGTTGATTAGATTTTCAAATATATAACTCTTATATACTCAAAAATATCGTTTCAATGCCAAATCACAAACAATAAACTCTAACTAAGTTTTGGTTCTTACACCAGCCAATTGGAAGTATATAAATATCCCACTTTCGATTTCGAACATAAATACTGATGATGTAGCTGCTATCATAAGAATCATCCCCCGGCGACTAGAGTGTGATTCTATATCTACCCAGTAAACTTGAGACTTCGTATACACGTGGATCAGGCGTATATGTAAAATCTTCTTATACTTTATAGTCCAAATTCAATATAAAACAAAATACTCAAATACGTATAATGAGATATAATTTTAAAAACTAAATTCGTTTTTCTATAATAAATAACACTCTTCAAAACTCATTCTAGGGTGTTACTAACCTTATCTCTAACAAGTCGCTCTTATAAGATGTTACTAATCCAATCTCTGATGAGTTCTTTCGTTCGGTTCTAATGTATCTTGTTCTCGAGCTTTGTAAACCAAAGCTCTGACCAACTTAGCGACCTGAACTTCCCAGCCAACCTAGACCGAACGAGAAGATAGATTGATTTGAGAACACGACTCATCGGAACATAAACACGAGAACATTTCACCATTATTACAACAATATTACGTCAGAGTACAAGATATCAGAGTTCAAATAAATAATATACATCGCAAAATATCGTAGATTTAAATTACAAAACAGTGGAAATGTGTATATATAAATATAATGTGCACGGAAAACATCAACTACCACAATTGAAAGAAACACATAGATGCATAGCTTTCCGAATATAGCTCCAGCAGTAATCCAGGATCGTGTGAAAAGAAATATCTGCGAAAACCAAAACTACAAGTTGCCCGTGTGGAAAATATAGGAACCCAGAGTTTAGGTGGGAAACAATAAACTCCGAGTCAGTCGTGGGACTGGTGTGAGAACTAAAATAGCTACTAACTTTATTTTAATGTTGGGTAAATCAAGGGACTACGTCGTATAACATGGAACGGGTTTTCTCCCAAAAATACCATAAAACAAACAGCGCAATGCTTAAAGAGAAAAATGAAACCATTATAAGACTCAGGTCCCATCACACAATGCAACAAAAACCAAAGGATAGAGTTTTACCTTATAATGGCCAAATATGCTTGATACGCGAAATTTAACTTTTATTATTATTAGTACATAGTGAAGAAATCAACTTCAAATATAAATGTATCAATCATAGACGGCATAGTACCCTATCCTACTATGTCGCCATATAGGTTTACAACTGAAATCGAAAGTCACGTATTGGAAATTGGATTCCATCTATCAACCGAGGCAAGGGATCTTCCTCATTCAAATTCGAGACAATCTAGCCCATGTCTCAGGTACAGAACGCATTGTCCCTTGGATCTGGCAGGGTCGGTCCACTCTTACGTTTGTGGATTGGCAATTCCTGAACAATACGTTTCCCTACCCCATGGGGCATAAAATCTGGTCAGTATGTCGACCATCAAGGCCTTTTATTCGGTCATATCCGAGGTACCTCGATATCCATCATCTACATAAATGTCTAGGCTCCATACCATGACACCACTCCTAGCTAGAACGAAACGCATGTCCTCCCTGTGGTCCTTCATCCTATTTCTGGTTCACATCGGGGTGTGAGGTTCACGAATTAACGCTATACAAAAGGCTGCGCTATTTAAAGCTGTGCTTTGATCATCAACCACACAACCCTGCTTTTCAACAAAAGCCTTGATCCATGCAACTCAGCATGCCACACCGTCAATCCATACCATACCACTGATTTCAACCAATATATAACCTCTAAGCTCGTACATCTCAGAGACGGGTTGTAACAACCCATGATTTTAAATATTAAAATTAACGAATTAAGGAATACTTAATTCCAAATGTGGGAATTAAGGAAACGGGTTGCGCCATTGCGTTCACCTCGAAATTCTGCTTGAGATAGAGTCCGAGTTTGCGTAAATCGGACTCCGTGTGAAGAAGATATTTTTAAATTAAATATTGTAGCAAAACATGAAAAAGAAGAATGAGAAAAGAATAATGTTTAGCATTGTTCTAAGTTTTGTAAGCAAAAGACTTAGTAGCTCATTTGGTTAGAACATGTGACTTGCATACAAGAGGAACAGAATTCGATCCCCGCCAGTGCCATATTTTTGTTTTAGGGGAATGGCTAAAAAGGGGCTTAGTGTGAACGCAGTTCAAAAAAGTGGTTTGGTGTGAAAATGGTTAATTGGGAAGATAGATAAAAAGAAAAAAATATAAATATATATAGTATATATATATATGACGTGTACGCATCATGTGGCGCACGTGGCGCATTTTTTGTTGGTTAAGGATTGTATTTTTTTACGTGGCCTTCTCTGATTGGATTTGTGACAAATTCTGAGGTGTTAGGGCTTATGTGTCATGCTATGATTGGCTGAGTGACACTTGCTTTAGTTGGATGGCTCTGATTGCTCCTAAAACGATCTAACGACTCACATAAGATTTAACTTCTATAAAAGCAACCATAATACTCAAACCCTAAATCACACAAATTCATTCCAAGGAGCCACCATGTCATCCATGATCGTTCTAGTTTAGCCACCATTCCTTCTTCAACTTAAAAGCAAGATAGAAGCAAGAATCAAAATCAAATCTAAATCCAAATTAGAATAACAATTAGTCTACATCAAAGGCGAGCAATTCAGTTTCAGAATAAAGATCCCAGAAAAAACAAGACTGTTCTTTTGATTGTGAGTTCTATTTCTTTCACAACATAATTAATAAATTAATTATAATGGGTTGTGACTGCATTATGATAACATGCCTGTTGAAACATGTGATGCTATTGTCTGTTTGTGAAAATATGACAGTTTTTTTGTTGTATGATTGGTAGATCTATTTATATGTACAATTATACATGTTTAACTTGATTCATTTTATGCAGGTTTACATATGTTAATTTGTGAATCATATGCAAGTTTATGTTATGTGAATCTTATGCAAATTTATGTGTTAAATCATATGTGAATCTTATGCAAGTTTGCGATGCTAAAACATATGTATACAAGTTTAGGATGTTGAAACATATGTGAATCTTATGCAAGTTGGGATGTAAAACATATGTGAATCAAGTATATACATATGCTAGTTTGTATGCAAAAACATGTGACATTCATTTACATGTTTAGATCCATGTGCAAGTTTGTAGGAATCTATATGCAAGTTCACATTTTTATTAGATCTATATTTAGATCCAAGGCAGTAACATACTTATGTAAATTTATGACCATTTCCTATGCTAGTTTTGTATGTGAATCATATGATAGTTTGAATGTAAGTTTGTATGAAATTCATATGCAAGTCATAGGAAAACCATATCCATATATGCAAGTTCATAATTACATGTTTAGATATATACATTTAGATCCATGGCAGTACATAGTTTATACAAATTTATGTTTTATGACTATTGCCTATGCAAGTGTTGATTATGCAAATTTATGTTAATATGAATCATAATCATGTCAGTTTTGATCCATGTTATGCTAGTTAGATCTATTTTGTGTGTTCTGCAAGTTGTGATGTTTCCTTCCTTTTTATGAGTTAGACTATTTGCGAGTCTAACATATTTCACTTTCAACGTACAAACGACGTGGGGTTAATGGGAAAATATTAAATTTTTCAAAATTGTTAATTGGCATAAAATGGCATAAAGGCATATAATTAATTTGAGACATTAATTGGTCTAATTTATATGCATAGTAATTATGGACATAATTTAAGTGACGATTATGGACATGGACTAAAATTGGAAGTTATTGGCAATTTGAAATAGGGATATAAACTCAAATTGGGGTTGAATAATAATGTGTAATAATAAATGCCTAAGACACGAGGTTAGACTCGTTTGTGGTGTAAGATTGCCCGGACCCGCCCGACAAATCCAGCAACCACAAACGGTAGTCTAATGTGAGAGGTCAAAGGCACAAATTAAATGAGTAATAAAGGCCTAAGACACGAGGTTAGACTCGTTTGTGGTGTAAGACTGTCCGGACCCGCCCGGTAAAGCCAGCAACCACAAACAATAGTCTAATGTGAGAGGTCAAAGGCATAAATTAAAAGATGCTTAGACACGAGGTTAAGTCTTGCTTGTGGTGGAAGTCTTCCCGGAATCGCCCGGCATATCCAGCGGCCACAAGCAATCGACTTAATGTGAGAGGTCTGTGCATTAATAATTAGTTAATGCTGAGCAAAGACGAATATGAATGACACACAGAAGTTTGGTTGAGTGAATGATTCTCTGAGTAACAATCTGATGTTGATTTTGGTCTTCAGGGTTGGTACTTAGGGAGTTATTCTCTTAACCAACGTATATGTGAACTAAGATGTACTTAATCATAAAAAACATGGTAAGTGGATAGGGTTAAGACCAACTTAACCAATAATATATATATATATATATATATTAATCTGGTAAGTGGATGGGGTTAAGACCAGCTTAACCAATAATATATTGATATAATAAGTGGGTAGGGTTAAGACAAACTTAACCAATAATATGTATTGATCTGATAGGGTTAAGACAAACTTAACCAATAATGTATGTTGACTTGATAAGCGGATAGGTTTAAGACCAACTTAACCAATAAGTTATAAGTGGACGGGGTTAAGACCAACTTAACCAATAATATATTGATCTAATAAGCGGATACGGTTAAGACAAGCTTAACCAATAACACATGTTGATTTGTTTAGTGAATAACATGGGTGACATGTGGGATATAATTATAAACACTTAACCAAGTTGAAAACATGTAAGAAGACATGAATAAGAAGGGGTTAAGTGGGAAATTCTAGTGGGGACCAAGCATAGGTGGAAAGCTTGTGTGTGGACACTTTTCAAACCAGTAACCCATTAAGTATCTTTGTGAGCTCGACCGAAGCCGAGGACGGGACACGCTTATTGAGTTTGATTGTAACAGGTCAAAACGGGTTAGAGGTGGCAACGCAAGTCCAACGGGGTCATGTGCGTGCATGGGCCCATGCTGGTATGTAAGACGTTGTTGCATCGTGTAGATATAAGCCGTGCATCTTTAGTAGTATCGGGTTGCCACTTTGGGGAGTGATACACCCCACTGTGGGACCAGCACGGGTATCTACGAGTTAGGGAGCCGATCGAATGGGGAAGATAATGGGTACGACTAGCGAAGATAGAAGCAGACAGCACCTATGAAGACAGCTAAGAGTATAACTACCATATTATGAATAAACATTGTAATTAGAATGGGGAGGGTAGTGGGTACAACTAGTGGAGATAGGGGCAGACGGCACCTATGAAGACAGCTAGGGGTACATGAAACTACCATTATTATTATTATTATTATGTTCAATGGGTGGGAACAACTTTTAGGGTGGCTAGTAATGGTGCAGTGTAATTAGCATTGGTGCAGTATATTAATTATCCTATAGTGATTAGGAGCGCAATTAACGCCAAAATATTCCTCTGTTTGCTTTGTCTTGACCACTTGCTTCACAGTCATTCCTTGTTTTACCAGTTTATGCCTTATCCTAATTTCTTTAATAATTGTATTGTTAAAGTTATGGTGCTCACCAGACTTCATGTATGACCCCCTTTGTTTTCTCCTCTTTTCTTCCTCCCTCCCACCCACCCCCCTAGGTTCTCAGGGTGGAACTAGTACTAGCAGATCTTGATTTGGATATCTTTCTCTCTCTTTTGGAAGTGCTTGGATTGCTGAAAGTAAAGTTTAGCTCATCTCTTTTATGGCTGCTTGTGTTTGGGGTTATGCTTTTTACTTTATGTACTCTGAAAACAATTTGTCAAGATGGATATTAAGAGCACTTGGTTTATGAAGTTGTTGTAATCAAACCTTTTCTCCACTGCAATAAAAGTTGTTTTAGATTTTTCAAGTACCAATATTTGTTTTTGTCTTGTTATATTCTGTTCTATACACTGATAACACTCCATGGAAGTTAATGCATTCCCTTTGTGAGTGACATTAATGGACGTGGGGTGTTACACGTGGTATCAGAGCTAAAGGTTACCAGAACAGATACGAATTTTGAAAAACTGTTTTTCAAAAGCATTTTGTAAAGAAATACTTTCAAACATATGTTTTAAGGAGAGTATTTTTAAGAGAAAAGTTTGTTTGTTTTAAAAACATAACCCCCAAGAGCCATATATCTTTCCTTCAATTCTCCGTTTTGAATCTCTTCCTCTTTCCTTTTTGAATTTCTTCCTCCACGCATATAGACGCTTTTTCTAAGATATGTTAGAACTTCTGTACGATGGGCGCAAAACCACTTCATGGGACTGGGACGTCTATCAAAACTAGAAGGAAGTGGAGGACTTGTTGGTACCTTTAAGATAGACGACAGGAGGAAGGTTCAAATAGCTGCTTGGTTAATGAAGAACGAAGCTTCATTTGGTAGGAGGCCACGAACAAAGAATGTGCAGGAGAGACATGGAAAGGACATACGATAAAGTAGATCTAAAGAAAGGCTATAAGGACAACAAGGGGCCAAGAGAAAAGGAAGGGCCACACTTGTGAAATACCTGACTACTTAAATAAAGACTAGTTGTTATCGTTACAGGACATCTTATTAGGATCGTCCAAAGAAGCAAAAGGCAAAGGTAAGGACAAGGTACAAGATCTTCTGGAGGGCAGACGCATTCCCTCACGACTGACATACCTGATAGAGGTAGAAATATATCTTGGTTGGAAATTTGGTTTTTCTTTTTGATCATCCTGTTCGAACCTTATTTGAATTCTGGCGCTTCACACTCGTTTGTATCTGCTTAGTTAGTTGAAACACTGCACCTACATACTAGTCTAGTTACGGATCCCATAGTAGTCTCAAATCCTATTGGTGGTTTGGCTCATCTTTCAATGATTTGTCGGGATTTGTGAGTGTCTATCTTGGGCGTTGAGTTTGAATGCAACGCCTTCGTTCTTGGCTTTATGGGCTACGGCTTGATTCTAGGTACGGATTGGTGCCATCCCAGATTGTGAAAGAAGGGTAGTTAAACTGTTGACTCGTTGTGGAAAGACCCTTGATATTTCTTGTGACCCTAGAGGTCCGGTAATGCTTAGCTACCTAGAATCCCTTGACGCATCCAATGATGATTTGGAATCTGTTCATGTGGTCCGTGAATATAGTGACGTCTTCGATGAAGTTCGAGGTTTACCCCCGAGGCGCGAGATAGACTTTTGAATATACCTAGTAGATAATGCAAACCCATTTGCATTACCAGTGCGCCACATGGCTTCGAGAGAGAGAAGAGAACTCATTAAGCAAGTGAAAGAGTTGCTTGAGAATGGGTTCATAAGAAGAAGTATTTCGGAGTGGGGTGCTCCAGTCGTTTTTGCTATGAAACCTGATGGTTCACTTAGGTTGTGCATGGACTATAGAGAGCTGAATAAGCGAACAAAGAAGAACAGACACCCATTGCCGAGGATAGATGATTTATTCGATCAGTTGGTGGGTGCTTCAGTTTCCTCGCAACTGGATTTGGCTACAGGAGTTCATCAGCTAAGGGTGGCTGAAGATAGCATAGATAAGACTGCATTTAGAACTCCTTATGATTTCTACGAGTGGCTCGTCATGCCTTTTGGTTTGACGAATGCACCCGCATACTTCGTTGACTTAATGAGAAGGGTGTTTCTAAACAAGTTTGTGGTAGTCTTCATGAACGATATCTTGATTTTTTCTAGAAGCGAAGAAGAATACACCATACATCTTAGAGAAGTCTTAGAGACCCTACGAGTGCATCAAAGCTAAGTTCTCCAAGTACCATTTTTGGAGAAAAGAAGTGAGGTTCTTAGGACACGTGGTCTCAAAGGAAGGGATAGTTGTGGATCCCGCAAAGGTGGTGGCAATCCAAGATTGGAAAATTCCTAAGAACGCAACAGAAGTAAGAAGCTTTTTAAGGATAACTGGTTATTCGGTTAACAAAGAAGAACTCGACTTTTGCTGGGGATGTTGACTGTGACGATGCTTTCCAACATTTGAAGAGGACGCTGACGACAGCTCCAGTTTTAGTTTTGCCAGATAGAAGTAAGTCATTCACAGTGTATACCAGTGCTTGCGGGACAGGGCTTGGAGCATTTTTCAGTGCAAGAGGAAAAGGTGATATGCAAAAGGTAGCAAGTACAAGTATCGCTTATCACCCACAGACGGGTGAACGGACAGAAAGGGGTGAACAAAATCCTTGAAGATCTTTTGAGGTTATGTATCCTAGATTTTGGAAGGACATGAGAAGAGACAACTAGCTTAGTGATGTTCATGACATGTTTTCATGTATCATATTTGCAGAAGTGTTACAAGATACCGCAGAAGTAGTGGAGCCGAACATGCTTAGAGAAGTGGAAGTAGAGGGAGATGCCACGATTAGACGAGCTCCTGCATGCATCCTTGGGTCGGAGGTATAAGAGCTACGCAACAAAGAGGTCAAGTTGGTCAACGTGCAATGGGGAGATGATCAAAGAGACGCGACTTGGGAGACGGAAGACAAGATGCGTACGTTGTACCATTTACTTTTTGAGGGTATGTTTTAACTTCTCCTTTTTCTACCGCTTTGTTGATACATGTCCTATCATTTAGTATTATCTTTTCGATGACATCTTCGATCTTTAGTTAGGAAGAACCCTACGGTTGTAAACATGTGTTTGAGACATGTTATGTTTGGTGGATGCAAATGGATGCAAGTGGTTGCTAGTGGTTGCTCGTGGATGCATGTACACACACATTAGGCACTAGATCGGCTCAATCACCTTCATGTTGCATATAAATGTGTGTGCATATTTAAATTAATGGATGTATAATGGTTGTGTTATCACATGGATGCTGCATTTTGATGAATGGTTGTGCACACATGTAGGAATAATATGTATCGATAGGATTCTTTCGCATACATAATGGACGCATGGCACTACGATGATTTGCATTAAGGAGGGCAACTGAATCAGTAGACCGCCTGATTTTGCATTAGATAAGGAACATATACACGCACTTTTTGCATATGTTCATACAGCATTAGAAATCTTGTAAGGGCAATGGATGCCTGTGTTTGATGGTTGAGTAGATGGATGATTGGATGTTTGGATATGCATTCTCCATAACTTGGAGAATTCGAGGGCGAAATCCTTTAAGGAGGGGAGAATGTAACACCCCGTGATTTTAAATATTAAAATTAACGAATTAAGGAATACTTAATTCCAAATGTGGGAAGTAAGGGAAACGGGTTGCGCCATTGCGTTCACCTCGGAATTCTTCTTGAGATAGTGTTTGAGTTTGCGTAAATCGGACTCCGTATAAAGAAGATATTTTTAAATTGAATATTGCAGCAAAACATGAAAAAGAAGAATGAGAAAAGAATAATGTTTAGCATTGTTCTAAGTTTTGTAAGCAAAAGACTTAGTAGCTCATTTGGTTAGAACATGTGACATGCATACAAGAGGTACAGAGTTCGATCCCCGCCAGCACCATATTTTTGTTTTAGGGAAATGGCTAAAAAGTGGCTTAGTGTGAACGCAGTTCAAAAAAGTGGTTTGGTGTGAAAATGATTAATTGGGAAGATAGATAAAAAGAAAAATAAATATAAATATATATATATGACATGTACGCATCATGTGGTGCACGTGGCGCATTTTTTGTTGTTCAAGGATTGTCTTTTTTACGTGGCTTTCTCTGATTGGCTTTGTGACAAATTCTGAGGTGTTAGGGCTTATGTATCATGCTATGATTGCTGAGTGACACTTGCTTTAGTTGGATGGCTCTGATTGCTCCTAAAATGATCTAACAGCTCACATCAGATTTAACTTCTATAAAAGCAACCATAATCCTCAAACCCTAAATCACACAAATTCATTCCAAGGATCCACCATGTCATCCGTGATCATTCTAGTTTAGCCACCATTCCTTCTTCAACTTAAAAGCAAGATAGAAGCAAGAATCAAAATCAAATCTAAATCCAAATTAGAATAACAATTAGTCTACATCAAAGGCGAGCAATTCAGTTTCAGAATACAGATCCCAGAAAAACAAGACTGTTCTTTTGATTGTGAGTGCTATTTCTTTCACAATATAATTAATAAATTAATTATAATGGGTTGTAATTAGATTATAAGAACATGTCTGTTGAAACATGTGATGTTATTGTCTGTTTGTGAACATATGACAGTTTTATTGTTGTATGATTGGTAGATCTATTTATATGTACAATTATACATGTTTAACTTAATTCATTTTATGCAAGTTTACATATGTTAATTTGTGAATCATATGCAAGTTTATGTTATGTGAATCTTATGCAAATTTATGTGTTAAATCATATGCGAATCTTATGCAAGTTTGCGATGTTAAAACATATGTATGCAAGTTTAGGATGTTGAAACATATGTGAATCTTATGCAAGTTGGGATGTAAAACATATGTGAATCAAGTATATACATATGCTAGTTTGTATGCAAAAACATGTGACATTCATTTACATGTTTAGATCCATATGCAAGTTTGTAGGAATCTATATGCAAGTTCACATTTTTATTAGATCTATATTTAGATCCAAGGCAGTAACATACTTATGTAAATTTATGACAATTTCGTATGCTAGTTTTGTATGTGAATCATATGATAGTTTGAATGTAAGTTTGTATGAAATTCATATGCAAGTCATAGGAAAATCATATCCATATATGTAAGTTCATAATTACATGTTTAGATCTATACATTTAGATCCATGACAGTACATAGTTTATACAAATTTATGTTTTATGACTATTGCCTATGCAAGTGTTGATTATGCAAATTTATGTTAATATGAATCATAATTATTCCAGTTTTGATCCATGTTATGCTAGTTAGATCTATTTTGTGTGTTATGCAAGTTGTGATGTTCCCTTCCTTTTTATGAGTTAGACTATTTGCGAGTCTAACATATTTCACTTTCAACGTATGAACAATGTGGGGTTATTGGGAAAATATTAAATTTTGCAAAATTGTTAATTGACATAAAATGGCATAAAGGCATATAATTAATTTGAGACATTAATTGGCCTAATTTATATGCATAGTAATTATGGACATAATTTAAGTGACGATTATGGACATGGATTAAAATTGGAAGTTATTGGCAATTTGAAATAGGGATATAAATTCAAATTGGGGTTGAATAATAATGTGTAATAATAAATGCCTAAGACACGAGGTTAGACTCGTTTGTGGTGTAAGACTGCCCGGACCCGCCCGGCAAATCCAGCAACCACAAACGGTAGTCTAATGTGAGAGGTCAAAGGCACAAATTAAATGAGTAATAAAGGCCTAAGACACGAGGTTAGACTCGTTTGTGGTGTAAGACTGCCCGGACCCGCCCGGCAAATCCAGCAACCACAAACGGTAGTCTAATGTGAGAGGTCAAAGGTATAAATTAAAAGATGCTTAGACACGAGGTTAAGTCTTACTTGTGGTGGAAGTCTTCCCGGAACCGCCCTGCATATCCAGCGGCCACAAGCAATCGACTTAATGTGAGAGGTATGTGCATTAATAATTAGTTAATGCTGAGCAAAGACGAATATGAATGACACATAGAAGTTTGGTTGAGTGAGTGATTCTCTGAGTAACAATCTGATGTTGATTTCGGTCTTCGGGGTTGGTACTTAGGGAGTTATTCTCTTAACCAACGTATATGTGAACTAAGATGTACTTAATCATAAAAAACATGGTAAGTGGATAGGGTTAAGACCAACTTAACCAATAATATATATATATATATATATATATTAATCTGGTAAGTGGATGGGGTTAAGACCAGCTTAACCAATAATATATTGATATAATAAGCGGATAGGGTTAAGACAAACTTAACCAATAATATGTATTGATCTGATAGGGTTAAGAAAAACTTAACCAATAATGTATATTGACTTGATAAGCGGATAGGGTTAAGACCAACTTAACCAATAAGATATAAGTGGATGGGGTTAAGACCAGCTTAACCAATAATATATTGATCTAATAAGCGGATAGGGTTAAGACAAGCTTAACCAATAGCACATGTTGATCTGTTTAGTGAATAACATGGGTAACATGTGGGATATAATTATAAACACTTAACCAAGTTGAAAACATGTAAGAAGACATGAATAAGAAGGGGTTAAGTGGGAAATTCTAGTGGGGACCAAGCATAGGTGGAAAGCTTGTGTGGGGAACCTTTTCAAACCAGTAACTCATTAAGTATCTTTGTGAGCTGGACCCAAGTCGAGGACGGGACACGCTTACTGAGTTTGATTGTAAGAGGTCAAAACGGGTTAGCGGTGGCAACGCAAGTCCAACGGGGTCATGTGCGTGCATGGGCCCGGGCTGGTCGGTAAGACGTTGTTGCATTGTGTGGATATAAGCCGTGCATCTTTAGTGGTATCGGATTGCCACTTTGGGGAGTGATACACCCCACTGTGGGACCAGCACAGGTATCTACGAGTTAGGGAGCCGATCGAATGGGGAAGGTAGTGGGTACGACTAGCGGAGATAGGAGCAGACGACACCTATGAAGACAGTTAGGAGTATAACTACCATATTATGAATAAACATTGTAATTAGAATGGGGAGGGTAGTGGATACAACTAGTGGAGATAGGGGCAGACGGCACCTACGAAGACAGCTAGGGGTACACGAAACTACCATTATTATTATTATTTTGTTCAGTGGGTGGGATCAACTTTTAGGGTGGCTAGTAATAGTGAGGTGTAATTAACATTGGTGCAGTATAGTAATTATCCTATAGTGATTAGGAGCGCAATTAACGCCAAAATATTCCTCTGTTTGCTTTGTCTTGCCCACTTGCTTCACAGTCATTCCTTGTTTTACCAGTTTATGCCTTATCCTAATTACTTTAATAATTGTATTGTTAAAGTTATGGTACTCGACAGACTTCATGTATGACCCCCTTTGTTTTCGCCTCTTTTCTTCCTCCCCCCCCCCCCCCCCAGGTTCTCAGGGGTGGGACTAGTACTAGCGGAGCTTGATTTGGATCTCTTTTGGAAGTTCTTGGATTGCTAAAAGTAAAGATCAGCTCATCTCTTTTATGGCTGCTTGTGTTTGGGGTTATGCTTTTTACTTTATGTACTCTGAAAACAATTTGTCTAGATGGATATTAAGAGCACTTGGTTTATGAAGTTGTCGTAATCAAACCTTTTCTCCGTTACAATAAAAGTTGTTTTAAAATTTTCAACTACCAAAATTTGTATATGTCTTGTTATATTCTGTTCTATACACTAATAACGCTCTATGGAAGTTAATGCATTCCCTTTGTGAGTGACATGAATGGACGTGGGGGTGTTACACCGGTGTTAAGCAAGGGAATAAATTCTCCACCACCAAACAGATATATATTTAGAAGAGATCAAGGAATACAACGTCGGACATACAATCCATTTGCAAGTCCGTTCTGGGTCTGAACAAAACTAGAGGCCCCTTATTGCACATCCCATATGTCCAATACAGGAGAGAGACCCTCGCATATCCGGTCGATCTCCAAGTACGTTTGGACGATCACCACTTATTACCTCGTCTTGGGTGTACAGCCCAATCTATACATCAGTAATCATCCCATCGATGTGAAGATCTCCGGTCTTCAACCACCGTCTTCTTCGACTTTTAGTCGTTGTATAAGTTATTCAAAATGGGTTAAACCCAGTCTTTCCGAATAACTCGCGTATCTTATAATCAAGTGCTATTAAAACAAATCATACTCCTCATTCCAATCCAGAATATTCTTTTATTCAAATATTCCTGGAAAACCATTTCAAAAGATTTTATAATATCTTTTCACAACTTAAACCAAATTAAGGCTTATCAGCTAGTCGGGATTAACGAGCCTTACCGAAGTAATCATTCATTTTATTACCCTAATCCAAACCTATTCATCCCATGGAGCAAAACTGGTAGTACTCCATATCAAACACCCATTGTGTTATCTATAAAATTAATTACCATTTCTCGTTTCAAATCCAATTAAAGATTTAGCAATCGCATGGAGTAAAAATGGCGGTACACCATTCTCGATGATTTCTTAAATTCGGTAAATTTAATTATCTCATTCACATTTTAGTCTAATCAAAAATTCATTAATACTCCAATTGGTCTTAATCTCAAAAATCATTATTTAACGATTATTCAATCTTTTAGGAAATTAATCCTGTCTTTAACTGGGTTAAAGAACCACAGTTCGCGATAAACCCAATATCATCTTCCAATTAATATAGATCCTTCACGGAAATTCGATCAGTCGTAATTGATATGAATTTATGTATCAGACTAATAATATAAGTGGAATAATGGCAAAGCCTTTTAAATTCCATAAATAGTAACAATCTTCCTTCATGGAAGCTCATCTCGATTATCCTAAATCAAATTCCACTCAGTTCCAATTTAATGTATTAAATTGGAAAACTTTACTTTGGAAAATTTCCCTAAATCTTAATTAAAAGATTTATAAATTCCAAATCATATCTTCACTGTTAATTGGGTTTAAGAACTAATGTCATTTAAAACATCGTTCACAACAAACCCAAAATACACTTACATTTAATTCCAATTAATAAATATAATTGGAAAACTTTTTTTTGATGCAAAAGGTGGTGAATCGTGAGATTCACGCCCTACTTCATTAACCGTAAGAGACTAATACATAGTAATTTCTTGCATGCGTGTATTTATATAATTGGAAAACATCATTAATCTAAATTAAAAGATTCATTCTTTCCTCAAGAGGGTTTTAAGAATAGTGCTATTAAGGACACCATTCACAATAAACCCCAAAATCCGATTTGATATTAAATGCAAGGTTCCGAATAGAAATCATATCGACTTATAATCAACATATAATTCTGAAACCAACAAATATCGAGAATAACGATATCTGTATCTTCCAAATTCCTCAATGATATCCATATAATCTGTGATGACCCGCATTGTACGCATCAAAGGATCGTAAAATTATTTCATTTACATACGAAGTCGTATGGTCGTGTAACTTTGGGGAACGACTATTGGGGTCATTTCCCATGTTCATGATTTTTACTGAATTTTAAACGACCGTTTTACCCCTAACGAATCTTGTTTCGCCTATAACTTTTGATTGGTAAGGATTTTTGACCTGAAACCACTTCCATTGGATTCAGATGATGGTTTCTCTTTCCCTAGTGTGCTCACATTAATCAAACGGATTTACTGTTTGGGAGATATGGCTGAAATAAGGTTTAGAAGGTGAAAAACAGCTTAACCGGACCTGATTGGGTAATTAGCAGCTAAGTCCATTAGGAATTTTGGGATTAGGGTTATATAAAGCCCGAAAGGGGTTAGAGAAATCCTTCTTTTGTCATTTTTCAGTCGCCACTAACATCCTTTGAACCCTAGTAATGGCCTCCATCACCCAAACCTCATTTTAATCACTCCCTAATCACTTTTAATCACTAACTAAGTGAAACGGCATCAAATCATGAGAAATCAACGCCAAATCAGAGTTGGATCTACTGCAATACATAGAGATCAGTGCCATGTCAGTTATAGTTTCAGATCTGAGATTTATTTGTGGCTAAGGTGAGTGATTTGCACTTTTATTCGCTAATTGCGGCTAATTAGGGGTGATTAGTGATATTTAGTGAAATTATGCATGATAAAATCTAGAAAAATATTTAGAAATTCTTAAACATTTTTTATGCCACTGGGGTAAATTTGGGTTAATTTCAATTAAGTTTGCTAATTCTAAGGCTAAAACATGGTTTAGGGGATTAAGGGGAAAATTATGCTTTTGGGTATGTTCGATCCATATTAACATGTTAAATTGTTGTTTTGATGTTTTTGATGGATTTCATATGATGTTACTGTTGTTTGGTATGTTTTGTGATGTTATAGGAAAATTAGAATGGTTGAAAACGTCGTTATTTGGCGAAATTAGCTTGCTGGAAAAATTGCAGAATTCCTGATGGTGGTTGGGGGGGTATGGTCACGAACCGGATTCCTCAGGGGGGATGGTCACGAACCAGATTCCTCAGGGGGGATGGTCACGAACCGGATTCCTCAGGGGGGTATGGTCACGAACCGGATTCCTCAGGGGAGGTATGGTCACGAAACGGATTCCTCAGGGGGGGTATGGTCACGAACCGGATTCCTCAGGGGGGTATGGTCACAAACCGAATTCCTCAAGGGGGGTATGGTTACGAACCGGATTCCTCAGTGGGGGTATGGTCACGAACCGGATTCCTCAAGGGGGTATGGTCATGAACCGCATTCCTGAAGGGGGTATGCTGACGATTCCTGAAGGGAGTATGACCGGATTCCTCAAGGGGGGTATGGTCACGAACCGGATTCCTCAGGGGGGTATGGTCACAAACCGAATTCCTCAGGAGGGGTATGGTCACAAACCGGATTCCTGAAGGAGGGTATGCTGACGATTCCTGAAGGGGGTATGCTGACGATTCCTGAAGGTGGTACGCTGACGATTCCTGAAGGGGGTATGCTGACAATTCCTAAAGGGGGTATGCTGACGATTCCTGAAGGGGGGGTATGCTGATGAGGATCACGACCACGACCCGAGCTAAGACGAACGATATCAAAACCCGAGATGCAAAGTAAGTCCAAATTCGAAGTTATTACTCAGGATCCAAAGGAGAACCAACGAGTTAACTTCTTGAGTTGGTCTCTACAGCGGGACGTGCGCAAAGGGGTTATCGATATCCTTAACTTTGGTTCACCACCGAAAAGAGGGGGCATGTAGACGAACCAGAGCCAGGGAAGTGTGGACTGGTTTGTCCATTAGGGTTATTGACTATGGACCAGTGCAGTGGGGACAGTGTAATAACTGAACGGAGTTGCCGTCATAGCCCCAAAAGGGCAAATTGGTCGTAGCAATAGTAGTACGGAGTTGCTGTCATGACCCCAAAGATTTGGTGGCTAGAGCAGTGGATATTGTATGCTTTACGCACTGAGTGAGAGATGTGAGGATGACTACTATGTTTGATGTTCGCTGTCACCATGACATGCACATTTCCACTTTACACACTATGTTAGTGTTTACCTTAGCGTACTGTACATCTTGTTGTGCTAACTCTTTGGTTGCAGGTCCAGGTTCAGGTATGATTTACTTATACCTATTACTATTTTGTTTTGCTACTTATCGCTCATACTAGACTTTTGTCTGACCCCGAGTTTTATGTCTCTTCTTATTACTCTGGGTGCTCTTAAATGGGAAGACTAGAGACAGGTTAGGTGGTATGCACGAGTAGCTGTCCGGAGACGAGTAGGAGGCTTCCACGTATTATTAACATATATTCTCCCTATGTTGTTACTGGTCACTACTTTGGGCATTGGTAGTGCACCTTTTCTACTTTGTTTTATAGATGGTATTTTTTTATGTTGTAATAATGAAAGATCATAAGCTGCATTTTTGGATTTCCATTGCTATGATGATTATGATTTGGTTCTCGGCTTATGCACTGTCTCGCCTGTTTTATACCAAGTTATGTTACTATTATATTTTATTCCATGCGCTATGAGTTATACTACAGGTTCCTTGTTGATTCATCGTCTTGTTTCTTTCTTTTGACAACCGTCCCGTGCTGGTTAGACATCGGTACAACGCATTTCAAGGGAAATATCGGCTAGTGCGGGGCGGCCTGTCACATTTGGTATCAAAGCCTAGGTCGCATAGTTAACCTAGGGGAAGACATCAGGGAGAGATAGTATATGAATATAAGAGCGCGTATTTGTGATAATTTGGTTTTCAAAAAGCTATATATATACATACACACTATTAGTATATCTAAGGATGAAGTCGCACTGCACTGGCACCACTATGGAGATGGTTAATCGTTTTCTCTTTACAGATTGAACGATGAGCCGACATACAAAGAGTACAGGTTCAGGAGCAAACAATAGGGGTGTTCCTGATATGAGAGCGATATTTACTACCTTCATGAGAGAGATGCTTAGGGATGTTCAGGTACCAGTTCCTAATGCTGCTAATGGTGGTGGTGCAGCACTGCAGGTGCCCAGGGCCGATTTCGTCAAGCTCAGTAAGGATTACACTAGTCTTGATGGGAAGCCGTTCCATGGAACGGAGTCGGCTATGAATGTTCAAGATTGGCTAGATAGTTGTGAGTGCATCTTTGAAGATTTGGGGATCGAAGATGCAATGAAGTGGAAGTTAGCATACGTCAACTTCAAGGACGTGTAATGAATTGGTGGAGTGCCATTAAAGCAGCTACTCTTGAAGATCAAGTTACTTGGAATCAGTTTAAAACTCGTTTTAGTGATAAGTTTATCCCAGCTGCTCAGAAGTCAGAGTTGTTCAGGAAGTTTCTGGAGCTTAAGCAGAATGGTAGGGTAGTCTTGGAGTATATTGTTGAATTCGATACCTTATCGAAGTATAGATTATCGCTTATTGACACTGCCAAGAAGAAGAACGAGAAGTTCATAACTGGCTTAGATGGGTACTTGGGGGAAAGGCTTATAAACCACATTGTTGAGACTTTTGAATCTGTTGTGGGAAAAGCATTGAGACTGGAGAGTCTTTACCCTAAGTCAAAGACCGAGGTCGTTACTGCATCTACAGGAGAGCCAAAGCCGCAAGCAAGCGGTGGAGGCAAGAGTAATTTCTGGAATAAGAGGAAACAGAACCAGACCAAGGATGGTCAGAAGAAGAAGAACAAGAAAGATATCGAGTGTTCTAGCTGTGGCAAGAAGGGCCACTATGCTAGTGAATGTCGAGCTAAGCCAAGGGAAAAGAAGTGCTTCAACTGTGGCCAAGTGGGACATTTCAAGGATAAATGTCCACAACCTCCTAAAGAGAAGCAGATCGTTAAAGCATATGCTATCAACGTTGTTCCTTCTTAGTTGAAGCGGCGCAGAAGGAAAAAGGTATCGTTATTCAAGGTATGCTTTCATTTATGATGTTCCTGTTCGAGTGTTATTTGATACCGGAGCTTCCCATTCCTTCGTATCTAGTGACCTGGTAGATAGGTTGGAGTTGGAACCCGAACTAGTCAATAGACCTTTAGTTGTGACGAACCCGATTGGTGGTTCGACTGGCCTTAGTTTGATTTGCCATAATATGTTCATATCGAGTCATGGATATATGTTTGCTTGTGATTGTTTTGGGCTTTGTTGGGTTTGGCATTGCCTTGGGAGTCGATTGGCTCCAAAGGTATGGGGTGGTGGTAGACTGTGAGGGGTTTTCAGTGACCATTAGAGCAGACGATAGGCGGAGGGTGGTATTGGGTTGCCTACCTAATGATGAGGTGATGGCTAGTTTTCTACATTCCCTCGACATCCCGTAGGATGAGTTATCAGATGTGCCTATTGCTGGCGAGTATCCAGACATCTTCGAGGAAATGACTGGACTTCTACCACACCGAGAGATTGAGTTTCGAATTGATTTAGTGAAAGATGCCAGACCTATAGTGATGCCACTTCGTCGTATGGCACCAAGGTAGCAGCGAGAGCTCGAGGTGCAAGTTAGCGATCTTTTGAGGAAGGGATTAATCAGAAGAAGTGTTTCCGAGTGGGGAGCACCAGTTGTGTTTGCTACTAAGGCCGATGGTTCCCTTCGCTTGTGTGTGGACTACCGCGAGTTGAATAAGGTGACGAGGAAGAGTAAGTATCCTCTTCCACGGATAGATGATTCGTTTGATCAACTGGATGGAGCAAGAGTATTTTCCCAGTTGGATCTTGCGACAGGTTTTCATCAGCTCCGAGTAGCAGCTGAGAGCATTCCTAAAATGGCATTTCAAATGCCATCGGGATTCTATGAGTGGTTGGTCATGCCATTTGGGTTGACCAACGCACCAGCATATTTTATGGATATTATGCATAGAGTTTTCATGTAACACCCCGCCTCCGCTAGGGTCACTCGCAAAGGAATGCACTAGCTTTAGAGGGGCATTATTGGTAAACATGCACAGAAATATCACAAGACAGAACATATAAAATAGCGGAAGTAAAATCAAACTTTCATAACATGAATAAATAAGGTCTAAAGCCTTTTACATCAGAGTACATCAAAACCTGTCTTGCAATAGTAAAGAAGCATAAAGACATTTTCATAAATTATTCCCCAAGTAAAAACAGTAAAGTAGCCATTAGCCAAGAAAAGTCCAAGCCATCCATGATGACCTTCAAGCAGAAGAAGTCCGAACTAAACAACAGTATTTCCTCCCTGTAACCTGGGGGGGAAACGGAAGAAAAGAGGTGAAACAAAACGGGTCAGTCAAAAAGACTGAGTAAGCCCTATCTACTATTAGCATAAAAACTAGTAAAGTTAACTGACATGAGAAACTGAGATGAACATAAGCATGATAACAAGATAGATAAGCTAAATCAAAATAACAGGATGAACCACTGAACTCAGATAAACTAAGGTGTCATGATAAATTACGATGTCAAGATAAAACAAGGTACCACATCGTCAGGTTTCTATCAAGTATAATATCCCCAAGATATCTGTCACGTATAACGCCCCGTGATATCTATCCTGTATTTTAGCTCTGCACCTACCGTACTAGTATCCCCACCGTGTCATGTGTTAACCAAGAATGACCCTCACTCAAAAGTCGTGTAATGGTCCATGTCAACCTAATATATCGCATATATAGGTTACTCAACTTGTATGTTTTATTCCATGTAAATGTTCAGTCCCTTGCCGTAGACCATACGGGCTTTCCCATGAGATTCTATATTACTTTAACATAGTTCCATGATCCTTAAGATCGGTTTGGATTGTTACCCTAAACCTAGCTAGGGTCTTCCAACATGAATTATTGTTTGTACAACTAGGACTTATGCTACCTAGGGCTGCTAGGGATTATGCTTACCTATTGCACGTTTTCGTATCTCGATTTGGGTTCAACCACCTAGGGCCACTAGGGATTACGCTAACCGCCAACTACGCCCTTTTTCCCATGCATTCATCTTGAATCGCTTTTCCATGACTGTATGCACATGTATCACATCGTGCCATCCGAGTCCTGTCACAGGGCAAATCAAGAAATACAGGACTCGGTCGGGAGCTTTCGATTTATCTGCCGATGCAGATGCTAAGGTCTGTTTTTCTTATACGTGGCTATGGTCCCACGAGACCACTCCCTCAACTAGTGAAAGACAAGACAGGATAAATCCTGTATGAGAACACAACACTGGCCAACCCACATCCAAGCCTTACAGCAACCATAATTAGATAGCAATTATGGTCTTTTGGGTGTTCTCTGCCTTTCCGTACGTACACGCTTGACCAAAGATGGTAGGTAGCCTGACGAAATGCTATCTAGGGTACGACCGTGTATCGTCGACTATCCCCTATCCATCCCCGTCTTTAGGTCGCTCGTATAGCAACCAAGGCATACTCTTGGTTCTTCTAACGCAGACCTTAACCTCTCATGAGCCTAGTATAATCACCTGGCAGCTCATAGAGGGATACCAAGAATATCCTCACGTTCCCCGAAGCCGCTGCTTCGTTACCCAGTTCGCTGGAGCCTTTATCTAAATCAGATACTTGCTCCTACTCGTATACTTAAACGATGACCTACCGTATCAGGTTACTCATCTATCTATGAACTGGTCTAAATTTCCTTGACTAAGAATCATTACTTAGTTATTCTTCAACTAAGGTTTACCACTTAGCATTGTTCCCGTTATCCTTGTTAACTACGATTATCCACCTAATCCTCAGAACTAGGGTTTACATAATGGATTAAGTGTCACTTAAGTTCATGACTTAACCCGTCTACAAATCCTGTCAAAATTGGCTAAGTATCCAAGTTCAAGGCTTAACCCTACAAATCATGCTCAAGTTGGTTAAGTATATTAAGCAATTCACGACTTAACCTCGTCCAATTATCATTCTAGATTGGTTAAGTATATATTAACTTGACCCTATCAATTTACTTAGTCAAATCGGTCAAGTGTATTCAAGCGATTCGTGACTTAGCCTTATCATGTTTTCACGTTATATTGGTTAACTTAACCACAATAAATTAACGAGTTAGATTGGATAAGTATAGGTCACTTAACCACATCAATTCATCATGTTTAGATTAGTTAAGTGTTTAACTTAACCCCATTAAACTACCAAGTGGGATTAATTAAGTCTAGGCTAACTTAACCCCATCCGATTTCCATGTTTAGACTAGTTGAGTCTAATCTTAACCCCATTCGTTAACCGTATTTTTCGGTTAAGCGTCATTAAGAAAACTTACTTAACCTTACCAAGTTATCGCGTTGGATTGATTAAGTGTTGGTTAACTTAACCCCATCCACTAGTCATATAAAAATGGTTAAGTGTCATTAGGCAAATCAAGTTACTTAACTTACCCAACCTTGTCATGTTTTGTTAAGTATCATTAGCCTAATCAAATTACTTAACCCATTTGTCCATGTCATATTTGGTTAAGAGTCATTAATCAAATTAACTTAACCCTATCATGTGGCATTAATTACTTAATGCACCTTCACCTCTCACATTAGACTTTGTTGTGGTTACTAGTTAAGCCGGTCGGTTCCGGGTAGCTTTACACCACAACTTGGTCTAACCTCGGGTTCAAGCACAACATGACCAACTTCTCACATTGGGTCCTATTGTTTGCAACTACTAGTTAGGTCGGTCGGTTCCGGGTAGTTTTACATTGCAAACTCAACCCAACCTCGAGTTGGCCACACTTATATTATCTAAGTGTCATGTCCATCATGTTTCCCAAAACATGTTACAAGTTTTCAAGCATTTGGGTAGACCTAACTTAATAGGTAAATTCCCAAAGGGTAGACCTAACTTAATAGGTAAATTCCCAAGCTTATGTTTTTATGCATACTTACATGTCAACTTCCATGTTATATTTCAAGTCATGTTTTCAAGTTGTATTTTCATGTCATTAGAAATTACCCATAACATAACCCAACGCTTTTAAACTCGCATATACGTTCGCGACAACGTAATGGATTAAAAGAAGAGACTTGGCAAAGGCATGACAAAAATGGATATTAAGCCACAAGTTAATCATGGTGGCAAATGAGGCACAAATGTGTTCATTAACTTGCATGTTACATTCTTAAGCCTCAAAACATGCATAAACCCAAACTTGGCACATAAGCGAATCATGGTGACAAAAGATATGGAATGATGACTAGTAACTCGCATATATCATCATATAAGGGTTATGACTTCATATGCAAGTTGACATAAAGGTTATGAGGGTTCTCATGTTGCCTAATGCAACATTTCAACATAAAGGTTGTAGCTTTTAGCTCACAAGATCAAGATAATGACTTCATAAACTTGCATGACATGATAGCATGTATCATACTCAATGATCAAACCCAAACTTGCAACATGAACATTTAACTTCATAGTTAATATCTAAGAGTAGGGAAAGGGCTTACATTGCTACGAAGGCACAAAAGATATGACAAAGCCCTTATGCAATCAAATAGACCCAAAATGCAAGCTCTAACATAAAAACCCTTGAGCCAAAATGATCAAAACCCTTGCTTTATGATGCAAAGATAGAAACTTGACTTGAATGCAAGCTAATGACACTCATACAAGCTTGAAAACACTTGTATGCATGGAAAATCTCTCATAGAAACCATTTAGAAATTTTATGAAGAGAGTGGAGGCCATGAGAGGTAAAATTTTGCCATAGTTTAGTTGCATGAATGAATAATGAGGATTTAGGATAGGTTAGGGTCTTATTTATAGATTAGGCAAGTGTTTTAGGCCATAGGATTAAACCTAGATACAATCCAAGCCATCAAAGCATGTCTTGGGGAAGAAGTCAAGTGTAGGAACCATCTAGGGCCTTTAGATTAAAGATGAACCATGAGAACCATCCAAATGCAAAATCTGCATTTGAGCGAATCGGCCCACGGGTTGATAGCCAAACACCCTGGATTAACCCCTAGTCGACCCAGCGGGCTCGGGTCGACCTCAAAAATCGGCCGGTTCGGTTATTCCCCTCTCCCAATTCGCTGTTTTGAACATTTTTGCATATTTATTTATTTAATTTTCAATTATATATATATATATATATCAATATATATATATTTCTCTGCGCAACCCATTTCACTTAATTAAGTATACTTTAATTTGGGAATTTTTCGTGAAACTTCGCGAGGCCATATCTTGGTCAAACGGACTCCGATTTTCGAAAACTCAGACTCTATTTCGCGTATTTTTCCGAGACGAACGCAATGGCATAGCCCGTTTTCCTTGATTCAGATTTTACAGTTTAATTCTTCCTCCATTTATGTTATAACAGGTTATTGAAAATACGGGTTGTTACATTCTCCCCACCTTTTAGGATTTCGTCCCCGAAATCTCCAAGTTAGGAAGAACATATCCTACCATCCATCATCCATCTACTCAAAACATCATCCACAAGCAACCATTGTCCTTAGATGATTTCTAATGTTGTATGAATATATGCAAAACGTGTGTGTACATGTTCCTTAGCTAATGCTAATGATCAGGCCTGAATAATGTTTCTAATGCAAAATATGTATAGTGCCATGAATCCAACATGTATGCAAATAGTCCTAGTCATATAAATACTATATGCGTGCACAATCATTCATTCATATGCAACAACTGCATGATAATACTGTAACAACCCGTATTTCAATAACATGTTAAAACGAGAATCAAGGCAGAATTAAATTATAAATTCTGAATCAAGTGAAACGGGCTATGCCATTGCGTTCGTCTCGGAAAAATACGCGAAATAGAGTCCGAGTTTTCGAAAATCGGAGTCCGTATGACCCGGTTAAGGCCCAAAGAAGTTTTCGGAAAATTTGAATTTCGAAACATGCAGAAATGGGGCCAGGCGGGAAAATTCCCGCCCAGGCATGTCGACAGGCATGTCGACAGGCATGTCGACAGGGCTGTCGACTTGCCCTGTCGGCTGATTCTGGTCTGGTGCACCTATTTTCTATCTTGGCTAGGTTTTTGGGCCTGGTTTGAAATCTGACGGTTCAGGTTGGTCCTAGGGTTAATCTAAGGGCCTAAAACTACCCAAATCTCTATAAAAAGACCCTAAACCTACCCCTAAACCCTCATTATTCACTCATGTAACTAAACTATGGCCAAATTTCTACTCTCATGGCCTCCATCTCAAATCCCTAGAGCCTATGCATCCAAATCAAGTTCAAATCAAAGGATGCAAGCTTGCTACACCAAATAGAGGCCAAATCAACATTGCTATGCGAGTTTCGTGATGGTTCTTCGTTAAAGGAGCCACCTTTCTTCGTCATGATGATGCATGATCCCTTTCCTAAGCCTTGCCTATGTAAGTTCTAGCTACTTTTGGATCAAAACGGTATTTTTAATGTTGACATGGGATAAAATGAGGCTAAACATGATTATGCGAATCTATATGAACCTTACCATGCCTCTTGTGTTCATATTTATGATCTTAGGCCATGTGAGTGACTTAATCATGCCTCTCACGCTATGCATAACCTAGTTTGACTTGCAAGTTTGGATCTTTATGCATGAAATGCTAGCATGAACCTTTAGGAACCATTTTACTTGTGAAACATTGGCTAAGACAAGATTTTGGGGCTTATGCATGTTTATGAACCCAAACCCCTTATGCTAACATGCAAGTTTGTGGCCAAACCCTTTATGAGATTATGCATGCTTGTGGCCAATCCCCTCTTTTAAGCTGTACATGTTTATGGCCAAACCCTTTTTGATAATATGCATGTTTGTGGCCAAATTACTTTATGACACTATGCATGTTTATGGCCAATCCCTTTATGATGTTATGCATGTGGAAGCCAAGCCCTTTTTGGCATCATGCATGTTTTGAGACCAATATGTGACATAGTATCCTTACTATGTTGACTCGCTTGACTTGTGTTGGGAAAACACGATTTTGGGTAGTTGGGTAAACATGAACATGTCGCAAAATCTTGACTTGAATACGATGAAGTTGGCATGTAAGTATGCATAAAAACATAAGCTTGGGAATTTACCTATTAAGTTAGGTCTACCCATTGGGAATTTACCTATTAAGTTAGGTCTACCCAATTGCTTGAAAACTTGATTATGAACATGACACTAGACTAAACATGAAAGTGGCCAACTCGAGGTTGGGTTGAGTTTGCAACGTAAAACTACCCGGAACCGACCGGCCTAACTAGTAGTTGCAAACAATAGGACTCAATGTGAGAAGTTGGTCATGTTGTGCTTGAACCCGAGGTTAGACCAAGTTGTGGTGTAAATCTACCCGGACCCGCCCGGCTTAACTAGTAACCACAACAAAGTCTAATGTGAGAGGTTGGGGTGCATTAAATAATTAATGCCACATAATAGGGTTAAGCTAATTTGATTAATGAGGCTTAACCAAATATGACATGGACAAATAGGTTAAGTAATTTGATTAGGCTAATGATACTTAACAAAACATGACAGGGTTGGGTAGGTTAAGTAACTTGCTTTGCCTGACGACACTTGACCATTTTTATACGACGAGGGGACGGGATTAAGTTAACCAACACTTAATCAATCCAACACGATAACTTGATAAGGTTAAGTAAACTTTCTTAATGACACTTAACCGTATAATACAGTTAATGGATGAGGTTAAGATTAGACTTAACTAATCTAAACATGGTAATCAGATGGGGTTAAGTTAGCCTAGACTTAATTAATCCGACTTGGTAATTTAATGGGGTTAAGTTAAACACTTAACTAATTTAACACGATGATTTGATGGGGGTTAAGTGACCTATACTTAACCAATCTAACTCGTTAATTTGATAAGGTTAAGTTAACCTATACTTAACCAATCTAACGTGAAAACATGATAAGGCTAAGTCACGAATCGTTTGAGTGCGCTTGACCGATATGACTCGGTAATTTGACAAGGTCAATTTAATTTATATAATTAACCAATCTAAAATGATAATTAGACGAGGTTAAGTTATGGATTGCTTAATATACTTAGCCAACTTGACACATGGTTTGTAGGGTTAAGTCTTGGACTTGGATACTTAGCCAATTTTGACATGGTTTGTAGACGGGCTAAGTTATGAACTTAAGTGACACTTAACCCATTAGATAAACCCTAATTCGGAGGATTAGGTAAATAACCATAGTCAACAAGGATTATGGAAAAATAGCTAAGTGGTAAACCTTAGTTAAGGGAAACTAAGTAATAATTCTTAGTCAAGGAAATTTGGATCATTTCTCAGATAGGTTAGTAACCCGATACGTTTGGTCAACGTTTAAGTATGCGTATAGGAGCAGGCTATCTGATTTAGATAAAGGCTCCAACGAACTGGGTAACGAAGCAGCGGCTTCGGGGAACGTGAGGATATTCTTGGGATCCCTCTGTGAGCTGCCATGTCATTATACTAGGCTCACGAGAGGTTGAGGTCTGCGGTAGAAGAACCAAGAATATGCCTTGGTTGCTATGCGAGCGACCTAAAGACTGGGGTGGATAGCAGTGAGTCGACGAATACATAAGGTGCCCGAGATAGCAAGTTCGTCGATCATCTACCATCTTGAGTCAAGCGTGTACGTACGGAAAGGCAGGGAACACCCAACAGACCATAATTTGCTATCTAATTATGGGTGAGGTAGGCCGTAGGATGGGGGCTGGCCGGAGTGTAGTTCTCATGCAAGATTTTCTCTTGTGTTGCCTTTCGCTAGTTGAGGGAGGGGTCTCGTGGGACCATAGCCACGTGTAGAAAAGCAGACCTTAGCATCTGCATCGGCAGATAAATCTAAAGCTCCCGACCGAGTCCTGTATTTCTTGTTTTGGTCGGTGACAGGACTCGGATGGCACGATGTGATACATGTGCATACAGTTATAGAAAAACGATTCACGATGAATGCGTGGGAAAAAGGGCGCGGTTGAGGGCTAGCGTAATCCCTAGTGGCCTAGGTGGTTTAACCCAAACCAAAATACGAAAGCGTGCAATAGGTAAGCGTAATCCCTAGTGGTGCTAGGTGGCGTAAGTCCTAGTAGTTCAAACGATGATTCATATGGAAGAGCCTAGCTAGAACAAGGGTGACAGTCCAAACGATTTCTAGGATAAATACGACATGAGGAAGCCCGTACGAGGTACGGCAAAGGACTGAACTTATATACATGGAAAGAAACATATGATTTGAGTAACCTATATATGCGATATATTAGGTTGACATGGACCATTACACGACTTTGAGTAAGGGACATTCATGGTTAACACATAACAAGGCTGGGATACTAGTACGGAGGGTGCAGAGCAAATATACATGTTAGAACTAGAAAGAATATACATAATAGATACCGTGGGATGTTAGACGGGGTAGATACCTTGGGATAATGTACTCAATAGAAATCTGACGATGTGATACCTTGACTTATCATAACACCGTAGTATATCATGATACCTTAGTTTACCTTGCCGCAGTAGTTCAACCGGCTACCCTGGTTTATCTATCTTGTAGTTATCCTTATGTTTACTTTCAGTTTATGCATGTCATGTTACCTTTACCTGTTTTTATACTGGAAGTAGATAGGACTTACTCAGTCTTTTTGACTGACCCGTTTTGTTTCGCCTCTTTTCTTCCGTTTCCCCCCCAGGTTACAGGGAGGAAACAATGTTGTTTAGTTCGGACTTCTTCTGCCTGAAGGTCATCATGGATGGCTTGGACTTCTCTTGGCTATGGCTACTTTACTGTTTTTACTTGGGGAATAATTTATTAAAAGGTTTTTATGCTTCTTTATTATTGCAAGACAGGTTTTGATGTACTCTGATATAAAAGGCTTTAGACCTTATTTATCCATGTTATAAAAATTTGATTTTACTTCCGCTATTTATATATGTTATGTTCTGTCTTGTGATATTTCTGTGCATGTTTACCAATAATGCCCCTCTAAAGCTAGTGCATTCCTTTGCGAGTGACCCTAGCGGAGGCGGGGTGTTACATTTGGTATCAGAGCAGAAGGTTACCAGACTGGGCAAAAGTTTTTAAAGACCTTCCGAAAACTATTTGAAAATCGTTTATAAAGAAGCATTTTTCAAGAAAGTTTTCTTTTAAAAAGAAAAGGCTATTCCCCAAAGGCCATTAACATTATCCTTGATTGAATCTCTTTTCCTTTCTTTCCTCCATCTGTAGTCACAGTGGTTTTGACTGCGACTAGTCTTTCTAGCTGCGTAAGTGTTTCCCGTACGATGGAGGTGGTTCTCGAGAGACCGTTGCAGAGTTATGCATGAAAGGATAGTAAGAACAAGGATATGAGCTCAGGGATAAGCAACATGTTGGTATGGCTGAGTCCTAAAAGGAGGGAGAAAGATGAACAATGAAACCCATGACGAGAGAGTACCTTTGGCATGGTGAAACGGGACGGATAGTTAAGTATCATGGAACGGGGACAAGATCATTCGGAGGGCAATAGTATGCTCTCATTTCTAGGGTACCTCAGAAGGAGGGTAACGATCTTGTTAAAGGTTTAGCTTTTCTTCTCTATCATCCTGTCGGGACTTTGTTTTGATCACCGCATCTTTTAAGTCCGCTTCGATAGTTGAGTCTCTGCACCTTAGTACTAGCATAGTAGAGGATCCCGTTTTGTCTCAAGTCCTATTGGAAGATCGGTCCATTTACTCATGGCTTGTTTGGATTTGAGAATGTCTATATCAAGTGTTGAGCTTGGAAGTAATGCTTATGTTTATAAGTTGTGGATGGATTCTAGGGATGAAGTGGTTATCCAGTAAGGGGTGCCACTCTCGGTTTTAGAAGGAGGGTAGTTAGACTCTTGGCTTGTTTTGGTAATACCCTTGAAGTATCGCGTAACCTTTTGGGTTCTGTAATGATTAGTTACTTAGAATCCCTAGATGCCTTTGTCGGAAATTAGAAACCCGATCGAATGGTGTTCGCTAATAAGACGGATGGTTTACTTCGATTATGTATGAGTTATGGGAATCACCCTAGTAAGAACTCTTGGCAACATGGATTGGCATCGGAAAACGAGATCCAGAATTCACTGGTGAATTTTGGAGAGCTTGCATGAGTACGCAGATATATTTGAGCCAAGCATACTAGGGAAAGAATAAGTGAAACGAGAGGCGGCAGTGAAATGAGTTCCACTCACACCTTGGAAATAGGAATCAAGAAGCTACGAAATCGCGAAGTTAAAGGACGGTCAAGGCACAATGGAATTGAGCTCAAGGAAATACGACTTTGATGGTCAAAGACTAGATACGCGCATGATATCTCTTTTTGGGAGTATATCCTTGATCCTTGTTTTCTGTAGAGCTTACTTGTAGGCTATCTTTTGTGGACATCCTCTCGGTCCTATTTTCTGTTACAAACCCCATAAGGAGTTTGTCTTGTTTATCTTCTCGACCCTGTTTCAGGGAATCCTAGGTAGAACCCTATGGATGTAAACATGTATTTGAAACATGTTATGGTTGATATGGTTGCAAATGGTTGCAAGTGGTTGCTCGTGGATGCGCGAATTTACATTAGATATTAGCTCGACTCGGTCACATTTCATATTGCATATGCACGAGTATTTATACTTGTTTATGGATGAAATTGAATGTGTTACCATGTGGACGTTGCATATGGATGAATGTTTGTGCACACATATAGTATCTATATGACTAGGACTATTTGCATACATGTTGGATTCATGGCACTATACATATTTTGCATTAAAAAGATTATTCAGGCCTGATCATTAGCATTAGCTAAGGAACATGTACACACACGTTTTGCATATATTCATACAGCATTAGAAATCATCTAAGGACAATGGTTGCTTGTGGATGATGTTTTGAGTAGATGGATGATGGATGGTAGGATATGTTCTTCCTAACTTGGAGATTTCGGGGACGAAATCCTAAAAGGGGGGGAGAATGTAACAACCCGTATTTCAATAACATGTTAAAACGAGAATCAAGGCAGAATTAAATTATAAATTCTGAATCAAGTGAAACGGGCTATGCCATTGCGTTCGTCTCGGAAAAATACGCGAAATAGAGTCCGAGTTTTCGAAAATCGGAGTCCGCATGACCCGATTAAGGCCCAAAGAAGTTTTCGGAAAATTTGAATTTCGAAACATGCAGAAATGGGGCTAGGCGGGAAAATTCCCGCCCAGGCATGTCGACAGGCATGTCGACAGGGCTGTAGACTTGCCCTGTCGGCTGATTCTGGTCTGGTGCACCTATTTTCTATCTTGGCTAGGTTTTTGGGCCTGGTTTGAAATCTGACGGTTCAGGTTGGTCCTAGGGTTAATCTAAGGGCCTAAAACTATCCTAATCTCTATAAAAAGACCCTAAACCTACCCCTAAACCCTCATTATTCACTCATGTAACTAAACTATGGCCAAATTTCTACTCTCATGGCCTCCATCTCAAATCCCTAGAGCCTATGCATCCAAATCAAGTTCAAATCAAAGGATGCAAGCTTGCTACACCAAATAGAGGCCAAATCAACATTGCTATGCGAGTTTCGTGATGGTTCTTCGTCAAAGGAGCCACCTTTCTTCGTCATGATGATGCATGATCCCTTTCCTAAGCCTTGCCTATGTAAGTTCTAGCTACTTTTGGATCAAAACGGTATTTTTAATGTTGACATGGGATAAAATGAGGCTAAACATGATTATGCGAATCTATATGAACCTTACCATGCCTCTTGTGTTCATATTTATGATCTTAGGCCATGTGAGTGACTTAATCATGCCTCTCACGCTATGCATAACCTAGTTTGACTTGCAAGTTTGGATCTTTATGCATGAAATGCTAGCATGAACCTTTAGGAACCATTTTACTTGTGAAACATTGGCTAAGACAAGATTTTGGGGCTTATGCATGTTTATGAACCCAAACCCCTTATGCTAACATGCAAGTTTGTGGCCAAACCCTTTATGAGATTATGCATGCTTGTGGCCAATCCCCTCTTTTAAGCTGTACATGTTTATGGCCAAACCCTTTTTGATAATATGCATGTTTGTGGCCAAATTACTTTATGACACTATGCATGTTTATGGCCAATCCCTTTATGATGTTATGCATGTGGAAGCCAAGCCCTTTTTGGCATCATGCATGTTTTGAGACCAATATGTGACATAGTATCCTTACTATGTTGACTCGCTTGACTTGCGTTGGGAAAACACGATTTTGGGTAGTTGGGTAAACATGAACATGTCGCAAAATCTTGACTTGAATACGACGAAGTTGGCATGTAAGTATGCATAAAAACATAAGCTTGGGAATTTACCTATTAAGTTAGGTCTACCCATTGGGAATTTACCTATTAAGTTAGGTCTACCCAATTGCTTGAAAACTTGATTATGAACATGACACTAGACTAAACATGAAAGTGGCCAACTCGAGGTTGGGTTGAGTTTGCAACGTAAAACTACCCGGAACCGACCGGCCTAACTAGTAGTTGCAAACAATAGGACTCAATGTGAGAAGTTGGTCATGTTGTGCTTGAACCCGAGGTTAGACCAAGTTGTGGTGTAAATCTACCCGGACCCGCCCGGCTTAACTAGTAACCACAACAAAGTCTAATGTGAGAGGTTGGGGTGCATTAAATAATTAATGCCACATAATAGGGTTAAGCTAATTTGATTAATGAGGCTTAACCAAATATGACATGGACAAATGGGTTAAGTAATTTGATTAGGCTAATGATACTTAACAAAACATGACAGGGTTGGGTAGGTTAAGTAACTTGCTTTGCCTGACGACACTTGACCATTTTTATACGACGAGGGGACGGGATTAAGTTAACCAACACTTAATCAATCCAACACGATAACTTGATAAGGTTAAGTAAACTTTCTTAATGACACTTAACCGTATAATACAGTTAATGGATGAGGTTAAGATTAGACTTAACTAATCTAAACATGGTAATCGGATGGGGTTAAGTTAGCCTAGACTTAATTAATCCGACTTGGTAATTTAATGGGGTTAAGTTAAACACTTAACTAATTTAACACGATGATTTGATGGGGGTTAAGTGACCTATACTTAACCAATCTAACTCGTTAATTTGATAAGGTTAAGTTAACCTATACTTAACCAATCTAACGTGAAAACATGATAAGGCTAAGTCACGAATCGTTTGAGTGCGCTTGACCGATATGACTCGGTAATTTGACAAGGTCAATTTAATTTATATAATTAACCAATCTAAAATGATAATTAGACGAGGTTAAGTTATGGATTGCTTAATATACTTAGCCAACTTGACACATGGTTTGTAGGGTTAAGTCTTGGACTTGGATACTTAGCCAATTTTGACATGGTTTGTAGACGGGCTAAGTTATGAACTTAAGTGACACTTAACCCATTAGATAAACCCTAATTCGGAGGATTAGGTAAATAACCATAGTTAACAAGGATTATGGAAAAAAAGCTAAGCGGTAAACCTTAGTTAAGGGAAACTAAGTAATAATTCTTAGTCAAGGAAATTTGGACCATTTCTCAGATAGGTTAGTAACCCGATACGTTTGGTCAACGTTTAAGTATGCGTATAGGAGCAGGCTATCTGATTTAGATAAAGGCTCCAACGAACTGGGTAACGAAGCAGCGGCTTCGGGGAACGTGAGGATATTCTTGGGATCCCTCTGTGAGCTGCCAGGTCATTATACTAGGCTCACGAGAGGTTGAGGTCTGCGGTAGAAGAACCAAGAATATGCCTTGGTTGCTATGCGAGCGACCTAAAGACTGGGGTGGATAGCAGTGAGTCGACGAATACATAAGGTGCCCGAGATAGCAAGTTCGTCGATCATCTACCATCTTGAGTCAAGCGTGTACGTACGGAAAGGCAGGGAACACCCAACAGACCATAATTTGCTATCTAATTATTGGTGAGGTAGGCCGTAGGATGGGGGCTGGCCGGAGTGTAGTTCTCATGCAAGATTTTCTCTTGTGTTGCCTTTCGCTAGTTGAGGGAGGGGCCTCGTGGGACCATAGCCACGTGTAGAAAAGCAGACCTTAGCATCTGCATCGGCAGATAAATCTAAAGCTCCCGACCGAGTCCTGTATTTCTTGTTTTGGTCGGTGACAGGACTCGGATGGCACGATGTGATACATGTGCATACAGTTATAGAAAAACGATTCACGATGAATGCGTGGGAAAAAGGGCGCGGTTGAGGGCTAGCGTAATCCCTAGTGGCCTAGGTGGTTTAACCCAAACCAAAATACGAAAGCGTGCAATAGGTAAGCGTAATCCCTAGTGGTGCTAGGTGGCGTAAGTCCTAGTAGTTCAAACGATGATTCATATGGAAGAGCCTAGCTAGAACAAGGGTGACAGTCCAAACGATTTCTAGGATAAATACGACATGAGGAAGCCCGTACGAGGTACGGCAAAGGACTGAACTTATATACATGGAAAGAAACATATGATTTGAGTAACCTATATATGCGATATATTAGGTTGACATGGACCATTACACGACTTTGAGTAAGGGACATTCATGGTTAACACATAACAAGGCTGGGATACTAGTACGGAGGGTGCAGAGCAAATATACATGTTAGAACTAGAAAGAATATACATAATAGATACCGTGGGATGTTAGACGGGGTAGATACCTTGGGATAATGTACTCGATAGAAATCTGACGATGTGATACCTTGACTTATCATAACACCGTAGTATATCATGATACCTTAGTTTACCTTGCCGCAGTAGTTCAACCGGCTACCCTGGTTTATCTATCTTGTAGTTATCCTTATGTTTACTTTCAGTTTATGCATGTCATGTTACCTTTACCTGTTTTTATACTGGAAGTAGATAGGACTTACTCAGTCTTTTTGACTGACCCGTTTTGTTTCGCCTCTTTTCTTCCGTTTCCCCCCCCCCCCCCAGGTTACAGGGAGGAAACAATGCTGTTTAGTTCGGACTTCTTCTGCCTGAAGGTCATCATGGATGGCTTGGACTTCTCTTGGCTATGGCTACTTTACTGTTTTTACTTGGGGAATAATTTATTAAAAGGTTTTTATGCTTCTTTATTATTGCAAGACAGGTTTTGATGTACTCTGATATAAAAGGCTTTAGACCTTATTTATCCATGTTATAAAAATTTGATTTACTTCCGCTATTTATATATGTTCTGTTCTGTCTTGTGATATTTCTGTGCATGTTTACCAATAATGCCCCTCTAAAGCTAGTGCATTCCTTTGCGAGTGACCCTAGCGGAGGCGGGGTGTTACAAATACATTCGATTTCATCCATAAACAAGTATAAATACTCGTGCATATGCAATATGAAATGTGACCGAGTCGAGCTAGTATCTAATGTGTATTCGCGCATCCACGAGCAACCACTTGCAACCACTTGCAACCATATCAATCATAACATGTTTCAAATACATGTTTACATCCATAGGGTTCTACCTAGAATTCCCTGAAACAGGGTCGAGAAGATAAACATGACAAACTCCTTACAGGGTTTGTAATGGAGAATAGGACCGAGAGGATGTCCACAAAAGATAGCCTACAAGTAAGCTCTACAGAAAACAGGGATCAAGGATATACTCCCAAAAAGAGATATCATGCGCGTATCTAGTCTTTGACCATCAAAGTCGTCTTTTAACTTCGCGATTTTGTAGCTTCTTATTCCTGTTTCCATAACATGAGCTGGAAGTCATTTCTTCGTCGCCTCTCGTTCCACTTGCACTTATCCTTTTCCTAGAATACTTGACGCAAACTTGACTGCGTACTCATGATCTCATGCAAGCTTTCCAAAATTCACTAGTGAATCTTGGATCTCGTTTATATACTATAAGGCATTCCATGTAGAAGAACTTTCTCTTGAAAGTAAACAGATGTCAATCAGGTTATCATGCGCACTTACTAGGGTGATCTCTATAACCCATGCATAAATGAAGTAAACCATCCGTCTTATTGGCGAACACCACTCGATCGGGCTTCAAATTTCCAATAAAGGCATCAAGGGATTCTAAGTAACTAGTCATGACAGAACCTCAAAAAGGTTACCCGATACTTCGAGGGCATTACCAAGGCTAGTCAAAAGGTCTAACTACCCTCCTATCAAAACCGAGAGTGGCACCCCCTACTGGATAACCACTTCATCCCTAGAATCCATCCATAGCTTATAAACATAAGCATTATTTCCAAACTCAACACTTGGCATAGACATTCCCAAATCCAAACAAGTCATGTATAAATGGACTGATTCTCCAATAGGACTTTGAGACAAAAATGGGATTCTCTATTACGCTAGTACTTAAGGTGCAGAGACTCAACTATCGAAGCAAACTTAAATGATACGAACAACGAAGTCCTAACGGGATGATAGAGAAGAAAAGCTAAACCTTTAACAAGATCGTTACCCTCCTTCCGAGGTACTCTAGAAATGAGAGCATACTACTGCCCTCCCGATGATCTTGTCCTTGTCCCATAATACTTAACTATCCGCCCCGTTTTACCATGCCAAAGGTACTCTCTCGTCATGGGTTTCATTGTTCATCTTTCTCCCTCCTTTGAGGACTAAGCCATACCAACAAGTTGCTCATCCTTAAGCTCGTATCCTTTATCCTTCTTTCTCACGATCCTTTCTTATAACGCGGCCACTGGTCTCTCGAGAACCACCTCCATCGTATGGAAAGCACTTTCGTAGGTAGAAAAGACTAGTCGCAGTTAAAACTACTGTGACTACAGATGGAGGAAAGAAAGGAAAAGAGACTCAATTAAGGAAACAAGGATAGTGCTAATGGCCTTTGGGGAATAGCCTTTTTCTTTTAAAAGAAAATTTTCTTGAAAAATGCTTCTTTGTAAACGTTTTTTTTTCAAATAGTTTTCAGAAGGTCTTTAAAAACTTTTGCCCAGTCTGGTAACCTTCTGCTCTGATACCACGTGTAACACCCCGCCTCCGCTAGGGTCACTCGCAAAGGAATGCACTAGCTTTAGAGGGGCATTATTGGTAAACATGCACAGAAATATCACAAGACAGAACATATAAAATAGCGGAAGTAAAATCAAACTTTCATAACATGAATAAATAAGGTCTAAAGCCTTTTACATCAGAGTACATCAAAACCTGTCTTGCAATAGTAAAGAAGCATAAAGACATTTTCATAAATTATTCCCCAAGTAAAAACAGTAAAGTAGCCATTAGCAAAGAAAAGTCCAAGCCATCCATGATGACCTTCAAGCAGAAGAAGTCCGAACTAAACAACAGTATTTCCTCCCTGTAACCTGGGGGGGGAAACGGAAGAAAAGAGGTGAAACAAAACGGGTCAGTCAAAAAGACTGAGTAAGCCCTATCTACTATTAGCATAAAAACTAGTAAAGTTAACTGACATGAGAAACTGAGATGAACATAAGCATGATAACAAGATAGATAAGCTAAATCAAAATAACAGGATGAACCACTGAACTCAGATAAACTAAGGTGTCATGATAAATTACGATGTCAAGATAAAACAAGGTATCACATTGTCAGGTTTCTATCAAGTATAATATCCCCAAGATATCTGTCACGTATAACGCCCCGTGATATCTATCCTGTATTTTAGCTCTGCACCTACCGTACTAGTATCCCCACCGTGTCATGTGTTAACCAAGAATGACCCTCACTCAAAAGTCGTGTAATGGTCCATGTCAACCTAATATATCGCATATATAGGTTACTCAACTTGTATGTTTTATTCCATGTAAATGTTCAGTCCCTTGCCGTAGACCATACGGGCTTTCCCATGAGATTCTATATTACTTTAACATAGTTCCATGATCCTTAAGATCGGTTTGGACTGTTACCCTAAACCTAGCTAGGGTCTTCCAACATGAATTATTGTTTGTACAACTAGGACTTATGCTACCTAGGGCTGCTAGGGATTATGCTTACCTATTGCACGTTTTCGTATCTCGGTTTGGGTTCAACCACCTAGGGCCACTAGGGATTACGCTAACCGCCAACTACGCCCTTTTTCCCATGCATTCATCGTGAATCGCTTTTCCATGACTGTATGCACATGTATCACATCGTGCCATCCGAGTCCTGTCACAGGGCAAATCAAGAAATACAGGACTCGGTCGGGAGCTATCGATTTATCTGCCGATGCAGATGCTAAGGTCTGTTTTTCTTATACGTGGCTATGGTCCCACGAGACCACTCCCTCAACTAGTGAAAGACAAGACAGGATAAATCCTGTATGAGAACACAACACTGGCCAACCCACATCCAAGCCTTACAGCAACCATAATTAGATAGCAATTATGGTCTTTTGGGTGTTCTCTGCCTTTCCGTACGTACACGCTTGACCAAAGATGGTAGGTAGCCTGACGAAATGCTATCTAGGGTACGACCGTGTATCGTCGACTATCCCCTATCCATCCCCGTCTTTAGGTCGCTCGTATAGCAACCAAGGCATACTCTTGGTTCTTCTAACGCAGACCTTAACCTCTCATGAGCCTAGTATAATCACCTGGCAGCTCATAGAGGGATACCAAGAATATCCTCACGTTCCCCGAAGCCGCTGCTTCGTTACCCAGTTCGCTGGAGCCTTTATCTAAATCAGATACTTGCTCCTACTCGTATACTTAAACGATGACCTACCGTATCAGGTTACTCATCTATCTATGAACTGGTCTAAATTTCCTTGACTAAGAATCATTACTTAGTTATTCTTCAACTAAGGTTTACCACTTAGCATTGTTCCCGTTATCCTTGTTAACTACGGTTATCCACCTAATCCTCAGAACTAGGGTTTACATAATGGATTAAGTGTCACTTAAGTTCATGACTTAACCCGTCTACAAATCCTGTCAAAATTGGCTAAGTATCCAAGTTCAAGGCTTAACCCTACAAACCATGCTCAAGTTGGTTAAGTATATTAAGCAATTCACGACTTAACCTCGTCCAATTATCATTCTAGATTGGTTAAGTATATATTAACTTGACCCTATCAATTTACTTAGTCAAATCGGTCAAGTGTATTCAAGCGATTCGTGACTTGGCCTTATCATGTTTTCACGTTATATTGGTTAAGTATTGGTTAACTTAACCACAATAAATTAACGAGTTAGATTGGATAAGTATAGGTCACTTAACCACATCAATTCATCATGTTTAGATTAGTTAAGTGTTTAACTTAACCCCATTAAACCACCAAGTGGGATTAATTAAGTCTAGGCTAACTTAACTCCATCCGATTTCCATGTTTAGACTAGTTGAGTCTAATCTTAACCCCATTCGTTAACCGTATTTTTCGGTTAAGCGTCATTCAGAAAACTTACTTAACCTTACCAAGTTATCGCGTTGGATTGATTAAGTGTTGGTTAACTTAATCCCATCCACTAGTCATATAAAAATGGTTAAGTGTCATTAGGCAAATCAAGTTACTTAACCTACCCAACCTTGTCATGTTATGTTAAGTATCATTAGCCTAATCAAATTACTTAACCCATTTGTCCATGTCATATTTGGTTAAGAGTCATTAATCAAATTAACTTAACCCTATCATGTGGCATTAATTACTTAATGCACCTTCACCTCTCACATTAGACTTTGTTGTGGTTACTAGTTAAGCCGGTCGGTTCCGGGTAGCTTTACACCACAACTTGGTCTAACCTCGGGTTCAAGCACAACATGACCAACTTCTCACATTGGGTCCTATTGTTTGCAACTACTAGTTAGGCCGGTCGGTTCCGGGTAGTTTTACGTTGCAAACTCAACCCAACCTCGAGTTGGCCACACTTATATTATCTAAGTGTCATGTCCATCATGTTTCCCAAAACATGTTACAAGTTTTCAAGCATTTGGGTAGACCTAACTTAATAGGTAAATTCCCAAAGGGTAGACCTAACTTAATAGGTAAATTCCCAAGCTTATGTTTTTATGCATACTTACATGTCAACTTCCATGTTATATTTCAAGTCATGTTTTCAAGTTGTATTTTCATGTCATTAGAAATTACCCATAACATAACCCAACGCTTTTAAACTCGCATATACGTTCGCGACAACGTAATGGATTAAAAGAAGAGACTTGGCAAAGGCATGACAAAAATGGATATTAAGCCACAAGTTAATCATGGTGGCAAATGAGGCACAAATGTGTTCATTAACTTGCATGTTACATTCTTAAGCCTCAAAACATGCATAAACCCAAACTTGGCACATAAGCGAATCATGGTGACAAAAGATATGGAACGATGACTAGTAACTCGCATATATCATCATATAAGGGTTATGACTTCATATGCAAGTTGACATAAAGGTTATGAGGGTTCTCATGTTGCCTAATGCAACATTTCAACATAAAGGTTGTAGCTTTTAGCTCACAAGATCAAGATAATGACTTCATAAACTTGCATGACATGATAGCATGTATCATACTCAATGATCAAACCCAAACTTGCAACATGAACATTTAACTTCATAGTTAATATCTAAGAGTAGGGAAAGGGCTTACATTGCTACGAAGGCACAAAAGATATGACAAAGCCCTTATGCAATCAAATAGACCCAAAATGCAAGCTCTAACATAAAAACCCTTGAGCCAAAATGATCAAAACCCTTGCTTTATGATGCAAAGATAGAAACTTGACTTGAATGCAAGCTAATGACACTCATACAAGCTTGAAAACACTTGTATGCATGGAAAATCTCTCATAGAAACCATTTAGAAATTTTATGAAGAGAGTGGAGGCCATGAGAGGTAAAATTTTGCCATAGTTTAGTTGCATGAATGAATAATGAGGATTTAGGATAGGTTAGGGTCTTATTTATAGATTAGGCAAGTGTTTTAGGCCATAGGATTAAACCTAGATTCAATCCAAACCATCAAAGCATGTCTTGGGGAAGAAGTCAAGTGTAGGAACCATCTAGGGCCTTTAGATTAAAGATGAACCATGAGAACCATCCAAATGCAAAATCTGCATTTGAGCGAATCGGCCCACGGGTTGATAGCCAAACACCCTGGATTAACCCCTAGTCGACCCAGCGGGCTCGGGTCGACCTCAAAAATCGGCCGGTTCGGTTATTCCCCTCTCCCAATTCGCTGTTTTGAACATTTTTGCATATTTATTTATTTAATTTTCAATTATATATATATATATATCAATATATATATATTTCTCTACGCAACCCATTTCACTTAATTAAGTATACTTTAATTTGGGAATTTTTCGTGAAACTTCGCGAGGCCATATCTTGGTCATACGGACTCCGATTTTCGAAAACTCGGACTCTATTTCGCGTATTTTTCCGAGACGAACGCAATGGCATAGCCCGTTTCCCTTGATTCAGATTTTACAGTTTAATTCTTCCTCCATTTATGTTATAACAGGTTATTGAAAATACGGGTTGTTACATTTCAGGTATCAATTAAATAAGTTTGTTCTTGTGTTCATGGACGATATCTTGGTTTACTCGAGGACAAAGGAAGAGCACAAGAAACATTTAAGGAAAGTGATGGAGGTGTTGAGGAAACACCAACTGAAAGCAAAATTTTCTAAGTGTCACTTCTGGAGAAGGGAAGTGAGATTCTTGGGCCATGTTGTTTCAGAGAATGGTATTGCCGTGGATCCTGCGAAAGTGGCTACGATGCAAGATTGGTCTACGCCCAAGAATGCAACAGACGTAAGAAGTTTCTTGGGGTTAGCTGGATATTATCGTAAGTTTATCCAAGGCTTCTCCAAGATAGCGGCACCGTTAACTCAATTGACCAAAAAGAATTAAGCTTTCGCTTGGGACAGAAGGTGTGAGAATGCATTTAAGAGCCTAAGGAAAAGTTGACGTGTGCGCCAGTGTTAGTTATTCCTAAAGAGAACGAAGAGATGACGGTATACACGGATGCCTGTGGTACCAGACTGGGTGCTGTACTGATGCAAGGAGGTATGTTTGTAGCTTATGCTAGTCGGCAACTGAAATCGCATGAAAAAAGGTACCCTACCCATGATTTGGAATTGGCAGCGATCGTGTTCGCATTGAAGAAGTGGAGACATTATCTCTTGGGAGAAAGATTCGAGTTGTTTACCGACCTTAAGTCATTAAAGTATCTTTTCTCTCAGAAAGATCTAAACCTTCGTCAGCAGAGTTGGTTAGAGTTCTTGGCTTCATATGATTTCAATATCGCATACACACCCGGGAAGGGAAATGCGGTAGCTGATGCGTTGAGTAGGAGACATGCCAGTTTGAGGGCTATGTTTCTGGAATGGAAGCAACTGGAATATATCGCGGGATATGATTTCAGACCTAAGTGTGAATTGGATCCAGAAATGTTAGCAAGTTTGACGATCAGACCGAATTTGATTGAGCGAATTGGTTCCAGTCAGAGGGATGATCCTAATCTACTGGAAATCATCTCCAAAGTTAAGATGGGCATCGACAGTGAGGAGATGAGCAAGTATGGGCTTGATCGAGAAGAATGGCATCGAAAGAAGGGGAGACTAGTTGTACCCAATGTTAATGGATTGAGAGATGAAGTTCTTAGAGATTGTCATCACTCAAAAATGACTATACATCCCGGTGGTAACAAAATGTATCGATACATGAAGCAGACCTACTACTGGGACGGGATGAAGAGAGACGTTGGGAAGTTTATATCCAAGTGCATGAATTGCCAGTTAGTTAAAGCTGAGCAAAAGAAGCCTAGTGGTTTGTTACAACCATTGGAAATTCCCGAATGGAAATGGGAACAAGTCTCAATGGATTTCATTGACGGTTTACCAAGGACTAGATCAGGTCATGATAGTATTTGGGTGATTGTAGATCGATTAACTAAGAGAGCAAGGTACATACTAGTCAAGTCAAATAGAACAGCGGCTGAGTTAGTAGAACAGTATAGATTTCATGGAGTACCCAAAGGCATTGTGAGTGACTGAGATCCATTATTTACTAGTGGGTTTTGGAAAAGCTTACAAGAGGCTTTAGGATCAAAATTACATCTCAGTACCACATATCATCCTCAAACCGACGGTCAAACAGAGAGGGTGAATCGTATATTAGAGGATATCTTGAGAGCTTGTATATTGTATTTTGGGGGATCATGGGATGATCATTTGCATTTGGTTGAGTTCGCGTATAATAATAGTTATTAGTCCAGTATTGGTATGGCTCCATTTGAAGCTTTGTACGGGAGACCGTGCAACTCACCATCATGTTGGTTGGAAACCGGTAAGAAATTTGTGCTTGGGCCAGATGTAATAAGAGAAACTTCAGAGAAGATCAAGGTTACTCAACAGCGAATGATGGCCGCCCAAGATAAGCAGAAGATTTATGCTGATAAGAGACGAAGAGATTTGAAGTTCTCCATTGGTGACTTGGTATTCGTCAAAATCTCTCCATTGAAGAGTGTGATTCGTTTTGGTAGGAGAGGTAAGTTGGCACCAAGATTTGTTGGTCCATTCCCAGTTCTCGAGCAAGTTGGGAATTTAGCGTATAAGGTCAAGTTACGTGACAAGATGGCAGCACAATGTATTTCATGTTTCCCAGTTAAGGAAATTTGTGCATGACCCTAATGTAGCTATTTCACCAGATCAGTTGGACGATATCGAGGTAGAAACCGAGGCGGTTGGGAACCGCAAACCTATTTGTATTGTCGAGCACGATACAAAAAAGCTTCGAAGGAAGGTAGTGAAACTAGTCAAAGTCCAGTGGGATGATGATGAGAAAGACTGTACTTGGGAAACAGAGGAGAACATAAGGAAGATGTATCCAGAACTCTTTGCCTGGTAAGGTTTTAGTAATGATATAGTGTTCCCTTATTAGTAAACCGCATGTTAGGTTAGGTTTGTTGTGTTGTTGTGTATGTTTGATTGATTGCTAATGGTTGATAGGCATGCGTGAACCTTTTTATGTTTTGTTTAAGGAATTTCGGGGACAAAATTTCTTAAAAGGGGGTAGGAGGGGGGGAGGAGGGGAATGTAACGACTCGCATTCTACGCATCAGAGGATCGTAAAATATTTATTTCATTTACATACGAAGTCCTATGGTCGTGTAACTTTGGGGAACGACTATTGGGGTCATTTCCCGTGTTCACGATTTTTACCAAATTTTAAATGACCATTTTGCCCCTGGAGAATCTTGTTTTGCCTATAACTTTTGATTGGTAAGAAGTTTTGACCAGAAACCACTTCCATTGGATCTGGACGATGGTTTATCTTTCCGTAGAGTGGTCACATTAATCAAACGGATTTAACGTTTGGGAGATATGACTGAAATAAGGTTTAGAAGGTGAAAAACAGCTTAACCGGGCCTAATTGGGTAATTAGCAGCTTGGTCCATTAGGAATTTCAGGATTAGGGTTATATAAAGCCTGAAAGGGGTTAGAGAAACCCTTTCGTTTGTCATTTTTCAGCCACCACTAGCATCCTTTGAACCCTAGTAATGGCCTCCATCACCTAACCTCATTTTAATCACACACTAATCACTTTTAATCACTAATTAAGCAAAACTGCATCAAATCAAGAGAAATCAACACCAAATCAGAGTTGGAGCTGCTACAATACATAAATATTGGTGTCATATTAGTTGTAGTTTCAGATTTGAGATTTATTTGTGGCTAAGGTGAGTGATTTGCACTTTTATTCGCTAATTACGGCTAATTATGGGTGATTAGTGATAATTAGCGAAATTATGCATGATAAAAATCTGGAAAAATATTTAGAAATTCTTAAACATTATTTTATGCCTTTGGTGAAGATTTGGGTTAATTTCGATTAAGTTTACTAATTCTAAGGCTAAAACATGTTTTAGGGGATTAAGGGGAAAATCATGCTTTTGGGTATGTTCGATCCATATTAACATGTTAAATTGTTGTTTTGATATTTTTGATTGATTCCGTATGATGTCACTATTGTTTGGTATGTTTTGTGATGTCATAGGAAAGTTAGAATGGTTGCAAACGCCGTCATTTAGCGAAATTAGCTTGTAGGAAAAATTGCAGAATTCCGGATAGTGGTCAGGGGGTATTGTTACGAACCGGATTCCTCAGGGGGGTATAGTCACAAACCAGATTCCTCAGGGGGGTATGGGCACGTACCGGATTCCTCAGGGGGGTATGGTCACGAACCGGATTCCTCAGGGGGGTATGGTCACGAACCGGATTCCTCAGGGGAGGTATGGTCACGAACCGGATTCCTCAGGGGGGGTATGGTCAAGATCCGGATTCCTCAGGGGGGTATGGTCGCGAAACGGATTCCTCAGGGGAAGTATGTTCACGAACCAGATTCCTCAGGGGGATATTGTCGTGAACCGGATTCCTCACGGGCGGTATGGTCACGAACCGGATTCCTGAAAGGGGGTATGCTGACGATTCCTGAAGGGGATTTGCTAAAGATTCCTGAAGGGGAGGTATACTGACGATTCCTGAAGGGGGGTATGCTGACGAGGACCATGACCACGACCCAAACTAAGACGAATGATACCAAAACCCGAGATGCAAAGTTAGTCCAAATTTGAAGTTATTACTCAGGATCCAGACGGGAACCAACGAGTTAACTTCTCGAGTTGGACTCTGCTGCGGGACGTGTGCAAAGGGGTTATCGATATCCATAACTTTGGTTCGCCGCTGAAGAGATGGGGCATGTAGACGAACCAAAGCCAGGGAAATGTGGACTGGTTGGCCCATTAGGGTTATTGACTATGGACCTGTGCAGTGGGGACAGTGTAATAATTGAACGGAGTTGCCTTCATAGCCCCAAAAGGGAAAATTGGTCGTAGCAATAGTTGTACGAAGTTGCCATCATGATCCCACAGATTTGGTGACCAGAGTGATGGATATTGTATGCTTTACGCACTGAGTGAGAAATGTGAGGATGACTACTATGTTTGATGTTCGCTATCACCATGACATGCACATTTCCACTTTACACACTATGTTGTGTTTACCTTAGAGTACTGTACATCTTCTTGTGCTAACTCTTTGGTTGCAGATCCAGATTCAGGTATGATTTACTTATACCTATTACTGTTTTGTTTTGCTGCTTATCGCTCATACCAGACTTTTTTCTGACCCAGAGTTTTATGTCTCTTCTTATTACTCTGGGTGCTCTTAAACGGGCAGATTAGAGACAGGTTAGGTGGTATGCACGAGTAGCTGTTCGGAGACGAGTAGGAGACTTCCACGTATTATTTACATATATTCTCCTTATGTTGTTGCTGGTCACTACTTTGGGCATTGGTAGTGCACCTTTTCTACTTTGCTTTAGAAACAGTATTTTTTTTAAGTTGTAATAATGGAGGATCATAAGCTATATTTTTGGATTTCCGCTGCTATGATGGTTAGGATTTGGTTCTCAGCTTATGCACTATCTTGACTATTTTATACCAAGTTATGTTACTATTATATTTTATTCCATGCGCTGTGAGATATACTATAAGTTCTTTGTTGATTCATCGTCTTGTTCTTTCTTTTGACGACCGTCTCGTGCTGGTTGGACATAGGTACAGTGCATTTCAAGGGAAATGTCGGCTAGTGCGGGGCGGGCCGTCACATAACCATGGAATCCAATATTGAAATATTTCGAATATTATTTCCATTCAAATCCTTTTCAATTTATACATTGGAAAATTCTTAGTATATTAAAACCATATAACTTCTTTTAGTTCTTTACTCAAGTTGATAAACAACTTATTCAAATAAAAATATATTATATTTTTTTGCAAACGTGGAATATTTCATCCAAAAATCTTTCCAAAACATTTATTATGATTTAACATAATTTTTCTCTATTTTTAATCATTTTAAAATAGGTCCTTTTCGTGTACATCCAAAATCAGACATCAAAACCAAACTTTAATATTTTTGTGTCCATCCAAAATCGGGCATCAAAACCAAACTTTAATATTTTTATGTCCATCCAAAATCGGACATCAAAATTATATTTTGATTCTTCACTGGATTATACTAAAATATTCGTTATTTCTGAATTGGAATGTGACTCAATCAATTACCATATAATTTTATTTATATGGATATGTATTCAACAATAGTTATAAACAACTATTAAACATCCAGTTCACATCAAAAGTGCGCTTACAACCATATAAGCATCAAATAATTAAATAACGCTTATAACGGTCTGTCAATCAATGATTAACATCTCATCTAAACACTTGGGATTAGTGTAAATCAAATATCATCCCAATACCCGTGTGGGGTTTTCAACCAATAAATAACCAATTATTATTTGTACACTTGGACGATGTGTGAAATTATCGTCTCAATACCTGTCATGTGGGGTTTACATCACAGTCCATGCGAGCTTATCTATTATTTGGGAGAAGGGTGGGTAAATTATCGTTCCAAAATAATTCATAACATAAATGTCTTATTTATCAATACTTATAATCACAGCTTAATAACGATAACATTAAACTGTAAACATCCATCAATCACCAAACAAATATTGCAATAATAGGAAATCAATATATATATATATGTATATATTTAGTCACAACTATAATAACTTTCAAAATAGTTTGAGTGATAGAGAGTTCTCACCATTGGTTTCCACTCCCTCAGCCTTTAATTGACGATTTTAGTACTGTTTGGGTTCAAATTTGCCTTAAAATCTAACTTGCTCCGTTTCTACCCAAATTAGTTTTGTTTTGAAGATCTCTATCCCACAATCGCGACTGATCCAGTTTCGCATGATTCTGAGTTTGTTGCAAAAATATATTAACATACGAACTTGGAAATATCATTTAAATAATAAACCACTATATGATACCCTCAACTTGAAACGCTCGCCACAGCCAAACCGTAACTCGGAATTGCACGAAACCAGCGCCATTTTCTCCGACATCTCATCCTCTTTCCACGTTGGGTAGTCTTCCCTCCAGTTCGCCATATGGGCGCTGCAGTCAGCAGTTGATCGAAAATTGGGTTTTCTGGTCATCTAGGTGCTACGGCCACCACGGTGCTCCAAATGCCACCAAATTTTACCGGTAGATAGGCCTCGACCTCCCAGACAACTTTCCTTTGCATCACTTTGCCTAAAAATGCATGAATTGGCGGGAAATTGATCACTTTCGTGACTGCCTAGTTTTCGAGCACCCCTTTGATGAACTTGACATTCCAGCCAACTCTGGCGTCTTGAGACCATGCAACCACCGCCAAAACATCTGTATGCTTCCACTCTACCATCCTCCAAACCACGCGTCCTAATTCTCTGCATGGGGACCGCGTCAACCAAAATACCAAAAATGAGCTGCTGCACTTCGAGCTCAATTCCGGCCAAAGCACAAACCCAATCACCACCAAATTTTTGGCGTGGGTAGCTAGCTCTCTTCATGATCAACAAAACCCTTAAATTTCATAGTCCAACTCCTTACAGTTTGAGAGATATAAATTATTTAATGTTGAGTGGCATTTCTACAAAATGTTTTGAGAGAGAGAGAGGAAGAAAGGGGGCTGTTGCATAATAAGGAGGAAGAGGAAAGAAAAGTAAGGTTTTAGGGAGGAAAATATACTATATAGTGGAAGGGTTTATCATTTTTTTATTAAGTTTTAATTAGCTTTAAAAATGTGATTTTAGCGTACATTTTCTTCTTGTATGCCCACGTGTTAACTCCAAAAATTATGAAATTTTGGATTCTACCATTATTTGATGATACGAACCCCAAAAAAAATGAAATCGAATTCTAAGATTGTCTCAATAACATTTCTTCGTAAACCGACTATCAGTTTTACCCCAAAAGGGGTTTGCCTCTCACGGCCACAAACTAACTCCGTTTCGCGTGTAATTTAAAATCTAGCCATGACTTATTATTTTGAATCCAACAAAATTAATCTCGTCGAATTCTGAGCTCGCTAGAAAATTTTCACTTTTTAAGGGTTATGCGATGTTTTTAAAAATCGAATTTTCAAAATTTTCAAATACAAGGCTTATTAATTAATATAATAATTTTACTGAGTTAGTTTTAATCTAATAAAATGTAAAAATTAATTTTAAAATTATTCTCAAGTCTTATTTAGCAAAAATAACAAATTTATATTTCCATATTCCTTAAGATAGCTTAATCAAAATTTTAATTTGGTTTCGAAAATACAAGTTGTTACCATATTGATAACGTTGCCACATGACCTTTGGTTGGACGACCTAGGGGGTGCATTCATAGGAGTAGGAAGTGCGAGCGTTGGAGAGCCCGTGGTCTCCTTGGTAGGAGCAGGATCCTGAACATACTTCTCAAGGCGTTTCTCGCAGATGAGTTTTTCGACTGCATACTTGAGATGGCGGCAGTCGTTGGTGTTATGTCCATACATATCATGGAACCTGCAGTACTTGCCGGAGTTCTTTTCACGGTCAGTCGATTCCCTTGTGTTGGGCTTCTTGTACTAGAATGTGTTGCATGTTTCTAGATAGATGGTCTTCATGTCACGATTCAACGGAGTGTAGTTCCTGTAATTTTAATAGCTGTCGTGCTTCTTGGGGTCTAAGGGATTCAGATTATTGTTGCAATCGCCTTGTTATCCAGGGTTTGGTTTTGGCTTGTTGTGGATGGCTCCTTTACCCTTATCAGAAGATTCCCCGACTTTTTTCCTTTGACACTGTCGTTGACAGTGCCGACATGTGGGTTGTTGGAGTGGTTGTCCCGTGAAGCTTTATTACGCCTGGATTCCTCTTGACACAAGAACTGTCCTGCTTTTTCGTAGAAAGCCTCTAAACTCTTGGGTTGTTTTCTATCTATCCATGCCTCAAACTCAGAGGTTGGGAGGACGCCCTTGGCTAGCAGGAACGACATGGTATGGGGTTCAGGATCATCAACCTTGGCGAGGGCAGTATTGATTCGCACGAGGAAGCTTTTAAGAGATTCAACGGGACCTTGGTAGAGGTTGGATAAGGTGAGCGCATTCTTTGTAGCTGGCACGTGCATCCTGAACTGTCTGACCAACACAGTGGATAGCTGGCCAAAGGTTTTAATTGAATGGAGCAGAAGGTGAAAGAACCAAAGTAAAGTCATTCTTGCTAAGGCAACTGGGAAGCAGCATTTGGCGATGTCGGTGGCTCTACTGGAGTCCATCTTCCATTAGTAGCGGTTCAAGAAAGTGCAGGGATCGGTTGTTCCATCATATAGCGTCATCTATGGTATGTCAAAGTGTCGAGGTCACTCAGCTTCGTGGACGGCTCTGGTAAAGGGGTTACGCCTCAGGTGGGTCTCCCACGATTCATTGGTGTTTCCCCGCATATCTGTCCTGATCTTCGGATCATGTCGGGGAGATATATCGGATGTACATCCCCTGGCGGAATCCAATTGCGGTGAATTTCGGGAGTTTTTCTCCTTGGACGTCTTCTATGGTGAACGTCGGGATCATCCTCTTCCATATCGTCGACGTCGATTGCCTGGTTCCGGTATGGTTAATGAGGGTGAGCGGGAAGACATTCATTTTGATCTTAATAAACCTGAGCCTCTTGAGCTGTTGGGAGTGTGGGCTCCAAGTATTGAGTGGCGACAACTGGGTTCTGTCATGGAGGGGGTCGATTACTCGGACCCGGCTCATCGTTGACGATCAGTCGAGATCGATCACGGTGATGCATTCCCCCGCTATATGTGATGGTGGTCCTGTCACCATTCCCATTGTCGTTGACGTTGTCGTTGTTGTGGCCGTTAGCGTGGGCATTAGAGCGGACAAAGACGTTGTTGTTAAGGCTAAACTAGCTTCATTGATGCAGGCCCCGAGATCGGAGGAAGAAGTTTCCGGGACAGTATGCCTCACTCGGGGATTATTCTGAGCCAGTTGGGGTTGGGTGACCAAGCAATGACTCTCTTGAAGCTGACGCATAAGGTCGATGTTAGCTTTCAACGCTTGGTTGAGTTCGAGAGTCGTAGTCTCATGCCTCTTGGTGAGCACGTAAATCTGCGCTTGGCTTACTGGGGCCTCGGGATCCATAGGAGGAAGTATTTCCATTTTGGCTAGGATATCCGCTGGTTGGTTTTGCAGGGATGCTTCAGCTTCGGCTATAGTAGAGGAGCCGATCAGCGTTTTCTTTGTTTTCTTAACCATCGTAAGCGGACTAGGCTGTAGGTTAGAGAATGAACCTAAAGCACATCGGAGTCGAGATGGTACTGTGCAACAAAGAAGCGAGTCTTAGTTCTCAACGAAAGCACCAGAATGTTAACGCCAAAAAATGTCACCAACACCCAAGATTCTTAATTACTTAAGAATACGGTTTCGCGTACGAAAAATAAGTGCACAAAAGCAATAAATGACACAAGAGATTTATAGTGGTTCGGTCCCGTGAGGGGCCTACGTTAACTGTGGAAGAGCTGCTAATATTTTATTGACAACAATGAATTACAAGCTATAAGCCCCTTCTAGGCATCTAGTTACAAGCATTTTTGTGTGATTCGAAGTCATAGTCATCATATATGATTGTACGAAAAATGTAGATTTTGTCCTTCTTCTTCCTCAAAGTGAAGATGTCATTAGAGAGGTCCCTTGGAGCTCTAGAGAGGTGTCAAATCAGCAAATTTCCAACTCTTGTAACAAATGAGCTTGGAGGTATTTATAGTGGAGTGGTTAGGTGAGAGTAGGTAGGATTTGAAGACCACTCAACAAAAAATCACATCACATGCTTGTATGCCATAGAAAATCACATCACATATGAGTATTAGGGGGGAAATCGCATCCCTCTCATGGGATGCGATTAAAATCGCATCCCTTATCGCATCCCAAAGGGATGCGATGTGGCCATGGGGCGCCGCCTCCCTGAGATGCGATGACATCTCATCCTGAAGGATGCAACACCTTCGTATTCTGATGGATGCAATTCCAACGCATCCCGTTGGATGCGATGGCGTCACACTCCGCTGGATGCGATGGCATCACACCCTGTCGGATGTGATGTCATCGCACCTTGTTTGGTGCGATGTGGGGTGCTATGGAGTGATGTGAATCCGTGTGGGGCGAGTCGGAGTGAGGCGAGTTGGAGTGATGTGAGGCGGTGTGATGCAAGCTGGGGAGAGGCAAGGGCTTGTGAGGTGAGGCGAGGGTTTGTGAGACGATATGAGGATCATGAAGCTATTCCTTGCTCGACCTCTTCTCAGCCTAAACCTTCAACAATTTGGCAACTCTTCGAGCTATAGTACCAAGCGGCGTGTTGAGTCGAGTGAGTCTTGTGTACTTTTGGGAACCGGATAAAAATACTGGTTAACAATAGCAGCAACATATGTAAATAAATTTACAAGAAACGAAATCTAACCGGGATATAGAAGGAAATTTCGTTTTAGTCTTGTCATGACAATTTACTTAAGACTTTATTCAAAGTCTCCCAAGATACAGCACGTCTGATCTGCTCGAGATTGTGGCGTATATGATCTTCTATGTGATTTTTTTAAGACTGTTTAGGTTTTCGTAAAAATAATGAAGAATAGATAATTTGGAAATTTCTGAATGAGGAAAGTGATCAGATTCCTCTAATTATAGCCTAATTCGCAACGGCATCTTCTGTTGGGAAAGGTCGTATCTCTTTGGTTCGCGTTTACAACACTTACTTCTATTGAAAAAAAGTTATGTCCCTTTAGCAATTGCAACGCTTGACCATGTCTTTTTAGGAATTGCAATAGTAATTCGCAATGGTCATTTCCATTGCGAATATTTGTGTCTTTTCATTTGCAACAGTCATTTTCATTGCAAATATGTATGTCAATTCATTTGCAACAGTCATTTTCGTTGGCGAACGCCCATTCATTTTGTAACTGCTATTCCAGTTTGTGAACAGTCGCATCTGAATTTCGTTCACTTTTGTGTAGCGAAAATATAACATGGTCCACCATACTTGCGCCTGTACACGGCCCGAATTGGTACCGGACGGAAGGCGACATGCGGACGTGTGTTGATCTATGGTGGTCATATAGGTCTTCCTCCCGTATAAAATTATCTAACCTTAAGCATGATCACATTTTTATTTTTAGCGATGTGGGACTTATATCTTATTCGATATTTTGAGATTTCTAACAATTTGTGTGTAATATGAACTCTAGTTATCTTAATTTTGTCCTTGTTTTTCCATCGTTTCCAAACCATTCTCCAAAAGTACACGTGATCTTGTTATATTTCATCTTTTATGACTCTAAGTTAATCTATCAATCCCAATTTGCCTTCTTTTTTCATCATACCAGATTCCTCCCATCGTTGCGTGTTCATCACCCATCGGTTTTATCTCAAGCTTTTATAGTCTGCTTTCTGTCCGACTTCTTTTTCTCTTCTTCTTTATCATTATGATTTTCTCCCTTTTTTTTGTTCTTCTATACAATTTTAGCTAAAGTGCTGTTTGGTTTCAAAATGAATTTTGGTTTTTCCGTTTTTGTTTTGTACGAGAAGAATGACCGGGAGGAGATAACATACTGGAAAATTTTACACAACTCCCAAAAGATGAGAAATGAGAAAATTTTGTTTTCAATAATGCGACCTCCTCCTCCTCTTTTGCCTTCCGTCGTCTACATGCCCAACTCATCTTCCACACCATTTGAACTACAAATTAAAAACAAAAAATTCAAAACTTCATTTGAAGCCAAACAGACCACACGAATATTTCTAGGTTTTCACAGTTTTGGTTTGTATATTCATAATGATACCATGAGTGCTTTAGGACGTCGCCAAGATATGTTTTCAGATACCGCTATACAATTACAGCCTATCTTTGCTCAATGGATACAAAGGCCCATATTCTTCTCCAATCTGAGTTTTACTCAAATGAATCACTAATCACTGCCCCTTGGTCTCTTGCTCCTGTGTGGCTACCGAGGTAGCGGGAGCCTTGGGAAATTCTAATTCATGAGAAAACCACTCCCGTCAACTTTCAAGTTCATTTTTCCTTTGTTAATGGCTGTTCATTTTGGTGCGATATCACTTCATCATTTTGGCCAAAGGATCGTCAAAGTTCTTATTACTACCAGATCAGTTTTCTCACAAACAGTGATGTAGCGAAGAAAATATGTATTATCTTTAAATATAAGAACATTAAAGTCGTCATGAGTTGACTCAGGGACGTTTCAACACAACCTTCAACCCCAAACAACTAAAACAGGTTTACATTAGCTGCTTATCCCAAAAAAATGCCCCAAAAAATTGCAAAATAAATATAAAATTACAGGATGCTACAAATCTCATCCAAGTCACAAGGACTAGACATATTGCCCCAAAAATCTTCTAACCAGTATCATACATTTCTCCCCATTCACATATTTCACCTTACTCCTCTTACCCTTGACTGTCATCACATATGCCATTTGCATCCCTCTGCTTCTGTTCTTCATTGCATACACTACTGACAGGACTACCAGAGCTTACCTCTCCCGTTCCTTCCACACATGTGCTTTCAGTTTCTTCTCCCATGTCATTCTCCTCCTTTGTTCCTTTCTTCCGCTTTTCGGTCCAAGACCTGCTAAGGGTGGTGCCATGGCTCCTTCCTGTTTCCATCCCCATCTCATCGTCTAAACGTCTTTTCTTTTCAGCATACAAGCTAGAAGAACCACAATTGTCTTCTTCTTGAAACTCTCTCTTCTTCGAGTCCTCAACGTGCTCCTCCGTTTCGGTTTTGCGTCCATTTCGCTCTATATTCTTCGAGTCGTATAGTGCCTTTTGCCTTTTAGTAAGGTTTTTATAAACTTGATCTTGGTGTCTGCTTCGTGCTCTCTTATTTGACCAATCTCCAAGTGTTTTGCTTCGGGTGTTATAAATAGAATTTTCTCTGTCTCGCTGGTTCAAGGGGTTTTCCTTCTTGTTTTGAACATGTTTACCGTTTCTGATTTCAGCACACCTATTAAGCCTCCAAGCATCGGTTTCTTCTTCTCTATATTTTGCTCGTGTATGTTCTATAGTTGTTTGCCTGAAAGGAGAGTTAACGTCGATGTTTTGAGCATGTTTTTTGTTTATCTCAGCCAAAATGCACTTTAATTTCTCTGAGATTGGGCTACCAAAAAGGATAGTATCAGCATCTACTTTGTCTTCAGCATGCTTTATCTCAGACTCTATTTCAGGCTTTTGGTTCCCCTCGGATGTGCTTGTAACAGTGACGGCGTTGGCGCTTTTGTCTTGTATTTTCATTGAAAGCTGCTTTATATCATGATTTGTTGATGTAACAGTGTCTTGAATTTGCTTGTCTCTAAATGCACCCCACAAATAGTATTGATCATTAATTTCTAGAATTCAGTAATTACCAGCGTTAGTGGATCTTATTAAATGTAAAATAATCATGATGACAGTTAACGAAGTTTTATATTTTTAACCGATTTAAATTTTCATCAGAAAGAGTAATAAATACAAAGATCTACCTTAATTGCTACGCTTGGTTTCTAAAGTGTCTCGCTATTTGTTCGGTACAACCTCTAAAAACAATGAACTTTTCTGATACGAGTTATTCACTACTTTTTAAATTGAAAGTGAATAAACAATCGCTAACAAGCATGGAAAAAAAAAAAAGGATTAAACCGAACAAACAGTGGAACAAGAAAACCAAAATATTTATTGTAGGGTTAAGCTAACCTCGAATCAAACCCTAAAACTCAAATCATAATTCATACAAAAACTATGAGCTAAAATAGTCAAATTGGTTTGATATAACCAAAATATTCAACACGTAAATTAAAAAAAAATGAACTTGAAATAAACAAAGTCTTTAAAGCTTAATCAAAATAAGACCTCTGTACTTTTCTTTTCCTTTGATTACCACGTATACTCTTTACTTTTCTGAGTATAAATCTTGGAAACGATGGAAAAGAGAAACATAGTTAATATGAAAGACCATATTAGTAAGCTATATGTATCAAATTCCTTTTTGGTGTTTCGCGTCCTTTCAACGATTTCAATATTAAACTATTACCCCAATTTGTTTGTTCTTTGTAGTTATTGACTGAAATTTTTTTAGTGCTATTTCACGATTACAAGATTGCCGCAACACAAAGAGCGCCCCCCCCCCCCCCCCCCCCAACAATCTATTTTGGAGGACTATTGGTATCTTTTAAATAAAGGTGGATACCCAGTGCCAAAGGCTGCCATACTCAAGCGCGAGGACTTCCCCGGTCAGTCTCCCGTCCTAGTACTGTTCACGGCTTTTCGGGCTCTGGGGGTGGTCGATTAGCGCGCACAGCCTTTCCCTCACATTATGTGAAGAGCCCGGGTCTCGAACCTGTGCGCTCCAGATTACCAGCCGGGTAACCTTACGTTGCGTCAGGCACCACCTTTCTTGCTATCTTTTAAATATATACAATAATATACAAGTAAGAGTTTCTATAAAAAATCGACCAATAATAATACTCACTGTGATACTCTTCAGGTAATATGCATGAAGGAAAGACGAGCAGCTCGATTTCACCAAATATAAACACGAATATGAGATCCTTGGTCATAATATCGTCAACCAAACCGGAAACACGCTCATGTCTGCAATATACATGTACAAGTTACTAACCACATTACAAAATACATACGAAAATAATTATCAGCATGCTTGGGCTACATACTTTGCATAGACGTCTGGTATAAGATATAAACCAATGTGATCACCACTTGGAGGACCATCTTTAAATGTACTTTTGTGCAGCTCACGTCTTAAATATCCGTCCATGGGAAGAATTGGTGGCAAACTTTTTGCCGCATCAAATACCCTTTGACATGCTTGACTAGATGCATGTGCTCTAAAGGGAATAAAATCCTCATTCCCAAATGAAATGCATCCTCTGTTATCAAGGAAATACCATGAATCATGAATATATGAAATATGAATAAATCATTCTCGGCGTTTATTAGAATGGAAAGTTACATGGCAACTTCTATTAATATTTAATACTTGAACTTTTCCTTTACACAGCCCTTTAGAAATTAAGAAGTTGTATTTACTATTTTACACCTATAAATACAAACCCGGAAGGTGACGTTTTTGTTATACTTTTCGATTAAGAGTTATGATGATTTTGCTGTCTAAAATAAATATGTACACTCTCTCATTCCAAAGCAACATGATTTTAGCGTTGACGACTTTTTGTTTTTTGTTTCTGTTACTTCTGTTTTATTCAGTTCATGAGTTTCATTCTGGAACGTTCATACAAAAAAAAAGAGGCACATTGCTTAGTTTTTCGTAAAAACATTGTTCTTGACTAATTCGATCAATAGGGACGGAAGCCTGAAACTGATACAAACCTAGTGCGCTGTACACCACAAAATGATGGAAAAATGGTGTATTGAAAGCTTAAAAACTGTAGAAACTTACTGCATTGCGCACTTGGAAATGATGGGATTAAACTTACATTGTATGTTTTGCAATATACCTCCACGTGAATTTTCCATTTCCATGTATGGATTCATGTGGATTGCGTAAAAATATTTTTGTTGTAGACTGTAAACCAAACAAATCGGTAAAACGAGTATAAAATGAGGTATCAAAGGAAATTTGTAACAAGTGAAACTTTATAGAAAATAGTGTGGTGGCAAAGGAAATTCTTGCGGTGGTAACTGATTTAGTTAAGAATTAAGATAAATCTTATTACAAATCTACAAAAATAGAGATTTTTCAATAGCATCCCCTTCATAATAAATAGAAATTGTAAAAATATAAGAGAAACAATACAAATAGCTGTTGTCCTGGAAACTGCGTCTAAGATTGATAAAGGTGCACATGCAAAACACACACACACACACACACACACACACACACACGCACGCACGCATGCGAAAAACAGAAGGAAAGAGTTGTACTATTTGTAGTAACTAAAGCATAAACTCACCTCCAAACAAAATCAACCATAGGTTCTGGTGTACACACCTCAGGATTTCGGTGGCTATTATCCCTATGTGTTATAGTTAAAGGAGGAGATGCATCATGCACGGTCAAGTCGCCATTAGCGGAAGGTGGTATCAAATGATTCAGTTGTGTATTTGGTGCCATGTGGTCCATCGCCCGATCATTAGATGCAATCAAAGTTGGCCTACAATCTTCACAATACCAACGAACCTTTTCCCCTTTCTTCGGAAATTGGTAGAGGCAGTACCTACGGTAGTAGATAATATACATCAAATGCTAAAAAGAACAATTGTCCAAACAGAATAGATCTACGATATAAATGATAGTTATAGTTAGTACGAAAAGAAAATTACTTGTGCTCACAGGCTATTCTGCACTGCCTACAGTAGATCAAAACTTCCTGAAAACCAGTATGACCGCATTTTTGGCAAATAAGTGCCTGCAAACGAAAAAGTAAAATTATAATTATAGAGAACAATAAGACCAAATTTTAATCCCTCACTTATCTCATATATGTTCACTAAGAAGCTTGTGCAAAGGATTTCTAATCAAATAAAATATATTTTAAAAAAAATCATATATTTCGAGCAAACTATTATTCACTTGAGGTTTTGAATTGATACATAATTTTGTGGAGATGAATCATGTTAAAGAGAAACATATGATCAGATTTTGTGTATTACTAACACTAATAATTTTATGTATTTATATATATCAAATAATAAAATCGTAGGCTAAGGATACATAAGCATGTGCTCGTGTATGAGTAATGTACAAAATCTTCACATACTACTGCCCTTCGTTCACATGCAACTCTATCGTGCACACAAACACACATCGGATGTTTTAGAATGTATGTAGATTACGTCAAAATGTCCAATGATAGATTCCTAAAGAGAAATTTTGAATTAAAAAAATTGTAGACACGAAGCGGTTACACTGTTGTATCAATCTAGTGTAATTATCTTCTCTTTTAACCAAACGTACTGCTTGGTTTTGTCAAACGAACACTTCACCCGTTCTGCTGAGACCAGGCGATAAATGAATATATCTTACAACTATTTTATTAAAAATGCACGAGTTATTAATCAATTCAATTATTGTCTTCACAATGAGAAGAAATCCTACATCCTTAAATTGGTATGTCAACATGTCCAGATGCATGTCATGCATTCATACTTCATTTTAACTATTTAAGCTATCTAGGTTAGTTTAAGGATGTTTGTTATAGGCTGGAGACACTTGACAATATGTTGGGATACGATTACTTGCAACCAAATGGAGCAATCATGGGATAATTTGTGCAGTAACTTTCAAATAGTGTATACTCACTTTATTAAATTCGATGGTTCATCTTGTCTGTCTAGAATTTGTCGAACAGGTAAGGGGATGACTGCCTAACGGAAAATATTAATATATAATAAATTTTGATAAAAAGAAGATGGTTTTAAAAAATTAAGTATTAAAATTTAAGGTTAAAATGCTTCTGCCTTTTTATGCTTCGGAATGAGGATCTAGAGTCGTTGTTCGAATCCCAATAAATGAAAACTACTGTTATGCCTGAATAAGCATCATTCTTACCCTTGAAAATTAAAAGGTGAAGACTTATCAAAAATAAAATAAAAATAAAAAGACCTAGAATTAAGGTAAAAATTAAAAATTAAAAGTCGTGATAAAAAAATATATATATAAGTTATAGTTTCTGAGTATTCCCCCAAAAGAAAAAAAGAATTTAAACATTCTGGTTTTCAAATACTTTTAACACAGACGAACACGTAATACATAAAAATATTTTCCCAATCAAATCTTGATTTTGTTTATATTCTAAAGGTAAGATCATAAATATTGGTTTTACTAAGGGAGACGAATACGTTATTGTTCCTCTTACCCATCATTATTTTTCACTGAAACACATTCTGGACCAGCTCAAAATAATTTTTCCGTTAACAAATCACTTTGCAGATCTCTTATGAACACAACTGAGCAAAAAACCTAAATTTAATAATCTAAATGTCTAACGATAACGCATCAAGGGAAGAGGAAATCAAACGTAGAAAGAAAACCTACCATTGACTCTGACTGAAATTCAAGCACCAACTTCAGAGAAATGTAAAAGTGAGATTCGAATTCCTAAGAATGAGGGACAGATTCTTCAAATGGAACAAGTGAAAAAGAGGAGGTTTACAAGGAGTAAGAAAGTTTGGATAGAAGGAACATGGATTGCGAAAAACCCTAGCCAAATTAGTCCTTTTATGCTATATTCAGTAAGATCCGACTAAATTTATGGAAATAGAATAAAGAGGAAGAAAGGGAAACTGCTGTTGGCGGAGAATGAGGTAGGATTGCTTGGTTAGTCAGTCCTTTGTACGTAATCAGGAAATTTGCATAAAAGGGAAAACAAAATAAAAAAGGGTTTTTCTTAAGTAAAAATTCTAAAAAATATTAATTACATATACCTATTTGGCATAATTTTTTGTTTTTTCGTTCTTCGCACTATTTTCCTGTACGGGGTACCTATTTAATCGTCCTAGTATATAAAAATAGGCTAATTCAGCTGGTTTGACCATGCTTACCAAGTGTTGTTAAGGCTCATGTTAACATTTTACATAAGAAAATTACATGAATATGAAAGTCATTTTAATTGCAATTAATACCATAAACAACCATCTCATTAAATGTATTGTCTAATAGAAATTAACCTGGTCTTCGTTAATTTAGTTGCACATTAAATGATAATGGATTGGGAATAATTTAGAGTTTGAATTTTGATGGAGGATTTAGTTGAGAAAACAAAATAAATTTGATAAAATTAAAAAGGATACCTTTTTTTGATTGCACAGGCTTTGATTTTGCAAACTTCAACTAGCGTGTAACTTATGCGTTGCACACGATAATATTAAAAATAATATTTATTATTTTAATGTTAAAAAGACAACTTTTTATGCTGTATATGACAAAAATTTAATGTGAAGTACACAAACTATTAATTAAAAATATTATTGTTATTTTTGTGTTTATGTTCTATAGCATACATAAACAAAACATATGTATTAGTATTTGAGATTTTTTTGTTCATTTGTTTAATATAGTTATACGTGTTGAAATTGATATGGCTGTCAACGGATACTTTCGGATATAGATAGTGCTATATCTGTATCCGTATCCGAAATCGTTTTCGGATATCGGATATTCGTATCCGCGAATACGGATGGATATCGAATAATTATCCTATCCGTCAACGATCGATAGATAAAGAAATATGAATGTAAATTTCTTGTTTAACATAAATGTTTTTCAAATCCATTGATCATTAAAATGTTAAAAATAAACATATATGATGAAATTAAATAGATTTAAGTAGCTAATATGCATTTAATGCATATAATATAAACCTTCGAGTTAGTGAAGCAATAAATAAATCTGATTAATTGTACTAAAATACATATAATTTTGCGCAATATGTTAAAAAAAAAAATGGACGGATAATTTTCGGATGTGGATATCTATGTATCCGTATCCGCATCCGTTTTTTCGGATATCAGATATTTATCCATTTTTCGGATACGAATGCGGACCGATGTCGGATTTTTGGGGTATCAATTGCCAGCCCTAGAAATTGATGTATGTTAGTAACCTGCTAAATGAAATAGCAAATATTATTTAATATAATTTGTTTAAATAAATTAAATATAAAATTACGAAGTTAGTTTAACTGTATAGCATAGCAAGAAAATTTAAACATTTTTTTGCAAAAGATGTAAAAGTTTATTGCGGAGTTATTAATATTCAAAAAAAAAAAAGGTATAATATATGGTAAATTCTTGATATAAATGAATCATAACTATTTTACAAATTAACGTTGTCATTATTGTAGATATACATAGTTCATATTATGTGATTTATACACTTTATAGTTGCAAGGAAAACTACCATTTCTAATATGAATATAGCATATACATAGTAAAATTGGCGTATATTTTTAAGAACTATTAGAAAAATGAAATATATACACTCTAAAGATTATTAAATAAATTTAAGATTTCATGAGTAGTTTAAATATGTAGAATAAAATATCATGAAAGAATTGGGAAAGTTCAGCAAATAATTGTAGAAATGTTAAAATGCATGCATTTAAAGCAGAAATTGTTTTCTTCAATTTATGATAAATCAATTGAGATAAATGTATGGTACTTTTTTAATTTTTACATATATTATGTAAACTGTGTAACTTATTTAACTTTATATTTAAAGAAAAAAAAAACTAATTTTGTCATTTTTGTTAACACAAACATGGTGTACGTTTTAAAACATCACACTTGGCGTTAATTACATTAATTAACAACAATTTATTGATTGATTTCATTTATTGAATTCAGAATCACATAATTAATTTAAACATATTGACTTAGATGTACAATGTTAAGTGATATTGTGAACTTTTTTTTTAAACGACTAAATAAATTTTAAATTGTAGACGTTTGACATTAATATTACAATATAATACCCGACGAATATATTGACGTAAATGAGTTTAATTTTAAGCTTGTGAAGTTAATTATGTATATAATTTATGTTATGTGATTGACATGTTTATATTTTTTTTTCATTTTTGTTAATATGAATATGGTTAAGCTTGATGTGATTTATTAGGCGAATCAATGAATAATGGTTTGCTAAAGTTATTTAATAGTTTTAATATTATGTAATTAATTGTAAAAATAAGGTACTAAATGCAAAATATTTAAAAATAATTGAAAGATACTTAAATGATTAAAGAAAAATTGAAGTGTCAGTATTTAGAGCCAAACAATACAATTTTGTTCTAGTATTTAAAAGAAATATTAGCTAATTAAATTTATCTAACAAGGAATTGTCATAAAGGACGATTTATTGGATTTTTTTTGGCCACCAGGACAGCAGCTCCACCATTTTTTATTCAAAAGGACAATATAAATAAAATCTTCCATCGCGCTTCCAGCCGGTGTCTTCCGATTCCTCCAACGATATTCAGCGTCGGCCATTGGTCCAGCGTTTTCATCATCATCTTCAGAATTTTGAGCTCCTCAATTTATTCGATTTGCCTAATTCATCGTCTCAAAAGCTTCGTCGATTCATTGTCTTCATCGTATCTTCATAATTTTCAAAAATTTTCATTTTTCAATGATTCATCATCTTCAACGAATCTTAATTTGGAAATATTACTGGATCTAAAGGTTGAAAATACTTTTTTGATGGTGAATTTAGCAGCAGTTTTTTGATATCAGTTTGCTATTTTTTAAGGTATCAGTTTTCCTGTATTAACTGTGTTATGCTATTGTGTTTATAGTTTTGAAGCTATGTTTGTTTTGAACTTGTACTGATGCATTAATTTTGCAACTCAATCGAAATTATTTTATTTTGATCAATTAAACTGTGATGTAAACATTTTTTGTATTAGTTTGTAGTTAAGATATTATAGCAGTTTTTAGGTATCAGTTTTATATTTTGTTAGGTATTAGTCTTGAATTGTCTGCTTTGGTAATTGAATTTTTTGATACCAACATTAATTCTAACTGATACCTACTGATTAAAATAATAGTACCAATCAAGTCAATTCAATTCTCACAAAAACGATATTTATTCTCAATAAAACCAACTGATTAAAAATTTAATACCAATCAACTCAATTAAGGCCACATAAGAATGATATTTATTCTCAATAATACCCATCGATATTTTTTTATAAAGAGAATAATACCCATTGATATTAAATCATCATTTGTATAAAATGTTTCTATAATCTAACCACTTGTATCATATGATACCTATAGTGATACAAAACTATTACATAATTAGTGAAGTAAATAAATAAAAAATAAAATTGATACCTATAGAGGCATGAAACTGATATTAAAAAACTTTAAGTAAGAAAATAACACAAAACCATAGTAGTGCAAAACTAATACCCATAAACTGAAAATAATAATAAAACTGATACCTACAGAGGCATGAAACAGATATCTAAAAATTGGAAGTAGGAAAATAACAAAAAACTAAAACCTACAAGGATATAAAACTGATACTGAGTAGCTGAAAAACAAAAAACATATAAAATTGATACATACAGAAAGTTAAAACTGATAGTCAACATACAAATAAATTTGCGTAGATAAGCATAGCAGTATATGATACATTGGAAATGTGTTGAATCACATATAATTTCAATAGAAATTATTTGTATCGAGTTTTTTATTTTATCATTACATTATTGTGCTGCTAGTATAATAGGATCTCAAGTTTTTATGATCATTGGTAGCAGTTTGTATGCTAGTTTTTTATATTTTTTGTTATGATGCTCTTTCAACATTCAGTGGGTATCAGTTTTACTCACCTGCATGTATCATTTTTTTGTACTATTTTTTGGTTATAGGTACTGGGTATCAGTTTTATACCATTATAAGTATCAATTTTTGTTATTTTATTCTTTATAGTTTTTGGATATTGGTTTTATGGCACTGTAGGTATAATTTTTGTTATTTTCCTTTTAATCATTTTTCTCTACTTTCATCCCTTTTTTCTTCTTCAACTAGGTTTTCTAGTGACTTTTGAAGATTTCTACCACATTCAATTACGGTTTCATTCGAGTTTGTGTTTGCTGTTCGATCCGTGGTTGACTTCCTGCTGATTTTTGTTGTTCGGCTGATTTTTGTCGTTCGATTATCTGAAACGATGAGGATTTTGAATCGGTTGCTACTCAAGATGATTTCAGGTTTTTGTGATTTTTGATTTTGCGATTTTGAGTTTTCCTGGTAGGAAATTGAGCGAGATTGATAAACGACGTATAATTTTAGACAGCTGTCCTTCTGAGTAAAATATTAGGCGGCTGTCCTTACACTTAAATTTTTAATACCAATTGTCCTTATAAATTAATTTCTCTATATCTAAATTACTTAAATTTTGAATTTTGTAATTAATTTAAATGTGTGGATTTAAATGTAAAATGTTAGAAGCTAATTTTTTAAATAATTGTGTAAGCTTTGAAATGTCCATATCAAAATGTAAAATGACAAAATAAGTAATATAATTTGAGAGAAATAGTAAATAAGTGCAAAGTGGTAACTAATTTAAATATAAAATATATGTAGAGAATTAAGGGGAGAAGAGAAAACTCTTAGAATTAATGAGAGAGCTTTAAAATGATATTCAATTATCGTTGTGTGTGTGTGTGTGTGTGTGTGTATGTATATATATATATGTATGTCTAGCTATTAACGTCTTAAAGGAGAAAAAAAAACTAAATTTCTTAATAATATAAATGTGAATAATTTATGTTATGTGAGATATAATCAAACCGACCATTAGGGAGGTTTCCCTTGTAAGAGCCAAAAACAAATTGTCTGAGCCAATAAATCTTCTCCGTCGTTTCCTTCTTTCTTGATTCTTTTTCGTTTCCTACGACTTCTTTCTTCCTCAAATCTGCGTTTTCCTTAAATACGAATTCTTTCTACCATCTCAACCCCAGACCCTTCTCTTTGCCAAAGAGTCGTGTCTAGATCCATGAAACGCGTGATCCACCTGTTCCCTCTCAATCTTCCACCGATACTTGTTTTCAATCGTTATTCCTTCTCTTCTTACCACAACGACAGCGTAATTTGGGGAAAATAAATCCTGTTGCAAGGACTGCGAGTTAGCCCTAGGTTGTTCATCGAAATGCTTTTCGAAAAATAACCACCATTGTGTATTTTGGATTTCTCTTCGCCTATTCAACTACGGTTTGTCTACATGTTTGTTTTCAAATACTATTACTTCGACTACATTCAAGTCGATTTGTTGTTTACTGCAACCATTTGGAACACCTTCTCTCCAATTTAAAATGTAAATGTGTCATTTTTCTGTCTAAGTCAATTTTATAGGTGAATGCTTTTAGTTTGGTTGTTGTTTGTAATGGTAGATTCTCAACAATTTCAATAGTTCTGGCTGTTAGTTAGGTAATAATTACTCATGGTTTTACTAATACTAAATCAACATCTCTTTTTTTCTACCTAATGCTATAAGTTATGTTTGTTTCAACGTGATTATGTTTTTTTTATAAGCATATAAAATCCCTAAATGAAGGAATATGTATGTAGAAGTTTATTATTCCATGTTATTCGAGAAAACTGAATAAAATGTAGGGTTTAAATGTAAAATTTCCATGTAGTAGAGAGTATAAACTACATAATTGTGCCTAAGGAAATTTGATCAGTCAAAGTCAGCAATTTGTAGTCACCTTATTACAATAATAACTCGAATTTATGTAATTGCAACTCAGTATAGATTACTTTGTTGTATGAATAGATTTTACGTATTTTCGTTCTTGCTCAACATTTTTTACTTCACGAACTTCGTGCAACTACATATTTCAAAGCGTGTTGTGTGCTTTTATGAATAATGCGATGTTGATGAATTTATAGTCGTTTTATGTTAATACTGAAATACCTCTCTTTCCCCGATTAACAAGGAAATGGGGAAAATGCGAGTTTTGCCAAATTATTAACTATTCACCAATGCAGCAATATTATTTCATAGCGTGGAAACATATGTGATTAGATCAATGTTTACAAGTTATATATATATATATATATATATATATATATAATTTATTCTTATTAAATGATTTATGGAGGAAACCCATGTGCGTAACATGGGTTCACTCTACTGTAGTTGATGCCTGTCTTACTGATTTTTTTTCCTCTACGCATTGCTGTATTTAGGTTTCGGCTTATGCTTTCAAATTGTTCTATCTTCATGGTAATTGCTTCCCCGCTTACAACCTAGGTATAATTTTGCATTGTAGATTGAGTGAAACGATTCATTGTATGCTTCATCAATTCATCTCATTTAAGGAGAAATACCCTTGGTTTTGTGCTGTATTTTTATTATGTTATTATTCACTTTTATTTGTGGATTCCTTATAGAATACTTTCATAAAATTGTCATCTTTCAACTAAATTGGCAACTGCTATTTTATTAACTAATTATACTCTCTAATATATGCATAATGAAAATCTGCCACATCCAAAACTGAGCAATAATTGTGCAAAATATGCATGTTCAACTTCTCTTAGAATTCTTTGCTTCAATATTCTGGCAAAAATGACAACTTATCCTTTTATAGTATATCTATATTATACTATAATAAGTGAGTTCGATTTCTGAAGTGCAAAGGCTTCTAAGGATTTAGTGAAATGAACGGTCGCGTTCTCTGCTACTTCCTTCGCGCGGTTCCTTCGCACAAACTCCCTTCCTCCACTCCCCAAATTCACTGTCATCTATGGGTTTTTTTCCCTTTACAACCAGCCTCTCCCCGTTCTCCTTCTTTTCACCCATAAACAACAAAGTCTCCTCTCGATTGTGCCTATCCCGCTCTTCTGCAGTCATTCATGCCTCCCACCAACATCGCCACCAAAACAGAGTTTGATTCAGGCATGAAGAGTTCCGTTTTTCGACTAGCCCCTAATTTTCATTTAGTAATTTCAGTCAGATTCATGTTCAAAAAGGAGTACAGTGCTCCCAGCTCATTGTCGCCTATAGGATTCTCTATCCTGTACCTCTCACGTCTTTCTCGGTCGTTCTCATGGCTTGATTTAATTGTCAGCAATGTTGTGTAACTCTTACTTCCCCTTATTTGGTCTGAAAATCATGTATTTTCAAAGATCTGGTTATGTTTAATTAAAAATTTGATTATTTATTGAACTATTTTGCAATTGTTGATAAGACATAAGAAGTCTTTATAATTTTTATTCATGTCATATTCCAGAATACGTTCAATGTTATAAATTTAAAATTGTAACATTGTTAGTTAGTTATGATATATTGATTGTCATAATATTAGTTCCAGAACCCATTCAATGCGAATATGAAGCAAAAAGCTGTACACGCGTTATTTATAGAATTATTAGATTACCTTATTATATTAAATTCATTTTTGTATGTCGGTGTTTATATATCTCCTTTCTTATATACTTTCTGGCCGAATACGCGAATGAAACAGGATACCTTGTTTTTCCATAGTGTTTCACTGTCTTCGAATTTTATATGACCTTTGCCTGATTTTAATACTAGGCTACTTTTATTCAGGAAGTTTCAAGAACTCTTGGTCATATGACCAGTATAATGGACATTGATTTTTTTTTTTGACAAATTTTAATTCATTCTAAAGTTTCTAATTCGTGTCCTAATTCATATCTAAATAAAATCGATTGGACACAGACATACGTTTTTAGGACACGGACACGAGCGGACTCGGTCGGACATGGCTATTTATATCATATTTTATACTTTTTTATTAGGTTTTCTCTCAACCATATACCGAATCACAAGGAAATCGGACGAATTCGGACTAACACGGACCGGACATTATTTTTTCTCGTACAAATTTTGTTGTCCTAACTCGTGTCCTAAATGAGAATCGAACGAACTCGGACGGACGTATTTCGATCACGGACACGGGACATTCGTACCAAATTTATAGCCCTAACTCAAGCTGAATATATGAACGAAAAAAGCAAAAAATTGCTGTTATATCGCAATCAAACGTCGACTATTCAGCCGAATCAAACTTGTTGTTGGAAGAAATATCTAAAAAGACAGAGTCCAACATCTAGTTTTATGTTCAGTATTTTTATTTCATTAGTTTCAGTTTTTAAAATGATAATGGTACTTTTAATTGATTTATTTAAATAAATTAGTTTATTAGTTTGGGATTTATTTATTACATCTTACTCTTGTGTTTTTTATTTCAATTAAATATTCACTGATATAACGATATGTTCTGTGCTTATATTTGTTTCGTTTCTCTTTTTATATAATGGCTCCCTTAACGGTTTATAATTTCAAAATTACTAAACATTAAGAATATATTGATCTTACTTGATATATAATAAAAATGCATGTATGTTTTTCTGACTAATTCTAATCAATACATTGATAGTATATTCTTATCTCAAGTTGGTTTACATGTAAAATTTAATTTAATTGAATTTATACTTTAGTAGTAACTTTCATTTTCTCTTCAATTACCCTGTAATTTTTAAAATAATAACTAATCTGAAAAATGTTATAACAAATAATTTTAATTTCATATTGAACACTAACGGTCGGTTTTCCCACCGTTGTACGGTAATACTAGTTATTGTATATATGAGTGAATAAATAACTTTGTAATTCTTATTGCATAGTAATTTGTATGTGCATTCAACTCACATTTTTGTAAAGACATATAAACGAGGGAATAATGAATGCTAAATAATAAAATTAAATTCAGGAAAATACCCTGAAGGACAAAATACCCTGAAAGGAGCTTTTATTCATTACTTAGTTTTAGTTTTTAAACAATTTTATCTTTGTAGTCAACCATATATTTCATGTTCTTGTAAGGATCAGACGTACAATTATGATAATTGCAAAATAATATTATGTAGTGTCAAGGTGAATTGTGATTTGGGTATGGTTTGTAATGTATTGAAAGAGGGAATGTTAATTTTTTTTAATCAATTAATTTGTGCGTTCATATCTTAATGTTGTAAAATATAAGTTTGTCTTTTAAAAGTTTCCAAAAGTAAAATTATTGTACGTAATAAACAACAACTTTTTTGGAGTAAATGAACTGAGAATTAAAAGAGATATTTAGTATACATTTGTATTACTTCATTTGACTAAAGAAATTATTTTATTATTATTTTTAATTCTATAGGAATATTGTATATATTGAAATTATCGTATTTTTACGATTTATTTGATAGATTAATGAATGATAGTTTATCAAATATTTAAATAGCTTAGATTTAAGATTTACACAATTAATTAAATATATGGACTTAAGCGCAAAATATGAAGAGAGAACTGAGAAGTGTTTTTAAGTAATTATAAAAAAAACATAGATGATGAAATTAATGAAATTCTACATTTCAATATTCGATAAATTTGTAGATGAATTATTATAACATAATTTTGTTATTATCACTAATGTATATAATTTGCGTTATGCAATTTATATATTTTTGTATTTAAATGTTTTTTATACCAATTTATTGATGTATACATAGTATGCACGTCGAAAGTTTGGATCAATTAATTAATTTAAATATGTGGATCTCAACGTAAAATACTGGGAGAAAATCGGGAAATATTTGTAAATAATTATAGAATTTTTTTAAAGTAGAACGTTTGAATGTAAAATAATGTAAGATATTAGTAAATAATTGCAAAATGGCAGATACTAAAATTTTAAAAATAAAATATCTGAAATCAGATAGAATAAAGGAGAATGGAGATATCTCTTAAATTTAATGTGAGGGCTTAAAATTCTTCTGCTTTACTATTATTTAATAGATTACAAACTTCCATAATGGTTGATTCGACATTTTTCAAATTTGATAAAACTATGTTTCACATTTTTCAAGAAGATTTCCACTCAAGTTTAACCTTTGTTAATTTTATATTATGTACTTTTTTTAATTCGTAAAGTTTATTGCTACATGAAAAAGTATATCAATCAACGTGAAGTGATGTATACAGAATGATAAAAGATGATTCTTAGTAAACACGGGATATATTTGGTAAACAAGGGATATGCTTAATTGATTTATTTTTTTAGCATGTTTTTAATCGTTTTGTAATGAGTTTTGAGTTCAGTGACATTCTTATGTAATTAATCTAGTTTAGTCACCCGTTGTTTTTATCATTCACTTTTGGAAATTAATCCTCCCTTCAAGCAAATTCCAAAGTAATTTTTGGTGTCTTTTGTTTTATTATCATTTGTGTTGATTTTATTCACATAAATGATGAAGAAAATACCTTTCCTAAATAATAATTACCATTTGTCTTTTGTTTTTATTTTTGGTGTCTTTTGAAAAGACTTTTGAAATAATAACTACCATTTTCAATTTCTAGCAATAACATCATACTTCAATTTCTGTTTGGGATAGCACTTCTGAAGAAATGGTTATAAAGATAACTTTGAGGAAAAAGACAAATGAAGTTATGTTTTCAGTTATACAGAAATAATAATAAATGATGTTATCATTTTTCTGTATGACTTAAAAAGTTAAATAAATTTATTATTTTATTATAGATCGTCTTTAAAACTAATGGACATTATTATTCGCAGTTCAATTTTGGTTAAGGGGCTACCTATTTTTTTTCTTTTTTCAAAAATTGTTAAAGGGAGGACATTTGGAGCTAATCCCCCCTTAAAACATATTAATTGTTGGACCAAAATAATCTTACCTAGGTAGCAGCTCACCGTTTTGGTGTAAGTGGAAAAGCGGTAGCATTAACTTTAACCAGAGACTTTACGGCCCACAAGTGTCGTTTTTCTTTATAAAAAAAGGTGGGTTGTTATCGTTTTATGTTTTTAGAAAATTAGCGTTTTCAATAAATGGCGAGATAATACCGTTTTTATCCTTACTTTATGACGCTGATCCACCGATTGCACATGCCAAACACAAATATGTTTGACCTGAGAGTTTTCGGCATACCATCGCCGTATTTAAAGTGCTCATACAACACTAACTTATTGTATCATCTTTTTTGGCAAGCTATACAGTTCGTATACTCAAAAACGGGCACACAGTGCCGATTTTTATAAAGAAACACCTTAACTGATTTAGACAACACACCATCACGCAATCAGGATTTGAATCACATTGTTATCTTCTGAATTTCTAAGAACAAAACATGAGAATGAATCTAGGAATTCGAGCAGCATTTGAAATTGCAAACAACATTTGGAATTCAAGCAATATATGAAATTAAAGCATAAACGACATCCATCAAACGTAGTGTTTACAGACAATATCACACACATCCACCAAACGTAGTATTTACAGACAATATCACACACCACACCCACCAAAATGTTACACATATCACATAATGTTAGCCAAAATAAGTATGACTATACCAAGTCACACCCACCCAAAAAATCGCAAACTGTTACTATTTCAATCTACTTTTTCTTCGCTGCCCCTTTCTTCTTCTTTGCACCTTTCTTCACACGCCTTCCTTTAGCTTTACCCTTTGCCAGCCCAGCATCAATGTCATCTTCAGCAACTATCAATTGCTCTCCAATAATTCCGAAGGTTCGGGATCCTCTATATGATCAACCATTTGTAACGCTTGATCGGCTGACTTGCTAGGTGCACAGGATCAGATAATTTCAACGACTTTTCCAAGATGGCACTTCTAAAAGTGGAAATTAAGTTAGTATAACTCACAATCACTAAATGGGACGCAATATCAATGCATGTATGTCACACCATGTACATGCACTAAATATTTTGATATGTCATATAATTTTGTACATGCGATGTGTTCGTATTCATGTTGTGTACATATGTCTCAATATTTTGTTATAACGTATAATTTTGTACATGTACTAAAAATGTTTGTATATCTCACTTTGTGTATATATGTCTCGATATTTTGATTGAACATATCATTTCAATGCTTGATCGACACATTTACAACATACACCAAAATGATATTTAAACGACAAGTCCAAACCGTTTTCATTAAAAAAAGGCCATCCCCTTGTTGAATTAATTTATGGACAACCCATTTATAGAATAAGTTTAAAATGGTAAGAATCTACCATTTTAAACATTTTAATACGGTCAATTTCCACTATTTTTACATGCCATACTACAGAACAACCCACCGATTTCTTCTTCTTCCCCACTAAACTACAACCTCTACCCTAACCCTAATCTGCGATGCATGAACACACAAATACAAGGGAAAAAATGGCTAAACACACACCTCTTAGCGACGCTTTGCTCTTTGGCAATGCTCTCTGTGTCTTCCTCTTCGTTTACTTGAACCAGACCATCGTGAAATCAAAGTATGCTACCTTAAAGCTGGAGTGCTATGACGAGCAAATGAAATACAATGATGGTGAGATTGAAGCTCGTGTCTTTTCGTATGCTGCAGGCTTGTAAACACACGCGAGTTTGATGACATAATAAGGTTTTTCTTTAAGGGTATAATGTTATATATTTTAAATTTTCAGTTTTAGTTTCCCCTTAACATATTCTATTTTGCCAAGAGTCCCCTTAAAATTGGTGGCTACTTAATTAAAACTGGAGTGCAAATAACAATGCCTAAATTAATTACTCAGAACTGTTATATTTAAACTTATTTCTCTAGAATGAGAAGCCATTTAACTTAATATCCACGTTGTAAATCGTATGACACACTCATCCTTTAATAACGCAAGTTTCCCAACTATATGTATTTACATAAAAAAATGTGAACAAAAAGAATTGGTTTAATTAATTATTGCAACATGACTTAGAGATGCATGAATCTATTATAAAGAATAAAGAAATGAGAAGTCATTACAGAAAAAAAAAATTGTATTTCCTATAAATTGATGCGTCCATTTCCATAATATAGGCTCATAATACACACACACGCATATGTATGTATATGTATATATATATATATATATATATGTGTGTGTGTGTGTGTGTGTGTGTGTGTGTATGCGCGCGCGTGTGTGTGCATTTAAGATATAACTTATCTCATGATTAGGGATAAATTATGAATACCATAACATATTCATCACATGTATTAAAACATTCCTTTTGAATATGCATCTTCAAAATCTCGAATGCTCTACTATCTTGAAATTGTCAATTTTAAACCATGTATCATGATTGCTTTCCCTTATTATAAAATGATATTCCTTTTAAAAGAATTTAATACTTCAGGATCAATATATTTCCCTATTAAAACGTCTTAAGAAAAATATAATGGACTCAATTTAGGGAAAAAGAGATCAATGATATATTTTAATATCTTATTTCACCAAAAGAAATTTGATACTTCTGAGTCACGATAATGCATCGTCAAAAATTCACAAAGAAAACCTAATGGAAAAAATTTCTACTAAATAAAAAAGAGTACAGTACAATATGTCATATAACGAAAATTTACTACAAACAGAATTTGATACAACTAGATCAATATTGGCTCGTTAAAACCTTAGTTTGTAAAACCATATTCTTGCAACACCATAATATATCTGTATTCTTGTAACATGTTGCATTTTTTATATTAGTTAAGTAATATGGATTTAATTTATAAAATATGGAAATAGTTAAAATGGACATTTTACAAATATTGAAATCTGGTATCATTGTGTTAATGGCGATTTTCTGATGATTTTTCATATATAATGTTTTTCAATCAAAGTATAAACGAAGAAGTCATAACGGTTTGATGTTTTAGAATCAAAAATAATTATGTGTGTAAGTATGGAAGTCATTTTTTATCACGATAGTCCACGGCGGCTATGAGATCTAACTTCTCATCACCTTCCTCTTTGAACGCCGCTTTCCCACCTCTCCCTTCATGCTCTTCTCCACCCATTCCCCTTGATCCACCACCTCCTCGTGTTAGTCCATCATCTGCTAACCCCTCTGGTTTAAATTTGGGAGCGACTTCATCCAATCCAGATCTGGGTACTTTTAATTATTTTAGTGATTCGCCTCTTAACCCTAATCATACTCAGGGTGAATTTGCGATTAATCTAAATGCCAATCTGAATTCCTTGAATTCTTCCTACCTCTCTTTCACCAAGTTTGACTATGCGTCACTTTTTAGTTCACTTCCTCGAAATGCAGGGGTATTCAAGCCGATATTCGATACTGAGAAGGATGGCAAACCAAGAAAACCGCCAGATTTGGTAAGGGATGAAGGCATGAAGTACTGGAGCAATCACCTCGTTGGCTTCTTCCTAGATGGTACTCTGTCTTATACTTCTGTTGTTACTTTTCTGAACCGATATTGAAAATTGGATTGCGAGGTTGATATAAAATCTGATGGTATGCATTTTTATTTCAAATTTTCAAATGAAATGGATAGGAAGAAAATACTTAAATCTGATCCGATTTTTATTAGAGGTCGAATGTTTATAATTACATGCTGGGATCCTTACATTGGAAATTCCCATGCACAGATTAAGAAAGTGCCGGTGTTGGTTCATTTCTATAGAATTCCAAGCATACTTTGGACACTCGTTGGGATTAACTGGCTTGCCTGTCGCTTTCGGAAGCTTATATGTTTTGATAACAGTACTGAAAAATTGCAAAGATTTCAATACGCTAAAGCTTTGATTGAAATTTCAGCAGAATTTGAATTACCTGATAAAATAGAGGTTGACGGCCTAGGTGATAATTGTCCTTTTGTTAAGTTAACTTATGATTGGAGATCTCGGATATGTACATTTAGCAAAGTTATCGGCATGACACCAATAAATGTGAACACAATCCCAAGGCTATGAAGGATAATGATGTGCAGGAACAGGTTGCCACACATGTTAGGAATCATGCTCCTGCAGATTAGAACTACAATAAAGTTTTTTCTAATGCAAATCAAAGTAACTGGACAACAGTGAATTCAAAAGCAAAGAAATATTGGAAAAGAAAAGGGGCGAATAACAATAAAGAAGATGTTCCTTCTAAGGAGGGCAAGAAGGCAGATGTGGATCCTTTCGAAGCTTTAGCTACGGGAAACACTGATAAGACCAATGGGGATGATACAGTTTTGGCTGAACATGCAACTCAGATTATTACGGAAGCTGAGAATGATGGATCTTCACGTTAGGACATTTTAATTAATACATCTTCAGGCCGAATTCATGGAGCTTCTATACATGGAAAAGGGGTTACAATTGGAAACCAAGATTGTTTGAATACGACTGGTATTGATTTGAATGATACATTTCTTGGAAATTTATTTTGCGATAGTGAAGAGGGTTTGATTAATACACATATAGCTGCCGCTGATTTGGGAGCATCCATTTCATCATAGCCTTCTTCCTTGAGCAAATCTTTCTCTTTTGTCCTAAATGCTACAATATCTGCTCCTTTTGTTAGTACGACCAATACATCTTATACTGCTATGTCATCAGCATCACCTTTCTCTCACCTGGCACCTCCTTCTCACTTTATTCTTCCTCCACCACCCAATGTTAGACCATTTACCGCCTCACCACTTATGTCATCATCTATGAGTGGTAAGCAAAAGGGAAGCAAGAAAAAGCAACAATCTGATGATGATGATTTGAATGATGGGTTATATTATAAACCAGAAGACGTTATGCCAACAACTAATTCAAGGAAATCTGGAAGACATACCAGAAACAATCCCACTTATATGCTTGGGTCTCTTCAATTTAAATGAGCGTGATTAGTTATTCTTAGCATGGTGCGGTTGTTTTAGATATTTTAATTTTTTTAAGTCATTTTTCTACCGGCGGCTAGAGTATTCTTAGCAATGCTGCCTCTTTGGTGGTTTGCTGCACATTAAGGTATTCTGTCAGTTGTAATACGGTTTCTGTTTTGGTCGTCTAAGGTTAGATAATGTCAAGAGTCTGCATTAAGCTTTATTTGTATTCTTTGGATGTTACTCTTGAAGTAGTGAATAAAAATTTTCACTTGCCTTTCAGAAGAAAAAAAATTATGTGTGTAAACCTTGGTAATTTAATCAATTAAGATTCATTGATTGTTGATAAGTGGTAATATTAAAATTAGATGTAATGTATTCAGTCAATTTATAAAATTAATTAGAATGCAATGTATGTAATCAATTATTGAAAGTAATAAATTTTAATGTATGAAATCAATTAATAAAGAAAATTAATTCGTAACATATGCAACTAATTAATAAACGAATTTAATTAATTGTTAACATTCAAAATTTAATTTCGAAGATATTCGCACTGTTAACAATAAGTCTACAGAATTTGGTAATAAGGAAAGTTTATTAGAAAAATGAATAAGAATTGGAAATGAATTAACTAAAATAAATTACGTGTATATATGCATGTATGTACGTTGATATTATATATATATATATATATATATATGTATGTACGTTGATATTATATATATATATATATGTATGTATGTATATAAATATATAAATATACATGTAAATAAATAAATAAATAAATGTGTGTGTGTGTATATATATATATATATATATATATATATGTATGTATGTATGTATACTAGATCAGTCTCGTGCAGTTGCACGACTGCTTTAACTAAACATCGATGTAATACCGCACTAAATAATTATCTCATGAATACTAAATTAATATGTAACTGCCTTCAGTCGAACATTCTTGCAGTACCATGCCAAATAACTGACACATTACACTTTGTTAATCTAATAAATAATAAAATGGGTAAATCATTGAATCAAATTCATAGGATATTGATAACTTTTAAATAAAATACAAATACCATGTGGTTAGGACGCCATGTCCGACCCTACCAATGATAAACCACAATAATTTTTATATTTTACATATTTTTCTTTCTTGCTACAGTTGGTGGATCCCCCTATCAAAAACCATGTATAAGAATGCTGATGCTGATTAGTATCACACAATATGCACAATACAATAAAAGGCATTAGAGAGCATCTCGCGCAACAATTAATATTTTTTCAATTCAAATGTTAATGGGCTATAAACAGAAATTGAAAATCACAACCTCCCATGTGAACACGTGTTGGAATTCGTAAGTATTGAATGAAATATACTTTTTCCATTAAGCGAACATGTGCGGCTGTTAAGTGAAAGGATGTGACTATTAGAAGCATGCTTTTCCGTTTTGCGAAAAGACACTTTGTGAAAAGACACTTCGCGAAAAGACACTTCCTTTCACCAATGGTCATATTTCCCAACGGTCATATTTCAACGAAAAGACACTTCGCGAAAAGACAATTCACGAAAAGACACTTCGCGAAAAGACACTTCATTTTGCCAAACTGTTACATTTCAGCAAAAAGACACTTCGCGAAAAGACACTTCCTTTCATAGAAAGAGATGCGTTCGTACGAAGAGGTACATGTGCGACCGTTCGAAGGGATGCGGATAAACTATAAATAAGGAGGAAACCTGATCACTTTCCTCACTTATTCCAATCTGAACTTCTTTCTCTCTTCTTTAATACTCTTATAAATAATCACAGAGTGGCATATTCATTACAATCTCGTGCAAAATACGTCTGTTGTATCTTGGGAGAATTTTGAAATAAAATTCTTAAGGAAGTTGTTACGACAAGCCTCAGACATCACCTGGTTAGATTTTAGTTTATTTGTATATTTATATACATTATTCTATAATCTCTCCTTTCTCTATGTTGTGCTATTTCTTAAAACAGTATAACGTTGTTGTTGTAAATTGATTACAACATACTTATTGCGAATATTGAATTCCAGAGTAGTGGAAATTCAACTTATAAACTTGTGCGACGAGTTTAGAATTGATTATTCTCTGTTTTGGTATACTAGACGTATAACAACATGTGCATTCCAGTTTGTGAGAGTTTGTGAGTAGCCACTAAGAGGAGCTTGCATTCCAATTTTTAACCTGCCAACAAAAAGAAAACAAGGAAGATTTGAGTAAATATAGTAAAATTTAAATCATCCAGTCCTCAAGTATTTTGAAAACCTGACATGAAGACCAAATAATTGTCTTATTCACTGGCATTTAAATGAAACCACTTAAAATGGAATGAATTAACTTTTATCATGTAAAAGGAAAAAGAGTTAAACTCGATAAAGGAAAATTTGATGCATTAAATATTAACTAAGATTTAAAGAAGATGATGCAGCATTTCAGTACATCATCTAAGCTTCAGAAAGTAATGAAATTTGATATGTGACAGTAAATGTAAAGTGAGACTATTTCAAAAACAAATAATTAACGGATGCGATTTTTCAAACTGAAATCGTTTAATAAATATACACAAAAAACATTCCCAAATTAAAAGCAGAAAGCATTGAAAAAAAATTTAACATATCGCAAATTTTGCGTTTCACTTAGATTCATACTCATTTTTTTTTTTTTTTTGAAGTTTATACTTTACGATTCATGATCTGAATGTCAATTTGAAATTTTGATATCTACACCATTTTAACTATACCTTCGATTTGACCAGCATGAATCTGGCTTGTGCAAGAATTTGCTTCAAGAGTATGCTCGAAAGATGAACCATGCAATTCCTGTGTATAAATTTCGCAAAGTAAACGATTCTACAAATCCATTTGTCTGCACTGTTGACATCAGTGGCATACAGTACATTGGCACTGCAGCTAGAGAACAAAGTAGCAAGAACTGCCCTTTTAGCAATTCGAAGTAGTTCCAAATATTAGGCCTGTACCGGTTCAATTATATACCGCGTAACCGCACCAAATTACCATCTGCTAACCGCTGAAAAAAGATTTAAACGGTCTCCGTTAAAACAATTACGGTGCGGTTCTCTCACCGTATAAGTCCACATACGGTAATGGTTCCAAATCTCAAAACCATGGCAAACCATACTGCCTCCTTTCAACCGGCCATGGCAAATTAGGGTTTTACTTTCTTGAATCTGGGACCATCGATGTAAAGCAAAACAATCTCGTCCACTCAAATACATCCTATAACTTCGAATTTAAGGCTCTGTTTGTTTTTTTGAAAAAGTGCTTATTCATTGCTGAACAGGAAAGGCTGAATGCATTCAGCGGTTTTAAGACGTTTGGGTGGGAGAATCATTCAGCCATGAATAAGTCAAATTAGCTGAACGGTAAGAAGCTGATATTTTGAGCTTTTTGAGCTGCTGGTTGCTGATTTCCTGCGTTGCCCTTCTGTATACAGCAACACCAGTTATTTCAAGCCGTCATCCTCCTCTATTTATCACAGCAGCTACTTCTTTTTTCCCAAAACAAGAGAAGCATTGACTGCAGCAAATACTAAAGAGGTAACTTCTTCAATTACTTTTTCTATACTTTGCATAGAACAGACGAATAAAGAGTATTTCTCATATATATTTTTAGATATAGGACACTGTCACTTTATTTTATATGGGTAGCTTTTTAGCCTACATTTCTACATATGTATGACTTGTTTTGCTGAGAAAAGCTAGGATAATATGACAAAAGTGGTCTGTCATTATAAAGTGGTTTGTCCAAGAATATTGCTTCATTCGATTCTGACTAAAAATTACAACTTTGGGATTTGGGATTGTTTCATGTTAAAGGAAGAAATTGTGATATTGGGAAGCAGAAAGCTATTTCGATCTAGTAGTTCATGCTAGTGACCCACATTGTTTGGAGGCAACTAATTTGAATTATGTAAATAATTATGTATCCACCACTAAGTATACGTTGGCTTCGTTTATCCCAAAATCATTATATGAACAGTTTAGAGGAATAGCAAACATATATTTTCTTGTTATTGGATGTTTAGCTTTTACTGCTTTAGCCCCTTATGTATCTATGTTAACAGCTCATGCTTTATGCCTTTGCTTGATCCTCTATAGTGATGATTTTGTATTTTGCATTTTAACCTTTCATATTAAGTTTCAATTTAATTGAACAATAAGTGATTTCCTCTCGCTGTCATGAAGAACCGCTGTTTCATCAAAAAAAAAAATGTTGCTTCGTACTTGCATAAGCAAATAATGTTCCATATATTTAGCTTCATCACCATAGTTGTCATGTATAACAAAACACTTTAAATTGGATCTGAGTACATTTCGAGAATCCTACACTTTAATCAGCCTTGAATATTCCCTTTACATCAACTTCTGATATCATTAACTGCACTACACTTTGAGGTGATAGATAAATTGCATTAAAGAATTTAATAAGTATTCAATTTGTTGGTGCAAATTATACTTTTTGGTACAACAGTATGTAAATTTAGGGGTTTGTTCTTTTGTCAGTTGAATAAAAACAAGTTTAATAAAAATAATTTGAGAGAGTATGTGCATCTATAGATGATGGATTAGCTATTGTTTGAGTTTTTGAAATGATGCATACATATAGGAATGGCATCACGCGGAAAAGATAAGCGTAAATATGGGAGTTGCGAAACATCAAATGCAACTTCGAAGGACAAAGCTGCTTTTTCCAAGAACCCTGAAATGGAAAAACACTTTCTTGACTTATGTGTGCGAGAGATTACCAACCATGGATATTATGGGGGTACGCTTAGTATACATTCATGGAGAAAACTAGAACAAGAATTTAATGAGAAGTGGAAAGTCAACTATGAACATAAGCAGTTCAAAAATCACTACGGCTATTTAAAAGAAGATTATTTGCTTTGGACAAAAATTGTTGGATTATCTGGACATGGTTTTAATGCCGAGACAAATACCATACTTTGGCCTCCTGAAAAATGGAATGAGGTAATTCAGGTAAGCTGATTGCATAATCGTTCCGTAATTAGTAACACCAATTTAAGTGATATTATTTTATTTCAATATTGATTCATTCTATTTATTACACAGCAACATCCCAAAGCCAGAAAGTTTCGACATAATCCCTTAGAAAATGTTGATAAGTTAAAGGTGATTTTTGAAGCTGCACTTGCAAAAGGAGAGAAAGCATGGTCATCTGTATCAACGGAACCACCACCTAATGATGATCATAACCAGATGGATGGTGGTGTACCAACTGCCGCTAATGCAGAAGAAGATACTCAGTTGCCTAATCATCCAGATGATGAATTTTTTGATGGGGTTCATATTAATGAAGATGACAATACTCCATTTACTGATGAGACCGGTGAGGGTGGTCCTTCCAAGCGTACGACTCGTCCTTCAAAAAAAAAAGAATCGTAAAAGTTCAGACGGTGAAGCGATAGACAAACAAATTGAAGATTTAGTTGGTACCATAAAAAAGCAAATTGACAAGGAGGAGGCTAACGATGGACCTTCAATGAAGGACGTAATTGCTGCTTTAAAAGAATTAAAGGACATGAGCGTACTATCTCAGCAGGATTATATAAGAGCAAAAGTGTTATTTTCTGGGAAACCAGACTTGAGGATTTCATTCATGGACGAAGAGAATATAGTTAATCGAATAGAATTTTTGACTTATGTATTAAGCATGTAATATCATATGTTATCTTCTAATAAATTGGAATAAGAGTGTGTTTGTAGGTTTAGTTTCTTTGTTAAATCATGACACGGACTGCAAAAGTTGTGTTAATCAATTATCATGATGTATGCGTTTCAACTTGTTGTAGTAAATAAAGTGTGCATTCAATAAATTTCTTGTCTTCTATTGATGTTTGTGCTAAATATATTCAACTTCTAATACCTTGTCATCTAATGCATAATAACTTTATTATATTTTAACTTTCACTTTCTCATATTGTAGGATGATGTCGAAACGATGGTTACTGATGAAATTATGGTCACTTTTACTACTGCTTAAGACAAAGAAGCGTGCCAGTATTCGACAAAAAGTTTTAACTTCATCACTTTCTGGAAAAAATTACATGCAGGAGCTTATGAATGGTTCTTCTATTGTGATGTATGATAAATTTAGGATGGATAAATCGTCCTTTACAAAATTATGTTGCTATTTTCGAGAAAAAAATTGGCTTCGAGATAGTAAACATATAGATGTTGAAGAAAAAATGACAATGTTTTTAACAACCATAAGTCATAATTGTAGAAATCGTATTGTCAGATATCGTTTTCAACATTCAGGTCAAACAGTTAGCAAGTATTTCCATGAAGTATTGATGGTCATGAGAGATTTTGCTCGGGAAATGATAGTTCCACCTGATTTTGATAAGTCTACAGAAAATATACGATCTCACGTAGAATTACGACAAGGACCTTTTAAGGGTGCGATTGGGGCATTAGACGGAACTTTAGTAGATGCAAATATTCCACTTCATGAGCAAACTCCATTTCGAGGCAGAGGTCAAGGCAACTGCTATCAAAATGTCATGGCGGCATGTGATTTTGATATGAAATTTGTATATGTGATGGCGGGATGGGAGGGAACAGCTCATGATTCAAGAGTGCTTAATGAAACAATTCGTAATCCTGCGAATAATTTTCCAATTCCTCCTTTATGTAAGTAAATTCGTTTTATTTTAGGTTCAATAATAATTATATCAAAATATTAACTTGTTAATTTATTACAGATATGTACTACCTTTGTGATGCTGCTTATACAAATACGAGAGGCTTTTTATCTCCTTATCGGAACACACGATATTGGTTGAAAAGTTACAGAAACAACGCCGCTACAAACAAGAAAGAAAAATTCAACCATGCACATGCACGTTTAAGAAATGTTATTGAACGAAGTTTTGGTGTACTGAAAAAAAGATTTCCTATATTAGTGAAAATGCCTCCGTACAAATTCTCTGTGCAACGTGATATTGTGATTGCATGTATGGCGATACACAATTTTCTATGAAATGTCTCACTCAATGATAAACTATTTTTGGAAGCAGAACAAGATGATGCTCTTGGAGATGTTCATGATGGAAATGACAATCAAGATGACCAACAAGTTCCCCCTAGTCACAGTGAAGTGTTTTCATCTGAATCACATGCTTTTATGTCGAATTTACGTGATCAAATTGCTGATCTTCTTTGAGTTGTAATAAATTCATAAGTTTTGCTAATAAACGAGTTGAAAATGTGTTCTTTTGTTTGTATGAATTCTGAATAAATTTGTAAACTCGTTGTTATTAAAAAATATAATTGCACATATGTACATTATTAGTATTCGGACAATAAAGATGAAGGACAAATTTGTCAATCAAAAATATGTCACAACAATTCAGAATTTGAATAAGCAAATAATCAAACAACATAATAAGCATTCAGCATTCAGCATTAAGCATTTCCATTCAGCATTCATCATTAAGCAATAAGCATTTAGCCATTTCAAACAAACGCAGCCTAAGAGCAGATATTTTTATTATCGGATTATTCTCCCCAATAATTTGTCGATTCCTCCCCGATTATGTTTCAAAATCCATCTGAAGGTTCTCTCGTTCGACTATCGCAATCAGAAAGTAATGGTATGTCACTTAGTTACTATGTTATTATGTATCTCAATCCGATTTGTTAATTTCTCTATAAAAACAGCAAGTGATTCCTGTTAATCTGCTGAGTCTATTTATTGTTAATCCGATTATGTTTTTAGCAAGTGATTTTTCAATTACTGCATATAAGTAATTTGATTTGTTATGAGTTTATTTAGTAAATGCTTGACATTTTACACTCCTAAGTCCTAATGATGCAATGAACATTCATTGGTGGTTTGGAGCAATTTTATGAATTGCTGGTGGGGTTTCTGGGAGGATTGTTAGGTTATAAACTTTTTTATATTTATTATTTGCATAGGATGAAAGTACTGCGAGTAACATTGTAGAGTATTGTTAATCTCTCGGGTTTGGAAAGAAGAGACATATAGGGTGCATGTACCAACAGCGTACAAACTTTGCATCAGATATGAACAAATTAAGATGCTATTGTTCTCTTGTCTATAACTTATATAATAATATTGTGTTTGTTACGTTGCTTGCATGATTGGCGTAATTATATTGCGATGTTCATTGTTGCATGTGTATTGAGCACCAATGTGAATTGAAGTTATTATGTTTTATGCAAATATCATTTATTGAAATAAGATTCTGTTCCCTGTATTCATTGTAGGAGTGCTTGTTTGTAGGATAGGAAGTCAAGTTTATGCTTAGTTATCTAAGAAATATTGACAGGAATTATAGATTTGAACAAAAGTGCACTAAAATGCATCATTAGGAGTGCAAAAATATTGACAGCAAGTGAACCGGTACAGCCCTATTATAGATTATAGATCTGGCATGGATGCGTTTTTAATTTTACTGTTTTACACAATGGGTTCTTGACATCTTGTATGCAGCTCATCTTTTTGTACCTGCTCATTCTTGTATGCAGGTCATCTTTTTGTGTAAATAGTAAATACTAACATATAATTAGATTCAACCTTTCAAAACAACATATAATTAGATTTGGATAAAATTAACAGAGGAACAGTTCTATTTATAATTTCTTCTTCTTACTGAAACAGAAAAGCAAATGTGACTACGCATTCTACATCAGTTGCCATTTTCATATTATATCGAACTTCATCCATTATAGAACTGAACTAAGGTGGAGTTTACAATGTCAGTTGGCATGGAGAATTGCTCGGGTTATCAACAAATCATAACATCTAACAATGTTATAACAAACTTTCAAACATAACATGCATCCCAAAGAAGCGAATGACTTGCTCCCTGATGTTACAACAAAAGATAGGAACATATTTTATACTATTGATAATTATTAAAAAAAAATGACCATCATGATTGTGCTATTTGCCATTAGAATGACCATGTTACAACTAAATGCTGATAATGTATGAAATACCCATAGCAATAGCTGCCATAGAAAATTAAACACTAAACCATGATATGCTTACGTTTGAGAATTAGCTTTAAATACCTTTTATGCGAATTTATCCCTTGAAAAAAGAAGAAGAGAGAGTCTGAAATTAAGAAACCTGCTCGTACCTACCAAACATTGACTAAAAACATGAACTGACAAAAAGAAAGATAACAAAGCATGTATCAAATATAAACCTTCAACATTAATCAAATAAATGTATTATTTATGACAGTCTTTATATTTCTCCATGTCTAGCTCATTAAGATTGTTATAATCACTTGTGCACTGTTTTACTTCACGCTTGTTACACGCACCATAACCATACTTGTTCATTTGTGATGCTGCACCTGTTTCAGCTTGTAATTTGGTTTTCTAAACACTGCTACATTATTTTTAGTTGGCTCTGAAACTTGAAACATGTGCTGGCCTTGTTTGTAAACATATTAGTTCATATACCCTTGTTTGTTTTGGTACCTGAACGCAATATTGAAACACGTACCCTGGCTTTGTTTGTAGCACCTGAAACATGTTCGTTGTCTAGTTTAGAACTCTGGAATACAAATAATTTGGTTGAGAATATTGGGCATTTGAACATATATTTAAAGATTGGGTAACTATACATAATCATTTGGCAATTTAGTTTATATTTCTGCTTTCATCTTAAACCAAATGATCAATATTTAGTGTACCTGCATATACTATATATGTGAGTAATGCCATAAGAAACTTTAGATCACCTTTGTTAATCCATTCTATCTTAATCTCATCATAATTTTTACTACAGAAATGGATATTGTTCAAGAACGGCATTCACCTATTCCTAATGTGCAGGAACAGCTAGCTAATAGGACTATAGCCATAGCCGAGCATCCTCAAGAACAGAACTCCTCTCCGCAGGTAAATCCTAAACCGAAATCTAGCAGAAGGCGTAAGTCTTGGGTTTGGGTGAAAGCGCCTTTGTGCATTTTTTAGAAAAGTTTTATAAGACCACGTTAATGCTTAGTGCATCAAAAACTAGTACATCATATCTTATTTTAAAAGTTGTGGCTGAATTATTATGGGAGATTGACTTGCAAATTAGGGACTATTCTAATCCAATTCTACAAGATGTGGCAGTTTCTATGAAGGACAAGTTTAAGAAATATTGGGAAGATTTTGAATATGTCAATAAGATGATATACATTGCTCATGTTTTAAATCCTAGGTGGAAGCTTGATATCATTGAGACATGTTTTGAATGCATTGGTTATGATGAGATCAGTATCTCTCATATTGTAAGTGAAACAAAAAGAAATTTGTTCTCTTCGTTTAATGAACATAAAGGGGTGGATAATAATGTTTCTTCTCCCTTGACCACCTCGACTTTTCAAAGCCCTGCAATTTCAGAGAACATTTTATTTGGGCTCTCTCCATTTGAGTTGCAGGTCAAACGAAGGAGGGAGGCTATGGAGGTGGCGGATATTGCTAATGAAGTTGATAAATACTTTTCCGATCCTTGTGAAAAATTGGATGGCGAATCTTTTGATATATTGAATTGGTGGAATGTTAACCAATCATGGTATCCGATTCTTTCCAAAGTAGCTAAAGATGTACTATCAATTCGAAGCTCCACCGTAGCAACCGAAAGTGCATTTAGCTTAGGTAGAAGAATAGTGGATCCATTTAAAGCTTCACTTACTCCAAAAACAGTGGAAGCTCTTGTCTGTGCAAGTGATTGGGTTAAAGCAGAAGATTTTCGTTTTTACATAGAGCCAGTGGAAGATGATATTCAGCTGTACAAGGAGCTTGAAGCTCTTGAATTAAGTAAGAAATATCAATTCATTATAAATAATTATCTTATGCAGACGTTATGCTCATTGTTTATTTGATATTGGATTAGGTACTTTGAAAGTGGCAGCTCCTACAGGTGCCGATCCAAATGCAAGCTAGTGCATTATTAAAGGTACTGTAATATTTTTCTGCAAGTCCTGTTTTTATCATGAATGTTAATGCAAGTCGCAAGTCCTGTTAAATAAAAATAATGAATGTTAATGCAAGTCCTGTTTTATCATGAATGTTAATGCAAGTCCTGTTAATGCAAGTCCTGAATGTTAATGCAAATCCGTGATATGCCCATGACAGTAAATTATTGGGTGTCATACCACTGAGAGGATATCAAAAAAAAATGTAACTTGCCTGTCTTGACACTGGCCATGTCCTCTCATGTATGGTCCTTTATATGCTCTAATAGTTTGAGAACTTGAATCAAATATGGTCCTTTATAAACTGATTTTTTTTTTTTTTTTTCATGCTAGCCTTGGTTTTTTTTTCTTGTATTACAAACTGAATCCTGTTTCATGCGTGGGTTTTTTTAATGAAACTTTGGGTTCTTTTATTGATTCACAACATATGAAACTTTTTCTCCCTTTGTCAGGGTTGCCTATGCCTTGAACTTGAACAGACTTTTGTCCTGTTTTATGAATATGAGGTTGCAAGCCACCACTTGTTTATTAAGCATTTATGCATACATGGTTGTAGAAAATAAGTATGCTTGTGAATGTTTATCACTTTTGTCCTGTTTTATCAATCTTGCGGTCCTTTTGTCTTCTCATGTTAACTGCTGTTATGGCATTTTACTGCCATCTCATTAGAAGGTAACTTTACATGTTATGTCCAGCACTTCTTTGTTCTTTCCATGTTATGTCCATGACAATAAATTATTTGGTATCATAGTTATTGATGTCTCTTGACTCTTGGATACTAAAAGTGTCAATTAATTAAAGTTACATACAGTTCTGTTTCATTGTTTCTAGCATTACATTTTTTATTAAGAGTCTTGTTTCTTGCAGTTTTTTGGATTTTTGTTGCAGCATGGATTTAGACTTATAAAGTCAGCTCATGTTAACTGCAAATTGCTGTTCTACAACGCCGTATGGAGTCGGGCTCCGTTACAATATAATCTGCTCATGCCGTGTGGAGAGTGAAGTCTACGGACTCAGCTTGGTCAGGTGAACGTCGAGGAAAGACGGATGCTGGGATGCTATACCACTACTCTGCACAGGAAGAAGCTTAACTACTGCGATATATAATGAAATGTGAGTAAGATTATTAGTTGTAAAAGTTGAAGCATAAACTCTCTATAGTGTAAATATTGAATTATGCATGCATCATGTAATATGTATGAACTTGAACTATGCTGTATACTTTATTTCAATGCAAGCTTTTTAATGTTAGTGACTTGGTGTAGCTTAATGTTTGTGCAAGCAGTAAGTGCTACTGCTATCCTGCACTTTGTATGCTTATTAATTGGCATGTGTATGACTTTATGTTTATGTGTGCTTTCATTGCAGCGGTTGTGTGGCTAACCATACCGTAATTGATCAAATGGTAACCGTATTATTTAACGGTTAACCATCATCGATGGTTGCTGTTGCGATTGGCAAAATAAACTAACCATAAAAGAGCGGTATGGCACCGGTTGGCGTTAGTAGCAACGGTTGCCGCACCGTATACACCTCTACCAAATATAATAATAGCAGGTCCTCCCAATACACTTTTCTTCCTGGCACAAAGGTCAAAGAAACCCCAGATCAACTAAAAAAAAAAGAAACAGCAGAAGCGTACGTAAATTCCCTCCGAAGAATAATTCTGATGGTCAAACTGTTGACCCCAGCGACACTGATGATGGTGATACCGTTAACCCTGGTAACATTAGCAACGGGCAATTTATTAACTCTGGTGCCAATGCAGATAGGCAAAATGTCAACCCTGGCGATGGCATTTCATCCATTATATCATCTTCTCATATTTTAAACTTCATCTTTGTTTCCAGATTAAATTTTCTGTTTTTTGTATGATTCATAGCAAGAATACAAAGTCTATAAAATAAACTAATGTTGAAATGAATTCCTTTGTTCTATGTAATACTTTAGCAATGGAAGGCTAAAACATATCAGCACCTAGTTCACAAATGCAATAAGATGGCAAAGAAAATTAAAAAGAATTGCCACTTTGTTTAAGTTTGGCATCATGTAAGTACATATAGCATATTGACAATTAAAGTATAAGTGTTCATTGATACTCAATAATGAACCATGATAAAGCTAAAAGTAAAATTGAAGCATAAGTTTCCTTAAGCTAGCTACAAGAGCATCATTGGCCAAAAAATGATCCAGGTGAGTAAATTCAGTTAATTAGCCAACCAACTACCCAATATCCAAATTAAAATGTGAAATTTTAACAGAGATTAACTTTAGATATCAGTCAAAAAGAAAATTTCATAATTTCGATATTAAGTTATATAATTGTTTGAAATGCATAATTTGGTATTCATGTATATTCCATTTAGTAAAAAATACAATGACATAGAACACCCTTATCAACCTTTAACGAATATTGTTGAAAAAATTCATCACATTATTTATACAATATGCTTCACTCAAAAAAAGAATTTTAAGTAATCATATCCATTACAGAATAACATCCCGCTGATATACTTCATCTATATATGAATCCATCATGTTCAATCATTTATGTTGGGATCTTTTTTATATGAAATCGTTGAATATGAATATTAACCCATAGTATTTAAGTAATTAGTACATAAATGTTAAGTTTCTTGAATGAAAACTACTTGTAAAAGTAAGTTCTGAAATATTTGGATTAAAAAGTAAATGATATCATGTAAGAGGAGTATCTGAAAAAGGAATGTATTTAAGAACCTTGCAATGGTTGAGTTAATCAATTAATATCTACGAATAATTTTAAGATAGTCAACTTATTTTTAAGATAGTCAATTTATTATGTTTGTGATGGTATCGACTCTGCTCAAAATTGTGACAGCGACCTTTCTTTCTCTCTTGTCATATCAAAAGATGCAACACTAATACGTAGAAATCATACATACATTTCAGTAAACTATAGTGGTTTGATTTTGGTAAACAATCATCATTCAAATTCAGCCTTATGCATTTTACGCACGGTGCTCTTTTCATATGGTATAGTTATAATTCCCTACACTTACATGTAAAAATGAAGCAATATATTATCTCAATTTCATTTTAAATATATAAAACATATACCTAATGGTAAAGAAGAGATATTTCTATCGCCTAAAATGGTAGTGGAGATATTTTCACAACAAATAAGCATTGACATGGAAGTTAATATTGACAATGGAAGAAACAAAAAATGAACATGAAACGAATATATGCTCACTTGCAATGTATGTCTCGCTTGCAGTATAATTATGGGAAAGTCCTCCAAGATCATAATATTCCGAGAATCCTGCTAGCATAATACAGTCGAACTGAGTTACAATATATAAGGGAAACAAAAGTTTAATAACTCAATCCATGCGAAAAGATCTGAATAAGGGAAACAGCGTGCATTTAGGTAAACTGAAGTTACAATATATAATGATACTCATCTTTCTACACGACGTCTGATTTGCCAAATCTGAAGTAGAGTTCTAAAGCAAATCTCAAGTTAAATCTCATGTCCCTTTAAAATGCATTGTTAGGTTCCATAAAACAACATCTAGTGAATTTTATCTACAAATGGTAGTTAGGCATGGGGAAACCTAAAAAATATAATAGGTGGATGTTGCTAAAACCGAAGCACTTGAAAACTTGATTTTTATAAATTTAGATAACTCAAAGAAAAAGAAATGTTATTAGTTTAATCTTCAGCCTTATTTTCATATCAGATGTTATGCTAGCAATTTAGGTAAAATGCATAATTAGTTTGAATAAAGGTTAATGAAAGATCAAACCAAAAATATTGTGTATACAATTTATTTTATAACAAAACATATATCCAAAAAAATATTTCAACCTATGGTTAACTTTAAATTTTCATTTAGCAAAAGCAATCAGGCGCAAAATCTTATTTGTATAACTGCATACCCTATTTTGCCAAGGCCTGAAGGTTTTATTCAAAGTTGAAGATAGAAAAATTCAAAAAATATTGAAGTACCTGAATTGCCGCAAAAGTATGGACCGAGTTTTCAACAGTTGGGGATTTCGAGGACATGACCAATTTGGTAGCTTTAGCTTACTCAAGGACATCGAAATGCTGAAATCCCACATCAACCCCATAGATGATGATCAAAGGCACAACAGAGACTACAGTGCCGTGGTAAAGTGAAGCTGCAGTCGACGAAGAAAGTCAAACTATAAATCAAATAGAAAGCTTATGATTAAGACCAGAAAAAAATAGAAATTTCTTGGACTACATCCCCAAAAAAACATCAATTTTTGAAACAAAGCTATGCACATTTAATATACAGCATTTAAAGAAATTAATGGTAAACAATATAAACGAAAACATTTATTTAATATACTTCATATGCTACTGAAAAAATATAACTGAAACCTTTTAAGGAAACAATACGTATATTAGCATCAATTCAATGCCGAGGAAAATCCACCAAGCATATAAATCATTATTTTGACGATAAACATGAACAACAACCACATTACTTTCTCAAAAAAAAAAAAAAAAAAAAAAAAAAAAAGTTTCAAAACTTAAAATAATGGAAGTCTGACCAAAAAACTGAGAAGAAACGATACCTATATATGTTCTTTTAATCCTTCATAAAATGAAGCACTACATAAGCTCAAATGCAACAAAACAAAGCTATGCACCTTCAATATACTGCATTGCATTTAAAACAACTAATGTTAAACATTATGACTGAAAACATTTATTTCATATCTTGCTCAAAAATTATAACTGAAAACATGCAAAGTAACAATACCTATATTAGCATCAATTATCAGCTGATTCGGCCTGGCATTCATCTCTGATTCCTGTAACTCACAATTTTTTTGATATTAACAGTCAATTCCCTATGTATATACATGCATTATCAACTGAATCACAAAGAAAAAGAAACAAAAAGTTACGTGCAAATGAAACTCATAGCATGCATTGCCTCCATCAACATGTGCAACTGCTCCTTTGACACTGTCCTCACCTACATTATTAATTTAAACTTATTTAGCACCAATCTAATTAAACTGTAAGAGTCATGAAGTTGTACATTTCATCCAGTTGACGTTCTTTAATTTGATTGCACTATACGATAAACATTGTTATGCGTAAACTATAAGAAACACGTTTAATAATGATGAATTCTATGATACAACCTCTTCAAAAATGGTTTTGCAGGTTAAATAAATACTCAAAGAGAAATAAAGTTCGAACCGAGTACCTCATCTGGTTACGTGCCCTGTAAATGAGTGCTTGGTCGAATAAATAATTCAGGTTTCAGGTTGACTTAGTTCTCGTTTATGAGAAATGCGTATGTTTTGCTGCATTTTATTCTTCTACAGTTAATAAGGCAGTTGGTGAGATGTTATCATTATTACAAAGCTTCTTATATACCTCGTCAAGTTTGCTTTATCAAGTTAGTTTTGAATTTAATACCAACAAGTGAAGAACAATTTTGCAGGTTAAATAAATACACAAAGAGAAATAAAGTAGAATTTTATTTCTGATTTCAGTAGCTTTCATCTATAATTTCTATATATCTATCATCTCTGCAAATTGTGAAACATCAACGCTGTAAGATATCAATAATTTAAAAAAAAAAAAAATCGGATGAGGACAGTTAAATTATATGAACCATGGAATATGATCTACAATTCACGCTAGGTTCAATGATTGGTTAGCTTGCACATAAGCATGATGTTTTTGACATGTGTTGGGCAAAGGTATATCCTTTTTTTGTTAATTATTCTAACCTACAAATGTTCCTATAAGGAAAATGTTGACATCATTAAATTTGCGTCAGAATAAATTTTCTATGCTATATAGTAATACTAAACATGGGGAAAACAATCAATTTAAGGATCACTTCCTGTCTAAATTCTGAAAGGGATTATTGTTGAAGTTAGTTTTTTTTTCCAGAATTATACATAAAATTTGCCCTTTCAGAAAATTTCTTTCAAGTCATTACATGTTTTTTTATCTTCCCTTTAATGATATTATCTCATTTTTATCATTTTGAAAATGCAAGAATGAATACTAAAGTACCCACAGTTAGAATACAAAGAGTAACTTACCATACACTTTCAACAATTCCATATTGCCTGGTGACTTTACAGGCTCACATACCATAAATCTATAGTAAAGGCTTTTTACTAATTTATTTTGGTTGATTATAAGCCTTAAAAATTTACAATTCATGCTTTAAAGGATTTATGAAAATAAAAGTTGTGATACTTCGTGAAAAATGTAACAGCATAAGAATTACATGTAGTTTACAGTTTTTATTTTACGGCGCCTTTCGGAATTTGGTTATCTTTTGTTAAAAAAACTCCGCATGTTTATTCATTTGATAAAAGATTACTGTAAACTAAATGATAAGCTGTACAAATTTTGAAGAAAAAGAAGGCATTACCAGTAAGTTAACTTGATCATGGTGAAATTGCACCTAAGTTTCTGGCTGTGTCCATTGCTCGCCCAGTGCCTATGCTTAAAGCATACTATCTTGACCTGAGAACAACAGTGTATCTAATAATGAGATTCCATTCGAAATATGAATGAGCATTGTATTATCTTTGGAGGCAGCTTTAACATTATATTGTACAGTACATAGGATGAAAATTCAAAATAAAAGATGGATTACCTCAAGCTAAAATAAAAATAGTATTATAAACCCATATCTTTCTTACTAATTCCTCAATCCTATGACTGTGTTGTTGCGCTAATGTGACGACCCCAAAATCCCGTACAACGGTGTCAAAGATAATCTTTGGAATATAACACATAAACAGATAATAGAAGAACAGAAATAAATAAATACACCAGATAATGTACAATAGAAACACTGGATAAACGTAATCATTAGAGTTACACAGTATACAGGATCATACTTAGTACAAATACAGTTCAGCTATACATAAATATCTACAGCGGAAAACAAACATAGAATGTACAATAGGAGCTGAACATCATAAAAAGAGATAAATGATATAATCCATCTTCAGCTCCAGCTATCCAGAAAGAGCCTGCTAAAACCTGAACACAAGGCTGCCCGTGCAGAAAAAAAAGGGGCACCCGAGTTTGCAAGTGAAACAAACTACGAGTCAGTCATGGGACTGATATGAGAAATATACTTAACACATTATCTAATTGGCTAATCACAGGACCACGCCACTTTCGCGGAACGGGTTTCCTCCATTGGATTGCCAGTACTTAAAACAAGTAAATCTTTTAAACATCGCAATGTTTTTTATAAAAATGAAGCCATTATAAGACTCAGTTCCCCATCACACAATGCAACGCAAACCGGAGGATAGAGTTTTACCTTATAGTGGCCAAAATATGCTTAGTACGTGTAAAGTAAAATCACTTAAAATGTAAATTTTATCGTTTAATTCTTAATCAGACTCCAACTGTAAATTAGTAAGAGAACGATTCCCTAAGTATTAACCCCAAAGGCCGAAACCAACATCAGACCAATACCCAGTAAACCACCCATCTTAGCCCGTTTTCAGTTAGTTTCTAATTTTATATACAATCATAAATATCAATCATAGATGACATGGGTACCATATATCATGTCGCCATATATAGGTTTACAATCAAAACCGCACGATGTCTTATTTGGAAATTGGATTTCCGTCATGAACCAAGGCAAAAGATAGTCCTTATCGACTTCGAGACGCTCTAGCCCGTGTCTTAGGACCCAGACTCAGGTGGGCCCTTGGATCGTCAGGGCCGGTCAACTGATGTGGATTAAAATGCCTGAACACTGCGTTTTCCCGCCCTTTGGGGCGTCAATGAGCCAAAGAGTGACTCCATCGGCTTCACATAGTCACTGATATGTCCAAGGCGCCTCGCAACAACGACAACCACACGGGTGAAAATAATATAAATGTCAGCCAGTTTAAGCACTGACACCACCTCTAGCTAAAAGGAAACGCATGCTCTCCCTGATGTCCTCTCCCGTTTCTAGTTCATACCGGGGTGTAAGGCTCGCGAATTCACGTTATAGACAAAGCTACGCCACATAGGTGGTGCTTTGATCATCAACCACAAGACTTTGCTTTTCAACAGAAGCCTTAATCACTGCATCTTAGCATGCCACACAGGCAATTCACACCATGCAACTGATGGCTATCAATCACACAGAATGAATTCCAATGTCAGACACACAGTCCATTTAATAGTCTGTTCCGGGTCTAAACGAAATCGGAGGCACTATATACCTCGCATACCCATCGATCTCCACGTACGTCTGGACGATCACCACTTATTATCTATATTTCGGGATGCCTCCCAATCAAGACATCAGTTACCATCCAACCGAGGTGAAGATCTCCGGTCTTCAATCACCGTCTTCATCTTCGATTCTTATTGTTGATTCAGTTATTCAGAATGGGATAAACACGATTTTTCTGAGCAACTCGCATATATAATTAACAAGTGCTACACAAACACAACATAACCCTTATTCCAATTCATTAGTCACTAACCGTAAATTAGTAAGAGAACGATTTCCCAAATATCAATCCCGAAGGCCGAAACCAACATCAGATCAAAACCCAGGAAACCATCCGACTTAGCTAACCTCCAGTTAGTTTATAAATTTCACATTCAACCATCAAATATTCAATAAACCGGGTAAATTCGGTTTATTTCCATTCCATATCATTTATAATATTTTATAATGATTTATCGCTATTTTTATTTATTTAAAAATAGCCATTTCATTCAAATGATGCATCGGGCCATAACGCGGCCGTGGCGTTGTTTTTCTTCAGATTTGATTAACACATATCTGAAAATCTAACCGTTGGATCTTCACAAATTTTATATCATTAAAAAGATCTTTTCAAAACGAATCCAACGGTTTCAGTTTTGGGGAAATCCGACGGTTGGATCTCCCGGTACACTCGTTTGAAGTTTCGATTTCAAAATACGAACCGCAGCGTCGTTATTCGATTTAATTTAATTAATTATATATATAAATATATAATCGATTCTGGCGCTGTTTTTCTTCAGATTTGAATTAAACATTCCAGACAATCCAACCGTTGGATCTTCACAAAGTGGGTGTCATTGGAAAGATATTTCCAAGGCGAACCCAACGATTTCAGTTTCGGGAAAATCCGATGGTCGGATCTCCCGCACTAATCGTTTGAAATCACGGTTTCAAAACACGAATTGCAGCTTCGCTATTCGATATATTTCAATTATATATATATATATAATCGATTCTTGGATTTCAAAACTATTTTCTTTTCATACATTTGATAAAAATGATATTTTTATCCAACAGACATTTATTTCGACAGTTCGCTATTTTTAACAATTCATATATATAATAAAAATTTGATTTTTATTTTAAAACAATTTATTTCAAAACACGACTATTTTATATAGTTCATATAGATGATGAAAATATGATTTTTATTATAAAACAATTTATTTCAAAACAAGACTATTTTATATAGTTCATATAGATGATAAAAATATGATTTTTATTATAAAACAATTTATTTCAAAACACGACTATTTTATATAGTTCATATAGATGATAAAAATATGATTTTTATTATAAAACAATTTATTTCAAAACACGACTATTTTATATAGTTCATATAGATGATAAAAATATGATTTTTATTATAAAACAATTTATTTCAAAACACGACTATTTTATATAGTTCATATAGATGATAAAAAAATGATTTTTATTATAAAACAATTTATTTCAAAACACGACTATTTTATATAGTTCATATAGATGATAAAAATATGATTTTTTATTATAAAACAATTTATTTCAAAACATGAATGTCGTTCAACACATGAATTTCTATTCAACACAAGAATTTCTATTCAACACACGGATATAGTTTCAACACATGAAAATAATTCTAACACATGAATATTATTCAAAATTTCGGTAGCATAACGACAGGATAGTTAAAACCGGGGTCGTCCCTAGTACGGCTCCTCGCTCTACCTTAAAGCCTCGCAGCTTTTGACAATGGGGATTTCATGCATCTAGTTCGCACGCAGGCGGCATGTATATTTTTTTCTTTTCCACAAACTAATCCTATGTGGTTTCAACCAAACAATTCTCAACCACAAACGGATATTTTTCAACCACAATCAATCCATTTCAATCACAAACAATTCTAATCAACCATTCGCTATCAACCAATTTTCACACCAATCATAACCAATAAATATCGTCCGTGGTTTGTGGACGAGGGGCGTATATATATATATATATATATTTATATAAGTATATTTCATTTCTATTCAACACATATATAATTTTTACAATGCATATATAACTTATACATCAAACGTACAACTTATACAACGCTTATACATGAGGTGTACAATGCTTATATAACTCATACATTGACTATATAATTTATACATCGTCATTTTCCATATCGTTTATAATTCAGAAATCTCACATTGGTTTCCACTCCACCAAAAATAGCAGGAGGCTCAGAAAAATATGCGGTCCCTTCTAGAATGTAGAAGGCGTCCACACGAGTCCAATGTCTCTTGTTTCACTGAATTTCATCAACAAACGAAAAAGATATGATTTTTACAGTGAAATCAAAAACTGTAGCGCTTTAAAGTGCTATTAAATAGTTTAATATAAAATCAGCCGTTACCTCCACGAAACCTTCAAAACTAGGTTTTCAATTTTCGGCAAATCCGTAAAGTATCGCGCCAATCAGTCGGCGCCACGTGAAAGAGCGTCGAGAGGCGCCTCCACGCGTAGGTGAGGCGTCAGATCCGATCGCCTCTTGTGATCCCTGCGGCAGCGTGAAGTCATCCACTTCGGGAGCTCCGTTCTCGACGATGATGAGGAGAGGGAGGGCGAGGCTAGGTCGGATTTGAAGAGGAAGGAGAGGGCTACAAAAAGCTCAACTGGGTCGATAGGTAATGGTGCGTGGATTGATCAGAAAATGGTCAGGAAGTTTTGAAGGGTTTCCGTCGTCGATCGGGGGATGGAGAGAGGGAAAGAGGGGAGAGAGAATCTGATGTGGCCCAATGAATTTTTTTTATATTTATAAATTTTAAAAATCCAAAAATACCCCTTATCTCATACGAACTCCATTCCAAACTCAACGACTGTCGTCCCTAGCTAAATACCCCCATTTTGAACACAATGAGATATGTTTCGTAGGCCCATTCGACTGTTTCAGTCAGTTTTCCTTCAAATTAAAATATAAAACATTCAATCTTTAATTTGAACGTACATTTCAATTTGCCAGGGCCACATATTGATTCTAAAAATTCCCGAAAAATAAATCTAGCTATGTTTTGACGATACGGTCCCAACAAAACTAGTTTCATCGAATTCTGAGACCGCTTGAAAAATGGCCCTTTTCTGGTCGATCCAATTTAATAGAAATCGACCAAACACATTTTCTTTGCCACGCTCACATACTAGCTTAAAAAATTATGAAATTTGAAACCTAGAAATAGTTTGACATCCCGGATCCAACAAAAGTGGTTTCGTCGAATTCTGAGGTCGTTTGCAAAATGACAATTTTCACGGGCTATATAAACTCTATAGCGACCTTTCTGAAAATTCATTTGGCCATAACTTTTGCTTACCGCTACGAAACTTCGATTTTTCAGATTCGTTAGCAAGATATTCACTAGCAGATTTAAATATTTTTGGTTTCACACAAATCCGTTTTGTTTTGCAGCCGGTACAGTCAGTCAAAGTTTGAATTGAAATTTAAAACTATCGCGCCATTTCAGGCCTTGTTTATAATTAGAAATAATTATATTCATTTTCAAACATCAATTCAAACTCACTTTTCATCGTTATTATTTAAAATATTTATTTTAAATATTTAAAAACCACCAAAATAGCCAATTTAAAAATTTCAAACTGGTTCAGATTTTCCGGGTTGTTACAATCTCCCCCACTTAAAACTTTTCGTCCCCGAAAAGGAACAAAGTCAAAAGTGGTTTGATTAATCAACTCTACTTTCAATCTGATTCCATTCTTCAACTTTTCAGTTTCTAAGAATTTTCAAATTCTTCAAAAATTTGGTTAACACCCTAAATTTTCGAAAAATTTCACCATAACCCCCTTTGTACGGGGAGGGGTTTGGAAATTTATTGGGCCGTATTAGGTACCCAATAAATCCTAATAAGCATGAACATATTTATAGTGATATATTCCGGTGTCTACAGGGGAGTGTGTATAGATCATAACTCGAGAGAATAAATTCTCGTCACCCTATAAATGGTTTTTGTGCCTTAATGACCAGAGAGACGTGTTTATTGTCATCTCCAGACCCATGTGGGTTTTTTTATTAATCTGGAAATTTTCCATTACATTTTATATGGTCCATATCAGTCATCAGTTCAACCTGTAAAATCTAATCATCGCCATACAAGCTTCTCGCTCGTATGGTAAATCTTCAACCTCGTCACATAAGCTCCAAATGCTCATGTGGTATATGATGAAGTATGTTTGTCTTCAAGAAGTATGCCATGTAGTGTAGTACAAAATTAATTGTTACTATCATATGGCGACGTTTATTATTACACACAGAATAACCAACACTCTGCATCCAATGGCATTCACAGGAGTTGATATAATAATAAAATTGCGCATCCAACTCATTAAGGTTTACCTATTTGTCGGGCATGCAAATAAATTCTTTACTCAACATCTAATCCATTTACCTGTTGAAACATATATAATGCACATGTATATATTTTCATCTATTTTTAAATCAGTTCAATACTTGATTTAATTAACTATCATTCTAATAATTTAATTAATCAAATCTACTATCACACAGCACAAACAACAATCAATTTGTTTTTAACTTTTCAAAAATATATCTTGTTGATCCATATACTCTTTTACTTTTCAAATATATATCTTTTATATATTCAAAAATAATATTTCTAAAACCAGACTATATATATAATCACCAATACATTATTTATAAACATATAACTCTCAACTCGTTCTGGAGCACTTCTGACCCCATCTTTAACGAGTTATTCTGATTCTGCTATACTCATACTAGGACATTACTGATCCTATCTGATATGAGTTATTCGTCCTAGAACACTACTGGTTCTATTTCTGACGAGTTCGTTAATATGTTATATTCCAGAACAAAGCTTAACCAAAGCTCTGATACCACGTTGTGACGACCCCAAAACCCCGTACAACGGTGTCAAGGGTAATCTTTGGAATATAACACATAAACAGATAATAGAAGAAAAGAAATAAATAAATACACCAGATAATATACAATAGAATACACTGGATAAACGTAATCATAAAAGTTACACAGTATACAGGATCATACTTAGTACAAATATAGTTCAGCTATACATAAATGTCTATAGCAGAAAACAAACATAATATGTACAATAGGAGCTGAACAACATAAAAAGAGATAAATGATAGAATCCATCTTCAGCTCCAGCTATCCAGAAAGAGTCTGTTAAAACCAGAACACAAGGCTGCCCGTGTAGAAAAAAAGTGGCACCCGAGTTTGCAAGTGAAACAAACTACGAGTCAGTCATGAGACTGGTATGAGAAATCTACTTAACACATTATATAATTGGCTAATCACAGGACCACGCCACTTTCGCGGAACGAGTTTCCTCCATTGGATTGCCAGTGCTTAAAACAAGTAAATCTTTTAAACATCGCAATGCTTTTTATAAAAATGAAGCCATTATAAGAGTCATTTCCCATCACATAATGCAACGCAAACCGGAGGATAGAGTTTTACCTTATCATGGCCAAAATATGCTTAATACGTGTAAAGTAAAATCACTTAAAATGTAAATTTTATCGTTTAATTCTTAATCAGACTCCAACTGTAAATTAGTAAGAGAACGATTCCCTAAGTATTAACACCGAAGGCCGAAACCAACATCAGACCAATACCCAGGAAACCACCCATCTTAGCTCGTTTCCAGTTAGTTTCTAATTTTATATACAATCATAAATATCAATCATAGATGGCATGGGTACCATATATCATGTCGTCATATATAGGTTTACGATCAAAGCCGCACGATGTCGTATTTGGAAATTGGATTTCCGTCATGAACCAAGGCAAAAGATAGTCCTTACCGACTTCGAGACGCTCTAGCCCGTGTCTCAGGACCTAGACTCAGGTGGGACCTTGGATCGTCAGGGCCGGTCCACCGATGTGGATTAAAATGCCTGAACACTACGTTTCCCCGCCCTTTGGGGCGTCAATGAGCCAATGAATGACTCCATCGGCTTCACATAGTCACCGATATATCCGAGGCGCCTCGCAACAGCAACAACCACACGGGTGAGAATAATATAAATGTCAGCCAGTTTAAGCACTGACACCACCTCTAGCTAGAAGGAAACGCATGCCCTCCCTGATGTCCTCTCCCGTTTCTGGTTCATACCGGGGTGTGAGGCTCACGAATTCATGTTATACACAAAGCTACGCCACACAGGCGGTGCTTTGATCATCAACCACAAGACTTTGCTTTTCAACAGAAGCCTTGATCACTGCATCTTAGCATGTCACACAGGCAATTCACAACATGCAACTGATGGCTATCAATCACACATAATGAATTCCAGTGTCAGACACACAATCCATTTACTAGTCCGTTCTGGGTCTGAAAGAAACCGGAGGCACTATATACCTCGCTTTCCCATCGATCTCCACGTACGTCTGGACGATCACCACTTATTATCTATATTTCGGGATGCCTCTCAATCAAGACATCAGTTACTATCCAACCGAGGCGAAGATCTCCGGTCTTCAATCACCGTCTTCATCTTCGATTTCATATCGTCGATTCAGTTATTCAGAATGGGATAAACCCGATCTTTCTGAGCAACTCGCATATATAATTAACAAGTGCTATACAAACACAACATAAGCCTTATTCCACTTCATTAGTCACTAACCGTAAATTAGTAAGAGAATGATTTCCCAAATATTAATCCCGAAGGCCGAAACCAACATCAGATCAAAACCCAGAAAACCATCCGACTTAGCTAACCTCCAGTTAGTTTATAAATTTCATATTCAAGCATCAAATATTCAATAAACAGGGTAAATTAGGTTTATTTCCATTCCATATCATTTATAATATTTTATAACGATTTATCGCTATTTTTATTCATTTAAAAATAGCCATTTCATTCAAACGACGCTTCGGGCCATAACGCGGTCGTGGCGTTGTTTTTCTTCAGATTTGATTTACACATATATGAAAATCTAACTGTTGGATCTTCACAAATTTTATATCATTAGAAAGATCTTTTCAAAACGAATCCAACAGTTTCAGTTTTGGGGAAATCCGACGGTCGGATCTACCGGTACACTCGTTTGAAGTTTTGATTTCAAAATACGAACTGTAGCGTGGTTATTCGATTTAATTTAATTATATATATATATATATATAAATATAATCGATTCTGGCGCTGTTTTTCTTCAGATTTGAATTAAACATTCCATACAATCCAACCATTGGATCTTCACAAAGTGGGTGTCATTGGAAAGTTATTTCCAAGGCGAAACCAACGGTTTCGGTTTCGGGAAAATCCGATGGATGGATCTCCTGCACTAATCGTTTGAAATCACGGTTTCAAAACACGAATTGCAGCTTCGCTATTCGATATATTTCAATTATATATATATATATAAATATAATTGATTCTTCGATTTCAAAACTATTTTGTTTTCATACATTTGATAAAAATGATATTTTTATCCAACAGACATTTATTTCGACACTTCACTATTTTAACAATTCATATATATAATAAAAATGTGATTTTTATTGTAAAACAATTTATTTCAAAACACGAATATTTTATATAGTTCATATAGATGATAAAAATATGATTTTTTATTATAAAACAATTTATTTCAAAGCACGACTATTTTATATAGTTCATATAGATGATAAAAATATGATTTTTATTATAAAACAATTTATTTCAAAACACGACTATTTTATATAGTTCATATAGATGATAAAAAAATGATTTTTATTATAAAACAATTTATTTCAAAACACGACTATTTTATATTGTTCATACAGATGATAAAAATATGATTTTTATTATAAAACAATTTATTTCAAAACATGAATGTCGTTCAACACATGAATTTCTATTCAACACACGAATATAGTTTCAACACATGAAAATAATTCTAACACATGAATATCATTCAAAATTTTGGCAGCATAACGGCAGGGTAGTTAAAATCGAGGTCGTCCCTGGTACAGCTCCTCGCTCTACCTTAAAGCCTCGCAGCTTTTGACAATGGGGATTTCATGCATCTAGTTCGCACGCAGGCAGCGTGTATATTTTTTTCTTTTCCACAAACTAATCCTATGTTGTTTCAAACAATACTCAACCACAAACGGGTATTTTTCAACCACAATCAATCCATTTCAATCATAAACAATTCTAATCAACCATTCGCTATCAACCAATTTTCACACTCATCACAACCAATAAATATCGTCCATGGTTTGTGGACGAGGGGCATATATATATAAGTATATTTCACTTCTATTAAACACATATATATTTTTTACAATGCATATATAACTTATACGTCGAACGTACAACTTATACAATGCTTATACATGAGGTGTACAACGCTTATATAACTCATACATCGACTATATAATTTATATATCGTCATTTTCCATATCGTTTATAATTCAGAAATCTCACAATGGGTTCCACTCCACCAAAAATAGCAGGAGGCTCACAAAAATATGCGGTCTCTTTTAGAATGTAGAAGGCGTCCACACGAGTCCACTATCTCTTGTTTCACTGAATTTCGTCAACAAACGAAAAAGATATGATTTTTACAGTGAAATCAAAAACCATAGCGCTTTAAAGTGCTTTTAAATAGTTTAATATAAAATCAGCCGTTACCTCCACGAAACCTTCAAAACTAGGTTTTCAATTTTCGGAAAATCCGTGAAGTATCGTGCCTATCAGTCGGCGCCACGTGAAAGAGCGTCGAGAGGCGCCTCCACACGTGGGTGAGGCGTCAGATCTGATCGCCTCTGACGATCCCTACGGCGGCGTAAAGTCGTCCACTTCGGGAGCTCCGTTCTCGACGATGACGAGGAGAGGGTGGGCGAAGCTAGGTCGGATTTGAAGAGGAAGGAGAGGGCTACAAAAAGCTCAACTGGGTCGATGGGTAATGGTGCGTGGATTGATTAGAAAATGGCCGTGGTGTTTTGAAGGGTTTCCGTCGTCGATCGGGGGAGGGAGAGAGAGAAAGCGGGGAGAGAGAATCTGATGTGGCCTAATGAATTTTTTTTATATTTATAAATTTTAAAAATCTAAAAATACCCCTTATTTCATACGAACTCCAATCCAACCAACGACTGTCGTCCCTAGCTAAATACCCTCATTCTAAACACAATGGGATATGTTTCGTAGGCCCATTCGACTATTTCAATCAGTTTTCCTTCAAATTAAAATATAAAACATTCAATCTTTAATTCGAACGTGCATTTCAATTTGCCAGGGCCACATATTGATTCTAAAAATTCCCGAAAAATAAATCTAGCTATGTTTTGACGATACGGTCCCAACAAAACTAGTTTCATCGAATTCTGAGACCGTTTTAAAAATGGCCCTTTTCTGGTCGATCCAATTTAATAGAAATCAACCAAACACATTTTCCTTTGCCATGCTCACATACTAGCTTCAAAAATTATGAAATTTTGAAACCTAGCAATAATTTGACATCCCGGATCCAACAAAAGTGGTTTTGTCGAATTCTGAGGTCGTTTGCAAAATGGCCATTTTCACGAGCTATATAAACTCTATAGCGACCTCTCTGAAAATTCATTTGGCAATAACTTTTGCTTCCCGCTACGAAACTTCTCAAATGACCCCACTTCATTGGTCTATAGCCCACTAGTCGTACCTAGGCTACTGTGGCCCTGAATCCGTCCACGTACCTCCCATACATAATTATCCAAAGTCCTAGACATCGACAACCCCTTAGCACACATCCCGCTGCAAAGTTCAATCATGAAGTTAACTCATTGGTTCCCAACTAAATCCTGAGTTCTACTTCCTATTTGGACTTCTTTTGCATCTCGGATTTTAGTTGAATTGGAGTTGGTCTTCAAAAGTGACGTCGCGTAGTAGTAATAGCACTCGTCCGGCTCGGTTCGAATATGCATATTGCTCCAGTCCTCATCGGTTCGGTCCAATACTCCCTAGTATGCTCTTGGGTGCGGTTCGGTGTTCCCCTTCTAGCTCCGTTCGATTCGGATGCCCTCTACCTGGGTTCGGCTCGGTGGTTGCTTCCTGGTTCGGTTCGGTGGTTGCTCCCTCCTAGATATCCCGATCTGATCGCCCTCCCCTTCATTAGCCCGATCCGGTCTCATCCTTCTTCATTCGCCCGATCTGATCCCAATCCAACTATAGTGGCCTTCCTTCTGCCGTGATTTATCTTGTGCTAAGTTCCAGTTCGGTGCTCCCTTGCTCAGCCTATTATCCGACCCGAGCCCCTTCAACCGATCCGATCCGAAACCCTGCACAATTTTCCTGCGGCTTTTTCCAGCGACTGTTTTACACCATACGATGGTGTTTTCGACCATTCTAACTCTTCTAATCAATCACAAAGCATACCATACAGTCATAGCAACATGTGTAATTAACCACAAACACCAAAAACAATAATTTGATAGGTTAAAATGGATCAAACATAGCCAAAATCCCATATTTTCCCTTAAGCATGTTTAAGCCAAACTAATGATAGGATTAGTAAAACTTAACTAAACTAACCAAATTTTCTAACAAAGGCCTAAAACAATATTTCGAAATTTATCAATATTTTTCCAAATTTTTAACATGTATAAATTCATTAATTATCACTAATTACTCTTAATTAACCATAATTAGTGAGGAACTATGCAAATCACTCACCTTAGCCACAAACAAATTACCAAATCTGAAATGATTCTCTATTTGGCGCTGTTTCCAAAGCTATACAGCAGTTCTACCTCGATTCTTGTGCTAATCCTCTTTGATTTGATGTAGATTTGGCTTAATTAGCGACCAGAAGGTGATTTAGGGTGTTTTAGATGTTGAAGGCCATTACTAGGGTTCCAAGAATGAAAGTGCCAGCTGAGAAAGTGAGAAAAAGGGTGTTATCTAAACCCTAACAGCCCTTAAATACTCAAAATCCCGAAATTCTCCTTTGGGCCTAGCTGTTAATCACCCGGTTAAGTCCAATTAAGCTGTTTTTCACCATCTGAAACTTGTTTCAGCCATATCTCCCAAACGGTGAGTCCGTTTGGCTAATATGACCACTCTACGGAAAGGTAAACCATCATCCGAATCTAGTGGAAGTGGTTTCAAATCAAAAATCCTTTTCAATCAAAATTTACGGCCGAAACAATATCACCTAAGGGCAAAACGGTCATTTAAAAATCGGCAAAAATCATGAACATGAAAAATGACCCCAATAGTCTTCTCCCAAAGTTACATGACCATATGACTTCGCATGTGAAAGAAATAAATATTCTATGATCCTTTGATGCGTAGAATGTGGGTCGTTACAAAATATGTGCCAATTACAAGTGAAGGACGTACCAACCAAAATTAAATAGAACTGAATTAGAATAGGATTTTTAGAGTTAACAGCCAACTTAAGGTTAGAAACCAGCTATGAATACTTGTACGCATGTGCATACTTCAGGGTGCCGCATCCTTTCAACTAGGACTGAATATACATTAGACTCGTACTGGTATTTTCATATATACTTTATTGCAACCAAGTTCCTGGTTCGGACTAAAACAGTATGGGTTTCCAAATTTATCTTAGCTTATCATCTAAGAATGTATGGGTCATACCGAAATATGCATACACCAACTGCTTATATTAAGTAGACCAGCATATACATGGCAGGAGAAGAGACATATTCTTATAAGTTTACTCCTTCAACTGCATATGTTTGTTTTTCATGAATAAACATTTAAAAGCATGTTAGATAGAATAGAACGAATACTGAGGAAAATTTGACCATTAAACCGAAATGATATGCAAATAACAATTTTTTTGTTTGTTTATCATAAATTGGACGCCTAACTATAACTGTAATATGATGATTTTTCAACTATTACCACGACAACACATAATATATGCACAAGCTAATAATCCACTAACAGTTTAACATCTATTGTTAGTTGACCGCAAGAGTAGTATCGGTTCTCATCAGCACAACTTATCCCAACCCAAAATCAAAATTTTCAAGGTGACGAAGCAAATAACAGCAAACATAAAAATAAAGGGAACTACTTTGTTTAGTACAACTGAAATCAAATCAGTTGAACATGATGAATCGTGAGTCGAATCTCACCTCAAACCGTAGCAAGGAAGCATAGGCGGCGGCTTTCTAAAACGCAGGTTCGCGGCTTGGACATATATAGATAGCAGTAAGGTTTGATTTAATTTGGGAGAAGTGTCTACGACTGATCAGAAGGCGATTTGATTTGAGGCGTGGTGGAGCGATTTGTTGGTTGCGGGCATGGTTTCAATCGTTGAAGGTGATGACTATGCAAGGCAGCGACAGAGCATCATTCTCGATTCAATGGAAGGCCGTGGTGATTTAATTTAAGCAATGAAGAATATTTTTTTAGGGGAAGGACGACATTTTTCTTTTGAAATGGTGCTTTCAGATCTGAGAAGAAGGGTACGAGAATAGAAAACGGTAGCAATCTGAGTAAAGGAATAGGGATATAAATAGAACTGTTTGGCCAAAAGAATCAGATGGTCTCTCAATGATTCAAATATCCTTTAATTTCATTGCATCTTTATATATATACGGCTATAAAGAGGCATTGGTTACAGCCATTCATTTTTTTTTTGTAATATGCATTAACTTGAACAATAAACAAATGCGATAAAAGTGACAGTTTTTTAGGGATGCAATAGTTACAAGATTTGAACCATTCCATACGTCTTTAATTATTCATTTAATTTACTTAACCCTTTTATACAAATAAATAAATATATGACGTGTGTTTCCAGATTTAAAATGGTAAAAGTTTCACATAAATGGAAGAATATAAAACGTGGCTTGCATTCATTTTGGACATGGACTGCATGCATTAAATTGGTAACAAAAGAATGAATGTATTGCGTTTAATTAAAAAAAATTGCCTGAAAATGAAAGGCCAATGGAATAAAGTAGTGTATGAATATATTGTATGACATAATTTCGATTTAAAACAGATGCATATGAAAGGAAGAGATATAACATCAAGGAAATAAAAGGACCTGAATGTGGTGAAACCAACATTTATTATTAATGTTGTCATCATGTTTTTTATATATATGGAAGTGACAACTCAATATTTAATGCATAAATATGCACATGGAATTCAAAGCATTTAAGCGTGCAAGTTTCACGCCCTGCAAACCAAATGAAGGGAGAGAAGTTCAAAATTTTAATGTATGAATTTATTATCAAACGTGGATGTGTAATCTTTTAACTATTCATAACAGCATGTTACCATGTTTAATAATTCATCCTTTCACTAATTTAGATTCAAATGTATATGTGTTATATGGTGTTTATTTTCCATTTTTTTTAATATAACATGGGAAGCAAAATATATATAGGCAGATTGTTTGTTTTTGGAAAAAATAATAATGTGAGATAAAAGGAAAAGAAAGAAAAATAAAGAGAAGAAAATAAATTTAAGGAATGAGAATAAGTATATAACGTAAGATGCATGAAAATAAAATGAAGGGAAAACAATTAATACAATGAAGGGAAGTAAATTAATATAATGAAGGAAAGAAATGAATGTGTTATTCACATTGCGAATTAAATTAATTAATAAAGGTTTAATTGGAGATTTACTCCATGTTATGAATTCCTAAACATTACATTTTGAACAAACATGGAAAGAATCAAAGACGGTAGCCAAAGATATATACATATATGTATTCAAATTTATTGCACCTAGAATGTACACATGATTTTTCAATTAATCTTTTAACAGAAATTAATAAATTTCATTAATAATATTATAAATTTTATTTAAAACCATTTTTATTTCAATAATTAAATTAAATTACATATAGTTAAGTAATCGAAATATACGGGATGTTACAGCAAAGCCCGGATAGAGTTTAGAACACGACAAATCAGAACACAAACAATAGAACACTTCATTGCTATTACAAAAATTTCATCAGAGTACAAGAATATAACAGAGTATGAATAAATAATATCATCAGAAAAATATCAGTGACTTAAATTACATTAGCAGTGGAAAAATAATACATAACACAACTGAAAGAGATACACGGATACAAAGCTTTCCGATTATAGCTCCAGGTGCAAATCCAGGATTCGGGAAAAGAAATATCTGCAAAAACCAACTACTAACTGCCTGTGTGGAAGATAGGAGCACCCAGAGTTTAGGATAAACAATAAACTCCAGGTCAGTCATGAGACTGGTGCAAGAACTAAAATAGTTATTAAAATTTTTGCTTTAGAAATAAAGTAAATCAAGGGACCACATTGTAAAACACGGAACAAGTTTTCTCCCAAGAATACCAGTTCGTAAAACAAATAGCGCAATGCTTTTTTGAAAAATTAAACTATTATAAGACTCAGGTCCCATCACATAATGCAACAAAAGTCGGAGGATAGAGTTTTCCCTTATAATAGCCAAACATGCTTGGTACATTTAAAACAAATCACTTTGATATTACTATAAGTGTACAGTGTATAAAACAACTTCACATATAAATGTATCAATCATAGACGACATAGCTACCATATACTATGTCGCTATACTAGTTCTACAACTAAAAACGAAATGTCACGTATTGGAAATTGGATTTCCGTCATGAGTCGAGGTAAGGGATGTATTCCTCACCAGCTTCGAGACACTCTAGAAAATGCCTCAGGGTTCCCCGCAGTGAACTCTTGGATCCTCCAAGGCCAGTCCTCCCTTACGTTTGAGGATTGGCAATTCCTGAACACACGTTCCTCGGTCCTATCGGACCTATCCATCGGCCCCGTAGTGACCGATATATCCGAGGCGCCTCGCAATCCATCATCCACACAGGTAAAAATAAATAAATGTCTGGGCCCCAAACCATGACATCACCCATAGCTAGAAGGAAACGTCATGCACTCTTTGGGTCCCTTATCCCGTTTTTTACTCATACCGAGGTGTGAGGCTCGCGAATTAATGCTATACACAAAGCTATGCTATTTAAAGTCATGCTTTGATCATCAACCACAAAACTCTGCTTTTCAACAAAAGCCTTGATCATTTGCATCTCAGCATGCCACACTAACAATTCACGCTATGCAACTGATGTTTATCAATATATAACCTCTAAGCTCATACGTCTCAGAGAAGGTTGTTAAGCAAGAGAATAAATTCTCCGCCACCAAACAGATATATGTTTAATAGAAATCAATTAACACAGAATAAAATCCAATGTCAGACACACATCCATTTACAATTCTGTTCTGGGTCTGAACGAAACCGGAGGCACCATATTCCTCGTATCATATGACCAATACAATAGAGAGGCCCTCACATATCTGGTCGATCTTCAAGTACGTCTGGACGATCACCACTTATTACCTTGTCTTGGGTGTACGACCCAATCAAGACATCAATAATCATCCAAACGATGTGAAGAACTCCGTTCTTCAACTGCCATCTTCATCATCGACTTATAGTCGTCGTATTCATTATTCAGAATGGGTTAAACCCGGTCTTTCCTAATATCTCGCTTATTTTATAATCAATAATCAAGGGCTATAAAAACACATCGTACGCCTCATTCCAATTCAGAATATTCTTTTATTCAAATATTCATATATTTTGGGAAAGATTCCCATTAATTTTATCAAATATAAATTCTTTTAAATTTATACTTTAATCTTCCTTTGGATATCAGTTCTAAACCAAATTAAAGTTTATCAATTAGTCGGGATTATCGAGCCTTACCAAAGTAATCATTGGTTTAATTTTCCAATCCCAACCTATTCGTCCCATGAAGCAAAACTGGTAAAACTCCATATCGAACACCATGGTGTTATCGGTATATCAATCAGCATTTCACATTCAAATCTAATTAAAGATTTAACTATCGCCTGGAGTAAAACTGGTGTTACTCCATTTTCGATCATTTCCCAAATTGGATAATTTAAATAATCACATTCACATTTCAATTTAATTAAAGATTCATTAAAACTCCACTAAGTTTTAATCTTCCAACAATCATTATTAATGATTATTTAACATTGAGAAATCAACCACACCGCATCGAAAATCTACACCGTACCATTGATTTCTGCCGATATGTAACCTCTAAGCTCATACGTCTCAGAGAAGGGTGTTAAGCAAGAGAATAAATTCTCTACCACCAAACAGATATATATTTAGCAGAGATCAACAACACAGTTCGAAATACAATGTTAGACATGTGATCCTGTCTTTAAACGGGTTAAAGAACCAATGTCATTTAAAACACAGTTCACGGTAAACCCAAAATCATATTCCATTAACTATGGAATCTTCACGGAAAACATATCAATATATATAATCGATATAAATTTTCGTATCCGACTAATAATATAAATGAAATAATGACAAAACCTTTTAAATTCCATATATATATATATATATTAACAGTCTTCCTCCATAGAAGCTCACTTCGATTATTACCAAGTAGAATTCCATTCAAGTCCAGTTAAATATATTAAACTGGGAAACTTTACTTTGGAAAATTTCCATTAAACCTTAATAAAAGTTTTTAAATTCCAAATCACATTTCTTTGTTAATCGGGTTAAAGAACGAATGTCGTTAAAAACACAGTTCACAATAAACCCAATCCACATTTCATTTTATTCCAATTACTAAGCATAACTGGAAACTCTAATAATCTTAATTAAAAGATTTATTCTTTTCACACGGGGTTTAAGAACAGTGTTACTGAAGACACCATTCATGGCAAACCCAAAATCCAATTTAATATTAAATATAAGGCTCTGAATAGAAATTACATCGGCTTATATTCAATATCAATTTCTGAAAGCAAAACATATCGTATGGGGAATAACGATATATATCTATCTTCCAAATTCCTCCACAATATCCGTGTAGTCACGGAATCCAATATCAAAATCTCCCGCAGATGATTTCTATTCAATTCCATTCCAATTCATACATTGTAAGATTCTCGTTAGATTAAAACCATTTCAAATCCAATTTATTTATTTTAAAACATTGGATTAATATTCTAGTTAATAAATAGTTCATTTGGATAAAAGTATATTTTTATCTTTTCAAATATGGAATTTTTCATCCCAACTCTTTCTAAATCATTTATTTTGATTTTACACAAATTATTGATATTGTTAATAATTTTATCAAGGCCCGTACAGTTGGTTTCCAATAATGGCCACGGAATTGCATCCATAACGACCTTTTCCAAATTTGATTTGGACATAATTCCAAATCCTACCTTTATATTTCAAATCTCTTATATTCATTGGAAAGCCCTTTTAGATAGAACCCAACGGTTCCGGTTTTAGGAGAATCCGATGGTCGGATCTCCCTTAATGTCAATTCAAAGTCAATGGTTGAAATTCACGAATGGTCGCAGCGCAGCGCATTCTATTCAAGCCATTGATATATATATATATATATATAAATAAAATATATTTTGTTCAAAACGTATTTCATAAATTCGTTTTAAAAATGATTTCCACTTTCATTTCAATTTTAAATCAAAATTGAATACACCTTATCATTATAATATTTAAATGATAATATTTTCAAAATATCAGATTTTGAAACATTCCTTTTCGATATTCATTATAAAAATGAATAAAATTGATATAAATATCATTCGCATTAAAATGGCACAAATCTAATCAACACGACTTCATATATTTCAATATTTTCGTTTCATCCAAAATCAGACATCAAATTCACATTTTAATCCTTTACTGGATATTATTTTAAAACATTTGTTATTTTAAAATATTCGTTCTTTCTGAATTGGAATCAGACACAATCAATTACCATATAATGTTATTAATATGGATTTCATACATACAAGTACTCAACAATAATGATACACAGTTGTTGTAATTGAAAATGGTTCACAACACCAAGGGTGCAAATGTGCACTTCACCAATTATGGTTAGAATTAGAATATGAGGCCACAATCGCAAAATAAAAGAATAAAATTGAAGACAAGAGGCTTTTTGTAGTAGTTCGATTTAATATGAATCTACGTCCACTTCTAATCAATTCTCATTATCATATTTGAGCTTACAAAATATGGATTTTCCCTCATTACATTCATTTCTCTCTTTTAACTCTCTTTATGACCTAACTTCTCTAGAATTTGGCAAGGAATTGATTGGATCCCTATCTTAGTCATGGTAGAAGTATAGGTCTTCAATCACTTAAGTGCTTTGACCCTTTTCATGATTTGATAGGAATTTTGCATTAGATCCGGATTTAGAGTGGATTGGAGAAGATATGAAATTGCTTGAATGATGTTGGAGTGATTTATCTTGTATCTTAAATGAGATTGAAGGTGCTTAGATTCAATTGGAGAGAGCTTTAATGATCATTGGCATGGATTTGATCTATATGAAGTTGGAGAAGAGTTGTTGAATCCATAGAAGCCATTAGAGAAGTTTTAGGTCCTCCTTGTAGGAATGAATTTTCGGTCCTCCCACTAAGTGAATATATGGGGGGTATTTATAGTTGTGGTTAAGAGATGGTGGCGCACTTGTAATTTAGGGTGTATAGTCGGCGCTAGATTGGTGTCACCACTTTATAACTCGTGCCATCTATAGGTCAATGAACGACTTAAAACATTGGGCACGGTCTAAAACTACGGACTGAAAACATGTCATAATTCAAAATCAATCCGCTCTAAATCTTGTCCGCACGATCTAAGAACTTTTACATGATCTAAAAGAAAATGTGATGACCGGTCCACGTTCTGAAATGCTCCAACGACCTAAAATGGTCTGACGACCTAAGGATTTCTTTACGGTCAAAAAATCATGCCTTGGCATTACGCTACTTTTACTTTTTCTTCCAAACATTCGCCATGAGGCACTTCATGTACTATTATCTTTTTGATTCGAAACATTGCTTTTACACGTGTCCCATCTTGTATACCTCAAATTAGCAAGTTACTATATTATGCTCCAAATAACGGGCACGTGAGTGCTTCTGGATATACGAAAGAACAACTAACCCATGAAGATTTGTGCATGTGTGCTACCCTAACAGAAGCATAGCGACCTGAAATACTTTGAACATTTTTGGGATCAAGCTTGTCATGACCCAAATGTTTCCTTATGGTCCCTATGTATAACTGGCCCCAACGACCTATTATATACGAACTGGAACCTCCTCTTCCATGCTTACATGTTCATGAACACGTTTAATGTTGGTGCATAAACCGAGCAATGGTTTATGTTTTCTACTGACGTGGCATCTTTGTAATTTCCATGACGTCTTTGATGAATAACAGCATAACGATCTGAATGAGTGTTACGACCCAGAAGGGGTTAACGACCTAATGCGTGCCCTCACGAGCTAAATGGTCTTTACGAGCTGAATTGTCCTCACGATTTGGACTGTCTATTGACCAAAAGTACTCAATGTAGCTACATGTATTAACTTCATGTCATTAAGGGCCTTGGCCTCAATGAGTCTTGTCATGTTTTGCGATCTAAATCATTAACACTAGAACGAGTTAAAAGATATTTGTGGGCTAAAGGCACCATGTAATGACCCGCATTTGCAGAGGTATTATAATTAATTTATTCAATTATATAAATAGTAATATTGAATTATATGGTCGTGGAATTAAATAATGATGAATATTTAATTAAAATAATAAATTAAATAATATATTTAATTTTGAAATAATCAGAATTGGCTGAAATGACGATATGGTGTGAACCGGATCGTCTGTGATATTTAATTCAGCTTGGAATTTAATTTGAATAACGAATATATTATATAAACGACAGTTTGAACGTATAATTATATTATAATTAAAACCGAGCTCGAAATAACGCTACAGTTCGTAAATTGGCGATTCGAACTTCAAACGAATGTACAGGATTCGTTTTAAGCTGGATTTCTGTGAAACAAGAAACGTGTGGAGCTGGTGGAGTATATCTTTCTGGTGGAAGAGAAAAATCGGGATTTCGTCGTGTAGATTTTTATGTATGTCCAAATCAAATTTTAGAAAAGTCGTTATGGAATTTCTTTATAATTTATAAAGGAATTATTTATATTTTAAAAAGGAATTTCAATATAAATCGAATATCGTGTTGACCCAGAAGTGAATATCAAGTTAGAAATTCATATAGGAATATTCTAGAGCTGTATGGTATTCCATTGTGAATATATACAATAATATTTAATTATAAATATTTAATTATATTTATATATTTAAATGGGTCATCCAGAGCTTTAATAATAGCCAGTTTTGCAAACGAAGTCAGAATTCGACGAAACTAATTTTGTTGGATCCACAATGTCAAATAGTTGTTAGATTTCCAGTTTCGTGATTTTTAGAGTCACTGTGTGGTCGTACGGATTTTTAGAGTGAAAAACAGTCAGTATTTCGACAGTTAAAAATACGTTGTGTGAGCAAACGGAGTCGGAATTTGACAAAACCAATTTCGTTGGGTTCGTAATGTCGAACTCTAGCTGCATGTCCAGTTTCGTGATTTTTGGGTATCGTATGTGATCGTATGGATTTTTAGAAGCCAAATAGAAGCAATGGTTCAATAAAATAATATAAAATCTCTATAAGTATACCCTTAACCTAAAAACCTAATTCACTTCTCTCTGGTAAAATACAAGTGCGCCGCTACCTTTCTTATCCTCCAGAAATTTTGTTCGATCATAGAGAAAATAAAAAAAACAATCAAAGTAAATTATATAAAATCATGGAATGAATTTATTCGGATTCGTCTCAACTTTCTTGTCACCCCATGGTCCTTTCATTGAGCTCGACGTCAGTATTTTGTTACAGGAAAATCACGCAGTGTTTAGGGTTTGGATTTTATTCGAGTTGGTTACATCAAAGGGGATTTGAGTTCGTTGTGGAGTTGTGTGGCTTGTGGTGTAAATGGGTGGGGTTTCGAAAAAATTGGTGTCGGTCTTGTTGCTGGGTGCTATCGAGAAAGACTGTCGACGCGAGGCAGGATTCGAGTAAACGAGTTGAACTTTGGGGTGATGATAGTGTGCGGTTTGAGGTGAGGAAGAGTTCGGTGAAATTTGTTAAGTAATGGAGTGTGATGATCGGAGGAAATGATCGGTATTTGGTGTTTGGATACTGATATTCGCGAGAACCAGGGATTTGGGGAAGAAGGGTGGTACTGGGCTGGTAACGTGGAAGTAAATGGGCCAAGGAATGATAAGGGGGGTGAGGCCCAATGATTTTTATTCTAAGTATTTGTTTAAAATAAATGTGTATTAACTTCTATAGTGTGTAACTTCGTCATACGATATCAGAATTGGATGAAACAAGATCCGACAGGATCGTATGGACGGACACTACATAATAAAACTGACTGGAAGTCCATCGGAGCTCGTTACAATTTATGGCCAAATAAATTGTCCGTCTGAATCAAATCGAACGATAATTATCGTTAATTAACGATGATAGTCCAATGTGAGTAAATCTCACTAACTCCGAACAGTTTATAATTTCATGTTGTATTTTTAGAACTGTTAAATATTGGCTGATTGACTGTGTGTTGATTGTTTGATTGAACTGCTAGTCAGTTTGTTGAATTTCTATATTGATTCTGTTTAACATAATATATCATATGAAACTGAGAGTGATGTTATCTATATTGTTTAACATCTGTGATGCAGGGAAACAGGTTGGAGGAATCCAACTGGATTCCTCAACATTTAATTTACTGTGATTCATATATCGTGATATATGATGTGATATATAATCTGTTGTTGATTATGCGTGTTTGGATGATATTTATCGTTGTTATATGGTATGTTAAATACCATAAGAAATACTGGATGTGGGAAAGGGGATTTTCAAAGTGTATTTTGAAAATGAATTATTTATATAAAATCGATGGATTTTATATAGGAAAGGAAAAGGATTTTTATAAAAGAAAATAATTATAAAATCAAAAGACAAATAGAGATAAAAGGAGATATTTATTTGTTAAGATAAAAGGAGATATTTATTTGTTAAGATAAATAGAAATCAAAGGAGATATTTATTTGGTTAAGATAAATAGAAATCAAAGGAGATATATATTTGGTTAAAATAAATAGAGATAAAAGGAGATATTTACTTGTTAGAATAAATAGAGTTAATCAGTTAGAGTTAATCGATAGAGTTAAATCAAATGAGTTAATCGAATATAGTTTATTCGAATAGAAAGTAAAAGGAGTTAATCGAATATAGTTTATTCGAATAGAAAGTAAAAGGAGTTAATCGAATATAGTTTATTCGAATAGAATCAATTGAGTTAATCGAGTATTAGTGATTCGAATAAAATAAATAAGAGTTATTCAAATTAGTTATTCGAATAGAGTTAAACACATAAGAGTTATCGAATTAGTTATTCGAAAGGAGTTATCGATTATAGTTTAATCGAAATTAGTTATCGATTATAGTTTAATTGAAGGGAGTTGTCGAATTAGTTATTCGAAAAGAGTTGAGTAAGGAGTTAAAAGTAAAAAGAGTTAATCGATTAGGGTTAAATAAATAGAGTTAATCGAATTTAGTTTATTCGAAGAAAGGTTTTCGAATCTAGTGATTCGTAAGAGAGATTATCAAATATAGTTATTCGAAGGGAGGAGCTATCGAATAGTGATGTATTCGAACGAGAGTTACATAAGGAAGTGTTAAAAGTTAAAAGATGAACTTACCCTATTTCGAGATTTGAAATGTTGTTCAGTTAAGGTCTGAGAGGTAGTTATACCCCAACTTGATTGACTTCGTTTTTAATTTAGAAATGGTTAAGGTTCGAGAGTGAAAGTGGTTAAGTGTATTTAGTGAATAAGTATAGTGGTTTGAGTTGTCATAACGATGTTGATTTAAACATCTGTTTAAATCCAAGTAAAGAAGATTTGGGAATGTTTTCCAAATAGAATCAGAAATGTAATCAAATATTTGAATTGGAAATATGGATTAGAAATGGAAATGTTTTCCAATGTTAACGTATATTTTCTAAAACATAGAAAATAAGGAAATATATATATATAAATATATATGATTGATGATTAATTGATAGAATTTCCATCTGGAAATAATATCGTTGTTTGCATACCTGTTTTTCTTTGATGGTTAAATCACAGACTATCGAAGTTTTGACCATTTTAACATTGTTAATATGGAGAGACCGGTTGGATTATTATCCAAAGAACAACTCTGTATTGGCATAAGCGTTGCGAATCATATATGCCAAAGATAATTGAAGACGGAGTAAAGTGCAAGGGCTATTGTATAAGTCTTAGATAACAGTGTCTAAGATGGATGTATTGAATAGTGCCTTCGGTTCATCCTGTTCCTGGATGACTTGTATGGACGGATGTCTGACAGAGTATTTCCAGACGATCACGTATATTGATTTCTCCAACCGTACCAAGAGTGGAAGCGGAGAAGGAAACTTCTTTTAGATAACACATAATGTATGGTTGAGGACGCAAATCGATGATTTGATGGATTTGACGATGTGGCATTCAAAGTGAATCTGGTGTGATGATAAAGCGTAGCTTCTAGCCTCACATCCGGTAAATGACAGAAATCGGGCAGGCAACATGGCTAAGTCGGTCGCTCCGATGTAGGGTGTATAATCACCTGATCTAGAGTTTCATTTACTTCTAAAAATCTATTGTTGATGTTGTCCCATTCAGGAAATGGTTGCTGATCCCAACTGTTGGTGATATACATTCAATACACTCAAGCGAAATGAGTGGTCGGGTTGCAAGATGTTCTTGTTGAACCCGGTGTATTCCTTTCTAGAGGTACACTAGAGAAAGGTGGTCCCATACGTTGTCATAGTTGGAAATCCATTACCCAATACGTGCTTGCGGTTTTGGTTGTATACTTTATATGTATAACGTGAGATGAAAGCTGCTAGATGATTATTATATTGTGTTGATATACATTATTATAATATCAAAAGGTTTTTGATATAAAGATATTTGGATTCTCATAAGGGAAAAACCCGTTCCGTTATACGACGTGGTCTTATGAGATATCGATTACCTGCTTGAACTGTTTTAAACTGTTTTACTTACACCAGTCCCATGACTGACCCGGAGTTTATTTGTTTGTTTCCCTAAACTCTTGGGTGCCTAAATTTGTACGGGCAATCTAGTAGTCGGGATTTACAGCTATACTGGAAGAGCTTGGAGCAGGAGGCTTCAGGATCATATAGTTATTGTTATTTCCGCTGTGTTGTAAGTGTTGTACTTTGATAATGATATGTATATTCAAGTACAGATTAGTATTTCAAAGTTATGTCATGAAATATACTTATTCGTTCCGCTGTGAGATTCGTGTTACTCTGATATTGTGTTCTTCTTCTTCTTCTATTCTAAGTTTCTATCTTATCTATCCTCACCCTCTATTTTCTTTCTATTAATTTCCCGATTTTCAGTTTAATTTGGGGTTGGACTTGTGTTTTTGGTCAGCTCAAATTGGACCGGATTTTCGGGTCATTACACACCATGCACGCAGTGACCTAAAGGTGTTGGTACGTTCCAAGACCGTTATTCAAGCTAAAAGCTTGGCGCTGATGTGGTCAACATTGTAACACCCCACCTCCGCCAGGGTGGCTCTTGCAAGCAACTCTGACTTTGGTGGGGCGTTTTTAAAACAAGGTAAACATGCATAATGATATAGCAAGGCAGGACATGACATATATATATATATATATATATGTAAATAAACAGTGTAAGTAGATAAAACAGCGGAAGATTTTTAAACCATTTCAAAACACAAGTCTGGTACATCAAAATGTCAATTTCCCAAAATTACAAGTCTAGATAAATACATCATCTGATAAACTTAAATACATAAGTACTATCCCCAAATAAGAGTGATAAACCATAGCGGCTCAAGTCCAAAGCATACTTGAGCTATCCAAGGAAGCAGCTAAAATCCAAGCTAGGCTCCAGTATTCCCTCCCTGAGAACCTGGGGGGGGGGAAACGGAAGAAAAGAGGCGAAAGAAAACAGGTCAGTCAAAAAGACTGAGTAAGCCCTGCTACGATCAGTTTATAAACTAATAAAGTTAACATCATGATGGAAACTGAGATGATCATAAATAACAACATACTGGCAGGATAAATCAACTACAAGATAGACAAAGGTGTCATCGCATAAACAAGGTTAAGTTTTGCACCACGGTGTACTAGCAAACCAGCATAACAGGTATTGATCCCTTGGCCCAAGCTTTGACCCAATAACATGAAGTGACCTTAATATAAGGTCCAGCCCAACGGTCTGTCGATCGGCTCCCTATAAACCTAACACGTCAAGTGTTGGTGTCCATATGGCCCACATATGGTTGTAGTTAGTCTGTGCTGGGTCCACCTTTGGGTGTATCAAGCCCTCGAGTGTCAACCCCGGACACTTAAGCAATAACGCACAGCCCTAACCTACTGGTACCCGTGCCTCGAGTTTGTCCAACACCGGACTACGTGCACGTCCGTAGCCCGCCTGAACCCGCACCGCTGTACCACTCAGCCATCTCCCTTTGGTCGCTTACATCCGTCCAGTAATCGTGCCCCGCCCTAGCCTAGCTTCTAGGGTTGTGAATGATACCAAACTGGGATTACTGTTAGAACAGACCACGTTGCTAGGGTTTCCTAAGAGGGTTACGTGTGGTTTAACCCTTCACTAATCATGGATTAAACTAGTTAAGTGTAACCAACGGTTCACCACTTAACCCCATTTCAATCCCTCGAATCCCCAAATTGGTTAAGTATTAGTGGACCCTGACTTAACCCTAACCATGAGGCATTAATTAACTTAATGCACCTTAACCTCTCACATTAGACCTTTGTTGTGGTTACTAGTTAGGCCGGGCGGGTCCGGGTAGGTTTACACCACAACTTAGTCTAACCTCGGGTTTTGGCACCACATGACCAACTTCTCACATTGGGTCCTATTGTTTGTAGCCACTAGTTAAGCCGGTCGGTTCCGGGTAGAATTACGCTACAAACTCAACCCAACCTCGAGTTGGCCACACTTATGTTTTCTAAGTGTCATGTCCACTTTATTTCAAAACATAATTACAAGTTAACAAATGCTTGGGTAGACCTAACTTAATAGGTAAATTCCCAAGGGGTAGACCTAACTTAATAGGTAAATTCCCAATCTTATATTTTCATGTATTTTAAGTTTACCCAAACCCCCAACGTCATTCTATCGCTTACATACTCGTAATAACGCATAAAGGATAGGAAGAGGGAACTTGGCACAACATACATGATAAACTTGCACAACAATCATGCATAACATGTTAGACTTGTACAACTTAGCATAGTGAACTTGCATATTGCCATAAACATGCATAACATGTTAAACTCGCATAACTTAGCATAGTGAACTTGCATATTACCATAAACATGCATAACTTGTCAAACATGCACAACTTGTCATTTTAAACTTGCATAAGCATGCACAACTTATTAAACATGCATAACATGGCCTAATGAACTTGCATGAACATGCATAACTTATTTAACTTGCAAATCATGGCATAGTGGACTCGCATAAACATGCATAACTTATCAAACTTGCAAATCATGTCATAGTGAACTTGCAAAACATGCATAACTTATCAAACTTGCAAATCATGTCATAGTGACCTTGCAAAACATGCATAACTTATCAAACTTGCAAATCATGGCATGGTGAACTTGCATAAACATGCATAACTCAATAAACTTGCAAATCATGTCATAGTGAACTTGCAAAACATGCATAACTTATCAAACTTGCAAATCATGGCATGGTGAACTTGCATAAACATGCATAACTCAATAAACTTGCAAATCATGGCTTAGCAAACTTGCATAAACATGCATAACTCAATAAACTTGCAAATCCCAACTTGCATCACATATTAACTTTAGAGTTTCTAAAATGAAGGTAAGAGGGCTTACAACTATTATGAAGACACAAATCTCCTAATAAAGATTGAGTAGCCCTTTTTATGCAAGCATAAAACCCCAAAACAAAGCTCCAATAAGAAAACACCCAAAAACACTAGCTTAGCAAATAAAACTTGCAACTTGATGATGTATGCAAGCTAATGATCATTCATACAACTTAGAAATGATTGTATAAACATCAAAATCTTCATAGGAATGATTCATGAAGAGGGTGGAGGCCATGAGAGTTTTGATTTTGGCATAGTTTAGTTACTAGATTGAATAATGAGTGATTTAGGGTAGGTTAGGGTCTTATTTATAGATTAGGCTAGTGATTTGGACCATAGGATTAACCCTAGATTCAATTAGGTCCATTAGATCCCGGAACTCTCTAGAAACAGGCCACAAGACCCAACCCTAATCAGAAATGGTGCACCAGGCTAAACAGCCGGGCACCCCCCTGTCGACAGGGCTGTCGACAGGGCAGTCGACTCCCTTAGACCCCTGTCGACATGCCTGTCGACTTGGGGGTCTTGGCGGGAATTTTCCCGCTGACGCCAGCTGTGCCCTAATCCCTGTTTTTAATTTAAATTTTAAATCTGTTTTTACTTAGGAATTTTCTGCAAACTTCAATGGGCTTTAACTGGGTCATACGGACTCCGATTTCCGAAAACTCGGACTCTATTTCGCGTATTTTTCCGAGACGAACGCAATGGCATAGCCCGTTTCCCTTGATTCAGATTTTAGAATTAAATTCTGCCTCGATTTATGTTATAACAGGTTGTTGAAAATACGGGTTGTTACATTCTCCCCTCCTTAAAGGATTTCGTCCCCGAAATCTTTAAGTTAGGAAGAACGTATCCTACCATCCAATCATCCATCTACTCAAAGCATCATCCACGAGCAATCATTGTCCTTACAAGATTCTAAATGCTGGATGAACATATGCAAAAGTGTGTGTATATGTACTTACCTAATGCAAAAATCAGGCGGTTACTGATACAGTAAACCTCCTTAATGCATATGTATGTAAATCAGGCGGTTACTGATACAGTAAACCTCCTTAATGCATATGTATGTCAGTGAAATGAATCCATATGTATGCAAATTCCTAAATTCATAGTATCTATATGAGTGCACATAACATTCATCCATATGCAACATCCATGTGGTGGCACATCAAGTTTCAATCATGAATAAGCATAAACACTCATGCATATGCAACATGAAGAGTGTGTGAGCCGATCTAGTGCCTAATGTGTATAATGCATCCACGAGTAACCACTTGCAAACACTTGCAACCACTTGCAAACATCAAGCATAACATGTTTCAAATACATGTTTCATCCAAAGGGTTTCTACCTAAGGTCCTCATGACAAGATAGACACGATAAGCTAGATAAACTAGATAAACCCCTTTTTGGATTACAAGAAATCCATTCAAACTTTGACATATAGTACTAACCGATGAGTCTTAACCCCCTTATGGAGTTTACAACAGAAATAAGATCGAGAATGGGACCGAGAGGATATATACAAAAGATAACTTGCAAGCAAGCTCCATAGGAAAACAAGGATCAAGGACGCACCCTTAAAAAGAGATATGATGCGCGTGTCTAGTCTTCACTCTTCTTAGTCACGTTTTCTTGAGCTTAACTCCACTGTGCTTTGATTTCTTGGCTTCCTAACTCCTATTTCCCAAATTCGAGTTGGAACTCGTCGCCTCTCGTCTTTCTTTTCCACTTATTCTCCTTTCTGCATACCTGGGTTAAACATACTATAACCTCATGATCTCATGCCAGCTCTCCAAAATTCACCAGTGAATCCTGGATCTCGTCTACTTACTATAAAGTATTCCATGCAACAGAACTTTTCTTGAAAATACCAATCCACGTTGCCAATTGCCCTTATAAACGTGATTTTCTATAACTCATGCTCAATCAAAATGAACCATCCGCCTATGAGTGATAGGCCATACCTAGATTCAATTGCCTACCCAAGGCTTCCTGTAGGCTATTTCAAAACTGGCCAACTTCTTGAGGGTAAACCGTTGCTAACCGTGATGCAGTCCTCTCGCTCTTTACCGGACTGAAATGAGCACTCTTCGTGAGTCCACCTATTATGACCCCCCATACCCGTATTCCCTTTCTTTGATCTAGGTAATCTATCCACATAATCTTTCGCGATGTTTTCACCCTTCCCTTGCGAAACCTCCAATGAAGGTAATGGCCCGCTGGGCTTCCATGACTTGGCCTTAACTTGGTGGCACAACATGCATCCCGAGACCAACTCGGCCACCTCCTCGAGTGATGCGCATTTTCAAGAACCTTCTTTACTCGAGGGACACATAATCTCTCCTCGCGCCTTAGTCATCCCTTGTCATCTATAATATATCTAGTGAGGTGACTTAACATCTCGCCTCGAATCATCTGGTCCATGTTCTTAACTAACTGCGGGTCTTCTTCCTGTGAAACCCCCTTCTTGATCCAGAAGAGTAAGTCTAAGCTCCGGGAATGCTAACTAACTAGCCAAACGGAGAAAGCTTCTTACTTCAATTGCCCTCCTCAGAGTTTTCCGGTCTTAAACCGCAACCACTTTAGCGGAATCTACCGCTAAGCCTTACTTAGGAACTATGCGCCCAAGAAATCCAACTTCTTTCCTCCAAAGTGACATTTGGAGAACTTGACCTTCAACTGGTGGCTCTAAGCGTATCCATCACCTCCTTGAGATGTCTAGCATGCTCTTCCTCGCTCTTTTGAGGAGATCAAAATATTGTCTACGACGATCACGACAAACTTGTTCAAGGACTCCCTAAACACCCTACCCATCCAGTTTACGTAATATGCGGGTGCATTAGTCAAACCAAATAGCATGACTAGCCATTCTAAAAATCCATCTAGAGTCCTAAACGCAGTCTTGTCAATTCCATCCTCAGCCATCCTAAGCTGATGGAATCCGGTAGCTAGATCAAAAGAAAATAGATGCTCCTACAAGCTGATCAAACAAATCATCGATCCTTGGTAATGGTTGTCTATTCTTTTCACGATAATCAACATGTAAGAGAAGCAAACTGTCCACATTAGTAACGAATACTACTGGAGCACCCTACTCGAAAATGCCTCGTCTCAGGAAGTTCTTCTCAAGCAACTCCTTGACTTACTTTCTTAACTCTCATCTCGTGAGGTCATGTGCCTAACCGGCCACGAAATTGGCTTGGTATTACCAACCAGATAATGCGGAAATTCATCCCACGGCTAGGGGTAATCCCTATACTTTTCCCCAAGATATCAGGATATTCTCGGACCACCCTCACAAATTGCAAACCATCGATAGACGAGTTGAGGGATTTCAAGATAACATAACATGACGGGACCCATAGGGTTGCTAGAAATTTCTAGGGTATTCCTGAGGCGAGTCATGAGCCTCACAACCCTATATACAAAAACCCAGAATGGCTCCAAAACAGGACGACCATTCCATGCCCAAAACCAACCCATATCCCCGGAAACCGAGAATATAAACATCCCACGAGAATTCTATACTCAAGATAGAAATTTTCAAATCCACTCAGACCACAGACAAGCGGGCAGAACCCCCAATCGGATTTGAAACACATACGGGATCATCAACTAGACTAGTACTTAGGTGCAAACTTTCAACTAGATTAGATGAAATAAAACTATGCGATGTGCCAGAGTCAAACAAAGTTCAAACAGGGAAAATCAGAAAATGTAAACAAGATTTTCAACAGAAACACTACCTCTATCACAAGCTGGAAGAACGGTGTTGAGGGGATGAACTCGCCCTCCAAATAGTCCTTCACACTGAGTCTGACCTTGCCCTTGTTTCCTCGGGCAATCCTTGTTGAGATGTCCAAACTCACCACAATGAAAGCATTCGCCCCGCTTTCTCTTCTTCTTCCTACATTCCCTGGCTATATGTCCAACCTTACCACAGAAGTTACATTTCATATTCCCTCTTGGCTTGTCCTTGCGGTTGTGGTTATTCTTGCCCCGTTTCCCGGAATTTACTCTCTTGCCTTGAGACTCATTCGCCTTGACCTCTTTCTTGTCATTGTTATCTTCTTCTTGCAGTAGGGCCAAATTCACCAAATTCTCGAAAGTCGCCCCCAAGGGTATATGAGACATGGCCAAACCATGTAATGGCTCGTTTAATCCTAGAGCAAAGTGTAGGGCCTTCTTCTGAGCTGTATTAACTAAGTCTAAATTGACCCGAGCCAGTTGATTAAACTTATCTATGTATTCCCTAATAGTCATGTCCCCTTGCTTCAGTGATAAGAACCTTAGTCCAAACCTTCCTCTAAAGTCATCCCAAGTCTCAATTGGCCTAGTAGCGGTGGTGACTACCCACCAACGTGCAGCTTCTTCCTTTAGCAACCATACTGCCAATAAAACCTTCCTGCGGTCACCTATATCAAAGGTGGCTAAAAGATCTTCGGTCTCTTTCAACCAATTCCTTGCCTCTACTAAAGTCTCGGTTCCAAAGAAATTCTTGCAACCCTTCGCCTTAAAATCTTGGCAAATCTCGGCGAAGTCAGTTTGAGGATGCTGAAGGGAAGGAGGAAGAGGAACATCAACTACCGGAGGAGGAGTAATATTTGCGGGGCCGGCTTCAGTCGCCCTAGCCTCCAAAAGTCTCCTATACCTAACAGGTACGTGTACTCCCTCCGGAATGGCAAAGTTGTCGGCCATACTGGGAACGAAGAAAAAGATAGATTCAGAATGGAGAAAAACGAAGGAATTTTGCTAATGGCTTTTTGGGGAATAGCCTTTAAAAATAACTAGACTTTTCTTTGGAAAATACTTTATACTTGGTTTTGAAAATAGTTGTTCAAAAGTTTTAAAAACCTTTTTATCCCTTCTCGTAAACCATATGCTCTGATACCAAATGTAACACCCCACCTCCGCCAGGGTGGCTCTTGCAAGCAACTCTGACTTTGGTGGGGCGTTTTTAAAACAAGGTAAACATGCATAATGATATAGCAAGGCAGGACATGACATATATATATATATGTAAATAAACAGTGTAAGTAGATAAAACAGCGGAAGATTTTTAAACCATTTCAAAACACAAGTCTGGTACATCAAAATGTCAATTTCCCAAAATTACAAGTCTAGATAAATACATCATCTGATAAACTTAAATACATAAGTACTATCCCCAAATAAGAGTGATAAACCATAGCGGCTCAAGTCCAAAGCATACTTGAGCTATCCAAGGAAGCAGCTAAAATCCAAGCTAGGCTCCAGTATTCCCTCCCTGAGAACCTGGGGGGGGGGGGGGAACGGAAGAAAAGAGGCGAAAGAAAACAGGTCAGTCAAAAAGACTGAGTAAGCCCTGCTACGATCAGTTTATAAACTAATAAAGTTAACATCATGATGGAAACTGAGATGATCATAAATAACAACATACTGGCAGGATAAATCAACTACAAGATAGACAGAGGTGTCATCGCATAAACAAGGTTAAGTTTTGCACCACGGTGTACTAGCAAACCAGCATAACAGGTATTGATCCCTTGGCCCAAGCTTTGACCCAATAACATGAAGTGACCTTAATATAAGGTCCAGCCCAACGGTCTAGTCGATCGGCTCCCTATAAACCTAACACGTCAAGTGTTGGTGTCCATATGGCCCACATATGGTTGTAGTTAGTCTGTGCTGGGTCCACCTTTGGGTGTATCAAGCCCTCGGGTGTCAACCCCGGACACTTAAGCAATAACGCACAGCCCTAACCTACTGGTACCCGTGCCTCGAGTTTGTCCAACACCGGACTACGTGCACGTCCGTAGCCCGCCTGAACCCGCACCGCTGTACCACTCAGCCATCTCCCTTTGGTCGCTTACATCCGTCCAGTAATCGTGCCCCGCCCTAGCCTAGCTTCTAGGGTTGTGAATGATACCAAACTGGGATTACTGTTAGAACAGACCACGTTGCTAGGGTTTCCTAAGAGGGTTACGTGTGGTTTAACCCTTCACTAATCATGGATTAAACTAGTTAAGTGTAACCAACGGTTCACCACTTAACCCCATTTCAATCCCTCGAATCCCCAAATTGGTTAAGTATTAGTGGACCCTGACTTAACCCTAACCATGAGGCATTAATTAACTTAATGCACCTTAACCTCTCACATTAGACCTTTGTTGTGGTTACTAGTTAGGCCGGGCGGGTCCGGGTAGGTTTACACCACAACTTAGTCTAACCTCGGGTTTTGGCACCACATGACCAACTTCTCACATTGGGTCCTATTGTTTGTAGCCACTAGTTAAGCCGGTCGGTTCCGGGTAGAATTACGCTACAAACTCAACCCAACCTCGAGTTGGCCACACTTATGTTTTCTAAGTGTCATGTCCACTTTATTTCAAAACATAATTACAAGTTAACAAATGCTTGGGTAGACCTAACTTAATAGGTAAATTCCCAAGGGGTAGACCTAACTTAATAGGTAAATTCCCAATCTTATATTTTCATGTATTTTAAGTTTACCCAAACCCCCAACGTCATTCTATCGCTTACATACTCGTAATAACGCATAAAGGATAGGAAGAGGGAACTTGGCACAACATACATGATAAACTTGCACAACAATCATGCATAACATGTTAGACTTGTACAACTTAGCATAGTGAACTTGCATATTGCCATAAACATGCATAACATGTTAAACTCGCATAACTTAGCATAGTGAACTTGCATATTACCATAAACATGCATAACTTGTCAAACATGCACAACTTGTCATTTTAAACTTGCATAAGCATGCACAACTTATTAAACATGCATAACATGGCCTAATGAACTTGCATGAACATGCATAACTTATTTAACTTGCAAATCATGGCATAGTGGACTCGCATAAACATGCATAACTTATCAAACTTGCAAATCATGTCATAGTGAACTTGCAAAACATGCATAACTTATCAAACTTGCAAATCATGTCATAGTGACCTTGCAAAACATGCATAACTTATCAAACTTGCAAATCATGGCATGGTGAACTTGCATAAACATGCATAACTCAATAAACTTGCAAATCATGTCATAGTGAACTTGCAAAACATGCATAACTTATCAAACTTGCAAATCATGGCATGGTGAACTTGCATAAACATGCATAACTCAATAAACTTGCAAATCATGGCTTAGCAAACTTGCATAAACATGCATAACTCAATAAACTTGCAAATCCCAACTTGCATCACATATTAACTTTAGAGTTTCTAAAATGAAGGTAAGAGGGCTTACAACTATTATGAAGACACAAATCTCCTAATAAAGATTGAGTAGCCCTTTTTATGCAAGCATAAAACCCCAAAACAAAGCTCCAATAAGAAAACACCCAAAAACACTAGCTTAGCAAATAAAACTTGCAACTTGATGATGTATGCAAGCTAATGATCATTCATACAACTTAGAAATGATTGTATAAACATCAAAATCTTCATAGGAATGATTCATGAAGAGGGTGGAGGCCATGAGAGTTTTGATTTTGGCATAGTTTAGTTACTAGATTGAATAATGAGTGATTTAGGGTAGGTTAGGGTCTTATTTATAGATTAGGCTAGTGATTTGGACCATAGGATTAACCCTAGATTCAATTAGGTCCATTAGATCCCGGAACTCTCTAGAAACAGGCCACAAGACCCAACCCTAATCAGAAATGGTGCACCAGGCTAAACAGCCGGGCACCCCCCTGTCGACAGGGCTGTCGACAGGGCAGTCGACTCCCTTAGACCCCTGTCGACATGCCTGTCGACTTGGGGGTCTTGGCGGGAATTTTCCCGCTGACGCCAGCTGTGCCCTAATCCCTGTTTTTAATTTAAATTTTAAATCTGTTTTTACTTAGGAATTTTCTGCAAACTTCAATGGGCTTTAACTGGGTCATACGGACTCCGATTTCCGAAAACTCGGACTCTATTTCGCGTATTTTTCCGAGACGAACGCAATGGCATAGCCCGTTTCCCTTGATTCAGATATTAGAATTAAATTCTGCCTCGATTTATGTTATAATAGGTTGTTGAAAATACGGGTTGTTACAAACATGGTAGGGAGCTTCATGGTTTTAACGAGCTAAAGTTTAAGGGCTAAGGATGCCACGACCTGTTTTAGGTCGTTAGCACGACCTTGCTTCCGTTGTTAGCCCGATCTAAGGACGTTGAACAGTCCAATGATGGTCTATGATCCGTTACATTAAAACGAAACCAATCTGTAGTGATGTTACATAGTTGACACACTAGTATTCGAATCGCGTTTTATAACGGTATTAACAATAGTCAACCATCATCCAGAGTGCATTACACAATTGGATAAGCATCAAATACAAATAATTAATGCTTACAATAGTCTGTTAACCAATCGATTGACATGCAACTAAACAATTGGGATTAGCGTACGTCAAATATCATACCAACACCCATTTGGGGTTTCAACCAACAAATATTGAATATTATTTGTGCAGTTGGGCGATGTGTAAAATTTATTGTCCCAATCAATATCAATTAAATGGGTGTACATAAACAAATCGTCCGATTTATAAATGAACATTTATTTTCCTTTCATGAGAATTTTATGTCGTTCATATATACGTTAAAAAATATATTTTTAACGATAAAATATTTGTTTCAACACTTGACTATTTTATATAGCTCATTTATTCAGTAAAAAGGATATTTTTATTGTTCAAACATTTTATTCAACACATGAATATTTTATATAGTTCATACTTTCAATAAATATGATATTTTTATTGTTCAAGCATTTTATTCAACACATGAATATTTTATATGGTTTATTTATTCAATAAAAATGAAATTTTTATTGTTTAAAAATTTCATTCAATACATAAATATTTTATATAGTTTATTTATTCAGAAAAAAGGATATTTTTACTGTTTAAACATTTTATTCAACACAATACAGTCAATTTCATCCTAATTTAATTCAAACAAACAACCATGGTTTGTACAATAAATATTGTCGGGGCTGCTAAGCCCCATCTGCAACCTAGAATATATTTAACTGTAGATTAATTTGAGTGAGAAGGTGTTCTCACAATCAGTTTTCGCTCCGTCATTCTTTAATTATGAATTTGTTTCTGTTCGGATTTGAATTTGCCTCAATTTCTAATGTGCTCTGTTTTTGTTCTAGTCAGTTCCATGTTGTAGTGTTCGTTGTTGCAAATCCAACACAACTGAAATCACTGAATTCTGTGTCCGTTTGAATGAGATATGGTCATTTAAATATCAAACGAATTATTAAATAATTAAACCTTATCTACTTTAATCCTTTGTTAATCCCCTTTCTTCCTGGAACAAAACCGTACCATCTGAACCCATCGTCGCCCAAAAATTCACCGACGCATGCCCACTAGAGACCTCTACCGTCGATCAGCCAGCACCACCTGAAAGCCCCACGTGCCGTCGACATCCACCCTCCAGCACCCGGAACTCGACGCCGCCTGGCGCCCTAAGATTCTCCACGAACTAGGTGGGTTTAGGTTGCCAAATCTCACAATTTCCTTAAAAATATTTAATCTCAACCATATGAATCTGTAGCTAGGAAGAATCTCTACAAAATTTGTTAAAGAACCAGGGTTTAATTCATTGTAATTTGGTCGCGATTTGGGGATGTAAAATTGAGAAATTTCGCCCTTTGGTTCATGGGCGACGGCGGTACTAAATTGGGAGGGTTAGGATTTGTGGGTTTTAATTGAGATATTTATATATATACATTTTTATTATTATTTCATTCCAATGTTAATTTTAATGCCCCGAACTCCAATCCTAACCCAACAACTGTCGCCCCAGGCTAAATACCCTCATTCCGGACACAATGCGATATGTTTTGTAAGCCAATTCGACCGTTTCGATCAGTTTTTATAAAAATTAAAATATAAATCCGTATATATTAAATTTAAACGTAATTTTAATTTACCGAGGCCACATACTGACTCCAAAAATTATAGAAAAATAAATCTAGCTATGTTTTGATGATATGGTCCTAAAAAAACTAATTTCGTCGAATTCAGAGCCATTTGAAAAATGGTCATTTTTCAGTCGATTAAATTCAAACTTAGATTACCAAACACGTTTAAATTTACACGCTCACATATTACTTCCAAATATTATGAAAATTGGAATCTAGTAATAATTTGATATTCCGGATCCAACAAAATTGGTTTCATTGAAAACGGAGGTCGTTTGCAAAATGGCTATTTTTAAGGGCTATATTATATAAAATATATATATATTCCATAGTGACTATTTTAATTTTAATCTGGTCATAACTTTTAATTTATATTATGAAATCTTAATTTTTCATATTCATTAGAAAGATATAATTAAACAGATTCAAATGTTTCTGGTTTTACGGAAATCCGATTTATTTTAAATTCTGTACATTCATTTGAAATTTAAAATCGAATTTTCAAACTACCACGCCATTTTAGGCTCGTTTTATAATTAAAATAAATTTATACGTTCTAACTTCGATTTAAGTAATGTTTTTGTTGTTATTATTAAAATAAATCATTTTAAATATTCAAAATCCATAAAAATAGCTAAAATAAAAATTTTAACTTGGTTCTGAAATTCCGGGTTGTTACAATCTCCCCCACTTAAAATCTTTTCATCCTCGAAGAAAAGGAACGGAGTTGAAAGTTGTTTAACTAACCAACTTAACTTTCATTCTGGCTTTCATTCTTCAACTTTTCAATTTCTAAGAGTTTTCATACTTCTCAAAAATTTGGCTAACACCCTGAAATTTCGAATTTTTTTGCCATAACCTCCTTTGTACGGGGAGACCTTTAAAACCGTAACTTGCCTCACAGGGCCCTCACCAATCCAAAAAAGAAAAGAAAAAGCCAATCGGCTCATAAAATCATCAAAAACCCAATAAATACAATAAACATGTACCTATTTGTCATGCATATAATTTTATTCCTCTTCTTAGCTTCCATGCTATGATCTGTTCATTATATACACTTGTACATATATGCCATTCCAATCAATTTCAATTCAGTTTAATATTCTGATTCAATTTGGTTTAAATTTCCCTTCATTTCTCTTATTGGTTTTGTGGTTCCAATATATTTTTAATAATCAGACTAATAATCAAACAACACAACCACCAATCAATTAGTTGGTTAACATTTCAAATCCATAATTTTTATATACTTAAAAATCATGTTTTTGATGCCAATTCACAACAACCCTATCTAATTTTGGTTCTCGCACCAATCAATTGGAAATATATAGATATCCCACTTTCGAAACTCGAACATAAATACTGATGATGTTCGGACATCACCAGAATTATCACCGAGCGACTAGAGTGTGATTCTATATCCATCCAGTATATTTGAGACTTCATATACACATGGATCAGATGTATATTAAAATCTCTATATACCCAATAGTCCAAATTCAATTGAAAATAAAATATTCACATATGTATAATTAGATTTAATTTTCAAAATTAAAATCGTTTTTATAAACAATACTCTTCCAACTCGTTTTAGGGCATTACTAACCCTATCTCTAACGAGTCATTCTTATTGGATATTACTAATCCAATCTCTGATGAATTCTTTCGTTTGGTCCTAATGTGCCTTGTTCTCGAGCTCTATAAACCAGAGCTCTGATACATGCTGAAATGACCCAAACTCTCCCTTACGGGAAAGCCCGGATTGAGTTGAGAACACGACAAATCATAACACAAACAACAGAACACTTCATTGTTATTACAACAATTACGTCAGAGTACAAGAATATAATAGAGTATTAATAAACAATATACATCAGAAAAATATCGGTGATTTAAATTACACTAGCAGCGGAAAAATAATACATAACACAACTGAAAGAGATACATGGATACAAAGCTTTCTGAATTTAGCTCCAGATGTAAATCCAGGATCCTGGAAAAGAAATATCTGTGAAACCCAACTACTAGCTGCCCGTGTGGAAAATAGGGTCACCTAGAGTTTAAGTTAAAACAATAAACTCCAGATCAGTTATGTGACTGGTGTGAGAACTAAAATAGTTATTAAAAATTTTACTTTAAAAATAAAGTAAATCAAGGGACCATGCTGTATAACACGGAACGGGTTTTCTCCCAAGAATACTAGTGCATAAAACAAACAGCGCAATGCTCTTTGGAAAAATTAAGCTATTATAAGACTCAGGTTCGATCACACAATTCAACACAAGCTGGAGGATAGAGTTTTCCCTTATAATAGCCAAACATGCTTGGTATGTTTAAAACAAATCACTTTGATATTACTATAAGTGTATAGTTTATAAAACAACTTCACATATAAATGTATCAATCATAGACGACATTACTACCATATACTATGTCGACATACTAGTTCTACAAACAAAAACGAAATGTCACATATTGAAAATTGGATTTCTGTCATGAGTCGAGGCAAGGGATGTACTCCTTGCCGGCTTCGAGACACTCGAGCAAATGCCTTAGGGTTCCCCGTAGTGAACCCTTGGATACTCCTAGGTCGGTCCTCCCTTACATTTGAGGATTGTCAATTCCTAAACACACGTTTCCCGATCCTATCAGACATATCCATCGGCCTCGTAGTGACCGATATATCTGAGGCGCCTCGCAATCCATCATCCACACAGGTAAAAGTAAATAAATGTTTGGGCTCCATACCATGACACCACCTATATCTAGAAGGAAATGTCATGCACTCCTTAGGTCCCTTATCCTGTTTTTGACTCATACCGAGGAGTGAGGCTATACAGAAAGCTATGCTATACAGAAAGCTATGCTATTTAAAGTCGAGCTTTCATCATCAACCACAAGACTCTGCGTTTCAACAAAAGTCTTGATCATTTGCATCCCAGCATGCCACACTGACAATTCACGCCATGCAAATGATGTCTATCAATATATAACCTCTAAGCTCGTACGTCTTAGAGAAGGGTGTTAAATAAAAGAATAAATTCTCCGCCACCAAACAGATATTTATCTAATAGAAATCAATTAACACAGAATAAAATCCAATGTTAGACACACATCCATTTATAAGTCCGTTCTGGCTCTAAATGAAACTGGAGGCACCATATTCCTCGTCCCATATGTCCAATATAGGAGAGAGGTCCTCGCATATCCAGTCGATCTCCAAGTACGTCTGGACGATCACCACTTATTACCTTATCTTGGGTGTACGACCCAATTAAGACATCAGTAATCATCCAAATGATATGAAGAATTCTAGTCTTCAACTACCATCTTCATCGTCGACTTATAGTCATCGTATTCATTATTCTGAATGGGTTAAACCCGATCTTTCCGAATAACTCGTGTATTTTATAATCAATAATCAAGTTCTATAAAAACACATCATACGCCTCATTCCAATTCAAAATATTCTTTTATTCAAATATTCATATCTTTTGGGAAAGGTTCCCATTAATTTCATCAAATATAAATTCTTTTAAATTTATACTTTAATCTTCCTTTGGATATCAATTCTAAACCAAATTTAGGTTTATCAACTAGTCGGGATTATCGAGCCTTACCGAAGTAATCATTCATTTAATTTCCCAATCCCAACCTGTTCATCCCATGGAGCAAAACTGGTAATACTCCATATCTAACACCACGGTGTTATCAGTAAATCAATTGCCATTTCACATTCATATCTAGTTAAAAATTTAACTATCGCCTGGAGTAAAACTGGTGGTACTCCATTCTCTATCATTTCCCAAATTTGATAATTTAAATTATCACATTCACATTTCTATCTAATTAAATATTCATTAACACTCTCTTCCAACAATCATTATTAACAATTATTTAACTTTGAGAAATCAAACATCCCGCATCAACAATCTACACAATACGATTGATTTATGCCGATATATAACCTCTAAGCTCATACGTCTTAGAGAAGGGTGTTAAGCAAGAGAATAAATTCTCCGACACCAAACAGATATATATTTAGCAGAGATCAACAATACAGTTCAAAATACAATGTTAGACATGTGATCTGTCTTTAACTGGGTTAAAGAACCAATGCCATTTAAAATACAATTAACGATAAACCCAAAATCATATTCCATTAACTATGGAATCTTCACGGAAAATAGATCAATATATATAATCGATATAAATTTCCGTATCCAACTAATAATATAAATGGAATAATGACAAAGACTTTTAAATTCCATATATATTAATAGATTTCCTCCACAGAAGCTCACTTCGATTATTACCAAATCGAGGTCCATTCAATTCCAATTTAATATATTAAACTGGAAAACTTTACATTGGAAAATTTCCATTATACCTTAATAAAAGATTTATAAATTCCAAATCATATGTCACTGTTAATCGGGTTAAAGAACGAATGTCGTTAAAAACGCAGCTCACAATAAACCCAATCAACATTCCATTTTTTTCCAATTACTAAATATAATTGGAAACTCTAATAATCTCAATTAAAATATTTGTTCTTTTCACATAGGGTTTAAGAATAGTGTTACTGAAGATACCATTCACGGCAAACCTAAAATCCAATTTAATATTAAATATAAGGCTCTGAATAGAAATTATATCGGCTTATATTCAATATCAAATTCTGAAACCAATACATATCGTATGGGGAATAACGATATATATCTATCTTCCAAATTCCTCCACAATATCTGTATAGTCACAGAATCCAACATCAAAATCTCCCGCAGATGATTTCTATTCAAATTCATTCCAATTCATACATTGGAAAATTCTAGTTAAATTAAAACCAATTCAAATCCAATTTATTTATTTTAAAACATTGGATTAATATTCTAATTAATAACTATTTCATTTGGATAAAAATATATTTTTATCTTTTGAAATACGGAATTTTTCATCCAAACTCTTTCCAAGTTATTTAATTTGATTTTACACAAACTATTGATATTTTTAATAATTTTATCAAGGCCCGTACAGTCGGTTTCCATTAACGGCCACCGAACTGGATCTATAACGACCTTTTCCAAATTGGATTTGAACATAATTCCAAATACAACCGTAATATTTCAAATATCTTAAATTGATTGGAAAGCTCGTTCTGATACAAACCTAATGGTTCCAGTTTTAGGAGAATCCGAGGACCGGATCTCCCATAAGGTCAATTCGAAGTTAATGGTCGAAATTCGCGAACAGTTGCAGCGCGGCACGTTCTATTCAAGCCATTAATATAAATATATATATATATATATATAATATATTCTGTTTAAAACGTATTTTATAAATTCGTTTTAAAAACGATTTCCACTTTCATTTCAATTTTAAATCAAAATTGAATACTCCTTATCATTACAATATTTAAATGATAATATTTTCAAAATATCAGATTTTGAAAACATTCCTTTTCGATATTCATTATAAAAATGAATAAAATCGATATAAATATCGTTCGCGTTAAAATGGCGCAAATCTAATCAACACGGCTCCATATATTTCAATATTTTCGTGTCTATCCAAAATCGGACATCAAATTCACATTTTAATCCTTTAATGAATATTATTTTAAAATATTCATTATTTTAAAATATTCGTTCTTTCTGAATTGGAATCATACACAGTCAATTACCATATAATGTTATTAATATGCATTTCATACACACAAGTACTCAACAATAATGATACACAGTCAACCATCATGTAGAGTGCATTACACAACTGCATAAGCATTAAATATAAATAATTAACACTTACAATAGTCTGTCAACCAATTGATTGACATACGACTAAACAATTGGGATTAGTGTACGTCAAATATCATCCCAGCACCTGTGTGGGGTTATAACCAACAAATACTGAAAATTATTTGTGTAGTTGGGCGATGTGTAAAGTTTATCATCCCAATCAGTATCAGTTAAGTGGGTGTACATAAACAAATCGTCCGATTTGTAAATGAATATTTATTTTCCTTTCATGAGAGTTTTTTGCCTTTCATATATATATATATATTAAAAATTATATTTTTAACGATAAAATATTTGTTTCAACATTTGACTATTTTATATAGTTCATTTATTAAATAAAAATGATATTTTTATTTTTCAAACATTTTATTCAACACATGAATATTTCATATAGTTCATACTTTCAATAAAAATGATATTTTTATTGTTCAAAAATTTTATTCAACACATGAATATTTTATATAGTTTATTTATTCAACAAAAATGATATTTTTGTTGTTCAAACATTTTATTCAACACATGAATATTTTATATTGTTTATTTATTCAATAAAAATGATATTTTTATTATTCAAACATTTTATTCAACACAATACAATCAATTCCATCATAGTTCAATTCAAACAACCATGGTTGGTACAATAAATTGTGTCGGAGGCTACTAAGCCCCATCTACAACCTAGAGTATATTTAACTGTAAATTAATTTGAGTGAGAAAGTGTTCTCACAGTCGGTTTCCACTGTGTCATTCTTTAATTCTGAATTTATTTCTGTTTGGATTTGAATTTGCCTTAATTTCTAACGTGCTCTGTTTCTATTCTAGTCAGTTCCATGTTGTAGTGTTCGTTGTTGCGAATCTAAAGCAACTAAAATCGCTGAATTGTTTGTCTGTCTGAATGAGATATGGTCATTTAAATATCAAACGAATTATTAAATAATTAATTTAATAATTAAACCTTATTGTCTTGAATACTTGTTAATCCCCTTTCTTCCTAGAACAAAACCACACCATCTAAACCCATCATTGGCTCAAAAACTCACTGATGCACCCCCATCGGAGACCTCCGCCATCGATCAGCCACCACCACCTGAAAGCCCCACGTGCCGCCGACATCCACCCTCCAACACCTGGAACTCGACGCCGCCTAGCGCCCTAAAATTCACCATGAACTCGGCGGGTTTGAGTTGCGAAATCTCACAATTTCCTCAACAATATTTAATCTCAACCATGTGAATCTGAAGCTAGGAAGAATCTCTACAAAATTTGCTAAAGAACTAGAGTTTAATTCATTGTAATTTAGTTGCGATTTGGGGATGTAAAATCAAGCAATTTCGCCCTTTGGTTCGTGGGTAGCGGCTGAACTGAATTGGGAGGGTTAGGGTTTGTGGGGTTTAATTGAGATATTTATATATTTTTTATTATTATTTTATTCCAGCGTTAATTTTAATGCTTTGAACTCCAATCCAAACCCAATGATTATCACCCCTAGCTAAATATCCCATTCCGAACACAATGAGATATGTTTTGTAAGCCAATTCGACTGTTTCGATCAGGCTTTATCAAAATTAAAATACAAATCCATATATATATTGAATTTAAACGTACATTTTAATTTACCGGGGCCATATAATGACTCCAAAAATTACAGAAAAATAAATCTAGCAATATTTTGATGATACAGTCCTAATAAACTAATTTTGTTGAATTTGGAGACTGTTTGAAAAATGGTCATTTTCCAGTCGATTAAATTCAAATTGAAATAACCAAACACGTTTAAATTTACCACGCTCACATATTACTTCCAAAAATTATGAAAATTGTAATCTAGCAATAATTTGACATTCCGGATCCAACAAAAGTGTTTTCGTTGAAAACGGAGGTCGTTTGCAAAATGACTATTTTTAAGGGCTATATATTATATAAAATATATAAAATTCCATAGCGACTATTTTAAATTTTAAACTGGGCATAAATTTTAATTTATATTATGAAATCTCAAATTTTCACATTCGTTAGAAAGATATAATTAAATGATTCAAATGTTTCTAGTTTTACTAAAATCTGATTTATTTTGAATTATGTACGTTCATTTGTAATTTAAAATCGAATTTTAAAACTACTGCGCCATTTCAAGCTCGTTTTGTAATTAAAATAAATTTATATGTTCTAACTTCGATTTAGATAATTTTTTGTCGTTATTATTTAAAATAAATCATTTTAGATATTCAAAATCTATAAAATAGCTAAAATAAAAGTTTTAAATTGGTTACGAAATTCCGGGTTGTTACAGAAGGCCTCAAGAATCAGCATCGATCCCCTAAGCCCAATTCAGTACTTCTTTTTACCCCTCAGGGTACGAGTTTCGTACCCCTAGGGTTACAAAATTCGTACCCAACAGGGTACGAAATTCGTATCCCACGAGGTACTTCTTCGTACCCTAAGGAGGGGTACGAAATTTTTAGGCGTGTACTCTATAGGATCCGAAATTCTAGAGGCCGGCTATAGGGAATACGAAATTCCTGGTGTGATCCCCTACTTCTACCTACTCCCACCTAACCACTCCACTATAAATACCCCTTGACCTCGCACTTTAAAGGGATTGGAATTTGGTGATTTGACACTCTAGAGAGCTCCAAATAGCCTCTTTAATCTCATCTCCACTTTGAGGAAGAAGAACGGAAAAAGTGTCTTTTTTTTTAATATTAACATATGATAGTTATGACATCATATAACTTAGAGATGTATGTAAAGAGATGTCGTGAGATGTTCTCAACCTTGTAATTCTTGGTTATTAATAATATTCCAATGACTCTTCCAAAGTGGACGTAGGTCTCTCACGAGGCCGAACCACCATAAATCTCTTGTGTTATTTATTTCTTTCCGCACTTACTTTTTCGACTGAAACGATAATTCCGAAGTAATTGGAATTTTGGATGTTTACGATATTTTTTTCCATCAACATTTTGGTGCTTTCACCGAGAAAAACCCGGATTTGCATCTTTGTCGCACACTATCATCTCGACTTCGACGAGCATTGAGTTCCTTTTGCTAAATCTGCTGCCGAGTCCGCTTACGATTGTAAAACGACCGAAGAGCACAACGATCGGCTCTTCAGCTGCAGCCGAAGCTGGAACATCCCAACAGGTTCATCCCGGGGATATCCCAGTCACTACGGAAACCATTCCTCCGTGGACCCCCGAACTCTCGCAACACAAGCATAGATCCACTCGCTGAGCGAAAAATATGAGAACACAGCTGTCGAACTCAATCAAGTGTTAAGAAATAACATCGACCTTATGCAACAGCTTCCGAAAAGTCAGCGCATCGTCGCTCGACTCCAGCTCACTCGGAACAACGCCCGACCTCGACCTACTGTCTCAGAAACTCCCTCTTTCGAGTCGAGTGGCTCACATCAAAGAAGGAGGTTTAGTCTCATCAACAATGTCGCCATCAGCACCAACGCCCTGGATTACAACAATGGAAATGGCTATGCCAATAGAAATGGAAACGACGACCAAACTACAGTCACTTATAGCGAAGGGGCATAGTACCGAGATCGCTCCGGATTAATTATAAAGGATGGATCGAGTCCGAACAACCAACTTCCTCCTCGACAGTACCTAACCGTCGCCGCCCAGGATGATGGGCCTACTCTCCCCGCGGCCCGCGCTCTTCCAGAACAAAATGCACATCAACCTGCTTAGCCTCATCATCCATACCAAAATCCGATCATAGATGTCGAGGATATGGAAGAACATGACCCGGACATTCATTATAAGAGACGCCCTCGCAGAAAAACTCATGAACTTCGCCAAAACCCATGGATTCCGGTGGCGGATCCCCATCCAACTTATCTTCCCGACCTGGTCCGAAGGCTTATAAGGGAAGTGTGAGGAAACATAAATGACTCGTGGGAAGCCCATATTAGGCATAATCCATTCACAAGAAGAGTGAACGAAGACGAATGGCCGCGATGCTTCAACATGCTGCAAATGCCACTCTATGACGGCATGACCAATCCCTGTGCCTTCCTGAATCGATACGAGTGTCAAATGGACTCCAATCAGGGTAATGACCTAGTCAAATGCAAGTGCTTCCCAGTCTTCTTGTCAAGGACAACTTTACTATGGTTCTCTCGTCTCCCAATTGATTCGATCAATAACTTTGGTCAACTAGCAACGGAATCGGACAAGCAATTCATAGTGCACATACCGACTCCAAAGAATGCCCTCACTCTCTCTAACCTCTATCAAGGACCCACCGAGTCGCTTAAGGGATACCTCTCCTGGTCCAACACTGCCCTCGCCGAGGTAGAAGACCCGAATCCTCACATCATACTTTTTCAGTTAGCAAAAGGCGTCCTCTTAACTTTTGAGTTTGAGGCATAGATCGATTGGAAGCACCTAAAAGCCTCGACGCTTTCTATGAAAAGGCAGGGCAGTATTTGTGCTAGGAAGAAGTGAGATGGAACTGGCTCTCCTAAACTGGTCGCACCAACAATCTGGATACAGATACCACGAACAACAACATCAAAGGGAAACAAGTCAGAGAGCCCTTCAATAAGGACAAGGGGGTAGGTCCCTACAGATAAAGGCTGAATAATGGTAGGCAGGGTGGCCGAAACAACGGCCTGGTCCCAGCGGAGCCAAGAAAACCCGACCCTTTCCGTGCTTTCGAGGCCTACACCCCGCTGAATGAAGACTTAGAGAAAATCTACTTGGAGACATGTAACACGCTGTCGTACAATAAGCCGCACACCAGGGAACCCACTAACTTCGAGAAGAACACCAACAGGTATTGTTAATACACCGGCATGTATGGTCATAATACCAACGAATGTTGCCAGCTCAAGGACACAATTGAAAAGCTTATCCATGAGAAGCACCTCGAGCAATTACTATGCCATAGATGGCCTACCTCAATGAAAATCCATGGTGTTGCTAGCTTCAATATTGTCATTGTTATGCTGTTTTTTGTCTATTGCAACACACGCTTCAACGTGTTAGCATATATATCAAAGTATGTTGCAGTAGCTATAGATATATTCTAAATTAAAAGATTAAAAAAATATCAATCCGTGTGTATGCAATCCAATGGTACAACGTTAAACTTCCATGTCAATCTGATTTACCACTGTAATCTAATTGGTGCTATTTTCGTTTCCTGGTCCTTTACCCCTAAAAGATTAAAAAAATTAAATGGTCCTTTACCCCAAAATTTTCATTTTCCCGCTACAACCTAATTCATGGAATTTTCATTTCTCGGTGAAAAAAAGAGCTCCGACGCAACCAAAACTCACCCAAAATCCCTAGCCTCATGTCGAAGTCACCAGCCTCATGTCTTGCAACCAACTATTCTTGCTCAAACACGATGTGTCCAAATCGAAGGAGCTCCTAACCCTAGTTGTTTCAGATTTAGCTAGGGTGGTGACATCTAATTGGGGAAAGCTTGAAAATACTCACTTCAACGTAAATGTCACTAATTTGTGCTTTCGATTTTTACAGGTGCCTTGACACTACCATGTTAGCTCAAATCTTGAATCCGCGATTGAGGGTAATTCCTAATCGTTCACCTTTTTGTTTTGAAACATTAACTTCTTTATGTGTCAGTGTACTTGGTTTTTTATTTATGGAGTATAGTTTTGAAATTTCTATAATAATTCAATGTAAATGAATAGGTAATGCTTATTTGTTCATTTTTTGGAACATTATGTTTATGTAATTCTCTATGATAGGAAATAGGTAGATCCGTATGCTTAATTTTTCATGGAAGGGGTGTTATGCTGATATTTGTTATAATTTCATAAAACCGAGCTGGTGGCGGCTAGCAGGTAAGCATTCAAAAATGATATGAGTTGTCTAAGTTTGTTTCATTTGTTATTGAATGGTTTAGATTCTTTAGAAAAATTTGGTTTCCATTTATATTTAGATAAAGAATGCTAAACTTAGTCCCGTCCATAAGATGATATGTGCTCGCTCAGTTTCACCGTGTACCGTGCCATAAATGACAGTTGCAACTTAAGAAGGCTTGGTATTGAATAGTAGACTTGGTATAGAAGACTTGGTATTGAACATTAGAGATTGTCAGAACTCAAAAAGCCAAAGTAAGGTTTCTCTTTTTCCATTTTTCTTTTAATTAAGTACTTTTAGTTAAGACTTTTGCTTATTTATTTTTATGGCGAAATCCCAGTAGTAAAATGGTATATATGGATGAAGGTAATCTTATTCTTCATGTTGGCTAGTAACACATTGTCAGTATTTCTTTGGACCTCTTCTGTATCTGTTAACCAATTAATCTGATGTTCGGTTTTGTGTTTTGAATGTCTTTTTGGTTAATTCCTAGAAACATCATAGTTAATTTAAGTTGTTACTTGTCTACTAGCATATAACAGTCTTTCCTCAAAACATTTGGTATTCCATAATTACAAAAGTTGAGCACAATTTGCAGACAAAATGGATCTCCAAAAAGAATGGACGGATGCTAAAATAAGGAACAGAACGAGAGCAGTTTCGTTGATCAACGAAAGGACAGGGTGCATTGTCAATCCAGATGTGGTGTTTGATGTTTAGGTCATAATCGTTCACCTTGTATATTCAGTGAACAGGTATGTAATACTTTGATTGTGAAGTATTTTTAATTTTATTTATTTTAATAAGAGATTATGTTGAGTGCATGGATGTTGTTCTTCTGACGTACAGGAGAGCACAAGATTGGTGAAAATTTAGAATCATTGGATCCTGAAAGTGTAAATAACATTGTTCTGTATGAAAATTCAAATTAAATCATGTAGCAATTGGCTATGAGCTTGTATATAGTCAGCTCTACCCATTTGAACATTTACAAAACTATACTTCTGCGATAATTCATCATGTGAGCATTACAGGTATTCCTTTTTAGTCACCTCTTGTATGCCGAGCTTTATTTTGTTCTATTTTTATATGCATCTTATGAATGAGCAGAGGGCATGTGGCTTCAAGTCTGAAGTTTTTGTGCAAAAGTAAATTCTATGTAGCTTACTTGAATGGTATGTATAATAATATAATGCTCTGTCTTGAATGGTATGTATATTATCCAGATTTATATTTTTTAATGCCACATTGTATGCTTACCTAATTTTTTTTATTTTTTTATTCAGGGATATTGTCAAGGAACTCTAATGTCTCCATTGCGTTCAATGCTTATGTTGTGCTTCAGGAGCCATCGCCACTGGTTGGCCAACGTGCTCCACCCATCTGTGCTCTTTCCGCGCTCTTATGTGATGAACCCTAAAGGTATTTTGCCTTTGTACCTTCAGATTATGCAATCTAGTAGTTGTGAAAGGTTATTTTTTTTGTTGTAGTGGTACCTATGGCAACACCTTACTGATGTTGCCATAGGATCGCGAAGGTGTTGCCTTTGACTCTAAGGCAACGCGACAAAAGGCAACCCCGATAAAGTGTTGCCACAGATCATTTTTTGCCTATAGCAACATTTTTTGGCACTTCCTGCATCACTTCTCCGGTGTTGCAGTATGCAATCTATGGCATAGTGAATATGTCCAAGAACCCTTTCCTCCTGAAGCAAATGCAAAACCCCCGGCGCCAACACCTCCAGCACCCAACAAAGTAGCTCCTAGTTCGTCTAACCTAAGGCGGGGGATTGTGATCAATACTATTTCTGGCGGGCCATTCCCCATGCATGACAGCTTCCGAAAAATGGAAGAATATGCGAGTTCTATAAATCACGCCACTTATGAGGCCTGCTCCTTTCCAGACGAATCCGTCCCTACCAAGCTTCAGAAATCTATGTGGGATGACATCGTCTTTCGCGAAAGAGATTCCATGTGGATTGAGATCCCTTCTACAAATCCTCTCGTTACCATAGATCAAATCGGTGCCGCTTCTACCCGAATAGTATTGATTGATTCAGGAAGCTCGGTCAACATCATTTTCAAAGTTGCCTAAGATCAAATGAAGTTATAAACAAAGGAGTTAAAACCGTATCAAGCCATGATCCACGACTTCAATGGAGCTTCCAGTCATCCAGTACGAATGATCGACCTACCTGTTGAACTCGGTGATGGGAACCAGAGCCGAGTCTGAGTCCTCACCTTCCCGGTTATCGACATCGTCTCCCCTTACAATGTCTTCTATGGATGTCCTTTCCTCATAGAATTTCAAATCTGCATGTCACCATGGTCCCTCCTAATGAAATTCCCATTGGAGAACGAGATCAGAACGGTTAGAGGTGACCAAGCAAATGTCATATAATGTTGCGTAATAGAGTAGAAGAACGTACGCAATAAGGACAAGGGCAAGGCTGTGCCTATGCCTTCTTGCACCAAGAGCATTTCCATTTAGCAATCAACGACATCTGGGCCTTGGCTCAGGCGCCACTGCTGTCTTTCCAACGACCTTGATCTAAGGAAGAACGAAGAGCCCAAGTACGAAAGGGATACTCTAGTTGAACCTAAAGTGGACGTTCCAGTCAACCCCGACGATCCATCAAGGGTACTCAAAATCAGATCGCGACTCCATCCCGCAATAAAAGAAGATCTTGTGAATTTCTTAAAGGCAAACCTAGACGTTTGCATGGAATCAATCTGACATGAGGGGCATTGACCCCGCGATTGCTTGCCACTATCCGAGTCTTGATCCTACTATGCCTACAATCAAGCAGAAACGCCGCTTCTTGGGACCCGAAATGTCCAAAGCACTCTAGGAAGAGGTAGACCGTCTACTGAACAACAACTTCATCCACAAAGCCAACTACGTCGAATGGGTTTCCAACCCAGTTCTGTTCAAAAAAGCCAACGGCAAATGGCGAACTTGTGTCAACTTCTCCGATTTAAACAAGGCATGTCCCAAGGACAGCTTCCCACTTCTGGAGATTGACCGACTAGTTGATTTGACTGCCGGATACTAGCTACTTTCTTTCATGGATGCCTATTCGGGCTATAATCAGATTCCAATGTGTCTTCGCGACCAGGAGCATACGTCTTTCATAACCGACCTTGGATTTTACTGCTATCACGTCATTCCCTTCAGTCTCAAGAATGCTGGAGCCACTTACCAATGAATGGTTAATCGCCTCTTCAAAAACCAAATTGGAAAATCCATTGAGGTATACGTGGATGATATGCTGGTAATATCTAAAATATCAAGCATTCACATCCATGACCTCTCCGAAATGTTCGATGTTCTCCGCCAATATGACATGAAACTTAATCCCCTATAATGCTCCTTCGGAGTTAACTCAGGAAAATTTTTGGGCTTCATCGTCAACTCTAGAGGCATCGAAGCCAGCCCCAACAAGATCAAAGGTACTCGGGATATTCGAGTCCCCCAAAACATCAAAGATGGCTAAAGTTTAAATGGGAAGGTCGCCGCTTTAAGTCGGTTCATCTCCAAGGCTACCAACAAATGCATTCCTTTCTTCGACTTAATTCGAAGGGGGAAGCGCAACTTCAAATGGACTCCAGAATGTGTTTCCTCCTTCGAGGACCTTCTGAATCACTTAGAGCGACCACCTATCTTGTCCAAACCTGTGGACCATGAGGACTTATACGTTTATTTGGCTGTTTCAATGCAGGCAATCAGCTTGGCACTAGTACACATTGAAGACCGTGTCCAGCGACCCGTCTACTACATCAACAAAAGATTGACAGGTGCATATAAGAAATTTGCAAAGATGGAGAAACTGGCCTACTGTCTACTAATCTCTTCCCAGAAGTTACGACCTTGCTTCTAGTCTCACCCCATAAAAGCCTTCACCGACCAGCCACTGCGACCAATCTTGCAACGACCTGAAGCATCAGAGTGACTGTTGAAGTGGAACACAGAGCTGAGTTAGTTCAAGATCACTTTCATCCCCTGTCGTGCCATCCTCGGGTAGGCCCTCGCTGATTTCATAGTTAAGTTCACCACTCCGGAGGAGTCGCCTCCCAAAGACATCAAAGCTCCGAATCTCCAACGGAAACTATTTGTAGATGGATCTTCTACCTGTAAATCCTCCAGTGCCGGAGTAGTTCTCATCACTCCAGAAGAGCGCTTGATATGCTACGCTCTGAAGATCAACTTCCCTGCTACCCACAACGACGCAGCGTATGAGGCCTTGATAGCTGAACTTAGGATCGCTATCAAACTTGGGCTAAAGATCATTCAAATCTTCTCTGATTCACAACTCATCATGCACCGGGTACAGGGAGAATAGCAAGTTAAAGGGGAACGACTCGCCGTATATCTGACCAAGGTTCAGGAGCTTCTCACCAACTTCAACCACTTTGTCATTACGTACATTCCTCGAGAACAGAACGAAAGAGCGGATTCACTAGCCAAGTTGGTAAGCTCCAAGGATTCATAGCTTATAGGATCCGCCCTACTCGAAGTGCTCGGTTCTCCAAGTATTAAGAAAAGGCAAACCGAGGTGGTCTTAAACGCCGAAAGTGAATTCGAATCTTGGATGACACCGATCAAGAACTATCTACAACATGGGACCCTCCCGGGGATGTTACAAAGAAAGATAAGAGCTCACCCGCCAATCAGCTTGCTACATTCTCGTGGGTGGAATAATGTACCGCAGAGGCTTCCCCGTCCTAGTATTGTGATGTGTGTCCCTCGACGATGCTGATTGTGTACTAGCAGACCTGCACAGAGGCAAGTGCAGCGACCACACCGAGGGGCAGATCCTAGCAAGGAAGATCATCAGGCATGGCTATTATTGGCCCACAATCGATCAAGACGCCGCAGACTACTCACAAAATTGCGATAAGTGCCAACACTTCAAGAAAATTTAAAGAGCCGCCTACCAAATTGACGCAAATGGTCAGCCCTAGGCCATTCGCCATGTGGGGAATCGACATCGTTGGAACTCTTCCAATGGCTAGAGGTGGGGCATGCTATGCGGTCGTCACAGTTGATTACTTCACCAAATGGGAATAGGCTGAAGCTCTTGCTACAACAACCACCAAGGCAATGTTCAACTTCGTCGTCCGCAACATCATCACCTACAATAGGGTCCCTCAAGCTATTATTTCCGACAACAACACCCAGTTCAAGAGCGCCAAATTCAAAGCCTTCTGTTAGTGGTACAAAATCAAAAAAAGATTCTCAGCGGTGGCTCATCCTCAAGCCAATGGGCAAGTCGAGGTTATTAACAAAGTCATTAAATCCATAATCAAGAAGCGTCTGGAAAAGGCCGGTGGCATGTGGGCGGATGAACTTCCCCTAGCTTTATGAGCCTATCAAACCACTCACAAGTCAGCAACCGGACATTCTCCCTTCGTCCTTGCTTATGGATCAGAAGCCGCCATCCCTATTGAGCTAAAGCTTCAATCTCATCGAGTTACTTAACAAGATCTTAAGACAAACCGAGACTTACTTTTGGAGTCGCTCGATTTACTAGAGGAAAAGAGGAACGAAGTTGACATTACGGCCGCCGCCCAATGAAAACAAGTGGCTCAGTACTTCAACTCCAGAGTCCACCATAAGGACCTCAACATCGGCGACATCATCTTAAAATGGATCTTTCCTCCGCCAGCAGTCCTCGCTCCTCGTTGGGAGGGCTCGTACTCCATACAATGGAAGTTCTGCTATGGAACTTTTAAACTCGCAACCGTGAACAGAGCTGAACTTCCAAGGGCATGGAACATCAAACATCTTTGCCAGTACTTTACATAACTTAGTGTACAGTTGTTTATGCTTTCCAACGATGTTTTGTCTTCTTACAATTCAAGGCATTGTAAAGGCTAGTACTGCCAAAGTTATCAATAGGAATGATGTTCAGTTTCCTATCTCCCTTCCATGTTTACTCCATGCATGACATGTTTGATTAACCCTGACAACCAGCTTGTGTACAATAATTCAACCACCGCATCGGCACCCTGACCACGGGAGCCGTTGCCGCCATCCGAACCTTGAGCCAACCTCGAGGGAAAACAACATTGGCAATGATTATCACCCTGAGCACGGGAGCCGGCAACGCTACTCGAGTCCCCGGCCTACAACACGACCGAGTATAAATAACCACTAACTCGATTCTCGGCCCTGCACCGAGACCAAGTATAAATCGTTCTGTGCACAAGTCCCAGGACTTGGTACCGCCCAACAGCCAACTTAGTGTGATGCAAACTTCTCACCTGGCAAGGGTGTCTGTCATGTCTCGGCACAACACCAAATCCGACCTTAAATCCTTTTCTCCCCGAAGCTCTCAAGGCTTAGGTGCAGCCCATGGCCGCGATCGGACCCTAGGGCTAATGATTCGGGCTTACTCCGGCGAATAAACAACACTTGCGCTCATAACCCGAGTGAACGATGGGAGAGCCCCCACCGGACGAATTGCAACGTCCTATGCCTTCGCTATACTTGGGACTAACTCCGAACAGCGCAAGACAGAAGGCGACTGGCCTGGTTTCGCAACTACTAGTTTCCTAAGCTGAGGGAAATTTACTGAAACCATCGTTCAATCTCACACATCTGGAAATGACCTAGGGTAAAAATCTCTAATCACATTTCTATTAATGTATCAATAAGTACGCTTGTGCAAATACAGGACACTGGAAAATATGAGAAGAACATTCGAGCACTTAACATAAATTGTGATTTTTACTAATTCATATTTCATTCCCCACACACACACTGAATAGGCTACGTGTCTAACACTTTTTCCTTTCTAATAGCAGGGTGTACATGAGAATCACACCATGCCTTTCAAAACCAAAAGCGAGGGTCGTATTCGTGTATTCTATCGGCCTACATAACCAAAATAGTGGTAACATCTACTATAGTTACTAATGCTAATCATGCCACATTTTCTTGTGCTTCTTCTTTTTTGCAAATTCTGCACTCACTACTAGAAAAGTGGGCATATTCGACACTAATATGTGTGCATTGCATGAAAAGTGTGGCGAAAGCTATGCTTTCTTTGATCTTTTGCAATAATATTCATATGTTGTTGCATTAGATTTGAATGCACTATCGCGGTTGGAATTCCAGCGTTATGACGTGCAATACTAGTTAAAAGCATTGCATTACACTAGTTAAAAGTACAGCTCATCAATCCATGCCATCATAAACGAAAAATCACAACCGTCAATCCATGTTGATCAATCCATGCTACCCTTCCTTTATTTCATGCTAAGATTTTCATTCCCGCGTTACTTCTTTTCATTTCTCCAATCCAGATCCCTAATACCTTTTTCATTTTGCGACTAAACAATGTTTGCTTCGAAATTAATAACAATAACAAAAATGGGTTCTCAAAATCCCTAATCCCTAAATTTAATTTCACTATCAGCACGGATTCCGATAAACGCTCGACGGTTCCTCCAGATCGACGTTCTTCTGGCAGGCATGCGGAGCAAGGGAGCTTTCAATTTCAAGGTATTAGTTCAGCTCCTAATTTAAATCCAAGATTCCGTTCTCCTCCTAGATTCCGATCTGGAAATTGATATAAAATACCTTAGATCCGGATCGCTAATATTTACCAGATCTCGTAATCGTTCTCATCGCCAGATCCGTTCACCTTCTTCGCCAATCCCCCCTTCCCCTCAGTAGTTCGTAAATGGAATTTGATTTTGTTCGAATAAAGAGGATCAAGCATGCTCCGACGTAAATTAATAGTTCCAATTTATATATAACCGACCCTCCCGTACTTTCGAAATTGATTTTGAGTGTTTCTAATTTGACTACACAGAACAATGGGGTTCTTCTGTGATTGGGTAAGGTTACTATGTTTAGATTTGGTTAACATGAGATTTGAATTCTGTTTTGGAATTAATGTCTTGAGTTTCACCACAACGTCTGAATTACAAATTTGTGAGGCTTAGCTTTCTAGGTACTTTAAGTTAATGGCGAACCCATTATTATTGTCAAAGTTCTACAGTTCTAAAGGCTAGTTTTGCATATATTTTTTCAATGTTTTAATTCATGCCTGGATAAGTTGTAAAGTGCTATAACTGAATTTCAAGTTTAATTATTATTACTAGTAGTGGATGTTGGTGTTTCTGAGATCATACCCAGATATCTCATAAGACATATATGGTGACTTCTATTTCTATTCCAAAAGTTCATGTATATCCTTCAATAGATTTTGGAAGCATTATCAGGAAGCTTATGTTTGAAGGATGATTGGGTATGTCTGTTATTATGATTCCAGTTTTCATCCTGGAAGACTTAACGTGGTGGTTTTTCACTACATTCCATGCATTTTTCACTACATACCATGCATTTTTCAAGTTCAATCATTTCGTGCATTTTCACTACATACCATGCTATTTTCCCTTACATAGCAACGATTTCACTCAAGCTTGTTATTCGTCATTATATACAGACTAGTATTGCATCAATTATCTCCTGCATGTTATTCTTCTTTGCTAAATTGAATACAATATTGGCTTATATGCTTTTGATTTTCTTAGGAAGTGGAATGTTGTGCCGGATGAGATTAGCTGAGAAGAGCTTGTATTTTTCAGTTTCTTGATGATGCTAATCAAGATTGGAATAAAAAAGTTTACGATGATTATTATTTTTTGTCATGACTGCAATCATTTATAATGGTCAACCAACATTTTATTTTTTCTGAATTTGAATTTTTTTTATACATATGTCATCAATTACATGAATTATTTTTGATAAATAACTGCAGGTTTAACTTTTTTATTTTAATGAACTAGTACGTCACTATACGAAGTAAGCCAAGCATGCACATATCATAAATGCACGAAGGAGCATGCAACCGATGTGTAAGTTATGTGCAAGTTATGGGTTTAAGCCTACTAAATTCCTACAAAAGCCTAGCTTAATATGGAATACATATATGTTTGCTATTCTAAATATGGTGTATGTCGTAGTTTATATAAATACACTGCATTTTGGAGAATGCTAGTCTATATGTATGTATGTATTTTGAATTCAGTTGATTTCATTTATTTTGTATTGACTATGTTAAAGTGACAACGTTGCAGATGTGGACACATGTGTAGATGTTCAATATGCGCTAGTGAATTGGTCAGGAATTGAGGAAAATGTTCATTGCACCTTTTCTTGAAGTAGTTCGAGCTTACTCTATACAATGAAGAAAATGGACGTGTATCGTAGCTGATTTTTAAGTTCTGATATTTGGAAAATACGTGAAGCATTGCTTTTTCTGTTTGTATGTTGTGTTGGTTGTTTTTATATTTACTTGGAACATATGTTTTGGATGAGTTCCTTCAATGTACAAAACTTGTATTGCAGTATTTTTAATTAAGCGTTGTATTTGATTTCTTCCAATATACCATTTGCATTTGTTTTTTTTATGTTGCATTTCAAGATAATAGTGTTGCATTACATGATACAGTGGTATTGGATTAAATAAAATATTATTAATTCCACATGGTAAGTGAGTCCCACAGCCTACGTGGCATGTGACACGTGGATAAATGACGTGGAGTGTGACACGTAGGCAGATGACGTGGAGAGATGATGTAGCATGTGACACGTTGGTAGCTGATGTGAAAAGTCCATGTGGACCCCACTACCATGACTTGGAAGCCAGGCTCTGGCTTCTTCTTAAGGAAACGTTGTATGTTGTTGCATTACATGCATATAATATTGTAATAAGGTTATAATGCAACACTTTCTTTCCATGGTCGTAGATGGGCTAAAGCGTTGCCTTAGATAACTAATGCAACGGCCGCGGATGTCACACCCTCCTAGTGTTGCCTATTTGAAAAAATGGCCTACGACAACGCTTTTTTGATCTACGGCCACATAAAATAGTGTCGAATATCCCATTTTTGTAGTAGTGACTAGATGGCTCTCCACCCGTGCTAGGCCTCTTCTTTCCCAACCTGCTCTTTCTTCCTCTGCCTTTTGAGGGGTCGCCAACTCATGAGAAATCGAGAGGAGCATCTCGCCTTCACCATCACTGCTCGAAATCTCCGTGATTTCTGTAGGAATAATGTGCGATAATTGCGCATTCCCTGCAGCAAGGGCCACCACAACTTCACTCTTTCCTGGCACCTCTTTGGGTTCCCACTCCGCCTTCTCCTTCGCCTCATTGGCAGCCAGTAGGTCAGCCATCTTCTAGGACTTAAGCTTCGAAGTATCATCATCTTTGATCTTCTTAAGGGTCTCGGGGGCCCTCTGCTAGGTTCCGTCGTCCTCCTTCTTCTTTTGGGCCTCATCCACAGCTCTTATCTTCTCCGCCTCATCATCGGCCTTCCTCTTCTCATCAATAGCAGTGGCTCTCTCCTCGGCATCCTACCTGGCCTTTGTTAGACCCTCCTGCCTAGCAGCCTCTCCCTGCCTATTCTTCTCTTCCACCTCCTCGCACTTGGCCACCATCTGACTCTTTAAGCTATCCACCATGGCTGCATTGAGGGCATATCGGCATCCACTGGACTCGTCACATGAGCGCATTGGCCATCAACCACTTCTCCTTCCTCTACAAAGCACTCATGAACACTGGATCCTAGCCTGATATCAGAAAAGGTGTCCAACTAACTGTCTTCTTCTCCAAACTACGCTCCTTGCAATCCTAGGGAAACAAAAAAAACTCTAGGTTAGTCATGGGACTAGTGTGAGTAAACTCCAACCATATTGTTTAACTTTGAAAAACCTTTTGAAAGAAAATGATAATAGTAAGACCAACCCACATATAAACATGGATGATTTTTACCTAACTATAACCCAAATAATTTTTATATCAAAATCGGGTGATATTATAATAATGTCAAATCAAATAAATAACCAAATAGCAGAACGCTTGCATCTCACGCTACACATACATAGTATAAAATCAAAAACTGGTGGGCGCTTATTGGAGATATGATTTCAGCTATAACAAAGTATGGGACCACCTCCTGATCAGCCTACTCTAGAGGGGATACATTGGGGTTCAACAAGAACATCTTGCAACCCGGTCACACATGACTGGTAACTCATTCATCTTGAGTGGACCGAATGTATTATCACCCACGGTTGTTGGCCATCCAATCGTAATCCATAAGATATGTAACACTCCACATTTTTAATATAATTAAAAATGTACAAATATGTATATATGCATAGATAGGTAAATAATGGTGATGTATAATGAAAAATTTATTCATACATTGAAGAGTAAGGAAATTAATGCAATAACAATGTGTGTAATCGAAGAGATGAGAAAATAAAAATACTTAATATCAAGAATTAAGTAAAACAGACATCACCATTACGTCCATCTCGGAATTCTGGTCAACATAGACACCTCGTTTGTGTAAAACGGACATCATATGAAGAAGTTATTAAGCCTAGAAGTTTGTATACGCACAAGAGAAATATATATATATATATATATATATGTATATATATATACAAACAAATTAAAATATAAAATAAAAAATAAAATAAGGATTGCATGTAATAAATACATGCACTGAAAAAAATGTAATGCATGCATTAAAAGAAAGAAAGGATTGGTTGCATGCAAGGTAAATATGTTGCATGCACTGATTTGCAAACATAATGCATTAACATTAAAAGAAAAAGATTCATGCAATGGTTTAATTTAAGTATTGTAACTAACATGAAAAAGAGAAGTAAGGAGAGAACAATAATTATCATTGTTCTAAGACTTATTAACAAAAGACTTCATAGATCAGTTGGTTAGGACATTGGATTTGTAACATGGAGGCTGGGGGTTCGAACGCCCAGCGACGACATAATTTTTATCTTTGTTTTAGAGAGGGCCTACTGAACATGCAAATATATATACGTATACAAATAAAATATTTGAAAGGATAAGAACGTACATATAAGGAAATAAAGAAAATATATGTATATATATGAGAATATATATATATATATGCATAAATAAATATATACAAAAGATAAAATTCAAGACAAGGCTAAGGTCAATGAAATATGGCAAGAATCAAATAATGGTGCAACATCGTTTGAATTTTGAAAATAAAATGAAAATTGTGCGTATATATTTACGCGTAAAATGGTCGGTAGAGTAATTGTATACATATAAGAATATTTCATGTGAATAAAACAGTTAAATAAATACCAGAAATTCAAAAGTTCAAAAATCAAATTTCTATGCCAAAACAATTCAAACATTTGAAATTTGAATTTCTACACCAAAACAGCTTGCGAGACCCAATGCTGACTTAATGCCGCGTGTACGATAAGATTTCGCTAGATTCATCTACGAACCTGGACTATTTTCTTAACTGGGTTCAATGCTGACTCAGCATTGCGTGTACGATAAGGTCTTGAGCACCTATATAAACACCCCTAAGGCTACAGTTTTCTCTACACATCTCCATTATGCCTATACGCTGCCCTAATTCATATCAAAATAAATCAAAGACGGTGTTATGATGCTCAAGTTCTTCGTTAGAATTCAAGTAGAGAATCAAAGGCTAATTCAACGACTTCAACAACTATTTTCTAAGAATCAAATCTAAATTAGAGGATCGATAATCTACGTCAAAGGATAGCTTTTCAGTTTCAGAAATCAGATCCCAGATTTCAAGATCCGTTCTTAAATCAGTGAGGGGATTACAATACACTTTACGGATAATAGTACTATTATCGTTCGTCATTCCTCAGTTAAAATTCATGTCGCAATTTAAAATAATCTTTGTACGCTTAATCTATTCCTCTTCCCTATTCTTCCTTTTTATTTTTGAAACTTTGGCTACCTTCGAGCCAAGATCAACAGTGCATAAATTATAGTTATTTGGGAAGAGCTTGAGATTTAATTGATGAAATAGGCAATTTGCGTAAAAAGATTATTACACGAATGGTTGTGTAAGCAAAGTAGAAATGGGTTAAGTAGCACTTGACATATGAATAAGCTTAACCAACATATGAGGAATGATAGCAACCTGTTAGGAACACAATGTATGGGAAACTGGAATAATAGGTATAGTCTATTAACGGGATTATAAGCATGAACAAAAATTGGGGTTTTGGGTAAAGCTTGAATTTGAGACTTGAAAATTGGATATGCCGTTAAGATCCTAGAAACATAATTAAAAATGGAATATGTTGGACAAACCATGTTTTAATTTAATTATGGAACTCGACACATAACATGAAATTGACAATAGTGGCATAACTTGAACATGAACATGCTTGTGAATTGGTAATTGACATTTGATATCTAGAATGAACATGAACATGCTTGTAAATTTATAATTGGCCTACGACACCTAGAATAGACATGAATTGTTAATTGGCTAAACATGAAACATGGTTAACTCGAGGTTAGAATGAGTTTGCAGTGTAATCCTGCCCGGAACCGCCCGACACATCCATTGACCGCAAACAATAGGTTCTACGGTGAGAAGTTAGTCATAACATGCTTGAAACCCGAGGTTAGATTGAGTTGTGGTGTAATCCTGCCCGGAACCAACCGGCACATCCAGTGACTGCAATAATAGATCTAATGTGAGAGGTTGGGCACTAATAATTAATTAATGCTAACGACACATGCTAGTATGGTAAGGTTAAGTCAACATGAAACATTAGACAACACTTAATCAATTTGACATGATATATGGGTGGGTTAAGTCAACATGAACCCCTAGATAACACTTAACCAATTAGACATGATATATGGGCGGGTTAAGTCAACATGAACAGATAGAGACACTTAACCAATTTAGCATGGTACGTGGGTTGAATTGAATATGTGATTGGGGGTTAAGTCAACTTGGACACATGGGCAAACTTAACCAATATAACAGTATCAAAGCAAGGAAAAGTGGGGAATGATAAGATTAAATAATAGATAAACTTATCCTAGGGATAAGAAATGAATATGACTTAAGATGTAATACAAGTCTCGAAGGGTGGGATGACTTATACCATGAAATAAGTTAATCTAAGCTGAAAATGTAGGAAAACACCCGTACGCTCTCATTTGATAAAGAGAACTTAAGTCATGCTTGAATTCATTGGTAAACCTTAGTTAAAAGGAACTAAGTAACAAACCTTAGTTAAAGAGAACTAAGTAACAGAAACTAAGTAACAAACCTTGGTTAAGAGAACCAAGTAATAAACCTTAGTTAAGAGGACTAAGTTGTAAACCTTAGTTAAGAAAACGAACGATTAAGAGAACTAAGTAGTAAACCTTAGTTAAGAGGACTAAGTAGTGAATCTTAGTTAAGAAAGCTAACGATTCAGGAAACTAAGTAGTAAACCTTAGTTAAGAGAACTAAGTAGTAAACTGTAGTCAAGAAATCCAAGTGGAAACGAGGAGGAGCGAACTTCCATCTGATCATGAAGAAGGCTCCAACAAACTGGGTTACGAAGCACGCGACTTCGAGGGGACATGAGCATACTCTTAGTATCCCTCTGTGAGGTTTCAGATGATCCTCCAGGGCTCATAGAGGGTAAGGTCTGCGTTAGAAGAGCCAAGGGTATGCCTTGGTTGCAATATAAGCAACCTAAATACTAGGATGGGTCAGCGTGAGGCGGCGATATCTTGTTTAGCCATGTGATAACACATCGTCGTCTACCTACCATCTTGAGTCAATTGTGGTACGCAAGGGGAAAGGCGGAGAACTCCAAAAGACCATATACTTTGCAATCTAGTTATGGGTGAGGGTGGCCAATAGGTTTGTGGGGACATAGAGGGCCTGAGTACAATTCTCATTCTTGATTTTCTTGTGTGCCTTTCATTAGTTGAGGGAGGGGTCAAGTGGGACCATTGCCACATACAGATAAAACAAACCTTAGCATCTGCATCGGTAGATAACTAAAAGCTCTCGACCGAGTTCCGTGTTTCTTGATTAGCCCTGCCACGGGACTCAGGCCGCACATATAGAGGACATGTGCAACTAGATATCTAACACGTTTAACAACACGATTGGGACGTAAAGTCTAGGAACATATATCGCTCTGGGTAGTGTGTCCTAGACTAGGGGGCATTGTTCGATAGGTAGCATAAACCCTAGTGGCCCTAGGTAGCATAAACCCTGGTCGGATCTAGAAAGCGTTCAATAGGTAGCATAAACCCCAGTGGCCCTGGGTAGCGTAAACCCTGGTTGAATCTAGGAAGCGCTGGATAGAAAACCCTAGATTAGATCTTGGTAATAAACGAAATCTAGCAAGATCAAGAGTGGTAGTCCAAACGATTTCGAGAATGGTGGCACTACACTAAAGTAGTATAGATTTACATGATGAAGCCCGTACGACATACATCAAAGGACTGTATATATACATGGAAAGGATTATACGAGTTGGGGGTATCTACATATATGTTGTATTAGGTTAATCTACTAGTGGGACATGAGTATAGCCTAGAGATATAATATCGCGAATAACCTAATAAGCAAGAAAATATAACCGAACGGTATATGTAGGATTATACAGAAGTTTATTCTGAGTCCACTCACACAGAACTTATGTTCTGACGCCCTCCTCATTACATACTTCCAGGTTAGGTTCATGACAGAGATGGTATAAGCTTTGGATACTGGTTAGGCAGTATGTTTTATAAGGTAAAGCTATATTTAAAGTATATTAACTTTGAATTCCTTCCGCTGTAAGATGCTTATGAATTCTGACATGTTTTCTTTATCTCTGTCTTTTTTGCAGGATACCAGAGCGCCCAACTCGGGTTTCGATAGATTGTGTTTTTGAAAAAAAAAATCGGTCTGTCGGAATCCGGGTTGTTACATCTGGTATCAGAGCTTCAGTTTAGTGATCTTAGGGAGATAATGAGTGAACGTATTTGTATTTTCTAAAATATAAATATATTACATATATATAAACCTAAATCCATAAGTAGCCTACTTGGAATGGAAAGAGTTGGGATAGCTATTTTGTACACTAAAGGAATGAACCTAGAAATTTTAAGACCCTTAGGTGGTTTGGTTGGAAAGTGTTCAATATGATTTGGTATTGGAGAAAGAAAGTATCCCATAAGAATTAAATCTGAAATGTTGTTATTTCAGAGTAGTGGGTTTAGAAATGAAACCTTACAAGTTAGAAAAAGGTTAAAATGTGGAAAATGGATTAGGACTATATATATATAGTTAAGAGAATTGGTTTGGAAAGTGCCTATGAAAGTCTAGTTGAGTTGAAAGACCCACTTTGAGTCTAACCCAATAATAAACTTTTAAGAACTTGAATTTGTAAAAGAGTTTGTGGTGTTTTTCAAGTTTTAATCTTAAAAGTATTTTTGATGTTTAAGAAAAATACGTAAAGGACATATTCAGTGCATGTTAAAGTAAAGTGGTGTATACTTTGGTAAAACAATGATTTCTTGATTTAAAAGAACTCTCTCATTAAAAAGTGCATAATATAGAGCATATATAGCTCGCTAGTTTTCATATTATAATATATGAAATGACTGAAAAGAAAGTGTTGCGTTTTGGAAAAGAAAATTCTAATCTGTTAACAATAAATTTTGATTATTGATTTACGAAGAAATTTTGTTGTGTGGACAAAATAAGTTGTAGGAATAGAATAGATGTCTGCACCTTATAGCGAGTAGTTGGATTAACATTGTAAGTAGACACAATGTAAGCCCGATAGTTGTCCTTGTCTACTCCAGTTATGTGATTTGAAGAAAAAAATGTTTTGCATTTTATTCTGTAACATGTTTTTATGGTTTGGCGAAAACAAGTTTTGGAGAAGAAAACAAAGTTTTAACACTTAATTTTTGAAAGAAAAATGTAATGAAAAAAAGGAGGCCAAACAATGTTTTAAAAAGAATGTAGTAGATAAGGATTAGTGCCTAGAAAAGGACGAGAGAAAGTTAAAGCTATGAATTAAACAATTGGAACCAACTAGAGATTGGTTGAGTTGAGTGATTCTCTGAGTGTCAATCTGATGTTGATTTCGGTCTTTGATATATAGGGAGTTACTCTCTTGCCAATTTGCAGTCAGGGATTAGCTAATATTAAACTAATGGAAAATTCCCGTAGAATGCATAGGCATTAATAAACCTAGGTTTGTTGCTTGAGAAAGAGAGAAAAAGTATAGGCTAATAATGCACAGCAAGGACTAGTAGTGACTACTAAGTAGTAAAGGGCAAGTAAGTGGGTAGATCATGTTGTGTGGACTCGCAATTGTCTGAGATGATAAAGTCCTAAGATTCTTGGCCCATAGTAGTAGCTGTGTAGGATGCTATTTGAGTTGAAAACAGAAAAAGCTTATTTGAAATAATAAACTTAAGTAATTGGATTAAGTCAAATAAGCTACGAAAGAGAAAAGCCTAAGCTAACAAGAGACAATAAATTCAGTACGACAACAAATGTGGCAGGAAAAGAAAATGGAAATCTTAAGAAAAATATGAATAAATATGAAATTATTCCAAGAAAAGATGAAAGAGAAAGGAAAGCTTTCTTATGTGGTTGTGCTTGGATAGGAAAGTAGGAAGTTTTTATAGAATAGTTATATAAAAATCCGAGTGCAATTATAAAAGGTACAGTGGAAAATGTAAATTCTTCCGTTTTATATCATTTTGTAACATAAGAAATCGAATTTAGAAAATTAGATTTTTCTAAATTTCGAATTTAATGATGGTTGGTAGGGTTTTGGATGCGACAATTGGGTGAACCATGCTCTTATTCTATAAGAGTGTGGGAAAACTTGGATGAAAAATATTTTGATTTTTCAAGAATATTGCATTCATATAGAACTGCAAGTATATTTAGGATGTGAGCATCATGTTTTGAAAGGGTTTTTAAAATTTTCATACATATAGGTGGATTCAAATTAGGCATACATACTTTACTATGATGTATCTCACTTTGCACATGTGCACAATGTTTGCGACAATTGGATGCACACTGGATGGATGGATATTGCGAGGGATTATCTATTTTACTCTTATCGAATTTCGGGGACGAAATTCTTCCACATTTTTAATATAATTAAAAATGTACAAATATGTATATATGCATAGTTAGGTAAATAATGGTGATGTATAATGAAAAATTAATTCATACATTGAAGAGTATGGAAATTAATGCGATAACAATGTATGTAATCGAAGAGATGAGAAAATAAAAATACTTAATATCAGGAATTAAGTAAAACGGACATCTCCATTGCGTCTGTCTCGGAATTCTTGTCAAGATAGACACCTGGTTTGCGTAAAACGGACATCATACGAAGAAGTTATTAAGCCTAGAAGTTTGTATACGCACAAGAGAAATATATATATATATATACGAACAAATTAAAATACAAAATAAAGAATAAAATAAGGATTGCATGTAATAAATACATGCACTGAAGAAGAAAAAATGTAATGCTTGCATTAAAAGAAAGAAAGAATTGGTTGCATGCAATGTAAATATGTTGCATGCACTGATTTGCAAACATAATGCATAAACATTAAAAGAAAAAGATTCATGCAATGGTTTAATTTAAGTATTGTAACTAACATGAAAAAGTTAAGTAAGGAGAGAACAATAATTATCATTGTTCTAAGACTTATTAACAAAAGACTTCATAGCTCAGTTGGTTAAGACATTATATTTGTAACATGGAGGTCGGGGGCTCGAACCCCGGCGGCGGCATAATTTTTATCTTTGTTTTAGAGAGGGCCAACTGAACATGCAAATATATGTACTTTTACAAATCCAAAATTTGAAAGGATAAGAACGTACATATAAGGAAATAAAGAAAATATATGTATATATATGAGAATATATATATGCATAAAAATATGTATACAAAAGATAAAATTCAAGATAAGGCTACAGTCAATGAAATATGGAAAGAATCAAATAATGGTGAAACATCTTTTGAATTTTGAAAATAAAACGAAGATTGTGCGTATATATATACACGTAAATGGTCGGGAGAGTAATTGTATACATATAAGAATATTTCATGTGAATAAAACAGTTAAATAAATTCCAGAAATTCAAAATTTCAAAAATCAAATTTCTATGCTAAAACAATTCAAACAATTGAAATTCGAATTTCTGCACCAAAACAGCTTGCGGGACCCAATGCTGACTCAACGCCGCGTGTACGATAAGATTTGGCTAGATTCATCTGCGAACCTGGACTATTTTCTTAACTGGTTCAATGTTGACTCAGTGCTGTGTGTACGATAAGGTCTTGAGCGCCTATATAAACACCCCTAAGGCTATAGTTTTCTCTACACATCTTCAATATGCCTATACGCTGCCCTACTTCATATCAAAATAAATCAAAGACGGGGTTATGCTGCTCAAGTTCTTCGTTAGAATTCAAGTAGAGAATCAAAGGCTAATTCAACGACTTCAACAACTATTTTCTAAGAATCAAATCTAAAATAGAGGATCGATAATCTACGTCAAGGGATAGATTTTTAGTTTCAGAAATCAGATCCCAGAATTCAAGATCCGTTCTTAAATCAATGAGTGGGATTACAATACACTTCATGCATAATAGTATTATTATCGTTCTTCATTCCTCAGTTAAAATTCATGTTGCAATTTAAAATAATCTTTGTATGCTTAATCTATTCCTCTTCCCTATTCTTCCTTTTTATTTTTGAAACTTTAGCTACCCTTGAGCCAAGGTCAACAGCGCGTAAATTATAGTTATTTGGGAAGAGCTTGAGATTTAATCGATGAATTAGGCAATTTGGGTAAAAAGATTATTACACGAATGGTTGTGTAAGCAAAGTAGAAATGGGTTAAGTAGCACTTGACATATGAATAAGCTTAACCAACATATGAGGAATGGTAGCAACCTGTTAGGAACATATGTATGGGAAACTGGAATAATAGGTATAGTCTACTAACGGGATTATAAGCATGAACATAAATTGGGTTTTTGGGTAAAGCTTGAATTTGAGACTTGAAAATTGGACATGCTGTTAAGATCCTAGAAACATAATTAAAAATGGAATATGTTGGACAAACCATGTTTTTATGTAATTATGGAACTCGACACATAACAAGAAATTGACAATAGTGGCATAACTTAAGCATGAACATGCTTGTGAATTGGTAATTGACATTTGATATCTAGAATGAACATGAACATGCTTGTAAATCTATAATTGGCCTATGACACCTAGAATTGACATGAATTGTTAATTGGCTAAACATGAAACATGGCTAACTCGAGGTTAGAATGAGTTTGCGGTGTAATCCTGCCCGGAACCGCCCGGCACATCCAGTGACCGCAAACAATAGGTTCTAATGTGAGATGTTAGTCATAACGTGCTTGAAACCCGAGGTTAGATTGAGTTGTGGTGTAATCCTGCCCGGAACCAACCGGCACATCCAGTGACAGCAACAATAGATCTAATATGAGAGATTGGGCATTGATAATTAATTAATGCTATTGACACATGCTAGTATGGTAAGGTTAAGTCAACATGAAACGCTAGACAACACTTAACCAATTTGATATGATATATGGGTAGGTTAAGTCAACGTGAACCGCTAGATAACACTTAACCAATTTGACATAATATATGGGATGGTTAAGTCAACATGAACTGATAGAGACACTTAACCAATTTAGCATGGTACGTGGGTTGAATTGAATACGTGATTGAGGGTTAAGTCAACTTGGACACATGGGCAAACTTAACCAATATAACAGTATCAAAGCAAGGAAAAATAGGGAATGATAAGATTAAATAATAGATAAACTTGTTCTAGGGATAAGAAATGAATATGACTTAAGATGTAATACAAGACTCGAAGGGTGGGAGAACTTATACCATGAAATAAGTCAATCTAAGCTGAAAATGTGGGAAAACACCCATACGTTATCATTTGATAAAGAGAACTTAAGTCATGCTTGAATTCATTGGTAAACCTTAGTTAAATGGAACTAAGTAACAAATCTTAGTTAAAGAGAACAAAGTAACAGAATCTAAGTATCAAACCTTGGTTAAGAGAACCAAGTAATAAACCTTAGTTAAGAGGACTAAGTTGTAAACCTTAGTTAAGAAAATGAACGATTAAGAGAACTAAGTAGTAAACCTTAGTTAATAGGACTAAGTACTGAACCTTAGTTAAGAAAGCTAACGATTCAGGAAACTAAGTAGTAAACCTTAGTTAAGAGAACTAAGTAGTAAACCTTAGTCAAGAAATCCATGTAGAACACGAGGAGGAGCGAACGTCCATCTGATCATGAAGAAGGCTCCAACGAACTGGGTTACGAAGCATGCGACTTCAAGGGGACGTGAGTGTACTCTTGGTATCCCTCTGTGAGGTTGCAGATGATCCTCCTCGGCTCATAGAGGTTAAGGTCTGCATTAGAAGAGCCAAGGGTATGCCTTGGTTGCAATATAACCAACCTAAAGACTAGGATGGGTCAGCGTGAGGCGGCGATATCTTGTTTAGACCTATGATAGCACGTCGTCGTCTACCTACAATCTTGATTCAATCGTGATATGCAAGCGAAAAGGTGGAGAACTCCAAAAGACCATATACTTTGCTATCTAGTTATGGGTGAGGGTGGCCAATAGGTTTGTGAAGGCATAGAGGGCCTACGTACAATTCTCATTCTTGATTTTCTTGGGTGCCTTTCATTAGTTGAGGGAGGGGTCAAGTGGGACAATAGCCACATACAGATAAAACAGACCTTAGCATCTGCATCGGCAGATAACTTAAAGCTCCCGACCGAGTTCTGTGTTTCTTGATTAGCCCTGCCACGGGACTCGGGCCGCATATATAGAGGACATGTGCAACTAGATATCTAGCACGTTTAACGACACGATTGGGACGTAAAGTCTAGGAACAGATATCACTCTGGGTACTGTGTCCTAGACTAGGGGGCATTGTTTGATAGGTAGCATAAACCCTAGTGGCCCTAGGTAGCATAAACCCTGGTCGGATCTAGAAAGCGTTCAATAGGTAACATAAACCCCAGTGGCCCTGGGTAGCGTAAACCCTTGTTGAATCTAGGAAGCGCTGGATAGAAAACCCTAGATTAGATCTAGGTAATAACGGTATCTAGCAAGATCAAGAGTGGTAGTCCAAATGATTACGAGAAAGGTGGCACTACACTAAAGTAGTAAAGATTTACATGATGAAGCCCATACGACATATAGCAAGGGACTGTATATATACATGGAAAGGATTATACGAGTTGGGGGTATCTACATATACATTGTATTAGGTTAATCTACTAGTGGGACATGAGTATAGCCTAGAGAGCTAATATCGCGAATAACCCAATAAGCAAGAAAATATAACCGAACGGTATATGTAGGATTATACAGAAGTTTATTCTAAGTCCACTCACACAGAACTTACGTTCTAACCCCCTCCTCATTACATGCTTCCAGGTAAGGTTCATGACAGAGATGGTATAAGCTTTGGATACTGGTTAGGAAGTATGTTTTATAAAGTAAAGCTATATTTAAAGTATATTCTACTTTGAATTCCTTCCGCTGTAAGATGCTCATGAATTCTGACATGTTTTCTTTATCTCTGTCTTTTTCTGTAGGATACTAGAGCGCCCAACTCGGCTTTTGATAGATTGGGTTTTTGAAAAAAAAATCGGTCTGTCGGAATCTGGGTTGTTACAAGATATAAAAGCGAAAGAAAAATAAATGAATTTTTCTCTAGATCGGTGATAACACATCCTTCTTGTGTATGACTCAACTAGTTATACTACCTGCTCGATTTTTGTCATTTCCCAGTTGTGATGCTTGAGGGTACTTGTTTACGCCAAAAAATGGCTTAAACACCAAATGTACTAAAATTGTACTTCACCAAAATGGTAGGGAGATAAATGGAGACGTACTTAAAAATAATTGAAAATGCGAGGAAGATAAAATAAAGACAAAATTTAGAGTGGTTCAGCCTTATATTTGACCTACATCCACTATGAAGATAGCTTGGATTCCTATAACGGGGATTACAATATACATAAACTCTCTTTTTTCGTACATCTCTGTACCCACACAATATACACTCATTCATACATTTCAATCCTGGGATTTTATGAGAGAATGGTAGAGTTTGAGGAGGAGAAGGATGGGTGAATGATTGAGAAGGAAGATGTCTTTGTTTCCCCTAATTACAAGGTTGTACTTGACGCCATAGCCAAATGGATGATGGAACTTTGAGTGGAGAAGATGACCATTACTTTCGAGTGTTTGAGGAGTCACTGAGGATACAATTTAGCTGCATTTTGTAGTAAGAAAGATTGGATTGGATCCCTTTTACGTTGGCAGCCATGGCATAATTATAGGTGAGCTCCATTGAGCAAGTGATCTGAAATCTATGTTTGCAGGCTATGGGTCATTCATCCCATTAATTACAAACGTGCCATCACTTAGCTGTAACCAGCTGTCTGTAGCTGTATCCAGTTGTCATGTGCGAGCGACTCTATAGGGGAAAGCATTTTGGGTAGATGGACGATCATGATTTTCTGATGCGGCTATGTCTGATCTTGAGTGAGCAGGTGATGAACTTTTTAGTCTGGAGGTGACTGACCAAGGCTTGCGACTTGAGATGTAAGTGCGCTTTTTCTAAGAAACTGGTGTACGACCGACCGGTAGGCGGTATCTGACCAAAGTATTAGCGTTCAACGAGCAGGAACATACGAGCGATCGGAGTTGCAATCCATGAGCGGTTGTTAATTGCACGCGCGACCTTGACTCCTAGTCTGATACGTGTGACCAAACTTTGATATTAGGTCAAGTGTCTTCCATTGCTACGGGCGACTTGCTTTGTTTTGATTCTCGAGTGGCTTTGTTCCGATATGAATGACCGAATTTTGCTTCCGCGCCCGAATCACGACTTGCGTCTAGTTTGGTTGAAGTTATGGGCACATAAGACATTGCAGGTGCTTGTTTTACAGCTCTAACCTAGGCTCGGTCTTTTGATGGATAAACATATGCCCCTCGAAGTTTGTAGTTTTTTTATACAAAAACTATAAGCTTCAAAGTAATGAGATACAATACCATTGGGTGGATTTAATCCAATGTTCAGTAAAAAATCCGCCCTTACCAAAAGCTTATGTTTTCAAAATTTAAACATTCCTACATCTGCTTGCCTACGGATACCTGATGGGATGTTTTTCGGGGACGTTAAATCAGATCACTGGGTTTAAGTTGAGCTGTCATATCATTCAAAAAGGGCTTTCTAGTCCTCTTTAAATATTGTCTCTTCATTTTCCTTCTTTCATATTCCTTTGATAAACCTGGCGATTCCATTGTAGAAGACTCGTTATCACCTATCAAAACTTTGATTTTCTCTTCTTGGTTGATCATTTTGCCCGACCTTTTTGACTGAGGTTTTTTCAACCTCATTTCCAGCTACCACGCTCCTTTTTCGAATTGAATTTTTCTATTTGAATGTAAGTGATTTTACTCCCCTTAAACTCTGACTTTGAATTAATTCACTGGGTTTTGTAGTTGGTAAAGAGAAAACGAAATCGCTTGAACGTGCACGGTTGTGATGTTAGGAAAGTGCCGATTCGACTTAGTATGTACTTGAATTTCATGCAAAATCTTTTAGTAATTCTGATTTATACATAAAACCTTCTGGTCTTTTATGCCGTGAGTTGCTTACTAAAATGCTTATGAAATGACATTTCCCAATTCACCACGTCTTTGATGGATGATTGATGGGATACTTGTGCCATAGCAACATTTCTGCTCTTTCCCTCTTATTGCTACTAGTCTTCTCTTGGCATGTGCGATTAATAATTTTGCAATCGATTAGATTAGAGCCTGTGTTTCGCATACCTTTGAATTTGTAATTCTTCCTTTATGCGAGTATACCATCAATAAATCCTTATTGTCGGGTATGACTAATGATTAATTACTAGCAACTCAAGTTGCAATTTCTTTTTTAAGCATACTTATCTGTGTTGAAATGTAACCTGATCATTAATTCATTCGAAACCCCAGTTAAACCATCATGTCTGGAGAACGAAAGGGTTTGGATCAGGCAATTGAGGTTGCCCAGCTGCTGGTTCTGACTTGGTTGTTAGCCAGATTTATCCTCAACCTCACTTTCTTGAAAGGGTGCCTTCTGGTTGCCGTAAATCGACGCTTTCTTTTGATCTATTATTACAAATCTGTGCTCGTTTTGGGTTTTCAAAAGATGAAGCCAGATTTCCAAGGAAGGAAGAATCGGCCGATTATCCGCCCTTTGGGTATGTGATAGTCAATTATCACATGCTGTATAGTGGGGAAATTCCTCATTTTAATTCTTACTTAGAGTCCATTTTGCAGCACTTGGCCATTTCCCCATATCAATTGCACCCTAGTGGGTATCAGATTTTACTCGGGCTATACATACTTTTCATGAAAGTCCGGCAGCAAAAACCTACGTTTACGGACATTTTCTCTTTATACGCTTTTAAAAGAAGGGAGGTGGACGGTCCTTCTTTCTTTTTTATGGAGGGTATGCACGGTAGAATTATTACTGGTTTAATGGATGGTGCCAAGGGGTTCCCTGACCAGTATTTCTACGTCCGGTGCCCTTGTAGATTTTGCGGGCGATGGGCAGAAGGAGGTAATTACACCTTTGCCCTAGAATCCTTACTCCTTTCTCATTTGACTTTCTTTCTGATTTTTTGTAGTGATTTCTTCTGTTGCGGGTCTTACTCTAGACCATGATCTTCTTAATTCTTCGATTACTATTGACAAAAATGAAAGGAGTGGACAAGTATTGCTTTCAGAGGAGAACCTCCGCAAGTTGGTGCTCTTCTTAATTATTTGATTGCTATTGACAAAAATGAAAGGAGTGGACAGGTATTTCTTTCAGAGGAGAACCTCCGCAAGCACCAGCTGATTCATTCTACACATTCCTTTAAAAAGACTCTAGTCCTTCCTCAACGTTCCATTGGTAAACCTCCTTTCAAAAATAAACGCCCAACACTTGGTGAAAGTATTCAATCTTCGACTTTGATTACCGAAGAGTGTAATAGAGGGTAGACAAGAACACGGATGGGTTGAGGGCCGATATAATTTTCGGAACGATCATTGAAAGTTCTGCTCACTCTATCACTCAGGTGGAAGGTTTCTTAGGGACTTTCAGAGGCCTGGGGGATTTTGACTCCGTAAAATACCTGAGCCAAGGTGACATTATGATGTCTGATCCCTTGATACCTGATATAAGAAGAACTCGAGAATCCATTCAGCGTCCCGGGAAAGCACTGACTTCATAACTTCCCTGGAAACTGGTTTGATATTATCTCATTCATAGCTTAATTTTCCGTAAATCTCATAATTTTGAACGTTTACTGAATTCATGTTTTGCTTTTTATGTGTAAATACGAAACATTCGTTATTGGATAGCTTCTCTCAGCAAGCTGACCTTATTGATCCACAAAGTCTCCTACTATCTCGCCTTTCCTATCATTTGAAGCATTCCCAGTCATCTTCAAGTTATCAAGTTCAACATACCTCTGAACTTCCAGTAATTGATTCTTTAAAGCGTGGGGGAGTTGATTGTGCTAAGGCACTGGCCAAAGATAATAAAGGTGAACATCTCATAAAAGGAGGAGAAAGGAAAAACAACATGATCGAATGAAGCAAGAATGAGGCTCAAAATGCTCCGCATCAATTGAATATTCTGAAAGAACCATCGTTCCAACCTCTACTCAAATTCACATGATACGTGATCGTCCACCTTATAGGGTTCCACCTGGAAATTTGATGCTTAAGGACCACTTCAGTGGTTGGGACCTAAGGGGGATGTGCTTTGACTTGGATTTACATCCAAATGATAGGCGAGATGCCAGTAAGAGTTTGGACGCCGTAAAACGTTGTATGATTAATCAAGTTTAACACCGTTAAGAACCAACTTGAAGCACAGCTGAATCTGGACATGAATAATGTTGATAGGTGACTAGAACATTGAACCAAATTTTGTTATGAATTCCAGAGATTGAATGCTCGGCACCTTGACCATATTGAAATATTAGAAAATGATAAAGCTGGATTGATTCACTTGATTAGATCCCAAGAATCTGAAATTGACTCTTTAAAGAATGGGAACATCTAAGTGAATAACTTAGAAACCAGAAATATCGAGCTTAAGAGAGAGTTGGAGGCTGTGTGAGCGCAACTTCAAGAAGCTCAATCTGCTCAAGAACTTGCTGAGTGCCACTTGGCCTTAGAAAGATGGGCTTTGATTTCTTTTAATCAGGAAAATGGCTCTCGAGAGCAAAATTACTTCCCGAAATGAGACCCTTAGAATCCTTGAAGAAGATAAAACCAGGTTGCGTAAAGATCTTGATGAAGCCAGAATCAAGACTGACAATACTTTGTTTCAATTCTATATTTGCAGTGTCATGAGTCGTGGAAGTCTAAGTTATTTGAACAAGGATTTTCCGCGAACTTTGGCCCAGTTTTGGGAATAGATACTTTTATATTCTAATAACCCTGATGATGAATACTTTCAAGAGCAGCTTCTAGAAGGAGAAGACTTTAAGGCTCTGGCTAAAGGAAGGAGGGTATTAGCGAATGAGTGAGCTCAATCTATTAAGGGGAAACATCTAGATGCTACCATTACTTGTGACCCACCCTGATCTGTTGGGATTAACATTTCGAGTTCTCATATTCCCCCCATAGACTTCTATGCCCTAGATGTTGCTGGAATTCGACCCATTATGGAGCACCCAATTCAAGAAAATGTTGTTAAACAGTGCGTGAGTTATGGTAACACTTCTTTAAATGCGAACGATTACGGGGTTGACTTTGTGTACCCAATAACTCCAGGTAAAATTGATATCTATCAGTCTACTCCGGATTTGGATTTCCTTATTTCTTCACCTGGGATTGCTGGGTTTCGTGCTTGCTATTCACTTGCATCAGGTGTGCTTTAGCCACCTCCTTTACCTGCTTGTGGTACTATTGTTCAATCTATCGTCGTTGATTTCATCTTACTATCCACCAACACTAATCCTCTCATCACACCTTCATCAAGCGACCCATCTTTACCTGATGTGTCGGATCCGGGATATGAGGACGGAATTTGGAAGGTTGTGTCAACTTTGGTACGCAAAAAGAAACCAGTTTGCAAGTAATCCAAAATCATTAGCATGTCTCTTCCTGATAGTTCTTTTGTGTAAGCCAAGCAATAAGAGATGAATGTTGAGCAGTTGGTTCATCTTTTGCTTTCCCTGTTTAAGAAGCAGCATTTATGACTTTTGTGCTCTGATTTCAACCTATTTCTTTTATCTGTTACGCGTTTAGACCGATTGTATATGCGAGTGCCGGCCCTCACTTAATATTTTAATGTTTGCATACTTACATTTGTATTATTTGCGTACTCACATTTGTATTGTTTTGTATTATAATAATTTTATTACTCCGCTCTTATGAGTGATAGTATTCCATGGAGAATTTATTTTGTTAGCCATGCAAATCTTATCGTTCGTTTACTTTTTGCAATAAAATTATAACGAGTCTGTGGTATGTTTTGAATGGGCATTGTTGATTTTTTACACAATGGTGATGTCCCTATACCACAACTCTTTACAATTTCATAGATTTTCTTAATTTTAATCATGATTTCAATTGATCAGTTCGTGATTTTTGAGTTGATGTTCAACCACATCCCCTACTAACTTGGCTGTACAAGCTTTTTTTAGGGATTAGGTTTTTTAGATGCGCGTGGTCATTATGTGTTTTTTTTGGGTGCCCCTAGGGGAGGTCTTGGGTTTAAATTTTCGATCCAAGTTTGGTCTTGTTAGTCCTGATTTTTCCAAGACTGAAAAGACCTCATTGGATACCCCCTTTCGGCTAGGATTTCTGTTACCCCCTTTCGGCTAGGATTTCTGTTACACCCTTTTGGCTAGGATTTCTGATTTGCGCTAGTCCTTCCAGCATGTTTTGCCGGTCTTTCCAGCACTAGAACTGGTGTTTCTAGCCTAGGTATTATCCATGGGACATTTTTACCACTACCCTTGTACCTTTCTTGAAGCCTGATGTCAATTTCTTCAATGAACGCTTACTGAGAGAAGTACCATCTTTTGAATTGTTGTTTGTCTTAGAATAGCTTGTCCCATTGAGGAGATGTGCTTATTCATCTAATTTGGTCTGCATGTTGTTTGTGTCTTTCAAGCTGCTTTGCTTAAAATGTGCTTTAAGAATCTTCCCGTCACAATTAGGCTGTATATGATTAATCGCTTCTATCATGCCTACATTTCGAAAACTTGCTTTTAGAATGAAGTGACAAGTATGTTACTTAGATAATCACATAATAATTTCCTATGTACAAGGCATTTGTAAGTAGACCATTGCTAAATATTAGCATGAATATAGTAAGTGACAAAGCAGGATAAAACGGCTACTATTTCTTAAGTAAACAGGGTAAAAACAGAATAATAAAGCAAAGTAACGGGGTCTCTAATTCAAAGCTCCATAATCAGGACACCGGTTATTGATCCTTAAACAAGCATTGGTTCCGGATTAGTTTAGGCCTTTTCCTCAAAGCCCGTTGCCCATTGTTCGTAGAGAAGTGGGACAATGTCCGTGGTCTTGCACATATTGTTGCAAATGGTTCTCCTTGACCAGCCCCTCAATTAGTGATTTTAAGTGTCTACACTCGTCAGTATTGTGTCCTGATTAATAATGGAATTGGCAGAACCTTCCTGATTTTATGGTAGCATCCTTGACTTGCATCCATTTTGGAACAGGATACTTTTCAATGCTCTTAGTTGCCATAAAGATATTCCCTATGATGTCATTGAGGGGGGTGGGGGGGGGGGAGGGGGTAAATTCAGAATTCTTGAAAAATCGCGGCTTCTTTTTAGGATGGTTGATTCTCCATTTGTTGCTTCTCTTCGAAACTTCACCTGCTGTTCCTAAGATAAATTTTTGCTTTTCATTCCAATCCATGGAACGAGTGCCCTTTCCTCTGCTAGTTCTTCACTTGGGAACATAATCATAATTTGGAGATGAGATATTTAGGTCTTCTTTCAAGGGAGATGCCCCCTTGATGGGATCATTTACCCATTGTGGGGTTGTGTTACTAGAATGATTACGCATATCATTATGATACATAGTTTTCTGAGTAGAATTTTCTCGTTCAGAAAAAAAATCTATCTCGCTTGCATGACTCGTTTGAGAGAATGGAAGGTTAGTGGCACTTGGTGCGGCTTTTATGGTAGTGGCTTGAATAAAGAGCATCGACTCAATCTTCTTTATCACTGCATCATTTGCAATAGTTATTTGACTCGTTAGCCCTGTCATTGCTTCTTCCAATTCTCTCTTGGTTATGGCCACCTCAACTTTTAACGGTTCCTTTACTTCGGGATGGACGATAGGCGATGTGGCAGTTTTGAAGATGCCGCCGATTTCGTCAATCACTTCCTTTGGCGTGCTCATTATTTCAAGCATAGTTTTTCTCAGAGAATTTTCGTTGGACTTCAATTTGGAAAAGAAGCAAATACGATCCTATGGTGGGCGCCAAAATGTTTACACCAAAAAATGGATTAAACACCAAAGGTACTAAAATTGTACTTCACCAAAATGGTAGGGAGATAAATGAAGCCGTACTTAGCAATAATTGAAAATGAAAATGCGAGGAAGATAAAATAGAGACAAGGTTTAGAGTGGTTCATCCTTATATTAGGCCTACATCCACTATGGAGATAGCTTGGATTCTTATAACGGGGATTGAAAAATATATAAACTCTCTTTTTTCATACATCTCTATACCCACTCAATATACTCTCATTCATACATTTCAATCCTAGGATTTTATGAGAGAATAGTAGAGTTTGAGGAGGAGAAGGATGGGTGAATGATTGAGAAGGAAGATATCTTTGTTTCCCCCAATTACAAGGTTGTACTTGACGCCATGGCCAAATGGATGATGGAAATTTGAGTAGAGAAGATGATCATTACTTACGAGTGTTTGAGGAGTCACTGAGGATAGAATTTAGCAGCATTTTGTGGTTAGAAAGACTGGACAGGATCCCTTTTACGCTGGCAGCCATGACGTATTTATAGGTGAGCTCCCTTGAGCAAGTGATCTGAAATTTGTATATGTAGGCTGTAGGTCGTTCATACCATCAATTACAAACGTGCCATCACTTTGCTGTAACTAGTTGTCCGTAGCTGTATCCGGTTGTCATGTGCGAGTAATGCTAAAGGGGCGAGCGTTTTGGGTAGACGGACGATCATGATTTTCCGATGCGGCTATGGTTGATCTTGAGTGAGAAGGTGACGACCTTTTTAGTCTGGAGGTGACTGACCAAGGCTTGCGACTTGAGATGTAAGTGCGCTTTTTCTAAGAAACTGGTGTATGACCGACCAGTAGGCGGTATCTGACCAAAGTATTGGTGTTTGACCAGCAGGAACATACGAGCGATAGGATTTGCAATCCATGAGCGGTTGTTAATTGCACGCGCGACCTTGACTCCTGCTCTGATACGTGCGACCGAACTTTAATATTAGGTCAAGCATTTTCCATTGTTGTGGGCGACTTGCTTTGTTTTGATTCTCGAGTGGCTTTGTTTCGATATGAACGACCGATTTTTGCTTCCACCCCCGAATCATGACTTTCGTCTAGTTTGGTTGAAGATATGGGCACATAAGACATTGCAGGTGCTTGTTTTACAACTCTAACCCAGGTTTGGTCTTTTAACGGATAAACAGTACGTTTACTTTTTTAGAACATCTGGCCACCATTCACTTTGAATGTCACATCATCAGACCCATCAAATCACAACTTGATCTTCCCAAAAATATCACGGGTATACCACCGCCATCAAACGTAATACCTTGAAAAGATCGTCTTATGTGATCTGTCAGGCATGCGCTATTAGACATTCATCCATACACGTTGTCCTGGGACTGAATAACAAAACAACCCTTCCATTTTACTCCTTCTTCCATTTATTCAGCATAGTCTAGTTCGCCATGCCTATGCCTATACGGAGTGCTTTCGGATCATAAATTCAATCGGTCTCTCCGTATTGGCAACGATAGTCAAAAACAATCTTTGATAGCTGGTGATTTAACTATCAAAGGAAAAACAAACATCCATCCAAAATTAACTAAGCAACCAACGATTATTGGCCCTTTCTAATTTTCCGAAAATTTAACAATTATGATTTCACTCTTCGGGGTTAATACTAAACGATTATTCTCTTACCAATTTACGACAGGAACTAATGGATGTTGATGTATGGAAATACGTGTATAATGTTGTAACTAATGTTTTGAAATGATAATTAAATAGAAATTTGGATATGTCCATAATATATTGTTCTAAATATTAAAATAATATAGTTTTGATAAGACTCTTATATTAAAATAAGAAGTGAATCTGTGTTTAAAATGTAGGAAATATTAGATGTTTAAATTAACCATTCGTTGATTATTTTTTATTAAAAGGGCCAAGTGATGCCGAGTACTAAACCAGTGAATTCATTTTATTTTCATGATTGAATGATTGTTTATTTGATAGTTAAATAACCAGCTATCAAATTTGGCCAATTAACGATAGTTGATACGAAAAAACCGAGATCGAAATTATATTCGAAAACCATTCTGATATCAACGAATATGTAAACATTAATGATATTTGATTCTAATCAAGATGGGGCAGTTGAAGACTGTGGATCTACATTAAACGGGAGGACTACCTAAAATCTCTGGTTGGCCCCTTGAGATATACCGTGGTTCTGTCATGGTTGGAATCTACGGATTTGCAAGGACTACTCGCTACTGATCTATAGGGTGATACCTAGGATGTGGGAGGAGGGTGTCTTCGGTTTGTCCAGTCCCAGAACAACTTGTATGGACGGATGTCTAACAGAGTATTTCCAAAGGGGTCACGTACGTTGATTTCTTCAAACGTATCATAGTTGGTGGCAGAGAAGGCAACTTCTCTTAGCTTAAGAACCATAGTATTTTTGTGGAAATTAATTAGTGATTTCTGGCGGATTTGACGATGTGGCGTTCAAAGTGAATGGTGGCCTGATGTTTTAAAATGATAACTATAACCTCAAGCCTCACAACCGGGAAATGGTATAAAATCGGGTAGGCCGCATGGCTAAGTAGGTCGCTCCCAATTAAGGTGTATTTTCACCTGATATAGATAAAATAATTTTCTTCTTTATTCTGTCGTTGTTATATGCTTCAGAACAGTTACTAATCCCAACCGTTGGTGAAAATACATTCAGTACACTCAAGCGAAATGAGTGGCTGATCATGATTAGACTGGGTTGCAAGATGTTCTTGTTGAACCCAGTGTATTCATCTTTAGATATACATTGTCGGAAGGTGGTCTTATACCTTTCCAGTTGGAATCCATTCTTCAATAAGAGCACGCTGTTTTGATTGTGTACTATGTATGTAGAGCGCGAGATGCAAGCATTCTGCTAGATTGCTATTTATTTAATTTAGTCATTATTGTAATATCAAAAAAGATATGATTTCAAAATGTTTTGGTTTATCGTAAGGTAAAAATCATCCTTATTATGTGTGGATTTGGTCTTACAATTATCCATTTCTTTCAAAAAGGTTTTGACTTTAAAATCAAGTTGGACGATACCTTAAACTTATTGAGTTTTTCTCACTCTAGTTCACCAGACTGATCAGGTGTTTGCAATGCTCGGGTCAGACCAGTTTTACAGGTTCAGGTTATTGGATACTGTGAAGAGACAAGTTGGATGAGTTTAGACGTATGATATTATATAGTTATTATTCCACTCTGTGTTGCATATGAGGACATGATGTTACAACTGTCCAAATGTATTGGTACTCTAATGATTGTAAGTATTATTTTAAAGCTCTAAATAAAGATTTATTTCTATATTATATTATTCTGCTGCGATGTGAGACTCTGATTCCGTGTTATTTCTTCTTCTTATTCTATTATTTCTTTCTTATCTCACCCTCTAATTTCTCTCTGTTAACTATCTGGTGTTTTCGATACTTCTGTTTTGGCAAGTAATACAGGTTTATGTATTATAGTTATTATTCGAGCATTGAATTTCTATGGGTCGTTATAGTTTTACTTTTTTCTTCTCCGATGATCATCCTGCATCAGCTTGACACTTGTGCAGCCAGGGCTGACCCTAGAACCAATCACAAAACAAAGGCCTTAATACAGAAACTAATGATATATCGTCAACTAGAAAATCAAAATAGGATTATGTTAATAAATAATGAGAAGAGAACAAAACAAAATAAATTTATTTAGAGTAGTAATTTAAGTTATGCAATTTTATGTGTGATAATGAATAAACATTTTCTTCCCCTTCACTCATATTTTCGTCGTCATGTTTGCTCGTTAATATAACATCAATAATAGTATCTTGGTTCTTGTCAATAATATGGGCTTTATCCGCATTCAGACTTGAACCTTTTTCTAGTTTATTTGACCAAAGAAAGAAGGAGAGTGACTTTGAATTAGTGAGTTGATCTAGCTTTTTTTCTAATTCCTATAACATGTCAAGATTCTTATTTGTGCATTTCTAAAGACTTAAAACATCGAATAGCACTATACAAAAATAAAGTGCGGTGCTAAGGGCATTGCAAAATCTTCTTTGGGCTACCATGAACCACCGACCGAACAGTGTTCGGCCGGCGGATGTATGCCGAACGCGACAATAAAAAAGCATTCAGTGGGTGGTACCTTCAAGCAGAAAACGCGATGCCCTTAGCACTGCACTAAATAAATATGCCAAAACAAAAAAACATATTGAAATCTACCGGTCATAATTTATCAAAAACATCGCAAATGATATTTCAAAGCAAAAATCAATTGGACTAAGAAACCTAGTCACTAATCATTTTGAGTAAAATAACTAATTAAAAAGCATTGTTACATATGAAAAGAAATTTGGTTACTTCTAGCTTAATATTTTTGATCTTACTAATGAGTTTTACAAAAATAACCATACTACCAATTTAATTGTGTTCTTATCACACAAATATATATACAGTTTGATTCTTAAGATAGAAATAAATGGCCTAAGATTGCAGTAGAGAAAATAAAATAGAATTGGTGCACTGTTCTTTAGAATTTTCAATAAAATTGGAATTAAATAAAAAGTCAATACATAGAAATCCAAAATTATAATTTTTACCTTTTCAAATTTCGATATAAGCAGTAAGTTTCGATTCAACCGCCTCAATGCATATAGTCAGTCTCACAAAGGTCTATTAAGTCACTACAGTTTGTGTGCCCTAGATAGATCAGGTGAGCCATTCAGTTGCAAAGTTTGGAGGTTGCAGTTTGTCGTCGCCGTCTTCTCTAGTCATCAGAAGCCGAGAGAAATTCCTGGATGAAATAGTTGGTCGTCGTGCAGTTGTTGTGGTTGATTGTGTTCTGGTTTTAGAGAATCTTATGCGATTTTTTGTGGTGCCCTGGTTTTGATGCAGCCCTAAGCATCACGGGCTTTGGCAAAGGCCCAGCCATGTGTGCAGTGCTTTCCTTATGCTATTCAGTGAAGGTGGTATAGAGTGATCGACATAGATGCCTTCAACTATATATTTTGTAGAGATATAAAATTCGTGGTTATATGTGTTGTCATTTTTGAAGTTCAATCAGGCAAGTTAACTTCCATTCGCGTACGTTGTTTACTTAGGTACGTTGATTATTCCGTCATGGGAGGTTTTCGCCTCTACTGAGCTCTTCTTACACACACATCATACATCTTTTTCCTTGATAAATAACACGATTCATAAGAAAAACATTGAAGACATGCATGAAATACTTTTCTCTTGGACATCCTCGGATTTACTCAGACTTGGACATATGTTTTATTTCAAGGCAAAAGGACGGTGAATAACATGTTTTTAGACCTTCTATATTTTAACATCGCAATAGCTGAAATATGATTTTTTTTTTAATTCCATATAGCTTGTTAACTCAGTATTTTTTTGCAAGCATGATATGATGTAAATAGCAGTATATTTTTCTTTGATTTGAGTTTTTCTTAATTAGATGCAAGTCAGTAGTTTTTATTACTCAATCGCAACTAATACATGTAGGATCGATTCCCACATAAGGGTGAATAGGTTTAGTATAAATTCACAAAGTAATATAAATCATAGCATACATAATAACAAAGTATAAATTTCCCGAACAACACCCGAACCAGAAGCGCGGCCTGCAAATTATTCTAGCTCCTTCATCTTTTCTTTCCTGAAAAGCTGATCTCATTTACCACACTATTATGTACTTTTGGTCCACTTTGGATCGAAAGATATTGTTCAAAAAATATTTTAAAATTTTTACCTTCAAGCTTCTTATCTTGATCAACGATCAATTAACTCGCCTGATGTTTCGGATTTCCCCTTTGGCTGAGTTCCTCTGAGTGATGATTTAGATTAATTTGGTATGATTTTACTTTCTTAGTTTGCTACTTCGAAACTTGACACACTAATTTCCAATGGTGACTTCGGTATCCATAATGCAGGGACAAATGCACGTGATGTAGAGTCAGATGCAAGCTCGGATCGATGAGCTACAAACTCAGCTGGAAATGTCACAGTTTGGGGGTAGTGGAGGTTCAGAAGTTGGAGGTGGTTCATGAGGTGCAGGCGGTGGAGGTGACGATGAGGACGAGGATGACAACAATGGTGACATGGACGAGGATAACCATCGCGACGAGGACGATGACGAATGGTGCGACTATAGATATATGATATCTTATATTTTGTACTTGATTTCATGATGTGCATATATATATATATATATGCTACATGTCGATTTAAACTAGGTGCATTATATGTTATTCCATGTCATTGATCGTTTTATGTTACATGTCGCTACTTCATACTCCATAACTGTGTTGTTGATCATGTATGTTTTCAACCAAACTAGTTAGACCATTAATTTAACACGTAAAATGATAAATTGAATTACATTATTAACCCGCATACATAATAATTTAACAATAACTATGGAGATACAACTAATAATAACAATTTTTGACCGGCATAACATGAAATACGAAAACTTCCAATTTAAACCATTATATAAAGGCGGTAATCTGCCTGCGTAAAATCATGAACATGATTGCATTGCTTCCTGATCTCTTCTTTCAATTCTAAAGCATAAGTAATAACCCTATAAGGAAGGAAAATATTTGATGGTCTAGACAGAATGTCGGCGTAATCGTATGAGGATGGTTACTTGATTTGCCTTTTTTATGAGTTGAGTTAAATTTGCGAATTGGTTTATCTTATGGTCCCTGATATTTATTATGAGAAAACAATGAATACTCAACGGTTCATTTGAAAAGTGAGTGAATGGTGTCAAGTGCTAAGAACCCCGAGCAACAAAGCCACAGGCATCGAATGTGACCAGACATAGTAACCACTTTCTTTACATTACATGACTACACTCTTTGTCCTAATACTGAATGCGACTGGACAATATAGTCTATTTTTAACATAACGTGGATATAGTCTTTGTCCTTACACTGAATGAGATCGGGCACTGTACCAATTTTCTTTAAATAATATGACTACGCTATTTGTCCTAACACTGAATGCGAGTGGCTGCACCATGTCTTTAAAATTAGTATTCCTACTGCTTATAAATGTTCATTTTCTTCTTTAAATTTAAACATAACCTACTGAATAAAAATGTCCACCATTAATTTGTCTTCTTTGAAGTTACTTTCTCTCATAAAATCATATCTTGAACTTAATTGTAGGCATGATATTATGTTGTGTACATGTGGGTGTCTAAGCCATGAAATGTTAAGGAACATGGTGATAGAAGGTTATAATAACCATCCTGACTTCCCCTTTTGGAGTTGTACTTAGAAATCCATAAAGCACATGGTGGTTTTGCGGAATCTTGTAATCGATACCGTGAGATTATCGAGATTGTTAAAGAAGAATACATTTTCAAGCAAATCGTTTTACATTTGATTTGCATTGTCTATCATAATAAAGAATGGAATTTGCATTACTTATCAATTGTTTTGTGTAACCTATCTTATGATCGATACCATGAGATTATCATAAAAACCGATTTCCATAAAGAAAAAAATTCAGCTTGAATAACATCAATTTTTTTCTCCAAATATCAATGATATAACAATTATCCAAAATTGAGTAAAAATTACCAAATTAGTGAATCATAGCATAGGATGTGAACTATTTGAAAGGGTATGTCTTACCTTTCTTATGATTCAAATATAAGCATATATATATTAGAATTTCTAATATATTCATACTATATTTAAATAAATTCACTTGCATTATGACAAATATGTATTTGTTTATCAATAGCCCCTACAAAAGATTTAAATAAGTTGTCAAAGGTATATATATATATATATGTTTGGCTGTATCTATATTCACACTCTCAAATCCAATACTCTCGGCTCGTGCTCACCCAAAAATTACACAGAAGAAAACTGAATTAGTCTTTTTTCAAGTTGCAAGGTATGAAATTTCAAGCCAGTCAACTAAACATGAGGTACACAAAGGCACAAATGGTAATTCAACGTATACATGGTTCCAAGTCAGACTTGGATATCGAATATTCATGTACAACCTTCATGTAGGTGTTTAAAGAAACAAGGTCAGATTAAGGTTTGAACACGTGTCATAGTGCTTTAGGTAAAATGCATGTGTTCACACTATTCAAAGATCAATGACAAATGAAAACAAGACAACACCATTAGGAACTAACATCGCCAGGAAGTTAAATTAAATGATGATAAGACTAAAGTGCACCACAACTCCATGACAATGCACACAAGAGCATATGAAGAAATCAGGACACCGCGTATATATATACATATATATATATGTATACATATATATGTATATATATATATATATGCATATGTATATATATATATGGGGGCGGCTAATAGGACACAAAACTAGACACAAACATAGAGACACGGAATCTTGACCATTGCATCTTTTTGTCTTTATGTTGAGAGGTGGAATTCAAGGGAAGATCCAATAGTGTAGATTTTTTGTCCCCTTACTTGTGTCTATTTGTTGTGTTCAAATAGACTTTCCCTATATATATATATATATATATATATATATATATATATATATGCATACAAAGTCCAGGTCAGTGATAAGTTAGCAGCCTAAGTACAACTCACATTAAGCACAAAATCACATATACAAGGCCAGGAAGTGCACCAATTCTTCTGTGCCAAAATTCGGTGTCCCTCGTGTCTCCAACCAATCACAGCCCCCTGATTTCCGTCTTTTGCAGTTAAATCCTTTAATTGTCCGGGAACTAAAATGCAAAAAAGAAATAGGGAGATTTGATTGGAGGGGACATGGAGGATAGGGGAATTGGGTACAGAAGAATTGGTCTCGCCAGGAAGGTAGACCAGATATTTACACGAGCAATAAGGTGGTACAAAGTCGTTCAGTTGGTTGTGCAAATTGTATCATTGTTGATGTCTCGTATGCTAACTCTGAAAGGCAATTATGATCAACAGCAGGCAATAAACATGGCACAAAAGAAAACGCGAGGGAGGCTGATCATAAATAGGGTAAACAAGGTAATGGATTGAAACCAATATCAGAAGCTCAAGGTCCAAGCATGTCAGGGTAAAGGTTCAGCTAATACATGAACATTGGAACGCATGAAATGGCATATATAGAGGCGAAATCAAAGCGCACGGTTGATCAACTAAGTTAGGACCAACGAAAAATTCACTAAGGAAACTTTTTATCACACCAAAATTAATACAGCAAGCCAATAGGCAGCAAAAAATTAAGAATGGGAACCATTAGGTAAAGCTAGGGTGAACCAAGCTAGAAATTACAAGTCAGGTTAACTTCGATAGGCAACATACCAACCAGCATATATATATATATATATATATATATATGTGTGTGTGTGTGTGTGTGTGTGTGTGTGTGTATATAACAGAAAAAGGGAACTAATGTACAAGGATAACGTGCATCGCAAGCAACAAGGTTGGAATAGACTATAAGAACGTAATCAACCAAAGCAAGCAAATTAAACTCTAGTAAGCTTAGGCTATGGTGAGTGCAGATTTACCTGTGCACTTTAAATAAGTGGAAACATAACATCTAGTAACAAGGTTCAAATCGTAGTCAGCCAAGTACAAGTGTAATAACATCCCAAGGCAATGAGTTATTCATTAAGCAACCAAAACACTACAATGAACACTCACAAAAGAATAAGAATGCAAGAAGATCAAAGTAAACAACAAGAAATATACTGCATCGAGAATCGTTAAATCTCTAGGCAATATACAAATGATCGGTAACTTATTTTATTGACGCATACAGTCTTCTTAGCTCTACAAGGAGCTGCCATTAAAATTAAAATTAATGTGGAGAATCAAGCTATGGACATGTGTCATTTACTCAACTCAAGGCCATAAGAAAAATTAAGGATAAGACTCAGGCAAGGCAATAGCCGGTGGGGGGAATGCGTAACCAATTCAAGGTAGCAAAGCAATTGGGATGTATGAATAGAACTACAGGTGTAACACCGAAGTGAAAGAAATAATTTAAACATTAACAGTTAACTTCCGTAGTTTAGGGTATCGAATATTTTATATTTGAACTTGAACAAGTTTTTATGTTTAAAAGTAAACATTAAAATCAGCAATATTAAACCTAGGTTAGGGCATTGAAGCTTTTATGGTAGTTATCTTATTGAACTTCCATTAATTACCGGTTAACAAAAGAAGTGTGATTTAGAAAAAGCTGAAGGTTGATGCTAACCTTTAGTGAGTAAAGCTTAGATCTGGAACTGGAGACACCACCATCTACTTGAGTTGTGAGTTTGGAGTTGTCTGTCATTTAATAGCGATTTGCTCAAACTCTGATTCTTCTATTCTATTTTGCATGCCCGAGATGCCTAAAGCGATTGCGGTTGTACCGAAGGTCGAGGGTTTTATCATTGACCTAGAACAGCGAGCAAGACGGTTTAGCTCAGCCAGCACAGGACTAGGGTTTAGGTTTAGGACATTTTGACATCTAGATCGATTTTAGTAGTATAATTAATCTAATGGCCAAAAAATTGAGGTAGAGGGTAACTTAAAATTTTAGTTTTTTATTACACTGAAAAGCAATCCGAGGCACAACTGGCAATAGCTGTTGTGATAATCAAATATTTACAAAAGGTACAATAAAACAGCTATTGTAGATTTATATTACAACTGTTGCACGAACAAAGTTGTTTAAAGTACATTTTTTACAACTGCTAAAAATAAGTAGTTGTTATAGAATATACATAATACAACTGTCAGTTTCTGCTAGTTGTAAATGAAAAGTTGTCATATGGTTTTTGTGTTGTAGTGATATGAATTTCGCTATAGTTGTCTTACGCGATATGGATCTAAATAAACGTTACTACAAATGTAGGCTTATTGTATTTTTGTAGATTTTTTATGTTTGTCAATTAAAAATAATCCCCATGTTTATGTAATGTGTTTTCGCATTATATAACGGTTTTTAGGAAAGTATATTGAAGCTAATTTTAATTATCTAACATAGACTCTTGTTTAACTCAATAGAGGACAACCCGAATTGTTTAACTCAATCGAAAGCCATTATGAACTATATAAAATAGAATCTCGATTGAGTGCATAGTGTTGTCAACATTAACAAGTATTACATCATTGGGAGATAATGTATAGTGGTTACACTAAATGACATTGATAAGGCACTGTAGCTGGTTAAAATTTTATCTTTGAATATTGATAAAATTTAAAACTCCATAATTTAAAATATTCGACTTAATTAAGTATTTAGATATAGTTAACAAACTAACCAACCATGGATTTTTTGAAAATTTAATTTAGATATATTTCGAAATGTGAAAGACCAAATCATGAATTGTGACATTCATTTGAAAGCAATATTCAAATAAGTACCGAAAATTTTTGTTTGGAAAGATTCCAGCATATCGTCAATTTTATATACTAATTTGTACTTCATTTCAAAAAATTACAAACTACCGCTATGCGACAAGCATGATTTAATGATATTTTGTTTAATTACCAAAAATTAATAAAAAGAGGATGAACATAATTGCTTAACTCATTCGGAAGCCATTGACATGAAAATTATATATAGCGAATTACATCCATAGGATACTATAGCCGGTTTGACTACATCTCCATACTTGACGATGTGCCTTGGGATAACAAATGTCATGCGATAACGTAATGAGTTATCTCAATCATTCAGAATCCGTGTGACATATTGGCATGTCTCTCGTGCTAAAGTTTCCAACTTATACCATGTGCCATATGACAACAACGTGAGTTGTCTCAATCATTCAGAGGCCATGTGATGTAATGTCATATCTTTTGTTCAAATATTTCCAACCTATGCCATGTGTCATTTGATAATGTGGTGAGTTATCTCAATCATTCAGAAGCAATGTGATAACTTGCTATGTAACGTATGCATATGTTTTCACATTGTTTCTTATATAATCCAGTAACCTTGCAAAGAATAGCTCATAACAAAATAACATTAGACACAAAAATGTGTCCATCATGGTTTCTCGCGTGCATGAAATATTTTGATGGTGATTTTGAGGAAGAAACCATCCTTCAAGTGGAAGCCGAAGAACTATAATAGGTTATTGACATATGCCATAAAGCTTATGGTTCATCATCCAAAAAGCGTGGAGATCAGTACATGGCTATAAGTTTATAAAACGTAACCAAGCTACATATCATCAATCTCTTATGCAAGATTACTATAATGTCAATTGCATTTATGGACCAGATATGTTCCGAAGAAGATACAAAATGACAAGAGAACTATTTCTGAGAATTTTGGAAGGTATTCAAAAATAATAACAAATACTTTAAGTATATACCAAATTCTTGAAAAATACAGGGACGTACTGGTGATCGGAAAATGACAGTCGTAGTTGAAATACTAGCTTATTGCACCGCTGTAGTTGCATTTGATTTTGCATACCAAACTGCGAAGAGCTCGACACTCAAAAAACTTGAAAAATTATGTCAATCTATCGTAGATTTTGTTGGATGGAGTACTTAACGTCCTCGAACGAAGCCGAAGTTGTGCGCATCAAAGAAATGCATGAAGGGAGAGGATGGTCGGGCATGTTGGGTAGTCTCGACTGCATGAACTGAGAATGGAATAATTTCCCCAAGACATATCAAGGTTCCTACAAAGGTAAGGAAGACGACCGGACATCATTTTGGAAGCCATAACTTCGTACGATTTGTGGATTTGGCTTGCTTTCTTTGGAATGTTCGGTTCTGATAATGACTTAAATACTATTAAAAGATCACATATTTTTTAATGATCTAGCTCAATATCAAGTATCTCCAATTACATTTACTCTTGGGTAAAATACTTACAATCATGGCTATTACCCAGGTGATGACATTTATCTGAAATAAAGCACCACTATTAAAAAATGTCTAAATCATATACCACCAAAACAAGTGAAATTTTCTGCGATGTAGGAGGGTTAAAGACAAGACATAGAAAAATCTTTTCGCATTATACAGTTTAGGTACAATGATCGGCAATCTTTGTCGTTTATGATATAGGAAAAAAAATGTCTACAGTCATGTTTTCCTGCAATGTTCTACATAACGTGATCATTGAAGATGAAAGAGATATGGATGAAAGACAACGACAGTATAATAAGAAGGTGCTTCATAATCACCGGATCTGTTCCCTTACAGCACTCATATAACAAAAGAGGCCTTCAATATTCATCTGAGTTTCATTTCTGCACAATAGGTTGTAGAAAGATCTTATGAACCATATATGGAACCACTATGGTGATGAACCATATATAGAACCATTATAGTGATTCATAGTTACAATGGCTATATATTTATTTACAGTTATGAACTTATGTTGCCTTTATGTTGTAGTACTTTATTAAGAGAACCCAATTTTTTTCAACTGGTTATTTTTATTGATAAGAAACTAGTATTAATGTAACTAAAATTAACATCTGATGGCATAACTAGGTAAATAATTCAAACATCCACTACATTGGTAATTATGAAGTTATTACAAAGGAAGTAAAATAGTTACTATAATAAAAATAATAAATTTAACTATATTTGAGGAAACTTTGCCATAATAATTAGCTTTTTGATCCCCATCCAATACACCTTTTCAAAACCATCCATTCTGGCCAAGTATTTATCCATTATTTCTTCTTCCTGTCTTTGTTGTTCCATAGCATGTCTCTATTGTTCTATAACCTGTCTTTGTTGAGCAATATCCAACTTCTGCACTGCTGCTTAATATCAGTGAACCTACACATTACTTCTATTTTCTTCTTACCTTGGATAGTTCTATCTTGATGTATGCGTTCGTGGATTTTGTATGCAGCATTGAGTGCCGCATCCATGACAACTTCGACCTTTTTATTCCTTTTTGCAGCTTTGGCGCCCACTAACCGATAATATTTGTCTTGTATTTGGCTAATCTCATCAACTTTGTTTTCCCCCTTAAATTGATAATATCTTCCTGATGACTCTTCAGGACTAGACGAATAAGTTTATTTAGAAACTTTATTCTTTCCCTTTGCGAAAGTTTGAACATCACGTAGGCCCTTACCAATAACAGAGTTCCACTCGGTTAACTGGTAAGCAGATTATAATAGTTCGATAATAGATAATAATGTGGTCTTTTAGCCCCATTTTCTTTCACGAATAGCTTTTTTGAACTCCTCGTTTGCTAATCTTTTCTGACAAAAATGACTAAATCAATTTGTAAGCAACTATAATTATCTCATTAACAAGCATATTAAAAAACATGTTGAATGGTATTCACCTCATATCCCACTAGGATTAGTTTTCATTATTTTATAAACTTACGATTCATAAAATGACATTTGGAAATTTATTTTGCTGAATCCACCCTGAATTGTCGATAATTTTGTGTGCTTTATGGATGCTAATGGTTGTAGGTATTCTTAGTTTTTTGTCTACAACTTATCACATAATTGGTCGTTGCTGTAACCGTATCCTACGAAAAGTGGCAATAGATGTTGCAAAGATCGTAATCCACCTTACTTGTCCATGAATCAATTTATTGTTTGCTCACAGGAGTACCTTTGGGGTTCTCAGTGTCATCTTCATAAACACGGCTTCCAGACATCGTTGGATGCATAAATTCTACAATAGGTGAAGAGATTATTTAGTTTTTGTTGCTTTGAGATTAGTAGATTGAGTAACACCCCATAAAAATACATAGTAATCATATAATGAAGATAATAAAATGAATGTTAGTTAATAAAATATTTAGAATTGGGTAAAGCAGACTTTACAGTTGCGTCCATTACAAAAAATTTGTTTAGGTAGGCAATTAGTTTTCTAAATCGGATTTAATATGAAGAAGTTATGGACTTAAGAAAAATGCACGAAAACATATACATATTATATATAAATATAATATAATACAGCGCAATAGAGAAACGTTCACTGGGTGACTCGCCTATATCCGGGTTGACCCATTGGTCGACCCATGTCTAAGGTAGGTCGATCCAGGGTCGACACAGGGTCGACCCACCTGCATGAAGGGTGGGTTCCCGCAAACATATTTGTACTAATTTCTTCACCTTATTCATGTGTTGACGTAACATTGGTTGTATGGTTGGATTTGAAAACCTAAAATCGAAAGGTTAAAAATTATCCTAGGTAATCTATATAAAGGCTAACAATATCATTGTTTTCCATACAAAAACTATTCTTCATTTCTTCTTCCTCCAAACCTTATTCTAAAATAAAATATGAAGATGCTGAGATGCTGCCTAATCATAGATTAGAAAGTAAATTATTATTCTTCTACAACAAATCTAAAGAGGACTTTCTCCAACAACAACATATAAAAGAGATATTTTCTGAACTTCAATCCAACCACCATGAGTTTAGTTACTTTCAGATTTGATAATTAAACAGTATTATGACAGTAAATTAACCTAAATCTCAGATTTTACATGCTTATATGTTATTATTTTACTGCTACATATCTATTCAGTTTCAGTTGTTTTACTGTTACATTTATGTCCTTTTACCCATTTTCTGCTTTAGATTTATTTATAATTTACGCTTATTTTATTCAGTTTATGTGTTTCTGAATCAGATCTATGTTTTTCTCCCTTTCCTTTATATTTTGCGCCGTACCTAGGCTATCTAATGCCTAGGCTATTCCCATTAGATTTGTGTAAATTGGGTAAAACTTGGTATAACTTAAAATGACAGTAAAAAGGTGAATTAGGCATACTGAACATGTAATCCAATGATTGTAAAATTTGGGATAATATAACAAAATGTTAGGATAAGCTTAATTTAATAATTAAGTCAAATATGTTGGTGGTAACAGATGTAATTAAGTAAAATAGGCAACTTAATATATACAAACATCTAGGCACGTACTTATTTGGGGAAGGGAGTTGCACACAGAATAACATTTATAGGAAATGTCATTTATAACCATGCTTATTAATAAACATAAACCTAATAAGTTATTACTTGTTGATTAATAAGCTAAGAGGTCTCATAATCTTATTGTTGGTATCTGGTATTGGGGCTCTTAAAATCCTAGTGTAAGGGAACAAGCCTAGGGGTTGGCTTGTGTAAATTTGTTGTGTAGAACCTGTATTAGTCAGTATCACTGTTAGTATCATAGAGAGGTGTGATGGCCCGCCCCGCACCAGCCGGCATTTCCTCCGAAAGTGCGCTGTACACATGCCCGACTAGCACGGAACGGTCGCCAAAGAAAGGAAAGAAGAGAATGAACTAATCGGAAACCCTGTAGAATGTATCATAATGCATGGAACAAAATATAATAATAATGTACTTGACATAAAACAGGTGAGATAGTGCATAAGCTGATAACTAAAACCAACATCAGCATCATCATCAGAGTAGCGGAAATCCAAATATAGCTTATTACAACTTTCCAAATTATTGTCTCTAAACAAAAGAAAGAAAGGTACACCACTAATGCCCAAAGTAGTGACCGCAGCAACACAGGGAGAATGCCTATATATATATCATACGTGGAAGCCTCCTGCTCGTCTCCGGTACAGCTACTCGTGCATACCCCCTAACCTGTCTCTAGTCTGCTTGCGAGAGCACCTAGAGTAATAAGAAGAGACATAAAACTCTGGGTCAGACAAAAAGTCTGGTATGAGCGATAAGCAGCTAAACAGAACAATAACAAGTATACTAAACCATACCTGAACCTGGACCTGCAACCAAAGAATTAGCACTACATACTGTATAATACTTTAAGATACCACTAACACATGGTATAAAAAATACGGGGGTGGGGGTATGTATGTCATAATGAAGGCAAACAATCAAACATAGCAACAATTCTCACATCTCGCACTCAGTGCGTAAAGCATACGATGTCCACCACCGTCAATCACTAGACCCATCGAAGTAGTGATGGAGTTCGACTTGTACAACTACTGCTACTACCAACCTTATCCCATGGAGTCATGACCAAATCTTTACAAATGACCCCACTTTATTGGTCTATAGCTCTTTAGTCGTACCTAGGCCACTGTGGCCCTAAATCCGTTCACGTACCCCCTACACATAGTGATCTAAAGTTACAGACATCGGCAACCCCTTAGCACATATCCCGCAGCAAAGCCCAACTCATGAAGTTCCCTCCTTGGTTCCCATCTGGATCCTGAGGTACAACTCCTCATTTTGACTTCCTTTGCATCTTGGGTTTAGGTCTACTTCGTGTTCGATCCTCCGGTTCGGTTCGTTTCGCCCCCTCCGGCTTGGTTCGGTTCGAATGCTCCTTTCTAGTTCAGTTTGGGTTCTCGGATGCTCTTATTTGGTTCTGGTCGGAGTCCCCTATCCAGTTCGGATCGGATTCCCCTATCCGGTCGGATCGGATGCCCCTATCCGGTTCGGATCGGATGCCCCTATCCGGTTGCTCCTATCCGAATGCTCCTATCTGAATGCTCCTATCCGAATGCTCCTATCTGAATGCTGCTATCTGAATGCTCCTATCTGAATGCTCCTATCCGCATGCTCCTATCCGAATGCTCCTATCTGAATACTCCTATCTGAATGCTCCTATCTGAATGCTCCTATCCGGTTTGCTGCAAGTTTTTCCAGCGAGCTATTTTCGCCAAACGACAGCGTTTTCAACCATTCTAACTTTTCTATGCAATCACAAAACATACCATACAATCATAGCAACATGTATAATCATCCACAAACACTAAAACAACAATATGACATGTTTATATGGATCAAACATACTTAAAAACCCATGTTTTCCCCTTAATCATGTTTAAAATAGCTAATGATAGGATTAGCAAAACTTAACCAAATTAACCCAAATTACTATCAGAGCCCTAGAATATCATTTTAGAATTTTACAAATTTTTCTAGATTTTTCTGAACTATAATTTCGCTAATTATCACTAATCACCCCTAATTAGCCGTGATTAGTGAAAACAATGCAAATCACTTACCTTGGCCACAAATACAATACAAAATCTGAAATGATTCCCTGTTTGGCGCTGTTCCCAATGTAACACAGCAGCTCTAGCCTTGCTTTGGTGCTTTCTCTCCTTAATTTAATGTAGTTTAAGCCAAAACTTGATTAAGAAGTTATTAGAGGTGTATTTAGATGTTGGAGGCCATTGTTAGGTTGAAGAGAGAATTTGTGGCGGTTGGAAAACTAAAATGAAATGAAAACCTAACTCATTTTAGCCACCCCATAACCTTAATCCCGAAATGGGTTATGGGCCCATTTACAAATCACCTCATTTGGCTCGGTTAAGTAGTTTTTCACCTTCTGAAACTTGTTTCAGCCATATCTCCCGAACGGTGAGTCCTTTTGGCTAATGTGACCACTCTACGGAATCATAAACCATCATCCGAATCCAATGGAAGTGGTTTCAGGACAAAACTCCTTTCCAATCAAAATTTATGGCTAAAACAGTATCAGCTAGGGGAAAAACGGTCATTTAAAAATCGGCAAAAATCTTGAACGTGGGAAATGACCCCAATAGTCGTCTCCCAAAGTTACATGACCATACGACTTCGTATGTGAAAGAAATAAATATTCTACGATCCTATGATGCGTAGAATGCAGGTCGTTACACTCTCCCCCCTTAAGAAATATCGTCCCCTAAATTCCTTAACCCCAACATTGTTGTGGTTTAAGATAAGTTTATTGGATGTCCACGCTTGGAATCCTTATACTCTCCAGTCGTTAATTTGAGTTAGAGTTGCGAGTTAATCGGTCTTAAGTCTTGATGCAACATTCACACCGACCATAGTTGTTTTATACTCTTTGTCAAGTCATCGAGAGTTAAGGTTAGGTCTGCAAATAGCCGCTTCTCATTCTCTTAGGCGTCTCTCCTGCTCTCTAGTTTCTAAATTAAGGATTTCCTATCGAATATTTGAGTCATATTTGGATTTAGTCAACTCTTGCCCAACTAGTCGCAGGATTAAGCATAATTAAAGAACATCGTTAGGTGGTCAATCACACCCTTCGTTAAGCATTGGCGCGTGTTTATCGTATCACGGAACTTACGCACATATAGTCATAAACCATAACATAGCATGAAAAGAGCTTTTATTTATAAAATCAGAGGCTATTTGACAAGTCGTGCTTAACTATGTAGCCTGGGACTGACATGCCATTTACAGAGACAACCGAAAATTATGAAATTTAAGTAAAGTAATGCCGTAAATGTTGGGCATTTAATGCCTTGATAGTTGGTTGCCAGCAACAGTCGTTAATCTGAAATCTCCTTTATCAACGTTTTATTGGATGATGTAAGGTCCTTCCTACTTCGGGACTATGTGGACAAGGCTAGGAAAGACATGCTTCAAGACGAAGTCGACAGGCACAAAGGTTCTAGGATGAACCTTTGTGTTTTAGTATCGAGCGACCTAATGTCTATGTGCTAGGGCATGCAAGTCAGAATCCTCTCTCTTCTCGGTGATCATGGCCACCGATTCCAAGAGAAGTTCCTTATTAGTCAAAGGATCATAGTATGTCGCTCGGTTGGAGGTGACTTTAAGATCTATTGGTATGACCTCTTCAGATCCGTAGGACGACGTGAACGGAGTGCGGCCAGTCGCTGACTTATGGGTTGTTGGTATGCCCAAAAGGAGCAACGACAGTTCATCAACCCATTTGCCTCTAGCTGTCTCCAATTGTTTCTACAAGATGGACTTTATGGTCTTGTTTACAATTTCATCCTGTCCATTTAATTGCAGGTGTGTAATTGTTTTATACCACTTCTCAATGCGATGACATCAACAAGAATATCTGAGTTCCGTGTTATCGAATTGGGTCCCATTATCAGTAATGATAGTCTTAGGGAGCCCGAATTAGCGAATGAAGTTTCTAACGATGAAATAGATCACCTTCTTTGTTGAGATCGTTGGTGGTGGTTCAGCTTCTGCCCGCTTCATGAAATAGTCCATCGCTATGATCGCAGACTTCAATCTACCTTTGAATATAGGAAGGTTGTCGATAGTGTCAACTCTCCTCATCGTGAAATGGTAAGAACCAACCACTTGAGCGAGTGCAGTTGGCGGAGCCCATGAAATCTTGGCAAACCTCTAATACTTGTCGCAGACATCATGAATAGTCAGTCGCATCCTAATTAATGGTTGGACAAAATTAGTCGTTCAACAGTAGCTTCTTTACCAAGGTTTGCCCTTAATATGATCACCGCACTCGTCTTCGTGTACTTCTTGCAGCACTCATTTGGCATCATCATTGGCTATGCACCGGAGTAGAGGGACGGAGAATCACTTTCTGTATAATATGTCTCTCTGGACGTGTACCTTGAAGCTTGACGTAAGAGTACATGCTTTTAGTTCTTCCAACCAGGGAGGGTTCCATATAGAAGGAGGTTTTCGATGGGAGTCATCCATGATTCCTTTCGGGTTTGATACCCAGCGCCCAGTAAACCTCCATTCGATCTACGCTTTGGATATCCAAGGTCTCTGTCGTGACTATCCCCGTTTGTTCCTGGTTTTCTGAACTAGATAGCTTGGATAATGAGTCATCTTTCTCGTTCTACTCCCATGGGATGTAAGAGATGTTGTATTATTCAAATCCAATCATCAAATTTTCAACCCAGTCAAGATAGGCGACAAGTCGTGCCCTCTTGGTCTGAACTCCTTCCTGACCAGAAATATGACAACCTGAGAATCATAGAAGATGCAACATGTACTACCCCCATCTCCTTTACGAGCTTGAGCCCGGTAATCAGGAATTCATACTTGGCCTCATTGTTGGTCGCTTGAAAGTCTAACCTCAATGCGTAATAGATCGATCGTTCCTCAAGAGTGAATAGAACAATTTCGTCTCTAGAATGTCAATCGTTAAGAGCTCCGTCAATGACACTTCCATATGTCAGTTGACGGCTAACGTTTTTAATATTGTCTTTTAGAACTTTAAAATTTTCTATTAATTTCTCTCATGATGTCCCTGGATAGAACTCCAAGGAAGAAAAGTAATATCGAACTGACTCGGCTCAACATTCCATTTGAACAGTCTTTCATACACCTCAAGTCGCTAAAGGACCTGTCATAGACGTTGGTCGGTATAAACTTTAATGGGATAAGCTTGAAATTACTGACGTAGCCTTATCAAGGCTATTAATAGGATGTAAATGAGCTTTTCGATCATTAGGTAGTTATGCTCTTCCCCCGTAGTCTCTTGCTTACATAATACAGGCAGTCGACCCTGATTGTCCTCACGAACAAGTGTCAAGCTAATGGCATATAGAAATACTTCTAGATACATGAATAAGTCCTCATGGTAAATTGGATTTAACAATATTTAAGACATTTCTGTATGATCCAACTGATTCTAGAATGCTTTAACACTGTCCAACATCCAAACAAAATTAATTTTCCCTTGCCTTATCAAGTCAAAAATGGGTATGCATTTGTCAGTAACTCTGGATATAAATCTATTCAGAGCTACAGCCTTACCATTCAAGCTCCTGACATTTCTGATCTTCTGAGGCTTCTTAATGTTCCATATGGTTTCTATCTATTCATGGTTGACCTTGATGCCTCAAGAGTTGACGATGAAACCCGAAAATTTCCCTAACGTAAAGCTAGAAGAGCATTTCAAAGTGTTGACCTTCATCCCATATTGATGGAGAATACAGAACATTTCTCTAAGTCATCAATGTGGTTGGTCGATTAATGTGACTTCACGAGCATGCCATCAACGTAAACTTCCATCTACCTACCAATTTAATTCTGGAATATGAGGTTAACAAACCACTGTTATTTCACTCTGGAATTCTTTGACCCGAATGACATGACCACATAACAGTATAGTCAAGGTCTGTTATAAAGATGGTATGTTCTTGGTCAGGCACGTGCATCGATATTTGATTGTATCTGAAGTATGCACCCATGAAGGAGAGAAGCTCATGTCCGACCATCAAATCTTCAAGTTGATCAATTTAGAGAAGCACCAAGTTGTCTTTGGGAAAAGCCTTGTTCAAGTCTGAGAAATCAATGCATGTCTGTCTCTTTCCACTGAATTCCTTCATGAGTACTAAATTCGATTCTCTGTTGGGTATTGTAAACATTGGATGAACATGTTATTCTTAAGCTTCTCTACCTCCTCCCTCAATATTTCTGACCTTTTCAAAAGGAGTATATGCCTTTTTGCTTCACTAAGACATATTTCAGATTAATATTACGTGAATGGCTCATGATGGTTGGTGATATCCCACACATGTCAGCATGGGTCCAGGCAAACACATCAAGGTTTTCCCGGAGAAAGTTAGTCAATTCTCTCGTCCAAAAGGGCTGACGTAGGATCCGATTTTCAAGACCAAAGAAGGGTCGTTGTTATCAATCAAGATCGCCACCATCGTATCATTGAGAGTCTCCCTTTGTTAAGATGGCTCCTCATCCTTTCTTGGATAAATATCCTTAAACGAATGGCTATGTGGTTCAGGCTAGGTTTCTTTTATACTTTCTATGCGGTGGCACCCTTAATGCGAAGGAATTATCCACAGCCTTTCCCTTCTTTTTGGTACAAGCTTCCTTTCATTTAACCAAATAGCATTTTCGTCCTGCTACTTAGCCTCCTCGCACAACTTCGACTCCATTCTTGGTTGGAAACTTTAAGAGCAAGCACTAAGGAGCTATGCAGCTCTTAACCCAGCAAGGGCCGCAACCTAGAAATGCATTATTTAAAGAGTTTATATCCATCACCAGGAATGGGAGAATCCAGACTCTCGTATGGTCTCCCTTTCCCAACTCTATTGGTAATTCAACAATCCCAACCATTTCATTTGTTGAGCCATTGAAACCATGTATTCTAGATTTACACGGCTTCAAGTCTTCCACCTTCAACATCGTCTGGTTATAGGCACTTCTAAATATAGTATTTGTGGAACTCCCGCAGCCAACAAAGGCCTTCTATACCAAAGTTGGTCCAATCATGGCCAAAATCACAAGTGAGACAATACTTGGGGCCTCCACCCCATCTGCATCTTTGTTCGGAAGAAGACAACATTCATTATCTTCCTCCTTTGCTTTATAGGAGCAGCCTCCTCGGTAGTGTTGCTTTCTTTAGTCTCAACATACTTAATCACATTGACATATTGCTCCATAGCCGGAAGACAAAAATTAGTCGGATGTGGTCCTCTGAAAATGGTGTTTATCACAATATCTTTGTTCTTTGGTTAGGGGATGGTTCTATGAGTTGCCAGACCTTTTTGATTGGGGTCTGGAGTTCCCTAGCCCCTGTCCTTTAAGGTAACCTTGTACTAATCCAACTTTTCTTCATGAATCAAATTCTCCATGATACGACAGAGGTGACGGTATTCATTAGCAGAGTAGCCATAGATTTCAAGGAATAAATAAAACTTCCCTATTTGCACTTCCTTCTCCATGGAATTTCATGAGGTAAGCTTCTTATATTCCATTGCATTGCATGTGTCCAAATACACATTCTCTAAGGTGTTATTCAAAGGAACGTAATTATCAAAAATTGGGAATCAGGTTTGCTTCTTAGCATCTCCATTCCGTCCATGGCCTCCTCCATTTTCGTTTTGCGATGTTACTGCTCTTTCTATTCTGATTTTGGACGTTAATATGGACTTTTCTTGAATTTTGTCCAAAATGATTTGCTACTATGCAATTTTGAATGCCCTTGTTCACCGTATAGCTAATATTTCTCTTTTAGTTCCTATTGGCCTCTTCAATCCATAAAAACAAGTAGGCCATCTCATAGAATTAATCTAAAGTAGAGGGAGGCTTCCCAGTTAACCATCTTCCAAACCCAGTTTCAGGATCGACGCCATCAACTAATGCCATTAGTATCGTCTCAGGATTAGGTTACTAATCTCAATGACAACAGTATTGAAACTTTCAAGATAATCCTTGATCAACTCTCTGTGGGGCTGACTCATGTAGGAGATGGCCATGATGTTTTTTATACTCAGTAGCATGGAGGCGGAACTGATTCACGAACTTTCAACTCAAATCCCCGAAATTGTGTACCGGTATCGAAGACAACCTAGTAAACCACATGAGTGCAACCACATCAAGGTAGATAGAGAATGACTTACATGTTATGGCATCTGGAGCTACAGTCGAATCTATATACCAGGTGTATCTCATTAAGTATTGGCAAGGATCGACCTTTGAAATCATCGGTCAAATCTACTAATATTTCCAATGCAGAAGCACTTGTAGTTCACTTCCAAGCATAAGATATATGGAATTCCAACATGTTGGAACATCATAAGAAATACCTTTTCCAATTAATTGAGTTTTTGCTAATGCATTTTCCCAACCATGCTTTTCACTTTGTGATGACTTCGTAAAATTAACACTCTCACTTATCCTTTCAAAGAGTCTATGCATAATCTTTAAGCCATCTTGAAAAATCAAATTTGATATATATGTCCAACAATGCATACAGAATAATACACTATTTAAAGGAAAAAAAATTCACTAATTAACCATTTCTTAAGATCTCTGACCATAACATCGTTATTTCAAGGATTATCAATGGTAAGTGAAAATCATTTTTATCAATATTCCAGTGTATCACTTTTGATTTTATAGGCACAATAAGTGCTAATCCGGTGTGAGGAGGAGGCAACTCGTGATAAGCAATGATATTTTTTTGTAATTTCTAATCATTATCAATATAAAGGCATGATATGCAACAATAGACAATATTTTGATGTTCTAATGTCCGTAAGTCCAAGGTAAAACTAACAATTATATTGTAGACGATCAAAAATCTATTGGATTTCACTTCTTATGTTAAAAAAAAGTTTTATAAATCACATCATATTGTATTTTTAGAAAACATTTTAACCGTTGGGTTAATGCTTCTAACATATTCTTTGAAATAAACAAGCTCTATCATCATGCTTAGCGACCATAGGAGCAAGTCACATCCGTGTTCTATTTGGATCAAATTTCCAATTTGATGATTTGAAAGCCATATTAGAAGAATGTTTGGTAGTCAAAAGTTATTGCCCCGATAGCGTCATACTAGTATTATTTTTCTAACAAGTTTTTATATGGTTTTTCAAATGAGTTGTTCCCATAGATGCGCTTCATTAAGTATACTAGTAAAGTGTTTACATACTATCTTAATACGATTGAAAACATCTTCTAATACTACTTGTTTAACAAAAAAATCATGCTTCAGATTTTAATGCTTTTAAGTTTACATATGCATTTTTTATCCATATTTGTTGAAAGCTCTTGACTTTGTTGCAAATTACTATTCGGGTTTTGGGTTTCTTGGACAATACATGCATTTTTGTTAAGATTAGCATTAGTTGTTGATGTACATAGAATGGACTTGCTAGTACAACTTGATGATGTATTTAACATTTTAGAAGTCCACAGTATAAAAGTATAAAACATACAAATTATTTTTACATTTTTTGAATATTTACTCTAATTACATATTTAACTACTTAAAAACATATATAAAAAACATACTAATTCATTTAAGCTAACTACATGCACACAAGCCAAATAAAGGTACATGAAAGGCCATTAGATAGATAAAGCTAAACAATGAATGTTTTCATGAAAAGCTTAGTCTCTATCATATCGATCATACTGCCTATAAATACAATCTTTTTAAAATAAATGATCGTTGATTTAAAAGGTTATAGTCTGGTTGTCATAAATAGTAAATATTTTTGTTACAAACTTCTAAAAGGCAATCTATGAAAGGCATATAATAACAGTAAGTAATTGAAACGCACAAGTACATGAGTTATACATAAATACATACATATATATATATATACACACATATCTATACATATACATACATACATGGGAAATGTTCCGCTATACCTCTTAGGATTCACGTGAATCTTTCCCTGAATTCCAACCACTCATTCTGATTTTAATATTCATTCTTTCTCTCTTTTCCAATACACGGTATTAGTCAATTTAATCAGAGAGAGAAACAATGAATATTAAAATTGGAATGAGTGGTTGTAATTCAGTGGGAGATTCATGTGTAGCCTAAGAGGTGTAGCGGAGCATTTCCCTATATATATATATATATATATATATATATATATATATATATATTCTCTCGTGTTCTTATAAAACCTTAATCATAGCATTGGTCCCAATTTGCAATATATTGTTAAATCTTCACAGTTTTAACCATGATAAGAGAATTGGGATGAATCTTATGTTTATATAATGTAAATGTAGAACAATATTTTGTTTAGCTATTGTCATAGCATTAAATTTTTTTTTAAGAATAATCTGTCAAATTTCCATAAAGAAAGATGTAAGCCATCCATTTCTACATGTCGGCGTATTATAATTCCTTATAGTGTAAAAGTGAATGGTTAAAATTTGAATGTATTAGTATTGCCTAATCCAAATTGAAGTGTGTCTCTACATGTACAAAAATAAGATTGAACATAATAAAAAACTCCAATCATTATGTACATCACTCGTTCATTCTCCAAACCATAAATTTTGTCTCCGTCGATAAAAAAAATCAATAAAGAGGACATACAACATGTCCAAACACCTAACTCAACCCATTATGCATTCATATTGCATAAACATACAAATTTATTAACTTCTAGACATTTAATTTTTTTAGTAATTTTCAAATTCAGATTTAAGTAAAAGATTGCTATACGAAAAGAGATCATACATTATTATTATAACACAACCAGAATTAGGAAACAATAAACAGTTTGAAGCAATCAATAACAATAAATAATAAATCGAATATTGGAATTAAACAAAAATACAAACCGAAAGCTATGTCATAGTGGGTGGAAGCGATAACAGTATACAAACTTCGGTTGCAAACATCGAAACAAGCGGCAACGTGCATGGAAGCGATGTCGTGCATGGAAAGGGCAACATTCATGAAACGAGTTGAATACAAACACTATAGCAGACGTGTGGAGAGATTTGGAGCTAGGCAGTGTGTGTAGAGAGATTTTGTGTTAGGTGGCTATACATAACAAGAAAACTTCGCTTAGACATCGACTAAAAAACGATGTCCTCATTTATCTTGTGTGATGTCTTTGTCGGTGATGTCTAAAGTACCACTTTTTTACATCAGGTAAAAAACGATGTCGAAGCAACATTAAGACATCATAAGTTAATTAAAAAATGATGTATTAAACCTCGTTTTGTTTATTTGCATCAACTGAATGTTGATAATGGCTTATTATTAGTCTTGGATTACTATAAAGATATTATGCAAGTAGTACAAAATGACTAATACATCATTTTTGGTGCGAACGACTGTTGTAATAAGCATTTTACTATATCATTTCTTTCTAAAAGAAGTGATGTCTATGCACCAAAACATCAATTTATTTTCAGTGAAATGATGTCTGTGTGGCACTTAGACATCATTTCCCTTTAAAGGAGGTGATGTCTTTGTTCTGTTTATACATTGTCTTATTCAACATAACTGATGTCAGTTATGGTTTAAGACATCAATATTTTTCCTGATATATGTCCTAACACAAAAATGCAATACCAATACCAAAAACAAAAGTTTCCTACTATAAATTATCCACCACAAACATGCAATATCAAAGACAAAACCAAAAGTTTCCTACTAATACCAAAAAAATAACTGAAATTTAACCTGTCGTTGATACTATCCCAACATCCGCAAAAGCAAAACAACAAACAATAATAATTCATCTAACACCAACAAGCACATGTACATTGACTCTAACCTAGTGCACTTGCTTTTCCATATCATTCATACAACTTAGTATTTCATACAAATAGTTTTATCAACTTTTCCATATTCACACATAACATATCATATATTTTCATACCAATAAATTACTTACATAACAGACAAATATTATTACTGAAATTCTTAGCTATCTTATTTCTTTGGCAGCAAATGCAGCTTCAAGCCTTGACGCGACCAGTTCCATGTAGCTTGGGTAGAAAGCACCAGCAACCGCTAGGCGCACCTGTAACCCAAATGATATCTATGTTGTTTATGCTAGTAGCTCAATATATTAATACTTAGTAAGGCCAGAAATATTTGATATAAAGACAAGATTGTGCCATGTCATGCTATTAGTCGGTTTATTTTTTGAAAGCTATTCAAATTGACCCAAAGTGCTTTGTTATTAAAAGATAGAAAACTATTTCCGCACCAATAAACCATTAGCTTTCAATTTGGATTTGTTATATTACCAAAAGAAGGAAGAAGAACAAAAAGGAGAACACTGAAGTAGTTTCCGCGAAAGTATACCTTTTCTTCATTTCATTTGCTCAAAGAAGACCAGGCATTACCAGTAGGAGGCGGTTCACAAGCCTAGGAGAAAACACACCTGAGCTATTGAGTCCAATCTCCAAGTTGTCTGACCTGAATGCCAAGAAAATCATTACTTGGAGCTGATGTTATGGAGTAAGGATGCTTGATTAAAAAAACAACTATCATCCGTAATGATGACTTAGTCATTTGCTGCACAGTAAAGAGAAAAATAGCCCAAACTACCACTCAGAAGGTGAGATTTCAGGGCACTAGACGAACTTGTATTGAATGCTTTTGTATTTGAATGCTGAAGGATTTGACATCCACAGTGTAAGGACATTACCGGGGTATATAGCTACCTAATATTTGCCATACTTGGTTACTTTTTGTGGAAAAAAGAATTTAATATGTACCTTTAGTAACTTGATAGAGTAATGTCCTGAACTTAAAGCCCTCAATCCTCTTTCATAGGCATACAAAATTACAGGAACCAATATATACATCCATGTCTGTAGTTTTATAACAGCGATGCATATTAACTATATAAATGTCTAGTAGCAGAGTTAAAATATGACGTAAAGAGAGTGAAACAAAACATATTACCACTTTGTGATACCAATGATGAACCACGCAAAGGAAATGTCCATGGACAAGGAGTAGTATGTAAACTATCACAAGCAAATAATAGGCGTACCAGAATGTGTTATATCCCATAATTCTATTGAATGACCACCTAAGATTCATTTTAATAATTAATATCTTCATATTTTTTATTACTGCACCCATCATGTATTAAAGCCATGTCTCACAATCGCCTTTTTTTGGATATTTCCATATAAGTAAACATCTAAATCATTATAAGTAAAAAAATGAAATTCCTTGATTTCAACCATGACTCAAAAGTACAATGATGCTATCCTTTTCCCAACAATAGCTAAAAGTTGTTTCCAGCTAATTATATACACCATGAAGCAGACTAATTTTAGTAGGAATACTGGAAAATGATGTCCATTTGCTAGCAGGGAATAGTAAGAAAATTAAACAGATGAAAACATAAAATATGAAGAAGTGCAAAATGTAACATCTCGAGATTTTGCGATAATTTAAAATTTTAAATTTAATGTGTTTTTGAACAAAATTATTTTAAATATTAAACTTTTTAATTGGTTTATACTGATTTATAATGAAAGTTGAAATTTAATATATAAATATTTTGATTTGTGTAAGTTATATTTGAAATACAAAAATTGGAGTATTTTGATAATCAATATTGGAATTTGCATAAAAAGGAAATTATATTTATGAAATTTAATTGAATTCTATTTTTGATTTGATTAGGGATTTTATACTGTCGAATTCAATTTTAAATTAAAAACGAATATTTAATAAATAAATATGTGAAATTTGACATTATTACAAACAATCTCTGAGTTCGATGAAATTAATTTTATTGGATTCAGAATTGTAAATTATTTTATGATCCAAAATTTCATAGCCATCAGAGTAATCATTTGATCGTAAGAATTTAGAATCGTGCAGAAATTTGTGTGTATAATTTAATTTAATAGTCGATTTTTAATTAAAAAATGTTAAAGTCTTTGGAATTGGCCTTTGAAACCTAGTCCATTGCGTCCAGAAGGCGTCAAAACCTATTGTTAGGCAGTAAGAAGGCCAGACTTGGACTCATATCCATTTTGGCTTAAATACACGCAATACAATGAAAATTAATATTATATTATTATCTCCAAACCCTATTTCTCTTGGCTGCCGCTCTATCAATTCAATGGCCAGAATTTTTGATTTCTTCTTCCCTGAATTTCTTTAAATCCAAACAACGAAATCAAAAATTTCTTGAACGAAAATCGTTGTGCTTCTAAATATCTTCCAATCCATACGGTTGATGGACGCTAATGGTTACTGAAATCGCCAGATTTTTGGGCAAAAGGCCGCGTCTTTGTGGAGCTTTTGTGGGAAAATCTAGCATTGGGGATGGCCGGTCTCATGGTGATGGTGTGTCGGAGCTCAGGCTTCGACATGGTGCGGTTAGATCATGGTGCAAAGGCTTGGGTCAGAGTGCGGCGGGGTGTAGTTGAAGGCGGCATCGATGGGTTCAGGCTCTAGATGAACGCGATGAAGAAAGGATTCATTTGGGAAGGAAGTCAACACTTGCTGACGTGGCACAATACTATAAGGTGAGGGAGTGTTATTTTATTTTGTTTTTAATTTTAATTCATAATGATAAAACTTGAATAACTTCTTCAAACGAACTCAGTTCGACGCGCAGTTGGAATATCCTTTGGGATTGTATCAAAATTTCAGACAACATGGAGCTATCGCCGACTGATTTTGAAACTGTAAATTTTCGGGAAAAAATTGGATTTCAATCTCATTTGAAACAAAGGTGAGTGATTAAACCCACTCATACCTAGCTAAAATATTTGATTGTTAGTTAAATTAACTTTATGTTATGATATGATTGTTTTGGTTGTTGTTTGACTGTTTAAACTGATTATTTATGTTAATCTGAATAGACAGTATAAATTTAATTTAAACTATCAATATAAAATGGACAGTTAGAATTTAATTTCTTATTTTAGAAGAGAAACCCATACCTGATGACTAGTAACTGATATTAAATTGAATGGTGTAGATGTGTTGATTTTAATGGATGCCATGAATTTATATATTTAATGTGTTGATATGAAATTCATCTTGTTATCGACATTGTTTATATATGTTATTGATTTTTGTTGATTAATCCCAACCATTACCCTAGATGTTACAGGCATCAAATTAACCCGGGATTTATCATTAAAATGGATTAAGAACGTAGGTTGAAATGATAAATACCTATGACCCTAATTTGAATTGAAATGATGTATATATCCTTTCCAAAAATACTAAAATTAAATTTTGAGTATTACTTGGCCAAATGATAGAAAATTAAATACGGACACCGGTTGGTTAAATAAAAATTGTTTTTAACCTTGAATTTTGGAATATTGTTTTAAAGATAAAATAAATGATATTATTAATCGATTTTCTTTGAATTTGTAATTTGAGCTTTGAAATTTAAAGTTTAAAATTTTAAGGAATTCGTAATTGTGGATAACTGAAGCTAAAACTGAATTGAATATAAAATAAATTTATTGAAATTGAATTGTTTATCCATCTTTGATATTTACTTTAAACTAACTTGATTTATAGTAATAATTGAATTGTGAACTCGAGATTTTATAAATGAATAATTCAAAGTGATAATTATAATTGAAAATCAATTATTTGAATCGAATTATTAAATAGAATTGTTTGAAATCGTACTGTTGAATCGAATTGAAATATAAATGGGAACTAAAATCCTTTTGAATTAAGATATCAAAATTTAGTCGAATTGATTTGAAACTGGAATATGATTTCCAATTTGGTAAAATTTTGAAGAAACAATTTTAATTCTAATTATAGTATTTTAAACCATTTTATAAACTATTTTTATAATAATTATTTTCTTTATAAACCATTTACTTTATAACTAATTTTTTTATTACTTATTTCAAACAAACTATTTTAATAATTAACTATTCATTTTATAACTATTTTAAACTTTTAACTATAGATTTTACTAAATCCGAAATTTCTATTTTAATTACAAATTATTTATTTTCAAACTATTTTAAATGTATTTTTAACTATTCTAATATTCAAATTATTCTGTAGTTGAAATTGTTTCGAGATTTTAAATTGGTTTAAATGTAGATTTTATTATGAAAAATATTCTTTCATGAATATTAAAATGATTTTTAAGAAATTATGACATTTTGATATGAAGCACGAACCCCTTTGAAATGCAAAATAACTAACCGATGTGAAAAATGTAAACGATTGGTTGTTAAAGAGACCGGGATCAGATGTTGTCATACTCTCTACCAATACCGAAAACCACTTTAACAACTGAGTACGCGGTGGAGTTCCAGAATGAATTAAGTTGATTTGGAGGCAATTACTAGATTTGAAGAAAGAGAACGATGATGGATGTCCTTGACCTTCGGGTCATAATTAAAATGACTAAAATAGGGATATACCATGACCAAGTGGGGTTAGCTACTGTGACGGCCCGCCCCGCATCAGCTGACCTTTCCCCGAAAATGCGTTGTGCCAATGTCCAACTAGCACGGGACGGTCATCAAAAGAAAAGAAACAAGAGGATGAATCATCAAAGAAGCTGTAGTATATCTCACAGCATATGGAACAAAATATAATAATAAAATAATTTGATATAAAACAGGCGAGATAGTACATAAGCTGAAAACTAAACATTCACAGCAGCGGAAAATTCAAAATACAGCTTATGACCCAAACCATCTTTATTACAACTTTTAAAACTGTCTCTAAAGCAAAATAGGAAGGTACACTACTAATGCCCCTAGTAGTGGCCAACAACAACACAGGGAGAATATATGGAAATAATACGTGTAAGCCTCCTGCTCGTCTCCGGAAGCCTACTCGTGCATAACCAGCTAACTTTGTCTCTAGTCTGCTCGTTTAGAAGCACCCAGAGTAATAAGAAGAGACATAAAAACTTGGGTCAGACAAAAGTCTGGTATGAGCGATAAGCAGCAAAACAGAACAATAACAGGTATATATAACCATACCTGAACCTGGACCTGCAACCAAAGAGTTAGCACAACAGGATGTACAATACTCTAAGGTGACACTAACACATGGTGTGGAAATAATGGGGAGGGGGTGTGCATGTCATGGTGATAGCAAACATCAAACATAGCAATCATCCTCACATCTCGCACTATTGTGTAAAGCATATGATATCTACCACTTTGATCACTCAATTCTTTGCTACGATCACTCTGCCCCATGGAGCCATGATGGCTTCACTGCACTGATCCATTGCCACTAATCCTTTATTATGTCCACTCTGCCCCATGGGCTCATGACAACTCCACTGCACCGGCTCATGCTGATCACTTTGCCCTATGGAGTTATGACAACTCCACTGCACTAATCCATAGCCAATATCCATCACTCAGTGGTGAGTCAAAGCTATAGACATCGATAACACCTTTGCACACATCCTATAGCAAAGTCCAACTAATGAAGTTAACTCGTTGGTTCCCGTTTGGATCCTGAGTTCTAACTTCCTATTTGGACTACCTTTGCATCTCAGGTTTTGGTTGAATTAGTTTGGATCTTCCGAAGAGTTTATGATCGTCGTCGTGTGGTCCTCCCCGTGTCCTTCGGCTCGCTCTGGCATCAGCTCATGGTCCGCTTTCCTTCCTGGCGTGGTTTACGGCTCGCCCTCCTAGGGTTCGCCCCCTTCCTCACGATCTCCCTCCTAGGGTTTGCCTCCTTCCCCACGGTCGCTCTCCTAGTGTTCCCCCCTTCCTAGCAGTCGCTCTCCTAGGGTTCGCCCCTTCCTCATGGTCGCCCTCCTAGGGTTCGCCCCCCACCTCACGGTCACTCCCTTAGGGTTCGCCCTCTTCCTTACGGTCGCTCTCTTAGGTTTCGCCCCCTTCCTCATGCTCGCACTCCTAGGGTTCGCCCCTTCCTCACGCTCGCACTCCTAGGGTTCGCCCATTTCCTCACGGTCGACCTCCTAGAGTTCGCCCCCTTCCTCACGGTCGCGGAGATGCTTCATGAACGAGTTACTGACCAATCTCTTACAACTTTCCAGCAAGCTATTTACGCCACACGATGGCATTTTCGACCAATCTAATAGTTATAGGCAATTAAAAAACATTCCAAATAGTAATAGCAGCATGTATAGTTAACCATAAACACCAAAACAACAATTTAACACGCAAATATGGATCAAACATACCCGAAACTATGATTTTCCCCTTAATCCCCTTAATCATGATTTAACCATACGATTAGCAAAACATGTACAAATTAACCCAAATTTCTAACAGAGGTATAAAATAATATTTAAGAATTCCTAAATATTTTTCCAGATTTTTATAACCCAAAATTTCATTAATCAACACTAATCACCCCTAATTAGCCGTAATTAGTGAAAAACAAGGCAAATCACTCACTTTAGCCACAAATAAAATCTTAGATCTAAAACTCTATTGTTTTAGGTCGAACTTCTATGCAATATAGCAGCTCCAACTCTGATTCGACACTAATCTTCTTGATTTGGTGTAGATTAAGCTAATACGCGTTTAAAGAGTGATTTAGGATGAATTTAGAAGGTGGAGGCCATTACTAGGGTTTCAAGGATGTAAATGGCAGCTAAAAAACTGAAATGTTTCCCTAACCCTATCAGCCCTCCCATAACCCTAATCACGAAATGAGTTATGCCCCTAGCTGCTAATCACCCTAATTAGGCCCGATTATGCTGTTTTTCACCTTCCAAACCTTATTTCAGCCATATCTCCCAAACGGTAAGTCCTTTTGGCTAATGTTACCACTCTACGGAAAGGTAAACCATTATCCGGATCCAACGGAAGTGGTTTCAGGTCAAAACTTCTTATCAATCAAAAGTTATAGGCAAAACAAGATTCACCAAGGGTAAAATGGTCATTTAAAAATCAGCAAAAATCGTGAACATGGGAAATGACTCCAATAGTCATTTACCAAGGTTACATGACCATACGACCTCATATGGAAAAGGAATAAATATTATACGATCCTCCGATGCGTAAAATGCGGGTCGTTACATTCTCCCCCCTTAAGAAATTTCGCCCCCGAAATATCTTAGTTAGAACATACAATGGGTCCTGCATGCCTAACAACCATTTATAAACAAGGAAATACACATAATAACACAACAAGTGTATCCTAGCATGCGGTTTACTAACAAGGGAGTAACTGTCACTATTAAAATCTTACCAGCCAAAGAGTTCTCGATGCGCTTCCTTATGCTCTTCTCTGTTTCCCAAGTACAGTCATTCTCATTCTCGCCCCACCGAACCTTGACCAGTTTCACCGCCTTCCTTCGAAGTTGCTTCCTATCACTCTCGACAATACGGATCGGCTTGCGGTTCCCAACCGCATCGGGTTCTACTTCGATGTCATCCAAATGATCCGGTGAAATAGTCATATCGGGGTCGTGCACGAACTTCCTTAACTAGAAAACATTAAATACATCATGAACTCCTGCCATCTTGTCAGGTAACTCAACTTTATATGCCAAATTCCCAACTTGCTCGAGAACTGGGAATGGACAACCAAATCTTAGTGCTAGCTTGCCTCTCCTACAAAATAGAAATCTTGACAAACACCAAGTCGCCAATGGAGAATTTCAAGTCTCTTCGCCTCTTATCAGCATAACTCTTCTGCCTATCTTGAGCAGCCTTCATTCGTTGTTGGATAACCTTGATCTTGTCTAAAGTTTCTCTTATTACATCTGACCCAAGCACGAATTTTTCACCAATTTCTAGCCAACATGATGGTGAGTTGCACGATCTTCCGTACAAAGCTTCAAATGTAGCCATACCAATACTGGATTGATTACTATTATCATATTCGAACTCCACTAGATGCAAATGGTCATCCCATGACCCTCCAAAATCCAATATACACGCTCTCAAGGGACCCTCCAATATGCGATTCACCCTTTCTGTCTGACCGTCGGTTTGAGGATGGTACGCGGTATTGAGATGTAATTCTGATCCTAAAGCCTCTTGTTAGCTCTTCCAAAACCCACTAGTAAACAACGGATCTCGGTCACTCACTATGCTTTTTGGTTCTCCATGAAATCTTACTACCCATTTCATATACAGTTCTGCTAATTTAGCTGCCCTTCTATTCGACTTGACTAGTATAAACCTTGCACTCTTGGTCAATCGATCCACAATCACCCAAATACTATCATGGCCCGTTCTAGTCCTGGGTAAATCATCAATGAAATCTATTAAGACTTGTTCCCATTATGATAACTCCACGACACTGATCCATAGCCATCTCCCGTCTCTCAGTGGTGAGTCAAAGCTATAGACATCGACAACCCCTTTGCACACGTCCCGCAGCAAAGTCCAACTCATGAAGTTAACTCGTTGGTTCCCTTCTGGATCCTGAGTTCTAATTTCCTATTTGGACTACCTTTGCATCTCGGGTTTTGGTTGAACTGGTTTTGATCTTCAGAAGAGTTTACGATCGTCGTCGCATGGTCATCCCCGTGTCCTTCGGCTCACGGCTCGCGGCTCGCTCTGGCATCGGCTCGTGGTCCTCTTTCCTTCCTGGCGCAGTTCACGGCTCGCCATCCTAGGGGTCGCCCTCCTAGGTTTCGCCCGCTTTCTAAGGGTCGCACTTCTACGGTTCGCCCCCTTCCTCACGGTCTCCCTCCTAGGGTTTGCCCCCTTCCTCACGGTCGCTCTCCTAGGGTTCGCCCTCTTACTAGCGGTTGCTCTCCTATGGTTCGCCCCCTTCCTCACGGTCTCCCTCCTAGGGTTTGCCCCCTTCCTCACAGTCGCTCTCCTAGGGTTCTTCCCCTTCCTTATGGTCTCCCTCCAAGGGTTCGTCCCCTTGCTCATAGTCATCCTCCTAGGGTTCGCCCCCTTCCTCGCGGTCGCGGAGATGCTTCACGAACGGGTTACTAACCAATTTCGTGCAATTTTCCAGCAAGCTATTTACGCAACACAACGGCGTTTTCGACTATTCTAACAGTTCTAGGCAATTACAAAACATTCCTAATAGCAATAGCAGCATGTATAATCATCCATAAACACAAAAACAACAATTTAACATTCAAATTTGGACCAAACATACCCAAAACTATGATTTTCTCCTTAATTCCCTTAATCATGATTTAACCATACAATTAGCAAAACATGTCCAAATTAACCCAAATTTCTAATGGAGGCATAAAATAATATTTAAGAATTTCTACATATTTTTCCAGATTTTTATAACGCAAAATTTCGTTAGTTAACACTAATCACCCCTAATTAGCCGTAATTAGTGAAAAACAAGGCAAATCACTCACCTTAGCCACAAATAAAATCTTAGATCTAATACTATACTATTTTGGGTCGAATTCCTATGCAACACAGCAGCACGAACTCTGATTCGACACTAATCTTCCTTGTTTTGATGTAGATTAAGCTAATACGCGATTAGAGAGTGATTTGGGATGAACTTCGAAGGTGGAGGCCATTGCTAGGGTTTCAAGGATGTAAATGGCGGCTGAAAAACTGAAATGAAATGTTTTCCCTAACCCTATCAGCCTTCCCATAACCTTAATCCCAAAATGGGTTATGGGCTAGATGCTAATCACCTTAACTAGGCCCGGTTAAGCTATTTTTCACCTTCCAAATCTTATTTTAGCCATATCTCCCAAACGGTAAGTCCGTTCGGCTAATGTGACCACTCTACGAAAAGGTAAACCATCATTAAATCCAATGAAAGTGGTTTTAGGTCAAAAATCCTGACCAATCAAAAGTTATGGGCAAAACAAAATTCGCCAAGGGCAAAATGGTCATTTAAAAATCAGCAAAAATCGTGAACATGGAAAATGACTCCGTTAGTCATTTCCCAAGGTTACACGACCATACGACCTCATATGGAAAAGAAACAAATATTCTACAATCCTCCAATGCGTAGAATGCAGGTCGTTGCAGCTACCTCCATTGGCAACACTTCGTCCTTTATTACTATAGTCCCTCGGTTTGATTGATTTGATGCACATCCGTGATTTGGGAGTGTTGTTCGAGGTGGGCGGTAGTCGCGGCTTTGCGTTACTACCAGTTCGGGCGTACAACTAGTATATTCATAATCTGGGCATTCCTCGTGTGCCTTGTCATATTTATCTTAATCGAGCTCCCTACGATTTTCATTTAACGTTGTCGTATCATGGCGAATCCCTATCCATCGACGTACTAGTGTGTTATATGCAAACTGTACGACAATGGTATAAACGGTGTAAGGGTACTAATGGTAATCCCGCTTACACTATTTTAATATTTTATGTTTAACCATAGACACTATTATAATAGCGTATTATATTATATAGTATCTAGTTTGACGGATCCTTAAGAGATGGAATTTCCCATAACATGTCTTAAGTTATTGCACTCATATTATCACATGAAATTGATTTAACTGATATAAGAATATTTTAGTTCTGATCCGAGTGTTTTTGTCTTTTCATTTATGCTCGGGTCAGCTTGAGTTTTCAGTTAACAAAGACATGGTTATGAAGATGAAGATGGAACCTGACTGACGTATTCATTTATATTTTTCGCTGCATATATTGGTATGTTGTATATTAATTAACTCTGATAATCATTGTAAATGTATGATCAATGTATGTTTTAACAGCTTCATTAACTGTTATTTATTTATTATATTTTGTCCTTCTGCTATGAGATTCTATGATTGTTTTTCTTCTTTCTTCTTTTTTTCTTATTTTAATCCCAATAACTATCTGTATTTTTTTTTGTTTAGGTTGATATTGAGGACCATTGTCGATTTGAAGGTCAAAAATCCAGGTTTTTACACAAGACAAACAACAAAATAATCAAGTAGTTGCACTAGTTGTGCGTGCTTATACAGGCAACAAGCATGAAACCTGGATCTAGACGGTTCCAGTCAAAGTGCACTCAAAGAGGTCTACAGTAGTACAACTAACCATATGCAACTAAAATTATACACACAGTTCATGCACAAGACTTGCAACAACGCAAATGGGACATCAGTGGGTCAAGGCAGTCAGTTGAAACGCTTTTGAAATTATGTAATCTTTGTGCTTCATTTCATATCTGGACATCGTCATGTTAATGAAATTTAACATTGAATAGGTTCTACATTTTCTATGTTACCAGTAACGTAATAAAAGGTGAAAATGTCACGTTACCAATTTGTGCTCTTCTATTTCAGGTTCCATTGGCTACGATAAAAATGAAACTATGTCCTCCCCATCTACATACATTAATTATTAAATATTAGTAATAAATGAAAGCATAATGTTGTATTATATGAATTCTGATGATATATATATCCAACTATAGAACAAGCAGTATAGAAAGTCAGCGTCTGTTGTCTATAGACTAAACATGAACAATGCACATGATATATATCCAACTATAAAACAAATCAAAACAAACAGAATTGAAAATTGAATACCAGGGTTCAACATGAATCCATCAAACGAATTATATGTATGATCGTAATAATGATATTTTATTTCAAATTTCAGTAAGAAGCAAGAGGCAAACAACACTCATTATAATTGAAAACAAACCCATCTTGTAGAATAGCCCAGCTTATGTTTCATACAACGCAGTGAAGCTCATTGCCTAACTAAAGGATGAATCTTAGAACATATATATTTGAATATCTAGCAGGTGTTTAGAAAAAAGTTGGCATATATATATATATACATATATATATATATATAAGAGTCTAGTAGGTTTAAAAATAGACGAATGATGATGACCCACCATACTAAGTAGTCTATAGGCTAATTTATATGTTTGAACGCCTAATTGGTCTAGAAAACCTCTTCGTTTTGCTGAACCATTTTTGATTCGATCAAAAGAACAAAGATAGAATCGGACACAACAAATTGGTATGTTTTATGACTTCCATGTATGACAAACTCTCCTGAAAATAAATTAAGATATAAAATTTTATACACAAAGAACGACACAATAATTTGCACTATGTATTATTAAATATTAGTCTTGAATTTTTATTCTAAAAGATTCATATAATTTAAAAAACACTATCCACATTCCTTCTAGTGTTAAATTAGCCTTAAAGTCCCTCATTCTTCAAGAAACAACCTTGTCTCCCAAATTTACTTCTAAAGTAATTGGATGATGAGATTCACTAAATAAATGTTCGTAATAATAGTGAAGTAGTCGATCACTTTCACGTTTAACAACTGTTCGGTAAAACTATTCTTATATTGGTTATAATTCACTTTTTTATTTATTAGAAGTTTACAACTTTATCATTCTTAAAGATTAAGATAGTTGATTTTCTTTAACTGTAAGTGAACATAGTAAGCTCCTTAAATACTTGGCATATCTCTAAAAAAGACTGTAAGTGTTCACCTAACGTTGGCGAATGACATCCATACCGGTTGAGCATCCTCAATTGCATTATGTATAGTGATGAGTTTTCATGCCTTTTTGAAATGAAAACAAGTGCAAAAAATTATTTCTATTTTGTGTAAAAATCCCAGGCTGCTCTGTTGGAATATAATTTGAAATGGTTTTTTCGGCAAGCCATTAAAGATTGAAGATTTCTAGAGTGTTCCTGCATTTTAAGGTTGTTATTAATTAGGAAAAGATAATTATTCATTAATGAGAGGTTTTAATGTTGCAAATCTAGAAAGTTCTATTGTATGTTATAAATAAGAGTTTGTCTCATATGTATGTGGGTGTTAAGAAGGATGTATGAATGTATGAAGGAAGAATTAAGAAAAGAAAAGAGTAATAAAGCAATTTAAAAGTTTTCCTCTTTTCCAAATATTCCTTTTTCTCATTAATCTATTCCTCTTCCTCCTCAAAATTCTAACAAAGTGGTATCAGAGCAATTAAAATAGCTAACAAAGTGGTATCAGAGCCTAGTTGAAAGTATGGCGCATCCGCATCTATTTTTTCCATCGTTTCTTCTCACTGTTCTCACAAAAGAAAATTTTGAGGAATGGAGTAATAAGAAGAAAGAAGAGCTGATTCCCAAAGGGTTATGGGAAATCGTTGAAAGTGGCTGCGAATGGCCAAAAGATAGAAATATGACGGAGAAAGAGAGAAAATCATTTGTAAGTTGGAGAAGGAAAGATCTTCAAGCTCGTGCTGTGATGAGTGAGATCATCGATGAAGAAGCATATTGTCGTATTTATGGACAAAGAACTGCAAAAGATTCATGGAAATTATTAAAAGAATTGTATGCAAAAGATGACACAAAATTGATAGAAGAAGACAATTTGATTGTTGACAAAGAGAACGCGAAGAATATTTTGAAGGAGAAAAATGGTGATGAAGATGATGATGTATACCTCGAAGAGGATTTGGAAAATGAAAACGATGCTAACAAAGAGGAAGAGAACAACATTGCACAAGACTTGAAAAATGAGAATGTCACAAACAAAGATAAGGAAGCAGGTGAACATAGCAATGATGTGGAGACGACGAACATAGAAGAAGACAATTTAATTGTCGATGCGAAGAATATTGAGAAGGAGGAAGATGTTGAAGCTAAAATGCACATCGAAGAGGTTAAGTCAACCAATGATGTGGAAGAGAATGGAAATATGGATGCCAGAATGACTGAAGTTGAAGGAGCAAGCAAAGCGGTGCCTGATACAAAGAATGCCAATAATGAGAAGCCTGATAATGTTAATGAATCTAAAGTTATTGAGAGAGAGGATGCTGTCATGAAAGAAGAGTCTAAAGTCGTGTTTGAAGCTGTTGATGTGATTCAAAATGATAAACAGAAGGAAAGCAATTGGACCTTTACGAACAACAAACCTATAAAAGTAAGCATGACTGTTGGTGAGAAAAAGGCCAGTGTTGATGTTTGTTCGGTATTAGTTAACACAAGCAAAGAAATTGAATTGATCAAATATTGTAAAAGTGACTTTTTGAAAGAATTCAAAGACGCCATATATGACTCATTCAAAATTAATGACACGGGGACAAAATGGAAGTTAGAGCATATTTTTTTTGGAATATCCTATAACAATGAAAGAAAGCAAGATGAACGGAGCACTACAATGAAGATTTGTGAAGTCACATCAGAGACCGTGATAATGACGAAGAAGAAGAAAAGAAAAAAGAAAGTTTTGATAATTTATTTGTTCCATCCAAAGCACGTGAGATAAAAAGGAGCTATGCTTGGAGTAAGAAAGGAAATTTCAAATTAAGAGGGAGTGTTGGAATATAATTTGAAATGGTTTTTTTGGCAAGCCATTAAAGATTGAAGATTTCTAGAGTGTTCCTGCATTTTAATGTTGTTATTAATTAGGAAAAGATAATTATTCACTAATGAGAGGTTTTAATGTTGCAAATCTAGAAAGTTCTATTGTATGTTATAAATAAGAGTTTGTCTCACATGTATGTGGGTGTTAAGAAGGATGTATGAATGTATGAAGGAAGAATTAAGAAAAGAAAAGAGTAATAAAGCAATTTAAAAGTTTTCCTCTTTTCCAAATATTCCTTTTTCTCATTAATCTATTCCTCTTCCTCCTCAAAATTCTAACAAAGTAGTATCAGAGCAATTAAAATAGCTAACATGCTCTATATATAATTTAACTATACTATAAAGCAAAAAATCCTATGCACATACTAAATGATAAGGTCATGTGCATCTGAAAAATAAAAAACTATGCAGTGTGATTTTAATACAAAAGAATCCAACATATATAATAATAAATGAAAATGACAGATGTACAAATGACATAATCGTGATAGATGTATTATTAATTTGCAGACTAAAATAAGAAGGTAGTACATAAAAACTAATTTCAGAAGGAAAAGAAGTTTTTTTTATAGTAGTAGTACCTATGCTTCTGTGGTAAGGGTGTCGTCTCATACTCAGTAACACAAATAAGAATTTGGGCATAGCTACTGTACCACCTAGGAAACATGCACTGTAGTGCAATCCATCTCCGACCCGTAAGATTTCACAATGTCGATAAGTCCAATAATAAAGTTAGCAGAATGTATTGCCATAATAAAACTGTAATAAAAGTAGAAAGGTATCCTTTTGTTTTGATTCCGAATAATATTAACTCAACATAGTCAAAATCCTTCTTTTTCTCCAATTTCTCCTTGAAAAAAATAGCAAGAACTAAAATATGCCTCATAAAATGACACGCTGCAAATGGAATGTCGTAGAAGCTGGTCCATCATGACCAGCAACTCAATCGATTGAAGTAAAACTAAAAAAAATCATAAATTAGGGCTTTGAGCTTCGAGTTTTGATTTCAGCTTTAAATAGAGCTTACCACTTACAAACATAGATTTGAGCTTCGAGCTTCACAAATTAGGGCTTTCAGCTAATCGATCTCAGCTTTAAGCAGAGCTTCGAACTTCACAAAGCAGCTTTACAAATTTGTGCTTTGAGTGTAAATGGAGAGAGCGACCTCAGAAATTAGGGTTCGAGAGATTGGTCCAGGCAAAAGTGAGAGAGAGCTGAGTTTCTTGTGTTTTGTTTTTAATTCTTGTTTAGTGAAAAAATTGACTAAGTGTCTGAGGGTGAAATAATTTGGTTAAGGGAGGGAAACAAATTGGTAAGAAAGAAAAGATTTGAGCGGCACAATTTTTCTTTTTCTTTAAAGTGTATTTAAGACATTAATGCTTCAATAAATATATGTCTGAGAAACCAACAGCATCACTTTCAAAATTAACGATGTCAAAAAAACGTTTTGGCATCGGCTGAATTTGCGACCGATGCTAAAACTGTGATGTCTATTCTACTATTTGTTGTAGTGATAGGATTTAGGGTTAAGGATGTTTCATGATTTTTATTTATTTATTAGTTTATTTTTTGTGAATGAATGGATGAAGCCTAGTAAACGCAAATGAAAAGGGAGGTAGGGTTTTAGAGTTTCAATCGCATGGTGATGGGTACAAACGGTTGGGATTTGTTTAGTTATTTTAAAAAAATATACTAATTTAATTTTAATTTTGTGTGTGACTCTCTTTGTCCATGTGCATTCTGTATATGTTAGTAACTTAGCTGATATAGAAGTAATTTGTGGGAGAAAATTAAACAGCTATCAAAGGCTATTGATATTCCATTGATATCATGGGTGATATTAATGCAGTGTTAAAAAAAGATGAAAAATCAGGAGGTCTTACCCTGCGAGATTCCCAATTAGAAGAATTTAATAACTGTGGTAGGTGCAGGGTTGCTGGAGCCAATCCATTCAGGCCTAAAATATACATGGAGAAGTGGAGAGAATAAGAAAATTTCATGTAAATTTGATAGAGCTTTGGTTAACGTGGCATGTATTAATGCATTTGTTGAAATTAAAATCAATATTTTGCGAAATTCCACTAGTGACCATAGTCCTTTGCATGTGAATTTACTGGAAAGGGATGCAAATGGAGAAGGGAAACCTTTTAGATATGTTAATGACTGGTTCATGAAAGAAGGTTGCCAAGAATCAATGAACTTTGAAGAATGTATGCTACAACCTGGTTGCAAATCGTATATTTCACTTCAACTGATCAAATTTGCGAAAGATAGACGTAAATAGTGGAACAAAGAAAGACTCAAAAATCATGATCAAATTAATAATCTAGAGAAGAGACTTGGTGAACTTTTGCAACAAATTGATGATGGTTTTACTACAAATGATACTTGGCAGGAATATCATGACATGCAGGAACAAACTTAAAGATTTGCTTAAAGCTAAAGCGTTGCAATTGAAATAAAAAGCGAAAGAGAGATGGATCATAGAAGGAGATGAATGCACCAATTTGTTTATACTAAGATGGCTATTCGAACTCAAATGAACACTAATTACCAGCTAATTAATTTAGATGGTTCTTGGTCTAATGATAAAATGAAAATGGAACAGGAAGCATTAAATTATTATTGTGAACTTTATAATGGTATTTGTAAAACTAAATTACCATGTATACTGTGTGGAAGGGTGGTGAACGTTAGAGGCAGACGCATGTTGGTTGAAGGTGTCAGTGTTCATAAGGTGTGGGATGCTGTTAAATTTGTAGTGTCCCAGAAAAATTTGATGCTCTAATTTTTGACACAAGTACGTCCCGTGTCCAAACTCGAGTACCGAACATCTAGAAATCTAAAAGAAATATGTTAAAGGTTGAGAAAATTAGAAAGAAATATTAGAATAGAAGAATAAAAAGAAGAACCAACACTACACAGAGTCTCACATCGCAGTGGAATAAAATATAATATAGAAATAAATCTTTATTGAAAGCTTGAAAAATAATTACAATCATTAGAGTACATCAGTACATCTGGACAGTTACAACAACCAGTCCTCATATAAGTCACACAGCGGAATAAATACTATACAATACTCTGGACTTCTCCAGCTCATCTTTGGACTTCACAGCATCGATTTCCTAAACCTGTAAAGCTCGATCTGACCCGAGCATTGCAAATGCCACGGATTAGTCTAGTGAACTAGCGTGAGAAAACTAAATAAGTTTAAGTATCATCCAGATTGCTTAACTTTTGAAAATTTCTTTGAAAGAAAAGGATAATAGTAAGACCAGCCCACACATAAACATGGACGATTTTTACATTACTATAACCCAATACATTTTTTATATATCAAAATCCTGCGATATTATAATAGTGTCTATCAAACCACAAATAAATAACCATCTAGCAGAACGCTTGCATCTCACGCTCTACATATTCATTATATAAACAAAAACCACGGACTCTTATTGGAGAATGGATCCCAACTATGACAAGGTATGGGACTACCTTCCGATCAATGTACTCTAATGGGGATACACCGGGGTTCAACAAGAACATCTTGTAACCCGGCCACACATGACCAGTCACTCATTTAGCTTGAGTGGACCAATTGTATTGTCACTGTATGGTTTATGGCCCCACCATACTTCCCGGGAGATACAGAAACGAAAGAAGAAGAAATATGAATTTTCTCTAGATTGCGACAATATACCCTGCTAGTGCGCGACCCAACTAGCCATGCTGCCTTGCCCGATTTTTGTCGTTTCCTGGTTGTGAGGCTTGAGGTCACAATTAACTTTTTAGAACATCTGTCCGTCGTTTACTCTAAATTCCCCATCTCCATATCCTTTAGAAATCACTAATTGACTCCTCCAGGAATCACTAATTGACTCTAGAAAATCACAAAAATACCCTGGGTGTTAGGCTAAGAGAAGGTGTCTTCTCCGCCCCCAATGGAGATACATTTGGAGAAATCAACGTACGTGACTCCTTTAAACATACTTTATTAGACATTTGTCCATATAAGTCATCCAGGAATAGGATGAACCGAAGGCACCATCCTATCGAATCCTAGGAATTACCCAAAGGATTAGTAGCGAGAAGTCCTTGCAATCCGAAGATTTCTATCACGACAGAATCACTGTTGAAATAACTCTGGTTTCAAGTCAGAGAAATTCAACTAGTAGTTCTTCCGCTCATGAAGATCCACGGTCTTCAGTGCTCCATCTTTATACATTCCCTCCAAGTTAGATTCGAACGCATAGTTGATTCAAAGTTGTTTTGGGTCTACCTCCCATCCCAGTCCCTTCAAACTAACTCGTCAAAAGGCAAGACAACATTTATTGATAGTTGGTGGTTTAACTATCAACTCATACAATATAAATTAGTACTTTGGCAGCTTAGACCCCTTTCATTTAAAATTATTTACTTAAAGCACTTTATCGATTTAAAATCGATTATATAACTTATTTCAAATAAACCTCTTTTGTTTTCCATTACATGAAAAAAAATCCACATTTTCCTTTAACATTCTTTAAACACGTTTCTTAAATTCTTTTACCTCAAAATTTCTGTTATAATTTCCCAATACCAATTAATTATCAAAACCCTTTCGTATTTCCTTACTTTGGAAATATTATTACAAAATCCTCTTTCTACTTCTTATACCATTACAAACTGATATCATCTCTCGATAACAGTGATACTTCTTATACCATTACAAACTGATATCATCTCTCGATAACAGTGATATCGTTCAAGTTGGGGTATTTTAATTACATCTTATACCTTAATCGACAACTTTCTATAGATAAAAGTTTGTAATTCAAAATCGATATTACTTTTAATGACTCCAGATCCCTTTTGTTATTTAATTCAAAATATGGTTTCATAAACCATTGTCTTCACTTTGGAATATTCTCTTTCAATTATAATACTCTTTGTTTGACCCGTTTAATAAATACCTACTAAAATACAAACCTTGATTTTAAACATTATTTTAACAATTTGTTTTTTTTTTACAAAAATATATTTTCTAGTTCATTACTCAAAATCATTTAATATCTCTTTTAAATGCTTAACTTTTCTTTTGCAACTAGGACGTTCCCTCCCAACTTAGAACCAATTTTCACTTAACTTAAATGTTAAGTCAAATGTCATATCATTGAATTCCTTAAATTAATCAACAATACAATTAATTTAATTATATTGCACAATTGTTATCCCATAACAATTGTCCTCAAATTATCAACCATTAGATTCACTTCTAACTTCATAAACTTATTTAATTGTCAAAACAAATCATTTAATATAAATATTAATTTGTAAACAAAGCTTCTCTAAAAATATAATTTAAAACTTTGTTTTCTGTTAAAAAAACAAATTTCATGACTTTAACTGTGTTAATTTGCTTGGTGGCAATCAACGTCTAAAAATATGGGTTTAAGGCCAATTACTGCCAACCATTTAATCAAAAATGTCTATTGATAAATATACAACTATTGTTGAATTTTCAATTCAACGATCAACATCCAATAAAAAATCAACATCCAATTACGTATAATGATACTTGGGTGAATAATTCATATGTATGCATAAGATAAAACTATAGCATATATTTTATGTGAGGTATTGTAATAACCCGGAAATCCGAGCCAATTAAAAATTTTTATTTTGACAATTTTAGTGAATTTTGAATATTTAAAATCGAAATTTTAAATAAAAATGACGAAAAATTTATTTTGAATGGAATTCGAATGAATATAGTTATATAGATCGTCGTTAGAATATAAATAATTATTTTAAATTATAAAAGGAATTGGAAATGGCACGGTAGTTTGATAATTCGATTTCAAACTTCAAATGAATGTACCAGGTGCAAGATAAACCGGAATTTAGCGAAACCAAAAATATTAGAATTTATTTGAGAATATCTTTCCAACGAATCCGAAAAATCAAAATTTCATAGTGAGAATCAAAAGATATGTCCAGTTGAAAATTCAGAATAATCGCTATGGAATTCTGGCCCTTAAAAATAGCCATTTTGCAAACGACCTCGGATTTCGACGAAACCACATTTGTTGGATCCGTGGTGCCAAGTTATTGCTAAATTCCAATTTTCGTAATTTTCTGAATCAATATGTGGGCGTGGCAAAGGAAAACGTGTTTTGTCAATTTCGATCGACCTAAAAATGACCATTTTTCAAACGGTCTCGGAATTTGACGAAATTAGTTTTGTTAGGACCGTATCGCCAATACAAAGTTAGAAAATATTTTTTAGGAATTTTTAGAGTTAGTATGTGGTCCCAGTAAATTGAAATGCGCGTTCAAATTCAATATATTGAGTTATATTTTAAATTTAACGAAAACTGATCGAAATGATCGAATCAGCTCATGATACATATCCCATTGTGTTCGGAATGAGGGTAATACGCTAGGGACGACAGTCGGTGGGTTTGATTTCGAGTTCGAATTTTAAAGTTGCTTTTACGAAATTAATTAAAAATATAATTATTTAAAAAAGGGGCCCCCTTTTCTCTCCTTCTTCAGGTCAACGCCCCCTCCCTCTTTCTTCAATTCAGATCGGGTTTCAAAAAAAAAGAGAGAAAGAAGGGCATCGCGCCCTAGCCCGACGCAGCGCCTCTAGTAGGCCACCACCGCCGCCGCCAGAGGCTGGCGCACCCTCCTATCTCCAGCTTCCTTCCGCTCCTCCCCAAGACGCTCGCCCCCATCCTCTGACGAGCCACTGCGCAACCCATCCCCCTCAGCCAAACCTAACCCTAGTCGCCGCCTAGGGCAGGCGCACCCCCCCTCCGACCTTCTCTCTCTGACCGCCGCCCCTCTCTTCTCCTTCTCCGACCACCCCCAAAATCCCCACCATTCGAGAATGCCCCCAACCCTTTACTGCTTCGATCTGCCTCCTTACCATCTCCGGCGAGCCACGCATCGAACCTCCTCCTCTGGCCAACGACGTTGCTGCCTTTTTCTTCTTAATTTAAAGTGAGTTTCCCCCTTTCTTCTTAATTTATTACTTTGTAATTAGCATTGTTTTAGAAACTGAATTATATTTGAAATGGCGTGATTTTTAAAGTTGAAAAGGCGTGATTTTTAAAATTAAGAAGCTCTGATTTTTAAATCATAAAGGAGCGATTTTTATAAACGTGAAAGGAGCGATTTTTATATAATCAAAAAGTGATTTTATACTTATACAAAGGTAATAAAAATATGATTTTTATTAAAGTAGAGTTATAAAAATATGATCTTTATAGATGTAGCGATATAAAAATACGATTTTTATATTACATAGGTAGTAAAAAAAATTGGTCTTTATATATGTAGTAAATAAAGATACGATTTTTGGTATGGTAAAAATATGATTTTTAACTTCGAAAAGAATAGATTTTATCATATAGGAGTATAGATTTTTATAGTGACAAAGTATACATTTTTATATAAAAAGAAGCATTGTAGAAATATATAAATTTTTATCTATAGGGGGCCATTATAAAAACATGATTTTTAAAATGAACATCATATTAAAAATATGATTTGTATTATGAACAGCGTGAAAAGAAGTGAGATGGAACGGATTGAAATCAAAGAGGAATTCAGACCGCTCAGAAATAGATAACAGCGGAGTGGAACCCTCGGTGAGAACTTCTCACCTTTAATTTTGTTTTCTAGTTAATAATATATACTAGGATGCAGACGGTGTTTAGTAGCGCCCGACACCCGTCGTCCACAGACCATGGACGGCTTGTATGCTTGTGTGTTTGATTTTGATGTGTAGCTGATTGTGTGATGTGATGTGAAATGAAATAAAATATTTATATAGTTAAAAATATTTTATAGTTGAAAATAGAATTTTAACGTGTATATAAATAAATATTTATAAACAAATAGGAGATTTGTTTATATACACTGATTTGATTGATATTGATTGGGACGATAAATTTTACACATCGCCCAACTGCACAAATAAATTCTGTGTTTGATTGTTTGAAACCCCACACGGGTATTGGGATGATATATGACATACACTAATCTCAATAATTAGTTGTATGTCGATCGATTGATTAACAGGCTGTTATAAGCGTTAAATATTTATATTTGATGCTTATACAGCGTAGAACGCACTCTGAATGATGGTTGATTATTTATCGTTGTTATTTTGTACATGTGTTGTAGAAAATCCATATAACTAACATTATATGGTAATTGATTGGGCCTCATTCCAGTTTTGAAATAGAAATATTTGAAAACGAAATATTTGAAATAGAATATTTGAAAATAGAAATATATGAAGCCGTGTTGATTAGATTGACGCCATTTTGACGTGAACGATATTTATATCGATTTTATTCAATTTTCGATTATATTGAAAGTGATTTTGAAATTTGAATTATATTGAAAGTGTTTTCGAAATTTGAATTATATTGAAAGTGATTTCGAAATTTGAATTATATTGAAAGTGTTTTCGAAATTTGAATTATATTGAAAGTGTTTTCGAAATTTGAATTATATTGAAAGTGTTTTCGAAATTTGAATTATATTGAAAGTGATTTCGAAATTTGAATTATATTGAAAGTGTTTTCGAAATTTGAATTATATTGAAAGTGTTTTCGAAATTTGAATTATATTGAAACTGTTTTCGAAATTTGAATTATATTGAAAGTGATTTCGAAATTTGAATTATATTGAAAGTGTTTTCGAAATTTGAATTATATTGAAAATAATCGAAATTTGAATCAAATTGAATATAATCGAAATTCGAATCAAATTGAATAGAATTGAACCCGATTTGAAATTGAAAGGAATTGAATTCAAATTGAAATTTGAATTAAATTGAAATGAATTGAAATTCGAATTAAATTGAAATTGAATTGAAATCAATTTGAAATGAATTTAAAACGAATTTATATTGGAATATACAATTTTGATTTGAAATTGAATATGAAGTAGAAACCGTTTTGAAAATGAATTTATAATGATTTACACAGAGCGTTTTGAATTGAAATCGACGAAGTATATATTATATATATAATATAATGGCCTGAATAGAACGCGCCGCACCGCGGTAGTTCGCGAATTTCGACCATTGACTTTGAACGGATATTGCGGGAGATCCGACCGTCAGATTCTCCTAAAACCGGAACCGTTGGGTTCATATCGAAAAGAGCTTTCTAACGAATATTAGAAATTTGAAATCTAACGGTTGGATTTGGAATTATGTCCAAATCAAATTTGAAAAAGGTCGTTGTAAGTGCAGTTCGATGGCCATTGATGGAAATCGACTGTACGGGCCTTGATAAAATTATTAAAAATATTTATAATTAGTGTAAAATCATGAGAAATGATTTGTGAAGAATTGGGATGAAAAACTCCATATTTGAAAAGATAAAAGTAGATTTTTATCGAAATGAACTAGTTTTGAACTAGAATTATAATTCTGTTTATTTTTAAATAAATAAATTGGATTTGAAAAGGTTTTGAAAATAACCAGTATTTCCAATAATTATATTGGAATGGATTTGAATTGAAATTGTCTTCGGAATATTTCGATGTTGGATTTCGTGATGATACAAATATTGTTATGGGAATTTGAAAGATATATGTATATCATTATTTCCAATACGATATTTGTTGGTCGTAGAATTTGATATTGAATATAAGCCGGTATATTTTCTATTTAGAGCCTTGTGTTTAATATCAAATGTGATTTAGGTTTGTCGTGAAGGGTGTCTTCATTAACACTGTTCTTGAACCCAGTTGAGAAAAAGATTAAATCTTTCTATTTAGATTTAATGGAGTGTACCAATTAAATAATATTTAATTGGAATTGAATTGGTATTGATTTTTGGGTTTATCGTGAACAGTGTTTTAAATAACACTTGTTCTTTAACCCGTAATTAATGGAATGTGATTTTGGGTTGTCGTGAATGGTATCTTCAATAATACTGTTCTTAGACCCAAAGGAGTTAAGAAAATCAGAAACCAGCTGGAGGTTAGTTAAGTTGAATGGTTTCTGGGGTATTGATCTGATGTTGGTTTTGGCCTTCGGGGTTAATACTTAGGGAATTGCTCACTTGCTAATTTACGATTAGGGACTGATTGAAATATGATGTGATTTCGGGTTTATCGTGAACCGTGTTTTAAATGACACTGATTCTTTAACCCAGTCAAAGATTAAAATTAAGTGGAGTTTTAATGAATCTTTAATTAGATTGAAAAGATCGAGAATGGAGTATCACCAGTTTTACTCCAAACGGTAGTTAAATCTTTAATTAGATTTGAACGTGAAATGGTAATTGAATTTACCGATAACACCGTGGTGTTAGATGTGAAGTATGACCAGTTTTACTTCATGGGATGAATAGGTTGGGATTGGGAAATTAAAACAAATGATTACTTCAGTAAGGTTCGTTAATCCCGACTAGTTTGAAGTGAAATTCAAAAGGAAGATTAAAGAATAAATTTAAAAGAATTTATCTTTGATAAAATTAATAGGAACCTTTCCCTAAGAATGTGAAATTTAGAAACTAGCTGTAGGTTGGCTAAGCAGAGTGATTTCCTGGGTATTGATCTGATGTTGGTTTCGGCCTTCGGGGTTAATGTTTGGGGAATTATTCTCTTGCTAATTTACGGTTAGTGACTGATGAATTGGAATGAGGCGTATGTTGTGTTTGTGTAACACGTATTTATTATATATGCGAGTTATTTAGAAAGACCGGGTTTATCCCATTCTGAATAACTGATACGACGATAAGTCGAAGATGAAGACGATGGTAGAAGACCAGAGGTCTTCACGTCGTTTGGATAATTACTGATGATCTTGATTGGGCCGTACACCCAAAAGGAGGGAATCAGTTGGTGGTCGTCCAGACGCACTTGGAGATCGATGGATATGCGGGGTACTAGGTGCCTCCGGTTTCGTTTAGACCCAGAACGAACTTATAAATGGACTGTGTGTCTGACATTGGATTTCAATCTGTGTGATTGATTTCTATTAAATATATATATGTTTGGCGGTGGAGAATTTATTCTCTTGCTTAACGCCCTTCTCCGAGACGTACGAGCTCAGGGGTTATATATTGATGGATATCCATCGCATGGAATGAATTGCCTGTGTGGCATGCCTAAGTGGCAATGGATCAAGGCTTCTGTTGAAAAGCAAAGCCTTGTGATTGATGATCAAAGCACGACCTTTGTGGCGTAGCTTTGTGTAGCGTAGATTCGCGAGCCTCACACCCCGGTGGTGGACCAAAAACGGGAGAGGACGTCAGGGAGGGCATGCGTTTCTTTCTAGCTAGAACTGGCGTCAGTGATTTTACATGCCCTGACGAGTTTGACTTATGTGGTTGTTGCTGTTGCGAGGCGCCTCGGTTTGATCGGACGATCCGGGTCTGATGGAGTCATTCGTTGTCTCATTTATGCCCCATAGGGTGGGGAAATGCATGTTCAGGATTTAAGTTTAATCCACATCGGCGGACTGGCCCTAAGGATCCAAGGGTCGATGCGCTCTAACCCTGAGGCTCGGGCTAGAGAGTCTCGAAGTCGGTGAGGACTATCTTTTGCCTTGGTTCACAGATGGAAATCCAATTTCCAAATACGTGACATTTGCGGTTTTATTTGTTGAGCCTAGTATGGCGACATAATGGGATAAGGCCCTTATGCCGTCTATGATTGATACTTATAATTTGAAGTTGTTTTATACACTATGCACTTATAATAGTATCAAATGATTTGTTTTAAACGTATCAAGCATTCTTGGCTATTATAAGGTAAAAACCCTATCCTCCGGCTTGCGTTGCATTGTGTGATGGGAACTGGGTCTTATAATAGCTTCATTGTTCTTTATTTAGCATTGCGCTGTTGTTTTATGCACTGGTATTCTTGGGAGGAAACCCGTTCCGTGTTATATGGCGTGGTCCCTTGATTTACCTAACTTTAAAATAAAGATTAATAACTGTTTTAGTTCTCACACCAGTCCCATGACTGACCTGGAGTTTATTGTTTTAACCTAAACTCTGGGTGCCCTTATTTTGACACGGGCAGCTAGTAGTTTTGGTTTTGCAGATTTATATTCACAGGATCCTGACTTACAATTGGAACGATATCCGGAAAGCTTTGTATCCGTATATCTCCTTCTAGTTGTATTTTGTATTATTACTGCTGCGATGTATTTAAATGTAATTTAAATCTCTGTTATTTCTGTGTAATATTTATTCATTTATACTCTGTATATTCTTGTGTTCTGATGGAGTTGTTGTAATTAACAATGAAATGTTCTTCCGTCTACGTTCTATTTTGTCGTGTTCTCAAAACAATGAGGCGTTTCGAGCGGTCTAGATCGGTTTAGCGACTGATTCGGATCGAGCGAAATTCCTTTTCGTTACAGGTATCCAATTGGATCCCTCTAACCTATTCTTCCCTACATCAAAATGGGTTATGTCAATTTCAATACATTTATTTATTTTCATCATGGTAAACAGAAATAATCAGTTTAACTAATAACAATCAACAATTAATTAATAACATTCAATCAAGCATCCAATTATTTATTTAATACATTTATATTATTATAAACGTAACCAACAAGGTAAGCTACCTCATTTGGAATCTAATCATTAAAATAACGATTTATTTCGATTAAATAAAAAATGTTTAATTCAATCAATGAACATTAAAAATATTCAACATACACGCAAACAATCATCAATCATTATCAAACATTGCACACAAATTAGAAACCCTACTTATACAAATATAAGTGGGATAAACTAAGTGGGTTAAACCCACCATGATTTCCATTCGTCAAGAGAACGACTGTTTTCAGTTAAATTAAACACACGTTTAATTTAACTGGAAATCCCAGCTGCATCCAAACTCGTTCAAATATGTTCCAGGATGAAGCGCTTGTCAAGATGATTCCAACGTCTCTAGTGTTGTCCAATCCTGACAATATATGAGCACGTTATAATTATTATACGATTACGATTTTAGATTAAATAAATTTAACCTAAATTATTATATTTATAAATCATTACTTAGGCTTTTAATTCACGATTAGACCATACACACTGATTAGGAAAGAATATAAACCTGGGTCGTATTATATGCATTAATTTAAATATCCTAACAGTTATTTTCCTAAATGTAAAATATTGGCCATGTTATCATATGCCTTAACTGCGAGTTCATCTAAACTAAACCGTTGATTCATATTTTAAAACAAGCTGGGCCATGTAAACCTTTCGATTAGGCATGATTGTAAACTGGGTCGTGTTACACACACATACATAAACATAAATCTTTATTTATCAAACCGACCGTTAGGGAGGTTTGCCTACGGTGGGTGATAATCAATTTCCGTCTGAAGCCAAAATAACGCGGTCCCTGTTTCACACAATATTTTCATCTCCGTAAAATCATGGTTTAAACGCAGATTCCTCTTCATACCTCGTTCCTCTCTGATCACTTCTCATCGCAAAATTTCATTCTTCTCCGATCATATCTCATCGCAAATTTTCGTTCCTCAAACCTCCTTCCTCTTTGAATTTTCCCAATATATTTCCAGATCTCACAACAAATAAGGTGCGTGTGTTTTAATTCCTTCAAATAAGGTGTGTCTGTTTTAATTATTACTTGTTTCAATCAATTCATAATTGTTTTAATTATTCCTTCAAATAAGGTGCATGTGTTATAATTCCTTCAAATAACATTCAAATAAGGTGCGTCTGATTTTTATTTTTCTTTAGTATCCATTGTCCGTAATTGATTTGCAGTTTACTTCGTTAATTGAATGATAATTCCCAGCAATTTGATTAAAAAAAATCAAATTTTATCTACGTCTCTTTTTATTTTGGAACGTGAGGGAATTGAATTCTATCACTAGACAGAGAGACTTGCTAGATTTAATTAAAAGGAAAAAAAGTTAATCTTACCGCGATAAACTCTTTAATCAATCTATTGCTAAATATGTCATAAATTTTACTAACGGGTATTTCATTAATAATAATACCACTGGAAACAAGGGCAAAATTTTGATTGGATATAACAGAAGATATTGGAGACATCAAATTTTAAACATTGAGGAGTAGTGCATTACTTGTAAATTATCAATAATGGAGATCTTCGGTTGATGATTCATTCGGTTTATGGTTGTAATTTGTAGTCTCAAAGACAAGCTTTATGGAATCAATTCCTAAACATTAAAAAAAAGATGGATGGTGCCTGGTGAATTGCTGGTGATTTTAATCATATACTATGATGATGAGAGACTTAGCTATCAAAAATCTAATTTAACTGCTGGTAATGATTTTTCTTCCAATGTATCTCTCAATTAAACGTGATGGAGCCTGTTAGAAATGGGAATTTTTACACTTGGAGGGGTGGATATAATTCTAATACTCATTCTAAGATTGACCAAGTGTTTTTGAATCAGAAGGTGCTGATTTATTTCCCTCTATGATAGTTTAGTGCTTGAATCATTCATCTAGTGATCAAACTCCTGTTTTTATTAAATTATGTTGTAAGAATATTAGTAATGGAAGTAATAAAAATCCCCTTTTGATACATGAATAATTGGTATCTCATGGAGTGGTACCATGGCATAGTGACACCAATTTGAAAAATGAAATTCACTAGCAACTATTTATTTCAGTTCATATGCAAGTTAAAAACTATAAAGATTCACCTTAAAAATGGTAAAAAAATCATCTGAGCTTCTCCAGTCAAGTTCAGGGCCTTCGAGATGAGAATAACAGAATTTATAACCTATTGCTATCCAAGCCAGGTGATAACAACCTGTCAAGTCAATATCAAATCGAAATTAATAAGCTGGAGGAATTCATATATTCTCAAAGTTTAGAAATTAAGCAGAAAGTTAAAATCAAAGGCCTAATGGAATATGAACTACCTACTAAATATATTTATCCACTGTGCTCATTGTTATTTCTTCTTCATCTTGTCTCATAACTTTATATTTTTGATTCATTATGTTTTTATTTTTTGAAATTAGGAGATATGACTCAAAATGCGCATCAAATTGATTTGAATGCATTGCCTCATCTACTGATGATGAGTTACCAATTCAAGAAGATATCGGTCAAATTATAGAGGTGGAAGCATCACAGTTTGTCTGTCGAATAATTAATTTTTCATCTTTTCTCAGATTTTCGCAATGTGTTTTTGTCATGTTGTTTTTGTTTAAATAAATTTGATATGTTCTTATAAATGATAAATGAAGTCAAATCTCTAATTCTTGGTTTTTTTAACTTTTCAGGCAGGTATAAGGCATGATACGAATCATATTGATTTGAATGTTATGCCTTCATCCAACAATGACAATGGCCAACCATTAGATAATAATTCATATTGCTGAGTCACTCTGGAAAAAACACAGCCTAGAGATTAAGGTGACTCCTTCAACATTAGTTATCATTAAATATTTTGTGTTGAACATTCAAATTACTAGAATTAACATTAAATTGTCAATCAATTGTGATATTTATAAATTAATTTTTGCACATGTGGGTGATATGCATAATATTGATTTAAATGCATTTCCCTTGCTAAACAATGACGAACAAGATGATGAATGGATCAACCATATGCAAGACGTCCATGCAAGAATCAGTTTAGCTATGCAGGTTTTCTTTTCTTAAATTTGTAACTTTTAAAATATAATGTCAAATTTTAGCATAAGAACATGTGTTTTGGTCTTTTAATTCGAATATTATTATATGGTATTAAGAATAGTAAATTTAAATTATTAACGTATATCGCTGGATGTAATTAACAATCCTACGACTAGAGAGGAGCCTTTGTCACATTCGAATGCTTTATATGTTGATTCCAATTCTTTTAAAGAAACTTCTGATACATCCAAAAGGTTAAAAGTGTCCGCTCCATCTTGTTCCAGTGCATGTGATATTTTTGAGGATTTTTTTGGTGCTTTTGGTCCATTTGATTTTTCATGTTCTTCAGAAAGGTATATTATTCTGCATTTAGCTTAAATATTATAATAGTTGATAAAAAGTACTACTTTGAGAAATTTTCTAATATATGAAATTTTTATATAACAGATACTTATCGATGTTTAAAAAATACGATGAAATCATGGATAAATACAGAAGAAATCGTGCATCTACCCAACGAGCTAGGCGTTCAAGTGAAACTACTGAAGAACAACAACGTAGAAAAGCACTTGATGCTGCACGACATAAAGAATTTCGAGCTGCTGGTAAAAACTCAAACATGATTAATAGTTCATCTCCCATTTCAAAAATTAACAATGCTCAGAAATTTAGAAGCTCATGTCAGAATATTCAATGGAAAAGTTGTCATGCTTGCTCTCGATTTTTTCCATATCTAACTGTTTCACCATGTTCTTGTTCTGATTGTTGCACGAATAAACCGCAACATGGTCTTCCTTATTTGTTTAGTTCTAAAAATTTGATGGAACCCGGATCCGTTCCGCCTGTATTATCTTGTCTAACAAGTTTAGAACAAATATTAATTGCGCGTATTCATCCTGTTTTGTCAGTTTATCATTTTAAAGGGCAACAATATAAATATAGTGAAAATATTATTAATTTCCCTCAAGATATCAATGCAATCGCATGTTCTCTTCCTTTCAGGTTGGAAAATTTATCCGCATTATTAATTGTCAACAGAACTGGTACACACAAAAATAAGGAATTCCAAGTAAGACGCGAGCATGTAAGACAAGCACTACTCTGGCTTAAAACACATAATGTTTATTACTCTGATGTGCAAATTAATGAAATATCTCTAAATGAGCTACCATTTAATGGGGTGCCCTCTACCTTTCTTTATATTCCAGATAATTCGCAGACAAATTCAACACAATATTCTGATGATGATGCACGAGGACCATAGGAGTTTGAAAATGAAATTACAAGCATTGATGAATTTGAGACATCAGGCGTTGTCACATCTTCGGTACAACCAAATCAGCAAGCCCGCATTTTATCTCTTTTAGAAAATCAAGAAAAGAATGGAATAGTTGTTCAAATGCCGATCTCATCAAATGCTATTCATGAGTTTAATACTCTTGGGTATATCTCCATGGCATTTCCATCATTGTTTCCATTAGCAAGTGCTGATTTGAGACAAGCTCGACCAAGAAAAATTAGGCCTTTACAATATTTTCAATATCTTATGAAATATCATGATCAGAGATTCGAAAAAGATCCAAGATTTCGAGCTTATAAATCAATTAGTAGATGGCATGCCCTTGATATTGGTAATATTTACGTACAAAAAAATCCATAAGATAGAGACATGTCAATTCAAGACAACTGTGAAATGTTAAAATCAGGAGATAAACAGTTGTATCATCGTATTTCTTACTTTGCAAAAGGCATCCGTGGAAGCCATTCTTATTGGTCAGCAAGGTTAAAAGAGCTAACCGCAATGGCAAAAAAATTAGGAGCTCCAACAATATTTTTCACTTTAAGCTCAATTACAAAATGAAAATCCACTTACCGCTGCATGGTTTTTTCAAACACTACAACAGAATCACCATATTACAACGGTGCAAAATAGTTGTAAATGACTTTTTACAACGGTGGTTGCACCGTCATGTATTAAGAAGTTGTAATAGACCAAAATCTTTTACAACTGTTATACACCATTGCAGACATCGTTGTAGTAAAAGCTTTTACAACTTTTCTGCACTGTTGTAGTAGAAGCTATTACAACTGTTATATACCGTTGCATTAAAAGCTATTACAACTGTTTTGCACTGTTGTAACTGTTGAGTATAACAATATGATTTTTATTTAATGATACATTACATCTCATATAGAAATAAATATTTATATTGAATAAAATGATATGCATAAAATTTGATACTCAAACCATTATTTTATTCAATTAAATATTTTATTTCATTATTTGAAATAGTACAATTTTCTGATCCCACTAGTGTACAACTATCTGTTATATAATACAGTCAATTACATACGTACATTTCTCACTATAGACTGCTTATTCAGTACACTCAATTACATATATGCTTTCATATAAATACAAACACACACACACACTAACATACACTGAATCTTTATATGCTCAAGCATTCAGTTCAATCACCTGTGTACCTGTCACATAAAGATTGTAAATCATGGAATCAAAGCGGATCCTGAAAGAATAGAAAGATTCGCAGAAAGATTCGCAGAAAGATCAACCTACGTCTATGTCTTGTTGTAACAAATATCATTGAAATATAGATGTTTAGACTTTGTAGACAAATAACACATCTATGTAGTTTATAATCTCTAAAGGCAAGTGATGCAAATTATGTAACTGATATATTAAACTGGATAGTTCTACACAATGCATTATGATTATCAAACAACTAATGCTTATCAATGATGTAGATAATAATTTCAATAGTTGCATTATTATTTGATTTGTTTTAAGACAGTTTTTATGCTTTTATAAAGCCATAGATTCACAACATATAAATAAATATAAGTCATAATTCTAACGTAATCGCTACTTTTAAGCAACATAAGTTATTGTCCCTTAACACTAATAAATTGAAAAGCCTTGTGCAAGAACATGTTTAAAAATTACTTGTACAACATCAATTTTTTTGTAGATCAATGTTTGATAAACTGAAGTGATTTTCATCACTAACCTCTACGAGTATTGGCTCTGCGAGTATCGGCTTCCTTGCCAGCTCTCGAGAATAGCTCTCAAAATAGTCTTTTTTTGTGGAAATCCAGATGGTTACGGACTGAACAAGCTATATTTTGTTGTTGTTTCCATGGATGATAAAAAGATGGGTTACGAAACTGCAACAACTCGTCATTTGTCATATCAAACAATATAAATGGCTTAAAATGAAACAGATAATTAATCAAGTGTATACAGAACATAATTACACTATCAGTAAGTCAGCCTATGCCTCATTCATGACTTAATTTTGAAGTGTCCTGCACAAATTGGATTTGCATATGCCTCATATATAGAAAATTACATATAGAACTTAACAGAGAAAGTGAAGTCACAACCATACAGGGGCAAGTCAGTATGGAAACATTGTGTAACACTCCCATTATACAAATGTTAACTGTATCTATTGATGTAGACTGCATGGAACCATTGTGCTTTGCATATTTATACGTCTAATACCATGAAGTTGATGATAAAATACAATAGTCACACTTAGCACGGATAGAAATTGAGTTATTTTTTTTAACATTCCACTCTAATACAAGTTGACAGTATAATGATGCAGATAGTCAATGCACAATAGACCACTAGGGTACATGATTGTCACATACATATTAATCTACCCCACTCATCGCATAAAATACATTTATTTTCTCTAGTGTCCACGTTATTTAATTTGATTCATTGTTATCTTCATAATTTTTATCAAAGAAATTCAAAACTTATTCCTAGGATTTCCCCAAATCGTATTTTTTCCAATATTAGTGAATATTTCTATTTATTTGAAATGTTATAAATATAAAGTACATAGTTACGCAATCGATAGACATCCCCTAACTTCTGTACACAGTTACTAATAACACACTAATAGTTTCAAAATAAGAGACTTACATGTACACTCTTAATCTCAGCAGCAAAGCACTCACCGAACCAAATGCACCGGAGATAGATACGACATTGACATAGGCGTCTGATATTAAAAAAACAAACCTGACAGCGTAGCACAGCTATTACATGAAAGAAACCAGCCTGACGTAACAATATATTATGAACTATTCAGGTCACCAGAAACCACCGAAACTCTACCTCACTGGCCATTCTAGCTGCCAACGAGCAACGTAAGCAACCAGTAGGCACACAATGAATAGTAAACCCCATGAATACAAAGAAAAAACAAAACAGATCTAAACCCAAAATCATGACTTTGCGCTAGATTTGAAAGCCACTGAACACGATTTAAGATCTAGAACACGATGTAATTAACTCAAACCCAAAAACATGACTCGCGGACAGATCTAATCCCAAAACCACGACCAGCATCAAAAACCGCAACGAATTAGCAAGTGATTTAAGATCTAGAACATGGTTTAATTAATCGAATTAACTGAAAAAATTGTTTAGTATAAAATAAAATAAACCTGCTATTGGAGTTTTATTGTTATCTTCCTCGATCCGTCATCGCGTTATTCCGTGTTCATCGTAACCACTTGTGAAATTGTCATGCTTCGGATCCATCAGCTTGGGCGAAATGTTGAGATTTTTATTGTATCTGATTTGGAGAAGGAAAAATTTAAGGAAAGGCGGGTGTCAAATTGAAAAAGGGGATATCGAGTTGTTTAGATTTTGTCTAGACGATTTTAATTTTGTGTACAGAGGAAAGGCGGTCCACTTAAATTTTAACGTTTCCCCCACTTAAATTTCAATTTTGAACAGACGTGAATTTCGAATCAAATTTTTGTTTTTTTTCCTCCTAAAGCATATTATGTATATGTTACTAATAGAAGTCTAGATTTAGAAAGGGCATGAGTTCCCACCTAAACATTATTATGTATATATTACTAATTATTACTCATTAAACACTTAACATTAATTATTAAAAATATTTCCTTTTTTTGGCAAAGCATAATTATTATTTATTGTTTATTCTTAAATATTAATATTATTAAATATTAAATATTAGTTATTGTTAATGTCTAATAGGTCACTATTATAACAAGTAGAAAAAAGAACGACTAAAAATAAGTTTGTATAATTTTCAAATAAATACATTTTATTTATTGATTATTAATTACCAAAGAAAAGACTAAATATTACTCCTTAATTATTAAAATTAGTGATTATTTCTTAATATTTATTAATTGTTAAAAATTAATTATTAATTAGTAGTCATCTATTACAACTAACAAAAAATAAAAGTTGTAATAGACATCTATTACAACAGGCAAAACAAAAAAGTTGTTAAAAATAAGTTTATTACAACTTTCAGTAAATTACTGTTGTAAAAAACCTTTATTACAACTGTTATTTTGTAACAGTTGTAAAATTTAAGTTTTAATATGGTGTTTTTGTTGTAGTGAAACAAGGGTTCATATGTTCATAAAAGATTTCTTAACACCAGAGTTTTTAGTGATTGACTTTTGGTATAGATTTGAATGGAAAAATCGGGGAAGTGGACATATTCATGGCTTTCTCTGGTTCAAGGATGCATCGAACTTATCATATGGTAGTGAAAATTTATCAGAGAATTCTATAATAATTGAATATTTTGATCGCCTTGTTCGTACAACAAATCCTAATATGGGTGAATCATTAAATGCACAAGAACAACCTTGTGCACGTGTTATTCCGACTAATGCAAATTTAGATGCTGACGACAGTGATTATGCAAATTTGATAAATTGGGTTATGCGTCATTCTAGGTGTGGTAGTTATTGTTTGCATTGCACAAGACAACCAAGCAAATGACATGTCGGTTTAAATATCCATTTGATGTCATTCCACAATCTAAAATTGTAGAAGATCCTCCATATAGTAAAATCTTTCATTTTATCTCAAAACGTAATGACCCTTTGGTATGCTCTCATAATAAGAAAGTACTTCAGGCTTGGCGTGCTAATATTGATTGGTCTCCGGTGCTATCCGTTCATGTCGTGGTAAATTATATTGGAAAATACGCAGCTAAATCTAAACCGATATCAAAGATGTTTATAGATACATTCAGATCAATAGTAGAAAATGTTAATAAACCATGCAAAACATCTACCTCTGCAATAAAGAAACTTCTTCTTAAGACTATATCTGAACGAGATCTTTTTGCACAAGAAGTGTGTCATCTTCTAATGCCATATCCTTTAGTACGTTCATCCAGAACGATAGTGCAGCTTACTATAAGCGAGAAAAGCATATTGTCAATGGTGATCAAACGTTGAAATACTACAGTGGACGAAGATATGGTAGAATCTGATCCAAATTTTAATATAAGATATATGAATCGACTACCCGAGCATGAAAATCTCTCACTATTTGATATAAAAAAAAACTTCCGCTTTTATAATAAAGGTAGGCATAAATTATGAACAGAGGCAGTGGTACGAATAATACCAGATCTAAAGAGCAATATTCCACCATTTAGTGAAAAATGGGAGTTTTTTTGCGAACAACAGGTAATACAACTTTAATTTTATTTTCTTACTACTGTTGTTTGCATTAAAATTTCATAAGATTATTTTTGTAAATACAATAGTGTTTCCTTTTCAAAGTTACTTTAACTATGTATCCTTTAATAACTTGATTGTTGAAATAGTACATTTTTTTATAATAATCGTTATAACCTTTGGTTTCGTACAACTAATGAAAGTTATTAATATAGGTGCTGCTACACCATCATTATCGAAATCTAAATGAAGCAAAAGGAAACTTTGATATATATTGATCTGGGTTTGATTCAATCTCAGTCACTTCCAGATGACGTAGAAGATGATTTTGAAATCAATAACCATGTAAATGACATTGAAGAAAATCAACAAGAGGAATGGATGATGGCAGCGGCAATGGGACCTTTATTTGTTCTAGAAGAGGAGGTGGAAACAGGTTTACGAGATTTCGATACCTCATATAATTGGAATGAATCACTTCAGCGATATCCTAATATAGAAACCGAACGTAATTTTATACATACCAATTTACGTTCCATTCTTGATGCTACAAATGACCGCATAAATGGTTCCATTCCCGTTCCTTTAGAGAGGTTGTCTGAAAATCAACGAACTGCACATGATATGATATATAAATCCATATAGCCGGAAAATCAATTCGACTGATTATATGTAGTGGAGCTGGTACGGGGAAATCAACTCTTATAAATGTTATTGTTCATACGATTGTTACTCATTTTGGAAATAGTAAAGCAGTTTGTATAATGGCTCTGACTGGAGTTGCTGCATTCAACATTGGTGGTAGCACTATGCATCATGAACTTTCAATCTCTATAGAAAGGAAGTCTTCCTATAAAGAAATTTCAAGGGAGCAATGTCGTCGCATGCAAGATGATTTTGAAGATACCAAGTTGATTATAATTGATGAATATAGCATGCTCGGTAGAACAATGATTGCAAATATTGATTTATGATGTCGTGATATTTTTTCAAATAATGACATATTCGGCGGTGTATCAATTGTGTTAGTCGTTGATATGAGCCAACTACCTCCTGTGTGTGATAGTCCGTTATACATGAAGGGTGGGAATCTAATGCAATAATGTGGCGAGCTTGCTTATTTGTGTTTCAATAAGTGTTTAAGGATATATTATATATTTTATCAAGCCGGAGATGATCAAGCGCCATTTCGAGAGGCTTTAGAAAGACTGAGCAGAGATGCTTCTACTATAAACGATTGGAAACTTTTCAAAACTAGAGATTGGCTTACATTATCTGAAGATGTGAAGGAAAATTTTAGAAATGCTCTTTATCTTTTTCCAACAAGAATGACAGCTAATGAACATAACAAAAATCATTTGATTCAACTTGGAAAACCCATTGCTCGTATTCCTTCTTTAAACAATTGTAAAACAACATCTACTGTTTCTGCTGATGATGCAAAGGGTTTAGAAAAATGTATTTATCTCTCTATAGGTGCTCGAGTGATGCTGCGATCTAATCTTTCAGTTCAAAATGGGTTATTTAATAGTGCTATGGTAACTGTTGTGGATATCATGTATTCTCGATCATCAAGCTCTCCCAATGATCTACCACTTGCAGTGATGGTCAATTTTGATAAATATCAAGGTATTAAGTTTCGACATGGAACAAAACATCATTCCAATTACTCCTTAAACTGTAAATTGGAAAACTTCTTCTGGTACAACATGCACGCGAACTCAATTACCTTTAGGTTTGTTTTGGGCGGTAACGATACATAAAATGCAAGGACTAACACTTGATCAAACTATCATTGACATAGGCGACAAAGAAATTCTTGGTTTAATGTTTGTTGCATTATCAAGAACTAGTAAATTAGAGGATCTTGCTTTCAATTCTATGTTCACATTCGAAAGGCTTGCACATATTGGAAAATCTAATGGAATAATGTCTAGATTAATGGAGGAAGAACGGTTGGATGCGATGTCTTTTCGATAAAAGGTAAGTAAAATTAATGATTAATATGATTTTCTTTTCGATAAAAAGTAAGAAATTTTAATAGTCTAGTCACAATATAGAAAAGAAACCAATGAATTATAACACTTACATGTAGAAGTTATGCGCATGTTTCTTGAAATTGATTTTTCATGAACATGAACAGAATTAATTTTTCATGCTTACATGCTTGTTTCCATGAATCGAGCCTCATGTTACTCTGTCGCACTTTGACACACATCCAGTTCTTGACGATGAATATGAAAGTTGGTTGAATCCAAGAATAGTTTCGGTACATTCATACATCAATCTTTGTATACATTTAAAATTCCTATTTCAGTCTTTAAAAAAGATAGAAACTGTATCATGCACAGTGCATTAACTATAGTGCTTGTGTAAATTTGTAAATTCAACACCTGTCATGATTATTCTACTGCAATTATTATCTATACTTATCGAACATATATTATACTTCACATTTTTCAGCTAGGCCAATTTGCTAATGGAATACACCTTGAAAGCAGTAATTGGAGTGAGGCGGGGAGAACGGCCTGTGATATCCGTAAACACACATCCTAAAAGAGCATCAAGAAACTATTGGCAAGAAGGTTCGTTCCTTATTTTATGTTAGGCTTTAAATTGAACTGTTTTTAATATTTGATTGTCACTTGTGATAATCACATTCTTACAAAGGTTGCGAGCCTCCATGCAGTGGTGACGCTGGAAATTAGTTGTTAATGATGCATATAAGAGCTACTTGATGAAAATAATATACTTGAAAAAGTCTTAGCTTCTACAACCGATAACTATGCTAAAGCTATAAATTATTAAATCTGTGACATAAAAAAGCTCATATTTCTATTCTTGTATTATGCAGTTACTTACAGTCGCAAGTTAAGTGGTATGAATCATGGAGAGTGGGTCGATAATGCAGATCTTATCACTGGTTGCTGGTTTTCTAGAGAAGTTTGAAGAAGGCTGTCATATCATGGTGATTATTTTCTTCCTGATTAGAAATATCAACATATTTTCAACAAGGAAAAATAATGCTTTTGTTCACCGTTTCTCTTGGTCAAAGACCGTTTCTTTAGTTTTGGCAAACACTTGAGGCAACTATTTATACGAATGCAACATAAATTAGGACCCGGAAACATGTTTAAAAAGTAGATTTTCATTCTAAGTTGATATGTATACGAATGCGACTATACCCAGATGTTCATCCATGAAATCTGGTCATTGTTAAATAAAATAATTTTTTAAAAATAAATAAAAATATGTGTATTCATTACACATTGCATAATTTTTTTAACATGAAACTTACCATATCTTTTAAACAGGAAACTGCGATTAAGGACACAATTCAAGTGGGTCTTAAAAGACAACAGACCAGACAACCAAAGAGTCTTATGAATCTTTTGGAAGAAGATGAGCCAGAAACATCAGGAGGTCCTCCACTATTTATATCATGGCTCGATAAGGACTTGTAAATGACATCCAAAAGTTTGGTTACTGTAGCAAAACATGTAGATGCTATGTATATGGCAATGATATTTAAGCCATTCCTTTCATGTTTATCTCTTTATGTTAACTATTCAAGCTGATTGCTGTTGGATTGTGTTTTTTTTTTTAATACATCAACTACAGCAGTTGCTATGGATTGTCAATGGTTGTTGCAATATCTAAGGGTAAACAATTTTAATGTCCTTTTGTTGGTCTTATGACTCTTATCAGTAGTTTTGTATTCTGTTCTTTTTTACGTTCATGCGGACTATGTTTATTCTTTTTTTGTAATGCAAAATGTTTGTATTGTTGGTTTATTGCTTGAATTCGCAGAAGCATGAATAATACCAGGAGATGAATTCATGTGACAATTTGGATAATTCCAACCACATATATAGATAAATGGTGATATACATATATACACACACACATACACACAAAAGATGTTATCACATAACAATTTTGCAGCAAAATCAAAGGAAACTTGTTAAAGTGTAGCATTCTACGTGCATGACTCATCTCAGCTTAATGTATGCCATAATGAAATGTTTTACATTATAAAATACAACAAATATTTGATGATACATGGAAGATGCAAATTACAACTTGTACATGAAGACACTGGTGAAATGGCCAGGGGGTATTTGGGACATGCTGCCTTTACTTGTTGCCTCTGAAGTAAGAATAAACTCTCTAAAGCCACAATAACACAAAATTAATGGTAACTGATAAGAAGCAATGGAAACATGAAAAGCATGTTCTTTAATATCTAAATATTACATAATTTCATCAATGTTGTTCCAGGAAATATGCAAACTGCCAAATATACAAAATATCCTTCACTTCGAATTTAACAACATTGATTTTCTCTTCATTCTTCTCAAGATGTCACTGCATATCTCTTCCCACTAATTCAAGCACTACTATACGGGATCTCTTCTGTATGGTGTCTTCTGGTACTTGCGCTCTTATTATTATTATTATTATTATTATTATTATTATTATTATTCTCAGAAAAATAAACTGCATCGTACAAATTATCATACGCTAGCAAAATTGGATAACATTCGAGATGATTTCGAATGTATACAATAAGCCTGATAATGCTACATTCTGATACTCAGTGATAATGACAAATCGAATTGTTACAAGATTTCAAGGGGTTGTACAATCAAACATAATGAACACAATTAAAAGAATCATTTGAAGAATTATCAAGTCAACGGTTTTAATTCTCTGGACACTATTCTCAGGAACTGTACCCTGTAGGTCCTCAAGCTGCACCCTCACTAGTAATACTGCTGCTATTCCCCAAGCCCCCAACAAAAATGCAAGAACCAAGACTATGATCAACATTAGAAATCATGTCATCATCTCCAAAATCACAAGTACCACCACTGGCTTGCATCTGGTGATAATAACTATTGAACGCATAACAAGCGAGCTCAGGAAGATTATTGGACTTATAACAAGGCTTTCCCAGTTGAATAGCATCACAATTAGCCCCACCAGTCCCATAAGCCCAATCCAGTCCCGACTTCAACGCCTTAGCATCTGCACTCTTCTTTGCCACACAAAACACACCAACCAATGTTGAAGAAGTATTATTCATTATTTCACCATCATCCCCTATAAAACTCATTGTATATACCTCAGTGCCATTGGTTGACAACACACCCCAGTTTTTCTCGGATACCGGCCCGAATGCAAGGTCTTTATTAAACAACTCGTAGATGTATGCACTAACCGATCTATTGGGTTGACTCGGCGTACTCGACCCGTTTAGCGCATGTTTAATGAGGTTGCTATTGTACACCAAAGCATTGTCGACATAAGCATCCTTTTCATCATCATTGCCAAAAGAAGGCCAACCAGAGGCCGTCACAATCACATCGATGCTCGTAAAGTTCATCTCCTGCATCGAGTAAATTGTAGCATCAACCATTGCATCGAACATAATATTAACATAATATATATTAAAGTCATGCACATATCCTTAAATAATCATAATATGAACATACAAGTGACGTGATTTTTGCTCAAGATGCCATTCATACCATACAATTTACAGGGGATATATACGACAATTTTTAACTTTTCCATGTACTGAGGATTGGATCGAAGCTTATCCTTCATGAAAGCATTTCATGCTTCTTCCACTAATTTTGCAGGTTCTATATCATTTTCTATTACTGCATAGAGAGTTCGTACAGAATCCTTTCTGTTTTTCCTCCCAGTAAACAGATCCATAAACTTGAGGATGAAAATGAACATAACAATTAAATAAAATGAATATAAATCAATTTCTACTTTATTCACTTTTTGTGATAAGCGGTGCAACTGGTAATCTGATGTTTGTTCATATTGTTGAACATGTGCAAACAATCCATATTCGAAATACCTTGGATAATATGAAATACCTTAAACTTAGTTCAAACCATATTCGAAGCCTACAGGCTAGGAGTACTGGATTACAAAATCGAATTAGTCAATCCTTATTTACAGGAGATATAGTTTGAAGAGTATTACTTCCCAATATTTTCTCATTAAATGTGGCTATATAAAGTCACCCAAATAAACGAAAACTCACATACTTTTTTTTCAATATTTTCCTCAACCAAAAATCTTCTTTCTACTAACTTTAACAGGTACTTTTTTTTTAATTTGTTCATTCTTCATACCCTTCTTCAAATGCTGGATTTGTTTCTTTCTGATTAACATTGAAGCTCTTGCGTATTGTACTTTTTTTAATAATCAAAAGTACCTTTTTTCTACATTCGAAAGCATACATATACCTTTGTTATGTCAAAGAAGAGTCCGTAAATTTATCCAAACATTTAAATTCAATGTTTTTGAAAGACATATGATTACCGGTATTTTATTGATTATACTGTTGATAGTAAGAGTTCAAAGTTCATGGTTTATATGGAAGGATAATTTTGCTACTAGAAAAACATAAATGATAAAAAAAGTATTTTTTGGTACACATTGCAAAACAGAAAGAAATGGATTAAGTTCATATATTTGCTTATCTTAGAGTCACCCTCACACACACAACAAAATTGGCAATAACTATTTATGTATATGTTTACTTACGCTTTATTTAAATTGTATTTAAAGCTTGATAAAGAAAATTCTGCTACTCAGATGGATTCAACTTGAAATATTATTCCTCTTGCGTTGCTTAATCCACATCAACGTAATTGGATAATCAAAGTCCGGCTAACAAACAAAGGGAATTTGCGATCTTATAAAAATAGTAAAGGAGAAGGATGTGTCTTCAATATAATACTCACAGATGAAGCTATAAGTTTTTATATTTTAATATTTTTTTTTTCATGTTTTCAACAATTAACTTATTATTATAATGCTTATGTTATTCAAATTAACAGGGTACCCAAATTCAAACTACCATGTTTAACAAAGCTGCAGACAAAATATTATCCCATATTTGAGTATGGAAAATTTTACTATATCTCAAAGGTAAGTGTTAGGTCTGTGCAAAAGGAATTCAGCACCGTAAAAAATGATTATGAGTTGAATATAAATGACTTTTCATTGGTCGAAAGAGGGGACGATGTGAGCTTCCGTATACCTGAAACCATTTACAATTTTGTAAAGATCGACCAACTTCAAAAATATGTTGCAGAAAAGGAAGTAGTAGGTAATGCATTTACATTATAATTTTGTTTTTAAATCAGTGTATAACTTATTAACAAAAAAATTCTTCTTCTTTAGACGTGATCGGTCTTGTTAAAAGCGTCTCAACAATCAAATATGTTAAAAGAAAAACCAACAATCAGACCATCACAGAACGTGATTTAACCATTGCAGATGATTCGTAAGTAAATGTAGTAAATCAATTTATTTCTCTAATGTATACATTTAGATGTAGATTTAAATTACAGAATCAAGATAGTTGATGTTGTGTTATGGGGAGAACTTGCTAGCGGAGTACGGTCCGAACTAATGAAAATGGTTGATAAAGCTCCTATAATAGCCATTAAATGTGTTAAAGTTGGAGATTTTTAGGGTAAAAAAAACTTTTATTTTCTTTAGTTTATTTTAGCTTGTAACTATCTTTTAAAACTCATATTACTCCTCCAGGTTTGTCTTGGTCTACACTGACTAATAACATTCTAGCTATAAATCCAAACATACCAGAAGCTAAAAAGCTTAGAATTTGGTATGATACCGAAGGTAAAAATGCACAAATAAAATCTACTACTTATAACAGAGTGACGCTTTCCCATATAACAAACAATCCGAGTTTGGGTCTTGACAAGGCTAGTACTACTAATCATTTCAATTTATATCATATGTACATTAATAATATCATGTAAATTAAGCTATTTATTTAAATGTATAGACTGTTTTCTTCAGTGTGTTTGGTTACATAACTTATATTAAGACTGAACCACTGTGGTATGAAGCATGCAAAAGTTGCAATAAAAAGGTTATTAAAGCTACAACATCAGGCTATTGGTATGAATAATGCCAAAAGAATGAAGATGCATGTAATATGAGGTAAAAATAATAATTAAAGCTACAAATTTTTGTTTAACGTTACTATTTGTAATTATATATTTATACAATGCAGATATATTATGGGAATGAAGATTTCCAACACAACTGATGAGGCTTGGATTACTACTTTTAACGAACAAGCAAAAGAAATTATAAGTTGTAGTGCAGATGATCTTTGCAAAATTAGGAAGGATGAAACTGAAGATATATTCCAAACAAAGCTAAAGGAATTGCAATGGATACCCCACATTATTTGAGTTGTTGTTACTCAAGCTGAATATATGAATGAAAAAAGGCAAAAGATTGTTGTTATGTCGCAATCAACCGTCGATTATTCAGCCGAATCAAGCTTGTTGTTGGAAGAAATATCTAAAATGAAGGAGTCCAACATTTAATTTTATCTTCAGTATTTTTATTTCAGCAGTTTCAGAATGATAATGGTACTTTTATTTAAGTGATTTATTTAAATAAATTAGTTTAGTAGTTTGGGATTAATTTATTAAATCTTACTCTCGTGTTTTTTAATTTCAAGTAAATATTCACTGATGTAATGATATGTTCTATGCTTATATTTGTTTCATTTCTCTTTTTACTTCATGATTCCATTAACAGTTTACAGTTGCAAAATAACTAAACATTAAGATTATATTGATCGTACTTGATATATAATAAAAATGCATGTACGTTTTTGTGATTAATTTGAATCAATACATTGATATTATATTGTTATCTCAAGTTGGTTAACATGTAAAATTCAGTTTAGTTGAATTTATACTTTATTAGTTACTTTCATTTCCTCTTAAATTACCATGTAAATTTTAAAATAAAACCTAATTTGAAAAATGTTTTAATAAATAATTTTTATTTCATATTCAACACTAACGGTCACTTTTTCCCACCGTTATACGGTAATACTAGTATTTTTAAAAAAATTATGCCATGTTAATTTAATTACTTTTTCCTGCATGGTCCGTATATATCACCTTCTTCTTCTACATGCTGTCCACGCAAGCTTCTCTTGTTCAACCCCGTAACTTGCAATACCCATACTCTGACATTGCCACAGGCTTCCCCACTCCTCTTTTCATTTTCTGTAACTCACGTTTTAAACCAAACTGGCCATCCACTACTTACTGCGGCCTTAGAACCCACACACTCCATGTATACCTTCCTCCAAACCTCTTGAAGTCGATCCACTGCTTATCACCCCAGCATCACCTGACCGCCACATTCCAGGCACAAATTTCTTTCATTCTTACGAATGTGAACTTCACCCCTCCTCATATTGTTTACTTTCTTCTACACAATCTCCCGTTCCTCCTCAGTTCGACTCACCATTTAACATAATGGTGCCATGCCCTTATTGACCGACCCAACCATAAGCCACTCACCGAACCCCGCTGGACTTACTCGACACAAATCACAAGCCGTGTTGAAATTGATGATTCAAATATTTGTAGAGAAGGAAAGATCGATTGTAAATCATGTAATTGGCTCCTATATGGAATAACTTGGGTGCCAAGTTTACTTGGAAGTCAAGAAAACTTGGGTGCCAAGTTTACTTGGAGGTCAAGAAAACTTGGGTGCCAAGTTTACTTGGAGGTCAAGAATTCCCTCTATAAAATAGAGGTCATGTTATTGTATGAAGAAAGCAATCCACCATTAATCTTCTCTCTATTGTAATCTTCCTCCTCTCTTATGTACTCATTTCTTCATTGATAAATAAAAGTTGTGGGGTCTCTGTGGACGTAGGATATTCATATCCGAACCACGTTAAATCTTCTGTGTCCTTTTTTTCTTTCTTTTTTTTGTGAGATTTCATAATTGTTTTGTTATACTCCATTGTTATCTAAATAAACAATACTAGATCCTCATCAAAATTCCGCATAAATCACTATAGTTTGGTATCAGAGCTGGTGCTATTTTTCCATTTGGATATTAATGGCTACTTCTAGTAAGTCTGTTGAGAGATCTGGCATCAATTATGGAGTAACACGTTTTGATGGAAAAGGAGATTTTGGTACTTAGAAGATAAAGATGGAGGCCATATTGAAAAAGGAGAAGACTTTTAAAGTTGTTTCTGCGCCTGAGAAATTGAAAGATGTTGATGCAGCTGAAGTGGAGGAAATGAAAGACGAAGCTCTCACAATAGTTCAGTTGAGTCGTTCAGATGAAGTCCTTAGAGAATTTTCTCAGAAGAAGACGGCAAAGGAACTATAGGATGCATTATCAAACGCATATCAAGACAAGTCTCTCACAAATCGAATTATTCTACAACAACAACTTTATTCGTTCAAGATGAAGCCTAGAGCCGATCTTATGGAGCATGTAGATGCTTTGACCACTTTAGTTATGAACCTGAAGGCAGTAGATGTTGATATTACTGATGAGGCTCAAGCTGTGATCCTCCTATGTTCCTTGCCTAAAGAATATATTGCTTTTGTCAATTCCATGATTTATGGCCGCAGTAAAATTATCCTTTTTGATGTTAAGGCTGGCCTTCATAATGAATTATTAAGAGCTAGATCGGCGAGCACTAGCATTGATAGTGATACCAAAGGCTTATCCGTTCAGAGAGGTAGAAGTCAAAGTAAGTCAAAGAAAGGTGAAGAACGGAATTTGTAACAACCCGTATTTTGATAATGTGTTATAACCATAAATCTAGGCAGAATTAAATTTTAAAATAATAACCAAGGGAAACGGGTTGCGCCATTGCGTTCGTCTCGGAATTCTGCATGAAATCGAGTCCAAGTTTTCGAAAATTGGAGTCTGTATAACCAAGTTATGGCTCCCCAAAGTTTCAGAAATTTTCAGAGTTCAAAACAGTTCGAATTCGAGTTCAAATTCGAATTTCAAAACCCAAACAGACGGAGTGGGAAATTTCCCGCCCAGCACACCAGGTCGACTGGGGAGTCGACACCCCCAGGACCAGGTCGACTGCGCAGCCGACTTGGGTGTCGACCTGGTCCCCGAACCTGGTTTGGGCCTGGTTGCTCCTGCTTGACCCTGTTGGCTTGTTTGAGGGCCTATGACAATTTTTGGCGGTTCAGATCGATTCTAGGGTTTATCCTATGTCCTAAACTAGTTGTTTCAACTAAAAAAACACCCTAAGACCTAGGCTAATCTACAACAAATCTTTCTAACACCATTATGCTGCTAAGTCTCCTCTTGAACCATGGCCGCCGCCTCCAACTTGAAGCTTAAACATTCAAACTAGATCCAAATTGAAGGCCAACGTTTCTACAACAATTCAAGGGAATAGATCAACATCTCAACAACGATCCTACGACAATTTCTGTTCTTAGTTCTCAAAAACCACGATCTGTAAGCCCCAGTTACTCTTAGATCTAAACTCTAAACTTAATATGGACATGTGTAAATTGAAGTTGAACATAAACATGATAACTACTTGAGACCTACTCTTGTATATCTTTGATCTATGACTATTCCTTTTTGATCTATTATTTTAGATCTACTCTTGTTCACCCTAGATCTATTCACCTTGAACCTAGTACCGTTCATGTTGAACCTTGATTTGTAGAATACTGATAAGAACTTGATTTAGGGGCATGTTCATGTCATAACCTAAACCCTATCATTATTTTAACATGCCTGTGATGTTGTGATTTGAAACTATTGCTAGTCACAAGTTTAGGATTATCATCTTATGTCATTTATTGCTATGTTTATCACCCTATTTCATATACCAGTGATGTTATGATCATATCTCAAGTTACACCATGCTTGCCTTGAAATCACCTTTGCCACTTTATACCCATCCTTGTTATGTTATTCCCTAGTTACATCTATTGCCTTGATTCGAATTCACAAGCGTTGGGGATGCGATTTGGGTAGTTTAGGAAAACCTGAATTTAGTATGAACTTGAAAACATGAATATCGTTATAACTTGAGCTTGGATCGGAACATGAACTTGACATGAAATTATACTTGAAAATGTGAATTTGGGACATGACACTTAGATAACTTGAACGTGGCCAACTCGAGGTTGGGTTGAGTTTGCAGTATAAATCTGCCCGGAACCGCCCGGCGAATCTAGTAACTGCAAACAATAGGACCCAATGTGAGTAGTTGGTCATATCGCACTCGAAACCCGAGGTGAGACTAGGTTATGGTGTAAAACTGCCCGGACCCGCCCGACACATCCAGTAACCATAACCAAGTCTAATGTGAGAGGTTAGGGGTGCATTAAGTAAATTAATGCCATTGGATAGGGTTAAGTCATGGACCACTTGAATATACTTAACCAATTTGACATGTTGATTTGACAGGGTTAAGTCATGAACCGCTTGAACACACTTAACCAACCTGACACATGATTCGTATGACTAAGTCTTGAACTAGAATGACACACTTAGTCAATTTGACATGACATGTAGATGGGGTTAAGTCTCGATTTTAAATGACAACTTAACCTACTGAACGCAACCCTAGTTACGCGGTCCTTTTCAGCAGTAACCCACTAGATGTATCACGGTACCCTGGGACTAAGCAGGGTGGGGCACGATTGCTGGGCTGATTGTAAGCGACCAGAATGACGGCTGAGTTGGTGCGCCATTGTAGGTTCAGGCGGACTAGGGTCGTGCACTTAGTCCGGAGTTGAAAAAGCAGGCATTGGGCATCAGTAGGATTATCTGTGCATTCTTGATTCGTGTCGGTGGTTGGCTCCCTAGGGCTTGATACACACTATGGTGGACCTAGCACAGGTGACTACATTCGTGATAGGGCCGTATGACACAGACACACGACGAGCAAGACTTGTAGGGAGCCGATCGATTAGATCATACCGTTGGACCCCGAATTGGGTCACTTCACGATATTGGGCCAAGGGATTATTTCTTGATTTATAGTTGACACGGGATTAGTATACCAGTATAGTTGGTATGGCGAACCTTGAATACGCAATGTTAGACTTGAGTTATCTTGTTAGCTTAGTTGTCATGTCAGACTTATCATCATTCCTATGTTTAATTCCAGTTTATTCATGTCTTGTTAACTTTACTAGTTTCTATGCTGATAGTCAATAGGGCTTACCAGTCTTTTTGACTGACCCGTTTTCTTTCGCCTCTTTGTCTTTCGTTTCCCCACCCCCCCCCCCTCCCAGGTTCTCAGCGAGGAAACTCTAGCTCTTAGCTTGGACTTTGCTTGCTTTCTGACAGCTCATGTACAGTTTGGTCTTGAGCTATGCTATGGCTGCACGCATGCACTTTTTGGGGAATAATATTTTACTTATGTTGTTTTAAGTACTTTGCTTCTTTAGAACTTGATGTAATGAAATAATGACTTGGCATTTTGATGTAAGAGGTTTTGACTCTATTTTTCAGTAGTGAGATTTGGTTTTAAAGTTTATATCCGCTGCTTTATATACTCTATTTTATCTATGTTCTGTCTTGTGTTATCTCTGTGCCTGTTTACTAGATAATACCCCTCCAAAACTAGGGCATTCCCTTTGTGAATGACCCTAGCGGAGGTGGGGTGTTACATTTGGTATCAGAGCAGAAGGTTACCAGACTGGGCAAAAGTTTTAAAAACCTTCTAAAACTATTTTCAAAACCGTTTATAAAGAAGCATTTTTCAAGAAAAGTTTTATTTTTAAGAAAAGGCTATTCTCCAAAAGCCATTAGCACTTTCCTTTGTTTCCTCGTTTGAATCTTTTTCCTTTTCGCTTTTCAGCATGTCTGATCTTAACCTTCCTGAGGGAGTACCCATACCTGGCTGGTTCCGAAGATACTTGGAAGCTAGGGCCAACGGCGCGGGCGCGACAGATATCCCTCCTCCTCCTCCCCCGGTGGCCGCGGTTCCTCCTCCTCCTCCTCCGGGTACCACCTTCGCCAAAATATGCAAGGACTTTATATGAATGGGCGGCAAGAACTTCGTTGGAACTGAATCATTCGTTGAGGCGCGAAACTGGCTAAAAGAGACTGAAGACTTGTTTGTTATTTTCGATATGGAGGATCATAGGGAAGTTCAGTTGGCAGCATGGTTGTTGAAAGAGGAAGCTGCATTTTGGTGGGAAGTCACCAACGCTACCAGGGCAATTGAGACTTGGGAAGACTTTAGAGAGAGGTTTGGGCTTAAGTTTTTATCACCCGCAGAAGCGAGCCTTCAGATGGAGAGGTTCCTGGCACTCAAGCAAGGGGACATGTCAGTTAGGGAATACGTGAATAAGTTTAATCAGCTTGCTCGGTTTGGTTTGGACTTAGTCAACACGGCTGAGAAGAAGGCTCTACGCTTTGCTCGAGGATTGAGTGAGCCACTCCACACTATGGCCATGACTCATGTACCCATGGGGGCGACCTTTGAAAGCTTGGTGAATATGGCCCTACTTCATGAAGAAGACGAGAATGGCAAGAAGAAGGTCAAGGCGAATGAGTCTCAAGACAAGAAGGTAGACTCCGAGAAAGGAGGAAAGAACAGCAACAACAAGAATGACAAGTCACGTGAGAAAAGAAAATGCAACTTCTGTGTTATTGACGGGCATATAGTCCAGGACTGTAGGAAGATGAAGATGAAGATAGGAGCATGTTTTCAATGCGGTGAAACTGGACACATCAGCAAGAACTGCCCTAAGAAGTAAGGGCAAGCCCCGCAAGGACCTTCTATGGGTACATCTTTAACTTCTTTTCCCTAGATACTCTGTTTTATCTTGTATATCCTTTCGATCCTGTCTTGAGAACCTTAGGTAGAATTCTATGAATGTAAACATGTATTTGAAACATGTTATGCTTGATGTTTGCGAATGGTTGCAAGTGATTGCTCGTGGTTGCATAACACACATTAGACACTAGATCGGCTCAGACACATTTTCATATTGCATATGCATGAGTGTTTATACTTATTTATGGATGAAATTGAATGTGTTATCATATGAATGTTGCATATGGATGAATGTTTGTGCACACATATAGTTCTTACGTGACTAGGATTATTTGCATACATGTTGGATTCATGACACTAAACATATTTTGCATTAGAAAGATCAATCAGGCCTGATCATTTGCATTAGATAAGGAACATATACACACACTTTTTGCATATGTTCATACAGCATTAGAAATCTCTTAAGGACAATGTTTGCTTGTGGATGATGTTTTGAGTAGATGGATGATGGATGGTAGGATACGTTTTTCCTAACTTAGAGATTTCGGGGATGAAATCCTTTAAGGAGGGGAGAATGTAACAACCCGTATTTTGATAACGTGTTATAACCATAAATCTAGGCAGAATTAAATTTTAAAATAAGAACCAAGGGAAATGGGTTGCGCCATTGCGTTTGTCTCGGAATTCTGCATGAAATCGAGTCCGAGTTTTCGAAAATCGGAGTCCGTATGACCAAGTTATGGCTCCCCAAAGTTTCAGAAATTTTCAGAGTTCAAAACAGTTCGAATTCGAGTCCAAATTCGAATTTCAAAACCCAGACAGACTGGGCGGGAAATTTCCCGCCCAACACCCCAGGTCGACTGGGGAGTCGACACCCCTAGGACCAGGTCGACTGCGCAGTTGACTTGGGTGTCGACCTGGTCCCCGAACCTGGTTTGGGCCTGGTTGCTCCTGCTTGACCTTGTTGGCTTGTTTGAGGGCCTGTGACGATTTTTGGCGGTTCAGATCAATTCTAGGGTTTATCCTATGGCCTAAACTAGTTGTTGCAACTATAAAAACACCCTAAGACCTAGGCTATTCCACAACAAATCTTTCTAACACCATTATGCTGCTAAGTCTCCTCTTGAACCATGGCCGCCGCCTCCAACTTGAAGCTTAAACATTAAAACTAGATCCAAATCGAAGGCCAACGTTTCTACAACAATTCAAGGGAATAGATCGACATCTCAACAACGATCCTACGACAATTTCTGTTCTTAGTTCTCAAAAGCCACGATCTGTAAGCCCCAGTTACTCTTAGATCTAAACTCTAAACTTAATATGGACATGTGTAAATTAAAGTTGAACATAATCATGATAACTACTTGAGACCTACTCTTGTATATCTTTGATCTATGACTATTCCTTTTTGATCTATTATTTTAGATCTACTCTTGTTCACCCTAGATCTATTCACCTTGAACCTAGTACCGTTCACATTGAACCTTGATTTGTGGAATACTGATAAGAACTTGATTTAGGGGCATGTTCATGTCATAACCTAAACCCTATCATTATTTTAACATGCCTGTGATGTTGTGATGTTGAAACTTTTGCTAGTCACAAGTTTAGGATTATCATCTTATGTCATTTATTGCTATGTTTATCACCCTATTTCATATGCCAGTGATGTTATGATCATATCTCAAGTTACACCATGCTTGCCTTGAAATCACCTTTGCCACTTTATACCCATCCTTGTTATGTTATTCCCTAGTTACATCTATTGCCTTGATTTGAATTCACGAGCGTTGGGGATGCAATTTGGGTAGTTTAGGAAAACCTGAATTTAGTATGAACTTGAAAACATGAATATCATTATAACTTGAGCTTGGATAGGAACATGAACTTGACATGAAATTATACTTGAAAATATGAATTTGGGACATGACACTTAGATAACTTGAACGTGGCCAACTCGAGGTTGGGTTGAGTTTGCAGTATAAATCTGCTCGGAACCGCCCGGCGAATCTAGTAACTGCAAACAATAGGACCCAATGTGAGTAGTTGGTCATATCGCACTCGAAACCCGAGGTTAGACTAGGTTATGGTCTAAAACTGCCCGGACCCGCCCGGCAAATCCAGTAACCATAACCAAGTCTAATGTGAGAGGTTAGGGGTGCATTAAGTAAATTAATGCCACTGGATAGGGTTAATTCATGGACCAATTGAATATACTTAACCAATTTGACACGTTGATTTGATAGAGTTAAAACATGAACCGCTTGAACACACTTAACCAACCTGACACATGATTCGTAGGACTAAGGCTTGAACTAGAACGACACACTTAGTCAATTTGACATGACACGTAGATGGGGTTTAGTCTCGATTTTAAATGACAACTTAACCTGCTGAACGAAACCGTAGTTACGCGGTCCTTTTCAGCAGTAACCTAATAGATGTATCATGGTACCCTGGAACTAGGCAGGGTGGGGCACGATTGCTAGGCTGATTGTAAGAGACCAGAACGATGGCTGAGTTGGTGCGCCATTGTAGGTTCAGGCGGACTAGGGTCGTGCACTTAGTCCGGAGTTGAAAAAGCAGGCATTGGGCATCAGTAGGATTATCTGTGCATTCTTGATTCGTGTCGGTGGTTGGCACCCTAGGGCTTGATACACCCTATAGTGGACCTAGCATAGGTGACTACATTCGTGATAGAGCCGTAAAACACAGACACACGACGAGCTAGACTTGTAGGGAGCCGATCGATTAGATCATACCGTTGGACCCCGAATTGGGTCACTTCACGATATTGGGCCAAGGGATTATTTCTTGATTTATAGTTGACACGGGATTAGTATACCAGTATAGTTGGTATGGCGAACCTTGAATACGCAATGTTAGACCTGAGTTATCTTGTTAGCTTAGTTGTCATGTCAGACTTATCATCATTCCTATGTTTAATTCTAGTTTATTCATGTCTTGTTAACTTTACTAGTTTCTATGCTGATAGTCACTAGGGCTTACCAGTCTTTTTGACTGATCCATTTTCTTTCGCCTCTTTGTCTTTCGTTCTCCCCCCCCCCCCCAACCCCAGGTTCTCAGGGAGGAAACTCTAGCTCTTAGCTTGGACTTTGCTTGCTTTCTAACAGCTCATGTACGGTTTGGTCTTGAGCTATGCTATGGCTGCACTCATGCACTTTTTGGGGAATAATATTTTACTTATGTTGTTTTAAGTACTTTGCTTCTTTAGAACTTGATGTAATGAAATAATGACTTGGCATTTTGATGTAAGAGGTTTTGACTCTATTTTTCAGTAATGAGATTTGGTTTTAAAGTTTATATCCACTGCTTTATATACTCTATTTTATCTATGTTCTGTCTTGTGTTATCTCTGTGCCTGTTTACCAGATAATACCCCTCCAAAACTAGGGCATTCCCTTTGTGAGTGACCCTAGCGGAGGTGGGGTGTTACAGAATTCTTCGAGGTCCCAGTCTGGGGGGCCTAAGAAATTGACTTGCCACTATTGTAAGAAGCCCGGGCACTTTGTTGCGCAATGTCCCAAGCTTAAATGAAGAAGAAAAGAATCAAAGCAAGCTTCAGCCTCTTCAACGGAGAAATCAGATACAAAGAGTGACACTGATGTGTTTATAGTCTCTAGCTCTTCTGGGAAGAGCACCCTATGGTTGATAGATTCTGGCGCATCCTATCATATGACACCTGATAGAACTCTTTTTCCACTTACCGTGAGATTTTTGGAGGAGAAGTTCTGATGGGCAATGATGCTTGTTGACGTATGGTTGGTGTTGGTAGTGTAAAGATCAGGATGTTTGACGGTGTTATTCGAACCATTACTGATGTTAGGCATGCACCTGATTTAAGGAGGAGCTTGATTTCTGTTGGGGCATTGAGTAGACTTGGACTAAAGATTGTAGCTGAAGAAGAGAAGATGAAAATATATAAGGGTTCCATGATCGTTATGAAAGGAGTGAGGGCAGAAAATCTCTATTTACTAAAGGGCACTACTGTAGTTGGTGAATCTGCTTCAGTTACTTCAGCTGATTCAGATTCTTCCAGATTATGGCACTTGCAGATGGGCCACATTAGCGAGCGCAGCATGGATGAGCTAAGAAAGTGAGGTTTGATTGACGGAGTTCGATATTCAAAGCTTGGTTTTTGTGAAGAGGGTGTTCTTGGTTAGCAGACGAAGATTTCTTTTAATGTTAGTGAGCATAAAGCAAAAGCTAGTTTGGATTATGTTCACATGGATGTTTGGGGACCTTCCCCTTGCCCATCCTTGGGTGAAGCTAGGTATTTTGTTTCATTTATAGACGATTTCTCTCGTAAAGTTTGGGTATACCTTTTAAAGTCCAAAAGTGAAACCTTTACTAGATTTCGTAAATGGAAATCCAGAATGGAAAAGCAGTCAGAGAAGAAGTTGAAAATTCTTCGTTCAGATAATGGCGATGAATTCGTATCACAGGAATTCATCGATTATTGTGAGTCCGAAGGCATTAAGAGGCATTACACCATACCAGGCGACCCCCAGTCCAGTGGAGTTGCAGAAAGGATTAGACATTATTGGAGAGAACTAGGTGCCTCAGATTGACTGCCAAGTTAAAGAAGGGATTTTGGGCTGAAGCTTTATCTATGGCGGCTTTCCTCATCAACGCACACCTTCTACTGCCATAGATATGAAGATCCCTGAAGAAGTATGGAAAGGAGAGCCTGTTAGCTATTCATTCCTCAAGGTATTTGGTTGTCCAGCTTACGTGCATGAGAGTCGAGGAAAGTTGGAACTTAGAGCTCGCAAGTGTATCTTTCTAGGTTATAGAAGAGGAGTAAAAGGATATAGGTTGTGGTGTCCTATTAGCAAGAAACTTATTATAAGCAGACATGTAACTTTTGATGAGAAGGCTATATTGAAGTTGGAGCCTTGCTCATCGAATGATGATGATAGGACATGTGAAGAATACCAAACACAAAGCAAATCATCTGTTGATTCTTTCCATAGACGTTCAAATGGCATTTCCGATGATGCCGTGGTGGATGAGGATAGTATGGATACTGGCATAGAAGATCAAACTCAAGGTGGAGCTCATACAGAGACCAGGCCTTTTAGAGAAAGAAGAAAGCATGGATGGCTTGATGAGTTTGTTGGTTTGAGCATAAAAAAATATTGACTTTGATGTTATGGCAACATATGCATTAAATGTTGTCCATGACGAGCCCAGAGATTATAGAGACCTATTGTATCAGTTGACAGTTCCACTTGGTTAGTAGTAATGGAAGAGGAGATCGAATCTTTACGGAAAAATCACACATAGGATTTGGTGCCACTTCGTATCGACAAGAGAGCTATTGGATGTAAATGGATCTATAGAGCGAAAGACGGCGGCAATATAGAGTTTATATATAAAGCAAGACTAGTACAAAGGGGTATGTTCAGAAGAAAGTGGTAGAGTATCATGACATCTTTGCTCCAGTTGTTAGGAATACTTCCGTTCGTATTCTCTTGGCATTAGTTGCTCATTATGACATGGAGTTAGCGCAACTAGATGTCAAAACTGCTTTCTTGCATGGTGATCTGGATGAAGAGATTTATTTACGGCAACCGGAAGGGTTCATTGATAGTAGCAGGACAGACTATGTTTGTAAACTTAACAAATCTCTTTATGGACTGAAGCAGTCTCCAAGACTATGGTACAAGAGATTTGGTAAGTTTATGCTTTCACAGGGATATTCCAGAAGCTTCAAAGACCAGTGTGTTTATTTTAGGAGATGTGATGATGACATGATTTATTTGTTGTTATATGTTGATGATATGTTGATTGCATCTCAGAGTATGGTCAAAATTAAGGAGTTGAAAGCGAAGCTTAGTAGAGAGTTTGATATAAAGGATTTGGGAAAGGCACAAAGAATATTTGGTATAGAGATAAGCAGGGATAGGAAGCGGAGAGAGTTAAGGCTCACTCAGGGACAGTACATCGAGAAAGTCCTCGCTCGATTTGGGATGGAGGAAGCAAAACCGGTAGGCGCTCCTTTAGGCTCTCATTTTAAGTTGTCGAAAGACCATTCTCCTACATCGGAAGAAGATAAAAGGTATATGACTAATATACCTTATTCTAGTGTGGTTGGCAGTATCATGTATGCGATGGTGTGCACAAGATCAGATTTGGCCCATGCAGTTGGTGTTGTCAGTCGATATATTTCTAACCCAGGCAAAGAACATTGGCAAGCAGTGAAGTGGATTCTTAGATATCTTCGAGGCACTTCTTCGATGGGTTTTCTATATGGTGGAGTAGATGGTGACATCTTTCTTAGAGGATACTGTGATTCTGATTATGCTAGGGATAAAGATGCTAGGATGTCAGTGTCGGTCTATGTTTTTACACTTGGCATAAGCTCGATTTCATGGAGATCAAAGCTGCAATCTATCGTAGCTTTGCCGACTACTGAAGCAAAGTTGATATCGATTGTGGAAGCAACAAAAGAAGGATTGTACTTACTTCAGTTGTTGGATGATCTTTCAATGGCGCAGCGGACAGTGGAGCTATTTTAAGACAGTCGGAGTGCGATTCATCATATTGAGAATCAAGATTATTGTTCACGGATAAAGCACATTGATGTTAGAGGTTTCTTTCTTATGCTTAAGGAAGAACGAAGAAAGATCAAATTATTGAAGGTGGGTACTTCAGATGGTCCTTCAGATATGATGACTAAGTCACTTCTGAAGGACAAGTTTGAGCATTGCTCAAACTTGATCAGTTTGCTTCCTGTTACTTAAGCGCCATGGGGCGCTGGGTCCAACAACTTCTATGATGATTGTTGAAGATGATGAAGAAAGACTATCATATTTGAATCAAGGTGGAGTGTTGAAATTGAAGATTCAAATAATTGTAGATAAGGAAAGATTGATTGTCAATCCTGTAATTGGCTCCTATATGGAATAACTTAGGTGCCAAGTTTACTTGGAGGTCAAGAAAACTTGGGTGCAAAGTTTACTTGAAGGTCAAGAAAACTTGGGTGCCAAGTTTACTTGGAGGTCAAGAAATCCCTCTATATAAATAGTGGTCATGTTATTGTATGACGAAAGCAATCCACCATTAATCTTCTCTCTATTGTAATCTTCCTTCTCTCTTATGTACTCATTTCTTCATTGAGAAATAAAAGTTTTTGGGTCTCCGTGGACGTCGGATATTCATATCCGAACCACGTTAAATCTTCTATGTCCTTTTTTTTGTTCTTCGTTTTTCGTGAGATTTCATAATTGTTTTGTTATACTCCATTGGCATCTAAATAAAAAATACCGGATCCTCATCAAAATTCCGCATAAATCACTACAAGTAGTATTGTGCCACTGATCACTTCCTGTCCCACTTCTTCAGACTAGCACACACCCCTTATCGAACTCCACTCTCATTTCCGACCATCTGAGTTCTGTTCCTCCTACATGTTGCTACTGTTTTCAAACTCTATATCTCACTGAACTCTTGCTTCTTCAAAGAATCCACTGCTTCACTATTTCATATTACCCAGAACCATGCTTCCGCGACGTACCGCCGCACCCACAACCGCTCCACCAGAGCTTGATCAGAAATCTCCACCATCTGCGCCTCAAAGGCCTCAGCTTCCGCCCAAATCCCCAGGCTGCTAGAAAAACCGTCAATCAGAAAACACCACTGAATCATGCTTCCTTTAAGCTCGGCTTCTGGCAACCACACTACAATAAATCAGATCGCCACCATATAGTCGTTAGATCTCACTAAGTTCTTAATTTTTCTCGTTGATGGTTTTCGACAAAGGTGAGCGGATTAGCAGAGAAAACAAGATGGATTTTGGAGCGTTTTGGTCGTCTATTTTCAATGGTGGAGGCGGACATGATTTTTGTTTGTAGAGGGAAGCTTTGTTTTATTATTTTGGAACCAAATAAAATGGAGCAACATCTTATATTTATAAGGGAGATGTGAGCAAAGATAAGGACAACGTCCAGTGTAGGTCTGCGCGTGAAAACATAGGTTACTGGAAGAAAAAGTAGCTGGGTTCATGAGTTTTCAATTTGTAACATAGGGTAGCTTTACATGGAATATAGGCTGTGCACATCATAGTTTTAGTTTTAAAGACCGGACCGTGGATTGAACCGTGATGGTTGAAGGTCGAAGGTTCTAAAAGTTCGACCGATCGAATCGTAAAAGCCATCCTAAATCGTAAGTGTTTTCATATACTTTGGAACCTTATTAAAATTAGTGTAAAAAGACAAAGTTTACAACAATTACGTAGTCTAAGATGAAATTAATTAACAAAGCTTAGCCATTACAAAAACCTGGGAATTAATGTTACACCTTTTCTTAGCTGATGAAAGCACAAGGTTTTCTTGTAGCTATAAAAGATGAAAATTGAATACTGAAATGTCCCACATTCCAGCATAAAGGAGTATATATCAAAAGCTAGGCTATAAAATGAAGTCACCTGTCACTTGAAGAGAAGCTCAATGGGATTTTGATTCTCTCTGAGTTAATTTCCCAGGCCTACAACCATAGAGTCCATCTTATAATATTAATAACTTTCAAATGGTTTGGGGTTTATGAGGGTTAGACCCCGGTTTCCACGGTTCTTTCCATTAGAGGTCTAACTAGATTCCTGACTGGATAGGGTAATGGCCCGCGGTTTTAAGGATTTAACAGGAGGTCTGGACCGGTCTTTAAAACTAGGGTGCTCATGCGAGCCTTAAATGTTTGGTAGGATGGGAAAGTAAAGTAGCGATTGTATGTTACACATATTTAAGTTAATATTTTGGATAGGTTTTCAGAGGGAAGGTTGTGCACATGCATATAATTAAATATTTAGGTAAGGTCATAAATATCTAAATTATTATTTTACACGGATACTGATATTTAACGGGGTCCATTAAATTCGCATACACACACATGAATTTCAAATGCAATGGAAATGGTCGTACTGCTACGTCTTGACGTTCCGGTCCTAACGTAACTAATTTCATTGAAGACAGACTATGTTTGCAAAAACGGCGCTATTTATATCTCAATTTATTTATCGGTTCACTTTTAAATTTCGTCTGTCGACAAAACATCTCTGGTTGGCTCCAAATTTGGAATCTTGCAAAATTTAGTTATACATATTCCAATAAAATTTGTTTTGTTGAAAACGGAGATCAATTGAAAAATAATCATTTTTGAGGCCTATATAATATCGATAAAATATAATTAAATCCAAAACAATTCAAATTTAATAATAATAAGTCCATATTATCAAATATATCCAAACAGAAAAACAATAGCTTTAAATTGAACCAGTATAGATTTAATATTAAGAAATTTGGGTTGAATGATATTCAGATATATAGAAATTCCTTCATATTTATTAATTAAACATTATAATCTATAAATGATTTCTATAGCGACTATTTGAACATTTGAATTGGACATAACATGCAATATATATGATGAAATCTCAAATTTTCTTTTTCATTAGAAAAATATAATCAAATAGATTCAAATGTCCCTTGGTTCATAGAATTCCGACTTATATCGGATCTTGTATATTCAATTGAAGTTCAAAACTGAATATTACGAACTACTGTGTCATTTCGAGTTCGTTTTAATTAATTTATAGATTTATATGTTCAAACTCCATTTTTAAATAAATAACTCGAAATAAAACCATTTATATTACCAAAATCAATATTTAATACGGATGTAAATATTCGTAATTAATGTTCAAAAATCTGGAACGTTACAAAATCTATCTCGGACGATGCTAGTCTGGGGCCCGACGTTTTGGGCGCCAGCTTCTTCAAAAGGCACTGGAATTTCCTACAAAATCATGTGGTAGTATCAATACAAGAATCTTTGGATACAGGAAGAATACTAAAAGATATTAAAAGTCAAAAATCCAACAAGAATTGAAGAATACAGACCTGTGGCTTCCTGCAATGTTATTTATAAAATACTTAGCAAGGTTCTATGCAGCAGAATGTAGAAAATATTACCAGACATCATAGTTGAGTGTCAGAGTGCATTTATCAAAGGAAGAAGCATTTCAGAGAATTCTCTTCTGGCACATGAGATGGTTAGAAATTTCAATAAACATGGAGCTGATTTTTTTTTTTAAAGTTGACCTCCACAAGGCTTATGACAAATCAGCTGTAAGTTTAGTACTCATATGCTTTTAGCTATGGGGTTCCCCAAAAGGTTTGTAAATCTTATTAAAGAGTGTATTGATATGCCTACCTTTTCCATTTTGATAAATGATGTCCCGAAAGGTCATATTGGATGCAATCGTGGTATCTGGCAAGTAGAACTTCTCTCTACTTACCTTTTCACCATTGCTATGAAATACTTCTCTTTGCAGATAGAGCTTGCAGAGCATAACAAATGCTTTCAAATAATGTATAATTTCCAACCTAGTCTTAGCCACCATCTATATGCAGACGACCAAATTGTTTGTATAAAAGCATATAATAAGGCTGCGAATACAAATAAAGAGTTGTTTGAGAATATTGAGAAATATGTGGGCCTTAAGATGAATAAACATAAGTGAAATGTTATTTTAACAAATTTTTTAGGTCTAAAGAAGTAGTTAGGAACACTTTGTGGGTAGAGGAAGGTGAGTTGCCGGTTAAATACTTGGGTATGCCTCTTTCAACTAACAAAATTATTGATAGAGAATGTGCCATTCTTGTTTCTAACAGTAGAGAAAAATTGCAAGTATGGAGCTCGAAATTACTCTCTTTTGCAGGACAGATAGAACTGGTTCATACTGTGATTCATCCAAAAGTTAACTTTTGGATGCAAACTTTTTAAATTCCAGAAGCTTCTATTTAAAAAAATGGGAGGGTATGTGTATATTTCATTTGGAAGGGTAGAATGCATCATATGAAATACAGTGATCTTTGTAGGCAAGGAGGTGTTGGCCTTAGAAATTTAAGAGATATGAGAAGAATTTTAATTTTATAATAGGGTTGGAAAATTAACTCTTTGGGCGAATGGATGAGAGAAAGATATTTGAAAGGTAATTTTTGGCATATGAGAATTGATAGTAATGCTTCTGCAAACTGGAAGGAAATTTTAAGAGAAATGAGGGTTCTAGCCAAAAACTGTTAGAGGTGTCTGCCAAAGGTAAAGAAACTGACTTATGGCTAGATCCATAGATTGAAGGAGAATCGTTAGTTGAAAATGTTGGTTGGGATACATTTTCTGCATTTAGATGTCCTAATTCTACAGATATTCTAATTGGAAATAAAGTTTGAAAGTGTGATTTGCTATCATGCAAGTCTAAAATGAAGACAAAGATTAAAGCCATACCACTGTATTTTGACAAAGAATATGACATTTGGAAATGGAAACACTCAACTAATGGTTTCACAACCAAAATTGCTGGGCAGTATAACAGATGCAATTCAAGTACGGTAAACTAACATAAAGTTGTGGGGATCGAGCTACATGCCCAAAGATAGCTAACACTGTTTACAAGGCAGTGTTAGAAAGATTTCCTGCAAGAGACAGTCTATCAAAATGGGGGATTACCGATGACACAATTTGTGTATTATGTAATTCTAATATGGAGAATCATGAACATCCTTTTTTCGAGCGTGAATTTGCTATACATATTCTTTATTACTATTGCAATTACTTTGGTTTTAGCAATGATAAAACTAAATTGAGTGAAATCATAGAGAACCTGGCCGTCGACCAACATGTGATGGACATGAAATCTAAACTCCACAGGTACATCTTCGCAACAGCCGTATGGGCAATTTGGAAAGGGAGGAATTGTAGAATTTTCTACAATAAGAGCAGAGAAAAGATAACGGTTAGTAAACTTGCAGTGAATGAAATTAAACCAGTGAGTAAAAGGGTGAAAGGTGTTAGCGATAACTGAATATGTATACGAGATGCATCTGTAGCAAGGGATCACCTACTAGTAGTGGAATAAAGCATTGGAACTAGCTATGATAATGTGAAACGTCAGAGCTTCCGGCCTCCAAGATTGATTGCTGGAGCTTCGTGAAGGAGACAAAAGGTTTGGAACTGAAATGGGTTATAAAATGTAATTAAATTGGAAACTCAGTTTTCTTAAGCTACAGTGTCTTGTAAATTTCACGTATTGACTACTCAGTGGCTTAGAACCAAGTTTGTACATATTTCAGCAATTATTGCTTAATAAAAATTTATCCCATTTCCAAATATATATACATACACACACACGTGTGTGTGTATATATATATGTTGACTCCAAAAAATGTCATCAACACCAAAGATTCTTAATTACTTAAGAGTATGGTTTCGCGTACGGAAAATATATGCAGAAAAGCAGTAATTGACATAGGATATTTATAGTGGTACAGTCCCGTGAGGGGACTACATCCACTTTGGAAGAGCTGCTGATATTTTGTTGATGATAATGAATTACAAGCTATGAGCCGAAGCATTTTCATATAATTTGAAGTCATTGTCATCAAATGTGATTGTATGGAAAAAGTAGATTTCGTCCTTTTTCTTCCCTACAGTGAAGATGCCATTAGAGACATCCCTTGGAGCTTTAGGGAGTTGTCAAATCAGAAAATTTCCAACCCTTGTAATAAATGAGCCTAGGGGTGTTTATAGTGAAGTGGTTAGGTGGGAGTAGGTAGGATTAGGGGACCACTCAGCCAAAAATCGCATCACAGGCTCAGGCATGCCAGGAAATAGCATCAAACATGGTTATTGGAGGAAAAATTGCATCCCTTCATGGGATGCGATTTTCACATCCCATAGGAGGCGGAAATTGCCTCCCAAAGGGAATACATTGTGGAGGCGCCACATCCCATTGGATGTAATGGCATCGCATCTGGAGGGATGTGATGGCATCGCATCCCAAGGGATGCGGTGCCATCGCATCTCATTGGATGCGATGGCATCGGATCTTGAGTGATGCAATGACATCGGATCTTGAGTGATGCAATGACATCGCACCCAGTTGGATGCAATGTGATGTGTGGAAGCCTGATATGACGTGAATCATTTCGAGGTGATGTTAGTCGGTGCAAGGCGAGTTGTTATAGGTGAGGCAAGGCGACTCGTTGTAGGTGAGGCGAGGCGAGTCGTTATAGGTGAGGCGAGGTGAGTCGTTGTATGTGAGGGATGAAGGAGATACGACCTTGGGTGATGCGGTATGGTTATATGATGCTATGTGGGCCTTGTGAGAAACTATGAGGTTGTTGCTAGCTCATGCTCTTCTCAACCCGAATCTTCAACAAGTTGGTAACACTTCAAGCTTTAATACGACGTGACATGTTGAGTTGTGTGGGTCTGATGTATTTTTGGGAACCGAACAAAAATACTAGTTAAGGTTTGCCCCCTAAAGTACGTCTTGCCTCAGCAGGATGTGCTTTGCGTTGAAGAGAAAACTGGGATGAAGCGTGAAGCTTTATATTTGATGAGTATTCTTGTTCTTTTTAGCTTGCCTAATCGTCTAGTCCCTGTCTTATTCATGAAATTTAGACATTAGCTGTCGACTCTCGTTTACGTCTTAGCGTAAACGAGTGGTCGCCGATGCATGTTTGCGCTTGCACTCACATATCTTTGTATGGTTTTACACAATGCAATCACGATTTTTGAAATAAATATTGGGAGGGAGGTCAGTACAGGAGTATGCATGTATACATAAACATATGTGTGCATGTACATATATATATACATGTATATAAATATACATACATATATACATATTATATACATATATATTAACGTCGTATCTTGGTGTAATGCGATATATCGCATCCTTGTGTGATGCGATACATCGCATCTTAGTGGGATGCGGTGGATCGCATCGCCAATGGGATGCGATGGACCGAATCCCAGTGGGATGGAAGGAAAAGCGGGCAAAAGCCCTATGTCCCCTCACCTCTATACAAGCCGACTCCTTCCCCTCCATAACACTCTTTACTCTCGTTTCCCCTTGAAAGCACATCCAACCTTCCTTCCTTAGAAAATTGAAAATCAGTTGAAACAACAAAACGAATGTGGGTGTTTAAATCTTGATGGGTTGAGCTCTAGATCAGGTTCGTGCCCACAAAAACTGATACGATTCCACATACTTAGGGATTTCGGAGGCCGATTCGTGCTTAGCTTCACCGTTAATGGCGGATGAGGGATTTGGTAGGAATGGAGAGGAAGAGACGCGGAGTGGAGAAGATGGAGTAGGAGGGCGCATTGCCTCACTGTACGCCTTGTTGCGATGTGACTTCGCATCACCGCGTGTTGAGCCTTGGCTAACTGTTAGTTGAATAAGTTGTCTTTCTCTTTCCGTTTGGTCGAGTGTGAAATCGTCGAGCCTAATAATCATCAGTCTTTCCAGTCATCAAACTATGATCTGGAATTAGCTCCCCGGTCACTCCACCAAGAAAGGTCCCAAACACCATCATTCTGAGATGAAGCATAAGCAGCCGAAGCTAGGCCTTAATCTTTTTTAGCTGGTTCTTGAGCTTTGTTTCGTCGAGTTTGAACTGAAATCCTGAGGTGCGTAGCCAATCCAAAACCTAAAGTCGGTGAGGCCTTCTATTCTTAACAAACCTTAGTGCTAGGTAACGAGAAATCCTGTCTTGCAAGAAATGTATGTGAGTTTTGAAATATTATTCTTTGCTGAGAGTAAATGCACATAAAGTAAATGTCGGTATTTTGTCCACGAATGGCTCTCTCTCTGAGGTCACTCTCACTCTATAAAGAGTAGTGTGCCCTAAGCAGAGGATAAACTACTTACTAATACTAATAGATAATAGGAAGACTCGAAGGAAAGGCCTGGGCCTGACTTTCACTCCATTTGGTAGGAAATCCATAAGAATCGGAGTTGGCGGGGTTCCTTCGACTTTCGTTTCGAGGTTAAGGTTTTTTGTCCTATTTACATTGACTTTGACTCAGCACGAAATGCTACTAGAAGCGAATTCCCACTAGCAACTACAAGAAGAACCTTTTCGATGAACAACAAGAAATTCACCTATGGTTCTAAGTATACTGGACTTGGTATCCCAGTATACGCTAACGCACCTTTCTATTCTTTCAAAGTCATCCCGAGATCCCTATTGTGAGAAGTCATGGTTGATTATTGGCTCTGTCTGGAAAAGATGGCCAATATATTAATTGGTCGGATTTCCTCCACATCGGAAAAGTAGTTCACTAGGCCAGGATTGGGATTTTATAGCCCCGAACATAAGAAAGTATGTATTCCCAAAAAGCAAGGCAGGGGATATAATATGGGTAGAAATCACTCTCCTGTTGAGCGAGCAGAGATTTCTTCAGCGCTGCTGCAGCTTGAGAGAAACTAGTAATGAATAGTTGTTCAGTTAACAACGGATACTTCTACCGAAGCAATAATATAATGGAACAATACTCTGATTACTAACTATGGCCGATTGATTCTTTTAGTTTGACGACCACGAACGGGAATCTAGTATACTTAGACCAACGGAAGGAAGGAGAACATCCGAGACATTGTCAAATCTAGATTGGTTGGGTGTTAAGTAGTTAGCTCGGTCTACCTAGAAAAGGGATAAAAAATTTCTCGTTTTTTAATTTTCTGTCTCTCTTCTTAAATTGGGTCGGAAGCTTGGGATGTGCTCATCCCCCAGGCGGTGCGATTTCGCATCACCGGTGTGATGCGGTTTCGCATTACTGGCATGGTACGGTTTTGCATCACCGGCGTGATGCGATTTCGCATCGCCTATGTGGTGCGTAATTGCATCACTTGCGTGACGTGGTTCTCTCATGTCCATTTGAGGCAATGGGCCTAACCTTGCATTTTGGTTGCGATGCTTCATGGTTGGACGAGATCGGGACGCCGCACATAGGGCTTATAGCATATAACTTGGACTGTGGACAAGAACTTTGGACTGTTGAACTCTAACTTGCTTTCCGATCGAATCACGATTTCATCGTGACTCAATGCGAGTCTAGGGACATCGGTTGATGACGATGATGGCTACCGTCGCTAAAAAGCAGCGATCATCACTTTGTCATCGCACTACACTGCATGTTTGCATGTTAGTTCGCACCAACATGAGTGGTACAAGTTTTACATATGATGTCTAACGCAACTATATTGAAGTATTGCTTGTAATGGAGACACGATCCAAAACTCAGCAACATTCGGAAGCTAAAGCTTGGCCAGTTCGGCTCAACTAATAACACTAGTCCTGGGGACAGCAAGCTTGAGACTTCTTCAGAGTCAACCGCTTCCCAGTTTATAGATTCACCAAAAGCACCCGACCGTGATTTACAATCGACGGCAGAGCGCTCTACAGATCCGTCAGCGCCGAGAGTTGTTACTCAGTTAAGGAGAGTTCCGAGGAGGACATAGATATTGTGGCGAGCGACGTACCTGAGGCTTCCGATACAATGGTAGGTGCCGTTATTGTTGACTATCTGCCAGACTCAAGACGTTCGAGTGTGGATGAGCCTGCCCTGAGGCGCATTTGCGCAAGATTCGGCATACTACAGACCTACGTTCAGGTTCCCGAGGAGGGAGACCAGCCGCACGCTCCGCCAGCGGGATACACCACATGAAAGAAACACATGTACATCGCGGGGTGCATGCCCCCGTCTTGTGACTTTATTCGTGACATGCTGAGCTACTTCCACTTAGCGCCTACACAACTTCATCATAATGGATATGCATTCCTTCTTGGCACCTATCGTTTTTAGACAGTACCCGCATAAGGACCCCATTAGCGAGGACATCCGACTCTTTTTTCATATCAAGAGGAGACCGAAGACTTCGTCTTCATTTTACTCCCTAGAAGCAATACATAATGCCCGGTTCATTAAAGGGTCATGGACAAGACTTGGGTTGTACAAGTTTGAGTGGTTCTTCGTTTGTTGTCCTCCGGGCTTCGCGAGACGATGGCTGGAGGGAAGTTAGCATATATGTTTTCTCTAGCTTGGTGTCGGTCAAATTATGAGCTCGGTGTTAAATTTGGTTTTCTATAACTGGAATCCTGCCAGCGCCGAAGGGCGATGAATACCAAGGGCATGTAGTGCATTTGAAGGCTATTCTGAAGGTTGTTCGCTCGACGGAGAAGAATTTAGATAAGGAGGCCCTTCGTCGAACAAGCATGTTCCCGCGAAACCGGAGGATTTTCCCGATAGGTACTTCAGAGAAATAGAGTGAAGATCCTGAGGAAGGAAAGCGTTTTAAGATGAAAACTCCTCCTGTCATGACTAAATGTATCAAGGCTGCAAAAATTCATGAGGGTGCTAGTGCGAGCGGCACTCATGTCGCGAAAGCGGTTGGTGAAGGAGATAGCTCACCGTCCACTCCCATCAAGCCTATGAATGTTGAGGCTAGAACAAGAGCATCGGCAAGCCGGTTCCCCCGATAAAGCCTTATAGGACCGTCGCTTCGTTGGAAAGAGTGGATTAGTTTAAAGAATTGGAAGATGTTCCAATCGAAATTCCACTTCTTGGCCTAGTGGCACAAATTCTGAAAGCTTGACTTTACCTATTGAGGGGACAACTCCTCCTATCGGGTCTCAATCTGGTCCGTGGAGAGCGCATTTAGGACACACATTCAAAAACACGTATAAAACAAAATTTGCTCACATGTGTGAAGTCCTTTGGTCTGACCTTTGGCTTTGCTTTGTGCAGGTGAAATGGCTCACGGAGGTGGTGATGATTGGCATCGAGGCTATGGATTGGGGGGTCGGAGACCGCAAAAGAGCTTGGATTTGAGCGATATTAGGAAAGGGGCCAAACTGCCTAAGTCTTCCACCCTCATGGTTGCGATGGAGATCATCGATATCAACAACACTCAGAGTCTACACCGGCACTTAGATCGTCGGGGCAGATTCAAGGCTTGAGACTACGGGCACCAGACCATAAGCTCCGACGCTCCCTCTTCCTACCCCTCAAGTGGAGCCCATTCAGAGATCTTCCAGTAATGTTGTTCAGCTGACGGATCGCGGGCCATCGAGGATGGGCACGTCAAGGAGGGATCAGAAGTCCCACGACTGTCCAACAAGGAGAATATTACCATCCTGAAAAGGCAGTTCCCAAAGTATTACTTTGAGGAGTTGATGTTTGTGATGGATATTAATCCGACACCTCAGAAAGACACTGCTCTTGTGTGGAAGAAAGTGTACCGTTCTTATCGCAATGTCATAGAGTTCAGCAGGTACACTGGGCATCTCTCTGGCCTGATCGGGCCAAGAATGTCGAAATGTAGAACTGTGGTCCAACTATCTATGTTGAGCGGACGACTGTTCGAAACCTGGAGACCGAGATAGGTGAGGCTTATCCGTATGTCGTAGGTGTTTTTTTTTACTCGTAGTTCCCCTTTTGAAAGATATGTTTTTGTTGACACATCGGAGCTGAAGGAGGCACATAATAGGCTGAAGAGCGAGGCAGAGCATGCAACTTCGAGTTTCAAGGATATAGCGGCCGATCTTACAACTAAGAATATGACCCTCAAGAAAGATAAATCTGACCTGGAAACGGTCAATGACGACTTGGAAAAGGATAATGAGAGGGTTTCCCAATTTCAAAAGGATGGCGAGGCCCTAGGGAAAGAGAACGAAAACTCATAGGTTAGCACAGGAGATTGTCGTTTTGAGGAGGCAGGTTGATGAGGCCAAGATGGACAAGAAAAGGCTAAGGAAACGGCTCGAGATTCGTTGAGCTCTCTCGATTGATATAAATCTAGCTTCAAACGATGTATATCTTTGATACTCTAATGGTGGAAAGACGTATTAGGTTGGATAAGGAAGATCACAAACTCCTCCAAATGAAAGAATGGAGAAAGTAAACTATTCTCCATGCCTCTAACCCCCCAGTTATAGTCTCCCACCGGCCCACTAATGGGCCATTCCAAATCAGCCCATCATGGCTTACAAAACTTGGACAACAAACTGTAAACACTATAACAGCGATCCCAAACCGCTGAACCAAATCTTTAATGTGACCACTTTACGGAAAGGGAAACATCATTTCCTTTTCAATGGGACTGGTTTCAACACCTGATTCGACTCCAATCAAAAGTTATCCCCGTACAAGACTGACAGGGGCAAAATAGTCACAAATAAAATTCGTAAAAGTTATGTACATGTCTCATATCCTCATAACCAACATATTAAAATATGAGAATGATCCAACCCTCAAGAAATAAAATAATATTATTTTACGATCTTTCGATACGTAAAATGTGGCTGTTACACTCGAAACCATAAATTTTGTCTCTGCCAGTAAAAGAAATCAACAAAGAGGACATACAACATGTCCAAACACCAAACTCAGTCCACTATGCATTCATATTGCATAAACATACAAATTTTAATAATTGCTCGGAATTTTAGATTTCTAATAATTTTCGAATTTAGATTTAATTAAATGGTTGCTATACGAAAAGCTCAAACATTATTAGTATAGCACAACTAGAATTAGGGAACAATAAATAGTTTGAAGGAATAATAACAGTAAATAATAAATCAATTGCTTGGATTAAACAAAAATACAAACCAAAAGCTATGTCAGAGTGGGTGGAAGTGGTGGCGGTATGCAAACCTCGGCTGCAAACATCGAAACAAGCAGCGACATGCATAGAAGAAACAACGTGCGTGGTGGCGAGCCAAATACGAACACCGAAGTTGGCATGTGGAGAGATTTGGAGCCAGGCAGCTTGTATGGAGAGATTTTGTGTTAGGCGCCAACAAGACTTAGGGTTAAGGATGTTTCATGATTTTATTTATTAATTAATTTTTTTTTTTTGAATGAACGACTAAATCCCTGTAAACGCAAATGAAAAGAGGTAGGTTTTTAGGGTTTTAATTGCATGGTGAGGGGTACGAACGGTTAGGATTAGTTTAGTTATTTTAAGGAAATTTATATATTAATTTAAGAGTGTGTGTGCGTGTATGTGTATGCGTTGGAAGATTGAACAGATATTTTTCGGATACGAATATAGCTATAACCATATCTATATCCGTATTTGAAAGGATCGTCAGATATCAGATATTCATATCTGCATCTCAGATAATAGGTATATTTCAGATATAGATACAGACAAATATCTAATTTTTGGATACCCGTTGACGGTCCTAGTTTGGCAAATCCTACCAACAAAATCAATTACAATTTTCATATCATTTTAATTTGGCTTTGTCTATCTAGAGCAAGCAACCGCTTAACTGACCGCTTATTTGTGAATAATAACTTAAATGTTGTTTGCTCATTAAACTAAAACACTTATTTAATGAACAAGCGACGAGCACTTTCAACTTGCTTAATCAATGATTGTGATAAATTTTCATTTGTATCCTTGTTTACATCCACTAAATAATTTCAAATTTAAATACAAAAATTTTGACGTATTGGAAAATACGAATTCAAAAAGTTCCATTGCTCTAGAATTTTTCAAAAGTTCCAAATTTGACAACTAGTTTTTTAATATTACAATCTACATTTGTCATTTAAAAATTTATTTCATTTACTAAAATTCAAATTCAAATCACTCAAATCTAAATAAAATCCGACTTTTTAATCCATAAATAACAAAATTCACATATTTTTGAAATTTTAAAATTCAACTATTTTAATAATTAAAATATATCATAATTCGAAATCCACAATTTAAATATTATCATGTGAAAAATCAACTAAAATAAAAGGTAATATTGTTCAAACAACAAATTACTTTAATTTTAATTTGAAGTTATTAAAACTTAAAGAAAATTATTCATAATTCAGTATATGATCATAATTTGGCATACAGCCTCCATGATTAACCATTCCGTTTGCAACAGTTTAAAACCCGCACTAATAAGACGGTAGACGGTGTTAGTACAAATCCTTCGTGTAAAACCTCCATTGAATGCTCTAGTTTTCTCCTTTTTAATGGTACCTCGCGATTCAATTTTGACCCTTCTTCCTTCCTGGAGCCTTTAATTAAGAACAAAGCTCATGGCCGATGCAGTTCCAATGAAAAACATTCCGACAGTGGATAGCTTACCATGTGAAATCTTGAATTTGATATCCAAGAAACTAGATTTTGATCCCGATTACGTTCGATTCCGCTCCGTCTGCAAATTGTGGCGAATCGCTGCTCCGAAGCGTCCACCTTTCCCTTGGATATTCGGCCTGGACGACTTCAATTTACATGATGTCCTCTTCTTCAAACCCTCGTTTGAAAATCGTGAAATCAAACGATTAGGAAATGCCAAGGTTAGGGTTGGATTTGAATGCATCGGTTCATCCCATGGATGGGTGGCTCTAATGAATCGGTCGACCTCACGAATCTCACTAACTAATCCGTTAACTCGGTCAAATATCCCTCTTCCTCCAGTTCCTTTCTGTGCTGATAACAATCGTGATGACTCTGATAATGTGGGTTTATGGCATCCCTTCTACCGAAGTTTCACACTCTCCTCAGATCCAAGTGATCGCGAATCTCCATGTCTTGTTGTGATAATCTGTTGCTACCACCGCACTCTTTCATATTGTAAAATTGGGGATGTTTCTTGGAGTCGCTTGGAACTTGCAGGAAACTTTATTTCTTTTGGCACACACATGTACATTCACTGTTGCTTCCACAAAGAAAAGCTGTACCTCGCACATGGTAGTGATCTTTATATATGTAAACTTGGTTCTAACCCCAGTGTTGCTATTGCCACCAAACGTGGTGACTTGGATCTTTCCTTTTTTGATGAGTTACACTTGGTTGAATCGAGTGGAGACCTTTTGCTTGTTATCATTTCACGACGGCTTTATCAAGAACATGGATTACGAGTGCATCTGATTGTGGAAACCGAAGATGAGAAGATGGGTTTTGTTATGATGAAGAGTTTGGGTAATAGGGCATTGTTCATGAGCAGGACAACTTGCCTTTCTGTTCTTGCTTGCAAAATTCCTGGCTGCAAAGAGAACAGCATCTATTATCCTTGGGGTTATGAGGTCCGGGTGTTTAATCTTGATGGAGAAATACACCAGCTTGTAGAAAATTACTATAATGATGCATTTCCTTCACAAACTTATTGGAGAATGTATTCATGGTTTACGCCAAGTCTTCTATATTGATATTTTTGCATCAAGAATCAAGCAAGTATGTCTTCTTCATTACACATTCCAGATAATCTTCCTTTTCAGTTGCCATGTAAATGTTTGTATCGTTTGTTGCATCATTGCATGTCTGATACATTGTACCAGTATTAGTGTAGGTCTGCACAGTGTTTTCAAAGCAACTCCCATTTTTGCTGGTGCTACTGTTATTGAAACTTGTCTTTTGCAAATTATTTGTGTCTACATTTGATGAATCGAACCATATTTTTGGTGTGGTTAATTTTATTTATTTGTTGTTCTTTCTCTAGTTAACCAGCATTGCTAGCATGATAAATTGATAACATGCTAGATAAAATCATTTTTTGTCTTCGTCGTTGAATGGCAAGTCAACCCCAACTTGTTTGGGATATATGACTTTGTTGTTGTTGTTGTCGTCGTCGTCGTTAAATGACAATTTTCATTCAAGTCATGATGCTTGAGTTTAAATTCATAGAATAAAAAATACGTATTTCGGCAAGGCCTCCCCCTTCTGGTCTGAAAAAAATGTTTTACTCAAAAGTAAACTATCACCTCATCTTTGATCAATCCAGATTCCAACAAGTGTTTCCTAGAATATATACCACTTCTGTTCTGGAATTTTTTTTTAATACAAATTCAATGCATTTCTTTAACTCTAGAAGCATTCATACTTTGGATCATGGTACCTTTGTTGGAGTCCCTTGAAAATTAGGGAAACCACATTGAAAGGTACTTCTCGTGGTGTACACTTGCGAATGGTAGCGAAGATTATATTGGTAAACTTGGTTCTAAGTCTAACCCAAAGTTTCTACCATTTTCATCACACTCAAAGATTCTGATATTTTATTTACCTTATATTTAATTATTATAAACTTTTTTCTTGAGAGCCACATTTGGTCTCATTCCAAAACGTTTTCACGAAGAATGCGAATAGGTAGTTCTTCTCCTAAGTCCTATTATAAACAGAAGAAGAGCTAGTGGGTGAGATTGGCTATGTTGAAGAGTTTTGTTTGGGTTACAGGGCATTGTTTATCAGCACAGCAACTCCCCTTTCTGTTCTATCTTGGAGCATCTCAGGTTGCTAATAAAACAACGTTTATTATACCTGGGCTTTAAGGTGCAGATATTCAAATTGAATCTAAAAAATAACGAGCTTACCGAAAAAGAACCATACAAAGAGTGCTATTATAGGACCCACGAAAATGGCTAATAAATAGAAATATGGAATGCATCAAAGCAATAGTTTGATGCTTATGATTTGCAAACATTTTTTAGCTAGTTTAGATACAGTATTTTACTTGTTTAAAGTCAAATCGCATTTAGATACTGCTACTTATGAATTACTAATTAAATCTACAGTGAATCTATTATTTAGAACTCATTTTTAAGTGGTTTCAAAATAAGCTGGCAGATGGGCTCTTAATCATATCCTATGAATCAATGGTAGAACTATTGCTGTAGACTGAGGCGCATTTTTATTAGGTGATAATTCCTCCAAAGCTACTCCAAGCTTTTGTTAAATTTGATGTCATTTAAATGCTTCACGTTTGAGTTTACAGTCAAAACAAACGAAATTGCAAGCAGTCGCAGCTGCACTATTGCAGTAGACTGGATAAGCATTGCAGTAGTGTTCATGACAGTAGTTGTGTTGCTGTTTTGCACTGCAATTACGCACTAGTGTCAACAATGCGTAAGTTCGCTTATGCAACTGAAGTTGCACTTATTACAATGTTTCACTTACACTACATTTTTTTTTTTTAATATCATTGTGTGTAACTTGAATTTAAATGTATGGATTTTTGATGAAAAATGATGATTTCGATATGACAAGTCGAACCATGAAATATTGAATCTTTCGCCAAGTCCTAAACATTTAATATCCAAATAAGGTGGGTGGATCAACTACTTAATACCTTCTCAAGGCAGGAACTAGACGTCTCACATTAACCCGATTTCTTATTGCTACTGGATTTGTTGGACAGTTCCGAGCGGACTTCTACTACAAGTAGAGGTTAACATCGCGTCCACATGCCATTTAGTATTAGAAAAAAATCATTAATACACACACAACATGCAAATTTTCATAATTGAGACGTTTAATATGAATTTCCTAATTTATCGCGTTTAATATGCATTATGGTTCATAAATTACGTTATTTAATAAATATGAATGTATATAAAAAGGTGTAATTAGTGGCGTACGTAAAGAAGACGCACTAAACGCTGAAATGGCAATTCTAGGTCCTAATTAAGGTATACAAGTCATATTTCTCAAATTCCACAGCATAGCGTATGATTTTTCATTTCAAATCTAAAGTAATAATAGGGAAATTAGCATAACATAATAAAAGATAACTTGTGACTTAGGCTTTTAGATTATTTCAATAAATAAAAAAGGACAAGGTGAATAAACAGTATTATTCCCTCTAATGCCACTTTACTTTCACTTGCGAGATTTGTACAAAAATAAGAACTTTGGTCACATGTGTTTTATTATGCCAATAAAGAAGGGTTTAAACATGTATAAGTTATAGTGCATAAATCCATGCTTTCGTATTAATTTGATTCACAATAAAAATGAAAGAAAGTAAAACAGACTAAAGGAAAAATTTACATACACACCAAAATAACACAAAACTTTCTTTATTTACATCAATAATCGAAACCCAAATAATCAACTAGATTGACCATTTCCAATTTATCAGAGATTTAGGAGATTTACATATGTTTTGTTTTCATAAAAATCCCAAATCTCTGTAGGCGTAATCAATCCAGATTTATACGAATAATTACTTAAAAGAGTTCTCATTCACGGTACGGAAAGAATAAGAAAACTGTGAATAAGCCTAATTCTGGATTGCAGTCTCGAATAAACGTACTCCGATTTCTTCTCTTAAATTATTATACATGTATAGAAATCAACATAGAATCATATAGATATATAAATCTAGTTGCAGAAATTCTAAAAAGATATTAAAATAGAAAAGGTAGAAATCGATTAGAATTGTGGAATAAGAAGAAATAACCCGATCCGATATGAAACTAGACAAAATGGAGAAGAGAAAGAGTATAAGCAGAGTCTAGAGAAGATGTGAGGTTTAAAGATGAGGCTAGAGCTCTATTTACTATTGCGGAAGTGTGTAAGAACCATTGAATTTAAATTATTAAATCTGAGCCGTTCATATCAACAAGAAAACCTAACGTAAACCTAGCAGCCACTACCCATCTCCTCAATTGGCAATCGACGCCCTCCATATGAAGGTGGTTTCCCCCTTAAGGAGAGACGATTGACAAGTTTTAAGGATGAGGGTTGTTGTTGACACTCTAAGTATTGTTAAGGGTGGTAAATTTTTGTTAAAACAAGAATTTGTTAAGGAGAGTAACAATGTAGAGAGCATCCCTTAACAAATAAACTTTATTTTACCGGATTAGCCTTCTCTACAATAATCACTTTTTTAGTTGTTAATCAAAAAATAAATAAAAAATAAATAAATAAACTTATACGGTATATTAGTCGAACTACATCAATTTTTTATACCAATTTATAAATAATCTCATTTGTCGATATGCATCAAATCAGATTACAATGTATCATTCATAGAAAATTGATATACATATATCAAACAATTTTTTTATACAGTATCCCACTGCTGAATTTGCCGATACATCCCATCTCCATCACTTCGGCAACCCGACAAAAAATACAAATTTCTAAAATAATGAACAATGTCGAACAATTTCTCTACAAATGATCGCTTTTTTTTTGTTTGCAAGTAATGTAGAGACTTTTTTTTTGCGCGTTTGGAACTGAATAAGATTTGGGATGGTAACTGATGTTTTACCAGGGTAAAAAAGGAAACGTAAAAAATTAAGTACGTGACCCCCCTTAACATTCTTTTTATGATTGAAGTGTTTTTAAAATTGGAACTCCCTTTAACAATATTTGGAGTGTCAATAACCCGCCGTTTGTAGCTCGGGTGGTTCAGGAGTTGGGAGATGGGGATCTAAGCACTGTGTGCGGGCAGGTTCAAATCCCGCTGTGAACCACTTAGGGGGCTAGGACGTTACGCATCCGTGTGCGACGACTAAACAAAAGCGGGGTAGACACACGGCGTGGGGTTTACTTAAGTGAGTATCAATGTATACTGTGATCTTAAGGTTCCCCATGATATCAAAAAAAATAAAAAATTGGAGTGTCAATAACAATGTCGTGCAGTGAATTTAATTCATGAGCACGTTTGGTTTATTATTAATTAGTAGTTAATTACATTCAATTCTTTTCGTTTCTTTTCAAATGTTGTCTCCTCTTACATGTTTACATATATACATAACTTAGAATTTAGAAAATGGAATGCTCTCATATGCCATTGGTATATATTTTATTTCAAGTTTATACTTATGATTTCAAATTCAAATCTTGTATATATTGTTTTATTGTCTAAGTTATTATATACTTTTCTTTTCCATACGAACTCTATTCTTAATAATAAACATGAAAGAGGGCAAGAATCTCGCTACGAATACGAAGGTAATATTTTCATGGCCTAATACCCAATTATTAAGTATTCATATTTTCAGTCTATTAATATTTCATTACTTATTATTAATGATTGTTCTTAATTTAAATACATATATCTATCTAGGGTTATTTTAGGGATGTTAAAATCGGTTCCATGTCAATCTTCTGGTCAATTTGCCTATTCGTCGTCAGAAATGGAGTCAGAAAGAAGAAGATATGATGAAAAGAAAATTTTAAGAAAAGAAAAAAAAAATAACAGGAAGGTTGACCCTTGGGTCGACCCGGCTGGGGTCGGGTCGACCAGACTGATGTCCTAGGCAAAAATTCGCCTAACCACGACAAGTAATGAACGTTTTTATTAAAAGGCTAACATGGCTTGTTTTGATTTGTTGGTTTTGAAAATTTTAATAAGGTGGTGAATTCCTATTGGTTGTGTGACGTGGCTAACCTAGATTTCTAGAAATCCAATGGTCTAAGATCCCTAGCCTAACTTATAAATATGCCCCCTAAACCTAGCTAATTCTTCACAACATAATCCCTTCCCATCTAGGTTGTCCCTTTCTGAGTAGACCCGACATAAAGTTTTTTGGGGAGAATATTTATAAATATATATATACATACACACACATACACGCACGAACCTTTTAGAGGCGGGATCTATAGAGGGCACGGAGGAACACTTTGGACCACGGATGTAACACTTCATAATTTTAACAACACTAAAGAGGATAAATTAAAGAATAATTAATTTAATATTCAGAATTAAGGGAAACTGACTGCGTCATTGCATTCATCTTGGAATTCTGGTCAAAATAGACACCTGGTTTGCGTAAAATGGATGCCGTATGAAGAAGTTATTAAGGTTTAAAGTTTGTATACGCGCAAGAAGAGTATATATACATATATAGTCCAGAAATTCAAAATTAAGTCAAAACAGTTCAAATCGCATAGAAATGAGGTGAGTGGGAAATATCTCGCCCAGGGGTGTCGACCCAAGGGTCGACCTCGTAAGGGGGGTCGACCCCCCTTGGGCAGACGTGGTAGATTAGGGTTTGGGGCTGGAAGCTATATATATGACATCATTTCTCATGTTTTGCACAATGAAAATAATGGACGACTAGATGATGTCGCTGCCCAGATTGAATCAAACCTTTTTCATCTTCTACAATCGAGTTATTCAAGTGTAGATCTGTGATTCAACCTCTGCCATTCTTCATCTATTTTTCTATATCCAAACACAGTGAGCCTATGTTAATTTTAGATAGAAATAATTAAAAGTTAAATTTGATATGACTATAACTTGGATCTATGCCTATGACCATTTGAATCACATCAGATCTGCTATAACCTGTTTATCTTAGTTATTCTGACATGACTACGACTTAGATATTAACCTGTATCATGTCAAATCTCCCTTTGATTGTAGATCTAGTTAACTGTTTAAATCATTTTATACCTGTTCTATTATGTTTATGGCCAAATTATATTTGTTATTAGTTGGACATCTAAATCATTGTTTAGATCATATCATGTCTGTCCCTGTCATGTTAGAATCAGTTCTATTATCATATGTTCATTAGATCTGTTCCTATATGTCTACCTTGTCTTTATGCCGCTATATGTTTTATGCCTATTTTTTCCATTATATGTTCATCATGTTAGTATGATCATCTTTATTCTATTACCTCTCTCTTTTCCCTTTTATTTTTATAGCCGGGCTACCTTCGAGCCTATGCATGCCGCTAAAATGTGCGAATGCGTTAGATTGGGAACGAGGTAAAACGTTAATTTGGGGCATAACTTGTAATTAGAAATTTGGATAACTTGAATAAAGTATAATAATATTAATTTGGGGCATATGGTTCATTATCAACATAAGTTGGGAAAAGGGGCATGAAAACCTATAACGACATAGGAATAATTGGTTAATAATGGAAATGCCTAGGATTACAGTAATTAGAAACTGTAATCGTGCCTAGACACGAGGTTAGATTACATTTGTGGTAGAAGTCTGCCCGGAACCGCCCGACATATCCAACGACCACAAGTGGTGAATCTAATGTGAGGGGTCTGGGTGTATAAACACGAGATGTGCTAATACACGAGGTTAAGCCGACTTGTGGAAGAAGTTTGCCCGGAACCACCCGGCATATCCAACATTCACAAGTGGTAGGCTTATTGTGGGAGGTCTAGCACATTATAACCATAAATGGACATGGTAATGGATTGGAATACTTAATCTAGTTGAATCCATAAGGATTGTATGAACATGAACTTGAATAGGGGTTAACTAAACTAATTTGAAGCAGCGGGTGGGTTAATTAAATCTGGGAGGGTGGGATACACACACACACACACACACACACACACACATATATATATATATATATATATATATTAGCCCACAAAGTTAACCTGTTGGGATTATGCATTTTTATGACACCAGTAGGTAGGCATAATCTGTGGAAAACCTAGTGGGGATGCAAGACAAAGGGGAGAGCTTGCATCATCTTGTGTGTGGGACCCATCTTAGTCAGTAACCTATATATAGGTACCAAACGAGTACTCCAAACTAGGTCGGAGTCGAGGCACGCTTACTGGGTTGATTGTAAGAGATCCAAAAGTGGGGGATGGTGTGGGCGGCGCATACCGACCGGGTCATGTGCGTGCATGGTCCGGACAGAGGAAGATATGACGTCGTGACACCAGTAGATATGGTTGTACACATCCGGAAAATGAAGGGTTGTTATTTTAGGGAGTGATACACCCTATTGTGGGGCCAGCACAGGGTATCTACGGACTAGGGAGCCGATCGATTAGGTTGTAATTAGGGTACACTTAAACTCCAATATGTTTAGGAGTCTGTTATTATCCATAGGGGTAACTCCGGAACGTTTAGGCTGCTTGTTGATTGTATGGGGTGAAAACCTCTCACTGGAAGTACGCCTAAGTCTACCACCTTATAGTTGTTGGGATCATCTTATTCTGGTTATGCTAGTATTGATGCAGAGAAATCATTTGAGAAGCGTATTACACTCGATCATGTTTATCCTGTTTACCTTGTCATACCTGTCTTTTATGTTGTTACATTCTTTATCCACTTTATATACCTATCATGATAATTTTACTTATTTATATGCTAAAAGTAACTAGACTCGCCAGACTTTATGTCTGACCTATTTTGTTTTCTCTTCTTTCTCTTCCGTCTCCCCCCAGGTTCTCAGGGTGGGAATACACATTTGATCATGATTCTACTATCATTTTGCTGGAGCTGCTTAGATGTATTGCTCAAGTTTTTATCTTTGCTACTATGGCTATGTTTCTTTTGGGGATTATGCTTCTTTTGTTATTGTACTCCGATATTTTAAGTGCAAGACAGAAGTTTTAATAATGGACCAGGTTTATGTATTTTCAGACATATGATGTTTTGAACCATGATGCTTTATAATTAATAAAGTTTTTAATTCCACTGTTATTTTATATTTGTCTTGTAATGTTTTTGTTTTTGTTACCTATAACGCTTTACGAAACTTAATGCATTCTCTTAATGAGTGACATTAACGGACATGTGGTGTCACAACGAATGAGTTTGTAACTATTTAGATTTTTGATAATATAAGAAAATAGAGTTTATAATAGTTGTAGAGTTTCTGTAGTTTTTCTTATAGTTTTTTTATAGTTTTTTGTCAGTAAGTATTCTCTGTAAGCTTTATTCTATAAGTTTTATTCTATAAGTTATTTTTTACAATATTTTTCAGTCCTTTTCTTACAGTTTTATTTTATTCAAGTACTGCAAGGTATTCTTTTAGTCTTCTTCCTTCTTTCAATATTTATGCATGTTAATATTTTTACAGTTTCTATACCTATTTTTGGTTTATGCCTAAAACTTACGTAGTCTGTAAATGTTAGTATTTTGACGTCCGATATAATCCTTTTTACTTTGCGTATGGAAAAATAAAATTAATGGAATAGTTATGCAAATGTAGATCAAACATATGAGACTATATTTACAAAAAAGTGTGCATAAAATATGTAATTAAAAAGGGATTTAACTGAAATAGGCAAATTAATATAGATTTGCAATTAAGTTATTATATAGTTTATAACTAGAAAAAACCAAACATATTTGCAAAAGTAATATTATGATAAATTTTATAGACAAGCATCGAGAACATAATGGAGCGATAGGACTTGTTTGCAAAATATAATTATAACATGAAGGTTATAGTTGAATGAAATAACGAAAAAGCTTATTATTGAGATGAACTTAAATCTGAGGTTAAGTTTAATAAACATGTACTAGTTATGTACCATTCCTGCAGTACAAGGCTGATTTGGGATAAAAAATTATATAAATTAATAAGCATATACCTTTTGTGATCCATTTCTGGCAACATGGGGACTAATTTGGGAAAATAGGTGATCAATGAAGAAGGCCCATATCGAAGGGAATGTGTTGAGGTGCAAATTAGAATATCTCTTTGTTAGGATCTACACCGGTAACATCTCCTTTGCGGTTCATCACTGATAGTCTCATAATCGATGGTGGTGGAGGTCTGACACACTTATGCTAATTACGATAATAAAGGATCAATGGAGACAAGGCCGTATGTATGTGCATTGTGGTTGTGCAATGAGCGTGCATGTGCATCAAAGAGGGAAAATTAGTCCATAATGCGTCCAACGACGATTACTTATGTCTTTACTTGTTGGTTGGGTCGGAAAAAGCTCGAGATCCATAGTAGCATAAGCTACCATGTAAGATGGTAGACTAGTAACGAATCGATGTGTAGTATTAGCGATTTATCCTAATCATTATTACTAGATTCACTAATTGAGAAAGTGTAAATGATCGAACAAATCTTTACTTGTACAGTTGATGTATATTTTTTTGTACATCATTCCAGTATGTTTACCTTTTCTAGTTATACATGGACACATACCTATTCTGACACTAGAACTATTATTGAGTCTATCTTTCTTTATTACTCAAAATGCAACTATTTACATCACTTACCAGACTTTATGTTTGATCCACTCCTCTATTTTCTTTTTCTTCCCCACTAGGATCGAAGAGGTGATTAGTTTAGATTTCTTGGAGGATCATTCTTGTTGTTGATGTAGTTATTTTCTGTTTTACCTTATTTTATGGATTTGGTTGTACTATAGTCTATTTTGCCGGATATCCATATTATTGTACTCTGATTTGTTACTGAGATATTATTTTCATGAGACATATGGAGTTTATGGTTTGAGACGGAAATGAAATGTAGTTTTTGAAATAAATGTTATGTTTCAATTTTAAAAATGTTCCAAGTGTATTTATTATTTGTTGTTTTAAATCTTAATCTTATGATATATGTCTTTATATCTATAACGCATCACATTTCTTAGCATTATCCTACTTTGGGGAATGCGAAAGGGTGCAGGGTGTTTAAGCTTTACTATGACTTTGTTCATTTTACAATGGTATACGCAAAAGAGTGTTTGACTGAGATAAATTAGAATCCATGGAGAATCAAAAGTTACATTAAACTTATGTGATCTTAAGATATTGTTTCCCCTTTTCTTTTTTGACAACATGATTCACTTTACAATAGATTTAGGGAGGGAAGCAAGATTTGTGGACTGGTACAATATCGATGGATGTACCCCTTTAAGAGGTAATTTTTTATGAATACTTTGCATAGTTAATGCAATATGCACTAATTAAAGCATTTTATGCTTGTTTCTTTATTATAGGTATATGAAAGTACTGAAGGTTTATATTAAAAATGAAACCCAACCTAAAGAATAAATAGCCGAGCGCTATTCTACTGACGAATGCATTAACAATTGTGCTTGATTTATCAAAGATGGGATGGAATTTAAGGAGAGAAAAAATCAGAATGAAGTGTGGAAAAGTTATACCATACTCGATGGACGTCCCCTTTCCTAAGGAAAACCCGTGCTATTTTCAGCAAAGCTGATTAATGTTGCTCATCAGTGTGTATTGTTCAATATCGACAAAGTTGAGACGTACATAGTGTAAGCATAAGTTCAACTTGATTATTTTGTATGCACAAATTAAAATTTAACTTTTACATTTGATTATTCTGAGTGCACAAGTAGAAGTTAAAACATTTGCACCCTCAACTTTTAGGAGATGGCGTGGACTTTCAAATTTGCATTCATATAGTTTTAGATGTTGGTTTGAGTAAAAGGATGAAAAATATCTATTTTATATCATTAGTAGACTTAAGCTTCTTATATGCACATATTATTGTCATATGTCATTATATGCGGAATTGTATATGTCTAAAATAAAGATGAGAGAAATGTTTTAGATGTTAGCAAATAAATAAAATGGCTTTTGTATGGGCCTCAATCACAAATAGTTTCTTATTTCGGCTGTATTGTTAATGGATGACATTTCCATAGTAAAGACCATGATAACTCTACACAAAATGATGGTGTTTCGATTAAGGTGAATATTTTTGTACAGACGGGTTTGTTGAGGAAATTATTTCTTATGGCATCTTGCGTGATGTTATGTTATCATATAACCGTCTATTTCAAGTTGTTTTCTTCAAGCAGGATTGGGAAAATGTTTATCATAGAGTTCCGACTGAAGACGGATTTACATTGGTAAATCGACACTAGTTTCAAAATCAATTTGCAAGTGATTCCTTCTCTTAGCAACACAAGCAGTACAAGCTTCTTCTATAGAGAAAATAGCTCTTCAAATAGGTATGTTCTTTTGAAAAGCCTCGTAAAGATTTTCATCAATTGCAAAATATGACGACAAGGAAAAAATCAACTAGAAAACCATTGGCTGAACCACTACTTAACGATAGAGATATTGATAATGGGGATGAAAGTAACACAAGGAAGGATTGCAATGGAATTTGGTATGAATGAGCATTCGTTGTTGATATCTTATTTTATATGTAGTCATATTCCGTAAAGTGTGGTTATATAGTTGTTTTTCTAGTTTGTATAATCTAATTACAAGATAATGCCTTTGGATTAAGAAACCCATAGCAAAATAAATTTCTATTCTAATCGAAATGATGCAACTTATTAAATCACATATTGATTTTCTTTAGATTTTAATAGATGTGTATCAAACAATTTTATATGGTACTGTACATGGTTGTATATATATTTGTTTGATGGTATACATTGTCAATGCCTATAAAAACAATAATATATTTGACATGCGGTTTATTCTTTACAAATTATCATATAATGATTTTTTTTAAGTTGCTCACTTAGTAAAAGAAGCTTGAACGTTTTGCAATCATGGGTAAGGACGAGAAATGTCAAGCAGAGGTGATCATTTTGAACTTTGTTAATTATAGCTCATGGTGCATCAAGAAAATGTGTGTGCCCATGTAGAAAAAGTACATGAAAATAGGATAATCTCATTGATTAACGTTTTATATAATGTATCCATTAATCGTAATTGTTGGATTTGTGCACTTATTAATGGGTATTGCTTCTGTATTTAAGTGACAATAAGGAATTCCGCTCGATCCGAATCGATCGCTAAACCGACCAAGACCATTCGAAACCCCGGATTGCCTTGAGGACAAGACGAATCGGAATGCAAACAGAAGAACATTTCATTGTTTATTACAATAATTCCATCAAAATACAAGAATATACAGAGTATAAATAAATATTACACATCAGAAAAATATCAGAGATTCAATTTACATTACATAGCAGCGAAAAATAATATAATACACAACTGAAAGTAATACACGGATACAGAGCTTTCCGGATATCATTCCAGCTGTAAACCAGGATCTTATGAGTATAAATCTACAAAATCAAAACTACTAGCTGCCCGTGCGGAAAATAGGGGCACCCAGAGTTTAGGTTAAAACAATAAACTCCAGGTCAGTCATGTGACTAGTGTGAGAACTAAAAAAGTTATAAATCTTTATTTTAAAGTTAGGTAAATCAAGGGACCACGCCGTATAACACGGAACGAGTTTCCTTCCAAGAATACCAGTGCATAAAACAACAGCGCAATGCTATATAAAGAACAATGAAGCTACTATAAGACCCATGTCCCATCACACAATGCAACGCAAGCCGGAGGATAGGGTTTTTACCTTATAATAGCCAAGAATGCTTGGTACGTAAAAGTTCATGTTTTATTATTACTATAAGTGTATAGTGTCAAAACAATTTCAATCATAAGTATTAATCATAGACAGCATAAGTGCCCCATACCACTATGTCGCCATATATAGGTTTACAACTAAAACCACAAAGTCGCGTATTAGAAGTTGGATTTCCATATGTGTACCAAGGCCAGGGATCGTCCTCTACCGAATTCGAGACTGTCTAGCCTGATCTCAGGCAAGCCTTGGATCGTCAGGGCCAATCCACTAATGTGGATTATTATGCCTGAACACTGCGTTTCCCGGCCCTTTGGGGCGTAAATGAGCCAAATGACTCCATCGGCTCCACAGTCACCGATATATCCGAGGCGCCTTGCAATGGCAATAACCACACAGGTGAAAATAATATAAATGTCAGGGTTGGTAGATCACTGACACTACCTTAGCTAGAAGGAAACGCATGCCCTCCCTGAGGTCCTCTCCCGTTTTTGTTTCACAACCGGGGTGTGAGGCTCGCGAATTAACGCTACACAAAGCTATGCCATACAGGCCGTGCTTTGATCATCAACCACAAGACTCTGCTTTTCAACAAAAGCCTTGATCATTTGCCACACAGGCAATTCACTCCATGCGATTGATATCCATCAATATATAACCTCTGAGCTCGTACGTCTCAGAGAAGGGCGTTAAGCAAGAGAATAAATTCTCTACCGCCAAACAGATATATATTTAATAGAAATCAATCACACAGAATAAAATCCAATGTCTGATACACAGTCCATTTACAAGTCCGTTCTGGGTCTGAACGAAACCGGAGGCACTTTGTACCTCGCATATCCATCGATCTCCAAGTAAGTATGGACGATCACCAACTCCCTCTTCTTGGGTGTACAACCCAAACAAGATCATCAGTAATTATCCAAACGATGTGAAGACCTTCGGTCTTCGACCACCGTCTTCATCCTCGACACATCATCAAATCAGTTATTCAGAATCGGATAAACCCGGTCTTTCTGAATAACTTGTGTGTATAATAAACAAGTGTTACACAAACACAACACACACCTCATTCCAATTCAGAATATTCTTTTATTCAAATATTCTTATACTTTGGGAAAGGTGCCCATTAATTTTATCAAAGATAAATTCTTTAAATTTATTCTTTAATCTTCTTTTGGATATCAATTCAAATTAGTCGGGATTAGCGAACCACACCAAAGTAATCATTTATTTTATTTCCCAATCCCAACCTATTTATCCCATAAAGTAAAACTGGTCATACTTCATATCTAACACCACGGTGTTGTTGGTAAATTTAATTACCATTTCATGTTCAAATCTAATTAAAGATTTAATTATCGCCTAGAGCAAAACTGGTGATACTCCATTCTCGATCATTTCAATCTAATTAAAGATATATTACAACTCCACTTGGTTTTAATCTTCCCAAAAATCACTATTAATGATTATTTAACTTAGGAAATCATATCCGGTCTTTAACTGGGTTAAAGAACCAATGTCATTTAAAACACGGTTCACGATAAACCCAAAATCACATTCTATTCCATCAGCCTTTAACTGTGAATTAGCAAGTGAACAATTCCCTAAGTAACAACCCCGAAGGCCGAAACCAACATCAGATCAATACCCAAGAAACCATTCAACTTAACTAACCTCCAGTTAGTTTCTGATTTTCTTAACTCCGTTGAGTCTAAGAACAGTATTATTAAAGATACCATTCACGACAACCCAAAATCACATTCCATTTACAATGGAATCTTTATGGAAAACAAATCGATATATATAATTAATATAAACTTCCATATCCGACTAATAATATAAATGGAATAATGGCAACGCCTTTTAAATTCCAGATATATTAGCAGTCTTCCTCCACAGAAATTCACTTCGATTATTACCAAATCGAATTCCATTCCATTCCAATTTATTTATTTCAAAAATAAATGGATTATAATTCTAGTTCAAAACTAGTTCATTTCAATAAAAATCTATTTTTATCTTTTCAAATATGGATTTTTTCATCCCAATTCTTTCCAAATCATTTGTTATGATTTTACACAAATTATTGATATTTTTAATAATTTTATCAAGGCCCGTACAGTCGATTTCCATCAACGGCCATTGAACTGCACTTACAGCGACCTTTTCCAAATTTGATTTGGACATAATTCCAAATCCAACCATTAGACTTCAAATCTCTAATATTCGCTAGAAAGCTCTTTTCGATACGAACCCAACGGTTCTGGTTTAGGAGAATCCGACGGTCGGATCTCCCGTAATATCCATTCGAAGTCAGTGGTCGAAATTCGCGAATTGCCGCGGCGCGGTGCGTTCTATTCGGGCCATTATATTATATATATATATATATATATTTTGTAGATTTCCTTTCAAAACATATTTTATAAATCTTTTTAAATTTGTTTTCAAAACGATTTCAACTTCATATTCAATTTCGAATCAAAATTGAATATTTCATATCATTACTATATAAATGATAATATTTTTAAAACGTTATATTTTGAAATCACTTTCTTTTCTATATTCATTATAAAAATGAATATAATCGATATAAATATCATTTGCGTCAAAATGACGCTTATCTAATCAACACGGCTTTATATATTTCAATAACTGCGTTATTCTATTCAACAAATGAATATTTTCTTCAACATATGAATATATACTTTTCAACACATGAATATATACTTTTCAACACAGAATATTCTCAACACATGAGTATCGTCAACACATGACTATTTTTGTTATTTAATATATTTTATAAAATTATGATTTCTATCGTTTAATTTTTAATCAGACTCCAACCGTAAATTAGTAAGAGAACAATTCCCTAAATATTAACCCCGAAGGCCGAAACCAACATCAGATCAATACTCAGGAAACCACTCATCTTAGCTCGTTTCCAGTTAGTTTCTAATTTTATATATGATAAAAATGTAAATTTTATTGTTTAAAATATTTCGTTCAACACATGATAAGTTTCAACACATGAATATTTTCAACACATGAATATTCTCAACATATGAGTATCGTCAACACATGACTATTTATTCTATTCAACACAAGAATCTTTATTTTATAATATTCTTTATTTTCCAAATTGGAATGAGGCCCAATCAATTACCATATAATGTTAATTATATGGATTCCATACAACACATGTATATAATAACAACGATAAATAATCAACCATCATCCAAAGTGCACTACACAACTGTCTGTCAACCTGTCGATTAACATACAATTAAATAATTGGGATTAGTGTACGCCAAATATCATCCCAATACCCGTGTGGGGTTTCAAATCAACAAACATAGATTATATTTGTGTAGTTGGGCGATGTGTAAAATTTATCGTCCCAATCAATATCAGTCAAATCAGTGTATATAAACAAATCGTCCGATTTGTTTATAAATATTTATTTTATATACATGTTAAAAATTATATTTTTAACTATAAAATATTTATTCAATCCACATCACACAATCAATTTTCACAACACATCAATCAAACAAACAAGTCATCCATGGTTTGTGGACGACGGGTGTCGGGTGCTACTAAGCACCGTCTGCATCCTAGTATATATTTCAAACTAGAAATAAATTAAAGGTGAGGAGTTCTCATAGGGAAGCTAAACCAAACGCCACGACTCTTCATATGTAGGAAATCTTCATCTTGTTTCCAACGCAGTCTGTTTCACGAAGTTTATATTAAAAATCACATTTTTATAGCTTCGCTATATATATAAAAATCACATTTTTATGCAGCTACTATATAGATAAAAATTCTATTTTTACACCGCTACTATATAGATAAAAATTCTATTTTTATACCGCTAATGGATATATAAAAATCACATTTTTACAATATCACTTCATGTATGAAAATTATATTTTTATATCACTCTTTTCATAATAAAAATCATAACTTAATTCTAGTTATTCAAATATAAAAATCAAAACTTTATCGCGATGTTTACACCATAAAAACCGCATTTTTATTTCTATGAACACACCATAAAAATCAAATCTTTCTTTACTTAAATAAAAATATAATCTTTCCTTTCTAAAGCTCATCCCTTTTCCATTTTAAAAATATATTCTTTACCTAAATAAGAATAAATTCTTGTACGCTATAAAAATAAATTCTTTATAGCGATGTTCTTCTCATAAAAATCATATCTTTATAATGACGCTATATGTTATTAAAAAAAGTCTCTTCTTTATATTGTTAAAACTCTAATCTTTTTACTGTTAAAACTATACTCTTTTTACACATGAATACATATAAAAATCTAAGCTTTACAAATTACAACAGAAAACTCACAATTTCATGGGGGTTTTCGAAGGTGGAGGGGCCCATGGCCATCGGTGGTGGTCTGTGGTGGGGCGAAGGGGTGCTGCAGTCGGTGGGATGTAGTCAGGCGGCAGCGGCAGGCTCTGATGCGGCGGCTGTAATGGTTTGAGGGGGCTAGGGCGTCGGATCTTCAATGGGAGAAGGGGGAGGAGGCGATGGGAGGAGGAAGGGGGAGCGGCGCCAGGCGGAGGGATGGGCGGCGCTGCTAGGTCGGAGGGCGACGGGAGGAGGGCTTGAATTTTTTCTCTAAAACAGAAATTGAACGGGAGAAAGGTAAAGGAGTGGGGGGTTAAGGGAAAAGAGGGGTTGAATTTTTTTATATTTAATTATATATTTAATTCTCAAAACAAAACTTTTTATTTTGAACTCTAAATCGAACCCACCGACTGTCGCCCCTAGCTAATTACCCCCATTCCGAACACAATGGGATATGTATCGTGAGCCGATTCAGCTGTTTCGATCAGTTTCCATCAAAATCAAAATATAAATCTATATATTGATTTTGAACGCACATTTCAATTTACTGAGTCACCTACTAACTCGAAAAATCCCCGAAAAATATTTTCTAATGACGATACGGTCTTAACAAAACTAATTTCATCAAATTTTGAGACCGTTTGAAAAATGTACATTTTCCAGTCGATTAAATTCAACTGAAATGGTCAAAACACGTTTTCCTGTGCCACGCTCACATATTGATTCAGAAAATTATGAATTTTGGAATCTAGCAATAACTTGTCATCCCCGATCCAACAAAAGTGGTTTCGTCGAAAACCGAGGTCGTTTGCAAAATTTTCATTTTTAAGGGCCAAAATTCCATAGCGACTATTCTGAATTTTCAACTGGACATAACTTTTTATCATCGCTATGAAATTTCTACTTTTCGGATTCACTGGAAAGATATTTTCAAATAGATTCTAATATTTTTGGTTTCACTAAAATCCGGCTTATTTTGCATCCTGCACATTCATTTGAATTTTCAAATCGAATTTTCAAACTACCGCGCCATTTCAGGCTCGTTATATAATTAAAATAAAATATTTATATTCTAACGATGATTCAAATAAATATATACATTCTAATTCTATTTAAAATAAATTTCTCGTCATTTTTATTTAAAATGATCCATTTTAAATATTCAAAATTCACTAAAATTGCCAAAATAAAATTTTTAAATTGGCTCAGAATTCCGGGTTGTTACAATTTAGCATAGAGATGAAATTTGTAGTGGCATGTTTATTTGAATTAAATTAAAATAATTAGTAGATATATGTACTTATGTTATATTTATTCAAATAATTTCAAAGCTTGAAGCAAGCAAAAAAAAGATTGAAGGAAATTCTTGTTGCACTTGCAACTGCTGTCTTAATGAGGCAAATGGTGGTATCAGAATATCTAAAATATGTTGGAGTTGAAGTTGCTTGTACTCTTAAGCATATGAATGCTAACGTTAGAAAATCTCCATGCAAGCACAGTGAAATTCCTCCTCCTATAATACCTTATCATAATTCAGCCCCTCTACAAAACGTCAATACCACATACTCATTCAATTCTCTTAATTCAAATCCCCTCAAAACATCATTATCACATACTCATCCAATGATTATTATTTAACTTCCCTTCAAATGTCACCACCATACAACCATCCGATCCTTATAGTTTAACCTTTCATCTAAATATTACTCCAACAAAACCACAAACACTTGCTTCACCTACGAATATATATTCTTCCAATGATTATTATTTAACTTCCCTTCAAATGCCACCACCATACAACCATCCAATCCTCATAGTTTATTAACCTTTCATTTAAATATTACTCCGACAAAACAACAAACAATTTCTTCACATACGAATATATATTCTTCCTTTGAAGAGGCAAACATGGTCAAAACAAAGAGAAAAAGAGGGAAAAGAATGATCAAATAATTTTCTTTGGCACCGAACTAGAAGGTTGAAGTTGAGTTTGGTTATTAGAATTAATTTGAATTCAACCCTAATTAAACCAAGAGAAATCAAATTGTACGTAAACATAGATTTGTCGAAGCGTACTGGAGTCCATTGAATGCACTATACAAGAGTTATGATCTTCCAGGAAAGCAGTTTCTCTTCTATGTTATTTCTCCCTAACGGGGAAGAAGAGAAATGAAACGAGCATACTGTTTCTCGGGGACCACAAACATTTTTATTAACTGATAATAATCAGTTTTTTAATATTTACTGTTTGGGCCCCTCATCAAATTGTAAATAACACTTATTGTTTTTTTTGCCTTATATTAATTATAATAGCAATATACAATTATGCATATAGGCCCATAATAGCATATCTAATCAAACAAACTTCCACTAGGGAAACCTATGTTTCCTTATAAATGTGCAATCTTATAAGCTCAAATTTTACTATTAAATAAAGGTATTCTATAAGAATCTTGTCCATCAACCATATTTATATAGAATTATAGTGGTCTTTGCCATATTAATCGTGGCTAAACCTATCAATGTCACATGAATATATATATATATATATATATATATATAGAGAGAGAGAGAGAGAGAGAGTCAAATGACATAGATCAATCGATCATCGATACATTGCATGAAAATTACATGTAATGTGAGCCAAACATGACTATTTTCAACTGGTCCTTCTTAAACTTAAGTGAGGTCAAAATCACAACAATAAAACAGAGTGAATGAACTGAATACTTTACTTTGGATTATAAAACCAAATACATAAATATCTCAAAACAAATATTAATCATATAAAATACAATGTTCAACGAAACGCTAATATCCTCTAGTAATACAACACACATAAGGGAAGCAATCTCATGAAAGAACTAGGATGATAAACCTTTTGCGAGTGGATCCACTATCATGAAGTTTATTCCAGTATGATCTATAGATTTTTGTCCACTCTGCACTCTCTCTTTCACAACTAGGAATTTTATGTCAATATGCTTTTATTTAGTTAAGCTTCTATTATTGTTAAAATATAGCACTACTGACTAATCATCACAATATAACTTTAGTGGACTTTCTACATTTTCCAAAATGCATAGCCCAGTGACAAAGTTGCGTAGCCATATTCCATAGTTCGATGGCTCATAATATGCTACAAATTCTGCTTTAATAGTGGAAGAAGTTACAAGTGCCACTTTAACACTTTTCCAGGATATATATGTTACCACTACAACAAAAAGGGCTTTTTGTAGCGTTTAAAAAACGATAGTTTATCCTTTCATAACGTTTCAGAGAACGCCGTGTAACGACATGCTATGTTAGACATTCAGTTTTAAATAGCAATGAATAAACGCTATATAAGTTCGAGTTTCCATAGCGTTTTATGTTCTTGTACTATAACTTTTGGCAACTTACTTGTATAGCGTTTGTTAACATATTTATATAGCTTTTTTTGTATATTTCCATAGCGTTTATTTAGTCATTTTATAAAGTTTACAATAAGCTGATTCTATAGCGTTTCCTCAATACAATAATGTTTTTAAAATGTTATAATGCAGTATATTGATTTATACCCATGTTTCAGCTCGTTCACATATACATTTATCCATTTCTTATATGCATATAGATATAACATATTTTCAGAGACAACATATATGTAAAAATGCAACAATATATTTCATACATATCACTTAAACAACTTTCATATATCCCAATTTAGTATCATACATATCATTTAAACAATTTTTCACATGCCAACCTAGCATTTCATACACATTATTTTATCAAGTTTTCCATGTCACTAAAATGTCATACATAGTTGCATCAACAAATTACCATGCATTTCTTCCTCCCCTTCCTTCTCCTACAGCTTTTCCAGTTGACTTTTATAACAATACTTACAATTTGAATAACCACTTGATTAGTAACAAAATCACAATACTTAAAGGATTATACTCATGATTAGTACTATCAGAAGCAACTTTTATCTTTTGCTTGTAACAATGATGTGCATAAAAAAGATTCATAGACACTACATGATAGATTCACATTGAGTATAACCTCTAACAAAATCCCGCATGAAATCTATAGAATTTTCAATCATTAATCTATTTTTCATGGTGTCTTATTTATACCAACTTGACATGATTATGATTACATACAAGAAATAAATTATTTTTTTGAGCTGCGATTAAATAGTCAAATTATTAATTATTCTCGATTAAATAGTAAATAATTATACTACAATAATTGATATGACCATAGTGAATAATACAGGCTTGAAAGTATATGTGAGCAGGTCTAAAACTGCGTGTTTTGTGTTGGAAATGGAAGGCATTTAACTTGGAGTGATATCTTATTTTGATGATCGTATACAATTGCGTCTTTAAATAAGTCTATTATGCATGTAAAATTTTGACCGGGGTATGTTACGATTCCCGTTATTTTTAGTTTTATTTTTGAAATTGGATACATAATTACATACTAGTTATGTAGTAATTGCTCCTTTTTTTGTACATTTGACTATGTTTAGCATGCTTGATTAGTAATCTTCGTTAAATAAATAGCTTCATAGTGTGTATGTCAGATTGTCATACTGTGTGTGTGTGACATAAGATGTGGATTGTTGCTTATGTAGGCAAGTCTTTAAGCTTAAATAATAGTGTATTAAAACAATGGTTTGGTAAGTTGAACAAGCATCAAGTTAATGTCAAATTTTTACGAAATGGTAACTGACATAAGAGATAGATGAATATTAGGTATGAGAACTTAATTTTTTATTTCTTTGCTCTTATTCTCAATTTTTTTTTACAGTAAACAAAATAGTATAAACTTAAGTCCAACTTAATGGTCCGACTGATTCTCCAAGTATATTACAAAAAGAAACCAGTATAAATTTTTGTATAAAAGATTATACTTCGATCAATAAACGATAAGAAAAATAATTTTTTTATCCTATACAACTTTATTATGTCAAACTGAAAAGGAAAATACAAATATAAGGAGGTTTTACAGTACCTTCCTTGAGGATCGTACTGTTGTTTTTCTCAACTTTAAGAATTGGGGATGATGACTTGGATTTATAACAACAGAATTTTCTGGTTAAGGAAAAAAACTCAAGTATTTCTCTAATTCCCTTTTCAAATTAAATAGCCTTTTATTAGAAAATCAAACTTTCAAGTGGATTGCAATTGACTTGTTCTTATTTCCTGGTTTCCATGGCTTTGATTTGTAGACAGTAATTTAAATTTGGCTTGGGTATGTATGTAGATGCTATTGTTTATATATATATAAATATGAGTACTGCAGTTTTCAAATTCAATTTTTAGTATAGTAAGCAACAAAATCTAAATCTTGTTAATAGGTGGGAGTCGTGTGAATTACAAGTATAGTGTAAGTTTCATTAAGCACGCCCTTTTTGGCAACATAAATGTGGGTTTGATAGTAATTATTTGGAAACAAAGCAATGAATATGATTTGTTACAATTCACCAGAGCAGTTGATATGTCTTGCAGATTTCAATTCATCTTGTTTAAATATAGAATACGATATGCCAAAATTAAGAAAAATGAAAAATCCGCTCCCACTGTAAAGAATTTCTGCGTACGTCCCTGAGTGTGACTGCCATGAATTCCTTTATGTATGTTTACATACACTGGAAGCCGGTTTAATCTATTTGTTTGTATATATACTTATTTTTACCTATTCAAAATTTGATGATGATTAGAATTACATCATTGGAAGTATTATTATGCTTGTCATTAGTCATTTTAATCTATTTGATTTATATTGTGCTATGTATATTTGTATTTATTAGATTTATTGTGAGGAATGTGTAGTTTTGAGTAGAGGAATGAATGAACTCTGACTGAAACAAGAGCATAGATTCTTATCAGTTTTTCTAGCTATTGGATTTCAATTTGGTCATACTTTCTCCTGTAGACTGTAAACTACCTAACGCTAGTACTTTGTATCCCATTTTTAATATGTTATTGTGGCCAATTTACTTTAGCCTTGTGCGTAGGTCCATGTATGGAGCAAGACTCTGATTTCTGCAGAATAACCAGTGCATGAACTTTAAATATTATCTCATATTTGGTTGAATTTAAGGTGGGTAAAATAAGTTTACCCTTTATCTTTGGCATGCTTGTTGCAAACTATCACTGCAACTCATTCAGGGGAAAAATAATAATAATTGCGGCTGTTATATTTAGTTTAATGGTAATATCCATCTCTATACCATGCATGCCTTATTGTTTTCTAGCGAGCTACTACTGCATGCTAACAACACCAGATGAATTTTAGGCCCCCCACCCAATTTTTATATTTACTTTTTTACTGAAAATTTCATGGTAGTATTTTATTCACACCATATGATATGTTTGAACTTACCTATAGAACACCTGTATCATCCTACTTTGTTATTCAAAATGTACAGAATTGATATCAGCAAAACTTTGACTCCTACCTAAGCAATATGGAAAGTCTATGCCGATAAGTCTTCAAATAAGCATAAACAAGAAGAAACATACATATGTATGTACATAAAACTTACCATGATCAGGCCTTTGAGATTTGTGATAGTCAAAGGAGTAGCGGAGTCGTCCCAATCTATCTTCAAAGGAATAGACAAGAAATCATCATCTAAACCACCACCATTGTTTTTCTTCATCCTCTCCTCAATGATGGCATCATACACATTATCTAACCAAGAAACACTCTTCTTTATGTCCCTCTCTATCCCTTGCAAATCGAACCTCGCAAGCATAGGCAAAAAATGCGATAAATTCGGCCTTCCCAAAAGATCGACTGTCTCGATTACTTTTTCACGAAATTCACTGCCTTTTCCTTCTAATGTACCTCCCCATAACATACTAGTCAACAAATTCAAAAATGTTGTGAAGGTTACTTCTCGTACATTAACCACCTTTCCTCTTGAATCACACAAGCCCTTAACCATTTTCCCTACTTCTCTTTGCCTACGATACGATATCACATCAAGGTTCTTGCTATTCAGAAGCTCATGCAAGAATATCTTATGCATAATTTTCCATGTAGGCCCGTAACGGCATCAAACCAAGTTTGAACCACCATAAGAAATAACTTTAGCAGCAATAGGCAGATCGTGGTTCGTAAATATGATATCGTTGTCCAGTGGCGTAGCCAGAAACTTCGGCTGGCGAGGGCACAATGGAACATTCCAGAATTTGAAGACTGCAATTTTTAATCCGTTCTCCCCTATTGTTTGCAAAAATTTGTACAGTGGAATACTAACATTAACGTTGCTTCTTCTTTTTTTAGTAGGATACTTGGAGAATTAGCAACAATGAAATGAAACATGACCAGTGCAGCTCACATCGAAGCCAAAGATTACAAAACAGAGCATAAACTTCAAACCAGCTTCAAACCACTCATGGCTCGTAACCTGGAGTTTATTCTACAGTTCTTTCAATACACAGTAATACTTGAAAGCACCATTTTCAATCCAGACAATAAACAGGAGTATAAGGCGTATCTTAGAAGGTAGGGCTTTGTGTGAAGCCAAAGAAGAAGTTTTGCTGTCGAGTTTTGATGCAGTAGCCCTGGCATCATGACCGCGCAGTCTGGAAAGTCACTTTCGCCTGGTGCTCCAGAAATTCTTCACGTCATTATCAGTCCTTCCAGGCAAATATTTTGCAATTTTAGCCCATCTGGAATGAAGAAATCAGAGAGTAAAAAGTTGCGGTGGAAGACGATGAGGGAAGGAAAAAATGCGAACTGGAATGAAGAAATCAGAGAGTAAAAAGAGAGAAAGGGATGGAGGCGGCGGTTAAAGAAAACCTAGACCTATACATGATGGAATATCAATTTGCTGGACTTAGAAAATTCCTCCGTTTCATAATTATATTCAATCAATTTTTTCTTTTCGTGAATGCTGGGGAGGGCACGTGCCCTCCCCAGCCTCAACGTGGCTCCGCCACTGTCGTTGTCTTTGTAAACTTGTTTTGCTAGCTCAGGTGAAGATACCACTATTAATAGTTTGCTTCCTAGCTTGAGCTTCATTATAGGACCGTAAACTTTGGAGTACTATGAAAAACAATAGTGAAGATTTGAAGTTAGAAATGGTAAGTTCCCTAGTAATGGAATGCCTCGAGGCCCAGGTGGCAGTAGTAAGCCTTTTCTTTTTCTGCTTATCAGTATTAGAAGGCACTAAAAGCAGAAGAAAGCTAGCAAAGCTATGAAAGATACAAGCATTATGACGTTATTCGCAACAAAGAGTATAGAGATCATCATTATTTATGTTAGTAGAGAAAAGGGTTGAAAGAGCAATGTATTTATATAGGACATCATACGATTTTTTTCTGATAGGCTCAACTGACTGTGTTATATCTGAAGAGACGTCCTTATTCCCAAAAAAAATAATTTACAACTCTGAATTTGTATGTTTATGTTAAAAAAATTTGTGGAGGAATTTAGATTTAAGACCGCTCAAATCAAAAATCTCCAACGCCGCGGAAAACGAGATCGTGGTAATAGTGCAAAAACAACCAATCGAACAATCTCAATCTTATCCAAGCCAATCACAATCACCAAATAATGGAAATAATAGAGCAATAACGAGAAACTAAATCACACAGGGATTTATAGTGGTTCCACTGACGTCTTGTCAGTGTACGTCCACTTTGAGAGAGAAACCTTTATTAATATCAATAGTAGAGTACAAGAGATTGATTACAATGATCAAATTTACTAGAAAAATTTGATTTTGTGGAGAAAAGAATTGAAGAAGACTAGGATTGCCAAAACCCTAATTAGAATAAATCTTGATCTAATCTCTTGATTTTTACATATCTCCTTTTGGATTTGATGTAGCTTATATAGGCATAGAGAAGTATATGGAAATTCCCAAAATTTCCTCTAGATCCAAAATATTCTCCAGATCCAAAATATCCTCCAGATCCAAAATATTCTCCAGATCTAAAATATCCTCCAGATCCAAAATATTCTCCAGATCCAAAATATTCTCCAGATCCAAAATATCCTCCAGATCCAAAATATTCTCCACAATAGTATCGCATACTTCAACACTCCACCTCGATACTATATCCATCTACATCACAACCTTCAATGCACCCAAGCATTTCCTTCTATCTTCAATCAAGAAAGCTTGAATGTTTCCCCAATGAACTCCGGCATAGCCACCGCCCATTGCACTTCACTAACGAGTTCAGGCATAGCCCCCACCTGTCAATAAAGTGTTGAAACATCCAACTCCTAAACCAGTCCCACCGAAAGACAATGTACTCGGGAGTGAAAACGAGTACTTACCATGAAGATAGAACAACAACCTCTCACCGATACTCTTCTACACCCAAGTTTCTCTCTCAACTGTGCCACCTCGTGGCACCTAGCATCTGTCCAAGCGAATTAAGTTCGAGCAATGCTCGAACTTCCCAACCGGCAATGTCTTAGTGAACAAGTCCGCCGCGTTATCCTTTGTGTGCACTTTCCGAAGGCATACTTGCTTGTCTTCGTCCATGGCTACTAGAAATGACTCTCTCACTTCAATATGCTTCGTTCGTGAGCTAAACGCCAAATTCTCCGCCAAATGTATAACACTTTGGCTATCACATCGAACATCAATACTCTCATGTTCGAAACCCAAGTCACACAATAGTCGCTTCAAACAGAGTGCCTCCTTTGCCGCTTCCACAGCGGCTATCAACTCCGCCTCCGTAGTGGATAAAGCAACTACGGTCTGCAATCTCGATCTCCAACTAATGGCCGTACCACCAAGTGTGAAGACATATCCGGAAGTTGATTTCCTCCGATCCCTATCACCGGCGTAGTCCGAGTCACAATAACCAACTAACTTGCAACTCAATCCATCACGACCACCAAAAACAAGACCATGAGATGCTGTGCCTTTCAAGTATCTCAATATAGCCTTCACGGCTTCCCAATGCGATTTCCCCGGATTAGACATATATCGACTAACCACCCCGACGGCATTTGCAATATCGGGCCTTGTACACACCATGGCATACATTAAGCTACCAACCGCATTTGCATATGGCACCTTTGCCATATAAGCCTTGTCTTTCTCTCCGATAGGTGATCCCTTATCCGAAAGCTTCATATGTAAAGGTAAAGGTGTATTTAACGCCTTTGCATTCTCCATGTTAAACCGGCAAAGCACCTTCTTAATGTACTCCTTTTGAGTCAATCTCAACTCAAAACGCTTTCGGTCCCTTACAATCTCCATGCCCAAGATCTTCTTTGCTTCTCCAAGGTCTTTCATCTCGAACTCCGCCTTTAATTTCTCTTTCAACTTGTTGATTTCTTCCTTGTCCTTAGAAGCAATGAGCATATCGTCCACATACAAGAGTAAATACACCCAACAATCATTTCCTAACCTCTTGAAGTAAACGCAAGCATCCTTGATGCTTCGATGGAAGCCACTTTCAAGCATGAAATGATCAATTCTCTTGTACCATTGCATAGGTGATTGCTTCAAACCATATAGTGATTTCTTCAACTTGCAAACTAGTTCTGACTTACCTTCTACAACAAACCCTTCCGGTTGCTCCATGTAGATGTCTTCATCCAAGTCTCCATGCAAGAAGGAGGTTTTCACATCTAGTTGCTCCAACTCCAAGTCGTAAATAGCAACTAATGCAAGTAGTATCCGGATAGAAGTATGCCTCACAACTGGTGCAAAGATCTCATCATACTCCTTTCCTTTCCTTTGTGCAAACCCCTTAGCCACTAGCCTAGCTTTGTATCTTCCATCGTCCTTCACCTTATATATCCATTTGCACCCAATAGCACAGTTTCCTTGAGGAAGTGGAAACAACTCCCAAGTCTGGTTCTTCATCAACGATTGCATCTCTTCCTCCATGGTGCAAATCCACTTCGAGCTATCACTCGAACCCATGGCGTCATCAAGGTCCATCGGCTCATTTTGGACTACATGAAGAGCATAGTCCAAATTCTCACAAAAGCTAAGATAGTTCCAATCACCATATCTTTCGGGTGGCCTTATAGCACGCCGACCAACCCGAGTAGCAATACCATCACCCGGTCTTCCTTCAGCTCCACCTTGAACTGAATCTTCTCTAGGCTCGTGCACATCACCAACACTACTAGAGGAATCCTGTGGACTATGTGATGTAACATCAACCGCATTCACCTCGCAAGCACCTCCAACAACTCTACTCTCTCTAGGTCTGAAAGTGGGAATAACTTCCTTCTCCTTTGATTCACCATGAACCAAATCCGGAACATCCGATGAGCCTTCGTTCTCCTTGAACATAGCCGACTCATCAAAAGTAACATGACGGGAAACCATAGCCTTCTTCGTTTCCGGATTCCAAATCCGATAGCCTTTGATGCCATCCATATATCCGAGAAAAATCCCTTTGAAAGCTCTTGGCGAGAGCTTATCATTCCCCGGATCATGCACATAAACAGGACTGCCAAATACATGAAGATAACTCAAGTCAATGCTCTTCCCTTTCCACACTTCCTCCGGAATTTTGTTATCAATAGCTGAGCACGAAATTCGATTAATAATATGCACCGCGGTTGACAAAGCTTCGGCCCAAAATCCCTTAGACAAACCCGATGTCAATCTCAAACATCGAGCTTTCTCTAGTAGAGTTCGGTTCATTCTCTCCGCCACTCCATTAGATTGTGGATCTCCCGGTGTAGTAAAATGCCTCCGAATACCATGATGCTTGCAAAAATTCAGAAAATCTCCGGAAACATACTCGCCGCCATTATCGGACCTAAGAACCTTCAAAGATTTTCCACTCTCATTCTCAACAAGAGTCTTCCATTCTTTGAATCTTGCAAATGCCTCCGACTTGGCCTTCATTACATACACCCAAACCTTCCGAGAAAAATCATCAATGAAAGAAATATAATATCTTGCTCCTCCCAAAGAAGCTACAGGCGCTGGTCCCCAAACATCCGTGTGCACATACTCAAGAATCCCTCTTGAATCATGTTTTCCTTCACCGAATGATACTCTAGTTTGCTTCCCCATGACACATTCCTCGCAAAACTCCAACTTGCTGAAACTCTCACCATCAATCATCTCCCTTCGACAAAGAACATCTAAACTCTTCTCCGAGACATAACCCAATCTCAAATGCCACAGCCGTGTAGCATCTAAGCCACGAGAACTATCAACACTGACACAAGTTTCTCCTTGCACGGTCACTCCTTGAAGCAAATAAATACCATGAGTTCTAGCACCCCTCATAACCACAAGCACACCCTTCGAAACCCTCAAGCTATCACTCTTAATCGTGATCTTGCAACCTAAATAATCCAACTGTCCCAAAGAGATAAGTGACTTCCGTAGTCCCGGAACATAGCGCACATTAGTGAGAGTATGAACCATTCCGTCAAACATTCGAATTTGCACGGATCCAATGCCCTTCGACTTGCAAACTGCACCATTTCCCATAACAATTGATTTTCCTTCCCGTTCAACATAAGAAGAAAAACAATTCTTATTAGGCGTCATGTGATACGAAGCCCCCGAATCAAGCACCCAATCGCTGCCCGAAACATCTGATGCTACTGCCGACAAAACATCTACGTCTCCCTCACCAACATCTCTCTCCACCGCAACTGATGAAGATGCTACTTCCTTCTTCCCCTTCTCTGGACAATCATTCTTCCAGTGACCAGGTTTCTTACATATAAAGCACTTGCCATTTCTTTCCTTTGACTTTCCTCTTCCACCGGGCTTCTTAGACTTAGAATGCCCCCGGTTTCCCTTCTTCTCTGACTTTTCTTTCTCCGCAAATAAACCTTGACCATTACCAGCACCACTACTACCATCACTCAGCTCCTTCATCTGATCTCGCAATTCCTCACTAAGAAGACCCGTCTTGACATCATTTAGAGTCAATGTATCCCGGCCATAGATCAAACTGTTTGAGAACCCAGTATAGCGCTCAGGCAACGAACATAGCAATATCATCGCCTTCTGCTCCTCCTCAATCTTCAAATCTACCGCCTTCATCTTCATTAGCAAATCATCAAACACATTTAAGTGCGCCTTTAGCGAAGTTCCTTCCTTCATCTTGTAGGTAAAGAAAGTCTGCAACAAGATCAGTCGATTTGTGAGTGATTTATTCATATACAACTCCTCCAACTTGTTCCAAATACCTTTAGCAGTCGTCTCACCACTAATTTCGGAAATAACATTCTCTCCCATGGCAAGTTGAAGTGTAGTGAATGCCCACTCTTCCATTTCTTCTCTCTCCACATCTGAGATGTCCTCTGGCAATAAATGTGTATCAAACACTACGCGATATACCCGATTCCGCCTAAGAACCGCTTTCATCTTCCACTGCCACTTTTCGAAATCATTATCGCCATTCCACTTGTCGATAACCAATTGTGAACCAGCAGCTGCATACGACCCACGTACATAAGGAGCTACACCACTTGGACTAACTGTTGATGAATTATTTGAACCTGATTCCGGCATTTCTACAACTATTTACCAACACCAATGCTCTGATACCAAATGTTGTGGAGGAATTTAGATTCAAGACCGCTCAAATCAAAAATCCCCAACGCCGCGGAAAACGAGATCGTGGTAATAGTGCAAAAACAACCAATCGAACAATCTCAATCTTATCCAAGCCAATCACAATCACCAAATAATGGAAATAATAGAGCAATAACGAGAAACTAAATCACACAGGGATTTATAGTGGTTCCGCTGACGTCTTGTCAGTGTACGTCCACTTTGAGAGAGAAACCTTTATTAATATCAATAGAAGAGTACAAGAGATTGATTACAATGATCAAATTTACTAGAAAATTTTGATTTTGTGGAGAAAAGAATTGAAGAAGATTAGGATTGCCAAAACCCTAATTAGAATAAATCTTGATCTAATCTCTTGATTTTTTCATATCTCCTTTTGGATTTGATGTAGCTTATATAGGCATAGAGAAGTATATGGAAATTCCCAAAATTTCCTCTAGATCCGAAATATTCTCCAGATCCAAAATTTCCTCCAGATCCAAAATATCCTCCAGATCCAAAATATTCTCCAGATCCAAAATATTCTCCAAATCCAAAATATCCTCCAGATCCAAAATATTCTCCAGATCCAAAATATTCTCCACAATAGTATCGCATATTTCAACAAAAATAACTTTGATTTGCTAATATCATGTCCGTACAATCAATAAAATCAGGCCAGTTTTTCCATAGTTTTTAAGGCAATGCATAAATTGTGAATTTTCAACTGGTAATAGAATAGTTAGAGGTCCATAGCAACCTTAACCTGTAATAATAATGACTGATTCAACCAAAAATATCTTGCATCAGAATCTGATGAATATTCCACCAATGCAATTGCTTTTTCCTTATAAATCATCATTAATGCGTCCTTTAATCATGTGCCATATATTAGAGGGACTGTAGTCATATTCTTGCCTTAAACATGCATTACGTGCCTGTTTGAAAAATATCAACAATATCGATGTCATTACAAAATGGTAACTGACATAAGAGATAGATGAATATTGGGTGTGAGAACTTAAATTTTTATTTCTTTATTCTTATTCTCATTTTTTTTACAGTAAACAAAATAGTATAAACTTAAGTCCAACTTAATGGTCCGACTGATTCTCCAAGTATATTACAAAAGGAAACCGGTATAAATTTTTGTACAAAAGATTATACTTCGATCAATAAACAATAAGAAAAATATTTTTTTTTATCCTATACAACGTTATTATGTCAAACTGAAAGGAAAATACAAATATAAGGATGTTTTACAGTACCTTCCTTGAGGATCGTAAGTACCAGTGTGACTGCCATGAATTCCTTTATGTATGTTAATTACATACACTGGAAGCCGGTTTAATCTATTTGTTTGTATATATACTTATTTTTACCTATTCAAAATTTGATGATGATTAGAATTGTATCATTGGAAAAGTAGTATTACGCTTGTCATTAGCCGTTTTAATCTATTTGATTTATATTGTGTTATGTATATTTGTATTCATTAGATTTATTGTGAGGAATGTGTAGTTGTGAGTAGAGGCATGAATGAACTCTGACTGAAACAATAGCATAGATTCTTATCAGGTTTTCTAGCTATTGGATTTCAATTTGGTCATATTTTCTCCTGTAGACTGTAACTACCTAATGCTAGTAATTTGTATCCCATGTTTTATATGTTATTTTGGCCAATTTATTTTAGCCTTGTGATTAGGTCCATATATGGAGCAAGAATCTGATTTCTGTAGAATAACCAGTACATGAACTTTAAATATTATTTCATATTCAGTTGAATTTAAGGTGGGTAAAATAAGTTTACCCTTTATCTTTGGCATGCTTGTTGCAAACTATCATCTTTATCATCCTAAGCAAATTAATACTGCTTAATTCCTGTTAATAAAAAATATTAATACTGCTTAAATTTAAGGTGGGTTAATTCCTAAGAATAACATATAAATTTGTATTTGTTGTTGACAACATTCTTCCTTCCTGAATCAACAAAGGAAAAATTAACTGGAACCTACCCACGCTTTTTCAACCCATTTGCTGTACATATTTTATTGAATACCTACTTTATATCGAATGCCTATTTTATATTTTGCAGGTTGTGCTCCATGATTTAAAGCACTACGCAGGTACTCATACATTTTATTATATCCTTTTTAAAAGGTTTAATCAAAATTACTATAAGAATTTATTACTACATAGCACATAAGCAAAATATGCATCGGCTGTCTTAAGATTACCATTTTCGGGTATTTTCAGCCTATTGGTAGTGGTTTAAGCTGGAAATCAGCAGGAATGCCTTAAAATTTACAGATAAAAAAGTTAACCAAGATTGAGTTTTTTTAAAATTGTCAGCTTGTTATCGTTCAAAGTTAAATTTAATATTTCTACAAATTAGTTTCTTTACCAACATCATCTGCTCAAGTGTTCGGTCTGGTCATCTAATGTTACATATATTTTTAAGAATATTTTAGTAAACAACTTGATAGTTTTGAAGCTTTCTTTGGCTTTCCTATAACTGTACTTTCTCTCTCTCAAGGTGCTACATAGTTAAGGTTTGTTTATAGGTTTGAGCTTGGAATTAAATATTAAGCAGATTTTAGAAGAACTAGTTTTTTTTTTCTTCAGTTTTCTTAGTTTTAATGGCACCGGATGCAATCAAAGCTACAATAAACTACTGGTCAAGGAATTGCATATCAAACATGTGTATATTTGGAAATACTTTGGTATGTTTTACTTCAGTTTTTTAGTTTTAGTGACAGTTTTGAAGTGGTGAATTTTCCTTATTATGTCTTAAAACGTGCAAATGTAGCCAGTGTATAGTATTTTGCAATCTTAGACTGATTATTAACTTAGATTGATTATTAACTGTTAATTTCAATTTCCAAATTATCCAAATTTAAGTGAGGCGGAAGCTAACATAGCAACCAAAAATTTATTCCCTAGGATTTGAACTTTGAACCCATTCAGAATTTAGTATTAACAATCTAATGGATCAAATTATGTCAGAAATTAGATAGAACATCCAAAGTGCATTTAGAAATTCGAACCGTGTTCGCCTTCTTTTGTTAGAGCGCAACCACTGAAAATGGCATAATGGAAATGTGACCCTACGATCCCCATCTATTTATCCAACATTAACGGTGTAAAATTCTGATTACTGTACCTTTTGATTTGGATTATTCATGATAATCATATTTGTGTTTTTGATTGACTTTAAATGTGCATATTGAACTCAGTTTTTATTTATGGGTAATATCACAAAAACAGAAGCATGAGTTTGCACACTTAGGCTTTCTTTGTTTTGATTAAAAAATTCTGAGTTCACATTGATTAATAAATCAAAACTTCCTAAATTGTTTTCTTTTTGCTGTCCATTCAGATTAAGCAGTTTAATAAATAAAAATAAAAAATCATTTTTACTTTCTGCTCTGAATACTGAATCAATAAAAAAAAATCAGAAAAAAACTAAATAATTATTCAGAATTCAACATTCAAACTTCAAAATTAGAATTCAGAAATTAAAATTTTGTACAAACGAAGCTTTAATATGATTAATAACTGAGAAAGAGAAATGGTTTGATCATTCTTCTGTCTGTGGTGAAGTGGGGCTTTTGGATATGGACATGATTATAGCTCGATACATTGAATTACTGTATGAGCCTGACAATGCTCTGAAGAAGAGCTCTTGATTGTCCGTTAACTCTTGGTAAAGTGGGGTTTCTGAGATAATGCAAGTTTTACTGGCCTTATTTTAAGCAAGCCAGAACATTTTGCAAGCTAAACCATGATACCAAATGATAAACCCACCCAGTTTTTTTAGCAGATCCGATACTGTCGGTTGTCAGTGATGTAAACTTTTAGCAATAGAATCTGTTAAGCACTTTAGCCCAGCTAAATTGGCCTTATAGCGTTAAAATTTAAATTTCTTGCTTGTCCTTCACTAGTGAAGAATGATTTTGTAATATTGCCTACTAGTCTTATTTCAGCCTTAGAATTGTTGGCTGTTAGGAATAAATTATTTTGTTGCTTTTAATAGTGTACAATGAAATTTAATAAGTGCATTCTAATTGCATAACATATCTTGAGTTTGTTAATAGGTGCTTTTAATAGTGTACAATGAAATTTTAAATTATTTTGCTGCTAGTTGAAGAATGATTTATGTGCTGATTGATCCTAATTATATTGACAGTTTGTGTGTTTATTGTCATTCTAACTTTTTATTGTTTGCTTGACTTGCAGGTGCATAAATTATCATTTGATTACCGTCACATGTTCAGAGCCCAGAGGCACTTGGTTATCTATCGAATCATCGGCTATATCTTTATGTTTTCCCAAAATGCTTGAACTTAGTAGATTAGCATTAGGCCTTTTTTTAATAGCAGACATCACTTGGTAACTCTTTGTTGTGTATTAATATTGACCAGCTTAGCTTGAACTCTCTTTTCCATTAAAAATGATTCATATTGTCTTGAGAATGATTAGTTTACCGTTTTGGCAACTAAGATTTGACTATATTACATATTCTGTTGTGAATTTATGGTTATGGTTACTGAAAGTATCAATTGCATGTTTATGGTTGAAACACTCATTGAGTGTTGCAGATTATGAACTTGAAACACTCAATGAGTGTTGCATATTATCAAACTGGAACACTCATCGAGTGTTGCAGATTATCAAACCGAAACACTCACCGAGTGTTGCAGATTATCATACCGAAATACTCACCTAGTGTTGTAGATTATCAAACCGAAACGCTCGATAAGTGGTTTAGATTATCAACTTGAAACACTCATTGAGTGTTGCCAATTATCAAACTGAAACACTCACTGAGTATTGCAGATTATCAAGCTAAAACACCTGCTAAGTGTTTCAAGAATCTGCAACATACTAATCTGCAAAACCTAAAAAGTGTTTCTAAAAAATTTATCAACATTTTAATACCGTTTCAAAATGGCTATTTTGGTGTTGTGTTAGGGACATGCTGAGTAGAAAAATATTGCTGCAGAGCAGTGAATATAAGGGGTTATACAAGGTTCAATCAAAGTAACTGCAACAATAATGGAAGAAAGACACTGAATTGCAACTTCAGTGAAAATAATTCTAAAAAAGGAATTATTGTTATTGATATATGGCATAATAAACTAGGTCATCCTAGTGCAAGTATTACTAAGCAAGTTCGTATAGAAAATAATATCAAACGTGATGATTTGTCTTTACCATACTTATGCACTTATTGTCAAATGGGTAAAAGCCATGAATTGCCATTTACTAGTTCAACTACCAAACATGTAGAACAACTGAACCTAATTGTTACTGATCTCTGGGGACCAGCACCAATTAGTTGAGACCATGGATACAAATATTATACATATTTTGTGGATGCTTATAGTAGATATACATGGATATACTTATTAAAACCAAATTCTAATACATTCAATATTATGATATATTGTATAACTCAAGCTGAAAAGCAAACAAATTCATAGGTCAAAAAATTTCAATCAGATGGTGGTGCAAAGTACAAGCCACTAAAAGAATATTTCCTTAAAAAGGGAATAATTGATAGGACTACACCCACATGTATTTGAACAAAATGGGCACATAAAGAGGAAGCACAGATATATAGTTGAAACAAGTTTAACTTTATTGGGTCAGGCAAAAAATGCCATTGAAATTCTGGCCTGATTCTTTTTAAAACTGCAGTGTATTTAATAAACATGTTACCAACCAAGATTCTAAAAGGAATCAGTCCATTTCAAAAACTATTTGAATTAAAACCTGATTGTAATCATATGAAAACTTTTGGATGTCTTGCTACCCATATTTAAAATCGTACATAAACATAAGTTTGACTAAAGATCGACCATGTACATTACTGGGATATGATAAATACCAGAAAGGGTACAAATATCTAAATGATGATGGTCATATTTTTATAAGAAGGAACGTCATATTCAATGAGAAAATATCTCCATATCATGATGTCAATTTTAAAACCATAAAGAAATTATATAATGTAAGGGTTACTGTTCCAATAATACCTGTGTATTCAGGTGTCTTGAGTGCAGGTGGATCTGAGAAGACACATGAAGGGACAACATCACATGACAATGACACTGTTCAATCATCAAGCCAACACAGAATGCCACCTGTTCCATATGACAATGAAGACAACATTAGCAATGGTAGGATGATGATCAATATAACAATAGAGAACAATATGATGAAGAAGAGCAACCTGGCACTCAAAATCATGCAAGACCCACTCACCTAATGTTTACAAGAGCCAAAAGTATAATCTTTAAGCCAAAGTTGTATACTACACTTATGGCTCATGAAGAACCATGCAGTTATGATCAAGCAAAAGCTGATATCAAATAGGTTAAGGCTATGGATGCTGAATATCAAGCACACATACAAAATCAGAAATGGCAACTTGTTAAACCACCACAAGATAAAAATATTATAGGACGCAAGTGGACATATAAAGTCAAGAGAAAACCAGATAGATCTATTGATACACTACACCAAAACAGGGGATTCCCAACAAGTATAGGTATTACAAATAATTTCTGTAACACTTTTAAGTGTCACTAACGGCCTATGAGGAATTTCCTGTAACACTTATAAGTGTTACAAACAGAATAACTGCTAACACTTATAAGTGTTACAAATATTTTCATTGCTAACACTTATAATTGTTACAAACATACTCATTGCTAACACTTATAAATGTTGGAACTACAAGATATGGTAACACTTATAAGAGTTACAAACATATTCATTGCTAACACTTATAAATGTTAGAACTATAAGATATGGTAACACTTATAAATGTCAGTATCATAATCCTACTAACTCTTATAAATGTTGGCATACATAAATTGCTAACACATATATAACATGCTTTTATGATTTTCAATCACATATATAATTCAACATATCGATTTAAATAAAAGTATTTGGTACACTTTCATATTTCAAATTCAATAATGTCACTTTACATAATGCTTCCAATTTCAAAATAACATAATATCAAGTTCAAACTACAAAAAACAATATAAAGTTTTACTAAAGATGCATAGAATATTAGATATTATAAAGGCGAAACATGGACCATATCACAAATCCTCCATCCGATGTCAAGATCACACATATTTGCTTTCTCGTTGCCATTACATTCCAAATTTTGTTTTTTCCCTCCTCCTCCACAAATGCCTACAAAATATAAATGCACTCATTTTTTTAGAATAACAAATTGCAAAACTGATAAATAACAATTGTAATTGCAAAATAACAAAAGTAATCGCAAAAATGATCAACAATTGTAAATGCACTCAGATTCAGCTACATGTTTGTGCGAAAACTGAACCAAGGCTCAGTTTTTGGCCCAGTTTGCTCAAATTGAGCCTCAGCTCAGTTTTCGCACTAAAACTAAGCCTCAGCTCAGTTTTTGCGCAAACTGAGTTCAGTTTGCACGAAAACTGAGCTGAGCGGCTCAATTTGCACCAAAATCGAGCCCCAACTCAGTTTTTGCGAAAACCGAGCCCCAGCTCCGTTTTATTCTTCCACCAGCACAGAGTAGTGTGCATGATATGCGACTTAATATTTTACTTTTGTTCAGAGCATCCTTCAAACTTGAGAATAAATCACTGAAAATATATAAAACATATACTGTTACAAAGTGAAACACCTATCTAACATAAACAAACAAATGAATTATCATTCATGTTACCTGATTATGGCTATTTCATATCCTTGTTATTTAAATAAAGATAGTTATGACCTTCTGAGAAAGATGATTTTATACTTCGAAGTGAGAATCCAGCATACCCTTTCTCAATTTTAGCATAGCCAATGTCAACAATATGCTTCAGAAGTTCATGTTCCTGGACAAAAGGCTGCGTTGCATATTCATCAATTGGCATCCACTGCACAAAGTAGCAGTATTTTATGGAGTTGTGGCAGGTCTATTAAGAATTGGAAAATGCTTGTCCATGCAATTACATGAAAGAAATAATAAGTTAAAACTTTAAATTCTGTTTACATATATAATCCTTCTACTCGGATAATGGTTTTAAAAAAATTGAGAATATTAACATATAAATCCACTCAGTTCTAGCAGTTGTTTAAGCTGACTGATATACCACTGCAAATACTCTTGCACATCTTCATCCACACAAACATTAACCAAAACATACATTGTAACAACCCAGAAAATCTGAACCAGTTTGAAAATTTTAATTTGGCTATTTTAGTGAATTTAAAATATTTTAAATAAATATTTTAAATAATAACGACGAAAAGTAAGTTTGAATCGACATTTGAAAATGAATATAATTAATTCTAATTATAAACAAGGCCTGAAATGGCGCGGTAGTTTCAAAATTTGAATTCAAATTTTGACTGACTGTACCGAGTGCAAAATAAAATGGATTTGAGTGAAACCAAAAATATTTAAATCTGTTAGTGAATATCTTTCTAAGAATATGAAAAATCAAAGTTTCATAGAAGGAAGCAAAAGTTATGGCTAAATGAATTTTCAGAAAGGTCGCTATAGAGTTTATATAGCCCGTGAAAATGGCCATTTTGCAAACGACCTCAGAATTCGACGAAACCACTTTTGTTGGATCCAGTACATCAAATTATTGCTAGGTTTCAAATTTCATAATTTTTGAAGCTAGTATGGGAGCGTGGCAAAGGAAAATGTGTTTGGTCGATTTCTATTAAATTGGATCGACCAGAAAAGGCCATTTTTCAAACGACCTCAGAATTCGACGAAACTAGTTTTGTTGGGACCGTATCGTCAAAACATAGCTAGGTTTATTTTTTTGGAATTTTTAGAATCAGTATATGGCCCCAGCAAATTGAAATGTACGTTCAAAATAATTATTGAATGTTTTATATTTTAATTTAAAGGAAAACTGACTGAAACAGTCGAATGGGCCTATGAAACAAATCCCATTGTGTTCGGAATAGGCGTATTTAGCTAGAGACGACAGTCGTTGGGTTTGGATTGGAGTTCATATGAGAGAAGGGGTATTTTTGGGTTTTTAAAAATATATAAATAAACTAAAAAATCCTATTGGTCGATCACAATTCTCTCCCCCCGCTTTCTCTCTCTCCCTCCCTCTGATCGACGACGATAACAGTTTAATCCTTCCCATCCATTTTCTGGCCAAACCACTTCGATTCAGACCTCGACACAGTTGAGGATTTTGAAGAGCTCGGCGAGAGCTTCAAATCCATACCCGATTCATCCATTGTAACAACCCGTATTTTTATAATATGTTAAAGTCATAAATCATGGAAGAATTAAATTTTAATATAAGAATCAGGGGAAACGGGTTGCGCCATTGCGTTCGTCTCGGAATTCTGCATGAAATCGAGTCCGAGTTTTCGAAAATCGGAGTCCGTATGACCAAGATATGACCCTCCGAAGTTTCAGGAATTTAAATAAAATAAAACAGCTCAAAAATAAAGCCAGAAATTCGAAATTCAAACCCAGAGAAGGCTGGCGAGAAAATTCCCACCCATATACCCAGGTCGACTGGGGAGTCGACCTCCCCCCAACCAGGTCGACTGGGGAGTCGACCCCCCCATGACCAGGTCGACTGGGAAGTCGACCTGGGGGTCGACCTGCCTCCCGAACCTATTTCCTGAGCCAGATGCATTCTGATGTATTTAGACTTGTTTCGTGACCATATTCATCTGCCTAACCCTATATAAGCAGCCCCCTAGCCTCATTCTCTCCACACCATTTCATTCTGTCCTTATGCTGCTTCTAAGATAATCAAAATAATAAGATAAAAAGGAAGAAAAAGGATTGCTTCTTCTTCATCAAGACTACACTTAGAGATTTGCAAATTGGGGGATTTCAATTAGAACACGATCAATCAAATAGAGATTCAACAATCAAGTTCTGCTTTCTAATTCTCGATCCACGCATTGTAAGTTCTAGTTACTTTGAGATCTAAACTTGTTAATTGTATTTTGGACATGAGATAAAGTGAAATTTGACTTAAGCATGATAATCGATTCATATCTATTCTTGTTCTTCTTGGATCTTGACATTTGGAATATTGCTTTGAAACCGCTTTGGGCCTATTCGCATTTATAAATCAAGCGTTATCATGCCTATGACATTGAAACCATTGTTAATGGCCAAGGACTATGACTGAGAACATAAAACTATGCCTATGCCTGAGAACATAAGACCATTGCCTATGACTATGACAAGGACAATTGTGGCTAATCACCTATGACTCGTGACTATGAATTACTGCCTATGATTATGAACATAAGACTATGACTGTAGCTTTGAAACTATTACAGTTAATTGCCTCTGACTATTTGGGTAGTTTCCTAGAACTCTTTTGGATAATTATCCATGACTATTGTATAACTATTGTGGTTAATTGACTATTATAGTTGATTGCTCATAACACTATAGTTGAAAACCAGGTTGAACACCGAATTGGCATTTAGTTGGATCCCATACCTAGGGTGTGACTTGCTTAGTTTATTCGTTATTATGTACACCAAAAACCATTGACCCATTATCCTTGTATTTGGCTTGCTTGTGCATGCCTATTCTTGTATGTCAAGTTTTTATCAGGACTATCGCCTTATTTTGCTAGATTGGAAAACCCTGTTAATTTTTATTTGCCAGTGATGTTGCAACCGATTATCTCAAGTTATATCATGCCAGTCTTGTAATTTCTTTTATTGCTTTATGCTTGTCCCTTCTGCCTATCATAGTTTTGATGTTATTCCCTTTATCTCTAGATTTAGATTCGCTTGTAATTTAGATCGATTAACGTTTACATGCGATGGGAATACGATTTGGGTAGATTAGGCAAAACATGAACTGGTTATAAACATGAATCATGAACTTGATAATAGGCATAAGTTGAAACATGAAGCTTGGCACGAACTTGACATGAAACTTGAACATGGTCATGACACTAGAATGAACTTGAAAATGGCCAACTCGAGGTTGGGTTGAGTTTGCAGTGTAAATCTGCCCGGAACCGCCCGGCAAATCCAGTTACTGCAAACAATAGGATCCAATGTGGGTAGTTGGTCATATCGCGCTTGAAACCCGAGGTCAGACTGAGTTGTGGTGTAAATCGTCCCGGAACTGCCCGGCATATCCAGTGACCACAACAACAGGTCTGATGTGAGAGGTTAGGGTGCATTAATGAATTAATGCCACATGATAGGGTTAAGTCATGAACATGAAAGACAACACTTAACCAACTTGAAATATGATTGGTAGGGTTAGGTCATGAACTTGAACGACAACACTTAACCAACTTAACACCTGACTTTGAAACTATTACAGTTAATTGCCTATGAACATGAATTATGAACATAAGACTATGACCATGAATTATGAACTTGATAATAGGCAAAACTTGAAACATGAACATTGTTATAACTTGAATCTGGATGTGGGCATGAAACTTATCCTTGAAACTTGACACGAACTTGACATGAAACTTGAACATGTTCATGACACTAGAATGAACTTGAAAATGGCCAACTCGAGGTTGGGTTGAGTTTGCAGTGTAAATCTGCTTGGAACCGCCCAACAAATCCAGTTACTGCAAACAATAGGATCCAATGTGGATAGTTGGTCATATCACGCTTGAAACCCGAGGTCAGACTGAGTTGTGGTGTAAATCTGCCCGGAACCGCCCGGCATATCCAGTGACCACAACAACAGGTCTGATGTGAGAGGTTGGGGTGCATTAATGAATTAAATGCCACATGATAGGGTTAAGTCATGAACATGAAAGACAACACTTAACCAACTTGAAACATGATTGGTAGGGTCTGGTCATGAACTTGAACGACAACACCTAACCAACTTGACACGTGAATTGTAGGGCTGTTGTCGTTCAAGTTCATGACCTAACCCTACCAATCATATTTCAAGTTGGTTAAGTGTTGTCTTTCATGTTCATGACTTAACCCTATCATGTGGCATTAATTCATTAATGCACCCTAACCTCTCACATCGGACCTGTTGTTGTGGTCATTGGATATGCCGGGCGGTTCCGGGCAGATTTACACCACAACTCAGTCTGACCTCGGGTTTCAAGCGCGATATGACCAACTACCCACATTGGATCATATTGTTTGCAGTAACTGGATTTTCCGGGCGGTTCCGGGCAGATTTACACTGCAAACTCAACCCAACCTCGAGTTGGCCATTTTCAAGTTCATTCTAGTGTCATGACCATGTTCAAGTTTCATGTCAAGTTCGTGCCAAGCTTCATGTTTCAACTTATGCCTATTATCAAGTTCATGATTCATGTTTATAACCAGTTCATGTTTTGCCTAATCTACCCAAATCGTATTCCCATCGCATGTAAACGTTAATCGATCTAAATTACAAGCGAATCTAAATCTAGAGATAAAGGGAATAACATCAAAACTATGATAGGCAGAAGGGACAAGCATAAAGCGATAAAAGAAATTACAAGACTGGCATGATATAACTTGAGATAATCAGTTACAACATCACTGGCAAATAAAAATTAACAGGGTTTTCCAATCTAGCAAAATAAGGCGATAGTCCTGATAAAAACATGACATACAAGAATAGGCATGCACAAGCAAGCCAAATACAAGGATAATGGGTCAATGGTTTTTGGTGTACATAATAACGAATAAACTAAGCAAGCGACACCCAAGGTATGGGATCCAACTAAATGCCAATTTGGTGTTCAACCTGGTTTTCAACTGTAGTGTTATGAGCAATCAACTATAATAGTCAATTAACCACAATAGTTATATAATAGTCATGGATAATTATCCAAAAGAGTTCTAGGCAACTACCCTAATAGTCATAGGCAATTAACTGCAATAGTTTCAAAGTCATGGTCATAGATAATAGCCTTATGTTCATAATCATAGGTAATAATTCTCATAGTCAAGAGTCACAGGTGATTAGCCACCATTGTCTTTGTCATAGTCATAGGAAATAGTCTTATGTTCACCGTCATAGGTATAGGCATAGTCTTATGTTCACAGTCATAGGCATAGTCGTATGTTCACAGTCATAGGCATAGTCTTATGTTCTCAGTCATAGGCATAGGCGTAGTCTTATGTTCACAGTCATAGTCCCTGGCCATTAACAATAGTTTCAACGTCATAGGCATGTTAAGGTTATAGACATGAGAGAGTTTGATTTACAACATGAATAGGTCCAAAGAAATATTCACAAAAGTCAAGATCCAAGATGAACAAGAATAGATACGAATCAATTACCATACATAGATCCAATTCCAATTTACAACATGGATATTAAGTTTACAACTTTTATCTAAAAGTAACTTTAACTTACAGTGCGTGGATCGAGAATTAGAAAGCAGAATTTGATTGTTGAATCTCTATTTGATTGATCGTGTTCTAATTGAAATCCCCCAATTTGCAAATCTCTAAGCGTAGTCTTGATGGAGAAGAAGCAGTCCTTTTTCTTCCTTTTTATCTTATTATTTAGATTATCTTAGAAGCAACATAAGGACAGAATGAAATGGTGTGGAGAGAATGAGGTTAGGGGGCTGCTTATATAGGGTTAGACAGACGAATCGGGTCACGAAACAAGTCTAAATACATCAGAATGCATCTGGCTCAGGAAATAGGTTTGGGAGACAGGTCGACCCCCAGGTCGACTCCCCAGTCGACCTGGTCATGGGGAGGTCGACACCCCAGTCGACTCTCCAGTCGACCTGGCTGGGGTGTGGAGGGGGGGGGGTCGAATCCCCAGTCGACCTGGGTACATGGGCGGGAATTTTCCCGCCAGCTTTCTCTAGGTTTGAATTTCGAATTTCTGGCTTTATTTTCGAGCTGTTTTATTTTATTTAAATTCCTGAAACTTCGGAGGGTCATATCTTGGTCATACGTACTCCGATTTTCGAAAACTCGGACTCGATTTCATGCAGAATTCCAAGAAGAACGCAATGGCGCAACCCGTTTCCCTTGATTCTTATTTTAAAATTTAATTCTGCCTTGATTTATGACTTTAACATGTTATAAAAATTCGGGTTGTTACATGGTGGATCAAATTTGCAAAGCAAACACCTTAATCATACCACTTTTTTGACCATATGAACGAATATCAGATTAAAATGCCATATTTGAAGAGAAAAAATGAAACAAAATTTAGTCCAAATGCTGCAAGACTGGATATGGAATCCTAGAGTGCACATAGAGTATGCAAAATCACTTTAAACTGATAAGCATGTGAAACAAATACCGGGTCAGCAAGCACAAAATTAATTATCATAAACATGCAACTCTGCTAATATATACAGTACAACATTGTTAATTTCTATTCAAAAACAGATCCACTTAATAGTGAGCAAACAACCACATAAAGCAAACAATACAACAGAATACTATACAAAACTCCACAATCTCTCTTTTACACATACATTTTGTTTGGGAACAGTCGGAACCAATTGAAGGCCTTTCTTTTTTTTAGGGAATAAGGGCCAGTGTAGTAGCACTGACACTCATAGGGATTTTGCTTGTAAAGAAAAAGTGTTTGATAGCATTTGTCATGTCTGCCTATATGATATCCTAGTGATCATCAAATAAGATAGCATGCTCGTTATTATTGTAATTTTCCTCACTAATTCAATAGTTAACCTAATATTAATTTTCTGATTTTTCTCACTAATTCAAGCTTTATATTATGAGCACTGCAGTACATGCTCATTAAGTTGTAAAATAATCTATGGTCTCTTAAGTAATAACTGATTCTTCATTAATAATGCCCTATATATCTTTAAACAAGCATCCTATAGTATTAACGTTCGCCCTAATGTACATACTATATACTAGAATCAAAATTTTGGATGCTTAGTTAGCTTGAGCTTTTTGTTTTAGATTGTACGTATGCAGACGTAATGCCTTGGCTTGTAAATTTTAGTTATTATAAAAGAGGTTAGCAACTTTCCTATCATTGCCATCATTACCCATTCCAATTTGCAAATGTCCGTTGGTCTCCTTCAAATTTTGAATCAAGTCTCTGTATCATTTTTATCCTTCTATTCCAATCTATCAATACGACCTCCACACCATTTTAATTGTCTAAACTGATGTGATTTGTGCCATTACAACTATAACTCTAACAATCATGATATTCCTTTACTTCAAAGCATCCATTATTAACCTAGAGGCTTTCTAAAGGAAAAAAATATTCTGTGTTTTAAAAGGTTAATTTGAATTGGTGTACCATCACTAGTTGCTTTATCTACGTTTTACAAAACTAACTAGTGAATATGTTCATGAATACATTATTTAGCAATAGCCGGTCTAAATTTACATAAAGATCCCATTGTGCATGACCTTATTACATTTTACCATTCAGAAATGCATTCTTTCCTACCTAATTGAGATAATCGTTTTACTGCGTCCTTCTAAAAACCCAATAGCCAAAACTACAACTCTCGTGTGTGCCATGCTCAAACAAATTAGTTACATGTTAAACAAACTGGTGCTTTGCCAAATTTCATGCCACAAATGCCCAATGCCTCTAAATCCACTGGTAACCCTTCTAATCTTGCCAAACCACCCAACTCCCTTGCCAGTGAACAAATAACTCATTCTTCTGGTTTAAATGTTGAATGTGCCCCCTCATGTTTCAAATAATGCCTTACCTATTTCTCCAGTTCTAACAAATGCTAATCCTCTCACTAATGCCAAATTAGATGCAAATGTTGTTCAAACTAGCCAAACTCAACTCAATGTTTCAAAGCTAAAACCAAATATTACTGGGTTGTGTACTGGTCAAACTGTTATGCACCCTGTGCATGTCACAAAACATGTTGATCAAAATCAAGCCCTTTTGCATCACATTGATCCTGAAGATATTGCTAAATAATGTATTCATGAATATTGCTAAATAATGTACCCAAAGATATCTACATTTTACAAAAGTAACTAGTGAATACATTCATGAATATGGTACAAACGCTTAGTTTCCCTTTTACGAAACTATTTTTGTTTGCTTTTGAGTTGTTTATTTGTTCCTTCCGTTTAGTATTTCAATGATAAATTTCCCAATAACTTATTTTTTCTCCTCATAACCCACTGCTATATTTTTTTTCTCCTCATAACCCACTGCTATATTTTTTGTCAATTGTATTATTTTGAAAGTTTTTCCAAAATCTTTGTCAAATATGATCCCCTATGGAGGGAGGTCCAGGGGGTGGCAACCCCCTAAGTGGGGGTGCGGGGGCAACATCCCGCTAATGGGGTTCGACCTACCCGGTCAAGTCACGGGGGTCCAGAAGGCAGCACCCCGTCCAAAATGGTACATTTTGTGTACTGTTGAATTTGAATTCAACAGCCAACGATGATAAACGTTAGAAAACAGTCACGACCCCGTTCAATCCAGACACCCGTAGATGAATAGATATTTCATCACCTATATAATAGCGCGTTCCCTCATCATTGATTTCACTTTCAATTTTTTCTTTCTCAAATCCCCAATCTTCTGCATCATCAAATTAAATCTAAGTGCTTCTTCTGATCTATGCAAGTAATCACAACCTGCACTGGTAACCTTCATTGTATCCTCAAAGAAAGTTTTCAATCAACCCATTGTGATTTAGAAAGGGGAAAACATTCTTGAAAGACGGCGAATCTTTTGTGCCTTGGAGAGAATCTTAATTGATAACTTACAACATATTATTGATTATATCTTAATTCATGTTATCTAACAAGTAAGGAACAGTCTTAAATGAGTAGTTATGTTAAGATACCATACCTGTCTCGTCATTCTGAACAGGTTAATTGCCTGGACTTACAAGGTTTGGAAAATTTCTAATTCACTTCCTTTGATTTGCTGGACTTGCGTTTGATATTTCAACTTCAGCCTCTATAGCTGCATATACTTCCTCATTTATCATTTATCTTAACAATTCTCCTTAGTTAGGTACTCTAGTGCATTTTGCATTGGTTCATAAAATGTATCGTCATCTTCATTCAGGCTACATGCTCCATTTTTTAGCTTGCATTGGTTCAGCTCGCATTGCATTTCTAAACGCTTACTACCAGGATCCATTTGTGCAGACTACATCTGAGAATCTTGCATTACTTTCAACTATTTTTGTAGGATCCATCCGCTAAAGAAGAAGAAATAAAGTGGCAGTGTCATTTGAATTCCAAAATGATTTAAATGAAAGGAATAAAAGAAAAAAATTCCATGGATAGTGTTAACGTCAAAAGTTGGCTACTAGTGACGTTCAACCCCCAATCGTGTGTAGAACAGACAAATGTTGATTATAAAATTCAGGAAAAGTAGAGGAAACAGGGAAAACACACAGAATTTTTATAGTGGTTCGACAAAGACGGTGCCTACGTCCAATGCCGGCCTAAGGAGGTGGCTTGCTCAAAGCAACGAAGGAAGGAAAAAAAATTGCAGCTCGTGCCCCATGCAAGAAAAACATACGTTGCCAACAGTCGAACCTGTGACCTATGATTTAGAGATACATGCAACATAACCAACCCACCTACACCTCTTTTGGCATCAGTTCTGTATATCTTTTATTTATCTCAGTATTGATATATCTCAAATTGTCTACACCACTGTTGATGGTTGCCCGATTGAGGTTGGTTGCTCGATTCGGCTGCCTCACTTGCCTGGGCCTCGGGTCGGGCCTGCCTACGTCCCCCTTATATATATTACTCTTGCTTTTGATTACAAGTACAATGTTTTTTCTATTTGGAGAAAAGAGAGAAGGCGGCCATTTTCTCTTTAAGATAATGTTTTTCTGGAAAGAAGAAGAAGTATGAGCCGAAAAAAGAAAGATCAGAGAAATCTCTCCCTACCCCTTTCCTATTTAAGCTTTGAGGTATTTATAGGCGGGGATAGCAGCTTGGGCTGTTGTGACGTGACCCGGCCTTTCCAGGCAAGCTCGGACACGTGGAGTCCATCACTTTGTTAGAATAGCGGCTGAAGACTGATTCCACTATTCATAAATAGTATCCTCGGAAGTTGTGGCCGACATGGCATCCACGGTGAGGTATATCAAAAGTAGAGCTTTATCCGGATATGGTTGACCACTTTTTCTTCCTTGAGAGTCGGGCCAAGTATTTGAACAACTCAGCTGGATATTTCATGTAGATCTGAAATACTCGGTCGATATGCCCTGTGCGAGAGCGGTTCTCTCGGTTGATTGGGAGAGCGAGTCTTTCGGGGTGAGATATAAAATTCATTGGCCCGATATGCGGCTACTTCGGGCCGAGCTTCTGTGGGGCTTCCTGGAAGGCAATCTATCCAACTCGATTGGTTGCACGTTTGGGCTTCGATTTGGCTCGTTGCGTCTTTTACCAAAAAAAGGGCTAACACTTTGCCCGTCAGAATGCATCTTATTCGATAGAGGGAGGTGTGTTCTAAAATATGAATCGAAGCACAATTGCTCGAGCAGCTATGGTCGTGCCGGACCATATTAAAACCAAAAATCCGACAATTCCGATGTTGTACTAAGACCAGAAAACTAGCGACCGAACTGGTTCATATTAAGGCCGGAAAAACCGACAACTATCGGAAACCATACTAAGGCCGAGATGATGATCACCTTCATGAGAGTTAGTTCCTGCAAAGACAAAAGTAAACCTTTCTCGGCTTGGAGAAGGCTAATGGGTCGAGCATTTTATTTCACTTAGCTTTGAGAGGTGGCGAGTATTAATCATACTCGGCTTAGAGGGGGCGAGTATCAACCATACTCGGCTTAGTGGCGAGTATTAACCATACTCGGCTTAGGGCAAATGTTTTCTGTGCTCGACTCATGTTAGATTAGTGTATCTAGCGAGCGGAAGAAGCTCGTGGTGTAGAGAAAGGAGGGGTGAGTATCATCCATACTCGTCTTAAAGAAGTATACCACACTCGGCTAGAGGAGTTGGTATTACGATATAGCGGTAGGCTTTCGCGCTGACCACATTAAAAGAGGAAGGGGAGGGAGGAGGGAGCATTATCCATGCTCGGCTTTAGATTTTCTCGAGCATTATCCATATTTGTAAATGAGCATTCATAGAAACTAAAGAATTATTACAGAAAAACGAAATTCTAAGAGGACGTCGATTGATTACAGAGCATGCCTAGGAGCTAAATCCTAACCACATACATGTGTACATCATGTTGTCCTTTTTATTGGAAGAAATATATCAGAAAAATCTAATTAATGATAATGTCGCGAGTGCTAGTCTCAGAGTCCCTTCCGTTTCTAGGAGCTCGTGGATTGACCTAAGGAGCTAGGGCAGAAGGCCGTAGCGGCAAGGCCGGAGCACGACTCTTAACATATTCGAGAAGCTCCTTTTTTCTGACTCGATCCTCAATGAGATCACGCAGATGTCGACATTCATCGGTGCTGTGTCCACCTACGTTGTGGAACACACAATGTTTGCCGAAATTGATATCCATCTGGGTTGGTTCTCATTGAGGGGGTCTTGGAGTGGGCATGGACCCTCGTATGTCAAGGTAGATATCGAGTAGAGAGGAATTAAGTTCTGTGTATTGGTCATACTTACTTTCGATCCGAGGTCGCACTTGACGCTCGCTCTTTTCTAGGGCCTTTCCTCTTCCTTTGTTATAGCCGTTGCTGTTTAGCGGACCTTGCTGTTTGGCGGCTAAGATCTAAAGGTTTTCCATCTCAATGCTGGCATCTACTTGTCAGAGGAATCGCTCGGCCTCGGAATAGAAATCATCTATATCATTGGTGGGATCTCTGGTTAAAGAGATCGAGAATTCTGATCGGCTCTGAACTCCTGCAATGGCGGCCATAAGTACCATTGACGGCTCAGGCCGATCGACTGACGCTATGGCCGCGTAGAATCTTTCGAGGAAAGATCTGAGCATTTCTCTCGATCGCTGCTTGATGGTGGATAAAAACATAACACTCTTCAGTCGAGAGATATATACTCTGAATTGCTCGATAAAGCGGGTGACCAGAGTGTTCCAGCTACTGGTCGACTCCGTTGTCAGCTGTTGAAACCGCATTCCGGCTATATCAGTGAGAAAGAGCGGGAAGCACTTAGCCATGACGTTGCTCGAGGCACCAAGTACTTCCATATGTCGCATGTATCGCATGAAGTGGATGGATGGATCATTGCGGCTGTTGTATGGCTCGATAGCTGGGAACTTGAAGTCCGGAGGGTTTCGGGAGTTTTTGATTTCCCTAGTGAAAGGGCTGTGATTGACATTGTCTATGTCTTGCTGCGAGGAAGTGCCCCGAGTAAAGCGTCGGATGATGCTTGCAAGCTGGCTTCCATCTCCGAGGAGTTGTTGCCATGAATTTAGCTCAGTATCTAGGGAAGCTTCAGTGCGAGGATCTGGCAAAAGCATGTTTGGAATGGTGGCCATTGGCTGGGACCGTCTTTCGAGAGTTGAGTGAAGGTGTGAGGAAAGTGAGTCGCAGTAGGTGGTTCTAGTGAGAATGGCTCTTCTGGAGCCTGATGAGTAGTGGGTCGAGCCGTACCCGTAACAGAGGTCCTAGGAAGATCCAACATAGCATGTGATGTTCGCAGCTCAGAGGTGCCCCAGGTGGGAGCGAGGTTAGTAGGGTCTACGGTAGCGTTTTCTTTTGCCGCTGTAAGGACCGGTATTGTGGGGTGGCTTCCCTGGTTCGCAGGAAAGGCCGCACCCTCTCTTCGTTGAAGGTTAAGAGTGGTTAGACTGATTTGTGGTAAGATTCCAGGTTGTAATGGGAATGGCGTTGATTCTGAGGGACTCGGCGGTTGCTCGACTGGTTCGATAGGTCGAGCTGTTCCCAATAGTGGAGGCAAAGTGTTCGACCGATCTAGATCTTGACCGTGAGCCTCCTGAGGTTCTGCTGCTACAGCTACGCTGGTCACTGGAAGTGATACTCCCAGCTAGGATCAATCAGTTGGTGGGACCGAACCAGGATGAAATAAAGGTGTAGACTGATCAGTGGCCTGATTTTGTGCAGACCGAAGATCAGTTGTTGCCCAGTCTCGGCCGGTGGAGGAATTGATGTTGAAGCATTAAATCCTGTCTCTAGTCGACCGAGAAGATGATCCATCAACTTCTGCTGTCGTTCGAGGAGATTATCCTAAGATGTCATATGGTCTCTGAACTCGACCATGATTTTATCCATGTCATCCGGGTAAGAAATCGAGACATATCTTCATGAGAGGAAACTTCGTGATTGACTTCTGTAGCATTAGTATCGGCTGCATTGGTGTTCGCGGGACGAGAGGATGTTGTATCTTTCTTTCGTTTGTTCGCCATGGATTAAGGAAAATCTCCCTACTTGGCGCGCTAAAGTGTTGACGTCAAAAGTTGGTAAATAGTGACGATCAACCGCCAATCGTGTGTAGAACACATGAATACTGATTATAAAATGCAGAAAAAGTAGAGGAAACAGGGAAAACACACAGAATTTTTATAGTGTTTCGGCAAAGACGGTGCCTATGTCCACTTTATATATATTACTTTTGCTTTTGATTACAAGTACAATGATTTTTCTATTTGGAGAAAAGAGAGAAGCAGGCTATTTTCTCTTCCAGATAACATTTTTCTAGGAAGAAGAAGAAGTATGAGCTGGAAAAAGAAAGGTTAGAGAAATCTCTCCCCTCCCACTTTCCTCTTTAAGCTTTGAGGTATTAATAGGCGGGGATAGCAGCTTGGGCTGTTGTGACGTGACCCAGCCTTTTCGGGCAAGCTCGGACACATGGAGTCCATCACTTGGTTAGAATAGCGATTGAAGACTGATTCTACTATTCATAAATAGTATCCTCAGAAGTTGTGGCCGACGAGGCATCCACAGTGAGGTGTATCAAAAGTAGAGCTTTGTCCGGATATGGTTGTCCGCTTTTTCTTCCTTGAGAGTTGGGCCAAGTATTTGAACAACTCATTTGGATATTTTATGTCGATCCAAAATACTCAGTCAATATGCCGGGTGCGAGAGCTGTTCTCTCTGTTTACTGGGAGAGTGAGTCTTCTAGGGTGAGATATCAACTTGATTAGCCCGATATGCGGTACTTCGGGCCAAGCTTCTGCGGGGCTTCCTGGAATGCTATCTGTCTAACTTGATTGGTTGCGCGTTTGGGCTTCGAATTGGCCCGCTGCGTCTTTTACCAAAAAAGAGGGTTAACAGATAGAACATCTTAATACCTTATTCATTGCCCCCATTTCCTTAGTTCCACCTTCGTACCAACAACAACCGAAGCATTGCCTATATTTTGTTAGAAATCAAAATGTGAGTATAGCACAGATTTCGATAGTTCTTCATTTAGAACATAGGTTTTGATACTTCTTCACAAAATGGAGAGAAACCTTACTCAATTACCGTTATCACTTTACACAAGACATTGCACAAAATACGCATTTTCAGACAAATGTGTGAACAACCAAATGAATATATAAACAAAAAGTGCTAAGTTGATTAATCATGAAGTGATGACCAAATTCCATAGCTTTACCATGAAGTGATGACCAAAAGTGATGACCAAATTCCATGGCCTTACCCTGAAGCCTACTAGGCTGTAGCTTTACCCCAAAGCCCACTGGCCTTCCACATCCCAATAACTCACACTTACCATATGAGGTCCCTCGATCCCACACTTGCTCAACCCACCATTACTGCCAACTCTCTAAACCCACACTAAATCACATGTGGCTACCTTCACTTGCCTTTGCCTTATCTTATAGAGTGTTGTAATCGATGTGATTAATACAATTCATGACCACTCAAATTGAATATCTAAACCACACTCGCCTTCCAGAAGACGGGATCACTATTAGATTTGCAAAAACAACCAATCCAATAGCCCAAGTTACCAAACAATGGTCAACCTATCTCGAACAACGCAATTCTCAATCACAAACAATAAAATAATGAAAATAGCAGAAACACTAAATCACACGCAAATTTGTAGTGGTTCCACTAACAATGTTAGTGTGCATCCACTTTGGAGAGGGTATTTTATTACCACGATGAAAGAAATACAAGAGATTGATATAATGATCACTATATTTCAATAAAGAAAAGAGTTTGAGGAGAATATAATTAAAGAATTGCAATTAGGTTATGAACCCTAATTTAACCATTTAGAATTAAACCCTTGATTTTATCAAGTCTCCAAGCTCCCTATTTGAAAACTAGAAAACAGCTTATATAGGGATAGACAAATATATTAGGCAATTCCCAAATTGTCCCAAGTCTTCACAAATCTGCCTGCCAATTTTCCATCTCGAAACAGCCTAAAAGTCACCTCAGACGTCTGTCTTGGTTATGATAAACGTTTATCCCTTTCAGGGAATTTATCCTGCTTCAGCACTCATCTTAGACATCTATCCAGAAGGGAGAGACGTATGTCAGAGCTCTCGGGAAACTCCACCTTTTAATCACAGACGTCTCTCACAAACATGACAAATTAAACATCTGTCCCTAAGACCTACTAAAAACAAGCACATTTTCATCTCTAACTTTTGCGTACGAGCTCCGATTTGTGAGCCGTCTTCTCCATGCGAAGCTACTTTCATCCTCTTCAATCCAACATAAAGTATCGCAAACTTTAACACTCCACCTCGATGCTATATCCATCTCCATACACCAAACTCCAATGCACCCTAGCATTTACTTCTACCTTCAACCAATAACATGAATAATTTCCTAATGAGCTCCGGCAAAGCTACCACCCACTGCACTCCGTTAATGAGCTCCAGCAACGCCACCTCCCACCAATGAAGTTTTGAAAGTATTCAAACCAAAACCATCTAACCAAAAGGAAATGTACTCGGGAGTGAAAAAACGAGTACTTACTTACTATGAAGATAGATTTACTATCTCTCATCGATATTCCTTTTCATCAAAACACACAAACCACTCCCTCCATCCGTGTCACCCCGTGGCACCTAGCAACTCAACAAGCAAATTAAATTCGAGCAATGCTCGAACTTCCCAATCGGCAATGCTTTAATAAACTTATCTGCCGCATTATCCTTTGTGTGCACCTTCCGAAGGTATACTAGCTTACCCTCATCCATGGCTATAAGAAATGACTCTCTCACCTCAGTGTGCTTAGTCCGTGAGCTAAATGCCAAATTCTTTGCCAAATGTATAGCACTTTGGCTATCGCATCGAACATCGATACTCCCATGTTCGAAACCCAAGTCACACAATAATCGCTTCAAATAGAGTGCGTCCTTTGCCACCTCCACCGTGGCAATCAACTTCGCCTCCATGGTGGATAAAGCAACTACGGTGTGCAATCTCGATCTCCAACTAATGGCCGTACCGCCAAGTGTGAAGACATACTCGGAAGTTGATTTCCTTCGATCCCTATTACTGGCATAGTACGAGTCACAATAACCAACTAACTTGCAACTCATCTCATCACTACCACCGAAAGCAAGACCATGAGATGCTATGCCTTTCAAGTATCTTAATATAGCCTTCACGGCTTCCCAATGTGATTTTCCCAGATTAGCCATATACTAAATAACCACCCCGATGACATTTACAATATCGGGCCTTGTACACACCATGGCATACATCAAACTACCAACCGCACTTGCATATAGAACCTTTGTAATATAAGCATTGTCTTTTTCCCTGATAGGTGATCCCTTATCCGAAAGCTTCATATGCAAAGGTAAAGGTGTATTCAATACCTTTGCATTCTCCATGCTAAACCGGAAAATCACTTTCTTAATTTACCCCTTTGGAGTCAAACTCAACTCAAGCGCTTTCAGTCCCTTTCGATTTCCGTGTCCAAGATTTTCCTTTCTTCTCCAATATTTTTCATTTCGAATTCTGATTTCAAGGGCATCTTCAACTTGTTGATTTCATTTTTGTCTTTGGAAGCAATGAGAATACCATACACATACAAGAGTAAATATACCCAAAAATCATTTCCCAACCTCATGAAATATACACAAGCATCTTTGATGCTTAGATGTCAAGCATGAAATGATCGAATCTCGTGCCATTGTCTAGGTGATTGCTTCAAACCATATAGTGACTTCTTTAACTTGCAAACCAATTTTGACTTACCATCTACAACAAACCCTTCCAGTTGCTCCATGTAGATGTCTTCATCTAAGTCACCGTGCAAGTAAGCGGTTTTCACATCAAGTTGCTCCAACTGCAAGTCATGGATAACAACCATAGCTAGTAAAACCCATATAGAAATATGGCGTACAACGGATGTAAAATTTCATCATACTCGTTTCCTTTTCTTTATGCAAACTCCTTTGCTACTAATCTTGCTTTGTATCTTCTATCATCCTTTACCTCATAAATCCACTTGCACCCTATAACACGGTTTCCATTAGGAAGTGGAACCAGCTCCCAAGTTTGGTTCTTCATTAACGATTGCATCTCTTCCTCCATGAGCAAATCCACTTTGAGCTATCACTCGAATTCATGATGCCATCAAGATCCGCGGCTTGTCTTGGACTACATGAAGAGCATAATCTAAATAATCACAAAACCTAAGGTAGTTCCAATCGCCATATCTTTCGGGTGGCCTTATTGCACATCGACTAACCCGAGTAGCAATACTATCACCCAAACCCCTTTCGACTCCACCTTGAGTAGAATCCTCTCTAGTATCATGTACATCACCAACATCACTAGAGGAATCATGTGGTGTTTCGTTAACCGCTTCAGTCCCATGAGCTTCTTCTTCAAATCTACTACCACTTGGACGGAAGGTTGGAACGACTTCCTTATCCTTTGATTCACTATAAACCAAAATTTGTAACATCCAATGAGCTCTCATTCTCCTTGAATAAAACCAAATCATCAAAAGTGACATGATGAGAATTAACAACCTTCTTCGTTTCCCGATTCCAAGTCTGATAGCCTTTTACGCCGTCCGTGTAACCAAGTAAAATCCCCTTGAAATCTCTAGCCTCAAGCTTATCATTTCCCAAATCATGCACATAAAGCGGGCTTCCAAACACACGAACATATCTCAAGTCAACTCTCTTTCCTTTACACACTTCCTCCATAATTTTGTTATCAATAGCCGAGCATGGAATTAGATTCATAATATGCACCGTGGTTGACAAAGCTTCAGCCTAAAATCCCTTAGACAAACCCGATGTCAATCTCAAGCATCGATTTCCATAAGTAAAGTTCGATTTATTCTCTCTGCTACTCCATTAGATTGTGGATCTGCCGATGTAATAAAATGTCTCCAGATTCCATGATGCTCGCAACAATCCTAGAATTCCCCGGAAACAAACTCTCCGCCATTGTTGGTCCTTAGAATCTTCAAAGCCTTGTCACTCTCATTCTCAACAAGAGCCTTCCACACTTTGAACTTAGCAAATGCCTCCAACTTGGCCTTCATTACATACACCTATACCTTCTAAGACAAATCATCAATGAAAGATATATATTAATGTGCTCCACCTAAAGAAGCAATCAGTGTCGGTTCCCAAACATCCAAATGAACATACTCAAGTACTTCTTTTGAATCATGCTTCCCTTCATCGAATGATACCTTTATTTGCTTACCCATGACACATTCCTCGCAAAACTTGTTGAAACTCTCACCCTAGATCATCTCCCGCTTTTGAAGAATATCCAAACTCCTCTCCGAGATATGACCCAATCTTAAATGCCACAACCATGTCGCATCCAAGTCATGAGAACTATCAATACCCACACAAGTTTCACCTCCTATGGTCACACCTTGAAGCAAATATATACCATGAGACCAAGCACCTTTCATAAGCACAAGCGCCCCCTTCGAAACCCTCAAGCTATCCTTCTTGATAGTGATCTTGCATTTTAGAGAATCCAATTGCCCCAAAAATATAAGCGACTTCCTAAGTCCCGGAACATAGCGAACATTGGTGAGCGTGCAAACAACTTCATCAAACATTCTTATTTGCAAGGAGCCAATACCCATCGACTTGCAAATAACATCATTTCCCATAACAATTGTATTTCCCTCTTTGACTTCATAAGAGAAAAAATAATTCCTATATGGCATCATATGATAGGACACATCCGAATCAAGTACACATTCGCTACCCGAAACACCCAATGCTACTGCCATCGAAATATTCTCTTCTACCTCACCATACCCACTCTCCACCGTTACAAATGAAGATGCTACTTCCTTCTTATCTTTGTCTGGACATTCATTCTTCCAACATCCCGGTTTCTTACAAATAAAGCACTTGCTATTTCTTTCTTTCGATTTACCTCTCCAATCGGGCTTCCTTATTTTAGAATGCGCCCAATTTCCTTTCTCACATTCTTTTCTTTATCCACAAACAATCCGTGACCACTACTAGCTCTACTACTACCCTTACTCATCTCCTTCATTTGATCAACTCCTCACTTAGATGACCTGTCTTAACATCATCAAGAGTCAATGTATCCCGGCCATAGATCAAACTATTTGAGAAACTCGTATAATGGTCCGGTAACAAACACAATAATATCACCGCCTTCTACTCTTCCTCAATCTTCAAATCAACGATATTTGTCTTTATATGCAATTCATCAAAGGCATTCAAGTGTGCTTAAACGAATTACCCTCCTTCGTCTTAAAGGTGAAAAACATCTGCAACAAGATCAAATGGTTAGTGAGCGACTTCTTCATTTACAATTCCTCCAACTTGTCCCAAATACCTTTAGTTATTGTCTCACCACTAATTTTGGAGATCACATTCTTCCCCATAGAAAGTTAAAGAGTAGTGTAAGCCCATTCCTCATCTCCTCTCTCTCAACATCTGAGATATCACTTGGCAATAAGTGAGTATCAAATACCACTCGGTGCACTCGATTTCCGCCTAAGAACTGCTTTAATTTTCCATTGCCACTTCTCAAAGTCACTATCACCATTCCACTAGTCAATTACCAATTGTGAACCCAACGCCTCATACAAACCACATACATAAGGCGCCACACTAATCGAACTTCCGGTAGAAGGACTTACCAAGCTATTATCTAAATCCAACATTTTCACAAACACCTAACAAGCACCAGTTGTTCTGATACCAACTATAGTAGCCGATGTGGTTAATTAAATTCATAACCACTCAAATCGAATATCTAAACCACACGCGCCTTATGGAAGCCGAGATCACTATTAAATTTTCAAATACAACCAATCCAATAGACCAAGTCACTAAACAATGATCAACCTATCTCGAACAAACCAATTCTCAATCACAAGCAATAAAATAATGAAAAGTAGTGTACATCCACTTTGGAGAGAGTATTTTATTACCACGATGAAAGGAATACAAGAGATTGATATAATGATCACTATATTTTAATATAGAAAAGAGTTTAAGTAGAATAAAATTAAAGAATTTCAATTAGGTTATGAACCTTAATTTAACCCTTGAGAATTAAACCCTTGATTTGATCAAGTCTCTAAGCTCCAAATTTGAAAACCATAAAATAGCTTATATAGAAATAGACAAATATATTAGGAAATTCCCAAAATTGCCCCCAAGTCTTCACAAATCAGCTTGCCAATTTTCCAGCCCAAAACAACCTAAAAGTCACATCATACATCTGTCTCGGTTATGATAGATATCTGTCCTTTCCAGGAAATTTGTCCTGCTTCAGCACCCAGCTCAGACATCTATCCATAAGTGACAGACGTCTGTCAGAGCTCTTGGGAAACACCACCCTGTAACCACAAACGTTTGTCACAAACACGACAAACGTTTGTCCCTGAGACCTACTGAAAACAAGCTCATTTTCATCTGTAACTTTTGCGTATTAGCTTTGATTTGCGAACAGTCTTCTCCAATGCAAAGCTACTTTCATCCTCTTCAACCCAACATATAGTATCACAAACTTTAACATAGAGAAACATTGATCTCCTATATTACACTAGTTATAATGGCTCTAACTTTCAAAATTTTAATATTTCTTAACTAACAAAATTTATGTATCTTTCTATTTCCCGTTTTGGCACACATGCAGCTTGGAATGAACGTACAGGCCATATACAGACTCAGAATGATTTGAAATTTCAGGAGAACACTCACAAGACATAAAGGAAGGAGCACAAAAAGTTTCACGAGATTTCGAGTCAATCTTATGGGTCGGTAACCGACTCATATCCGGTCTGACCCATCTATAGTAGGAACCACATCATGAGATCCATATTGTAGGTCATGCAGAAGACATGCCCAAAGTTTTGTGTTGATTAGATAAGTATTGAGTGAGTTATGGACGAATCATTACTGAATTATGCTAGTTTCGCGGGTAGAATCCAAACATTAAGGAATGACCCAAATGGCTTGAAATTTATGTAAGAGGTCACTTTATTCATCTAAAATACATGCATGAATTTTAGATCATTTGGTTAAGGCATATGGAAATTATGGATTGATCTTCAAGAGGAAAGTTTCAATATAGCATCAAACTGGGTCCAATATATACCAAATTACATTTGGAAGCTAAACCAGATAAATGCATCGCTACCGTTAAGCCCGATATGGAAGACAATCAAACACTATGGGTTATCACCGATTCAACGGTTTGATGTATTTTGGGATGAGGTTTCTATCCCTCCAAAACAAATATAAACACCTCCCAAGTCCTACACAAAAGGGGATTCGATCTTTGCCATACCAAGACTCTGTCAAAGCTCTGCGAGAGTAGATCTTCATCTCTAATAGTCGTGGCTTGTCTTCAACAGCAAGACTTTATCTCTAGCAACCATTACTTTTCTCCTACAACAAAGCTTCTTCACCAAAGATATCAAATCTAATTCACCTAGACTGGTTATCGTGATTCTCCGAGAACCAATAGTACTAATGATAACCTGTTAATCTCTACTTTGGGGAACTCTATAACCATCGTAATATATCGTAATTGGAATGGTAAGGATCATAATAAATGATATTCAAAGTTGATGTAGGCCTATCAATGGATGAACCACTATAAAAATTGTATCTCTCTCTCGTTACTTTCTGCTTCTTACCTTTTTCCCCTTATTTTTATGTTCTATATTGTTTTACCCGTAAAAAGGGGTGGTGCTTTCGCTAATATCCGGTGTTAGTGCCATTTTTGGCATTAACATTTGTTGCTTTCATTGAGAACTGAATCTAAGGCCGAGATCTAGACTATCTACTGTACATCCTCATGAACTAGAAGGTGGATCAATCATAGAAGGTATGAAAAGGTCGTAAATCAGATCTACAATTCATACCGTGATATTCTAATTTTTAGGCTGGTTAGGTAAGACTATCGCGAAAAGCCATGAAGTTTTGATAAGATAAATCTATTGCTGAAGCTATGAAATTCGGCTAGGCAGATCTATTGCTGAAACTATGAAATTTGGCTGGGCAGATGTATCATCAAAACTATGGAGATGCATTAAGTTAGATCTAAGACTCTTTCCATGGAAAGGTCAATTTCAAAGTTTGGCTCCAAGAAGAAAACCTAGGGAGTATTGAATGAATTAAATCTGCACTTATTCAACCTTCTAGTTTGGAGGAATTAAATAAATTAATACTTCAAATTGAAATTTATGCCTAAGTCTTAATGGATTTAGTCCGAATTTCTAGAAGGTTCGCTAGAAGCAAATTGAAGAAGATTTCTTACTTGCCATGAATCGTGCATTTGAAAAGTGAGG